>OU862916.1:27867847-32667847 GCA_917880885.1 Limnephilus marmoratus
AAGGCTAAAGTTATGACCGACCCCAAGAGTTCAAACGTCTTACCCCAAGTGCATATACGACCGAACCCAAGTGTTAAAACGATGATTAAAAAAAAAAAAAAATAATTTCTATGAAGATTTTTTGATTGATTCGTGTACAGACCATGATCATTACTATGAATCCAAAATTTCACACGGTTCGGAACCATAGGGCCAAAGTTATGAACGATCACAAATATTGTTACAAAGCGCTCGTAAACCGATGATTTTTTGCAAATATTCTGCTTTTAGCCGATTTTGTGATTGATCCGTGTCCAGGCCACGATTCTTAGTAAGAATCCAAAATTTCAGACGGTTCGTAGCTTTAAGGCTAAAGTTTAGACCGACTCCAAGGGTTAAATCGTCCGACCCCAAGTGCTTAAACGACCGAACCCAAGTGTTAAAACGATGATTTAAAAAAAAATCTTTGTAGATTTTTTGATTCTTCGTGTACATACCATGATTCTTAAGAAGGATCCAAAATTTCAGTCGGTTCGGTACCATAAGGCTAAAGTTATGACCAATCCCAAGAGTTCAAACATCCGACCCCAAATGATAAACGACCGAACCCACGTGTTAAAATTATTATTAAAAAAAAAATGTTTGTAGATATTTTGATTGATTCGTGTACAGACCATGATTATTAGTAAGAATTCAACATTTCACACCGTTCGGAACCATAGGGCCAAAGTTATGAATGACCTCAATTATTTTTTCAAAGCACCCGTAAAACGATGAATTTTTGCAAAAATTCTATTTTAAGCCGTTGATTTTTTGATCGATTCGTGTACAGAGTAGCGATGGAAAATATCGATTGAATAGGGAAATAGCGCCTCTAAAACGATGAATTTAAAAAACATCTTACGGAAGATTTTTCGTTTGAATCGTGTGCAGACCATGATTCTTAGTAAGAATCCAAAGTTTCAGTCGGCTCGGTGACAAGGTCTTAGTTACGACTTACGACCTACTACAAGTGTTGTTTCAAAGCGGCCGTTTTAAATGATTAAAAAAATATATATTTATGGGGAGATTTTTTGATTGATTCGTGGTACAGACACATGATTCTTAGTTAGAATTCAAGATTTTAGTCGGCTCGTTGCCAAATGGTCTATGTTATGACCTACCACAATTGTTGTTACTACAAAGCGCCTGTTAACCGAATAATTTTAAAAAAATGTTTTTGAAAATTTTTTGATTGATTCGTGTATCGACCAAAGTAAGAATCCAAAATTTCAGTCTGCTCGGTACCATAGGGCCGAAGTTATTACCCGACCCCAAGTGTTAAAACGACTGAAACCAAGTGCTGAAACATCCGACCCAAAGTTTTAATATGACGATTTTATTTAAATTTTTCTGAAGATTTTTCGATTGATTCGTATACAGATCATGATTCTCAGTAAGAATCCAAAATTTCCGTCAATTCGCTGCCATGGAACCGAACTTTTGACTGACCCCAAGTGTTTTGATGACCGAATCCAAGTGTCAAAGCTTAAAGGCTTCGGTCGGCTCGGTGCCATAGGGCCGAAAACATGACCGACTCCGATTGTTAAAATGACAGAAACCCAAGTGCTAAAACGACCGACCACAAGTCTTAAACGATTATTTTTTTTAAATTCTTCTATTGGCAGATTTTTTGATTGATTCTTGTATAGACATAATTCTTAGTAAGAATCCAAAATTTCAGTCAACTCGGTGCCGTAGAGCCGAAGTTATGACTGACCCCAAGTGTTTAAACGACCAAACCCAAGTGTTAAAGCGATGATTTTTGTTAAATTCATCTTTTGTCATAGGGTCTTAGTTACGACCAAAGATATTGAGTTACGACCGACCACAAGTGTTTTTACAAAGCGGCCGTAAAACGATGATTTAAAAAAATATATTTTTAGTAGATTTTTTTATTGATTCGTGTACAGACTATGATTCTTAGTAAGAATCCAAAATTTCAGTTGTATATATTTTATAGATTATTGTGCGTTGCTGGTGGGATCATGGTATCCCCAAATGGGATATGTTGTAAAGCTGAATGTCAATGGGAAGCAAAAAAGATTGGGAAGGGAAAATTTTGGTGTCGGAATTCTTGAGTTGATATTTATATAGGTCTTGGAGGCGGACGACCTGGACTAACTGGACCCCACGATGCCAAAGGCTCGCAAACCTAGATATCCCCCTCTGACTCCTACCATATGAAATATGAACTGAACATCAGACTTCTGCCCACCCCTCCTACCATTTTATTTACTAGAACTTTCTTTATTTTCAAAGACTGTCCACACAGAATTCCCAAAGATCACAAAGTCCCCGAGGGAAATTGCTTTTTTTTAGAACTTCCTGTGTGGGGCTAAATTTAAAAAAATAGATATCTGAGTACCTGGCTATTCATGCTTGGTAACCAAAAATGGCTGAGACAATTGGTTTGACAATGATGGTTTTTACCAGGGTGATACTAAGAGTATCCACCACTTCTTTATGCATAGCTGCGATTGATTTTGTAGATATGTAAAGATTTCTTTTAAAATGTTGAACTTTAGTGAGTTGTAGATATTTTTTTGTAAATATGACGCTCGATCTGAAAAATTCTATTACAGTTATTGAAAGAAAAATCTGTCAACTTAATCAGAAACATAATTGAGCGCACGGCAATGACTGCATAGTGCATATATGCACATAGTAGCCGCTATAAACCAATTCAGGTATGCACACAACATAAGTTCGCAGGCGAATCCCGTCTACTTCAGTTTGTCATCGGCTCTGAATCGCTCAGGCGATAACGGGCCAAATTAACGGCTAAGACGTCGTATATAGCGCTTAGGTGGCGGAGTGGCCAGCGCCTATACATAATCTGAAATAACAGTGGTAGTTGTCGGAGCGGCCAAAGCGCCCTCATGTATATGCAAAACTTCCAATCCGGCCCTGCAAACAGTCTCCGAGGCTTATCAGGGCCGCAAGGGCGTAATCAAGGCTGGCGTGTGGGGTATTGTCCTGCAGGCTGCGGGTGCGATTCTAGCGAGCTGCTCTACTAGACACATCGGGAAATGGATTAATTAATTGCATAAACTCATTCATGTAACTTGTACACCCTTTCTTAAACAGCTTTGTCTTACTACGTCAAATAAACAATTTTAACAGGCACTATAACTTCCCTGAGGACATCGTATTTGGGGAGGCTGTGCGGCTAATTTCTTTAAGGAAAGGAAATGTTGTGCGTTATTATTTAGTTACCTGTGGAAAATACAATCCGTTTAATTTTATAAGGTCACAATAGTAAAACACTTCGGTCAAAATAAGTGTTCCAGTTTATTTTCACAAACCCCGGTTACATGACTTTGCGATTACTTCTGTTGTAATTTATAAAAAAAATTTAACAAAACACAAAAACGACTTCAAAAACTGCACTAAAAAGGAAAAAAAAATAATTTCGTATTCTTCTACAACTTCATAATCAACTTACTTTTTCTACTCATCAATATGTAGGTACGATTGATATTTTTGGAGTCGGTGTCAGTCAAGGTAGGTTTGTAACTACATACATAGTTATAGGTGAGATGTGCTTGTGTCGCACAAGCGACTTGACGAGGCGAGAGTGGGGCCGCGGCGTGAGGGGAGCTGCCAAGTGAACACGCCGGGCCGGAACCTTTGGTGACACCGACTCCAAAAATAACAATCGTACCTACCTATTGATGAGTAGAAAAAGTAAGTTGATTATGAAGTTGTAGAAGAATACAAAATTATTTTTTTACTTTTTAGTGCAGTTTTTGAAGTCGTTTTTTTGTTTTGTTAAATTTTTTGTTTATTTTTTGATTTTTAGTGAATCTGAAGTACACTAACTAATTTGTCTGAATATGGGTAGACCTACTAAACGTGCTGCTCATATGAGACAGACATAAATTGACCATAACGACGTTAGGGTCAAATTAAGAGATTCGGCCGAGTTTCATTAATTTGCTCCTAAGAATTGAATAGTTCCGTTACTTTGTCATGGATCCGATATTCAGAACCTAACCAAACTCTCATCAAACTATCCTTGAAGTACATCCTTTCGTCCATTTGTCGCGCACAAACTTAATGCAAACTTAAGACTTATATGCTTTTCTCACGGATGCTATTGTCGGAACTGGACCAAATTAAAATAGGACCAGACGGGAAGCACCAGCTTTCAAATAAAAAAAGAATCATCAATATCCGTTCACCCAGTCAAAAGTTCTGAGGTAACAAACATTTAAAAAAAAATACAATCGAATTGAGAACCTCCTCCTTTTTGAAGTCGTTTAAAAATGAAATAAACAAAAATTTTAACAAAACAAAAAAACGACTTCAAAAAAATGCACTAAAAAGTAAAAAAATAATTTCGTATTCTTCTACAACTTTATAATCAACTTACCTTTTCTACTCATCAATATGTACGTACGATTGTTATTTTTGGAGTCGGTGTCGGCGGGAGAGGAGCTGTCAAGTGAACACGCCGGGCCGCGGGTACCTTGGTTGACACCGACTCCAAAAATAACAATCGTACCTACATATTGATGAGTAGAAAAGGTAAGTTGATTATAAAGTTGTAGAAGAATACGAAATTATTTTTTTACTTTTTAGTGCATTTTTTTGAAGTCGTTTTTTTGTTTTGTTAAAATTTTTGTTTATTTTTTGATTTTTAGTGAATCTGAAGTACACTAACTAATTCGATTAAGATTCGGCCGAGTATCGTAAATTTGTTCTTCAGAATTGGAGAGTTCCGTTACTTTGTCATGGATCCCATAATCAGAACCTAACCAAACTCTCATCAAACTACCCTTGAAGTACATCCTTTCCAATAAAAAAAGAATCATCGAAATCGGTTGGCGTGATATTGAGTTATTCGTCTATTTGTCGCGCACATACTTGATGCAAATTTAAGACATATGATTTTCTCATGGATGCCATTGTCAGAACTGGACCAAATTAAAATGGGACCACACGGGAAGCACCAGCTTACAAATAAAAAAAGAATCATCAATATCAGTTCACCCAGTCGAAAGTTCTGAGGTAACAAACATAAAAAAAAATAAAAAAAAAAATACAGTCGAATTGAGAACCTCCTATTATAGAAAAATACAAGCTTATAAGCTTTATAAGCTTTTCCTTATTCTCGTTGAGAATGTTCGTAAAATAAAGCATAAATCAATGTTCTAACTTTTATTTATTTGTTGAAGTATCCAATCACTTTACGGCTTGACATTAAATTAAATGAAAAGTATCTTTGAATTTGTCCACTTTTTTATAATTCATACATTATGTTCACCTCTGATCAGATGCTCTGTCCTTCTCGAATATGCATTCTATATTACATTATTTTAATTAAACTGGGTATAACAGCAGGTACCCGAAGAATTCTATCCAGCGATTCATGGGCACATTTGGAGTAAAAAAAGTAGCCTTGATGATTTTTTTCTCATTAAAAACCAAAATATATTTTTCAATCACACAACGCTACTGATCACACTCCTTCAGACGTGTGACGGAGTGTTTATCACGTGACCCGTTAGGCTATACCCGACTTTAGTTGGAAGGTGTGATAAAAAAATATTTTTATTGTTTTTAATTAAAAAAAATCATCGCACAGCAAAATGACATCCATATTTTTTACTCCAAATATGCCCCGGAATGGCTGGTTAAAATCCTTTGGGTATGTGTAATACAATGTAAATGTATTTAGTTAGGTTAGTTTAAAACAAAGATATTTGGTTTAAAACGACGCTGTTTTGGTAGCGAACGACGCAGCTATTTTTGAAACGCAGAATCATTCGTATTGGCTCCTCGCATGCCAATAGCGATCACACAACATTTTCACCTAGTCACCGACTGCCGGTACGAATTAAGAAGAACCATTCTGTTCCGAATTGCCAACGACGCAGCAGTTTGTATATCGCTACGTATTTGCTTCCACTGTTTATATATGAATATTTTGTAAATATAAGTAAATGAGTAATGCTTATAAAGTTATAACCGAAACATAATTATTTATTAATATTTGTATTTGCGAGATGTCAGTGCCCCAGCCTCGATAGAGAGAGAGGGAAGGGGTCCAGATCTCGGCAGCCTGTGTCGGGCGATCAGCGGCATGGTCTCTTCAGATGCTAATTCCGGGATGGAACCAGTAGTCAAACAATGGCATCTGCACTATCCGTATATCTGCAAGGACAATGTGGACCAACTTTTCCCCGCCCGGCAATCACGCGATCGTGCGTTTTATACCGTGGAGAGTTATGCTGAACACGGTGAATATCTCTAAAGCTCGTATGGAAATTTACCGAAAATTAACATTATTAAAGTAATGCAGGTAGGTGCATACTTCAGCACGAATGCTAATTAAATGAAATGCTGTTCACTGAGATGGATTATATTTTTCCAGATTATTTGACCTGGAGTTTGTCACTGTGTCTTGCTGCTGAGAGCTCCGTCGTAACATCATAATATGAGTTATAAGTGAGAAAATTTGGAAAGAAATTTTTCAACATGTAATCTACCAAAGGAACAAGTACACTAATTTCGATATATTTTGTCGCACATCCCGTAGAAAAGGGTCGTTAGTAAAAATTTTCCGTTTTATAAAAAATATTATCTGTGAATAGTAAAGTGATTGTGATTTTCTGTGCCCCACGAAAACAGTATTTAAGTTACATCACTCTATCTCCGCGAGATGTTGCTAGTGTTTTTTTTTCGACGGGTCCGTTTGTTTCATCGGTTCCATGACAGTTCATCCTGCGACAATTCATCCGGCGACAGTTCATCCTGCGACAGTTCATCCGGCCGACAGTTCATCCTGCCGACAGTTCATCCTGCCGACAGTTCATCCTGCCGACAGTTCATCCCGCCGACAATCCATCCGGCGACAATTCATCCTGACAATTAAACCTAACCTAACCTAACCTAACCTATAAGTATAACCTATAAGTATAAGTATGTCGTATTTTGTTATTCACGCATGCTTCTTCGGAGAGTCGAAATTATTGTTAGTAAAAATATTTTTACAGCGGATTTCCACTCAAGATGCCTTCAGATATAAGTATATCGATTTTAGTTGTACGGCCGTATATCCTCTTTGCATACTTACTTAATAAAAATCTTCTAAATGATCAGGCAGGATGAATTGTCGCCGGATGAATTGTCGGCGGGATGAACTGTCGGCAGAATGAACTGTCGGCAGGATGAACTGTCGGCCGGATGAACTGTCGCAGGATGAACTGTCGCCGGATGAATTGTCGCAGGACGAATTGTCGGGTCACCGTTTCATCAATCATCATTTGTTTGCGCTCTCATGTAATAATTACTTTTTTATCTTACACAATCACACTTTTCAATGTGCGATATAAAAGATACAAGTAAAATACAAACAGTTTTCTAGGCGATAAACGCTGTTGCCAGGTTGCCAGGTGATGGAAGTATGAACGCCCTCTAGCTTTTGTTTTTGTGCACTGTCAGTTCTACCTACATTATTTGTACACTGTCATTTACGATCTTTTACGTTGTCTAATTATAAAATAAATAGTTCTAAAGTCTTAACTGCCTTTTCTTACATTTCATCAGGTTATGGGCCCAGAACGCTTCCGCTGTAGATTATAGCTAAACAAAGAAAAGTTAAAAAAATAAAATAATAATAATAAAAACTGAAATTCACCTAACCTGTCGAAAAATAATGTACATTTATTTACTTTCTTAAGTTTCAAATACAAAATACATTTATTTTACGAGGAACCATAGCATTCATTAGCAGGTACCTAGCTACAAGGCGATTTATAAATGTACTCCCCTCTTTTTTTTCTCAAAGTATGTGAAACTAAACTAAACATAATATACTTTGTCCTTGCCTCTTCGCTAACACTTGTACACACCACATTTAGTTACCTGTTTTAGTGCCTACATCAGCCAAACCCACAGTGTATTATACACAATTCAAACCTCAGCACAGTTTCGGTATCAAAAGTAAACAGAAATACACAATATTTTTTCCCCTCAGAATTCGGGGGTCTTTAAATATATTTCCGCTTTGCAATACAATCCAAAGAAATGGAATATTTCTGAACACACCCGAAAACTAAAAACTGTTTGTGATAGGTGATGAAATGCGTTCAAATATTTTATTATTAGAAATAAAAATACAATTTTGAAATATAAAATTTTTTAATACAAACATAAAAAAACTTATAAATAGCTTTCCTTGCATTTTTATTGTCAAATGACTGGAAACGAAAAAAAGAAAAACACACACACGTTTTATTTGACAAATGTGTTGTAAACGTTACTATCACCTCACGTTTTTGTCGTTTCATTAAAAAATAATGAATTAAAAATTGTCGAAATTTTATACATTTTTCTCAAATCGCTATCGGAAAATTTGATTTCATACACTTAATTTTTTCTATGGTTATATTCTAGATTTGAATATGAAGTGTGGATATTTCTCTTTCTAAAACTGATTAGATCATATTTCTCACCATGATATCTATGTGAGCTGGGAAAAATTTGGTCTTCTATGATTAAACGAGTTAAGTCATCTTATATTTTCTTCGACTAATTTTGCCCCATATTTTTGGTAAGTATCTACTTTTTAAAATAATAACAATTGATCGAAGAACTGGTATGTGACCTAGAAAGTATTTCGGATGAAATGAATTATTATTATAATTAATTTTATGAATTGTTATAATAATTAATTTTATGGGAGACACTACTAATTTTAAATCAATTTTAATTTTGGTTTAGGCTCTTGATCTGTTAAGACGAGAGCCTGTTCTTGGTTAGAAAAACGGTTGGAAGAGACCCGAGCGGTTTCCACACTCTTCAGCATTTTGGGAACCCAACGCGCACGCAATTTGCACGCGCCACTTTTTCCTCAAAACCGTTTGTGTGGTAAACTTAAATTAAAATTAAAATTGCGAGCTTACGAACTTCAACAGGGCGGGGAGTCCACCCTGTTGAAGTTCGTAAAAGCTCAGTTGAGAAAGCGGATAATTGAGCGCACCTCGCAGGCAGCGGTATTAGACAGCGGAGCATCCATCTCAAACGGACGCAAAGATCGCACTGAAGCAGCTACTAAGCCGATCAACGCTTGTTTTTTTAATGAAAAGTCTGAGCTGCACGCTACTGCAGCCATATTTTGAGAAATAATGTCCACGTCGCCGAAATTTTTTGGACAATCCTCGTATTTACATTCATTAAAATAATTTTTCAGCAGTTGGCACAACCTTTTCGATTGTAGTCGCTGAATACACACTGTGAACGTGCTGCAAATGCTAGATAATTATTTTTTAAACGAATCTTGATGCAATCATCTCATCAACTCGTGTGTGCCTTTAATTTACAACGAAATAAACATTGTTTAAAAAACCACTTTATTTTTATATAGAGTTCAACCGAAACCGGTCGACATTTGTCTTAACCTTCTTCAGGACAATAAACTAAATTACAATACAGAGTTAAGATTCTAAGGTTAACACAAAAGAAAGAGAGAGAGCATATAAGAGAGGGAGAAAACATCAGATACTGGTTAGTGGAAGGGTAGGAGGCGGAGTCACGGGTGGGTAGGGATGGGGGTTACGTAGGGAGAAAGGGAATAACTTTAAAATCGGGCTGTTGGTTAATTCTAACTGTTTAAGTTTCTTTGAATTGGATATTTCTAGTGCTTCTGAAATATTAAGGCGTATTCCTATTTTATTTATATGTATTATTTTTACTCCTGTATTTATGTTAAATGTATGGTCAGTATCAATTAAATGGTCAGCAAATTCTGAGAACCCTGTGCTTGTAAGGCACCTGACGTATTTTTTAACTTTAATATTTACATTACGCGCTGTTTTACCTATGTATGTGGTTGGGCAATCGTTACAATTAAGTTTATAATTGCCAGAGTGGCTTAATTTATCCTCTGTATCTTCAGAATTAGTTAGGAGTTTAGCTAAATTGTTGTTAGTATAGAAGGGCGGCCTTATTTCCGATGGAAGAGTGGACGTGCAAAAGGAAGAGAATTTACTAATGTACAAAATTCTTCGCCTTTGAGTAGTTATGTTATTATTAATAAATGGTAGGGCATTATACAGAAATTTATTTGATGCGATTCGTGGAAGTTTTTTTGAGAGGATTTTATCTATTAGATCGGAGCCATATCCGTTGTTAATAGCTATTTGTTTAATTGTAATTAAAAATAATAATAATATTTGGCTGATTTATAAAGCGCCGTTTTCGTGAAAAATCACCTCAAGGGCGCTGTACATATAAGCATATAATCAAATAAAATGAATACCATAGGCTTACAACTAAGATTCAAAATTATAATTAGGGACTTACATCTAAGACTTACATGTGGCTAGTGACTTACGACTAAGACTTATTACTACTGACTTAAAACTAGTGACATACATGTATATTTACAACAGTGAATTAAAATCAGAGATTAACAATTATAATAGGTATTTACATATAACAATAAATATTTTCAATTTTGCCAGATATCTAATATTACCAAGTGATCAACAAAACTCTACAGATGTAGGTACAACAGACTGCTAACAAAGAAGTATGATATTGCTGCAAGTTGAAGCAGTTTGAGGATTTTATATATATATTATACATACACATATTTTATTCTACACATTTTACAAATTATTTTATACCCTTTTTCACTATTAATATTGTCAGCGCTAGAAGAAGAAGGAAGTTCGTACATAATATTACAATTTTTTAACACGGTTGTGAAAATGATTTTAATGGGTTAACTGTTTTTAGGGGAAGTATAGATATCTTGAATATATGAAAGAAATTAATCGTTGATCTCAACCGCAATAAGATAATTCAGCACTCAATAACGGATTGGATAGGAATGTTTGAATGGAATAGCGAATTTATGGAAATGAGTGTTTGAATAGGTGAGTTTTGAGTTTGGATCTAAATTCCGTTGGGCTGGTTATGCATCTTAATTCCATAGGAAGTTTATTCTAAGCCTCAGGGCCGGATACTCCGAATGCACGATCACCAAACTTAGTGTTCGGATTTCTTAGGTTCTTTCAACCTTCCGATTGCAGATGATGTCGCTGATCTAAGAGTTGACTGCCTGACCAATATTTTCCGGAATGCACAGTTTAGAGATATAGGGTGGAGCCATATCATTGATAGCTTTAAACACCATCCAGCATAACTTGTACTGGATCCTTTCAGGACATTTCAGCCAGTGAAGGTTTTGAAGGTGTTCAGAAATGTGCGAAAACTTGGGTACCCCAGTAATTAGCCGTGCGGCGGTCTAATTAGTTCATTAGAAAAACTATTATCGGATAAGGGGATAGTGACTAGCCGGTAGTGACTTTAAACAAAGTACTTGTTTCATTCTATGTAATGTCAAGCCAAAAAGTGTTTGATTTTTACGATAATGAAATAAACATTATTGCTATCAATTAATCAGTAAATCTTATTTCATTAGTTTTAATACAATCCATATTCTACCCACCAGGCACGTAGCAACGCCAGGTAACATCTATAATTTTGGGATGACATATGTGAGATTACTCTACGGAGATTTTGTGAAATTTGCATACATCTCTCCGGAGAAATAGCACTAACATCATTATTTCTGGTTCAGCGACGGCGTGACGTTGAATTAATTGCTTCTACGTGATCTAAACAATGCCGAAAACCCGTATTTGCCCCAAGACAATACGATGCTGATGGAAATGAGAAAATACTTTAACGCCTTGGTTAGGTTAAACCACATTATTTTGTTTTTATAGTACCTACCCGATATAAATATGCGATTTAACTGTCTTTTTGAATAATTTAGAAGGCATAATTATTTTCCTAGCAAAAGCAAAGTAGGGTTCATCTCCACTGACGATTTTTTATGCTGATTTACAAATACTGCTTTTGACTTCCTGCATTTTTAAATACATGTCCGTGAATTCCTGTAGTAACTAGTTAAAATTTCCTTCTCAATTACTTTTTTACTATTTTAAAATTTTATTATATTTCATCTCAATTAGATAAAAAACAAAAAGCGGACAGATATCTTTTTTAAAATCGTATTTTTTTTGAAATCGCTTGTATGGGAATGTTGCAAAAAGTTCAGTATTTGAATAATTACTAATTTTATCTACCCTAGCCAAAAATGTTGACTAAAAATTGAAGTTTTTTTTTTTACATTAACACTAGAAAGACCGGGTACTGCTCCATACCTATAAAGACCACGACCGTCACTTTGACGGCTAATCACTTTTTTCAAATTGGGAGGCGGTTACGAGTACCACTGCCCCGGGAACTATTTATTGGATAACCAACACCTCTGCCATAGGACACTCCAAGTGGTTCGCTACGTTTAGTGACTTAGCAGGGGTGTCCGGGTTTAATGGGTGAGGTTTGTCTGGGTCTAGGTGGCGAATACTTTTGCCCACCTACTGCGTAGCGGACCGGGTCGGGAGACACTTGTTGAAGGAGATACTTATCTTGTCCTCTCCAGCAAGACCTTTCTCGTTCCGTCGCCTTGCACCGCAGTGGGAGGGATGGATTCATTCGTTCGTCACTCCTAGATACATTTACAAATTTTTCCTATTCATCTCTCACACTTTTTTTCTTCCGAGAACTTCCTCTCCTTCTTTTCTCTAAAAACACCCATGCACTCAAAAATTCACACAGATTCCCAAAGATAACATAGGCCCTGAGGGTTTTTTTCCTCGGGGCTTCCTCGAAAAAAACATGTGAGTGCAAAATGCTGCAATTTTTGTATCTACAAGCATGTGTTATGTTTGTACAATATCGAATTGTTACGTTTTTTATAAAATCGAATGCACTCCCCGCAAACGGGTTTCTTACAATTATCACACCTATCATTTATTTGGTTTTTATTATATTTTTTTATTAATCTGGCACTGTCGTCTCTCAGTAGTTTTATTTTCCGGTTTCTTTTCTTTTTCGTTTATATTAGCTCCACAAAAAAGCCCCGAGGAACATAATTCCCCTCAGGGCTTTGTTATCTTTTGGGATGATGTGTGGAGGGTACCTATAGGAAAAGGAAGAAGAATAGGTTCTGGGAAGGAAATGAGGTGAAGGGTGGGTGGGAAACTGAGGTTCAGTGTGTTCAAGAGTGCCCGACGTATGAATCTGTCCCCATTACTGCGGTGCAAGGAAATGTTCTGAGAGTCCTGCTGCCGAGGTCAAAAGATCACCCTCAACCGTTCCCTGACAAACCTAACCCCCTGAACCCGGGCACCCCTGCTAAGTCACAAAACATAGCAAACCTCTTGTGGTGACCTATGGCAGACGTGTGACAGTTCTTCAGAAGCTAACGCAGCTGAATCAACTCTGGTTTTTGTATACTCTGTCCTTCTCCAATAAGCCATAAAGTATTTTTATAAATTATGTGACAATGACCAATCATCGTACAGATCGAGTATGAATAATACGCGATGCCGAAAGAAAGAAATACACATAATAGTACTATCATAAACGAGGAGGAATGGGTATGCTATTAACTTGGGTAAAGAAGGTTGTAAACGAACTCAGCATTATGGCCCAAACCGTCACATTGACGGCGGCGGTCTTTGTAGGTATAAGTCAATATATCTCGAAAAGTAATTAAGACCCATACCTGTTTTTTTCACCATAGTTGTTAAACCATAAATCATGAAATGTAAAAAAAAATCACCCTAATACAATAATCATTAAGCATTATATCGTCACTTTACTTCGGGCTGCCGTCAAAATGAAGGCTCCGGTCTTTCTAGTGTTAACTCCACACAGGAGGCCCTGAGGAAAATGTATTCCCTCAGGGCCTATGTCATCTGGTATGCTGTGTGGAGGGTCTTTTTGAGGAGAGCAAGGAATGAACATTAGTCTTGAAGAGACCCATGTTGTAGGAAGGAGGAAACACAGAGGCCGGCAAATCATTCCACAGCCGAGTTGTTGAACACAAGAACGAGTCGAAGAAACGACCCGTTTTCATGTGACAAATGTCAACCGAGTGCAAATACGTTGGGTACGCGTTGGGTACGCGTTTGGCGTGTTTCCCGACTATGCACCAGTACCGAAGGGATCAATGATGCTAGTTCCTCGGAGCATCTTCCATTGTAATACCGGTAGAACAAGGCTGGCATTACCACCTGACGCCTGTGCTCTAAAGATTGCAATCCGTCTGTTAAGATGGGAGAATGGAAAAAACGGACCGCTCGTTTCTGCACAGAGTCGAGGGTATTTTTCAGGTATGTTGGAGCTCCAGACCAGAGGTGGCTGCCAAATTCAACCGTGGGGCGCACTTAAGAAAGTTTTGTATAAAATGTATGTTAAATACAAATACAATATGAACCTTGGGTTTTACCAATCTTATTTTTGACAAGTACCTACTTATATGTCTTTGGATCTTTGGATGCACATGTTTCTTAGCTATTTAAAACGAATAACGTATCAATTTTATTAATAAGGAATTGCATATATGAATTCAATAATCAACAGCAAAATACGTCATAATTAAGTAAGTAAACAATAATTTGTTTTTTCTCCCATCAAAAATTTATTTTTTTATTTATTTACAAATGCATATATATTACAATACATTACAATGTGATCCTTTGTCTGTCCAACTGGGAAGAATACCCGTTTCAGGACAGCCAAATTGTATATTTAGTTCATAATATTCTTAAGGCCAAGTGTAATCATTTTTTAATTTGAAATAATGATTATATTATTACGCAAATCGATAAACATAATGTTTTTAATAAGAAAAATATTTTTTTTACATTTTTAAACTTAACATAGGCTTAGCATTTATCAAAATCAAGTCAGAAATACGACCTTATTCTGACCATTTTTCGTATGTTTTAAAAAATATTTTTAATTGCTGAATATCCTCAAAGTATACCTTCAGGGGTTTTCTTTAAAACCTCGTAAAGGAATTTAAAGAAAGAAAAATTAATATGTTTTTAATAATTTTTTTTCATAAACACCAATTTACGTGTATTTTTAAACGCTGATAACAAATCTTCGGATTCGTTTATTTAAAAAAACGTTACGATAAATTGTTGGTATTATATTTTTCCATTTTTTAAAGACAATTTTATAATTTAAAACTTCAATTTAACAATGAAAACCGGGAACTTTAATTACTAGCAAAAGCCCTCTGTCGTGTGGCGCCCATTTATCTTTCTGTTTACGGTAAGATTTGAAACTAAAAGCTTTTTTCAAATTATTTCAAAAGATGGCAGTAATCAATCGCGGTGAAAATCTGATATATTATTATGTTCATTTTTGGAGAGACAATTTCATCCATCTGCCTATACATGCAGGTACCTATTAGTTTTATGGTATGATTTGTGCATTATGTTTTACCATTTGAGAATAATTGTGCATGGTCAATGGTGTTTGACCATCATAAACGATAATAAATCAGTAGGTATAGGATCTCTGTCTTGACACAATGTGTCAAGACAGAGTCATAACTCCGTGCTAACAATTAATTCTGACGAATCCGACGGAAACATAAAATGTGATCATGATCCGTTGTTAGTTTTTTACGGTTTTTTTGTAGGTTTCAAAGGGCATTTTGAAATAGATGGATTGTAAAAAAAAAGTTTTTGGTGGACTGATTTTTTAAAGTTTCTTGATGTGTAATGGCTTAGTACGATAAAAAGTTATAAATGTACATATTTATATTTTTGTTTGTGGTTTTATCAAATAGGTCCATAGTTAGGTACCTATTGTCCTAATACAATCCTGATTGAATCAATTACAATTGAAATCAAAAATTATCAAAATTGAATCAATTACACATGTCGGTAAATTAGAGTTAAATTTATTTACATTTCCTCATAATTTTATTTGCTTTGGTATTATAAAAATAATGAAAATAGTGAAGAACAGGACGTAGTAGGTAGTTACTCTCAGTATTGCCCTGGTGTAAGACCACTAAACAGAATTGAAACGTTACTTGAAATGGTTTTAGCCGTGTTTGGTGACCAGATCTAAATAGCTAGCTACTTCCCCACCTTCCGCTTCCCCATTTCCTTCCCCTTCCCACTACCTTCAGCCTCACAATATACCCCAATTTGGGGATTCCATAGTCTCATTGGCTCCAGACGGGAGCAGTTGGGGCTTGGGGTGACTTATGGCAGAGGTGTTGGTTATCCAATAAATTGTACCGGGGCAGCGGCACCCACACCCACCTTCCAAATTTATTGGATAATCAGCAACAAGAGGTTCACTACGTTTCCTGACTTGTTTGTGACGTCACACTAGAGGGAAGGGGGTCCCACAATTTTTTTATATGAATACCGCACAAGAGTGCCATTGAGTCTGCTCCGGTCTGGAGCCAGTGAGATTATGGCATCCCCGATTGGGGTATGTTGTGAGGCTGAAGGTAGCGGGAAGGGGAAGGAGATGGGGAAGAGGAAGGTGGGTAAGTACCTATTATTCAGGTCAGCAAACACGGCTAAAAGCCATTTCGAGCAACGTTTCAATTCTGAATGATGGTCTCACACCAGGTCGATACTGAGAGTATCTCCCACTCTGGAACGTGCCGCAAATATACTATATATTATTTTCAATGAATTAATTTTGAAATAACACAAACTAATCGAATAAAATTTATTTGCTGTGCCGGGATTCGAACCCGCTACTTTCAGATTGCGAGTGAAGAGCCTGACCGCTAGACCACGCCAGCCGTCAAATGTCAAATGCCAAATGTGACGATGCGTGACAGGGACGGGGGGGGTGGGGAGGGTCAAAAAATCATAAAATTCATGTGACGTAATTTGTAGATGGCCCCTTATGAGGTATTCACAATGAAAATAAAAAAAGTTACTTTTTTATTTTCGTTATGTAGGCCTATCGCTAGGTATTTATAAGGTCTATATATATAACAATCTGAATTCGGAAACGTGGTCTTTCAACAGGGTCATTTAGGTAACATACCGTGCACAAATCATGCCATTGCCACGTGGTCGTGAGCTTTCAAATGTTTTGAGTCTAAGACTGCGTTTTTCAAAAAGAGAATTCTCATTGATGTTTGTTTGTGTCGTAAAAAAAAGAATTTTGAAGTATTTATAGTACCTACGTCAAATGTGCTAAGTACTAATACCATACTTACGGCACGTTCCAGAGTGGAAGATACCAGTATCGCTGGTGTAAGACCACCGAACAGAATTGAAGCGTTACTTGAAATGGCCTTAGACGTGTTTGGTGACCAGATCTGAGGTACTTCCCCACCTTCCTCTTCCCCATCTCCTTCCCCTTCCCACTACCTTCAGCCTCACAACATTGGGGATGCCATAGTCTCACTGACTCCAGACGGGAGCAGTTGGCACTCTTGTGCGATATTCACATAAATGTTTTTTTTAATCTAAAAAATGGTCAAGGTATAATTTGGGAGGCGGGTATGCAGACGCATCCGTCGCCAAGACCCGGACAAACAACACCCTTGCAACGAAAATATGAAAGAGAAAAAGTCCCATTTGTGACCGTTATCTTTTTGTATTTTTCTGTGCCCCGTCCTCTTCCTCCCTGCCGCTAAAGTATATAAAATACATGTCGTTGTAAAGGACCACCACGTCCAAGTTTTGCTATGGTGATAAAATTAACGAAAAAATATAATTTCATGGAGTTCAGGTAGTAGGACACGTGCGCTGTAGCATCTGGTAGCAACCCGTAGCAACCCTAGCCGCCCGAATCCTGCTGTGACGTGACCACTCGGTGATAGGATGTGTGACATGTTGAAATAAATATAATATTTATTTTTCTAGTGGCATCTTTCGGATTTTAACGAAACTTTTTGAAAACAAAATAATCTCAAAATGAATGATAGAGACCGTTTTGTCCGCCAGATTGCTCTGATGCTGTTTTGTACTAATATTATACCTATTCCTCTTCGCGTTAACAAAGGAATGGTTTCGTTCAAGACATCACCGGAATTTGCTTCTGACAAGACAACTTTTGAGAACATAAAGAATTGTATATAATTAAGGGATGGTTTCTTTATGTCTTTAAAAGAATCGCAAAGATGTGATTTTTTTCAAGGTCAATTTGGAGAACCTTAATAAATTCATTCAGAGTGAATGCATTTATTAAGAGGGCATTACCAGAGAAAACCAGAAATATGTCATTTTCAAATCAGGTTTTAGAAGTATTGACTCTTTTCCACAAAAAATTATAAAAGGATTTCGAAAGATTGTTCTTTTATCTAGCATTCGCATGTAATAAATTTTGAGATTTTTTTTTTAATTTTTAGTATAATACGGTTATTCCATAGGTCGTTGGCAGATTTGTTAAATTTTCAAAAAAGATTTTGTATTATACCACACCCATTTCAAATAATATAATCATGCAGTAAAATAAATCAATACATTATCGAGCAAACGCATGTTTTAGAATTTTAATTTTAGTTTCAATAAAATCATTAAAAAAATATGTACGTACATGTGTTTCTTGACGAAAATTGGTCCATTTGTGTATTTATTTGCGCACTTACAAACTAATATATTTCAGATTTTTTTAACATTCTTATTAAATTTAGATATTATTAAAAAATGATAAATACTTATAATCAAAAAATAACTACAAAAAGTACAATATTTTAATAGTTTTATCATCACGCCTTTCAGCATTTTTGGATGAAGGTATAAATTAAAGCTAATTTGAATTGAAATAAATTCGATATTGAGTTATAATTTTAAAAAGCTGGTATGGAGAATAATTAATCATTCTCGTTGTAACCGCCCTGCACGATCGTAAGAACAACTTTCGACGAAATGTGGATTTTCGTCCGCTGGCTGGTTAAACCCTCTTAATGTTCTATGAGTGTTTTCTTTAGTGAGATCACAAGTAGGAGATTCTTTCCAGGCCATTTTAGAGAACATTTACAATTGCATAATCAGAATTTACACAGTTACAATATTTGACATATGAATTCCCAATGTATTTATGACTATTGAATTTTAATAAAGTACTATAATTTTTAGATTTTCTTAAATAATTATAATTCAAATATATGACAAATGAAATAGATTGTTCATTTCTAATTCTGATAAACCAATAAATGCAAAACACAAAGCACAAATTGAAAATAAAATCAACCCGTAGATTCTTATTTATTTATAACTAGAGTAGGTAGCTCCCGATAATCTATGATACGGCCAGAAGCGTCCTACATTCCCACGAACGATTAACTTCACATCCCACTATCTTCCTACCCTACCCACCCTGAAGGGGAGGGTTTAAGGGAAACTACTAAACTACCCCCGGTGTCAACACTCACTTACCCCGAACCGAAACGTGTACAATACTGAAAATCTCTCTTCTGTTTTACATCTTAACGGTCTCGTATATAGTT
Organism: Limnephilus marmoratus; assembly: GCA_917880885.1. NCBI lineage: Eukaryota > Metazoa > Arthropoda > Insecta > Trichoptera > Limnephilidae > Limnephilus > Limnephilus marmoratus. The sequence continues at coordinate 27,887,190 of OU862916.1, forward strand.
TTTTCTTAGTAGTTTTTCCGACTCTAATGTCTCTACTTTGAAAAGCTCTCCATAAACATAATTTTATGTAAGTATCTTTATAAAAATAAAAGCGCAAACAGAATCGAAAGGTTCTCCTGGGAACATTATTATAAATATTATTTTTCACGTCTGAGGATAATAAAACATTCAGAAAATACAAAAAAAAAACATTTATTACATATTTCATTAAAAAAAACTTAATTTATGTCACAAACACTGCTGAACTATTGATGTAAATATACGGTTAAAAAACTTATACAAGTTCTATGACATTATAACGATGTTTTGTTTTGGATGGTCCTGTTCACTAATACTTACCTGCGGCCGATCCATCCATGTTATTTTGACTCTTTTATAGGGTAATAAATGAGAAGAGGTTATGTGTTATGTTTTATGTTGAACTGAATTTAGATATTCGTTATTTGTTTTTGGGGTGTTATGCCGTGTTGCGCTACCTCCTTCTTTAGCCAATGTTTCGGACATCGTTGCAGTGTCCATCATCAGGGCAGATCCGGTAGATGTGTTATGTTCCGAACAATATGTAGTACCTACAACATCATAGATAACTATTTAAAAAAATTTAGAAATAAGAAAAAACTTTAACGTAAAAAAAAAAACTAAAAACTAACTAACCATCACGCCGTTTTCCCGCAGGGGTAGGCAGAGAGGACGAACCGCCAAACATCCCGGTCTTGGCACACATTCCTTGCCTCGTTTACATTCATACAACGTCTCATACATTCTCTTCTATTATTCTGACTGACATGCAAATATAAACCCCATTAAACATTATGGTCAGTCTGATGATGGACGCTGCAACGCTATCCGAAACGTTGGCTCAAGAAGGAGGTAGCGCAACACGGCATAACACCCCAAAAACAAATAACAAAAATTATGGTCAGTACTTTATAATGTCTTTAATTCCTAATTCTAAAAAAAAATTTCACCACTTTTACCTCGACCCTTCTTCCTTTGCCACCCATTTTCAAAGGTTACCTATATTTCATTTTTGACTTTAGTGAACATTTACACTCGATGAAGTGAATATTTTTCACGAAGCGTGTAGATTTTATATATTATAAATGATGTGAATTAAGTTTTTTGTCTCTTAATAAAATGATAGGTTGATAACTGATAGTTAGATTACATTTCCTTCGAAATTTTATTTCTTCTATAACTAACGGCTTTCGGCTTTTACATAATATAACTTATCATAAGACATAAACTATAATATGAGAAATCAGAATTGCGTAAGTAATAAAGAGCCCATGATCGTTTAAAACAACAAAGGACAGAACATAGATGTTAAGAACGTGTGTAAATAACAAAGAAAATAATGAGATATGAGATCACTTAAGTAACACAATTTTGGAATGTTAAAAATGTTCATAGGGTAGGTACGTATATTTGACTAACTCGATAAAGAAGAGATAGGTGTATTTGGTCAGTTTGGAAGGCGGGTATGGGTACCGCGCCGCTCCGGCAACAATTTATTGGATAACCAACCCTCTGCCATAGATCATCCTAAATGGTTCGATACGTTCGGCTTCGTTGAGGAAGACCTTTTGGCCTTTCAAGCGGGACTATCAACCCATCGAGTTGCACTGCAATGGGAGGGATGGATTCATACGTCCGTCACTCCTGGACCCATGGACCCCAGATTCCTACACACCCCTCACGACTTTTTCTTTCCCAGAACTTTTCCCTTCTTTCCAAAAGACCCAACACACAGCATCCCCAAAGATGACATAGGTCTTTGGGGATTTCATTTTGAAAAGATGTCTAAATGAGATATATAATACAAACAATAACAAATTGTAGAAAATAGAAGAAACATTTGTAAACAACAAAGTGAATATTAATGTCGTCTAGGAAAACTCTCGGAAATCTTTATTGAACAACAACCCACGTGAAATAGCAGAGTATACCTAAGAACTGTATACATATAAACTATGAAAATTTAATATGTTTACTGCTTAAAAGGTTAAGATTAAAGTTAGGAGAACATTAACCTTAAGATCATAATTTGAAAAAATATTATTTTTAAAACCCTCATCATGCATCCAGCTTGGTATTATTTTTAGGAACCGGATTCTTAATCCTTAGAAAAAGAATGTAATAAAAACTCATTATTTATTGTAGAGAGCTAAGGTACTTAATTACCGCAGAGTTAATTATTCCCCCAAATTAATGGCGTTGATTGAACAAGCCAGTAATGTTACAATGTGATTAATTAAAAAACCGAAAATAGTCCTGAACGGTAATTATTATTTGAAAAAGTCGTGTGTACCTAATTAAATTACGTTGCGTACATAATTCGATTAAGATCTTCAGATTGCTTACGTCAGCCTATTTTTTAATAGGATTGTATTTTAGCATTTAAAAACATAGATATGTCTAGCTTCGTGTTAATTTATAATCCGTTGTGAGCTTAAAATAGATGAAATAAGCTGTGCAAATTTCATAACGCCATTGCTCAACCTTAGCGAGCTTTTACTACCATAATATAATAACACATATTACTTTATTGTAATTAATGTTGCTCTTATCGATATATTGCTGTACAACCAATAGCAGGTAAACATTAAATGGATGCGTAACTCAGTAAGCACACAAATCGATGTATATTTTTATATGAAATGTTGAAAACGGAAAAAAGTAAACGAATTTCACAAATGTGAAATTCTCTTTATTTTTCATTAAATGATCTCTGAAGCCACTAGCAAAAAAACTATAAAATATTTACCTGCGTAAATTAATTTTGATAAAATGTTTTCATAAGTCTAATTTTTGATAATTAGAAGAGTCGATTAGCTAATCACATAACTTCTAAACTTATGTAAAAGACACGATTACTTAACAAGATAGTAGAAATAGCTAAAATAAAATACTAAACTATTATAAAAATATCACCTACTTTACATGACTCCAGATACTAATATCTATAGCCTGTATGTCGGACGAATATCTACAGCTCATATGTTGAACTAATATCTACGAACTTCAGAGTGTTGATTAATATCTACAGAGCGTAGGTTGAACTAATATTTACAGAGCGTAGGTTGGACTAATCAGCTAAATGTGTTCAATAGTCCGATATTAGGGATTTTTACATACATACTTTCATAAATTAAGTTTTTTAAACTGCATACGCAATATTACGTTATTCCAATATGCTATACATAATTGCAAATCCAACCTCGGCCAGTGCTGTAGATATTCGTTAACACTTTGGTTCTCATAGATATTAATCAACAGTTTGAGCTGTAGATATTCGTCAACACTTTGATTCTCATAGATATTAGTTCGATTTTTTCAGTTTTTGGAATCCCTGTAGTAATTATTAAAACGCACAACTTTTTTAGATGCAAAATTGCAAAATATATGACATCACACTAGGGGGGAGGGGATCTCACAAATGTGACGATGTGTGACAGTAACGGGGGGGGGGGAGGGGGTTCAATAAATCATGAAATTCGTGTGACGTAATTTATGGATGGCCCCTTACGGTCGGGGTGAGGAGTTCGGTAGTTACTCGACTGAGTGACCAGTGATTATATGGGGAAGATTTTTTGTTGTTGTTTGGCTTTGAAGAAAAAAAAATTGAAAAAGGAAACATCAAAGAGCCAGCGGAAACGAAAACTTCATATACATTTTTACTCCAAATAATGTCGGAGTTTTAAGTACCGCTTTAATGGACTCATTGACTGTTACTTATTTCAGAGTGAAATTAATAATAACTTCATCTTATTATAACAAAGTTCACTTATCAAACCAATTTAACTTTGTCTCACGAATAATGTATTCGATGCAAACAGCGATGAGATAAGTGATAACTTTGCCAAGATCCCTGTAAAGCGTATGAAATAACTCTGTTGGGAAACAGATTATATTTAAAAAAAGAGAATAGCTTCATTAAGTCTACGTCGGGATGCTCTGCTAATTTGCATTTTAAACAATTTATTCAGGTTTAACATTAGCTGCTTAAGGATTTATACATTCGGTACAATTTATTATTCACAATGTATCACCGCGCGGTGGGATTTTTGTACCAATTATGCAGCTACAAGGGGAATCCGAATCCAGGATAATTAATTTTACGTTAGAGTTCAGAACTTGTTTTGGTAAGCATTCGGTGTGAAAAGTATTTTATTTAAAATACAAAGTGGGAATACTAATTAAAAATGCGGACGTTGTTAAATAATAAACGTGTTTACTAAAATGGGTACTTTTTGTGATAGGATTTAATGAAATTGAGAAATAGAAAAGGATATTATAAAATCACAACAGAAAACAAGTTTATTTAATTACCAAAGATCATATTTTAAATAAGAGGTTCTTTTTTTAAATAGCGTTAAGTTACATAACTACTGGAGCGTTTTTTTGCCACAATATGGCACCATTTAAAATACTTCGAATTGATTTGCTGCCAGTTTTGGGCTAATTTTCCATGGATGCATTAATTTTTTTTTTGTAATAATTTCAAATACTCCCGCGGTATAAACTTGGCGTTTTATAGAAGCTAAAAGACACTACTTCTATTTATATTCAATAGATGTCAGGGTTCTCTATTTTCTTACGAATTGTTCATCTTTCCGAAATCGGAATATGCAAAAATGCGTATGAAATATGCGCTTTTTATCGTGTTTTAGTGGATTTTTCTAACATATTTGTTTCAGTGGATTTTTCTAACATGTTGTGTAATAATGATTTTTTTTACAAGAGCTCCACACAGGAGGCCGTGAGAAAAATAATTTCCCTCAGGACCAATGACATCTTTGGGGATGCTGTGTGGAGGTTTTTTTTTTAGGAAAGGTAAGAGAGGAAGGAAAAGGGTTTAAGGGGTGGGTAGGAATCTGGGGTTCAGTGTGTCCTGGTCATCCGCCTCCAAGACCAAGACAAACCTCACCCCATGAACCCGGGCACCTCTGCTAAATCACCAAACGACGCGAACCACTTGGGGTGACCTATGGTTATCCAATAAACGTTCCCGGGGCGGCGGTACCCATTCCCGCCTTCCAAATTGTAATGATTGATTTAATGATGCATTCAACCTGTTTTAAACTTAAAAATACTGTGAACATTTGAAAAACAAAATTTTTTGTGGTTATGTTCGTATTTATTGCGTATTTTTTTTCCGATTAGACTGTGTTTGACAATGGATTATTTTACATAAATAAAGCAATAATCGAGTTAATTGTTATTGTGGATTTAAGATGATTAGTGTATCTATCTGTGGTGCTGCAGTTATTTTTGGCTAGTACGTTAAAAAATCCATTTCAGTGCATTATTTTTGTTTTGGTGAATGATTTTTTTATGTGGGCGGAAAGTATTCAAAATGGGCTCCAATAAATCGCAGGCAATCCGAGAAAAAAGTTTTTATATGGTCTGTCTGTCTGTGTTTTAATTTTCCAATTATTAATAATTTTGATCTTTTGTTGTGTAAAGAAATACATTCCTTTAATGTGAATAAGTTGAATTATTGTTGAAGCGATAAACACGTAACGAGGATTGTGTGCATTGGTTAGTATGCATTTCCCTATATTGGTAAATCATTTTGTCTTACTCAAGCCTGCTTATTGTTAGAGAGAGTGGTCACATATGTTTAAAATTATTACCTTATTTAAATAATCGAAAAGGTTTTACAATTACAGGTTAGAATTTCTTTTTATTATTTAAAAATTGTTTTTTTTTGTTGCAAAAATAATAACTTTTTAATTCCAGGACGTGGGGAGGAATCTGCAATCCCCGACGTCCCATAAATTTAAATATAATGAAAGTATAATAAAATAAATAAAACAAAACCATGAAATATTAGAAAAAAATATAAAATTGAAACAATTATTAATAATGATGGCGTGGTCTTGAGTAAGCTCAGGCCTGGCGCTCACTCAGGAGCGGTGCTTGGTGCTGGAAGCTGCGGTCACCACCGCGTTGTCGGAGACCATCGCATCTTGGCTCCATCTTGCTAGCAAGAAATTTTTAACTTCTGCCATTTTAAATTTAATATGTATTTCGCAGTTTAGCATTCATGATGCAATACTATTATAAAATAAAAATGAAACCAATTGTATTCTCGCAAAGGAACACAGAAACGATGAGCCGCCACACATTTCTTTTTGGCATACTTGTCGATCTCTTAACTCAAAAGCGCACTGGGCCCACGTACGCAAAGTAAGCAATACTTCGTTCCCAATCAGACAGACATAATTGAACTATGCAAGCAATTTTCTTAGTACCCAATGGATTTTAAGGTGATCCAATAAACCAGGAAGAAATCAAAATCGGAATCCACGCCTCTTTTTTGGAGTAGTTTAAAAATACTTGAGAGAAGCTTTTGGAAAGGTTGGAAAAGGTATTAGAGATTTATTTTACAGCTTGATTTCGTAAAGGCCTGTAAAAACATTAACTCCTTTTTTACGCTTTGTTTATTGTAATAACAAGGAAATTTGAGATTGATTTAACGGAACCAAGCGATGCGGAGTCTAGGACGTCTAATCCCCGTCGCAGACGGGGCGTAACTGAAACGAAATGGGTGTGCCAAGTTTGTAGACCTTAGGTGGACGGCATAAGGTTCACTTTAAAAATCCAAATTCGTCGAATGTCGGACGATTGATTAATGTCAAAAATAACAACGAGAAAATGCATATTTTATTTTATTTTGTGAAGTTCGGGCGTAAATATCATTTTTTGCGATTACTATAAAAGAAACGGAATTTGTCACATTAAGCAATAACACCATATTTGAAAAGGGGTTTATAAGTAGGAGAGTTTGCACTTGAACGTGTTTTTTTAGGGACTTAATACTTTATTTTTTTCTAGGCTTATTAAAAGACTTATAAAAAAATGACCGATATTTTTATGTTCTACATTCAGTATTTAATTGAAGCTCTATAATATTTCTAAGCGATCAAATTTTCAAAACAAAAATACATGACTTCGTATGATTTTGCATTATTTCGCGTGGCTTTATCTTAAGTTAGAAATAACTATATTTATACATACTCGTATATGTCTTACTAAATCTATTAGTTTTTCATGTCCCATTTAAACAACGGTGACCGGACAACTCAATCGGGTGACGCTTCATATTACTTTGAAAAGTCATTAAGTGATAAAAAAAAAACTAGGTTAAATAGGTTACGTTAGGTTTGGATGCAGGCTTTTTTTCATCACTTTAAATGACTTTCAAAGAGGTGTTGAAATGCCACTTTGTTGAGTTTTGATGGAACTGTAGCGTACGAGGGCGCAGTGTGTCTTTACCTTTAATATTGCCATGTCTTTCTGGCCCAATCCTTCTTCCATTTAATTCCACATCACATTTTCATCTGAATCACCTTTCTTTAACATGTTAAAACCTGAGCGTCCCTTTCTTAATCTTGCGGCAAGCTAGGATCTATAACTTCCATAAATCCTCTTTTCTCCATAAATATAATTGCAATAATCGAAGCTAAAGATTAGGCGCACCATTATAATTAAGATTAGGCAGAATTTATAAGATTTTCAGTGGCGCACCTCTCGGTTTCCCCTGCCCCGGAGCGGGATGGTGCCGGCAACTAACTCTAGCCATTTCTCGGTTGGGCGCCCACTAATCTTTGATTTACACTGCCGCCAGAAACGATAGGGACGCCCGCTTCGACCCGGATCCAAGGATTTTCATAATTTTGAATAATGATAAAAATATCGAGGATATTTGAAAGATAGAGTGTAAAACGGTGCATTTCGTCCCAAGATTCAACTTTTGAACATATTTTGAAACATCTCAATGAAACGGTCGTAAAGAGAATTTTTATTATTTTAAAAGGTTACAAAGTTTACTTAATAATTGTTATGTAACAGTGTATGACATTGAGTACATTCTCGAAGTGTTGTTCGAAAAGAGGGGAGTCGCGCAGAAATAACTGACTGTTTCGTTGGTTATCATCTGGAGGTGAATATCTTCGATCTTCAATTAATACTACGGGCCGATCTTCGTCGGAGACACGAGACCTGAAACGCTAGTCGGTTCGGAAGGCCATTGCGACACCGGCGACTAGCAAACGGCAGACGCAGCATTTATATAGGCGATCGCGAAGTGCGGAATCTTGGAGAACAGTCTCCCAAAGATTCGAAAGTCATAGCGTTATCGCTGCTCATCTAGAAGTTGCGAGTCAGTGTTATTGACACTATCATTTCTTCCAGCAGGTAGATGATTTTCTTAGTCCTCCTCCTGTGATGAGGGAAACTAGATTTTGCATAGAGGATTTGAAGCGAGATGCTTTATGTGTACGGAACTGATGTTGATAAATTTCATAGAATGAAAACAAAGTTGTGTGCAGTTCACACGCGGTAGAAGTGAAATTTACAAAAACTAAAGTAGACAAAAGTGGGGAGGCAACGAAGCACAAAGAGAAGAGAAGACCGATTAGTCTATCTCATTCTCTCGCAGGCTAAATCGAATAGAAGTATGTGTTTGTATCTTTATAGGAACGCTTTTTCGTTTCATCGTGTTTCAAATAACAACGATGCTGATCACAACGTAGTTTTCACTTCAAAAAAGGAAACTGGAAGTGCTTTACATACGAATTTGAATTTAAACAAATGTTACATTTTACCCAAAAGCCCAGCGCTCGGTTTCACTTACACTCGTCTGAAGTAGTAGACCTCCATTCCATCTGAAATTCTTAAACTCAGTTTTGTGTTTGAAATAATGCCCCGATTGGACAAATATTTGGATCACGAAACACGTCCACAAGACATTTCTTGTGTACTTTTTTATTCTACCATACACCTAAATGAATGTTGATTTTTTAACTCGGATAAAGCTTTAGTCAAAGCGAAACCTCGTAAGTATAAAAATGTCGTTTAATAGCGGTGCAACTGAAATAATCTCAACGATTTTATGTCACGTAGTTTGCTGGCTACGAAAATCTTTTTTTTTAATTTACCAAAATGTAAGATTCAAAAATTTTAAAGCGCCGTTAGGTTTTATGTTTTTTTTGGGTTGGTCTTGTTTAAATTAAGGCAGTTGATGAGATGAAACAGATTAATCCCTGGGAAACGTGAGAGCAATTACAACTCGGCAATTAACCTAGTTTTATCAGTTAATCTAGTTCACGAGACTATACCAGGCTGCTCGCCAAAATTAATTACCCTCTACAATATGCTGTACCTGTTTAATGTAACAACTGACCACCTAGTGTAGTGAGTGACGTCAATTACTAAAGCGAGAAACTTTTCCAGAAACCAAAAATTAACTGTGACATAAAAATATGCTGTAGAGAAATTGTACAAAGATTAAATGGGAATCCATCTGAATGTATTTGATGTAAATATCTATTCCTATTTCGGTCAACCACCCATCAGCTGATGAGTTCTTTTGAGGTAAAATTAGCTATCATGTTTTGTCAACACTATCCAGGACGTGAAAAATAGGCCAACTTCAGGAAGTGTTTTCGACAATTTACTAAATAGATCTAATGGTAAAAAGTTCGACAACTTGGCTATCACAAAAAATTTAAAAAAAAAAAAAATTCAAAAAATCAAATTATCAATCAGAAAATTAAGGGTAAGATTGATGGTGGACTGAAGAAGGTGCTCAGCGCATATCTTCGAAACTTACTCGACTTATACGAGTACAGTTCAAGTTGAGTTATGCAGGGCTGTCGATAGACTGCGGCTAGTCTGCTGGACGAAGATTACCGCAATGGAAGCCAAACGCCGATAGTAAAAGACGTCAGAATAATAAGAAAACTTGGATTAGGAGCTGGCTCAAGAGTAGAACAAGAAAACTAAAAGAATTTCAAATGCGTACTATAGTTGTTAAGTAATAGATTAAATTTAACGATTCGATAATTAATTTCTTTGCATAATCGAATCACGCCAGATCCAAGTTAATTTCCACGTCTCGACCATGCTTTACGTTTAAAGATAACGCAAGAATAAGAAATAATATCGCAAAGAAGTGATTTTATATTCAAGGGGTGGCTTAAACGAAATTGATTAAAATAATCAAGAGTATTTGGTAACCCTAATAATGGGATTACACCTGCCTCGGAGGGTTGAGAAAGACCTCGCTAAAGGAACCAAGGCTTCAAAACTTATCTCTTTGAAAAACGGGAAATTCTACGGAGTGTGGGTTCGGTACTAACTAAAGAACAAACTTACCCACTATTGGCTGAGATATCTAAGGGTTGTTTTAAAGAAAATCAAACAAAACTCGCAATAACAAGTTGGAGGTAAGGAGTTAATAGTTCATCTTTGCAGGTATTATTGATACGTATCTATCGATATTTTTTTATTATACTACATTAGCACATTTAATAGATTATGCCCAAAAAACGATGTGTTTAACACGGATTTTGCTAAATTCACAGCATTCATAACAAAATAACACTCGATCGCATGCCACATGTTCAACTAAAAATTTAATATTTCAATGATTTCTTTATGGAGGCAATGCTGAAGACCAGCTGCATTCTAGGATAAATCCCGAATTGTAGCTGAGCAGTGACCTTTTCGTCAATAGATTCAATGAGAAAAGAACAAAATATGTAATATTGTTAAAAATCTATTGAAGAATAAACTTTTTATTATTATCAACATTATATATTTTTTTAGTTCATTACATTTCCTCTTTTACTTTTAGCAGTTTTAATTTGAATAAAATCACTCCCTGAAAGATATTATTAATATTTTTTGTATCTATTACTTTGTGGTTTTCCATTATAGAAAAATGAAACAATACAACTTTGTTTAAACCACTTATATAATGCGTAAATCCTACCGGTTTCAGAACAAACGTTCCTTCTTCAGAGAAAGCTTATAATAATTTGACAGTTTTTTTTATCAGTATTATTAATATCCATTAAAATTTAAATGTAAACCTTGTAATAATTTCATTAAACTCTTTTTGTAGATTTAAGTAAGAAGATACACTTTATAAGAATTATTTATATCAGTTATAGGTATTTTTGTTATATTATTGTATTATCATTCTAAATTTCAATTTGTCGTTATTTTATTGGTCAGTGATATAAATATCCATATCACTGTCATATTATATGAAATTAAAAGACTGTTTATAACGGTAATAAATAAAATTAAAATTAAAAAAAAAAAAATTAGTAGTTCTCTGCAATAAATTATAAAATAAGCGTATCGATAAGTTTCAAGTATAAAAAAAAATAAGCTGAGGGATCATGATCTCACGCGCGAAATCGAGAATTACGAATATTTCTGTATGAATGATCTGCCCTGATATTCAACCATCGCCTGTTAACAATGAAACTAAAATAGTATGATTTTTTCCCACGCCACTAAAATTGATTTTATAGGAGCGTATAACCAGCCAGCGGCCGAAAATCCACATTTCGTCGAAAGTTGTTCTTACGATCGTGCAGGGCGGTTACAATGAGAAATATTAATTATTAAATAATTAAATATTAATTATATACCAGCCACAGCAACGTGTGGCTGGGTCTACTAGTATAATATAATTAGCATGGTTATAAATTATTATTACCATGTGTAAATTGGTAACAGCGAAAACGGATGAAAAATAAAGTTTTCTCCCGCTAAGAAGTAAATTTTGAATTTAATAATTTACGATGTTTCACGGAAGGTCACGTAAAACGTGTATTTAAATCACAAGTGCGGCGGCCGTGGTTGGGTGGCTGAGAGGAAGCGGGGTTAGTCGGAACGGCTAGAATAATAAGTACTGGGAACACTACACACACTGTACATTGCTGAACTCGCACACTGTACTTGTGTAATTAGCAGAGGAGCTCTGTGACGTCATCCAAGGCAGATTAGTGAATTGAATAATGTTAAGAAAGTGACGCTTGCCATCGATTGAATCTATATCATAATTAAGTCAGGTTAGGTCGCGAGTTAATCTCGGCGAGCGCAAGTAAAATTTATTTGATTGATTTGACACAATTTAATCATTTAAAATAACATCAGGCATATTTGCAGTACGTTCCAGAGTGAAAGATACTCCCAGTATAAAACCCTGGTGTAAGACCACCATTCAGAATTGAAACTAGCTTTAAGTGGGTTACGTTTTAACAAAAATAGCTTTAAGTGGGTTTAACAGTGTTTGGGGACTAGATCTGAATAGCCAAGGACTCCCCCGCCTTCGTCTTCCTAACCTCCTTCTCCACAATATACCTCTTTAAATAAATACGTCAAAAATTCACCGGAGACTAAAATTTATTTTGAATCTTTTACTCCAAATAATATCAGGAAGTACTTTTTTTTTAAGTTGCCGGTAACCCGGGCGTTTATTAACATCAATAGTTATTTACAGATATGTGCGCTACCTGGATCTATGATATTTACCAAGCTCCCAGACTCTCCACCTATTTAAGACTCCAAAGATTAAGATGGGCCGGACATGTGCACCGAATGCCAAGCACACGAGTACCGAAGAAGGTTCTGACAGGACACCCGGGAGGTAAACGAAAGGCGGGCAGACCTAGACTGAGATGGGAGGATGATGTCAGGAAGGATGCAAGAGGATTACTCCATGTTGCAGATTGGAAGACGACGGCCGAAGACAGAGGGCGGTGGAGGCTTATTTTGAAGGAGGCCAAGGCTCGAAATGGGCTGTAGCGCCATTGAAGAAGATGTGCGCTACCTGACTCGCTAGACAATATCTGTTCTGAGCCGGGTAGCAGTATCTATCATTACATATATCAATAAAGATTAAAGTAAATAAAAATACATTAAGTGAAATTATTTAGTTAATCCTACCAATATTATAAAGGCGAAAGTTTGTATGGATGTATGTATGTTTGTTACCCTTTCACGCAAAAAATACTGAATGGATTTTAAGGAAACTTTACAATAATATAGCTCATACATCAGAATAACATATAGGCTACAGCTCAGAGCCCTGGCATTATGATTTTTTTATAAAAAAAAATGCAGTAGGTGGCACGATTAGTTTAATCCCATTAATATTATTAAGGCGAAAGTTTTGCTTGGATGTATGGGATGTCTGGATATGATGGTGATGGGGGGAGGGGGGGTGGGAAGAGTGTGGGGGAGAAGGGTTGAGGGGGGGGGGGGGTCGAGTGGGGATAGGGAAGGTAGAGGAGGCGGAGTGGGAACCCCCGTAATATTATGCGAGCGAAGCCGGGGGCAGAAGCTAGTAATATAATTTTAATAAAAATGAAACTTATTTCCACTTGAATTTATTTGACCGTAATCGGTTTCTGCTTATTAAAGCCATCTTCAGACTGGTACAAATTATTATTAATCCACGGTGTATATACATAACATTATGGGGGGAGGGGGGGGGAGGAGATATCTACAAGGGTTTTATTCAATTATATGAGTTTTCTTACATTTTTTACAAAGTCGTCTTTGACTGTCGAATCTGTACCAGTTTGCAGAGAGCTTTAACCAGCTGAAATCGTCTGCGGCCTAATAAATTAAGGTGGAAATATATTTTTTTTAATTTTTACTTATATTATTTTATATGCAAATGTTTGTATTGATGGATGTGTGTTTGTTACTCTTTCACGCAAACACCACTGAAAGGATTTTAATGAAACTTTACAACAATATAGCTCGTACATCAGAATAATATTTACGCTACATTTATAAAGCTAGCTAGGAAGGGGAAGCGCGAGGAGAACGGATACACACGGGAAAGGTGATTAAGGGAGAAACAATGCATTTCTTTCAATATGGCCTTGCGCAACGCATGCCGGGAACCAGCGTATATAATGGAATTCCTTTACCTACCATGTACTTACCTTTTACCCATTCCTACTTGTCATTCACCTCAGCATAATTACTTTTGTTACTATCTTTTGTTATTATTATCATTTCATTTATTTGTTATTATACAATCACTATGTTAATATTATCATTTTCGATACTATGTATTTTCGTTATCACTATTTTTAAACATTCATGTATATAATTTTTTGGGCACCATGCCTGTTTTATATAAAGGGTCCGCCAAATAACTTTTTTTTTTTGAAAATGCTATAAAAAAAAAACTACTGAATATTTTCTCAAATTTCTTTTTTTATTTGAAAGTACAATCCTTCCGGTTAATAATGGAAAATAATTTCATTCAAATGGCTGCCTCGGCTGGCCATGCAGTAGCCTACACGATCGGTCCAATTTTTAAGCACATTATCGATTATGAGACGCAGTGCCAAATTAAGACGAATATGGTTGTGTATACGCTTGAACAACGCTGGGAAATATTGCGACATTACTTTGAAAATCATGGTAATGTTGCAGAATGTGTGCGAAAATTGGAATTTTTTAAAAATTGAAAAAAAAATCGTTTGGCCACCTCGGAGCTGCGATTTGACACCGTTGGACTATTATTTGTGGGGTGCCCTCAAAGATAAGTGTTACGCCGACAAGCCAGAGACAATTGACGCTTTAAAGGACAATATTCGTGAAGCCATTGGTGAAATACAGCTGCACACAATCGATAATGTGCTTAAAAATTGGACCGATCGTGTAGGCTACTGCATGGCCAGCCGAGGCAGCCATTTGAATGAAATTATTTTCCATTATTAACCGGAAGGATTGTACTTTCAAATAAAAAAAGAAATTTGAGAAAATATTCAGTAGTTTTTTTTTTATAGCATTTTCAAAAAAAAAAAGTTATTTGGCGGACCCTTTACTTAAATAAAATAAAATAAATAAAATAAAATAAAATAAAATAAAATAAATTCCACCATGAATTGTCAGTCTCAAAAACAGAATTATTAAATTATTTACCACAACCTATTTATTATCTATGAACAATTTTATAATAAAAAAAAAACATGCTTTTGTCTATGGAAATGCGCTAAAACGAAAGAAAACTCATACCGCGTCACTGATAATAATTAGTTTCCTATTAAGAGCAAAAATATTTACCTACAGATGATTTTGTATGGAGTTTGCGCTAACTCCGGCTTGGCCCGGAAATTCACACTTAAACGTAATGAAAGCGCATTCACACTGTGCCGAAATAACTCATTAGTTTAGCCATTAGCTAGTAAAGTTTTGCTCCCAATTAAAACGGCGGCCAATTTTCCTCACACCTGGGCAGAATATGTTGAGATTTCATACAGAACATCTTAACTTTGCAGACAGAATATCTTTAATTACTTACTTGTTTTTAATGTGAACGCAGCTATAAGAGTTATAATAATTCATGTAGATTTGGATTCCATGCCACTTCAGAATGGAGTCAACTCAACAGCTCTTTGAAAAGTCATTAAAAGCTAAGAAATAAATATTTTAAAAATAGAACATAACCCTAACGTAACCTATTTAACCAAATTTTTTATATTTTTTTTCATCACTTTTAATGAATTTTCAAAGAGGTTCTGAGTTGGTTTCATTGTGAGCTGTCCGGTCACCGTAGATTTGTACAGGGACAACGAATTGAACTATCTCTCAATTAGAGATTTACAACCCGGATTTCTACCGATTTATTACATATTTCCCTTAAACACGGTAAGTTTCAAAGCTCTTAAAAATATATACGTTATTCTTGAAGATAATATCTAGGCTTTGCCCGAGCCGAAACGCAAATTATATAAAATTCCCTCGATAGAAAAAAATCGCAAAGTATGCTCCAAAAATTATTATTAACACGTTTGTTTCAATTATTTTACAAGTTATATGTATGAAAAAATTCACAGTGTTTCTTTAAATGCTGTTTAAGATAATGCCCGAGAGACTTTTGCTTTATTTTAAACGAGTCGTGTTTTATTTAACATTTTCGCAATTTTCGCATCGATTTTGTCGCTGTAAATGTTAGCGCTCTCCTCTAACATTCGTAATTTCGTATCTCTCCATCTTCTTCTTTTCGAACCCGGTTGCAGAGCCTTAAGCGATATAAAATGCTGAATAAATAGTTAAAAATCAACCCGTAAAAAACAAAGATCTATACCTTAATACATCTATTTTTAATGTTCGAACTATTTGCGCCATTTTTTGTGGAAATAATATCAGAACTTGAATAGAAGCACCTTCACATAACCTGGACATGACCGGTCAGTGGTTGAGTGGGCATCGCGTTTGGGTCCCACCTAGGCGTTCCGTGTTCGAATCCTCGGTTGGCTAAGTCCTCCATCATGACTCAGGCAACAATTTCAGCTTTCTGTGGTGGTAGTAAGAGATTTTCAAATATTGTCGGGTACTTACTATTGTACATTGGATTTAGTAATATAGACGTTGAACATTATAATGATTTATGATCAATAAGATGGATAAAGGAAAAAAATATTTATGAGATTAAATATTTTTGGTATGCCTCGTTATTCTCCTGTGCCCTTTCTTGTGGAAAACGTTCTTTTTTAAAATGATTTTCGGCTATGTAATTATCGTTTTTTCGCACCCATAAAATTATGTCCCGTCTTTCCGGTTTATAAAAAATGATCTGATTTTTCGGATTGAAATTTTCAAAAAATCGCCAGGGTTTCAAAAATACGATTAAAAAAAAACGGAATGTTTTAGAATATTTGTCTAAACCGGAATTTTTTTTAAATGTGATGCAAGTGGCCTATTCTGTGAAAGTTGTATTCAAGCTTTGTTAATATTTAATTCATGTGAAGCAACTGGCTTATAACTAAATCATAATATAACTTGAATAGACCTTTTCCAGAACTTGAAAATTACCCCAGAAATTTTATGAATTCTGTGAAACAATTGACCTTTAGAGCTTATAGTATTCCAGCACTCTGTTATATTATAAACTAGCAGACCCGGCCACACGTTGCTGTGGCTAACAAAACACAACGCTATTACCCAACCTTTATAAAATCCACCCATCTGCTTGCCATCTGCTTGCCAGCTGCCCGCTGCCTGAATTGAATACTTGAATTTATCGACTTTTCTCTACTATAATAAGCATGTATTATACATATAAACTAATTAACTCGCCACTAATTATACAATGCTTGCAATGCAACACTGGATATTTGAAAAGGGAAAATCAAATACCTACTTACTCTAGGACATCTATTTTCCAATTTCTTCCGTAGAACGAATTTCAAAAGTGACTATAGTACGGCCCGCCAGCCGTTTTAAATCGCACAAAAATATGTTTTCTTTGAATTTCTCGGCTTTTCTCTAATATAAGTGTCGCCCCAACCTCTAACGGTGTTGGACGTGAGTGAGCGGCGATCAAATAAAATAACACTTTCAAACCCGGACAAATTTTAAAAGTATATAAATTAACCGAAAATAAAGTAATTCATAACCCGTGAAAATGGAGGAAGCGGTTGATCCGCATGCCTTCATTACTAAGGCGAAACAAAACATAAGTGACTTACATACAATCATAGAAGAAAATAAACTTACTAAAGAAACCAAATCAAAAATGATGAAAGAAATAAATAACATCATGGAAATGATATCCCACATGGCAATAGAATTAGCTAAATTACAAGAAAAATGTGAAATTCAAGAAAAAAACCAAACACAAAAAAAACTTATTTTCATACTCTTCGGCAGTAAAAAACTTAATACCACAAACACAAGAAAAACGATTTCCTATAATTATAAAAAGCTTAAAAGAAGAAGACACTGAAAAAATAAAAGAGAAAATACAAAAAATCAAAATATCGCAGTTGGGAATTCGAGTAAGTGAATTTAAAAAAACAAAAAAAAACATTATAATAACATGCTCAGAAAAAGAAGAGGCAAAAAAATTAAAAGATAAGATAAATGAAGTCGACAAAACCATAATAGCGGAGGTACTTGTGAAAACGGATCCATGCGTAATATTCAAAGGACTTGACAAAGACTATACCGAAAAAGAATTCTTAAAAGACATAATTGAACAAAACAACGACATCAAAATGATATGTGAAAAATACCAAGATAAAAATATATTACAAGTCAAAGCCATCATTACGAACAAAAAAACTAACAGCAAAAACTTAATTCTCCAAACAAATCCAGAATTGAGACTACATCTTATAAATTGAAAAAAAATCATCTAGGATTCATGAGAATCTATGTAACCGATTGTAACGTTCTTACCCAATGTTTCCATTGTCAAAGATTCGGACACACAGCACAAAAATGCTACAATAAAATGAATAAACCAACATGCAAGCACTGTTCAGAAGATCATCCCATCTCCGAGTGTAAATCCCTGGAACTACCACCCAAATGCGCTAACTGTCACTCAGCTAACAAGAAGAAAGAAATTAACTCCTTCAACAGTAAAATGAATGAAATAGACCATCGAACAAACAGCGAAACATGTAAGTTCCGTTCTTACATGCTTAAATTAGCCAAGGAAAGAATAAACTACGACATTGAATAAAAAAAATTATATATAATTTTGCAAAATACATTAATTAAATGGATGATTTCTTAAATAGCGAATTAGAATTAAATATTAAAATTCAAGAATATGAATGTATTTGTACTGATTCATGTAACAAAATTATTTCTAAAAACATCAATGATATAATTATTATGCACATAAACATCCGTAGCATTCAGAAAAATTTAGATGAACTAATTCTAAAAATAAATAATTTAATTAAAAAGCCGGACTTCATAGTGTTAACTGAAACATTCACGAACGCTGACTCACCGCCTTATCACTTACCTGAGTACAATTATATTTCTACCAAAGTAGATATCAACAAAAATTCGGGTATAATAATATTTGCAAATAATAAATTTAGTATTGTTAACATTATAGAACACCCAATACATTTGGTAAACTGCATCGAAGTACATTTCAAACTCGGCAAATCAATATATCATTTAATAGCTATCTATAGAACGCATGGCTCAAGTATTATTACGTTTATTAATGACCTGAAATACATATTATTAAAATTAAAAAATAAACTCTGCTTCGTGGTGGGTGATTTTATTGTGAACATTAATGAAAAAATAGAAAATAATAACAAAACTGAATACATCAATTGTATGACTGAACAAAATTTCATATCTTGCATAAATAAAAATACTAGAGAAATAAAAGAACATACTCCATCTTGTTTAGATCACATTTGGACAAACGTAAACATTAAAGATCTTCACAAACTAAAATCAATTGTTTGGAAAACTAACTTAACTGACCATCATTCATGCTTACTTCTGTATAATAATAATATTAAACATAAAAAACATAATTTAATACCCAAAAAATCAACAATAGACATGACTATTCTCTCTGAAAAACTAAAAATGGAAGATTGGAACAATGTTTTAAAGAGTGATGATACCGAAATATGTTCCACTAACTTTGAAAAAATCCTGTCACAACACATTAAAAATTCGACAACTGAAATAATAATACACATAAAATCAAAATTAAGATGTTTAAAACCTTGGATTACCAAAGGACTTATAATATCTATCAGAAACAAAGAAAAACTTTATAAAACAACTTTAAAAAATCCCCATGATGAAAAAGCATATATTTTTTATAAAAAATATAAAAATAAATTAACATCTTATATTAAAAAAAGTAAGGAAGAGTTTTTTAAAAATAAAATATTATCTTCACAAAATAACCATAAACAAATGTGGAAAACTGTGAATTTGGCCATAGACAATACAAAAAAGACACAAAATATTAAGTACATCGAACATGATAAAAAAATTATAGATGCCAACTTACAGCCTAAACAATGTGCAAACATATTTAATTCCTTCTTTGCAAATGTTGGAAAAAATCTTGCGAAAAATATTCATAAACCTTCTAACCCAGAAAAACATAAAAATAAAAATCTACAAAAACGTAATATACTTTCAAAATTTGAAATAACAACAGAATGTGAAATTTTAAAAATAATAGAAAATTTGTCTGTCCTGGAACGGGAAACTTTCCTAGTTGGACAGACAAAGCTGCCTAATATGTTATTTGTACTTTCTTTTGTATTATAAATAAATAAATAAAATAAAATAAATAAATAAATAAAATGAAAGGAGGTTCGTCTCCCGGTTTTGATTCTATTACGGCACACATGTTAAAATCTATGAAATCTTACTTAATAAAACCCATCACTCATTTAATAAACTTGAGTTTAACGAAAGGAATATTTCCAATGAACTACAAAAAAACAATAATCTCACCTATTTACAAATCTGGTGATCCACACCAAGTAACGAATTATCGCCCAATTTGTCTAATTTCTAACATAGGAAAGATCTTTGAAAAAATAGTAAAAAAACAATTGGTAAATTTCCTAGATAGTAATAAAATACTACACAAAAACCAGTTTGGTTTTATTAAATCACTCAGCACACAAGATGCAATTGCTAACGTAACTTCATACATTTACGAATCATTAGATAAAGCTAAAAAATGTGCGGGCATATTTATTGACCTCAGAAAGGCATTCGATAGCATATCCCATGAGATGCTATTAAAAAAAATTAAATGATATTGGCATAAAAGGCAACGCGATTAAATGGATCACAAACTACTTAAAAAACCGCCCTCAAGTGGTAAAAATTAATCATGTTAATAGTGATCAAGAGATTTCAAGCTTTGGAATCCCGCAAGGTACAGTGCTTGGACCAATTTTTTTTACCATATAATATAATCAGAAAATTAATATATATATTTTTAAGAATTAGAAATTTTCTGTCGATAAAAAATCTATATTTAATCTACTATGCCTTAGTTCAATCCACTTTACAATACGCTATTATTAGTTGGGGATCCGCGTATAAATGTAACCTTCTTCCAATAGAAATTGTACAAAGGACAATTATTAAAATTATATTAAAAAAATCCTTAGACTACCCAACAGAACGCCTGTTTGAAGAATTTCAAGTACCCACATTTAAAGATTTATATATTAAAAATTCATTGATTCAAATTATAAAGGAAAAAGATAAATATCCATTTTTAAATGAAAACAGAACTCGACTTAAACATGTTTTTCTATGCCCAAAACTAAATGTGGTGAACGTATGTCTTGCGGTATGAAAGAGACATGCGTGTATGAGTGAGACAGCATGAGGAACGTATAAAAGGGTGTGATTGCTGTCTACCGTCCTCTTTGGATTATCGCTTCGTAAGAAGCACTACCTGTACCATATCTCGGAATAAACTCGCTAAGTCTACCTACGAGTATTTATTGTTCAATCTCCCTGAACTGAGAGCACAATATAGAGGAATCTGGATCCATACAAAGGAGTCCAGAAAGTAATGTTGATACCGGCCACGGTCATCACATTTGGCGCAGCCGATAAAGGAACGAGAAGCAGCCAAAAACACATTTGGCGCAGCTGAAAAGGAACGAGAAGCAGTCAAATCATATCACATTTGGCGCGGTTTGAAAAGAACCACGGGCAGCCAAATTGTCACATTTGGCAGTCGAAAGAGGAATCCGAGATTGAGGCTACAGGGGCAACAGGCAAGAGCAGCAGATATTGGCATCCGAGGAACAGCAAGGCGCTGGTTTGGTTATTCAGTGCCGAGAATCAGGAGCATACACGTAAGGCGTGGATGGAGAAGTCCGGGTCTTCAGGAGAAGACCAGAGACCAGGTGCAGACCTCACGGAAGGCGTGCCGGGCATTTGAAGGACGACCAGGGTTCAGGAGCCAGGAGACGGTCCGCGGAAGGGCGAGATCGGAGCAGCAGCATCAAGTCAACAGAGTCGTGAGTTGAGTGCTGTTTGTAAAATTTTCTGCTTTTATTGATTGTATCTGTGTGAAGATGGAAGGGGGAGAACTGCCCAGGTTTTGTCATTTGAGGGACAAACTGGAGACGTTCGTGTTGCAATACGAACAGTTCATCCTCGTCAATGATGACAAGTTAAATTCGGTAGAAAAAAAGAGAGCGGTTTTAATATCTCATTTACACACAGAGACAATAGATTTATTGATTGATTTGTGTTTTCCTAAAAAAATTACAGATATTACGGTCGAAAATTTATTGTTATTACTAGAGAATCATGTAGGTATCAAACGAAATGTTTTCAAAGAGCGCGAAATTTTTTTTGCTACGAAACAAAAAAGTTCAGAATCGGTTAATGATTATATAGCACGGTTAAGAAATCTCGTTAGATTTTGCAAATTCGAGGACAGACTTGAATATAATTTAAAAGATGTTTTTGTCACCGGTCTTCGAGTGGGGCGTATTAAGGAGAAATTATTTGTAGAGGCTGAAAACTTTTCATTAAAAAAGGTTATAGAATGTGCTATTGCTATGGATTCATTCGAGGTAATGAATAAGCAAATTAAAACGGAAAGTGTTGATTTAGTAAATAAATTTAAAAATACATCGAACAATTTGTCACAAAAACAAAATTCGGTAGGTAAACATTTTTTTAGAACTTCGGACAAGAATGTTACATCGTACAGAGCGAGGTCAGCGGACCGAACAAAGTGTAAACATTGCGGGAATTATCACGATTCAGTAAACTGTAAATTTAAAGACGTGTTTTGTTATAAATGCAGAGTAAAAGGGCATATTGGGAAGATATGTCGCGGTTTAAAATATAATAACATTTCTTCAGTGTTCGTAAATACGCAGGAACATAAAAACATGTTGCGGATAAACGCAGTATATTGTGAACCAATATTGTGCAAAGTTTTAGTGAATAATGTGGAACTAAACGGTTTATTGGACACAGGGGCGGCAATTTCGATTTTAACGGACGAAGATTATGTTAAACATTTCAAACATTTGATGTTAAAACCAAAGGATTTAACCTTAATGGGTTACGCTAACTGTAAGTTAAATTTATTGGGTTGTATCTTATTAACAGTTGATTTTAACGGTTATAGGGAAATGTTAGAATTTTGCGTAGTAAAACAGGGAACAATTACGGTTCTAGGGCGTGATTTCATTAAAAAGTTTAATATTGGATTTACGGGCTTACAATCTACTTTATCCCAGGAGGGAAGTGAAAATGTTTCTCACAATATGGTTGAGAATAATACTAGTGTAATTGATAATTTAATTCGGAAATTCCCGGAGGTTTTTTCGGAGAAACTGGGTAAATTCAATAAGTATAAAGTGCATTTGAAATTAAAAGAGAATGCGGAACCGAAATTCTGCAATCCGAGAAATATACCGTTTGCCTTAAAAGCAAAGGTTGAAGCGGAATTGGGCCGGTTACAATCGGAAGGTATTTTAGTTCCGGTAAACTATAGTAAGTTTGCATCACCAATCGTTCCCATAGTAAAAACTAACGGCGAAATAAGGATTTGCGGTGATTATAAGGCAACAATAAATCCACAGCTAGTGGTAGATAAATATCCGATGCCACGGATAGAATGGTTATTTTCTCAAATGGCGGGTGGAATAATTTTTTCCAAGATTGACTTGAGGCAAGCGTACCTACAATTAGAACTAGATGAGGAAAGTCAGGATTTCACAACTATATCTACTCATTTAGGATTGTTTAAATTCACGAGATTAGTGTTTGGGATTAATAGCGCACCAGCTATTTTTTGTAAAACGATAGCTTCATGCTTGCAAGGTTTGAAAAAAACAGCGGTATTTTTAGATGATATTGTGGTAACAGGAGATTCGGAAGAAGAACATAATGAGAATTTAACAGCAGTGTTAAATAGATTAAAAGATTGTGGATTTAGTGTAAATATTCACAAGTGTATTTTTAAGGCGTCATCAGTAACTTTTCTAGGGTTTGAAGTTTCAAAGGAAGGAATTAAACCATTGAAAGACAAAACTATCGCGATTAGTAAGGTATCGCAACCTACAGACATTACGGAATTACGAAGTTTTTTGGGGTTAGTGAACTTTTACAGGTCATTTGTACCTAACATGTCTGTACTTCTAGATCCGTTACATAATTTATTGAGGAAAAATACACATTTTGAGTTTAATCAAGATTGCTTGGAAGCTTTTAATAAAATTAAGTCAATTTTATATGATGATAGAGTGCTAGCTCATTATGATCCGGATGTAACATTGAAGATTGTTACAGATGCCTCAACAAAAGGGTTAGGAGCGACGCTTTTACATTGTTATGATAATAATTTACAGAGACCGATTTCTTTTGTTTCTCGAAAATTAACTGAAGCAGAAAAGAAATATTCAATTTTGGATTTAGAAGCAACAGCTATAGTGTTTGCGTTAAAAAATTTTTTTGAGTATATTTATGGAAGGGAATTCATTTTAGAAATAGATAATGAACCGTTATGTAGAATTTTTGGTGATAAGAAAGGTATCCCAGTATTAGCGTGTAACAGACTTCAACGTTATGGGGTAATTCTGTCGTCGTTCAATTACAAAGTACAGTACGTGAAATCAGCATTGAACTGTTCGGACTATTTGTCTCGGGTTCCTGTCGAGGAACCAGTTCACGTAGAGAATGACTTTGATACTCAAATTCTAAGTTTATTTAAAAATAACAGAGATTTACCTATAGATGTAGAGGAAATTAAAGCGGAATCAAGTACAGATAAAATTTTATTGGAAATTAAACATTATCTCAGAACAGGGTGGCCAAATAAAATAAACAAGGAGGATTCAAAATGGATTTACTGGATTAAACGGAATGAGTTATCCATAATTGATGATTGTTTTTTTTGGAATCATAGGCTAATAATTCCAGTAAGTTTAAGAGAAAAAATTTTAAACTTGTTACATAGATCTCATCTAGGTATAGCAAAGATGAAAGGTTTAGCCAGAGGTATATTTTGGTGGCCAGGGATAGATGGAAATATTGAACTTTTAGCGAGAGGATGCGAAATTTGTTCAGAGGTTCAACCTTCGCAACCAAAGAGCGAATTGACTCCGTGGCCTATAACGGAAGAAATATGGAGTAGGGTGCATATTGATTATGCGGGCCCAGTTGCAAATAAATATTTTCTTGTAATTATTGACTCAACCTCAAAATGGTTAGACTGTGTAGAAGTAAAGTCTCCAAATTCGTATAACACTATTAAAATATTAAAGGGTTTATTTAGTTATTTCGGGAGTGTACAGACAATAGTTTCAGATAATGGAGCCGCTTTCATGTCAGCGGACTTCAAAGAGTTTTGTGAGATGAATAACATCAAACATTTAACTACTCCGGTAAATCATCCACAATCAAATGGTCTAGCAGAAAACGCGGTTCGAACGTGTAAAAATTTTTTAAAAAAAATGATGATAAGAAATAAGTTTCAGTCAGGTTATGAGGAAAAATTAGGAAATTTTTTAATTGATTACAGAAATGCACCACACTGTACAACTGGCTTAGAACCTGCAGTTGTAATGTTTGGAAGGAAACTAAGGTCAAACTTAAACAGTTTTGTACCGAGAGGGGGGAGAGATAAGGATAATAGAATTAAGAAAGAAACAAAAATTAAAATGTCTAAATGTCAGGAAAATCAAAAATATTATTATAAAAGAAATAATAAAGAATCGGTGGGTTTTTCGATTAATCAAAAGGTAATGGTTAGAGATTTCAGAGACCAAAACAATGATAAATGGGTACCAGGGAAAGTGTATAAACAATTAGGAAAAAAACTTTATATAATTGAGGTAAATTTAAATGGTAAAATTATGTTTTGGAAAAGGCATTTTGATCAGTTGTCTAAATTATGTGTGTCATGGGAAAAGAAACACAGCAATCCTTATGTCGCGTCTGAGACGAAGAGACTGTCGTATGATGAATACGATGTCTCCAGCTTTGGCCTGGATGACAGTCTAATGGGTTTTTCTCCTTCTCATTCCAGCCCCAGTGATCCAGTGGCGTCAACGTCGGGAAATTGGAAGGACCGACTACGACCACGAACACACAGATGAGTCAATGAAGGCAGCACTCAGCTCTCGACTCAACATGAATTACTTACATTGTAAATATTGGAATATTTTATGTATTGTAAAAAATTATCAGTTCATGTTGTGTAACTGTCTTCGGATTTAAGTGTGGAGGGATGTGGTGAACGTATGTCTTGCGGTATGAAAGAGACATGCGTGTATGAGTGAGACAGCATGAGGAACGTATAAAAGGGTGTGATTGCTGTCTACCGTCCTCTTTGGATTATCGCTTCGTAAGAAGCACTACCTGTACCATATCTCGGAATAAACTCGCTAAGTCTACCTACGAGTATTTATTGTTCAATCTCCCTGAACTGAGAGCACAATATAGAGGAATCTGGATCCATACAAAGGAGTCCAGAAAGTAATGTTGATACCGGCCACGGTCATCACACTAAATACGTCTTTTGCACAGCATCATTATACTTACCAGGGAAGAACTTTTTTCAATCGTCTACCAGAAGAAATCAGAAGCATTAATGATAAAACCCGAATACTGCTCTCTATCAAGAGACATTTTAAAAATATTCTTAAGAAAAAAACTACTGTCAATTAATCTTACAAATATCCTTAGTTTTCCATTACATTCTTTCTTTTTTTAAAAAAATTCACACTATTATCAAATACATACTGCAGCTCACATATATTTATGTACAATTAATTATTTAAGTACTAACTTATAACTAATAACTAATAGCATTTATGTACACTCCCCTTCCATACACAAGCAAATGCGTTAAATGGAAGGGTAGTAAAAAAAAAATACCTGTAAAAAAATATATATATTTGTTGTAAAATTGTAATTATAATTGATTCAATAAATAATAAAAAAAAAAAATAAAAAAAATTACATGTATTATACATATAAACATTCCTCTTCAATCATTCTATCTATTGGTGAAAACCGTATGAAAATCTGTTGCGTAGTTTAAAAGATTAACGCGCACATCCGTTTTGAACGACTTCATTTTATACTATGTAATGAGATATAAAATCTAAATACATTTCATAGTAGTTTTGTGTATAACTGTCAACGGTGTAATCATGCATAATATCATGAACTCCCAAAATAAATTTGTGTACTATTATTACGAGAGAAAACTTTTCGATTAACCTACGCAACCCTCCGTAGATAATCATAATAATATTTATATACATAAGTTCAGAAGTAGCGCGCTGAGACAGCCCATAACTTACCGAGACATGTAAGTTGTTTAAAAGTTGATTCGGTAACTTTTAAATCTCCGCGTGCGTCGGACGAAATTACAGAGTTTACAGAAAAAAGTTACTTACTTATTTCAAAGTTCTTATGTTTGTTGTGAAATCTACTTGGACTAATATTAGTCCCATTCGGAGTTATCGGGAAATGAGTTCCTTACCACTCGCCTTGTGATATAATGATAATAATAAAAAACAACGTTTTACAAGGATTTTTTTTCATTTTTCTGGGAAAAACACTGTGTTTGACGTCCTTTGTAAGCAACGAGTAACTTTGTAAAAGAGTTGATAGGCTTTGTGGTACGAAATATCCTAAACTACAACTGTATTCAGCGTGTTAGCCAAGTACACGTTTATTTTTATTTTGCGAACTTCACCTAAAATAGCAAAGAGCTTTGTTTCAAGTACAATGTGCGATATTGTTTAAATATTTTAGTTTTTTTTATGTTCCGTAGGTTTCAAATAAAGGCTCGTTTTGAAATGTTTTTAACATTTTTTTTCAGCATTTTTCAGCATTTTGCAAAACAAGTCAGTTTATGTTAAGCTTCTACAAAATGAAACACATCGATTGCATTACATGATGATTCTAACCTAACCCCTAACAAATATTGCACTCGCTCCTCGCAAAATTTAATCATAATTTAAAATATGATTTCTTTATTTTATGTTAAATTACCAACAAAAACCATCATAAATAATTTTCACAAAAAAATATTACAAAACAATAGCAGTGTAATTAAACTGACATGATTTAAACTAACCAAATTTAGCAATGAGGTTACAGAAAATAAATTATACGATGTGAAAACTGTTTTAAGTTTTTTGGTGCTGTGTGTATTTACCATGCGTACAGGGCGCTGTTCGGCCTACCTTGGCGATGCAGCGTCTCGCAGATGTTCGCTGAAGTTCGGAAAACACTCTCGGCCAGGTCGTTGCCCAGTTGCAGGGCGTGCCCCTGCATAAAACATGGAGAATTTTTTTCAAGTCTCCGTAGTATACAAGTACTAAATAGGGTACTAACAAGTACTAAATATTGCTTCTAAGTAGTTAAGCACAAATTTCACCATTAACATGTACACGTCTGCCCTGATGATGGACGCTGTCCGAAACGTTGGCTAAAGGAGGAGGTAGCGCAACACGGCATAACACCCCAAAAACAAATAACAAAAAAGTACTAAATAGGTTTACCATTTTATTTTATTTTATGTGTTTTCAATTTTATGTAATAATATAATGTAATTTTACAGATGTAGGTATACTTTTACATGGCTGATATTGAGTAATTATTATATTAATATTTATAGTATTTACTGAGTATTGTAATAATAGTATGTTTATTATATTTATAGTATTTATTGAGTATTGCATTCACCACTCTGTTCAGCTGAAATAAACAAACGTAATATTATTATTATTAAAAATATCTATTCATCTGCATGTTGGTTGCCTAAGCTGTGCATGCGCGGTATAATATACGTTTATAAAGGAATTGGTAATAACATTGTTACTTCAGTGAAAAATATTTTTAGTTTGCGTGACTTCATTAGGAATATGAAAAATGTGAGTTGCAATAATCCAGGGCTCTCAATCAACTAAACTCCAAAAGGCCTCCATATCAATAAATTAGTACATTGTACAGGGTGTCCTAAAAGAAAGTTGATATTTGTTTTGCTTTCTGTGTGAACGCAACTTTTCCGAGGGGCGCGGGGGGTATGTCAATCAGTAGTCTGGCTCTTGGGAATTTAGTTGCCATGAAGCATTTCTCGGGATCGACCGCGCGTTGTGCGTGCGTGAGTTTTACAAAAATGGTGATTCTGCGACTGTAGCGCGCAGAAGATTCTGCAATATTTGAGGTTTTCGTCAATTCAATGATGCGCCAAGCATCCCTCTCATTCGAAAATGGGTCAAAAAGTTTGAAGAGATCGGTACAACGCCGGCAAAACCAAAATCCGGGCAACCAAGGTCATCGAAAACGGTAGAAAACGTAGAGTGTTTATCAGTTTTTTCGTGACGACTCAAACTTTTCGATTCGGAAGCGCGCAAGTGCTTTAAATGTGCATAGATCATCGTTACACAGCATTTTGCACAAAGACCTAATGCTGCACCCCTACAAACTTACTGGCTATAACCAAAGAACATGGTTCCATCAAGACGGAGCAACATTACATACGTCCAATTCGTCTCTGCCATGAATTCGTGAAATGTCACCTGGAAAATTGATCTCCAGGAGAGGTGACATAAATTGGCCTCCTTGTGGTCCTGACCTAACCCTTATGGACTTTTCCTGTGGGGTTATCTCAAATCTAAAGTGTACGCCAAAAATCCGACTTCCCTGATGCAATTAAAAGAAAATATCCATCATGAAATGGCAGCCATCACGAAGCCTACCTGGCGAGCCGTCATAAGAAATTTTACCCTTCGATTAAATGAATGCCGCGAACGTGAGGGTTTACATTTGGACGATATTATTTTACAGAAATAAATTCCCAAATTGTGTATTTTAGTTTTTAATAAACATTTTTTCGATAGAACCTTTTTTTAAATCGATCCACTAAATATCAACTTTCTTTTGGGACATCCTGTACTTTGTTTTATCACGTAATATTACTACGCAAAAGCAAAATATTTTGTAGTTTTACACAGTTGAAAAATACAACGTTTGCTTCTGCATACAAAATTTTTCCAGTAGAACGTTACGTTACAAGTGTTTATGATCTTTTGCAAAAAAAATAATACCCCGAGGATTTTTATCTAAGTAACTCATTGTAAAACGTTACGAAATATGAGATTCTTTTTTATTTTTTGGATGACTTAATGAATAAAACTTCCAACAGTAATACTGAGGATTGGTTGTTTCAAATTTTCAAAGTTAATTTCACGTTCTGTTATTATAGCATTATATGCCAGTTGCTTCATAAAACTGAAAAAATCACAGAACTTGAATAGAACTTTCACAGAACCGGAAAATTAACTTTAAAAAAATGATGAATTGTTAAAATTTTTTAATAATAATAATAACAATAATAAATGTTTATTCCGGTATGAAGGGAGAATAGTGGAATGCCACAAATTCCATAGGGGTTATAATACATAATATACAAAATATTTAAAGAGAAAAAATAAATAAGAAAATAAGAAGATAGTAATAATTATTGGCTTTTTGAATTCTCTGACCACATTAGGAGCTAGTATTTTTCTCCAGTGTGCATCAATGCTGGATGATGAACTGAGGCGGGCTTCCATGACTAGGATATTACCAGAGCTGCATATCCTTTCCCTCATTCCTGCCACCCTGAAATCTAATAAGGGCTGCATAGCCGGGAACTCGCCCCTCTGTGAACATCTGGGAAGCGCTGCAATATCTGGGGAGACCAAACATTATGCGGAAGGCGTTGTTGTACTGAACCCGGAGTCTTTTTATACTATTCTTCTTGTAGTTTGCCCAGAGTTCGCACGTATACAGCGTTGCGCAGAAGGAAAGGAAGAGCGTCCTTTTTACAGCGGTACTGCAAAGGCGGAATCTTCTGCTGATCATGTTTGCTTTTACGCTGAGAGCTCTTCTTTGCCTATCGATGTCGTCATCGTCCATCAGATTACTGGTGATTATTTGTCCAAGGTATTTAGTTCTAGTTAGGTAGTTTCAAAACAACCCATCCTTAATTATTGACGACAATATAATATCTCAAACGAAAATATGAAATAAAATATTTTAAAAAAGGGTCTAGGTTTTTCTGTTATTTTTTTTATTTGAGAGTTACAATTTGAGGCTTTCCTCGTTATGTTAATCGGGTTTATTTAGTAATTATTTAATTCGGGTAGAATCTTGCATACATACTCGTAGCAGCCAATAAAAACATGCGAATAGAAAGGATAATGTTTGAAGTTCTCAGTCGAAGTATGTTACCATATGACCGAAGGGGTAGGGTCGAATTAGCTCAGTGTTTAGATGTTACTTCAATGAAAGTGCCTAATTTTTTCGGGCATTTAATTATTAAAATAACCTTTGTTTTTTTGTATGTCTTGTGTCTTGGGTATTAGCTATGTAACAATTTCTGGACATTTGTGTTTTGAAAATTTTTAATTTTCAATGTACATTTGTTACTTTAATTTTAAATTTTTTGCGACCGGTTTCGACACATCCGTGTCATTCACGAGGGAGAGTTTTAAGTTTGCTCGTGAATGACATAGATGTGTCCAAACCGGTCCCAAAAAAAATAAAATTAAAGTAACAAATGTACATTGAAAATTAAAACTCTTCAAATCAAAAAGTAACAATTGTTATACAAAGGTGTTTTTTTTACAATAGGTCGGTCCACAAGGGAGGCCCCGAGTAAAAAAAATCCGTCGGGGCATATGTCATCTTTGGGGATGCTGTGTGAAAATCTTTTTTGGGAAAGGAAGAAGATGAAGATCACTCTTTGTACCCGGCAGCGCTGCTAAGTCACGAAACATAGCGAACCACTTGGCAGGGCTGTTGGTTCTCCAATAAATGGTTCCCGGGGCGGCTGTACCAATACCCGCCTTTCAAATTATTCCTGGAATGGCAATAAGAAAGGTGCGGTAAACTTTTTCTGAAAACGTCTGTAGAATATTTTCTATAAATAATAAAACAAAAAGTAAAAATATTCTTTGCAAGAAAGGTTCAAACCGAAAACCTTTGTGATTTTACATCTAACAGATATTCGTATAACAATATAATGTATTTTCTAGCGAATACATAAATTCACCCTAAGGATTTGTTTGGCAAATTTTCACGTTCATTTTCGTCCGTGTTTTTGTTACGTTTACAAGGACAATAGGTTAAAGAAGTCATTGTGAACCTACATAATATAAAAGAAACGTTATATTCCTCCCCGGGAAAGGGAAAATAAGAATACTTTTCTCTTGTGATAGAATTTATCACAGCTGCCATTGTATCCCATTTCTCTCAGTCTCATCAAGAAATACAAGGAATTTATCTCGCACGAGATGGGAATGAACACATCCCGATCATTGTCTCTCTTCCTGGTCACATTCTAACGTCGTCGTCCTGACTAAGTGTACGACGAATGAAATTGTTGGTATAAATAATTGAAATGCGTACTCTATTACCGATTAAACAATTTAATGATACGTTACCCGTTTTTTAAATTAATATCACAATTCTTTTCTAGAACCAAAGAAACTAAAACGAAAATAGTTCAGTTGGCATCGCTTGGGTCTCACCCGGGTGTCTCTTATTCGATTCCTCTGCTGGCTAAGTCCTCCATCACGACACAAGCTGTAGTGGTAGTAGGAGATTTTCAAATATTGTAGGGTTATTCGTAACACGAGAGTGTTTCTTACTTAAAAAAAGAATTTAACCTGGATAATTATGAACAATTAAAATAAAAAAAAATAAAGTATTTTTAATAAGTATTACAGTTTTGTGTTTAATCTAAATATTCATTTATATGATAAAACTAGCAAGTATCCGACATTTGTTGCGATGTCACTCAAAGACTTTTTTGTTCGTTTTTTAATTCTTTTTTTATGAAGTGAGCCACACAGCTGTCTATGATTAGCATAGATTTTCCAACCGCTGATATCCCCTACCGCTACTACGTGTCCTTTGCAATCCCTTCCCCTGCCCCTCTCTCGCCCCCGTCCTGGATGTTCTTTCCCTTGCATCCCCGTTCCTGCCCCCGTTCCCCTCCCGCATTCCACTTCCACCTTCCCCCCTACCGCGAACCCCGTCCAACCCACTCCCTGACAATAGAGCCACAATATACAAAACATCTACCTTTTATTCACATCGTAACTTTATTCACATCGTAACTTTATCTAAACTATTTGTTTTCTCATGTTAAAGATGGAGGTACTGCCTTTATTATTTATTATTTATGTAAAAGCACTCTGGGCGTAAAATAAAAGAAATAAATAAACAACTAAATAAATTAATGTTCTCCAAAACGAGTTTGAAAAATCATTTTTCATATATTTGGATTATAATTGTGTAATTTCTACTATTTAAGAAATTCTAAAAATTATGGTACTTTATTAAAATTAAATAGTTATAAATACATTGTGAATTCATATGTCAAATATTGGTTTATAAATGTGTAAATTCTGATTATGCAATTGTAATGTTCTCTAAAATGGCCTGGAAAGAATCTCCTTCTTGTGATCTCACTAAAGAAAACACTCATAGAACATTTATTTATTTATTTATTTATTGTTTCTTTACACTGTAGGTAAAAATGTTTACAATACAATTTGTTACCTCACTAGGACAAGCCTGTGTTGAGGTTAACAATAATTATACAAGTTAACAAAATAACACAAAATTATACAGATTTTGAAAGAACAATATTGTTGTATTTCTTACAGATTGAGATTATGGGTACCCAGTACCCACTAAACTGATGGCGCTAGGTAGTACAATGTAGACTTTTAGGGTGACCATAGTTTTGAGATCTGATTCAAAATAAAATAAAGCATTTTTTTGTTTTGTTTTTAAGGATTAAGTTGTAAATAATAAATATATGTATATAATTTAACATGCTATAGATTTGGCAGGAGGAAGATGAAAAAAAAACAGTTTAAACAAAAATAAAAATTATTTTAGCTTATTTTATAAACATACTCATTTAGCTAATAATTTAGAAAGGACAAAGTAGAGAAAATTAATTGGCAATCCTCGACTAACACAAATAATTTAAGATTCTTTTTAAAAGTGTACAAGGAATTAGATGACTTTATATGTTCTGGAAGGCTATTAAATATTAGTGGAGCTTGATAAAAATAATTTCTTCGACCAAAAGAAGATTTAGTTTGAATTGCCATAAAATTCAGACCAGAGCCAATTCTCGTAGAACGAATTTGCTGTGTTCTTTCTGCAATATTAATATTATTAAAAAATCTACAAAGCGTTTGTGTAATATATAACTGTTTTACGTTCATTACATTACATTCCTTAAAAAGTAAATGAGTTGGATATTTAATTTTTTTCTTGAACATAACTTTAAGAATCATTTTTTGGGCAATATTAAGTGGTTCTATATAAGTCTTTGCGCAGGATCCCCAGCACACTATATTATAAGAAAGCAGAGACTGGATTATTGCAAAATAAACAGTTTTTAATTTTTCTTTGTCTAGTATATGTCTCAGTTCTTTAAAGATATAGGTAAGTCTCCTAATATTATTTACTAACATATTAACATGATCATTCCATCTCAAGAATTTATCTATTTTTACACCAAGGTATTTGATGCTGACTACATTTTCTAAAGGGTTGCAGTTACATGTTTGAAAACAATTGTGAATAATCAAGTTGTGAGTTTTATTAATAAATGCATTCACTATGAATGCAAATTGACCTTGAAAAAAATCACATCTTTGCGATTCTTTTAAAGACATAAAGAAACCATCCCTTAATTATATACAATTCTTAGTGTTCTCAAAAGTTGTCTCGACAGAAGCAAATTCCCGTGATATTTTGAACGTAACTATTTCTTTGTTAAGAATATTATGAACTAAATATACAATTTGGCTGTCCTGAAACGTGTTTTCTGCCCAGTTGGACAGACAAATGATCACATTGTAATGTATTGTAATATATATGCATATTTAAATAAATAAA
The DNA here is from genome assembly GCA_917880885.1 of Limnephilus marmoratus. Classification (NCBI taxonomy): domain Eukaryota; kingdom Metazoa; phylum Arthropoda; class Insecta; order Trichoptera; family Limnephilidae; genus Limnephilus; species Limnephilus marmoratus. The sequence goes on from OU862916.1 coordinate 27,921,744, forward strand.
TAAAAAAAAAAAAAATAAAAAAAAAAAATCTGTATTTTAGCTCAAGAAAAGCCGAACGTACAAGTAAAATGGTTCAAATACATGCCTTTGGATATACCTTAATTTTCGAAGTTTAAGTCAAGAACTTTCGAACTCTATCACACATTTATCAGGCAAGTTAAATCAATATATCTACATATATATATAAATCTCGTGTCACGTGTTTGTGCTAGCACTCCTCCGAAACGACTCGACCGCTTTTTTATGAAATATTTTATGCATATTTGGTGGGTATGAGAATAGGAATAATAATAAAAGAATAGTATATTCCATACCGCTAGGTGATTACGGTGTACTAATCCAGAATAAAAAAATCATTTTTTTTAAATTTGAAATAAAAAAGTACCTATAACCCCAAATTTTCATCTTCCCACCCCCACCCTCCCATTTTTAGTCGAAATTTTAGTATTTTGAATGAACTAATTTAACCGTCGTTCGTACTTCAAACATAACGAAGTTATTTATATTGTTGAATGACAGATGGCGCTATATCCGTATATATACGTCCTATTTATATGGCAGAACAACGTTTGCTGGGTCAGTTAGTAATTAAATAGAATTAACGAAAATGGAAAAGTACGGGGGGTAAACAAACTTTTTCCGTGATCGTTTTTCTAGATTTTCTAGATCAAAGCAATTAATTATTTATCTTTTTAATTATTTTTTTTTTAATAAATGGTTCACGTAAAAAGTTACTAACTGAAATCTAAAATGAAAACGAAGGTAAGGATTCCTTTCGAGGTACATTTTTTTACGCTTCATTAAATATAAATACAACGTAATATCTGCAATTAATATAATGAAGATTAATTGTTAACTGCTACATAAGTTAACTCCACCTTGATGATGGTCCAGCGCTCAACCACTAGGTTCTAGGTTCTTGTTAATCCCATCTGCACAGCCCCGCGAGAGACGAAGTGAGAAAAGGGGCAAATTTGAGTTTTATAAATTACAACATTTACCCTCACACGGGAGTGCTGTTAATTATATGCTAACAGAACACAGAGCCTGCCGGGTGGACTCCCAACACTATCCAACCCCACAAATAATATTCACAGACGTAGGTACTTGATTATAGGCGTACTTCTGATAGACCCGTTGTAACACCTCGTATTTTTTTATAATCGACTACACATGGTTCCATGTAAAATAAAACATTGAATAGAAGTGAATAAATGTTACGAAAAAAATAACCTAACCCTAACATAACTTATTACTTTATCACATTCTATTTCCCGGTACCTACCATCCGTACCCCATCGTCTCATATCTTCTATCTTCTTTCCTTCATCGTCCCCCCATCGTCCCCTATCTTCTATCTTCTTTCCTTCATCGTCCCCCATCGTCCCCTATCTTCTATCTTCTACCTTCTTTCCTTCATCGACTCCCATCGTCCCTCATCGACCCCATCGTCCCTATTCGTCCCTAATCGTCCCCCATCGTCCCTTATCGTCCGTTATCGTCCCTTTTCGTCCCTTATCATCCCCCATCGTCCTCCATCTTCTTTCTTCTATCTTCCATCGTCCCCCTTGACGCTTGGTGTGGAATGAATGGAACTTTATTTTTTCCCGGCATGCGTTGCAATGCCACTTAAATAAATGCATTGTTTATCCCTGCCTATCCTATCCCATTCGCCTCCGTTCCCCTTCCGCTTCCCTTTCTCCGACCCCTTCCCTTTCTGCGTTCCCCCTCCAGCTTCACCGTCTTGCCCCGACCCCTCCCCCGCTTCCCACCGTTCCGCCACCGCTTCCTCCCTCCCGCGTTCCTCTCCACCACCCGCTTACCACTTCCACGTTCCCTGCCTTCCCCTCCCTCCTGCGAACCCCTCATGACAGAAACCTTTCCCCCTCCCTCCTTCTCTCCCTGCCACTAAACTAAATGAAATACATGTATTTTTGAACCACTCGCGCTACCTATAGCATACAAATTTCATTACGCTTCTCTCAGCACATCAAACCTTCACGGGCAAGCGCACAACAACTCACTAATATTTCATCACGATCGGATGAATAGTATATGATATAATTTCATAACGCCAGGGCTCTTTATACATACATTTTTTTTTAAAAGAACGATAAACATTCTTGGGTTACGAATAACCCAACAATGTTTGAAAATCTCCTACTACCACCACAGAAAGCCGAATATGTTGCTTGTGTTGTGATGGAGGACTTAGCCAGCCGAGGAATCGAACACGCGACGCTCGGGTGGGACCCAAGCGCTATGTCCACTCAACCACTGACCGGTCAAGATATATATAAAAACAATAGAACAATAGAAAAAATATATAGAAACATCGCGGGCATGCGCACTTCAATTCACCTAAGTTACATCTCAATCGGATGAATGGTTTACGAAAGCATTAAGACGCCGTTACCCGAATTTCTACCGATTTCTTGCAAACCTCCCTTAAACATTTGAAGTTTTTAAGTTCTTAAAAAAATATTTGTTATTTTTGAAGATAATATCTAGACATTCGTCGCGCCGAAACGCAAATTATATAAAATTCCACAAATAGAAAAAAATCGCAAAGTATGCTCCAAAAATTATTATAAACACGTCTGTTTCAGATATCTTACAAGTTATATGTATGAAAAAATTCACAGTGTTTCTTTAAATGCTGTTTAAGACAACCCTCCCGAGATTTTTGCTCTATTTTAAACGAGTCGTGTTTTATTAAACATTTTCACAATTTTCGCATCGATTTTGTCTCTTTAAATACTAGCGCTCTCCTAACATTCGTAATTTCATATCTCTCCATCTTCTTCTTTTTGTGCGCGGTTTTGCGATCTTGCGTCTGATTAGAAGAATCAGTTAAGAGTAAGTTATTTTTTCCCGACCGAAACAGTAAAACTCATTTTTTTACCAAACTAACCGCTCATAGGACTCTGATTTTAAATGCGCTTTAACAAATTTGATTAGTTCGTAACAGATGCTAAGTTAAGTACATATTTATAAAGTAAGATAAAAACAATAAAATAAAATAAAGTTATCTTTCCGAATTCCAACTTCAGGAGACATTCTGAAATAAGACCGTTATGGCCGTTATACACGACATCTTTTTTCAGCCCGATTCTAATTAGGCACAAAAGTTGACATTTTTTGCTCTACTTGATCGCTATTTTCATCTGTATTTTCAAATCTACGATTTCAATTGTCATTACTGCAAACAACGCATGAACCATGCTGTTTGCTGTGATGCCAACTGAAATCCTAGATATGAAAATAGAGATGAATATAGCGATCGCGTAGAGCGAAAAATGTTGACTTTTGTATCTAATTGGAATCGGGTTGAAAGAAGATGTCGTGTATAACGGCCATTACTGCTCGAATATGTCCCTTATCCCGTCCCCCAACCCAATCGCAATTGTGGGGTTCTACTTCAAAACTGACTATTTCCAAAAATGTCAAAATAGAGTATATACATATGCCACTACACTAAATCGAGCGCCCCCAACCGATTGGTACTCGTATATTCAGTTTTTACCAAAGTTACTAATTCTCTACGAATTTGCCCTTTGATAATAAGCTTTTTCTTTAGAATTATTTCCTGTATGAACGGAATTTATGTTTTTGCCAAAAGTGTCTTTTTCCATTATTATACATGACTACCTATTTCTTACTGAATACAATAATGATAGGTAATATACGAACATTTTTTTCTAAAAATCTTTAATTTATTCTGTTTGAAGTTTCAGAATAACCACAATGTGTGCCTCCAAAGTACTTACCTGCTTTAGTGTTTTAAGGAACTTGTTTAAGTTTTTTAGTGAAAAACAATATCTTTTTAAAATTTGTGTTCCTCTTTCTTATTTACTAACCGTTATAAAATTTCGCGTTTCTTTACAAACACATTTCTATTAAAACTGACCATTTCCAGGAAATAGGCAGTTTTGAGAAATATTAAAACTGGAAAAACAGAATTTTTTTTAATAACTCCTTGTGAATTGAATGGACTGAACCACGTTTTTACCAAAATTATAAACTCGGCAATTGTATGCTTATTTAGAGAGATTTTTAATTCAATGTTACCGGAATAGAACTGAACATTCGCGATTTTGCAAATAGTCAGTTTTGAAATAAAACCACACACTTGTTCAAGATAAGGTACAACTCTTGGTTAACACTTGCTGAACCGTCATCTCAGATTTAATTATAGTTAGTTATTATAATTTTCTTACTTTATTCAGCCAAACTAAATTCTGTTGTCTGAGCAACCAGAGAAATGTGAACTCTGGTGAAGCGATATCCAATTTGCTTTGAATTTAAATGCAATTTTAAAACTGGCACTACTTATATGATGAATGATTCAAATAGGCAAAAAAGTAGCCACCACCTTTAACAAAACATTTTAAGAAATAAAGATTTTTATCTTTTTCAAAATTGTTGTAATTTTATCCTGTAATTTTTTATGGGATTTCCGGCTGTAGGAAGTAAAAAAAAAATTCAAAATAAGTACCTAGTTACTAGTGATTAGTGACGTGTGACTAATGATAGGAAAACAATACAGCTATAATAGCAAAAAAGTTGTATCCGTAGTAATAATTGTGTCGTCGATCTACTGAGGGATAAGAGGGGTGTACGGGCTAGTTTGTTTGTCCCAAGTTAGTTTAAATCAGTTTAACGCTTTCTCGCGATACCATCGGTGTGCACAGTTGCATTCAAAAGTACCTTCTCTAAAATGACTTTTGTCTATATTTGCGGCCATAGCAATTTTGATTTCCTCCGACAATACTTTTTTTCAATATGAATACCTCGCGATAGCTGCTCCCGGCTGGAGCCAGTGAGACCTCAATTGGGGTATGTTGTGAGGATGAAGGTCGTGGAGAGGGGAAGGAGATGGAAAAGAGGAAAGTGGAGAAGTACCTGTATCTGAAGTAACTGAAGTACCCTAAGCACAAGCATCCGCTTTATTAGGAGAGTGTTTTTTTGAAATATATATGTTATGTAATGTTGTATCTTAAGATTGCGAGTCAATAGCCTTACCCCTCGATAACGGAGGCCGTCATATTCTAAATTACTCATTGAATGTGCTACACATTTGGAAATACTAAAATACGGATTTTTTTCAAATTACATCAAATTGGAATTCAAAATAAAAATCCGAGTTGCCGGAATTATTCAGTTAATTCAAATTTGTAGGCTGAATCCAAAGCGCTGTCGGTTACAGTATTCTAATAATAATAATAACAATAACGAATTAGAATTTGAATTATTATTATTCGTGTATGTTAATTATATAATTTGAATAAAACACCACAGGGTAAGTCATAAATTGGCACCTGTCACATTGTCCGCGCATTCGTGATATGTGCCTGTGCAACGCGGCCAACTAACGCAGTATGCGCCTGACACGCATCAAACAAATAACCCACCGGTATGTCCATCGGCTCTCGTGCATTTTACCTCTGTGCCTTCTGCGCTCCGGGTGAAATTAATTATATTTTAGTAATTATTACGGCCAGTAAAATGCTGACACAATGAATGAACTGACGTGAAACACAAATAAAATAGGCTAGTCATAAATCTGCATGCAACAAACTATTATTCAATGTGATATGACATGTTTTTTGCTGGATTTATGGCGGGTTGATTCTTTATAAAAAATGTGATGCTCTCAGGACGGGCTGTTTCACAGAATCTAAACGATTCATCAAATTTTCAAGTTTATAATATTCTAGTTCTTAGAAAGTCCTATTCAAGTAGGCTTGAAAAAGTATCGATATATCGATATTTTTAATTCAATATATCGATATTTTTAGCCGATATATTTTGATCCGATATATCGATACAAAATATCCAATATCGAAAATTGTATCAAAAACGATATTTTTTTAAATTTATGTATTTAAAGTCACTAGAATCCAAAACCATACAGGAACGAACGGAAAAAAAGTAACTGTATTGGGTCATGACATCTGGCGGTTAAATTTTATGTATTAATAGCTTACAAATCTATTTTCTTTGCATTAGTATTTGTGTTCACCTATCTCATGTGTGTAGGTATATACATAGAAATGTATGCTATTTTTCGCTATTTTTTTCTAAGCCACTCCTATGTGTTGGTTCCCAATTGTCTATGATTTTTGACTATACCTTGTTCCAAACACGAAGTCCTTTTTGACAGATTAATACGCCAATAGAATGTTACTGAGATGCATACAAACTTTGTATGCGTCTCAGTTTACATATAAATTAGAAGACAGCTTTTTAGTTTTTGATATTTTTGTAATTATTACCTAATAAAAATGAATAGTGATAAAATACCTTCATTTTTATTGAGATTTTTATACATTAAAAAAAAGCAAATTGTGTGCAAAAATTACCATTGATAATATTGAGCTGAATACAATATTATTTTAAAAACGCAAAATCTCTTGAAAATTTGACCGATATATCGACAACGATATTGATATTTTAATAAATATCGATGCATCGATACATCGATTTTTTTTTCACTTTCGACATCCCTATATTCAAGCCCTGTTATTAATAATTGATTTGTATAGCGCCGTCGTTGTGAAAAATCACCTCAAGGGCGCTGTACAAATTAATAATATATTTCTACAATTTTTTTTTCTAACTATAAACTAGAAAACCATTATAATACCTTATATGGCTAAAAATTGCATCCACAGGTTCATCAATCACTGATACACAACTATATGTACAATGCATTTAACCTATCAACGCGATGTCGCATGAAAATTGTATATTTATTATTTTGTTTGTTGAATAGAACTTTCACAGTACTTAAATTTCAACTTTGAAATTTTATGAATTGGAAACAACCCGTCCGTAATAATAAAATGTTTTCACGATTTTTTAAAAAATTTTTAGTAGTTAGTTAGTTTTTTCAGTAAATAAATATTATAATAAAAAGTTAAGTTATTAACGTTTGGTCGGCTCTTGAACGAGTAATATAACACGACAATACCGCAAAAAAACAACCTTCGTTAAAATTATTCAATGAAATATCCTTTTCTAGCTGGTTCCCGGCATGCTATTTAATAAAGAAATTTGTTTCTCCCTGCGTGTCCTTTCCCATTGGTCCCGTTCCCCTTTCGCCTCCCGTTCCTCTCCCGCGTCCTCTTCCCCTCTCGCGTTCCCACTCCGATTCTTGCACCTTCCCTCTCCCCACTCCACTCCCCCCTTCCCCCGTCCCGTGAAACCCCCTCCCAGGTTCCTCCCCCCTCCCGAGTTCCCCTCCCCCCTCCCGCATTCCTTACATTCAGTCCCGGTATTTTCAGCTTTCGGACAGCTCGCATGCAATTTTTTATACAAATTTCATAACGCCAGAGCTCAACAGTAGTTTTATACAAACCTTGTCCTGACAATAACGAATACAAAAAAAATAATTATCCAATTTGGTGCAGTCGTTCGGAAGTTATGCGCGTACATATATACATTTCCGCGATTCGTTTGTATTTATATAGAAGAAGAAGATAGAAGATTGTTATGAAGCGATTGTATTTGTCGTTAGTTAGGTACTATTTTTTTTTAAAATGCATTTTAATTGGGTAGGTTGGCAAGGCTGGGGGAGTTTCGTTCAACGCGTCGGTAGGCGGCGTTTGGGTTTTTTCCGTTTCCGCACTCTGGTTTTTACGGCGATATGTGCGGTACGCCGTGAAAATAACGGTCACTTAATTTTTAAGTTTTAATACGATGTGATTGAAATCCAAGTTTTGGGCTTCTGCATTCGGGGGAAGGAAACACGTTGTGTTTTTTTAAAATATAAATTTCAAAGATTTATTCGCGTAAAATGCGAGTTTTCGCGCGGGTCCCAAAGTGACCACGAGTTTAATGGCGATGTTCGAGTGTTACGATTAATGTACCTCTTTATCCGAGACATCGGTTGATATAATAACCCGCCACGCCTGTCATGGTGCGCAGTGCAACTAACCGAAGATTTATTCACGTAAAATGTGAGTTTCGCGAGGGTCCCAGTGACCACAAGTTAATTGGCGATGTTCGAGTGAAAAGACTATTGTACCTCATTATCCGAGTCATCGGTTTAAATAATAACTCGCCGCGCCCGTGATTGTATGCAGGGCAACTATCGAATTCCCACCGGGGGTTTATTTATGGAACAAACCCGAGAATACCGCAGTGTTGAACAATACTCCGCCTCGATTGCTGACGAGCCTTCCTTTACAATTTGGAGGAGATTGGAGGACCCACCACTTACCCGCCCTGGTATAGGTAACAGATGGTTACCCCTTCAAGGCTCTTGCAAGGACTCTAATTTTTTTGGTAAAAACGACTCTAGATTTGAAAACGAAACTAAACCTCCAATGTCCCTGCATACGTTGTTAGTAAGCAGCATGCAAGTGCTTAGGGGGAAATACAGATACAATATGTGTTAGTAAGACAAAATATAGACAAGACAGTAGGACAGGTTGGTGAAAGTTCACGAGGTGGCAAGCGCTGGGTGATTGTATCCAGCGTATCCTACAAGCACCTGTTTCGGAGGAAGACACAGTTGATAAGTAATAAAGGCATGGCAAACGGTTGGCAGTCCTCTCCAATCGATTGGCAGTCCCAGCAAGAATGCGCATGACGTTCGGTCTAGTAGTGAACGACACTCAGCTTCCGCGCCCCTTAGCCGGTTCCTCGGTGATGCCTCAAAGAAAAGTAAATGGGAGATTGGGGGGAAACACCCGACGACCCTAAGGAATTCAGCGTCGAGTAGCCGGAGTCAAGGCGAAGGAGAGCCGAGGTCGCCCCCCCAAACCTAAAGCCTGCACATGTTGCTGCGACGATGGCACCGTGCCATCGTCGACCGACTCCTGTTGATGCAAGGACGAGGTCTAGCGCACCCCCAGAAGGGGAAAAAGAAACATAACAAAATAGATAGATGCAGTTCAGTTCAGCCTTCTGATCGAAGCAAAGTAACATTGTGAGACTAAAAAGAAAAAGAGAACAAAGAAACCAAAACAAACTAAAAAAAAAAAAAAAACAAATTCGAGTATGTTAGTTGAATCAATAGTGTTCCTTGGAATATGAAGCTGGAAAACAAAATAAAAACACACAAAAATAATGAAAATAATAAACGGGTATCTCGATACAACATCGTCTAGCATAGCTTAGCTTAGTTAAATCTAAAAGAAACCATGTGAAAAGAAATAAAATAAGCAAAAAAAGATAATCACACAAAAATAAAAGAAATAGGAACAAAATGTATATAATAGAATAAGATAAAGGTACCTAAGATAGAGATGATATAACAAAAAATATATATACAGATATAAAGCATAAAACACAAAATTCTTGCAGTAGATGTAATAAAGTAAAGGGAATGTCCGTGGATTCAAGAGCAGATACACCTGGCAACTACATGATTTTACAGCTAGTCAGCGACTCTAAGATCAGGCCATCTTTCAACCCAGACTTTCGTAAATTTCCTCAAACACTCAAAGTTCACCTTATTCGAAACGAGATCCGCGTTCCAAGCTGGTCTCGTAGTAACTTGCAAGCCATCGAGCATTTCCTCTCGGGCATCTGTCAAAATCTCGCAGTGCCACAGAATGTGCTCGGCTGTTTGATCAGTATTACCGCAAGCGCAGTTAGAATGGGGTGATAGAGAGAGACTATGAAGTCTCCCTCTGAACTCCCCATGACCGGACAGAAGTTGGGTCACATGATGATCCCTAGTGATGTACGCCCCTTCCATTCTGAGTTTAACTGACGGGAAGAAGGAGAAAGTCCACCTTCCCGTATTTGACCTATCCCAACGTTCCTGCCATTCTCTCAAATTTCTTTCTCGCATCTCTCTAAGAAGTCCTGGGAGGGAAACCGCTCCACCTGGTATTAGCTCAATACCATGATGGGTTGCAGTTCTTCCTCTTGTTAGAAGCTTCTTTGTTAACACCTCCCTAATTTCAAGATCGATAGGCAAAACGCCGGCCAATACTGGCAAAGCGTCCGAAGCGACTGTTCTGTACGCACCCGAAAGCGCCAGCAAGGGGACTCGGAGGAGACTCAATTTGGAGGAGAGTTTGGGTACTCCTCCCTTTCTCTTAGGGTCCAGGTCTATCATCCCTTCCATGCGACTGCTGTGGAGGTCGCAGTTCCAAGCTGAGCCGCAGAGGTTGGGACCACCCTTGCCACCAGGAGGTGGTGATGGTTCTCACGACATCGGGAGTTCGGCGGCAGTAAATTTAATTAGTGTAGCTAGGAATAGCATAAATTACGATATTGGTCCCGGGGGTGAGTCCATACAATTTATTTTTATTATGTCTTATGAAATCAATACAGTGTACCGATTTTATACTCTACTCTTTGTTTTATTATGTAGATTCCTTGTGCAGCCTTTTCAGGAATGCTATGAAAACAAATGGCCCACACTCTGAGAAATGAGTATCGTGTTCTCCGCTTGTTGACATACCCAGACATTAGACTGAGTTTGGCGTCCAAGATTTCCTGAGAGGAAATCAAAGTTGACTTGCAGATTACACCCGAGCCCGACAAAGGCTCATTATTACATTTCCCTTTAATCATATAACACAAACACATAACAATATGTCATTACATTTATAAAGATAACAATATGGCGCTCCATACGCTGTCTGGTCCCGATTTATAGCATTCCTGAAAATGTTTTCTTCGCCCTGTAATGTAAAAAGCCAAAAAAAAATTATTATTCATCTGTTCAGTGGAGGTCTTAATTTCGTTTGTATTTATTAAACTTGGTCGCTGTCATAACCTATGATTGCAGTGACGGTGATTGGAAATGACAACAAATCTCATTATTTCAATTCACTGGCACTATTATCGGCGTGAATTCGTAAAGGGATACTATGCGTAATAATATTGTGGGTACCTTATAAATGATTAATCTCGTATTTATTTTTTTTTCCAATACCACACAGTTATGCATAGTACCTGAAATACTTACCTTCTATTACCTAAAATGGATTGTCATTTTCATTGTTATTGTTTGAAAGCATAGAAATCGGTCATAGACTATGGACAATGTGCTAGGTAGAGCTCTATAATTTTTTTTCTTTTCGGAACCAATCAGTGCTAGCTGTTCTAAGAATACCTCGGATTGTCTATGACGGTTTCTCGTTACATTTTACCTATGACTTCGGCATACGTCAAAACACTGTTGTGTTTACATGTCATAATACCTAATAGCCGAAGACAAATCAATTTATTATGTGTTTAAATAGGAATGGAGGATAATTATTAAAGATTATTCACATATTTAAGATATTTACTGAGATTTTAATGACAATGCGGGTAATTCGTTTTTGCTTCGAGTGGAAAATTTGTATAAAGCTCTGTCAAAACCTACTATAAATTATACTTGTTTATTGTTTATTTACTAATGTCTAACTGACGTTTTAAATTTTCATTTAAATGAGCTACATACATATAAATTTAAATGAAAAAAAAATTTTTTTTTGAGCTACTTGCATATTAATTTAAATGGACAAAATTTTTTTACATTTCAATGGGCTACTTACATATTGATTTAAATAAACTAAAAAATATTCATTTCAATGGGCTACTTACATATTGATTTAAATAAACTAAAAAATATTCATTTAAATGGGCAACATACACATTTAAAAAAAAAAATTAATATAGCAATAACAACAACAACGTACAACTACAACGTACAATAACAGCAATAACAATAACAACAATATCAAAAACAAAGAATAAAGTAATTTTATTTTATTTTCTTCTCTTTCTTTTCAATTCTGCTTTCGTGTCAAGCTTATCACATTACAATTACAATGTCTACTCCGATTCCAAATGTAAATAATGCATCCAAGGATGAACTTATAAAGGAATTAACTTCACGATCCATCGAATCGGAGGGCACCGCCCAAGCGTTGCGTTCGCAAGCGCGCGCCTTTAACAAAACTATGAAGAAATCATTAGATGTGGTTATGGAGGAAAGTGATTCGGATCTAGATTCTGACAATGAAACAGAGGAGAAGGTCACGGTTATTAAACATACCAAGGTTATTTATAAAGACTCATCATCGCGGGGGCTTATAAATTGGGATGTCAAGTACGATGGTAAAAGCTGCGTAAGAGATTTTCTGCTTTTGGTCGAAGAGCGTTGTAGGACACGCAACATTTCTCACGAAGACTTTATACGGGTTAGCACTTCTATGGTATAGGTCAATTTATAGTCCAGACTTAGAATGGGATGACCTATCCAGCTTATTAATAAAACAATTCGAGGGACAGGATAGGCAATTAGATCTGGAAAATGAGACTCTAAATTATAAACAGCCAAAGGGAATGTCAGTTTTGGAATTCACTTTGAGACTTAAAGCGCTTAACAATAAATTGGATTGCAAAATTCCTGAGGTTAAACTTTTGCGGGTAGCCATGAAAGCATTGTTGCCTATGTATGCTAATTTGATGTCATCCAGAGACTTTTGTTCGTTTGAGGAACTTACGAGGTGCGCTGCTAAACTCGAGTCGTACACTGAAGCCTCAACATCCATAGCAATTCCAAAATTAGTTGACACTCAAAATAAGCCCAGTAACTTTAAAAAATTTAATTCGTTCCCCAATAGTTACAATAAGCCTTTCACTAATACAAACAATTACAGGTCATTCAATAATAATAACAATAATAATCATTTTAACCCTTCTAGGAATTCAAGACCTATGGGGAATAATACGAATAATTTTGCTAAACAGGATATAACAAATCAACAAAATAAATCTCTTGTTTGTACTTATTGCAAGATCAAAGGTCATTCGTAAACAAATTGTTGGAAAAAAGATAGCGACAATAGGAAACCGCATGTTAGTAGTATTAACAATAAGAAACATACCAATGATCCAAAAAACTAGAAACGAGTCAATCTTACCGCGCCCCTTCTTGTGCACAAAGAAAGAGGGAGTGGAAGCGTTGGATTTGCCTAGTGCAACAATTCCTTTCTAGCCCGTCTCCTCAAGCGGTAGACGCACTGCCACAGGAGAAGGATAGTACAGAGGATGAGCGTCCTTATGCCGACATTTTTGTTCTAAATAATAATTATAAAGCACTGCTAGACAGTGGTGCTTCCTTGTCTTGTTTAGGGGGGGAAAGTTATAAGATTTTTTTAGAGTTAGGAGTAGAATTAGTAAAAACAGATTTTAGCGTTACCACAGCAGACGGTATCAGCCAGCCTGTTTTAGGGTATTTAACTTTGCCGGTGACGTACAATTCAACCACAAGAGAAGTTATCTTTTACGTCATTTCACCTAATTTCGTATTGGGGGTGAACTTCTGGAAACAGTTTCGGATCGCGCCGGAACTGTTCTCAAAAGTTCGCATACCTCAACAAAAAGGTCAAATCAATGAGGTGAGAGCAATTCGGCCTGCCTCTTCTCTAACAAATTCGGAAAACAAAGCCCTTTCGGACATTGTCAAAAAATTCGAATCCATTTCTTACGAAAAGAAGGGATTAGGGTTGACTCATCTAGTCCAACACAAAATACATACAACAGGTCCGCCTATTAAACAACGTTATTTCCCACTGTCTCCGGCAAGACAACGTCAACTTGACGCAGAAGTAGATGAGATGTTAAAACTTGGAGTCATCCGTCCTTCGCGATCTCCATGGTCGAGTCCAGTGCTCATAGTACAAAAAAAAGACGGAACGGGTCGTTTTTGTCTGGACTGCAGGAAAATTAACAATGTTACAACACGCGATTCCTATCCATTACCATACATAACAAGGATCCTAGACAAGCTAGGCGGTGCCCGATACATCTCGTCTATAGACTTATCTAAAGCCTTTTGGCAAATTGCATTAGATAAGGACTCCTGTCAGAAGACAGCGTTCGTTGTACCCGGTCGTGGATTGTTTGAATTCACCCGGATGCCCTTCGGACTTAAAAACGCACCAAGTGAGCTGCAAAGACTGGCCGACGCTTTGTTCGGTCCAGAATTTGACGACAATGCCTTCTGTTATTTAGACGACCTGATCTTGGTATCAGAAGACTTAGAATCACATCTTTGTTTATTGAACCGTGTCTATGAACGACTACGAGACGCAAGTCTAACCATAAATCTGAAAAAATCGGAGTTCTGCAAAGCCGAGCTCAAATACCTCGGGTACATGGTTGACTCGCAAGGTCTTCGTACAGACCCCATAAAGATAGACAGTATAAAAAACTTCCCGGTACCCAAGAACGCAAAGCAAATCCGAGCCTTCATTGGATTATGTGGTTACTTCAGAAGATTCATAAAGGGTTTTTCGAGCGTTGCCGCCCCTCTTACAAGACTCACTGGTTCGAAAAAAGGAATCAGCAACTTTGCTTGGTCTCCAGAGGCTGAGACAGCTTTTAACGTGTTGAAAAAAGCATTGACATCAGCTCCGGTTTTAAGTTGCCCGGATTTCTCAAAACCCTTCGCGATACACTGCGACGCCAGCTCCGGTGGAATAGGCGGAGTTTTAATTCAGACCATTGATGGGCTGGAGCACCCGATTGCATATTATTCAAGGTGTTTAAATACTCACGAACGCAACTACGGAATTACAGAGCGTGAACTATTAGCAGTATTGGATTCAGTAACGCACTTTAGACCTTACATTGAAGGAGCGCATTTCACAGTTGTTACTGATCATTCAAGTTTAAAGTGGTTAGGTTCGTTATCTAATCCTAGTGGCCGTCTTGCACGATGGAGCTCACGGTTATCGCAATTTTCCTTTGATGTTGTTCACCGTAAGGGAACTCAACATATTGTACCGGACGTCCTTTCGCGTATGGATGTAGCTCTTATATCGGGATCTAACCTTAGTGATACCACTGATAAATGATATTTAAATGCTTGGAAAGGTTGTCAGGAATTCCCTCAACGATTTCAGAACTTTCAAATTAAAGACAACGAGTTGTATCATCACACGAAAACCCGGTTGGACTTATGCGAGGACACCGCATGAAAACGGGTCATTCCTCAAGAGGATAGGAAAAATATTATTTCAGACTCCCATGACTCCGCGCGCGCCTGTCACCCAGGGGTCTTCAAAACCTATAAAAAGCTTCAACTTAGGTATTACTGGCCGAACATGTATAAAGATGTCAAAGAATTTGTAAATCGTTGCCCAACTTGTAAAGCCCATAAGATAAGCACGGCACCTCCTAATGGAATATCCTCAAACCCTAAACGTGTCACTAGACCTATGCAAATGCTGTCATTAGATTTAGTAGGTCCCTTACCTCGAAGTTACTCCGGCTTTACGATAATATTAACATGCGTTGACGTTTTTTCTAAATTCACTTGGTTATTTCCGCTGCGCAACGGCTCCGCGAAAAGCATAGTTAAAAATTTGGAAGAGAACGTTTTCCTGGTTCACGGGGTGCCTCGTACGATAGTGTGCGATAACGGTCGCCAGTTCATCTCACGGGAGTTTAAAGAACTACTACAAAGTTACAATATACCACCTCCGTCTTACAACTCTCTGTATACCCCACAAAACAACGTGGTTGAGAGGTACAACCAGACATTAGGTACTGCTTTATCAATTTTATACATATCCTTCCACATTTTAAGCCAACATAGGAAGTAGAATCATTTATATTTGTATAAGATTTTGGATGTATTCTGTTATTATTGTCCTGAGAGACTTATAACATTGTTATTATGTACTATATGGTTGAACAACGGTTTACAGTGAAAACCATAAAATTTGTTCTTTACTTACCGATTACGCCTTCTATAGAGTTGGACGTATACTTATGGCTGCACTAAATTATAGCTGCACATCTTATTAACAAATGACACCTTCTAAAACAGTTGGTTGTTTTTTTTATTTTTTTGGCACCACCCGATGCGTTGGTTGTATACTATTAAAAAAATATTTGGCACCACCCGATGCGTTGGTTGTATACTATTAAAAATTATTTGGCACCATCCGATGCGGTGGTTGTACACTATTAAAATTACCTTTACAATGTATAATTGTTGTTGGTTAAATATTATTCACCCAAGGACCAGAATAGGAGGTTAGTTGGGAATACTCTTCCAAAAGAGGGTTAGTTTTTATCCTAAAGGATATAAATTCAGTGAAGTGTAGATGGTAAACCCATCAAATATTTTCGGCCTAAGAGAGGCTATATAAATTCAGTGATAGTGTTTGGAACAGTGATGCCTAATGCATAGAATTTAACTTGACGTATTTGAAGGAGTGATTTAATCATAAAAATGTATGTTTTTTAATTTTAAGACTTATCTTTTAAGTTGGTTTATGTGTTCTGTTCCAGATGATACGTCAATGGTAGTGCTCGGTAAGAGTCAATATTACAACCACTTAGAATTTTTTTTTCCATTGCTGAGGGTGCTTGTTGTCCATTCACGTATCATCTTACAAGAAGTTGTTCTTAGGTTATATTGGTTTACTAGTTTTTAAGTTCGAGAATGGTTGCATCGTGAACCTACTATCCGGCCTACACGCAGGATAGGCGCGATTGGGGTTATGATGCTCTTATTCGTCATAAGAGTATTATTTAAGGATTTTTCTTTTCTTTTCCATTTCTGATAATTGTATTTTGCATTTCACATCTACTGTTTGTTTATTTTTATTTTATTACCAGGTACTCCTTGGGACCAACGTATATAGTTCAGGGCATGTTTAGATTTTTAGTAGTTTTGTTTGAGGGCAAACATTTTTGTGGGAAGGGGGGTAATGTTATGAAGCGATTGTATTTGTCGTTAGTTAGGTACTATTTTTTTTTAAAATGCATTTTAATTGGGTAGGTTGGCAAGGCTGGGGGAGTTTCGTTCAACGCGTCGGTAGGCGGCGTTTGGGTTTTTTCCGTTTCCGCACTCTGGTTTTTACGGCGATATGTGCGGTACGCCGTGAAAACAACGGTCACTTAATTTTTAAGTTTTAATACGATGTGATTGAAATCCAAGTTTTGGGCTTCTGCATTCGGGGGAAGGAAACACGTTGTGTTTTTTTTAAATATAAATTTCAAAGATTTATTCGCGTAAAATGCGAGTTTTCGCGCGGGTCCCAAAGTGACCACGAGTTTAATGGCGATGTTCGAGTGTTACGATTAATGTACCTCTTTATCCGAGACATCGGTTGATATAATAACCCACCACGCCTGTCATGGTGCGCAGTGCAACTAACCGAAGATTTATTCACGTAAAATGTGAGTTTCGCGAGGGTCCCAGTGACCACGAGTTAATTGGCGATGTTCGAGTGAAAAGACTATTGTACCTCATTATCCGAGTCATCGGTTTAAATAATAACTCGCCGCGCCCGTGATTGTATGCAGGGCAACTATCGAATTCCCACCGGGGGTTTATTTATGGAACAAACCCGAGAATACCGCAGTGTTGAACAATACTCCGCCTCGATTGCTGACGAGCCTTCCTTTACAATTTGGAGGAGAGTTTGGGTATTCCTCCCTTTCTCTGAGGGTCCAGGTCTATCATCCCTTCCATGCGACTGCTGTGGAGGTCGCAGATCCAAGCTGAGCCGCAGAGGTTGGGACCACCCTTGCCACCAGGAGGTGGTGATGGTTCTCACGACATCGGGAGTTCGGCGGCAGTCAATTTAATTAGTTTAGCTAGGAATAGCATAAATAACGATATTGGTCCCGGGGGTGAGTCCATACAATTTATTTTATTATGTCTTATGAAATCAATACAGTGTACCGATTTTATACTCTACTCTTTGTTTTATTATGTAGATTCCTTGTGCAGCCTTTTCAGGAATGCTATGAAAACAAATGGCCCACACTCTGAGAAATGAGTATCGTGTTCTCCGCTTGTTGACATATCCAGACATTAGACTGGGTTTGGCGTCCAAGATTTCCTGAGAGGAAATCAAAGTTGACTCGCAGATTACACCCGAGCCCGACAAAGGCTCATTATTAAATTTCCCTTTAATCATATAACACAAACACATAACAATATGTCAATACATTTATAAAGATAACAAGATAGACAGATAAGGACGGGGGTTCCACAGATTTGAACAATTCATCAAATTACAAAGTCGATATTGAAGTTATGTAAAAGGTTTATTCAAATACTATTATCATTTCAGTTCTGAAGCAACTGACCCATGATGATATAATAACAGAACTTGAATGGGACTTTCACAGAACTTTAAAATTCCCGTTGAAATTTAATGAATTGTTCAATGTTAGTGATACAACCCGTTTATTATATATTAATTCTAGAACTGCTTGGAATTTGTGTTATCATTTTCAAAAATGGAAATGTTTGTTTGGAGAATTCAGACAAGCGATAAAGTATATCTTGCCATTTTCAAAATTTGAAGTGATTTGTCGAGAATTCAGACGCCGCGCTTTTTTATATATTCTGGTTTAGCAATGGTCTCGAAAGTGTAGGGTCTTCCGTAAGACTTACACCATAACTGAATGAGATATTATTGGGCGAGTATGTCGCGGATAATGGGCAACGATCGCGCGCCGCCACCGGGAGAACGGCAGGCAGTATGCAGCAGGCTGTGGGAGAATAAGAGAGATCCTGCCAATTTAAATTTATGGCTCTGCAGTGTGTCTCGTGCACGACGGAGACTGTAGACTTTACCCGCGTGGTGGTGTATGTTCATGTGGCGGTAGAGGTAATTGTTTGAGACAGTGCAGGGAAAATCCAAGAGTAATTGATGCCAGGTGTGACGGATTCGTCAATTGAAACAGAAGGGGGGTTGAAACTTGAAACAATGTTTGGTGTTATGTTTACATCTTAGTTTGTAGTAAGTACCTACTTACTTCAAAATTCGGTACTCGTGGTTAGTGTCACCATCTTATAGGTATATCAGTTTTACGATACGAATAGTTTCTACAATTTAATTTTAAATACCTTGATTTTATGTCCATTTTTTATTATTTATATATCGTTTTTTAAAGACAAACAAATATTCCCGCTTTACGAATAACCTGAAAATGTAAAAAAAAACTAAAAGGAAAATTTTGCTTGTGCAATGATGGAGTACTTGACCAGTTGAGGAATTGAACCCACATAGCCTGGGACGGAATCCCGATGCAATAGTCCTATCAGCTACTAACCGGTTTACTATTTATGATGGACATTATAGTGAAAACAATATGGACAACCTACATAAAATTTAAACCTCAAATTTTTCATATTATTATTATTTTAGGACACCACAATCCACTTGAAATTATTTATTATCATTATCATTTGAAACATCATTAATGTAAAAAAAAAAAAAAAATATCACCTCTCATAATGGGTTCACGCTAAATAAGCATAACATAAGTATTGTTATTTGGGAGGTGGGTATGGGTACCGCCGCAAGTGGTTCGCTATGTTTGGTGGCTTAGCAGGGGGCCCAGGTACATATGGTGAGGATTGTCCAGGTCTTGGCGGTGGATGCATCTGGAACATCGTCTTGCACCGCAGTGGGAGGGATAGATTCATCCATCCGTCACTCCTGGAGACACTGACCTCCAGATTCCTACCCACCCCTCATTTTTCCTTCCCATAACTTCATCTCCTTCCTTTCTTCAAAAGATCTAAAGATGATATCGGCCCTAAAGATGACACAGGCCCTGGGTGAATTATTTTCCTCTGAATTATTTTCCTCAGGGCCTCCTGTGTGAAGCTTATGTAAAAAAAGATGTGTGCAGTTCACATGCGGTAGAAGTGAAATATTCAGAAAACTGAAGTAGACAAGAGTGTGGAGGCTACTAATGCACAAAGAAGAGACCGATTAATCTATCTTATTTTCTCGCAATCCTATAATGTAATGTTTGTCTCTTTTTAGTGTCGCAATTTTTCGTTTCATCGAGTTTCAAATCAAAACGGTGCTAAAGAAGTTTTCACTCTAAAAAAATAAATTCGAGGCAGTTTTACACGCGGTAGAAGCGGAACTTTACCAAAACAATCTCAACCAATACTTGAAAAGTGAGGCCATAATCAAAGCGCAAACCTGTCGTAAATTCCATTTCATATCTCAACCAACAGGAGCCTTTAAAAGTGACATCATAATCAAAGCGGCCAATAAGCTCAGTTGATGCGTCGCAGGTGCAGTAATCGTCATTTCCGTTTTATCCGAAATCCGAATCACAGCGGGGTTTTAGAAGTTTCACTTCAAAAACATAGAAGTTGGTAAAAAGAAAATAAACTGTTTGAAGTCACTTTATTTATTTTTTTTTTCGTCTACCGGTTTCGGTACCTCCGTACCATCTTCTTCTCCTTCTTCGATGGCGCTACAGCCCATATCGAGCTTTGGCCTCCTGCACCATCAGCAGGACCAAAATCATCATCAGGACAACAAAAAAAATAACAATAAAGTGACTTAAAACAAAGTATTTTCTTTTTATTTATTTAAAATGTCAAGGCACAATGTGTTTGCTTCTTATGAAAAAAAAAATAAAAGTTGGTGTTCATTTTGTTACCAATGAATAATGTAATTTCCTGAATAGATGTGTTTAAAGTTTTTTTACGTCTCTTGTTAGTTTGCTTTTGATAGTCGAACACTTACAAACTGCCTTCGAAAGAATCTTCAAAGTATTTTCAACCATTTTATTATGATAGTTCCGATGAAAAACATCCAAAAAGGATAATTATTATTATCATGCTACTTGATTTCTTGAACTACTTGACGAAATAAATGGTTAAGAAACGCTGCAAATGTGGCTTATATTTTACAATAAGCTTCCTGAACTCCATATAACCATTGTAATCTTTTTCGCATTTATCACAGAGCTGCTCCGGGAGCAATAAAATATATTCGGCTATAAAGGATAATGTTATGTGAATTGTTAATAAAATATGCCGAAAGATTTACTGGGGATAGTTTGAATGTACGAGTACGGCAGTCCTCGGCTTTTTCGGTTTTGCTTCAAAAATCATAAATCACACTTCTTGTCTGTCGTGCTTTCCACAATCTGCGCAATAAACAAAAATTATGTTAAAATGGTTATTAGTTTATAGACTTTTAATGTAGATTATTATTGAACATTAAATAACAAAATAAATAATTATTATTTTTAATTTATAAACTAACGTTTAAGACAAGATTTTTATGCATAGCACAAAGGGTAACAATTATTATAAGCAATAATTGTCAGCCTGAAACACTCATTTACATTGAAAAATCTTCCGAGAAAAGATACTTGCCGCCAACGGGACTTGAACCCGTGTCCTTCTGATTGCCGGTCGGATGTTCTGTCCACTGAGCTATGGCGGCTTATCTAATACCCGCCAAATAATTCAATATATACTGGTGTTTCATTCAACAGTTACTGATTATTACATTTTTCCACCTGAAAACAACCAACTTTATTTTTGTGATGGAGGTATTGTTAGTACTAAATCTCTCGCTAGGTGGCGTCGAGACAAATTATGTCTACATTTTTTGGTGGAATACTTTTAACTTTGTCTCGACGTCACCTAGCGAGAGATTTAGTACTAACAATACCTCCCTCACAAAAATAAAGTTGGTTGTTTTCAGTGGTCAGAGCATCCGACCGGCAATCAGAAGGACACGGGTTCAAGTCCCGTTGGCGGCAAATATCTTTTCTCGGAAGATTTTTCAATGTAAATGAGTGTTTCAGGCTGACAATTATTGCTTATAATAATTGTTAAAATAAATAATGTTTAGTAGGTAGGTACTAAATAGATTCTGCTTTGTTCCGCGGTGAGCAAATATGTGCGATCAGTTACAATAACAATATATATATATAGATAATTTGTAGAGTGCCGTATTTGTGAAAAATCTCCTCAAGGCCCCTGTACAATTTATTAGGAAGGTTTGTTGATTTATTTTTAGGATCTATCTAATTTTATTATTTACAAATAGATACTGAAAACATACTTACCTGGCAGGTCACTTCCGATAAACACATTTTAATTAGAAAGTTTATGCGTTGAGAAAAATACGGCTTTGCACGTGGGGGACATTATATTTAAAATACTGGACATTGCATGATTTTACATTTGCTACCCCCATCACGATTAGTATTATATTTATGAGAAGATTAGTGGCAAATAGAGAGTTGATATTTATTTTGAAAGACTGTATAATTTGGAACTTTTTAGAGCTGGAGAATTTTTATAAAAATACAAAAGCTTATAAATTTTTTTTTTTTTTACATTTTTACACAATTAGTTATTTACAATATCGTGGGCAGTGAAGGTGAAAGGTTTATTTTAACTTAACTTTGTTTTTACTGTTTGGCGTCAATTGTCATATTTTAAATTCAGAACGGGTGTTGTATGAAGAAAATAAACAAAAATATAAAACAGTTAAAAATCCAGTAGGTGCGGTTTTTAGATCTTATCGCTATGGCGGTAAATAGTTGCCGCAATGTTATATTTGTTTCATTTCCATATTCCTCTCTGGTAATGAAATTTGTCATTGTAAGTAAAAAAATGTGAATAAAAGTTATTATTTTGTTAATATTTTATTTCTTAAACAATTAGATTATTAAAAAAAATTGGTTGATTCATTCCAAAGATTATTAAAAAATGCACGTTCAACATTTTTTTACCAAATTTGTGGAAAGAAACCAAAATTATTCCTCAGAGACACTTCATAAATTTTGTTCTTCGGTGAAAGTTTTGATACACATATTTTTTTTTATTTTCTATTTAAAACATTTATAAAAACATTTATTAAACATTTAAATAAGCTGGATAGACAGGGTTACAAATGTTATGTTATGGTTCGAATGACTAAAGAAAAAGAAGTTATTAAAACTATAAAAATCCGAAAACTTCAATATCTTAGACATGTGATGAGACATTCAGAGAAGTATGAGATCTTGCATCTCATAATGCAGGGAAAGATTGTCGGAAGACGGGGCCCTGGAAGAAGGGAAACCTCATGGCTGAAAAACCTGAGACAGTGGTTTGGCCAGTCTACCGTAGAGCTGTTCCGGGCCACAGTAAACAGAGTCCGCATAGCCAACATGATAGCCAACTTCCGTTGAACGGACAGGGCACAAGAAGAAGAAGAAGAATAAACAACATTAAAAAAATCAGTACATATAAAATAATTCCCCTTACGGCCTAGGTCATCTTTGAGGATGCTGTGCGGAGGGTCTTTTTAGGAAAGGAAGAAGAGAAGGAAAACAGTATGGGGGCATACATTAATTACGTGAGCAGTACGGATCCATTCCTCCTACTGAGGTGCGAGGCGATATTCCGAAAGAGTCTGGAATATTCCGTGCTGGAAAGGTCAACAGGTCTCCTTCAACCAGTCTCTGCCGATTCGGCCTGCCACACTTGGTGGGCAGACGGATCCATCACCAAGAACCGGGCAAACCACACCCCATGATTTTCTCTTTTCCATTTTCATTCATCGGAATATTAGTTTTACGATTTTCACTTGCTTGTTAGTAAAGTTAAAATACTTTTCATTAAGCTGCCGCCAGGGGTGTATTAATGAATTCAGGTTAAGTAACAAAGTCACGACCTGCACATTACTTGTGGTAGGCTGACGTCATCGCACGGCCGACAAATGAATAATACACCAGAAAGGCGGGAAACCGCCGCCATCTCTCAAAATTAGAATGAGATTTACTCCGTCGTTCCGCACGCGACTAAAGTTGCTCTGGATTCGTCCACGTGCGGTCAATTTATGCGCTGGGTGTGCAATGTCTTGCATCTGGAGCCGGGACGCACTTTGCCGTAAGTTATTCGGTCTGATACGACGACGTAATGCGCCGCAGCTGGCGACGCGGAGAGCCGAGTGCGCGAGGTCCCTAAATTCGATGCGATGAAATATCAAGAAAACTGCTCCTGAAAAAATAAAGTGAATAGTGTGGGTGTGATGCCATTTCATTTATTTTTAGTAGGTTTATCTGATTTAAATGACATAAACGTGTCTGTTCGTATTTTGCATAACCATGACGTATTATTATTCTCAGTTTGGGATACGGCTATGGATATCTCGCGCTGCTTCGCGAACTAATTATTGAATAACCAACACCTCGGCCGTAGGTAATCCCAAGTGGTTCGCTACATTTGGTGACTTAGCAGGGGTGCCCGGGTTCATCGGGTGAGGAATATTCAGGACCCGGCGGCGGTTGCGCCTGCCCACAAGTTGCGTGGCGGGCAGGTTTGGGAAGACCCTTTGACCTCTCCAGTCGATCTGTTTCGACCCATCGTCTTATTCCGCAACGGGAGGGATGGATTCATATCCCATGATTCCTACGCACCCCTCATACCTTTTTAGTTCCCCTCATTCCTTTCCTTAAAAATACTCACCACACAGCATCCCCAAAGATGACATAGGTCCTGAGGGAAATTTTTTTCCTCAGGGCCTCCTGTTCTGGTTAACGTAAAAAAAACCTTTTTTACACCTTCTCTAATGAATCAACACGAGAGTCATATAATAATAATAATAATAAAAAATAAAAACGTTTATTCATTCAATTTGGGAGGCAGATATGGGTACCGCCGCCCCGGGAACCATTTATTGGACAACCAACACCTGTGCCACAGGTCACCTCAAGTGGTTCGCTACGTTTGGTGACTTATCAGGGGTGCCCGGATTCATGGGATGAGGTTTGTCTAGGTCTTAGTGGCGGTTTGCCCAACTATCGCGTGGCGGGCTATATCGGAGGAGACTGATTGAGGGAGACCTTTCGACCTCTCCAGCCGGATTCTCCCGACCCTTCGCCTTGCACCGCAGTGTGAGGAATAGATTCATACGTCCGTCACTCTTGGCCACACTGACCCCCAGATTCCTACCCACCCCTCATACCTTTTTCCTTCCCATATCTTCTTCTCCTTCCTTTCCCTTAAAAAACCTTCCACACAACATCCTCAAAGATGACATAGGCCACTAAGGAAATTGTTTTGCTCGGTGCCTCCTGTGTGGAGCTAATGTAAAAAAAAAGTTTTTTTTTTACAATGTACATTTTTGTCTTTTATCATTCATTCTATTGATGAAAAGGTCACTCCTCAGCTACAATTCAGGGTTTCTCCTGGAAAGCAGCTGGTTTTCAGCAGTGCCTCCAATAATGTGTGCACACCGTGATAATTACCTCTGCTTTGGAACGCACTTCTTGCTTTATAATTAGCCTTGTGCAGACTCATATTCATTACAACCGTGCAGTCTTTTTGGTCGGTATTTTTACATTGAGAAGAATTTTCTTCAAATCATCGCCTTGAGAAAGTGGGTAAACTCCAAACAGTATGTTTCATACAAACTGTTCGGAATATGTGAAAAGCACTTCGTTTATCAATGTTAAAAAAACAATAACTGAACTCTCCTCAACTACGATTGACTTAAATTGTCTTATCAAAGAGATGGACCTGCAACCTTTCAAATTAAAGAAAGGGTTGTGAAAGCTGTAGACAGTTTAAATGGGAGCCAGTTAAAACCCATGATGTAAACTGATGCACAAGTTTACCCGAGGAGCACAACTCTCAAGGAGGGTCGCATGTTTAAGCTTTATTTGAAATTTTCCCCACTCGACCGAGCACTGAGTGTACTAGGTCACAGTAATATGTAGTTGTAAGCCTCAAGGAAGTTGTGCGACAACTTCTGCTACTGTTCCATTTATTCAACTTTATCTGTCTCTGATAGTACGACCGTAAAGGGTGCACAGTATTAAAGGAAATCGGTTCAGAGACTGTTGAAATTTTCGTACCTATTAGCTAACACTTGACAATATGTACCAATGTAACAGTTTTTTGTAATAGAATGTAAGATTTAACTGTGTTTTTGCTTGATTATAACCAAGTGTTTGAATACTCGTAATCAATAGATGTAATAAAATCAGACCAATTGGAGAAGACTTCAATCTTGAATCTACCAAGCAATAGGGAAACAGAATTGGAAAATAAAGTATTACATAAAGCAGTTGTAACAAGGTGTGTGCACACTTTTACACATACCACATTTATGGTTTCGATGTTGGCACCTTCAGTTTTTGTGAATTGACAAAGGGAACTCCAGTCCATTTTTATTTTTTTTTAATAATATTGACCTTCCAACTTAAATAACTGCATATTTATTTTTATTTTTAGAGTTAGTTTTAATAGTTAAAATAATTGTCAAAGTTTTAATTTTTAAAGATCCCCCGAAAACCACCGTATGTGTAGTGAATCGTGTGACGTCATCACTCCCGAAAAGTGACTATAAGATCGAGCAATCAGCTGTTCAATTGGTGCTATTTTGAATTTCAGAGTTCGAAGTATTCTCCCTGGAGTAGCATTACTATTTTTTTGTGCAGTAGTTTTTGAATATTTTCAATAATAGAGATAAACTAATAAGAGATACCTACCTTTATTTTTGAAACTGAATTATTTTGGCCTAAATAATGTTTCAATAAACACAACAACTAAATCTCTATAAATAGTATGTAAATAAACGAATAAGATATAGGACCATCTAGTGAGGAGGACTAAGAACAAACAGATGAAATATTTATATACATTATCGTATCTTGTAATTCTCATCAAACCTGTAATTAAATAGTCACTAATAAAAAATTGAAAAAATAAAATAATAAAATAAAAAACAAATTTTAAAAAGATGAAACATTGTTAATACAATGGCTTGTGTCATACCTACATTCCCATGCAATGACTTTCCGGTGTTCAGTGACGTCACCACTAAACATTTCAATAATACCAACTTGACGGCTTGTTTCTATGACCCGATTAAAAATGGACTTTTTAATAATTAAAAACTCTCTTAATATTATAGCTTATATATGTTACTGGAAAAGCCCGAACTACGGTAAATCCTAAGATTTACCAACTTTTAATGGTTAAAGTCCGAACCGTTCTATAATCATCGTTCACCAACCTAACCTAACCTAACCTAACATATACTAAATTCTAATGGTAAAAGCCCGAAAATATCGTTTATAATATTTAAATAAGAAACGATTTTTTCGGGCTTTTACCATTAGAATTTAGTATATGTTAGGTTAGGTTAGGTTAGGTTGGTGAACGATGATTATAGAACGGTTCAGACTTTTACCATTAAGAGTTGGTAGATCTTAGGATTTACCGGAAAATCTTAGGATTTACCAATATTCGGGCTTTTACGGTAACATATATACTGAATCAGCGTTTATTGGTCCATATGAACATATTTTTTTAAAACCATAATATTTTTCACTGAAGTTCCTTATTGTGCATTGGTCTGATTGCCAGCCCCAGATTTTTTTTGATCTGAACTGTTGCCAAACCTGCAGGCAGGACACAAAAACTGGGGATTCGTTTGGAAGCAAGATTCATTCCTTGTGCGGCAATCGAGAGTGATGGGCGCCCTCTTGGCGGATTTATGACGAATCGACTCGCCAATAATGTGATCATTCATTATATCGCCATTATATTAATTGGAATAGATTAGTGGTACTTCTTGGATGATTTTGGAATCGGAAGTCATCGACTTTTTCTGCATCTGGACGGGCCTTTTGTCTGGAAGCCGTTGTTGTCCAAAAGACACAATCTAACGATGTGAGATTCTTCGAAGCTACCCTATGAGTTTTCTCAAAGCCACACCAATCAATCTCCAACCAGGCTACTACTTCAAAACTGTATCAGACTATCAACCTATTTTATAAGCAAGCCCTTGGCCAGATAGCGATATTTTCAGGATGTTATTTTGAGTGCTAATACAAATTGAGTATTTCAAATTTTAAAATTACTGTAAAAAACTTACTTTCTGGTTCAGAAGCTATACTCAAGTTATGATTGCAATTCTGGGTAGACACGTTTAAAGGTATAAGGTTTATCTGTACAATATTTCTTGAAAAATGTGTATTATTTCCGCCTAGTATAACGGGAACAAAAGTAGTGAAGAGCCTTCTAGTAAAATCTGGTTTCTAAGCACATATATATGTAGTATCGATGGGTCAGTGGCATTTCATTTCTACAATTTCTGAACGATCAAGTCTTAGGAAGGGTTGTTTCACAAATTTGATGAATTCATCAAATATTTGAAGTTAATTTTCACGTTATTTCAGCTTCATGCAGCAATTGGCCTATAACGACATAACAACAGAAGTTGAATAAAACCTCCACAAAACGTGAAAATTAACTTCAAATATTTGATGAATTCATCCAATGTTTCGAAACAACCTTTGTCAACAACAGTCTTTAAAGTCCGCTTATCAAGAAATTGTTACTTGTAATATAATATTTACCTAGCATACAAACCCTGCAAAAAGCCTTGGCTCGGATATGCAAGAGACAATTTGAGAATAACGACTATAAATACATAGCATCCCCAAAATAACATATCTGTCGCTGAATAAGATGCATAATATTGCTCTACAAAATCACGGTTCCTTTGAATTCCATGAGACGTAATTATCCCTAGGTAATTATCATCTTTGCATACATCCACGTACCTTATTCAGTAAGTGCACAGCTGGCATTAGCTTAATACTGTATTCGGACATTTGTGTGCATTAAGTCTCCTTTGAATACACAAGTAATTTGCTGACAAAACTCGGAAACCCGTAGGCAGTGCTCTATTACTGGACCGTACGTGATACGATAACTACGTTAATTTAATACACCTGTTAACACACTCAAGTTTGCATCGTGTACTAGCGAATCTCTACAGCTGATTATAGTCTCAGTTACAAACAAGTGCTCTTTAGTCAATGCAGTTGTTACACAACACATCCCACCATGAGCGTAGCCAGGTTTTGCTTTAGGGTGGGGAAAAATATAAAAAAAATTGGAATAGGTGCCGAAAAAGTAGGTTTCTACAACATATTCATGCTTTAGGCTCTATGAATACAAAGAATATGAAGGGAAAAAGGAAAAACCATCCTATGAAGTGCTTTATATTTGAAAACGCGACTCGGTCGGCAATCGCAGAGGTCATGCATCGGCCAGCCAGGGTGGGACAAACGCCCCACCTTGCCCCACCGTGCCTACTCCCATGCATCCTACGCAGAAAAGTTATTATGAAAAATTAATATTTTGACGTAAATTATTAATCAAAATCCAAAAAAGAATGTTGGTCCTGGACACCAGCACGGAGACTTTCCTAAAGGCAGTGGCGTAACTTAAATAGGTAGCACCCGGGGCGGACGACGTGGTATCATCCCCCCCCCTTACCACATAGTACTTACCTTCTGCCGTCGTAAATCTGAAACAGTTTTTGTCACGATTATATTTACCACAACGGGGGAGGGGGGGGGGGGCGTAATGGGATACGGTGGGGCGGATGGGTTAGGGTGGGATGGGTTTCTCTGGGTCTCCTAAATACATTTTTTTAAATATTTACACATCTTATTATCAAGTATACCACAGACAACATACAGAAATCGAAAATATTCTATGTGTACCCCTCACGGCAGTTTCAAAGTAACAAAACGCAGGATTCGCGCGTTTATAAACTTCACGATTTTTTTTATAAATCCTACAAATATGAGATAAACGGTAAAATACAGACTAATTCATCGGCTATATAGCACAATAATAAGTGTTTATGTTTTCATGTTAAAATTCGAAGGTATGATTTTTTTAATGTTGGCGATAAATTAAAAAAAATTGATCTCTGGGAAATCGCGAGCATTGCGATGCAATATTATTGAACATCATGACATTATGAAAGAAATGTAAATGAATATCATCACGGGCGATTTTCTGCCGAAACCAGATTTTTTTGCCGAAACTTGCCGAAATCGAAACCGAAACCGAACCTTCGGTCGGTCACTACTTTTAAGACGTCAGTTTTCGAGTACAATTTATTCTGTCCAGAAAAATGATTTTGGTTGTAATTTGTCAAACTTACTTCGCCTTATGGTGTTTAGCACTCTCACGGATAATTATCGATTTATTTCTTTATTCATTTAAGTGCCATAAAATGGCGTTTACATTCAAGTGATACATGAAATTCTAAGTATAAGATTGTAAGTATAAGTGATACATAAGATTCTAAGTACAGGACGGTATCAGTATTATAATAATAACAAAATAAGAATGTATGAGTGAACAAAAATTATAATTATAATTATTATTATTTTTTTTTATTTAAAAAAATATACATACATATTATACAGATTTATAGTAAAACATATGGTTCTTACAGCTAATTACAATATATAAATTTCTTTTTAACAAAACCACCCAATTCAAAAGAGAAAAAAACATTCCTCGTGCTATTATATCGCTGAAGTGATAGTTGTTATTGAAAGCACAAAGAGATACATTTGAAAAGAATAACAAATGAAACACGTATACTAGGTTTATATAAGACCTGACATAAAACAAACTTATGATGTATGTATGATAAAAGCTAGTATTTAGGTAAAGGATACAATGATTTAATGTAACAACCAAAAAAAAGTATATGAACTTTTAAGGTATAGACCGGTTTAATTTGTTATAATAACAACAGAGAACATTAATTTTGTAAATAAAGGTGACTTATTAGTAAGGGAACGTACCCATACTACGTGACACGTTTGGGGGGGGGGGGGGGGTCTTCAAAATGTCACGCTTGGTTTTTGGTCACCGGTGGGGGGGGGGGGGGGGTTAAAAATGGAAAAAAGTCACGTAGTATGGGTACGTTCCCTAAGTAGAATTTAGCAAATTTGTAAACATTAAGTTTAGAAATAATTTTTTGACGATGATTTTTTTGGACAGATACAATGGTCAGTACTAATGGTAATTAACGGACAACCTATAAAGGTTCTTCTAAAAAAAAAATCTTATAATGTATTGATATAATTTTACGCAATATTACGAAACCTACATTAAAATCGCCATCGGTAAGAAATCGATTTCTGTGTAAAATTAAAAATTAGAAGAATTCGAAGAAATATTACGTACAAAAGTGTTTCCTCTCTTATTATAATATCTGCATTAAAGTTATTGATGATATATAGTATCCTAAAGAAACTACAAAAATATTTTCTAGCTAATTATACTGTAGTGCAGCGATCGGCAATTGGCGGCCCGCGGACCAGGTCTGCCTTGCGAATTGTTCCCGTCTTTTTTTTTTTTTTTACAGTGAATACCGCACAAGAATCTCAACTGCTCCCGTCTGGAGCCAGTGAGACTATGGCATCCCCAATTGGGGTATGTTGTGAGGCTGAAGGTAGTGGGGAGGGGAAGGAGGTGGGGAAGAGGAAGGTTGGGAAGTACCTGGCTATTCAGATCTGGTCACTAAACACGGCTAAAGCCATTTTCAAGCAACGTTTCACTTCTGAATCGTGGTCTTACACCAGGGCGATACTGATAGTATCTTCCACTCTGGAACATGCCGCAAATATACTATATATAATTTTAAATTAATTAATTGTGAAATAACACAAATTAATCAAATAAAATTTATTTGCGCATGCCGGGATCGAACCCGCGACCTCCGGATTGTAAGTCAAGAGTCTTACCCACTGGACTACGGAGGTCGTCTGGCCCGCAGGGCGAATATCTGAAGAAGAGTCCAGAAGGGAGGCTCTGAATGGAAAATTATTACTTCCCACCATTCTTGACATACCATCGGCCACAAGTTTTTTTTTCTTCTTGTAAAAGAAAACATAAATGTAAGTTTCTAAGAATCTGCAACGTCCGAATGGGATTCAATAATTACAACTCTACTAACTGGTTAACTGGTTAAAATAATTTCCCTCAGGGCCTATGTCATCTTTGGGGATGCTGTGTGGAGGGTTTTTTAAAGGAAAGGAAGGAGAGGAGAGTTATGGGAAGGAAAAGGATTTAAGGGGTGGGTAGGAATCTGGGGTTCAGTATGCCCTGGTCATCCGCCTCCAAGACCTATACAAACCTCACCCCATGATCCCGGGCACCCCTGCTAAATCACCAAACATAGCGAACCACTTGGGCTGACCTATGGCAGAGGTGTTGGTTATCCAATAAAGGTTCCCGGGGCGGCGGTACCCATTCCGGCCTCCCAAATTGACCAAATTGCAATGACCAATAATAAAAATTCGCATGCGGCGCTTTTTCCGTATGAGCTAATCATGCTTACGTATTCAAACAATCTCGAAATATTGAAAATCTACCCACTTCCATCATTATAAGCGGAAAATTGAGCTTCTGCAATGATGGAGGACTAAATTAATAGATGATAGAACCAGCAACGCGCGAGTGGGAATCAATAACCAAGCTACTCACCGATTGGTCGTGATATTTTAAAACACGTAATTTGACATCATTTTTTTCGCCTGCGGCGCTTTTCCGTTTTCCGTTTATTCTGTCTTATTTTCTTTATTATGTCGATTACCGAAGGCACGTTAGAGTAGCTAGCAGCCTCAGAACTACGAGTACTTAAAGCCTACTCTGCTATATATCCGCTAATGTCCACGATAACTTAATAAATCAACTAGTACTAAAAAATAATAATAATAAAAACGTTTAATCATCAATGGATTTTTACAGTATTATACATTTTGTTCTTTTATCATTGAGTCTATTGATGAAAAGGTCACGGCTCAGCTACAATTCAGGATTTCTCCTGGAATGCAGCTGGTTTTCAGCAGTGCCTCTAATATATAAAACAGAAAATAAAATAAAAAGTTTAATTAAATTAAGATAAAATAAATACAAAAATTTAATTACATAAATATCAATTCACATCCCTAATCCAACACACACAATATAATACAATATAAATATAAATAAATAATAGATAGAAATTGAAATAAAAAATAAATTAATAATGTAAATTGGAATTCAAAGTAAAGCCAATAATCTTAATATTAAAACTCAAATACAAAATAAATTCAATTTAACTAAAATATAATATAATAAAATCCATTCAAGTATAAAATACGATCAAAAAAATAATCAAAAATATAATTAAAATAAATAATGTAATCAAATCAAATCAAAAACACTAGAAAGTATTCCTTCAATTGTAATATTTTTAATCACGATGTTGTGCGGTTGACTGTGTAGTCAGCAACCATTCGCCACAGAGCTTCTTGAAGCACTGCAACGATGTAGAAATTCGAATAGACAGTGGTATTTCGTTCCAAAGTTTTGATGAGGAATAGCTAAAATTACCCTCAAAGAGAGCAGTTTTATGTTTTGGGAGAGTAAGTAAATGGTCCCTTTGGCGTGTACCGTGTGCATGAGAGTCACGGGACCACTCCCCCCCCCCCCGGTGACCAAAAACCTAAGCAACCAGCCGCTCATTTGTACCAAGCGTGACATTTTGAAGACCCCCCCCCCCTAAACGTGTCACGTAGTATGGGTACGTTCCCTAATAGTATTTAACGGCTTAGATGTTTCTCGTGCGTTTTCGGTGATGGCGAAAAATAATGCGTCGCCACACAACTAGTAATCAAACGAATCTCTACGATAACTTAATTAATCAACTAGTAATCAAAAAAATCTCTGCGATAATTTAATAAAACAACTAGTAATCAAACAAATCTCTACGATAACTTAATAAAGCAACTAGTAATCAAACAAATCTCTACGATAACTTAATAAAATAACTAGTAATCAAACAAATCTCTTCGATAACTTAATAAAACAACTAGTAATCAAACTAATTTCTACGATAACTTAATAAAACAACTAGTAATCAAACAAATCTCTACGATAACTTAATAAAACAACTAGTAATCAAACGAACTACAAAATTATTTGAAGTTTTATTAATCATTGAGATTAACAGATGCAGCACATATTAAACTGTTAGTACCAAGGATATTTCCTCTGATTGGTGCTCAGAATAAAGTAAAATGCAACTAAGTTTGCCACATGAAACCTTGCTCACAAACTTACCAACGTCATTAACGCTCTCCTCGCTACGCACTCCGCAACCCTCGTAGCGAGTACAATCGACATCAGAAGTACTGCGTAATTATACATTCCATACAACAGAATGAACCGAGATGCCAGCAAAAGCTCCTTCAAACTTTCCGGGCCTTTAACCTCTTGCACGCCAACGTATCTTTAGGATTAAAAAAAATCGTTTCTCTGAAAATATACAGCTATTCTGGGGAAACTACTTATTGTAGATTTTATACAATTTTTATAAATATATAAACACATAATCTGGAAACACAATATAATTTCCAAAAACATAATTTTTCAAAAAACAAGTAAATTATTACGTAAATAGAATCAGCTGCTGGTAGTTCTACAAGTTAGTGAAAGATATTCAGGAGTGAATTGTTTTTTGAAATTATTTTAGCTGCGTTGAGTGACCAGATCTGAATAGTTGGGTACTCCCGTCCTTACTCTTAACATCTCCTTCCTCTCCACACTCCCTTGGGCCTCAGAGCATTCCTCAAAAGAGTCACAATGTCGACATTTCGAACAAAAACCGCACTAAAATTACCCAACTTGTTAAATCATTTTTGCAATTAAATCCTGATAAGAACTAAACTCAATATTATGTAAATAAGGTCACGATAATACGTAATGTAAAAAAACACGATATTATGTAAATAAGATCCAGATAAATGTTATGTAAAAAACACGATATTTTGTAGGTCACGATAATATGTAATGTAATAAACAAAAATTTTAACAAAACAATAAAACGACTTCAAAAAATACACTAAAAAGTAAAAAAATAATTTCGTATTCTTCTACAACTTAATAATCAACTTACCTTTTCTACTCATCAATATGTACGTGCGATTGTTATTTTTGGAGTCGGTGTCGGCGGGAGAGGAGCTGTCAAGTGAACACACCGGGCCGCGGGTACCTTGGTTGACACCGACTCCAAAAATAACAATCGTACCTACATATTGATGAGTAGAAAAGGTAAGTTGATTATAAAGTTGTAGAAGAATACGAAATTATTTTTTTTACTTTTTAGTGCATTTTTTGAAGTCGTTTTTTTGTTTTGTTAAAATTTTTGTTTATTTTTTGATTTTTCGTGAATCTGAAGTACACTAACTAATTCGATTAAGATTCGGCCGAGTATCGTAAATTTGTTCTTCAGAATTGGAGAGTTCCGTTACTTTGTCACAGATCCCATAATCAAAACCTAACCAAACTCTCATCAAACTACCCTTGAATTACATCCTTTCCAATAAAAAAAAGAATCATCGAAATCGGTTGGCGTGATATTGAGTTATTCGTCCATTTGTCGCGCACATACTTGATGCAAATTTAAGACTTATATGATTTTCTCATGGATGCCATTGTCAGAACTGGACCAAATTAAAATGGGACCACACGGGAAGCACCAGCTTTCAAATAAAAAAAGAATCATCAATATCGGTTCACCCAGTCGAAACCTCCTCCTTTTCGAAGTCGTTAAAAAGACAATATTTTGTGAATAAGGTCACGATAGTATGTAATATAAAAAGCACGATATTTTGTAAATAAGGTCAGCTAACGTGACACGATTAAATTCACCACAAGGAATAAGAGGTCATGTCGTCCAAAAGCAAGCCGTCAACTGTTAGAAACATCAAATATCTACTTACATTGAAATTTCAGTTCATCTCAATTCTATTGTTCATCGTAACCAAGTCAAGTTGCCGACATACATTTTAGAATGCAGTTGGAACCTTGGCATTCCGGTAACTGAGTAATTAGCGGTCTGAGTGCTTTGATATATCGTACAGACCTACTCATGTATGCCACCGTTGAAACACTCCCTCATATGATGACTGAAACTAGGTCATAATTAACAGAATATGGAGTACAATTATCAAATATTAAAAATCATTATATTTTATTAAATTCTCTGAAAAACATCGATTAAGTTCGCGGGCTCAAAAATGGGGGAAAATTAAAAAAAATATATTAAAGTTAAAAACTATTAAAATAAACTACAGCAGTAACGAAATAATAATTATGTATTTCTGATAGCACAACTATTCAAGAATAATATTTTTTTTAAACTGTCTGAGAAATTCCTTAATTTGTCACCAAGGCGTGTAGTGAGCAAGGCTGCCAATTATATGAAATCCAAAAAGTATAATTAATAAAACCGTGGGACCTTTACAAAACATTATATTAGGTCCTACATATGAAATTTGGGGTTTTGTATGGGAGGAACATAAAGTCGATTTCTTTTTAATATTAAAAAGAAATCGACTTTATGTTCCTCCCATACAAAATATATTTATTTAATCAAAGTATGTACCATTGCCATCTTTGCACTTTTTCCATCTCATACGTAGTTCATCGATCCCTTTACTAAAAAAACCATTCGGACGGGAATCAATTTAATCTTTGAAGGCGGTTTGGACTGCCCCATCGGAGTTGAATTTTTTCCCTTGCAAGAAGTTATCCAAATTTCGAAAAAAATGGTAATCTGTTGGGGCAAGGTCCGGAGAGTACGGTGGATGTCCAATTGAAGCTCCTCTAATTTGGTAGCCGTCTGTTGGTCTAGCGCGATTAACCAGCCTCGGTTGTTTAGCAGCTAGCTTTTCCATCATGGTTTGCAGTTGCTGACAATAGACATCTGCCGTAATCGTCTGGCCAGATTTAAGAAAGCTGTAGTGAACGACCGAAAAAAAAACACAACTGCGTTTTCTTTTGCGGCACCGTCGCCATACACATCATTAATCCTTTGAGCCGTTTCTGCAGCACTGGTGCCACGGTGGAACTTGTAAACTAAGTGACGCAAAGAAAAAAAAACAATTAAGGAAAAAACAAATGAATTATAATTTTCGAAACACATGAGTAAATAGCTGTATAAATTTGAATTTGGAATTCCTAACCAAAGAGAAGATATTTGAGATCAAAGTTGCCAGTACGGCAAAACGCCAATTTCATATGTAAGGACCTAATAATAAATTTTTGGATCGGCTATGGGCTCCTATCCACAGTTGAAAGGTTATTAGGTTTATTATAAGTTAAAGATATACGTCTTAGGGGTTATTTCACCATCCTTCTCTTAGATTATCCATGCTATATCGTACATTTTCGATAGATTAAACATGATTTATTTATTTAAAAGTCTGACTTTACTATTCGGTACTTGACCTATAGTAAAGTAAGAATAGTGGCTTTGTATAGAATAAAAGCCGAGTGTTTTTATCTGTTGCGAGAATCTTTTTGTTTATTTCTTAATATTCGTTGTTGTGTGGATTAACTATCAGGAGGATGGTGAAATTCTCCCTTAGACTAGAAAAGAAATCTTTGTGTACACACCATCATCAAATTATTTCTAATGAGAGTAATGTGAATATTTCTTGGATTTTAAATGCGGCAAACAGACTAAAATTTGCGGATGAAATATTTTATTCCTTCATTAATATAAATTATATTTGTCCGCAAATAGCCTGTCAAAGGTTTTTCATCTCCAACGAGTAATTGCTAGGTTTCGGTAAGTCCGCCACAGACACAGTCGACATCAAAGAATGATTCAGACTGAATACGAAAATACATAGAAGGTTCCGTCGATGCGATGGCTGGCGGAAGCGGAAGTGTCCCGCGCGTGACGTCACCGTCGGAGGCTTTCGACTAGCGAACAATTAACCGGAAAATCTGTGGCTGCAGTTGGCAACACTGTTCCCACGGCGGAGGGGGACACTGCCGGCTGTATTGTATTGGCAACACTGCGGGTCATATTGTATGGCAAGAGCGGGTTGAACATTAGCCGCGTTTCATCCGAGGTTCTAATAATATGAACTCAAAAGTGTTTTTGTGAGTTGGCAGGTGGTTGTTTAAGGTTAATCAATTATTTTACAATATTGCCATAACCCACACATATTAAAAATTCACGTCTGATGGTTAATTTGTTAATTATTGAGATAATAAGTTCCTGTAGACAATTTTCCTGCAATGCCTTCTAATTTATTTCCTTCGCCTTTCCCAACACGAAAATCTTTCCCACCGCAGGTCTTAACGAGCACCTATATCAATTAAAATGTATAAAGGCGATGATTTGACCGTTTTAATTGCAAAACCCTCCACCATTTCAGATGTAAATCTAGGGGTATCTTCAATCAACGCAGCCTTATTACTGAGCAGACCCCAGGTATATATATATTCTGTTTGAATAGGTCCCGGTCGAGGTTTATGTAACATGCCCGAAGCCAATAATTTCAAGAAACTTATTGGTGTGTAAATTAATTAATTTGTTAGCCAACTGCTAAGTCAATCAGGGAATTCGGGATCAAGAATATTATGATTTGATCGTTGAATTTTGACAAAGGAAGTGTATTTAATGTTCTAAGATCTAAAATTACTAAAAAAATAAGTTGAAGCTTTTGATCATTCAAATATTTGACATTATAGGTCTATCAATCTGAATTAGCTTCATCACAATATTTACACAGATGTGTATATACAACTTACATACAGCGTGTTTCGTTAGGGTGACCCGACAATTCGTCCTGCGACAATTCATCCGGCGACAGTTCAACCTGCGACAGTTCATCCGGCCGACAGTTCATCCTGCCGACAGTTCATCCTGCCGACAGTTCATCCTGCCGACAGTTCATCCCGCCGACAATTCATCCGGCGACAATTCATCCTGCCTGATCATTTAGAAGATTTTCATTAAGTAAGTATGCAACGGGGATATACGGCCGTACAACCAAAATCGATATACTTATATCTGAAGGCATCTTGAGTGGAAATCCGCTGTAAAAATATTTTTACTAACAATAATTTCGACTCTCCGAAGAAGCATGCGTGAATAACAAAATACGACATACTTATACTTATAGGTTAGGTTAGGTTAGGTTAGGTTAGGTTAAGTTAGGTTAGGTTAGGTTAGGTTGAATTGTCAGGATGAATTGTCGCCGGATGAATTGTCGGCGGGATGAACTGTCGGCAGGATGAACTGTCGGCAGGATGAACTGTCGCAGGATGAACTGTCGCCGGATGAATTGTCGCAGGATGAACTGTCATGGAACCTTTCGTTAGAAACCTTCGAGACCTTAATAAAAAATTAAAAAATGAGAAAATTAATCAAAACTTCACAATTCAGAGTTCGAAGCCAACGCTTATTGAAGTCGATTATTAAGAATGTATTTTGTCATGCATAATATTGTTTTATTTCGGTGTTATTGAAATTCTTAAAGTTATTAAAAAAGTTCATCTGAATATGGAAATCTTCAGGACTGAATTCAAAAGCGTAATATAATAACTAATAAATACTGAAAGGGTATGAGAAAGAAGGGTGACTGCTCTAACGACCGCCAACTTCCGCCCCATAGCGATCACATCAGTTCTGTCTAAGGTGACGGAACGTGTGATCAACGAAAAACTGTCACATACCTCGAGAAGAACACAATTATCAAAGACGGGTATTTTTCAGGTATTTTGGAGCTCCTGACCAGAGGTGGCTGCCAAATTCAAGTGGGGCGCACTTGTGATTTGAACAGGGTTAGCAGTTGGGTACTATTAAACTATCTGCGGGCCCTACGCCCAGTTTTTGGGAGGCTAACTTTACTCTGGCTTCGATGGAGCCCCCATATCTGTTACACCAAGCATATCAATGGAGGGCCTGTTCGGAAGGTTGCTTCCGTTTAAGGTGACTGGATTTTCGTTTCGATACCCTTTAGACGTAATCAGACAGGATTGGGTCTTTGAAACATTAAATTCAACGAGATTATTTTTACCCCAAGAGAAAACACTCACGATGTAACCGTCCACTATATTCTAACACGGTGAACATATAAATTTGTTTCCTTTTTCCGCTAGGACAAAAAGTATGGGCGTAATAAAAACGTGTCCAAATTGATAGATCATACATACATGCAATGTAATCTTTAAGGATTGTCAGCTTAGCCATCGTTGTCTATATTTGTGACGATCAACTAATTTAACCGGAGGGTCAAGTTATCCGTTATCCATTTTCAATTTGTTCGCGTGCCTGAAGGATACGTGCCGTGAAGGATACCTACAGGTTCACATGATTAAGTTTGCACTCAATGGTGTCGCAAACCTATTTGTCTTTTCTAAAATGGAGTTATAACATATAAAACCACTGGAGACACGAACGCAAAAAGAGGGCATTAAAAATTGAAAAAGTTTTGGAAAACTGTTGATTTTTCATTCGGAAAGTTAAAAAAAATTTAGTCAAGAAAACTTTGGTACTTTATAAAACGGAAATCTTTGACGTGCGTCAAGCGTAGATTTCAACAAGAAAAGCGCTGCGTTGGCGTTGTGGGGATGATTTTTTTCTACACTTAAGATTCAAAATTTTGGAGAAAGACTTAAGTTTCTCTCTCAACCCTTTTTTAAAACCCCGCCGAATATTCTTTATCGCAAATTTGATGATATTTTGTTTAGCCAAACGGGAAGTACGAAAATACACACGAAATGGGCTCGCGGGCCGCGGGTTGCTCATTACTGGTCTATATCTCATACTTATTAGTACCTATTATACTTAGTCCAATGAATAAATTAGATTAAAAGAAATATATAGCATAATATATAGTATGATAGTTCTGTCAAAACCCTGAAGAAGTCAGCTTCGCTGACGAAACATGTCGGTTTTATAAACAATAAAAGTGGTAAAAACCAAGTAATTTATTAATTTCAAAAGAAATATAATTAAATTGTAGCAGAAAAACTACTATATATGTTAAAAACAATGCGAACTTAAAATAATGAAAACTGAAATTATTTCGCTTGCGATGTCGTGCAGCCGATCGAACTGTTATGAAGAGGACACGCTGTAAGCTTCATAACAATATTATTTTACAAGCATCGAATTCACTAGCTGTCTCTCTTCGGCTAGTAACAATAAGTAGGCGTACATACCACAAAGATCTGCTCCTTGCTGGCGGAAGCGTATACCAACGCACAGATATATTCAACGCTAAGCGTTTTTATTGCAACACACTCTCGCTGCGTTACCTATACCTAATGCAGAGAATTTAAAAGGAGACTAGAATATAAAATTAGATCCTTACAAAATAAATTTTGTTTAATTTTTAATTTCAAATACAATGTCAGTACAAATCCTCCTAAAAGTTTTAAATAACTAATAATAACTAATAATTGCGATTTATAATGGTAGGTATCTCTCTAAAATTGTACTTCTCTACCCACGTTGGTAATCCCTTAGGTTTTTCTTTAAGAACTGGTGCTTCTAGTGAGTGCTAGTGTCTACTTAAACTTTAAAACGTGTACAAAATATTAACTCATAAAACATAAAATGTGTTTTTTTTAAACAATGTCTTTTGGATCGTGATTTTAAACTGTAATTTACTTACAAACAATTATAGAGAGTGGTTCCATTAAACAAAGTGGTGGGGCTGGAAAAAAGATCACAAAAGTTTATGTTCTGGACCTACGCTGCTAAATAGTGTTCAGACTTAGTAATTTTCTAAACTATATGATACGTAGTGGTGTAGGTAATAATGAAATAGGAGTTAAGAGGGCATTACCAGAGAAAGCCGGAAATACGTCATTTTCAAAAAAGTTTTTAGACGTATTGACTCTTTTCCACAAAAAATTATAAATGGATTTCGAAAGATTGTTCTTTTATCTAGCATTCGTATGTAATAAATTTTTAGAATTTTTTTTAATTTTTAGTATAATAAGGTTATTCCATAGGTCGTTGGCAGATTTGTTAAATTTTCAAAAAAGTTTTTGTATTATACCACACCCATTTCAAATAATGTAATCATGCAGTAAAATAAATCAATACATTATCTAGCAGAGTTATGTATTAGAATTTTAATTTTAGTTTCAATAAAATCATTAAAAAATATGTACGTACATGTGTTTCTTGACGAAAATTGGTCTATTTGTGTATTTATTTGCGCACTTACAAACTAATATATTTCAGATTTTTTAAACATTGTTATTAAATTTAGACATTATTGAAAAATGATAAATACTTATAATCAAAAAATAACTACAAAAAGTACTCAATTTTAATAGTTTTATCATCACGCCTTTCAGCATTTTTGGATGAAGGTATAAATTAAAGCTAATTTGGATTGAAATAAATTCGATATTGAGTTATAATTTTAAAAAGCTTGTACGGAGAATAATTAATCTTTCTCATTGTAACCGCCCTGCATGATCGGAAGAACAACTTTCGACGAAATGTGGATTTTCGTCCGCTGGCTGGTTAAACGCTCTTAAGAACTAGATTGTAATTAAAGTTGGCTCCTTTAACAGTTTCATAAAAAAATTATCTCTTCTAATTTTGACACCATTATTTCATAATGGAATTCCTTTTAATAATTTCCAATTTTCTTAGAAGAAGTTTTTCAGATTTTTTTCCAGAATCGCCCATAGAATTAATGAGCTAAAAGATTGGCCTTCACCACAAATTTGATTTTGTACCAAAATTTGAATAACCTGCATTGGTGTTCTAAATCTATTATAACTTTTCAACCTTATATTGAAATGAATTAATTTAAAAAAAATTGTTTACATATTAGATTAAGGTAAAGAAACATTTAAAAATAAAAATTTAAAAAATATTAAAATACGAGTAAACAAGGATACAAATATAATCTTCTATTTTCCCGTAAGTTTTCATAACATAATATTCATAAATCGAAGATAATAATTTTTATTTTTTACATACTTGTACACTAAGAACTAATAAAATAGTTTGGTATGATAGTCCTCAGAGCAATCAGAGACGTGCAGGGTCACTGCCAAAAGTCTAAAACCCCTCGCTATTTTAAATAAATTAAAGGCGGCTACCTGCATACAAAACTTGGAGCACAAATATCAGGGAAAAAACATAAGAAACATATTATTGCCAATTCTACGAAATGAATGATTTATTACCTATAGAGCTTTCATCGTTTAATTTTTTTTTCAATAATGTCACTGTCTTGTTACTTTTCCGTATTCTAGCCCGTCAGCGTGCCGGGGTTTGTGGTTAAGTACCTGAGTTACACACCCGGCAGGCTGCCGGGATTTGTGGCCAAAGAGTTAATATGACTTTTTTAAGGATTAATTTTTCCACAATTTTTTATACGGACCGTGACAGGTTTCATATTATAACGGCCTTCTTTATAAGGTGAGAACGGTCCAGTAATATCTAAATAAAAAATGGACAAAGTCATAAAGGTGTGTTAATCCATAAAACACGTCATATTACATGGTATCTCTATTAACTGTTAGCCAACCTAGTAGCAAGTCAGACTAGAAAAAATATTCCGAAGAAAAACTGTTAATCGCAGTGAAAATTAATTGTTCAAAAATATTTGATTTTTGTGTGAAGATTATTATATTAATTTAACTGTCAAAATAGACTTACAGTGTAAGAGCAATGCAATGGTTCCATGACAACTCAACAAGGTGGCATTTCAACACCCCTTTGAAAAGACATTAAAAGTTATTAAAAAAAAATTTAAAATATTCTAACCTAACCTAACGTATCTAATTCAAGCATTTTTTTCATCACATTTAATTACTTTTCAAACGAGTTCTGAAAATTGCATGATTCTGGGTTGTGCGGTCACCGAGAGCAATATGCTCAACATTTATTGAACATAATAATAAATGATTGCAAATATTTTTTTAAAGTATTTCCCCCTTATAATCTTCGTGTGTTATCTCGTGGCAGAGCAAACAATAATCGTAATTAAATAAAACTGATTTACAAAATCCATTTCACTATCCAAACACTACGAAGAAAAGAAAGTTATTTTTATGAAGTTTTCGAATACATCACAATAATTATAGGGAGCGGGAGACAGAAATGAAAGGCGTCAGGTCGAAGTGGTGAGTCAGTCGTTTATTGGGCTACGTAGCAGATGGTCAGTGAGCGGTAACATGATGTAATGCGGAGTGCCGTAGATGATGTTGCAGGCGTACGGAGGTGGAGATGGTGTGGTGAAGGTCAGCGCGTTGCTCGACACCATGGCGGTGGAGATGACCTATCTTCCAGGCCGTTGCTCGACGCTTTGTGTCGCGGAGATAAACGGTGAGTGGCTCGGTGTGCTGAGCCACCAGCAGGTAGTCCTGGCGAGGCGGAGCGTGTTTCCATGGCAGCGAAGCACGGTGGGCTTCGGGGTGCCATGAAGTGGTGAGCTGATCCCCGGACTGAAGGTGCGTCAAACCTTATAAGTCGCGGGATGGAGCTGATCTCAGGAGCTGAAGACACGATGGGCCTTGTAGCTGAGACGTGGTGATGGACCTCGAGGAAGCTGCCCTGGAGCGTGTGCCATGCAGGAGCACTTGTTACATGTTGAGATGTTGACCGATGATTAATGTGAGACTGAACTGCAGCGGGCGAGCGATCGGCTGCTTATATAGCCGCG
Organism: Limnephilus marmoratus; assembly: GCA_917880885.1. Lineage (NCBI taxonomy): Eukaryota > Metazoa > Arthropoda > Insecta > Trichoptera > Limnephilidae > Limnephilus > Limnephilus marmoratus. The sequence continues at coordinate 27,965,820 of OU862916.1, forward strand.
GTAGAGTAACTACCTCGCGGTAGGTAATACGAGCCACTTCGAGAATATTCGGCGCCGTACAGATATTGTACGGTGCTGTCTCGAGACCTTTCTAGGCGGGGCGATATTATTATCGTCGGGCTGGCACGGCAGACGAGAAAGTACATCGCGGCCATTATAGGTACGAAGGTACCTAGGCAAGTAGGTTTGCCGATGCGCGCGGATATTAGAAGATGTTTCTCGTATGTTCTTTTGATGGCGATGATAATAATGATGTGTCGCCACAGTATTAAGGAATTTATGATGATTTACGATTTTAACGTGTGTGTTACCTATGCCGTTAAAATACTTTTATTTCAAAATTAACTGAAACAAAACAAGGGATGTATCTAAAAACCAAAAGCTCACAATAGAATTCTATTTGTAAATGTGTACCTTGCGTCCAAAAAACTGTGTTTCGGATCTTGTCTTTCGCTCTTAAAAAAGTCCAGACCTTCGTCCACTTGCGACACAACACACCAGACACACGAGGTGGGAGTAGAGATTACACCCCGGATAATCCAGATTTTTCACGGTAAAATTAGAATCCGGATTTTAAAATATGAAATCCGAATTATTCGGAATTTTTTTTTTTAATAATACAAAGAAATTCCCCGTTAAATCACATGAGACCATGTTTGTTCCAGCATACATAGGTTTTATAGAAATCTTTGTGTTTCCTCAAGATCTAACAATATTGGAAAGAGAAAACAACATGCTGTTTATTCAAATCTAAAAATTAACCACAATATAATTCAAAAGTACACCTTTATGAAATCAAAGTTTCCGACCGCAATATGAAAAAAAATGAAACTTTGTGAATTTTTTAGGTGTTATTTTTACATGAAATGACAAATAAGTGAGGCGCAATAACATTTATAATTCATTATTCTAATAAAATATGTGTGTTTTTTTTGGTTATCAGTTATATCATAAATAGTTGAAAAAACGTAAAACGAGCCATTTTTAAAACTTTTTAAAGTTTGCATCAAAATTAGTATATATAAAAAATGGCATGATTATTTATAATAAAAAAATTTATAACGTATTTCATTATTTTTCGAAAACAGTTTTTAGTTTTCGGATACGTTTACAAACATTCCATTAATTTGGATTTTATTGTAAAGCGGACATATTTTATACCTTCTGACAAAATAGGCCTAATTTTAATAGGATAAAAATAACAAATAACTAAATGCAAGGTTTAGAACAAATAAATAATTAGTGTGCTAATTTTAAAGGTAGAAAAAATAATATACTTAAGTACAGGGTGTCCGGTGGCAGAATTAGGATTTAAAACTTGAATAAAAAATAAACTGCTTAGGATGTACATTTATTTCAATAACCGTTACAAAGAGGAGAAGTGCGGATTTTATTTCTTAAAAATTATTTTGTCTAAATGTAGACCATCACGTCGGACACACTCTTGGAATCTGGCCTCAGTATTTCGTTCCACTCGCTGGAGAAGTGACATCGGGATACCATTAACTTCGCGAATGATATTTTCTTTTAGTGCAGAGATGGTCGCGGGGTCGGTTTCATGCACTTTACTTTTGAGGTACCTCCACAGAAAAAAGTTCAAAGGAGTGAGATCTGGTGACCCCCTTGGCCAGGGGATGTCTCCGAAACGGATAATCATTTTTTTAGGGAACAAATCACGAAGTAGCGCTATCGTATCTCTAGCAGTGTGAGGCGTGGCGCCATCTTGCTGGAACCATGAGTGTGAATTGGAGGCAGAATGTTCTCTCATTTTTGGTAAAAAATAATCGTTAAGCATGCCCCCATAAGAAACCCCGTTCACATTAATGGCTTGTCTTCGACGATTTTCAAAAAAATAAGGTCCGATTATTCCACTGCTAGACAATGCACACCAAACCGTCACTTTGGGACTGTGAAGTGGCTGTTGATGTTTTAAACGTAGGTTCTGTCATTTAGGTGACCAATAACTACAATTCTGCTTATTTACACTTCCATTTAAATGAAAATGGGCTTCATCACTCCAAAAGATAGTGTTTACCGTGCGAAATTGCTCTAACATTGTCTCGCAGGAAATTTGACGTAAATTGTAATTATTAGGTTTAAGCGCTTGCACAATTTGAATCTTAAAAGAATGAAATTTAAGGTCCTTCTTCAATATTTCGTGCACAATAGTTTTTGGAAGCCCTAGGATAGCCGCTCTCTTGCGCACGGAATGACGCGGATTATCGCGCAAACTGTTCGTGACGAGTTCGATGTTTTCATTTGTTCTCGACGTTCTCCTGGGCCCCGGCCGTGAGTCGTTTGCCGCCGAACATGTTGCCCGGAACCTCCGGATACATGACCGAATCAAATCTTCACTTGGGGCATCACGTAAACGTCAAATACTGTAACGCGTACTAAATCTTCGACGCGCAATTGCACACGAATCGTTAGCCTTGTTTGGCTTCGATTACGAACGCACGTTGATCTCCAGTCCACTGCGACATCGTGACTGATCGTGACTAAATAATCCGCACGAACGACAAAGCTAACGCGGCCCCCTCCCCGCTCGTCCGCTTAGCCGTTACAGAGAAATTCGAAATTTAAAACCTAATTCTGCCACCGGACACCCTGTATAAGAATGAGATTATTTAAATGTTGTTTACAAGGAATTTGTATTTTGTTGATTTTGGTTCCAACATTTAGCACCTATAGTTTGGCAAGAAAGTGTAGAAATTAAATCAATTGGAACTAAACGTATTCATTACTATGGCAACACCGAATTATATGACGTTTCCTATGGCTCTCATGTTATCGCGTGTTACGGTTGATTTATTGTCTTAAATCTGAGTAGAATATCGCTGATTTGATAATATTTTTATTCATTGTTTGCCTGAATTTAATTAAAATGAATAAATTATTACATAGTGATACAAGAGGGGTTATATTCTGCGTTTTTCAACGCTGCCTAGCCGAGTGTCACGCGAAGAAGCTTCTATCTGATTTAGAAGATGTTTAAAAACGAACTGCAGAAATGAATGGTACGTAGTATAGTTTGTTTAATAAATTTCATTAGTATTACAAGATTTATGCCAATTTTCGAGCGATAATAACCATTACAATCTGATTTGAGGTTATGTTAAAAAAATCGAATTTGACTTTTCGATTTGACAGTTAATATGCGGCCACAAGAAAAAGGGAATAACTCAATAAAAAAAAATAATATGCAACTTCTTTAAACTCGTAGAAAAGTTACTTTTTTCTCGTTTTCTCTTTTTTTCTTTCTAAGTGAATGTTATGTAGTGTGTGTTTTTAAAACTCCCTTCTATAATAATAATTTTAATGATGTTTTTCACACACAGGTAAATCTGAAACAACGGTAAGACGAATCGTCAAGGAAGGGGAAAAGGCAGATGGAAAATTTGAAACACCGGGAAAACGGAAAATGGGCATAATAATAATAATATGTAATAGCATAAGTGCTGATGATTGGAAAAATTGTTGCAAACACGTGATGAAAATTGAGGCAGAATATTATGCACGAGGCAGTACTATATATGATGATATCGATGAACTGCGTTTAGATGAAGATGGAGATACGGAAGAAGAAGAATCACACGAGGATAAAGACAATAATTACATGTCGGGTGTTGAATTAATAGACTTAAATTTTTAAGTACCTATGTTTTTATATCGAAATAAACGCCCACTTAAAACTTGTTTTGTTTTATTTTGTTTCTATTAAATTACAGTTTTTTGTGCAAATTTTTTGAAAATACAAATATGCTATGAAATATGCATTTTGCCAGAAGTGTTTTTTTAAAACATACGTTCTTTGTCTTATGAGCCATCTTGGTGTTGCCATTTAAAACTAGAAAACGATCGCAGCGCCATCATTTATTTTGTACACTTTCTTGCCAAACTGTACGTAATTACTCGTTAGTTTGACATAGTTCTTAAAAATAAAACCATCGTATTTAGTGATCATAAAATTAACCAACTGTGTTTGTTTTAATCAAAAACTTGGAAACGGTTCATCGTTTGCATAATGCAAAAAATTCAAATTTTTCGGAAGATAAAACAAATTTCTAAAATCCTGAAATTCGGATTCTGAGTGTCAGGTAAACCGAAATTCCGGATTTTCAAAACAGCCCCGAATTTGCCATCTCTAAGTGGGAGCACCCCCGCTCTCGCCGTGTAGATAGTGGGCAGGGTGGGAAGTTGGGTGTGGGCGGGGGTGAGAGCATCCCAATGAGCATTCCCCTTCAGCCTCCCTCATGTTTATTACATTCTATTGTGCTTCGTCCTGTGGGTCCGGCCGGTATTGTCTTGCTCCCAGGGCAAAGTGCATCGTTCAGAGATTTTCAGCGGGGATTTTAAAACCATCCCGACAGCGTGAAATTTGCAGAAACTACAGGATGCACTGACTTCGCTGAGTAGTTATTTTATAAAATATGATATCACACTTATATGCCATTTTTTTTTAAATTGGCTCCACACAGGCCACACCTTGAGGAAAATAATTCCCGTCAGGGCCTATATCATCTTTGGGGATGCTGTGTGGGAGGTCTTTTTAAGAAAGAAGGAGAGAGGAGGAGAAAGCACTAGGAATCTGGAGGTCAGTGTATCCAGGAGTGACGGACGTATGAATGCATTCTTTTCCACTGCGGTGTTAGGTGTTGGATCGAGCAAGTTGGAGAGTTCATAAGGTCGTGACATCCTCTGTCGTCCAGGGGTAAAACTCTTGACTCACAACCCGAAGGTCCGATTTCGAACCCGGCGTGCGCAAATAAAATTTATTTGATTAATTTACGGTATTTCACATTAATTAATTAAAAATTATATATACTCGTAGTTTATTTGCGGTATGTTCCAGAGTGGAAATACTCTCAATATCGCCCTGGTCTAAGACTACCATTCAGAATTGAAACGGTGCTTGAAATGGCTTTAGCTGTATTTGGTGACCAGATCTGAATAGCCAGGTACTTCCCCACCTTCCTCTCCCCCACCTCCTTCCACTCCCCACTTCCTTCAGCCTCACAACATACCCCGGTTGGGGATGTCATAGTCTCCCTGTCTCCAGATGGGAGATGTTGGTACTCTTGTCCGTTGCGTTATTCATGTAAAAAAATCGTACTTTTGCGGTATTCATATAAAAGATAAGGTCTCCCCGAATCAGTCTCTGCCCACCATGCCGGCAAGTCCTAGATAAACCTTACCCTAAGAACTCGGGCATCCCTGCTCAGTCACCAAACGTAACGAACCACTTGGGATACTAGTCGTAAATCTGCGTGCGGATGTGGTTAAAGTGATAATGATTAAGGAAAGGAAAGATATCGTCTACATACCGACGTATTATTTTCCTCAACATCGGTTTTGCAGTAGATTCATAGCAACTACTTTTAAATACACGTAAAATTTTAAAGATTTCAAATAAAAAACATTGGTTTGTTTATGAACAGTGTAGACACTAAATTAGCTAAAATTTGAAATGGGGCATGAAAAACAAAATAAAATTACAGCTGTTTTCAAAACATATTTTTGCATACACATAAATGTGGACATTTCATATGAAACTGCAAGTGCCTAATCAGTGTTTTTATTATTTTTCTTTATATTTTGTCGGCACATGTACATTTTTTTTAAATTCGGACTTGCTCTCCTACAAAATATTATAATTTAAAATGACTTTTTAAGGGCCCGCAACCTGAATTTCTACCGATTTCTTACACATCTCGCTTAAACACAAAGTTTTAAAGCTAAAATATATGTTATTCTTTAAGATAATATCTAGACATTGCCCGCGCAAATTATATAAAATTCCCTCGATAGAAAAAAATCGCAAAGTATGCTCCAAAAATTATTAACAACACGTTTGTTTCAGTTATTTTACAATTTATAAATATGAAAAATGTTTTATATACACAGTGATTCTTTAAATGCTGTTTAAGACAATTTTGCTCTATTTTAAACTAGTCGTGTTTTATTAAACATTTTCGCAATTTTCACATCGATTTTGTCGCTGTAAATGTTAGCGCTCTCCTCTAACATTCGTAATTTTGTATCCCTCTATCTTCTTCTTTTCGATCCCGGTTACGAAGCCTTAAGTATTATTATTCACAAATTTTATCTGAAGTTGGCTATATATCATGCAAATTTTTAGAAAAATTAACAAGTTTTTTGATGAAAAAAAATGCAATTACAGGAGTTGAAAACCATACTACTGACGATTAATTTGTAATTTTTCAATATAACATATATCGATCCATTTCCACAGCTTTGGTCCATCGTTTAACGAGGGCATGTATCACGATCAAAAAGCACGGTCATATCCAAAACACCATCGCCATAACTTTCCCCGCCGATCTCACAGTTTTGATGATTTTTTCGTCCTTGATGAGTTTGTGTTATGCCATTCCATTGACTGCCTCTTTGATTCAAATTTAAAAAATTAACCCGTTTTTCGTCTCCGGTCACAATTTTGTCCAGAAACTAAGAGCTGCAAGTGTTGTGATGCCATTGTTTTTCTTGTTTCTTTATTCTGGCCGGTTAAGTTTCTTGGTACCCACCTTGCAAAACTTTTGTTGAAAAATCAGTTGTCGAATAATCTTCATCGCACTGCCTTTACTGAGGGAGAGAATGCGACATCTGTAGTTATCTGGGACCACCACGAATGAGTGCAGTCGCTGCAATCGACGGTCTGCGCCGCTCCGCTTTTCCTCAACCAGCGGTGTTTGTCCTTCAGCTTGGTTACAGTAACGAACCCATCATCTAGCAGTGCTGACGTTCACTGTTGCATGGTGGTACACATTTTTCAGTCTTTCATTAAAGTGAATTTTTGCGTTTCACCTTCTACAGTCAAGAATCAATCACAGAACGCTATCGATGTCGGCCATTTTGCAAGCGACTGCAGTGCTGCCACCTGTTGACGCAAAAAGTTACTACTGCAGCAGATTGTGGAAGAAGGTTTGAGGAATAGCACCAAATTCAAAATTTTCATTTAACTAACTTTATTTAATTAGTAAAAAATAGGACGCATTACTTATTGACTGACCCTCGTCTATGATTATTTTATAATTTAAGACAAAAAATTATAATAAAAGTTTCACCAGCGTACGTACTACAAAATTGACTTAGCGTAGCGAAGTCCTTTTATTAACTCGACCGTGCGGCATTTCACCGGTCTGTAAATATGTTTGTACGTTCCGTACCGGGTTTCGAGAATCTGCTGCATTCACTTTGTCATGCAAGCCATCAGGTTGTTCATAACCCGGGAATGTTTGTCTTTCCTTTTAAAAAAAAAAAAAATTAATTTAATTATTTTTTTTTTTTTTTTTTACAGTGTATACCGCACAAGAATCTCAACTGCTCCCGTCTGGAGCCAGTGAGACTATGGCATCCCCAATTGGGGTATGTTGTGAGGCTGAAGGTAGTGGGGAGGGGAAGGAGGTGTGGAAGAGGAAGGTTGGGAAGTACCTGGCTATTCAGATCTGGTCACTAAACACGGCTAAAGCCATTTTCAAGCAACGTTTCAATTCTGAATGGTGGTCTTACACCAGGGCGATACTAATAGTATCTTCCACTCTTTATGAAATCAGAATTGCAAAGCACCACTTTATTTATAATATACCTTAACATTTTGCTTTCTCAGTGATTGCTTTCAAAATAACATATTGAGAAGTTTTTAATTTAATCGCATAGCTGCAGCATTACCCTTTTAGTTATAAGTCGACGAGTAAAAGCTTTACCATCCACTATAGGATGTTCCCAATTTTGTCAATGCTCATCATGGACCGCAACATTGTATGGCGGAGGTCCCATATTTCCGTGCATATTTCCCAACTGTTTACTATTCGTAATTGTGGCTTTTAATCCCCGTGGCAAATTCAGAAGCGCTGCTTTGTTTAATGCCACTGCGAGGGATAATATTATTTTATCAGCTAGTGGCAGGTTAATTTTCACTCAACGTAAAAAGGAATATTATGGATTTGTAGTCAGTTAATTTTAAGTTTGATGGATGAAATAACAACAAGCTATGTGAACAATAGGCCACTTGCATCACATTTTTTAATTTTTTTTTCCGGTGTAGGCAAATATTCTAAGAAATTCTGTATTTTTTTTTAATCTTATTTTTGAAACCCTGGCGATTTTTTGAAAATTTCAATCCGAAAAATCAGACCATTTTTTATTAAACGGAGAGACGGGACATAATTTTATAGGTGCGAAAAAACGATAATTACATAGCCGAAAATCAATGACACAGGAGAATAACGAGGCATACCAAAAATATTAAATCTCATAAATATTTTTTTCCTTGATCCGTCTTATTGATCATAAATCATTTTAATGTTCAACGTCAAATGAAATTACAAAATTACAAAATCAAAATCAAATGTACATTCTTGTGCTTATAAATTATAAATTATAGTAAATACTTGTAAATTATAGTAATAATAAGAATATTATAAAATTTGATTTTGTTAAAATCCGCACCATTATCATTATACCTCTAAAACACGGACGGACAACATAAAATGTAAGGGGTTCTCTTCAAAACATCTGTCAAAAAATCAAACCAAATGATTCGTTCGCAGAGAACAAACAATACATCTAGTGAACGTTAAATGTCAAATTCAAAAATTCGCCTGAAATCAAAGTGCTGCCATATAAAAAAAATAAATGTGGAATTTCACAAAATTAATAGGAACATTTTCGGAGACGGGACATTTTCATGTAGTGACGTCACGAGCCCAAATAATGGATTTATTTATTTAAAAATTAAAAAAACCGTACATTTCTAAAAAAATTTACTATCATTTTCGTAATCTTAGTAAAAAATCTATCCACACGATTTTTTCCAAGTCGTTATGAAGTCCATGCAAGTAGCCTATTTACAAGGAACAATTTTCGCGGGACAACTGTTCCCGATGAAACATTTATCTTTACTCTTATCCTTGCTGTGTAATTATTATGACAATAATTTCTGGATTAGGTGATTTTATCTCTGTTTCTTGGTGTTAGTCGCCATGAATCGGTAAAATTGGAGACGATTGAGGACGGTCTTCCTCCACTAGACTCCAGTAGAAAAAGTGCGGTACGGAGTGTCTAATCTGTATATATTGGATTATATACACAGATTATTATATTAATATTTGAGATTTTTATTTCAATACAAATTATTATATATCATATTGTTACATATTCACCCCTAATAAAAATACTTCTTTAATTAAGTGTAAATATGGTAACATATGTTCTTGATGTTAAGTAATAACTCCCTAATTGATAATAAATCGTGTTTAAGGATAAATAAAAATGCTTTGAATACTTATATAAAAAAGTTTCCCACGATAAGTACATTATTATTTATAAAGTAATGAAAACAATTTAATTTCTTGAAAAAATATCAGAAATATGGGATCCAAAATCTTTATTTAAAACAACAATACACTACAACGGTGAGCTACGGCGTCATGAAATTAGCACAGACTATCAAAACTGTCGCAACTCTGGTTATCTTGCGATGGGCTTAAGCTTTGTCATTTTTTGAAGAGAAGAAGTGTGTTGGAACTAAGACATAGCCTGGTACCAACTGTTAATAAGGCAAAGAAAACCCTTTAAAGTAAAACAAATATCTCATTAAGGAAGAAGATATAATAATAATCTAAACGAAAACATGAAAAAGAACAAGACACGGAAAAATAAAAAGATCGAATGATAAAAACAACGGCTGCAACTGAAACTCGAACCCAGAACCTAGTTATCTCGTTCTTCAATGATTAGTTTAATTAGAATAATGATAAAGTTATAAAAGGAGAATTGTTCTAATAAAAACCAGAAAATATATATTTAAGATCCGGCGGTAACCGCTCAAAAAGAAGAAGAAGGAGAGATGTAAATACGAATGTTAGAGGGGGTACGCTAATATTAAAAATGATAATATTTAAGCGAAAATTGTGAAAATATTTAATAAAATACGACTAGTTTAAAAGAGAGCATAAATCTAGTGGGGAATGTCTAAAACAGCATTTTAATAAACATTGTAAGTTTTTTCGCACATATAACTTGTACTTGTAAAATAACTTAAACAAAAGGGTTTATAATAATTTTCAGAGCATAATTTGAGAAGGGAATTTCATATAATTGCCGTTGCGGCATAGAGAATGTATCGATATTATTTTCAAGAATAAAATATATTTTTTAAGAGCTTTAAAACTTGAAGTATTTAAGGAAAACATGTAATAAATCCGTAGAAACGCGGGATGCCGCGGCTTAACAACGCACAAGAATTTCGTCATACAACTTTTTCCTCGAAAATATAAATAAAAAATAACTTATCGATAAAAGTTAAGCCTACCGACACGCTAGTGATCGATATTTATACGATATTAAAAAAATGTTTATGTTCCTAAACCCAAAATATAAATTAGAGTTAACGGAACCATAGACTTAGACTCGCGGAAATAAATCGGAGCAGTACCTACCTACAATGTTTTTTATCCCAAATTCATAATTCCCACAAAACAAAAGACAGCTTCAGAATAAATGTTATTTAAGCTTTACATTTATATATTATTTCGGACAATACATTGCCACGCGTTATTTTTTATGACTTTTCATTCTGTCAGAAAAAATTTAAATACTTTTAAAAGAAATAAAATTAAAATCCGCGCTACACTTTTGTTTTGCAAAGTGGTACGAAACTGGAATATTAAATTGAAATATAGGTCTGGATGCGGTGTCGGTTCTACTACGCATCATAAAGCTCCGTCGACCTCATATTTTCAAACAATTTTCATGTAAAATTAAAATTTTCCAAACTATTCATTGTCAGAGCAAGCTGAAATACAGCACGAAAAGTTTGTTCTTTTTTAAGTAATACGACGTAAGACGCTTTTGGTAAAATCAAGTTGCTAAAAAGTTGGAGTCATTGTTTAAAAAAATTATATTAAACATATTGTGGTTAATAGATTTTTCTTAAATGTAATTATTCCTTTTATGCTTTCCGTAGTAAATTTTATGGGTTTATGATTGTGATACTGACTTTGCAAAACCTGCTTTGTCCCATCGCGTATTTTGGTATGGGTAGATTCTGACGCTGTTTTAAGATATTTTACTCTTTTGGTGCCATTGTAAATGATCTAGTAAACAGTTCTGTTTTTAAACGAGAGTCTAACTAACTAACCATCACGCCGTTTCCCCGCAGGCAGAGAGGACGGACTGCCAAACAACTCGATCTTGGCACACACTCCCTGCCTCGTTCACATTCATACATCGTCTCACACATGCTCTTCTATTATTCCGACTCTTCACATGGCCCGACTCAAGTATCTGAATCACTTGGTCGTGCCATGTCTTCCTCGGGCGTCGCCGACTTCTTCTACCATTCACATTTGCGTCATATATTCTCCTTACACTCCTTTCCTCGTTCATTCGCTCTACATGCCCAAACTTAATCTTACTCATTACGCTTACATCAGCCTTGCATTCTTAGCGGATCTCCACATTTCTCGCACGATTGTACATGGTTTTACCACACATACGCCTTAGAGATCTCATTTCTACGGCATTCAATCTACTTTCATCCTTCCTCTGCCAGTTCCATGCCTCACTGCCATACATCAGGGTAAGTACCAGCACTCCATTATGGACGGCTAACTTCGCTTCTTTGGACTGTTTTTTGTTGGCGCCAACGGCGTTCAGTCCTCCATTAGTTGCCTGCATTAACCCTTCTTTCGATATCTCTGTCAGCCTTCCCATCTCTCGTAAACATACTTCCCAAGTACACAAACTCATCAACCTGCTCCAAATACTCATCATTCACAACTATGTTGCACATTGTTTTCGTACTCTCTCTCTCTCTTTCAAATACCATGACTTTAGACTTACTTACATTCATCAAACGATAGTCAAATGGATATTTCAAAGCTCTATAGCTAATGATGTAGCTAAAAGCACTTGTGTTGGTCTCACGAATCCACGGAGAAAAACTGTCCCGAATGCGCGATGCAAGAGCTAACCATTTTGGAATGTTAGCCGTGTTATTTCATGTTTTATAGTTAAAATTATGTTTGTATGTCTTGTTATGTTGGCGGTATATGGGTAGGCGCAGTTAGCGAATATCGAACTAGGTTCATGCCCGTACCACGATAGTTACAATGGAACTATAAATATCATATATTACCAACTAGCTGACCCGCTGAACTTCGTACCGGCTCAGAATCAATAACTGTTGTGTTAACTTATTGGCTGAATTAAATTCAGTTTTTTTAGTTAATATTATTGACGTTTTTTAATTTTTGGAATTCACTCACTATTCAATATTATACTTATCACAATATTCCTGCAGCTTTTTCAAAAGATGAGAATTCGTTCCATACAAAATGTATGAGGAAAAGAATTTTCTTCATAACTTTTTTTTCGTTAATTTTTCCGATATTTTAATAGTTATTCTGCTATTAGGGGCAAAAAAATCCAACAAATCAAAGATCATAAAAATCGGTCCAGCAGTTCTTGAGTTATAAATGGTGCAACTAACCTGACTTTGTTTTATGTATTAAAATGTAATGTCAGTTCAAATATTTTCAGCTAATAATGTCATTTTCACTATGAAATATTGAAAAATAAAATAAAAAATAAAACTATCAAAAATTATGCAAGAAACTAAGTCTGTGGTTTATTATAATGCTGGCGAAGCCGGGCATTAACTACAAATCGATCACATCATTCATTTGGTTTGATAGAAAGGACTAATAGTTATTAAATTTGATTGGATTAAAAAAATAAATTATTTACAACTTTTAAAGGTTATACCCACCAATGTAATAAATAATTATTATTTAAGATGATGATTATACTAATAAATCTAAATGAAACGTAAAACGAGGTATCCCTTATAAATAAAATCGGATATGTTTATCCGAGACACTATCTAGGTTCTAAAAAAATCGTGAGGGCATTACCAGAGAAAACCAGAAATATGTCATTTTCAAATCAGATTTTAGACGTATTGACTCTTTTCCACAAAAAATTATAAATGGATTTCGAAAGATTGTTCTTTTATCTAGCATTCGCATGTAATAAATTTTGAGAATTTTTTTTAACTTTCGTTGGCAGATTTGTTAAATTTTCAAAAAAGATTTTGTATTATACCACACCCATTTTAAATAATATAATCATGCAGTAAAATAAATCAATACATTATGAGACGGCTACGGAAAAAAAGCTAGCTTACGTATGGGTGAAAGCGGGACGTGTCTACGTACGCCAAACAACAGAATCACGAGCTATCCACATTACCTCTGAAAATACCCTTCTCACACTATGACTCACTAATACAAGCATACACATACTATTTTACTCAAACACCACACACACATCTGTATATTCCCAAAGTTTATCATTGTGGATATACTTAATTAAATTTAAAAAAAAAGAAACTATAAATGATTCAAGTATCTTTTGATAGACCCGAAGAAACCTTGCTCACATGTATCAAAAATGTGATTGACAATCCTGAAGACATGAATAAATATTGTTGGGAATCGTACGGTCTGAAAATTATTCACCAGAACATAAGAAGTATTACCAACATTGATGACTTTCTCGTATTTCTGGACGAACTTAATTTCACATTTGACATGCTAGTTTTAACTGAGTGCTGGATTAATAAATATTTCACCTCCAAAGAGATACAAAATTATACTGAGTACCACACAACTAGTATACTAAATAAAGCTGGTGGTATTATAATTTATGTCAGGGACGGTATTCAGACGCAAGTTGACGAACTCGCTTTATCACAAGCTAATTGTCTAAAAATTGTGCTTAACAAAAACCTATGCATTTTTGCAATCTATAGATCACCATCATTTCACAACATCGATTCCTTTCTAAATTCACTCCACTCTATCATTAACAACACAGATAACCCAGAACATCAAATAATCATTGGAGACTTAAATATTAACACCATTCTTGACAATCATCGCCAATCCGATGATTATTTATGTTTTCTCACCGAAAACGCTTTTACTCCGATAATTGATACCCCAACTCGAGTACAAGGTACATGTAAATCCTGCTTGGATCACATCAATGTTAAAAACATTGATTTTACGGACTCGTTTGTTATACACACAACAATTTCAGATCATTACACCACAGCGCTCGGCCTAAGAAATAAGCCTTCCTCTCCTTCTAAAAATAAATATATTTCTAAAATAAATTACAACGCACTGGTTGAGGAGCTGTCTACAGAAAAATGGCAAAACGTAATAGATCAGACTGACACTGACCAAGCAATGCAGCAATTTATCACAAAATTACAATACTACATATCTAATCACACTGTCAACAAAGTTATACCGAACAAACAATTTAAACTCATGCCATGGATCACCCCTGGTCTAGTCAAATCCATCCACAGACGTAATCAACTTCACAAAAATGCTAAAAGACAATCAGATAATATTCTAGTTCAAGAACAATATAAGAAATATAGAAACTTATGTAAAAAACTAATTAATTCCACTAAAGAAAATTTCTACAAAAAATATATATACGAAAACACCATAACTCCAAAACATTTCTGGGAAATATTTCGTAAAATTACCAAAACAAAAAACAGCAAATCGTCCTTCATACAATCATTGGATATTAAAAATACAAGTACTACTAACCCCAAATTGATGGCTAATTTTGCTAATCACTATTTCACTTCAGTAGGAGCCTCTCTCGCAAATAAAATCCTTGAAAAATGTCAGAAAACTGAATCTGAACTAGCCAACATACCTACAAATGTTCTTAATCATAAAACAGACGATATTCAAACAACGACCAATGAAGTCATGAAAATGATAGATGAGCTTAAGTCATCTAATGCCTGTGGGCCAGACAAAATTTCCTCAAATCTGCTGAAAGTATTAAAACCACTCATAGCGAATCCTATTGCATACATTTGTAATCTTAGTTTCAAGACAGGAATATTCCCAAACCACCTAAAACAATCAGCTGTTATATTGATTCACAAAAATGGAATCAAATCGGATATACATAATTATCGGCCAATATCTCTGCTCAACTCGTTCTCAAAAATTATTGAGAAAATTGTAAAAAATCGTCTCACCCTCTACCTAGAAACCCATAAAATCTTATCTAACAACCAATTCGGCTTTCGACCAGGTCTAGGAACAGAAAATGCAATTGCTAAACTGGCAGATATTATTTCCAAAAATATTGACCGGGGAAATAAGTCTATTGCTCTCTTCTTGGATCTTGCCAAAGCTTTTGATACCATTTCGCATAAAATACTTCTAAAAAAACTAAAGGCTATAGGTATTCAGGGACAGCTACACAAATGGATGGGTAGTTACTTAGCTAACAGATACCAAAAAGTTAAAATTAACGATACTATTAGTGATCCGGCTCTTGTAGAATTTGGTGTACCCCAAGGGAGTACCTTAGGACCTATTTTGTTCAGTATTTATATAAATGACTTGTGTAACAGCAATTTTTCCAATCACATTATAACGTTTGCAGATGATACTGTCTTAATATTTGAAGGAAGAACATGGAACGATGTACACTGCAAAGCAGAGGTTGGAATAAAACAGCTAAAACTTTGGCTAGACTGTAATCTGTTAACACTCAATTCTGAAAAAACAAAATTTATACGATTTAGTGCGACAGAAGCCGGCCAACCCAAGGAAGCATATAATATTTTCGTTCATAAATGCACTGACTCAACTACCTGCAATTGTTATAAATTAGAATGCGTGAACAGTATAAAATACCTTGGTGTTATATTAGACAAATATCTTAGATGGGACGGTCACGTGGATCTAGTCACCACAAAGGTTAGAAAGCTCACGTACATGTTTATGGCAATCAGAAACATCTTACGTAAAAAAGAATTGAAACTCATTTATGATGCTATGTGTGGGTCACTTTTAGAATATGCATCCTTAGGTTGGGGTGGATGTGCAAAAACTGTTTTGGACAAATTAGCAAAAGCTCAAAAATCCCTACTAAGGGTAATCCTCAAAAAACCATTTAGATATCATAGTGATGCACTATTTCAAGACTTACAAGTTCTAGATGTTAGACAACTGTACATGAGAAAATTAATTTTAAACACCCATAAACAACGCCACCTCTATCCATCTATTAACCACTCTCACGACACCCGACACTCACGGAGAAATCCAATTGTAACTTCCACAACCAAAACATCTCTCGCCCAAAGACACTTCTCTTTCTTAGGTCCAAACCTATACAACTTCATGCCTGATGCTTGGAAAAAGGAAAGCATAGGTGTTCTTCGTAAATTGACCACTACATGGTTTCAACAATTAGGGAGAAAGGAGAGTGAACTTTTACTACACAAAAAATGAAATCAAACACAAACTAAAAACAACAACAAAAATTCCAACAAAAATTCTCAAAAGATACCATTATTTTCTAACCTATATTATTATGTGTATGTATGTACCTCCCTATTACTTGTAAAATTAGAAAGCTAACCAAGCAGCTGTTAATCTTATGTTTTAATTGACTATTTTTTTTTTATTCTTTATATCTCTTCTCTTTTTTATTAATATTTATACATTTATACGTGGGCTTATCAATAAGCAATGTAAACACCGGTTATAAGTATATATATATACCTATTATTTTAATAACTATGCTAAACAAATAACAGTTACTAGGTTTTAAACTTTTTTTTATTATATTTTATATTATTTCTGTTCTTTTTATTTTCTCTTTTTATTTGATCAATTTTCTTTCTTTTTTGTACAAATCATGTTCCATTTGTTTATACCCATATTAATTTGACTGTCCTAAAACGGGAATACTCCTAGTTGGGCAGTCAAAAAAAAATTAATGAATTATGTATATACATGTATAATCTTGTACTAAATAAACAAATAAAATAAATAAAATAAATAAATAAATAAATCTAGTAAACGCATGTTTTAGAATTTAAATTTTAGTTTCAATAAAATCATTAAAAAATATGTACGTACATGTGTTTCTTGACGAAAATTGATCCATATGTGTATTTATTTGCGCACTTACAAACTAATATATTTCAGATTTTTTTAACATTCTTATTAAATTTAGACATTATTGAAAAATGATAAATACTTATAATCAAAAAATAATTACAAAAAGTACATTATTTTAATAGTTTTATCATCGCGCCTTTCAGCATTTTTGGATGAAGGTCTAAATTAAAGCTAATTTGGATTGAAATAAATTCGACATTGAGTTATAATTCAAAAAAAGCTGGTACGGAGAATAATTAATCTTTCT
Organism: Limnephilus marmoratus; assembly: GCA_917880885.1. Lineage (NCBI taxonomy): Eukaryota > Metazoa > Arthropoda > Insecta > Trichoptera > Limnephilidae > Limnephilus > Limnephilus marmoratus. Next base: position 27,983,112 of record OU862916.1, read on the forward strand.
CGTTGTAACCGCCCTGCACGATCATAAGAACCACTTTCGACGAAATGTGGATTTTCGTCCGCTGGCTGGTTAAACGCTCTTATGATGATGATAATACCAATAAATCTAAATGAAACGTAAAAGGAGGTATCCCATATAAATAAAATCGAGTATGTTTATCCAAAACACTATCTAGGTTACAAACAAATTCGTTAAGCACTTTGTAATCATTTAAAAAGAAACCAGACTAAACACGGGAAAAATTAGTTGAAGATAATAATGTTCATTCTGAAATTGAAATTTGAGATCGATAAAAATTACGTTAAATAAATAGGTCCCAATGACTGTCCCGGTAGGACAATAGATCCTGGGATCGAGTCCCAGGTACGACCGTCACCTTTTTTTTATTTTTTTGTGTCTTGTTTTGCTTTAGTTTTGTTTTGATTTATTAAAATAGATATCTTCGTCTTCAATGATAAATTATATTGATGGAATTTTTTTTGAAGTAAAACTTCTTACAGCACTTGGGGAGTAAGCTGGCGAATGTGTGACGAGAGCGTTACGAAAAGCGAGGCGAACGGTAGTTGAGAGGGAGTACGCTTCATATGTAGAGAGAGAGGTGCGCGCACACGTTTTCTTTCTCTCTTTCTCTCACAGCCAGTTACGTTTCGTATATCTAAGATATCGATGTCTAAGACACAGTGCAGGCCTATTGTCGGTATCGCACATTTTCTTTCTCTCTTTCTATTATATAGATAGAGCAGAAGTTTTACTTCAGTTGTGTTGTCTAAAGCACACTCGTTTTTTTACATTAGCTCCACACAAGAGGCACTGAGGAAAATAATTACCCTCAGGGCATATGTCATCTTTAGGGATCTTGTGTGGAGGGTCTTTTTAGAAAAGGAGAAGGAAAAAGGTATGAGAGTGAGTACGAATCCGGGGGTCAATATGTCCAGGAGTGACGGACGTACGATTACATATCTCGCTGTGCGGTGTAAGGCGATGGGTTGAGGAGTCCCTCAACCAGTCTCTTCCGATCCGTCCCGCCACGAGAAGGAGGGTAAAAGTATTCGTCGCCAAGACCTAGACAAACCTCACCCCGTGAATCCAAGCACCCCTGCTAAGTAATTACCGTCTGGCTGTTTTAGCTGAACATCTAATTTAAAATGTTTTTTCCCCATTCCCTCTTTGATTTATTTACCTAGTTTTAAAACGTAATTAATTCTTATTAAGTTCCCGCATAATGAGTTTTTAAATAATTAATTTATCTTATAATATTTTCAGTACGACCAAAATTAAACAAGTCTTAATTTCAGACATTATTTATATTGTAAACTAAATGTTCCTAAAAGTTTACGAAAATTTCATGTTCCCACAGAATAATACATATATCTTATTAACCTGAATAAAACTTCTACTTCTAAAGTAATAAATTAAACCAAATACTACTCATTTTATCCGTTTTCCGTCGAACTAAACCAGTGGTTCCCAACCTTTTTTTGACCAGGGACCACTATTACATTTATTTGTTTTCACAGGGACCACTTGGTACTTACAATAGTGATAAACTGTTAATCGCGTAATTAAACGCGTCCTTGCAATTACTATCATTTTGCAATTCAATGAGCTCTTCTTGGTCTTCTTCAGCTCTCCATTATTAATACCAAAAGGGTTACGAATCAGCTTTTGGATACCTTTCGATTTGGTTTTTGTAGTAAATGAATAAAATTTTTTGTGTGGCAAATAAATTTCATTTGATTAATTTGTGTTATTTCACAATTAATTCATTTGAAGTAATATATAGTATTTTCGTTATATGTTTTTGGGGTGTTGTGCCGTGTTGCGCTACCTCCTTCTTTAGCCAACGTTTCGGACATCGTTGCAGTGTCCATCATCAGGGCAGATCCGGCAGATCCGGATCTGCCCTGATGATGGACACTGCAACGATGTCCGAAACGTTGGCTAAAGAAGGAGGTAGCGCAACACGGCACAACACCCCAAAAACATATAACGAAATCTGGCCGTGAAAATCTTAAAACTTATCTAATATATAGTATATTTGCGCACCATTCCAGAGTGGAAAATACTCTTAGTATCGACCTGGCGTAAGACCACCATTCAGAATTGAAACGTTGCGTTGCTTGAAATGACTTTAGCCGTGTTTGGTGATCAGATCTGAATAGCCAGGTACTTCCCCACCTTCCTCTTTCCCATCTCCTTCCCCTCCATAGTCTCACTGGCTCGCAATAATCTTGCGGGCCACCGGTTGGGAACCAGTGAACTAAACGAAAAACGTATTAATACCTTCTACTTATATTAAAAATGAAGATATATTTTTTAATGTTGGACGATGTCAATTATTGAAAAAAATAAGGTCGTAATTTTAATTAACTATAACTGCTCCCGTCAGGAGCCATTGAGATTATGGCGTCCTCGATTGAGATATGTTGTGAGGCTGTAGATAGGGGGGAAGGAGAAGTAAAAGAGGAAGGTGGGGAAGTTCCTGGCTGTTTAGATTTGGTTCAGATCACCAAACTCGTTTAAAGCCATTTCAAGCTCATCTCAATCTATCACCTTGCACCGCAGTTGGGGGGATGGATACATATGTCCGTCACTCCTCGACACACTGACCTCCAGATTCCTTACTACCCCTCATACCTATTTCCTTCCCAGAACTTCCTCTCCTTTGTTTCCTTAAAAATAACCCTCTGCACAGCATCCCCTAAGATGACATAGACCCTGAGGGAGATTATTTACCTCAAGGCCTCCCGTGTGGAGCTAATGTAAAAAAAAAACAATCGTAGAACTCTGAATGAGAGCCTTACCGCTCGACCACGTAGGCCATCAACGAAACACGAAAAAAACTATTTTACTCTTGTTATGAACACGAAAATAACTCTTTTACTCTTGTTATGAACACGTAAACAACTATTTTACTCTTGTTATGAACACGAAAATAACTATTTTACTCTTGTTATGAATACGAAAACAACTATTTTACTCTTGTTATGAACACGAAAACAACTATTTTACTCTTGTTATGAACACGAAAACAACTATTTTACTCTTGTTATGAACACGAAAATAACTATTTTACTCTTATTATGAACACGTAAACAACTATTTTACTCTTGTTATGAACACGAAAATAACTATTTTACTCTTGTTATGAATACGAAAACAACTATTTTACTCTTGTTATGAACACGAAAACAACTATTTTACTCTTGTTATGAACACGAAAACAACTATTTTACTCTTGTTTTATTATTTCAATCTTTACCAGAATAGTTTATATATAATATATAATATATAACAATATATAACAATATATAATATATAACAATATCGCACCGGTGAACGATCACTTTTTAGATAGAAATTGCTTTAACAGTATTTGGAGCCCATATCTGAATAGTCAAACACTTCCCAACCTTTCTCTTCCCTCTCACCTTCAGCCTCACAATATACCCCTATTGGGGATGTCATAGTCCTACCGCCTCCAAACAGTAAGTTGGGAGCTGATGCAGTATTCACATAAAAAATAATACCTGTAGAAAAATATCTTATTTATAGGAATGTTTTTTTGTGTTTAATACTAGAAACCGTGTTCGTAATTCAATATTCTTAAGAAATTGTTAAATGGCGTAGGAATTTTAGCACAACAACGGATAAAATAATTATTCTTCGCAAAACTAAACCTAATTAGCTTCTTAAGTTTAAGTTTGTTGTTTAATTTTATCTCTCATTTGACATGGCGCAAAAATGTTCGAGGTAAATGGAAAATACCCGTACCCATATAGATTGTACGTACAAAGCGTAATTTTTATAAACGACTATCTTATACTATACAAAAATGAATCGCTAAATGTGTTGCTAAGCGCAAATCTCGAGAGAAGCTGAACCGATTTCGCTAATTCTTTTTTAGAATATTCCTTGAAGTACGGGGATGGTTCTTACGGAGAGAAAAATTCAGAAAATTGCGCAGAAAACTGGATAATTTCAGAAAACCTAACGACTATCGCACGTTTGACAGTTCGCGTGTTTGAGAATGACATTTTGCAAAACAATGATTGTTAAATCAGGATTCTATTTTTGAAAACCTTTGAGTTGATAAATTTATTTTAACTAGGTATCTACTCCCCTAATAGTTTGAATCGATTCAAGAATTTTTGATATTTTAAATAGGTACCTATGTTAGGTACCAAATTTAATATACATGAAAAATGGAAATTTGAATAAAAATTGAAAAAGATGGCAAGCGGGCTGTTTAAAAACTGAATGTACTGGGATTGAATATATGGAACGCGAGAGGAGGGCTGGCGGGACGAGGGAGCGGAAAAGGGAAGAGGGAACGCGGAGAAGGTGGTAGGGGAATGCGGGAGGGGAAGGGGACGTGTGAGGGGGGAGGGGAACTCGGGCAGGGACAGGGGGAAGGGGGGGAGTGGAGTGGGGAGAGGGAAGGTGGAGGTGACGGAGTGGGAATGCGAGAGAGGAAGAGGATGCAGGAGAAGAAGGGGAGGCGGAAGGGGAACGGGACGAACGGGAAAGGACACTCAGGGAGAAATAATTCCTTTATTAAATGGTATAGCAACGCATGCCGGGATTTCGTAGGGTAGAACTTTACATGCGTAGGTGCCAAAATGGTAAATCCCATTAAAAAGCTAGTTAAAATGTGATTCTATATTAAGGCAGAAAAACATTTTTTTTCAAACTGGTATCATTATATTATTTATGTATGTTATACAAGTATTATAATGGAGTCTACTCTAAGGGGCATTAGCATTATTTGTTGAAAATTAAAAATATACAACGTGTCCGGAAACTCGTAGTACAAGCGGGAAACTGGTGAATCTACATCACGTAGAGAACCCAAAAAACTTATTTTTTTCGATCTAAGCATTTCGATTTTAATATTATTTTTTTTCTATTTTTCCATTTTTTCGGCAACTAAAGGGTTAAAAAAATTTTTGAGCCCGGTTTACCCTTCGTTGCATTTTATAAGACATTACACAGCTGAAATCAACCCCCTAGTGAAATTTTTTTTTCAAATTTAACCTAAAAAATTCCAACTTCGGACCCGATTTACTCGAAAACGAAAGCTCAAATCAAAAAAAGTTAAACCACAAAATCGACTCCAAATGTGATGTGGATTCTCCAGTTTCCCGCTTGTACTACGAGTTTCCGGACACCTTGTATAAGTAGATCTGCGCACACTGCATGGTGGTTTTGTTAATAAGAAATTAATTTATTGTAATTAGTTTTAAGAATCATATGATTTATCTTTTAAATCTGTTATATGTCATCATCATTACCATCTTCTTCCCCTTATCCTATTCGGGTTGGGAACCCACTGCGTCGACAAGGCTCCTCCATGCGTCCCTGGCTTTTGCTGCTTGTTCGGCTTCCGTCCATGGTAGTCCCATCCTCTAATCACACAGTTTCTGGAGTTACCTCGCCCAACTGTGTCTGGGGCGGCCCTCTGGACGTCTACCCTCTGGAATAGCATTCAGTATTTTCCTCGGATTTCGGTCATCAGACATTCTTGGTATATGCCCAAGCCACCTCAGTTGCGATTTTTCTATAAAGAGTAGCAGTGTCCATAGCAGTCTGTTATATGTATGTATTTTAAATAATTAAAAAAATGTATCCATGGGCTAGAAATAATAAAGAGTGCATTATTGCCGATAGGTCAATTGACAAAAGAGGCACAAGAAGCACGAAACAAGGATTTTTAAAAAATGATGGAGCATCATTTCCAAAAATTTAGCCCAGAAATTACCAATGCTGATGATTTCAATTTGTTGTTGCTGTCATCAAATCCCCTCCTAGAAAGCTGCCAAAAAAGGTAACCACACTTCCCAAACAAGCGGTGGAACTCCTAATACTCCATCATACAGCGCACACGTGGATTTTATCCAAGTACTCAAGATAATGATAATAACTTAAAAAACAAAGTCTGACCCAAACATTTGTGACGTACTAGATATACGCCAATTATATGTTAAAACACTACTAAACTACACTTTTGACCAAAAAAAAAACAAACTCCAACAAACACAAAATATCATTAACAGACCAGTTAGACAAGCGTACAAAGAAAACATAAAAAATCCGACTGTAAACACTACCTTTGGACAACGACACCATAAATACCACGCTATAAAAGTATTCAACAGTCTTTCGCTTGAAACAAAAAAACGAAGAAAACAAAATTAAATTCAGACACAAAATAAATTAAAAAAATGGATTAAAGACAAGAAAGACAATATTACCAAAATTTTATAACATAAAAGAATAAAACATATACACACAATACACAAAACTAATATAAAACACGCGACACTCACCAACACCAATCATAATATATGCCGATTTTTATTTAATTTTACCTTAATTTTTAATCTTTAATTTTAGTTTAAATTTATCTTAATTTTAAGTGTTTTTTCGTCACCAACATTTTATGAATTGTTTTTCATTGTATAAATTCTTATATTATGAAATGAGGACCACCCTGTGAGGCCAACATTACTGGATTTCTCCACGAAATGTACAATTTTGTATCAATAAATAAATAAATTATTATGGTAGTGATGATGATAGTGATAACAACTCAAACATCTAAGATAAAGAAAATATTTTTGGTAGTTATTTAACTGAATTGCTTGTATAAAGTACAATTATTTTTTATATCATTTCTTGCCACATTCAAATTTTCACCGTCCTTATGAAAAAAGGTCGCATTACAACATTATTGCCCCACCGGCCTGGACAGGGGTGTTTTCCGATTCCCGGTAGCTTACAAAGCAAATTTGTCATGCAACCCGTGGATTTAATACAAGCGTAGATAATGAAAAAAAAGTTGAAAAATGGATTCAGATTGCCAGAATACGTCAAGTGGATGGAGAGAATAAAATAGTTAACAGGTAGAGTATAATTTTTTTAGATCGATTTAAAGTTACAGGTATGGAAAAGATTAAAGTCATTGAAAGTTTTATTATCATCAAAAATGAATAGGTATATTTAGTTAATATTTTTAATTAGCATCAATTGGCCACCCTAGTAAACATACAGATACATACAGATACATACATACATACATACATACATAAGCATACAGATACATATATACATACATACCAGACGCTACACAATACACCATCTGGATCCATCGCCAGCCATCGAGCCGGTAATTGATTATCAGAACGGCATTCAGCCAATTACCGATCCCTGTTAGTGTTGGTCCTCCATCCTCCATTAACCAACATACATCATCTATTCCCTATTCCCGTTTAATGAATATGTACCCACTACACTGCCCACTTCCCACTCTCCACTCACTTATGGCCAGGTTTACTCGTCTCGCCTCAAGTGAGCGAATTGTTATTTTTTAATTGCGATTCTAGGTTTAGATAAACGGAGTATATGTAATGCTTGATGGTTCATTAGTAAACAAAAGTAGCTACGAATATAATAATGATAAATATTTTTTTAATGGATTCAAAAGGGATTTTTAAATGAATCATTTTACAAATAAAGGAAAGGGATTGATTTTTTTAAATTTGCATCTCAGCAGATTTCAACCCTTTTTTACATTAATAGTGGTTTATTTTTGGGGAACTATATCGTGTTGCACTAAGTAATCTTTAGCCAAAGTTTCTGATAGTGTTATGGTGTGCAAAACACAAAAAAGCACGCCGCATTTATATGCTCTCCTTAAACACAAGTTTTAAAGCTCCTAAAAAATACATATTATTCTTGAAGATAATATCTATACATTCTCCGCGCCGAAACGCAAATTATATGAAATTCCCCCGATATAAAAAAAATGGCAAAGTATGCTCCGAAAATTATTATAAACACGTTTGTTTCAGTTATTTTATAAATATGTAAGTATGAAAAAAATTCATGGTGTTTTAGACAAACCCCGCGAGATTTTTGCTCTATTTTAAACGAGTCATGTTTTATTAAACATTTTCACAATTTTCGCTTAAAAATTATCGATTTTAACATTAGCGAGCTCTTTCTAACATTCGTATTTACATATCTCTCCATCTCCTTCTTTTTGAACGGGTATACAGCGCTTTAAAATTATTAAATTAATATTAACAGAACGACGACGGGGATAATTTCAACTGTTCCTAGTATCCGGTAATTGACGTCTGCACCAAAACTAAACGCAGAAAACCTATTTTAAATTATTCCGTAATACCAGTTCGTAGAGGGTTGGAGCTGGCAACATGGTATCGCATACAGTAGCACACACTTTACTACTATCAATTACACGTCTGCTCTGATGATGGAAAATGCATCGCTTACCGAAACGTTGACTAAAGAAGGAGGTAGCACAACACGGCATAATATCCCAAAAACTAATAACAAATTAATATTATTATTATTAAAAATATCTATTCATGTTGGTTACCTAAGCTGTGCACGCGCAGTGTAATATACGTTTATGAACGAATTGGTAATAACATTGTTACTTCAGTGAAATATATTTTTAGTTTTCGTGACTTCATTAGGAATTTGAAAAAAGTGAGTTGCAATAATGCAGGGCTCTCAATCAACTAAACTACAAAAGGCCTCCATAATAATAAATTAGTAAAGAAGGACGTAGCCCAACACGACATAATACCCCAAATATAAATCACTATAATACTTTTGGCCATGAAAATTTAAAATCATACCCTCTTTTTACTGTTTGCGTAACTGAAACATGTGGAACAAAATTCTTGTTTCTTTTTATTTTCTGAGAGACACGCTCGTAGATTTTTCAAAGCTGAATGGTTCATAATGGAGGAGACTTTGCTATTAAACGCTACGCAAATTTAATTAAGCCAAAGTACACCTTTCTTGAGTTTTCGTTGCTTCAGCATCTAGATACTCAAGGTTTTAAAGTTCAAATTAGTATAACTTTAACTCTTGACTTGAAAACATATTCTTGTAATTTTTCCTATCAATGCGGTGTCGGGTCTCGCGAATGAATACAACGTGAAACTTTCCCTGCTTCCAAATTGCTTCTTGAAGAAAATCGTGCGGCTATGCGAGGACTTGTTCAAAGTTTCCACTTGCCGTAGAAGTAGGTAATATGTTCACAAATGTTGCATTGTGAAGCGAGTAACAAAGCAAATCTCGCCGGTCCGCGCGGCTTCTGATAACTCGCGGCATTTACGAGCTTTTCCTTTAAAGAGATTCGCTTCCGGCGCCCGAAACTTTCAGAGTATTTCGGAGGAGATAACCTTATTAAAACACGTCAAAAGGTAGTAGTCACTGCTCATGCTAAATATCTCTCTGTAAGTGTGCTGAGGAGATGAAACTTTTCAGTTAATGGAAATCCCCAAAGCTTTCAATTTGACCATCTCGTGAATATCGAATTTCATTTGTAATTTATTTTTAAAGTTTCCAGGGCCGACTGAATCTATTTTTTTTTTTGAGTCGTAGATATCCATTTCAGGGATCACCTTTAAACTAAATTTTAAGTTCTCTTTAAAGTTTAAAACGTTTAAACATTAACATCCAGAAGTAATAAGGTACTCGTAAATGGAATGAAGTCCAAGTAGTTAAGGGAAAAATTAGTAGTTTAATTGTTATTCGGCTACATTTGTATCTTAGTAGGGCTCTAATATTATAATTATTTGAAAGAGAAAACGGGTAGTATTAGATAAGTTGAGCTTGATAAGATAAGCACAAAAATCTTGACTAATATCTATGCAAAAATGAGTTCAAAATTCGTTCTAATTTTCTTTTCAATACAATGCGTAGGTACATATAAAAATGTAAGATATACAGGATTTGCTCAAACTCAAACAAATAATGTAACTACAGGGTTTTCCAATAAGAGGTGTTATTTTGAATAGCCCGCTATTTCGGTAGATGTCACTTTTGAAGCTGTCATTTTTTGACATTTGACAAGTAGAAACCATGCCATTAATAAAAATGGAACGATACACGCTTCAACAACGCATTGAAATTATTAAATTAAATTATTAAATTGAGGCTGGGGCAACAGTTACGGTGAATGGATTACGCTTTCGAGAGATTTGATGATTTTTATGGCCGGAATTGGATGGAATTGATCTGGACAACGTTTATTTTCAACAAGACGGCGCTACGTGACACGCAAGCAACAAAACCAATGATCTTTTACGGGAAAAGTTTCCAGACCGTGTTATCTCTCGAAGAGGTGATCACAATTGGCCACCGAGATCTTGTGATTTAACACCTTGTGACGTCTTCCTTTGGGGCCACGTGAAAGAGAAGGTCTACGCCAACAGCCCAGCGTCGATTCAAGACCTCAAAGATGGAATTCGTGAGGCTATCGAGGACATAGGGCAGCCACTTTGCGATTTGGTTATGGAAAATTTCATGAAAAGGATATGGTCCTGTAAGCGTGGTGGTCATTTGCCTGATGTTATTTTCCACTATTAACGGCATACCTTCCTCTTTATAATGAAATAAACATCCGATCATTTATATTAAAAAATGGCATTTTTCTTTGAATATCAAAATAACACCTCTTATTGGAAAACCCTGTATTACATAGCATTTTAAAATAAAACAATAACTTTGTAAATACCACTTTTATTTTCTACACTTTATGCCGACCGGGTTTTGCTACCACCGTAGCTTCTTCACGGCAGTATGTACTCTACTAAAATTAATCTACATGTGTTACAGATAATATGTGTTTTAACAAAATGGGCTGGACTCCTCAAGTGGAGGAAGAAGTAGTCGTAAGTGTAGATGGAGAATAGGGAAGTGAAAGGGAATGTACTTTGTCAAAAGGGGACAACCTTAGTATTGGACTTTTATTTAAATTTATTTGATTATTTATTACCTTACTATTAATTTTTTTCGCCTTCTTTAATTCTAAAGAAGGCGAAACAATGTAAAGAACTATCAATAAAATGCTATAGTAACTATGTTAACGTAATAGAAAATGAGGTACGTCATTACAATGTGAAAAAATTCTGGAATTTTACTAAATCTCAGCGAAACGATAACTGTGGATATCCTAATAACATGTATTTTAAAGAAAAATGTGCTGACAGTATCGAGGGTATAGTTAATCTCTTTGCTGACTCATTTAAAAGTGTTTACGACAAAGATATTCCTGTCAATGCAGTCCCCACTACTTCAGTGGAAGAGTCATTAAACCTAAGCCAATGTTTTATAAAATTAGAATCTTTAAAAAGGGGCATAAACGCATTGGATAGTAATAAATCTGCTGGACCTGATGGTATTCCTCCCATATTTTTAATAACTTGCATTGATAGTTTGATATATTCCATACAAAAACTTTTTAACAAATCCTTAGCATCTGGCTGTTTTCCGGCTCTGTGGAAATAGAGTTATTTAACGCCTATTCATAAAAAAGGAGACAAAAGCGATATATCAAACTATAGACCTATTTGTATTATGTCTGCTTTACCCAAACTTTTCGAGTCATTAGTATTAGATACCATTGTAAAACCTATCAACAATATTATTGTTCCTAACCAACATGGCTTTATCAGAGGTCGATCTACCTTAAGTAATTTAACTATCTATAATAATTACATATCCGAATCCCTTAGTCTGAAACAACAAGTGGATTCTATATACACTGATTTCAGTAAAGCATTTGATAAGGTTCGACATCACATTCTTATATCCAAACTCCGACTGTTAGGCATCAAAGGAAGTTTATTGATATGGATTATCAGTTACCTCAGTAATAGAGTGCTTAGTGTGAGGATTAATTTTATAGAATCCTATGTATTCGAGGCCACAAGTGGTGTCCCGCAAGGGTCCCACCTCGGCCCAATATTCTTCTTAATATTCATTAATGACATTGTAAACATATTTAAAGATGTACAAGTCCTACTTTTTGCAGATGATCTAAAATTGTTTAAAAAAATACGAAATATATATGATTGCCTAATTTTACAAGCTAATTTAGATGAATTTTTTAAATGGTGCGAACAAAATATGTTATTTTTGAATACTGAGAAATGTCAAGTAATACGATTTTCCAGAACTCATTCTCATATTTTACATGAATATAATTTAAATAATGTTAAATTAACACCAGTATTACAGCGACTTGGGAGTTATATTCGATTCAAACTTAACATTCACACCACATATAGATAATATAACTAATAAGGCTTTAAAGATTCTTGGCTTCCTTTGTAGAACCCTAACTGATTTTAAGTCCTTGGATTGCATGAAAACACTCTACATTTCATTAGTTAGATGTCAAGTTGAATATAATTCACCTATTTGGTCCCCTTTCTATAAAGTACACTCTAACAAAATAGAACGAGTTCAACACAAATTTCTTAGGTACTTAAATTTCAAACTCAAAATTCCAATAGAAAACATTAATTATTTAAGTTTAATGAATCGACTAAATTTAATTACGCTGTCTGACAGAAGAATCATTTCAGACCTAATTTTATTGTACAGAATTATGAACAACCTAATTGACAGCCCTGCCATCGTTTCTACTATTAAACTTCTTGTACCGACAAGGAATACTAGACAAAATATAACATTCTTTTGCAACACATACACAACTAACTATCAATCACACTCACTTACCAATAGGATGCATTATTTAGGCAACAAGTTTGGTGATGTTGTAGATGTATTTGCTGATTCCCTTTACATTCTAAAATGCAATTTAAACCAACACTTTGTTGAATCCTACAAATTATTGTAACATGGGTATAATATATTTAACGATTTGATTTGTTATTGTAATGTTTATATTATATTTTGTTCTATGTTATTGTTAAATATTACACTGTTTAAAATATTTCACGGGTTTCCACAAGATTATACAAGTGGTTTTTTTTTTCTTTAAAAACTACTTGTATATTCTTAAAAGTTTTTTCACTTTTATAACTTTTGGTATAAATTCTATGTATGTGTAATCCTAGATATCTTCAATATTATTTTCTAATCTATGTAAAAGCCCCTACGGGCGTATAACAACAATAAATAAATAAATAAATAAAAATTCTAGTGCTTCTAAAATATCCAATCTGGCACCTATCGTATTTCTGTGCATTAGTGCGACGCCCGAATCTTTTTCGAATTCATGGTCTGTTTTTTTGCAAATTCAGAGAATCTATTATTGTGTAAACATCTTAGATGTTCCTTTACACGGGTGTTTATGTTACGTGCCGTTTTGCCTGTATAATACGCGGGACAGTCATTGCATTGGAACGAATGAATTCCCGAGTGGCTTAGCCTATCGTTCGTGTCCTTACCGTTCATTAAAAACTTACCTAAACTATTATTAGTGTAAAATGCTGGTACATATAAATAATAAATAATAAAATTGAATTTAAAATTAACCGCAAACCTACGTTCATTGATGTAACCATTCATAAATCTGCTTTGTATGAACAAATATTACTTAGCACTTTAACATTTGGGAGGCGGAACCAAAACATTTGCCGTAGGTCACCCTAAGTGGTTCGATACGTTTGGTGACTTAGCAGGGGTGCCCGGGTGCATGGGGTGAGGTTTGTCCAGGTCTGATGGTCTTGTCCGAAGCATCTGCCCACCTGCCGTGTGGTGAGCGGGCTCGGTGGTTGACGTAAGTCTTTTATACCCTCCAGCCGAAATTTCTCGACCCACCACTTTGCACCTCGATTGAATGGGTGGATTCACAGGTCCATTACACCTGGATACACTGACCCCCAGATTCCTACGCAGGCCTCATACCTTCCCAGAACTTCCTCTCCTACATTTCCTTAAAGAAACCTTCCACACGGCATCCCCTAAGATGACATAGGCCCTGAGGGAAATTATTTTCTTCAGGGCCTCCTGTGTGGAGCTAATGTAAAAAAAAACTAAAAAATGAATTATTTTTGTCACCCGATACCATGACGTAAGGATGCTTTTAGCAAAAATATTTTATTATTTCTAAAAACTATCATTTAATAATTACATTTAAAATTTCTTCTCTGATGAATTCATTGGATCGTGAAAAAAGTTTACACCGTTATATGAACATTTTGATGAGCATTTTAAAATGGTTTCTTTAAAACCGCAACAAAGGCAAAGGTTACATGTTATATTATTTTTTAATTACACTCGTATAAATAAAAAATATTTTAATTCACCATACATGTATTCCCAGTGACCCTAAAAGTAGCACCAAACTGCCATTTAACTCCGAGCACAATGCTAAAGTCTAGAAAAAGGAGCTCGGAAAAATAATAACATGTGAAAGTAGGGAAGGCATTGTAGTTTCTGGCTTTGTTTTCTCCCACAAAACTCGCGTTTTTTTATATGGCAACACCGCGTTAGCTGTCGTATGGGAGGAGATGAAAAGTTTAACCCGTGAGGAGGCGCGCTAAGTTCACGCAAAAATGAATTGTGATATTGTTCGATACTTTAGCGCCTCAGGTGTCTAGGTACCTTCCTAACTAATCATCCCCTCTCCCCTGGTGCAACTCATGCCTAGCTCAATGCCACCTCATCCGCATGGTGAAGAGCTTTTGAAAACCATGTACCATGGCGTGGCATTTTGCTCATCGCGCGCCTATCCACGTAAGTATTTCGTGATGGATTATACTTTTTTATTTGAATTTAAAGCAAATGTTTATGAACCAGGTTGATTATCGAAGATCATAATTGTATTGTTCTTTTATCTGTGGCTCACTAGCCCACAATGTCAATAATTACAATGTAAGTTCTTTTTGGGTTGTTTATTGGACTGGTCACTGGTTGAGTGGGCATAGCGCTTGGGTCCCACCCGAGCGTCGCGTGTTCGATTCCTCGGCTGGCAAAGTCCTCCATCACAACACAAGCAACATTTTCGGCTTTCTGTGGTGGTAGTAGGAGATTTTCAAACAGTGTTGGGTTATTCGTAACCCGGGAATGTTTATCTTTCTTTAAAAAAAAAAAAAAAAATAAAAAAAAAAAATAATTTTGTGAATTGCTCGGGAGTAATGTTGTATTTATGTTATTTGGTAGGGACTGTTTAATGAGGCTCTCTGATTAGATCTGAGCTTTGCCGGCCAGGCCAGCTAATCCATTGCACTGAGCTCACTCGTGAAACTCCGGAAACCCGAACCTTCCCGAGCGAGCGCGGTGTGTGAGTATACCTACGAGTACATATATCACACACTTCAATAATTAAATGAAATAATATTTTGGTTTACTAGCTATCATATAAAATGGGCAGCAGGCATCGAACTTATGGGGTTATTGTTTACGTGTGTGGTGGTGGTGATGTGTGGTAAATCAAATAAGCAGATCAAAGATACAATGTTATTTACAAACTCGTGACCTTTAAATTAGTGCATTACTAGAACAGTCTTCTGACGATTTATCATAAGGTTTAAGGATGAAAACCAAGAGAGTGAAGACGACTCTGAATATAACTCTTCCATCACTCGCCTTCACGAAACTGACACAAAGCAATTTTCCGATGAAACTGCAGACGACGTCTCATCCTCTGCGCTTTTGCATGAACCAAGAAGTAGGACACCAATCTACACTGGAAAGGAAAGTTCTACAAAATGGCCAAAGGTAAAGTGGATTCGAGAATGACCTTTAGGTAAATTTTTTTTCGATTAATAATATTGTTGATATTTTCTAAAGCCAAAATTTACGTAGTTAAGAGTAAAAGAAAGTGGCGCTGAAGTTGGAATTGGGCATATTTCGCGTCGGATTTGCATGCAAAACATAACGTCTGACCTGAAGCAAATAATGAAACTATTTGCACTAAGTATTGTACTAAGTCCTTATTGTATTAAGTCCTAATTCTCCAGCAGAGCCTGCCTGCACCTCTAATTACGTACCTTACCAGCGAATTACACCGCACCGAGCACATGTTCGTGTGTCATACGTGTTATGTATGGTAGGGATATACGTCAAGATCTCATGGAAGAATGTTTTTTTTTTTCATTTATGTCATGTATTTTAACATAGTTTTTTGTTCTAAAGACTGCTAAAAATCAAGGTCAATGTTTAGTAGAGTTTTTATTTGTGTTGAAAACTGCATTTATGTACTTGGTTTGGAAACAGATTTATTTTTTTTTTATTTATATCGTCATTATATGTATAGAATAATTCGGTAATAATTTACATTTGAAATAGCGTGAGAATTATGCACGCGCGCCACTATCCATGTTATTTTTTAAGGCACGCCTCCTAAGGCCTGGTAGTAAGCGCTCAAAAAAAAGAAGAGTGGGTGTTATATAAATACGAATGTTAGAGCGAGCACGCTAATATAATTAAACTGAAATCGTGAAAACGTTCAATGAAACATGACTCGTTTAAAATAAAGCAAAAATGTCATAGAAAATGAAATTTAAAGAAACATTGTGAACTTTTTCGTTCTATTAACTTTTAAAATAACAGAAAAAAAGTGTAGAATAATTTTCGGAGCATACTTTGCGAATTTTTTCAATCGAGGAAATTTCATATAATTACCGTTTCGGCGTGGCAGATATAAATATATATTATCTTCAAATATAACATACATATATAAGAAAAATAAAAACTTATAATGTGAGAGAAATATGTTATAAAACGGTAGAAATTCGGAATGCGGGGTCTCAAGGGTTAAATATGAAAGCTGAAATGTTGACACGATGCTTGCTTTATAAGGTGATACTTAAAATAGAAACTTTATCGCTAATTATTATTATTTTTTTTTTACATTAACTCCACACAGCCTATGTCATCTGGGATGCTGTGTGGAGGGTCTTTTTGAGGAGAGGAAGGAATGAACATTGATCTTAAAGAGACCCATGTTGTAGGAAGGAGGAAACACAGAGGCCGGCAAATCATTCCACAGCCGAGCTGTTGAACACAAGAACGAGTCTAAGAACCGACCCGTTCTCATGTGACAAATGTCAACCGTGTACAAATGTTGGGCACGCGTTTGGCGTGTTTCCCGACTATGCACCGGTGCCGAAGGGATCAATGATGCTAGTTCCTCGGAGCATCTTCCATTGTAATACCGGTAGAACAAGGATAGCATTCCCACCCGACGCCTGTGCTCTAAAGATTGTAATCCGTCTGTTAAGATGGGAGAATCTAACAAACGGACCGCCCGTTTCTGCACAGAGTTGAGGGTATTTTTCAGGTATTTTGGAGCTCCAGACGGGGCTTACTTGTGATTTGTACAAGGTTAGCAGTTGTGTACTATTAAAGTATCTGCGGGCCCTGTACAGTACGCCCAGTTGTTGGGAGGCTAACTTTACTCTAGCTTCGATGGAGCCCCCATACCTGAGCTGGTCACTTAGGGTTACACCAAGCATATCAATGGAGGGCCTGTTCGGAAGATTGCTTCCGTTGAAAGAGACTAGATTTTCATTTCGATCCCTTTTAGACGTAATCAGACAAGATTTAACAAGATTTAACAGACAAGAATTATGACTATGAATTTATAAAATAAACTTTTTAATTCCGCGCTTATGTTTGGAGTTCCGAATAACGTACGAATATTATTTTTGAACAATTTCTAATTTCATCAGATCCTCTGTATAGTTTCTCATTGAATCATTGGAACAAAATGTGAGTTTGTTTACTAAGGAAGAATTCATTTAAGCGAAATCCGGGAAGGCTGCTAAGGACACTAAGGACTAAGGACACTAAGAACTAAGGACACTGACATAAGGGTGGATGCAGGCAATAGAGCTAATGTTATAAAGGGTGCAATAACACTGTCAGCAAAACCGTCGGATTTTAACATTTTTTTTTTAATGAGTGTATAAATTATTGTAGTAATGCATTTTAGTAATTAAATATATGATTGATAGAAATATTATAAACCATTGCAACCTGTAATAACATTTGGTAACTTTGAAAACTTTTTTTTCTTTTCATTGAAGTAGAAGACACAGAAAAATAGAAAAAGATAATGGTCGCAACTGAGACATTTTATAATACAACTGGGACAACCTTCATCATTTCAAATTTCGGCAAATAATGTTACTAACTTACAAATGTGGCTATTGTTGTTCACAGATTTTCTTAATTTTATTGTTTCATTGGAAATGAGGTTTATTTCCTGTAATACGTAGACATTTTCTCAAATTAAAATATATTTTACTAATTATTTAAAACCATTAAACATTTTCAACGCGCCTCACCTTTTTGTTAAATTATTTACGAATATATATATTTTTTTTCATTTTTTCAATATTGTAGTATTTACATATGGTAGTATTTTTTGTTTGATTTGTAATCTATACATATCTTTCTCAACTTCTGTTTCCATTTCTTGCTATTTTACAAGCTCACTAGAGCTGTCTTTTTCTGTTATGTTGTAGTTATTCGTTACACATGATAATATGTTATATTACGTAAAACCCGAAAGGCTTTATTATAAATATATAAATAAATAAAGTTTGTCGGGAAGCTACGAGTTTGTAGTCTCGTTTTTGTAATAATTAATATTTACACTATTATTAATTATTACTAGCTCAAACCAGTGCTAAATAGTTTCCTTGTTATGTGATTTTTAACGATTACTTAGGATAGATTGTATAAAAAATTTGAACAATTCATCAAATATCTGTATAATAAGTTTTCTCGTATTAAAGATGGAGATACTGGCTTTATTATTTATTTAAAAGCCTTCTGGGCGTAAAATAAAAGAAAGAAATAAATAACTAAATAAATTAATGTTCTCCAAAACGAGCTGAAAAAAAATCATTTGTCATATATTTGGTTTTTGTGTAATTTCTACTATTTAAGAAATACTAAAAATTATAGTACTTTATTAAAATTAAATATTCATAAATACATTGGGAATTCATATGTCAAATATTGATTTATAAATGTGTAAATTCTAATTATGCAATTGTAAATGTTCTCTAAAATGGCCTGGAAAGAATCTCCTACTTGTGATCTCACTAAAGAAACCACTCATTCACTCTGAATTCAATTATTAATGGTCTCTAAAATAACCTTGAAAAAAAATCACATCTTTGCGATTCTTTCAAAGGCATAAAGAAACTATCCCTTCATTCAGAATACAATTTTTAATGTTCTCAAAAGTTGTCTTGACAGAAGCAAATACCTGTGATATCTTGAACGAAACCATTCCTTTGTTAAGAGTATTATGAACTAAATATACAATTTGGCTGTCCTGAAACGGGTATCCTTCCCAGTTGGACAGACAAAGTATCATTTTGTTATGTATTGTAATACATACGCATACATAAATAAATAAAATAAATCTGAAGTTAAACAATTCATCAATTGTTTAAGTTTTAAGTTCTATTCAAGTTCTGTGTTTATTTCAGCTTTATGAAGCAACTGGCCAATGATATAATAACAGAACTTGAATAGAACTTACACGAACGTGAAAATTAACTTCAAATATTTGATGAATTGTCAATATTTTTCTGTATGAGCAATAGATGTTTATAATGGTAACCAAATGGAAATATTTATGTCATTAAGCAATAAATGTTTATAATGATAACCAATAGAAATGCGGATGTCCCAAAAGAAAGTAAATATGTAGTGGATCGATTTAAAAAAAGTAAGGGTTCTATCGAAAAAATGTTTATTAAATACAAAATACACAATTTGAGAATTTATTTCTTAAAAATAATATCGTCCAAATGTGAACCCTCATGTTCACGGCATTCATTTAAACGAAGAGTAAAATTTCTTACGACGGCTCGGCAGGTAGGCTTCGTGATGGCTGCCATTTCGTGACGGATATTTTATTTTAATTGCATCAGGGAAGTCGGATTTTTGGCGTACACTTTAGATTTGAGATAACCCCATAGGAAAAGGTCCATAGGGGTTAAGTCAGGACCACGAGGAGGCCAATTTATGTCACCTCTCCTGGAGATCAAGTTGCCAGGGAAAATTTCACGAACTTGTGGCAGAGACGTGTTGGACGTATGTAATGTTACTCCGTCTTGCTGGAACCATGTTCTTTGGTTATAGCCAGTAAGTTTGTAGGGGTGCAGCGTTAGGTCTTTGTGCAAAATGCTGTGTAACGATGATCTATGCACATCTAACGCACTTGCGCGCTTCCGAATCGAAAGTTTGAGTCGTCACGAAAAGACTTATACACATTCTCTACGTTTTCTACCGTTCTCGATGACCTTGGTCGCACCGGTTTTGGTTTTGCCAGTGCTGTACCGATCTCTTCAAACTTTTTGACCCATTTTCGAATGTGAGGAATACTTGACGCATCATTGAATTGACGAAAACCTTAAATTTGCAGAATCTTCTACGCGCTACAGTCGCCGAATCACCATTTTTGTAAAACTCACGCACGCACAACGCGCGGTTGCTCCCGAGAAATGCTTCATGGCGACTAAATTCCCAAGAGCCAGACTACTGATTTACATACCCCCCGCGCCCCTCGGAAAAGTTACGTTTACATAGAAAGCAAAACAAGTACATACTTTCTTTTGGGACACCATGTATTTAATGATATTTCTGTGCCCCTGGTATTTTGTTTTTATCGGCAGGTTAACATATTGACATTGGTACATATATTATTATTTAGACATTGTGATGTCAGCGGAAATGTACATTAATTACCCGTGACATTTCTGTCCTCCTGTTGACAGGTTCGTGATTTGACGTATATTTTTATTTATAAAATATCTAGTGCGGACTAGTTAAGACTCACGAAATACTATAATCCCAATTTAGAAAAAAGACAATAAATTAACCATTATAACATTAGCGATTCCTGAATTTGTTCAAACCAAGTAGGTGTAACAGGCACAACCGAATTTAATATTTATATAAGTGAATTTCCACAGCCCCTCAGCTTAGAAACAATAATGGCTTCCCCTGGTTACTAATATATAGTTTTCAACTGAAGCGAAACTAATAGTCCGCAACGGAGTTATTATAATACCAACCCTTTAGCAGCGAGGCATGAAATTGATAAAGGCATAAAAGCGAGTAGACAGAATGCGGTAGAATGAGATCGGAGTAACATATTGTACCATGATATTTGAAAATACTGCACCACAGATGTAATAAAAAAAATAACGTAGTGACACATATAGTTTGGAGTAGAAAACATTCAACGAGAGTCCCTTTTATGACTACTGATACTACCCAGAACTTTATCTGTAATTTTCACTTCCACGTCTTTCTAGGATCTTCCCAATAACAAGAAGATGGAGAGATATGTAATTATGAATGTTAGAGGAGCGCGCCAATATTTACAGCGATAAAATCGATGTAAAAATTGCGAAAATGTTTAATAAAACACGACTCGTTTAAAGTAGAACAAAAATTTCATGTAAAATATCTTAAGTATCATTTAAAGAAACATTGTGAATTTTTTCACAACTATAACTTATAAAATAACTAAAAAAAACGTGTTTATAATAATTTTCGGAGCGTACTTTGCGTTTTTTTTCAATCGAGGGAATTTTATATAACTGGCGTTTCGGCGTGGAACGCGTCTAGATATTATCTCAAAAAAATAACATATATTTTTTTAAGAGCTTAAAAACTTCAATTGTTTAAGGGAGATATGTAAGAAATCGGTAGAAATTCGGGTGGCGACGTCTTCAAATATTTTTCGAAAATAATGAATACTCTTTCTTATAATTAGGACAGTTAGAACAACACCAGATTTAAACTGATTTTCAAAAGACTGATTTAAATGTTATCATTTTTCAGTTTCAGTTTTTAAGTTTTTTTCAGTTTTCATTTTTATTCTAAGTTTTTTTTTTTACATTAGCTCCACACAGGAGGCCCTGAGGAAAATAATTTCCTTCAGGAACTATTTCCCTTAAGGGCTGCTGTGCGGAGGATTTTTTATAGAAATGAAGAAGAGAAAGTTCTGGGCAGGAAATAGGTGTAAGGGGTGGGTAGAATTCTGGGAATCAATGTGTCCAGGTGTGACGGACGTATTAATACACCCCTTCAACTGCGGTGCAAGGCGATGGGTCGCGCAATTCTGGCTGGAGAAGTCAAAAGACCTCCCTCAACCAGTCTCTCTCGATCCGGCCCGCCACGCAGCAGGTAGGCAGACGAAGAGCCTTTAAGACCTTAACAAACCTCACCCCTGAACCCGGACACCCTTGCAAATCCCCAAATGTAGTGAACCTTTTGAGGTGACCTACGGCAGAGGTGTTGGTTGTCCAATAAATGGTTCGCGGGGCAGCGGTACCCATACCCACCTCCCACAATACAGTACAGACATTAGCAAAATAATATTATCAGATTATTATCAAATATGGGAAAAACATGGACGTAATTAATTAATGATTATAAAAGATGGGAATACTATATCTTTTGTATTTTTTCCGTAGTATTCTTATTTAGGGATTACTGTCCTGAGGCAGACGAGGATTCATTTTTTATATTGCCATCAAATTGAAGTCTTTAATGACCTATTTAATATGCATTTTAATTCATCTCCAGCGAGAACTTTAAGCCAGGATTAAATGTATTTCTTTTATTCATTATTCTTTTTTAATTTACTTACTTAAAATCTCGAGAACGGAAATCGCATCGTTACAAAATACGTATAAAATATTATTCATTTGGAACGTCTAGGTTTTTACTTATTAAAAATAAATACATTGATTGAATTGAATTTTATTTGATTAATTTGTGTTTTCAAAAATTACTCATTTAAAATAATATAAGGTAAATTTGCGGCACATTCCAGAGAGGAATATTCTGTCAGAATCGCCCCGGTTTAAGACCACCATTCTTAATTGAAACGTTGCTTGAAATGACTTTTGCCATGTCTGGTGACTAGATCTGAATACCCAGGTGTTTCTCCACGTTCCTGTTCTTCATCTCCCTCTCATCGCCACTTATCTTCAGCCTCACAAAATACCCCTATGAGGGAAGTCATGGTCTCACTGTCTCAGGCGGCAGACAAAAATCGCAACTGCTCCCATCCGCCTGGAGCCAGTGAGACTATGGCATCCCCAATTGGGGTAACGATTTGATATTTATTTAATAGATTTTTAAGCTTCATTTTGACAGTGTTAGGTACGTATGATACTCTAATTTAACTTATTTAATTTGATTGTATGATACGCACTGCTAGGGGAAGAGTGTAATGGGGGTTTTGTCGAAATAATATTAGAGCGAAATAAGGCAATTTAGTAACGGTAAAATTTAAGAGTTATCTGATTCATAATAATAAAACATAAGAAATAATAAAAAAAATAGAATTGCTTAGGTATAATATTACCGTTTTTTTCATGGTAATGCGCGGTTTCATCCCTTAACAAAATATCCCCGACAAAATATCCTCTGACAAAATATTCCCCAACAAAATATTTACTAAAACCTAACCTAAGTTTATTTTACACTTTACTATTTTTGAACAATAGTTTATTGTCTGTATTATTTTTGTCTCACTTTACTATTTTTGAACAATAGTTTATTGTCTTTTCAGGGTTTCTGTATTATTTTTGTCTCATTTTACTATTTTTGAACTATAGTTTATTGTCTTTTCAGGGTGTCTGTATTATTTATGTCTCATTTTACTATTTTTGAACAATAGTTTATTGTCTGTATTATTTTTGTCTCACTTTACTATTTTTGAACAATAGTTTATTGTCTTTTCAGGGTTTCTGTATTATTTTTGTCTCATTTTACTATTTTTGAACTATAGTTTATTGTCTTTTCAGGGTGTCTGTATTATTTTGGTCTCATTTTACTATTTTTGAACAATAATAATTTATCGTCTTTACAGTATTATTTTTGTCTAATTTTACTATTTTTGAACAATAATTTATTGTCTTTCCAGGATGTCTGTATTATTTTTGTCTCATTTTATTATTTTTGAACTTATTGTCTTTACAGGATGTCCATTATATTATTTTAGTCTCGTTTTACTATTTTTGAACAATAGTTTATTGTCTTTACATGGTATCTGTATTATTATTGTCTAATTTTACTATTTTTGAACAATAATTTACTATCGTTATAGGGTCTGTATTATTTTTGACTCATTTTATTATTGTTGAGCTTATTGTCTTTACAGGATGTCCATATTATATTTATCTCATTTTACTATTTTTGAATAATAATTTATTGTCTTTACAGGATGTCTGTATTGTTTTTGTCCCATTTTTTGTTAGGTTAGGTTAGGTTAAGTTGGGGTATGTTTTGTCCGTAGGATATTTTGTCGGAGGATATTTTGTCGGGATTATTTTGTCGCGGGATGAAAAGTCTCGGAAACTTTTTTTCATTGCCGCAATGTTAGAGACTAATGCAAACGCAATGTTTAATATTTCTCAGTCGTAATGTCGCCCCGACGCCCGTCACCCACGTCACAGAGAAAAATAAGGCAAGAGATAGATCCAGCTTTATCTGGGGTGGTTGTTTAGTTGTCATCCCTTCTCAGTTGCATCGCGGAGAAATAAGGTCAGCGACCGTCAGAGGTCACATGGTCGCTACTGTAGCATCTGCCTGGATTCTGCCATAGGACTTCAATACTTTTAGAAGTTCAATCCGTTGTAGTGGTGAAAGAATACTATTAAGGGCCTTTAAATAGCCAGTGGCCGAGAATTCAAATTTCGTCGAAAGATATTCTTACGATCATACAGAGCGGTTCCAATGAGAAAGATTAATTATTTTCCGTGCCAGCGTTTTAATATTATTACACAATATCGATTTCATTTCATTAAAAAATTTGCTTTAATTTATACCTACATCCAAAAATGCTGAAGGCGTCACGATAAAACTATTAAAATGATGTACTTTTCGTAATTATTTTTTGATCATAAGTATTTATAACATTTCTATTATGTCTGAGCAAAATAAGAACGTAAAAAAAAACTTAAATATATTACATTGTAAGACCACAAATAGATAGACAAACTGAAGTATTTTCATCACAAAACACGTGCACGGATCTTTTTTTTTAAATTTTATTTAAACTAAAATTAAAATTATGAAAAATAGCTTTCTAGATAATTTATTGATTTACTTCACTGCATGATTAATAAATAATGTAATAATGTAATAAATTTAACAAATCTATTAACGACCTACGGTATAACCTTATTACACTAAAAATAAACATTTTTTCTCAAAATTTAAAACATACCTTTACTTGATAAAAGAACAATCTTTCGAAATCAATTTATAATTTTTTGTGCAAAAGAGGTCAATATGTCTAAAATTTATTTAAAAATGACATATTTCCGGTTTTCTCTGGTTATTCCCAATTAAGGAATCGTTGGGCCTGATTATACAATTAGAGAAATAAGGTTAAAATGGAGAGTTTCGTTGCTTATCCAATTAAAAGCACTCCCACTCATAACCAGATATTGATTAAAAGGAATTACGTAAAATTTACAAAATAAGTAACTATGGAGTATAGATTAAGCAAACACATGTGTTAGTTTGTTTTAAGCTGCCACTATCCCATCTGCTACGAAGTGTTTCCTAGGATTTTTCGCCAACGGAATGTTCTTCATTTTGTTGTTTCAATGTTGTCCTCGGAGATTTACATTTATATTACTGTTGAAGATTTGTGCAACGATAATGACCAGATAACATTTTAAAAGTCTCAATCATGTCACCCTCTTCCATCCTTTCTTTTGACGTTGGTAGTTTTAGTTCCTTGACTCTATGTTCATATTTGTAAATAGTCTCTGTACCCTCTCTACATCCTTCATAAAATACCAGCTCAATATATTTGGAGGGCATATTCCAGGAGAATGTAGGAAACAACATATATTATTCCGAAAGATTCCCAGCTAGCGATCGTGTCATCTATAGAGTTAATGATGCATGCTCATTAAGCGTTAGGAGTAGCATGAGAGCTTCGATCAACAACTCGCTCGAATTTCGACAGGTTATGATCTGACCTTTCAAGTTTAGGTATCTGCAGCCGATCTATATGTAAAATTACGTATATTAACTAAAATATCCATACTATTGACGAAAAATTACTGTATATGGTTCCTTCTTAGAACTAAGTAAAGCATTCGACAGGATCTGTCATAACTCATCTTATGGTAGAAATTGAAAGCTAGAAATTAATATACCTACCATATATATCAAAACACTATCCCGATGGCACTCTCAGTAGGAAAATGTTGTACGGTGGGCAATTACGTACTCCCAACCGATCAGGACTTAGGCAAGGAGGGTGTATGTCCCCAATCCTGTTAAATGTAAATATACTTGGACAAAATATTTAAAATTATTTTGTTTTTTCATATTCTATTCTATACTTGATTCTTTTTTTTTTTTTGTTGTGTAAATATGTATAACTATATGGGACGCGTAGGATTGCACTATCCTCCCCACATCCTGGAATAAAACAATATTATTATACTATAGATCTACATATATGCCACCGTAACATAATCCTGTACTTGTAATGTATGAAAAAATCTAATGTGGTAATTTGTAATTAAACATGAAGGTACCTTCTTGTCTAGAAGCTTGTGTGTTCTGTGTGCACATAGGAGGTCATTTGTCCTAGCTAGATGGTGGAAGCTAGATGTCTAGATGTTTACCCTTCTCCGGTGAAAAACAGTGGTGACGTCCCCACGATATGGAAATGACAACACCGCGAATATCTGACGTGGAATCGCCAGCGTAAAAATGTACAAAAGGCGGTCCCTGGGGTTTTAGCAAAGGAAAGCCTCGTTCTACTGTAATCGCTGCTTTGTAACGGCGGTATTTAGTTTTCACAATATTCCTTCTCGCTTGAAGGAATAATTCTCCTTTCAAAGAATCTAAGCCAGTGCACATTTTGAATTAACATTTTTTTAAAAGTAATACACTGATTAATATTTTTTACAGAAGAGAAGAAGAAAATATTATCAAACACTAGCTGGTTCCCGGCATGCGTTGCAATGCCATATTCAAAAAATAAATTGTTTTTCACTGCATGACCTTTCCCGTGCGTCCCCGTTCTCCTCCAGCATCCCCTACCCTCACGCGTTTCCCTTCCACCTTCACCGCCCAGCCTCTCCTCTCTTCCGCTCCCGCGTTCCATATATTCAGTCCCTGTACATTCAGTTTTCAAACAGCTCGCGGGAAACCTGTTGCAATTTTTTTATTCAAATTTTCAGTTTTCGTACATTAAAAAATATTAATTTTTGTATATTATAAGAACAATCAATCAAATTTGGTACCTAACATAGGTATCTATTTAAAATATATATAGTTTAAAAAATCCATGGACAATCTTTTAATAAAAAAAAACATCTGCCTGCTAAATTCAATTCAATCAAATGCGCGAACTGTCAAACGCGCGAAGTTAAAATAGTCATTAAGAGCCAACATGCTCGCCAGGAGATTCAACAGATGCAGTTCTCCGGTGAAGAAGCAAATATTCCAGAGCTACTGCATGAGCTTTTATACCGGCGAACTATGGACAAGATACTCATATATACAACGCATATAGGGCGCTATTCGGCCTACCTTGGCGATGCAGTGCCTCGCAGATGTTCGCAGAAAGAAGGGTACATGGGTACGCCGCTTTGATGCGCCACAGAATAGCCGGGGTGGGACAGCGCTACCAAAGATCGGAGAACACTCTCGTCCAGGCCGTGGCCCAGTGGCAGGGCGCGCCTCTTCACCAAATATGGAGAATTCATCTGAAGCCCCCGTAGTAGATATACGAGCACTAAATATGTGTATATATATTTCTTTTTAAATCTTTTTTATATTATTTTATTTTTTCATTTTCATATAGTATGTAAATCCATTATATGTAATGTACCTATACTTTTTTATGGCAGACAGAGTATTGCACCCACCGCTCTATTCGGCTGAAATAAATAATTTATTATTATTATTATTAAGTTTTCTGAAATTATTCAATTTTCTGCCAAATTTTCATAATTTTTCTTTCCGTAAGAATCTTCTACAAAGTATTAGAATTTTTTTTAAATAAGATGAATGAAATAGGTTCGTTATAAGTCGTTCTGAAGTTATGGTGTGACCAAGGGAAACAAGGTTTCATTTATATATATGTATAGATGACAAAATAATTATGAATAATGCAAATATTATATTAATATAATTGGTAGATAACAGTTCAAAGCACATATCAATGAAATGAAATAATAGGAACCACAATACTGATTGAAAATGGTTTGATTGCTACGGAGAAGTAGATCTTAACCTCTTTAACCGATATGGGCATCGTTTATGAGAGAGTGAAAGGTTGCAACGAATATAACAACAATGCCTAAAATGTGTAATAATAATGTTTTAGTGAATTTACTATTTTTAAACATATTTTTATCGGCATAATCAGCGACGAAAGCTTTAAACCCACTTTTGTCAAGGTAGTTACATTTTGAAGAAATATGGCATCTAGTATCTAGTTTCAGAGTGTTCAAGTACCTGATACGAACAGGACAGCCTGTATAGCGGTAACAATGTTACCTTATTACCGCATTGCGCAGGTATGTACGAAATCTATGGTTAATTGTACAAAGGTTAGGAGGGCCTGCACTGGAGAACAATGTGGGTAGAGGATAGAAGGACTCATTTCGTGACAATGTTCTAATGTCTTGGCCTGGGGTGTTGGCAGCGGGTACTGGCTCGAGATTCGTATAGGGGATGGGGTCTTTCACTGGTGCAGCGGATAGTTCGAAAATACACTACTGGGGGGTGGTAAGACCTAAGATGGGTATCTAATTTAATGTTTTGCTATTCAAAGGCACTAGCGACATCATTTTAATATCTATCATATACGTACGAGGCATATCCAGAAAGTAAGTGTACTGTGACCACAATGGGCGGAGGTTTTTAGTTTTTTGAGGGTTGGCAACACTTAGTGGTACAGGGGGGTCTCCTGACCAGAAAGAGCATCGCAGAAACATTGTTGTACGTAAACTCACGTTATAGTGTCCAGTTGGGTGAAAGTTGTCGGCAAAAAATCCCGCCAAGTGCTGTGATCTGCTTTTTACTCACGGAAGAAATAACACCTACAAGAAAAAAAGGTGAGGATTTATGAGCTCTATTGTTAATGGATATGAAAGTGGGTGACTCATTACATGCCTAGGAAAAAAAACAGTCTTCAAAGTGGCGTCACACCAATTCCCCATCTGTGAAAAAATTGAAAACCACAATTTCGGGCAAAAAAAATCATGACCTCAGTGTTTTAGGACCGAAAAGGCATTATTTTGTTCAAATTTCGGCCTCAGATTGAGATCATCAATGCAAAACAATATTTGTACCCTAAAAAAACTCAAAATCAGCATTCAAAACAAAAGGAGGGGAAAACGTCCGACCTCACAAAGCCTTAGCCACCAATAAGATCATGCATGGACTCATTTGATTGGGATGTTTTGAACCACTCCCCGTAATCCCCTCATTTGGCGTCTTCAGATTATTATCTTTTCACCTTCCTAAAGGCATGTATGGATGAAAATAAATTTTCAACCGACGAGCAGGTGCAGAAAGTGGCCCTGAAGAGGGGGAAGGAGCTGGCGGGAGAATTCTTCGAGAAGGGCAAAATGAACTTGTGCCACGGCTCACCACATGTATTGAACGGGTTAGCAATTATTTGGAAAAATAGTCTACAAGTGTATCAACAATATCCTGTATTTTTTTTTCTATTACACTTTTTCAAAAAAAAAAAATCAGTACACATACTTTCTGGATAAGCCTCGTACATTAAATTCATTTTTATAAAATGTAGCACAGAGGTAGTGATGGCAGAATGAGCACAAGTTGAAATGTTTTATAATTTACATGAAAAACAATTTTCATATAAGGTCGTACCATTTTCTTTAACTAATAAAGACCATCTTAAAAAGTTCAGTGTCCCCACAATGTTGAGTGTCCTCACAGAAGTAAAGTTTTATGACTTTTTCCCAGACACACTTGGATTCTGAATGGTTTGTAGCTTATAGGTAAGACCGATTGAAATGGACCGTTTCTTACACAAGTACGGTATATTTAGTGAAGAGATATTATTTAGGTGGAATTATTTATTTATTAAGTATATCATATTATTATATTTTTCAATATTATTGCGGGAGAGTTGTATAAAAACTGTTTGAAATTATTATTTTTTTAGCTTCACTAATCGAAACCAATATTATGAAAACGGAGCATCGCCCGCACATACAGCGCCGAATCAGCTGTTCGACGTCCGCCATTTTTGATTTTGTAGTTCGGAGGATTGGCCATGGAAGTAGCATTAAGATATTTTTTTGTACAGTTTAAAGTTTTTGAGTCTTTTAAATAATAGAGGTAAACTAGTAGATATACCTCTATTTTCGATGCTGAATTATTTAAGCCTAAATAATTTTTCAATAAACACAATACAACTAAATCTCTACAGTATGTACTCGTATTTAAACGAATAACATGAAATGTTGTTAAAACCAATGGCTTGTGTCATATATTTCAATAAAATGACTGGAAAATTATGGTGAGCAGTGACGTCAGCACTAAACATTCAATATTACCAACTTGACAGTGTGTTTTAATGACACGATTAAAAATGGACGATTTAATAATTTTTTTAAAACTCTACGTTAAATATTATTAAATAAAACTTAGATATTCAGAATCAGCACAATATGAACATAATATTTTTTAACCCCTCCGCAACTTAAGCAGATATATGCTTTAAAAATACGACAGCAGTCAAGTACAATAAGCGTGTTTATACGTCAGCGCGTGTGTCTCCATAGAAATCGTTCCAACTCCGTTATTGTTTTAGTGACATCCCTAAAACAAAAAGTGAAAGGTCGACAGTAGATCAAGCTATACATCCCTATTCAAGTTGTCCATAGAAATACATAACAAGATAAGCTGTCAGTCGCGTAGTTGACACAAATATTGACGCGCCCAAATTTACTACCGGCGGCTCAACCGCGCTCGACATTTTTAATTTTTATTAAATATTTTTATATGAAATGATAAATAGGTGAGGTGACAAAAGTGTTTATTACACATTTATACAATAGAATAAGTATTGTTGTTTACATAATCTGTGATTTTAGTACCGTTTTCATATAAAAACATCACGTGAGTCATTTTTACCTATTTTTAGTGTTTGCGTTCTAAATTGTAATATTTACAAATATAAATATTTATTTGTTATATAATAATTTGAAAGCTTATTTTGTAACCTTTCTAAAACAGTTTTTAATATTCGGCTGCGTTCAGAAATGTTTCATTTATAGAGTGAAGCGGTAATAACAAAAAGTTTTCGTAAAACGTCATTTCGCTTGAGACATCTTAAGGGCTTAAAGTCATAATATTTTTCATAAGAGTTCCTTATTATAGACGAACAAAGATAAAGGTAACACAATTATTAAATCAGGTAATACAATTATTACGCCAACAAAGATCAAAGTGACACAATTATTAAATCAGAGTAATACAACTATTACGCCAACAAAGATCAAAGTAACAGTGGAGGTATCCACCACTTACCCGCCCTGGTATAAGTAACAGATGGTTACTCCTTCAAGGCTCTCGCAAGGACTCTAATTTTTTTGAAAAAACGAATCTACATTTAAGTTTGAACGAATCTAGACCTCCAGTGTCCCTGCATACAGTGTTAGGAAGCAGTATGCAAGTGCTTACATAATATACAAAATGCGAAAAATATAAAGCAAGTCAGGGATAAAAAAAGATAAGAGAAAAACATAATAGGCGGCTGCTCGCAGGGTAATGGCATCTTGCGTATGTTGCAAGCATCTGCAAGAAAAGATAATGAAAACAAGTATTGTGATATGAAAAACGCTTGTGTCGGGTGGGATACCTCTCTCGTCATCTGGCAGTACCAGCCAGAATGTGTATGGTGATCGGTCTGCCGTGAATGAATCTCAACATCCGCGCCCTTTAGCTGGTTTCTCGGTTGTGCTTTGACGATAGTAAGTGGAAAGTAGGGGAACGTACCCGAAGACCCTAAGGATGGAAGCGTCGAGTTGCCGGAGGCAGGGCGGAAGGACGCTGAGTTCACCCAGCCAAACCTCAGGCCCACACATGTCGCTGGGGGAGGCGCAGATGAGTTGTGAGGATTCCATTCCGAAAAAAAAAAATTTTACGCCAATGTATCCAGGAGCGAGGTCTAACTCACCCCCAAAATGGGGAAGTTGACATTACAGAACATTTACAGTTCAGTTTCAGCCACGAGGGTCGGAGCTTATTGCTAAATCGCTAAAACAGAAAAAAAAATTGCAAAAAAAAAGAAAAACTAAAAATAAGAGAACATAATAGTTAGTGAAGAATAACAGTTGGTTACAAGTAGCAGAATATATTACATACCATGTTTTTAATTTGGTCAGTAATAACAGATCAAAGTAACACAATTATTAAATCAGAATAACACAATTATTACGCCAAAAAGATCAAAGTATCACAATTATTAAATTAGAGTAATACAATTATTACGCCAATAAAGATCAAAGTAACACAATTATTAAATAAGAGTAAGACAATTATTACGACAATAAAGATCAAAGTTAACAATAATTATTAAATCAGAGTAACACAATTATTACGTCAATGAAGATCAAAGAAACACAATTATTAAATCTGAGTAACACAATTATTACGCCAATAAAAATCAAAATAACACAACGATTAAATCAGAGTAACGCACTTATTATGCCAATAAAAATCAAAGTAACATAATTATTAAATCAGAATAACACAATTATTACGCCAATAAAGGTCAAAGTATCACAATTATTAAATCAGAGTAACACAATTATTACGCCAATAAAAATCAAAGTAACACAATTATTACGCAAATAAAAATCAAAGTAACACAATGATTAAATCAGAGTAACGCACTTATTGCGCCAATAAAGATCAAAGTAACACAATTATTAAATCAGAATAACAGAATTATTTCGCCAATTTCGACGATAAGCCCGATATACTCTGTGGAATGATGAGATTCTATCTCTATATAAACGCAGGTATGTTCTGGTATAAAATATAATATAGAGGAATACATAAAATAGCGCGGCGCATTCAGTTCTGCCGCCATATTATAGGACGAGGTGTATCCGGTGCAGTATATGTCCACATAACGCAGATTGCAACCAATATTTCCTACCACCTAGCTGCACGGTGCCACTTTGGGATTACACAATTTGCCAAAATATAAACATGTTTTAATAGTCGACTGTAGGGGCTAGTGTGACAACGACTGCAATAATAAACTATGTTGAGAGATGATGTGAATGAAGTAGATGAAAATAGGGTGTAGTGGTAAGGTTTCAGAAATACAGCAGTGGCGGTCGGTGACTTTTTTTATTTAAAGGATGCAGAAGTATATACCTACCTAATATCAAATATAAATATCTACAGACTAGCCCACGAACAAGATGCAATTACTGAAGAAAATAGTATGTCAAATTTGCTCTATGAATCCTTTATCCTTCACGTCAATTATCACAGTTCTAAAATTAAATTAATTAAATAGATATTCAAAAGATATTTAATGTATCAATTGGCATCCGTTATTCAAGCCAAATTGTCAAAATGGTCGCGCGAACAAATTCTCTAAAATGCATCGAATTGATCCACGTGCTTTGTTATGCTACACGCGTTAAAGTCGTTTTCTGCGCATTGGATGCTCCCATCGAATGCGTATACTGCTTCAGGCAAAACTTTGCAAGCAAAACTAAACGCGCATGCTGAAATATCAAACTTTTCTTATTCCACGACATTTGACACACTAGCATGGAGAATGGTGTTATTATTAACTTTTTTGGTCCGGTCCGCCCGTCGAGTTTTTTGCTTTTGGCCGCTGAGGTTGGAATGGTGTCGTTAAATTGCAGTATTTATTGCTGTTTACGGCTATAAAAAAATAAGCTCAATTTTTTTTTTAATACTGAATAAATAAATAACAATTTTTATTATATTTATTATACGCCTCAAAAAGAAGGCAAGCGCCGCATCCACAGTATATATAGAGGGAACGCGTCTGGAATATAGCTATTCATTATAGTCACTAAATCCAGATAAAGCGATCTCTGGTGTTATTCCAACTTGGGAGGCGGGTATGGGTACCTCGAACTATTTGTTGGATAACCAACACTTCTACCGCAGGTCATCACAAGTGGTTTGCTACGTTTGGTAACTTACCAGAGGTATCCGGGTTGGTGGGGTGAGGTTTATATAGATCTTGGCGCTGCTTGCATTTGCTCACCTACTGCGTGGCTGCCGGATCAGGAGAGACTGGTTAAGGGAGACCCTTTTAACTCACCAGCTGGACTCTCTCGACCTATTGCCTTTTACCGCAGTGGGAGGATTGGATATACAGAGAAATACGTCCATCACTCCTGGATACCCTGACACCCAGATTCCTACCCACCCTCAAAACTTTTCCTTACCACAACTTCCTTTTCCTAAAACTATTCACCACACATCATCCCCAAAGATGACATAAGGGAAAGTACCCATACTACGTGACCAAATTTTATGCAATTTTTAATCCCCCCC
Source organism: Limnephilus marmoratus (assembly GCA_917880885.1). Taxonomy (NCBI): domain Eukaryota; kingdom Metazoa; phylum Arthropoda; class Insecta; order Trichoptera; family Limnephilidae; genus Limnephilus; species Limnephilus marmoratus. Next base: position 28,017,474 of record OU862916.1, read on the forward strand.
CCCCCTCCCCGGTGACCAAAAACCTAAGCCCGCCGCCTTTCATTTGTACCAAGCGTGACATTAAACGTGTGACGTAGTATGGGTACGTTCCCTAAGCCCTGAAGGAAACTGTTTTCCTCGGACCCTCCTAGTAAAGCTAGTGTAAAAAAAATTACACCATTAAAATTATGATTTTCTATAACAGCGTGCTTATAATGCTCGTGAATTTGGAAGTACAGATTCTAAAAATTTCTAATGTCGGTCAGGAATACCATTAACCAGCAATACACATCGGTTTTGAGTTGATAAGTTATACCTACGAAGAATTGATAAGAATTTATAAATTGATTTTTAAAAATGTTTAAAAACCAACAAATCTAACCGCTCGCACCGACTCAGCCCTAATACTCCTCGGGACATTTTGCTGAAGAGAGTGATAATTTTATAAAACCTATGAAAAAATTACTAACGATTTTAAAATCATACTCGTATTTGAAAGACTAATTCCGGAGGTTTCACTATCGATCTGTCCAAGAATGCATTTTGTATAATCTATAATCTTATGACTCAATGACCGTAAGTTTTGTTTAAAATCCTATTAATAAGTATAGTTTATTTTGTCCATGCTTTAAATGCAGCTTATTCACAGTGTCGCGTAGAACCGCTGCAGGTGCAATGGAATTGGTTTTGTGTTTTGCTGCTTGTGTCAGCGAAACTAAAAAAAAACTATAATATGCTTGAAATTCGGATAGGTTTATGGTAGTTTTGTCTACCGTGTTTAATGTTGAAGTATTCTACGTCAAATGCGAAAGCATATTTGGTATTTATGTTATCACTTTAACAATCGAGAAAAAATATTTTGCTGCAACAGTGATTTGAACTCCGGAACCTCATGAGTGACAGCTATAATCTTTGATCTTACGGCAATTTTTAAAAACACCGTTAACAGCAATATTTTCGATTACTAACACACAGAATTTATTATTGTTCTTATATCCTTTTTGGTTTTCTAGTTTGTTTGTTTGCCTTTATTTATTGCAACATCAAAATGATTGCAAATCAATTAAAATCATTTTGTTTACACATCTATTAACGAAACCAGTGAAATTGTGGTGATAAATAATACAAAGATAAAAGTATCAGTGGCGTAGCGATCATCCAAGTATATAATGGGTCGACTCCTACAATGAAATTACACGTTTTTTTACAAACGTATCATATTAATTAGAGTACTCTGAGAACATCATTGTTTTGAAAATATTTTGGCAAGAACTTTATTTTGGTAGGATCGTACTTACTAATGTAGCCAAGGTATGAAGATAAATTAATACACAGGTTGAGGTTCCGGACTCCACGTTTATTGAATGTTGGATACAAAGCATGACACGACAAAAGTTCGATTCAGAAGGATTTTAAGGAAAATGGCGAGTATGACAGCGAACAGCGACGAACGACCCAAAAGGGCGCAAGTAAGGGAATCAAGTTGCCTACGAGTTTATTCTGGCGTCTGGCCCGCAAGCGCTCAGATCTCAGGGATACCCTTATACAAAATTACTTTATGGCTGTAAAATGAAATCGCTGTCATTCTCTACATACCTTCCTCCCAGTTTGAAAAACGACATAAAAAATAAATGTAAAAATAGTTTATTGGTTTCAATGCGTTCCAGAAAATATAATGAAAAAACATCACATGTTGGTATTGTGAGTAGTGTCGAATAATAATCTGCTTTTAATTTAACAATATGTTATTATATTTTCTGAAATGCATTAGATATGATTACTTAAATTAGATTTTACAGTCGTAAATAGAAGGAAGAGTGATTCTGTATTTTAATATAAACAGTTTCAAAAGTGATTTGACATACATTATATAAACTTGGTTTATTCTGTGTGGGACCACCCACCACACGAAACATGCTGACTTCTGGATTAGATTAAAAATGCAACATTGTATGTCACCTAACTTTTAAAGCTAAATTTAAAATCTTACTTGATTGTGAAATATGTGTGTAACATTATAAATATAGTATTTTAACATGGATTTTGAATTTGAAGCTATAAACATAATGTTATTTCTAGGAGTATGCTCCAACTAGATTGACTATGTATATAATCAATGAATTGCATCTACAAACTTTATGTTTGGAGCATATGTACAGGATGTTTGCGACTAGTATCACTTAAAATTAATATACATATTAAAAATACCTCACAATACTTCAATTGTGTATTATTAACAAATAAAATTATTAGTTTAGAGGGAAAATACTTAAAAGTTACTGCGTCAACAAACGTTTTTTGTTTGGAGCAAGGAGTGTCACGCACTTATGCTTTAATTCAAATCACCCTTTCAGGTAATTTGTGGTAAATATAAGACATATTATGTTCCGATAATATAACAGTGTTAGAATAACTATAGCTTATTATTCATGTAAAGTAAATACTCTATTACTGGAATATGATAAAGTACATGGCTAAAACTATTTATTATATAATACAGGTTTAGAATGTTTGATCTTAAACTAATCAAATATTTCAGATTTGGAAAGTAGTAGATATTATAAAATGTACAACATATTCGTTTTCTATGAACATGAGGTATGAAATCCTTAATCTATCATTTTTATAGTGATAATATCTCATCAATTGTTTACAAGTGTAGTTTATATAATTTTATACTGGTTTTTATAAATGAACTTGATGTGTATTTGCTAATACCTTTGTAAACACTTAAGGAGTAATTTATAGTTTAAAAAAAAATTTTATCAACACATTCTATCAGGCGAGGGACATGTACGCTTGATAGGATATGGATAAAAAATAATCATATTGTTATAAGCAATTACATTTCATTAAAAGAAATGGTATAAAAATTATTGTATGATTTAAATGTTAAAATCTCAACAACATGTTCATTCGGATATGTGGATGTCATCAAACATTCGACTGAACATGGTTAAATTCCATAATATTATAAAAATACGCAAAACGTAATCAAAGTTAGTTAAAAGTTACTAAAGATACATGTGAAAGTCAACGCGTCTAGCGGGGTGGTTTGAAACTTGGATAAGTTATTCATGAATGGATACATCAATGTGTGTTATTTTGTTAACATGATCAATATTACATACATTATGTTATAGTTATATTTAAAAGTTATCTTAAGTACATGTTGCATTATAGAATGATATAAACGATATGTGCTATATTAAAGTATGATATATTATGTTTGGTTTTGTTATTGTAAAACCTACTAAAAGAACGCTTATCTTAGCGTAACGTTAAATGATTTCTTATACATAGATGTTTTATCGTGTAATATACGATTGTAAAGTTGACTTAAAACTAGCTACATGTTATTTACATGGTTGAAGAATGAAAAAAATTTCATTAGTTACACGAATTATAATAGTACTAATACTAGAGCTTAAAATTTTATCAAAATTTGTAGACTTTAGTATATTTGTTCAGTAATTTTTTAAAAAAATATATGCTTTTTGGAATTCTAATGAGTTTTTCTATGTGTTTTATACTTATTTTTTATAAATCTGTTTTGTATAAATCATTTTAGATTTGATATGGATTTGTAAGAATATAAATGAGAGAAAGAATTTATATTGAAAAGAATTTATATTGCCTTTATATTGAAAAGAATTTATACTGCCTTAGTGCCATTTATTTGCGTACTGATTGGTATCTGTCAGGGAAATGCACCCTTCGACCGGATCTTGTTCTTGTTATATTTTCTGGGAGTGGTTCCTGGACAGATGTAGAAATAGGTACGTTGTCTTCTACTGGTATAAAAGCGGGCTTTAGGCGATCTATCGAGACACGCTTCGGTTTCCCATTTACGCTGATGACGAATGTTTTTTCATTGCGTTCTTCGACTTTATATGGTCCTTCGTAAGGGTTTTGGAGCGATCTTCTTCCTCCATCTGTTCTGAGGAATACATGGGTAGAAGTAGGCAGATCTTTGTGTATAAAGATTTTTCTTGTACCATGAGCACTTGCAGGAGTTGATTTTATGCCATCAAATTTTCTTTGTAGACGTCCAACATAAGTGTCAGGTTCTTCCCTTGGAGTCTCAGTGAAGAAATCACAAGGTAACCTGAGAGTTCTACCGTATGTGAGTTCGGCTGGTGAACATTTTAAATCGTCCCGAACTGTCGATCTCAAACCGAGTAGGATAAGAGGGAGATTCTCTACCCAGTTTGGTTCTCCGCTTGCTATGAGGCTAGCTTTTAATGTGCGATGCCATCTTTCGATCATACCATTGGCTTGCGGGTGATATGCGGTAGTTCTTGTATGCTCGATTCCAAACTTCTCAGTCAATTTCCTAAATAAAAAACTCTCAAACTGTCTTCCTTGGTCTGTTGTGATGGTCAACGGGGTCCCGTGACGAGCAATCCAGTGAGTCGTAAGGGCAGTAGCGACGGTTTCCGCTGACATGTCTTTTAAAGGTATAGCTTCGGGCCAGCGAGTAAATCTGTCGATCATGGTTAACAGGTATCGGTACTCGTTGCAAGCTGGAAGAGGGCCCACTATGTCGATATGGACATGTCGGAAACGATCTTCAGGCAAAACATAAGTTGCTGGTGGCGCTACCGTATGTTTGGTGACTTTGGCTTTTTGGCACGCAATACAGTGCTTGACGAAGTTTTTTATATCTGTCGCCATGTTGGGCCAAACAAATCTTTGTTTTATAGTGTTAGTTGTTCCGAGGATGCCTGGATGGCAAACATTATGGACGCTTTCAATCACTTGGTCTCGCATGCAGGCTGGAACGAAAGGTCTGACATGGCCTGTGGAGATGTCACACCAAACTGAAGCATCTGTGCCAGGTATCACCATTTGACGTAAGGCGAGGGTGGTGTCATCTTTTGCCTTACTAATTTCGTCAGTTTGACACTGCATTATTCCCATCTGCCTGTAGTCAATTTCAGTAGGACAATTAATCTCATCGATTCGAGATAGTGCGTCTGCTACTACGTTCTATGATCCAGAAACATGCCTGATGTCAGTGGAGAATTGAGCAATAAAATCCAACTGTCTTTCTTGACGTGGAGAGCTAGAGGCTCGCTTTTTGCTAAAGGCAAAGGTGAGTGGCTTGTGGTCAGTATAGATTGAAAAATTTCGACCTTCAATGTGGTTCCTGAAATACTTTACAGCTTCGTAAACGCCAGTAAGTTCACGGTCAAAGGTGCTGTACTTCCGCTGTGCGGGTGTAAATTTTTTCGAGAAGAATCCCAGGGGTTCCCAAGAATTGTTTTTGAGTTGCTGTAGTGTTGCTCCCATAGCTATATCACTAGCGTCAACCATTATTGAAATTCTTGCTGTCGGGATTGGGTACGCAAGTAAAGCTGCATTTGCTAATTGCTGCTTACAATTCTCGAATGCTTCTGTGAGTTCTTGATTCCATGTGAGTATCCTTTTGTCATTCTTTTTGTATCCATTTATACAGTTGAATAACTTAGTCTGTATGTTTATGGAATTGGGCAGGAATCTGCGATAATAATTTAACATTCCTAAAAAGCGTCGTAAGTCTTTCGCTGTTTTAGGTAATGGGAACTCTGTGACTGCTGATACCTTTTCCTTGATAGGTGACATTCCTTTTTGGGTGATCGTGTGACCCAAGAAGTTCACTGTGTGTACACCAAATTTGCACTTATTTATATTTATAACCAGATCATATTCGGCGAGACGTTTTAGTAGTAAATCTAGATGCCTTTTGTGCTCTTCTTCGTTTTTGGAAGCGATGAGGATGTCATCCAGGTAAACGAAGCAAAAATCCAGGTCCCTTGTTACAGAATGCATAAATCTTTGAAAGCTTTGTGCTGCGTTTGATAGCCCGAATTGCATAGACGTAAATTCGAATAGGCCAAACGGGGTGATGATCGCAGTCTTCGGTATATCGGCCGCTTCCACCGGTATTTGGTGATAAGCGCGAGACATATCTATGGTGCTAAATATAGTAGCGTCAGATAATTTATGTGCAAAATCATTCAGTTGCGGTATGGGATATTTGTCCGGAATTGTCTGGGCGTTCAAGCGGCGATAGTCCCCACATGGACGCCATTCGCCATTCGGTTTTCTAACCATGTGCAAGGGGCTGGCCCAATTACTCTTTGATGGCCTGCAAATCCCTTGCTCCATAAGGTATTTAAATTCCTTTTTGGCTGCTTCAAGTAGAGCTGGTGCGAGTCTACGAGCACGCTCAGTAACAGGAGGTCCCTTGGTCTCTATACAATGTGTTACAGTGTGTCTTTTTTTATCAGGGATTTTCATGTTAGGCCTTGTTAAGTTCGGGTATTTATTCAGGATGTCCCTATATTTTTGTACAGTAGAAATAGTAGAGATTCCAGAAGTTGGTCCTTTGTAGGTTATTCCCCTGATTAATAGTCCTGTAGATTGGTCTGCAATGGTTGCTTTCTTGAGATCCACTGTTAAGTTAAAATTGTGAAGAAAATCAGCTCCTAGTATGGGTCTTGAAACATCAGCGACAATGAATCGCCATTTTAATGCTCGTCGAAGGCCAAAATTAAGATCGACGGTCCTTGTACCATACGTTTTGATTGGATTTCCATTCGCTCCATACAGGGTAGTGGGGCAGTTGTCAGAAGTGACATTATTCTTGTTATAAGACTGGTTACTTGGGAGGACTGAAATATCGGCGCCCGTGTCGACAAGGAATTTTTGCCTAGTTTGTTGGTCATATACGAAGAGACGACAAGTTTTGCTGGGAATCTCACATGTCCCTACTGTGAGGTTCCGTTGTCGTTTTCCGAGTTTTTCTTGGTAAATGAACATGGTTGCAAACACCTGTATGCTTTTTCCCCGAATCTTCTGTGGAAACTGCAGATGCCATTATTGTTTCTATTTGGAGATTTATCACGAGACCGAGACCTAGGTCTGCTTGTGAAGTTCCTCTGTGTCGAATTTTGATACGAGTAGTTCCTACGAGGACTTTGATTTCGTTTTCCTCGAAAGTTTGAAGATTGGTTCGTCTGAGTAAGCTTCAATTGAGATACTTCACGGGTTAGTGCGGAAATTTGTTGTTGAAGTTGGAGTAATATTGAAGTTTCCGTGGATTCCGATCTTGATGTGCATGGTTTATTATTGCGGTCGACGACACTACAATCTGATGATTGGTAAACATCTAATATTTTGTCAGCCGTGGACGCCAGTTGGCTCACATTATTTTCCGTGAGTGCTGATAATATTGCCTGCACATGTTGCGGTAGGCGCTGCAACCATAATGTACGAACTATTGCGCTCTCCGCTAAAGCTGGACCAGCTAGTTCTAACATGTGCCTTAAGAGTTCGGTTGGTTTCCGGTCTTCAAGTTGGATTCCCGTAAGCAAGCGAGTTAGGCGCTTCTCCGCAGAATCCTGCAGACGATCAATAAGCGCGGTCTTGAGGGTAGTATATTTGTCCGTTATTGGTGGTTTCGTGACTATGTCACTCACGTTTTGTAGAGTTTGCGAATCTAAGGCTGCGACGATGATGTTATATTTGGTGAAGTCATCTTTAATACGTGAATTCGCAAACTGAGCCTCTACTTGGACTATCCAAAGTTGAATATTCTCCTTCCAGCAAGGGGAGAGCTTTACTGAAACGTGGTGTATCGCTTGATCGGAGTTATTAGAGCTGGTAGATTCCATGGTTGATTGTGTTTTTTTCTTGGCTTCTGCCGTTGAATTTGTTCCGAAGATTTGTTCGAAGTGGAAGTCTTCGTCAGAAGTGGTCATTTCGCATTACACTCAAAATTGGCAAATATGGCAGAAAGCGTATGGCAAGAAAAATATTGTAAGAAATGAATCATATGTGAAATATGTTTTTTTTTTTTTTTTAAATTATTACCCGTATTAATTAAAAAATTATTTAAAATTTTTGGCAAAATTGTTAAAAAATTAACAATATTTTGTACTAGATTCCATCGATTGTTACATAGAAAGCGTTCAGCAAAGTTTAAAATTAGAATGTACTGTCTGTAGGACTTAATTTTCAAATATCATTTGTAAAATAATCTGTAAAATATTCGTAGTTCCAAGAAATGTTAAAATATTACTGAATTTCAATAGTATACTTGAACAGAAATGTGCAAATAGGTAGCATTATTATGGATTGTAGGTAGGTATAATTTCACATGTATTCACACAAGTTCTAAAAATTTCTTAAAGAGAACATGTGCTGAATTGCAACATTTTGGGTAGGAATCAACCCATCAAACAATGTAACATAATTTAAAAATGCTGAAATAAAATTAATGATGAACTTTTTTTTTTTTAATTTACGTGTCTGTAGCGATGGTTTCCACAAGCGTTGAATTCTGTGATAAGTGTTTTCTCTGCCTGCCACTCTGATGAAATCGGCAGTTTCGGGCTTGCAGCGCTGGAATCCGTCCCGGCGTAGAATTTACCGGACCTGCCGCGTTGTGTTTCCGCCTTAAGTACCTCGGTCATGAAATGTCAGTTTGTTCCCCTGAAATAGATGGTACAACGCAGTTTAATTCTTTTTTGAAGAAACGAAAAGAAATAATGATTAGTTGGTTTGATAATTTATGAGAGATCATAGTATTTATTTGAAAGGTCGTAAAGGTTACAATATTTTGACTTTAAAATCCTGTTATCGGAAGATTGATTTACATAATCCATGTGGGTATATAGTAAAAAATCAAGATATGTTTGATATGATTGAATGATTAATTATTAATTACATTTAAAAAATATTTGTTTTAGAATAATAATACTTTGCTTGAAAACCCATGCACTGTTTAGGCCGTCATTATCGAAATATATGACGGAATATGCGATGCATATTATATTTAAAGTTTTACTGAGGTCTCCCTAGTGAAAAGCAATAAGAGCAAAAGATGCACTGTTATTTTAGTTAAAATTGAAAGGTAACTCACCGGGATATGATACCTCAGGATTTCCTTCCCTGCGCCATGATGGTCGCTCGCTGCTGGTTGTCCGCCATTATCCATGTGTATACGTCGGGTTCACCAATTTGGCAGGAACTTTATTTTGGTAGGATCGTACTTACTAATGTAGCCAAGGTATGAAGATAAATTAATACACAGGTTGAGGTTCCGGACTCCACGTTTATTGAATGTTGGATACAAAGCATGACACGACAAAAGTTCGATTCAGAAGGATTTTAAGGAAAATGGCGAGTATGACAGCGAACAGCGACGAACGACCCAAAAGGGCGCAAGTAAGGGAATCAAGTTGCCTACGAGTTTATTCTGGCGTCTGGCCCGCAAGCGCTCAGATCTCAGGGATACCCTTATACAAAATTACTTTATGGCTGTAAAATGAAATCGCTGTCATTCTCTACAATATCAAATAGTAGAGGAGATGTACCGAATATCCAGGCACAACGTGATGCTTCCATGGAAGAGTGGTATTAAGATATATGAACATGTACGAAAATTATTACATCACCTAAATGTACATTATATTTTATATGCTAAAAATATGCTAATATGGCATATGTCCCTAACATGAGATAACGGTGTTTCTCAAAATTTAAGTGAGAACAGCCTCTATAACCCAGCGTTCCTGATTCCCCACCGACCGAACTTGAAAATGTCAGTACTCGTCCGGTTACCGACCACACCACACTCACCTGAGAGAGTGATTAGAAGAGAGTGATTGTGCATCACCGATTTGATATTTACGTAAGTTTCACATTATTTTTTCTCAAAAAATTTTCTCCACTAAATTGTCAATCTTTCACTGAGAGATGATATCATCATTTAAATTTTATGTTTTCATAATGACTTGAAATTAAATTCATGTAGATTATATTCTACGAATATATTTGTTTGTTTTGATCTTGTTCCTAATATGGGATTTCTTGATGACCCTAATATTAAGGGTACTAACGAAGGGTATTTTCAATATGGAATTCTAATTGAACTATTTTTTTTGCTATTTCAGGTTGTGTTTTGGCCCACACCAACGTCAAAATGTCGTAGAAGAAACAGCGGAAGACGTGGAACAAAAAAAATGATCAAAGTCATGGAAGCTGTAAAATCGAAGACCGTGGGTTATTATCAGAGGCGAAAAGTGGATCCAATGTTTGGCCTGCCGCCATTGGTGCCATTTTGAGTGTTCGGGAGCCGATAATATTGATTTTTGACGTGATTATTTCATGCAAAATTTTAAAAATCCATATAATCCATAATACCTTTTTGAATATTGATTTTCTATAGTTTTACCTTTCCTAAAATAACGACGTTTGGGTTTTTGTTTTAATATTTCGTTGACATTTTAAGTTCCTAAGATTTAAATGTACGAGTATAATACAATAAACGATTCAATTATAATTAACCAGATCTTTTTTACCTAATCTATTCCATACTCGGTACATCTCCTCCAGTAGAGCTAATCATTTAATTATTTACCTATTTTTATTTAAGCGATATCAACATTGCTTATGCTATTTACTTATCTGAGAAACCACTTAAAGAATTTCTTGTTACACAAAAGCATTGTACTTAACAAAACTATATTTTTAACGAACTAACACTTATTACTTATCATATTTATATAATTATATGTATACATATATTTCAACTACTATAATTCGAGCATGTACTCAGTGTGATTTTTTTTTTTTTACATGAGCTCCACACAGGAGGCCCTGAGGAAAATAATTTCCCTCAGGGCCTATGTCATCTTTGAGGATGCTGTTTGGAGGGTTTTTTTTGATAGTCGGAAAACTCGGAAAAAAAACAAAAGTTATTTTGTGAATAAAGAAAAAAAATCGTTTTTCCCAAATTTACCACGAAAACTTTTAACTTAGTCATTTTTAGGATACCTACCAAAAAAACAATTTTACTGTCATTTACGATTACCGAAAAATTTTAACCGTTGTTTTAGGATTCTCCGTTTCTAGACTGGGAGGATGCATGAACATCTCAGGGTGAGATTTGATTTCCTTCATAAATATTCTTTACCAGCTCCCGTTCCCAGTCATTCATTCCTAAAATCTCAATTTTTCACATCGTGCTTCAATATTCTTCCATACCTATAGGTCATTTTCGTTTGGGCACCGATTTGGTCACCCTTTTTCTTGTTATTTTATTTTATTTTCTTCCTACGTTGCCAGTCCGATATGGGCGGTTTTTCAGATCTGTAGAATCTTACGACAGTCTCGTGCTCAATGAGAATCTCTAGTTCATGGATCGATTTATCTGAACTTATTCCTTTTTTTCAGTACTACGATTTACTACGTGTGAAAACTGATGTACCTATCCTTCTTATGTGATGTTTAAATGATATTGTTTTTGCTACTTAGGTAATTATTTTATTAAAAATTGAATAAGAATAGAGGAAAATAAATAAAAACTATATTACTTGAAACATTTAAAAAACTGCCATGTCAAAACAACAATATCAAACCTTGTCTTAAAAAACATACAACGATTCATCTGGTTTATGTATTCGTTACAACCGAAACTTAAAAGTCATTCCTTAAAAGGATTCCCCGCGTCGCCCGATTGACTGATTTGCGGTCACGCCACTGTTAGACACAATTGTTATTTTTACTGCCCAACTAAAACTGTCTTAAAACATTTAAGTACAGTACAGTCATCGTCAAGAAACGTAACATTATTTATATCTCCTATTGTTCACCGCACATAAACCTGAACACACTCAGTGCTATAACATAACAGTTTTATACGACACATTCGAAGAAGAGACATAAAATTCTTAGGAAACATCGAACTATATCCGATTCAGCAGAAAACTGCCGTATCTACCGAAATCGACAAAAAAAACAATACAATACAACAATTCAAACGGCAATATCTTTGTCATGTCTGACATGCTTAAAAGATTCTTATTCTTTTCTTGTCGAAGGGTTAGAATCCAACAAAGCTTTTGATGCGCATATCCCTGAACTAGTGTTAGCCAATTCAACTTTTGCGAGAGATAAATCTGTAGTGAAGAGTAGTGTGTATGCTTTTCTCGAATAGAGGTCATCTATGACTTCCGGGGATGTTGGGCTGGCAGGCTAAGCTTCGTCATATCCGGTCGTTGCAGAAGTCCGTGCTTTGAAATTCCATACAATTTTTAGAACGATTTTTTCATGATTTATTTTTTGAGTTTGTATCATTTTATTCATTTGATTGTGCGCCCAATTGGGCTTTCCACAAGAGTTTGATTTAATTTCGCTATTTAACTGGAAATTTGTAATTTGGGGTGAATGTATAAATCTTATGAACATTTTTTATTTATTCATTGTTTTCATGTTTGATTTGTGAAACTCCGTTTTAATTTTGATTTTTTTCATTAATTTAATAAAATTATTATTTAATTCGTAGAAGCAGTTCTTTAGTTTTGCCTCCGGTAAAATGCATTACTTCTCTAGTACCTACCACCTACCTATTAAGCAAATGCAATAATATTTTTTTTTATTTCTGCTACATCTTTACCTGATTTATCTATATTGAATATCTAATTTTAGTAACTATTATTTTATTCAAGTTTATTATGTAAATATATATTTTATTTATTTCTTACTTAAAATAATATAATTACTGTACCTATTTTACAATGGCACTACTCCCAAATTCAAACGAGAAATGTTTTCTCTATTGAATTAATTTATTGTAATTAGTTTTTAGAACCATGTGTTTTCCTTTTTAATCTTCTTATATGTACGCATTTTAAACAAATTAAACAAGCTATACCCAAGGCATTTCCAAACTGTGGTTAGGCAACTTGCAGATGATGGATTTATATTATTTCTAGATAGGTAGGTACTTGTGATAAAAAAACTTATTGCTTTAATTTTATTACCTAGGACCTTATCTATCTCCGTGTAAAAGGGTGAAAAATATAATTAATTAAATTACCCTTTTAAAATTTCCCCAATTAAGTGAGCTCTTTCCAAATTATGAGTAGGAGGTTTTTTTTCCAAGATAATTAAGTATTTTTATGGTCTCTAATATTTGAAATAGGATTAACCATATCTAAAGGTGGCGAGCTAATTATATTTTGTTGTTCGTTTATCTTACTAGCTTTTGGATTATTAGAATTTTTGTTAATTTTTTTCAATTCAGTACAGTATTTCATTATTAAAACTACAATTTTAACCATGTAGCAGTGGGTAAGGGAAGGAGATGGAGAAATGGAAAGTGGGAAGTACCTGGCTATTCATATCTAGTCGCCATTTTAAACAACGTTTCAATTCTGAATGGTGGTCACACGCCAAAGCGATACTAGCAAGAGAATCTTCCAAACTGAAACAACCGCAAATATACTATAGATATACTATTTTAAGGTCAAAAGGCCTCCCTCAATCAGTCTCCTCCAATCCAGCCCGCCACGCAGTGGTTGGGCAAACGTATCCGCCATCAAGACCTAGACAAACCTCATCCCATGAACCCGGGCACACCTGCTAAGTCACCAAACGTAGCGAACCACTTGGGGTGACCTGTGGCAGAGGTGTTGGTTGTCCAATAAATGGTTCCCGGGGCGGCGGTACCCATACCCGCCTCCCAAATTTAAAAACACAAATTAACCAAATAAAACTTACTTGGCCACGCCGAGATTTGAACCCGCGATCTCCGGCTTGCTAGTCGAGAGCCTTACCCCTTGATCACGGAAGTCGACAAACCTTACACTAATTTGCCTTGAACTATACAAGATAAGTTCATTCATTACTTTGGAACTTCGAATTATTATGCTAATAAAAATCAACCCGTAAAAACATTTTTTTTCATCCATTTTAACTTCCCTTGGACCAGCAAGTAGCCAATTTCAGAGAAATGCGTGATTTCACGTGTGTGTGCGTGAGTGCCACCAAAAGTTGAAAGAATTGAATTGAAAGAGTTTCAGCTTGATCGGATGTCGGGAAGAGATTTAATACCAACATCTAAGATTTGCATTCATTTACTTAATGAAATAAAATAGATATTCTAGTACATGTATTTTAAAATTAAGACGAATCACAATATTTTGATAACCCAATTATTTTCAATAATAACGAAATTGGACGATTACACATCTGTCCCGATGATGGACACTACAATGCTAACGGCATAACACCCTAAAAATAATTCACGATAATACTTTTGGCGTAAAAATCTCAAATCAAGAATGAAATTGTTCTAAAATAGGTAGGTAATGTGAAACTCGGGCGAAGTCGGGTAGATAAATTAGTACCATCACAAAACAAGCAAATTTAACATTTATTTTCACAAAAGATTAAATACTCAAGCCACTTCAAAGCAAAACATTTTCAAACGGTCACAATTTCACTGCCCTTTCCAAAATATCATCGATATTTTTTATTACTTTACTGAATTCCACAGTTATGATATCATTTTACCAAAGTAATTTTATCGAATGATGATTGGTCCATGGCTTTGTGCCTCTGAATCGGCTCGCAGATAACGAGGATGATTTTTTGAACAATAATATCCGACCTCCACAGCACGCCAACGGTGGTATGTGCCTAGACCGGTAGTTTATTTTTATGTTTTTTTTACAAATTGGCTTTTGAAATTTTACATTTAGTTATTTATTTGGCTTATCATTTCAAATTTACATGATAATTTTAAGTCATTATAGCCTTTTCCATTTTATAATGGAAACAAAGTTTTATTTGACTCCCTCATAATATCATGTAATTTTATTACTGTCATTAACACAGTGACTTAAAAGGCATGCGTGAAGGATATTTAATGTTCACTAGCAGTTAAAAACTTGCTGCTAGGCCCTGCGGGTGGCTTTTAGTTCGGCTTCGCCCAGTTTGAGTGTTGGTGACCATTTTATAAATCCAATAGGAAATGGTTCCAAAAATAGGCAGATCCTCGGATTTACTATGATCCATGGGCTTTTAGTTCGGCTTCGCCCAGTTTCTGTGTTGGTGACCATTATATTAATGCGATATAAACTGGTTCCAAAAATAACCAGTTCCTCGGATCCAATGTGATCCAGTGACAGCTAGTCAGCGAGACAAAGTAACCGTGACAAAGTAACCGAGACACGCATATGTAATATATTGCCGCGTGATACTATTATTCACAACTCGTCAGGTATTGCCGTCAATTTTTCCATATCCGGAAAGATACTTAAAGTCTACAAATCCGGAGTACTTATACCTAGAGGGGAAACGTCCACATGCAAGCTGCTGACGGAAGTAACGACATTTTTTGACAGATTTTTGAATTACAACGGTAGCTATGCTTGAAATTTCACGTACACAGATGTTATTTGTGGCGCGGTGCGTAAGACGTGGCGTCAGACATGCAAACGGTTCTGAAATTCAACCCCGCAGACGGAAGGGTATTAAAAACGTTAGATGTTTTGGTTTAATTCCCACGGGACAATTAAATACAAAATGTTTAATCTGTATTTTGGTGTTGGTTTAAATCCTTCGATCAAGTATTATCTACGTCAATGTTTAAATCTCGTCTCGTTATGAATTTTGACGAATACAAGTCACTGTCGATATAATGTTTGGAAATAAGCATCTAAATTCGTTATAAATAGCTTTTGGGATAATCAAGAAGTTAGAAGTGCTTAGATGTTTTTAATTTTGTTAGGACAGATATTTAGCACGATGAGATTATAGGAATTTTTAAAGTGTGAAGTTGTATAAATAAAGGGACGGTGTTCAATTTATTGTTTAAAATATAAAACAGTCATCGTTTCTGTGGTTGAAAACCGTGTTAATTTGTTCGCTTTTGGGAACAAGTCGTAAAGGTCTCGTAGAAATCGTTATGTCTCCCTTACCGTCATGGTGAGAAAAAGGATCGAAACGGAACTAGACATCGAAAACGCCACGATTTGTATTCAAATCTAAAAGTTAACCACCATGGGGTGAGGTTTAGGTCTTGGAGGCGGATGACCTGGACACACTGAACCCCATATTCCTACCCACCCCTTAAACCATTTTCCTTCCCAGAACTCTCCTCTCCTTCCACACAGCATCCTCAAAGACGACATAGGCCCTGAGGGAAATTATTGTCCTCTGGGCCTCCTGTGTGGAGCTAATGTAAAAAAAAACCACAAAGTTATTAAAATGTACACTTTTATAAACCAAATTTCCGACAGCAATTTGAAAATTAAATAAGAAAGTTTGGGATTTTTATCCATTATATTTACATAAAACGATAAAAATAAAAGTGACTTTAACGTTTATAATAATTAAATAATATATTTGTCCAATAAAATATGTTTGTGTTTTTATTTGTTTACATTAGGGAACGTACCCATACTACGTGACACGTTTAGGGGGGAGGTCTTCAAAATGTCACGCTTGGTGCAAATGACCGGCGGCGGGCTTAGGTTTTTGGTCACCGGGGGGGGGGGGGGGGGGGGTTAAAAATCGCAAAAAGTTGGTCACGTAGTATGGGTACGTTCCCTTATCAGTAATTTTAGTAATTTAAGAAAATAACGTAAGGTCAGCCATTTTTAAAACCTTTCATGTTTGCATTAAAAATATTTCCAAAATTTGAAAGTATTTCACCATCTCTCAATATTTCAAAAACAAAATACCTAACTTTCAGCAAAACAAAGGCTGGTCAACCACATAGCCATCCATAACTACATCGTCACCCCTGCACCAAAACTTTCTCAAATAACACATGCTGTGCTTGTGACAAAATTGATCACGCGGATAATATTAAATACCTAGGCTTAACTGTTGACGATAAACTAAAACGGGATCTCCATATTAATTAACCAACAAAAAAATTTCGAAAATTATCATACATCATCAAAACAATACGAAACATCATGTCATTAAATCAACTAAAAAATATGTATTTCGAACTTTGTCAAAGTATTCTAACATATGGTATATCAGTATGGGGGGAGCAGCAGATACTTTCCTCAATCCTGTTAAAATAAATCACAAAACAATAATTAGAATTATGTTTAAAAAATCTTACTAACATCCGACAGAACGGCTTATGATTAAAAACAATTTACTAGACGTAAATAAACTATTCATAAGAAGATCGTCTTTAAAAATCGAGACACCATCTCACCACATACTTCACTCGCAAAACACAAGAGCAAAACTGAATAATCACTTTCTCGTTCCCTATATCAAATCAACTTTCGCAAAAAACATGAATCGTACCTGGCTCCACACATTTTAAATATCTTCCTAACACAAACAAAAACCACGTAACCACAAATAACTCGAACTGGCTGTTCAAAAGATTTTTAATATGGTTGACTGAAAAGAAAAGAACAGATATTCGAAATATCCTAAATAACTAACACGAGTACATTAAACACATTCTACATAATTTCCTCACGAAATTATATAATATCAAAATACACATTAATTATCATGTTTCCACTATATTTATACTTTCTTATTAATTAATTATCATGCACCTACTGTATTTACATTTATTTCCATGTGAATTTTAAATTACAAACGAAATCTTTTTATGGAAATATATAAAAAAACAAAATTTAAATTAATGAAATAATTAAAAACACTTTGTTTTTACCACAATAAACTTTATTTAAAAGTCAACATGTTTCAAGAACGATGTTCTCTTCATCAGGATATAAAATGTACTAAAAACTAAATGATCAAACATAGAACGGCGTGGGTAGAAATGGAAGTAGTGGGGGAGGAGAGAGGTGGAAAGGGGAAGTGCTTAGAAGATCAACAAGGGGGAGGGGGGGGGGGTGGAAAGGGGGTGCTTAGAAGAACAAAGACAAAAAATTACAATGGAAATATGTTTAAGATAGGGTTACTCACAAAATTAATTTGATTGTTAATAATATTTAAATTTCTATTGACATTTTTCCTAATTTCTAATATTTCTAAAAGATCTAAGTGAAAACCACTAACGTTAGTGTGTAAAATTTTAAAACCAGTGTTTATATCAAATGAATGGTTAAATTCAATTAGATGGTTAGCAAATTCCGAATAATTATTGCTATTTAGACATCTCAAATGTTCCTTAATCCTCGTTTCAAAATTTCTGCAAGTTTTACCTACGTAAAAAAATTTAAATGTTATGGTTTAATGTATTATAACAACATTATGTTTGTAAGCATGTGTGTATATGTATATGTTTTTATACGTATATTTTTTTAAATTTTGTTTTATCTTTTATTTTGTCTTCTTATATTTTTTTATCTTTTTATATCCATGTCCACTTCGATACATATCTTTTTCACTAAATAAAAATTGTTATTTACCCGCCTCGGAACAGACTTTGTCTAATGAGGTGGGTAAAAGAAATCTATGTACACAATGAAAATAAAATAAACGCCCGGGTTACCGGCACTGAAACTGAAACTGAATCATCAAAAACAGTTTTTGGCTTTCGGATACGTTCAGAAATATTCTAATTATTTAGATTTTTTTGCAAAGCGGAAATAATGTGACAAAATACGCCCTAGGCCTGAGGCGTTAATGAACGATGTACGCCAGGATTATTATCACACATTAGTTGAGTATATTATTTTAAACATCATTCAATTACTGAAATGTTTTGGATCACTACAGCATATATTATATTAAAACATTTGAACTAGAATAAATGTTAACATACTTTCTCCACACAGTTTGTTCTCACAAATGGAGAATTTTCCCCATGTTTCAATGTTTATTTAATGCGCTCCCTGGAACCGGTTCATCTGCAGTTATAATGCAACACTTATTATTCTGAATCCCATTAGAAAATGTGGCAACGTGCTTATGACAGGCGGTGAGGAAAATGTATTTATTTTACTTCAGAGTCTGAATAAAAATGCACTGGATAAAATTATCTGCCATCTACAGTTTAATTGCTTTGTCTTTCTTGCTTCTTTCTCCTTATTTACCTTTTTCTCCCCTGCACAAACGTCCGAATAGTAACAATTGGTGGCCAAAAATACGATCTTGTAAAGTGTAAAGGGTCGATAAAATTTGATTATATTAAAACTTCTTGATACAAGAATAAACAAATATCACGAATAGTTATAAAGGTTTGAAAAATACCGCATTGTTAACGCAATATTTTGTATTATACAGGTATAATTAGTTTATACTATATATTATGTAATGTTCAACACTAACCCATTTGTCAAAAGGTAATTTTTATTTTATTTTTTTTTTACAGTGAATACCGCACAAGAATCTCAACTGCTCCCGTCTGGAGCCAGTGAGACTATGGCATCCCCAATTGAGGTATGTTGTGAGGCTGAAGGTAGTGGGAAGGGGAAGGAGGTGGGGAGAAGGAAGGTTGGGAAGTACCTGGCTATTCAGATCTGGTCACCAAACACGGCTAAAGCCATTTTCAAGCAACGTTTCAATACTGAATGGTGGTCTTACACCAGGGCGATACTAATAGTATCTTCCACTCTGGAACATGCCGCAAATATAATATATATTCTTTTAAATGAATTAATTGTGAAATAACACAAATTAATCAAATAAAATTTATATGCGCATGCCGGGTTCGAACCCGCAACCTCCGGATTGAGAGTCAAGAGTCTTATCAAATCTAATGACAATTAAAGGCTTTTATTATTATCATATGTAGTATGAAACAATCCCTCGTGTATTGCCTTCGGTAATTTGACTTCTTTTTGTATAGATTTCGGGAATCACTTTTTTTTTAAATATTAACTCCACAGAGGAGGACCTGAGGAAAATAATTTCCCCCAGAGTCTTTGCCATTTATGGGCATATTGTGTGGAGTGTCTTGGTGAAATATTTTTTTATAACTGTGAAGCAGAATTCGACAAATTTACCTCTATTTCTTATAGTTGTGTGAGATGCAAAACATAAAGGGGTGTTCAGACACGGCTATAAAATTTAAAAGATCATTGCACGCCATATAACGCTCCCCATACAATCCCTTCAGACCGTTTATGCGCAAATCAACCATAGACAAAACTCATAAGCCGTAACCGCTCCTGAGGCGATGTATGAAAAGTTATGCACCCTCCTCTCCGACGAAAACAGAAGAGGGGGTCATTTTAATTACGGAGCTGCCTAGACCGGTGGATGACAAACGTCAAGTTGACAGATTCAGTACAAAACATGGGCATTCCGTGGCGCTCACTAATTCACCTGACCCTCTATCCTACCATAGGAAGAAATATTTGATAGCGTCCTGTGAACGGTACAAAACATAAGCGATCGTGGCTCAACAGATATCTGCTAGCGGTTTATATCTGTGTCTGTACACAGATATAAACTTGTAGGTACGAGTACAATACATAATTATTTTTTTATAAATTTAGGTGCATGTGTTTTCAAGTTGCCATTATGTTGCCTGGTCGATATTAATTCCTTAGTGCTAAGAAATGAAATAAGTGGTAGAAATGAAAATAAATAGTTCAGTTATAACTTATAAGTTATAGATAAATAAAGGTAAATGTTATTTATATACATGCTAGCTTTTGCCCCCGGCTTCGCTCGCATAGTATTAGGGGGGGTACCCACAGCACCTCCTCCACCTTCCCTATCCCCACTCCAATCCCCCCCCCCTCCTCCTCTCCCCCGCCCCCTCTCACCCCTTTCCCACCTCCCCTTCCCCCCCAAATCCCCCCTCATCCTCCGCCCAGCCCCCATACCCTAACCCCCCCCCTAATTTTGTATATAAATTTCATAATGCCAGAGCTCTAAGCTGTTGCCTATAGCCTATTCTGATGTATGAGCTATATTATTATAAAGTTTTATTGAAATCCATTCAGTGGTTTTTGCGTGAAAGAGTAACAAACATACATCCATACAAACTTTCGCCTTTATAATATTAGTAGGATATTTTCTTTTCTATTTTTTTTGCCTTTGGGGCAAAACCCGCTGGAAGTATGTGAATATTTTTTTTGATGTAAAAATTTTTAAAAAAGTTTCATCACACCGTAAATAGCCATTTCTCATTTGTCCAGCTAAACTTGTGATTTGGACCATTGTGCACGCTGCTCGAGAACTCACCGAAAGACAGATATTAATGGATTAATCCTAAGATTATAAATTGAGTGCATTTCCGATTAAATAATTGCAGAATAAGTTATCGAGTATCCTCGCTGGTCTTATTACGAGAAACGATACAGCCGGGAACAGTAGCCTTTTTAATTAAATTTACTTCAGAACTCTACTTTCCCTGAAAGCTACAGGGCAGCCTTTGATGGTAAGACGGCATTTTATTTCAGCGACGACAGATCGATGAATGTTGGTAGAGTCCATTTTATTACTTCACTAGTTTTATGACGTTCTTTCATGCAATTTCTAAAGAACTTAATTAGGTATAATGTATTAATTTTACCTATTTTCAATTTACCCAAAGAAAATCTGCTATTGAGCAGCAAAAAAAACTTTAAAAACCCCCTTTCAATGTCAATACCAAATCATGTAGAAATAAAAATAATAATTTTGGTTTTATGTCTCTGTCTCCGTGTAACTCCAGTTGGATGACCTCTAGAACTGGGATTATAATTGACTAGCTGACCCGGCCACGCGTTGCTGTGGCTAATAAAACACAACGTCATCTACTGGATGGTTATTTAACCTTTATAACCACCGCCGTCTTTGAGTTTATCGCGAAGAGACAGACAGACGCCGCGGAGGACTTTAATATATAATATGTAGATATGGTATGAAAGATTATAATAATATGCAAGAAATGCTTGGGGTAACTAATGTATTTAATTTAATAAGGATTAATTGATACTGTATCCGTCTAAATAACTTTTCAATTACCGCAATGTACGTGACAATTTTTTTAGAAGATGGAATAGGTATAGTAAGCTATCCGTAAAAGATAGATATATGCCTTCTCGGACTTTTTTGTAGATCTATAAAAGAGGAATATCCCACCATGCATTGTTTTGTTATATTCCAAAAGGATTAGGCAGCGTTTTTGATGAAACCTTCCAGGCGGCTTGACTTTTTCCGACACTTCTAACAATTATCGTTATGTTTCAACCAATTTACACAAATCCTTGACAAATTACATACCTAAACCTTCCTCACAAAACACTCTAGAAGAAACACTCTATCTATTGGTGGAAACCGCATGAAAATCCGTTCAGTAGTTTTCGAAAAAGACAGACAGACGACGCGGGGACTTTAATTTATAATATGTAGAGATAGAGATAGAGGTGTAGAGATAGAGATGTAGACTATTAGGAATTTCCTGGAGAGACCACATTACAAATGAGGAGGTTCTCCAAAGAATCGAAGGAGGAAGGCACCTGCTCAGGACCTTGTCCGAAAGGCGTGCAAGATGGATCGGCCATGTAATACGACAAGAAGGCCTCTTGCATTCCATAATGGAGGGTATGAACGAGGGGACAAACTCTATGGGACGCCCACGCCGAGAGTACCTGGAGGACCTGCTGGTGGACGTGCGCTGCTTATCATATGCAGACCTCAAAAGAGCCGCACAAGACAGGGAAGAATGGAAGAGGAAACTAAAGGAAATTGCTGCAAACCAATCCCAGGATTGAAACCAGAGAGAGAGAGAGATAGAGATGTAGAGATTTAAAAAAAATGGAACTGAATGTGGGAACGATTTAGATAAGCCAAGTAGCTGCCAATTTTATTTATTAACTAGTTGGGTTAACCGGCTTCGCTCAGGACAACATTCGAGAGTGTTCTGGAATGTTCCCTATTCCCGAACATTCCACGACATACTCCGCCACTCTTTCCAGAACTTTCTAGAGCTCTATCAAACCTTCTTGAACTAACCGGAAGACTGTTCTAGAAATTTCAAGAGGGCAAAACTTCCAGCCCTTATATCTTCAAAAGCACGTCCTTTAGGTGAAAAAAGGGAACCGTCATCCTGGAGGAGGGATAGAGATCTACCACACGATACAACTCCCTTGATCATACCGGGACTCGTTTCTGAATTTTTGCGGTCCGCACGTTTTTTTTAACTTTCTTTTATAATATATATTGATTACAAATTTCATGTGTGAAATAAGTAATTAATAAACAGCGTTCATTAAAAAGGTAAATTTCGGAAAGTGTTTTGAAAGACAATGATGATCATAAGGCAAATATTTTTTTTTTAAATACTTTCAGCTTACCAAATAACATAATTATAATATCCCGTGATTTTTCACGGAAGTAGAATAGTCACATTGTAGAGCTAGTAAAGAGAATAAATAAATGTATATAATATATTCGTTAGGTTAAAAAATTCCTGTGAAAATAATCAAAAATATGTAGGTACTAGTTCACTCTTCGCTTATCTACGGAATTATGGGTTGGGGAGGATCTTACAAAAACAATCTCAACTCAGTAAAAGTTTCGCAAAGAATCACCATAAAAGTAATACTTAAAAAAATCTACCTTTTAAATTGTTTACAATACCAAATGTCGAGGACTTAAGAGCGTTTAACCAGCCAGCGGACGAAAATCCACATTTCGTCGAAAGTTGTTCTTCCGATCGTGCAGGGCGGTTACAATGAGAAAGATTGATTATTCTCCGTACCAGCTTTTTTAAATTATAACTCAATATCGAATTTATTTCAATCCAAATTAGCTTTAATTTATACCTTCATCCAAAAATGCTGAAAGGCGTGATGATAAAACTATTAAAATAGTGTACTTTTTGTAGTTATTTTTTGATTATAAGTATTTATCATTTTTCAATAATGTCTAAATTTAATAAGAATGTTAAAAAAATCTGAAATACATTAGTTTGTAAGTGCGCAAATAAATACACAAATGGACCAATTTTCGTCAAGAAACACATGTACGTACATATTTTTTAATGATTTTATTGAAACTAAAATTAAAATTCTAATACATAACTTTGCTAGATAATGTATTGATTTATTTTACTGTATGATTACATTATTTGAAATGGGTGTGGTATAATACAAAAACTTTTTTGAAAATTTAACAAATCTGCCAACGACCTATGCAATAACCTTATTGTACTAAAAATTAAAAAAAAATCTAAAAATTTATTACATAACTATGCTAGATAAAAGAACAATCTTTCGAAATCCATTTATAATTTTTTGTGGAAAAGAGTCAATACGTCTAAAAACTTTTTTGAAAATGACGAATTTCCGGCTTTCTCTGGTAATGCCCTCTTAAGAAAGCTTCCATTATAAAAAATTGTGAAGAAAAAAATAACAAAGAACATCATAATTTTTACGTAATAATGAAAAATGGAAAAAAATGTATTACACCCACTTTTATGTTTTCACAACACAAAGGCAAAACCATTGAATTTACCTAATCAGAAAAAAAACTATAATAACCTCCCTTCTGAATTGCGCAACCTAAGTACGAATCGTGGCTCCCTAATCAGGCACAAGAGCACCTCTTTTTTAATAGGGTAATAATTTTTTTTTTTTCATTAGCTCCACACAGGACGCCCTTAACAAAATATTCCTCTGGTCTGCGATGCAGCGGGTGGGCAGACGCATCCACCGCCAAGACCCGAACAAACACAGAAGAATAGGCACAGATTTAATACTATTGCATAAAATACTGCATTACAAAATTGACTGTCCTGAATTACTTCAATTTATCAATATCCATATTCCCAAAAAATCATGCCGACATTTATTACCCTTTTACTTCAATAACACCAGGACACTAGCTTATCAAAATTCTCCTATTCCGAGACTTCACACTCTCGGAAATAAATATTTTAATTTGGGCGATATATTTCATATTAAAACTAATCGGTATAAATGTTGTATATTCTATCATTTTTATTCTTTAAGACACAAATAGACCTATGTACCTACCAAATAACTTCTACGCTACTACTATTTTGTTTTGAAAAATCTCTTAAATTCAATTATATACGTGAGGATTCTAAGTTTCTCTTTACATTTTTATCTATGTATTTGGTTTTGTGTTTTGTTGCAAACTTTTTTGTCATTATCTTTATATTTTCTATATTGTTTTAATTTTTAAGTATTTATTTCGATACAAATAGTTTGTAAAAATTTTATAAGAAAAGCCCACTAGGGCGTGTAATAAATAAATAAATAAACATACCTCACCCCATGAACCCGGCACCCCTGCTAAGTCACCAAACGTAGCGAACCACTTTGGATGACCTATGGCAGGGGTGTTGGTTATCCAATAAATGGTTCCCGGGGCGGAGATACCCATAACCGCCTACCAAATTGAATAATGACCAATGATTACCTTAAATATAATAGTTTGTAAAATACGTATGTAAAAATGTAACCCACATTCTTTGTATGACAATAAAAAAAACTTTGGTAAATGATTGTCGTTTTATTTTCCACGAATTTCATATTTTTATGAATAAATTTAAAAACATACTCGTATTTGAAAAAGTGAAAATACGACTAAGTTCATTTTTAAACATGAAAGGTAGATTTAAGTTTAATGAAACTATTAGAAGATTAAATACTTCCATGAAATGATTTCCTTTCCAGGGAAAATCTTCCCCGTAGCGTCTACAACTTGCATCGGAACAGACTGGAGGGATTGGCATTATGAATAAGATGACGGGGACGGGGGTAGGTTTCGGTTTCCAATTAAGGGTGGGATTAAGTTATTCCGGGCGCACTACAAGTCTGTCCCTTCTATATACTTTACTAGGACATGCTGGAAATAATAAGCTGCCGACTCTGTAATACCAATGAGATCCGATATTGTCAATATTGTTGCGATGGAATCTTGAATCAAAACAGCTGGAACAATTGGAAATGGTCACTTCGAGATCGAAAGAGAAAGCTTTCTTTAATAATTTTATTTCATCTTTTTTCCAGTTTTTTTTAAAATTTAAAATCAGTCTTTACCAAAACGTCATTCTATTATTTTCTGGGTGGCACGAGGTATAAACGCACCAGGAATAAAAAATATTCTTGCTAAATTTGTCCATTTAACTGACTACAGTTTTGAGCAAAACACTGAAATATATGGTAAGCTCAAGGGGAATTGCATTGCAAGGGGAATGCATTCATATAGGAATTTAAAGAGTTTGATGTAAAAAACTTCAGTTGTTGAATATTTAGCTCTTTTAAAAATGCCTTAAATTAATAGTAAAACAATTATTATAAGCAATAATTATTAGCCTGAAACACTCATCTACATTGAAAAAATCTCCCGAGAAAAGATACATGCTGCCAACGCGACGGGACTGTATCTTTTCTCGGGAGATTTTTTCAATGTAGATGAGTGTTTCAGGCTAATAATTATTGCTTATAATAATTGTTACCCTTTGTGCTATGCATAAAAATCTTGTCTTAAACATTAGTTTATCAATTAAAAATAATAATTAATTTTAAAGACTAAATGTCACAGGAATCGAATATCACCCATCAGAGCTTTGGGCCACAGATTGAGAAATTGTGATTGGAACTAGATTTCTCACATTTTGGACAGCGTTTCATTGCGAGATGATGGACACTGTAACGCTATCTAAAAATTGGCTAAAGAAGGAGGAAGAGCAGCCCGCCACAATAACTAAAAAAATAATCACTATAATGCTTTTGGAAGTAAAAATCTCAAATCATAACTAATAAAATATCTTCTATATCTGTACAATATAGTGTCCCGATGTCAGTATATGACATTTTCATAAGAATCTACAATTTATTCCGAGATTAAGAAATTTTGCATACTTCAGAACAAAGGTCAACGTAAACACAACATTTCGAAAAATTATCCCATTCCTCTATTTCAACCCCCTTAAAGCAAAATTTAGTTACATACTTTTTGATGAAATATTTGAAACTTGACATTTAAAATGGGAGGAGAATTTCTGCCTACATCTGATTTCGAAAACTCTACGTGAAGCCCGGGCAACGTTGGAGACTTCAGTTAGTATATGTATTCGACAGAACACAAAGATATCAACCACGGTACACGAAATAAATAATCTATAAGGGTATTGATGACTAAAAACAATATCTGCCTACGTCACGACTATTTAAAATTATAAATAATTAATAAATAGTTATTAAATATCATTGTGAGCTCTGGGCAAACTACAAGAAGAGTAGTATAGAAAGACTTCGGGTTCAGTATAACAACGCCTTCCGCATAATGTTTGGTCTCCCCAGATATTGCAGCGCTTCCCGGATGCTCACGGAGGGGCGAGTTCCTGGCTATGCAGCCCTTATTAGATCCAGGGTGGCAGGAATTAGGGAAAGGATAACCAGTTCTGGAAACATCCTCGTCATGGAAGCCCGCCTCAGTCCATCATCCAGTATTGATGCACACTGGAGAAAAATACTGGCTCCTTACGAGCTCACAGAATCCTGAGAGTCCCTAATATTATTATTTCTTTTGTTTTCCTTTTGCTACTATTAGCTTATTATCTTTTTTTGTTTCGTTTACATTCATATCCACCTTCTTTTTCTTTTTTTCCTGTCAAATACTTTGTGTATGTATGTGTATATTATACCCTTATGGAATGTGTGGGATTGCACTCTCCTCCCCACATACTGGAATAAACATTTATTTATTTATTATTTGAAGAAGGCCATGATTTGAAGAACTAATGCAATTTCCACAAAACAGAGACTTATCGCGGTAGGTTATGTTTTAAAATCTTGAAAGTCATCGAATACTTACCTTATTTTATTTATCTCTCGTCAATATTTTTCTATCCTTGCTAACGTGGCGGCGTCGCTTCATTTACTTTTATTTTTCAAACAACTACTGTGTAAATTCATGTAATCGTGTTCCGTAGTTCAACCACTCAGTAAAAAGGTTCATTTCAAATTCCAGTTCACCATGTTCGGTCTGTAGTCCTGACACCGCTGTTAAAATTTAGTTCGAGTCTTGACCATTGGTCTCTGCTGCATAATGTACGAGTATATCGTTATCTAGGGGTGACCATTGCAATTCATTGTGCACTGCGTTGTTCCGTCTAGTATTTACACCAATGGACTGCTCTAAATTTATAGTTTAAGATGAATATATACGTGAAATCCTATTTAGATACTATTTTGATTAATCTTTACGACGAATCGGCTTACAGTATGAACATCAAAAAATAACATCGGATAAATCGAAGCTTTTACTAGCTTTTCTATGTATTGGAATTACAATAAAATTATTATTTACGTAACAATAAATAAAAGCGTAAGCCACCAAAAAAAATATGGCTAAGACTATTCTTGAGGTTTTCCATGTTCTAACTTTTTTTCGTACTTATAAAATTATGCACAAAATAAATAAAAACCGCTTTTTCGCTTACTAGCCTCGTGCAAAAAGACGCTCGATTTTAAAATTTTGCAGGCATGAGATTCGAAATATTTCTAGCGTTTATAATGCAGGTTTAGCTGGCTGCATAATAGTTGTAAATGCAAGATTCTAAATTATTTATTACATTATCTTCAAATAACATTTACAAGAAAGCAGATTAAATGCTTTTTGTCGTTATTTATTTTTGGATTGTTATGCCGTGTGCTACATTCTTCTTCAGTCAACGTTCCGTACCGCGTTACAGTGTCCATCATTAGGACAGATGTGTGATGATGATGGACACTGTAACACTGTCCGAAACGTTGGCTAAGGGAGGAGGTGGCGCAACACGGCATAATACCCCAAAAATAAATGACGAAAAAATTTCACATTATTGGTGTATTCGTTTTTTCAACTCATTAAACGTTATAACTTATAACATTGGGTGTTAATTCGTCTTCGACTCACTTTCAGTTTCGTATTATTGAAGTGAAAACTTTTTTAGCGCCGTTGTGATTTCAAACTCGAGAAACGAAAACGAGCGACACTAAAAAGAGACAAACACATATATCTTGAGTAATGGTTGCCGGCCTTTTCTTCACCAGAGACCACTTCGTTCTCATTTCATCAACATTCATTCTCACAGGGATCACAAGGTACAATAATGATGAACTGTTAATCGCGTAATTAAACACGTCCTTGCAATTACTTCTTCTTTCTTCTTCTTGTACCTTGTCCGTTCAACGAACGTTGGCTATCATGTTGGCTATGCGGACTTTGTTTACTGCGGCCCGGAACAGCTCCACGGTAGACTGGCCAAACCACTGTCCCAGGTTTTTCAGCCATGAGGTCAAAGATATTGAAATATAAGTAGATGTGCTATCTGCTGTTTTTACTATGTGGGTCTGCGCTTCCGAGTGTCGCCGATATTGTTTACCAATTAACAAATAAACTAAAAGAACAAGTAATTAACGAATAAACCAAACGAACGTTAAACTAAATGAACGAACTCTTTCCTTATTCAAAATATATTGTTAACCAATATTAATACACATTTTCAAAAAATCAACGAAATGAACAAATTCTTTTTTTATGAAAACTACGCTAATTAGCGCGTAGTCCGACGACAGTTGCGCGGACAACATAGCATATCTCTCTGTATTTGAATATCTTTGCATGAGGTTCTCCTTCTTCCAGGGCCCCGTCTTCCGGCAATCTTTCCCTGCATTATAAGATGCAGGATCTCATACTTCTCTGGATGTCTCATCACATGTCCAAGATATTGAAGTTTTCCGATTTTTATAGTTTTAATTACTTCCTTTTCTTTATTCATCCGAACCATTACATCTTCGTTTATAACCCTGCCCATCCAGTTTATTTTAAATATTCTTCTGTAGATCCATTGCAATTACTATAATTTTGCAATTCAATGTGCTCTTCTGGACTACTCTCTCCCTGGACAGCCTTTGGATACCTTGCGATTCGATTTTGTAGTAAGTTTCAATTTTTTTTTTCAAATTGTGGTCGGAGTCTTTGGTTTCGTGTTCTCCCGCCTATCAAACCTCAACTGTCCGAAGACGATTCTCCTCTATCGGCCCAATTCAATTCAACCAGTCTTTTTTAAAACCCGAGTTTTAACGGAATTAATCTTGTTAATTCAAACGAGATATTCTTTGTTTCATCATTTCTCCATCCCTAATAATCCCCGAATGTCTCGAAACCTCTTCTCCGCTGACTGCCTGCCCTACGTGCCCAATCCATCTCCTGGGTGGTCCAGAGTAACTCACCAACGTTATTTGTTTTTTTCTGCTGAATTTATTACCGTTTCTTTGATCTCCCAAATTTTAAGTCAATACCCAATATGAATATTTTAATCTTAAAGGCAACCTGTCAAATTTTAAAACCAAGCCCAAGCTCGTCATTAACTTTCATGCACTCGAACTGCCAGAACTACCCCGAGCTTCCCAGAAACCATTGGCGTACCTTACTTGACTATTCGTTCTCATAACTTGTGTCGACTTTATTGATTATATAATATTATTATAATATATTCATTGCGTGTACACGGTCCGTCCCTTGTGCATTTGTCACTTAGCGAATTCACCAATCTTATTTTGACAAATATGTTAAATATTTTAACCACTAATCGGCGCGTCGCGCTAGTTTTTTTCCGGTTTGGGGAAATATTCTAAGAAATTCTGTATTATTGTTTTTTTTTATCGTATTTTTGTAACCCTGGTGATTTTTTGAAAATTTCAATCCGAAAAATCAGACCATTTTTTATAAACCGGAAAGACGGGACATAATTTTATAGGTGCAAAAAAACGATAATTACATAGCCGAAAATCATTTTTAAAAAAATACGTTTTCCAGAAGATAGGGTACAGGAGAATAACGAGGCATTACAGAAATATTACATCTCATAAATATTTTTTTCCCCGATCCATCTTATTGTTCATAAATCATTATAATGTACAACGTCTATATTACTAAATGCAATGTAATATACTTGTACTTGTAAATTAT
This sequence comes from Limnephilus marmoratus, assembly GCA_917880885.1. Taxonomy (NCBI): domain Eukaryota; kingdom Metazoa; phylum Arthropoda; class Insecta; order Trichoptera; family Limnephilidae; genus Limnephilus; species Limnephilus marmoratus. Next base: position 28,048,110 of record OU862916.1, read on the forward strand.
AATAATAATAAGAATATTATAAAATTTGATTTTGTTAAAATTAGCACCACAACCATTGTACCTCTAAAACACGTACGCACAGCATTAAATGTACCGGGTTCTCTTCATTACATCTGTCAAAAAGTCAAACCAAATGATAATTTCGCAATAAATCTAGTGAACGTTAAATGTTAAATTCAAAAATTCGCCTGAAATCAAAGTGATGCCATATAAAAAAATAAATCAGTGTGGAATTTTACAAAATGAACATTTTCGGAGACGGGACATTTTCATGTAGTGATGTCACGAGCCCAAATAATGGATTTATTTATTTAAGTATAAAAAAAAAATGTACATTTCTAAAAAAAATTACTAAAATTTTCGTAATCTTAGTAAAAAAATCTATCCACATGATTTTTTCCAAGTCGTAATGAAGTCCATGCAAGTGGCCTATTATTTCGAAAATACACTGAGTTCATCACAAACATTAGCGGCCGGACATTTTAACGGCGGACCAAGGATCGAATCATACGAAATCAAATAAATTTTTTTTTTTTTTGTAAAATCAATATCCAATTTTCAAACCACAAAAAAAAACAAGCCAAAGAAAACACAAAATAAAGCGACATCTAGCGACTCCGAAGAAGAAAACACAAATACTAATAATATGACCAAATGTATAGGAGTGTACTGAAATTCAACGACAAAAATATGGAATAAATCATCCTTCGAATTGTTAAAAAAAGTGCTTCGTAGTCTCCCCACTTTAGTTTTACTTTAGTTTTAGTTTTAGTTTTACACGAGTCGATTTATAGTTGAATGTTTATTCGTGTGGCAGTGATTCCATTGCAAAGTCAATCCGGAATCTCCAGAAGTTCTGAGCGTAATCCGTTATCCCTAGTTAATCGAGTACTTATAAATTTTAAGGGCCTATGTAAACCTCTGCAGCTTGGTAGCATATGTTTGGACCTTCCTCGTATGTAAGGCGCAAATCCAAAGAAATGGCTGGAATTTAGGAAATGCTCTGCTATCGTGAATTTGTCCGGATGATCGAGTCTGTATACCCACAAAATTCAGAAACCCTTTTTGTTATTGTCTTTGGTGCTCGACCTACATTGATCATGTTATTTTCTGAAACCTTCTTGACCACTGAATCCACTACCGAATAGTTTGTTATATAATCGACGTTGTATAATCAAATTATCATGAATAGATTATCTAGAGATTAAAAAGTGCATATTAATATTTCAGTATAGATTTTTTGTTATAATTTTTGAAACTTTTAAATTTATATAATTTTTTTTTTTTTTTTTTAAATACAATATCTTTTATTACCTATAGTAGAACATGTACACGTGGAAGATACACTCTGTATCGCCCTGGTGTAAGACCGCCATTCTGAATTTGAACGTTACTTGAAATGGTTTCAGCCGTGTTTAGTGATCAGATCTGAATAGCCAGGTACTTTCCCACCATCCTCTTCCCCATCTCCTTCCCCTCCCCACTGCCTTCAGCCTCACAACATACCTCGATTGGGGATAGCACTCACTGGCTCTAGACGGGAGCAGCTCGGACTCGTGTGAGGTATTCACAAAAAAAAACACGTCTCCTTTACACTGCACACTTCTCCTAAAAACTTACATTTTCTAACCGTTATTCACTCTACTTATTACTTAACCCTTTGTAAAAGATCCATTTAGAGTTTAGAGTATCGCCGCGTATTTGCGGCCGTACGACTTTATTAAAAAAATTCTATTGCTATGTTTGTATTTTCGATTGAATTATGATTTATAGATAACTAGCAGACCCGGCCACACGTTGCTGTGGCTAACGAAACACAACGCCATTAACCAACCTTTATAAAATCCACACCACCCGCTTGCCAGCTGCCCGCTGCCCGCTGCCTGAATTGAATATTTGAATTTCTGGACTTTTTTCTACTATAATCAGCATGTTTTTATACATACAAACCTTCCTCTTGAATCACTCTATCTATTGGTGAAAACCGCATGAAAATCCGTTGCGTAGTTTAAAAGATCTATGCGCACATACATTTTGAGCGACTGCATCAAATAAAATAATTCAAATGAAATATCTACTTAGGTACTCTAGGACATCTATTTTTCAATTTCTTCCGTGGAACGAATTTCAAAAGTGACTATAGTACGGCCCGCCAGCCGTTTTAAATCACACAAAAATATGTTTTCTTTAAATTTCTCGGCTTTTCTCTAATATAATTTACAGGTATTATACATATAAACATTCCTCTTCAATCACTTTCAATCACTCTATCTATTTGTGAAAACCGTATGAAAATCCGTTGCGTAGTTTAAAAGATTATCGCGCACATACGTTTTGAGCGACTTCATTTTATACTATGTAATGATGATGTAATGATGATGATACAAATATATTTGTCAAACATTTTTACATATTGTAAAAAAATATTATAACAAAACATAAGTAAATGATAAAAACGTAACTCACTAATCAAACACGTCGAAATAAATTTATTCAAAGCATGACAGCAATAAGAGAAAAACTAGGATTGCTCCGTTAAATGAAAAAGAATCTAAACTGATACAACACGTATATACACTGGTACAATTCTAATACGTAGATATAAAGGCCGCTGATTAACCCGTACACTAGTAGTTTTGCAATTAAATTTTACCGTTATTTAGCGTTAATCTGATTGACACCGCATTACCATCCGCTAGATTTTGGTAGCACGCCCTACACGCTACGTTTGCAATTAATAGTGGTTCACGGGTGGTCTAAATTTTTGGTCAAAATTTGTCGAAAAATTATAAATTATAACTTTATTTTTTACTGTTGATACAATATTTTACATTTCATAGTACAATCCAGTAATGTTGGCCTCGCTGGGTGGCTTACCTGTGCTAAGGCACCCATTTTTTAATAGAAGAATTTATACGTAATACATTGCGAAAAAAATGTATAAGATTGGTGACGAAAAAAAACTTAAAATTAAGATAAATTTAAACTAAAATTAAATATTAAAAATTAAAGTCAAATAAAAAAAAAAAAATTAAATTAAATTATAATCGGCATATATTACGATTTTTGTGTTTGTTAGTGTTACGTGTTTTATATTGGTTTTGTGTGTTGCGTGTATGTTTTATTCTTTCATGTTATAAAATTTTGGTAATATTGTACTTTTTGTTCTTTAAACCATTTTTATTTTTTTTTTATTTTGTGTCTGAATTTATTTCGGTTTTCCTCAATTTTTGTTTAGACTGTTGAATGCTTTTGTAGCATGGTATTTATGGTGTCTTTGTCCAAATGTAGTGTTTACCGTCGGAGTTTTTATGTTTTCTTTGTACGCTTGTCTAATCGGTCTGTTAGTGATATTTTCTGTTTGTTGGAGTTTGTTTTTTTGGTGAAAAATGTACTTTAGTCGTATTTTAACATATAATTGGCGTATATCTGGTAAATCACAACTTTTGAATATTTGGTCTGTATCTGTAAGCCTATGTTTTTTAAAGTATTACCTTTAAGATCGTTTTTTGTTGTTGCTGTTTTGTTGCTGTTTTGTTGCTCCTCCCCAAGCAATTATTCCATATTCTATAATTGATTGACAAAGTGCATAATAATTAACACAATTTGTTTTATTTTATACATGTTTCTGATGTTTAGGAAAATGTGTATTGTTCTGAGGAGTTTATTTGTGGATTTGTTTGATATGATGTGTCAATCTAAGATTATGGTCAATTACGATTCCTAGATACTTTAATTGTTCTGTCATCATATCATTAGGCATGCCCGGAAGCCTCTTCGGGAAATATTCAATACATTCCCTATTTTTAAATTGCATTAATTATAAAATTAAACTTTACAGAATTAGAAACGAGCAATTAACTAAGCAGATAGGTACTTCCCGGCAAATTTAATGTAATACAGTTTAAATATTTTTACGAAATCAAGTAAAACATATTTGCAAAATATCACTTGGAATTTGCATGAACTGCGCCTAAACAAAACAAGCAGAAAACTTTAGTATCTTGATAATATTCTAAATATTTATTTTCGATTCATTATTTAAAAAAATACTTTCACATCTTCACCCCTCCATCAAATTAACTTAGTCTTAAGTATAATCCCAAATACCTGTAATCTAGTTAAAGCTTTTTAAAGTTTTTCCCATTTTACCTTTAAGATTTCCCCACAAACGTCAGTTGAAAGATCCTGTTCCAACCCCAGTAAGATGTCACGTACAATAAATTAGTCTGTCTTGAAGGGAGAATCAAATAATTGAATTGTATCATTCCCGACCGCGAGAAATATGGGGAATATGGAGGGAATTCTGTGACTGATTGCGCCCCGGGTCGTTTTCCTGGGAAATATTAGAGAATATTTATACTTCCCTGTGTTTGTAATATAATATAAAAAAATAAATTGATAGAATGCGAATGTTTTTTATGAACAACCTACATCAGTTCGACTGGCGAGTCATTCCGGGCATTTATGTTATTTTTGAGGTGTTTACATGAATCTTTCATCTTTTCTCTTAAGTAAAATAAAACCTTCTCATTGAAAAAGAAGATAAAACTAATTATACAAAAGAAAATATCAAAGAGAACAAGATACAGAAAAATTAAAAAAGGTAACGGTCGAAACTGGGACTCAAAACCAGAACTTCTCGTCTTTCCGGTACAAACTTACCAATTCGGCAACTGCCACCTCTTATTTGATCGTCATATTTGCCAATCTCATATTTCAACAATCTAGGTTACAAACCAGTTCTTAGAACACTTGTTTCTAATGAAAAGGGTAGTTGCCAATAACCATGAAAAAAAAATATACGAAGATAATAAGGTTAATTCTAAAATTTGGAACATGAGATTGAACAAATTAAACTAATATAGCGCTCAAATAAGAAGTAGTAATAGCCGAATTGGTAAGGCGTTTGTCCCGGTAAGACAAGAGGTTCTGGGTTCGAGTCCCAGTTGCGACCGTTATTTTTTTTATTTTTATATCTCTTGTTCTCTTTCTTATTTTCGTTTAGATCAGCGGTTGTCAAATTTTTTGAGCCTGCGTACCCCTTGACTACTATAAATGTTTGGTCCCCCGTACCCTCTATCAATATTTTGTACACGTGTAATGAAAGACGTGTTTCATTTGTAATTTTTTAATGCTCTCATTATAACATGAATCAAGTCACACAAATACAATAATGGAATGTTATACAGAGTGTAACATGACTTCGATAATTTTTAACCAGTGATTCTACATGCGTGCTACGATATTGCGTAGGTACTCCCAATTTGGCTTCGCATACTACAGGTTGAAAACCACTGGTTTAGATTATTAGTGTTATCTTCCTCTTCAATGTTATATTACATTTATAGGAATAACCTTCAAACGTTATAAAAATAGAGTTTTTCTAATAAAAAAATAAAACCTTCTCATTTGTTTCATATATCTTTTAAAATATCACAATATAATTTTAAGGCGTAAGGCCAAAACCTGAAAAAACTCTTGGTTTCCCAAGAATACTCTATTTTGAAAAAAATACTAGTCTTTTTTTTGGGACAAGAAGAATAGGACGATATTATAAAAGATAAAATAATGTCAAAACGGTTGACTATTACACAACTTTACATGTTTTGGGTATAACACAAACGTTGAAAAGAAGTTAATTTTCTTTAGAATTTTCCACTACACTTTTATCTCACTAGATTAAATGAATTGAATTCACAGCTAGCAAAACTTGTTTGCAAAAAATATCTCTGTGAAATCTTGAAATAAAAAAACGAAATCGTTTTGCAAGATATTTTCAAGAAACATTTAAATAAAATGAATTCTCTCTGAATTCATAATTGAAATGTTTCTTATCAGTCAAAATAATCCTTTTTCATTTTTCTTTCAGGATTTACCAATGATACATTAGTTCATGTTTTAATGAATTGAGGTAGAACAATGAGATCTGATTTCTTTTAACTGGTGCAGCTATTTAGGATAGAAATTTCTAGATGAACTACAATACTTTCAGATTATATTGTACTTCCAAGTACATATAGCCATTTATTTCAAATCTCATAATCTCTTCAAGGCTTCGAAATTTACAAATAGCTGTCAAAAAAAAATAATTCAAAACACATCGCCGTATTGTTTGTTCTGTAGTTTTTAAATACAAAAAAAAAGATATTTATGCAAATATTTTGAAAGGTATCATCAGAAGCAGAGGCAGAAAACAATTGAAGTTTTTTAGGAATACAAATAAACTTGAAATAAAGAATAATTCTTTTACCATTTTAATATAACTAGTGGTCGCCCAAAGGTCGAAATTCGACCACAATAATTTAGAAAAACGTAGAAAGGACTCTGATCTAATATGCATTTTCAAAATTATCAACAGTATTACTGACACACCTGCTTTGTTACAACTCATCCAGTTCAACATTCCTTCCCGTAGATTCCGAAATAATGAATTGCTGTTCCTCAATCAACATTCTACTAATTATGGATATCATTCTCCTTTATCCAGAATGTCGAGACTTGTCAACGCAAATCAAAGCATTGAATTATTTGATGTAAGCCTAAATGACTTTCGGCAGTCGTTACGCAATGTGCTTTTTTAAAGTCTTTTTAAATCCATCTTCAAGCTACTTGCAGTTATCTTCTCTATGTACTTTTATATTATATGTATTTTGTCAATGCTCTTCATCTATATTTAATCTCCTTTCATTATGATCTCTCTTTTTTTTCTATTCGTGTTATTGTTATATTGTTAATTGGACTATTTGTACGTAAATAAATAAATAAATAAATTAGATAGTGTGTGTAATATTTTTTTTTATTGATTTATCATGCTTTATTTAAAAAATATATTAGCATTCTGCACTCCTTCTCTATATAAACTATTATAAGTGCACGAAATTTCATACTCCTCTGTCCGCGCAATTTTCGTGAAAAGGGGTGCAAAGATTTTGCTTCACATATTAATATACCGATAAATGCACAGTTTTCACTTTTTTTTTGAAGTTTCAATAGATTTTTAGGTGTTATTTTTAGGAACGTTCCCAATAAATGAATACATCTAGGTACGTAGGCTGTCATCTACATAATGGAGCACGTCTTTACCTCGCATATACGCAAACTATCGCTTACGTATGAAATATATTAGAAGTATTCCCAATAAATAGAAAGTTTTAATAGAATTTCACGCGCTCTTGAGTCGCTCGGCTTTCAGAGAAACTTTACTTCTAGCCAATAATATTTCAATTGATATTGAATTTCAGACCATGCGACGTTATATACCACAAGTCGCCAACTTCCATATTGTTTTATAAGTCATTCCACGAACGCTACTGGCGTTATTTGTCTTGCCTTCAAGCTCTGATTTGTTCAAATGAATATGAGAAAACTTCAATTTAAAACAATTACTCCATTTTTTATAGATACTTTAATTGGCCAATCGACGTTATTTCCCTTTGCTAAATTTAGTCAGCCAGGCAGAGACGGCTGTCATGTTATGTGAGATATAAATAAAAATAAAAGAAAAACGAAAAAATGACATCTCGGGTATGTAAAATATTAAAGCTTAAAAATTTTTACTGTGTTAATAAAACTTTAATTTCATTCAGACACGACATAAGATTCAACTGTTTTACTATAAATTCAAAAAAATAAAATAAAGGATATTGGTAAGATGAGCCATGAATCTAAAAAGCTCTGAACAGAGCATCAGTGCCATTGTGTATGAATGATATTGAAGCCAAAGCAAGGGTGAGGAGACATTTTCCTGGATAACGAATAACCTGAACACTATTTGAAAACCTCCCACTCCCACTATACCAAGCGGAAAATGTTGCTTGTGCCATGGTGGAGTACTTGGCCAGCCGAGGCACTGAACACTCGACTCCTCGGTGGGACCCAAAGGCGATGCCAACTTAGCCACTGACTGGTCATATGACAAACTTTTGAAATGATTTATATGCAAAGTGGGTTAAAATGAACCCTCTTTATTTTATTTTTAATGGAATTATAACGGCTTTGTTTTTTATGGGTATATGACGAGACAGGGAATGCGACATGTCATTAAAAAAACAAGTTGGTAATTATTTATACATCAACCCCTTGACCACGCAGCTTCAAATTGTTCTCGAACAGCTCTGTCCAAGACCCTTTAGGTTCATGATATCAGCATGAACGTTTGATTTATTGAAGCTGGCGACTGACTTGAGCGCTTGCTCTGTTTGAATATTCGCCTCGAATATTAAATTTGCCCGCTTGGCTCGCTGTACCGACATAGATATTCGGGCATGTTCCCACGGAGCGGTTTTATTTTGTTGTGTACTTAATATTCTTGCGTGTCTCTTCACACGGACCGGCTGTGGTTTCTTACCGCACCGTGGGGTTATATTACGATAAATGCATATAAATATAAATTTAAAAGATACATGTCAAAGACAATAACCATTCCCTCAGGGGTACCTCAAGGTTTCCATTTAAGGCCCCTGCTCTTTTACTTTGTATTTCAATGACATCAAATGTATCATCAGTCATTCTGACTTCATTCTTTACGCTGATGATAAGAAAATATACAAATGATGCAGATGTTTGCAGAAAATTATAATAAATATTAACAATAAATATTGTAAACTATTAGAAATATTTAATTTTTTTTTTATTTTTTTATTGTACGACAGACAGGTGAGTCCAATTACGGTACAATTTTCTAACAACTAACAATACATGTATATAGTTTTTTTAAAACATGGTACGGTGATATCAAATACATCTATTTCCGCTGGTAGGGCATTAAGCAATGCCATACCTCTTGTCATGCTGTGTTGAGCCATGACATCTGTCCGACCCTGCGGTATGTAGAATAGGGCGTGGCTACGGGTTCGACAGTATTTGTCAGGAGCGAATAAGCCACCACAGCATGACAGGAGATATGGACAATCAATAAGGTTTTTTATTAACTTTAATTCGAATACCATGAGTCCGGCATTACGCCTGGTCTCCAGGCTTTGATAATTTGTCTCCTTTAGCAGTTCCACGTGATGCATGAATTTCGGATATATTCCGTAAGATCGCATGTAAACATACCTTAGGAATTTTTTTTTAATTTGTTCAATCATATTTATGTATTTAAGTTGATATGGTATCCAGACAGTACTAGCGTACTCCAGCTTGCTTCTGACCACTCCGTTGAACATGGCGGTCATAGATTCTATGTTACTGAATTGTTTGCAAGTTCTAATTACAAAACCAAGCATTTTGGAGCAAGCCGAAGTAAGCTGCACTATATGATTTGAAAATGTTAGCCTGGGATCAAAGGTTACCCCAAGATCCTTGATGATATTTACGCGTGTTAGTACTTCTCCATTCATTCTATACGGGTATAATAACGGATTTTGTGAACGACTACAAGTCATAACGACGCATTTTTTTATATTGAAATTAAGTTTATTTTCTAACGACCATTTCATGATTGAATCGAGGTCTGCCTGCAGTTTGGAATAATCGTCATCTGATTCGATTTCCATCATCAGTTTCATGTCATCCGCGAATAGGAGACATGCAGTCCTGAATGTCATCTATTAGGAGATGTATGCAGTCCTGAATGTCATCTATTAGAATAAGGAATAACATGGGACCTAGATTTGATTCTTGAGGAATTCCTGACAAAGCTACGAACTCATGGGAGTCGTATCCATTTACATTTACATACAGGCTTCTATCTTTTAAATATGACGCAAAAAATATCAGTAAGGGTTGATTAAAACCTATTTTGTGCATCTTTCTTAATAGAACGTCGTGATCTACTCGGTCAAATGCCTTTGCAAAATCCGTGTAGATTACGTCCGTCAACTATTAGAAATATTGTCAACTATTATAAATATTGTCAACTATTATAAATATTGCCAACTATTCCTAAACTTAAATAAATGTAATTCGGTTACATTTTCGAATAGAAGTCACCCAATCCTCCATACTTTCCATTTTAACCATGTTTCTCTTCAACGAGTAGAAAAAATCGGAGATCTTGGATGACTACTTCACTCCAGATTACTATTTAGATCATATTGAATACATCTTAGAAAATGGCCTTCATTCTACACATCATAAAACCATTCAATAAACCTTTTGGACTTGATCTACTATATATCGCAAATGTAAGATCTCATCTCGAATTTGCGTATGTCATTTGGAATCCTCAAAACCTTTTTTTTTTACATTAGCTTAACACAGGAGGCACCGAGGAAAACAATTTCCCTAGGGGCCTGTGTCATCTTTGAGGATGCTGTGTGGAGGGTTTTTTAAGGGAGAAGAAGATATGGGAAAGAAAAAGGTGTGAGGGGTGGGTAGGAATCTGAGGGTCAGTGTGGCCAGGAGTGACGGACGTATGAATCTATTCCTCACACTGCGGTGCCAGGCGAAGGGTCGGGAGAATCCGGATGGAGAGGTCAAAAGACCTCCCTCAATCAGTCTCCTCCGATCCAGCCCGCCACGCAGTGGTTTGGCAAACATATCCGCCACCAAGACCTAGACAAACCTCATCCCATGAACCCGGGCACCCCTGCTAAGTCACCAAACGTAGCGAACCACTTGGGGTGACCTGTGGAAGGGGTGTCGGTTGTCCAATAAATGGTTCCCGGGGCGGCGGTACCCATACCCGCCTCCCAAATTGTAACTTGTATTAGTACGGAGCTAATGTAGAAAAAATATGTCCGAAATAACAGGGCGAGGCGCGGCCAGACGAGACTAGTTGATCCATGGATACGTAACTGAGGTGAGGTGAGGCGTACTGTGTAAATACATTGTCCAAACACTTGTGTCTTATGTAATTGGCCGACAAAAAATTTAAAAAAAAAAAACAATTATATTTTCCAAAATTAATAATTTTACTAATAATTATAATCAGTGATAATATTATGTAGGTATGTGTGCTTACATTGTAATTGAACAAACATTGTAATTAAACAGTCGTTGTAATTGAACATTAACATCCTGTTGACACATTGCTTAATTACGGTTGAACGGGATTGTACTTTGAAAAACAATAAAAACTAATTAGTGAGTAATGGGCCAATCGCTAATTAATAACGAATGTAAATTAAAAAAGTAATGCAATAACGAAAGCCAAAAATAAATGCTTGTTCATAAAATTTGAAAACATCAAAACAATAGAATAAGAGACGTAAGTATTAAAATATATTGATTGAGTATTTTATCGAAGGCGGTATAAAAACATAATGTTAGATGTTGGTATAAAGCAGTCACTTTTGTGGTGTGACACATTAACTGAAAAAAAACAATAACTTTTCTTGTGTACACGGTTAACTTTTTTTTAAAGTAAAACTTCTTTACGCACGCTTGACTTGCGGAGTAAGCTGGTGAATGCGTGACGAGAGCGTTACGAAAAGTATGATCGGACGAGGGGAACGGTCGGGCGAGGCGAACGGAAGTTGAGAGGGAGATATAAATTAGTGAAGTTTTACTTCAGTCGTGAGGTCCAGTGGCGTAGCGTGGACTAATCAGAGCGTGGGCAGAGGCGCATCCGCGAGGCCCTTTTCTTTCAGTACCTGTTTTATACATTAACACAGTGGTCCTACCATTTTTTTATGAATACAAAAATAAAATATAATTTAGCAGAAAATATTTAAAAAGAGTTTATTTTATTTATTTATTTATTTATAAAACACATGATACTTAACCAACAATTTACATAAAGTAGATAGATATTCGATCACCATACTAGGCGGCTGCCTGTTTCATGGTGACCAATGGAGTATTGTTACTTTGTATGATATATGTAGTCTAGTGTGAACATAATAAATGGATCTAGATAAGTGATGCTAAAAATTGAAAACATTATAATAAAATAAAAATAAAAAGTAGAAAATAGAAAGGGTAAAACAAGTAATTTAGCATTAGGTTAAAAGAATGAACATAATTTTTTTTCGATATGGGTGCATGCAAGCACACAATATATACGTAGGTGCACATATCTATACAGACATAAACATACGTATATAGCTTTTTTTTTTTTTTTTTAATTTATATAGTCTAATCTTTTACAAAAATAATTTCTTTCGACTCTTTGCTTTGCTAAAGTCTGTAAGTAAGGATTTGTAGTCGATTTTTGAAGCTAACTCTGCTTCGATTGATAGTATTCCTAAAGCAGATAACCGTTCCTGTTTCATGCTATTTCTCAAATAATTTTTTATTATTTTTAATTTCGAAAAACTTCCTTCTGCGGATGCTGTACTTACTGGCATATGCTGCACTGAGGTCTAAAGCACATTCGTTTTTTTTAACACCAAACGGCTCAAAAAGAAGAAGATGGAGAGATATGAAATTACGAATATTAAGAAGGTCAACCTTTGCAAGATTTTTGCTCTATTTTAAACGAGTCGTGTTTTATTAAACATTTTCACAATTCTCGCATTGATTTTGTAGCTTTAAATGTAAGCGCGCTCCTCTAATATTCGTAATTTCATATCTCTCCATCTTCTTCTTTTTGAGACAACTCTTAAACAACATTGAACGAAGCACTGTGAATTTTTTCATATGTATATCTTGTAAAATAACTGAAACAAACGTGTTTATAATAATTTTTGGATCATAGTTTGCAATTTTTTTCTATTGAGGGAATTTTATTTCATTTGCGTTTTGACATGGGGAACGTCTAGATATTATCTTCAGGAATAACATATATTTTTTTAAGAGCTTTAAAACTTCACGTGTTTAAGGGAGATATGTAAGAAATCGGTAGGAATTCGGGTAGCGGCGGCTTTTTCATGGTATAAAACAAAGTTATTATTTTATTTCTCATAATGTTAGGTTTGTCAATCATAATATGCCAGAAAAAACCCTTTTAAAGTTAATATAAAGACAAGACTGATTAATTTATGCCTTATATTTATTTCGTGATTGGAATGCCCATTCGTTTCCCGAGAAGCTTGAAAAAGAATAGGGCTCGTGGTGAAGAGATTCATTTAAAAACAGAACACAACTATAAATTGAGTAGATTCTATTTGCCGTCCATTTGGTGCGGGCATAGCTCACACTCATGGAATTTTAACTCCCCATAAGCTAAGAACAGAAGCAACGTAATTTGTCTTTCTTTATTATCTGGCATGCTTAGAGTGTGGGATTTATAAGGTGCTTAATATAATGTATTTTTAACAAGAAAGGTTTGTCAAGTTCCGTACCCAAATAAATAACATTTTTTATATTACACTAGATACTAAATTCTTCTAAATTCCACAAAATACCTACTCCACAGAAATTCATTTCAATCAACAGCCGTAATTAAACAAAAAAATGTCATTTGAAATCGCCCCAGCGAAAGACCACCATTCAGGTTTGAATCGAAAGTTGGAATAACTTTAATCATGTTTTTTTCCTAGATCTGAATAACGAGGTACTTCGCAACTTTCTCCATCTTTTTTTCTTTCCACACTTACTTCAGCCTCACAACTTATTTAAACTCTTATAATTAAGAAAACTATATGAATGTAAAAGGTGCATAGATAGCAATGGTACATACTTTGATTAAATAAATATATTATATTAAAAAAAAATCGACTTTATGTTCCTCCCATACAAAACGCCAATTTCATACGAAAGGACCTAATATATAGTTCCCGTGAGCACTTAGGCCATAGACCCACTGTGCTATCTCCCATTTTACCTCATTCCTTTGATAGGAACCCAGTCCCTTTTATAAAGTTCACCAGGATTGTCATTGGAAATAAAGCTATGTCTTCTTGTTCGACAATGCGTCTTCCCAGGTCTCATTTCCCCTCTTCAATCCTTCTTGGTTCCCTGAAGGCCCCATGACAGAAGACGGCTTCATCTCCCCTCTCCACTCCTTAGTTCCCCGAAGGCTCCACGATGGAGAGTCCACCTCCCCTTGGTTCCCTAAAGACCCCACAAGGAAAGAGTCCACCCCACCTTGGTTCCCCCAGGGCCCCAGGAAGGAAGAGGACTACATCTCTTCTCTTCACTCCTCCTTGGTTCCCTAAAGGCCTTACAGAGGAAGATTTCACAGAGATGACCTCATTTCTCCTCTTCACTCCTACATGGTCCCCCGAAGGCCCCACATGGGAAGAGGACATCATATCTCCACTTCACTCCTCCTTGGTTCCACAAAGGCCCCGCGCTGGAAGAGTGCCCTTCCCCTTCGTTTCTTGAAGGCCCCACAAGGGAAGAGTTCATGGAGGTGGCCTCAGCTCACCTCTCCCCGGTTTTTCCTCTTGGTTCCTCCTACTGGCCCCAGAAAGGAAATCCACAGAGGTGGCCTCAGTTCTCCTAGATTCCCAAAGCCCCTAGTTTTCGAATGGTCCAATTTTTTCCCACGAGTTACCAGGGAAATAGAAGGTCCACTCCAGCAGAGCCCCGAGTGCTGGAGTAAGGTATAAATACTTCGAGATGCGACCTTGTTTCTCGGAGGCACTGTTCGTGACACTGTTCCCCAAGATATTCAGCCTTGAGCCCAACATTGAGCACGGTAGCTCACACCTTGGCTTGGGATGGCTATTGCAGGTTTGTGTTTCCACTTCCTGAGCGATGGGTTCGCCACACTCCCTATGCTAAAATCCATTGGTTAAGGAGGTGGCTTTTTATATAATTGCCTTCCAGACAATACCACTAGTTTCATTAGTCCTTTTTTAACTCGACCGAATTGGCATTTCATCTGTCTGTAAATCTACTGCTCTCGTTTAATTATTAAAACAAGCCTAATTTTGACAATTCTTTTTTCTTTTTTCAAATGTGAAATCGTCGTATTTATTTGGGCTTTCTTATTGGCTTTTAATTTTATTTTTCCTTTTTTTTACATGAATACCGAACAAGAGTCCCTACTGCTCCCGTCTGGAGCCAGTGGGACTACGGATCCCCAATTGGGGTATGTTGTGAGGCTGAAGGTAGTGGGGAGGTGAAGGAGATAGGGAAGACGAATGTGGGGAAGTACCTGGCTATTCAAATCTGGTCACCAAACACGGCTAAAGCCATTTCAAGCTACGTTTCAATTCTGAATGGTGGTTTTACCAGGGCGATACTGAGCGTATATTCCGCCCTAGAACGGGTCGCAAATATACTATATATTATTTTAAATGAATAAATTGTGAAACACAAATTAATCAAATACAATTTATTTGCCATCATTATTCGATCTCGCGACCTTCGGAGTGCGAGTCAAGAGCCTTACCGATGGACTACGCCGGCCGTCAATTTTTTAATTTCTTGTTACAAATTGTGTAATTCCTTTTTTGAAATTAAAGAAGGTGAAAAATAAATTAATAGTAGGTATTTAAGTTTCTACTTACAAATTTTAAAATTTCATTTACTTGGATATTACAAGATTTCGTGTCTATCGAAGCCTTCATCCACGATGCATCGATTCATAGTAAATACTCGTCCCGGCCGAAGAGCCGCTCGCTTTGTTTAGCAAACAAACTTAACTTCTCATTGATCCCTTTACATGCCTCTGTTAATACTTCGACTTTGCCAAGAGAGATCACCGTCAGCTTAGAAGAAGCCTTATGCAGGAATTTAACATGTTAATGTATACTACAATGAAGTGAACGTCAATGGGTAAGATTGAACGAAGAATGAGAAAAAATCTCTATTTGAGATTTTTAGAATGTAGTAGAACTGAAGGAAATGGGATGGGAATGGATAATAAAAAGTAATGTACAGGTAGGATTGGACTACTGCTAGAGACCCGCAAGATCCGGGTCTAGGGCCCCAACGCCTGGAGGAACTGGGACCTTTATTTGCCCAAATACTCATTATTCTAGAGGCCCCTTTTTCATAAATTCTATATGCCAAAAATGGTTCAAGTTGAAGAGTTTAAACAATTACTAATAATTACTTGATGACATGTTTATATCAGAATGTAATGTTTTACGTCTTTCATCATATTTTCCGTTGTCTTATTTATCATGTTTATGTTGCACCGTGTTTTCCCATATTTTACCACGTTTTGATATGTTTAACCATGTTTTAATACGTTTCTCCACATTTTTACGTAAAATATGGGAAAACATGGAAAAATATAATAAAACATGTTTAATCATTATCGACATGGTAAAACACATGAAAAAACGATAAAACCGGGAAAAATTGGTTAAATTTGGTAAAACAAAATAAAACATGGTACATCACTAGAAATTACAAAATTACGTGAAAGATGGTAAACATACGGTAAAAAAATTTAAAACATGGTAAAGCACAGGAAAAAACGCTTAAATATGGAAAAGGTGGTTAAAACCATAAAAAAATATTAATAAAAACGAGCTAAACATAAACAGCCTATTACGGTTACACAGACATGTGTGTGGAAGACGCATCACGTGAATATTATTACTCGGCAGTTGCTTCATAGAACTGAAATAATCACAGAACTTGAGTAGAACTTACACAGAACGTGAAAATTTACTTAAAATATTTGATGATTTTTTTTAAACAACCCGTCCTTAAACTATTGTTTGCCTTAAATTTACAACTTGTTCTGAATACGACATACGAATCCCTTAATGTACCAAAAGTAGTCTAAATTGATTTTTTTTACACAGCTTGAAAATGGTCTTGGAAACCGAAATAGCTCTAACAAAGACACATTCTAAAATACTTGCTGAACTTGATATAACATTATTAAATTTAATTTTAATTAAAATTAAAAAAATTAAATGGAGTTCTCCGAATTAAAGACAAAAACAATTAATAAATTAAATGATTTTCTTAGAAAATGTACTTATGAGTATATACAGCATTTAAAAAGATTGTTGAAATATCCACCGAAAACTAAAAACTATAGTTTAGTTAATAAGAAAAATGATTATTCTTAACGAGGTTTGTGGATGCCGATTGGGCATCATGTACCTTAAATAGAAGGTCATATACTTGGTTCTGCTTCATAATGCAGAATGTATCATATATTATGAATGCAGAAAGCAAAGAACAGTTGACATTAGTTTAAATTATTTAAGAACTGTGATGAATTGCATTAATCAACAGTGAAAATTAGAAAATATCGTAGCTTCCACCTTACGAATGGATAAATAATATTTCAGAATTATAACGAAATCAACACACTAGCGGCACCTAGCGGATTAAGTTTGATTGGACCATGGAGACAGTAGAGATCCATAATGTTTAAACTCGTGTCAAGTTTTGATAATTAGAACACAGAGGCTTCTAACATCTTTACTTTTCCCGGGGTTCCCAAAAAGGTAGGCGCGATAATAAACACAAAGAATGATTAACCAATCACAAAAGTGGAGGGCGTGTTCAGATTTTGAACAAAGAAATGGACTTTGAACTAGGCAATTAATCAGAGATTTATGGAAAAAAATATCGTCATCAACCGAAAGATCAATACACTATAATGTAAACAGGGTCTCACGCCCGGTGCATCAGGTACAATGACCCTAGATTTAAGATATACAATCAGTGCAATGAAGGTGTTGACGACCGCCGTTAACGAACAAATTAATCCATATTATGTTGGAAAAACTATGCAAGAAAATAACAAGAAAATTTTAATAAGAGGAAAATTAAAGAAAAGACGTGCAAAACATAAGAAAAACTACTGTAGGGATATTTAGTTGTATAACGAGTACATAGAAAGTCAAGGAGGCCAGATTAAGAGAAAAGCGTACATTTAACATTTAAAAGGAAGAAAAACGCTGGAAATTAGGGATGTCACTTTTAGATGAAGCAATAACGTCAAGGGAAACGATTTGGAAAGATAATCTAATGAAAAAAATGGACGATTAAACGGAAGTGTTTATTGAACAATATAAGATTTCGACTTAATTTTGCGTTTTCAGACGAGTTTAAATAGATATCGTTATATATTTGGAATAGGGTGATCATTCTAGTTACATTGCGATAGACAAAGTAAACAAAAAGCATTGTTTTACGTCAATTGTTTGAGGAGAATTCTATGAGAAATAAGACAGACTGCAAGAAAAAATGAAACATTATTTGAGTTGACGACCTCACACATGGTTCTGTTATTTAAACAACCAGAAAACGAACATGGTTTTAGGCGATTAAACCCATTTTAATGGCTTTTTGGACGATAAAAATCATCATTGGTCATATGGACAGTTTACTTTAACTAAAAACGATTAGATTTTATTACCCTCGAATAAACGCTGAGTTATTGGTGAGTACATCGAAGTCCAGACCTAAACACATGTCAAATTTTAAATTAATGTGAATTCAGGGAAGAAAGGGACGGAATTTGGGGGAAGATCCATATGAAGTAATAAAAATTGACATATATTTAAGGGCCGAAGTGGAAGTTTCTCCTAAAAAAAAATGTGGAAAATAACATAAAAAGTAGTAGTATATAGAAAATGAAATTTTCTAAGAGGTGACATACATCGAAGACGAAACGGGGGGTAGTAAAAAAAAAGAAAATAAAAACAATTAAAAGATGATTCCGTAAGGAAAACTCATGAAAATTCAGAAGTATCGATGAAAACAATAAATTTGGCTTGGAATGTAACTAATCATATAGATGTGGATAATAACATAAGGATAAAAGAGGAAATTCGTAGGAAGAGTGTTGTGAATACAAGAAAATTCTAGGGGAAAGGGGAAAATTCAGATATACTACGTTAATAGAGAAAATACGGGTTTTAATGGAAAAATTCATACAAGTAGCAGTGAGATAGAGTGGAATTTATAAAAATTGCAACTCGAAATTGCATAGTAAACATTTCGATATGGAGATAATCATGATTTGTGATAGGTACGGAAAAATCGAGACGCAAATATAGTTATCGAAGACGGACCTTTTACGAATTGAGAAAAAAAATAACTAAAAAATTATGAAATTCAAGCTAATTCTGTATGACCAACAGACAAAAGGAATGAGGGGCATTTTGACGTAATATCGCCGGTCCGATCCTGGAAAAATGTTTAAACGAGATAGGGCATGAACAAAGTCATGAAAGGTGGACCTAACGACAGTTAAACAAAAATGACAGAATCGATATATGAAATCTCGAGTTGTTAGAGATTAAATTCGTGGATCAAAGATAGCTTAGATAGGCCATTCTAATCCTGAGAGGGGTTTAAAAGACAGGACTTAGTGATTTTTCGGGAGTCATCGCGGGTTTTTGAAAAGCGGAAGTTGGTGTGACGTGACGATACGTTCGGTAATTTACTGGTGGAAAAATTCTAATTAGTTAGAATCACAGGACTTAGAAAAATTTCATATTCGAGCCAGTGTCTTATAAATATTTGAGAAATTAAAATCAGTGGGAATAGAAATAAAGTTTACGTTTTATTTAATTGTGAAAAGTTAAAAGTTCTGTAATAAATACAATTTGATTAGTGGAAAATTCGGTTTTTATAATCAATAAATATCATATTTGGAGACTTAGTAATGTCGCGACAAGTGTCGGTGTGGTAATTAAATAAAGTGATGTAATAATAATAAATCTGGAGGTTGAAATAAATAAATAAGTGCATCCAATTAAACGGAAAAGTTCAATGAAAATCTTTAATTAAACTGAGTGTTTTAAATAAAGTACTATAATCAAAGTGTTGTTGGTGTAGCGAAATAAAAAATAAAAACCAGTGTTAGTTATCATAACGGTGATAGTTCCTTTAAATAAAGTGCAAATCGAACGTAATAGCTTATCTCAGGAGTAATCTGGTGTTAGATAAAGTAATAATAATAAACATGGACTTTGGAATAAATAATACAAATTATTAAATTGTTGTTGAATGAGATTGTGGTAACTTAATAATAATTATTATTTCGGAAAGTTTAAATAAATAGTGAAATACGTTATCTTACTGCAAAATAGAAGAGTTCGGTGACAAACAAAAATAAAAATAATAAAAATCTTATTTCGTAAATAATCGTGAAGTGGTTATTGCTTAAAAATTATAATTTAAACGGAGTGTTATTTTAACGATGGAATAATTATAATAATAAATCTGGAGGTTGAAATAAATAATAAATAAATAAGCATGATAATAATCTGTTCGGTATTTAGTTGTATAACGCTTTGTTGCGAAATAAAAGTACGGTGGGAAAACGAACACAAAATAAGTAATTAATTGTTAAATTTAATTTAAAAAGTGTTAAGTTAACCAACGAGATTTGAAATAAAATGCGGTTAGAACGATAAACATCATTTAATTTAGATAGATTAAACGGGAATAAAATAAAATTGAAGTCGGAAAAATTTTATTTGAATTTAGTTGATAACATAGGAGTAGGTATTAGGTAAGGAAACACAAAAGGGTCGGTCGTGTAGAACCCGACGGAGTAGACCTTTTGGGGTAAGTTTTATTAAAAATTAAAATAAAAAAATTTTCAGGTTCCAAGGTGAGAGCGGCATGCAGCAGACAGTTGGTATTTGAATTAATTTTATAACAAAGTATTACTTGCTTAATATGTGACATGTACCTATATTGAAATATTATATATAAAGTATGTATATTTATATATATATATATTTATATTTATCCCAAGAAAATTCTAATAAAAAAAAACACACTTAAATAAAATTAAAAGGTATCGATTGCTAATACCTACTTAGAACGCACTATGCTATTTAAAAAATAGTTGTGTGCTAGAAAAATTTCAAGTTCATATTTTATACTTATTTTATTAATATATGTACTATTATAATTTCAGCTAATATAAAATGATAAAAAATGAGTTATGATATTAGAATTTATTTCAATTATAATATAATTGTATATATATCAGTATATTTATTTATTGAGACAAAATATATATGTATATATATGTATGCATTATAATTATATTTATCGGGGATCAGGTCAGGGCAATTGCGAAAAGAAATTACCACTATTAAATTCAAAAGAAAAATTTAGGACCATAAATCTCACATTCGGGAATGTTTTAAAACCAAACAAATCTCACGTTTGGAATCTAGGTCATGAAGCCAGCGGGAATGTTTACATAATTGAAATTGTTTATAAAACAACTCGGTCATGGGGGCACTGGGTCAGATGCTTAAAGGAAGATGTACCTGGGTCCTTCATAGGTGGTTGACAGGTATTAGTATTATAGTAGGTTAGGTTATTATATAGGTTATAATATATTTATTAGGTAGTTGATAGGTATTAATATTAACTTTAGAATGGGACAAAGCCATGAAATGGCGCAATTATAGAAAAAGTTTTAAACACAATCTTTAATTTGAACATGAAGAGATAAATTTTGAACTGAACAATTGAAAATAAATAGATTTATTATAAGCTAGTCAAATAATAGGTACATCAAACATTTGGAAAATCACGGGTTAGTTTAGGAGTGTATTGAAGAATTACATGGAATATTCGAGGAGAAATTTATAGAACGATTACTCTCGTAGGTATCAATCACTTACAAGAAGCAGTTGAAAAATCACGGGATAGCCTAATAAAAAGTATCAATCATTTACAAGAAGCAGTTGAAAAATCACGGGATAGCCTAATAAAAAGTATCAATCATTTACAAGAAGCAGTTGAAAAATCACGGGATAGCCTAATAAAAAGCATCAATCATTTACAAGAAGCAGTTGAAAAATCACGGGATAGCCTAATAAAGGTATCAATCATTTACATGAGACAACTGAAAAATCACGGGATAGTAAAAAATTTTACCAAAAGTTGAACCTTGGGGGAAAATTTAGAAAACAGTTCAACAATAGGAGGCAGTGGTCGCTCCTAAAAAAACAAGGACCATTAACCAAACACATAATAGAGATGGCAATCTCTTAAATAAAACTGTCAACCAAACAAATCAAAAAGCTTGGAATTTTCGGCACTCCAGAACAAACCGAGATAATTTCTTAATCTATTAGTATCTATTAATATTTCCCACTCTTGGTATGTATATATTCGGTCATCGGTTAAGGTTTTGTGCAGAATTCCTTCCCACGAAATCCGAGCTCGGGATTTGAGACTGGCTAGACTCAAAATTGCGAGTTATAATCCTACCCAAACGTATGTTTACATATATATCTTTCTATGTACTGTACATTGGATGATGTGGACCCGCTTACAGCAAGCGTTTTAGACTCGACAGAGTTACTCTCACATCATTTCTTGTACGTGGAGGGAGGATTCACGACCCGTAACTCTACACAACACCGTGAGTATATGATTGCAGATAGGACGAAACCGGTTCGCCCTAAGTAAATAGTAGACCTTGGAGGAGTAGGAATTTGGGGGTTTCGGGACTTAGGGAAAGACCTGAATGACGTGCACGACGACATGGAAGATTGACAGAACAAGGTACTAAGACCCTCTGGAAAATCGCGTCGGCTGACTGTGCGAAGTTCTAGTTGATCCTTGACCATCCTGTTAACTTGCAGGAGGATAGGAGCCAAATTTTCGGCAGAAAAAGGGTATTCTGAGTTCGTCTAATATGCAATCTATTAATTACATTAACCTACTAAACCCATCTTTATATGTACCTTATAGCAGCTGAATCGGATTGGAGAGATGACATGCAGATACAAAACAATCATAATCAAATTTACTAACAATTAACCATTTGAGTCATACTTAATTATTTGTTCAATTAAACATGCGTAATTCGATTAGTACAGGTTATTTAGGAGTTCGTTAGGATGTAGGGAAACATAATAAGCGACGGAGGAAAGTTAGCTCTTTTAGAGAAAGTATTTAAAGTCAGATTTGCAAGGGAGAGACCAATACAGTTTGAAACTCAACGCTCTGTCCAGAATCAAGAAGTTACCACAAAATGAAAGTAATTAAAGTCCCATATCATAAATCAAAAAAATTACACAACGTTTGATGGAGTTTAATTACAACATAAATACGAAAATATTTACATTCAAGGTCGTAAATAACGTATTAATTAGTTAAGTACATATATCTCTAAAGATATATAGTGCAAGGGAGCTTTAAGTAGCTTTCTGTAGTTATCAAAGAAAATAAGGGTCCAATTTTCATGAAGGCTTGTGTGACGTAGGGAAGGAATTTTCCATCCCTACTACACACATGCAAAGCCTTAAAAATTCAAATATCGATCAGAGCCAAAAGAAAAGTTCAAGAAAACTTGAAGGGATGAAAGAACAAAAAAAATATTTATATATTTAAAAGTTAAAAGGGGGAAAGGAGAAAAATTATCACAATCTTAATCAAATATCATAGAGCATGATAATACAAGTTGGCGAAATAGAACGTGCATATTGCGTCATCTTTTTTGTGGGGTATTTGGCGCGCGAGCGGGGGGAGCCTGGCAGGATTAGATAGAGGTACGTATGCAGTTTTAGTAGCCATGAGTCAGTTTGACGGGAAGCGTCGCGCGTTTTGTGTTCACGCGTTTTACGAGAACGGTCGTTTGTACATCTATGCAAGGCGACTATATTGTACTGAATATGGATTACAACAAATTCGCGAAGCCCCCAGTGCAAATTTAATTAAAATATGGATAAAGCGTTTTGAAGAGACCGGTTCAACGTTTAAGTCACGAGCTAAAAGTCGTCCAAGAACATCTAGGACCGGAGACAATATTGAAAGACCAAGACTTCGGAGCAAGGTTGGCGTTTGCTTAAGAAATGCTTCACCGATTTTCCAATTTTGACAATATCCCTTTTTTCTGACGAGGCTCATTTTCAATTAAATGGATTCGTAAACCGTCAAAATTGTCGTTATTGGAGCAGTGAAAATCCGAAACTCTGAAAAAGTGACTGCATTTTTGAAGATTCGCGAGGACAAAACGACACTGTTAACACCGACCGCTATGTTGCGATGTTAGAAGAATTTTTGACTCCAGAACAAGAAAAATCAAGAATAGTGAATTCAACAAGATGGAGCTACCAGTCAGTTCAGGTTGTGAGACAGATGTTCCCAGCCAGACTAATTTCTAAAAAAGGTGATATCCCATGGCCCCCAAGTAGCCCAGATCTAACGCCTCCTGACTTTTTCTTGTGGAGACACCTCAAAAAAAAGATCTACATCAACAATCCGAGAAACATCAGTCAGCTGAAAACAACAGTCAGCTAGTGAAATGGCAGCATCACACCAGCATTACTGAAGAGAGTTTTCACAAATCTCGCGCACACGATTAGAGGAGTACCGTTTCAGAGATGGCCGTCATTTAGACGATGTTTTTTTAAAAAAATAAACCTCATTTACTTACCTTATAATTCCTAAATTTTATTTCAACTATCCTTATAGTATTTATTTTTTACCTATGTTTAAAATACGCACGTTCTATTGCGCCACCCTGTACTTATTTATACTGAAAAAAGAAAATCATTTGGAAATAACTCACTTAAAGACTAACGATTTTCAGTCAAATTTAAACAAGTATACAAGCAGTAATTATGGAAGCGTCAAAAAGGGTAATAACCATAAATAATTTCCGTCATTTTACTCGGAAATCAGTAAGGACATAAGTAATAAAATAGAAGCAATAAGTTTTTCACAATAAGTACCTATCTAGAAATGATATAAACGTATTGTCTATAAGTGGTTTAAACCACAGTTGGATAATGCCTTCAGAAGGTGAAACAGCTGTCACGGGTAATAATAAAATTATATGGCAGAATTGGTTTAAAAACTGTTTTTAAAAATTAAATAATAATATTCTTGAAGATATAAAAGAAATTACAATTAAAATATAGATCTACAAAATAAATTTGCAAAATTTACGATTATTTAATTTATTTTACAATATTTCCTGTTTCACAATGTTTAACAGTCATTTCTCGGGTAAATCGTGTTTTTCCTGTTTAATCATGTTTTATCGTGTTAAACCATGTTTCACAATATTTTCTGATATTTTACCGTGATGTATCGTGTTTTTCCAAAATTTTTATCATATTTTATGTGAATTTTTTTTTAAGTGGATGTTAAATTTACAAATGGAACGCCCAGGAATCTAGATCGCTCGACGCGTTTTTTGTAAGTAAAAACCTCTTTAGCACCGTTGTGATTTTAAACTCGATGAAACGAAAAATCGCCACACTAAAAAGAAACATGCACGTTGTTATGCGCCGCGTTGCGCGCCCGTTGTTATGATGGGCCCTAAACATGTCCCAGGCCAGCTCACAGCAGAGACAAAAGTACCCTCTATTCCAGGGGCAGGTCGCACGAATGCTTCGGAACTCTCATCTCCCCACGGTCGTCCGGGAAATACACTCTAGGAAATGCTCCTGCCGAGGCAGAATAACAACAGGATTGAGTTAAATAGATTCATGTATTGCAAATTCAAAACACAGTTTCATAGGTGATTACAGTACAATTCAACACAAGAAACGCATATTACACAAACCTAGCTATCGTGTTTATACCTCGTGATCTCTGAAACGAAGCTCCCTGAGTGATGGCTTTTCGCGAGGGTTTACAGTCTATCGTTAAAGGACACAAACAGAAGAGGGAATATTTGTACAGCTTACATGATGTTCGGGGATCCACGCCTTCCGGGTTCAGCAGGGGGCACTTCCGAGTCTAGGACAGGACCCGAAGTTCACACAGGCATGGCAGAATACCAGCGCTAAAACCCGTATGTACTTCAATTAACATCACAGATGTAATTGCGTTCAAATTGGTCGACAGAAATTAGCCGCGAACTCGGTGTTCGATCCGGGGGAGCGTAACGTGTTCCCGAGGCCGCTTGCAATTCTCGACTGGCGGGATGCGTTGGTGTGCGCGGGAGTGCAGAGAGGGGAGGAGGTAGGAAGCAGGAAACAGGGGGGAGCGGGGTGTTGCTGTCCGCGGTGGAGCTCCAGTGGGCTCGAATTCTGTCGTTTAGGGCGTACC
The DNA here is from genome assembly GCA_917880885.1 of Limnephilus marmoratus. NCBI lineage: Eukaryota > Metazoa > Arthropoda > Insecta > Trichoptera > Limnephilidae > Limnephilus > Limnephilus marmoratus. Next base: position 28,073,856 of record OU862916.1, read on the forward strand.
ATAACACTTCCCCCCGCGCTTGGAAAAAAAGCGACGTGGCAATGGAGCTGTAGGGAAAAAAAATCCTCTTATGCTTCCATCGGGGTTTTTGAGAGATTCGTTGCTTGAGAGATTGCCTAGCTAGAACATACAGTTTATGCTATAGTTTAGGTCACAATGTTTGTAGGGAATGGATGGGGGTACATAGAATGTTTGGAAAAGACAACTCTGGGGAAAGTACATGGTGTAAAACAACATACAAGGTTATGCAATTGAAAATAACAATACACATGGTTATGCAATTGAAAAAATGACAATACACATGGTTATGCAATTGAAAAAATGACAATACACATGGTTATGCAATTGAAAGAATGACAATACATTTGTACAAGAGAAGAGAAAAGGTGTGATTCTAAGGTTTCATTGGTCTGGGAGCTAAGTTTGCGAAGCGTGGATTTGTTTGGTTTCGGAGAATTTCGAAGAAAAGGACGTGGTTTCACAGATTCTAAGGATTACATTATCACTGCAATCAGACCCATTTGAGATAACACTCAAGAGTACACTTAGGCCTTAGAAAACACCTGGTTTGGTTGAAGACGTTGAAGTTCACAAAGTGGAGACTGTGGTTGCTGTGCCGCGACTATGGTTACAGAGGCCATTGAAGAGAAGAATCCAGTATCTGCAGACATGCCAGTACGAATCCTAAGTGTTATTATGGTAAACACGGATCGTATATAATGGTTATTGAAGCATAATGTAGCTCAAGATAACTTGTATTGGTACGCATTCAGCGAATACTGGTGGGTCAAGGTAATGATGGTTTACACATGACGATATATGCGTCACTGCATGACAGAGCAAGAGACGGCAAGGTTGGCATTGATAGCAAGAGTAAGAACAAACCTAGGAGCTAGCGTGCCCAAAAGGTAGTTTAGAGTGTCATAATGTATGGTGGGACAACTCAGCTTGCTGTGGCACGACAAGACAACATACATATGAGCGGTATGGTCTGTGCTTTCAGGAACAAATACGTAGAAAATGGCAGCAGGAGGGACCTTGTAACCACAGCGCGTGCTGTCAGGAAGTGAAGCTCAGCTTGGCTGTCGGTGATGACATCCGCCTGGGCTTCTTTTTAAATCCGGGAGAAATTATTATTAGAGCAAAATTCTTGAAGTTTACCTGCCTAGGGACCAATGAAGAAAAGGTTTGGAGAGAAACAAAATGTGTCCAGAAAATGAAATAAACGAAATTTTAACCACCGACTCAGAGAGTGACGAAGAGAGATTCCTAACTAAATTGTGATTACATGAACATTTTCCTTTTCCAGGATGACTTGGCGCTTGCCGAGTGACAATATGTCTTGGTTAAAAAACAACCGGCCCTCTATGGCCTATGTTAACATAAGATGGTAACATTTTCGTAGAATTTCAAAGAACAAGACAAAGAATCGTGAACTAGTCACGGCAAAGGGAAACCAATTCATGAATAAAGGTTGTCAAAAAGGAGACAGACGTTACGCCAAGTGCATATCGTACATATCCAACATTCATGAATGTGTTTCGTAGAATTGAGAAAGAGAAAATAGGTGAGACATATGCAGAGATTGAGGGGGAAAACCTGTAGATAACCGGACAGTTACCTATTCGAACTCCAAGTGAGGGCGAAATATGGTCAACGACAGATTTTTCACTTCATAACATAATCTGAGAACATGGGGGAATGGGGGGGAGGAGGGGAGAAGGGAGACGAGTTACGAAATTTGCTAGAGACTGGACTAATTTCCAATTCAAGCTCTATGTGAAAATGAAACATAATCAACCAGCAGATTTCCTGACTCTTTACATTTATCAGAAAAGGGTGAGGAGAAATTTGAATACACATTATAACAAAGAGGCTAATCTTTCGCGTGTATTGGGCAAAAGATTAGGGGTCATTTTAAAACTTCTACATGATTGTGAGAAAAGACAGACCCTTGCTCCAATTTCACAAACCTGGGGGTTTTCTTATTCGTTCTCCAGACAACGAGTTAGGTGGTTTTGTGCTCAATCGATTAACTCCCACAGCACTATGCCCCATAATTGACAGTGAAGCTGAAAACTAGTCCTTTTGGGATAGTAGATATTCCTGGGCTTCTTTCCTTTTGCAAAGAAGTAAAAAAACAGGAAGTCCACGGGCATCGGCGTTGAATGACAACAAAGGGTTGTGGACTACATTTCGTAGATCGCACACAAAAGGTTTGATATTATTTCGTTCGCACGACTCATGGTAAGTGTTTTAACGTCTCCACGTATGGTGTACAAAATATGTAAGTACACACAAGATATAACTCAATTATAGACAGAAGTCAAAGAGCTTATACAATGCATCTTAAAGAAGATGGCAAAGCCGATATTATGTCGTTCACACGAATCACGGTAAGTGTTTTAACGTCTCCACGTGTAGTGTACAGAGTTTATACACAATTATACATAAAAGCGGTGCTCACGGCAAATAAATGACGCACGACCAGAACAGGTTATACAAAAGGGTGGTACTCATGGCAAATATATCACACGACCAAAATAGAATGTACAAAACGGTACTCATGACAAATATGTCACACGACCAACTCAATAACATTTAGCTATGAGCAAAAGTGATTATGACGAACTTCTCGTATTGTGGCAGGTATTTTAAGGATCCCTCCTATAATGTAACAGGGTTGCGTTTAAATACAACACAATAAACGTTAACAATGCTTGTTTTAACACAGTATATGAAGATTTGTTAGATTAACTAACTCCGTAGCCCAGGAGCGTACGATAGAATAACAAGGAGGTAAACAATTTAATGTCACTTCGTATGTTATAAAGGCGGGGTGATGACAGAGTACATTTCTGTTTACACCATGTGACAAACAAAGACAGACCTATATGGTTTTACATACTGTCTATTGTAGCAACTTCGGTGGGGACAAACAAAAGGGACCAATTGTGGTTTTACATACCCTTTGTGCAGTTACAACATACCAGGTTATGTGCAATTTAGGTTGCAAATACTTGGTTAAATGGCGAAACAAGAGTTGAATGCCTATGTTTGCAAAACGATGATCAAACAAAACATTGATGATTTACGTTAAACTGCGGTTATTTATGTACGGAAAACAGGGCTGCCGTTAGGTTTTATTAACCTTTTCCGTCAGGGTTGAGGCATGTAATACAAGACATACATGTTGTGAAGAGGGACAAATCGAGGACTTCTTATAACAACAAAAGACCGAGTATTTGGTTTTACGTACTTTAGTTGAAACGGGCCCAAGAAGATTTGTATAAGGGTGGAAAGACCAATTTAAAGGCTTTTCCTTTACTTATATACATATGATTTCAAAATGGACGTGTCAAAATCCAATTTGTTAGCAAAGAGCTCGGGTAGGACGCCATCAATTTTTTAACATTTGAGAAAAATTGAAAACTACTGTACACAAAGAATGTGATTATGTGAGTAACCACTTATTTTTACCATGATGAGTAAAATATGGAGTATGTTAAGATGGTTTACTAGTCCTGGGTCGTGATTTAACGCTTTGGAGTTTACCAAATCCGACTTTAGAACGACGCTCCAGTACTTACAGAACATAAAAGAAAAAATTTTGAAGAGATTCCTTCCGATATGATGAAAAAACAACAAACAAAAATGGTGAAAATTACAATATTGCATTACATAGCAAAGCGTGCCATGGCATGAACGTTGCGTAGTGTGAGGGGTTGAGAGGCAATGATTTGGGTTCATGACTTCCCAAACACTGTGACTCGAGGGGTGTCTCTGCTCTAAAGTGATCAATTTTGGAACAGGTGAGAAAAAAAGAAAAAAAACAAAAAAACGTGTGGAACAAAAATTACGGTGGTTGCCAATTCATAAACATGAACGGGGCAAACTACGCCGTAGAGTGTACATAAATTTACAAAAATGATTTTTTTTAACAATATTCGTTTCATCAACAAAAGGGTGGACATGTAATTGACACTTTACACGCCAGTCATTGTAAGACTTGATGTGCTTACCAAAGGGTTGTGGTGATACACACTGGATCATTTTGAGTTTGCTGAGATAGTGGGGGCAGTTTTACTTGACTCCTCACTTCCAGTCTTTGCAATATCCTTAATATGGTAATTACCAATGTGCTTTCCAGAGGAGTCAGACAAAGAGTACACTAGATCTGATATCTTTCTTAGAACTTTGGCCTTCACGAAACGTGGTGCCAGCTTGGCAGAGAAATACATGGCTCCTTGGGAAAGTGTGTTGTTCTTTCTCCAAACTATGTCTCCAGTATTGAAGGTGACATGTTTCCTACGTAGGTTGTATCTGTCCGCGCTCTTTTGATGAGCCAGGAGTAAAGCATCAGTGACTTCACTGTAGATGGCCGACAGTTCTTCCAGACGATGGGCATAGTCCGCGGTAGGGTTGCTTGTGGCGGCAATTGACGTAGGAAAGTTTGTGTCCCTATGTAGAGAACCGTGAACAACTTGTTCCATACCGTGTTTTAAGAAGAAAGGTGTGTAACCAGTGGCCAGGTTAACCGTGTTGTTCATAGCAGCCTGAATTTTATCTAGGTTTTTACACCAAGTACGTTGATCTTTATCAACTAGAATAGCTAGAGCTGTGTTGATTGTCTGGTTATAACGTTCGACAGTGTTATTCTGTGGAGTATACAAGGTGTTATAGTAAATGTCCTTGATTCCGTATTTGGCAAGAAAATCTTTGAATTCTTGGGCAATAAATTGTTTTCCGTTATCAACTATTATGGTTCTGGGTGTTCCGTAAGGTATAAAAATGTGTTTTTCCAGGAGTTTGATGATGGCGGACGCATTGGCTCTTTTTAAAGGGAAGATCCAACAGAATTTAGTGAAAACATCCACTACACTAAGTATGTGCATGTGTCCGGCATAACTTCGAGGAAAGGGTCCGACGAGGTCCATTGACAATGATTGTAGGGGTCTGTCGGCACGTTTGGGATTACCCATTAGGCCGGCAGGTGCTGCCGTGCTATGTTTATAAGCTTTACAAGTTTCACATTTAGAGATGTAATTGCGAATTTGCTTAAAGAGACCAGGCCAATAATACTTCAAGGCGATTTTTTTATACGTCTTGAAATTTCCTGGGTGTATGGAGTCGGGAGCACTATGATTGTCAATGATTATTTGTTCTCTACCTTCGAGGGGAACGACAAGTTTCCACGAGTAATCTTCGAGGATGGATAATGGTGCCTTGCAATTACGGTATAGTTGTCCTTCTTTTATGATAAAATTAGGAAACTTTTGTTGGTTATTTTTGCAACCTTCGAAGATTTTCAAGTACCACTCATCTTTTGTAGATGGAGGGGGGGCAATTGTGTCAACATTTAATGAAGCTAGTTCAATTCTTGAAAGGGCGTCGGGAACAATATTGTCCGCGCCTTTACGGTGAACAACATCAAAATTGTATTGAGACAAACGGGAGAACCAGCGAGCGAGCCTACCGGAGGGATTACTTAAAGAGATCAACCATTTCAAACTACTATGGTCTGTGACTACAGTAAATTTGCTACCGTCTATGTAACCGCGGAAATGGTGAACAGAATCCAATACAGCCAATAATTCTTTCTCGGTAATTCCGTAGTTTTTCTCGTGTTTGTTTAGTGTACGGGAAAAATACGCTACAGGGTGTTCGCCATCTGGGAATTCTTGAGTAAGGACTCCACCGATTCCTACATTGGAGGCATCCGTGTGGAGGGTAAAAGAGAGTGCACAATCCGGGCAATTCAGAACGGGAGCTTTTTGAAGGGCATTTTTTAAAGTTGTGAACGCTTCTTCAGTTTCGACAGACCATCGGAAATTGCTGACGCCTTTACGAATGCCGGTAATTTTATTTAAGGGGGCTGCAATAGTGGAAAAGTCTTTGATGAATCTCCTGTAGTAACCTGCAAGTCCAAGGAAACCTTTGACTTCCTTCGCGTTTTTGGGTCGGGGAAAATTTGCCATGGCTTCCACCTTAGCGGGGTCTGTTCTTAGACCTTTTTCGTCGACAATGAATCCCAAATAACGTAGACGGGACTTACAGAATTCAGACTTCTTCAAGTTGATGGTTAAACCAGCGAACTTGAGTTGTTGGAAAACTTTTTCCAGCATTAATAGGTGTTTTTCAAAGGTATCGCTGACGATGATGAGGTCGTCAAGGTAACAAAACAGGCTATTATCGACTTCAGGACCGAAAAGTTTGTCCATCAGTCTTTGTAACTCGGCGGGGCTGTTTTTTAGACCAAAGGGTAATCTTTTAAAATGGAACATTCCCCTACCAGGTACAACGAAAGCAGTTTTTTCGCATGATTCTGCGTCCAAGGGTATTTGCCAAAACGCTTTGCTGAGATCGACAGAAGAGATGAACTTGGCGTTACGCAGCTTGTCTAAGGTTGCGTGAACGTGAGGTAAGGGATACGCATCAGCTTCCGTGCAAGAGTTTAAACGTCTACTGTCGAGACAGAAACGTGCAGAGCCGTCTTTTTTAGAAACCAAAAGAGTTGGGTTGGTCCATGCACTTCTGCTGGGAACCGCCACACCCATTTTTAACATTTCGTCAAGTTCGTTTTCTAAAAGTTTAAGTTTTTGGGGGGCTAAGTTGTAATAACGTTGCTTGATGGGTGGGCCATTGGTTTTGATATGGTGTTCCACCAAATTTGTCAAACCTAGTCCACATTTTTCGAAGGATATTGATTCGAATTTATTGACCATTTCCTTTAGTTGGAGAGCCTGGTCCGTGCTTAAATTTTCGTGAGGTATTATTGTGCGGATCTCACTAATTTGAGCGGCAGTGGAGGTTTCGCCAAGAGTATTAAATACTTGGGGAGCAACATTGAATGCCTTCCAGAAGTCAACGCCAAGGATGAAATTCTGGGATATAGAGGGCACTATTAGAAAATTGATTGTAACTATTTTATTGTTACAATTAATTGGCAGGGCAAGGGCACCGATGACCGGCTGAGAAACATTATCTGCAGTCGTCAGGTGTGTCGATTGGGGCGAAATTCTAACATCACTGTTAACAAAAGGCAAGTGAGCATTGTTGCCAAGACAGCTGATAGATGCCCCACTATCGAGTAATCCGGAAAAGGTCACATTGTTAACAGAGAAAGAAGCATAGGGTCTCCCATCTTTAGCTTGTTTGCAACAAACCGAAGAAACATTTAAGGTCTGGTTAAAATACTTAATGTGTGCTAACCAATCAGTCCATTCTTTAGACCTTGGTTCAGAATGGGTGCCTGAGAGGTTATTATTTAGTTTTTTGGCCTCTTCATGTAGAAATTTGGTGGGGGCTTGGAGAAATCCACCTGAGGTCTGACATCGCTTGGGTTTTGTAACCTTTCCATGTTGTGCCTTGATTTCTTGAAAATATTGCGCAGTTCGTCGCGTGGAGGAGAGCGGTCCCTAGAGTGATGCCTCTTGAAAGTTCGGGGTTCCTTGGATTCCAGAAACCTCGCTTGCTTGAAACAAGTAGTGGCCAGATGGCCTACTTTTTTGCAAAAAGAGCACACTTTTTTGTTGTCGAATTCTGGTTTTAAACCAGACGAACGGATTGGCACAACTACATTATTTGTCACATTCTTTATGTTCTTCCTATCCTGGTATGATTCCAGAAGGAGACAGACCTCGTTTAACTGGGCCAGGGATGCAATTTTCTGCGAGGTGATGATGTTCTCGTATTTGCTTAAAAGGCCATCAGTTATGACTGGTAATAGTTCAGCTTCCGAAACGGGATGTGAAAGCTTGATGTTAATGGATTCAGCCCTTTCTATGAATGTTGCTACAGGTTCATTTACCAGCTGTTTAATAGATAGTAAAGATAATTTGATCCTGTGCTGGGCTTCTGTTTTTCCGAAGCTCGAGATTAGGGCAGATCTGAGTTTATTCCAATCTTTGCATTTAGTTTTTTGAATGCGGTGCCAGGGTATCAATTCTGGGGAGATGAGTTCTATGAAGTTTTTTCGTAGAATCTCGAATGGGATATTTTTGATTGTAGCCGTTTCTTCGATACGGTCGATGAAATCCAGCACATCGGAGACGCCATTATATTTGACTTTCCAAGAGGATAAATCGTAAGTTTTATCTTGTGTCAAGGTGGGTGCGATGTCCTGTTTTACCATTACTTGCGGTATAGGTTCTTTGTTAGGAACAAGATTATCCAAAACTTGCGTAGCCGAGCGTGAATTATTTTCGCTTGAGGGGGCGAGGTTTATTCTCTTAATGTACTTTTTGTTAAATAGAAGTGCATAAGCCTTTAATGTAGATTTAGATTTGTTTGATGGCGAGAGTCCTCTATCCCTTAAAGCAGTTTGTAAGTGAGTTTTGGATAAGTTGTGCACGTTGGGAATGATACCCAAATTGGATGATGCCATAGCTTGATTGTTTTCCATTGTGAGTTTCCCGGGTGGTGAAAAAATTTTTGCCAGGGGTTTCCTTTAGCAAACGCAAAATTAATTTTGTGAGGCACTTTTCCTTGGTAACCGCTGGTTGGCACTTCTAAAATAGTTATAGAAAAACTGTATTTCATACTACAATTTGGTATAAATGACACCAGAATCTTTGTCAAAGGAAGGCATACGAAAAAAAATTTTGCCTGGAAAGACCTTAGTAGTAAAGGTTTCTGTGTTTCACTGACCACTTTTGAGAAAACTGTGAAATTCACAAGTATTTATTTATTTTCAAAAAAAATTGCCAGGACTGACCTTTAGAAAACGGCTTTTTTTTATTTTTTCACTTCACTTTACACTGAGAAAGGCACTAAAATTCACAAAAGGCACTCTTCTGTCAAATAAGAACAAACTTCCGGATGAAAATAACTGAATATGGGATTCGTTACGACAACCACATTAAAATTATTTTATTTATTCATGGAATCAATCATTTGTTTTATTATTATTTCACTTTTCTTTATGTAAGGAAAAAAAAACAATTCACTTTACACTTATGCTGAAAAAAAACGGTACCTGTAATGTAGAATGGGAAAAAAAAGTCATTATTTTGTCCATTTGGTGAAATATAAGTTGCACTCATTTGACAGACACAAATGGGCCAATTGGTATATTGTGCAGAAACAACAAAAAAACGTAAGTCCGAAATTTTTGATTCAGGAATTCGCAAAATAACTGGGGTTCCAGAATCAAATTTATAATAATTTCCGTTGCTATCCGGTTCAGTCATAAAAAAAGGCGATTTGATTATAAACGCTGCATAGCAACAGTTAATTATTTCTTTCCGACGGGTTTTTTCCGTTGGAATTTTGGCGCGAGACAAAGCACTTGCGCGCGCAATCCAGAGAATAGGTATTTACCGCGTGAACATTTGCCGTTGAGATTGGCGCGAAATTGACCGTAGCTTGGTGAACAAAAGGGTCACGCCTGCGCAGTCAAGTTCGCGGTTAAAAGTATTGGCGCTTTCTAGTAGCTTCCACAATGGCCGTGTTTTCAATTGCGGCGTGATTCATGGTTTTTTCACAGAATTCACTGTACACTGGGTGTAGAATATCAAGGTATAATTAATGTTCACAAAACAATTCCTGTACAGGGAGGATTTCGACGAGTTGCACTCCGCGAAGCGATCGTGATAGAGAGAAAAAAATTCCGAGGCCCCACGCTATGGCGACAGTTGTTATGCGCCGCGTTGCGCGCCCGTTGTTATGATGGGCCCTAAACATGTCCCAGGCCAGCTCACAGCAGAGACAAAAGTACCCTCTATTCCAGGGGCAGGTCGCACGAATGCTTCGGAACTCTCATCTCCCCACGGTCGTCCGGGAAATACACTCTAGGAAATGCTCCTGCCGAGGCAGAATAACAACAGGATTGAGTTAAATAGATTCATGTATTGCAAATTCAAAACACAGTTTCATAGGTGATTACAGTACAATTCAACACAAGAAATGCATATTACACAAACCTAGCTATCGTGTTTATACCTCGTGATCTCTGAAACGAAGCTCCCTGAGTGATGGCTTTTCGCGAGGGTTTACAGTCTATCGTTAAAGGACACAAACAGAAGAGGGAATATTTGTACAGCTTACATGATGTTCGGGGATCCACGCCTTCCGGGTTCAGCAGGGGGCACTTCCGAGTCTAGGACAGGACCCGAAGTTCACACAGGCATGGCAGAATACCAGCGCTAAAACCCGTATGTACTTCAATTAACATCGCAGATGTAATTGCGTTCAAATTGGTCGACAGAAATTAGCCGCGAACTCGGTGTTCGATCCGGGGGAGCGTAACGTGTTCCCGAGGCCGCTTGCAATTCTCGACTGGCGGGACGCGTTGGTGTGCGCGGGAGTGCAGAGAGGGGAGGAGGTAGGAAGCAGGAAACAGGGGGGAGCGGGGTGTTGCTGTCCGCGGTGGAGCTCCCGTGGGCTCGAATTCTGTCGTTTAGGGCGTACCATAACAACGTACATCCATAGGATTTAGCCTGCGAGAGAATGACATAGTATAATCGGTCTCCTCTTCTCGGTCTGTATCCGCTTCGCAGTCTCCCCAATCTTGAGAAAAACTTCAGAAGAGTGATTTCACTTCTACAGCGTGTGAATTATACACTCCGATTTTTTTTTTATTATTGACGCGATCGCAATGGTGGCTAGTCAAGTGTTATGGGTCGCGTTGTTGGATGCTGCAAAATAATTATTATTTCGCAGCATACATATTATTATCATCTGCATTATGAAATTTAATAAGATTACGTCTCCGCCAATTACACCATTATTTATATATATTTAACTTCTGAATAATTAGGCAGAGAAAGCCTGCTACATTTCCACGGCAAGCAGCCACGACCAAATAATACCTCACATTTAATTCAGCGGGACTTAGCGGCGGAGGGGATGGGGAGTCAAAATCCCACAGGAATTATTTCTCCCGTCTAATCTCCGATATCTCGAATAAAACAACCGGAAGAGAATTTTAATCTACAATTAAGGCGACCGTCTATAAACCTAATAATAATTATTAGAAGAGGGTATCTTATCCACGCACCAACAGATCAAGTTTTTTCAGCCTGCAAGCAACGGGAAATAGGGAGAAAAGCTTTAAAACAAACGCTCTGTACCAGCGCACATTCTTGGTTCGAATATATTTTTTGTGTATAATATTTTTATTTTTATTGTTAAATTAAGCTGCCGTCAAACTGCTCTCTCTGCCACTGAGTTTTATAATCTTTACATAGTGTAAAATGAACTCGTTCCCGCTGTGCGCTTAGATCTTTAAACTAACAACAATTTTTTATGCGGTTTTCACCAATAGATAGATTGCTTCAAGAGGAAGGTTTATATATATTATGTATCATAATATTTTAATTTTTTTTTGTATGTATACCGCACAATAGTCACCAACTGCACCCGTCTGGAGCCAGACTGTGGCATCCCCATCCCCAATTGGGGTATGTTGGGAGGATGAAGTTAGTGGGGAGGGAAAGGAGATAGGGAAGAGGAAGGTGGGGAAGTACCTGGCTATTCAGATCTGGTCACCAAACACACTAAAGCCATTTTATGCAACGTTTCAATTCTGAATGGTGGTCTTACACCAGGGCGATACTGAGAGCATATTCCACTCTGGAACGTGCCGCAAATATACTTTATATTATTTTAAATGAATTATTAGTGAAATACCACAAATTATTAAATTAAAAGTGTGAACTTTGTATGGATCAACTTATGTATCTTCGCAACCGCAACATGATCACTCAACTTAATATTGATACAGAAACATTTAACAGCTCAGAACACACTTTTGACAAAGCGACAGATTGTAATTTTTTGTTCACAGAAAAACACAACTTAAACATAATATCCCAAAACATTAGAAGTATTCGAAAGAACTTCGATAATTTCTCAATCCTCCTAAACGAAATAAACATAAGCTTCGACATTATTATCTTGACTGAATGCTGGTTAGATGACTCGTACACAAACCTAAACTTAAAGGACTATACAACTCTCCATTCCACAAAACATCTAAATCAAAACGACGGTATAGTAATCTTTGCCAAAGATTCACTAAACTCATCAATAACAGAAATCAACCTAATCGAAGCAAACTGTATCCAAATCTCCCTCGGACCAGACATCTCCATATTTGCCGTCTAGAGACCCCCATGCTATAACAATCTCTCACCTTTCTTCAACTCCTTAAATAAACTTCTCGAAAAAAATAAAAAAACACAACAATTAATTATTGCAGGGGATATGAATATTAACTTACTAAACGGGCAACCAATAACCACAGAATACTTAAGTCTACTTACTCACCATGGATTAAATTCGACAATCAACTCACCAACAAGAATTACGTCAAACTCTGAATCCTGTATTGACCATATATTTGATAAAACTAGGAAAAAACATCTTCATCCATTATTCGATCAACGGTCACAGATCATTTCACTACTACACTAAGCTTACATCTTAACAAGAAACAAAAATATGAAAAAAACAACTCCGTACAAGACAAAATCAATTTTAAGTCCCTAATAGAGGACATACATAATGAATCTTGGTTAAATGTAATAAATGAACCCGATACAAACAACGCGCTGAACACATTTATGACCACAGTTGGAACCTATATTGCTAAACATACAACAAAAAATACCCCGAAAAACTACTCACATAAAAAAAAAAAATAACACCCTGGATCACGAAAGGATTAGTAAGCAGCATTCATAAAAGAGACACAATGCACATGCAAGTACGCAAAAACCCATATGATGACAAACTAAAAAATAATTACCTGCTATATAGAAACCTTTGTAATAAATTAATCAAACAAGCCAAATACAAGTACTACAAAAAAGAAATAAAATCCGCCAAAAATGACCCCAAAAAAATCTGGAAAATCGTCAAAGATATTACTTTCTCCAATACGAAAAAAGACTCGAAGATCAAAGTACTGTTAATAAATGGTAACAAAAACCTTACAAAAAATGAACCTGGTAAAATAGCAAATTTTATTAACTCCCAATTTGCAAAAGTTGGATCTAATTTGGCTGAAAAAATTCTTTTAAAAAACGGCACAACAGAAGACTCTTTAACCAAACTATCCTCTACCATGCAACCAAATCATTCGTTTTATGCTCACAAAATAAGTACAAAGGAAATATCGGATTTAATTATTTCTCTCAAACCAAATTGCGCTGTGGGCCCAGATAACCTCTCCAATCACATACTGATTAGTCTCCGAGAACATATACTTATACCACTTCAACATATTTTCAACCAAAGTTTCAGCCTCGGCTTTGTCCCCGATCATCTAAAAATAGGTTGTATTACTCCAATACATAAATCTGGAGACAAAACGCTGATCTTAAATTACAGACCAATCACTCTCCTAAATTCGCTATCGAAACTACTAGAAAAAACTATGAAAAAAAGACTGCTCGCATACCTTGACAAACACAAACTGATCTCCACCCGTCAATTCGGGTTTCGAGCGAAAATGGGAACAGAAGACGCCTTATCGGAACTAACCACCTACATAGTGAAAAACCTAGATGGCGGTTCAAAGGTGTTAGGAGTGTTCTTAGACCTAGCAAAAGCTTTCGACACCATCTCACACAAATTACTCCAACAAAAACTCAAAAACATTGGCATAACAGGTCCACCACTAAAATGGTTCATCAGCTACATTGAAAATAGACAACAAATTGTAAAAATCAATAATCAAGAAAGTGACAAAGTATGCAACAGGTATGGAGTACCCCAAGGCAGCCTCTTAGGTCCCATACTGTTTCTCATCTACATTAACAGTCTAACTGAGATAAGCCTAGGGAACATAGAGTACAAAGTTATCAGTTATGCAGATGACACTGTAATTTTATTCAAAGCCCAATCATGGGAAAACGTCTTCAAAAACACGGAAGCAGGGATGACTGAAGTAAATAAATGGCTAATAAATAATCTACTGACACTAAATATTTCTAAAACAAAATACTTAACTTTCAGTAAAACATTAGCTGGTCAGCCAGATAGTCGCCCACAACTACATCTTCACCCCTGCACAGTTACCTCATTAACTAACTCACGCTGTGTTTGTGACAAAATTGATTATGCGCAAAATATTAAATATCTCGGTTTAACTGTTGACAATAACTTAAAATGGGATCTCCAAATTAACGTAATTACAAAAAAAATACGGAAACTCTCTTACATCTTCAAAACAATTCGAAACATTATGTCACTACCTCAGCTAAAAAATATATATTATGCACTCTGTCAAAGTATTCTAATGTATGGTATTTCTGTATGGGGAGCAGCAGCAGAGACTCACCTCAAATCACTTAAAATTAATCATAAAACAATAATCAGAATTATGTTTAGAAAGCCTTATCAACATCCGACAGAACAGATAATGATCAACAATAACCTATTAGACATAAATAAACTATTCATAAAGAAGATCATCTACAAAAACTGCATAAAAATACCACCACACTTCATAACTCACTCGCAATACACAAGAGCAAACACACACAATCAATTACAAGTACCATATATCAAATCAAATTTTGCAAAAAAACATGAATCTTACTTGGCACCATATATATTCAATAAGTTTGTAGCCCAAACAAAGACCTACGTCGCATCTAATAATTTGAACTGGGTTTTCAAAAGATTTTTAAACTGGTTGAATGTCAAGGAAAGAAGAGAGATAAGTAATATTCTTAATATCTAATATTATATATTTTCTATTTTCTACTCTGTTTTTAAATTCTGATTTTCCTCTTATTTTATTATTATTATTTTTACTATAATATATATGTTTCTTTTTTTCTTTTTTTTACCACTTATTTGTTTTTATGTAATTAGAAATTGTTAGTTACCAGCCTCAGAACAGACTTTAGTCGAGTGAGGAGGGTAAGGAAAAAAAAATCATGTTGTACATAACTAATAATAAATAAACGCCCGGGTTGCCGGCACTGAATAATGAATAATAATTCAAATAAAATTTATTTGCGCACGCCGGGTTCGAACCCGCGACCTTCGGATTGTGAATCGAGAGTGTTACCTCGGTACCACGGAGGCCGTCGATACATGAATATTATAGTTGAAAATAGCCGAGAAATTCAAAGATTCAATTCAGGAGCGGGCAGCGGGCTGGCAAACGGGCGGTGTGGATTTCATATTTGTGCAAATTAACAGATGGCGTTGGTTATAAGTGTTGGTTATAAGTGTTGCCGAGAAATTCAAAGATTCAATTCAGGAGCGGGCAGCGGGCTGGCAAACGGGCGGTGTGGATTTCATATTTGTGCAAATTAACAGATGGCGTTGGTTATAAGTGTTGGATAATGGCGTTGTGTTTCGATAGCCACAGCAACATGTGGCTGGGTCTGCTAGTGAAGAATAAAATACAAATAAAAAACTCTTTATGAATGAATCTACTTCATAGTACTGTAAAATCGGCAAATTACACCCCACATATCTTCGTAGGTACTAATGAAATGAACAAAAAGTATTTACTGCCTTACATATAATCTGACATACTCACATAAATCCTAGCACCAGGTATATATTATAAATCAGGCCTTCTGCATGTCTTGCGTACACAATAAGTAAATACAAATAAATACATTGAAGAAGAAGGTAATATTAATAAATCCAGACACAGTAAATAAAAAACTAACTTTCGCAACCAGGAATCGAACCCTGGTCTCGTCCTACCAGGACAAGCGCCTTAACAAATTCGGCCACTGAGACCTCTAATGCTTAAGTGAATTTTCTCAATCTCATATTTCAAATTCAGAAGTAACAATATTAACTTCGACAATTTTTTTCTCCATATTTTTGGCAGCTACCTTTTTAAATGATAACAAAGTTCGAAGAACTGATTTTTAACCGAGATATTGTCTCGGATAAACATATCTGATTTTATTTATATGGGACACCTATTGAACTCTTTTTTAAGTTTTCCCATTGAAGAATATATTATTACCACATTCTTTTTTTAGATTCATTAGTAATTTTTTCTTCGATGATATATTACATTAATGGGAATAATCTTCAAAAGTTATTACAAAAGAAAGTTATTCTTATAAAATTTAAAAAAAATGCATTTATAACTAAAATTAATCGGTGTTCAGAATGCTACTGAGGTTCGTTTGGAGTAGAGAAGGGAGAGGATGGTTTAAGTGACCGGGTTTTACCAAATGAGGCCACTTGAAACAATGTTTCGATTCTGAATTGTGGTTAATTATCTGTGTGATACTGAGAGTATCTAACTCTACGAAATAATGGTAAGACTTAACTTTGCTTAGTCATTTGATAGAAGAGATGTTTAACAGCTCAATGATTAAATTGGCGAAATAAAAAAGCCGAGTTTTATTCACTTTTCAAACACCATACACCCGTCAGATTAACTCGTAAATTGCGATACTTGAAAGATAACCAACAAAGCTTTGTTTTTATCACTCTTACTGCAAAATTGCCTACATTAATCAGAAAGAGCTTCCCATTTAATCAACTTAATTGCAATCAATTACACTGGCAGATGATGAATCTCAACTCTCAAACCTTACTTGGAAATACACCCTCCGAAGGCGAATGAATCTTTGTCTAGTCGTTGAATACGTGTGTCCTAGTATCTTTATTGGCTCTATGTAGACTTTACCAGTGTATGTACTGCCTTTCGCTCGGCCAGTCCTTACAAACTGAAATTCTGAAATGTCTGAAAGAAAATTGCCATTCGAAGCCCCGCACCATTAGGCATAGAAGCGAAATAACCCCTCACAATGCATTTCATTCAGAGAATATTCTAATTATTTCCCGAGCGGAATCAGTTTAAAAACACATACATGTATTTCGGAATTAAAAAAAAAAAATAAAGATTTTTTTTTTGGTCTTGTTATGTTTATTGCAACTTCTAACGCACATGTTTTTATTTTTTTATACCGTATCCGGTTTTATTGTAAAATTAATGCTTCCTTTATTTATTAAACATTCATTGCACAAAATATAACAGAATTCAAATTACGTCGATAACACAATTCTTATTTTCTTAATTTCTCCATAAGTTGAGCTCCATGGCTCGTGGTTGTGCAAGGAGTATTTTAAACGTAATAAAAATAATGCTAAACAGTATTCAATTATTTAGATTTATATTTTAGACTTATAAAATAACTTCAAAAGAAATTCAATAAAATATAGTTTTAGTAATACTAATTTCGGTTGTCCCAAAGTCTATAACTCTGGTTCAATAAACTCTACAAATTGATGTGTTATATTATTTAGACGAGACACGAAGCGAAAAAATTGGCACCACTTTTATTTTACCGTCAATTCGGGCAATTTGTCAATTCACCTGTCTGCGCTAGTGCCTTGAACGATTTGTAAGATTTATGCAATGTCATTCGGTCTTAATCTTTGAAAGGTAAATAGTCTAATCTTTAAATGGTAAATATTCCTTGTAAGAATTCATCTGATAGGTTCAGTGGTCTGCGTTTATGGTTAATCAGGGTTTTCCACATATTTTGTCCAACCTTCCATACGTACGCACCTAGTATAATTCCATTTTATAAAACCAAACTCGGATATGGGACATATACTTTTCAATAAAACGCAACAACATCCTTCCCCCAGATATAAAACGAATTGGAAAGTTTAATGAGCACAAGTCAAGATTTAAAATCCGACCGAAAAAAGTCAATGAGAACAAACTCTTAAAAAACATTAACAACGGCACAGAAGACGCACCAAATTAAATTGTTACTTTTATTGTATTGAACGTAGGTCGAAGACTTTAGAATATTAATTGAACGAATTTTTGCAATTAATGTACGTGTGTCAGAGGTCCATTTCCGTTTAGACTTTAGGCCATTATACCAGCTGTACCTTAAATATAACACTTATAATATCTGAGAATGCACATACATTGCACTTACCTACATGATAAAATTTTGTGTGTTAAGGTGTTTCATATAATCACAAATAAATAAAAATAATATCGTTACGGAATGATTCTGGATAAACCGTCAAATTCTTTAAAATATTAAAGGTCACCTGCTCTAAACACTTAGAAATCGCGACAAATGGCGGCAAAATCCTCTAATGATGTGTTTTTGGTATTCAGTTTCAGATTCAGAATTCATTGCTGGCCATCCGGTCTTTTGTTAATTTTTTTTTACATCTCCTACCTCTGACAGTAAATCTGCAGTTAACTTGCCTCATGCCCTGAGATGGAAAACGATAACATTTTTTTTAATATTTCATGATTTAATATAAAAAGCATAATATTCAATTTTAAAGCCGAATTTATATTACGCAAATAGTTGTGCATAAGTTTTTTCACGACGTTAGTTGCACTGCTAGTTTCACGTGTAAATTTCAACATGCATGCATTAGTGGTGT
This sequence comes from Limnephilus marmoratus, assembly GCA_917880885.1. Lineage (NCBI taxonomy): Eukaryota > Metazoa > Arthropoda > Insecta > Trichoptera > Limnephilidae > Limnephilus > Limnephilus marmoratus. Next base: position 28,092,216 of record OU862916.1, read on the forward strand.
CCCACAAAATTAGAATCGCGCTGGCGCGAAACTACGGCACTTCTAGTGGCACGCAACTAATTGCGTAGGGTAAAAACGTGACGCAACTAGTGTCGCGAACGCATTTCAGCTGAGCGTGTGTGTTCCTTGTAACTGCGTGAGAGTTTTAAAGGTGAAAATGACAAATCAACGTTGGAATGCTCAATGAAGTAGTTCACTCATTCCAAAATTGTTTTTTTTTGCATTCAATATCTTAATCTACTAATTCAGAGATTAACTGCATTGCTTTCTTAATAAACCACCCTCGAATTCAATAACGTCATTTTTCGTGTTAGTTTTTTCTTTATATTGAACATTGCCATGTATACAATAACATTGTGCATTGCAGAAAAAAGTTTCAATGTTGCCACGGCTGCTTTGATACTGAAATTTCTAATTTTGTACAATTTATATGAACTTTTTGGTGTCATCCAATTATTTGGAACAGGAATGCAACTAGTTGCGGGACGTAAATTCGGCTTTATAGATAACTAGAATTTCGGATGCTTTGATGTACATAATTCGTTTTCCAAAAAAACACTGCTAAATTTAACCGTTTAAAATTAAGGCTATTTAAAATACAGACTCCTGCACTGCACGAGAAGCACACTCGTTGGAGCTGTGCCGAAGTTCCTAAGAGAAATAAAAGGCCGATATAACTACGAAGCCCGGTGTTCCGACACTTCACTGGCTGGAGGGGAAGCGGAGAGTGATATTGATAAATGGGTCCACCCCTATCTATGTAGAATGGTACAACGCACCCAAGTCCTCCATTACTCAGGAACTTACCGCCCTACCCGGTACCTACTGCCCATGGCTTCTGTAAACTTTCTTTTACCTTCAGCTTGCTTTGTGTTATACTATTTTTTATATATATCATTAATTTATTATGTTAGAGAGTTAGGTGCAAGTATCATTCTTATTTTTAAACAACAGGTACATTTTAAACTAAACCATGATCAAGAAAGACTACGGCGCTCGAGTTTTGACAATATTTTTTTTTATTGGTGCCCTTTTTTACTCATTTAAAGTACGCTCTAGCGTGTTTAAATCGCACTTTATGGAACACGCGTTTTTTAAAGTTACCATCGCAACATCAAAGCACAACTCGTTCATCTACATCTACTACGTTTTGCTCCTACATACATTTTTTTTTTATTTTTATTGTAATATAAAAAATATGAGTTACATATATATATACATATTTTACAAAATTTTATATTAAAGGTCGTATTTAGTCATGTATACCTTATCAGAAAAGAGGAGCTCTTGGTGCCTGATAAGGGAGCCACGATTCTTACTTAGGTTATGAACCTTTCATATTCTTTTTTATAAACGTCTTTGGATTTTTCAGGTATTAACCGCGATTCTGCTTTGGTATTTAAATTATCAATGTTAGAACTCATTTTACAACACACAATAACTAGTAAAAACTGTGATGACAGATTGCAAATTAATATTTGTGTTTTTCATTTCCATGACAACAAGATATTGTGATGTCACATCACGAATTCATTAATAGTTCTTATTTCCAAATTTTTAATAATAATATCAATATTTATGTTTTCAAAGTGTACCAATAAAAAAAAACGTAAAGTATTCGTGGATAACTGGTCTTTAAAACACTTGCTTTATTTCGAGCACTCGGCTACGCCGTCGTGCTCGAAAAATCGCGCGTGTTTTAAAGACCTGTTTATCCACTTATATTTTAATATACTATTTTTCTTATTTAACAGTATAGTAAATTCTGGAAGTGGCATAGCCAATATTTAAAACCACCAAAAGTTCGTACTAGCCGTTAACAGCATTGCGGATGGCAGAGATTTTAATAGTTAAGATTAATAATTACTCATTTTTAAATCAAGTCTCTGAAAGATTGGAATCTAGCCTACTGCTGATATTACATAGAGTGTTAATAATTAGATATTATCAAGAACGGAAATTTAAAATGCTGTAAAGATAAAAAAGAGTTAAATGTGCCATTTATTGCCGTTTTTCTCTCTTTCGAAATACTTCTAGGAAAATAAGTAAGTCTTTCACACCCTGCATTTTAAGATGATTTTTTTCTCTAAAATATTATCGCTTTCATACTCTTTTTATATTATTTAAAACTCATTTTCTTTCCTCTTTATTCTTTAATACTATGTTGTTTTATATCATTTGTTTTTTTTTTTATTTTATTTTGTTTTATTGTAATATAAAAAAAATATGAGTTACATAATATACACATTTTTTTTACAGAATATTAAATTAGATGTCGTTTCTGGTCATGTATACCTTATCAGAAAAGAGGGGCTCTTGTGCCTGATAAGGGATTTTTTTTATTTTTTTATAATCTTTTATATTCTTCATATTATTTCTTATTTCAAATGATAATGCACAAAATGTAAAATCGACCACCATATCACAGGCATGTACCTAGCATGGTGGTCGAAAAATTATGTAACCATCGAAGCAATAAAAGAAAAAAAATTGTCTTAATTTAACCAAAATTGCTCAAACAAAATAATTATTGTGATTCAAAATAGTTTGAAAGGTGAACTCTGCTAAATATTTTCCGACTTATCAAATATTTTTCATAATAACGAAAATACGAGTACGAAAAAATGAAACCTGTGGAAATTCAAGATGGACACCAATTTTTAGCATTTTTGGCACTTTAGATTCGAGTTTAGCTCGCCTCAATCTTCCCTGTACCGGTTTTTGAAAATCAAGCCATGCCAGAATACTTCAGCTTCGTATTTCTCTGCATTAATGCTATAAACTAAAATATACAAGGAACTTTTGTTTGCTTTTAATCATGAATAAGGAGGCTATTAAACTGTTTTGTAAAGTTTTCTAACTTCCACAATAATTTACTAAGATTTGTATTAATTTCTGTTTCAAAAGGATAAAGTCTAATAAAAACTGGTGAGCATTCTCTTTACATCCCAATAAATAACTTTCTCGGTGAAAGGTAGACATTAGAACCCGTAATAATCATAACTCAACACTGAAACCACTACATTAGTCAAAAGGGAATATTGATTGAACGAGCAATGATTCCCATTAGCGGGGATATTCACGACCCCACGGAAAACAATAAAACCTTCGCTTGCCTATTTCGGGCGTGTCCCTCAAAACGCGTAAATCTCGCACTTTGATACGAATGGTCAAAGTTTTTCCTTTCCCACAGGGTAAGAAATACCCCACGGGCGAATTCTTCCGTTGGGGATCTTTTGGGACCCGAACCAAACCTTTACATACCTTTTCCTTCTTTCTGGGGTTCAAACCTGGTTTTGGTGGCCAAGATGCGCAATGTAGTGTATTGGGACCGAAGATTATAGGTATTTATTTCGAAATATTGAAAATAGGTTTTTCTTTTGAGAAAAGTCGATCCTTGGAATTTTCCAAATAAAAACTTTGGGTTTAAAAATGATTAAATGTGACGGTGCTTGAATGTAATGAATGAAGTTGAATCTTTGCGATTTGTCTTATTCTGATAATAAACTACATATCTGACCTTAGACCAGGACATAGATAAAGAAAAAAATTACTTTAGCTCCACAAAGGTGACCCTGTGGAAAATAATTTCCCTCTGGGCCTATGTCAGCTATGGGGATGGTGTGAGGAGTCTTTTAAAGAAAGAAAGAAGTAAATTCTGGGAAGGTAAAAGTTATACGGGGTGGGTCAGAATCTGGGGGTCAGTGTGTCCAGAAGTAACGAATGCATGAATCCATTCCACCCCTGCGGTGCAATGAGATGGTTTGAGAGAGTCCAGCTGGAGAGGTCAACAGGTCTCCCTCGACCAGTCTCTCCCTATTCGGCTCCGACTCCCGATGCGGTGGCAGACGCATCCGCTGACAATACCTAGAAAAACCTCACTCCTAAGAACAGGGGTACCCCTACTAACTCATTTATATATTTGTAAAAGACAACAACTTTTCCATAAAATGTAGAGGTACATACAAATTAAGTCAAGACAAAAATGTTTCCTATGTTAAAGTTACTTGGTGATGGAGTTTTTCTATTTTATTCTACGATCTAGGTGAAATATGGCAGAGATGTTTGTTATCCATTGAATGGATCACCGGGCGGCTGTAACCATACTCACCTCGAGAATTAAATTGTACAATTATATCGAATTTGCGTAGTTTTTTAGTTCGGTTAAAAGTTTTACATGCATCGTTCAGACCTCTCCGTCGTGTGTATTGAATGTTATTATTTATGGTTTTGTGCATAATCCTTAGAAACCCAGAAGGACACAATCATTACAATGTACTCCGAAAAATATACGAATAAGATTTTTTTATTAAATTTGACAATCTGAGATTTCTACTACATTATTGTGTACATGGACTTTGAATTCATCCAAAAACACGTTTTTTTCAATTCACGAAAAATTATGTGAATTAGAATATATATAAATGAAACATCGCATCCTATATAAAGATGATATTCCATGATCAGTTTTTAAAACCGTATTCAACAATTGTTAATTTTTTTTTTACCTTAACTCCACACAGGAAAATAATTTCCTTCAGGGCCCATGTCATCTGGGATGCTGTGTGGAGGGTCTTTTTGAGGAGAGGAAGGAATGAACATTGGTCTTGAAGAGACCCATGTTGTAGGAAGGAGGAAACACAGAGGCCGGCAAATCATTCCACAGCCAAGCTGTTGAACGCAAGAACGAGTCGAAGAAACGACCCGTTCTCATGTGACAAATGTCAACCGTGTACAAATGTTTGGCACGCGTTTGGCGTGTTTCCCGACTATGCACCGGTGCCGAAGGGATCAATGACGCTAGTTCCTCGGAGCATCTTCCATTGTAATATCGGTAGGTCAAGGATAGCATTCCTACCCGACACCTGTGCTCTAAAGATTGCAATCCGTCTGTTAAGATGGGAGAATCTATTAAGCGGACCGCCCGTTTCTGCACGGAGAGTGGGAGCTCCAGACCAGAGGTGGCTGCCAAATTCAATCGTGATTTGTATAGGGTTAGCAGTTGTGTACTATTAAAGTATCTGCGGGCCCTGTACAGTACGCCAAGTTTTTGGGAGGCTAGCTTTACTCTGGCTTCGATGGAGCCCCCATACCTGAACTGTTCACTTAGGGTTACACCAAGCATATCAATGGAGGGGCTGTTCGGAAGATTGCTACCGTTGAAAGATATTAGACTAGTTAAATGTTAGAAACGTAACATAAATAAAATTAAACTCTGGCAAATTAATAAAAAAAACTATTGGAATACTATTATTTGTTGAATAATATGAAAATATTCTTTTACAACAATGTTTGACCGAACCAAAAAATAAACGGTGACTCATCACGCGTTATTGTTAAGAGGGCATTACCAGAGAAAACCAGAAATATGTCATATTTAAATCGGATTTTAGACTGTTTTCCACAAAAAAAATATAAATGGATTTCGAAAGATTGTTCTTTTATATAGCATTCGCATGTAATAAATTTTGAGAATTTTTTTAAATTTTTAGTATAATAAGGTTATTCCATAGGTCGTTGGCAGATTTGTTAAATTTTCAAAAAAGATTTTGTATTATACCACACCCATTTCAAATAATATAATCATGCAGTAAAATAAATCAATACATTATCTAGCAAACGCTTGTTTTTGAATTTTAATTTTAGTTTCAATAAAATCATTAAAAAATATGTAAAATTGGTCCATTTGTGTATTTATTTGCGCACTTACAAACTAATATATTTCAGATTTTTTTAACATTCTTATTAAATTTAGACATTATTGAAAAATGATAAATACTTATAATAAAAAAATAATTACAAAAAGTACATTATTTTAATAGTTTTATCATCACGCCTTTCAGCATTTTTGGATGAAGGTATAAATTAAAGCTAATTTGGATTGAAATAAATTCGATATTGAGTTATAATTTAAAAAGCTGGTACGGAGAAGAATTAATCTTTCTCATTGTAACCGCCCTGCATGATCGTAAGAACAACTTTCGACGAAATGTGGATTTTCGTCCGCTGGCTGGTTAAACGCTCTTAAGATGTTGCCTTCAAAATTATCACAAATTAAATAATTTTGCAGAAAGATGACCATTGTTCGTGTCAGAAAATGCAAAGGATCAAAATGATTCGAAATGGTTTTAAGGCCCTCAACTATATTGCAAAAGATGGAGGAATGAATAAAAGGATTTAATTTTTAATCGTATATAATGCGCCGCTTGGCATTTCGCCATCTTTCAAAGCCTTTAGGAGGCTGATGGGCGACAGGTGCCTCACCTGTACCGCCCTTATCGGACACCAGTCCCTTTGTCAAGTGGGCAGGTAGCTAGGTTGTCACCTGTTTGTTTGCTGATTGGCTTGACTGGTGGGGTAGGACGTGAACCTTGTACTTCTTATCCGAAAGTTTTCACTAAAAGACAAGGACTAATGTTGGCTAGATGTGTAAATGTAGACAACGAAAATCAAACCATTTCGAAGTTAAGTGTTTGGTTTAGTTAAAAGTTTTCATGCATCGTGTACAAAATAAGCCAACATTATTTTCAAAGTACTTTAGGATCATCGTCAGAATCTTATAAAATTAAAAATGTAAATAATTCTATTGATATTGACCATTCACATGAAAAATTGTAAAGGAAACAGTTTTTAAGAGTATAAAAAATAAAAAATACTATCTCACCCTGTCTCACAAAAACACTCCATCTTCCATTCCATGATACACCGCTTAGTAAATGTCCCAATGTCTAATAATAATTTCCTTTCTGAACTATCAATAATAAAACAAATTGCTATAAATAACGGATATGAACCAAAATTAATTGATAACATCCTAAATAAAAAACTTATCAAAATTTCAAAAAATAAATATCTATACAATTCTAATAATATTAATGATAAAGAATGGCGTAAAATTTTGTATATTAATAATCTTTCAGTTCAATGTTGCAAAAATCTTCCTTCTAATATTAAACCAGCGTTTTATACAAGAAATAATATCGGTAATTTTTTGAGAAATACAAAAGATAAATACCATAAATTGACTAATTCTGGAATATATAAACTCAAATGCAATGATTGTACCTCATTTTATATTGGAAAAACCACTCGTAATTTTGAAATCAGAATCAAAGAACATTTAAGGTGTCTTAATAATAATAATTTTTCTGAGTTTGCTAACCATATCACTCTGAAAATAACCATAGTTTTGAAAAAAATACAGGGATAAATATTCTTCATATTAATCATAAAGGAAAACGTTTAGATAACTTAGAAGCCTTTGAAATTAAAAAATCCCTTAAAAATAATGAATCTATTATCAACAAACAAAAAATATTGTCATATAGCCCAATCATGGATTTGTTCCCCTACTCACCCACTCTACACTAATACCTACGTACCCAATCTACATTATTATCTAGCAACAGCTCCACCCCTACCATAATAAAACATTGTTCGAAACTGTCAAATTAGTATAAGCTTTCCCTGACGAAGGAACGTTTGTTCCGAAACCGGTCGGATTTGCACATCAAATAAGTGGTTTATACAAAGTAAAATTATTTCATTATTCTATAATGGATAACCACAAAGTAATAGCTACATTCAAAAATACCAAATAGAAGTATTTGATAAACGGAAATCTCCCTTAATATTCCTGCTTATAATGTGTTTTTTCGGTTCCATGACAACTCAGAATCATGCAATTTCAACACTTCTTTAAAAAGTCAATAAAAGTTATGATTTTTTTAAATAGCCCATAACTTGACATAACGGAACCCATTTAAAAATATATATTTTTATTTATTTTTTCATAATTTTTAAGACTTTTCTAAGTTGCATATACTGAGTTGTCCGGTCACAATTTGTTTTTCACATTAGAGGTACACATATCGTTTGCATCTATAGAAACTACATAAATATTTTTCGGTAATTAGTTATTTTTTTTAAATATTAATAATGTTTGTAAATACATTCGAGAGAGCTCGAATAAATGTGATACGTACATTAAAAAATACAATAAACAAATAACAATAATACTTCCCTTAAGCTTCGTCGTTTTAGGAGAGCCGCTTATTTGCGACAAAAGTGGCTGTATTTTTGTCAAAGAATTTAATACTAAACGAAACATGAATCAGAACAAAACGCAGAAAAATTAAAAGATGATGGCCGCAATCGGGAATCGAACACAGCATCTGTCCTACAGGGAGAAGCCATAACAGGATCTATTTTTTTTACTATCTAGTCATTTCTGACAGTTTCCAGTCAGTGTCAAATTTCAAAATAAGAATTAACAACATCATCTTCAACTAATTTTCCAAATTTTTTCTTTGTATTTTCCTGTGTCTTGTTCTGTTTCATTTTTCATTTGAATTTATTAGTATTGTGTAATTCTTCAATGATATATTATATTGATGGGTAACCTTCAAAAGTTTTTCCAATAAAAAAATTATTTTTGATTTCTAAAATAACGTGGAAGCTCTAAAAGTAAACGGTCAAAAACCCTAAATAATACAGGTAAAGCAAATATGTTTGCCTTGCTTAAATCAAACACTCAAGTTCGCTTTTCATTCCACTTGCTATTAGTTCTCGGCTGTTTCGCGTCAGCCATACAAATTGCCCAAGTTTTAAATAAATAACGTTTGTTTTTATTCTCCGCCCCCTTTATCATGTCCCTGCTAAGTCCCGGGGGAGGGGAAGGGGGTGGGGGCAAACTTTCTTTGAACTCTCTCAACCCTAGTTAGAAAACCCTTTCGCAAACGTCCCATCCCTTAGGCACGGGGTAATAATAGTTACTGTGCCTAAGCATTTATTTTTTTAATTCCGGTGGGGACTCGCACAATGGAAGTTGTCGGGGTGCATTGACGGATTGAATTCATACTTCGCTAGATAATACTTGGTTGGCTGAAAAGTAATGCACACACGCTTATACAGTACGAACAAAATGACCTTCAAAAGCGCGCCAGGTGCAATATGGAAGTGACATTCCTCTTCTATACGTACGCGCAAGTTTGAGGTCGTTAAATTCATACAGTGTCTGTATTTTGTCTGTATATCGTGTTTACCTAAAGATTTTTACCAAAAAAAGTATTTTAGAAACCTTTTCGTAATTTTATTTTTGATGGCATACGTGGTCGAGAGGTAAGGCTCTTGACTAGCAATCCGAAGGTCGCGGGTTAAAATCCGTGAAATAAATATTATTTGTGTTACTTCACAATTCACATAATTAATAATATAAGTACTAGTATGTTTGTGGCACGTTCCAGAGTAGAATATACTCTCAGTAACGTCCTGGGGTAAGACCACCTATCAGAATTGAAACGTTGTTTGAAATGGCTTTAGCCGAGTTTGGTGACCAGGTTTTAAGAGCCAGGCACATCATCACTTTCGTCTTCCCCACCTCCTTCCTTTTTCCTCTACCATCAGCCTCATAACATGAGGATGCCGTAGTATCACTATCTCGAGATGAGAGCAATTGGGACACTTGTGACTCTTGTTGCCGTATTCACATATATTTTTAAATCACAAAAACAAGGGATCCAATTCGTAACATTCTAAAGAATTTGCTGACTTTACGCAAATGGCTGTAAGGTTGGAATTCCCGCTTATAACCGGCCGCCTGTGTTGATTTATGTACCTATGTTTTGTTTTATTTTGTGAAGACACAATAATATTATAAATACATTTTCATATCACGCTGTAAAGAACTTAATTTTCCAAATTATACCACATCCGAAAAGGGGTTCGTAAGGAGGAAATTTTGCACTTCGAAGCGTTTTATAAGCCTGAAAATATATATTTTTTTTTGGTTTAAAAAAATCTTGATAAAAGCAAAGTTCTTCTCACAGTTTTTACAATAACACAGGCATCTACAATATTTCCAGGTAAACAAAATTAAAAAAAAAGACAATTTTGTATTGCTTTGCAATAACTAACTCCAGTGAAAAATATTATAGCTTTAAAAAAATATTTCATATATGTAGAAATATAGACCAATCAATGCTGATTCTGAATATATACATTTTATTAAATAATATTAAACGTAGAGTTTTAACAAATTGTCATTAAAACACACTGTCGATTGATATTATTGAATGTTTGACGTCACATCAGTATCAACAACATTTCATGTTATTCGTTTATTTACATACGGTTTATAGAGATTTAGTTGTTGTGTTTCTTGAAAGATTATTTAGGCCTAAATAATTCAGTATCAAAAATAGAGGTATCTCTATTAGTTTATTTCTATTATTTAAAATATTCAAAAACTTTAAAATGTACAAAAAAATCGGAATGCTAGTTCCACAGCCGATCCTCCGAACTACGAACTCCAAAATGGCGGACGTCGAACAACTGATTCTTATGAGTCGCATACCGATTCTTCGATTTCCGTGATATTGATTTCGATTCGAAAAGCTAAAAAAATTTTATACCACTCCCGTGTATAATATTGAAAAATATTATAATATAATAAATAAATAATTTCACCTAAATAATGTTTTGAATAGTTTCATATTTTCTTCCATATAACTGTCATACAAAATAACAACGCCTGTTAAAAACTTTTGGTGAGTGATGACGTCACACGATTCACCATTCATACGGTGGTTTTCGGGAATCTTGAAAAATTAAAACTTTGACAATTATTTTAACTATTAAAACTAACTCTAAAAATAAAAATAAATATGCATTTATTTAAACATAAAAAAAATTACTGGAGTTTCTTAATCGTCGCCATCTTTGTTTAGTAAAACCATGTTTTATCCGAAAAGAATGTAAGCGTGAAGAAAATATAGGGAACAATATTAAGAGAAAGGAACGCTTAGATAATTTTGACACGTAGAGCGGATTAACTAAGGAAAAAGTGCCAGGAGGTCATACGATGTAAAAGTGAATGACCGAAGAAGCAGGGGACGCCCAAGGATGTCTAGGCATGATCAAGTCAAATTCTTGAGTTACTTGGTCTCGTAGAGAGTTGAAATAGTATGAATGAGACGATGCATGAGACGACGCATGATTATGAATGGAGGTAGAAGTATTTAATTAAATGAAGACAATATTAGCGAAACTTAATCGAAAATCTGAGACAGAAAAATCAGAAAAGATATTGGCTCCGCTGGGACAAGTGTTTGCCAAGACAAACGTTGTAGGGCAGTCTATCCCCTCTAAACCTACTGATTTTTAAAAAATTTTACATTAGCTCCACACAGGAGGCCCTGAGGAAAATAATTCCCCTCAGGGCCTATGTCATATTTGGGTATGCTGTGCGGAGGGTCTTTTTAGGAAAGGAAGGAGAGGAAGTTCTGCGAAAGAAAAGGGTATGAGGTGGGTAGGAATCCGGGGGTCAGTGTGTCCAGAAGTGACGGACGTATTAATCCATTCCTCCAAGGCGAGCAAGGCGATATTCTGAAAGAGTACCTATGGCTGGAGAAGTCAAAGAGAATTGTTTTCTCCCTCAACTATTGAGGGAGAGAACTCTCTCTATCTGGCCGGAAATGAATCATCTTAAAAATAATTAAAGAGGTCATTTATAATTATTCATTTTTGGGTTATTAAGACGTGTTGCGTTATCTCCTTTTTTAGCCAACCTTTTTGAGAGCGTTTTAGTGTCAATCACACATTTGCCCTGACGATAGACACTGTAACGCTGACAAAACGTTGGCTAAAGAAGAAAGTAGCGCAACACGGCATAATACTCCAAAAATAAAACATTATAACACTTTTGGCTGTGATAATCTGAAAATCATTTCAAAACAGGTCATTGTTTTAAATTTTCAGAAAACCTTCTATTTTGTATCTCGATATGTCAATATAATATTTAAATTAATGTTTATTTCACGGATACTTTACATCGTTTATACATCGTTTTTCACTGGAAATATAAATCCAACCCGTTTTCTTTGTTCCACACGGGACGTGGTATTATTCAGATTATGTAATGGTTTCATTGAACCTTGTGGAACATCTGTTTCACGATACCTATGTCGTCATAAATAATAATTTACGTCTTTCGTAGAGGTTCATAATTCATTCACATTCTATAATGTCAGTGCTTGTATAAAGCTGGGGACCAGTGCATTTAACAAGGTCTGAAGTAGCGATGGGTCATAACTCATTTTATTAAGAGCGGAAGTCAAAGGACCGGCTCAATATTTTCGTACTTCTCAAAGGTCGATTCAATTGAGCCGTCTGTCGCGTCGGCGTCGCGCGTCGTGTCGATTGCACTGTCAGACGTCGCGTCGTTAACGTCTTTGAATAAATATATACAATTATGTAGTACTTAGATTATTTCTAAATCTAAAATCTCTTGAACGTTGTTTATTTCATGTTTGGGAGATGCAACTCGTAATAATAAATAAGAAATATAAATAACAAACAAAGGGGAGTAGGTAAGATACAAGAATAATTTTTTGGAAAACAAAATGAAGAATAAGGTTGTTTTTATTTTTAACGAAAAAATGTTTCAAAGTCAGTTTATCGGGAGTCGTATGAATAAGGCTCATTAAACGAGCTAGCCCAATTGTGCGGATAGTTCATGATCGCATCTTCACTGGTCCGAAGTCCTTCACTGGGCTCAAGTACTCAATTTAAAATATAAGTATTTTGGTTTGAATAACATTGTCATACTGACACCTGAATAAATTATTACAATAAAAGACTACACTGTATGAAAAAAGACTATTGGTTTCACTAAAGCGAACCCAAAGCAGATCCATAAGACTTTCAACATTTTTGACTTATTCATCATAAATCCGTAAAATTCGCAAATATGTATTAATTTTGCTGGCATATGTGTGAAAATTGTTTTAGAATTCCGTCTTTTGAAAAAAAAAAAACTATAAAGCACATAGACATAATAATTGATATTTTTATGTCGATCTGACATAGATCACCCCAAGTGGTTCGCTATGTATGGTAACTTAGCAGGGGTGCTCTGGTTCATTGGGGAAGGTTTATCTAGATTTCTAGATCTTTGTCATAGGCCCTGAATGATTTTTCCCTCAGGGCCTCCTGCGTGGAGATGACGTATAAAAGGTTCCTAATCTCTATATGTATAAAAATCGCGTCACCATGTTTGTTAGAGATAAACTCCGAAACTACTTAAACGATGTAAATGAAATTTGGGTTACTGTATGTAATTTGGTCAAACTTAAAAGATAGGATAGTTTTTATCTTGATTATTGACTTCAATATTTATTATTGCGAATTACATGTTCATTATATAGTGGTTCGCTACGTTTGGTGATATAGCAGGGGTGCCCGGGTTCATGGGGCGAGGTTTGTCTACGTCTTGGAGGCGGATGACCAGGACACACTGAACCACAGATTCCTACCCACCCCTTAAACCCTTTTCCTTCGCAGAACTCTCCTCTCCTTCCTTTCCTTAAAAAACCCTCCACACAGCATCCCCAAAGATGACATAGGCCCTGAGGGAAATCATTTTCTTCAGGGCCTCCTGTGTCGGACTCATGTAAAAAAATTAAATGTTTTTTATAGGACAGTGCTTTGTAATTATTTGTCAGTTCTATAAGTTTCTAACGGATGGCGATGTGAGTTAATTTATCAATAAAACACTTGGTTATCTAGGTTGGGTAACCATCCAGTAGATGGCGTTGTGTTTCGTTAGCAACTGCAACGCGTGGCGGGTCAGCTAGTATAATATATATTATCATCTCTTATCAAATTTACCTTAGTTTCTTTCCCAAGACTTAAAGATCGAATAATACAGCTTATTGTTTACTACCGTCCAAATATTTTGACGGGTTAATTAAAAATTTATTTTCCACCTTCGCTGGCTTAATTATTTTCTTTTTTCAATTACCTGCTCCCCCCAACTCTTCATCACGGTGTTCAGGGGCATCGTCAAATTAAGGAAGTTCGAAGAAAATAATGCGGAATAACCAGTCGGCAGAACAGAACATTTATTTTTTTGATAAATAAATCTTAGTTTTATGTTTTTTTAATAAAAACCTCAACAAAATTCAAGCATTACGCAATAGGTAAATTTTTTACACAATATTTTTGGTGTTTGGTGTCAATGTTACTCTGTACCTAATTTCTAGAAAATAATTGTGCTCAACTTGTCAAGGGGTAAATCAAATTATTAAACCTATTATAATGAACAAGAATTTTTCATTGAATACTTTGAGTTCCTTGACCACCTTACAAGGCTCAAGCCAATATTTATACACAAGACAGAGAGAATCTATAAGAGAATCAAGATCTTTCTGCAGAAGAATGGAATCTATATGACTTTTAATAGCTCTGAAAAGTTTAATATCGTTAGCGAAGAGGAGCTATTTTGAGCGGTTAATGGTCTTGCCTATATCATTAATGAATAAAAGAAAGAAGAGGGGTCCTAGATTCGACCCCTGGGGAATCCCGGAGTTAGTTTTGTATTCGTAAGAAAGCTGGTTTCCGTAACTGACATACTGACGACGATTGAGTAAAGTCGTTTTTAATGTAAAAAATTTATCAACAAAAAATGTAGATATTATTAAAAACAATTTGGACGCCAATCGCAACTGTTCGCTAGTTCTCCATCTTTCCGCTTATAAAATTGAAGCAGTAAAGTACCTAGTAAAAGGAATTCTAGATTTTTCATGAAGGAATGTTTGTCTTTACAATATTTTTTTATTCTATTATCTAACCTAACATAACCTTATCAAAGAATATTTTCTTTCTTAAATATATGTATAATGTATTGTATATTACTGCTTCGAATAAACTTATTCATCGTAGTTTACACTTCCAGCATAAGAATTCTAGATTATTTTCCGAACCTCATTGGTGTTTCTATACTGTTTAGATCACCCTTTAACATTCTGAACATAGCACTTAAATTTATGGTACGTCGATACAAAGTAACGTATCCCTCTAAAAATATCAACCCGTAAAAATTGTTTTTTACCATAATGCGTGTATTTGAAAATCTATATTTTTTTAATTTTTTAAACTTTATGAGTAAAATCTCAAAATATAATTTTTAATTAAATGAAGACAATATTAGCGAAACTCAATCGAAAATCTGAAGACAGAAAAATTAGAAAAGATATTGGCTCCGCAATAATATGTGCGTTAAGAAAATTAAGACAATGTTGCTAGTTCTTAGTCGAAGTAATGATACAGTTAAAAGTGACCGAATTGATATGGGTTCCGTAGCTCAATCGGTAGAGCTCTTGCCATGTAAGCAAAGGGTCCTGGGTTCGAGTCCCAGCGGAGCCAATATCTTTTCTGATTTTTCTGTCTTCAGATTTTCGATTGAGTTTCGCTAATTTTGTATTCATCTAATCAAATATTTGAAAATCTTTTAAAACTTATAAGTCCGCTTGTGTTTGCATGATTGCCACCAAGTTGCCATAAGTTCATATAATGCATTGTCATCGACATCGAGTCTCTATGCCAACATACACTCCACCAAACTACAACTAAAAGGACTTTTCGACAAATAAAAATACTAGCTGACCCTGCAAACGTTGTTCTGCCATATACATTATTTCTAGTGAATATTTTGGTTGTTAAATAAAAAAATAACGAATGTATCGTAAGTGTGGGAAAGAGGAATGTAGCGCTGTAGACGATGACCGAAAATAAAACAAGCAATCACCAACCATTCATTTTCTCAATTCAATGTATTTCATTAAAGTAACGGACGTATTCATTGTTTGATCTCTTAAAAGTTAAATGTAAAATGGAAAAAGTAATATTTTAGCATAGCGCCATCTGTCATTCAACAACATAAATAATTTCGTTCTGTTTGAAATACGAACGACGGTTAAATTTGTTTATACAAAAATACTAAAATCGCGATTAAAAATGGGAGAGTCGTTATTCAAAAATGGGAGGGTGGGGGTAGTAGGGTAAAAGTTTGGGGTTATAGATATTTTTTAATGCCAAATAAAAAAATAAAAACAACATAAAAAAATTGTCAAAAGAACAGAAAAAAAAATCTGGATAGGGACACCCTAATCACCTAGCGGTATGAAATATACTATACAACTTATTCTCATACCTACCAAATATACATACAAAGTTTAATAAAAATCGGTGAAGCCGTTTCGGAGGAGTGCGACCACAAACGCCGTATTACGAGATTTTTATATATGTGTATAATATAAAGATAGATTATTTAATATCCTCACTCTTGCAATAAAAACCATTAAAAAAGTCGACTTCAAAAGAAGCATAAAGATATGGATTATGGACACCAAATATACACACTTACTTACAATTCATACACAAAACCTAGTACAATGTAACCTTAGAATGAGGTAAGGTCATATTTTTTTCAACTTCTATAAAATATTACAAAAAATAGATTTTTAAAAACTTTCAGCTCGATCGGATGTCAGGAAGTGGGTTAATTTCCGCTTCCAAGATTCCACGTAACCCATGCATTTATTCATTCAATCAAGAAAACAAAAGTGAAATTCGAATAGATGTAAATGAAACAATTTAATATTTAATTAAACGAAGACAATATAAGCGAAAGTCAGTCGAAAATCTGAGAACAGAAAAATCAGAAAAAGATATTGACACCGCTGGGACTTGAACCCAGGACCTCTTGCTTTCCGGGCAAACGCGCTAACCACTGCGCCACCGTGCCGATATCCAATTCGGTCATTTTTAACTGTATCATACTTCGACTAAGAACCGCCCACACTATTTCATTCTCTTAACGCATATATTATTGGCAACTATCTTTATGTATGATTGCAAGATTCAAACCCGAACTAAATGCTCTCTAGATAGTGTCTGGATAAATCTTTATCCATTTTATTTTCATATGCGACATCTATTGACTTTTCTTCAAGTCTAGGATGAATATTTTTATTTTTATTTTTAACTTTATGAGTAAAATCTCAAATTGTAATATTTAATTAAACGAAGACAATATAAGCGAAAGTCAGTCGAAAATCTGAGAACAGAAAAATCAGAAAAAGATATTGACACCGCTGGGACTTGAACCCAGGACCTCTTGCTTTCCGGGCAAACGCGCTAACCACTGCGCCACCGTGCCGATATCCAATTCGGTCATTTTTAACTGTATCATACTTCGACTAAGAACCGCCCACACTATTTCATTCTCTTAACGCATATATTATTGGCAACTATCTTTATGTATGATTGCAAGATTCAAACCCGAACTAAATGCTCTCTAGATAGTGTCTGGATAAATCTTTATCCATTTTATTTTCATATGCGACATCTATTGACTTTTCTTCAAGTCTTCCTAGACTTGAAGAAAAGTCAATAGATGTCGCATATGAAAATAAAATGGATAAAGATTTATCCAGACACTATCTAGAGAGCATTTAGTTCGGGTTTGAATCTTGCAATCATACATAAAGATAGTTGCCAATAATATATGCGTTAAGAGAATGAAATAGTGTGGGCGGTTCTTAGTCGAAGTATGATACAGTTAAAAATGACCGAATTGGATATCGGCACGGTGGCGCAGTGGTTAGCGCGTTTGCCCGGAAAGCAAGAGGTCCTGGGTTCAAGTCCCAGCGGTGTCAATATCTTTTTCTGATTTTTCTGTTCTCAGATTTTCGACTGACTTTCGCTTATATTGTCTTCGTTTAATTAAATATTACAATTTGAGATTTTACTCATAAAGTTAAAAATAAAAATAAAAATATTCATCCTAGACTTGAAGAAAAGTCAATAGATGTCGCATATGAAAATAAAATGGATAAAGATTTATCCAGACACTATCTAGAGAGCATTTAGTTCGGGTTTGAATCTTGCAATCATACATAAAGATAGTTGCCAATAATATATGCGTTAAGAGAATGAAATAGTGTGGGCGGTTCTTAGTCGAAGTATGATACAGTTAAAAATGACCGAATTGGATATCGGCACGGTGGCGCAGTGGTTAGCGCGTTTGCCCGGAAAGCAAGAGGTCCTGGGTTCAAGTCCCAGCGGTGTCAATATCTTTTTCTGATTTTTCTGTTCTCAGATTTTCGACTGACTTTCGCTTATATTGTCTTCGTTTAATTAAATATTACAATTTGAGATTTTACTCATAAAGTTAAAAATAAAAATAGAAACAATTTAACTTTGTTTGAACCACTTATATAATGAGTAAATCCGACCGGTTTCGGAACGACCGTTCCTTCTTCAGAGCAAGTGTATACTAATTTGACAGTTTCGAAATATGGATGGGAACAATGTTATATTATGGTAGGGGTGGAGCTGTTGCTAGGTATTAATGTAGAGTGAATGGGTAGGGGAACAAATCCATGATTGGGCTATAAGATAATATTTTTTGTTTGTTGATAATAGATTAATTATTTTTAAGGAATTTTTTTTTATTTCCAAAGCTTCTAAGTTATCTAAACGTTTTCGTTTATGATTAATATGAAGAATATTTATCCTTGTATTTTTTTCAAAACTATGGTTATTGTTTCATTTATCTATAATGGATAACCACAAAGTTATAGCTGCATTCAAAAGTATCGAATAGATGTATTTAAAAAGGCATTCGAACCATCCGTATACTAATTAAGAACCTCAACATTTTCAATACAAAGGCTGTTCAGCACCAAATTAATGATTGCACCATTCGCCTATAGCCCTATATCATAGTTGTATCTGCACCGGAGTCTGATTTAGACGTAGACTGTTTGTAGACCATCGCTTTGCATCTAAGCGCATTACTCGAGGGGTCTTAGGAGGTATGACGTAAATACCCATTCAACTACACGAGGTCTTGGTAATATATTGTTACATAATTTGTTTGGAGAGATGTTGCGAGCTTTTCTGAGAGCATTCTATTATCCATTCATTATAGCGTTCAAAACTGAGCCGCATGCAAAAATTTCGAAAAGGTTAGGCTGTGTTTTAAAAAGAGTTTGAAGAGAATAAAAAAAAGAAAAAAATTGAAAGAGGTTGATAAAATCGACGTGCTTTTAGTAAATACTGGCGCAGACCCGTGAGAAGTCACAGAAAAAAAATTGTAAATGGTTTCCTGGTTTCCCAACAAAATATCCCACGACATAGTATCCCAAGGACACAATGTATCTCCACTATGCTGAATTATTCTTTTAAAATTAAGTTAGGTTAGGTAAGGTTTTAGTAGATATTTCTGTACTCCTGGTATTTTGTTCTTATTGCCAGTCGACGTTTTGACGTTTGTACATTTGCCCTTGAAAAATCTCGAGATATTATAAAACCTTGAAAAAGACAATTAAAATAGATTTCTGCTAAAATATTACATTGATATCATCGCTTGTTTGAATTTGTTAAAAAAAAGTTCCAATTTTGAATATTACACTTAAATTGGCGTAGCAAAAGTTTTAGAGTTCATTGAAACGGAGATACGAACATATACCTAAACACACATCGGTCACCCCAAGTAGTTCACTATGTTTGGTAACTTAGCAGGGATGCCCGGGTTCATGGAGTGAAGTTTGTCCGGGTCCTGGCGGCAGATGCGTCTGCCCACCAGCTGCCTGGTAGACCGGATCGAGAGAGAATGATTGAGGTAGTCCCTTTGACTTCTCCAGACGTACTCTCTCGGAATATCGGCCTGCACCGCAGTGGAAGGGATGATTCAAAATTCGTTAATCCTGGTCCCTGTCCCCCAGATTCCTACCCACCCTTTATACCCTTTCCTTCCCAGAACTTCCTCTCCTTCATTTCCTAAAAAAAAATCCCTGTGTGGAGCTAATTAAAAAAAAAACTGAAATTAGTATTTTTTAATTATACAGGACATTTTAAAAGGTAGGTATGATAAAAATGAAATATAAAGGTTAAATGGAGATAAAACTTTGAAATTATCAAATTTATATAAAGAGGAAATAGACATGATATTAATTATTAACCCAACCTTTTCGGTGACACTTAAGACTAATGAACCCGGGCTAACTACACATTTGATGTGGAAATATTTATAAGAAGGGTACAAAAACGGCCTAAAGCCTTTTCGCACAATCTGTCCCCTGCGACTTGATCTGGCTGTGTCATCAACACCCCGGTTTACCGCTGGGAAAGGTCACAAAACATTCCTGAATAAGTAACAGGGGCAACTTGGACATGGCCACATCACGGTAAAGCTTCGCTCTCAGTGGGCCTGAATTATGCACACCTTATCCCATATCATGTCCTTTTCAATACCCCACATTAGGGGATAAAAGTCAAGCTACTAAATCGAATTGTAAAGTGCTAAGATCATCATCATTAATTTGTATTTTTTTTTGAAAAATAAATGTGTGACTTGTCACGAATGAAAAAACAGTGGATCGGTTGAACAACCATTAGAGGCAACAGTGTTTGTATTAGATAAAATAAAAGGAATAGAAGAACGTTGCAAAACTTGCTTATAAGATCTAGACATTTTGTCGAGCAATTAAATTACAGATATGTTTTTCAGTTTTTAGTTCTTAATACTGTTAATATTCCAGGTATGTATCGAACAGTAAGGGTCGATCGAGATCTCGGTCTCGGTCTCGGCGTTTTCGGCTACAAATTTTACCGATAACTCGGTTCGCGGCGAAAAGTAGCCGAGATTCTCGGCCATAACCGAGACCATTGTAAGTAGGTACGGTATAGGATAATGGGATTCAAATCTACCGCGCGCGTCCACATTCGTCACTTGTGTCAGTGTGTAAGAGAGCTGTCGATTGTGATGAAAGTTTTTATCAGCACCGCCTACTAGTGCAGCAAGCAGTGGCGTGCACAGAGTTTTTGATCAGGGCAGGCAGTAGGAAAACCGCCGAATTGATGCAAATAAATATTTAAAAAAACTCACTACAAATAACTTCCTTCGTACAAGTTTTCGATAAGTTGCTTGGTGCTGGTAAGACAACTAGTTGATAGAAATAGATAACAACAGATGTTACTGTCGTCACTGATTATTTGCTAATTTTGTTCCAGAAAGCACTGCCTAACACTAACAAAAACCTCATAGAAGCAAATTGAAAACGACAGTTCTACTCTACGCTATGTGCATTTCGTAAACATTGATATTATATCCTGTATGAAGTTAGTTCCTAGCAGAAATAATTCCTGCTTAAGTCGCATTTTAGTGAGGCAGTCGGAGGGCGCGCGTATAGTTTCTAGTTATAGTTTATGTCACGTTTGTAGTATGCTGTTTGATGAGGCGCTCGCTTAGTTTTGGTTGCTCAGCTTTATCGCGCTTATTTTTGAAAGTGTGTATTTATTTTTAGCAACAATTTAATAAATTATAATATTATTTACAAGCTCATGTTTTACAAATATGGTAGGGTAGGCAGTGCTTATGTGCCTATATGGATTGCACGCCCCTGGCAGCAAGAGAACAGAGCTGGTCAATTATACATCATGAGGCGACACTCTTTGAATGATGAAAACGCAGAAAAAATATTTTTTATATGCTACAAAATCATGTTCAATTTTGATAATTAAAACTATTTAAAACAAATTATTATTACATTCTTAAATATACTATATTATGCAAAAATAGCGAATTTTCATATTTTTTTCTCAATCTATCTATTCTCGGTCTCGGCCGAGAATGAAAAACCTGTCTCGGTCGACCCTTATCATAAATATACTAACCCCTAGATCGATATCTTCGGGCCTTTTGCTTCTAAGCAGTTTGGTCATCACTGTCACCAACTTAACCAAAAATAAAATGGTCCACCAAAGACAATAAACAAATAACATAGAGGAAGTTCAAGGCCATTTATCACCATAGAGAATATGATCGCACTCGACCTTCTTCATTCATTCTTTAGCCAAATAAATTATTTAAAAATAAAAATGCTTGAAAGCAGAAAAATGTTTTAGTTTCCCCAAGAAAACAACGTTCCATCTGACAAAGCCTGAGGGAATGAGCTTTACATAATATTTACAGCTCATTCTCTCAGCAGGGAGCTTTGTCAGATGGAAACCTGTTATCCTGAGGAAATCAAAAAATCAAGCGTTAGTAAAAAACCTAAAATACTTGAAATATGAACTCCTTATAAAAGGAAAACATTTTCAAATAATGATTATGGTTTTCTACAACGAATTTCCATTTTTCTGCTTGAAAAATGAGAACTCAGGAGTACATGTTTAAATACTTTTTATTTTCAGAAAGACAATCAATAATAGCACATAAAAACACTGGTTCGGTGAATTCGATGAATTGATAAATGGTTTGAAAAAGACTATCGACACTGGAAAGGAAACATGGCTAAAGCGTCATACAGCTGTGACATTAAAGATTAACGTACACAATAAGCTGTATTGTTTGTTTACGTATGTTCATCTTTAATGTCACATCTATATGGCGCTTTAGCCATTTTTCCTTTCTAGCAGTCACCGTACATATCTTAGTTCTTGTAGAATGAAATAAAAAATCTGCATATTCTAAATTTCCTTTCAACCGAAATTAAACAGAGTATACCTTCATCGAGGACCCATTTCAGCCATCTCACAGTAAAAACCGCATCACGTGTTCTGAAAAAAATATATCACATTAAAAAAAGTTTGTGAACATAATATATAATATTTTTCCCTTGTGATGACATACTTTGTTTATCACAAGGGAAAAATATTCTCCCTTCTGTTCATATGAAGAACGAAAAAACCACGTAAGATCGTTGGAGATCCGCAAAAAATGCAAGGCTGATGTAAGCGTAATGAGTAAGATTGAGAAAGAAACCCTCAGATGGTTTGGGCATGAAAAGCGAATGTACAATGAATGGAAGAAGTATATATAACGCAGATGTGAGTGGTAGTGAAGTGCCAAGTCTTCCTCGGACACCAGAGGAAGACTTGGCACGATCAAGTGATTTGCTTGCATGGGGCACGTCAAGAGTCAGAATAATAGAATAGTATGTATAAATGTGAATGAGGCAAGGAATGTATGCCAAGACCGAGTTGTTTGGCGGTCCGTCCTCTCTGAATGCCCTGCGGGAAAACAGCATGACAATTAGTTACTTAAAGCATTATTAATTTTACTTGCCAAATGTTATGGTCTGCCAAACAATGTTATAAGGTGTTCCTAATGTAAAGCTTCACAATCATCCAAAGTCTGGAACATTTTCTGAAACAATATTTGTGAAACATTAACCACTCGGACCCATAAGCTTGTTTTAACGATAATATAACATTAACAGACATATGTATGACGTACGAGGCGTACGTAACTTATTAAAGTAAAATTGAAAGCATATTTTATCAATTATCAATACAAACACATGTCATTTAACCTCAAATAGGTTTAAAGATAAATCAAGCTGAATGTTAATGTCGTATGTAATTACCTGATTTCTGGATCAATTGCGGACAAACTTTAACCATTTTTCCACCTCTGTAATTCGTGTAAACGATTTTTGAATGAAATATGCCCATCGGCGATGTCAACAATACAAATTCAAATACGAATTCATGTTCGTTTGACAATCGCATGATGCAATTTGACGTTTAAAGTTAGACCTATCTATAATTAAGCTTTATCTATAAGAATTTGATCCCCTCCTGTCAGTTCCAAGGTCAAAGCCGAGATTAACGCCCCTGACCCTTATCAAACAGTATTAATAGCCTGGACTGTGCGTTTGAAATTTAAAAATCCGGCTAAGAATGCGACTCTGACGCGGCGGCTTACGCAAAACCGTTTTCGTACGTGGAGTTTGTATTCAAATCTACTTTTGTAATATAACCGAATTAAAGCATTGCCAAAATATGGCGCCACTTAAGTTAACAGCTAGTGTGAGAAGCATCGCCTGGCAGGCGTAAGTACCTACTACTAGATATGTAATTTCGTGAATCTCTCCGGATATGGGGAGATTGACGATAATATTGTGTATTATTTTTTCTATGGATAACCGCTAAGGAACAACACCTAACTCTGACAGCTCCAATTTTAATTGCAAAATAAGTGACAATTAAGAAATAAACACTACAAAAATACAAAAAAAAAACAAAAAACCAGTGATTCGTTAAATACAGTGAGTTTATTTGTTAGTGGCAGTGCTAAATATCTAGAAAGCTCGTCTAAAAAAAAAACAAAAAAACGAAACAAGATATTATAAACCACAGACAATTTATGTAATATACAAAAAAAAAAAAAGTGTCATTTCTGCCATAGACAATACAACAAAATTATTAATAAAATAAATTGTATGGGGCATTTGTGAACAAACAAACAAATCCAATATTTAAAACTAATTAACCTCAAGGACAAAAAAAAAAAAAAAAATGCCCCCTAAAAATGATATGGATCAAAAATTTGAAAACTTCAAAGAACAACTACTACAAACAATGAGTGATAGAATCGACCTTCAACTAAGAAATTTTATAAAGACAGACATAAATAAATTGTTTTTGGATATTAAAAATGAAATACAAGACTTAGTTAAGAGTGTAGAATTCTGCACAAACAAAATTGATGATTTTGAGAAAGAAATAAAAAGAACAAATGATCACCAAAAAAAAAAATTAAGCGAAAATCGAGGAATTGCAAAGAGAGGTAAAAAATCTCAAATTAACTGTAAACCACATCCAACAGAGCGCGCTTGAAAATTCTATCGAAATACAAGGAATCGAAGTACAGAAAAATGATAATGTACGAAAACCCATTGAACTACTGATGTCGGCCCTTGACTGCAGCGACCTATTAAAAAATAATTCTTTGGTAAACTACTATAACAATCCGGCCAAGCGGACTATTTCCATCCAATTCAATTCAAAAGAGACAAAGGATAAGGTAATTAATCAAAAAAAAATTAAAGGAATACTTACCCCTCAAGAAATGAAGTACTCGGAGTCAACACAGAAAATCTTCATCAATGAAAAATTAACGCCAGCAAATAAACATCTCCTATGGTTAGTCAAATCAACAAAAGCATTTGGATACAAATATGTTTGGACGAAGGACGAACAAATCTTACTTAGAAAGGGCGACGACTCGCCTATAATACGCATAAAAGATGCAAACGACATACCATTGCATTAATCACATACTGGGACAAGAAAAAGGAAGAAATTTTATAATCTGTGAAAATGGATCACACTGATGATTTTACGTTAATAGACACAAAGGTATGTGAAGATACTACAGAACTAAATAACTACATAAATGAAGGAAATACTGACTTCAACATAGTAAATTTAAATATCCGCAGTATTCATAAACATTTTGATGAATTTTGTATTTTCCTCAACTCTCTAGGATTTAAACCAAATGTTATTATACTTACGGAAACGCAAATGCGTGAACTAATCCCTTACTCCATCTCTGATTATAAGACTTACTCACTTCCTTCAAAACATACTTCGCATGACGGTCTAACGATTTTCTATAGTGCACATAAAATAACTGATGTAATAATAAACATCCCAAAATTTAAGTTTTCTAATGCCATACATTTATCATTCAAGCTAAACAATAAAAAATACTCTATAATTGCTGTTTATCGCTCCCCTTCTTTAGATTCTAAATCTTTTATCACAGAATTAAAATATTTCATAAACGAAAATAATTGCAACCAATCAGATTTCTCATTTATCGTAGGGGATATAAATATTAACATAGAACATTCTATCCTGAGCCCAATTGCAAATGAATATCTAAATGTTATATACAGCGAAGGATATCTATCTTATATAAATAGCCCTACCAGATACGGTTCTTGTCTTGATCACATATTTCTTAAAACCAATAAAAATTGTATACCCAAATCAGCTGTCCTAAAAATTGATATAACCGATCATTTCCCAACTTTTTTCGGTCACAGTACCTTAAAGTATCATCATACAACTAAAGCCCAACAAGTGGGAAAAAATAAAATTAACTATCAAACCCTAAACAGTTTTTTAAAAAAAGAAACTTGGAACTCAGTTTTAACCAATGATGACCCAAATCAATCACTATACACCTTCTATTCAATATTAAATGATAATATCAAGAATAGTCTTGAACCAACACCAATACCTAGAAGCAAACATAAAAAAATTAAACCATGGATCACGCGTGGTTTGATAATTGCAAGCCAACACAGGAACAAACTGTACAAAATTTACAAAAATCATGAGAATTATTGTATGGCTAAAAACATTCCACCCAATGAAAATTTACGACAGCAATACATCATTTATAGAAATTTTTTCAATATTCTTATAAAAAAATGTAAACAAGAGTATTATACTAAACAATTACAAACAGCTGATAATGATTCTAAAAAAACCTGGCAAGTCATAAATGAAATAACTAATAGAAAACATAAAGCAAAAACATTCCCTGAAAAAATTGTCACAGATGATAAAATAGTCATAACGGATAAAAGAAATATTGCAAATAAATTCAATGATTTTTTTACAAATGTTGCTTCAGATATAATAAATAACAATCCCTCTTTTCAAAACCATATACATCAATACACTCAAATGGACGAACACTCTGAAAATAGTCCTAATTTAACCCAATTTAAACGTATTACCGAATCTGAAATAATAAAACACATTGACAATCTTAACACAAATACAGCCAATGGACCAGATGAATTAAGCGCCATCGCTATCAAATCTATTAAACAACACATTTCGAAGCCCTTGCAACACATTTTTAATTCCTGGTTTGAAAAAAACGTTTTCCCAGACGCATTTAAACTCTCCAATATTGTACCAATACATAAATCTGGATCAATCTCTAAACTTGACAATTACAGACCAATATCGCTAATATCCCAACTAGCGAAGATATTAGAAAAAATTATTAAAATACAAGTACTAGAGTTTCTAGAATCAAATGCACTTTTGTCCCCAAATCAATATGGTTTCAGAAAAGGTCTTAGTACAGATGACGCTTTATTTAATCTAACAAAAAATATATACCTACACCAATCTTGACTTAAATATGAAAAGCTTAACAATCTTTTTAGACCTAAAAAAAGCGTTTGATACCGTTAATCATAATAAACTGATTAGAAAACTAAATAATATTGGAATTAAAAATAATTGTCTGTCACTATTAACAAATTATTTACTTGATCGCAGACAATGTACAAAAATTGGTGATAATATTAGTAAACCAGAATATGTGAGACATGGGGTTCCACAAGGTACAGTTATCGGTCCATTATTGTTCCTAATTTATATCAATGACCTGTGTAATATCAGTATTCCGGGAAAACTATTCTCGTATGCTGATGATACTGCTATCACAGTCCATGGTAAATCATGGAAAGAAGTCTCTGAAAACGCAAATAAGTGCACATCCGTTGTCAAAGAATGGCTAAACCAAAACCTCCTAACTCTGAACTGTGAAAAAACTATGTATATTCCATTCTATAATACCAAAAGGGCGGCACCCTTAACTCACCTAAATATAAGGTTTCACAACAATTCTTGCAACCCTGTTTTGTGTTCTAACTGTATAGAAATGAATTCGGGGAACACAATTAAATACCTAGGAATTATTATAGACAGCCAACTAAAATGGACAAATCACGTAGAAAACCTTGTAAATAAACTTAGGTATTTGACTTACATTTTTAAACGATTAAATAACATAGTTGATATTAAAAGAATGAAACTGGTATATCATGCATTGGTGCAATCATCAATATCTTATGGAATAATTGGATGGGGGGGTATTTATGATACCCATATTAAGCAACTAGAAATTACTCAAAAATTAATAATAAAAATAATGTTGCATAAAGATGTTACCTACCCCTCCTTGCAATTATTCCAAGAAGCTGAACTCTTAGATATAAGAAAAATCTACTGTATGCAATGTCTGAAATATATATTTTCACGAAATGTATATTTTACAAAAAACGAAAAACGCTCCAGCAGTAGAGTAAATAATGCATTTGAGGTTCCCCTATGCAAAACTAGGCTTGCGCAAGGACATGCTTTTTTCATTGCACCAAAAATCTATAATGCACTGTATCAGACTATAGAAATTAAATCTAAAAACATATCCTCTTACAGCATATACAAAAAAAATTATAAAGACTTGGGTAATTACAAATGACACAAATACCTACCTGCTATAACATCTTACCTGTTATAACTTTACAAATCCCTAATTTTTATTTAACCTTTTTTGTTTTTCATATATATATATTTTTCTTAACTTTAGTTTTTTAAATACGGAATTATGTATTCTATAAATATGTAAAAACATAATTATGTTTCAATTTACTAATTTAAAGTTTAATTTGCTATGTTGTATCTTAACTGCATTAAAAAAAACTTAAGTATACCCACGAACTGGCGATGCCTATGTGGGATTTTTTTTGTTACCATACATATATGTATACTATTTTAATATCTTTTTTTTGTTGTTAAATTGTATTACTTATTGTTTATCGTTAAGCTACATATTTAATTTTATAGTTCCTTTTTTTTTACTTCTTATCAAAAGAAATGTTTTTTGTAATATTTTTATGTATGTAACAAAAAAAATTATTAATAAAAAAAAAAAATAATAAAATAAGATTATTATTGTAACTGGCGGTTGTGAATAATAATACCACGCGTCTATATATTATATTTATTATTATTTATTTTTTTATTTTTTTATTCAGGTTCTCCATAAAACAGTTATACACTAACAGCCTTACTAAAAAACCCAGTGAAAATTTTATTCAATTGACAAACGGCCGCGGATGTGAAAACATTACTAATTAAAAAATTGCTCATGGAAAAAGATACACTTGGTTTACACGGCCTGAGGGGGTAGTTTATCTCTGTTTTCTCAATGATGTCTGATCAAAATTTGGAATTTTTGCAAAGTATTTTGAATCTTCTATAAATTTCTTATTTTTGAAGGTGTTGTAAAAACAAATACAATTTATGAAAACTAGATAAAATTACCTTTTAGATTTGTGTATTTGAAATACACTTTAGTTTTCAAAAACTGCCATATTTTAAGATTCAAACTCGGAAAAAAATGGAAAAAAAATTCTTACCAAAACTTTTTTGACCAAAATTTAGAGAAATTAAAAAATCAAAATTTCAAAAACACAGTCCTTTTATGTAATAAATTTGGAAGGAAACCATCACCTCACTTTTTCCTCGTGCATACAATAAAAAAATAATAAAAAATTTCAAAAGTTTTTTTTATTGCCAAAAAATAACTTAGAGATAATACCGACATTTAAAACAGATTTCTTGCATTTCTAAAGACTTTAATTACTTTGATACGTTTACGAACACATGTATTAGATATTAATATTATAAAAAATTATCACTATTAAGAAATTCTCTTAAAATAAAGATCTTTTAATGTAAATTTTATCATTTGTAACCTATAAAACAATATTCTGACAGTTCAATTTTAAAAGTACGGCGTTCGAACAATAAATTGATTAAACTGATGTAAATCACACAAATAACATGGTAAATATATCAATTATGTGAATAGAAGAGTAAATTTGCCACTACAATAGAAATTATTAAGTAAATTCACAACATTTAGGTACTAACAAAATCTTCGACATCCCGCGAAAAACAAACCAAGCTATTTTTTCTCAGCGGGCCGTTGGGAACTAATGCGCAGGCGCGCCAATAATGCCCCTAGCGGAGAAGAATTAAAACAACATTTTTTACTAGTAAATTAAAACCATTTATAACGTTGTCAGATTTTCAATGCATTTTAACAGCGTGACACGTAGGAAATGTTATTGGTAATAAAACGTGTTTTTGTGTGCACGGGGTATATTTATATTATTGCAATAACACGGGTTATCAAGCGTGCTGTGGTTTTTTTATAGTAAGGCTGTAAAAAATTACAGACAAGATAACTTTTTTTTAAAAGTGCATGGGGACACTTTAACTATGTTAAATAATGAATTCTATGTAGGTGACATTGAAGATGTCGCTGCTCAATGCAGTCTTTAAGCAGTTGAGTCGCCCTGCTTAATGGTGCATTCTGGTAGGTAGAAGTTCTCGCTTCCGGAGAGTATAAAAGTTAGGGACGTATAAGTTGATCTCTTTCAATTTTGGCGGATTTAGTATGGTACCGAAGATTAACTTAAAAAAATGTTTAAATAAATGTGACGTCATTGTCTGTCGCGGTTACCTTGTCCCGGTGACTAGCTGCCACTGGATCCCAGTGGATCTGAGGAACCGGCTATCTTTATTCCTATCAGATTTATAAAATGGTCACCAACACTCAATCACTCAAACCAAAAGCCCCCCGCAGGGCCTTGCAGCAAAAATCTGCAGAGAGGGTTTTTAACTGCTAGTTGTTGAATTAAATTCAAATTACTTATATATAACTGTATTAGATACAAAATCTGCGTGTTTCAAGAACAATAATCTATTTATTAGTGTGAGTCGTACCTATACTAAAAGTAAATGTAGATTAAGTTATGATAAGGGGTTAGAGGACGGGGGAGGGGCAAACCCAATTCAGTTGAAGAATTGGTGAAAGAGTATGTATTGATTTAAATGAATGGTAGAAGAAGTAATAGACGCCTAAAGAAAGCTTGGGACTAGGACTTGCAATCCCACAGTCCCGCATTCCGCAACCCGCTTCCCGCAATCCCGCGGGCAATTTTTATGCGGGAAACGATGCGGAAACTTCAAGACCTGAAATTAAATATGAAGAAAGATAAATATGTCCCTGTTTGAGAATGGAGGTTTCGGAGGGAGATATTCACATCTTCTTGATAACAGTCCCACCACCAACACAGTGTGGAAACAAAGAGAGCGTTTACCACTGCTGGCCCTTGGTGCACAAATGTCCGTTCATGTATGGATGTCTCCGTGTTTTTATGATGTTATTTTTTTATCAAAGTCTTCTTAAATACATTTTTTTAAAAAGAAAGACAAACATTCCCGGGTTACGAATAACCCAACAATGTTTGAAAATCTCCTACAACCACCACAGAAAGCCGAAAATGTTGCTTGTGTTGTGATGGAGGACTTAGCCAGTCGAGGAATCGAACAGGCGACGCCCGGGTGGGACCCAAGCGCTATGCCCACTCAACCACTTACCGGTCACGTATATTAGGTTAGTTTAAAAAAAATGCTTATTACATTACTTTTCAATTTATTTTTCATTACATGTAAGTATCAAACATAATTTATTCAATATAATACTTACTTCTTAATAAAAATTCAATCCCGCGGGATTCGAAAAAGGTGCGGAATTTGCATACCCTACATGAGACGACAAAGTGAATTAAGTAGTTCATATCAGTTTTAATTAGGCCAATCATGATGCGCCTGAGGCACTTCACGTTCTGCCGTCAGGCACTTCAGGAAATAGCTAGGCGCATCATGATCTGTCAGATTTTACGATCGGCCGCCGACATACACATGTCATGAAGCAAAAAGTGTGTTGTGGTGACTGGTTTGTGTAGTGACGGCAAGCGTCATTAAATGTTGGCAAGTTATTCAAGTATTTATTGACAGCACAAATTGCGTATTTTTAAAATGCGTTTGCTTTGTGGCTCACCATATTTTACAATATAAACACATACATTTGTTTGACCAGTTTTTAGAGCATTTTTATTACATACTCCACCAGTAGTCCAGTAAAGGAAGGAGTTGTAGAGTGCGTGAGCAGGAACCTAAGCGATTCTTTCAGGACTTGTTTAGGGTGCTTAGGGTGTGAACATACTAAAAGTCCTGACGTCTAGGTGGTGAGCTAGAGTGGGGAGGGGGGAGGGGAAGGTTCCGATTTTCGGGTTTCCGTTTATATCTCAAAAACGGTGCGTCGCAGAGGCAAACTTTTTTAGAATAAGTAAAAGCTCATAAAATTATCTACAACTTTTATTCTTTACGTAATTTTGGAAATTCCAGCCGTTTTTGAGTTATACGCTCCACAAATGTCAATATTTTCGAAAAAAATCATTTTACTACACATTTTTCATCAAACATTCCTTCACATCGTCTAAAATATTCATCTAAGAAAGAAATTTATGTGGAAGAAGTTGTAAATAATTTAATTACCTTTTAGAATATATATATACATATGTAAATAAATCTCCAACCAGTAAATATTTACAGCAATTTTAAGTTTTTTCGTAAAATGTCGTCATTTTCAGAAAAAGCTGTTTTTTCTTACCAAATTATTAAGACGGGTTTTTTCTTCATGGGAAATTCCTTATTAATTTTTGCACGCAAGAAAGCAGGTAAGTTGTTCTCGAACAGATGATTAGTGGAATTCATTTTATAATCATTATTATTGTGATGGGTGAATAGGTTAGTCGTCGGAGATGCTACAATAACGTGCTACGATGCTGTTCGAGTTGGCGAAAAGGCAATGAATGCGATAGTGGGCTTGACATTCTCAGACATTAAGTTGTCCCGCAAAGATCGGGCATTCCCAATGTATTCTGTCAACTCGTCGATAAAAATTCACGATGAAAAGGTTGCAGTTGACCCAACATTGCTGTTTCAGCGGATGTGTATAAGCAAACGATCAGCTGAGGATTTGATGAAATTCTTTGAGTATGAGTTGGCCCCATTTCCCTAGGCACTGTTCTCAATAACATCATGTTACACTCTCAACTTTATATGGATTCACGTTTTCATATCCTCTTTGGACGTGAGGGTCCTGGCAAGCGTTGTTCATCCATGACATCGTCATTCTCAGTGGTGGATGTTCTTGCTGAAAGGGCTCTACGTCGTCTTCATCGTCCTCCTCGGCAACAGGCACGCTATTGAGGCATCTCCCTTGGCAGTGAAGGCACGCTGCAGAACAGGTCAGCATTGCTTTTCGGCATCCACATTTGCCAATTCCACAATCCTTGGTGCAGCGGCAAAATATAATTTTCAGAAGGACCTTCGGTGCTGGAGGATCTTCTGTTGTAATTGGTGCCAGGGTGTCTCCTTCGTATTTCCACCCCCATTCTTCAGGAGATAGCTCAATCCCGAGCCACTGCTGAACTTGGTGGTATGTCCGCCGGGAATGCTGTTTAGCTGCACTCTCTGTTGGAGGGAGGGAGCTAATGTCAGGCTTCATATTTGCCACGGACCTTGTGAACGACTGGAAGCGGTACTGGTTAAGGTAGGTCTGTCTTTTAGGCGCCGCATACCATTTCAGGAAGCATTTATTTCCAGCCTCTTCAACCTCGTCGTGAGTAGAGGAAGGGTTGTAAAAGATCATTGCCGCTTGCTTGATCATTTCTGACTCCAAGTACAATTTTGAAAAGCCCACCTTGCTTCTCCTGAAATTTGCAGACGTCGTATCGCATCCGGTAAATGAATGTAAAAATATGATGTGTTCAAATCCACGATGCTGCATCTCATGGGTGGACAGTGCCAAAGTTTTGGTTTTCCCTCGTCCGGGTTTCAGCAACAGAATATCTTAGGTGGGAGGAGTGGAAGCAATCAAAAGGACAGTGAGGTCCACATCCTCACCAAAGACAGCCACAGAGTTGTGAAAGGATAGTTCCACAGCAGTCTTCACGATATGGACGTCAACATCATCGGTGGCCTGATGAGTCTGTATCCCATTCTCCCGAAACTTAGTCTGTAGTAAGGAGATGAAGTTACTTTTGTTGGTAGGATTGGATAAAAAATCTTCCTGTTTAACGGGTATTGATTTGTTCCATGTCAAATTGATGTCGGCTGACCTTCTCAGTCTGTATCGTCGCATCTGTTCTTGTGATTTCGTACTATTGACTGGATTTGCGTACCCATCAAATACCACAGTGCGAGTCATTCCAGGATAGTGGTGGTTAACATAGGTGATATAACGATCACAAATTGCGGCAACGGAGGCATCTTTTTGTCAAATTACTCTGTATAATATAGATAATATGTATAATATGATAGAAATCCTCCGTCCACAACTATGTTCATCTGAGACAGTAGAACAGTTTTTTTGGTAGGCTCGAATAAGCTATACAGAACAGATTTATTTGTCTTTCGCATCCCACTTTCATTGAACAGTGCCAAGGGAAATGGGGCAAACTCATACTCAAAGAATTTCATCAAATCCTCATCTGATCATTTGCTTATACACATCCGCTGAAACAGCAATGTTCGGTCAACTGCAACCTTTTCATCGTGAATTTTTATCGACGAGCTGACAGAAGACATTGGAAATGCCCGATCTTTGCCGGACATCACGTCAGCACGTCATGTAGCACGTTATTGTAGCATCTCTGACGACTAACCTAATCACCCATCACAATAATAATGATTATAAAATGAATTCCACTAATCATCTGTTCGAGAACAACTTACTTGCTCTCTTGCGTGCAAAAATTAATAAGGAATTTCCCATGAAGAAAAAACCCGTCTTAATAATTTGGTAAGAAAAAACAGCTTTTTCTGAAAATGACGACATTTTACGAAAAAACTTAAAATTGCTGTAAATATTTACTGGTTGGAGATTTATTTACATATGTATATATATTCTAAAAGGTAATTAAATTATTAACAACTTCTTTCAAGTAAATTTCTTTCTTGGATGAATATTTTAGACGACATGAAGAAATGTTTGATGAAAAATGTGAGGTAAAATGATTTTTTTCGAAAATATTGACATTTGTGGAGCGTATAACTCAAAAACGGCTGGGATTTCCAAAATTACGTACAGAATAAAAGTTGTAGATAATTTTATGAACTTTTACTTATTCTAAAAAAGTTATCCTCTGCGACCCACCGTTTTTGAGATATAAACGGAAACCCAAAAATCGGGACCTTCCCCCCCCTCTCCCCCCCCTAGCTCACCACCTAGACGTCAGAATTTTTTGTATGTTCACACCCTAAGCATCCTAAACAAGTCCTGAAAGAATCGCTTAGGTTCCTGCTCACGCACTCTACACCTCCTTTTGGACCATTCGTTTACTGGACTACAGTTTCAGAAGTACACTTCTTTCATTAGGAGAATACCTTATTCAAGACACAAAATACTGATTGATATATATAAATATTTAGTGGTAGGTTGAACAAAGAGGAAGTTGTAATTAGTTATTAGAAATATATCTGGAATAGGACTGAAAGCATGAGCATTCTTTTGACGGGCACCATTTGTTTCATAAATAATATTACAAAAAATATATATTTATTATAACTTATATCGTTGATGTAGCTATTCCAAATTCCTGTAATATTCAAAAATCTGTTTCTGAAAAAATAAGAAAATATACAGATTTAGGAAATGAGATTAAAAGAATTTGGCATTCTCAGTCTATAAAAATATTACCATTTGTCATTTCGGCTACTGGCATTATACCTAGGTCTCTCTTTCAAAATTTAGGCATATTAGATTTGTCAAAGAATTTACATAAAAAATGCAAAAATCAGTCATTTTAAATACACGTAGGATCACAAAAGATTTTTTAAATATTTATATTGAGGGATCAATAGGATTTATAGGTCAAATTAGGAATTCCACAGAGCCGAACCCTCTGATATGAAAATATCTGGAGTCGGTGAATTATTTTCCCATTTGGTCTCTGGTTGGTTGACATATTGTTCTTGTATTGTTTTGTATTTATAATACTTATATAGTGCATTTGCATAGCGTGGATTGACTAGACTATATGACCAGTTTGGGAAGTGTGTGAAAGGGTTTAGTTTTTCCTGTGGGGAAAATTTAACCCGAACATTTAAATCTGTTGCGTAAAATATACTGACGAACCAGTTAAATTTATGTCTATATGATATAATATCATTTCCTTTTAAAACCTTGAAGTATGATATTACATTATCCTTCTCAAATGATTTTTGAATTGGATTGGATTCACCGATGATTTTTTTTTGAACAAATAAAACGATGAACAGAAATATACCCAAATAAAAATTATGTAGTCAAATGAAGATAATATAAGCGAAATCCAATCGAAAATCTGAAAACAGAAAAATCAGAAAAAGATATTGGCACCTCTGGGACTCGAACCCAGGACCTTTCGCTTTCCGGGCAAACGCGCTACCACTGCGCCAAGGAGTCGATATCCAATTCGGTAATTTTTAACTATATCAAACTTAGACTAAGAACCACCCACATTATCTTCTTTTTCTTAACGCATATTTTATTGGCTGCGATCTTTATGTATGATTGAACAAGATTCAAACCCGAACTATAAATGCTATCCAGATAGTGTCTGGATAAATCTTTATCCATTTTATTTATTTTGCGACATCTTTTCACTTTTCTGCAAGTCTAGGATGAATATTCCTACAATACTGTATTGATTGTTTATTTAATTTGAAACAAAACGTGTTAATAGTTTACAACGTTTTACAGTCCGCAACCAGTGAAAAGAATTTAAAATTATTTTTACGTAAGCAAGCCGAAAACGGACGATAGATATATCAATTTTTTACGAGTCAATTTTGGAATATCTTCGTCATGTTCCCACCATAAATAATGTTTACAGATTTAGCGTCTTCAACTACACATTTTGGCAATTTCAAACTTTACATACAAAATCTTTTATGAACCATAAAATAAGTATTGCTATTCTAAAATGTAAGAAGCGTTAATATTTCCATCCGAAACTCGTTAAACACCATGAAGTGATACTTAACAACCTAGCAAAATTATAAAAGCGGACATGCGAATGACAAAAAAGAAATTCTGAATTTCACGAGAGATTTTTCCAAAATATTGCTGGCGTTTCTATGAGCGATATTAAATTAGGGTTGCCAACCGTCCTGTTTTCCCAGGACATGTCCTGCTTTTTGGGGTGTCATGGGCTGTCCTGGATAGTTTTTAAGCATCTGCTACGTGAATATGAACTGTGAACTCAACCACAAATGTTGAGGGACAATTGTGCAGTTGAAAAATACAATAAAATAATTAACGACCAATTAAATAAATAATAAAGAAATAAAAAAAGACCTAAGAATTTGTCCTATTACATTACTTACTTAGAGTGATTATTTTATGATTAAAAACATCATTCCTCCATTTGATTCGCTAATTTAGTAACTAAATGTTAGTTAAACACTTTAATAAAAAATGTGATTTCTATTAGTTTTTTTATTGACCTTGTTTTCAGTGCAATATAACTAAAACAATAAGTACTGCTCTTTTTACATATACAACGTGTCCGGAAACTAGTAGTACAAGCGGGAAACTGGTGAATCTACATCACGTAGAGAACCCAAAAAACTTATTTTTTTCGATCTAATAGTTTCGATTTTAATATTCTTTTTTTTCTATTTTTCCATTTTTTCGGCAACTAAAGGGTTAAAAAAATTTTTGAGCCCGGTTTACCCTTCGTTGCATTTTATAAGACATTACACAGCTGAAATCAACCCCCTAGTGAAAATTTTTTTCAAATTTAACCAAAAAAATTCCAACTTCGGACCCGATTTACTCGAAAACGAAAGCCCAAATCAAAAAAAGTTAAACCACAAAATCGACTCCAAATGTGATGTGGATTCTCCAGTTTCCCGCTTGTACTACGAGTTTCCGGACACCTTGTATATCGTCCTGGCTTTAAACCGAAATATCCTGGTATTTCTACCTTCAAATCCCGGATATCAAAGTTTGGAGATGGCAACCCTATATTAAATCATCCATTAATAAATTACAAATAACGCAAAGCTTAAAAGAAAAACAAATTCATTAATGTCGCTTTCTTGCAGTACCTTGCTGTTGTTGTAATAAAGGTACTAAATCCAAAACACATTCACCATACGTGATTTTCGTTAACTCAATTTATAAAATTTTACTGCGCCTTGACCGTCAATATTTCATTTATTATTTTTCCCGCCACGCTTTTTAATCCATAATTATCTTCAATATTTTTCAATATCATCAATAGAGAACTCCAGTCCAATTTTTTTTTTTTTTAATGAATAAAGACCTTCAAACTTAATTAACTGCATTTTTATTTTTATAGTTTTTTTTTTTTTTTTACAGTGAATACCGCACAAGAATCTCAACTGCTCCCGTCTGGAGCCAGTGAGACTATGGCATCCCCAATTGGGGTATGTTGTGAGGCTGAAGGTAGTGGGGAGGGGAAGGAGGTAGGGAAGAGAAAGGTTGGGAAGTACCTGGCTATTCAGATCTGGTCACTAAACACGGCTAAAGCCATTTTCAAGCAACGTTTCAATTCTGAATGGTGGTCTTACACCAGGGCGATACTAATAGTATCTTCCACTCTGGAACATGCCGCAAATATACTATATATTATTTTAAATGAATTAATTGTGAAATAACACAAATTAATCAAATAAAATTTATTTGCGCATGCCGGGTTCGAACCCGCGATCTCCGGAATGTGAGTCAAGAGTCTTAGCCACTGGACTACGGAGGTCGTCTAGTGTTTAATGTTAGTTAGTTTTAATGGTTAAAATAATTGTCAAAGTTTTAATTTTTCAAGACCCCCTGAAAATCACCGTATCTATGGTGGATTGTGTGACGTCTTTACCCATCGATAGTATTATTTACTTTTAACAGGTGTTGTCATTTTTAATGATAATTATACTGAAGAAAGATGATACTATTCGATAAGTTAAAACATTATTTAGGTGCAATTATTTATGCATTATATTATATTTATTATATTTTTGAATATTATTACGGCAGAGTGGCATAAAAATTGTTTGAAATTATTATTTTTTTGCTTTTAAAATCAATATTATCAAAAACGAAGAATCATCCACAAAAGTGTAGGCAAACGATAACAGCTGATCGATTGCGGCCATTTCGATTCTACTCTACGGCCAAATTTTGGCCTATGTAGCATTATGATATAGTATATTTATACGAATTTTTTCGTGCAGTTTAAAGTTTTTCAATATTTTAAATAATAGAGATAAACTAATAGAGATACCTTTATTTTTTAAACTGAATTATGTAGGCTTAAATACTGTTCAATAAACACGACAACTAAATCTCTATAAACAGTATGAAATAACGAATAACATGAAATGTTGTTAATACTGATGGCTTTTGTCATACCTACATAATCAAAGTTTCAATACAATGACTGGTGACGCGTGATGTCAGCACTAACCATTCAGTAATGCCAACTTTACAGTGTGTTTTGAGAGAGGTTTAAAAATGCACTTTTTAATAATTTTTTAAGAACTCTACGTTTAATATTATGAAATTAAACTTATATATTCAGAATCAGCGTTCATTGGTCTGTATGAACATATTTTTTTAAAGCCATAATGTTTTACACTGGAGTTCCTTACTACAACAAATTATTTTCATTTTGGTACCATATTTTGCACCGTCATACTGTAATGATATTAGGTTTTCCAAATAATTTTATTGTAAACCAATTTCGTATAACCAACCAATCTACATTGTGTTTCTATCAATATCAGTAAGTGATCATTCGATAATTTCAGCATTTTCTAGCACCCTCCTACTATGATCGATCTATTTTTTCATGTGCCATCTGGCTATAATCTGGGTTTGCAAAGCTTGGCTGCACCACGTTTTTGTTTCTTTTAACTTATTAGTAATATCTTGGCGCTATCGTTAATTTTACCTTTCAATTGTAAAGTTTTACATTGATTTTGGGCTAATTTTCTACTACCGAAAAAAAAAATTTTAAAATTCTTTCACTTTTCCATAAAATTTTCTTGTTGCCATGAGCACGAACTATTATTATAGTAAGTCATATTACTGTTACCAAATTGAGCAACTTATGCAATATATATTAATTTGCGGACCAACTATCACACAAATGCATTACTCACACACTCACACACTTGGAAACAAATTCACCTCAAATATCGACACACAAGTATTTATGAGTTTACCAGTGTTTTACAGATACATGAATGATATCCCCAGCAAATCTATATAAATCTGGAAAAAATCTTAATTTACATAAATATGTCCTAGTATTGGTTCTACTTTTGCATTTTTCACATGTTATGGTATTTAATTATTGTTTTTTGGCATTTTTCTCGCATCAACTTCTCTACAGTAACAGCATATACTTTGCATTTGGCCATTTAACTGATTTTATTATTTTTATATTTATTATATTTGAAGCCTTCATGACAGATATTTACATTATCATCACCTGCTTAGATTGCTTCTTTACGAAACATACCAACACCATCATCTTTTATAACATCTTTTATATCTATAATAATTCACTTTTCTCACTTTTTTCTTTTCTATGTGCTTGTAGTGGATTCAACCTTCATCTTGAAGAAAAATACGCATCATACTCGAATTATCAGAACT
Source organism: Limnephilus marmoratus (assembly GCA_917880885.1). Taxonomy (NCBI): domain Eukaryota; kingdom Metazoa; phylum Arthropoda; class Insecta; order Trichoptera; family Limnephilidae; genus Limnephilus; species Limnephilus marmoratus. The sequence goes on from OU862916.1 coordinate 28,132,252, forward strand.
CACAATCTCCTATACAATATATTAACAAAATACTGATTAACAACACCGTAATTTACACTTTCTATTTTTACTTTTTGTTTGCTGACTTTTCGCAAAAGAACTACGGGTTCACCACTACACATCATAGTAAATTTAAACATAATTATGTTTCAGTTACCTTCGGATAAGTGCAATGATTCTGGTATTAGCGTTAATATGAATATAATTCGAGATCTGGTGAATTTAAACAACTATAACTGGGACTCTGGATGGAGTGGTGAAGGATGCAAGCACCATCGGCATCCGAAACTGGCGCAACGCAGCACAACACCGACAGTCATGGAGGCAGGCTCTGCTGGAGGCCAAGACCCGACCTGGGTTGTAGAGCCACAGATGATGATGATGATGATAACTGGGACTCATATAATCTAAAAATCATACACCAGAATATTAGAAGCATATCGAATCTCGACGACTTTACAATTTTTCTTGATCTATTTAATTCCTCTTTTGATGTTATAATATTAACTGAATGCTGGTTAAATAAATACTACACCGTAAAATCAATCCACAATTACTCTGAATATCACACCAATCTAGTGGAATTGTTATCTACATCAAGGACGGAATTAAAGCTCACGTAGAGGAAATTCCTTTAGCACAATCAAACTGTATAAAAATAGTATTGAATAATAACATATGCATATTTGCCATTTACAGATCTCCTTCCTTCATCAATATTGACCCCTTCCTGTTTTCATTGCAATCAATTTTAAACAATGCTATAAAATTTGAACAGCAAATTATTATGGGAGATTTGAACATTAATACTATCCCTGATTACCACCGTCAATCAATCGATTATCTATGTCTACTTGCGGAAAATGGTTTCACACAGACTATTAACAGCTTTACTCGTGAACAGGGCTCGAGGAAATCTTGTCTTGATCACATCAATGTGAAAAATATTAACTTTATTGACACTTTTGTTATACACTCAACTATTTCAGACCACTATACAACATCTCTTTGTCTTAAAAACAAGCCTCCCACTTCTTCGAAAATTAAATACGTTGCTAAAACTAATTTCAATAATTTAATTGAGGACTTGAGTGCAGAAAACTGGCTAAATGTTCTAGATCAATCAGATACTGACTTAGCAATGAAAGAATTTATTACCAAACTACACGAGTATATATCAAAACACACAAGTAATATAACCGTATCTAATAAACAAATTAAATTCACACCATGGATCACCCTGGGTCTAGTTAAATCGATTCACAAAAGAAATCATCTTCATGAAAAGGCAAAATCATATCCTGAGAATTTGGTATTACAATGTTATTATAAAAAGTATAGGAATTTGTGTAAGAAATTAATTACATCGGCGAAAGAAAATTATTATAAGAAACTCATTTACGAAAACAACTGCAATCCAAAACGTTTTTGGGATACCTTTCGCAACATAACCAAATCCAAAATCAATAAATCTTCAGAAATTAACACATCAAACTCTGAAGTCCCCAAAGAAATGGCAAACTTTGCAAACTGCTACTTTTCATCTGTGGGAGACACACTTGCTAAAAAATTCTCGATAAGTGTAAGAAATCAGAAAACACTCTCGCCAATTTAACTATCCCTAATATCGGTCACAAAATAGACTCAATCACAACGTCATCTAACGAAGTCATGAAGATAATTGACGACCTTAAGTCATCAAAAGCATGTGGTCCCGATAAGATTTCATCAAATCTTCTAAAAATCATTAAAGGATACATAGCCTTACCGATTGCGTTCATTGCGAATCTAAGCTTTAAATCAGGGAAATTCCCTAACCATTTAAAGCAGTCAATCGTCATTTTACTGCATAAAAGTGGGGACAAATCACTGATACATAATTACCGGCCTGTTTCCCTGCTCAACTCTGTCTCAAAAAATTTGGAGAAAATTGTAAAAAACCGTCTCATCCATTATCTAGAAAATAACAACATCCTTTCTAGTAGACAATTCGGCTTTCGTAAAGGTTTAAGCACTGAAAACGCCATCGCTAATTTAACAAAAATCATCTCTAATAATCTAGATAAAGGTAGTAAATGCATTGCACTTTTTTTAGATCTAGCTAAAGCATTTGACACTATCTCGCACAAAATTCTGCTGAATAAACTACAGCGAATTGGGATAAAGGGTCAAATTTTCAAGTGGTTGGTTAGTTACCTAGAAAACAGGAGCCAAAGATTGGATATTAACGGTACTCTAAGTGATCCAGCCAATATTAAATATGACGTACCGCAAGGAAGTACTCTAGGTCCCATATTATTTAATGTTTATATAAATGACTTATGTAATACTTCCTTTGCAGACCACATTATTCCATTTGCTGACGATACAGTACTTTTATTTGAAGGCAAAACCTGGAATGAGTCTTGCAGTAAAGCTGAATTTGGCATAAACAAAGTTAAACAGTGGCTAGATAGTAATCTCCTCACTCTAAACTCGGATAAAACGAAATTCATCTGCTTCAGTTCAACTCAAGCGGGTCAACCACAAGAAATCCTTAACATTAGAATACACCATTGCAACGACATTATTACATGTAAATGCAATACCTTAGAATGTGTGGACAATATAAGATACCTAGGAGTTGTCATTGATAAATTTCTGAGATGGGATAAATATATAGCATTTACTTCCACAAAGGTCAGGAAACTTACACATCTGTTTATAGCAATAAGAAATATTCTATGCGTAAATGATTTGAAACGAATTTACTTTGCAATGTGTAATTCCATATTAGACTATGCTTCCTTAGGTTGGGGCGGTTGTGCTAAAACTATACTCGATCCCTTAGCTAAATCCCAGAAATCGCTTATAAGAGTCATACTGAAAAAACCTTTCAGGTACCCCAGCGATTCATTGTTCGCAGAGTTTCGTGTTCTTGATGTAAGACAATTATACATGAGGAAAATCATATTACATACTCAAAAACAGAGGCACCACTACGCTTCTGTAAACCACTGTCATAATACAAGACATGCAAAAAAAACCCAATAGTTCCGCCCACCACTTCCTCATCTTTAGCACAGAGACAATTCTCATACTTAGGCCCTAAATTGCTCAATCTCATACCTGATGCATGGAAGTCAAAAAGTACTAATATTCTGCGTATGCAGGTAAATAATTGGCTTCTGGTCTTGGGGAGAGCTGAATGCGAGAATATGCTAAACAACAGTAATTGAATTGTAATTTTTGTTTTTCTTTGTTTTTCTTTACATTTTAATTTGTATTGGTATTATATTAGCATTAAAGTAACTGTATTTTTACATAAAGTAAGTTTGAAAATTGCTCAATTCTTCGTGATATTTTTCCTTAAAGGAAAAGTTCCTTCTTTACTTTCAGTTTTTTATTTTTCATTTTCTTGTTTTATCTATTAACATTTCTTTAGTTTATTATGTCAACTAAACAATAGTAAAAAATGTCGTGGTAAAACTAAAAGTATTCTAGAATATGAATATATACATATGTATTATTTTACCAACAGAATAGTCAACACTATAACTTACTATAATTTACATGTAAAAACATTATCATATTGGAATGTCCTAAAACGGGCATATGCCTAGTTGGACATTTTAAGTTCATTATATTGTATTATGTAATATTTACAAACAAACAATAAATAAATAAATATATTTTTGGAGCATTTTTTTGTAAGGAGCATCGCATAGGAGCTATTGTATATATTTTTATATTCTTTCTATTTATCTACAATGTAAAAACTTGTTCCTTTTTTTTCTTTATCTATATGTACATTTTGTATTATTAACCTACGTCTGCAATTCAATAACTGTTTTCTGTTTTTTCTTTCTCTTTTCTTATATACAGGGTGTCCGGGGGTAAAGTGCATTAACTTCGGGAGGTGATTCTACAAGATATTATAAGTAAAAAAGATAAATAACTTTTTTCGAAATTCCAACTTTTAGGGATAGTTTTGTGGTAAAAAGATAAAATTGAACTGGCGTGTGCGGCCAGCCTTATTATTTTCCGCTGTTACGGCCGATCACAACCATGCGATGTTGCCACAATCGCGCCCGGCAGGCTCACAGCAAGTAAGATCGTACCTCACACTAAGGATTTTTAGTAGGTACATCTTTTTGTATAGGAAAAAAAATGTTGGAATTTCGGAAAAACTTGTTAATCTTTTTTACTCCTACCATCCTGTAGAATCACCTCCCGAAGTTAATGCACTTTACCCCCGGACACCCTGTATAAATGAATTCAGAACTAAGACTAACTAAGACAACTAGAACTAATACTTTATAATAAAAATAACCATAGATACCAATCTAATAAAACCACCATCGTATTTACTACCTTGTCCTTTTTTTTAATTTTAAATTTTTGGTTGTTGTGCATATTTTTATTACTTTACCTCAACTTAACCGACCCCCCCCCCCCTCCCATCCTACCACTCACTATTCCCACCTAAATAACCTGTTTCTTGAAATGTTATTATTCATTATTATCTCTGGAATCACTTCACTTGTACACAATACCCATGTGGAAACCTGTAAATGGTTCAATTATTGTAACTCAATAACTATAACGCTCTGTTATTAATGTAAACTGGTCTCCCAAACAACATAAAATAAAATAAAACATATTTTTGAATGAAGCTATAATTTTGTGGTTATCCATTATAGATAAATGAAACAATTCAACTTTGTTTGAACCACAGTTTCAGAACAAACGTTCCTTCTTCAGGGCAAGCGTATACAGTATATACGTAGTATACGCTTGCCCTGAAGAAGGAACGTTTGTTCTGAAACCGGTCGGATTTACTCATTATATAAGTAGTTCAAACAAAGTTGAATTATTTCATTTATCTAAAATAAAATTATTTGCGTATTTTCTTATTTGTTTTTTTTTACAAGAGCTCCATACAGCAGGCTCCGAGGAAAATAATTTCCCTCAGGGCCTATGTCATTTTTGGGGATGTTGTGTGGAGGGTTTTTTTAAGGAAAGGAAGGAGAGCAGAGTTCTTAGTTCAGATCCGGCAGATCCGGTAAATGTGTTATTATGGTTTCTTTTCATAAAAATTAATTCTTTAAGATTTTTTCACGTAAACGAAAAGCTCGTCAAGTGTAGAAAATTAATAAATAAGAAAAAAAAATAACTACATTGGTTAGTTTAGATTGGGTTGATCATCTATCATTTGTTATCTTTATTTAATTTCCAGATTTGTAGCACCTAACTGTAATCATTAGTCTAATGACTTTCCTGCAACAGTTAATACAGAATATTCCCACCCGGAATGCGAGGGTCACCGGAACTATTATAATGTTATGGCGGGCAAGGAAGCTTAGTATAAAGAGCGGGCGTAATGCCCTCCGAGGCTCAGCTTTATAATCCCTTAATCCGAGGCTTCGACGGATAAGCAACTCCACCAACCACCCACCACCGCCCACCTTGCAATACCACCTGCGCGTTTCCCTAAATTATTTATATAGCCAGGACTGGTTCTATTCCCCACCTACTAGGAAATTATTTACTTATTAATAGGGTGTTACAATCTACCGACTATTCGTAAAATGAATAATTTAGTTTTTACATACCTACGCGTTAATTTTCATGTTTATATGTAATTCTGTCATGGCGTGTACAATAATTTTACTAAATTCCTATTATTTATCTTCCTACTCGTACAAAGTACGAAAACAGTAAGCAACATAGTTGTGAGTGATGAATACTTGGAGCAGGTGGATGAGTTTGTGTATCTGGGTAGTATGTTTACGAGAGATGGGAAGGCTGAAGAGTAATCTGAAAGTATGTTGCCTGTTGTATGCTGATGATGCGGTGCTGATTTCTAACTAGGGATGTTATGGATATGAAATTTCGGATCTGGATACGGATACGGATATAGGGATAATATTATACCGGTTTCGGATACGGTTACGTATATGAAATTATTTCGGATTATCCGCTAGTTTTGGATAATTTCGGTTAAGGATGTTAAAATTTTAAAATTATAAAAGCAAAATACAAATAGCAAGATTTGACTTTAATTTCTAGTCTATATTATCATTTGTTTTTTACAATCAGTCAAATAAATAACTATTATTATAGCCACTTTTAAGTGCTATGTAGGTTACTATTTACTATTTGAAAAATAGAGATTACTGGAATGATAGTTCATTCCAGTAATCTCTATTTTTCAAAGAGTCTGTTATTGACAACTGTTTTTTACACTCTTGTAAAGATATTAGCTGTTGAGGTGGTTGTTGTAATTTTTGTTGAGTATCCGATTCCAGTAACAACAGTTCTTCATATTTAACAATGTGTTTTGATTTAAGATGAAGTTTCAGAGAAGTAGTGCCACCTCCTTTGCGTGAAAGGTTTTTACCGCACACTGTTACATTTTGCAGAATCTATATTAATTTCATCAAAAAATGTCCAAATTAAACTAGACCTAGGACGCATTTTGCCTTTTACCAAGACCATTACAATTTATTTACATAACGCTTTGAAACTAAGTAAGTAGGTACTCGCAAATAATAAGTTTTAATGTTTGTACACCCACAATCACAAAATAAATCGGACGGCTCGGTCGGGCAAAACAAACAAAAAACCTGTCGTAATCTGTCATTTAGACGCCGCCTATATCGGTTTCGGTTACGGTTACGGATATTTTTTTAATTCGGATATCCGATAGTTTCGGTTACGGTTACGGAGCTCCATAACATCCCTATTTCTAACACTATGGAAGATCCACAGTGTCTGGTATCTAGGATGAACGAAGTATTTATGAAAAATGAGTTAATGATGAATGTAAGTAAGTCTGAAGTCATGGTGTTTGAAAGAGAGAGTACGAAAACAGTATGCAATATAGTTGTGAATGATGAATACTTGAAGCAGGTGGATGAGTTTGTGTACCTGGGTAGATGAGAGATGGGAAGGCTGATACAGTGGCGGATCCAGGGGGGGGGTCACGGTGGTCATGACCCCCCCCCTGGGCCCCAGCCCAGGGGGGGTCATGACTACCTAGGTCCTGGGCCCATCCAGGACAGGACCTAGGTGGACCACTAATTAAAATTGTTAAACATAATGTTTTTATATATTTTTTGTCACAATATAAATTTTATTTAAGTACTTTCAATATTTAATTAATTTAATATAATACTTTGTTTGACGGCAAACGCATTATTCGGGAACGAACGCATCGAAAATTCGAATGTTACCGCGTCACCGCGCACCGCCACCGGCGCGCGCTTCGGCCGCCACCAGTGTGACCAGATTTAGTAGTTTTCTACTTTTTTGGTAGATTTCGAGGTACCGGTAACAGTATCTAGTAGGTAAAAATTATTTGGTATATTTTGGTAGAATTCATGCTTTTCAACAATTCTGGCACTTTTTTGCCTTCATATGGCAAGCCTGTCGAAAAAACGCGGGATATTCCCCTTTTCATCGAATGGATTGTAACTATCTCTTTCTAATATTAATTATTCGAGAGGGAAAGCTGTTGAGGGATTCCCACATGTATTGAAAAAAATTGATTAGGTAGGTTTGTTTTTAATTTTCATTCTTTTCGTAACATAGAGTGTGATAGATTAGTGGGAATTCCTGTTTTGAATATTTTTATATTTAAACGTAAATATACACACGGATATCGTGGTGAATGGGAGCCAGAACCCTCATTCAAAAGTTGGTTATGTAAATCTAAAGTGCTCATTGTAAAGCATGCAGCTGTGAAGTACTAAGTAGAGTGGCGTCTTTGAAGGAACACATGGCTACATCAAAACATATAAGAAATATGAAAGGATGTGACGGTATGCAAATTATTTTGTCTTGTCAATTGTTAATTATTATTTTATTTTGTCGTGACAAGCAAAGTGTTACAATAATAATGTCGAGTCAAATTCTGCAAATGCAGAATGCTACGGATATGGTTGGCGAGTGGAAACGTTTTAAGCAATCATTTCTTGTATATATGATGGCGAATAACTACAACGAGGAAAAGGAAATTCAAAAAGTTGCAAGATTCCTACACACAATACTATGTTGAAGACACACCTGACACCATGTTATATTGTGGTGAAATAAGAACACGATTAATAATTGTAATCTGTACTGTATTGGTTGACAATTGACATTACACGAGCCTACGCCGCCCGGGCTTGCGGAGCAAAAGACAATCTTAATGATATACCTAGTGTTACCATATCCAACAATACCTACTTTTTACTTGTATATATTATTATCAAAATTAAATTATAACTTCTTGTAACTGTAACTGACCGGACCTAAGTCCTCCATCACAACACAAGCAAGCATTTTCGGCTTTCTGTGGTGGTGGTAGGAGTTATTGTTGGGTTATTCGTAACCCGGGAATTTATTTATTTATTTATTTATTTAATTTCAACGGTATACATATACCATAAGAACTGATTACATGTCACAAAATGAAAAATAGTAATATAGAAATAATAAAAAAAAATTGTTTAACAAATGATTGTGGCATTTGAATTAGAAATGACACCAGAGAGACAATTACGTACAAAAATCTATAGTACAAATAGAATTAATAATGACTAAAAAGATTTGATAGCATAGCCCTCTTGTACCTACTTTCCGTGCAGTTAAATAGATCTGCAATATCTGCATATCTATTAGTAACATCATGTAACCTAGGTAAAAGGGAGTGTTTAGTATACTCAGTCTTATTATTGTTACATTTAAACAGGATTTTAGATCGAGTAGTTCTCGTGGGAATATGAAATTCAATGAGCTTAGTTAAATCAGGACTGTCTATGCTACCATTTACAATTTTGAACATAAATATTAAGTCGGATATAATTCTTCGATCTGAGAGTTTTAATAAATTTAATTCTATCAGCAAGTAATTGTAGTTAATGTTTTCAATGGGAATACCGAGTTTAAAATTAATATGTCTTAGAAATTTATGTTGAATTTTTTCGATGGAATCTGAATGAATTTTAAAATGGGGGGACCAGATCGAGGAGTTATATTCGACTTGACTACGTACTAAGGATGTATACAAAATTTTTAGTGTTGAAATATTCCTAAAACCTCTGGAATTTCGAAGAATGAAGCCAAGCATTTTCATTCCTTTATTACCGATTGTGTTTATATGGGATATAAAGTTTAATTTAGAGTCAAAAATTATGCCCAGGTCGTTAATTTCTTCGACAGAGGTAAGGGTAGAGTTATTGAGTACATACGGATGAATAATTGGTTGGCTTATTCTGTAAAATCTTATTGCATGACACTTATTTATGTTCAGAAAAAGTTTGTTAACAGAACACCAATTAATTAACTTGTGTAAATTATTCTGTAGACAGAGACAATCTTCAACAGTTTTAATTATTTTAAATATTTTCAAATCATCTGCAAAAAGCAACACATTTACATCTTTATCAAATATATCAACAATATCGTTTATAAACAGAAGAAACAAAATTGGGCCTAAATGAGACCCTTGTGGTACACCACTGGTAGCTATAAATTGATTGGAAAGGAACAAATTTATTTTAACAAGTAGTACTCTGTCAGATAGATAGCTTGCAAACCAGTCTAAAAGTTTTCCATCAATACCTAGCTTCCGTAACTTAGCCAGTAGAATTTTATGGCAAACTTTGTCGAAGGCCTTGATGAAATCCGTATAAATAGAATCGACTTGAGTTTTGTTAGCTAATGCGTTTGATATATAGTTTTCATATAACGAAAGATTTGTTAGAGTTGATCTGCCCGACAAAAATCCGTGTTGATTTGGAACAATGAGATGGTTAATACATGGGGAAATTTGATCAAGCAATAGTTTTTCAAAGAGTTTTGGGATTACAGATAGCTTACATATTGGTCTATAGTTAGTGATATCACTTTTATCACCCTTTTTTAATATAGGTGTTAGATAACAACGTTTCCAAATGTCAGGGAAGCATCCTGTGTTGAGGGATTGATTAAACAATAAACAAATTGGCTCAGCCAGTGAAGCAATGCAATTAATAAGTATATTGGGATGCACATTGTCAGGTCCGGCCTTCTTGTTTTTGTCTAGAGATTTAATTTTAGTTATAACGTCGTTTATATTGATGTGAACAGCAGGGATATGTATGCTCTCATTAAGGGAAGGAGGTGGTACATAATTGTCTGGGATATTTTCGTCATAGACACTTTTGAAATAATCAGCAAAATAGTTAACCTTCACTTTCATATCAGTGCTAATCTTTTCTTTGAAGTGCATTGAGATGGGTAAACCTTGTTTGTTTTTTCTAAGAGAGTTAACATGTGTGAAAAAGTTTTGTGTATTAGAGGGAATAGATTTTTCGATATCATTTATGTAATTAAAATACGATATTTTTGACAGTTTTTTACATTGAGTTCTGTAGTTGTGAAATATTTTATAGTCGTTAAGGGAGTTGGATTCTTTGAAGTTTTTGTGTGCAATTTTTTTACAGATAACTAGGTTAATTAGCTCACGGCTGAACCATTTCGGGAACTTTGCTTCTTTGAAGTGTGAAAGTGGTACATAATTTTCAATGGCCCTGTTAATAATTGTGTAAAAAATTTCAAGATTATAGTTAATATCATTGTTGTGGTGAAAAAAGGACCAGTCTTCATTTGCAAGATATTGGTTCATATTAGGATAGTCAGCTTTGGAGAAATTATAAGTAAGGTTAGGCAGAATAGTTGTGTTGTCTGGTGAGTTATTCGTCGTGATGGTTATGCTTAGAGCGGGGTGGTGACAGTCTAGGGGGAGGAGCTCATCAACCGATTTAACAATATGAATTGAGAGATCACTACAGAATACCAGATCCAGAAGCCGATTATATTTATTATAGACTTGATTGACTTGATGTAGAGAGAGTAAGTTCGTCATATCTATTATTTCGCGTGCATTTTCTGGCAGGTTTAAGTTGTTAGAAGAGTTTTTATTCATCCAATCAATGCTAGGGGTATTGTAGTCACCAAATAAAATTGTTCTGGCATCAGGGTATTTATTTTTGAAGGTTTCGAGGTCATCAATATGGTTTCTGTAGACTGTGATGTTGGATCCTGGAGGAATGTAGACACATCCCAATAGAATTTTATTTGATTTAGATTTTAGTAATACGAATACCTGTTCCACGTCTTGATGTTTGCAAATTAATCTAGTGGTCGACAGTGATTTATTAACGGATATCAGAACTCCTCCTCCTCTGGTTTTATTGCTGGTGGCTGGATTTCTGTCAAGGCGGTAGGTGTTGTAAGATGTAAATCCAAGTTCCTCTGTATGAATATCAGGATCAAGCCAGGTTTCAGTAAGAAGAAATACATCGATGTTTTGAAGTAATGGAATAGTTGTTTGCAACTTTAAGAGTTTGGTGCGGCAGCCCCGGATGTTTTGGCCATATCCATTGATGTCTTTGAGTTTTTTGGAGTTGACTTAACTATTGTCGGCTTACTGTTGATATATTTAATAGTTAGCCCAACTTCACCTCCCTGGATCCGACTTTCCATGGTTTGACGTAGGTCCAACAAGTGTTTTCTTTGATTTGGTGTTTGGTCGGAAAAAATTTTCACTGGGGAGTTGTTCAGGTAATAGTTTTTTTTTCGGAGGATAGTCATTGCTTCAGTCGAGTTTCTTAAGATGACTTTAATGGGCCTTGATTTGTCAGGCCTCACTGCTCCAAGACGAAAAGTGTTGATGGAATTTGGATCAATGTTGTTGTCTATTTTCTTTAGAATAGTTGTGATTTGTAGATTGTCATCCTCAATTTTTTCAATTTGGTTTAGTTTAGTGCTTTCAGGAACGTTTATAATAATAAGATTATTTGCCCTAATCTTTCTTTCTTCGAGCTCATCGGCCGCTTCACATGTAGATTCTAATGAGTTGGGTTTGGAGGTTAATGTTTTGGTTGCTGTTAGCTCACCCTCGAGTGCTGCCATTTTTGCAGCCATTTGTGCAATAGTTCCAAGAATAGCGTTGGTTCTTGGAATAATTTTAGCAATTTGATCCTTGTTTAGTTTGCTACTTGGGTCTATTATTAATTCAGTAAGAGCCTCAACGGCATCTCTCGCCAGACTGATGAATCCCTGTGAGTCCATTTTATTAACTTCGAAAAAAAAAAAAAAAAAAATTTTTTTTTTTGGAAAAAAATGGAGATGGTTTATCCTGATTCTAAGGTGAAGTGACTTGAGTTACTTGCTACAGTCGGCCGTGTCGCGCGGTAGTAACTTGGGTGACAATATTACTTATTGTTTTGACTTTTAATAATATTGATAATGCTCACTCAGTTAGATATTAGAATTCTGCAGATTTGCACTACAACTTCCTTAGACTTTCAGTCACTCAGTGGCTCGTTTAATTATTAGTTACACTGACTAAAACAACTATAGAATGTTAATTAAAATTGAGCGCAAAATTGAACGTGCTCTCTGTGTCACTATACTGTACTATGTGTTTGTCTTTCTTTAAAAAAAAAAAAAAAAACTTGACCACGCCTACGTGACCCCCCCCTGGCGCCAAAGCTGGATCCGCCCTTGGGCTGATAGAGATATTGACAGAAGGGTGAATGCCGGTAACTCCATTAATGGTGGACTGAATGCCGTTGGCGCTAATAAAAAAACTGTCAAAAGAAGCGAAGCTAGCAGTCCACAATGGAGTCCTGGTACCTACCTTGATGTATGGTAGTGAGGCATGGAACTGGCAGAGGAAGGATGAAAGTAAGCTGAATGCTGTTGAAATGAGATCCCTGAGATGTATGCGTGGTAAAACAATGTATGATCGTGTGAGAAATGTGGATATCCGCAAAGAATGTAAGGCTGATGTAAGCAAAATGAGTAAGATTAAGAAAGGGACCCTCAGATGGTTTGGGCATGTAGAGCGAATGAACGAAGAAAGTAGTGTAAGAAAAATATACGACGCGAATGTGAATGGTAGAAGAAGTCGGGAACGTCCGAGGAAGACATGGCACGATCAAGTGAATCGAATACTTGAGTCGGGCCATGTCAAAAGTCAGAATAATAGAAGAGAATGTATGAGACGATGTATGAATGTGGGTGAGGCAAAGAGTGTGTGCTAAGACCGAGTTGTTTGGCGGTCCGTCCTCTCTGCCTACCCCTGCGGGGAAACGGCGTGATAGTTAGTTAGTTAGTTAGTTACTCGTACAAATTATAAGTCATTTTTAATATACCAATTTTTGTGAAACTTTCAGCGGAAACAAAAGTCAATATTTAGCATTTTATTAGCCAATGAGAAATATTTTTTATAATAATGTTTTAAATTACAAGAATTATCATAAATTTTGCATAGAAATTAACGACAATTGATCAACAATTGATGGCAACACATTTTTTTCGAAAATTCTATGAAAAACCAAATATTTTCAATTGTTCATCGCCAGAATTAATCGATTGTGTGATAAAATAATAGTTTATTGTATATCTACGATCACAATAAATGGTTTCCGGGGCGGCGGTATCCAGATCCGCCTTTCAAATTGACGTCATGAATAATCACCTCCTAAAGTTATTACCTCCTAGGAAAGGCTATTTTTGTTTTCCTTTATAACATATGGAAAATGTATGCTTATTGTAAAAAACGTACAAATATTAAATAAATAAAATTAAAAAGTTTGTCAGTAGGTTTCACCCTGAAACGTAATAAACATACAATTATTTTTAACTAGCTGGTACCCGGCATGCGTTGCTATGCCATTTAATAAAGAAATGCGTGTCCTTTCCCATTAGTCCTCTTCCTCTTCCGCCCCCCCCCCCCCCCTTCCCCCTTCTTTTCCCGCGCCCACACCGCCTTCCCTCTCCCTACTCCCCTCGCCCGATTCCCCCGTCCTTCGAACCCCTCTCCAGAGTTCTCCCCTCCCACATTCCATTCATTTAGTCCCGGCACATTCAGTTTTAAAACAGCTCGCGTGCCACCTATTGCAATTTTTTATACAAATTTCATAATGCCAGGGGTCACCAGTAGGTTTATAAAAACCTTGTCCTGATCATAACGAACACAACAAAAAAAGAATTATCCAATTTGGTGCAGTCGTTCGGAAGTTATGCGCGTACACACATTTCGCCAATTCATTTTTATTTATATAGAAGATAGATAGATAGATAATAGATAAAGCAATGAAACATATTTTCCCAAAGTTCACGTCTTGAATAACTTTGGAGAAAATCGTGCCTTTATTCTACTCTATAATTATAAGTATAGTCCAGTAAACGAATGGTCCAAAAGGAGGTGTAGAGTGCGTGAGCACGAACCTAAGCGATTCTTTCAGGACTTGTTTAGGGTGCTTAGGGTGTGAACATACTAAAAGTCCTGACGTCAAGGTGGTGAGCTAGGGGGGGGAGGGGGGGGGGGAAGGTCCCGATTTTCGGATTTCCGTTTATATCTCAAAAACGGTGCGTCGCAGAGGAAAACTTTTTAAGAATAAGTAAAAGCTCATAAAATTATCTACAACTTTTATAATATGCGTAATTTTGGAAATCGAAGCCGTTTTGGAGTTATACGCTCCACAAATGTCAATATTTTCAAAAAAAAACATTTTACCTCACATTTTTCGTCAAACATTCCTTCATATCGTCTAAAATATTGATCCAAGAAAGAAATTCATTAAAAAAAAGTTGTAGATAATTTAATTACCTTTTAGAATATGTATACATATCTACATAAATCTCCAACCAGTAAATATTTACAGCAATTTTAAGTTTTTTTGTAAAATGTCGTCATTTTCAGAAAAAGCTGTTTTTTCTTACCAAAAAGTTAAGATGGGTTTTTTCTTCATGGGAAATTCCTTATTAATTGTTGCACGCAAGAAAGCAGGTAAGTTGTTCTCGAACAGATGATTAGTGGAATTCATTTTATAATCATTATTATTGTGATGGGTGATTAGGTTAGTCGTCGGAGATGCTACAATAACGTGCTACGATGCTGTTCGAGTTGGTGAAAAGGCAATGAATGCTATAGTGGGCTTGACATTCTCATACATCAAGTTGTCCCGCAAAGATCGGGCATTCCCAATGTCTTCTGTCAGCTCGTCGATAAAAATTCACGATGAAAGGATTTGATGAAATTCTTTGAGTGTGAGTTGGCCCCATTTCCCTTGGCACTGTTCAATGAAAGTGGGATGCGAAAGACAACTAAATCTGTTCTGTATAGCTTATTCGAGCCTACCAAAAAAACTGTTCTACTGTCTCAGATGAACATAGTTGTGGACGGAGGATTTCTACTATACAGAGTAATTTGACAAAAAGATGCCTCCGTTGCCGCAATTTGTGATCGTTATATCACTTATGTCAACCACCACTATCCTGGTATGACTCGCACTGTGGTATTTGATGGGTACGCAAATCCAGTCAATAGTACGAAATTACAAGAACAGATGCGACAATACAGACTGAGAAGGTCAGCCAACATCAATTTGACATGTAACAAATCAATACCCGTTAAACAGGAAGATTTTTTATCCAATCCTACCAACAAAAGTAACTTCATCTCATTACTACAGACAAAGTTTCGGGAGAATGGGATACAGATTCTTCAGGCCACCAATGATGCTGACGTCCTTATCGTGAAGACTGCTGTGGAACTATCCTTTCACAACTCAGTGGCTATCTTTAGTGAGGGTGTTCACCTCAGTGTCCTTTTGATTGCTTCCACTCCTCCCGCCTAAGATATTCTGCTGCTGAAACCCTGACGAGGGAAAACCAAAACAATGGCACTGTCCACCCAAGAGATGCAGCATCGTGGATTTGAATACATCATATTTTTACATTCATTTACCGGATGCGATACAACGTCTGCAACTTTCAGGAGAAGCAAGGTGGGCTTTTCAAAATTGTACTTGGAGTCAGAAATGATCAATCAAGCGGCAATGATCTTTTACAACCCCTCCTCTACTCACGACGAGGTTGAAGAGGCTGTAAATAAATGCTTCCTGAAATGGTATGCGGCGCCAAAAAGACAGACCTCCCTTAACCAGTACCGCTTCCAGTCGTTCACAAAGGTCCGTGGCAAATATGAAGTCTGACATCAGCTCCCTCCCTCCAACAGAGAGTGCAGCTAAACAGCATTCCCGGCGGACATACCACCAAGTTCAGCAGTGGCTCGGGATTGAGCTGCCCCTGAAGAATGGGGGTGGAAACATGGTCCTTTTGAAAATGATATTTTGCCGCTGCACCAAGGATTGTGCAATTGGCAAATGTGGATGCCTAAAAGCAATGCTGACCTGTTCTGCAGCGTGCCTTCACTGCCAAGGGAGATGCCTCAATAGCGTGCCTGTTGCCGAGGGCGACGATGAAGACGACATAGAGCCCTTTCAGCAAGAACCATCCACCACTGAGAATGACGATGCCATGGATAAACAACGTTTGTCAGGACCCTCACGTCCAAAGAGGATATGAAAACGTGAATCCATATAAAGTTGAGAGTGTAACTTGATGTTATTGAGAACAGTGCCAAGGGAAATGGGGCCAACTCATACTCAAAAAATTTCATCGAATCCTTATCTGATCGTTTACTTATACACATCCGCTGAAACAGCAATGTTGGGTCAACTGCAACCTTTTCATCGTGAATTTTTATCGACGAGCTGACAGAAGACATTGGGAATGCCCGATCTTTGCGGGACAACTTGATGTCTGAGAATTTCAAGCCCACTATCGCATTCATTGCCTTTTCACCAACTCGAACAGCATCGTAGCATGTTATTGTAGCATCTCCGACGACTAACCTAATCACCCATCACAATAATAATGATTATAAAATGAATTCCACTTATCATCTGTTCGAGAACAATTTACCTGCTTTCTTGCGTGCAAAAATTAATAAGGAAATTCCCATGAAGAAAAAACCCGTCTTAATAATTTGGTAAGAAAAAACAGCTTTTTCTGAAAATGACGATATTTTACGAAAAAACTTAAAATTGCTGTAAATATTTACTGGTTGGAGATTTATTTAGATATGTATATATATTCTAAAAGGTAATTAAATTATCTACAATTTTTTTAAACGCATTTCTTTCTTGGATGAATATTTTAGACGATACGAAGGAATGTTTGATGAAAAATTTGAGGAAAAATGATTTTTTTCGAAAATATTGACATTTGTGGAGCGTATAACTCAAAAACGGCTTCGATTTCCAAAATTACGTATAGAATAAAAGTTGTAGATAATTCTATGAGCTTTTACTTATTCTAAAAAAGTTTTCCTCTGCGACGCACCGTTTTTGAGATATACACGGAAACCCGAAAATCGGGACCTTCCCCCCCCCCCCCCTCCCCCCCTAGCTCACCACCTAGACGTCAGGACTTTTAGTATGTTCACACCCTAAGCACCCTAAACAAGTCCTGAAAGAATCGCTTAGGTTCCTGCTCACGCACTCTACAACTCCTTCCTTTACTGGACTAGTATACTAATTTCGGTTGTGACTCTGTCTGTAACTCCGGTTCAACGAGCTCTAGATCTTTTGTTATTAATTCAAATTTAACTTTTAAAATTGGAAGCGTTTGTTTGGAGAATTGAACCTAGCAGGTACCGATTGTAAGTTCGTAAGCACCTACCCACAATATCATTATTATGAACATAAAGTATTTTAATATCAATTTAAAAAAATTCCAATATGTCGGGAATTCATCCATGTGTTTTTTCTCGGGTCTGCGCTAAGATTGTGTATAATTTTAAACGTCATCAAACTTGCTTCTAAAGTGATAATATGTCCTCAATATTAGCTAAATAACGCACCTTCTCGAAAAATTGATGATACTAATTTTATTGTTATTTGTGTTTACAAATAATAAATAGCACTTTAGCCGGCTCCACATTTCGCCCCAGACGACCGCCAACTTCCCAGCGTGTTTTCTATTGTGAATCGACCATAAAAATCTACTAAAACTTTCATGTCAAAAAAGGTTTTAGAGTAGTAGCGGAGTGTGGTGGTAGTTCCCGCTCAGAGTGCGTGGAAATGAGACAGTAATGAATGACAGATTTTTACATGAAATAGTTACATAACATGAATAATTTAGACGTGTTTTAACCTCGGGAATGCAAATAGCACGAGAAAGGGGTTGATAAAAATATTGTGTACGGAAAAGGGTTGAGTGAAATTTTAATGGTATTGTGATATTTCCTTGATTTAATCATTTCTACGGCACGAACTAAACGTGTTAAGAATATGGAGAACAGAAATAATGAAAGTTTGATTTATGCATTATGAATGAGAAGAAAGGGAAGCTTAGATGGTTTTGGCATATAGAGGGGATGAACGGAGAAAGTAGTACGAAGATACGGCACAAACAAGTGAATCAAATCTTGAGTCATGAGTCAGAATAACAGTTTTTTTACAAGACCCCACCGGAGGCCCTTAGAAAAAAAATCCTCAGTGTCGTTTTTGGAGATGCTATGTGGTGGGTACTTTAAGAAAAGGAAGCAGATGAAGTTCTGAGAAGGATAAATGGGGTGGGTAGGATCTAGGAATCAATGCGTCTAAGAGCGATGGACATGTACATCCAACCCTCTCATTGCTGAGCAAGATGACGGGTCGAAATAGACTATCTGGAGAGGTCAATAAATGGTTCCAGGGATGGCGGTACCCATATCCGTCTCGTAAATGGTCTTGTATGTATGATACTTGGTCTAAGAGTGTGCGGCAACACGAGTTGTTTGGCGGTCCATCGTGTGATCTAAGAGTGTGTGCAAACACGAGTTGTTTGGTGGTCCATCGTATGGTCTAAGAGTATGTGCAAACACGAGTTGTTTGGCGGTCCATCGTAAGGTCTAAAGCAGGCGCCAGACAGGAATTCAAACAAGTGTTCACATGTGTGGCACGGGCATTTGACACTGTTGTCACATAAGTGATCACTTAAGTGCGCTTTGCCGTTCCGTGTCGGTTTTTTAGCGCACATCAAAGGGATCAAAGTTCAAAGTTTGCGTGCCTGCCACACTGCGCGAAGCTCAGTTGCGCGAGCGTCGCCGTGGAGAGTAGTCGTGCGTGGAAAGCCAAACGAACTAACGATGGAGTGGAATAATGAGAGCGTTTTCGAGTTTATAGAGTTGATGCAAGTAGAGCCAGATATATGGGATCCGAAACGTAAAGGGCATAAAAATCGAAATAACATCAATGACGCCTGGAACCGAATTAAACACCACTCTTCAATACCTTGCTCTATCGAAGAATTAATTAGATAGATATATTTAGATAAATATATTTAGATATATATATATTTAGATAAATATATATATAGATAAATATAATTAGATAAATTAATTAGATAATTAGATAATATAAATAATTAGACGCACATAAATAATATAAGCAAACTGTGTCGACCAAATCGTCGACCATGTTGTGTGAAGTCTAGTTGAAAACTGTGAGCTCAAAGGAGTGATCAAAACTTTGACACATGTCTGGCAGATACAACAATATATGACCAAATGTGTGCGCAAAGTCTTCAAAGAAGTGATCACTTATTTGAATCTGTCTGGCGCCTGCATAAGAGTGTGTGCAAACACGAGTTGTTTGGCGGTCCATCGTATGGTCTAAGAGTGTGTGCAAACACGAGTTGTTTGGCGGTCCATCGTATCTGTGTACCACTGCGAAGAAACGGATTAATGGTTACTTAGTTAGCCGTTGCACGAATAATAAATAGAATATGATCAGTTTTATAGTCCAGAAGCCAAACTTAGATAAAAACTTTGCGCTTTTTAAGAATCAATCGACGATTTAAGCCGTTAATTACAAATAAATAAAAAAATAAAAAACGCTGTACTGCTAGGTGTTGTCTTACTGACACTATTGCATTATGTACATTCTGTAAGCACTTGCCTACTGCTTCACAACACCATATGCACGGACATTTGGAGGTCTAGCTTCGTTTATTTTTAAAAAATTCAATCGTCCTTTAAAAAAAATAGATTCCCCGCGAGAGGCTTGAGGCAGTAACGATATGTTACTTTTGCCAGAGTGAGTGGTGGGTCTAGTCCAAATGTACTACTAGGTACCCTTATATAAATACGGTATCTTTTTCTAAATTCTAATTAATACTCGCTAATAAACTGTATTGGGCCTCTCTATACATATAATTACTATGTATCTAATTAACGGCAGTATGATGTTCATTGTAAGGCATTTGGCAAATATAATTTAGAAGTAGGAACATGGAAATCGCATTTATGCAAAACTATACACAAAAAGTTACGAATGCTTCCCGCAAAATAGGAGTGGCTCTCCATGCGGTGGTTGACAAATAATTCCATCAATGTCAGAAATTCGAAACTAAACATTTGTCATTATGACAATGTTTGCATCAGATAGCTCTTTTCTGACAGTTACACCTTAAGACACAAATTGTTTCCGATGGTTTCATGTTATCGGGAAGGTAAAGAACCAACGCTATAGATAGAACTGCTTCTATCTGTAGCATTAGTTGAAGTCTTCAGATCCTATCTAGACATTATAATACCGGTAATCTCATTTCCCTCATTTCCCACCTAATAAAGACCACGTTACAATGACCATGTTATTGAAGACCAATATGACACTATTCAAGACCATGTTTCCCGAATTTATATTTATTCTAATTTTTAGCATTTTCGCTCGAACTTTTAAAGTTTTTAAGCACTTGAAGAAATATACATTAAAAAAAAATGAAACAATTCAACTTTGTATAAACCACTTATATAATGCGTAAATCCGACCGGTTTCGGAACAAACGTTCCTTCTTCAGGAAAAGCTTATACTAATTTGACAGTTTCGAACATTCAAAAATATTAAAATAAAAAATAAATAAATAAATAAAAAAAGTAAAAAAATAAGCACTATTTTTTAAGATAATCTTTATACATTTTCCGAATCGAAAATTTAATTAAATGAAATTCTCTCAATAGAAAAAAATGCAAAAAATGTTCCAAAAATTATTCAAAACCCCTATGGTTAAAGTTCTGTTATAGGTATAAAAATATTTAACAGTGCTTCACTAAATACCACTTAACACAAATATGGACAGATTTTTGCTCTATTTCAAATGAGTTATGCCTTATTAAATTCTGGCTTTTGCCCCCGGCTTCGCTCGCATAGTATTAGAGGGGTTCCTACTCCGCCTCCTCCGCCTTCCCTATCCCCACGCCACTCCCCCCCCCCTCCCCTCACCACTCTGCCCCTTCCCCCCCTCCCCGCCATCTCCCCCCCTCTTCCCCCACCACCTCTCCCCCACCACACTACCACATCCATAACCGTTACATTCATTTTTCAAACAGCTCGCGTGCCACCTATCAAAGCGTAACTGTCAATCACACACAGTTTCGCATGTATAATATTAGTATAGATTAATATAATTTTAACTATCAAAGGGATCTCCATAGTAACCTTAACAAATAAAAAAATGACAGCGCACGGCAAATAATTACTTATAGTTCCCAACAACGCTTTGCTTTTGGTCTGGACAACAAACGTATAATAAATAATTTCATAACGCCAGAGCTTATTCATAATGCCAGAGCTTACCAATATATACAATATATATTAATCGCAATTAATTGTCAATTTCAACGATATACTACGGTCTCCTCAGATAAGCCGATTGATAGACACCTACTTACGTCCCTTGTTAGAAAGGCCACATTTAACTAAAAAGCATAATTCCTTGTACCCATCGTCCCTCAACAACTATCCCATTTATTTATGCAGCCAGACAATGCAGGGCTGCTCATCATAAATCTCTCATCAGATTACACGCCCGGGCTTCCCCGTGAAATGCATAAAATGTGACAGCCCTAAGCCCTCGTATGAGTTTCTCAGGGTTTAATCTGCCACAAGGAAAATGTGAAATATCCCGGCATTAAAACCACGGATCAGCCGTGTACCGAGTTTATTTTGGAGCGGTGATGTGTAAAATGACATGTTTTGAAATTAACGCTGTTTTGTGCAAACATTTTCCCGGCCGCCATTGTTAATATCCAAGGAATTATTTTATCGTAGATTCCGTGAATGGGTTTTGTATTGCAATCAAAATGATTTCAAAATATTATTAATTTTAAAACCCGCTGCTAACGATTATTTTATGAGTAAATATTGGACTAGGACGAGCTGAATTGTGTTTTTCACATCATTTTTTTTTAATTTTCAAACAAATATCTTCTGTCTATAATTAAGTAAAAATTAATGTGTTTTGATTATATTTAATGTTTTTGTTGCTCGAAGGTTCATGAATTATTATGCCTACGAGTTCTCTAAAGTCATCCATGTGGAATTAGCATTAGATGTATTCCTATTTTTTACATTAAGTTTATGCTTTAGTTGTATATTTTGTAATCTTTTTTTATTTATGTTATACTATTGTTATTAATGAAATTTGTATTTGATATGTAAAAGCCCAATAGGGCGTCAATAAACAAATAAATATTTTAAAATAAAACAATAACTTTGTAAACACCACTTTTATTTTTATACTTTATGCCGATCGGGTTTCGCTACAACCGTAGCTTCATCAGCGCAGTATAATACTCTACTAACATTAGGTTACATGTGTGCTATAATATATAATTTACCAAAAATGGGCTTGACTCGTCAAGTGGAGGAGGAGGAAGGAGGCATAGATGGAGAATTGGGAAGGGAAAGGACATGTTCTTTATCAATAGAGAACAATCTTAGTATGGGACTTTTATTTAAATTTAGTTGATTATTAACTACCTTACTATTAGTGGCTTTCCTAAGTTCAAGGTGTAACATGTAACCTAATGTTAGTAGAGTATTATACTGCCCTGATGAAGCTACGGTTGTAGCGAAACCCGGTCGGCATAAAGTATAAAAACAAAAGTGGTGTTTACAAAGTTATTGTTTTATTTTAAATTAATAATGTCACATCACAAAGTATCCGCTTCATATGAACAAATAAATATTTGTTTATTTGTTTATTTACTAAGGGGCTTTTGTATATGGACAGTATAAATCATACAGTATTTATTGTATACACCAGAACTGCCTCAGAAATAAAATTTTGTATTTGTTTGGTGATAAATAGAACATGTGTAAATCTTTTCTTCGTTATTTGTTTTTGGGGGTTTTGCCGTGTCGCGCTACCTCCTTAAGACAGAAGTTCAATGAAACAAAATAAAAATAATGACAATTTACATTTCATCTTGTCGTTTCCCCTCATTTTTCCACAATAATAATTTGTCTTGAAAATTCTACAAAAACCCAATGGCCTCCGAAAAAGTTTATGGAAAAAATTCAATTTGCATACAAATTTTGGTCTCCGTTGTTCCTTTTTTACGGCAAAAATACATCGCCCCCTCGACTACTGCCCCCAGCGGAAGTTTACTCCGCTGTGGTGTAGGTACCACCTGGGGAGGAAACGTCCACAAAATCTTTAAGCACACCTTGGTGGAAAAGAGACTGCCTACGCCGCCTGTATTGCATGAAGACGTGAAGAGTATCTACATATGGGAGATGATAGAGTTAGACTAATGCTTCGTATACATGTGCGAACATAAACGCGAGCCAAGCCACAAATTATGGGAAAGGAACGAAACAATCACAGGCTGCGTTTCGCGCCACCAGCGGTTGCTTCATTCCTTTCCCATAATTCGTGATTCGACTCGCAGGTTCGGCTCGCGTGTTTATACGCAAACGTATCTAAGTAAAAAGATTTTTTCAGAATCGTAAATAATATATGGACGCCAAAAATAACGCGGAGCCTCGCAAACAATATGTTACTAACATGATTTGAGATTTTCACTGCCGAAAGTATTAACGGGATCGGGTTGCCTTCTTCTTTAACCAACGTTTCGGACAGCCTAACAGTGTGTAGATTGAGTTGAAGTGTCTGTTTATGTAGCTCTTCTTCTCCTCGTCAGGGCGGTACATTTTTTATGTTTTTCGGTCTCCGGTAACTTTTTTTATTTTGTTTTTTGAAGAGTGAATAAAATAATAGCGCCTTGCAAATCTCCTTTACTAACCATGTTTCCGTATAATATTGACTCCTCCCACCGCTCTCCTCTTCCCCCCAAAATCATCCCTCCCACTACTCCCACCTAATTAATCTTTGGTACTTGCATTTAATTTTTAAGTTAGTTTTAATTCTGCTCATGAATGATACGGTTGTATCGAAACCGGTCGCGGAAAAATTAAATTTAAGTAACAAATGTACATTTAATAAAACTCTTCAAAAAACAAAATGTCTAGAAATTGTTACATAGTTAATGCCCAAGAAATACAAAACACTTTTTTTATGTTTTTTTTTTCAACAAAAACATTAAAAAATGGTCATTGGAAAGTTGGAGGCGGGGTAAGGTGTTGGACGATTACTTGGCTGAGTGAACAATGACGACATGTGGAAGAATTTTTTGTTGTTGTTTGATAATGAAGAAAAAAAATTGAAAAAAAAGGCATAAAAAATGTCACCGGACACTAAAATTTTATTTACATTTCTTACTCCAAATAATATCAGGAATCACTGGTTAAAGTAAGTCAAGTCACCCTGTATATTATTTTATTATTGAAGAAGATAATATTACTAAAACTAAATGAAATATAAAATAGAACAAGACATAGAAAATAAGAAAAGTAACGGTCGCAACTGGGAATCCATGACTTATCGGAACGCTTGTTTACAAAACTTAAATCGTGTCAGTCGCAGCGACAACTGAAATGGTTTAGGATTTGTTGTTCAAAAACATCTACAAAACCTATGCTGAAATTAAGGGAGGTAGTTTATGGAGGTCACCAATTATAGAGGCTTATAGATGGTGACGATAGTAGTTAAATATTAATGATGTGTTTTAAAGTGTGTAAAGGGAGTGGTAAATCGAATAAGTAAAATGTCGGTACATTACTCAGGTTTATTAACAATTTACAACTTACGCATAATTCTTCTATATTTAAATATTTTACAATAATAATAATGTGAAGGGCGAACAAACACGATATGCAAGTGAGTCTTGAGAAATCGGTGGTTTTCGTTGCGGCGCGGAAAGATTTCTTGTGACTTTGAAAATGAATTTGATTGGTTGCCAGGAGACCAATCGGAAAGACAGCCGAATGCAATTCAGTGTTCTTTGTTCGACCTCCACAAGATATATGGTTTTTGGCGCAGAATCATCTACAAAGCCTATACCGTTTCATTCACAGTGATGACAGTAGTAATATTCTAGTTTTTGTTCGTGCATTTACATTGTTATTAATTTATTAAAATATCTACAAAACTCATACAGTTATACAATTTCAGTCACGGTGACGACTATAGTTATAGCTATATTTATATAATGGTTCCTTTGTTGTTTATTTATTATACCATATACAAAGCTAGGTTATTGAGTAGAATTGTTTGTGCGTATTTTTTTTGTTGTTGATGCAGTAGTTTACATTTTAAAGCATAATTTGATAATGTTGGCCTCACTTGGTGGCTTACCCGTGCCGAGGCCCCCATTTTATAATATAAAAAATGAATAAGATGAAGCACATAATACATTTTGATAATGTTTAGAATTAAACCCAGGACGCAAACCAATTATGAAGTTGAGTTACTATCAAAGGTTGGATTGCGATCCAAGAGTTGTCTGATTTGTTTGTTAGATGTCGATAGAATCATGTTTTATTTTTTTTTGTCTCTCTCACACAACGAACAAGGGAAATATAGAGGTACGAAAGTGTTATAAAAAGGCTTGTATCAGTTTAATTTACTTACTTCTTTACGAAAACTTGCACTAAGAATTTAAAATACTACTGAACCCTTGTCCGTTGGGTGGGGAAAGTTATTGTCGTCAGTTATAAGTTTATAAATATCAAATCATAACAATAAAAATTCAAGAACTTAAAGTTAAAACAAAAAAGTGCTTCATTTATAAAAAACCAGTCTGCCCAAAAGAAATCTCCTGAGTGAAGACCTCATTTTTTTACATTTGATCCTTCGACCGGATTGATCCCATGAGCGGATACCTGGAATCCAGATACAAAAATCAATCGAAGCCAGACATGAACCAGCGATAAACAAAGGAGAATTCTGATGAAGCGGATCTTCAACAAGGGCAAGTGACCATCCTATTTTTTATCCATTTGATCCCATAGAAAAGAAACAAATTCGGTTAGACCACTTCGGTATTTTATTGTTGTATAAAAATTAGCAACGGACTAATCGTTCAATTGATATTGGCAAGATTTTTTGTGGCTGGCTATGATTATAGTGTCGCAAAAAAAAAAACATAAAGATCGGAATTTGTCTTTCATTGTTTTGTCTTGAGTTTTGATTTTGATGTTTTTTGATACTGTCGATAAAGCAGGCGACGGGTACCGTCGTTGTTTTATTTGCAACTGAAACTAACAAAGTTTTTTGTGGGTAGTCATATGATTATGCTACGGCAAAAAACAGAAGGATAATTATTATAATACATGAAATGTATTAATTGATTATTCAAACAATCTGAAAGCGATCGTTGGACGTTGGTTTGACTCCGAAGTGTTTTTCCAGTCGGTAAAGCAGGCGCACGCCATTTGTAAAGTCAGATCGAGTCGCGAACTTTCATAACAAAATAATAACAATAGATTTTCTTGTTGTTGAATACATGCATCTAGTGATCTAGTGTTTTGTTAAAACAAAAGAAACAATCAAGTAAAAGACAGTGCAAGTTTTTTGTGTTTTTGTGTTTAGCGTGGTTAGAAGTGAACCACGCCAGAGCAATCAGTGAGTATTGATTGTCTGTTATTTATCCCTGTTATTTAAAATCATGGATTTGAAATATTTAATTGCCCAGTGCGGCATATGTAAGGGAAAATTGTCTAGATTTAGCAATTACTTGGATGGGGAAGAGTTGTTAAATTCGGAAATCGAAATACGTTTGAAAAGAATCGAACCTATTCTAGATGTCTTTAGAAAACTCCAAGATAAAATAGAGACATTATTGCCGGATGAATTAAAAAATGGAACCGAGCGAGAAATGTTTGAAAATTTATATTATATTGTATTGACAAAGGCCAAGGATAAATTCAACGAAACCGGTAAAATCATCAATTCTATCAAACTTTCAATCTTTGAACCACCTCGGTTCAAAGAAGATTATGAGCACAATTGCATTTATTGTAATAAAAATCATAAAACTTATAATTGTCAAAAGTTTTTAAATTTAGCAGTAGAGGATAGATTGACAACAATACATCGTTTGAATGCTTGTCTGAAATGTTTGTCGGTAGAACATAAATTTCCGGATTGTAAAAGTAAATATAGTTGTCACAAGTGTGGAGCGAATTCACACAACACTTTATTACATTTACAAAATGAAGAAATGCAAAGTCATCAGGGAAGTGATACTTCTTCAAGAGGACTTATTATTAAAAATTGCGCATTAAAATCATCCAGCAGAAAGGCTGATATCCCTATTACCGGAATTCATAATGAAATACAGCATATTAAAAACATTGTGGATTTGGAAATATCTTCCAATTATTCACCATATTCAAAGAGGATTGAATGCCTAGTATTGTCGGAGGTGACCAGTAATCTACCGCAAATCTCATTTCAGGAAAAAGGCACCGGCATCCCCCAAGAATTGCAATTGGCAGATCCAAACATTAATGAAACCGGCCCGATAGACATGTTGATCGGGGCTGACACTTTCAGGGAGACTCTACACTCTGACCGGATGAAGATTCAAGATTCCGGACCCATCTTCACTTCAGAAAAGAGACCAGTAGAAATTTGTAATCTTTCACTCAACTTAAAACATAAGCAAATTGAAAATTTGTTGAATTTAGAGGAGCTAAATCCTATTGAACATAGGAATCACGAGGAGCAAGCGTGTGAAGAAAGCTTCACAGCTGCTCATAAAAGAAATGGCAGAGGCCGTTTCATTGTAAGTTTAATACAACGCCCCTGTGCGAAACAGCTAGGCGAAAGTCTCCCTATGGCGGAGAAGAGATTGTATAATTTGGAGAAAAAATTAGCCTCAAACCCAGAATTAATGAAAGATTACAAGAATTTTATGCAGGAGTGCAAAGATTTAGGTCATATGACGCAATGTGAACCATTGTCACAAAATCTAATACCTTATTATCTGCCTCACCATGCGGTGATCAAGGAACCTAGTACAACTAGAAAGACCAGAGTCGTAGTCGATGGATCAGCTAAATCCTCAACTGGAATTATCCCAAATGATGCCCTCATGATTGGGCCGGCATTGCAAAAGGATTTATGTGCACATCTGTTGAATTTCAGAAAACATCAGTACGCGTTAACAGCCGACATAGAAAAAATGTCCCGGCAGATATTAGTGCAGCCAGAGGATAGGGACTTACAACGTATCCTTTGGAGAGACGCACCCAGCGAGGAGATTCAACATTATCGATTGAACACAGTCTACGGTCTGGGATCATCATTCTTAGCCCCAAGATGTTTGGAGCGGCTAGGAAATGAAAATCAAGGCACAAATCCCAAGGTCAGTCACATTCTTAAAGAAATTTTTTACATGGATGACTTGATGGCGGGTGACAGTGGTGAAGAAGATTGCTTGCTAAGTAGAAGCAAACGACGGATGTTATCCTACATAGCATCCATTTTTAATCCCCCGGGTCTGATAAGACCTGTAACGATAGTAGCGAAGCTACTAATGCAACGTCTGTGGCAGAACAAAACTCAGTGGGTTGAAGATATATCTCCTGACATTTGGAAAGTTTGGAGAGCTTATATGGAAGAATTGCCGCAGATAAATAATGTGAAGGTACCTAGGAGAATCATTTGTCAAAAGCATGTGATATCAGAAGATAATGCTGCGGATGTACTATCCAGAGATATTAGGACTTCTCAATTATTGACATCCACCATTTGGTGGCACGGACCCGATTGGCTAACTCTTGCACCATCCAGTTGGCCATGCGGAGAATCTACGTACATAGATCCACCTGAGGTGAAAACAAAAACTGTAGTGTTGGCAACAGTAACGCAAGATTTGGATATTTTCAGGAACTACATCTCTCTACTAAATCCTTATGTACATAATGATTTACCTTGCGTAGGCGGCAGGCTTTCCGAAGGAAAATTGCTGTCAATAAATCAACGACATCCAATCTTGCTGCCACCACATCATAATTTAACCGAATTAATTATGAAAAACTACATTTACATTTATTTATTTATTTATCGGTTACACTTGCATGCAGGTACTCATACCGTATTGGCAATAATCAGATTGAAGTTCTGGCCAATAATGGGAAAATTTTGTGAAAATGATAACAAGGAAATGTATAATATGTTTTAGATCAAATACAAAGACGATGCAGCAAATAATGGCAGACCTTGCAGCCGAAAGGAGCTTATATATTTTTGTTATTAATGTTTTTCTTATGTATGTTTATTTGTATGTGTGGTGTCAAAAGCCATACACTTAGAACTTGAACTGTCTTTGAATACAGAAAGTTTTTTAAATGCCTTGAAGCGTTTTATCGCGCGTAGTGGAGGGCCGAGTAAATTATTTTCAGATAATGCTACTACCTACTATCGGAAAATCATTATCGGGGCTATCAATTCAATGGGGGTACATTCCGACAAGGGCGCTGCACTTTGGAGGCCTTTGAGAAGTCAGAATGAAATCTGTTTAAATGTCGGTTGAAACGGCTAGCGAGTAACTCCTTATTGATATATGAGGAATTAATACCGTTTTGTGTCAGATGAATTTTGTTTAAATCCTAGACCTTTTACCCCATTGTCAAATGATCCAAATGACCTAATTTCCTTCAGTCCCGGTCACTTTCTTGTTGGTGGAAGCTTTGCAGTAATTCCGGAACAAGATCTACAAAATATTTCAGTCAACGGACTGAATAAATATCAAAAAAAAAAATCCTTGCTAATACGATGTTTTTTTGATCGAGGTACCTGGCTCAACTCCAAAGCAGAACGAAGTGGACCAGTGGACCTCATACGCAGCTCAAACCAGGCGATACGGTGGTCTTGAAGGAAGACAACCTACCACCATGTGTGTGGAAACTCGGACGTGTGATTGCAGTCCATCCAGGAGCTGACGGGAGAGTACGTGTGGCAATTCTCAAAACATCGCATGGAACTACTCAGAGGGCGATCTCAAAGCTGTGTCTATTGCCAATAGACGATAACGAGGAGCTGAAGATGTCAACATCTCCACCCAACGAACCAGACGCTGTGTAAGCACAAAATGAAAAAAAAAGGAACTTGTGCTTTATGAAAAACAAAAACAATGAGTGCATAAAACAAGATAAACCAATAAATAGTAAAAAAACAATATAAAAATTTGTACGTTGAAAGTAAAAAATGATATAAAAAATTTGTACGTTAAAAGTAACCAAAAAGGACAAAAGGAAGATATAATAATAAATTAAAAGTAAAAATCAGTGTACAAAATGCGGATAAATGTGGAGCAATAAAATCTTGAGTGTGGTAGGGAGTGATATAAAAAATAATAAAACAAAAAGGATTGTAGATCCATATATTAAAAAAAAAAGATAAAACCACTTAATGAACGCTTATAAACCAACATAGCCTGCTGGCTAGAATTGCAAACTGCATATGTAGATATATCTGGAAAGACATTGTAATAATTCCAAATGTGGCAATGAACTATGGAAGGAAGGATGATTTATCTTTATTTAATTTTTTCCCGAGGAAGGAAGGAAGGATGACCAGGAAACCTGCCGCGACATGATTGTGCTGTCTATATTATATGTTTATATGTAATTATTGTTATGGTTTCTGTTTGTTTTTAAAAATGTAGTTTGTTTTTGGAATTATCTTAGTGTGTTATGTTATTGAATAACTTTAAAATTAATTTAATGAATTTGAATTTGATTTGAGCAAAGTCAATATTTAATTTAGGCTCATAATTTGTTTGCATAATGTTATTTGTATAATTTGCAGAAAAATGGATTCGATATTTCAGAATAAATATCTGCCCATTTTGGGGCGGAGAATGTTTAGAATTAAACCCAGGACGCAAACCAATTATGAAGTTGAGTTACTATCAAAGGTTGGATTGCGATCCAAGAGTTGTCTGATTTGTTTGTTAGATGTCGATAGAATCATGTTTTATTTTTTTTTGTCTCTCTCACACAACGAACAAGGGAAATATAGAGGTACGAAAGTGTTATAAAAAGGCTTGTATCAGTTTAATTTACTTACTTCTTTACGAAAACTTGCACTAAGAATTTAAAATACTACTGAACCCTTGTCCGTTGGGTGGGGAAAGTTATTGTCGTCAGTTATAAGTTTATAAATATCAAATCATAACAATAAAAATTCAAGAACTTAAAGTTAAAACAAAAAAGTGCTTCATTTATAAAAAACCAGTCTGCCCAAAAGAAATCTCCTGAGTGAAGACCTCATTTTTTTACAGATAAAATATATAAAGGTGCTTAGGAAAAAAATTATGACAAACGGCATACATATATTATGAGTTGTGTGTTTGTATGATGTATTCTGTATAATGCTTTTGTATGTTACGTGTAAGTATATGTTTTATAATTTTACGTTATAAATATATATTGGTAATATATATTTTTTGTTCATTAATCCATCTTCGTTTATATCTGAATTAATTTTTGTTTTCCTCAAATTTCGTTTCAAGTGAAAGGACTGTTGAATGCTTTTATAGTATGTATTTTTCATTTCCTTGAGGAAACTAAACAGTCATACAGTAAAATAATTTTATAATAATAAAATTCATATGTTGTTGACGAATTAAGTTCCATTATGTTAAATATTGGTTTAGTATTTTTACCTACTCAACTAATTAAATGACAAAAATAAAAATAAACATAATAAAGAAAAACATGAAAAAGAAGAACATAGAACATAATAAAGAAAAACGTAATATTATTAACAAACATGGTTATACTATTTACTATGGTTGATAATAATATAATTTTCACAAAAAATAGAAAAAAAAAGTATTTTAAGTTATTAATTTATTAAGCTGCATGAATCAACAAGGTAGTTCACGATTTTGTGTAAGAATAATGCATCAGAGATTTTTCTGCGTTTATATACTTACTATTCTTACAACTTGAATAATAAACCTAAACAATCTACATCTACAGGTAAAGATCTAGGTGTTTATTTAGACAACAAATTAATTTTTGATAAGCATATCGAACACATAATATCAAAATCCTACAAGATGCTAGGTTTCCTATTAAGAATATGTAAAGTTTTCAAAAGTGCTAAGACTCTTGAAATGTTGTTTTGTTCATTGGTCAGAAGTCCACTGGAGTATGCGTCCCCGTTATGGAATCCTCAATATAAGGTGTACATAGATATAGTAGAAAGTATACAGAATAAATTCTCTAAATATTTATTCAAGAAATACAACAAAACTACAAATAACATGTTAAGTTTACAAAAAAGACGCACATTATCAGATCTGCTGTTTCTGTATAACCTGCTAAATAATAAAATAGATAGTCCTGAATTGCTATCCACTATTAGTTTAAGAGCGTTTAACCAGCCAGCGGACGAAAATCCACATTTCGTCGAAAGTTGTTCTTCCGATCGTGCAGGGCGGTTACAATGAGAAAGATGAATTATTCTCCGTACCAGCTTTTTTAAATTATAACTCAATATCGAATTTATTTCAATCCAAATTAGCTTTAATTTATACCTTCATCCAAAAATGCTGAAAGGCGTGATGATAAAACTATTAAAATAGTGTACTTTTTGTAGTTATTTTTTGATTATAAGTAATTATCATTTTTCAATAATGTCTAAATTTAATAAGAATGTTAAAAAAATCTGAAATATATTAGTTTGTAAGTGCGCAAATAAATACACAAATGGACCAATTTTCGTCAAGAAACACATGTACGTACATATTTTTTAATGATTTTATTGAAACTAAAATAAAAATTCTAATACATAACTCTGCTAGCTAATGTATTGATTTATTTTACTGCATGATTACATTATTTGAAATGGGTGTGGTATAATACAAAAACTTTTTTGAAAATTTAACAAATCTGCCAACGACCTATGGAATAACCTTATTATACTAAAAATTTAAAAAAATTCTAAAAATTTATTACATACGAATGCTAGATAAAAGAACAATCTTTCGAAATCCATTTATAATTTTTTGTGGAAAAGAGTCAATACGTCTAAAAACTTTTTTGAAAATGACGTATTTCCGGCTTTCTCTGGTAATGCCCTCTTAAATGTCCCAATGAGGTGTACCAGGCACACTTCTCTTTTTCATATAGAATCCAATAACACTAATGCAGCGAGTAACTCACCAATTACTCGCGCAATCATAACTTATACCCACTATGAAAAATTACTACACTTAGACATTTTTCATGATTCCTTGCAAACATACTAAACTAATTTATTAAATTTCTTGGCGTGATATAATTTTTTTAAAATAACTTACACTTAACTTTTCATTAAACTTTAATCAGTCAATTACAATTAGTGCGCATATAATTCTTGATTTTAAAATGTATCCTTATCTCCCCCCCCCCCCCTTTTTTTTTCTTCCTTTTTATTATTATTTCTCATTTATTCAATAATTAAGTTTTTTGACCGGTTCATATCTCAGGCGTAATTACCAAATGACATTCTATGGACTTACGTAATAGGTACATAACCATGTAATAATTTAATTTAACATACCTTATAATCTGTATTATATGTACTGTGTATGTCTTAATAAACAAATAAATAAATAAATAAATAAATATAAAGCGATAGGATCAAATCGATGATAACTAAAACGATAAGATAGATGTTTTATAATTTTTTTCTTGATATTTTCAAAGCGATGAATATATGTTTGATATTGAGGTTTCCAAATTACTGAGGCGAACTCAAGTTGTGACCGTACATATGACATATATAACAGAATTAGGGTGTGTGCTATAATAAAAGGTGTATGGTGTATTAGTGTATTTGACTTAAAGCTTGTGTTTACCGTCGGAGTTTTTATGTTTTCTTTGTGCGCTTAACTCACCGGTCTTTTAGTGATATTTTTTATTAATAAATAAAAATAAAACACTTTGTTATACGTCACTTTTTATTGATATTTCTTCCGTCTACCGGTTTCGGTACCTCCGTACCATCATCAGGACTGAATATAAAATACTGACAAATACAGGGAAATATACATATATATATATACAAATTGTAAAAGAAAGAGACAGTAAATTAGAGCGGGACAGTGCGTCAGTTGTGGGAGGGAAGTGAGGGAGGAGCGAGTGGGATAACGGGAAACATACTTATAATAGGGCTGAATGTTAAATTAAGTTGATTATTAATGATTTCAGCCTTCTGAAAACCCTGAACTGGTTAGGCACCTTATGTGTTCCTTTACTCTAGTTTCCACATTGCGAGACGTTTGTCCAATATAGAACGTTGGACAATCGTTACAACTGCAAAGGCTGAAATCATTAATAATCAACTTAATTTAACATTCAGCCCTATTATAAGTATGTTTCCCGTTATCCCACTCGCTCCTCCCCCACTTCCCTCCCACAACTGACGCACTGTCCCTTAATTTACTGTCTCTTTCTTTTACAATTTGTATATATATATATATGTATATTTCCCTGTATTTGTCAGTATTTTATATTCAGTCCTGATGATGGTACGGAGGTACCGAAACCGGTAGACGGAAGAAATATCAATAAAAAGTGACGTAAAACAAAGTGTTTTCTTTTTATTTATTTAAAAAGTCAAGTCACAATGTGTTTGCTTCTTTTGAAAAATATTTTTTATTTGTTGAAAACTGTATTTTTTGTTAAAAATGCAGTTTAGTAGTTATTTTCGTGTTATTGGCGTATATCAAATACGTCAAATTGAGCTTTGAGCTTGAAGCTCTGGCTTTAACCCGTTTAATCACACGAGACCATATTGGTCCCAACTCACATACATAGGTTCATTCATACATGGAAATCATCGTGTCTCCCTTACTATCATACATATTATGATCTTAACAGTATTGGAAAGAGAAAACAATAAGTGATTTATACCGATCTAAAAGTTAACCACACAATAATTATCCTTATGAAACCAATTATGAAACTTTATCA
This sequence comes from Limnephilus marmoratus, assembly GCA_917880885.1. Taxonomy (NCBI): domain Eukaryota; kingdom Metazoa; phylum Arthropoda; class Insecta; order Trichoptera; family Limnephilidae; genus Limnephilus; species Limnephilus marmoratus. The sequence continues at coordinate 28,167,267 of OU862916.1, forward strand.
ATTTTTAAAGAATTATTTTTTCTAAACTATAAAAAAAATTTAAGTTCTAAAGTTTTTCACTCTGGATTGATTGATTGAATACGATAAAATATCGTAAAACTAATAGGGTTTTAAAATAAAACTTCGCAAATCGCATGTATCGTGTATAAAATAAAATTAAAAACTTAATTAGACAGTATCATTCAGATTCCTAAAGCGATTCTTTCAAAATAAATACATGAATAAGAGTATAAAATTATTGACATGGCAAAATACAGTGTTATTCCGAAAACTGCTATATCTACATGTACATTGTACATATACGTATATTCGGAGAAAGCTCGTTTTGATGTAACTGTAAAAAAAGCCTTTCACCTATACTAAACTCCTAGGTGTATTCATTTTATAGTCCGTTGATCCATGCATAATCTTTAAGCCTGTTCAAACATTAAACGAACTTTCCAAATAATTATTAAATGAATTCAAACTGATGTTAGTTGTTAGGCAAGAGTTTAATTGAAGTTTGTTAGACCCGCAAATAATTTAATCAAACTTCCCGACCGTACCGTTACCTATAAACACCTTCGGAATTAAGGGCGATGAGCGAAATGCTCGCGAACGCAGTGAAATGGTTTTTCGAAGCATTTCCCTAGTTTATAACCGACGAGGAACACAAGACCAAACGTAACATTTTTCTGCAACACATACACAACCAACTATAGAATTAACTGAAATCTGAATCCTTCAAATTATGGTAGCATTGGTAATAGCTTTAGTGATTTGTCTTTTAGTATTGTAATAGTTTTTGTTTTACGTTGCTGTTATATGTTTTATTATAATTAGATTTGGTTATGAAAAAACTTTGGCTATCCTGTTGTTTTTTCTTTAAAAATATAATATATTATAAATTTATATTTTACATTGAGTAATCTGAAAGTATGTTGCCTGTTGTATGCTGATGAAGCGGTGCTGATTTCTAATACTATGGAAGATCCACAGTGTCTCGTATCTAGGATGAACGAAGTATTTATGAAGAATGAACTACCGATGAATGTAAGTAAGTCTAAAGTCATTGTGTTCGAAAGAGAGAGTACGAAAACAGTATGCAATATAGTTGTGAATGAAGAATACTTGAAGCAGGTGGATGAGTTTTTTAACCTGGGTAGTATGTTTACGAGAGATCGGAAGGCTGTTAGAGATATTGAAAGAAGGGTGAATGACGGTAACTCCATTAATGGAGGACTGAATGCCGTTGGCGCTAACAAAAACCTGTCAAAAAAAGCGAAGCTAGCAGTCCCCAATGGAGTCCTGGTACCTACCCTTATGTATGGCAGTGAGGCATGGAACTGGCAAAGGAAGGCTGAAAGTAAATTGAATGCTGTTAAAATGAGATCCCTGAGGCGAGTGTATGTGGTAAAACCATGTATGATCGTGTGAGAAATGTGGATATCCGCAAAGAGTGTAAGCATAATGAGTAAGATTAAGAAGGGAACCCTCAGATGGTTGAGCATGTAGAGCGAATGAAAGAAGAAAATAGTGTGAGAAGAATATATGACGCAAATGTGAATGGAAGAAGAAGTCGGGGACGCCCGAGGAAGACACGGCACGATCAAGTGAGTCAGATACTTGAGTCGGTTCATGTCAAAAGTCAAAATAATAGAAGAGTATTTATGAGACGATTTATGAATGTGAGTGAGGTAAAGACTGTGTGCCAAGACCGAGTTGTTTGGCGGTCCGTCCTCTCTGGCTCTGAAACGGCATGATGGTTAGTTAGCCCAGTCATTCCGTAGTTTTACCTTGCAAAAGGTCATGTAGTAGCGATTTTGATATATGTTGTTAAGATTGGGACTCTAAATAAAAAAAAAGTTTTCGACCTCGGGAGGGTCGAGCTCGATCCGCCATCTTGGATTGAAGGTCCCAAAATTTGGTTTTTTCAAAATAATTATGAAATGGTTGATTTTACAACCAAGTTGTTCAAGGCGAACTTGAAGAAAACTAAATTACGTACATTTTATGTGCAATGTTTTTTTTGTAAGTCTAATAGGTAACGAGTTACAGTGGAAGAAATAAGAAAATTTTGACAAAAAATTGTAAAACTCAAGTTTTCTTGATAAATTTTTGTAAGAACATATTACAAAATATCATTTTAACGTATTCCCACAAACAATATACTTATGTAGCATCATCCGTGTGCTCGATGACATTGATTGACGTTGTTATAGTGGGCTCCTAGACTAGGAGTCCTAGTCTATAGCTGACTTGGAATCAATTCACTTCTTTCTATCAGTACTGGAATTGTCGGGGATGAAAAGATTAATTGTCATTTATCCAGAGAAATAGGTACTGATAGGATGTCGAACATGGTTACCAGGTATACAAAATTTGAATCTATAAAATTCAAACGTAAGGACAAAGTTATTCCATTAGTAGCAGTCAACAGCAGCATCAAGATCGGCGAAACAACTATTTCCATCAACCCGCTAATGTTGTTCCAGAGAATGTGTATTTTGAAGAAATCCGACGAAGAATTGAAGGATTACCTTAAATTCGAACTCGCCCCATTTCCTTTGTCGCTTTTCTCTGAAGAAGGAATGCGCAAAGGTACGAAAGCATAATTTTATAGTGTTTTTGAACAACTTTCAGAAGGCGTGCAACTTGAAGGTAGCAAAATTAATGTTGGGATGGAGGATACCTTTTACATAAAGTTGTATGGAATCATAATGATTTTTTTGGGTCAATTTGCGAGAAGTACGTTCACTATGTAAGACATCACTATGGATCACATGCAGTTATTGTTTTCGATGGATATCCGCTAGATGATGGTGAAAAAAATACAAAAACCGCAGAAAGACTTCGCCGATCGAAGAAGCATATGTCTGCAGATGTTCTTTTCGATGAAACAATGCCAGCTCAAGTTTCACAAGAATGTTTTTTAGCCAATGAAAATAACAAAGTCCGTCTGATTTCGATGCTTACAAAGCAATTTATACAGGCTGATTTTACAGTTAAGCAGGCTGAAGAAGATGCTAATGAGTTGATTGTCAATACTGCGATTTCCTTGTGTTCATCATTTGACGCTGTATTCGTTATTGGCGAAGACGTTGATCTCCTAGTTCTGCTAACAGCATTGGCACCACCCGAAAGTAGTATATATCTTCGCAAACCCGGGAGAGGCAAAACTTTTGAAAGACTGTATTCCGCGAATAGTGTGAAATACAAAGAAGCGGCTGAGAATATTCTATTTCTCCATGCCTTTGGTGGCTGCGATACAACATCGTCCTTCAACCAAGGAAAAACTAAATTTTGTTCACTTGTACAGAACGACACAAGACTCAATGCCATGATAGGAATCTTCAAACAACATGATGCAAAACCAGAAGACATAGCAGATGCAGGAACACGCTTTCTTGTTGCTTTGTACGGGGGTGACATGGATAAGGAAACCTTGGAAGAAGTCCGCTACCAACGTTTCGCAAAGTCAACAACAAAAAGCAAATTCAATCTTGCCTCTTTGCCACCAACGAACGACGCTGCACGGTACCATGCATTTAGGACGTACCACCAAGTCCAAAAATGGTATGGAATCCAAAAAAATCCAGAAAACTGGGGCTGGAAACGTGGCACCAACGGGCTTGTTCCAGTTAGAATGACAAAGAAACCAGCACCCGAGACTTTATTGAAATTTGTTTCATGTAATTGTAAAAAAGGATGCGGCGTTGCATGTGGCTGCAGGAAAGCTGGATTGAATTGTTCTATTGTGTGTGGGTGCTGTAATGGTCAAACATGCCGAAATTCGCCAGAGGTTCATATCGATATCGAGGAAGAAGATGAAGAGATTTTGTCAATGGAAGCCCAGAATCTCAGTACCACAGCCAATGAATTAGATGATGACATTGATGAAGACTGTTATTAAGATGTCGATATCAACCAACCGGCATCAACAAAAAAATATCATTACGCAATAGCCAATATATAAAATAATTTCGAAATCTACCATCGCTGGTATATCTGTGGAGTAGACCTGCAGGGGATACCACAATAAAAAAATGCGCCATGTTCTCTACCTCATGGTGGTGTGGATGAGTTAACAAAATTATTATAAATATATGAAAAAAAATATATAATATAATATAATTATGTATAAAATGGTCACCAACACTAACTGGGCGATGCCAAACCAAAAGCTGCCTACAGGGCCTAGCAGTAAAACCCTACGGAGCGGGTTTTTAACAGCTAGTTATGTAATGAATAACCCGAAAAAAATAAAACAAATTGGGAATTTCATCAATTTTTTAGAAAAATATTCACATTTCCGCCACTGTAACTCGTTACCTATTAGACTTACAAAAAAAAACTTTAAACATTAAATGTACGTAATTTAGTTTTCTTCAAGTTCTTCTTGTACAACTTGGTTGTAAAATCAACCATTTCATAATTATTTTGAAAAAACCGAATTTTGGGACCTTCAATCCAAGATGGCAGATCGAGCTCGACCCTCCCGAGGTCGAAAACTTTTTTTTTCTTTAGAGTTCCAATCTTAACAACATATATCAAAATCGCTACTACATGACCTTTTGCAAGCTAAAGGCCCTTTTTATCCCCCACTGACTGGGCTAAGTTAGTTATATTCTACATTAGCCCCTAACATCTTAGCCCGTATGAGACAGACTCCTCAGGTTGAGATGGGCTGGGCATGTACAGAGAATGCCAGACTCACGCGTCCCAAAAAGAATTACGACTGGACACCCAGTTGGAAGGCGAAAAGTGGGAAGATCCAGGTTGAGGTGGGATGACGAGGTAAGAGGGGATGCAGCACAGCTTCTCCATGTAACAAACTGGAAGTCAGACGCTGAGGATAGGAGAAGTTGGAGGCGAATGTTGCAGGAGGCCAAAGGTCGATATGGGCTACAGCGCCATTGAAGAAGAAAAAGAAGAAGTTATATGTTTTATTATTTTTATTTAATATTTGATTTATTTAATTAAGTATTTACTTTTATTTTATTATTTCTTGAAGTAATTAATAAAGTGGAATATAATTATAATTATTTATTCAGTGGAATCTGCCAAGGGAGTGACTAAAATAACTGATGTATTTCTCCGTCTCCTTCACCTTTTGAGGTTAAATTTAAAGGTATTTATGTAGATCATGTTTTGCTTGACAATAATTACAAGTACCTACATTTTGTTCTAATGGAAGATCTTTTATTTGCATCCAGATAGTAGTCTTCTTTCTATCCCACGCAGGACCCCGAAAGGATGAGAGCTCATGTTAACGGAACCTATTTGCTATACTAACAGCAAATACCCGTGACATTTTGGCTAATTAATTTTAATTGTAATTATAATTATGTTTCATATTATTATTTTATTTGATCAGTTTTACACTACCTCATGCTTTTTCTTGTCTTGTAAAATTTTCGATTGCTCTTTAGGTATATTCTGCTCTTATAATCTATGTAAAAGCCCAGCTGGGCGTATAATTAAATAATATTAAATTAAATTAAATTATAATTACTGTCAAACTTTTATGCGAGAATATTGTTCAAACACACCGAGCCAAATTTATTAAAGTGTCGTAAATGCGGTCCAAATTTTCCCACCTATTTAGGTTGCAGGATGAAATGAATCGATCTAATTCGATTGAAATGTATGTCTATTTTTAACTTTTTGAAAAAATATTATATAGACCTTCGGGCCAAAAGGGCATTTCTTTCATCATGAATTAAATTTCAATTATCATTGAAGAAGAAGATAGCAATAATAATCTTAACGAAAATATGAAGGAGAACAAGACACAGAAAAATAGAAAAAGATAATGGTCGCAACTGGGACTCGAACCTAGAACTTTTCTCCTAACTGGGACGTGCGCGTTTACCAATTCCGCCATTGGCACCTTCTGTCAAACCGTCATATTAGTCAATCTCATATTTAAAATTTTGGAATTAACAATATTATCTATTTTTTTTCCATATTATAGGCAACTACCCTTTTTATTGGAAACAATCATTCTAAGAATTTCTTTGCAACCTGGATAGCGTACTATGTACTGATAAGTGTTATTTTATTTATAGAGATTTATTCTTTCCTTTGCTGCTTATGTTTTACGCACGTTAAGTTTATTATTACCTCATACATTTATTTATAATATTATGCTGAATTGTTACTATGTTTAGATTTAGGTCTTGGCATTACTATGTGTTTTTAAAGTTTTAACGAAATTCTTGTTTTATGAAACTATATATATACATTCTATGAAAAACCTATAATAATTTCCAATAATTCTGTTAAGATTTTTGGTTTTATGACACTATGTACATTCTATGATAACCTTATAACAATTTTCAATAATTCTTTTTATATTTTTGGTTTTACATTATGTACATCCCACTATAACAAACAACAATTTACAATATTTTTTTCTAGATTCTGTACGTTTTATGATTATGTGCGTGCATACGTATACATATGTGTATGTCTGTGTATATGTATGCTTTTATATGTACCCGTCTCAGAACAAACCTTGTCTAGTGAGGCGGGTTACTTACTTGTTTGTATATGTTACATTTATTTCAATAAACGCCCGGGCTGCTGGCAATTTAAAAAAAATATTTAAAAAATATCCGATTTTATAATACATGATTGTTGAATAAATGGTGAAATGCATATCATGCTTGAAAATATTTTAATGTTATATGTTTGAATTTTAGATTTTAGGCGGAGAGCAATTCTCAAGCCCGATAAACATAATACTTGCATTAATCAATTTCTCGGCAAGCCACTAAAATAGCTCGCGCTAAAACACTCGGTCTCAGCACTGATGCTTCACTTCTTTCCAAGATGTTCCAATTAGAGAGACACATACAGTGCACGTGATGTTCGTTGAATCTAACAGCTTTGAAAAATACCTAAATTATAATTAAATACTTCTTAAATGATAATTACCAAGTATCCGATGTCATTATTTGTTTCTTTCGGTCATGTAAATTAATGGTCCTTGTGTCAACTGTGCGGAATAACACCATTCAGAAACGAAACTACTCGTAAATCTAAATATCCTGGTACTTAACCACATTTTTCCTACCCACTACCTTCAACCTCACAACTCACAACATACTCCAATTAGGAACTTAAGTGAAAATATTATGATTAAAAAATATATTATATATTTTTGAATGTAGCTATTACTTTGTGGTTATCCATTATAGAAAAATGGAATAATTTAACTTTGTATAAACCACTTATTTGATGCGCAAATCCGACCGGTTTCGGAACAAACGTTCCTTCGTCAGGGAAAGCTTATACTAATTTGACAGTTTCGAACAATGTTTTATTATGGTAGGGGTGGCGCTATCAGTTTCACCCGCAGCAAAAACCCAATTACGGTACAATACATTAGCATTTTATCCGTTGTTAAATCTCACTTTTAGTACTTTGTAAAGTAGCTAATTACTACGTGGAATAGCAAGATAATTAGGTTGAATAAATGAAGTGCTATCTAATATGTAGATAACAGTTTGCGTGGGAGGCTGTAAGTAGGAGATGCCAGCCAATTTATTTATTTATTTATTTATTTATTTATTTATTTATTATTATTACATTTATTACATACAAGATATAACAATATAAAAGGAAGCTTTGACTGTCCAAATAGGAAGGTTTCCCGTTTTAGGACAGTCAAATTGGCAGGTTGCGTGTACATAATTTCACATTAATGGATTCAATAATAATTAACAATAATGGTACATATTGGGGGAGTGACTTAGATATTAGGTACAATATCAGATATAAGTTGTGTTATTCTAGGTATACAGCAGTAATAAACAATAAGATCCAGGTAGGTACATGTAAAATATAAAATAAAATAAAAATATAACATATAAATGTAAGAAAGAAAAATAAAAGAAATATTTTTTTAGGAAAATACAAATTAGCAGTAATAAACAATAAGATCCAGGTAGGTACATGTAAAATATAATATATAAATGTAAGAAAGAAAAATAAAAAGATATTTTTTAGGAAATACAAAATACAAAATCGAAGAAATCAACTCAGACTACGTTTTTTAATAATTTTTCGGAATCTGTCCTACCTAAGTCTAATAACCATTTTGTAATTTTAGTACCGAAGGATGATAATTCACACAGTTTAAATTGAGAGGGGATTTTGTTGTATATTTTTGGTCCCAGGTATGAGAAAACTTTTTGGTAAGCCGCAGTATTGCTTGTTGGAATAGAAAGGTCGTTTCTGCTCTTACTTCTGGTTTGATGATTATGATCGACTGTTATCGTTTTGTTTTTATTTTTGTGGACGCAGATTGTTATTTTTTTTATGTAACACTGTCGAACATCAAGCACATTAAACTCCTTGAAGAGAGCGTCGCTCGAGTATCTGAAGGGTTTCTTCATAATGACGCGTAGAATGGATTTCTGTGCCTTCAGTAGCGGGTATAATATTGTTAATCCTGTTCCACCCCATCCAATGCAACCGTAGGTTATGACGGAGTTACAGAGCCCGTAGTATATTTTTTTAATGTCTTGAGTTTTTATAATTTCCCGCAATGCTATAAATATATAAATAAGCTTGCGCACTTTATTAGCTGTGTTTTCAATTTGTTGTTTCCATTTAAGGTGGTTATCCACTATTATACCTAAATATTTAATAGATTTAACACATTCAAGGGTTTCGCATTTACAAGTATGGTTATTATTTCCAAGGCTACACTTAATATTATGTATTGTGAGGTGGTGAGGTGTTTTGGGTTGACCTGCAAGGGTAGCGCTAAATGTGAGATATTTTGTTTTTTGTATGTTTAGTGTAAGCAAATTACTGTCCAGCCACTGTTTTACTCTGTTTATACCTGTGTTCGCAAGGTGGTGTGTTTCTTTCCAATCATCTCCTTCAAACAAAATAACTGTATCGTCAGCGAACGTGATAATTTTGCCACCAATGTGTTGGTTACAAAGTTCGTTTATGTATATAATAAAGAGAAGGGGCCCAAGTGTACTTCCTTGTGGTACCCCAAAAGTGTATTTTAGTGAAGTGCTAATAGCCTCGTTAATTCTGGTTTGTTGAAATCTATTAGATATATAACTTTCTATCCATTGAAAAGCTTTTCCCTTTATTCCTATATTTCTAAGTCTCTGTAAAAGAATTTTATGAGATATTGTGTCAAATGCCTTGGCCAGGTCCAGGAAAAGGGCAATAGTTTTCTTGCCACGGTTCATATTCCCTGCAATAGTTTCAGTGAGACAAGCGATGGCATCATCCGTTCCCTTACCCGACCGAAAGCCGTATTGGTTTGGACTTAGAATGTTATGTTCCTCCACATATTCGTTTAACCTAGTTTTGAAAAGCTTTTCAATGACTTTGGATATCGCGCTTAAAAGTGATATTGGCCTATAGTTTTCTACAAGAGATTTAGGTCCACTTTTGTGAATTGGGACAATTATTGATTTTTTAAAGTGATCAGGAAATATTCCTGATGCAAAACTTAAGTTGTAAATATATGATAGCGGAGCAGAAATCTGATTTTTAATTTTTTTTAGTATTTGTGTATTTAGACTATCTGGACCCTTTGCATGTGTAGTATTAAGGCTGTTGATTATTTTTAAGACCTCTTCTACAGTAGTTGGTTTAATATCAAATGAAAAAGATTGTTCCTTTGTTTCAATTGTCGATGCTAAAGAGTCTTCCGTTTTCTGGGTTTCTAATAAAATTTTTTTTGCTAGATTTGACCCAACAGATGCAAAATATTGATTAGTATGACATGCAATTGATTGATTGTCAGTTATAATCAAATTTCCGGTATTTAATTCAGTTACAGATGTACTGGTATTTCTTTTACTTTTAGTTATGTCTCTGACAACATTCCACATGTTTTTGCTGGAATTATCCTTATCAAGTAAGAATTTATAATAACGCTCTTTACATTTGCGAATAACGGTTTTGCAAATATTACGGTATCGGTAATAGTTTTGCTGTTTAGTATCGTTCAATGGGTCTCGTTTAGCTATTTTATGAAGGTGATTTCTTTTGTGTATAGATTTAACAATGCCGTTGGTAATCCAAGGGGTGAGATGTATTTTACTATATGGAATGCGTTTAGTTATTGTGTGTTTTGTTATGAATGTATTGATTTCATTAATAAAATAGTTTAGAGCATTGTTAACTTCAGTCTCTTTATAAACATATTCCCAATTTTTATTATTTAGATCATTTAATAAAGCCTCATAATCGATAATCTGTTTGTGATTAATTTTATGTTTTTTGGGTGTTGAGTTTGGGATACTGATTGCAGTGGTGTAATGATCAGTGATTGTATTATGTATTACAAATGCATTTGAATTTGTTATATTTCTGGTATGTATATGATCCAAACATGAGCTTGAGCTACCTTGTACCCTAGTTGGAGAATTAATATTGGAAATAAAGTTACTTTCAGCCATAGCACATAAGTAGTCGTCGGACTGCCTATGCAATACTTCTCCTATAGTATTTATATTCATGTCCCCGATCAGTACATATTGTGCATAATCCTTAGTTTTTTTTAACTCACCAATAAGATTTTCCAGGAAATCTTGGATGTCATTGAACGATGGTGATCGGTAGATAGCTAGGATACCTAAATTCTCATTAATGTTGATTTTTAAACAATTACACTGATTTATGTTTATTTCTTGTACTAAGGAATTTAATGTGTTGTCGATATATACTACTACTCCGCTATTTTGGTTAATATGCGATGTAGTATGGTATTCGTTATAGCCTGAAATTTGTTTGGCTATGTATGAATCATTTAACCTGCATTCAGTGAGAATTAGTACATGGAACTTTACCATAGATTTTATTTCTTCCAAAAATATAAGAAAATCATCCAAGTTTCCCATCGTTCTAATATTTTGATGAACAATATTAATCCTATTTGATTCCCAATTAAATTGCAAAATTTTGTTAGTGTTTTCAAAAATTATTTCAGTATTTGGCACTATGATACTATCGATTTCATGTTGAAGATCGTTTATTACCATTAGAATTCAAAAATTAATTGTTGTTTTCTGGGTAAAGTTTTATAACAGTATTTTATTATCATATAAATACTTGTAGTACGAAATATGTAGCGACAAAACTGTAAACAAAATGATGTAGTTAGGAAAAATAAATAATATCTGAGTAAGAAACAATATCTGAAATAAAATCCAGGAACTAAATAACGTATGTAAGTAGTGTGTGGCATTTTCTCTTTCAAAAGACTGTAGAAAGTAGTATAACTATGAAAAATAAGTAATATCTGGGTTATATAAAATATGTTGATTAGAGTTCTCTTTTGCCGAATTATTAGTAATATTACTAATAAATCAATTAATAATCTTATAATAAGTGTAGTTACCATTCTAGAGAGAATAGAGATTAAAATTAAACTTAAAATTAGAATTAAAATTATTCCAGTACAAATAGGAGTTATGTAAAATCCTAGGTGTTCATATAATATAGTGCTGTTATGTAATAGAGTATGAAATGGCGATATAAAGCGGTAGTGAGTAGTTTTATCACGATAATTAGAATAAAGAGCAGGTAGTCAGAGCTTCGGTATAGCTTGTTCTGAATCTATTAATATAGGTCGAGAAGAGTCATCTTTTTTCATGTAGATTAGACCTGATTTCGTCCAGACGTACCTATATTTACATTCAGTCGCACGTTGGCGAGCTAGATACCAAAGCCGTTTGCCTTTAGACGTGAGGAGTTCTGAGACGTATATGGGTGTAATGGGGCCAGACAATCCGATTGTTCCCGTGTTTAGTTTGTCCCCAATCTTTTCGCAAGACCTGTTATATTTTTTTATAGCATTAAGGAGCTCCTCTTTTAATGCTATTGAATTAAAATTAATTACCACTGACCTAGGTTTAACTGTTGGAGGAATATTTTTGTTTCTTTGTGATACTCTATATATATTATAAATATCATTTGTATTTAGTTGGCAGTCTACTGTTTTACTGGTGTTGAATATAATGTCTTTTAAGGTTTGTGATGTTTCCTCTTTGAATTCTGGAAGCCCTCGAAGTTCCAAACAAGTATTGTTAAGACGTCTGTTCCTGTTTTCTTGGTCAATCTCGATCGCTATTATTCTTTTTTCTAGGTCTTCATTTCGTTCTGTCAAGAGACAAATTTTTATTTCATTTTCATTATTTTTTCCGCATTCTTTTTCTAAATCCTCAAGTCTTGAATTTAAGGCTGAGTTTACTTGTTCATGTAGTTTTTCCAAGTTATTTATTCGATATTTTAAATCTTCTTGCTGTTGAGATATGCTTTGAATGGTTTTTAATATTACATCTCTCTTCCGCTCACCACAAATCAACTTTGGTTCTAATGGAACCTATGGACGCCAATCCTCGACTATACAGTCGAGGAATGTCAATTTGCAGCAAGCACGAGACTCACCCTTCACGGCGTGGGCATTCTTAATGTAACATCCCTGGAAAGGAGTGGGGATCAATCTAATTCTAACCTATCTACCTATTTACCCCCCCCCCGGACTAAAAAACATTGTTAATAAAACATTGTTCGAAACTGTCAAATTAGTATAAGCTTTCCCTGACGAAGGAACGTTTGTTCCGAAACCGGTCGGATTTGCGCATCAAATAAGTGGTTTATACAAAGTAAAATTATTTCATTTTTCTTTAATATATTATATACCTAAAGATCAACAAACTCTGATTCTGAGTATATAAGTTTTATTTTGTACAATTAATTATACGTAGAATTAAAAAATCGTCATTTTGTCAGTATTTACAAATTATTTCAAAAGAATTTTTTTAATTCTTTATATTGGGATTTATTGATTTCATTCAGACCGATGTTGGAAATAGCCGTAGGTACTGTTATGAGGGTATTACCAGAGAAAACCAGAAATATGTATGTCATTTTTAAATCAGATTTTAGACGTATTGACTCTTTTCCACAAAAAAATATAAATGGATTTCGAAAGATTGTTCTTTTATCTAGCATTCGCATGGTTTTAAATTTTGAGAAAAAAATGTTTATTTTTAGTGTAATAAAGTTTTAGTGTAAAAAATGTTTATTGTTAAATTTTCAAAAAAGATTTTGTATTATACCACTCCCATTTCGAATCATATAATCATGCAGTAAAATGAATCAATTCATTATCTGGGTATCGTATGTTTTAGATTTTTAATTTTAGTTTAAATGAAATCATTTAAAAATATATACGTAGGTACATGTGTTTCTTGACGATAATTGCTCCGTTTGTGTATTTATTTGCGCACGTACAAACTAATGTATTAGAGATTTTTTTAACATTCTTATTTGACATTATTTAAAAATGATAAATACTTTTAATCAAAAAATAATTACAAAAGTACATTATTTTAATAGTTTTATCATCACGCCTTTCAGCACTTTTGGATGAAGGTATAAATTAAAGCAAATTTGGAATGAAATAAAATCGATATTGAGTTATAATTTTAAAAAGCTGGTACGGAGAATAATTAATCTTTCTCATTGTAACCGCCCTGCATGATCGCAAGAACAACTTTCGACGAAATGTGGATTTTTGGCCGCTGGCTGGTTAAACGTTCTTAATCGAGGTATTTATGAAGTTACTCTTTTCCCCTCCAGATTTCGATGGTTTCGACGGCCTTGAGTTCAAACATAGAAAATTATTTTAAGTATGAAAAAAAACGTTTAGAAATATAAAATACAAAGCTTGTTTTTTCGTTATTTGTTTTTAGCATAACACCCCGAAAACAAAAAACGAAAATACTTTTGGCCGTGAAAATCTAAAAACGATGCATTATGTTTAATTTAAATGATTCATTAAAACAATAACTGGAATTCCTTATTGGGGGTGCCATAGTCCTACTTATTCCAGATGCTGATTCCAGATCCATATTATAAAAAAATATATTTTTTGTTGCAGATATTTTGAAGACCGATAACAGTATTGACAGATCTCAGACCCCTACTATCTGAACTAAACCTTTGGTCGAATATTTACATGTACAGCGTGCAGTGTGGGCCAAACACTTAAATTTATTAAAAAAAACTAGCAGCAAACTTTTTACGTGAAAGAGATTGTAAATACATTTACTTCTTCAATGTTCGCAATTTCACTTTGTTGCATCATTTTAATTAAACCGAAAAAATCACTTTGTGTGCACCACTTATTTTATCAAATTTATTAACATGTTTCGAGACAAGTGGTTTTTTCGTCAGGATAAAATTAAAATAAACAAATCGTTTAAGAACAGGTAATAATTTCTTTTACATATTAAAAACTTATAAAAATTAAAACAAAATGATCAAAGACGAATGATGTTTTATAACGCTGATGGATTTCATTCGTTTTGTGCTCCGATTGGCATACAGGATCGGAGGAATCCAGATTTTTTGAATTCCGCACATTAAGGCTGCCTGCCTATACGGTAGACAGGAGTCTAGTACGTTACTCTCACCCCCGTGCATCGTCACGAAGTTGTCTAAATAACAAAAATAAGTTATTATTAATTTAAGTATTAATATGAAAATAAATTTCATAGATGGCTATTACTCGTATAATATAGTTTTTTGGTTATTAATAATATTCAATCGGTTGTGAACATTTTTTCTAATTTCTAAGTTATCCCATTGAAAACCCATTGAGTTTGAGTGAACATTTTTTAATCCCTTATTTATACCAAAATAATGATTTGTTTCCAAAACGTGGTTAGCAAATTCAGAATAATTATTATTAAAGAACCGTTGGTTTTGAAACGTATTGATAATTTTGATTAAGCAAGTGGTGTATTCAAAGTGATATGTTTTTATTTAATTTAAATACAATTCGTTTGAAATGTACAATATAACAAAGTACCTTGTTGGTTATTATTATATTAATAGAATAGATTGGCGATCAATTGCCTTTTATGATAATTGAAACCACGAGTATATGAATACCATTAATAATATCAGTGACATTTCATTATTATGGTTTCTGTGAATTAGTAAATTAAATGAGTATAAAATGATTATTGTTATCATTATATTAATTGTGAATTTGCACACGCCGTGGTTACTTTATTGATTAATTTTATTATTGTCATTTAACCTCTTGAACCTAGATAAAATAATAGCATGTCATCAAATTTTCCTTAAATTTGAAATAGATTCGCTGGTTTTGAACGTATTTCAAAATTAAATGGTATGTTTGAAAGCAGATGAAAGATTTTTCCAAATTTTACAAATGGACCTTTGCAATAAAGAAATATTCAAATTACATTGCATAGTAAACCAAAGTTTTATTTGTACAATGCACTTACAAATGGATCTTTGTAATGGAGAAATATTCAAATTATTTCACATAGTAAACCAAAGTTCTATTTGTACAATGCACTCCATGAGAATATAGAGATTGTAAGTAAAAACATATGAAAGAATGTAATATAAAGATGAATGACAACCAATATTACAAACACGAGTATTTACCCGCTGTAACATCAACTTGCTGAAACTTCAACAATTTTTAATTGTTCATTAATTTGTTTTTTTAATTTTAAATTCGTATTTCATTTTCTACAAATATAATATAGGCCCGGCAACGCGTTGCTGTGGCTTATCCAACCTTAATAACCAACGCCATCTCTTAATTTGCATACATATCAAATGCCAGCTGCCCGCTGCCTGAATTGAATCTTTAATTTTCTCGACTTTTCTCTATTATAATATATTACAATATTATACATATGAACCTTCCTCATGAATCACTATCTACTGGTGAAAACCGCATGAAAATCCGTTGCGTAGTTTAAAATATCTAAGCGCACAGACAGCGGGAGCGACTTCATTTTATACTATAAAGAAGACATCCACGTTAGTAACAAAATATTTTGTTTAAAATACCCCTCTTTACGATACTAAGAAAACCACGCTTAAAAAGAAAAGAGACATTATGAAGGTTTTAATGTCCATTGGTATGTTGGTCGATGTTGACAATTTTGAACTGTTTGGCGGTTTTCTATTTCAAATTATACGGTTTATGTTTCCATGGCAATTTTTAAATGCGAAGAAAAAGCTTGGTGTTCTCTCTTTCTAAGTCTGTTTACGTCTAACCTGAATACAAAAGTTTTAGAAGGACATGTCATTTGGTGACAGATATAGCAGCACGTGATCAGAATGGTTTAGTAATGTGTTCAACGATACCACGTTATCATTTTTTAGGAGAATTTAAAATATGTATTCATTACTCATATTCACGAAATTTATTAAGAACTATGTTTCATTTCCGAAATTTGTGGAATACAAGCGCAAATCACTTGAAAATTACGTGATGTAAATTTAAAAACAAAATGTAGGTGCTTATCTAAAAAAATTAAAAAATGTACTTACATAAAAAGTTAAAATTAAAGAAAAAATTGCCACGGCCGTTTATCGAAACCTGATTGGAAGGTAACGGGCTCGTAGGTACACATAAACACGATGCGACGTCCTATCGTGTTTATTGTACGAGCCCTAACTATGCTGACCATTTATTAAACTACCAACAATTTTAACGGTAGCAAAAATTCAAAATTAGTGATATTTTAGAAATTTACGAACCAGATCACATCCGAAATTATGTTCTTGATTATTTTTGAACGTATACTTAGCAATTTTGTAAAAATAATGTGATTTTTTCTTACATGAGGGTTTTTCATTTAGCATTTTATGAAAACGTCGTAACACAAAATGTAACAAACAAAAAAAAACAGAAAATGAAAAACAAAAGTCCTAATTAACCACCTTTTATTAGTTTAAGAATAATTATATTTTAAAACCACAAAAAGATAATATTTTTTCAATAATTTGATGAGGATTAGTTATTTGTAGCGGATCAATCAATTTGGTGCATGCCAGCAGACTTCTCTCTAAGAGCTGATGAATGGAGGACGTATTTTTGTATAAACTCCACACGGGGAGTACTGAGGAAAATAATTTCCCTTTCACACATTTCATCTTTAGGGAAGCTGTGTGGAGGGTATTTTTAATGAAATGAAGTATAGGAGGTTCTGAGAAAGAGAAAGGTATTGATGGTGGATGGGAATCTGGTAGTCAATGTGACCTGGAGTGACGGACGTATGAATCCATCTCTCTTACTGCGTGTCAAGTCGATAAGCCACGCGGCGCAATTAATTATTCAGCATTCTTACGCTACTTGTGATCCTATATTGTGCGTAGGGTCCCAGGGTCTGGTCTCCGGACAGTCTACCGTCAGGTGTAAAGTGAGCAGCTTCGTTGACTTCTTTCGTTTCCTAATCCAGGAAACGTACAGTGAGAGAGGTTATGTATGCGAAGTTATCCCTTGTTAAGTAAAAACACTTGTTTTGTACTGGGTGTCCGCGCATTATTATATGAGATTGGTTGGGTATTGCATTCGCAGACTTGGTGGGTAGCATATGTCAAAATCCTGAAGTTGTCCTACCTACCTAATCTTTCCTTCCTAAATGTCACCATGAAAAATTGTTGCAAGAAAAAGTACTCAACTTTGGAGAGGTGACATCGTAATTTGCTGTTCAGTGCAAAAGAACATCTCAGACAGGGCGCATGTATCCTAACCTCTTGCTATAAGAATATTACCATTTTTGAATTTAAACATTGTGAAGTTTACACCATAAACTGGAGTTCAGTGAAGCCCCATCTACAACGGTGAGTCATATTTTCCTTTTTCCAATCTGGGCTTATCTAATTTTCCAAAAGCACAGATCTGAACTATCGACTGACTAACCATCATATTTTGCGATTGTATGCTATTTAATCGTCCGGTATAACTTAGCGATCACGTAGTTTCGGGACTGGTCCTTCGAGGGTTGCATAGTCTTTGCTCTGCAGCACTTAACGCCAATTTACAGTAGAGTCGCAGTTTCGCGACACCAGTGGGAATATTGTTGTAAGGTTATTCAGATGAATATTAAGTTGAACAGAGTTTCGATTCTATTCTGAGCACTGGAGTTTCAAATTGTAAAATGTAGAAAGAATGGCATAAGCAACAAGTTTATTTATAGACGAAAAGTAAAAGTTTACGAACACCACAGATAAAAAGTGCTAATAGATAATAATGCTTTAAAATGTTTCGTTTAGGGTGACATAGACGCAAAATTTATTAGTAAAGGACTCTACAAATCGAGATTAAGCTAATGATAAAATGAGAAGTGCTCAGTGCAAAACGAAGTTAAATATTTGAAATAGGACAATCACAACACACAACATATTGTACAATCTGAAATAAATAATCTTTTCAGAAATTAACTTTTATTGTAGTGAGCATTCAGAACTTACGCTTCCTAAACTCCCAACACTCCTTCTCTCGGAGCCTATTCAAGTCTGCTAACATCCATGAATCAGTCGTCAATCTTATCACTGAAATACTTCGATCAAATAGATATACTTGGTCGAAGGTGATATATAATAGTTTTTAGTGAGATTTTAGGGTGTCATCTTATCACCAAAATTGTATCACCATTTTTACAGCTCCCCCCTATTTTGCGACCCGTCCGTGTCCACATGTTACAATGCTTGCTTAGTCCAGTGATATAACCAGCAAAGTCCATAGACATTTCAAAGAAATGAAGGTTTGTTTTTGGATAAGTCCTTGTTCTGTTGTGTCCATTTGTGTCAAAGAAAAGTTTAATTTTTCTTTCAAATTTCTTTGACATTGGCTCATTGATTTTCTATCTATTCCCAAAGACACCATTGGAGAAGTCGTGTGTCTATGTCCACTTTTTAACGCTGTTTATTTCAACTCAATTAGATTTCGGCAGGTTTCGTATTATTATTATGAAGGAGTAACATATTTAAAAAAAACAACATAATACATATATTATTATCTCTGATGTAACAGCAAAAAATTCATTGTTTCACTTTACCACCATGGATATTTACATTACCACCATTATATTACATATTTATATACATGATACAATGTATATAAATATAATGAAATATGTAATATAATGAAAATACGGGAGATTGGCCATGAACCGCTATTAGTATTTTTTTTTATATTAGCTTCATAAAGGAGGCCCCGAGGAAAATAATTTCCCTCAGGGCCTGTGTCATCTTTAGGGATGCTGTGTGGAGAATATTTTTGGGGAAAGGAAGAAGAGGAAGTTCTGAGTAGGAAAAGGGTATGAGGGGTGGGTAGGAATCTGGGGGTCAATATGTCTAGGAGGGACGGATGTATGAATTCATCCCTCCAACTGCGGTGCAAGACGATGGGTCTAGACTAGAGAGACCGGCTGGAGAGTTCTAAGTTAGGTCTCCCTTAACCAATCCCTCCCGATCCGGCCTGCAATGCAGTAGACCTAGAGAAACGTCACCCTATTAACCCGGACACCCCAGCAAAGTCACCAAACGTAACGGACCTTTGAGGTGAACTACGGCAGTAATGGTTATCCAGTAAATGGTTGCTGGGGCGGCGGTATCCATTTCCGCCTCTCAAATTGAAACAACACCTATAGTGTCGCCAACATCGTTCACCCATTCTATTGTAAATCTAATTTACACACAGCAGTGCCCCACCTTTGTTTCCACCTACATACCAAACGCATATCTTTCATTGGCTAAATTAGACATGTAAACTTGTTTTGATTTCATTATAGTAATGGTACTTTTTTACTACTCGCTATCCATCATCGTCTCGCTTTTGAGTATTCTATCTCATTTCATCTTAATTGCCTCTTATTCCAGAACTCGTTTAACCATTCGTCACAGATTTTCAGTCCAGACACGATACGGTCGGACGTAAACCAACCCGCTCTCTAGCGCCCCCTGCCCTCTGCGGCCCCGGCACTACCACCCGCACCCCTTTGGAAGAGAAGCTCTTAAGCCTAAATAATTGATCGCTGGGGTGGCGCTGTGAATTACCCCCGCGAGGTTACATCCAGCTCACACGCTGGACTATGATTTATACCTGGTTTACCTGCAGGATACAAGGATTTTATACGACTACATGTTTTTTGGTTTATTCACTTGGTTATAAACAGTGTGGCTTGGGTTTATTTTCGGGACTTAAGGTTTAATTTGGAAAAAACTTTTCGAAAATTCCACTAAAACGTATTTTGTAATTTGGTAGGTTCATCAATAACATCACCTTAGTTTATCCCAAGGTGGGATTTTGCCACCCCTTCAAATATTTTCAACCGGCTCCAATCTCAAGCCATTTGCTTTCAGTCTCATTTTTATTTTTTATTTTCAAAATGCCATGGGTTCCAAGGGTGCCATGAAATTATGAATCATTTAGTAGGTGGTTTCACAGAATTTGTGCAATTCAAGTTCTGTGAAAGTCCTACTAAAATTCTGTTACAATCTAAGTGCTGTGAAACAACCAACGCAAATAAAAATACTAGAAGAACTTGAAAAGAACTTTCACAGATGTTGAATTTTCAATGAATTGTTCAAATTCTGTGAAACAAATCGCCGCTTTACGGTTGAAAGGGAGTGTAATAAGAAAATCAACTTTTTAGATTTAACAATCGGTAGAGAAAATAATAAACATGCTTTTGAAAATTTCCGTAAGCCTACGTTTACCGACACGACCATTAATTATAAATCTTTGCACCCATGGTCACATAAATTTTCCGCTTACCACTCAATGATACATAGACTTACCAACATCCCGCTTGACAATATGGCTTACGAAAGGGAAATAAATACAATTTTAACTATTGCTAATATTGATTTTAAATTCACTGTTCTTTAAAACAGGCCGAACGGCGTTCTTTGCACCTCATAATTTTTACTTCACGTGATGGGTGTTAAAAATATCGCCTGGTTGTTATGGATTTAGAGGTCTTCTATTTTTGGGTTAGGAAAAAATTGTTTCTTAAAAATACAACAAAATTTAATGTTTTTACCATACAATTTGCCAGCATGTTTCATTGGCCATGTATGGGTACACACTTTGTCTGTTTCTGTTATTCGCGGAGTAGGAGGGTGTCGGCTATGGCCTATGTAGGTATGTAGGTGTTTCTGCGCATTCACCTTTGGAATAAGGAAAACCGAAGAAAACCTTATTCAGGAAGAGACGACCGCATGTCAACATGGAACAGCAATATAAATATGAAGTCCGGCGTTTTGTTGTGTAAAACTGTTTTTAGACTGTTGACTGTTTTGTTGTGTAAAACTGTTTTTAGACTGTTGACTGTTTTGTTGTGTAAAACTGTTTTTAGACTGTTGACTGTTTTGTTGTGTAAAACTGTTTTTAGACTGTTGACTGTTTTGTTGTGTAAAACTGTTTTTAGACTGTTGACTGTTTTTATGTAAAATGTATACTTTTGGGAAATAAAACAATGTAATTCATTTTAATAAATTTTGCAAATTATTATAGACGTATGGGATTTTTGAATGATTGGAAATACCTACTTCTCGGGAGATTGGAAATATCTACTTCTCATTCGCCGGAGGGATCTGGGGTGTGCCAGACATCATCTAGGACCTAGTCGATATCATCTAGGACTAGGTCCGTCAGGATACGTTTGGGAATTCTCTGCTTGTACCTGAAAGTCAAGTCGCTGGGAGTATCGTATTGTCCGATTCTACTCCAATACTCTTTTATACTGTCTTCTTCAAAGGGTCGCTTCTTCTGGGGTGCCAATTTCGCCATCATTTGATTTCCTGTTATCTAGTATTCCACACTTCCATATCCCATTTAACCAATTGACCAGACTATCACAGTCTTTGGGACCTACTTACAGTGATTGTTCTTGTAGTTGTAAGATGCTTAAAAATAATCTCTTTTTTTGTATTGTGTTCAAATGCCGAGTAATAGATTACTTACATAGGATTTTGTATTATTTCATGCGTGATATTTCAGGACAAGCTTTGAAGTATTCAAAATAAATTTAATGTAATGGTAACCGGTTCACAAAAAAATTACTGAATTTAGAGGTGGGCTGGTGTGAAAGGCTCTCATTACTTCATTGAAAAGACCTTCCATGATCGTATAAGTAGCGAAAAATTACTGTCAGATCATCAGAATTGATAAATCGATAACTAAAAAACAAAATATTTATTTCCAATTATGGTTGAAAATGATATAAGATAGTTTAGTAATTAGCTAAAGATTTTTAAATAGTTATTTTTAAACTTTCGGATATGTTCCCCTACCCACCTACTCTTCAGTAAACCTAGCAACGGCTCCACCCCTACCACAATCCTTAGTAATAATACATTGTTCCCATCCACTGTTTTGTAACTGTCAAATCAGTATACGTGTGCCCTGAAGAAGGAACGGTCGTTCCGAAACTGGTCGGCTTTACTCAAATATATAAGTGGTTCAAACAAAGTAACATTGTTTCCTTTTGTTATTTTTAAGATCAAATATTGAATCTCCTGAACCTGTAGGCCGTCTTAAATATATAAACATATTAAAATATATTTTATAATAAGTTTTTATGAGCACAGATGTTGTAACTTCTCACCAAACTTCTCCCGAAAGTCCATGCAAAATCATTGTATTTACGTAAGATATGGACACTTTTATATGGAACTAAAAACTTATTTCCGTATCACAAAATCAGACATTCGAAGGTTTGCAAACTTTCATTTTCAGATTTCTAAGTATTAAGATTTATGGAGATACTATATTTTAACAGTAAACATCTAAGTAGTATTATAGTGAAGGGTAATATTTTGCACCTACAATTAGGGTGATATTTTGCACCTAATATTGATAGGAACCAAGTGCAATCATGCGCGGTATTTGAAGATGTGATCGAATTTGTGAAGGGCAGAAACATATCCATCGTATTTTACAGTCGATTTAGTCACGCCAAGTTACCAAGTTATCAAAGATTAATACTAAATCGAAATAAACTGTTATCTGATTTCAGCGATAATTTGTTATGGATGAAATAGATTTATTATCCCAAACATAATTTGTTATTAAATGAAACATCATGAAGTTTAACGAAAATGTTTTATTAATGTTTTCAGCTACATTTCTTTTAATATGGTAGATGGTAATTAATACAAATGTGCAATTGGCAGTAAAATGTTTGTGCTTTGGAACACAATCTTTGGCAAAAACTTACCCCATATTTTTCCAAGAAATTAAATGGTTATTTTTTTCACATTACCTTTACTCGACTCACTTTAATTCAATGCAATTTTCGACTAAGTCTCGTTTATTCATAATTTCATACCTATTTTCTTATACAATTTTTGGTATCCTTATTCTAAGGAATTCTACATATTGTTATGTATACTTTAGTCTTCGTGTTTTTTAAAAAACGTTGTAGAACCATTTACGAAGGTCAAAGATCAGTTTAATAAATATATGTACATAAGTATGTACATTGATTCAATGTTTAAGATTGTGAAGTCACTATATGTTTTATTTAAATCAGTATTTCTGTAAATAGGTACTACTAAGTACTCCGACCAAAAATTTATCGATCAAATGATCAATGAAACATATTTAGAAATTTTTTTCCAAGAATTTTTGTTAGAATTTCAAAATTACTGTGTTCAAGTTAGTGGTTGAAAATGATTGAAAATTTTGTTTAATGCTTTTAAAGTAAAATAATGTTCTGTTATTAAATATGAAAAGTACTATAAAGTGTCATTATTTCGAAATTAAATTTCATTTTGAGCTTTTCCTCCCAATTAAACTAGTGCATTTATATATATTTTTCTTCTAGGTGTGTTTTTTTTTAATAATATATATAATTTAATATCTACACAGGTAGAAATTGTGTTACAGTATTAATATTATTTGAATGAAACAAAACAAAACTCTTCATTAAATCGATTTAACTGAGTCAATTTTATAAGTTGTCTTTGAAGAATCACTTCACAAATAATAGTTGAATAATTATTTGATACACGAGTCAATTTAGTTCACGAACGACTCGGTAACTTCACTGAATTAAGTTATAACTGTCTGGGAATTACACTTAATTCTCACTCACTCATGGCTTAACAGATCTGTGGATTACTTCTCCGTCACCGCTGACATCGGGTGGTTTCGATAGTCTGATAAAGGAACATGATAATTATTCAATTAAATAACATGCTCCCTTATTTTCCGCACGGGCTGGTGACGGATAATGTACGGAAATACTGCTTCACTCACACAATCAATACACATTTTTGAAAGGTTGAAAAAAGTTTAAAGAATTATGCGAATCGACAGATATACAAAATGTATTGATTGAATTTTGTGGCAGCTTCTCCGTACTCATTTATACAGTGGTTTCTCTGTCCACGTGTATGTATTCCACAGATCTGTCCTTATGTCAGGAGCTCACAGTGTTAGTATTGCTGCCCGGATCTAACAACAGCTCTTCTGTCAAGCGTCTTCCATCTGCAGTGGCCAGCAGCTTCTTCTTACCTAACCTCCTGTCCCTAGTTCGCCTGATGCGAGCTATCAGGGCGAAGATGGTAAACAGAATACAGGCAGCAAGCACCGCAGCTGTACATCCCAGAGCTGTGTACACACCACCAGGGAATTGCTTAAAGAACCGTCTTCCTACCCCGCACTGCATCTCATTCTCGTCGTAACCTGACGGGCAGTTGATCTTCCCGTCACACCAAAGCGATGAACTGATGCACGCATTGAGTTCTGGACACTTGTACGTGCAGTCTGCATTGAACGCACTCAATGTGTCATTGCTGTACTCTGGTTTCTCAATCGGTTCGACAAATTCCATGTTTGCTTGCAGCTGCTGGAGTAGACTGGAGCGTGACTTGGATATCTCCATCCACGTGAAGGCTGCCAAACCTGGCTCTTTAGCTATGAACTCCAGCAAGAAGGATGGTGGTTTAGGTGGACTGAGATAAATCATGGGTGCGTTGTTCTGGACAGAGTTGGAGAACCAATCCTCGGAGAATATCTGCACTGCAAACTGGCGGGTGTTGGGCTCAGACGGGCAAACCACCTTGATGAGCCTATGGAAAAGAAAATAAATTTGGAATGCGTTTTGGACTATTCTTGATCCTCCGTGGTATTTCCTGATGATGAATATCATAATATACTTAAGACAGAAGTAATAAAGAAGGTATTTAGTTTTACCTTGGAGGTCTGCCCGTGTAGATCATGAGTCGATTTCGAGTGGTGCACCTAGCGGGATCATCTTGCGAAGGAGTCAGGGGAAGCACTCCTCCCCAAGTTAAGATGAACAGACTGCGGTTGTCTCTGGCTTCAACCACCCATGGCATTCCTGCGCAGGAACTATCCGATCGGCTATATCAAAAAAAAACCCAATTAATAAATAAAAATTAGTAAACTATATCAGTATTTAAGCAACCCCATTCAAAACGAGTTCTGAAATGTTTATTCAAGACGAAGACAAATCTTTAAAACCTCTGCTCTAACCTTTAGTTCTTTTAAATTATGCATTGTTTATACTGAATAATTATTAGAATTTAAGTTATGTTATGAGGCTGATGGATTCGTTGAAACTTTGTCATTTTCTCGGAAACGACGCATGCAACAGAAAGGGAGATTAAATTGAAGCTCTCGGTGGTAGTATTCTATATTACCTTGGAGGATGTGCTACTTCTTCTTCCCCGCCGTTACCCCTCAGACGCTGTTTCCTGCTGCAATCTGAAGCGGAGATGATCTCGAAACTGGCGTGGAAGTATAAATCCGTATAGTCCTCGGAGATACTGAACGATGATATGCTGAACATCAGCTCCAGAGCGCGAGAAGAGGATTGAATCACAAGGGACTTGGGGTCTGTTGAGGTGGTATTATCGCAGATGCAAGCACGGGGTACCTGGATAGAAAAAATATAATTAATACAAAAACACTCTGGTTTTACAAGAGTTGATCTCGAAATTATTATAAAAGTTACTGAAATGTATGTGACTTATATTTGAAGGGATCGATGTTAAGTTTTCATAATATTGGCAGCGAATATAACCGCTTAATGCTAATTTAAATTCTTCTTCTTCTCCACAAGTATTCTGATGTTCAGCTATGAATACGGGCGTACCCATCCAAAGTCAGCAGTTCTGTTTAGATCATCATGTCTTTCATCTCCAGGTCTCTATTTAACTCATTCCAAACTAAGACTGCCATTCGATGATCATCTTTTATGCGTAAATTTAATCATTTCTTAACCTCAATTGTCATCTTTTAGGCATAAATACAACTTGCTGGATATAGTTGCGCTTGAGTTTGGAGGTTATGACGGTCATTTCGGTTAACTTTGTATTACTTCTTCAATCCACTCATTGACTAATTGAGTTGATTGTTAAAAGAAAAATGAAGGAATAATAAAGAAGCTTTTGTTTATCTACAAAATACATATCAAAGACAAGATTCTTTCCACTAATAAAAGTCAGACATATTTCACAACTTATTCTTAAAGTTTTTCTGCAATCTTCTGTGCAATACTAGGGACAATTTATACAAAGCCAATGGTGATACCCTTCACGGTAGAGTCACGTCTGTGACTGTAATCCTAACATTTCAGACGTTCTACATTTTACCCTGAGGGTATAAGGTCACCCTATACTTAGAGATGCATGCGTCAGAGAACTGCTTGTTACCAGTAGGAGTAGTATGCCTTGAATCCGGGGATTAAATTAATACCCGTTTCCCTTTTTTAACATCCACATATCCCAGAACAAGTTTTGACATCACTAATGAAATGTAAAATTCGTATTTGTACATTACTACATTACATCTGAGCACAAAAATTGCAATATTCTGTGCGACACTCTCATAAATAAACCACTCATAATTGGCTCAGTTGTGTATGGTCAAATATGAGTAGTTTATTTATGGTCAAATGTCAAAACTGGAACGGGAATAGTTTGGTAAACAGTGAACATTGGTAAGGAATCTGTCTTTCCTTAATTATTGCACAGCTCGTTTTGTGAGATTCGTTGTTATAGCACCGAGTGATCACTGGGTTGCAATCACTGTACAAGTTTCTGTAATAGATTCGAGTATGTCGTCGGTAATAAAACACTGAGAGATCAATATAGGAATCGATCATTGCACGGGTTACTTCAATAGACTTGTGGTAGCGAACGATGCGATGATGATATTTTGGATCGCGGAATAATTCCAATTGACTTCTCACACGCCAACAGCGATCCCTTAACATTTTCACATAGTCACCGACTGCTAGGACAAATTAAGAGGAACCATTCTGTTAAAGACTGCCGACGACGTAACAGCTTTGTGAATCGGTTCTTGTTCGCTCCCACTTTTCATATACGAATATTTTATAAATATAAATTATGGTATGGACATAAATTGTTATAATAAACTTGTAAGTACAATTTTAAATGCTTATTTAATTTATACACAATCATACATTCTTATCCCCCTTATACTACCTTGGTGTTATTGTTCCAAAATATCACATATAGGTAATGTTAGCATACATTGTCAGATAGGATGGAAACATGGAAATTAGATAGAAGGGAGATGTATATAGTTGCGTCAACATTTATATATTTATCCATTTAGATGCATTAACCTTATTTAATACTCACTCTGACGTCCTTCCACGGCGCGTCCCACACTTTGAGGCTTGCCATGCGAGAGCGGCCCTGCGCGACGCAGCGCGGCCGGCCCGTGTGCGGGTCTGGCTCAGTGACGCAGGAACCCGCACCGAGGGACACATTTCGGATGGTGAGCCGCACGCGGTCGCCCGGCCCCGCCTCGATGCGGTAAACGCAAGTCAGGTTGGTAGCTCCGCCGCGGCCGTACATGAACACGTTCCTAATGAAACCAAAACATACATTGTACTAATACGAACCTGTATAAATGTATTTAACCAGTCGTCACTTTGGTTGGACAGGGTTTTGACTTCACCTTACTTCGTTCTGAGATATGAGATGTCAAATTTTGTAAAAACTAACTAACTAACCATCACAGGGGTTTCCCCGCAGGGGTAGGCAGAGAGGACGGACATTCACATTCAAACACGTCTCTAAATTTTGTAATGATTTCGAATAATATGTTTACCTGGTAAGTTTTAAGATTTTCACGGCCAAAAGCATTTTCGTTATTTGTTTTTGGGGTGTTATGCCGTGTTGCGCTACCTCCTTCTTTAGCCAACGCTTCGGACATCGTTGCATGATCTGCCCTGATGATGGACACTGCAACGATGTCCGAAACGTTGGCTAAAGAAGGAGGTAGCGCAACACGGCATAACACCCCAAAAACAAATAACGAAAATATGTTTACGTATTTCTGAGTTTGAGGTTGAATCTTGTGTAATGTTTTTTAGCTAACGTATTTAAAAAAATATTTATTTAAATAGTGTAATATATATATATATCATTTTATAACATACCTAAAAAGACAGGTGATTTAAACATAGCAACCAGCTAGGGCATTATAATTCTATACATAAGGTTCTAACTGGTGTCTGACCGAAACAGGACTTTCTTCCGAAACCGAAACCGAAACTTCGGTATCTGTCTCAGTTTCGACCGAATCCGAAACTATTGCTTACTGAAATTTGGCTTATTTTTACACTTATACAGATAGTTCAAATGTGTTAAATAAAATAAATAACAATAATTGAAGTATATGAAAAAAATAAAAAAAATTTCTGCTATAAAACAAACAAAAATTAAAAAAACATGTTAACTACTTCTTGGAATGAAATTGTCAATAATTTCATTATAAGAAATACCTCATTATATATTTTTTTAATTGAGTATTTTAATTTTAATTACGTTTACAATTACAACATTCTTATTACACGAGTTTAATACGTGGTTATTGAACAAAAAAAGGAATTACATTAACAAGTTACTTGCAAACTGAACATGTTAATTTTTTATACGTTGTATATTGTTATTTAAACATATATTAAAATTAAAAAAAAGAACTTTCATACTGAAAATGTTCAATTACTTTATACATGTTTGTATTTTTTTTTATATTTAGATTATTATTATGTAGGTTGTCTTTTGTATTTTTATTTACGTTTTTCTTTTGCATTTTATATTATTATTATTTATTTTTTTCTTTTGTACTTTGTATTTTTATTTATTATCTTTTGTATTTTTTTGCTTGTATCTTTATTGATATATGTAATTATAGATACTGCTACCCGGCTCAGAACAGATATTGTCTAGTGAGTCGGGTAGAGCACATATATCTAAATAACTATTGATATTAATAAACGCCCGGGTTACCGGCACCTTTAAAAAAAAAAAATATATATATATTTATTTTTGTGAAGTTATTGCTAAAAAACAAACAAAAAATATAACGAACTCAGTGATGATGGCAGGTGACACACGAGCAACGAACTCACCCGAAGTCAGCCGAACGACGCGCGATAATTCACAAACGCAGAGTTTCGTTGCGGCCGAACATTGGACAGATTTTCTGCTGAAACCGAAGCTGTTGCCGAAACCAAATTTTTTTGCCGAAACTTGCCGAAACCGAACCTTCGGTCGGTCACTAGTTCTAACTACATTTCCCTAATGCCATACTAAGATACGGGTAGGTACGTTCTAATTAAATATTTTTCTTCAAAATATGTAAAAAAATATTTAACGCAAGATTGAACCCCAAAATCAGCAATTGCCGGTCAGCAACCCAAGCAGATGATATACGCGTTAAAATGACAATAGCAGTCAAGTACAATAAGCGTGTTTATGCGTCAACGCGTGTGTCTCCATAGAAATCGTTGTAACTCCGTTATTGTTTTAGTGACATCCCTAAAACAAAAAGTAAAAGGTCGATAGTGGATCAAGCTGTACATCTCAATCAAGTTGTCAATAGAAATACATAAAAAGAATATTCTGTCAGTCGCGCGGTTGACAAATTGCCTACGGGCCGCTCGACATTGTTAATTTTTATTAAATATTTTTATATGAAATGTTAAAAAAGGAGGACAAAATTGTTTATTAATTTATACAATAGAATAAGTATTGTTTTTTACATAATCCGAGATTTTAGTATCGTTTTCACATAAAAACATCACGTGAGTCATTTTTCCATTTTTTTAATGTTTGCATTCTAAATTTTGATATTTACAAAAGTTAATATTTATTTGTAATACAACAATTTGAAAGCTTATTTCGTAACCTTTCTAAAACAGTTTTTAGTATTCGGCTATGTTCAGAAATCTTTCATTTATAGAGTTTTAATTGTGAAGCGGTAATAACACAAAGTTTTCGTAAAACTGACATTTTGTTTTAAACATTAAAAGTGAATGTTCGCGATTTTCGGAGAGGTTTAATAGTTTATGAGAATTTGTCTTTTCAAACTTTGACACCGCAGAACATGGTAAGGCGAAGTTAGAACCCTGTTCAACTTAAGTGACGAAGTGCACTACGCCTCGTTAAAACAATCGGCTGTCAGATACAAACAAAATGGCGATTGCAAAAAGTTTAAAGTGATGTTAGAACATCGTAAAATAAATTAAACTTAACGTTAGAATTTCGTCACACACCTACCTATCTACGGAAATCCAACACACATGGCTTTGAAGATAACTTTGGTTATGGAAATGAGTAAAAGAAATGGTTTTGCATTCAAAGGTCCAAACTCGTCCAAACAAAGTGATTCTGTGAAGCAGTGATTCTTGAGGTTATTTGGATTAAAAAATGTAGACAACATTTCGGTCTCGGATAACTTTTTAATTTTATTTTTTTAAACAAAAAAATCTGTAGGTATTGGACAGTTAGGATCGAGGTGGGGGCTTGGGCGGTTACTCGGTTGAGTGACCAGTGACTACATGAGGAAGAAATTTTTTTGTTGTGTTACCGGAGAATGTGTAATAAAACTATGCTCTTTGGAAGTCAAATATTAAGGCCAGTTGGGGGAAAATGCGGCCCGTGGGGTAATTTCGTCAAATCAAACTCCCTTGTCCAATCTTCAATAGGAAAAAATTCAACGTTCGTTGAATTATTTCTAAATGTGAGTGAAACAGAAAAATTCAATCCTTGCCAGTTTTTTTTTCAGAATCATTTTTTTTAGGTTTCTTGAATCTCGGTCCAGATTTTACTATCTAAATCAGTGATTCCCAACCTTTTTTGACCAGGGACCCTATGACATTTATTTTTTCTTACAGGGACCGCGTCCTTGCAATTACTATCATTTTGCAATTCAATATGCACTTCTTGAACTTCTTGAGCTATCTCTCCATCATTAAAACCAAAAGGGTTACAAATCGCCCTTTGGATTCGGTTTTGTAGTAAATGAATAAATGTTTCGTGGACCACATTTTAGATCTCGCAGACCACCTATGGTTCACAGACTACCAGTTAGGAACCACTTCCAACCTTTGCAATTCAATGTGCTCTTCTTGGACTTCTTCCTTTTGAGCTACCTCTCCATCATTAATACAAATCAGCCTTTCGATTCGGTTTTGTAATGAACGAATAAATGTTTCGTGGACCACATTTTAGATCTCGCGGACCACCTGTTGGGAACCACTGATCTAAATCAGTAGTACAAGGCACCCATTTCATTGATAATTACTTTCGTTCTTATTATAATAAGTTATCGAACTCAGAAATAAGCCCACGTATGTTGGCTTCTCGTCCTCCCCAGTGACTATTCTTTGGCATAATAGATGTTTGTAAGGCTACTTCCAGCCTCTAAACTGTCTTTAGTCAATTTTTGTCACAAGGTCCGAATCGTCGTTATTGACTAAGCGTAACGAAATCCTGTTTTAACTCGACCATGTTGCATTTCGTCTGTTTGTAAATTTGTTGGTGTATTCCTTTCACGGTTTAAGATGGTGACCGTGTTGGGTACTATCATTGTATGAATTCGCATGGTCGTGGATTCGACTATCAAATCAAAATCGTCAATATTATGTTACCTGCCTGCCTGAAGTTTGAATAAAAAATTGTCATTGATATGTAAAGATTGGAAAAATTGTATAATTCCTAATTTGAATTTTTTTTAACTTGAAATACGCCGTTAAGCAGATAGGTATTTTTTAATTAAGCAGATAGGTATTTTTGAACCTGCTTACAAATCTCATGATTTAAAAGGAAATTTTGGTTTCGAATTATTAAATTCGAGAAAATTAGAAACACACTTTTGTGGACGCAAAATATACTATTCATGAAACTACTGGGAAATAATATCCTACTTATAAAATAAAAACTGACGTGCTGGATTTTATTTAGATTACAATCAAGATTAGAATCAAGATTGGAATCAAGATTAGCATCAAGATGGCTGATTTAATTTAACCGGAGGTGGTTGAGAAATAATTGCACAACTTTTTATTTTCCTAAAACCTAGTCACGCTTTCACCCCCACTTCAATACCTAATGGTTCCATGACAGTTCATCCTGCGACAATTCACCCGGCGACAGTTCATCCTGCGACAGTTCATCCGGCCGACAGTTCATCCTGCTGACAATTCAACCTAACCTAACCTAACCTATAAGTATAAGTATGTCGTATTTTGTTATTCACGCATGCTTCTTCGGAGAGTCGAAATTATTGTTAGTGAAAATATTTTTACAGCGGATTTCCACTCAAGATGCCTTCAGATATAAGTATATCGATTTTGGTTGTACGGCCGTATATCCTCTTTGCATAGGTACTTACTTAATAAAAATCTTCTAAATGATCAGGCAGGATGAATTGTCGCCGGATGAATTGTCGGCGGGATGAACTGTCGGCAGGATGAACTGTCGGCAGGATGAACTGTCGGCCGGATGAACTGTCGCAGGATGAACTGTCGCCGGATGAATTGTCGCAGGACGAATTGTCGGGTCACCATACGTCACAAAATGTGTTCACCCATGCTAATTTTCTAATAAAACATTAGTATACATATTGCTCTGAGGAAGGAACGGTTGTTCCTACACCAGTCGTTGCTTTATTTAATTTAAATTTTAAAAATTTTACACTGTCAGAACAATGAATTTTTGTATTTCAATTTGAAAATATTACAAACTAGCTGGTCCCGGCGTGCGATGCTATGCCATTTAATAAAGAAATTGTTTCTCCCTATCCTTTCCCATTCGTCCCGTTCCCCTTCCGCCTCCCCTTCTTCTCCTGCGTCCTCTTCCCTTCTCGCGTTCCCACTCCGTCACCTCCACCTTCCCTCTCCCCAATCCACTCCCCCCCCTTCCCCCGTTCCGCGAACCCCCCTCCCGAGTTCCCCTCCCCTCTCCCTCTCCCCACTCCACTCCCCACCCCTTCCCCCGTCCCGCGAACCCCCCTCCCGAGTTCCCCTCCCCCCTCCCAGGTCCCCCACACCCCTCCCAGGTTCCACTCTCCCTCCCCCATCTCTCCCTCCCTCCCGCTTTCCATAGCAATAGCCGCTTCCTCCCGTGCCACCAATAGCAATTTTTTTATACAAATTTCATAATGACAGAGCTCACCGGAAGTTTTATAAAAACCTTGACAATAATGAACACACAAAAAAAAAGAATTATCCAATTTGGTGCAGTCGTTCGAACGTTATGCGCTTAGCAAAACATTCAGCGATTCATTTTTATATTATAGATAATATTGTTGTTATCCATTGATTAGAGCTCTAAGTAACCGTGCACTGTGATAGTTTAACAAAATTCAAACTACGAAAACTTGCGTTTCAAAGTTTGTGAAGTCCATAATCCCGGTTTGACATATTTTGACTTACGGCATTTTAGAAGGAGAAATGTTATTTATGTTCGCCCTGATCTTACGAACCAGAGTAGGTAGAGGGCTTTTATAAGAAAGGCAGTTAGTTATTCAGTTTAATTACAAATCAGAAGCAAACTCCGCACAACGGGAACTAGTATTTGTATGCAACTAATTAATTCTCAGTAATCCCTGACACGGCGGAGTTTGTCTGTTGCTTCGCTAATATATAATTCAATTAATCCTTAATTTGGAGTTTCGCTTGTTTTATAAGTTTGCAGGTTTTACTTGGAGAAGCCTTTACGGTACATTGACGGAAAATAATCTAAGGAATATTTGAAAATAGAAAAAGGTTAAAGATAACATCATAGTGGCTAGGTGACGTGAACCTTACGTACCAGTGCGACACTGCCAAAATTACAGACGGACGGAATTGTTCGTTGAGAGAATTACACCCATTTAAACCATTACAACAAAATTAAATTTATTTAGCACGGACAACACTCGTAAATTTAAACAGATTTTTTACTTGTGCAATTGTCTCCATTTGTATTTTCGTCCATGTGTACCTACTTTGGCCAGTGTGAAATGGCAGTATAATATTGCTACCTACGTGAAATTCACGCCTACGCAATTTTGACCTGACAACTAAGTATCAAAAGAATATTATCAATAGGAACCAATAAACATCCCCTGGCTCTTTTGAAAGTTCTTGAGCCTATAAAATGACTATTAGGAACACACTTTCATCAACATCAACCAAGATCTAAGAAAGCGTGGCGAATCAGTTTCTTCAAATATGTCAGAGATAATGCCAAACTCTAAAGAATAATGCAAGTGACAACTAGATACTGCGGTATTCAATAAAATAAATGGTCAGTATCTCTAAGGGCGAATGAAATATTAAATAAATAAATATGTATATACACGATTTGATTGTACCACCCTATCCAGGAGCACTCCTGTCCCGGTAAGGCCAGTACACCAGAGGGCTCTGTTAGGAATCAGAACACGTCCTCTGAGGATACCAACCTAATAAGCCAATATCGGATTTTAAGATGGGCAGGAAGAAAGGATTTGATCGAGCTTTGTTTTTCTTTATATATATATCTTCTTCTTGCACCTTCTTGGTGCTCACCTCGACCCTCATTGCATTTTCTTGCATCTTCTTGCCCCTTCTTGGCTTTTTTGGCTCGCCTTGGCTCTTTTTGTAACTTATCGCCCCTTCTTGACTCTTCTTGGTATGCCCCGGCTCAACTTGCAACTTTTCTTGCTCCTTCTTGGCCCTTCTTGACTCTCCTTGGATCTTGGATATTTGGATATCCTCATGCAGATAGAAACGACCGTCACACCAATTACACCCCTCCTCACCTACAGTCACACATCGTGTCATGTCTCTTTCCCAGTTCCAGCGGCTCCTGTCATAATTGACTTATGCACCCGATGCACCCGATTGCGCCATATCTTCCTTGGGCGCCACCAAACACCGCTACCATTAACTTCCGAGTCGTAACTCTCTTTGACTCCCCTCCTCGCCTATTCGCTTACATCAGGGGTGGGGAACCTTTTTGGCATCGGGAGCCATTTGGGTGTTTGTGGTATCTCCCGCTGAACGCACATAGATTTTCGAGGGGCGTGGCGGAGGGGGAGGGGGTAGAAATCCTGATTTTTTTTATTCTTCGCGAGTATATTTTGGGTCTAATTTTTTTACGGCAGGTTTGGACTGATTCTGAGTAAGTATTCATATGCTTAAATAATAGTTTCGCAAAGAACAGTCAATTTCTCAGAATTTTGCAGCATGTGGTGTGCATCTCAAATGTAAAACTATACTCGGTACATAAGAATGGCTTCGTTTGATGAATCTGCAACTTATTATTTATTGGTTTATTCTGATCATAAAACTAGTTTATATTAAATCTGTATGCGGTGAATTAAAGTAAACTCAGAACATAAATATTGTCTACGATTCTGGCAGCACATACTTCGTCTGCAACCAGAATTTAATACATGTACTTCGAATAGGAGAAAGGTTTCCTTCAGCTTGTGTCAGCAGGTGAATCTACAACTGGAATTTGATCGTTACATTCTGAACACCAAAAATTGGTTTTAAATTAAGAGTGAATATGCGTGCTTATTAGTTTTACTCCCGTATTATGCGTATTTTTTTCCTACCAATTACGAATTTTGCAGCATATGGTTTGAAGCAAAATTTTAACTCCACTCAAAACATTGGAATAGTTTTCTACAAAACGCGTTAGTAGATTAATCCGCTACTGGAATTTCGACAAATTATTTGGAACAAAAACTGGTTTTAAATTTAGAGTGAATCTGCACGCGATTCCCCAGCTTTAATTGACACTACACCTAGAACACAAAAATGGTTTTCCTCCGATTTTTGCACTAGAAACACTTAAATATTTTCCTTCGAATTGCGCCAGCAGACAAATCCGCAACACGAATTTGCATTATGAACACAAGAGTGGTTTTTAGGAATAGATCTGCGTGGGGGTCCACCAGCTTAAATTATATTGTTATTAGAACACGTGAACGGTTTTCCTGCATTTTACAGCAAATTTATTGAGTGCCATAATTTTTTATAATTATATATTTATTAAACTATTTACAATAATTTTTACCAATGGAATATATTTTTTTATTTAACTATTTTTATGACAGAAGTGTAGCAATATATAAATAAAGCACATCATATTTTTTTCCTTCCTGAATAGAATTGTCACCAATACTAAGATATTTTTTCGATAATCATTTCCATATCGCATAATAATTAGAAATTAAAATAAAACTAAAAAAGGACGTTGAATCACGTATGTATTTGTGTCTAACCTGATTTCTAGAAACATAGGTGCATATGTAAGCACATACCTGTCAGCTATGTTATAACTTTCTCTGGGTTTAGTAATAATAATTTTAAAATGTAGCTTAAACAGTGTGACAGAAAACCGTTCTCGCATTCTGAGTGTAATTTTTTTTGCAGGCCGCACCGAAAATGCTCGCGGGCCGCAGGTTCCCCACCCTGGCCTACATGCACAAACCATCCCAGACAAAGCGATTTAGTCCAAAGGCCGGAGGAACATGTCGAACCGTACATGGACTAATTAGATCTATGATCAACTTACGACCCACCGGTTGTGTATCACTGCCTTATATCCCCAAACATTATTTTTTTACATACAATTCATTTGATACAAAAACATAAATATGAAACAAAAAATGGCTCATATGTTTTTATAGGTATTCTTCAAACAGCTTGATTGAAGACCGAAGAGTTTCCGTAATTTCGGACTGATCACATTCGGCCCTTGAGAGGCGTTGTATACAATCCAGCTGCATTGAGTATTTATTTGTTCGTTAGCTCCACTTTCCAAATTTTATTGATCTTAAACATTATAAAAATTGGAAATTGCGGCTAAACAATATAAGCTAAGAGAAGATAAACGCTATGTAAAACACGAATGTTGATAACTTCCAGTAATATCTTAAAAGGAAAAATCTCTTAAAAGGGGTACTAGGGGTCGCGTGTCCAAATCCCGGCGTGCGCATATTGTTTGATTATTTCGTGTTATTTCAGAATAAATCAATTAATAGTATTGTATTTTACCTTCATGTTCCAGAGTGAAAGATACTACTTTCAGCATCGCCCTGGTGTAAGATCGCCATTCAGAAATGAAATGTTGCTTGAAATTTCTTTAGCCGTGTTTGGTTACCAGATCTGAATAGCCAGGAACTTCCCCAACCTTCCTTCTGCACATCTTCTCCCCCTCCCCTCCCCAACCTTCAGCCTCACAACGTACCTCAATTGAAGACGCTATAGTTTCACTGGCTCCAGACGAGAGCAGTTGGGTCTCTTGTGCGATATTCATATTTAAAAAAAAAACTGCAACGGGGATTCACCCCCTGACCAAATAGAGAAAAATTCACCACAGGCTGTATTAAGCACGGGTCACATCATGCTGGTTGCCAGCCGCGAGTTGAAGAAGCCGCTTCTGCCAGCCGTCGATCAGCTTGGTGTGACAACAAAATTCGGCGCTGGCGTCGCCAGCCGGCGAGTATTTGTCAGCGGCTGACGAAGTTGGAACTTTTGGTAGCAGGCAGCGGCGAATAATCAATCACGTGACCGCTTGCACCAGCCGGCAGCGCAGTGTGACCACTATTGCGTCTACCAGCAACGAGAAAGCACGTGTTTTTTTTGTGAAGTTGTTGTTGTGACTATTTTATAATTTGATTAGAGTGATTTCCAGCTTCGTTTTACACGGGATTGTCTGCCTGAATACTGTATCTTGTTTTTTTAATTAAAGGTTCAACTAATTCTAACAATTCTTGAAATTGAGGGGCCGTCATTCTTAAAACATTTCTGTATGTTTCTGGATCCTCTTCTTTCAGTTCTTGGAGAAGTCTTGACGATGCCCCTAATTCTTCCCTTCTTTATATCCATGGCCTGACCCACCATCGTCTCTGTTTGCGGTGAAGCTGGTTAAGCATTTCTAAACTAAGTTCCCTGACACCCTCCCTCAACAACTGCTTAATTAGCTTTTTACGTGAAATAATATAGTGAATGACGAACTGGAGAGTGCGAGACGCGACTAGCAGCAACAGTAGTGTGACCAGATTGCCCGCCGCTGCTAGCTGGTACTACTACCAGCCGCTGGTAAGCAGCAGCTGGCAAACAGCATGATGTGACCCGTGCTTTAGACGATTCAAGGTTAGGGTGTGTCAATTATTTCAACTTTTGAATTCAGAAACGCCCGAGGTCTCAAAAGTTGCGTCTTACAAAGAAAATGAGTGCATTTAATTTTTTTTTTATGGTTTTAAGCCCGCTAAAATGCATTGAAAATCAGAAAACACACCTAAAACTTTTGTAAAAAATTATTTTAATTAATTTTTTTTCAATAATTTTACCTTCTAACGCTAGTTTGTTATTAAAAAATGCAAATAACTGACAGAAATGAAGAAAAAAATCAAGTTTATGTATACAAGTAAGTCAACAAGAATACTGATTTTATCGAGAAAAGGTGTTATTTTCCATTTTTATATTTTAAACAAAAACATCACATATGTTTCAAAAAAAGTTTTTTTTGAATCTTTGCTCCCCAGTTATGGAATAAAAATTAAGTTTGGTACAAAATATAAAACATGGACCCTTTGTTTTATTTTTTTTTCCAAATCACGAAAACTCTTTTTTTTCATAACTCCGGCCATTTTAGCGGGCTAATAGTGAACAATAATTTCATTTATTTTTATGTTTTCGAATAGCTACAGATCACACGAAACTTTTGAGACCCCGGGCGTTTAAAAATAAGGCCATTTTTTTCTTTCTATGGAGAGCGACACAAGCTACTCAAGGTGTACAACGCTCGGTCCATTAGCAGAATGATATAAAACTAGACATTAAAAATCTTAGGGCATGGGTTCGCCATCACCATTGATAGATGAAAATCTCAGCAGAGCAATTACTAAGTACGTGGAGGATTTCGGGCGGAGTCCTGTCAAAGGGGCGATTCCGGTTGTAGTTAAGGAAATAGAATTGTCGTTAAAATTAACAATTTTTTCGCCATCACCTGTGAGAACTGGAAACGCAGTTAATAAAAAATAGGTTAAGGATAATTCCTTACCTTTAGTAAAACCGGCAGTGTTCTTCACATGTAAAAAAGAAGGTTACTTCCCAGACTTGGGAGACTGTCTAGTTTTTTTTTTAGTTTTTTTTTATTAAGCGACTATATAAAATAATTCTATAAGTATACAAAATATAATGGTTGTGTTAAATAAAGATATTGTTTTTCTTAGTCCTCCTCACCAGGGGTTCCTGTGCCGAGGCGGACTAAAATTATTTAATAATAGTGTATTTGTCTTCTATGTCATTTTTAGTTTCTTCATTAGAGTGTTTTCGTTGACCTCTTTCAGCCACGTTTTTATTCTTGATTTGTACTCATAATTTTTTTTTATTAGTTTTATGTCTTGGGGAAGAATATTATGGAGTTTAGTGGCAAAATATGTGTAGTTTTTTTGTCCGAACGTAGTTTTATAACTTGGAATGTTTTTTTTTGTCATTTTTATTCGATCTGGTGTGATGGATGCGCGGTCTATTGATAGACTTTCTAAAATTTACATGTGTGTTAAAGGGTGAAGAGAGAAGAGAAAAGAATATTTCTCAAGGTGTAGATGAAGTATTTTCTCGAACAGGTGTATGTGAAATTTTTATACCAAAAACCATTTGACGGTGGCTTAATTTGGTATTCAGAAATAGATTTTTTTATTTATTTTATGATTAGTATGTTTGTTACCTTGGTGATGAGAAATCCGCCTCCTTGATCTTCTTGAATACCCTTGCACAGCCACCGCTCCCGCCCTCGACGCCCGCCTCCTGCAGCAGCCCGCCCGACCCCGCCCAAGGCTCGCCGCCTAGCCGCGTGTCAACGAACTCGTACCGCAGCCTAAACGTGGCCGGGTGCAGGGCGGTACCTTCTGCGGTGTGCTGATGTAGGACCATCTTGGAGCCTGAGGAAAATATTCATTAGAGACAGGATTGCAGCAAAGGTTTGCAATATTTTCTTAAAATAATTCAAATGAACATTTTTGAACACTTGGTACTACAACAAAATTTAACTGACTTCTATGTCATTTTTATAATTTAGATCAGTGGTCCCAAACCCCCGGTTCGCGGACCGGTATCGGTCCGTGGATCAAATGGTATCGGACCGCCCAAGGTCCTGCTTAAAAATCAAATTTACGTAAAAAAAATCGAACATATCCAATAAAAAATTAAAGAATTATCGACAAAAAATCATTATTTAGTTAAGAACCCCTTCACGCCAAGTTACCGTCGACACAATACCTTCAAAGTAAAAGATACGACTGGGCTTCTACCTTGCGCACTCGCATATACAGGGTGTCCGGGGGTAAAGTGCATTAACTTCGGGAGGTGATTCTACATGATAGTAGGAGTAAAAAAGATAAATAACTTTTTTCGAAATTCCCACTTTTAGGGGTAGTTTTGGGGTAAAAAGATAAAATTAGACCGACGTGTGTGGGCAGCATTATTATTTCCCGCTGTTGCCAAATCACCGCCCCATGCGTTCGCGTCACCAATTCTGTCAATGTCAGTGTTGAATTTCAATGTAACAATTTTATTCGCGTATCAGTACTTCACATTAAAAACTTAACTGCTGTTAATCAAAACTTGTTGATTTAACGTGTCTTGATCCAGTGTGTATTTAAGACTGACTTAAAGGAACAACTTTATTCAGTGGGTGTTTTCTTCATTTACTTTTGTTTATTTAGTTGTAGACTTGCCTAACCGTAAAAATTGTGTTTATTTGTGTGTAATTTTGTGATTGAATTATTGTGTCAATGCCGCGTAATTTTGTTATTAAATTATTATTTCAATGCCTGGTTTACCAACGAACAACGGCGGGCATGAATGAGATACGCCACGACGTACAAATTGATAATAATATGACTTTACGTTTACATGCTTGCTTACAAGTTGAAGGTGGACATTTTGAAAATTCTTTAAACCTGTGAAAAGCGATGGCTTTAGTTAAGTGTTTAATTAATTTATAATAATTTTATCGTTAAAAGCGTGACTTCAATTGTTATTTAAGTGCAGTTCTCTTTTAAATTTTGGTTTAAAACATACGATTTTGTATAAACGTCAAATTCTCGATCACGTTATTGTTCATAAATGGCTTCCATAGATACAAGCCAAATCACAACCGAGCAATGTTGCAATAATCACACCCGGGTCGCAATATCGGGTAAGTTCTACCTTACACTAAGGATTTTCAGTAGGTATGTCTTTTTGTATGGGAAAAAAAATTGGAATTTCAGAAAAAGTCATTAATCTTTTTTACTCCTACTATAATGTAGAATCACCTCCCAAAGTTAATACACTTTACCCCCGGACACCCTGTATAACATAAAGAGCTCTAGTGAGACGCAATAACGTGAGTCACCGCTCTTATATTCTGCTTGCCCAAATGCAAGTGGAATCGTTTTATTTAGGTACTAACACGCGTTTGATTGTATTGGTTAATTTATTCCCGATTTTCAACAAAATACGTCTACTGCGACAAACGAGAGCTTATTATTATCTTTATACTTATTTTAAGTTTGTAAATGAAGGATTCGCCAAAATCTGAAACCCGTATTTACTAAATTTTAAAAGATATTTACATTTTTTAAGGCGATGTTTTCAAGTTACACATTTTAGGTGACATAATAACGTAATATCAAGTTGGGGACCACATCATCAATGACGACAGTTAGATCATCAATGACGACATGCCCCAAGTATTTTATTTTACTGCAGATTTTGATATTGGCCCCGCCGAGACATATGAGAGAATGGCAGCTAGACCAGTATTTACTTTAAATATCAGCAGCGATGATTTTTTTAGCATCCTAGATCAATCCATTACTTTTTTGTTAAAAAAAGTTACATTTTCTTACTTGCTAATTGCTGCTCAACCGTCTACCTTAACAAGAAAGTTTGTTACTGCATTTTGAAGAACATTACGTAACCACGTTATGAATGTGGTTAAACCTAGATTACGTAATCGCTACAGGTCTAACAATTAATTTAGTACGTCCATGCTGCTTTTAAGCTTCCAAAGTAGCTGAGATTACGAATGGAATTAATTTTAAACTCCAGTGTTTTACTGTGCTGAATATTATCAACTAAATACCCCGCTGCGAAACAATTTTAGTAGCCACATTATGAATGGAATTAAAATTTTGGTGGCAACGAACCTGAACTGATGTAGCTCTCGTCATTAGTGCAGGGTCGGGTGATTCTGGTTAGGTTGCTGAGAGAGGTGTGATCGCAGAGTTTGGGGCCGTCATCATCGCAGTGGTCAGCTAACACTCTCACCTGGGAAGAAAGCAAAAATAAATATCTTTCCAAGATCATAATATGATTTGGTAAAGGTA
Organism: Limnephilus marmoratus; assembly: GCA_917880885.1. Lineage (NCBI taxonomy): Eukaryota > Metazoa > Arthropoda > Insecta > Trichoptera > Limnephilidae > Limnephilus > Limnephilus marmoratus. Next base: position 28,209,742 of record OU862916.1, read on the forward strand.
ACAATGAAAGATTTTTTGGAATTTTGCCTGTTTTTCAAAGTATGAATAATTAAACGATCTTTGTGGTAGGATTAGATCTTCGACATTAATATTTTTTATCTAGTAATATATCCATGTCAATGCAAATACCAATTTTCAGTTGGCAATATCATTTTTATCATGGGCTAGGAATCTTTGAAACATTAATATGTCTCTCAAATAATAAGACAATATGAGTGATTTGCGCATTCCTATACTTTTAGTGAGCGTTGAAATGTATTAACAATATAAATTGATTTTGTTTTTATTAGAATTTCAAAGAAAACATCCTTTCCAAAGTTTTGAAACAGAGTACATCAATCATTTTTGATCACATTAATCACTTGATTGGTATCAGTTTTAAAGAAGCCAATTTTATTCATCTTTGTCTCCATCTCGAACCAAAAAATTAAAAAAATGTCCAGCATGATCCATCGGTAGTTCAATTGATAAATGACATGGGTTCCCACAGAGGAGTAATGTGTTTTATTCCTTGGCTAACTTAGTCATGCATGCATGGGAGTAGAAGTTTCTCAAATATTTTCAGGGAATTCGCAAGTCTGCATGTTTTGGATTTCTTAAAAAAAATTACAAAAAACTTACGTTAGGTTCATCAGGCCCGCCACCGTCCCAAATCCTGAGCCTTGTGGAACACCCCGTATTATTCTGTCTCGCCAGCTTGTTGTCCCTCAGTTGCTCCTTCCCCTCCCTCCCATATTCCCCTCCGCCCCGGGAGGAACCCTTTCCCCTGACCCTCTCCGCCCCAATTTCCAACATGAGGGGGCGCAGGGGAGGGGGCGGAGGGCTATCGTTCTCCCGGTCGGGGGGCGGTAGCAGGGGATGGTGCGAGTAGCTGACGAAATATATCCACACCAGATCACCTGTGAAATTGATTGAGATGTAATGGAAGTTGGAGGATGCTGGTGATGTGAAATTTTTGATTAAAGTGCTGCAGGTTAAAGATTACATAAACACGATATACAGAATCATGTACAACGTGTTTCGCATTCCTAACCTAATGTAGCATAACCTAACCTAATCTGAAAATGTTTAGATTCCTTCTGGGATTACCATAATAAGCGCAAAATGTTTCTTGTTCAATAATGGGAGACTTAGCTAGTAAAGGATTTCGTTCTACCAACTAACTGACCTTTTCATTTAACACTTTAAGAGGGTTAAAAGTTCAGAGACATGTCGTTTTTAAATCAGATTTTAGACGTATTGACTCTTTTCCACAAAAAAATTTAAATTGATTTCGAAAGGTTATTTTATCTAGTAAACTCATGTTTTAAATTCTGAGAAAAAATGTTTATTTTTAGTATAATAAGGTTACACCATAGGTCGTTGGCAGATTTGTTAAATTTTCAAAAAAGATTTTGTATTATACAACAAACATTTCAAATCATGTAATCATGCAGTAAAATAAATCAATACATTATCTGGTACACGCATGTTTCAGAATTATAATTTTAGTTTAAATAAAATCATTAAAAAATATATAAGTACATGACATGTACTTATATATACATTGTGTTTCTTCACGAAAATTGGTCCATTTATTTCCGCACTTACAAACTAATGTACTTCAGATTTTTTTACATTTTTATTTTGCTTTTTTTTTTTTTTTACATTAACTCCACGCAGGAGGCCCTGAGGCAAATAATTTCCCTCAGAGCCTATGTCATCTGGGATGCTGTGTGGAGGGTCTTTTTGAGGAGAGGAAGGAATGAACATTGGTCTTGAAGAGACCCATGTTGTAGGAAGGAGGAAACACAGAGGCCGGCAAATCATTCCACAGCCGAGCTGTTGAACACAAGAACGAGTCGAAGAAACGACCCGTTCTCATGTGACATATGTCAACTGTGTACAAATGTTGGGCACGCGTTTGGCGTGTTTCCCGACTATGCACCGGTGCCGAAGGGATCAATGATGCTAGTTCCTCGGAGCATCTTCCATTGTAATACCGGTAGAACAAGGATAGCATTCCCACCCGACGCCTGTGCTCTAAAGATTGCAATCCGTCTGTTAAGATGGGAGAATCTATCAAACGGACCGCCCGTTTCTGCACAGAGTCGAGGGTATTTTACAGGTATTTTGGAGCTCCAGACCAGAGGTGGCTGCCAAATTCAACCGTGGGGCGCACTTGCGATTTGTACAGGGTTAGCAGTTGTGTACTATTAAAGTATCTGCGGGCCCTGTACAGTACGCCCAGTTTTTGGGAGGCTAACTTTACTCTGGCTTCGATGGAGCCCCCATACCTCAGCTGGTCACTTAGGGTTACACCAAGCATATCAATGGAGGGCCTGTTCGGAAGATTGCTTCCGTTGAAAGCGACTAGATTTTCATTTCGATCCCTTTTAGACGTAATCAGACAAGATTGGGTCTTTGAAACATAAAATTCAACGAGATTATTTTTACCCCAAAAGAAAACACTCTCGAGGTAACCGTCCATTCTTTGCTTCAAAGCCTTACGAGCTGTTGGAGTTTGTGAGCCCTTTGGGGGCTTGTCAAACAAAAAGCTATCATGAACTGTACTGTCATCCGCGTAACAATGAATTGGTGCACATGACAAAAGGTCGTTGATTGCTGAGACATTATTGAAAAATGAAAAATACTTATGGTCAAAAAATTATTACAAAAGATACATAATTTTAATAGTTTTATCATCACGCCTTTCAGCATTTTTGGATGTTGGCATAAATTAAAGCAAATTTGGAATGAAATATAATCGATATTGAGTTATAATTAATCTTTCGCATTGGAACCACCCTGTACGATCGGAAGAACATCTTTCGACGAAACATGGATTTTCGGCCGCTGGCTGGTTAAACGCCCTTAAATATGTAGGTATGCATTCTAGATAAAACGGATTATCATATTTATTTTTTACATGCTGGTTAAAATATTAAATGGATCATTTTTTAAAGATAATGTTTCTATTACATTAAATAAAATGACCAAGTTAACTTAGACAAAATACTAAAACAAGTTTCACGAATACTACAATAATACCTGAGCAGTTTTCGGTTTTTGCAGAACCGCGTAAGCTACAATTTATGTAAACCTCATTTAACAAAAAAACGTATTTTAGTGAATTCCAGAGTCTGAAAACGGCTCTAGTAATGTAAACATTCCTACCTGTAGTTTTTTTTAATGCGCTTTTAGGTTAGGTTAGTAAACTCGTGGGTAGTAGTCCTTGTTAAGATCCAGCAGACTTTATATTCCCGGGAGGAAAACAAGCAAGAACGAACGAAAAATAATAACATACCACAGTAGTCGTCGTGCTTGGTGTTTTTCAATGCCGTACGCCAACATGCTCGGTAAAATTAAAAAGGAAAATGGATATCACCGGGTGAGCTAAAGTTTGTTAAAATATTACGTGGAATAAAATGACGTGGGAATGAAATAAAATTTAAGCTTAGTTAAGATTAATTTATATATCATTGGGTTCTTGAGGTAATTTATCACAAAAACGGCGTTTTGTATTTATTTGTTTGTAACATTAACGCCTTTCGGATTTTACATAACTTGGAATTCGTCGGTAATAAGGCCTATACCAAATGGTAGTAAATGAAAGCTAAGAACAAGTGTATGTAAATAGGAAAGCAAAGTGAGATCCTATTTATTTTCCAATTTGGGAGGCGGGTGTGGGTACCGCGCCCAGGGGTCCATTTATTTGATAACCAATATCCCTGCCTTGGGTCACTCCAAGTGGTTCGCTACGTTTAGTGATTTAGCAGAAGTGCCCGGGTTCATGGGGTGAGGATTGTCCAGGCATTGGCGGCAAATAATTTTACTCACCTACTGCGTTCTACTAACAGGGTTGTTGCCGGATTTTGAAATAAGCAGTCAAATTATTTGGATAATCACATTTACGCAAGTACATAATGTGTAACACTAATCCGCGAAATGGCTCGAAAACAGTGAGCGCACGCACGAAGCGGCAACACCGCACAAACTAAGTAGGGATGCTACGCAACATCGATTGCCGATTGCCGATTGCCGATTGCGTCAAATCTGACAGTTGAATCGTTTATTAGGGAGAAAAATTAATCCGAAAAAAATACCGAACCGCTAATACTTCGGTATTTTTGTCATACCGAACACCGAACGCGGTGCTAAAATACTGAACGGTTCGGTAGAATACCGAACACCTGGCAAACCTGGCTACCACCTATCGCCTTGTACCGCAGGGATAGATTCATGCGTTCGTCACTCCTGAACACATTGACTATCAGATTCCTACCCACGCAACATACCTTTTCCTTCTCTGAAATTTCTCTCCTTCCATTCCCTAAAAGACTCTCCACATGGCATACGGGTTTTTCCCGCTCAGGGCCTCCTGTGAGGAGATAATGTAAAAAAAGTTTGAGAGGTAATGTAAAGTTTTGAGAATGAATTTTTTTAAAATTTTCAAATTTAACGGTGCTCATTCGAAACGAAAAATGCTGCTTGTCTCTAAAATTGACAATTTTTATTTTTAAAAGGCTTAAAGCACCCACATATTTATTTGATGAAAAACATTTGGTTTTGAAAATCCCCAAATTATAATATCCCACGGTTTTATACGGGTCTTCACTAGTAAGTAAAAAATATTGTTTACTACCTAATCTTTTTTATCGGCCTTAAAAATCACAAAACTCTAGTGTACACTGAATGGTCTCGTTCACATGACGCCTGCTCTCCGTGCTGAGCCGCGAGAACTAGCAAATTTGGTTAATAAATACATGAATATTGATGGGAAGGCTCGTACACTTAATTTTTCCCCTTTACTGGATGGGGGAGGCTCAGCGCATTGTATGAGCTATTGATAATTGCAATGTTTACCTGGTCTTCCATGGAAGGTCCACTCGCACGTGGTATTGGGCGGTAGAGTATGCCTCGGGGACAGAAGTCTTCCCCTCCTGCCCCTGACTGCATCTTCAGAGATGGTCACAGCACCATCGGGGGCAGTGCTGGCCGAGGTGGACATCCCTGAAGATGCATGCACGTGGAACTCGCAACGTCTTGCTTCCCTGGTAACGAAAATTTAATATGAGTTACCGATTTGTTCACTAGTAAATTTTAGAATTAAATTATTTATTAATCATGTTTTTTTAGAAGAAAGTGCAGAGACATACATCCCGACTAATCTAAATATATATTTCTTTGTCTGGTTGTTTTATAGAATCGGAATAATTCATCAAATTTGGAAGCTAAAATTAATCATGGGCCTGCTGTTTCACGACTTACACAGAATTTAAATATTAAGGATGGGTTGTTTCCAAAAATTTGAAGAATTCATCAAATTTTTTAAGATAATTTTCATGGTCTGTGAAAGTTCTATTCAAGTTCCGCAATTATTTCACTTTTATAATGCAACAGGCCTGTAAGTGTATAATAACAGAACTTAAACAGAACGTGAGGATTAAGTTTAAAAAATGATAAATTGTTCAAACTTTTTTAAGCAACCTGTCCTAACTTTGAAATTTTATGAATTATTGTTCAAATTCTGTAAAGCAACCTTCCTAAATTTGACCACTTTACTAAACTAATTTCAACTGTTCCTGACCTTCGCCAGGACCAATGATAAATGATTTTTTTTTTGTATTAGGTATTTATTTGCTTTATAAACAGTCTTTATACATACATGGTTGGCAGTGTCAGGAAGATTATACTCGTGTCATTGACCAATAAAATAACGACATTTAAAACTGAACACCAAAAAACAAATGAGAATCGCAATATGCATTGATGATTGCAAAAGTTGAAAATACTGAAAAAACGATCAATTATTTCGAAACATGGAAAATTTTATGTTATAAATTTACACAGAATAGTTGCCTATTTGATTAACATACTTACAGCCTTACTTATAAAAAAACACTTCACGACCGTGAACTGTGTTTTTGTTAAACACTGTGTAAAGACTATCCAAAATTTCGAAACGGTACCAAGATTCACATACCTAGGCTCTCTGATAACAAACGTCAATAATACCACAGAGGAGATCCAGAAGCGCATAGTGAACGCAAATCGCTGTTATTTCCGCCTACAAAACCAATTAAAGTCCAGACTGCTGTCCAGAAACACGAAGATATTAGTGTACAAAACACTTATCAGACCAGTACTTACGTACGCAGCTGAGACTTGGGTACTAACTAAGAGGAATGAGCGAGCACTGGACGTTTTTGAAAGAAAAAATTTGAGGCGCATCTTCGGACCGGTTCTAGAAAATGGATTTTGGCGCAGACGCTATAACAATGAGCTCTATACTTTGTTTAAGGAGCTAAACGTCGCAAAATTTATAAAATTGGGAAGACTTCGGTGGCTGGGACATGTGGAGAGAATGACCGAGCATCAAGCACCAAAGTCCCTGCTGAACTCAAGACCAATAGGGCAAAGGAGCCTGGGAAGGCCAAGACTAAGATGGAGCGACAACGTCCTCAAAGACATATCTATCTTGGAGCTTCCAAAATGGAGAGAGCTGGCACAAAACCGAGATGAGTGGAGGAAGACTCTTGAGGAGGCCAAGACCCACCAGGGGTTGTAGAGCCAATGGCGATGATGAAAGACTATCCATTTTCTTTTTCGGGGTATTACTAATAAAAATATATCATTATTATGTTACATTGAACATCGGTAGAAAGAGCATGCGCGGATGCACCGTGTTTTTTTTTTCACACGCGGCAAAATTATAGTTTTTGAATTGTGATATTTAACGTGCGATTCACATAATATTTTTTTACAAAATTTCTATTCTAATGACCAATTCACTATTATATTAGCATAATTTAACATCATTACTAATATTTGTGTTATTTTTCGTCAGCTTTAACCCTTTAATAATGTCATGTTGTGAATTTAGTTTGGTTAACATAAAAAGAAAAGTTATTTCTGAACCATTATATAAATGACTTTTATCGCGTGAATTAATTCCACGAAAGTGATATTTCTTAATACCATAAATGCCTTTTGTATGTGTAAATATACAAATTATAGAAATCACGTTAAGCATGAAATACACGTTTATATTGGCCAAAAATTAATCCAAAATGTCAGTTTTTTTTTTGAGTAATTCACAGGCCTGCGACTGTTTTTTTTCTTTGAAATAAGAGGTAATTCCCATGTATTTTTGGTTGCTGAATTCGGGAAAATTATCAAAAAAAATTCCATCACGTAAGGTTTTTCCGGAAAACTCAAAATGCTGTGGGATTGCCTATCTTAAGGCGCAAAACGGAGTTTATTGCCGAAATATATATTTTTTATTAATTCCAACTTATTATAAGATAATGTTATGTTTTATAGACTGAAACAAAACATTTAGTAACTCATGACGATAAAATTAGTCAGCGTTGAATCACATATATCGGGATTTTTCATAGTAAGTATGATGAGAGAATGCCGAAATTCCCAAGTTGCCCACTACCTTCCATGAGCTTTTATTTATTAATTCTGTTCCAACTTTCCTAAAGTGCGTTTCGAAAATGACTTCAAGAGATAGTGTAAATTCTTCTGAGAGTTTTTGCTTATTTTTTGGTGAATTTGTAGTGAAAAAACAACAATGAAATATTACTGATTTTGTTAAAAAAAAGTGTATTTTGCGTATTTGGTGTAAAGATAGGAGGACCAGGACAAATCTTGGGCCCAAGGCTAAAGTATAATTGTATATAATGTAAATAAAAAATTTTATGACTTAAAATTAATTAAACTTGCATATTTTATATTTTTTTTTTGAACATTCCCTACAGAAGTAGTGTAAGGCGGGTTTTGCCTATATTTTAATTTCCACTTTGCGGAAAATGCGTTCGTGATGGGTTGAAATGGATAGCATACTCGGATTCAGCATACCGAAATACATATAATTCATCCATTACCATTTAAAAAAATATAAAAATGTCAATTTGCAGACCTGTGATGCTCCATAGAGAACTTCCAGACATCCCACACAAACGGAAAAGCTCAAAACGGAGTTTTGAGGGAAAAAGATGTAGATATTATAAAGAATTATTAATCCTTATTGTATATACATATTATTTTTATCAAATTGTATTTAAAAATGTAAATAAACCACTAGTAATATATATATTTTTTTAATTTCAAAATGCATTTTTATCCATATGTACTGCGGGTTTTGCATAACTTTCATTTTCATTTTGCGGAAAATCCCTACGTGCTGGAGGAAAACTGAGGGCATTTTTGGACTCAGCGCACCAAAATACATACGATTCACCCATTACGGTGAAAAAAAATCAAAAAGTGTCAATTTGCAGGCCTGTGTTATTAATATAACCTTTAATTGTACTAACAAGATCAAAAGTGAAGTGACGGTTTTGTTGCAAATTCCTTAAATAAAAGGACTGTGATTTTTATATAGGATTTTTTTTTACTTTTTCATGTTTTAAATTAAAACATTGCGACAAAAATCGTAAGGGAAATTTTATCTGGTGCTTAAAATAGTATTTATTTTTACGATATCTTCAAAAGCAGGATTTATGTAGGGCATTTAAAATACCATGGAAAAATTAGTTGAGAAATTATAATTAAAAACATCAGTATGCAAAACATAAACCATCCTCTTTGGCCGGAATTAGCAACGTACGAGTATACATCTTTCCCTGAACTTTATTTTAACATAAATGAAACAATGTTACTATGTTTGAACCACTTGTGTAGTTGAGTAAAGCCGACCGGTTTCGGAACAACCGTTCCTTCTTCAGGGCAAACGTATACTGATTTGACAGTTATAAAAACAATGTATTATTACTAAGGATTGTGGTAGGGGTGGAGCCGTTGCTAGGTATTAATGAAGAGTGGGTGGGTAGGGGAACATGTCCATGATTGGGCTGTAAGACAATATTTTTTACTTGTTGATGATAGATTCATTATTTTTAAGAGATTTTTTTTATTTCCAGGGCTTCTAAGTTATCTAAGCGTTTTCCTTTATGATTAATTGAATAATATTTATCTCCATATTTTTTTTCAAAACTATGGTTACTTTCAATGATATGGTTAGCGAACTCAGAAAAATTATTATTATTAAGATACCTTAAATGTTCCTTGATTTTGATTTCAATATTATGAGTTGTTTTTCCAATATAAAATGAGGGACAGTCATTACATTTGAGTTTATATATTCCGGAATTAGTTAATTTGTGGTCTTTATCTTTAGCGTTTCTCAATGCTACCATACTATTATACTATCCTACCACAATCCTTAGTAATAATACATTATTCCCATCAACTATTCTATAACTGTCAAATCAGTACACGTTTGCCCTGAAGAAGGAACGGTCATTCCGAAATCGGTCGGCTTTACTCAGATATACAAGTGGTTCAAACAAAGAAACATTGTTTCATTTATCTATAATGGATAACCACAAAGTTATAGCTACATTCAAAAGTATATATTTGAACAGTTTTTAATTACTGTGGTTTTCATAAAAAACGTTGTTTATCAAGTGAATAAAATATACACAGCATTTTTTGAAAAAGCTATTGTTATTTAAAACGTTTACATTTGCAACGAGTAAAATAAATCAAAGATCTTGGAGTTACTAGTTTCAAAATGCTAACTATGTTAGATCACAAACAATAATTTTTAAAAAAGACCTATAAACAAACGGGCTTTACGCATTGTAAAGCCCTTCACGATACTGCATCTACATGAGGTACCTACCTAACATGTAAGATCCCAACTTGATTTTGCGCCAGTCGTTTGGAATCCCCAATATCAAACTTTAATTGATTTCATTGAAAACTAATTTTTTTATTTTTTTTATTTGTCAAATCACTTTAGTAATTATCTATTTAATCCTATTACTCCATATTTGTAGAAAAAATACTGTAGCGTAGCGAAAAATTATTCGTAATGATGTGCGTCTACAAATAATTTTTTAAAATATAATTTAGATAATTAACGGAATTTAAATGGTTTAGAAATCGCATATTTACATTTCATTACATCTAAGAATCGAACCCAGGATCGATTGATAATCGTTATTTAAATATTACAATTTGACCTTTTATCCATTTTGAGAATGATTTTAGTGGCACGCCTGCCTTTTCAAATATGCAAGAGCGAGATGGCAGAACTGAGTATAAAAGGTGATAAATGTACCTGCTCGCTCTCCTTACCTACAGACAGCTCCGTTAGCTAGCACGTAGCATGTAACTTATATAGTACCAATAAATGTTCATCTCGTACATGCGTCTATCATTAAGATCTGCAAGATCATACATCACACGCCTACACTACACAAAGTCTGTAAATAACACCCATTAAGTTCAAATAAAATAAATAATATGAATAACTAATAACAAAATACAGTTAAATAAAAATAATAATTATGAAATACAGAGAGATACGGGTTTAATCTAAATGAATAAATTATTTTAGCAATTATTTGATTTGGGTACTATAAAACTTAGTGTCATAAATTTATAATGACAAATTGTAACTTTAATTTATACGAGGTGTGAATTAAGAATGTTGGTTCTTTCTTTGAAGTTAATTCTCGAGAATTTCGTATTATGAAAAACACTGAATTCTGAATTATATTATAAGTATCTATTATATTAAATTTTCAAGTATTTCGAACGCGGAAAATCCGGTGACACCATTTCGCTAAGGCATTAAATTTTAGCATTACGCTAATACCTTGGCTTCGCCGCTTTGGGATATATTTTAAATTAATGCTTATAAACGAAATAATTATTTTTTAATTGCACTTAAAAAGAAAGCAATGGCTTCATTTTCATTTTGGTGAGTACTGTTTTATGTCTCAGTAAAACATCGCGAACCGGTGAAAAGCTTCTAGCAAATTTATGACAATTCAAAAGTTTGTCATTTACGAATGTATGAATTTGTTAACAGTTATTCGATAGTGTAACGTTTCCAAAAATACCTATGTTCTTAACACCATTGGGTTGGTAGTGTTGATATTATTTACCTATGGCGTTTCGTGAATAGATTTTCAAAAATCTTAACATATTCTTCATTGATTTTAAGCCGAACCCAATATAATTTATACCTTCCTGGTTTTCCATTAAAACCAGAATTAGATTCAGCGAGAAAAGGAGATTATTTATTGTAGATGGAGATCTTAATTTCTTTTATTTTATTAGGACGCCACTGGTCGTTGGACCAGGCTAACAGCGGAGAGCCAAATCCTCTTTAACAGGGCCTTGGGAAGAACATACTTTATAGTCAATAAGGTTTTCAAATGATAAAGCGGTATTCGTATTGAATATCAAATTACATATATTTACAAGTACCTAAAATTACAGTTAACAAAAGAGAACATAAAAATAACATTTTATGTGATTGATTTGATGTAGGTCAACTGTGGAACCGTAGAACTTCCATCAGTCTGGATTCTGCTGGCGACGTTTCATCTGAAGAGATCGCTCCAACCAACGGACAATTTCAGTCCTCGCGAGTCAAACTCTCCGTGACATGTTGAAAACTCCAGATTCCAAGATTCCAAGTCAATCATCCTGTCGGTGGTCTCACCAAAATACACGGGTTCTCTGACCTGTGCATGATTTAATAGCGAGATCCGTCGATAATAGGTCACTTGCGTGGATTTCATAACGACTTGGAAAAATCGTAGGGATCGATTATTTTAATAAGATTACGAAAATGTTAGTAAAAATTTTTGGAAATGTACAGTTTTATTCTTTATTTTTAAATAAATAAATCCATTTTTGGGCCCGTGACGTCACTACACTTTCACGTACACGTAAATGTCTCGTCTCCGAAAATGTTCAGGTTAATTTTGTAAAATTCCACACTGATTTATTTTTTTTTATATGGCAATTTTTTTAATTTGACGTTTAACGTTCACTAGATTTATTGTTTGTTCTCTGCGAACTTATCATTTGGTTTGACTTTTTGACAGATGTTATGAAGAGAACCCCGTACATTTTACGATGTCTGTACGTGTTTAGAGGTATAATGGTAGTGGTGCTGATTTTAACAAAATCAAACCATATTCTTATTATTATTGTAATTTACAAGTACAAGTATATTACATTTGATTTAGTAATATAGACGTTGAACATTATAATGATTTAAGATCAATAAGATGGATCAAGGAAAAAATATTCTCCTGTGCCCTTTCTCCTCGTTATTCTCCTTTGCCCTTTCTTGTGGAAAACTTTCTTTTTTTTAAATGATTTTCGGCTATGTAATTATCGTTTTTTCGCGCCCATAAAATTATGTCACGTCTTTCCGGTTTGTAAAAAATGGTCCAATTTTTTGGATTGAAATTTTCAAAAAATCGCCAGGGTTTAAAAATACGATTAAAAAAAATACAGGACGTCTTAGAATATTTGCCTAAACCGGAAAAAAAAATAAAAAATGTGATGCAAGTGGCCTATTAAAAACATTTGCTGAATATGCGTGCCTGTTAAAATAATAAAAAAAAAACAACACTGTTTCACGCCGTTTCAAATTCCGACATTTGCGGTACACGCGTGATAAAAACTGACAACACGTAACAATTCAACATAACTTAAGTGGCAAAATCGCCAATGAATGTTAAATGTTTCTACATTTATTTTAAAGACAGGAAAAATCATGTATGACCGCCAAAAAGCGGTCTGCCTCCATGGCCCCTTCTCAACAAGTGCGTTACTTTGCTTTCCGATCTTCTAATATCTGTTATTTTTCTTGGTGTTCGAAAAAATAATTGAATCGCTCAGTGTCCACGTTTAAAAAAACACTGGCGTTTTCCTAGACAATAATTTTTATAATGAGGTACATGTCTAGAGTTGTTGTAATGAAAATGGAATTGGGTTATATCATAACAATATCGATGGCGTTATGAATAATGGAGAAAACTGATGCTTTGGAAAATCACATGAACAAAAAAACATGGCGTTTCACTGGTACATACATACATACAATCAATAAGGTATTGTTAGTATTTTTCAGTCATCTATTTTAAGCTGACATTAAATGTGCAACGTGGCTATCTTCGACTATTCAAATTTACGATTGACTTAGGGCAAGTCGATTCACAGATTAATTGAACAATTCACTTGAATAGAACTTTCACAGAACCTTAAAATTAAAATACAATTGTACCTTGGACGTTTTCGGACTTATGTCAAACTAAAATACTTTCAATAAAATAAAATACTTTTTGTTTAAAACCACGAGATTTATTAATTTATGAACCGACCGGTTTCGCTTTACTCGAGCATCTTCAGGGTACAAATTAATACTAAACAAGAAGTATATAATGTGTGCTTATATATATAAAAATCTAGAGGGAGACAACATGATACAAATATAACAAACACATAGACGGCCATAAAATACATTAACATAAGTACTCAAGTAATGGGAAAACCGAAAGATAATTATGTAGACTATACAATAAATCTGGAGAAACAAAGCATCAACTGGCATAGTGGTAAGGAGCACTGGGAAATTTTATTAAGGATTTATTGGAAACAGATCTAATATTGGACTGCTTGAATTAAACAAAAAGTATTTTATTTTATTAAATATGTCAAACCACAAAGTGATTGCTTTCTACAATAATATAAAATACTTTCCACAAGAATGATCGTCAAAACCAGAAATTGATGAATAGATAATGAGAATTCGTTTTTGCAAACTTTGACATTTCAGAACGTGGTAAGGCTAAGTTAGAACCTTATCCAACTAAAGGTGCAAACTACACTGCGCCTCAAAAACGATCATGTGTCAGATAAAAACCAAATGGTACCTACTTAATTGCAAAAGACTCATTGTGATGCTAGTCTTAGAACCGTGTAAAATAATTGGAAGCTTTGAAAACTTGATTTTAGAACTTCTTCAAATAAATGTCTAAGGAAATACAATATAGATGACTCTGCTATTTATTTTGGTTAAGCCTCGATGACACAGGACGAGTTTACAAGCTACTATCTGGGAAATTCACGATCTGTTAGTAAACTCGCTCAGTGTCATCGTGTTACTTGCTAACTAGCAGATTGTTGACAATCTACGAAAAAAGTTGAAAGGTCGTCAACTTTACTCGCTACACGCTTGCTCCGCTTGCTCGTGATTGGTTTATTTATGTTTTTCAAGATGGCTGCCAATTAACAGCTGATTTCGACTGTCAAACTTCACAAAATTAGTTCACGCAGGCGTCGTTATTCTTGTTACTGGCGCAAGCAGCGACTTCAGTTTCCTACGCTACTAAGCGTGTGGACAGTTTTGTGTGTCATCATGACAATCTCACTCGCCGATTAATCCGCTTTTAAACTTAGTAGATAGTAGCTTGTAAACTCGCCCTGTGTCATTGAGGCTTTACAGAAACGTGCAAGAGAAATGGTTTTGCGTTCAAAGATCATTTTTGAGAAATCTGTCAGTTAGAACGTAATACAAATGAAGTGACAATATAGTTTAAATATTTTGTAACTGCATCGATTGTTTTTTTTTTCAAGTAAATCGTGGGTACAAAAATAATTATTGAGAGTCACAGTACATTTTTCATAATTTAACCCAAAAAATATGTATCTCTACCTTGAGTAGTCCAGGCTGTCTGAATCTGCGAAAATGATATCGACATCCAGTTCGAATCCCCTCAGAGGCGATGTGGCCGTGGCGGAGTGTAGGGGGATGCTGAAGGGGGACGAATGGAAGGCCACCAGCATCTCTGGTCCCCTGTGAATACAAAAAAAGTTAAAAAGTTTATTTGGGATTCAGATAATCGAATATAACTTCGTCTTAAATTGAGACAAGTACAGGAAAATCATTTAAAGAGGACACGATTGAATGTATTTGAAGAAACCGATGGTATTGAAAGTTTTATAAAAGTTTTTCGGACAAGTTTGGAACGCCGCGCCACCTGCAATGCCGCCTTACCCCGCAATTGCGCTCAAAGTTACTGGGTGGGTGCGTTGCGACCTTTACCAATTCTCTTGCGATTTAAATTCGACAAAGTTTTATATTTTTTTGTTTCGTGCTCTAATTTTTTGAAATAACCAAACTTTTATTCAATTTAATTAACCCGTTTGCTTGGTTCAATATATTCGTACCTCACAATCCGGAAGCCTCAGTTTCGCGCGTAAATTCTGAAACCGTCACTTTGGATCAAGATTGTAAAATATCTATGCAAGATAGCTTTCATATTTCAAGGACAATAAGAAGCATTATTTCATTCTCTTTCTGGTTAAAAGAAAAAAAATACATATGTTTGCATGAGAGGAAGAGAGATATATAGCTTTTAAAATGTAAGGTCGATCGGGACGTTTTTAGTCTTATGAAAGTATAACGCAATTACGTGTTTTGGGATGCTTTTATTCCTAAACAAGCAGACAGATTAATGAAGAGAATTAATCACTCTCTAAATTTGATTAATCAAGTCTCACCTGGGAATCGAAGCCAAGACCATAGCCTTGCCGGGGCGGTGCTCTACCATGAGCTAATGGACCCTATCAGATTCGATCATATATACCCTATCCGGGATAAGATATAATGGAACCCTATCCGATTGTATCATGCATCGACTAAACCCACAAACATTATCTTCATTTTCTTAACGCTTATTTTGATTAGAATCGGGTAAGGTTCTATTAGCTCAGTGGTGGAGCATCGCCCCGGCAAGACTAAGGTCCTGGGTTCGATTCCTAGATGAAACCGTATCATTTTCTGAATTTTCTTTTTCAGATTTTCGATTGTGTGTCGCTAATATTGTCTTCCTTATTTAAAGATATTATACAATTTAAAGTAGGGGTAAGAGTAAAGATAAAGCATGATGGTCGTAAAAAAAATATTAGACCTTTATTTTGAGGATTGTTCCCACGTACATGCTATTGATAATAATTATAACAAATGTTTCATAACGCTGATGGATTTCGTACGTAGGTATTTGTGTTCCAGTTTACCATGCAGATCGGAGGAATCCAGAAGTTGGACTTCCGCACATTAAGTGTACTTACCTATACGGTGGACAAGTCAAGTACCGCTATATCGCCAATCTATTAACAACCATCGAAACAAATCGTAACGTGACATTTGGCTCTACGTTGAAATGTTATTTTCTATCAATCGGAAGTGTGTAATGTGAAGTATTATTATATCGCCGTCTTTACCGAATGCTTCGTATAAACCGCTTCATCCTATCGTGACTCAAACTATATCGTGCTTATAATAACCGAACAATCTTACCGCACGCCTTGAATACACCTATGACCGCCTATGACCGTCGCCGAATGGAGATCAAGCTACGAGACACAACAGTGAGTATTGCTTAATTGTGTATACCGGATCTTGTTTGGTGATTGGGCATAATTCTTATCGAAATCCATAAGCGTTTTATTTAGCAAGGAATAACCACAGGTTATTCTAAACCCCCGTGCCATCGTGCACGATTCAACAAATTTAAATAGTAAAAATTAATGTGATGAAACTTATACATTTAAGCTAACTTCACTTGAGGCATTGCGTAGGATTCTGAAATAATTTGTCCATAAAAAAATGTATTAAAAAGTGCCAACTCAACTACTTTCTCAAGTGCTGAAATAATCTCTAAAATCACGACCCACCACTCCAGAGGTAAATCTTTCATATCAAGTACTACGTTCCTTTACAGTGCAATCATCAGTATCACGACGCCTTTAGAATAAGCTCCCTCTGATATACGGGGTGCCTCTCAAACGCCCCCTATACGGTAAAATTAAAGAGGCATTCTCTTCCCTCTTTCCCACCAGCTTAATCCCCTATTTCCACCCCACTTTAATACATTTCCTTCCCTTTCCTTACGCACTTGAAAACATCTTACACATGGGCATATTAATTTAATCACAATTTAAATACCATTCACCTTACCCTGCAGAAGAGCTATTTAATTTTATTCCCACTCGAAATCTGGGTCATAAGCTAAAATTGAAAACAGGCAATGAGTCTGACATGAGAGATTTAACACAAATTAATATCAAATATTTATTTTAATTTAATATGGTAATTACACAGGTCTACAAAAAAATAAAAATTGAGAGCTGTTTTGGTTTTTTGCGTAATTTTTGTGTTTTTGGGTGTGCTGAATCCGAAAACGACTTTCATTTTGTCACAGAACGTCACGTTTTCTGACAATGTAGGTATCTATGTTAAACAAGTTATCATCTTAAAATAAAAGATAAAAGACAAAAAAAAAATTATTTATAATTGCGTAACAAAACTTTTTTTTTTATCTAAAACTAGCTGGTCCCGGCATGCGTTGCTATGCGATTTAATAAAGAAACTGTTTCTCCCTGAGTGTCCCATTCCACTTCCGCCTCTCCTTCTCCTGCGTCCTCTTCCCCTCTCGCGTTCCCACTCCGTCACTTCCGCCTTACCTCTCCCCACTCCACTCCCCCCCCCCCTTCCCCCTCCCGAGTTCCCCTCCCCCTCCCAGGTTCCCCGCCTTCCCTCTTCCCTTTCCCGCTCCCTCCTCCCGCCAACCCTCCTCCTGCGTTCCATATATTCAATCCCAGTACATTCAGTTTTTAAACAGCCCGCGTGAAACCTTTTACAATTTTTATTCAAATTTCCATTTTTCATGTATATTAAATTTGGTACCTAACTAGGTACCTATTTAAAATATCTAAAATTCTTGATTCGATTCAAACTATTAGGGAAGTACCTACTTTAATAAATTTTTCAATTTTTAAAAAATAGAATCCTGATTGAACAATCATTCATTGTTTTGCAAAATGTCATTCTCTGACACTCGAACAGTCAAACGTGCAATGTTTTCTGTTATTATCTAATTATCTGCGCAATTTTCTTAATTTTTCTCTCCGTAAGAACCATCCTCAAACTTCAAGGAATATTCTAAAAAAAGAATTAGCCAAATCGGTTCAGCCGCTCTCGAGATTTGCGCTTACCAACAAATTTAGCGATTCATTTTTATATTATAGATACATTGATTAATAAGCACTAAACACATTTTTTTTCCCAGTGAGACTCCTTTTGGTACATTTTCGCTTGTAGGAAGCATCTGGAAGGTCTCTCTGAAGCGTCCAACAGTAGTCTGCAATCATTGAGATGCTCCAACTTCCCTGGTATCTTTTTTCCATCTCTTTAATATCTTGGTGAAATCGTTCACCTTGCTCTTCACTCACATATCCTAAATTTTCTGGAAAGCAGTCGAGGTGGGAATGAAGAAAATGTATCTACTTTTAAACTCATTAGGCAACCTAAAGATTGAAATGAGGTTAACGATTTGTTTGTAGTTAGGGTCTTTGTTATTGCCGAAAAATTCAGGTTACCCTCCCCGATCCCTAGTTCCCCTTCCCCCCCCCCCTCCCTCGAACCCCCTACCCGAGTTCCCCCCCCCCTCCCACATTCCATACATTCAGTCCCGGTACATTCAATCTGCACAGCTCGCGTGCCACCTATTGCAATCTTTTTATACAAATTTCATAATGCCAGAGCTCATCAGTAGTTTTATAAAAACCTTGTCTTGACAATAACGAACACAAAAAAAAGAATTATCCAATTTGGTGCAGTCGTTCAAAAGTTATGCGCGTACATACATTTCTGCGATTCATTTTTATTTAAGTAATTAATTTTTCGTAATTTCATGATGCCAGAGCTCACTATTGTATACAGAAACCACCGCGGGCATGCACACATCATATCCCCAAAGTTTTATAGCAATCGGATGAACGGTTTAGCAATGAAATGTTTATTGCCAGAGCTCACTATTGTATATACTATCTATAGGTATATGTATTTTATTTATTTTTATTTTTATTTTATTTATTAGCGTTATAAACAGTCTGTACAAAATTCATAAATGACAGTGATAAAAATAAGTATGTCATAGACCAATAAAATAACGACAAATAATTTAGAACCGTAATGCCAAAGTACACAATACCTATACCTGATATAAATTATTCTGATAAAGTGTATCTTCTTACTTATATCTACAAAAAGTAAACAACTGAGGTTTTTCAAGGGATTACATTTAAATTTTGATTGATATAAATAATATATTTCAGGAAGTGATTTTATTTGAATTCCAACTGCAAAAAGTTGGAAAGAAAATGTGGTGATACTAAAAATAAAAAAAAGAGAAATACAGAAATCAATGAAATATTAAGTTATTAGTTAAACATGTTGCATCAATAGTGTTATTTTTTATGCATGCTGTGAATTTATCAAGGTTTGTATTAAACACGTCGATATTTGGGCATAATCTGTTAAATGTGCTACAGCTTCTTCTTACAAATACATTTTCAAGGTAATTTGTCTTGCTCTTAGGGATATAAAAGGTGTCTGGAGATCGAGTAACTCTTAATGGACATCTGAAATGAATATTTTGTAGTAAGTACGGGCTATCAATGAAGTTATGAATAATCTTATAGAGCATTAATAGGTCTCTGATATCTCGGCGTTGATCAAGAGATTTAAGGTTTACGGGGACATAGTTTTCATCATTTCGCACGCTATAAGAGACATATGTCATAAACTTTTTCTGAACTCTTTCTATATTTGCTTTATATGTAGAACAATGAGGGTTCCACACTGTAGAAGCATACTACAGGTGGCTTCTAACATAGGATATGTAGAGAGTCTTAAATTTTTGTGGATTTTTGAAAGCTGAACTTACTCTAAGAATAAATCCCAACATTTTCAAAGCCTTCGACGTGATATGCTCGACGTGAGATTGAAAAAGAAGCTTACTATCTAATAAAACTCCAAGATCTCTTATTACATTTACTCTGTTTAAAATATTGTTCTTAATAATGTAGGGATATAATATTGTGTATTTCTTTCGAGAATAAGATATAACACTAAATTTATCTGCATTCAAAAGAAGGCGATTTTCTATAAAATATACATTAACCAGAGAGTCAAGGTCATTCCGGAGCTCTACACAATCCATCTTGGACTTAATGATTTTGACAATCTTTTTGTCATCCGTATATAGGTACAGTTGAGAGTTACGGATAGTTTTGTTAACGTCATTCAAAAAAATATTGAATAAGAGGGGGCCAAGGTGAGATCCTTGGGGAACTCCTGAGGTTACGGGGACGAAACTAGAGCAGAATCCTTGTACAGTTACAGCTTGCATACGATTGTCGAGATAAGAGGCTAACCAATGAAGGAGGTCACCATGTATACCCATTGCTTCGACTTTCTCAATTAAGATGCTGTGTGGGATTTTATCAAAGGCTTTGGAGTAGTCTGTGTAGACTACATCGACTTGATATCCGTTATCCATAGCAACAAGGACTGTGTGAACAAACTCACGTAGATTAGTTTCTGTTGATTTTTTGGTGACAAAACCGTGTTGATTCGAAATTATGTGTGGTCGTATGCAAGGAAAAATGATATCAAAAACTATTTTTTCAAAAAGTTTACCCATTACATTTAACTTAGAGATTGGTCTGTAATTTTCAATATTATGCTTGTCTCCTTTTTTGAATATAGGCACAACGTATGAACTTTTCCATTCCTGTGGAAAAATTCCAGAAGATAGTGAAGCTTTGAATATTAGACATAGCGGATAACATAGAACACTAGCGCAATTCTTTAAGAATACAGGGTGTATACCATCAGGCCCACTGCCTTTGGTAGGGTTTAATGATTTAAGATATTTACAAACTAATTCAGTGTTTTTATTAACATTATTAAGATTGAGAACTGAGGTGTTTGGATTATATATTCGAGTTGTATACGATGTGCACGGGGCGGGGGATTCGAAGGAGGATTGGAAATGTATGTTAAATAAGTTACTTATATATATGTTGTCACATAAATAATTATGTGACTAATGCAGTTCTTGCTTAGGTGGTTATTTTGTCTATGGTGTTTTTTGGACACTGGTAATTTTTGGGAAAGAGAGAGGTTCCTTTTTGTTTATGGTCACTTCCTCCCGCGGCAGAAGGGCACTGTTGCGGAAATTAGTCACTCACCATCAAGGTGTTTAAATTTCGTTCAATCATGAGAATCTAAGTTGATTTAAAACTTAAAAGCGCGCGGGGTGTTTTTACGTAACACGAGAGGTTCGTGTACGGTGTTATTTATAGTGGATGATGTGAAAGTCCTACTTTTTCCGATGTTGTTGGTTGGCCATTTTGTGGAAGTATTTTTGGACAAGAAATTGCGAAGTGATTTGGTCCTGGTGTTGGCTACAATAATATGCCATCACGACCCCGCGTCGCGAAGTCACGGATTGCTGACGGTTCTACCGTAATACGCTAGTCTTGGATACTGTTGGGGGCCACGTGCCTTTTGAATGGAGTTCGTCGAGATAGCCCGAGGCTGGATACGCTCCTTGGAGGTGTAGCGGCCTCCTTTCCAATTAGAAGGACGACCTTGGTACTCTGGATTCCGCGCCGTCCCCGGATGAGGAGGCTGGAAGTCCCGTCCCTACTCGTGTTCTCTCTTTACGAAGCAAGTTCGCGTTCGTCCTCCGGGGTTTTGTCCGTTTAGTTAGTTTAGCGTGTCCATTAGGAGTCCATCTGGTACGTTTACATTTTGTATTTTTTATATTATACTGGTATCGACTTAATGCTAACCTTCCATTGGTATAAAAATTTGCACACTCCTGTTTGTTTTTTGTTGGTTACAATACAGTCTTATAAAATTCATCTCCTTTTTATTTTCCGAAACCCTACCTACATGACAGATAACTACTTGGCCCACTATCCTGAGCTCTGGTCTCTGCTCTGCCGCAAAATTACACTATATACGAGGATGTCTTGTTTCAATGTATACCGTTTTGCAAAATAACCTGACGTTCTGGAATTTTTTGAGTATTTTTCTAGTTTTCAGAACACCTAAATACATAGAAATCAGTTGAAAACATCCAGACAGCATTTTTGTTGTAGACCTGTGTTGTTAATATCAAATATAT
This sequence comes from Limnephilus marmoratus, assembly GCA_917880885.1. NCBI lineage: Eukaryota > Metazoa > Arthropoda > Insecta > Trichoptera > Limnephilidae > Limnephilus > Limnephilus marmoratus. Next base: position 28,231,593 of record OU862916.1, read on the forward strand.
ATATTTTTTTTGTTTACCTGCAACCTCCCACCAAAATCAGAACAGACGTTGCCCAGTGAGGTGGCTAACGTTAACACATAAATAATTCAGGCGCACACGAGCAACTACAGTTGCGAGCAAAAGTTGCGTCTGTCAGTTTCAAATCAGTTTCACGCAACCGGCAGTGCTGAACGCACGCGACGCGTTGCATCATTTGTGCCTGATACTTTTTTGTTTGACGTTTGACAGAAATGGGATCGGAACATGAAAGTAATATTAGATTTGTCCTGGAAGTGGAAAAAATGCATGTTTATGTAACCATACTTTACCAAATACGTAAAAAGGGATTTAATGGAGAAGGCATGGATTAGTATTGAACAAAAGTCATATGACATCACTTGACATCGTGTTTACTGCGCGGCTGCACGTGAAAAATGATCAAGTTCAGTATGTTTCGGGTAGCGCCGTGTACGGAGACCAGCATAAAAAAGTAGTATATCAGCAGGGTACTTATGATTGCGTCACAATTACGTAGATTGTAAGTATCTCCATGAACGGAGGGCCTTACGAATTAGGAGTTGCGCACACGAGGCAATGCGACATTAGGATTACTTTTTAATAAAACGAATGGATTTTGAAATAGTTGCAAAAATGTTGCCGCAACTGAAGTTGGACATAATGTAAAAGATCAAATAATAGACCACCGGGTTACCATAAACACAAACGTACAGTGGGAGTGGGGATTTATTTTTGAAACTGAACGACATAGGGAGTGGAAAGGAAGGGAAAAGAAACGATGTTATCTTTCCTCCTTTTTCTCCACAGGTAATTTTTCATCCTTTCCGAATATTTTCTTCATCCATAAACAAAATACCAAAAGCTTCGCGGGAGAGTCTGAATGGGGTCTTCTAGTATTTTATATTTTCGTAAATGTAAATTATGATGTAAATACTCGTAGCCTACTAAAAATACGTAAATTTTGATGTAAATATTTAAAATTCGTTTTTCGATTCCTCCAAAAATGACGTACTTATTAGCTTTCAAAGTGAACTCTGATAAAAAAATTTGCAATGGTGTCTCGTGACGTCACATTCGGACACAACTTACATTCAGTACAATCATTTCTTATTCGAATGGCAGTGCTGCACTACCGCTGCTGCGTGTGTGCTAAGTGTAGGTATATTTCGTAGGCTTTGCGGCCAATCGCAAATATCAACATTTTGACGGCTTATATCTCGGTAATTAATATGATACATTTGTGAAGCACGAAATCAGTTCAATTTTGAAAATGACAAATAAAAAAAAAATTAATTAAGTTACTAAAAATAATACATCATAGTTAGTTCCTCTATCGTTTTTCTGAATTCTTCTAATCAGATATAAATTCAAAGCACCAGAGTTACAGACAGATAGAAGCACAAAAATGAATTCTTCTAATCAGACATAAATTCAAAGCACCAGAGTTACAGACAGATAGAAGCACAAAAGTGTGATTTAACTGACCTCGACACCACCCTCGGTAGCCAGTCCCCGCCGCAGTATTTGACCAGGACTGGGTCGTTAGTGGAGCCCCCGTCGTAGAAGATGAGATGGTCCCTCTCCCCGGTGCACTCCTTCCACGCCCTCAGAGCTCGCCCAGTTTTGTTGAGACTGCGAAAATAACGTCATTATTAGAATGGAGGCCGAAACACATCTACACATAATAAGCTCATATAAACTATATCAAATGAGAACGATATATATTGCACTTTCTCAATCTATAATAGAATACGGAATCATTGTTTGAGGGGGAGTAACAAACTCAGCTATCGATCTTATGGAAATCGCACAGAAAACCATCTCAAAGGCAATAATTATAAAACAGAATGACTGACGTAGATCAAATATTCAACATGTTTGTCCTATTAGACAAATGCCAAACGACAAACTATATAAAAAAACACTAGTAAACTTGGTGAAATGTGTGCTTAAGTACTTCGAAGCAATACCGTGTTGCCAGCTTCATTCCACTGCAAGCTGGCATTACAGTATACTTGAAGTTGGTTTTTTGAATTTAGCTTTGGTGTAGCCGTCAATTACCGGATACCAAGAACTATTGAGCTTAGGATTTTTATGAATTTCAATTGCCTCTGTAATTAGGCGTGCTCTATAAGTTTTGGGTCCTCCCAGAACTTCAGGAACAAATCCAAAGTAATGGCCGGTTTCAATTAAGTGCTCGGCGATTGCCGATTTGTCAGGGTGGCCAAGTTTATACGCTCGAAAGTGTTCCGATATCCTTTTGGAGATCGTATCACTAGTAAACTTGTTTTTTTACAAAAAAACATAACTCCGATGGTAAACACAAGCTTTGGACAAAGACACCCCAAATACCAGACAATCAGAGCATTCAACAATCTTTTATTCCATTCAAAAAATGAGCGGAACCAAAAAATTTCGGAAATTTTGCAAAGCGGAAATACTCTGACCTGACAAAAGATGCCAGAAGCATTAGAGCAGTTTTGGAAAGGCCAAAAAAATTTGATTATTTTATTTCGTCAGTCATAAATGGTTCGACTTTTTCAATTATTAGCTACATCGTTGAATCTTTTAATCAACACATAATTGCACATGACAACTTATGAGAATATCTTACCTTGCCATGGAGATTGATCTTTTCATTTGCATCTTGTGTTCAGCCTCCTGTCTTACGGCTATCATGGCGTGCTTGCAGGTTGGTACCGTTTTCTGTCGCAAACTCCAGTAGCATGTCACGTTTCTAGATATAAACAAAAATATTAATTAGTGACAGCACCCCTTTAGCAATTTAATAACCAGTGGAGCGCGTTTTGCCACAATATGGCACTATTTTATTTTTTATTTTATTTTACTTTATTTGGGAAACAAACAGTTGTACATATTTTATTAAATAATTACATTTGACAAATTTGCATGAACCAGTGAAGTTTCCACATTTGAGAATATAGAATTTAAAGAAAAAACAAAAAACTCATTAATATAAGAAGTTATACATACATAATACCTAACTAGATTACAGAAAATCAGATGAAACCAACATAATAAAATCAGATGAAACCAACATAATAATTCATACGAAAATCAGATGAAACCAACATAATAAGAGAAAAACAATAAAATAAGGCACACAGCAGGATTCACGATCAACAATCTGTTTTAATCTTCTCCGTTACATATTTTGTGAATTGAACTGAGGACAAATGGAAAATATCAGCGTCTGAAAGGATATTGTTATATTTTGTGCACGTCCTTTTCAGAAATGTATGTTGTGAGTAGTTAGTTTTTTATTGTGGGATGTGGAATAGTTTGTTTGTTCTTGTATTACATACTGGACAGTGGAAATGGATGTTTTCCAGAAGATAGTTGCTGTCAACAGCGTTGTTGATGATTTTGTATAAAAATTTCTGGTCGGATATATTTCTTCTCTCTTCTAGTGCTTCTTCTACTATTTGAAATACTTCGGATTGCTTTGCCGCCAATTTTGGCAAATTTTTCCTTATTTGTAAGTAATTAAGTATTAACAGTAATAATTGTAGGCTCTGAATAGAAATAGAGAAATATTGCTTTCCACGCAATCACTAAGATATTCAATACAATTGGTATGAATTTCGGCATCTAAATGCGCAGGATGTTAAGGGACCTACTTGCCTCACTTTAACCAGAGATTCCTGATATCATTTGTAATAAAAAATTTAGTTCTCCGGTGACATTTTTGTTTTTACAACTAAAACATTAAAAAAAATCGGTAGGGACCGAACGGTTAGGGTTGCGGTGAGACGTTAGGCGTCTAATCGGCCGAGTGACCAGTGATGACACGTGGAAGATTTTTTTGTTTGGTTTTGAAAAAGTATATATAAAAAGATATAAAAAAATCACCGGTGACCAAAATTTCATTTACTTTTTTTCTCCAAATAATGTCAGGAATCACTGGTTAAAGTTAGTCAAGTATGTTCCATAACAACCTGTGTACATTTTTTAACTCATTTTTTTTAAAAATATTGTCACTAGATTGAATAAGGCTCAAAAGAATATTTCCTTGAATTTATATATATGAATACGAACGAAGCAAGGAATGTTTGTCAGGGAAAGTTTGTATGGCGTTTCGTTCTCTCGGCTTACCCCTGCGAGAAATGGCGTGGTTTTATTTTTTAGTCCAAATAGTATTTGGAATCAAAGGTTAAAGTAAGTCAATTACTTCCCATACCGTGTACGGTGAAAAAATTAAACTAGCGTACAATTTATACTTCATTTTATTTATCGTTAATAAAACCCGTTATCCAGAGCGGAAGGTTATTTTCATTTTTCCTTTAATTTCCGAAACGAAACGTGGCAACGGCCTTCTAAAATGTTTAATGTGCAGATATTTGTATAACCATATTACTATAAATAAAAAATATAGTCGATTAAGCGGTAGATTAAACAAACATCTCACATTTATAAACGTTTGAAGATTAGTAAGGAAAAAAGCTACTTAGTACTACTAACTCTTGGGAATTACTGATAAGTCTTACGGATTAGTTAACAATGTATTATGTGGTATATATACTTCAGATGTCATCCTTTGACTCTTGGAAAAGTGGTGGTAAGTTTCCTACCCATCCTCTAATTAGCAAAGTAATGGTTGGATCATTAGAAAATGATATTGTGAGTAGAGGCATGATCAGCACTTCGAGCCACGAGTATAACCAACTCCCTATCTCTGATGTTTCGTCCTTTACAAAAAAAAAAACTTATTTAAACTGAACAGGACAAGAAGTTTAGAAAAAAATCAGAGCTTCGAAAGTTAACAAATTTGCACTGATTTTCATTCCTTAATGAACGAGGTCTACTTTTCGAACATTTCTACAATGATCCTGTATAGGATGTTATGTCACGTACTTGACATATTTGCCAGTTATTCCTGGAGATTTGGAGCAAAGAATTCCTGATTATTTGGAGCAAAAAATTTCATTGAAATTTTGGTCTCCGGTGACTATTTTTAAGTTTTTTGCTCAATCTCTCACCCCGACCCAAACTGTCCAACACCTAATGTTTTCCTACCTACGTACGTCAAGTACGTTCCCACCCCGTAAAATAAAATTCCCAATATATGAGAATCGTGCCTAACTAACTAACCATCACGCGAGGGTAGGCAGAGAGGACGGACCGCCAAACAACTCGGTCTTGGCACACACTCTTTGCCTCAGTCACATTCATACATCGCCTCATACATTCTCTTCTATTATTCTGACTTTTGATATAGCCCGACTCAAGCATCCGATTCACTTGATCGTGCCATGTCTTCCTCGGGCGTCCCCGAGTTCTTCTACCATTCACATTCGCGTCGTACTTTTACCATTTACCGTCGGTTCTTCTACCATTCACATTCTTACACTACTTTCTTCGTTCATTCGCTCTACATGCCCAAACCATCTGAGTGTCCTTTTTTATCTTCTCATTATGCTTACATCAGCCTTACATTCTTTGCGGATATCCACATTTTTCACACGATCACACATTGTTTTACCATACATACGTCTCAGGGATCTCATTTCAACAGCATTCAATATACTTTCATCCTTCCCTCTGCCAGTTCCATGCCTCACTGCCATACATCAGGGTAGGTACCAGGACTCCATTGTGGACTGCTAGCTTCGCTTCTTTTGACAGTTTTTTATTAGGCCAACGGCGTTCAGTCCACCATTAACGGAGTTACCAGCATTCACCCTTCTTTCAATATCTCTATCAGCCTTCCCATCTCTCGTAAACATACTACCCAGATACACAAACTCATCCACCTGCTCCGAGTATTCATCATTCACAGCTATATTGCATACTGTTTTCGTACTCTCTCTTTCAAGCACTGTGACTTTAAACTTACTTACATTCATTATTAACTCATTATTCATACATACGTCGTTCATCCTAGATACAAGCAGGGCTGGGCAGTATTTGAAATACTTGTAATTGAAATACGTATTTGAAATACAAATACGTATTTTGTATTTGTATTTCAATTACTTCCTAAAAATGTATTTTGTAATTGGTATTTCAATTACCTGGGGCTGAGGTATTTTGTAATTTGTATTTCAAATACTTATGGCTTCAAAATACATTTTCAAATACATTTAGCGATCTTAATAATGATAATGAAAAATAAACTGACATAGATAATACGTAGACTAAAAACGCTAGAATCCAGAGCTATATGTTATGTGTGTTAATATTTAGAGTTGGCAACACGTCCTGTGCTATAATAGCACTGTACATTTTCTATCATATTTGTATCATATTATGTAATGCTTGTCATTGCTTTGTATTGTACATTTTTGTGTCATAGTATTAGATCAAGCACTATAGGAATAATTTGACTGAATACTAAACTATTTTTAAGTTAATTACAGTAGAGCGCACTTGAAGTGAAATAACTAGTGTCCGACCGAAACAGGATTTTCTACCGAAAACGAAACCGAATATTCGATATCTTTCTCAGTTTCGGCCGAAACCGAAACCGAAACTTTTTTAGACATGTTAAAAATCTATTGTTTACTGAAATTCGGCTTATTTTTTACACTTTTATTCACTATAAAGTAAGGACCTCATAAATTGAGTATTATAATTTTAATTGCGTTTACAATCACAACATTTTTTTACATTAACTCCACATGAGAGACCCTGAGGAAAATAATTTCCCTCGGGGCGTATGTCATCTTTGAAGATGCTGTATGGAGGGTCTTTTTGGGGAGAGGAAGGAGGGAGGAAACATAGAGGCCAGGTTCCACAGCCGAGCTGTTGAACTCAAGAATGAGTCATAGAAACGACCCGTTCTCGTGTGACTATATAGTATATTTCGGATAGCGCCGTGTACGGAGACAAGCATTAAAAAGTAGTATGTATATCAACAGGGTACTTGTGGTTTCGTCACAATTTCGAAGATTGTAAGTATCTCCATGAACGGAGGGCCTTACACCAAGCACATCAAAGGAGGGACTGTTCAGAAGATCGCTTCCGTTGAAGGAGACTAGATTTTAATTTTTATTTACACTTGTTAAATAAAATTAAAATTAGAATGAAATAAATAAAAATAATTGAAGTTTGTGATTACATAAACTCACAACACAAGCACGCCGGACCGGCCAGCGAACTCAGTTGATGATGGTGGATGACACACGAGCCACGAACTCACCCGAAGTCAGTCAAACGGCACGCGATAATTCACAAATGCAGAGTTTCGGTGCGGCCGAAGGTTCGGCAGATTTTCTGCCGAAACCGAAACTGATGCCGAAACTAGATTTTTTTACCGAACCTTGACGAAACCGAAACCGAACCTTCGGTCGGTCACTAGAAATAACACAAAATAGCGCTATACAAATGTCGTGTTATAATAATAATATATTATTATTATATTACCTAACACCTGAGTCCTTTACCACAAATTTTATAAGTGAAGCGGAGATGAGATGTGTCTTTTGAGCAATATGATTGGTCAATTTTTGCACGTCTCTGTTTCACTCTGCTCAACATTGCTTCTATGGAAACGCACCCTTAGATAAGGGCATTTACGACAATTTATTGCAACCAAAGGTTCTACCAAAACCAAATGTATTTTGTATTTTGTAATTTGTATTTTGTATTTGAAAGAAAAAAATGGTTAAAATACTGTATTTTGTATTTTGTATTTCAAATACACGACTTGAAAGTATTTTGTATTTCGTATTTTAAATACATGCGAAAAAGTATTTTGTAATTTGTATTTCAATTACAGCAAATCATGTATTTTGCCCAGCCCTGGATACAAGAGACTATAGATCTTCCATAGTGTTAGAAATCAGTACCGCATCATCAGCATACAACAGGCAACATACTTTCAGACTATTCAATTTCGCGCCCAATCCCACCTCTTTCAATTCTTGCGAGAATCGTGTCAGTTTCTTAATAATTGTTAAACCTATTCATCAGTTCTCTTCGCGTAATGTAGTATTTTCGTTTCAAATGAATATTTTTACACATCATTAATATCTTCAGCATTGTCACCAAAACCATTCACAAACATTCCAAATTAATGAAGTTGTCAAACAGACGAGTGAATCACAATAAGACATTTCCCAATATGCTGGGAATAACAACACAACATGTGAATCCAATAGCCACAATAATAACAAGGCGCTCGCCTGTTCGTCAGACAATGTACAATGAACATTCTGGATTAATTATTCACACGTCACGGTATATCAATCCAAATACTGTAGAGTTACAATAGGTACAGCCACATACGAGTACAAGGACGGTGTGTTCCTTTCAAAGCGGGTTTCCTGTAAATGGATGAAAGGCGGATAAGGTTTATGGAATTATGGAGGATCATAATGAATCCTTTATTAATTTTCATCTTCGCTATGTTACTATGTTTACTTTGCATACCTATGGTAAATTCTTGCACACGAAATAATATAAAGTTTATTTTGAGTAAACGAACAGAGAAAACAGTGTAAGGAGAATATATGACGCAAAATTGAATGGCAGAAGAAGTTGGAGTCGCCAGAGAAAGACATGAAGTTATCGAGTGAAAAAAAATTTTTCATTAGGTCTTGTGAAGAGTCATAATACTGAAAGATTATGTATGAGGCGTTGCAATAATATGAATGAAACAAGGAGGGTGCGCCATTACACTGTTGGTTACGACTCCAGGAAAATGGATTGATGCATCTGTCAACCAGCTGCGTGGCAGGCTATATCAGGTCAAGGGAGACTCTCGGAACATCGCCTTGCACCTAAGTGGGAGGGATGGATTCGTACGTCCTTTACTCCTGGAGACACTGAACCCCAGAGTCCTAACCACCCATCATAACTGTTTTCCTTTATAGTATATCTCCTTCCTTTCCTCGAAAGACCCTCGACACAGCATCCCCAAAGAAATAGGATATCGGCGCTGAGGGCAATTAATTTCCTCAGAGCCCATATACACGCAACACACAAAACCAATATAAAACACGCAACACTCACAAACACACAAATAAATCACAATATATGCCGATTTTCATTTAATTTAATTTATTTAATTTCACTTAAATTTTTTATCTTTATTTTTAGTTTATATTTATCTTAATTTTAAGTGTTTTTTCGACACCAACATTTTTTTTTTCACAAAATGTATTATGTAATTCCTTATATTATAAAATGGGGGCCTCAGCACGGGTAAGCCACCCAGTGAGGCCAACATTACTGGATTGTATTATGAAATGTAAAATATTGTATCAAAATAAATAAAATAAATAAATGTAAAAAAAAAATCAGGTGACGAGTTGAAAAAGTAGCTATATGAAATACTCTTAATAGAAAAAAATTCTAAGTATTTCTCGAAATGTTACTTCACTCAGATGTCAAGAGATTTGCTCTATTTGAATAAGTCATGTTTTATTAAATATTTTCTCCGTATAATACTAAGAATCATTGGTAAAGTAGGTCAAGTAGGATCCTTAACACTCCATAAAATAAAATTCGGTCGCTTACGCCTATTAATTATAAAAGTTTTTTTTATGTTAGCATGCTCCTTCTATCATTAGTACTACATATCTCCAGTTAATTAACACCCCATAAAATAAAAATAAAAACGGTCACTAGGGCTATTAATTATAAATTATAACTATCAGTTAAAAAGCCGCTCCGCAGGTTTTTGCTGCTAGGCCCTGCGGAAGACTAAGCCCCGAACTAAATGCCGCCCGCAGTGCGGGCGGCATTTAGTTCGGCTTCGCCCAGTTTTAGTAGGAAGTAGGAACTGGTTCCAAAAATAGCCAGTTTCTCGGTCCACTGGGATCCAGTAGCAGCTAGCAGCTAGTCACCGAGACAAAGTAACCGTGACGCCGTAATATGTAATATACTCGTATATTGCATATAGCCTCTAACCGCCTATAAATCATAGTACTTATACCTAGGTAATATACGTCCATATGCGAGCTGCTTATGGAAGTAGCATCATCTTTTGGCAGATTATTGAACTAAAACCCGAATTACAAGAGTAGCTTTGCTTGAAATTTCACGAACACAGATGTTATTGTGGCGCGGCTGTAAGGCGTTACGTCGGACATGCAATGGAAGTCGGGTTCTGGAATTCAACCACACGCAGATCCTAGGCTATTAATACTGTTTGATAGTTTTTTTTAATATTTGCGCTCTCCTTCAATCATAAGTATCTCGCTGTCATATCATCCTTCTGTGATATTTTTCTTATTTTTGAATGCTTATAACGGAGTCTTAACAACAACACTAGAAACAAAATGACTCATGATTTATTTATTTATTTACGCCCTTTTACGGGGCTTTACTTTGGTGATGATCAACGACATCCATAATAATGTAGTAAATTGTGTGTGAATGTGAATGTAGGTACGGTTTGAAAAATATAGTTTGAACTCACCTAGGGTACATGCCGGGGTAGTTGGGGCTTTGGAGTTTGCAGGGCTTTCTGTAGCACTCCTCGTAATTCCTGGTGCAGTAGGTCCCGGGAGACACCTGGCCACGCTCCAGTGGAACTGTCGGAGTGCCAAACCTGTCGAAAATAAAAACAATTACCACTCTGATATCTAACAGACTCTGAAATTACGTTTCAACAAATTATAGGGTAGTTCTATGGCGACACAAAAACATTCATATAGAGCTTTTCAGGCAATAATCAACAGTTTTTATTACTGTAATTTACCACCTTAATAATTTTGAATGTGTGTGATTTATTTTTTAATTCTCAAATCGAAGAAGCGGCCAACTCAAACTATAGAAGTCCTTTCCAATTTTGCGCGGCCTGTGTCCAATGAGCCGGCGTAGAGTGTGGGTTAGCATATGTACTAAAAAATAATGACTGCCAGTTTTATTTCTCGCGGCTTGGACGCATCGTAAAACTGGTCAAAGATGTAATTATCGTGATAGAAATTCGTAAAAGTAGTTATTACAGAAAATAAAATGTACAGTTGTACATTTTACCGCAGGACATAAAAATATTTAAGTTGGTAACTCATTTTCCACCGTTGAACATTCCATATTGGCAACTGCGGTTACTCTAATTAATTAAACTGGTAAAATTACTCTGGCATTCATAACAATGTAAAATAAATTGTCTGCAATTGAATTAGACGGTGAACTTTTATTAGTATTAGGCTTTAATTTTTTACGGCAAAGCGTTGGAGGGAAAAATAAATTTAACTCCTTGTCAACGATAAATTATAATACATTATTTACCACAACGTACAGCTTATTTACCACAACGTACAGCTTATTTATCACAAAATTTCATCAACAAAGAGTAGATAAAACTGACTTTTTTTACATTAAGAGCGTTTAACCAGCCAGCGGACGAAAATCCACATTTCGTCGAAAGTTGTTCTTACGATCGTGCAGGTCGGTTACAACGAGAAAGATTAATTATTCTCCGTACCAGCTTTTTTAAATTATAACTCAATATCGAATTTATTTCAATTCAAATTAGCTTTAATTTATACCTGCATCCAAAAATGCTGATAAAACTATTAAAATAGTGTACTTTTTGTAGTTATTTTTTGATTATAAGTATTTATCATTTTTCAATAATGTCTAAATTTAATAAGAATGTTAAAAAAATCTGAAATATATTAGTTTGTAAGTGCGCAAATAAATACACAAATGGACCAATTTTCGTCAAGAAACACATGTACGTAAATATTTTTTAATGATTTTATTGAAACTAAAATTAAAATTCTAAAACATGCGTTTGCTAGATAATGTATTGATTTATTTTACTGCATGATTATATTATTTGAAATGTGTACGGTATAATTGTTTTGCATGACCGATATTTGCGTGTGTTATTTTTATTAAATTGTGAAATTATTAACCCCGATACAGGCGAACCCTAGTGGGGTTAATAATTACATGCTAAAAATATATGTGTATAAATTGTGAAGAAGCAATAAATAAATAAATAAATAATACAAAATCTTTTTTGAAAATTTAACAAATCTGCCAACGACCTATGGAATTACGTTATTATACTAAAAATTAAAAAATTTTCTCAAAATTTATTATATGCGAATGCTAGATAAAAGAACAATCTTTCGAAATCCATTTAAAATTTTTTGTGGAAAAGAGTCAATACGTCTAAAATCTGATTTGAAAATGACATATTTCTGATTTTCTCTGGTAATGCCCTCTTAACTCCACACAAGACGCCCTGAGAAATTGATTTCCCTCAAGGTAGAGATACATATTTTTTGGGTTAAATTATGAAACATGTACTGTGACTCTCAATAATTATTTTTGTACCCAAGATTTACTTGAAAAAAAAGCAATTGATGCAGTTTTTTTTTTTTTTTTAAATTAACTCCACACAGGAGGCCTTGGGGAAAATAATTTCCCTCAGGGCCTATGTCATCTGGGATGCTGTGTGGAGGGTCTTTTTGAGGAGAGGAAGGAATGAACATTGATCTTGATGAGACCCATGTTGGAGGAAGGAGGAAACATAGAGGCCGGCAAATCATTCCACAGCCGAGCTGTTGAACGCAAGAACGAGTCGAAGAAACGACCCGTTCTCATGTGACAAATTTCAACCGTGTACAAATGTTGGACACGCGTTTGGCGTGTTTCCCGACTATGCACCGGTGCCGAAGGGATCAATGATGCTAGTTTCTCGGAGCGTCTTCCTATGTAATACCGATAGAACAAGAATAGCATTCCCACCGACGCCTGTGCTCTAAAGATTGCATCCGTTTGTTAAAATGGGAGAATCTATTAAACGGACCGCCCGAGTCGAGGGTATTTTTCAGGTATTTTGGAGCTCCAGACCAGAGGTGGCTGCCAAATTCAACCATGGGGCGCACTTGTGATTTGTACATGGTTAGGTATCTATAGCAGTTACTAACTGACCATCACACCTTTTTATCTGGGTAGGCAAAAGGGATAGACTAACAAAACTTTGTCTTGACACACACTCATTGCTTCAATCACAGTCTGAAATTCTGATACGTACACGTACAGTCTGATATTCTGTTACACACATAGTCTGATAAGGGAACGTACCAATACTACGAACGAACGACCCACTTTTTGCAATTTTTAACCCCCCCTCTCCCCTCGGTGACCACGTGTAGTATATTCTAAGACCCCCCCCCTCCCACTACAGTTTTCACGTAGTAATTCATAAATATGGTTTTGAGTCATTTCTTGGAAACAAAAGGTTTGAAAGAATATTTGGCTTATATTTTTGTCTTTATTAATACGGCGCTTGCTGCGTGACGGCAAGAGTGCATGCATAGATACCTATAATTACAAGTGGAAAAAATATTATCTAGATAAAACTTATGTCAAAACATATTATAACCAGAACTTAATTTAGATTTCTAGATTGCCTACTGAGAAAAACCTAAGCCCCCCGCCCCTTATTATGACCAAGCGTGATATGACCTTCCTGAATGGGTCACGTGGTATGGGTACGTTCCCTAATCTGATACATGGATACTACCGATTTGCTCACTTGAACCGATTCAAGTTTTTTATTCACTTGATCGTGTCAAGTCTTCTTTGGGCATCCCCGACTTCCTCGTCATCTTCCGCGTTGTATATTTTCCTTACACATCTTTTTTAGTTCATCTGCTCTAGATGCCCAAATCATCTAAACGTTCTTTTAATCTTAACCATTACGCTTACACCAGTTTTGCATTATATCAACACAAAAATAAGAGTAAGTAAATATAATTAAAAGCAATAAAATACTGTAACGAACCATTAAAATTTTGCCTTTCAAATGTGGGATATAAGTTTCCATCAATAAAGGCCTGAGTCAACCCGTCGGTCGTCACTTTGCTTTTGTCAAATTTCGCTGAATTATATTATTAATTACATTTGTTTGATCCTCCTAGGATTCTCTTTTATCTGTGTGTGCAATGTGTATTCTTTGCAAAGTACACCTTGTAAATATCATTAAGAAATTACTTAACGCGTTACAGTTGGCTTAACAGACTTTGCAAGTGTTTTGAGATCTTTTACGGTAATAATGCATACTTAACGAGAACTTGTATTTAAATTGTAGATTCAAGCCTTGTACGGTTTTTTGTTGAGAAAATATGATTTCAGTGAAGGAAATTCTTGCATATTAGGTTTTTCTAAGCACTGTCTATGGCTGCGTACTTAGATTAATATTAACGATGAATGAAACATTAGTGCACTTTCGTTCTCAGGCAAGTGATTTATGTTACCTTGAATTATCATCGCGCGAATGGTGAAAGCTGGGAACCGTAAAATTTTCTCTTTTTAACAAGTTTTTTAGCAACTTTGTAGTCCAGCTTGACCTCAAAAATCGAATAATCCTTTCTCTAAATTGAAAGATTCTGTTAGAATTCGGAAGATAACCCAATGTTGATGCAAAATCGATTAAACATATTGGAAAACTGACATTGGCCCTTTTGGAAGTAAGCCACATAATTATTGGTTTCCTTGGAACAAAGATTTATAAAAGTTTCAAGAAGGCTACAGAAATTAATTGCGTCCAAAATTATCTGTCGAAATTATTGCGCGAAATTCTCATAGAGAAAATTCAGCAATTTAATAATTCCTCGGTGTCAAATTTTGCCCATTAATTGAAAACGAAAATGAAAACCCGAAATACAAGTCCGTGAATTTCTTTGAAAGTGAAACGAGAAAAATAAAACAAATCGCGAGGCGTCGGGCCGCTCCACTAGTTTACTCCGCAAATTTCACAAACAATTCCAGGCATCTCTCAGTCAGCGAATTCTTTTCGAGTCAGACTCCAATCGCCGCGCCCCGGCTGAATTTTCTCAAAAGTGTGAATTCTGACTGCAAGGCGTTCAAACTAACACCGTTGAAAATGTTTCTGGTTTCAATCTTATGATAGGTTTTGTGTTAACTTCAAATTTGCTAAAGTTACATGAAGAGTTTCGATAAACATAAACTGGAGTACATAGTTATGTTGTGACTACCGTGGTTTTCCAAAGCGTTAAATTATTCTAAAGTTTTGTTTTCTTCACAACAAAATTTATGCGTAGTACCACTTTAGATAGGAAAAAGCAATGTGTCGTTTATAATGTTTGTCAGGGCATTTTCAATTTTTGTATGCGTGCGGAGTATTCATTGAACGTCACATGAAACTGTCAGCAAACGGATGCAAAAAAAAATTAAAAAATAAAACCGCTTTCTGATTTTTGCGACACAACATGCAAATGCAACAAATTAACAGTGTTGTTATGCATGCCCGCTCGGTTCGCAGTTCGTGCGCACACCAACGGCCATACTAGGGTTTTTTTTTTAATGCAACTTTTGTTGTGTTGCTAATAATATCTGTACTGCCTATAATGATTAGGAAGAATTTAACTTTGACCTTATATGCATTTATGTAGAACAATATGTAAGTTATAGCCCTGTAGGAGATAACTGTTTTAATACGATACAAAAATTTTGACGCTAGGTGATAATATGATATTTTTTTATTTTTTATTT
Organism: Limnephilus marmoratus; assembly: GCA_917880885.1. Classification (NCBI taxonomy): domain Eukaryota; kingdom Metazoa; phylum Arthropoda; class Insecta; order Trichoptera; family Limnephilidae; genus Limnephilus; species Limnephilus marmoratus. Next base: position 28,247,037 of record OU862916.1, read on the forward strand.
TATTTATTTATTCAACGCCCAGAGGGCTTTTACATGTTTTGTAGTACAATGATGACAGATGATTTTTCAATAGATAATGAAATAACAAAAATAAAATTAGATAAAAAATGCACACAAGTCACAAAAATACAAAAAAATACAGCGATTTGATAAGTTTACAAAAATACACAAATGTTTAGTAATAGTTTTGGAATATGTTTTTTACAACATCCACAAAATTCGCCAAGTTGATGTTAAATATGTCGACATCACCTAAGTACTGATTCCCCATAGTGTGAAATCGTTGTATAGGAGAGTGGGCAATGTAGTTCCGCTTGTGAATGCTGCAGTAGAATAATGTATTTTGTCGCGTGGTTACTGTCGGTATTCGTAAGTTTATGAGTTGTAGGAGTTCGCAACAGTCGAATTTAGAGTTAAGTATTTTGAATAAAAATGTTAAGTCGTTTATTTTACGTCTGTCTTCTAGTGTATGTATTTTTAGAATATTTAGTAATAGATTATATTTTAAGTCTTCTAGTGGGATACTTAATTTAAACTTTATAAAACGCAGAAATTTTTTTGTATTCGCTCAATATTATTAACGTGAATTTTGTAAGATGGAGACCAAACTACGAGTTATATTCAATTTGGCTTCTAACTAGAGATACATATAATAGTTTAATGGCTTCTATGGAACTAAAGTTTTTAGTTGTTCTTAATACGAAGCCTAGTGTTTTCATACCTTTGTTCATAATTTGGTGGATATGATTTGCGAAACTTAGTTTTTATCCAAAATAATTCCAAGATCTCTCATTTCCGTGACTCTTTCTAAAGCTGTGTTATTGATGGAATATTCAAATAAAACAGGATTTTTATTTCTAAAGAAAGTCAAGGTTTTACACTTTTCTATATTTAAAAATAAATTATTTTGAACGCACCAATCTTTAAACTTACTAATATTTGACTGTAGTATATGGCAATGATTTATATCTGTTATTTTCTTGTATAGCTTGATGTCATCAGCAAAGAGCAATACCTCGACATCATTGAAGCAATTGGTTATATCATTGATGAAAATGAGGAACAAAACCGGGCCAAGGTGACTACCCTGCGGTAGGCCACTAGTAGCCCACCCCCAATGATATGAAATTAGGTAGATACAATTAAATATAAAATTATTTAAGAACCCTGTCTTGAAGGAGGCAGCATCGGCACACAAAATGCAAATAGAGAGTATGAAAATATTTTTTAAATTTTCAAAATCACGGCAGTGAGAATTGCCTGTCTAACATTCATCAAAATTAATATTATGGACATACTTAGTCATGTTTAATGTGACAGCATTTTTTTTTGTTTGACATTAGTTTTGGATGTTTCGGGGCCTGCAAATGGGATTGCCTGGGCACGATCTGGAAATTTCGCTACCCCACTGAAATAAATTGTGAATGTATTTAATGTAAGTATATAAGATAAAAGATTTTCAATACCGTTCAGTTCTCAGCCCGCACAAACTTTGTACAATTAAGTCCCTCTTCTTTCGTAATTTGCTCCCCGAAATTGGGCGAAGCTGAGAATGGGCGTGATAAAATACTAATCAATGTGGTTACATTACTTCTTTTCACTTCGCCCTCTTATTATCTGAATTTCTATTGAAATATGCGTATTAAAACAAATTTATTGAAAAAATATATAAAAGGTGTAGAGAAATTTACTTTTTTGATAATTATCGAAGATGTCCCTCAAATAACAGTCTATGTAATAATTAAAGTAGGTGACCGACCGAAGGATTGGATTCGGTTTCAGTTTCGGCAAAAAAATCTAATTTCGTCATCAGTTTCGGTTTCGACAGAAAATCTGCCGAACCTTCGACCGCAGCGAAACTCTACGTTCGGGAATTATCGCGCGTCGTTCAGCTAACTTCGGGTGAGTTGGTGGCTCGTGTGTCACCCGCCATCACCAGCAACATGCATAATTAATGTGAGTGTTGACTATTGCCACATTTTTGTTCCAAGAAGTTAACATGTTTGTTAATTTTTGTGTGTTATATAGCAGTAATGTAATTTTTTTTCACATACTTCAATTTTTGTTTTTTTTTATATTTCATTTAACACGTGTCAAGTGTCTGTCTGTCTGTAAAAGTGTAAAAAACAAGCCAATTTTCAGTAAACAATAGATTTTTAACATGTCTAAAAAAGTTTCGGTTTCGGTTTCGATAGAAAGTCCTGTTTCGGTCGGACACTAATTCATTTTATTGTTTTAAACTTTTTTGGGTAAATATTTTTTTTACACTGGCGACATTCGAACCACAACTTGATTTGAAAAAAATCTTACCAAATAACAAGGGTCTAATAATCACTCCAATAATTTAGGAAGTCTTTTTAAGAAAGGAAGGATAGGAAGTTCTAGGAAGGAAAAGGGTATTAGGAATGGGTAGGAATCTGGGGGTCAGTGTGTTCAGGAGTGACAGACGTAAAAATCCATCCCTCCCACTGCGGTGCAAGGCGATGTTCCGAGAGAGTACGGCTGGAGAAGTCAAACGGACTCCCTCAACCATTCTCTGCCGATCCGGCCTGCCAAGCGGCTTGTGGGCAGATGCATCCGCCTCCAAGACCCGGACAAAACTCATTCTATGAACCCGGGCACCCCTGCTAAGTCACCAAACGTGGCGAACCACTTGGAATGACCTATGGCAGAGGTGTTGGTTATCCAATAAATGGTTCCCTTCTTCTTCTTCTTGTGCCCTGTCCGTTCAACGGACGTTGGCTATGCGGACTTTGTTTACTGCGGCCTGGAACAGCTCCACGGTAGACTGGCCAAACCACTGTCTCAGGTGTTTCAGCCATGAGGTTCTCCTTCTTCCAGGGCCCCGTCTTCCGCCAATCTTTCCCTGCATTATGAGATGCAGTATCTCATACTTCTCTGGATGTCTCATCACCTGTCCAAGATATTGAAGTTTTCGGGTTTTTATAGTTTTAATTACTTCCTTTTCTTTATTCATCCGAACCATAACATCTTCATTTGTAACTATGTCCATCCAGCTTATTTTAAGTATTCTTCAGTAGATCCACATCTCGAATGCCTAAAGTCGCCTTGGTTCCTACTGTTCCTAGTCAAATGGTTTCCGGGGCGGCGAAACCCGTACCTGCCTTCCAAATTGTAAATTAATTATAATTGTAATTAAATTTATGGTAATATTGTGAGAAATTTTGGAATACTGAGAGGCTAAAGAGACAAACGGGAAAAGAGTCAAAAACTGAAAGGTTAAGAACGACTTTGCTATTCAATATCAATAATTATTATGGAGGTGAATCACCTGGCGATTCTGAGGATATTTTCCAGCTTGAAATGATATGTAATAATAAATTATTACTATATTCTAAATTATTGAAATTCTGGAGGCGAATTGACGTAAGAATTTTATTTATTTTTTAAATTGGTTTTTACAGGTTTTGAATCCAGAGCCAGAGCCGACTAGGTGACAGATCTTCCACGAAGGTCATGTTTTAATTTTTTCAGGATTTATTTGTTACGTTTATTCACAGACCAATTTTCAATAATAACACAGTACAAAGAGTACAGAAAAACGAAGTAATGAACGTAGTACTAAAAATAGAAATGAACAAAGAGAATAGTGGGTAGTACCAAGCTACAAATTAGTTTCATTTGAGTAATACAATGACAAATTTTCCAAATACTTTCATCAACAGAAATATCGTGATTTCCGAACATTGTTTAGATGAAATACTCTCATGATTTATATGATGTTGTTTTCATATTGATATACATAGATGATTAACCAACCTCTATTTCTAAAGACATTTACCAAGGGATTATTTATATCATCGTAATGGACTGTACGGTTAACAAACAATTTACAAAGAAAAAACAGCATTACTTACATTGCAATAATGCCAGCGGAATCCTTTGATATTCATTAATTAATTTATCAACCAAAAAAAATAAAAGGTATTGACATTTGAATATTAGTAGACTTGCCATAAGTGATAAAAGCGTATTATTTCCCCCTCCCCATACCGGTTCCATTGGAACCGGCTGGGATTGAGTATGGCTTCGCGTGAATCTAAAAAATGTGACGTAATCATTCTACTGCGAGCCAGCGTCGAGCGCTCATCGGTGCATTTTACGAAATAACACCGCAAAAAACATGGTTTGTGTTTTGAAAACGTGTAAATATATACTATCACTCGAGATACATGGCGTGTGCTCGTCGATGTTTATTGGGGTAAGTATATTATGAAACATTTGAAAAAGTGTCCTAATTAAATATGGCAACAAAATATTGGAGTCTGAAAATAAGCGAAATTTACTTCGCCGTATTTAGACTTCGCAAATTTGTTCATTATGCGGCGAGCACAATTCGCGCTCCCTTGTAAAAGGTCTATTCATTCAAAAGCAGAGTTTACTTTTAAGAACTAAATGGTGATATTATAATGCGAGTTGCCTATATACTGTCATATTGGGTTATGAATCCAGAATCACATGTCTCCAAAGTCATCTTCCCGCTCTGCGCCCCGCTGTAGTTGTTGTCTACCCCTCACCTTTATATTCTGGTCTAGTAATATTTATATGTCTGTGCAGGGTTTCCCAAACTGTGTTCCGCGGAACACCAGGGTTCCGCGGAGCCTGAATAGGGGTTCCGCGAGAATTTGTCGGAAGAATTTCATTTGATATAGAATACACATATTCATATTTCAACTTGTATTGATATTATTCACATGAAATTATTATCTGTATGAATATTTCACAATAGTTCTTATGTTAGGTATTAGACACAGCTTCTTTCAGGTAGAGAGGTAGAGAGACTAAGCTTTATGGAAGTTGAAAGATCCGTTTATGTGGTTACCGCAGTAAATCTTCATTTCGCATACTAAAATTTTTTTTGAAATTTTTTACCGTGTTTTTAGTCAATAATCATAGGTATTCATAACATCTGTGTGATCTGGAAACAATAACAACGGGATAACGGACCTGCTTGTCTTTCATGAAATTTCTTTTCCCAAGGAACCCAACTACATTTTTTTTCGAAATCGACTTTACCTGAAAGTAAAATAATGTACAAATCTACCTGTTTTACCATATCCTTGATAGCAATTAGTCGAAACATAAATGCGCATGGTGCCGTAAATGTTGGTGAAAAAATCGAGTGAAAATAGTTTGTGGAAAATAATCGGTTATCAATGAAATATCGAAAGCCTAAAGGAGAACACAAACTTCATATCAAATAAATATAAGTGTACTCGTTTATCCACATTTCGAAATCAAAGGTTGGATCCATAATCATAAATTTGTAGAAAAAAAATTGAAAATAATTTTAGCAACAAGGAATGATTTCAGTTTTCAGGTACATTTTTGAGGCGGGTACCCAGAGGAAAAGCACTATTGAAACTTTGTGAACTTCGAAGTGAGTCATTGGTATTGTTGAATGCCCAAAATAATTCAGGGCAAAATTTTGTTGAAGATCAAATCCTTCATTTCTGATAAAACTTGCGTATCTGGCAGATATTTTTTCCAAGTGCAATGAAGTTAACTTACAAGGAAAAAAATATTACAATTTGTATACAAGATTTTTATACAATTTTTTTGTGAGATATAAAATTGCATCTTTTGATAAAAAATTAAAATTTTCTAAATTTAATCTGTTCAATCTAATCATTTTGATTGTTTTCCTGCCTTACAGGAATGTTCGAACGAATTAAAAAAAATTAAGTATATGAAGAGGTTTCCAAAGAAATTTTAGAACACCTACATAACTTGAAAACGACTCTTTTGCAATATTTTCCGAAAGCTAGTAAGGACGATTCCTAAGTTCGGAATCCGTTTTCCGTGACAGCTATAAACCAGTAGGCTTAAGTGCAAGTGAGTATGAAAATCTAATTGATTTAATTAGTGACTCTGACTTGAAACAAAAATAAAAAGATATAAAAAATAATAATAGTCAGCTTTTCAATGATTTCTTGGCGAATTTATCAAAATAATCTATTGTTGTTCCGTTTTCTACAAACTATTTATGTGAAGTGGGATTTTCTAATTATGCTGCAACAAGTCAAAAATACCACACCAGATATTAGAATTCAACTTACCAATATTTTGTCCGATATCAAGAAGATATAAAATTCACGGACTCAAATTCATCAATGTCATTAGGTGCTTAATTATTCCAATTTTTTGTCTATATTTCCATGTCTATTGTAGTCAGTGGCGTAGGTAGCATGGGTGGCACCCGGGGCGGAAAACGTGGTGTCACCCCCCCCCCCCCCCCAATTTCGACTTCACGAATGTGTAGAATTTTAGAAATAGGCTATTTTCGTCAATAAAAAGACCGTCAGGCACAAAATTCTCCCCGTTTTCTGACATCATTCCACTGGGAGCCATAGATCTACGAAAATAGAAATAACACCGTATTCAATATTTTTGTGACAATATCATTCGTAAATTCTTTTTCCACGGTCGGGTGTAACCTCCCGTCGGGTGTAGTGTCACCCCCCCGTCGACTGGCACCCGGGGCGATCCGCCCCCCCTCGCTACGCTACAGGTTGTAGTTTATATTTTGTTTATTTACTAAATAAATAATTTGTTTAATAACTTTTTTTTAATTCTTACTACACGAATTTCCCAACCTAAAAAATAAACTAAGGGTTCCGTAAAAATTTACGGGTTTGCAAAGTGTTCCATTACAAAAAAAGTTTGGGAAACCCTGGTCTATGGTATTGAGACATAATCGTCATAATTTTTATCAAAAGCATTTTTTGGTATTTGACATAATTGAAGGACAGTTTTGTGGTAGGACGTCAAAAGCCAGCATTACCAATTTTTCCATATTGTGACCAAAATACTATAATTTTTTTGCAATTATTGATTATTTTCGAACGGACCGCTTCACCCAACATCGGGCTCTTCTCATACGAAGATCAAGCAACAGAAATAATCTCAATTATCGGATTTTGCCAACCCTTGAAATTACCAATAATGGATACCATATAACAGCACTGATCCATAATTCATCAATGTAATTTTCATAATTCGAATCTCAAAGTAGGTATTCCGGGTTACGAATAATTTGACTACATTTGAAAAAAAAACCGAAACCCAACAATACTGGTTGGCAACTTAAAAAAGCTTCTCTCACGGCGCAACTCAACTGTACGATTTGAGAACCTAATTATATCAGCTTGTTTAGTAAACATATAATTTATTAATTATCAACCTTAACAATTATCTATTAACAACTATAAAATATGTATAATAATATTAATTAATAATTTATCATCATCCTGAACATTTTTTTCCTGCTCCGACATATCGCAAATTACTCGAAAAGTGACAGGCCTTGAGGTGCAGCAATGACAATCTGACAACCCGGCAGCTTAGACGCGCTGATCTAGCCGACTAGCACGGCGAGTTGCGAATGACTGTTTGCGTCGCCATTGACAACCTTTTCTTTGAGAAGTTGTCTGTGTGCGGACCGCAATTGAAATTCGCAAGTCGCTCAACTTGAGTGAGTTGCCAACTGTTTTTTTTTTCAGTTACCCCGTGAGCGGATGGACTAACTGCCATTAATAAAATCGGAAGTGGTTTCTTATGCAATATTATCACGCAATGAACTAACAGGTTTGATTAAAAAATTACCCATAATTTTGGCCTTATATTATCGCACGTTCTTTGCAAAATTAATAATGGGGGTTGATTAATATGCTGACACCAAAACTACAACGTTAGAAGTCATCACTGTTATATTAAATTATTAAATTTACCGAAGCAAACCGGTCGGATTGTTTCACAGAATTTGAACAAAGCTATAAATTTTAAAGTTAAAAATCGAATTCTGTTATAAATTCATCATGGACTGGTTGCTTCACAGTACTAGGATAGTAACAGGATTGCCATAGAAAGTGTATTTCAACATGTTCAAATTGTGTGAATATACAAATTCTATGGATATCATAACTGATAGAGGGTTCATAAAAGTTCACAGGGAAACACACCAGAACCAATAACATTTGTAAGAATTTTATTTCCGACAGCACTTTATTCATCCATGAATTAATATGCGCAATGTAAATACATACCTCACAATGGCTTCCATCTGAGAGACAAACTTGTATCGCAGCTTAAAGTCGAATGGCGCACTGGGGCGAGAATGAAACAGCTTCACGGAGACTGTGATCGTAGAAGTCTCGCTGTAGTAAACTGCATAACCCGACGAGGAACCGCACCATGATCCACCTGGATACAAAACAAAATGTTAACAACAAACAAAACACAACAAACCAAAACTTCTTTCATGAAATTCACATTTATTTCTATTGTGTTGAGTATTGGATCAAGTTTTAGTGAAGAATGACGTCAAAAATCATTACTAGGCTCAGGGTACCGAAGAAACCCCGTACTACGATAGCAAAAGGACGCAACGTAACATTGTAAAACAACGCGAACGTTTCTCTTCAATCGGAAATATTCTACTAGTTTTGTGATCAGTAGACCCCACATCTAATCGGTGTGTTTCTAAGGTCCTCTTAATCCAAAATTTCCACTGTGTTTATAAAATTTAAAGGTAGGTATTTAAGTAGGTACCAACTGAATTATAAAACATGTCTTTTATATTACTTTATTATTTCAAATAAGGAATTATATGAGTATATTTTCAATAATGAAAACCTGCGAATAAGCAAGACTAAGTACTGGTTGTTTCAAAAAATTTGACGAATTCATCAAATATTCGAAGTTAATTTTAAGGTTATATGTAGTTCTGTTCAAGTTATGTGATTATTTAAGATTCATGCTGCAACTGGTCTTTAATGATATAATAACAGAACTTGAATAGAACCTCCACAGAACGTGAAAATTAACTTTAAATATTTGATGAGTTCATCAATTTTTTGAAACAACCAGTCCTCGATGTCATGCTTGAAAAAATAATCTTTTCTGAAAAATTTAAACGGTCACCGTCAGGGAACGGAAAAACAAACAAATTTACAGAAAGACGTGGTTCAAAGTTGTCGGGTTAAATATGACTTCACTACGCTCAAAAATCGATAGTTGCAGAATAACTTGTCAATGTGGTCAGTTGCCTCAATTTTTGCTCTTCTTGCTGTGATATATAAGCATGTCTTAAAGCTTAAAGGTCGCTTTTGGTAAGGAAGGGTAAATGAATTCATTACAATATTATACACTTTAAATATTTTTTTAAAGAAATTTCATTTTATTAATATACCTACATAGAATTTTTCAAGTATTCTGGAAGGCAATTATAGAAATTGCCCTTCCCCCCCCCTCGTAGCTAATGGATTCCTTGCCATAGTATATATTTATGAAAGGTGTTATCATGTTGTCATGTGAAGTAAGTTTGTGCGTACTTGTGACGTTTTGATTAATTCCGTGCAACGTGCACGTAGGTACAACGTGTGAGTTTATTATTCATTCCCTCATCGCTGCAGGTACTTACTTCTACAGGTGCAGCACAAGTCGGTAATATTAATGTGTGTGCTTCATTCTAGGAAATTGAACATTTCTTAGTTGAATAATATAGGTAGAGCTTAATTTTTTTTTGTCTAACTCAGATTGTTCATCGAATTCGGTATATTTATTAAGAATTGCTTGAATTGGTGATTTCGAATCTAAAGCACAGAATCAAATTTTAATTAGATATTAACCTACTTCACAATATTAAATTGCTTTTCACAATACGCACAATTAGTTACCTACCTACAAGAATCTTGAAAATAATTCTTGGTAAACGTAATTTCACAAAAGCAAAACAAATATCAGAACTGCGTACAATTAATCTGGCAAAATAAATAGATTTTTTTCTAGAAGCTTAAAATAAAAAAAATTCTTTTCACTTTGTCCGTTTTGGAGGATCGTATCAATAAAAGAAAAAAACTTCTACGAATCAATCTTTTCTCATTATTTATAAACTGTAAACCCCAGTTATATTGTTCTAAAGAATATAAAAAAATTAGGTTAGTTTGTTTTCTTTGTATACCTATATGATTACCGCCCCCCAATCAACTTCCAACCATCTGAAACCATTAAAACTATGGCATCCCAGATTGGGATATGTTGTGATACAGAAGGAAGTAGTTAACGGAAGAAGATGGGGAATTGGAAGGTGGGAAAATATCTGGCTTTTCAGATCAGGTCAACAAACATTGCTAAAACCATTTCAAGCAACGTTTCACGTTCACGTTCACAACACCAAAAAGACATAGACGAACACCTCACTCAATCAAAAAACCAGAGCCAAGCAAATAGATATGCCAAATGTACCTCTATTTAATACTAGGTACCTTTGGACAAAAGAGCTTTGAATTTTTAGTAGTAAAGTTCTCTAACAAACTCCACATAGTATCAAACAAATTAAAACAAAAATCACAATGAAATAGTCAAATCTTGGCTTAAGGAACTGTCGGAAAAAGAACTGACTAGTATTTTTTTAAATCGTTATAAGAATTATTGAAAAACCATACCCAAACCATGAACTTGTAGCATTGATGTCGCTGAAAACCTATTCAAACTTAGCCACCCTCTACACAGGATTTCCTAGTAGGAAGGACTAAGAAAATAATCCTTTTCTCTTTTATACTCGTATGTATACTGCACATTTATTTTTTAAAAATGAAAATATTTTAATATGGTAATTAAAATAAAAATTAAATAAAAAAAATAAACGAAAAACAAGTCGGGAGCCTTTCTCCTCGACTACGAGGCCGTCAAAAATACATTATTCATATTAATTTCTGTAATGTTGCTTCTAACTATGGTTACTGCATAATAACCGTTTCTACCCTCGAAATCATTATCAACTATACTGTGTTTTAAGGGACGTACTTGACTTACTTTAACCAGTGATTCCTGACATTATTTGGAGTAAAAAATGTAAATGAAATTTTGGTCTTCGGTGACATTTTTTGACGATTTTTTTTTTTTAAATTTCTTTCTTCAAAATCAAACAAAAAAAATTTCTTCCGCATATTGTCACTGGTCACTCAGCCGGGTGTCCGACGAACCCCTTACCCCGCCTCCAATTGTTCAACAACTACCATTTTTTATGTTTTTGTAGAAAAAAAAAACATCAAAAATGTCACCAGAGACCAAAATTTCATTTACATTTTTTACTCCAAATAATTTCAGGAATCACTGGTTAAAGTAAGTCAAGTACGTCCCTTAACACCCTGTATGTTTTTTTAAGTTTAAGGACGGGTTGTTTCATTTAAGTGATTTGAACAATTCATCAAATTTCAAAGTTATTTTTCAGGTGAGAGTCCTATTCAAGTTCTGATATTGTTAGATGTGAAGTAACCACCCGTAATGATATTTTATTTTTTTTTATTTATCAAAAGTATACAATACAGAATATAGTATATTATATAAAGCATTGTACTCCCAGGAGTTAATAAACTCATTGCGGGAATGATACGCATTACATGAAACATATAGCTGTATGTATTAAATGGACATATGATGGGGACATACACAACATTATTATTTCAGAAAGTCATTAATAAGATGAAGTTTGAGCATGTTAGTTTGGGTATTTTTACATTGACTTGCACATTTGATCTCGTTGGGTAGTTGATTATATTTTGTGTGAGCTATGTATTCTAGGGATCTTAGTCCATATTTTGTTGATTTGATTTTTGGTATATGAAGTTTGTTGTGATTTCTTGTGTTGTGTTGGTGTACGTCGCAATTGTAATATAGTGTAGTGTTGGAATGTGCCGAGTGTTGAATTACTTGTAATATAGTTTTCGTTATTTCAAAAGTGGGAATGGTATTAAAAGGAAGTATTTGGGTGTTTCTGTAGATGTCTTTGACATGTGTGTCCCAAGGTAAACTGAAAATATTTCGCAGGGCTCTATTTTGGACGACTTGGACTTCTGAAATCATTTTTTTTGTAGCAAATCCCCAGATTCCGGCGAGATATATTTGATGTGAGTGAATCATAGCATGGTAAATCGATTTTAATAGAGAGGGAGGAAGTAACCCGCGAAGTCTATATAAAACATCAGTTACAGGAGTAATTTTGGATAGAACATGTTTAAATTGGTGATTCCATGTGAGTTGTGAATCAATGAAAAGGCCAAGATATTTTGTAACATCAGCCCTTTCAAGGCGGTTATTATCAAGACTTATATTAAGACTTACATTTTTTTTATTTGCAAACAGTATGTAATGTGTTTTTTTAATAAAACTATTATATTTTTTTATAAATATAATAATAAAACTTGTGTAGAACTTTCACAGAACTTAAAATTAACTTCTTTAGTGTATTGATTATTCATGTAGTTTCTGCTTCTTTGAATAGATTTCGATAACTTAGTTTGTGTAATGTGGCTGTTAAATAGAATGTCAAAAGAGTACCATCTATCGCCGATCGTGTCTTAGGTACGAACGGTTACTGAGATGGCCGCAGGTATCAGTGAGATTGGGCTCCCGGGCTCCCGCAGTCCGCTCGCTGCAGCAATAGAGCTACTTAGGAGGCATACATTAATTACGTGAGCTCAAAATGGCTCGAGGGGGGGGGGTCCAGCAAAATCTAACGTTACTTGAAAAGAATATACGAAGTGGCCCAAATTTTGCTCTCCAAGGGGGGGAGGGGTCTAGATTGAAAGAAAAACTGCTCACATAACTAATGCATGCCCCTTTATAGCCTCACATAGTTAGGACGTATGTCCAGTTTAATTAGTAATCACTAGAACCTATAACTTATTTGGAAGACGCCCAACACATCTTAAGTTGTCTTATTACTAGAAATTAAGAGACATTATCATCATCACTATTGGCTCTACAACCCCTGGTGGGTCTTGGCCTCCTCAAGAGTCTGCCTCCACTCATCTCGGTTTTGTGCCAGCTCTCTCCAGTTTAGAAGCTCCAAGATAGATATGACTTTGAGGACGTTGTCGCTCCATCTTAGTCTTGGTCTTCCCAGACTCCTTCGCCCTATTGGTCTAAGAGACATAACATCTACTAAATTTGATGAATTTTTCAAATTCTTTGAAACAACCTGTAAATGTAATAAACCTGTAATAAACCAAAACTACAAATAATTAACTCAAAATATCGATAGCCAACTGCTTCCGAAGCAACATAAATCACTAGAACCTGGACACTTTATTATCGCTAAAATAGCGGCTCATATAGAAAGATAATTTGCTTCCCTTATCTCCGAGAGAGGTTTAGTCTTTCTCAAATACATATCAAGCTAATACCTAGCTACTAATCTAAAAAACTGTTTGGTATTAAAAACAATAATTAAGAACCTACGTATTTTTTTTAAAGGCGAGTCTTTGATTTTGCGTTACAAATCCTGGCCCTAATAATGCCATTGATATTTTAAAAAATACACATCCTATTAATGAAACAAAAAACATAAAAAAATATTACAATTCAGAATAGTGGTTAACCGAAGATAGTTACAATAACATTTGTTCCCTTCAATGTGAAGTTTGTTACATAACAGCAAAGAGCAACATTACATATCTGCACGCTTCCTGAAATGAGAAAATACCTGTAAATGGTCTTCCAAGTTCTGATAGCTGCATATAACCGTCAGGGCAGCCGTCCAGAGCAGAGGGTTCGTATCTGCCGACGTTGAAGGCGTCAAATATTAACTGTGAACAAAGAAATACGATACGTAAGTGCACTGGGCTTGGCCATTCGGTTAATTAAAACACGTCGTTATTCCGTTAGTTAACATTCAAAGTTCGCCAATTTGGAAAGTTCCACGGTAACTAGTTAACATCTGCAAGTTACATTATAAAATGTATTGTAGTCGATTTGACAGTAAAGTCGGGTTTTGGAATGTGGAATACGACGAAGGCTTTGTTCGTTAGTGCTCATTGTTAAATTTATAATGAGCCATTATTTTGTCGACATCAATGAAGACGAGTTTATTGTTTTATCGAAGAAATCATTACATATAGAAATCAGAAGCATTAGGAACAAAGTTCAATTGTTGAACTCCATCAAAAAGTATTTTAGAGAATGTCACACTAAAAATCATACTTGTTTTTCTTCTTACTGAATACATATATGTTTGCATATTTTAGTTAACGGGTCTGATTGCCATGTGTCTGTATTAACTGCACCTACATATATATTGAAATACATGACTATAGTAAATAGTAATTGTACTTATATGAAATGTATTAACTGTATTAACTGCATTGTATTAACTGTACACGTGACTGTATTTGTATATAATATATGAAATGTCGACTCTTCTTCCATCCACAAGCTAAGGCTTTTAATGGAAGACCAGTAAAATTATAATATGTAGCAATTTTAAGATAAACAAATACAAATAAATAAAAAAAGATTTTCGTCAACCTCTTATTTTTTACCAGATTTCGTGAAAGTAATAAGAATAATCTTATTCATACGAGATAGGCGATATTCGCTGCCGCTGTGAGCAGCGAAAACTGAGTGGGTACGCGGTAAACCACTGCACTGTTTAAACCTAGGCGGATTTCGCTTCTGCTGCGGGTAGCGAAACGTTGTTAATTTTCGCATCGGTGGTCATTCACAATTTCGGGTTAGCCGTAAAACTTCATACAAATACTCGCGGAATCCGTTCGATATTTTTCGCTAGCCGCAGCGGTAGCGAATATCGCTCATAGCCGAATAGGCCTATTCTTCAAAACTATTATGTCAAAATTATCATCATTTCATAGTATAAAATGAAGTCACTCAAAATGTATGTGCGCATAGATCTTTTAAACTACGCAACGGATTTTCATGCGGTTTTCACCAATAGATAGAGTGATTCAAGAGTAAGGTTTATATGTATAATACATGCTTATTATAGTAGAGTAAAGCCGAGAAATTCAAATATTCAATTCAGGCAGCGGGCAGCGGGCAGCTGGCAAGCGGGTGGTGTGGATTTTATAAAGGTTGGGTAATGGCGTTGTGTTTCGTTAGCCACAGCAACGTGTGACCGGATCTACTAGTCAGACGATAAATTCAAATGTAAATTTCAGGCATGAATAAACAAGTTGATTTTACATCAATTAAGTTCATTTATATTAGTTTTTTATCAATTTTTTAATTTTATTTCAGCAAAAAAAAAACAAAATTTAAAAATGTTTTTTTCCATTCTTTCTTAGAATTACATTTTTAAATTATTCAAAATAGTTGTGGGTTATGGTGTGAACAAATTTCTGAACATAATATATAGTTTATTATGCGACTCACTTGAATAGTTAGTTGCTTTTGTTTATTGAACGATATTAGTTATTCTTTAGCCATATGACGGCAGTTTCTGTAAGAATGGTTGTTAATTTACTATATCAGTTAGCACTAAACGTTACAAGAGGGACTTCTGAAAGTCAAAATTTTATTTCGGAACTGTGGTGCCAGAAATAGAACATTTAAAAAAAAATTTTTTTCATTAACTTTACACAGGAGGCCCTATGTCATTTTTGGGGACGTTGTATGGGGGTCCTTTTGGAAAAGGATGAAGTGGGTAGGAATCTCGGGCAGTGTGTTCAGGAGTAACCGCCAAGACCTGGAAAACCTCATCCCTTGAACCCGGGCACCCCTTCTAAGTCACAAAACGTAGTGAATCACTTGGGGTGACCTGTTGCAGATGTGTTCGTTATCTAATAAAAGGTTTCAGGACAACCATACTCACACCCGCCTCCCAAATGTACATATTGTTATTATTTTTACTATCGTTATTTTTATTTATCAAATTTTTTAAATTTTTCTTCCTTACTTCGTTGTATAACTGTGACTGTTTAAAAAATAATAATTAAACACAATTATAAGTATAAGTAAATGGCATTTGTGATGTAAATTATAAATAAATAATTATGAAATTTTATATTATCAGAATAGACATTGTCTAGTTGGTCGGCAAAGCACTGGCATTTGTACTATGATCTGAGAATTGTACTATGTATATACGTCAATAAACGCACGGGTTGCCAGCAACAAAGATTATTTTTGAAATCTAGCTTAATTGGACTTAACCTGTGGTTAGTATCAGATCCTCACAGCCAGATTTTCACAGGAATTCATGATACTCTTCTTGTTTCCCTTTGCATTGTTTTCCATCTCAGAAAACTCGCCAAATGGAATGCCATTGTCGCTACCTACAAAAGTGGCACTCTTTTGTGGTGCTAAATTTACATTAAAAGTGAATAAAAGTCTCACAGAAGATGGAATTAAAGTAAGAATTTAAATATAAATGGCACTTTAAACAAACACCAAATATATTTTTGTTTTCCTTTTCGAACTTAAATACACTTTTAAAGTAAGTTTGTCGAACAAACTAATACTTTAAACGCTTTCTGTGACACTCGTTTATAATAACGATAACAAGGTATTTTATAAATTGCAAAAATAATAATATTTTAATATTATTTGCATACTGATGAAAACTGTTTCTACGATGGTTTAAAATATACCATTTTACGTTTGCCGTCAATACAATGTGATTGTGCGGTGGGCGTTTGTGACGTCACGCCGGCCAATGTTTGCAGAGACATCCTCGGGTTCCGGTGACAATGACTGACAGCCAATAGCGCTTCCTACGTCATAGCCAAATTTCAACCGTTCACGTTGAAGGAATTGTGACTTTAGATCGCTTTTTTAAATTATAATTGCTCACAAAAATATTTGGAATCAGAATTAGAAAAATATTTAACAAATTTTTGACATCCAAAAATACCACATTGTACAAAATATTAACAATTGTGGATGCGGAAGAAGGTTTTTCAATTTGGGAGGCGGGAATGTGTACCGCCGTCTTGGGAACAATTTATTGGATAACTAATACCTCCGCCATAGATCCCCCTTAGTTCTTCACTTAACTTCTTGGTAACTTAACAGGGGTGCCCGGGTTCGTGGAGTAAAGTTTGTCTAGGTCTTAGCTGCGGATGGCCTGAACACACTGAACTCCAGATTCCAACTCTCATACCCTTTTTCTTCCCTGAACTACGTCTCCATCCTTTCCTTAAAAATACTCTCCACACAACTTCCCCAAATATGACATAGACCGTGAGGGATATTCTTCAGGGCTTCCTGTTTAGAACTAATGAATGTGTGGCATTCCATCCAATCTGTCTACCATCAAAATTTTACTATACCCTTATCGAACATGCAGGAAGTAATGTGAAACAATTTGCATACATTACCAAGAATAATGGCCGAGCACAATAATGTCACTGAATACAACACGAACTAATATGTTCCGCTCGCGTTTAATTTGATTGGCAATGTCACCACAGTAGTGGTGCATTTAAAACACCGCACCTAACGCATAACCCCTACCTAATGAGCCCGACCCTAACATGAGGCAAACAAATTTCAAATCATCCAAAGGAATATTATTGCATAGATACGTTGTGATCAGTCACTAATATGATCAAAATTTTTAATGTTATTTAGCAACGTCGCAAACCTAAAATATGACAATATAATCTGTGATTTGTTCCGTGGCCGAGTTAGCATCGCGTCTGGCATGGCGTCGCGGAATCGTTAGTTCAATTCCTCGGCTAATTCCTCCATCACGATACAAGCAACATTTTTCGTTTATTTTGGTAGTGGTGAGAGATTTTAAATATATTCGGTATCTTAAGCCGGGAATATTTATCTTTATTAAAAAATGTATTTTTTTAAAAGTCATTCTCGTTTTATTCAGTGGTCACCAACTCGTGTGATATCGAGGTGGTGGTAAGGACCCCAAGGTCATATTACGGTATTGAGATGTTGAAACATTGTTGAACACAAATAATATTTGTTGAAGAATTTCAAAAAACTAGTCCCAGCTAAAGCTTGTACGGACTTCATCGATGTTTGTCATCTTCCTTCTCATGCGTCTTGTTTAAAAATGAAAAAGAAGGAAGATCCTAGAAGGATGGCGTCATGTACGCTGGGATTAGTTAGTATCTTTACATAGTATAAAGCAAAGTCGCTCCCGCTGTCTTTACGCTTTTCGCCAATAGAGTGATTCATGAGGAAGATTTATGTATATAATTTGTCAAGGTTTTGTGTAAATTGGTTGAAATATTTAATATACTAGCTGACCCGACGAACTTCGTACCGCCTAAGAATCAATAGCTGTTGAATTAAATTCAGTTTTTTATTAAGTTAAAAATTACGCAATGAAGCAATTATCAATGCGCAACTGTCCGTGTTTTGTTTTTGTCAGTATCAGAGATGGCGTTGTGTACGGATTTATATTTTTGTGATTTTCTTACTTTTACAATTACTTACGGGAATTCGGGAGGCGGATACGGGTGCCGCCGCCCCGGGAACCATTTATTGAATAACCAACACATCTGCCATAGATCACCCCAAGTGGTTCGCTACGTTTGGTGATTTAGCACGGGTGCCCGGGTTCATGAGGTGACTTATGTCCGGGTCTTGGCAGTTGATGCGCCTGCCCACCTGCTGCGTGGCGGGCCGGATCGAGAGAGACTGGTTGAGGGAGGCCTTTTGACCTTTCCAGCCGGACTCTCTCGACCCATTGCCTTGCACCACAGTTGGAGGGATGGATTCATACGTCCGTCACTCCCGGACACACTGACCCCCAGATTCCTACCCACCCCTCATACCTTTTTCCTTCCCAGAACTTTCTATCCTCCCCATTCCTTAAAAAGATCCTCCACACAGCATCCCCTAAGATGACATAAGTCCTGAGAGAAATTATTTTCCTCAGGGCCTCCTGTGTGGAGCTTATTTAAAAAAATGCGTTTCATTTCAGAGATTTATTATAATTTATTGTATTTTTCCTTTGGAGGTGTGCAGACATACGTTCACCATTTGTCCCCTTTACGACTGTTGACATTTAGTGTGTAAGAAAGAGAGGCAGCATTATATGTTTAAGAACAAAACAAAAACAATCCGCACATTGACATTTGACGTTTTTGAATTTTTGGAATTCAAGCAAACTGCAATATTATACCTACCTACCACAATATTCCTTCAGCTCTTTCAAAAGATGAAAATTCGTTCCATATTAAATGTATGAGGAAATGAATTATCGTCATAACTTTCTTTTTCGTGAATTTTTGCGATGTTTTAATAGTTATTATCCTATCCAGGGCGGAGACAAATCCAACAAATCAAAGATCATCAAAATCGGTTCAGCCGTTCTCGAGTTATAAATAGTGTAACTAACCCGACTTTGTTTTATATATTAAGATAAGATAAGATAAGATAAGATAAGATGAAGGGAGCGGGCTAGCAAGCGGGCAGCTGGCTGGCAAGCGGGCGGTGTGGATTTTATATATATATGCAAATTAACAAGTGGCATTGGTTATAAAGGTTGGTAATGGCGTTGTCGGTGGATGGCGTTTTGTTTCGTCAGCCACAGAAACGTGTGCCGGATTGTTGGAAAATTAATTTCATAGGCGTTCCAAATGAATATTGTTATTAAATTATTCAAAGAAATCAACAGATGCCGCTGCTGGCTTTAAATATTTATTTGATCAAGAGAGCCCCCTTCCTAGTTTTATTATTCTGTTGTGTATATTTGTAAAAATTATAAAATTGGATCGCAATTCGATAGTAATTACCAAAAAGGTGTCTTTTATAATTAATTTACTTTAAGTTCTGTTATTATTTGAATAAAAAAATTGGTTTTGTTTTATTTTCGGAAATTTTTGGGCCGATTGAGCGATAAACTTCTTTAAAAGCCCGTTAAGGTCACTCGTTAGAATACTTGCCTCTAATCTATGAAAACCCATAATTGTGCACTACGGGCAATATTTTAGGAAACTGGTTTAGACTAGAAAATTTATGTTAACGGGAGAGTGATTAAACTTTTTTGAGCTGTAGGAAACTACCAGCGCGGTAAATTGTCAAAAATATGGCAAAATCGAAAAAACGGCAAAATTTTTTTTTTCAAATTTGATGGACCGACAGGTCGTGCCTTTTCACATTTTTAGCCCAAGAATTAATAAGGACCACCATACTTTTGATATAAATTGCCTCTGCTAATTTGATTTTCAACGCTCGACCATATTGTGGCATTATTTTATTATTCAATGAAATTATTTGAAACGTAGATACGAAAACACGATGTAATTTTGCGTGGCTTTCCAATAAAGAATGTTAATAGGTATGCCTGGGTATGCCAAATCGATTGAAAGTTTGTTACAGTAAAGCTTGTATGTATACAAATACACTAGTTTTTGTTGTAGTCAAAAATACCTATTTGTTTTGATTTTATAGACATTTAAACTTACGATAAATATCGAGTCTAGTTAACAGTCACGTGACCGCAGGTGACGTCATTTTACAACGCTCAGCAAGTTGGCAGCGGTACAAACGTAAGACGACACCGTGCTGAGAGCGCGAGCGGACTGAGCGAGTGTTGTGAAATGACGTCACACCGTCACACGTTTGAGTACGAGTCCGCATCGCACGTTTACTTCTATAAATCGGAAACTAATATTTACGATACGGACGTATCGAAGTAATTCTTTCACTTGTATTTTTTTTTTTTTTTTTGACAGAATATGGAGAGCTAATAATTAAAAATAGTTAACATTCTTCATTATTGTAAGAGTGTCAGGGAATATTTAAACGAATTTTATTTTTTTTAAATGGACCATATAAATTACACTTGCAAATCAATGATATGTTAATGTTCTCTATTCTTTATATCCTTTTATGAAATTTTCAATTTTTAATTATAAAGAAGCACAATGTGTCGACATGTTACCGCAGTTATAGTTATAAAAACGTTCCAAGAAACGTAATCAAAATTTGATTGTTTAATATTATCTGTGCAAAATTGTTTGTGCATTAACAGCACCTAAGACCTTTATTATATATTCTATTCATAAATGAAGTTATAAGCATTTTCTACAGTGTCAAAGATTTACTTTACTCTTTGGTGACGATAATTAAGAAAATTGAAAAACGTGTATTCAATACGGAGTGGTAAACTCGCATGTTTCAGAAAAATATTTATGAAGAATTCGTTTCATCACTAATAAGGAATATCTAAACAAGTCAAGAACTGCCTAAATCTCTGTAGTCAATTTAAAGATGAGTGAACCCGACAGTTTGTTTTAAAATAGTCTTAGAAACGGTAGCATTTTCTAATTTGTTTCATCACAACGATATGACCAGCATTTTCATTCGGAGTATTGAGTTTAAAATTAATAAATTTAAGAAATGTGTTCTGTACTTTTCTATTTTTTCTCTTGCTTCGACTCATTCAACTTTCATCCTTCCTCTGCCAGTTCTAGGCCTTACAACCATGCATCAGGATTGGCATCAGCATGTGTGGTCTGCCAGCCTCATTTCATTCGTCAATTTTTATTTGTATATATTCTTCAAACCCCAAAATTATCAACGAATCTATTTCGCGACAGGTAAAAAATGGATTCAATGTCACAAAAAAACCCTTTTCAACCCTTTCGTCATTTGAAAACAGATAAAAACATGCATACATCTTCGGAAATGTATGTATGTCTGTTTATAGCCTCTGAGAGGGTTAAGTAAAACCTTCGGTGGAAGAAAGTGCGCCAACTTTATGTTGGCAGTAAATGTTCCGTGAACATAAAATACACCACCCCTCTTCTGCCAGGAAAGAGTTTACAACAACTTGAACATACGGCACTTCACTATCGATGGGATTGAAAAAAGTCTTAACTTTCGATGAGTTCTGAATATTACTGTATCCAAATTTATTTTTATGGAAGTTTTAATATGAAAGTTTAGATATACCTCTCCGCTTTCAATGGAAGTTGACCAATAATACGCTAAAACTACGAGTATGTTACCATTAATTTTTATTAATTTTATGTTGATTTCGAATTTTCAAACTAATAGCCTGTTTATGTGAGGAAATGTGCCGTGTGTGAATAGTGCGTCGATAAATGACCACTCTTTTAGGGACAGTAATTTAGTTACCTCTTACCGCTGTCATAAACTCTATTCTCATGTAAACTGAAATGTCTAACTAACTAACTAAACATCAAACCGTTTCTCCGCAGGGGTAGGCAGAGAGGACGGACTGCCAAACAACTCGATCTTGGCACACACTCCTTGCCTCTTTCACATTCATACATCGTCTCATACATGCTCTTCTATTATTCAGACTCTTCACATGGCCCGACTCAAGTATCTAATTCACTTGGTCGTGCCATGTCTTCCTCGGGTGTCCCCGACTTCTTCTTACATTCACATTTGCGTCATATATTCTCCTTACACGCCTTTCCCCGTACATTCGCTCTACATGCCCAAACCATCTGAGCGTCCCTTTCTTAATCGTCCCTTTCTTAAACGTCAATTAGGGATACTTCAAATTATCAAAATCAATTTTAATTTATTAGTTTCAAGACTTAGTTTCGTACAAATTTCAACCAAACGAGAAGTATTTTTTCTATTTAACATTTGCAAAATGTGGCTTCGTGTCTTATTTGTTGACAGTCAAGTGGATATGTCAAAGCTCTAGAGTTCTGACAAAAATGTCATTGAATTTTTTTCCGCTAAAAATTTCTAACGAAAAGCTCAAATTTCATGACTGCAGAGCTCATAGTTCGATTTGTCTGATTTATAAGGAAATTAGATTTTTTTGTTATATTAGGTCAAAAGCATTTAAAATAAGTAATTATTGAAAATGTATTGCTGAAAAATCTCTAACACACAACGCTTTACACGATGTGATTTCCTGATCCGTCTTGAGTGATAAATACAAATATGTAGCACAAAAGACAAACTAATTTATTTACTTCGTAATAGTAGAGCTGCCGCGGAATCTTTGAAAGTTTCCTTAAAGCGTGCGCGGTTTTCGGTTATTTCTATATTCTTTCAGAATTTATATTTCCCCGCGTATAAACCCGCACTTAGGAAAGGTGGGCAGATTCCTCTAGTCCATTCGGGATACAATGGCGTCACGGGATATAACGCGAAAACTACAATTTTATACACACTTGAGTGCAGGATAAAGTCTGTTCGGTGGCGCCGGTAATGCGTTCATAAACATAAAACGCAGAGCGGTCCTTAAATATTTCATCATTTCCGTAGTGGTCGAACCCTCATTCACTCACCCGCCGCCGCACAAAGAAATATCTCTATCGGAAAATGAATTGTTTGTGGTATAGCCTATTTAATATTGGATCCCCGAGGCTACACACCGGAAATTTTGTGATTGGCATAGCATATGAGACGGGGACCAGAATAAACTGCGAAGTGGGCCGACACCAAAATTGAGATTTCGACTTGACAATAGTTTTCAGTGAAAGCAAATTTTGAGGCTATAGTTATGTGGCGATATCAACCTAAATACCACCAACGTAAGGAGTGTGCAATTTCATCTGAAGAAGTCGAAGCATTTCGCCTTCGCAATAGAAAGTTTTATATATATATACAACGGCATGTTTGGGTGTTGTGTTATTTATTGATTAAAGTTTAGAGAATCCCTCAAGAATGACTCCAAAGCTATAAAATTAATAATCAAAGAAAAATCTTGTTTTAAAGCACACTTGGGAAGTAGTTTGAGACTAACTGAAAACTTAAAAATATTTCAATGGTGAGTTTTAACAAGCTCTTCGATAATTACTATTATATTAACCTTTCAATGAATTAAGACGTTTAAAACACCATTATACCTTCTAACACTTTGTCATTAATGATCGGACTGGTTCATCTGAATATGACCGTTATAAGTTATAAGGTAAAACAGTACGGTCATTAATGAAAAGGTGAAAGAATGCTATAAAGGTGTTTTAATCCAATAAAAGATCAAATTAAAATGGAATTCCACAATGAATTAAAGATTTTCAAATTAGAAAAAAAGAAGAAATGATTTGTTGTGCATACTGCATGGGTACAGATATGCAGGGATTATTATTATAAGATTACTTGAACACGCAAATGTGGAAAAAAAAAGTGTGCGAGGAGAGTTGATGCGTCGCAGAATATAGGTGTCTTAACTAGGAGATAAGAGTTGATGAGATGCAGAATATAGGTGTCTTAACTAAGAGATAAGAGTTGATGGGACGCCGAATATAGGTGACTTAACTAAAGAGATAAGATTTTTTTATAAGAAAAACTCTGTTTTTATAACTTTTGAAGCTTATTCCCATTCCTATAAATGTAATATATCATTGAAGAAGAAGATAATAATAACAATCTAAACGAAAACATGAAAGAGAACAAGACACAGAAAAACAGAAAAAAGACAATGGTCGCAACTAGAGGTCTGGGTTTGAGTCCCAGTTGCGACCATTGCGCACTTGAAGTGAAATATCACAAAACTGCGCTATATAAATACTACGTTATTATTATTATTATTATATTGTCTTTTTTCTGTTTTTCTGTATCTTGTTCTCTTTCATATTTTCGTGTAGATTATTATTATCTTCTTGTTCAATGATATAAGAGGTACGAGTTAATGAGACGCAGAATATAGGTGTCTTAACTAAGAGACAAGAGTTGATGGGACGCAGAATATGTATAGGTGCCTTATCTAAGAGATAATCTTCAGGGTTCCTAAAAAAAGTATAAAAAAATATTAAAAAATCATTCTCATTTACAAATAATTATATGAAGTTATCCCTAACTTTTTAAGATCCTATTTATTTAAGAACAACGATTTAACCCAATTTTTAAAATAATGATTTCATTGTTTTCCACTAGAGACTGCCCCGACTGCAGAAATAATTTCGGCGAGTCATTTAAACAAAATGAAAATCTTACGATCCCTTCAAAAGGCGAAAACAGCTGCAAAAAAAAAAACAATCAGATATTTAAAATATACGAATATAATGGCTGCTTCACGTTTCCTTCTTTGTTATCAAAGGCAACACAAATGTCAAAGAGAAAAATATAAATATCTAAACAATTTATTTATTTACCTGGACAATGTCCCCGTGAATGTGTCCATTGGCCGTAAACGTGAGATGGCATAGAAAGGGAAGACGGCCCTCTATCGGCTTGCCCAGCTTCAGCTCGTACGTCTTCCCAACGTCCCCGTAATAGGTTCGGTTACAAACTGAAAAGAAAAATATTTTTAATTATTTTATTCATTGGAGAAACATAGTACCTACATGTCTGTTAGTAATATTATGGCAAATTTGTCTGCAGTTTCTGCATTTAATGTACGGAAATATATTATCATCATAAGAGTAGTTAAAGTATGCATTTTGGAGTGACAAATAATTATACTAACGCAGAGCCTGGAGCTAGACACTAAATTTATTCACCTAAACCTGAATAACTGGAAAATGTATATATATTTTAGCAGTAGTGACCACGATTCTTCTAGGAAAATTAAAGTTGGGAAATCCTTATGGGCGTTTAACCAGCCAGCGGCCGAAAACCCACATTTCGTCGAAAGATGTTCTTACAATCGTACCGGGAGGTTCCAATGAGAAAGATTAATTATTCTCCGTACCAGCTTTATAAAATTATAACTCAATATCGATTTTATTTCATTTGCTTTAATTTATACCTACATCCAAAAATGCTGAAAGACGTGATGATAAAACTAATTAAATCAAGTACTTTTTGTAATTATTTTTTGGTCATAAGTATTTATCATTTTTCAATAATGTCTAAGCAAAATAAGAATGTAAAAAAAACCTTATATACTTATATTAATTTTTAAGACCGTAAATAGATAGACAAAATAGAGAAATTTTCATCATAAATAAGTGTTCGGATATTTTTTTAAAATGATTTTATTTGAACTAAAATTATAATTTTGAAACATGCGTTTACCAAATAACGTATTGACTTACAATAATGTATGATTATGATTACATGGTATGAAATATGTCTTGTAAAATAAGATTTTTTGTTTGAAAATTTAACAAATCTGCCAACGACCTATGGTATAACCTTATTATATTAAAAATAAACATTTTTTCTCAAAATTTAAAACATGCTTTTACTAGATAAAAAGAACTATCTTTCGAAATAAATTTATAATATAATTTATAATTTTGTGGAAAAAAGTCAATACGTCTAAAATTTGATTACAATTGACATATTTCGGGTTTTCTCTGGTTATACCTTCTTAAATTACGCATCCAAGACGCAATAAATTTATTCTGTTCGATCTTTGAGATACGAAAATGGTTGAAATGTGATTAAAGACTTTATTAATTAATTTACTTCTGTTTAGTGTCAAAACGTTAATGGGGACTGCTAATGCATATATTTAGGATAGAATTTCAATTCAACACTGCGAATTTATTAATAATTTTACTAATTGATTGGCGTTTGACATTTCGGAGTGTCAGAGTCAGTGAATATCGATTTCTAATTTATTCCCTGTCAACATCGGTACGACTATCAGCGGTGAAACCGTGCTCGGGAAATGGAAATAAAAACATCCGAAGTTACGCCTTACTAGGAAGAAATTGTTAAGTACCTACATTATCGTTCTGTCTGGTTCTAGAACGTTCATGAACATGCATTCGATAGAATTTCCTGAAAAAAGAGACGCAAACTGTTTTCAAATGAGTATTTTTCACTAAGCAAGATGCAGCATAATTAAACTAGTAGTTCTGTGACAACAACTCGAGTCCAAAAAAGTATGTCATTTTCTCTAATTATTAAATCAAAACCAAAATTTTCCCTGAAATTTTCAGATTTGTAAGTAAGTCTTTAATACCTGCCTTCAATTATTATAGGCCATTATTTTATGTATTTTTTTATTATTTCAAATAAGGAATTTCACTGCTTTTCCAAAGAAACGTCACTAAATCAATAACAAGTCTATTTCAAAATTTCTTCAGTCAGTTAGGTACCATAATATCGATTATTCCGATTTGACAGCTTATGGTAGGATCCAAGAACTCTGGCCATAAAAAAAAGGTAGTATCTAAAACGGCCACCACCTTGAACCAGAAACGGAACGCACAAACAGATTTAAGATTCAATCATTTCTCTTCTTCGAAAAAATCTCAGCAAATCATCCCCTATTATGACGTCATCAGAAAACAACAGTCGTTAGAAAACCACTTTGAAAGAAATACGATGATGATTATGTTAGGTTAGGTTTGATTGGTGGATTAAATTAGATTAGGGCACACTATAAGAGCCTACGTTGTCGAGGAGCAGGCTCTTACTAGCAATTCGGATGTCGCGGTTTCAAATCCCGGCGTGCGCAAATATATTTTTTTAATAATTTGTATTTATATATTATTCATAATTTATTAATTAAAAATAATCCATATGAATAAAGCATACTTGCGTTACAGAATGGAAGATATTCTCAGTATCATCATGGTGCAAGACCACCATTCAGGATTGAAACTTAGCTTGAAATGGCTTTAGCCGTGTTTGACTGCCTTCAGCCTCATAACATACCCCAATTGAGAATATCGTAGTCTCACTAGCTCCATACTTGAGTTCCATAGTCTCACAATATAGTAGCCAACTAGAATGTAACGCCACCATTTGGAATCCGCATTACAGTACACATGAAAATTCCCTTGAGCGTATCCAACATAAATTCTTAAGTCACATTAATTTTAAATTGGGAATATCCGTTGAAAACATTAATTACTTCTCCCTTTTAAATCTACTGGGACTTGGTACATTAAAAGAAAGAATAATTCGTTCTGACTTATTTTATTTATTTAATATTGTTAATAACTTGTTGAACTTCCCTGAACTTCTTTCGCTAATATGTTTTCATGTACCGAATACACCTGTTCGTCACAAATTACCTTACCATTGTAACAATATAGGATCTGATACTTTAATATTCCATAATAAATCGCCTGCGTATACGTGGTAACAAATATATTGTTGATGATGTGATAAATATTTATTTTATTTATTTATCTATTTAACGCCCAAAGGGCTTTTACATGTTAGGTAGTACAATTAATTCATGACAGATGATTTTTAAACAGACAAAGAAACAATAAAAATAAAATTAAATGAAAAAGCACACAAGTCATAAAAAGACAAAAATACAGCGATTTCATAGGTTTACAAAAATACAGATATGTTTAGGAATAGTTTTGGAATAACTTTTTTACAAGATCAACAAAATTCGCCAAGTTTATGTTAAATATTATGTCAACACCACCTAAGTACTGATTTCCCATAGTATGAAATCGTTGTATCGGAGAGTGGGCAATGTGGTTCCGCTTATGAATGCTGCAGTAGAATAGTGTATTTTGTAGTGTATTCACTGACGGTATTCGTAAGTTTATGAGTTGCAGTTTATGAGTTCCCAACAGTCAAATTTAGAATTAAGTATTTTGAATAAAATATTCAGTCGTTTATTTTACGTCTGTCTTCTATTGTGCGTATTTTTAGAATATTTAATAATAAATTATGTTTTAAGTCTTCTATTGTGATATATTTTTTTATATTCGCTCAATGTTATTAATGTGAATTTTGTGAGATGGAAAGATTATCAACATTATTTAATTAAAGCTGTTTGTAAGCGCTTCTCAGTTGGATTAGAATCAAATATACTTTGAATGTTTATACTCTTCATCAATGTTTACTTCTGGAATATTCAAATTTATTTTTATTACATCCTTCACGTAATTATTTTTTTACTTCAAAATATCTAATATACATGTTATGTGAGGTTTTCTTTTTTTTCATATTTGTATTTATAATAGCTTACTATTTGTACTTTATGCTGTCACTTCAATATGTACTTTTTAATTTTTTTTTAATTATTGTAATTCCCATGTAAATAAATAAATAAACATACCCCAATTGGAAATACCATAGTTTCACTGGCTCCAGATTTGAGTACTCTTGTGTTGGATTCACGTTAAAAAATCAATTGCTGATATCAATAGGGTTCTCAAACGTACAGCATCATCTATAAGTAGTTCCGCTTACTTCCGTAATCCTTAACTTCTCTTAAAAATTCGCATTGAACATTCAACAAAGAAAAAAAATCCAGTCCGCTGGTTTTATAAGCGAATATAAAAATATGACGTGCTCTTCCAATATAGTAGTATAAGACTCGGATGCGGTATATGGAGCCGTTTTGGCAAACTAATTGAAATATTTTCTTCTGACGGGCATGTGGGTTTTGTTTGCACAGGACGGGAACGTGTTAGCCTTTGAATATTTATATGAAAAGGGTTCCGCCGCAATCAATGGTCACCCTTTGATGGTCCATTCTCGGGGAAGTGAAGCATAAAACAGGGCGAAACGTAATTTTGAATATGTTCCCGTAAGAAGTTAAGCGCATTTTGTTTGCCATCGGCTCATTTTGGCCAGCAATTAGGGTCTCGTGTGAAATAGCGCCTTAGCAAATGAAAAATTAAATACAAGTATTGTTTTTTCGCTCAGCGGTTGATGATCGGATAAAAAGATTATAAAAGTGGAAGCGTAAAAGATCACAACCCTGACGTATGGCAGTGAAGCTTGGAATTGGTAGAGGATCAGGAGGGTCGTGTATTATTTCCCTTTTTCATAAGCTGCGTACAAGAGGCATTGAGGAGTATAATTCCCCTCAGGGTCTACATTATTTTTGGGGATGCTGTGTGGGGGTCTTTTGATGAAACAAAGGAGAGGACGTTCTGGGTAAGAAAAAGGCGTGAGGGGTGGGTAGGAATCTAGGAGTTAGTGTCTCCAGGAGTGAAAAACCTATGAATCCATCCCGCCCACTGTGTTGCAAGGCAATGTTCCGAGAGAGTCAACTGAAGAAATCAAAATGTTTCCCTTTTCCAGTCTCTCCCGATTAGGTCTGCCACGCAGCTGGCGGGCGGATACAAACAACGTCAAGACCCGGACAAACCTCACCCCACGAACCCAGTAACCCCTGCTAAGTCACCCCGGCGGTACCCATACCCGCCTCCCAAATTGCTTTGTTAAAAATAGTTTTAGGTAAGATAGTGCATGATTGTGTTCGTGAGATCGGATCGAATGCAAGGCTGATTTCTATTTCTCAATTATGAATATAAGGGGAATAAACTATGTAAAATAAGATTAAGTATATGTACAACCAAAAAGTGTATAACAGAAGAAATCAAAAGGCACGAGCAAGTGAATCAATAGGTATACATTTTTTGTACCGCTCAAGAGTCCTCTCTGCTCCCAACCATTTGGGACAAGTGAAACTATGGCAACCCCAGGCAACCCCAATAGGCCACTTGCACGGATTTTATAACGACTTGGTAAAAATCGTGTGGATAAATTTTTTTACTAAGATTACGAAAGTGATATTAAAAATTTTTAAATGTACAGTTTTTTTATTTTTAAATACTTAAATAAATCCATTATTTGGGCTCGTGCCGTCTCTACATGAAAATGTCCCGTCTCCGAAAATGTTCCTATTAATTTTATAAAATTCCACACATTTTATTTTTTTATATGGCATCACTTTGATTTCAGGCGAATTTTTGAATTTGACATTTAACGTTCACTAGATTTATTGTTTGTTCTCCGCGAAATTATCATTTGGTTTGACTTTTTGACAGATGTTATGAAGAGAACCCCGTACATTTTACGATGTCCGTACGTGTTTTAGAGGTATAATGATAATGGTGCGGATTTTAACAAAATCAAATTTTATAATATTCTTATTATTTTTGTAATTTACAAGTACAAGCATATTATACTTGATTTAGTAATATAGACGTTGAACATTATAATGATTTATGATCAATAAGATGGATCAAGGAAAAAAATATTTATGAGATTTAATATTTTTGGTATGCCTCGTTATCCTCCTGTGATTTTCCGCTATGTAATTATCGTTTTTTCGCACCCATAAAATTATGTTCCGTCTTTCCGGTTTTAATAGTCTGATTTTTCGGATTAAAATTTTCAAAAAATCGCCAGGGTTTCAAAAATACGATTAAAAAAAAATACAGAACGTATTAGAGTATTTGCCTAAACCGGATTTTTTTTAAATGTGATGCAAGTGGCCTATTTGTGAAGCTGAAGGTAGTAGAGAATCGGTTTGGGAAGGAAGATGAAGAAGTACCTAACTACCCATATCTGATCACCAAACACGGCTCTAGCCATTTCAAGGCGATTTATCGCTCTGGAAGTGCTGCAAATGCACTGTATTTAATTATTTTAAATGAATAAATTGTGAAATACCTGACATGAATTAATCGATTAAATTTTACTAGCGCACGCCTGGATTTGAACCCACGACCTCCGGATCGTCTCTAAGAATCGCATTCTTTCGACTACAGTGGATTTATCTAAGAGATGATGTACGAATTTGGATGAAGGAAGCTGTTTGTGATAAGGATAAGGCAGTGGTTTGTGGCGGTCTGCTCTGCGTATTGAGTTCCACCGCTGTGATCTTTCTTTCTGTTTTATACTTCCTTATGAGAAACTGGAGAGGTTACAACGGAAATATTAAAAGTATTTTATTAATTTTTTTATTAATTAATTTTATTTTAGTAATTTGTACATTTAAGTTTACAAAATTCTAATTAAATTTAATATTTCATATTGCAAACAAAATTTTATGTAGCTCCTACAATACGTCTTGAACTTTCCAATTGGTGTGGACTTTAAAGTTTCTGGTAGCTTATTATATAACTTCATCGCTTTGTACAGTAAACTGTTCTGCGTATTCGC
Source organism: Limnephilus marmoratus (assembly GCA_917880885.1). NCBI lineage: Eukaryota > Metazoa > Arthropoda > Insecta > Trichoptera > Limnephilidae > Limnephilus > Limnephilus marmoratus. The sequence goes on from OU862916.1 coordinate 28,278,534, forward strand.
CTTGTCCTTTTTTGAAGCCTGATTTCTTTGCACGTCCTTGTGTTATGCCTGTGAATGTCCTTGTTGAATATAATTTTATTTGGAAAGTATTTTGGTAAAATGTTGTTAATTATTTTATGCATAAATATCATGGTATTCAAGGTCAGCATCTTTTTCACGGTTAGCCAATTCAGTTCCTTTAACATTTGTTTACTTTTGAAAATCTATTTCGCCGTAGTATTATTCTCATTGCCCTGTTTTGGAGAATTTGAAACTTATTTTGTTCTCGTTCATTACACAGGAAAAGGATAGCTGAGCAATTTTTAAAATGTGGAGCAATAATCGATTTGTTGATAGTGATTACAGTTTTACTAGATAGTTTTTGCCGAATTCTTCCCAAAACAGATATGTTTTTCCCAATTTTCTTTTGTGTAAATTCAGCATGCTTGTTGAATGTAAGTATGTTTACGTCTATATTTATATAAACAGAATTTGTAAAAACATCACAAGTTCTCACGAGCAGTACGCAAGAAGATAACGTCGCAAATTAGTACAACACGAGACACTTAGTACACAAAAATTAAACGAACTGTGGTAAACGCCAGCTATAGCCACGAAGGAGGCCAAATATTAAACATCCTCCCTGATAATCTAAAAAGGGAGAGCAGAATTTAATTCATGTTTTAAACATTGTTTAACTTTATAGCTTCAAGTCCGCGGAACAGAATGGGCGAAGTGTTTTTTTTCTTTAATTTAATATTAAAGTGTATTTACTTTCATTTGTAAAATTTTTCAAATCAACGTATTATATGTGTGATTTTGTGAAAAATATTTCACTTGGTCGGGTCGGTCAGTTTGTCGGTATGTTTTCTTAAACATCGGATAGCTTGTCAAATTTTTTTTGTGAACCATGCCATCCAGTACCTAAAGATTTTCTTCTTATCATTTAATCCCAAGGATGTAATTAATAGGGCAGGGGGGGTTTGTGACCTCTACTAACCGCAACATATTATTTGTGTATGTGTGATCGGTCTTGCTGTATGGATGTGAAACATGGACCTTGAAAGTACCTAAATACCATGAACAGGTTAGAAGCTTTTGAAATGTGGCTTCATCGGAGAATGCTCAAGGTCCCGTGTCATTTCTGTGTTGGTGATCATGTCGGTACATGATCACCAACACAGAAATTCTCAGGCGGGCTAGAACAGACAGAGAACTGCTTACATTAATAAAAATCAGAAAAATTTCATAACTGGGTCATATACCTACTTCGAGGGGAGAAGTATCACTTGCTCCATTTAATATTGAAAGGCAAGATAGTGGGTCGCCGAGGGACTGGTAGGAGACAAATGTCTTGGCTGCAAAATATACGAGAGAGGACCGGCATTAGAAGTGTGGAGGAGCTATTCCGGGTAGCGCAAGACAGAGAGACATTTTCAAGAGTGATCGCCAACGTCGGGGGGACCTGACAGGGCACACAAAGAAGAAGACGAAAGTGTGACGTAGTGGTTATTTCAAGAAATGTAATCAACGAGTACTATTCTATATTTTCATGTTGGTAGTTTATAGGTACGTTCCTCTATGATGTGTAAGAAATCACGGGGAATCAATGAGGTTTCTAGAATCAGAGAAATTTTGAGAGGATAATAAAGAGTCCTAAACACACGTTCCTGATTATAAGAGTGTCTAAATAAAAGGCACGGTGTGTTATTGTGAAAGAGTTATTTTTTCAAGAATCCATAAACAGAAAGTTTTTGTCAAATGCCTTATTGTATGACAAATGGAAAATTTCGTATCTGTCAGATAATGTAAGTGACAATTCAAGTGACATATATAATCATCGCGGCTACGTGAAAAATCACGTGGTAGTCATTTTTACAATGTTTTCATCTCTTCGAAACCTGTTGCGATATCATCGTGCAAGTAGTAGTGCGTGGGTACCGGATTCGGTAGTTTCAGGTCAAATTGGACTAACTGGAGATTAAAGTAAAACTAATTTTTCGCTTCGTTTCCCATCCAAATATAATAAAATAATGGCGATAGACTGAATTCTCAACCGATCAGTTCCGATTTTGAAAATGGCAATTAAAACCATTTTACGAAAATATATTATATTTTATCGCTATTGATTTATCGCTTGCTTGCATTCTCCAAACAAGCACTTACAATTTTGAAAAAAAAACTTTTATATAAAGATAAAGTTCTTCAGCTCGTTGAATCACAACTAGGGTAATGTTTTTAATAATAGATTAGAGAAACAATATTATTTCTTCTAACACAGCAAACTTATTTTGTGGCACCATTTTGATAAAATTTCTAATTCCTTGACAAAGAATGTACCAAATGAAATTCTTCCTGTATTATGCAAATAACAAACTTAAAAATTACATTGTAAATAATAAAGATAGAGATTCAAAAATGAAAAAATCTGGAATCTTTAAATGGAAGTGCAAAGATTGTGGTTTCTTTTATATAGGTGAAACTTCGAAATAAGGATTAACGAACATATGAAATCTTTAAACAATAACAGTTTCTCGGAGTTTGTCAACCATTTAGTGGAAACCAGTCACACCTTTAACTTCAATAGTGAAATAGAATTAATGCATTGTAATGTCAATGGCATTCAGTTGGATAAACTAGAAATTTTAGAAATCCGAAAGAGTGTTAATACGAATTTGAAAATTTTTACAAACCAAAAATTGTTCTTAAATGACCCAATATTAAATCTGTTCCCTTTGTAAATTGTCCCCCATTGCCCCTCTCTCCTCTACCCACTCGTATTTCCATTGATACCATTGTCTATGTCCATTCTTTTTCAATTGACACCATTATCTATGTCTATTATTTATAATTAGATTAATTAGTATCAATAAAAACCCTGAAGAAGTGAGCGTTGCTCACGAAACATGTTTGTTTTTGTAAACAATAAAAGTGGTAAAAACTAAGTATTTTATTAATTTGAAATACTATTACATTTAATATTGTGCATGCCAAGGCGAGGAAGCACCTTTTAAAAATATATTATCATTCCATAATAAAACATTACATCGAATATTGAATGGGATAATATCTGAGCTTATCTCATAACAAGATCTTTATTAATTGTACCCAACTGGAGTAAGTCACCAATTACATTTATCTTGAACAACCGATATCCACAAATAAATGGGTTGCCTGACGTAATTGGACGATTCTCGCTCAGCACCGAACGAGTACAGTCGCATTATTTTGTAAGAAGTAAAACAATAAATATAGTTACTCACATTAATAACTCGCCCACCTGGGCGATTCCATTAATTAAATATGGAAACCGAAGAAATTTTTAAAAATATTAAAGACTTAGTTAATAAGATCACTTCAGTGAAAGACTCAAAAATAAAATTAACACTGGAACAAAATATTGTATCACTGGAAGAAAAAATTCAACACGAACTAATAAGTCTACAAAAGAAGATCATAGAATTACAAGAAATTAATATTAAAAATAATCATCACTACACACAGAAACTTGAAGAAATTCATCAAAATAACAAAAAATCATACGCAAGTGCGCTAAGTAACAATAAAAACTTCGTAGAAACTTCATATAATGCAGAACAGAAATACGCCATTTTAATTACCTCAAAAAACACCTTGAAGGCCGAGGACATAAAAATAAAAATTCAAAAAAATATTAATTTAACAAAAATAAAAGTTGGAGTAAATGGAGTAAAAAAGATCGGAGAACAAAAATTAGTGATTTCTTGCCAAAAAAAAGAAGATGCAGAAAAATTAACCGAAGAGATAAATAAAGTAATTGGAAAAGAAGTATCGGCCGAAGAAATAAAAAAAAGGAAACCGTGCTTAATGTTGAAAAGCCTGCAATGCCAATTGACTGAAGAAGAAATTATTGACGGGATTGTACAACAAAATGAAGGATTAACCCTAGAAGACAAAAAAGACATTAAGCTTATCAAGGAATTAAAAAATAAGTACAATGAAGGAAAAGAAAACGACACCACTAACTACATTATCGAAACAACGGGAAAATTAAGGAAAAAACTTATAGAAAAAAAAAAAAATAAACATCAAATTCCAAAGAGTGTACGTCAACGACTGCAGCCCGATCACACAATGTTACCATTGCCTCAAGTTCGGCCACACAGCCCAAAGATGTCACGCCAGGACACAGCCTCCCATTTGCCCTCATTGCACTAAGGAACATATACTATCTAAATGTGAAAACAAAGAACAAACTCCAATCTGCAACAACTGCTGTGTCCAAAACAAAAGGTTTGATATGAACTATTCCACCGATCATAGAGTCGATAGCATAAAATGCCTTTACCGGCAAAAAATGATTCGAATTGCTAAAGAACGCATTGACTACGAATAAATATTGTAAATTTTCATTTCCTCAAACTCTTATCTATAAATTAACAATGAATGATTTTTTATGTAACGCATTAGGTAAAAAAATATGTATTGAAGAAAACTTACATCACTCTATAAGAGATTTCTATTTTATATGCACTGAAAAAGGATTTACTCAATTTCATAAAAATATTAAAAGTGTAAAAATTTTTTTTGAAAAATTAATAATATCTTTAAAAGAAATAATTTTTTTCCCGGGCTTGATTGGGTTTACAAAGACCTACTCTACTGGTGAAACTAATTACTCCATACCAGGGTACCAGGTAACAATAATAAGTATAAACAAAAACTCTGAAATTGGAATATCTATTTCCAACCAGTATAATGTTCTCAATATTAATGAAGTATTTAATGATTACGATGTTAATATTTTAAATATAAAATTTAAAGACGTAAATAAATTATCGCATTATATTGCTATTTATCCTATACATAAGTCTACAGTACAACAATTTATAGTAGAATCAAAAAACATTTTATTGAATTTTAGAAATATAAATAATATTATTATACGAGATATGCATTTAAATATTGTAAATGACTATGCTAGTAATGATAAAGATGTGATCAATCAATATATGATCAATAAAAACCGGAATATTCTTCAACAATCTACACATTATAAAATCCGTATTTGTATTACTAACTCTATGTCACACTCTACTTTGAAAATACTCTATACAATATTATTTAAAAGAAATCAATATCACATTAATATTTTTACTAAATGGATGACTTCATAGCTAATGAATTAGAAAATAATTTTAAAATACAAGAATATGAGTGTGTATACACCGATTCATGTAATGACATAATCTCAAAGAATCTCAACAATATTTTCATTTTTCATATTAACATACGAAGTATGGAACGAAATTGGGATGAATTAATTCTAAAATTAAACAATCTAAATAAAAAAACCTGACATCCTAATATTATCAGAAACTTTTACTAATGACGAATCACCCACCTATCATTTACCAGAATATAATTATGTTACAACCAAAATAAACATCAATAAAAATAGTGGTCTCGTCATATTCATTCACGATAAATTTAGTATTGTCAAACTAACTGAACATCCTATACATCTAGTAAACTGTATTGAAATACAATTAAAACTCGACAAAACAAACTACCACATAATAGCTGTTTACAGAACACACGGTTCGAATATCTCGTCATTTATAAATGAATTTAAACACATACTGTTAAAATTTAGAAATAAACTTTGCTTTGTTGCAGGAGATTTTAATATAAACATTAATGAAAACGTAGAAAATAATTTCAAAAATGAATATATTAATTGTATGACTGAATTTAACTTCATATCGTGCATTAACAAAAATACGAGAGAGATAAAAAATCACACTCCATCTTGTTTAGACCATATATGGACTAACATAAATATTAAAGATATCGACAAAATGAAATCAATTGTTTGGAAAACGAATATAACTGACCACCATGCATGCATTCTTTTCTATGATAACAAAATTAAACATAAAAAATTTAATCTAACAAAGACAAAATCCTACACAAATATGACTATTTTATCCAAAAAACTAAGAAATGAACAATGGAACAACGTGTTAAATAGTTATGATACCGAGACTTGCTCAAAAAACTTTGAAAATATATTGTCTCAACACATAAAAAATTCAACTACTGAAACTACAGTCCGCATTAAATCTAAACTAAGAATTTTAAAGCCTTGGATAACACAAGGACTTATAATATCAATTAGAAACAAAGAAAAACTTTACAAAACAACATTAAAAAATCCTCTAAATGAAAAAGCATACACTTTTTACAAAAAATTTAAAAATAAATTAACAAACTCTATCAAACAAAATAAAGAAGACTATTTCAAAAATAAAATACTTTCTACAGACAATAACAATAAACAAATATGGAAAACAGTTAACTTAGCCATGGATAACACTAAAAAAACACAAAAAATAAAATACATTGAACATGAAAATAAAATCATAGATGCTAATAATCAACCTAAACAATGTGCAAACATCTTTAATTCTTTTTTTGCTAATGTAGGAAAAAATCTTGCGAAAAATATCAATAAATCTTTTAACCCGAAAACACAAACGATTGAAAATGTACAAAATCATAGTAATTTATCAAAATTTGAAAAAACCTCAGAAAGTGAAGTTTTAAAAATAATAGAAGGCATGAAAGGAGGTTCGTCTCCCGGATTTGACCTTATTACAGTACATTTTCTAAAATCCATGAAAATTCATTTGGTGAAACCAATTACTCATTTGATAAACTTAAGTTTAACAGAGGGAATATTTCCGACAAACTATAAAAATACAATTATTTCACCTATTTATAAATCTGGAGATCCTCAACAAGTAACTAACTATCGCCCAATTTGTCTAATCTCAAACATTGGAAAGATTTTTGAAAAAATTGTAAAAAATCAATTAGTCAGTTTCCTAGAAAGTAATAAAATTCTTCACAAAAACCAGTTTGGTTTTATAAAGTCACTCAGCACACAAGATGCTATTGCTAATGTAACCTCAAACATCAACGAATCATTGGATAAAGGTGAAAAATGTGCCGGTATATTTATTGATCTCAGAAAAGTTTTTGATAGTATATCCCATGAGATTCTACTAAAAAAACTAAACAATATAGGTATAAAAGACAATGCAATTAAATGGATTTCGAACTACCTAAAAAATCGACCGCAAGTCGTAAAAATAAATCAGATTAATAGCGATAAAGAAATATCAGACTTTGGAATCCCTCAAGGTACAGTAATAGGACCAATCCTTTTCACCATATATGTTAATGACATTTTTTTTCAACCACTACATGGCCAAATTACTTCATATGCCGATGATACGGTATTAATAATTAGCGATAAAACTTGGGAAAAAGTAACATTTAAAGCCACCGAAGACATAAATATTTTAAAGAATTTCTTCGACGTAAATTTACTATCACTAAATGGTGATAAAACATTTGTAATTCCATTTGCAATACACAAAAATGATACCCCTAAAAACATTGACATCATCATCCATGATAATTCCAAAACACATAGTAAAAATTATTGTATCCAAAACTGCACAATATTAAAAACAACAAACACAATCAAATATTTAGGAGTCATTATCGATAAAAATTTGAAATGGAAGGAACAAATTTGTCAAGTTGTAAAAAAAATTAGAAAATTGATTTATATATTTTTAAGAATCAGAAATTTTTTATCTGTAAAAAACTTATATCTAATATATTACGCTTTGGTTCAATCAACTTTACAATATGCTATCATTAGCTGGGGATCCGCATACAAAACTAATCTTTCCCCAATTGAAGTTGTGCAGAGGCTAATAATTAAAATCATATTGAAACAACCTTCGGACTACCCAACGGATCAATTATTTAAGGAATTCCAAGTACCATCTTTCAAAGATCTATACAATAGAAATGCATTGATTCAAACTATAAAAGAAAAAGAAAAATATCAATTTATAACTGAAAACCGTACTAGACATAAATATATTTTCTCATGCCCAAAATTAAACACTTCCTTTGCACAAAATTATTATACTTATCAAGGTAGACTTATTTTCAACCGATTACCGGATGAAATTAGAAAAATTAATGATAAAATCCAATTAATAAACACTGTTAAAAAATATTTTAAAGATAATATAAAAAAAAAAAAAACTAAAAAAAAAGTTTCCGACTAATCTAATCTCAAGAACAACTACTTATAACTCAGTTTCCAAGTGATACTCTGTTCTTCAAATAAGTTAAATTTTGTATTGTTTTTAGCAACTATTTACATATCACCGAACTTACAACTTATTGTTTTTTACATTCACATTGTAATTTAAGAACTTAAATATAGCATTAAAAATGTACACTACTCTTCCAGACACAAGCTAATGCTTCCATGGAAGAGTGGTATTAACGTATTTTAAAATGAACATGTACGCAAATTACTACATTATCTAAATGTATATTATATTTTATATGCTAAAAAAAAAAAAAATAAAAAAAATAAAAAAAAATAAAAAAAAAACAAGCCTGAGGTATCATTCCTTTATTTCTTTCAGAATTGAAGTAAGTCAAATAAAAAGATATCATTAAAAAGCTTTACAACTAATGTTACAAAAATACGTATTTATGAATAAAGCGAATTATTTGAATTTCCCAGGGTAATTTTTTCTTGTTATGAAAATGAAAAAAAGTGTTAAAACATTTTATGTATTAATGGCTGACCCGGAAAACGTTGTTCTGCCAGATATTATTATATCTAGTGAATATTTTGGTTGTTAAATAAAAAAATAACGAATGTATTGTGTGTGGGATGGGATCTATGACAGAAATAGGAATGGAGCACTATAAAAGTTAAATGTGAAGTGGAAAAAAGTATTTTTTTTTTATCCTAAAGTATTAAAATGAAATAAAAATCAATATTTATTTCGTTCTGGTTAAAAAAAAATATTATTGACTAAGCAAAGCCAAATCCAGTTTTAACTCGACCTTTTTGAATTTCATCTGTTTCGTTCCATTTACGGTTTTAATTTGATGGCCGTTTTAACCTGTCTACGTGTAAGTGTATATTCTGGGGAAATAAAAAATGTGTAAATAAACACGTTATCTGGTAAGACCATACAATTTACAAAAAAATATTTTACATAAAACTTATAGTCCAGTCAATGAATGGTCCAAAAAGAGGCGTAGAGAGCAGGAACCTAAGCGATTCCTTTAGAAACTTGTTTGGGGTGCTTAGGGTTGTAATAATTCTCTCTTCCTCCTACATTTAGATTTAACTCGGTTTAATATTAAATATATAAAACTCTCCTGGTCATCGGCAAGACAGTTGTGATAATTCTATCTTTCTATCTTTTGATGCTGATTTATTTTATTTTTGGAATTCTTTCATCCCTTCAAGTTTTCTTGAACTTTTCTTTTGGCTCTGATCGATATTTAAATTTTTAAGGCTTTGCATGTGTGTAGTAGGGATGGAAAATTCCTTCCCTACGTCACACAAGCCTTCATGAAAATTGGACCCTTATTTTCTTTGATAACTACAGAAAGCTACTTAAAGCTCCCTTGCACTATATACCTTTAGAGATATATGTACTTAACTAATTAATACGTTATTTACGACCTTGAACGTAAATATTTTCGTATTTATGTTGTAATTAAACTCCATCAAACGTTGTGTAATTTTTTTGATTTATGATATGGGACTTTAATTACTTTCATTCTTTGTGGTAACTTCTTGATTCTAGTCAGAGCGTTGGGTTTCAAACTGTATTGGTCTCTCTCTTGCAAATCTAACTTTAAATACTTTCTCTAAATGAGATAACTTTCCTCCGTCGTTTATTATGTTTTCCTACATCCTAACGAACTCGTAAATAACCTGTACTAATCGAAATCACGCATGTTTAATTGAACAGATAATTAAGTATGACTCAAATGGTTAATTGTTAGTAAATTTGATTATGATTGTTTTGTATCTGCTTGTCATCTCTCCAATCCGATTCAGCTGCTATAAGGTACATATAAAGATGGGTTTAGTAGGTTAATGTAATTAATAGATTGCATATTAGACGAACTCAGAATACCCTTTTTCTGCCGAAAATTTGGCTCCTATCCTCCTGCAAATAAACAGGATGGTCAAAGATCAACTAGAACTTCGCACAGTCAGCCGACGCGATTTTCCAGAGGGTCTTAGTACCTTGTTCTGTCAATCTTCCATGTCGTCGTGTACTCTATTCAGGCCTTTCCTCGAGTCCCGAAACTCCCAAATTCCATCTCCTCCAAGGTCTACTATTTACTTAGGGCGAACCGGTTTCGTCCTATCTGCAATCATATACTCACGGTGTTTTGCAGAGTTACGGGTCGTGAATCCTCCCTCCACGTACAAGAGATGATGTGAGAGTAACTCTGTCGAGTCTAAAACGCTAATTGTAAGCGGGTCCACATCAACCAGTGTACAGTACATAAAAAGATATATATGTAAACATACGTTTGGGTAGGATTATAACTCGCAATTTTGAGTCTAGCCAGTCTCAAATCCCGAGCTCGGATTTCGTGGAAAGGAATTCTGCACAAAACCTTAACCGATGACCGAATATATACATACCAAGAGTGGGAAATATTAATAAATACTAGTATAATAAGCAATTATCTGGCGATATGTTCTGGAGATTCGCCAAAACTCCAAGCTTTTTGTTTTGTTTGGTCGGCAATTTTATTTAAGAGATTGCCATCTCTATTATGCGTTTGGTTAATGGCCCTTGTATTTAAGGAGCGACCACTGCCTCCTATTGTTGAACTGTTTTCTAAATTTTCCCCCAAGGTTCAACTTTTGGTAAAAATTTTTACTCTCCCGTGATTTTTCAACTGCTTCATGTAAATTATTTATACCTGTAAGAGCAATTATTTCATAAATTTTCCCCGAATTTTTCATGTAGTCCTTCAATAATCTTTTATCTGACTATCCCGTGATTTTCAAATGTTTGATGTACCTATTAGCTACCTAGGAGAGTAGTTAATCCATAAAATTTTTCTCAAATGTTCAATGATACTCTTCAAGTTCTTTTATTTGACTATCCCGTGATTTTTCAAATGTTTGATGTACCTTTTAGCTACCTAGGAGAGTAGTTAATCCATAAATTTTTTTCTCAAATGTTCAATGATACTCTTCAAGTTCTTTTATTTGACTATGCCGTGATTTTTCAAATGTTTGATGTACCTTTCATTTGTTTAGCTTATAATAAATCTAATTATTTTCAAATTGTTCAATCCTAAAATATCTCTTCAAGTTCAAATTAAAGATTGTGTTTAACCCCTTTTTTTATATATATAATTGCGCAACGTTATGGTGTTGCCCTATCCTGAGATTGACATCTTCCTAAAGCATTCAACACAGTGTCCTACTGACCGAGTTGTTTTATAAACAATTTTAGTTATGTCAACATTCCCACTGGCCTCGTGACCTAGATCCAAGAACGCGTGACATTTGTTTACCTTTAAAACATTCCGAATTCAATAATGGTAATTTCTTTTTTTTGCAATTGCCCTTAACCTGATCCCAAATAAATATAGTTACAATTTACATATTTATGTCTCGATACATAAATACACAGATATATATATAATTTTATTATAGTTGAGGTAAATTCTAATTTCATAACTCATTTTTTTTTGATCATTTTATATTAGCTGAAGTTATAATAAATAGTATATACTAGCTGGGCCCATTGCAAAAGCAATTAACGGGTTAAAACACTATGCGATTTGACGTGTGAACGTGGATGAAGCGAGGAGGAGTGTGTGTTAAATTAAATATTTGAAGAAACCTGAGGTTACAGTGACTTTGCAACGCATGCCGGGTACCCGTTGTTTATAATTTTATGTAGTGCAGCGCTTGCATTAAAATGTAATTTCCCAGGAATTTGAATAGAACCATTACAGTTAAGTTGACCATGAGGTTACAGTGACCTTGCAACGCATGCCGAGCAACCGTTGTATATCATTTTATATATTGCAGGCACTTGCTTTAAAATGTTATTTCCCGGGAATGGGGATAGAACCATTACAGTTAAGTTGACCCCGAGGTTACAGTGACCTTGCAACGCATGCCGGGAACCCGTTGTATATAATGTTATAATATAGTGCAGACGTTTGCAAGGCGCTTGCATTATAATGTAGTTTCCCGGAACTTGGAATGGAACCGTTACAGTTAAGTTGACCCCGAGGTTACAGTGATCTTGCAACGCATGCCGGGTAACCGTTGTATATAATGTTATGTAGAAATAAAAATCCCCAAAGATGACCTTTATTGGATAACCAACACTCATGCCGTAGGTCACCCTAAGTGGTTCGCTACGTTTGGTGATTTAGTAGGGGTGCCCGGATTTATGGGGTGAGGTTTGTCTAGGTCTTGGAGGCGGATGACCAGGACACACTGAACCCCAGATTCCTACCCACCCCTTAAACCATTTTCCTTCTCAGAACTCTCATCTCCTTCTTTGCCTTAAAAAACCCTCCATCCAGCATCTCCAAAGATGACATGACCGTGAGGGAAATTATTTTCCTCAGGGTCTCCTGTGTGGAGCTTTTTCCTCCCCCCCTCTCGCGCCTCATTAATTCATTCCCGGTACATTTAGTTTTCAAAAAGCGAGAAATGTGCACCTACTTCGGTCGCCCGGTTCATTATTGTATCCCGATTGATCATTATTGTATTCAGAAACCATCGCGGGAATGCACACATCAAATTCCAAAAGTCTCATCGCAATCGGATGAACCAACACCGCTGTCAAAGGTCACCTAAGTGGTTCGCTACGTTTGATGACTTAGCAGGGGTGCCCGGGTTCATGGGATGAGGTTTGTCTAGGTCTTGGTGGCGGATACGTTTGACCAACCACTGCATGGCGGGCTGGAACGGAGGAGACTGATTGAGGGAGGCTTTTTATCTCTCCAGCCAGATTCTCTCAACCCTTCGCCTCGCACCGCAGTGTGAGGAATAGATTCATACGTCCGTTACTCCTGGCGACACTGACCCTCAGATTCCTACCCACCCCTCATACCCTTTTCCTTATTATATCTTCTTCTCCTTTCTTTCCCTCAAAAAAACCTTCGACACAGCATCCTCAAAGATGACATAGGCCCCTAGGGAAATTGTTTTCCTCGGTGCCTCCTGTGTGGAGCTAATGTAAAAAAAAAGTTTAGCAATGCATAATTTCATGATGCCAGAGCTCACTATTGTATATAGAAACCAATGAATGGTTCCCGGGGCGGCGATACCAATTCCACGTTGAATGATTATCATTAAAATACAAAATACAAAAAAAGCGGTATGTAAATTTAATATTTTTGAAAAAAATTATACCATTCCACTTCAAGCAATTTTATTATACATTTACAAAAAAATCATAAGCAATATCATCAGATTTTGAGTTGTTATGTGCATGTAGGTACCTGCATAGATTCTATGTAGAGGTACCTGCACATACGTAAAAAAAACATATGAAATATATTTAGGCTGGGTTTTTCAAAAAATTTATTTAAAAATCTTCAATTTTTCAAGTTAATTTTAACGTTCTGTGAAAGTTCTGTTCAAATTCTATTCAAGTTCCGTAATTATTTCTGTTTTGAAATAATAGTTTAAATAAATAATAATAAATATTATAAGTTTTGAAGATAATTGAATAAATAAAAACCGCACATTACGTGAAAATGAACTTTACTAATTTAAAAATAACATTCATACCAACAGTGGTTATCCAGAAGCAACCTCCGTGTTCCTACATATTTCAAAAATTACCATCTTGGATGATTTTTTTCATTTCATATCATTAATTTTCGATTTAACATTTAAAGGAAAAAATCTCGTAAGATGGTACCTACCTAGTACATACCGAGAAAAATAATGTTGGTGTAGGTACCTACTTACGCGTTTTCTCAATAAATACTTAGCGAATTAGCAATAATTCAATAGAACGGTAGGTACCTACCGCGATTTTCTGCATTTAAATCATTCACATTTTTAACGCCAGTACCTACCTCGAGTTTATATTAACTGGCTGGAAAATTATGCATTGTTGATGATAGATCGATTTCAGAAAATGTCAGAAAAATTTCAATATTTGATGCAATATAGTGTAACATTTTAAATGGGAAGCTACACATGTTTTTATTTTAAAAGTTTCTTAAACTTGTATACCTTCTATTTAATCAAAAACATTTCGTGCAAAATGTTTGTTTTCGCCGCAATCTAAGTTCCCGCAAAGGGCCTTTAAAATGTCAATTTTTCTCCGCTATTTTCGAAAACGCCGTTAAAAAAATTCGAATAAATCCCTAGAAAAATCAGTTTTGTATGGGAAATCTCTTTACTAAACGATTCGACGTTTTTTAACGGGTGAACCTGTCGGCAAAAAATATAACTGAGGTCGAATTTCTTCGTCGGTGAGAGATCTAATTGTAGTTTTCGCCGTTTGGGAGCGCTGTTAACCCCGCATCATCTTTTTATATGAAATCTGGTCTGACCGGCAGAGATCGCCGTCCGTGCCCCCTTTCGGGCCAAATTGATCTCTGCGGTCGGTGAAACTCGAGGAGCGGAGGTCGATTATCGCCTGCGGGCCGAGGCGGGCGAGGGAAATCGAAAGGGCGTAAGCGTCTTTTTCGTTTTTAAGCGACAATACGCCGTGAGGTCTTGCGGATCGAGGGGGAAAAGAGTCGATTATCGGATCACCAAAACGCGTTTTTTTGGAACGGCCGTTTGTATGAAATCCCGGTCCACGCGCCTTGCTCGGCCAAATCGACCCCTGCGGTCGGTGAAACTGGACAGGCAGAGCGGTCGATTTTTGCCTGTACCCGGACGATTAAAAAAAAAAGTGAGTTTTCCTGACCTACCCCAAAACCAAACATTAATATATATACTAGGTTTTGCCCGTTGCAGAAGCAACTAACGGGTTAAAAAAATATGCGATTTGCGTGTGAACGTGGATGAAGCGAGTAGGAGTGTGTGTTAAATTAAATATATGAAGAAACCTGAGGTTACAGTGACCTTGCAACGCATGCCGGGTACCCGTTGTATATAATGTTATGTAGTGCAGCGCTTGCATTAAAATGCAATTTCCCAGGAATTGGAATGGAAGTACAGTTAAGTTGACCATGAGGTTACAGTGCCCTTGCAACGCATGCCGAGCAACCGTTGTATATCATTTTATATATTGCAGGCACTTGCTTTAAAATGTTATTTCCCGGGAATTGGGATGGAACCATTACAGTTAAGTTGACCCCGAGGTTACAGTGACCTTGCAACGCATGCCGGGAACCCGTTGTATATAATGTTATAATATAGTGCAGACGTTTGCAAGGCGCTTGCATTATAATGTAGTTTCCCGGAACTTGGAATGGAACCGTTACAGTTAAGTTGACCCCGAGGTTACAGTGATCTTGCAACGCATGCCGGGTAACCGTTGTATATAATGTTATGTAGAAATAAAAATCCCCTAAGATGACCTTTATTGGATAACCAACACTCATGCCGTAGGTCACCCCAAGTGGTTCGCTACGTTTGGTGATTTAGTAGGGGTGCCCGGATTTATGGGGTGAGGTTTGTCTAGGTCTTGGAGGCGGATGACCAGGACACACTGAACTCCAGATTCCTACCCACCCCTTAAACCCTTTTCCTTCTCAGAACTCTCATCTCCTTCTTTGCCTTAAAAAACCCTCCACCCAGCATCGCCAAAGATGACATGACCGTGAGGGAAATTATTTTCCTCAGGGTCTCCTGTGTGGAGCTTTTTCCTCCCCCCCTCTCGCGCTTCATTAATTCATTCCCGGTACATTTAGTTTTCAAAAAGCGAGAAATGTGCACCTACTTCGGTCGCCCGGTTCATTATTGTATCCCGATTGATCATTATTGTTTTCATAAAACCATCGCGGGAATGCACACATCAAATTCCCAAAGTCTCATCGCAATCGGATGAACCAACACCGCTGTCATAGGTCACCCAAGTGGTTCGCTACGATTGGTGACTTTGGTGCCCGGATTCATGGGATGAGGTTTGTCTAGGTCTTGGTGGCGGATACGTTTGACCAACCACTGCATGGCGGGCTGGATCGGAGGAGACTGATTTAGGGAGGCTTTTTATCTCTCCAGCCAGATTCTCTCAACCCTTCGCCTCGCACCGCAGTGTGAGGAATAGATTCATACGTCCGTTACTCCTGGCAACACTGACCCTCAGATTCCTACCCACCCCTCATACCCTTTTCCTTCTTATATCTTCTTCTCCTTTCTTTCCCTCAAAAAACCTTCGACACAGCATCCTCAAAGATGACATAGGCCCCTAGGGAAATTGTTTTCCTCGGTGCCTCCTGTGTGGAGCTAATGTAAAAAAAAGTTTAGCAATGCATAATTTTATGATGCCAGAGCTCACTATTGTATATAGAAACCAATGAATGGTTCCCGGGGCGGCGATACCAATTCCACGTTGAATGATTATCATTAAAATACAAAATACAAAAAAAAGCGGTATGTAAATTTAATATTTTTGAAAAAAATTATGCCATTCAACTTCAAGCAATTTTATTATACATTTACAAAAAATTCATAAGCAATATCATCAGATTCTGAGTTGTTATGTGCATGTAGGTACCTGCATAGATTCTATGTAGAGTTACCTGCACATACGTAAAAAAACATATGAAATATATTTAGGCTGGGTTTTTCAAAAAAATTATTTAAAAATCTTCAGTTTTTCAAGTTAATTTTAACGTTCTGTGAAAGTTCTGTTCAAATTCTATTCAAGTTCCGTAATTATTTCTATTTTGAAATAATAGTATAAATAAATAATAATAAATATTATAAGTTTTGAAGATAATTGAATAAATAAAAATCGCACATTACGTGAAAATGAACTTAATTAATTTAAAAATAACGTTCCTACAAACAGTGGTTATCCAGAAGCAACCTCCGTGTTCCTACATATTTCAAAAATTACCATCTTGGATAATTTTTTTCATTTCATATCTTTAATTTTCGATTTAACATAGGAAAGAATCTCGTAAGCCGGTACCTACCTAGTACATACCGAGAAAAATAATGGTGGTGTAGGTACTTACGGGTTTTCTTAATAAATACTTAGCGAATTAGCAATAATTCAATAGAACGGTAGGTACCTACCGCGATTTTCTGCATTTAAATCATTCACATTTTAAACGCCAGTACCTACCTCGAGTTTATATTAACTGGCTGGAAAATTATGCATTGTTGATGATAGATCGATTTCAGAAAATGTCAGAAAAATTTCAATATTTGATGCAATATAGTGTAACATTTTAAATGGGAAGCTACACATGTTTTTATTTTAAAAGTTTCTTAAACTTGTATACCTTCTATTTAATTAAAAACATTTCGTGCAAAATGTTTGTTTTCGCCGCAATCTAAGTTCCCGCAAAGGGCCTTTAAAATGTCATTTTTTGTACGTTATTTTAGAGATAGCCGTTTAATTGATCGGAATAAATTCCTAGTGAAATCAGTTTTGTATGGGAAATCTCTTTACTAAACGGTTCGACGTTTTTTAACGGGTGAACCTGTCGGCGAGAAATATAACTGATGTCGAATTTCTTCGTCGGTGAGAGATCTAATTGTAGTTTTCGCCGTTTGGGAGCGCTGTTGACCCTGCGTCATCTTTTTTATATGAAATCTGGTCTGACCCGCAGAGAACGCCGTCCGTGCCCCCTTTCGGGCCAAATTGATCTCTGCGGTCGGCGAAACTCGAGGAGCGGAGGTCGATTATCGCCTGCGGGTCGAGGCGGGCGACGGAAATCGAAAGGGCGTAAGCGTCTTTTTCGTTTTTAAGCGACAATACGCCGTGAGGTCTTGCGGATCGAGGGGGAAAAGAGTCGATTATCGGATCACCAAAACGCGTTTTTTTGGAACGGCCGTTTGTATGAAATCCCGGTCCACAAGCCTTGCTCGGCCAAATCGACCTCTGCGGTCGGTGAAACTCGACAGGCAGAGTGGTCGATTTTAGCCTGTACCCGGAGGGCTAAAAAAAAAAGTGAGTTTTCCTGACCTACCCCAAAACCAAACAATACTATATATACTAGGTTTTGCCCGTTGCAGAAGCAACTAACGGGTTAAAAAATTATGCGCTTTGACGTGTGAACGTGGATGAAGCGAGGAGGAGTGTGTGTTAAATTAAATATAAATCGGTTAAATATCAAATTTTCATCGCAATCGGTTAATTAGTTTAGCAATGCATAATTTCATGATGCCAGAGCTCACTGTTGTATACTGAAACCATCGCCGGCATACGAACATCAAATTCCCAAAGTTTCATCGCAATCGGATGAACGGTTTAGCAATGCATAATCTTATGATGCCCAAGCTCACTATTTTATGCAGATAGAATCGAAGGGATGCAGCAATCAAATCCCCAAAGTTTCATCGCAATCGGATGAACGGTTTAGCAATGCATAATTTCATGATGCCAGAGCTCACCATTTTATACAGAAGGAATCGAGGCGATGCGCACATAAAATCCCCAAAGTTTCATCGCAATCGAAAAGGAAATAACACAGAACGTGAAAATCATTTTTAAAAAAGTGTGCTTTAGACCACACGACTGAAGTAAAACTTCACTTACTTATGCCAAAAACCCGTTATATATAATGTTAAATAGTGCAGGCGCTTGCATTATAATGCAGTTTCCCGGGACTTGGGATGGAAACATTACAGTTTTATTGACCCCGAGGTTAAAGTGACCTTGCAACGCATGCCGGGTACCTGCTGTATATAATGTTATATAGTGCAGGCGCTTGCATTATAATGCAGTTTCCCGGGACTTGGGATGGAAACATTACAGTTTAGTTGACCCGAGGTTAAAGAGGCCTTGCAACGCATGCCGGGTACCCGTTGTATATAATGTTATATAGTGCAGGCGCTTGCATTATAATGTAGTTTCCCGGGACTTGGTAGGGAACCATTAAGGTTTAGTTGACCCCGAAGTTAAAGTGGCCTCGCAACGCATGCCGGGTACCCGCTGTATATAATTAATTTATTTGCGGACAAATAGTCCATTAAAAATAACAATAACAATCGGTTGCATGGTTTAGCAGTGCAAAATTTCATTATGCCGGAGCCCACTATTGTAGTTGTATTGTATTTCATTTTGCACGGGTAAGTACTAAGTAGGTACTTTGTTGTAATATTTCACCAAAACGACGCCATTATGCTGTTGAGCATAAAATAATTTTCAGCACAAATAAATTTATTCAATATCATGTTTTGATTTTTAAAGGAAAAAAGTCCCTGCAAGTAAGTACCTACCTAGAACACGCGTAATATATATATATAAATATATACATTTTTTTATTATTTAACAATGTCCAAATAGAACACACTTATAAATAAAAATAAATAATTTATAAAAAAAAATTGACAATTCTTAAAATTTTTCAAGTAAATTTTCAGTTCTAGAAAGTTCCGTTCGAGTTCTGTAATTATTTCAGTTTTGTGATGTAACTGGCCTATAATGATAAAAAAACAGAATTTGAGTAGAACCAAAACAGAACGTGAAAATTAACTTAAAAAAGTTCAATTATTCAATATCATCGAAATAACCTTACCTTAGTATTTATTGCATGAAAACCTAATTCGTTGTGTAGGTACCCATTCAGGTAGGTACCTGCGCATTTCCTTAGATTCCGGCAATCTTTGCTTTTTTCATCATATTTGCAATACTACCGAAATAAGTAGGTACCTACCCGGAATGAATAACGTGTTAATTTTAACTGGCCACCAATATTTAAACTTCCGATGGAATCTGTGAGCGCGTGTTTTGATGATTTTTTTTCGGAAAATTTCGAGTTTTGTCAGCATCTCCTGACGTATTTTATATGAGAATCGTATGTTTTATTGTTATCAAAAGTTGCGGAATCCTTCCGGCTATCGTATTTTTTAAAAACATCTAGCCCGGAATCGGTTTTTCGGCGGCAATGACGTTTTCCGAAAAACAACGACCCAAACCGCCGAGAGTTCCGTTTTGTTAGGCTAAAACTTTGACATTTGAGATCCTGACCTATGTCAATAGTCCTAGCATTTTCCTTTGTGAAATAAGCGGGTTTTTTCGTCATTTTTTTTTTTCAAACGCCATCTGTCGGCGGGAAATACGACCGAGCCGAATCGAGTGATTCGAGTAGAGCTTCTAGTTTTCGCCGCCGATTCGTATCGGAGAATGAATCCCTGTATATATTTCATTTTGTCGAAAAAAATTGACTTACAGTTTTCATTCGGAATTTGCTTCAACCGAAAGTGAACCTTGAGGTGGGTGAAACGCAAAGGGCGTACTGGTCGTTTTTGCGTCGACAAAAAAGTGAGCTTTTCCCGACCTACCCCAAAACCAAGCATTAATATATATACTAGGTTTTGCCCGTTGCAGAAGCAACTAACGGGTTAAAAATTATGCGATTTGCGTGTGAACGTGGATGAAGCGAGGAGAAGTGTGTGTTAAATTAAATATATGAAGAAACCTGAGGTTACAGTGGCCTTGCAACGCATGCCGGGTACCCGTTGTATATAATGTTATATAGTGCAGCGCTTGCATTAAAATGTAATTTCCCAGGAATTGGAATGGAACCATTACAGTTAAGTTGACCCCGAGGTTACAGTGATGTTGCAACGCATGCCGGGTACCCTTTGTATATAATGTTATAATATAAAGCAGGCGTTTGCAAGGCGCTTGCATTATAATGTAGTTTCCCGGAACTTGGAATGGAACCATTAAAGTTAAGTTGACTTCGAGGTTACAGTGATCTTGCAACGCATGCCGGGTACCCTTTTTATATAATGTTATAATATAAAGCAGGCGTTTGCAAGGCGCTTGCATTATAATGTAGTTTCCCGGAACTTGGAATGGAACCATTAAAGTTAAGTTGACTTCGAGGTTACAGTGATCTTGCAACGCATGCCGGGTACCCTTTGTATATAATGTTATAATATAACGCAGGCGTTTGCAAGGCGCTTGCATTATAATGTAGTTTCCCGGAACTTGGAATGGAACCATTACAGTTAAGTTGACTTAGAGGTTACAGTGATCTTGCAACGCATGCCGGGTACCCTTTGTATATAATGTTATAATATAAAGCAGGCGTTTGCAAGGCGCTTGCATTATAATGTAGTTTCCCGGAACTTGGAATGGAACCATTACAGTTAAGTTGACTTCGAGTTTACAGTGATCTTGCAACGCATGCCGGGTACCCTTTGTATATAATGTTATAATATAAAGCAGGCGTTTGCAAGGCGCTTGCATTATAATGTCGTTTCCCGGAACTTGGAATGGAACCATTACAGTTAAATTGACCCCGAGATTACAGTGATGTTGCAACGCATGCCGGGTATCCGTTGTATATGATGCTATAATACAGTGCATGCATTTGCAAGACGCTTCAATTATAATGTAGTTTCCCCGAACTTGGAATGGAACCGTTACAGGTAAGTTGACCCCGAGGTTACAGTGATGTTGCAACGCATGCCGGGTACCCGTTGTATATAATGTAATGTAGAAATACAAACCCCCAAAGTTAACCTTTTTTGGATAACCAACACCTCTGCCATAGGTCACCTCAAGTGGTTCGCTACGTTTGGTGATTTAGTAGGGGTGACCGGGTTCATGGGGTGAGGTCTGTCTAGGTCTTAGAGGCGGATGGATGCCCAGGACACACTGAACCCCAGATTCCTACCCACTCCTTAAACCCTTTTCCTTCCCAGAACTCTCATCTCCTTCCTTTCCTAAAAAAAATCCTCCACACAGCATCCCCAAAGATGACATAGGACCTGAGGGAAATTATTTTCCCCACGGCCTCACGTAAAAAAAAAATAATTAAATGCATATAAATTCACCTTTTCCAAAAAGCCAGAAATAATTGAAAAAAAAACATGTTCTTAATATATTTTCCCTTGCTTAGTTCTGCACTCCTGGTATTTATCCTTTTAAAATTTTGTTTTATTCGAGTAAAAAAAAGAACAGAAAAAATATTCTTTCAAAGCGTACTCTACTCCCTCCCCCCCCCCTTCCTCCATCACGCAAAACCCCCTCCCGGGTTCCCCACCCCCTTCCCAGTTTACCCTCCCCCCACCCTGGTTTTCCTCCCCCCCTCCCTGGTTTTCCTCCCCCCCTTCCACGCGTCATTAATTCCTTCCCGGTACATTTAGTTTTCAAACAGCTCGCGTGCCGCCTATTGAAATATTTTTACGGAAATTTCGTAATGCCAAAGCTCACCTGCCAATAAACAAACATAACAAAAAAAGAATTATTCAATTTGGTGTAGTCTTTCGGAAGTTATACGCGTACATACATTTCGACGATTCATTTTTATGCAAATTTGATAATGCCAGAGCTTACCAGTAGTTTTATACAAAATTTTGTCTTAACAGTGTCGAAGACAACAAAAAAAGAATTATTCAATTTGGTGCAGTCTTTCGGAAGTTATGCGCGTACATTCATTTCCGCGATTCATTTGTATGCAAATTTCATGATGCCAGAGCTCACCAGTAGTTTTATACAAACTTTGTCCTAACAATAAGGAACGCAACAAAAAAAGAATTATTCAATTACGTGCAGTCGTTCTGAAGTTATGAGCGTACTTACATTTCGGCGAATCATTTTTAAACAAATTTCGTTATGCCAGAGCTCACCAGTAATTTTATTCAGATCTTGCCCTAATAATAACAATTACAACAAAGAAAGAATTATTCAATTTGGTGCATTCGCTCGGAGGCTATGCGCATATATAGATTTCGGCGATTCATTTTAAACAAATTTTATAATTCCAGACCTTGCCCGAACAATAACGAAACCAACTCAAAAAGAATTTTTCAATTTGGTCCAGTCGTTCGTGAGCTATAATTTATAGACGATACCCGTGGATAATTTATCCGTTTATGTAATTTTCAGGGTACCTACCTAGTTCATCAAAATATTCTAAAACAATATTTTATTTAAATGGCAAGACAACCGTTAAACTTTGTCGTAACCACCTCAAGCAAAGCCTGAAAATCGAACACCTGCTTCGGTTTTAGAACATTTCCCATACAAATAACGTCAGCTATCGGTGTCCTGGCCCGGCTAAAAACTTCAGGTGGTTTTGCATATCGATCCATGTTCAGTATTGCAAGGTTTGAGAAAATTAAATAAATATATCAAATATCTACCGATTTTACAGGCTGAAAACAATGTGCATTTTCGATGTTATTGGATTTTTCGCAAATGTCAAATATAATTTCAAAGTTTGACGCGATATTGCGAAACATTTTGAATGGGAAGCTACACATGTTTTTATATTTAAAGTTTCTAAAACTTGTATATTTTATGATTATTTGAAAATATCTCTTGCAAAATGTTTTTTTTCGCGACAATCTACGACCTCGCAAAGGGCCTTTAAAATGTCAATTTTTCAAGCTCTTTTCGGGAACGCCGTTTAATTGATTCGAATAAATTTCTCCTAAATACCTGTATAAAGGAAAATTTGTGTGGAAATTAACGGGTTTTTTCGTCATTTTTTTTTTTCAAACGCCATCTGTCGGCGGGAAATACAACCGAGCCGAATCGAGTGATTCGAGTAGAGCTTCTAGTTTTCGCCGCCGATTCGTATCGGAGAATAAATCCCTGTATATATTTCATTTTGTCGAAAAAAATTGACTTACAGTTTTCATTCGGAATTTGCTTCAACCGAAAGTGAACCTTGAGGTGGGTGAAACGCAAAGGGCGTACTGGTCGTTTTTGCGTCGACAAAAAAGTGAGCTTTTCCCGACCTACCCCAAAACCAAGCATTAATATATATATACTAAATAAATACAAAACTTTGACTTGGAAATTTGTCAAACACATAACTATTTTAAATAGTTACGGATAAATGCAAAGATAGGCATTCGAAATCGAAACCTTTACTTTTAATATAAGTGTTTTTCTTTTTGATTAAACTTTCTTGGAATATATATATATACATATATATATAAATATATCTATTTTATATATATAATATTTTAATATAGGTACATATCACATATTAAGCAAATAATATTTTGTTATAATAATATAAAATTTTATACCGACGATCAGCTGCCCTCTGCCTCGTTCATGTCTCTAGAAATTTTTATACTTTGTAAGGACTTACCCCAAAAGGTCCACTCCTGTCGGGTTCAACACGACAAACCTTTTATATTTTTTCTCTCTAATTCAGCTATTGTCTAACTAATCCTAGATTAATCATCTTTATTCATTATTTCACTATTGCGTTGACTCTAAACTGAATTAATTGATGATTAATCTTTATCAATCAAAATGTATTCCGTTTAAATTATAAATTTTAAGCAACATCCACTTCACGATTATTTACGAAATAAGAAATTTATTATTTTTATTTTTGTTTGTCACCGAACCCTTTTTATTTATTTTGTAGTAAGATAACGTTTTACTATTTATTTAAGCTTTCCGAAATAGTTATTATTATTAAGTTATCACAATCTCATTTAACAACAACTTAATAATTTGTATTATTTATTCTAAAGTCCATATTTATTATTATTACTTTATCTAACACTAGATTAATCCTGTGATAAATTATTACGTTCGATTTGCACTTTATTTAAGGAACTATTACTGATATGTTTTTTTTTTTCCAAGTATTAAGTCCTAAAATTTAACTAAACACTGCTTTTAAATTTGCCAAATACAACACCACACTTTTCACTAACACAATTTAAATTTATGATTTAATCACTTCACTGAATCTAATTAATTATTATTAATGGTACTAATCTCTTACACTGAATTTAATACCAAACTTTGGACACTTAGAACTTTCTGTTAAAATGCATTTTATCTAACACTAGATTATACTAAGTCCGAAATCACTTCTATTGACTTGACTCCAATTATTTCAGAGTCATAAAATTTTTTAACACTTAGACAATTTTTCAATTAATAACCGCTTTAAACGTCACGTCACGTCTCACAAACTTCCGCTTTTCAAAACCCCCGATGACTAACGAGAAATCACTAAGTCCTGTCTTTTAAACCCCTCTCAGGTCCAAAAGATTGTATCTGAATTTCCTGTGACAAAACAATCTCAGGTCTATCGACTCGCAAACCCTTGAAATTATCCCACCACTATCGAATAATGTCCCTTAATCCCTATTTCCATTGTCTCATTGTTTCCTCTCTCTTATTTCCATATCTACAAGGTACGGATTCAGTTACTTTGTTTTAAATTGCCCTATCGTTTTTTGTGCCGTTGGTCATACAAAATTAGCCTGAAGTTCATAATTTTTTAGTTATTTTTTTTCTCAATTCGTAAAAGGTCCGTCTTCGATAACTATATTTACGTCTCGATTTTTCCGTACCTATCACAAATCATGATTATCTCCATATCGAAATGTTTACTATGCAATTTCGAGTTGCAATTTTTATAAATTCTACTCTATCTCACTGCTACTTGTATGAATTTTTCCATTAAAACCCGTATTTTCTCTATTTACGTAGTATATCTGAATTTTCCCCTTTACCCTAGAATTTTCTTGTATTCACAACACTCTTCCTACGAATTTCCTCTTTTATCCTTATGTTATTATCCACATCTATATGATTAGTTACATTCCAAGCCAAATTTATTGTTTTCATCGATACTTCTGAATTTCCATGAGTTTTCCTTACGGAATCATCTTTTAATTGTTTTTATTTTCTTTTCTACTACCCCCCGTTTTGCCTCCGATGTATGTCACCTCTTAGAAAATTTCATTTTCTATATACTACTACTTTTTATGTTATTTTCCACATTTTTTATAGGAGAAACTTCCACTTCGGTCCTTAAATATATGTCAATTTTTATTACTTCATATGGATCTTCCCCCAAATTCCGTCCCTTTCTCCCCTAAATCTACATTAATTTAAAATTTGACATCTGTTTATGTCTGGACTTCGATGTACCGACCGATAACTCAGCGTTTATTCGAGGGTCATAAAATATAATGGTTTTTTCTTTGAATAAACAGTCCCTATGCCCAATGATAATTTTTATCGTCCAAAAAGCCATTAAAATGATTTTAATCGTCTAAAACCATGTTCGTTTTCTGGTTGTTTTAATAACAAAATCACGTGTGGGGTCGTCAACTCAAATAATGTTTCCGTCTATCATCAAACTTTCCTATCTTCCATAGTACTTTCGTCAAACAATTGACGGAAAACAATTCCTTTTTGTTTGATTTACCTAACGCAATGTAACTAGTATGACCTCCCTATTCCTAATATATAACGATATCTATTTAAACTCGTCTGAAAAAGCAAAATTAAGTCGAAATCTTATATTGTTCAATAAACACTTCCGTTTAAACGTCCAGTTTTTCCATTAGATTTCCTTTTCAAATCGTTTTTCCTGACGTGACAAAAGTGACATTCCAAATTTCCAGCGTTTTTCTTCCTTTTAAATGTAAAATGTACGCTTTCCTTTTAATCTGGTCTCCCTGACCCTCTATGTACTCGTTATACGACTGAATAACCCTACAGTAGCTTTTCTTACGTTTTACACGTCTTTTCTTTAATTTTCCTCTTATCATAACTCTCTTGCTATTTTCTTGCCTAGTTTTTCCAACATAATATGGATTAATTTGTTCGTTAACGGCGGTCGTCAACACCTTCATTGCACTGATTGTTTATCTTAAATCTGGGGTCATTGTATCTAATGCACCGGGCGTGAGACCCTGTTTACATTATAGTGTATTGATCTTTCGGTCGGTGACGATATTTTTTTCCATAAATCTCTGATTAATCGCTTAGTTCAAAGTCCATTTCTTTGTTCAAAATCTGAACACGCCCTCCATTCTGTGATTGGTTTCATTAATTATTTATAGCTTTCGGCTTAGACCTGATTGGCTGTTGATTTCAACTATTAATTATTACGCTGATTAATGATGATTTCTAGCACCCTCTGTGTTCTTTTCATCAATACTCATCTCAATCTACTTAATTGTAGATCTCTATCGTCAACAAGAATTCAATTTACTTTGATCCGGTAGATGTCGCAGGTGTGTCTGTTTTATAATTAATTGGTATTTTCTTTTTGAATTAAAGTGGGAAGCTACGATATTTTCTTATTTTCACTGTTGATTAATGCAATTCATCACAGGGTTTGAACATACTAAAAGTCCTGACGTCTAGGTGGTGAGCTAGGGGGAGGGGGGGGTCCCAATTTTCGGATTTCTTACTTACAAATCTTATGATTTCAGAGAAAAATTTTTTGATTTAAAATAAAATAATAATAGAAATTCACTATTTTAGATATGAGGCCTACTTTATATACCTAATAATTATAGGTCTAGGTAATCTACCCTTTTCCGAAATGAGCTTATCCTTAAAAAATGTGGTTGCTATGTACCTACATACACAGGGTGGGGAAGTACTTGACTTAGTTTTACCAGTGATTCCCGATTTTATTTGGAGTAAAACTATTAAATTAAATTTTGGACTTTTCAAAAGAGGTATTGAGTTGAATTGATTCTGAGTTTTCCGGTCACCGGTGTTGGGTACTTACCGATACTAAAATTCTAGAACCAGACGTGTGAAGTGTTAATATAGTTCGTATATTTATAAGAACTTACATGTCGATACATTTATTGATGTGGAAATCGTGGACAAAAAATATGTTTTTTTCAACCTTTCGTTAGTTCTCGTTTAAAATGTTGACCTGAAGTAATTAAAATATTTCCAGGTATTATTAATGTAAAGAAGTAGGTACTGATAAAGATACTATAAATAATGTCGTGAAAAGAATTTTCTTTTTTGTCTATGTGGGACTTTAAAAGTTATGAATCATGAATATGATTCCCCGAAAGAGCAGGAAGACTGATCCAGAATGTAAACAATTGTAAAAGATCAACTACTCGGTGTCTCACAGCTTAGACTGCAGATAGGCAGTACACATCCAGTAATCCTTGTCCTCGGATTAACAATATACGTAATCTCTAAAATGCGATTATTATTACATTAAATACCCTCGGGAATTAAAGTTAGCTGGTAATACATTAGTGGCCAGATTAATATTTAGAAATTAGATAGTTAAGTATAAACAGTATTTATTTTAACCTTAATGTGTAAAATATCAAATTGTGATATATTATATAATTAAATGAAGACAATATTAGCGAAACTCAATCGAAAATCTGAAAACTGAAAAATCAGAAAAAGATACGGTCACATTTAGGACTCGAACCCAGGACCTTCGCCTTGCCGGGGCGCAGCTCTATCAATTGAGCAAATGAGTTCAGTAAGCGTTAGTATAAACTATACAATCTTTAAGTTTATGTAATGAAGAGTGTCTGCAACGGACGGCGGTGTGGATTTTATTTTTTAATGCAAATCCACAGTTTTTTTCTGAGATTGATAAAATTTTGCACAATTGACCTTCAAAACAAGAGGAAGGTCTACATTTCATTTCGAAAAACTCGGTGTAAAGTCCGGGCAACACCGGGGACTTCAGCAGGTAGGTATTATATAAATATGTAGTTATTCATAAAAACAGCCTGACAATTGTTTTGTCACCTTTATTCTACCAAAAGTAAAATGACGTTATTTTTGACCTTCGCTTTCGACCTCTGCGGTATATCTTTTGCGCCGGTTTTTGCTTTATTTTTAACATAAGCAAGAGGATTTTCTTTATAAACTGACCGAAATAAGGTATTACAACTTTTAGCACTGAAATAAAAGGGCCAGCATTGGGTTAGATTTAGGACAAATCCGGTCCAAAAGTAATCCCATCGATTCCTGCCTACATTTGTATATCTAGGATCAAACCTGGCTTGGGGTTTTAAAGGGATTATTGCTTGTTTCGGAATGGCTAAACTATGGAATTCCACGACTTCTACTTATTTTGAAATTATTTAAGTAAGGAATTTGGAAGTCTTACTGAAGTAGAAATTATATTTTCGGAGTGGATTAATTGAAAAACTATTTCAATTATTATGGGGGGGATATTTTCTCGATTATAATAGATGTCTGATAAAATTGAAAAACAGAAGTTTATTTTTTTGTTTAGCTAAGAGCGATGAAAGGGTGCCAAATGGGTTCAAAACGACGTGTTTGAAATTTTTCATATTTCTGATACGATCCTTTTCCTCCGGATTCAGTTCAAAGTTTTGAAAGTTTTCATTTTAAGGGGTTATTTCTAGTGTATATAAAAGTTACTATGAATCCTTTAAAACTTGTTTTTGTAATCTTCCAATGTAAATATAGTACCTATATTTTATGAAATCATTTACAAAAAGTCCCTGTATTGAGTTTCGCAAAATATGCCGAAATTTGAGAGTAAGAAGGATTTTGATGGTATTTGAAAACACTGCCTTGAGATAATTTGAATTAAATTTGGGAGGCGAGATCATTCCGGCTACCGATGTACCGCCGCCCCGGGAACCTTTATTGGATAACCAACACCTCTGCCATAGGTCACCCCAAGTGGTTCACTACGTTTGGTGATTTAGCAGGGGTGCCCGGGTTCATGGGGTGAAGTTTGTCTAGGTCTTAGAGGCGGATGACTAGGACACACTGAACCCCAGATTCCTACCCACCCTTTAAACCCTTTTCCTTCCCAGAACTCTCCTCTCCTTCCTTTCCTTAAAAAAAACCCTCCACACAGCATCCCCAAAGATGACATAGGCCCTGAGGGAAATTATTTTCCTCAGGGCCTCCTGTGTGGAGCTCATGTAAAAAAAAAATATATATATATATGTAAAAAAAATATATATATATATAACCTTTGACTTGGAGCGACCAAGGTCAAAATATGGACCACTTTTATTTTTCTGCGATTGACAGCGGTCAAAAATTGGATTGGATTAGATTTTTTTTACCAAACTTTCTGGACCAAAGTTAACGATTTAAAAATAATTTGTGATAATCGACAAAAAATAGGTGAATTCATTGGCTGTATAGAACTATAATCAGTTTATATGTCTCCATACGTAAATTCGAGGGTATGATTTTTTTAATGTGGGTGGAATATATTCAAAATGGTCTCCAAAAAATCAAGAGCAATCAGAGTAAAAAGTTTTAAATCGGTCTGTCGCTCCAATGGTTAGATTTATTAGTATTATTTTTTTCTTCAAAAAATGTTATCATCACAGAAATTTATTTATACAATATACACAGAAAACCGGCAGAATTTGTTATGTTTGAATATGTAAAAATATATATATGTAAAGAAAACCACTAGACTAATGAGTGCTTTCCTGAAGTTTGTATTTGCTGCTTATTCACTGAGTAATTACCGAGTAAGTTAGTGGCCCACTAGATATCACTGCTGACAGCTAAACAATAGAATCGAATTATTTAAATATAACTGTCAGAATTATTGCATAAAAAAATCCTCAAAATATTATCTAATTATCTTATTTATTATTATATAAAGAAACCTGAAATAAGGGCATTAAATGTTGTTTCTTTTGTTTTACAGGTAAGTGAACCTTTCTTTTAACCGATGATGTAATTTTAAGAGTTGTAAATAAGTATTATTAATAAAGCTTTTGTTTTACAGAGAAACACACTAACGCCTTTGTTTTCATTATATATATATATTTTTTTCATACATAAATCAAAATATTACCTCTATTTTCTGTTTTATTAAAAATAGTTCGTTTTTAATGGTTTACCTAACATTTTTTAAAGATATAATAAGCGTGGTGTTAAGATTTCAGGTACTGAAATATTAATATTTGTGATTGTCACCCTAATGGTTGTGGCAACATTTTTGGTGTTGGCAATTGCCAGGGCGATTTCGTATTGCCACGGATTTTTTAATTCCTTCTTCTCTTGTTACCATCCGTCTTGGGCGGGTCGTTTTTGGGCAAAACGTCTGCTGCCAGGTTTTCACTTCATGTGGGATATAAAACCGCGGAGAGAGATAGCATCATTGGGCTCACCGTACATGAGCTACCCTACGGGTCTTTTATTGTTTCAATAAAGACCAATTATTCAAGAGCTGGAGTTATTATTGAAGAGTTACTCCAGCCACACTTCCCTTGGAATCTGGTGTTACCACGCCGGATTGCTTTGTCAGGAGAGCGGAAGTTGAGATCCTGAACATTGGTCATTCGAGCCGGATTATTTGCATTGATCATTGCATTGATCATTTGAGACGGATGATCATTATTGGATTGACCCATTCAAGCTGGGTGATCATTATTTGGATTGATCCATTTGAGACTGAAGATCATTATTTGGAGTGGCCCAGTCAGGCCTCATCATCATCGGGAGTGGTCCAGTCGGCGGCCTCATCATCATCGGGATTGGTCCAGTCGGCGTCCTCATCACCATCATTGGATTGATCAAGCGAGCCTCATCACGACGCTCGCATGCACAGCAAATCAGGTTGTAGCCTTCCTTTCATTGTCCTTTCAAATTCCATTTAAAAAGCTAAAAATCTGTGTAGATGCCACATTATTTCGTATTGATTATATCGAATTATATTCGGGTGTTCATAATCAGATGCTTTCAATATAGCATAAATTTTGTTGGTGATAATAATTTTTATTGTTGTATTCAGTCTGCCGAATAACTTTGCTTTTGCCTACCTACATTTCTAGCCACGCGGTTGCAAGTTTCGTCTTTGTATGCTATAGTATTGTGAGTGGTTTCTCTATGATCCAAAGTATATTATTTATGGTATTATTCATTGTTGTTTACGTCAAACTGTCGCGTTGTGTATTGTGTATTCAGTTTTGAAATCAAGTTAGTGTTATTTCGTTTGTAAAAAATGGAACTCGACAAGTTGATTAAACGGCGCGGGGTTTTGAAAGGTTCATTAACGAGATTCGAAACCTATTTAAGCAACGAAAATGATATTACACCTGGCGTGTTGTCATCGAGGTTGGAAGCCATTAAACCTTCTCTGATAGAATTCTCCAAAATTCAGCTGGAGATTGATTTATTGAACAAATCAGAAGATAATGACGCGAGGGATAATTTTGAAGGTACATATTTTAATGTAATTGCATTAGGACAGGAAATGTTATCAAAATTTAAGAAGATTGAAAATGTCCCAAATATATCAGTAAATTTACCACCAATCTCTATACCAGTGTTTTCAGGTGACAACCATAAATGGTTGACTTTTAAAAATTCGTTCATTGCCTTAATTCATGATAACAGTAAATTAAATAATGTTCAGAAATTTCATTACCTTATTAGTTATGTGTCCGGAGAGGCACTTGATTTGATTAGTTCTCTAGAAATAACCGGGGATAATTATAGTGCAGCTTGGACAATGCTTATTTCGAGATACGAAAATGTCCGACTTATAGCAAATAGACATTTGAATTTCTTATTTAGTTTTACACCGTTAAAACGACAGAATCATCATGAATTACGGAATTTAATTGATCAAGCAAACATTCATTTGAGAGCTTTACACAACCTTAAGCTACCAACCGAACATTGGGATACTTTAATTATTCATATTCTAACCTCAAAGTTAGATAATCACACACGTAGCCTTTGGGAATCATTAGAATGCGACGAAGTTTATCCTACGTTCGTGCAGTTTAGCAATTTTATTTCACAAAGGTCTCAGATCCTGGAAACTATCCAAGGTGATATTGGTGGAATGCAACAGAAATCGGAACCAGTTGCAACAAAAGCAAAGTTTTTTAATTTTAAGGAAAAGAAGTCTACAAACAAGGTTACGTTAGCGTCGAGCAACGTTAATTGTATGCTGTGTAATGACAGTCATTTCATTTATTCTTGCAAAATATTTGTTAACAAAGAACCAGCGGCACGAAGAAAGCTCGTTTCAGAGAACAATTTATGTTATAACTGCCTAAAACCGGGGCACCTTTCAAAGTTGTGCAGGTGGAAGGAAAAATGCAGTGTTTGTGATCGAAAACATCACACTCTGTTACATATCAATACTGATAATGTACAAGCGGGTACTTCAACTGGCAAGGGTCAGTCGGAGGCACCAGTAAATTTAGCATGTCATAGTGACATGAACGGGCGGGAAATTTTACTATCTACCATAATAGTAAAAATAGAAGACGCGTATGGTGGAACACACAAAATACGCGCACTTTTGGATTCGGGTTCAATGTCTAATTTTATTACAAAGGATACTTGTAAAAGATTAAATTTGCATTGTACAAAGTTGAATATACCTGTTTCAGGTTTGCATAATAATTTAATTCATGTAAAGGAAACAGTTGACATTAAATTTAAATCATTATGTTCTCAATACCGGGATGAAATATCTTGTTTGGTATTAGATGAGATTTCTTGCAATCTTCCACAGACCTTGATTAATCCAAAAATGTTGAACATTCCAGACGGCATCCAGTTAGCTGATCCGCAGTTTTACCAGCCAGCTGCTATTGATATGCTGATCGGAGCAGAGATATTCTGGCAGGTGGTTCGTACGGATCAGATACAGTTAGGAAAGGATAAACCTACATTGCATCGAACGGAGCTAGGCTGGATAATATCAGGAGCTGTACAGAGGCGTCAAAATACGAGGCCAGTTAAAGTTTGTCATATTTCATTAAATTCTTTGCAGAATCAAATAGAAAGGTTTTGGAAGGTTGAAGAAATTGAAAATAGTAAGCATCACTCTCTGGAAGATAGTGAATGTGAAAAGATTTTCAAAGGCACGCATAAACGCGATGCAAATGGTAGATTTGTAGTGAACCTACCATTTAAATCTAACCTATCTCAATTAGGAGATTCATTTAGTATTGCTAAAAGTAGATTGGTGTCAATGGAAAGGAAATTCTTAAGACAACCTAGTTTAAAGGAACAATACTCGGAATTTATTGATGAGTATCTTGCGTTAGGTCACATGACTGAATGTGAACCTCCAATACGTGATGAAACTACTTATTATTTACCACATCACGCTGTATTTAAAGAATCAAGCACAACTACTAAAATTCGTGTTGTTTTTGACGGGTCGGCTAAACCCGCTCGAGGGATTTCTTTGAATCGCGCTCTAATGATTGGGCCCACCATTCAAAATGATATATTTTGCCACTTGGTATTTTTCAGAAAACATCAATACGCAGTCACTGCAGATATTGCAAAAATGTACCGCCAAATTAATATCAACCCGGAACACAGAAATTACCAACGTATATTATGGAGAAAGGATGCGGAGGATTGTTCGAAACACTATACGCTAAACACGGTGACATATGGTTTGGCTCCTTCGCCTTATTTAGCAATACGTTGTCTGCATCAGCTAGGTAATGACGTTTCATTTACTCATCCATTAGCTAGTAAATCCCTTAAGGAAAATTTTTATGTAGATGATTTTCTTTCTGGTAGTGACTCCATTGATACTTGTCACTTGCTTAAATCACAAATCATTAATGCGCTTGCTACAGCAGGCATGGAGATTAGAAAATGGAGGTCTAATGCGCCCTCGATTAATGATTCTAAAGATAATTTAGAATTATTGCCAAATGAATCCAATGAAGCTAAGATTCTCGGATTAATATGGGACACCAAACTTGATGAGTTTACCTATCAGGTAGAAAGCATAGACTCAAAGTTAGAAGTAACAAAACGTCAAGTTTTATCATTAATTTCAAAAGTGTTTGACCCTTTAGGACTGGTAGGCCCAGTAATCATTGTCGGTAAGATAATTATGCAAAGATTGTGGAAGCTAAAAACATCCTGGGATGACAAGCTACCCAATGACCTTTTATTGGCCTGGCAGATTTACACGCTGAGTCTCCGTAAAGCAAATCATATTCGGGTACCGAGGAAAATTTTCTGCTTTAATAAAAAATCTTTTAGCTTACACGGTTTTTGCGATGCATCTCAAGTAGCATATGGCGCTTGTCTGTATTTAAGATCTACCGATGAACACGGCATTCACCAATCACAGTTAATATGCGCTAAATCTCGTGTAGCCCCACTAAAAAATTTATCGTTACCACGTCTTGAGTTATGTGGAGCACAATTATTAGTTAAATTAATGAAGCGGGTGACGGCAGCTCTCCAAGTAACGGTTGACACCACTTTGTGGTGTGATTCGTCAATAACATTGGCTTGGATTGCAGGAGAACCGTACCGTTGGACTACCTTTGTTGCTAACCGCGTATCAGAAATACAACGTGAAGGTGATGGCGCTATATGGCGTCACATTTGTTCAACTGAAAACCCAGCTGACATAATTTCCAGAGGAATAACATCTCAGCAGTTGAAAACATCTTCATTATGGTGGTCAGGACCACCATGGCTCACGTCCGACGAGGATAAGTGGCCACGTTCTACATTTGATACTCCCACGGAGTTGCCAGAAATGGCGAGGATAGTTTTGGTTACTAGTAGTCCTGTCGATTGGGAAATATTTAATAATTATTCTTCATTAAGACGACTGAGGCGCGTAGTTGCTTATATGTTACGTTTCATACATAACTGTTCTAAACGAAGACCGATGCGGGTCGACGAGCTTTCTGTAATCGAACTGGAACATGCCATGCATGTATTGATTTTGAACGCTCAGCGATTCGCATTTCATGATGAAATAGCGTCTGTGAGTAATGGAAGATTTGTATCTAGGCAGAGCAAAGTAAAGGCACTAAATCCTTTTATGCAGGATGGGTTGTTGTGTGTTGGAGGTCGACTATCACAATCCGATATTACCTCAGGCTCTCAAAAACATCCAATTTTGTTACCACAAAATCATAAGTTGACTGACTTAATAATAATCCATCTGCATTATGAGAATTTACATTTAGGATGTAATGCTCTGCTCGCATTACTGCGTTTACGTTTTTGGCCAATATATGGTAAAAACGCAGTGAAGCGAGCACTGCATAAATGTATTGTATGTTTCCGAGTCCGTCCGCGCAAGTGTCGCCAGCTCATGGGTGACCTTCCTGCTGACCGATTCCGAATCCATAGACCATTTTATGTAACCAGCATAGATTTTGCAGGTTCAATTTTAATTAAGTCTGGTTTAACCAGAAATGCTAAGAGTGTAAAATCTTACATATGTTTATTTATTTGTTTTTCAACGAAGGCAATTCACCCAGAATTAGTGACTAATTTAACTTCAATGGCATTTATGAATGCATTGAAAAGATTTATAGCTAGGAGGGGCAAACCCTCACGACTCTTTACTGATAACTTTACAGGTAGTTATAGGGAACTTACTGAACTATTTGATTTTTTGAAGGCATCTGATAAAGAAATCCATAATTTTTTGGCCCAGCAGAATATTAGCTGGAGTTTCTTGCCTCCCCGCTCACCGCATCACGGGGGACTTTGGGAAAGTGCAGTTAAAATGACCAAGTTGCATTTAAAAAAAGCAATGCGGTCAACTGTTTTGACATACGAAGGAATGAATACCATACTAATACAGATTGAGGCTTGTTTAAATTCCCGTCCTCTGACTCCATTAACATCAGATCCAAATGACTTAAACGCCCTCACTCCGTCACACTTCCTTATTGGCGACAACCTGTTAGCATTGCCTGAGCTTGATATCCATCATCTGCCTACAAACAGGCTTAATATTTACCAAAAGATGTCTACCGTTGTTCAATCTTTTTGGCACAGATGGAGCCGGGAATACCTAGCAGAATTGCAGAACCGAGTCAAATGGCAAGAAGGACGTCAACGCAGTTTACAGCCTGGTGACATGGTCATCATCAAAGACAACCAGCTACCTCCGCAGTACTGGAGGATGGCGCGAGTGACGGAGATCCACCCTGGCCAAGACGGACGCGTCCGCGTCGTCTCCTTGAGGACGGCCAGAGGTGTCACCAAAAGAGCCGTGACACAGCTCTGTCTACTTCCCATGGAGGATGCTTCCTCCAACCTGGATTAAGAACCAATTACAATGCTAAAAGTGATGTGATGTGTAAATCAAAGTGCCGTCAGGCTCATCAGTGCCAAGTGTTAAACCATTTTCACA
Organism: Limnephilus marmoratus; assembly: GCA_917880885.1. NCBI lineage: Eukaryota > Metazoa > Arthropoda > Insecta > Trichoptera > Limnephilidae > Limnephilus > Limnephilus marmoratus. Next base: position 28,315,389 of record OU862916.1, read on the forward strand.
TAAGTGGGTGCAGCGCACCAGAAGGTTCTACGTTATTAAACTTTCATTTTTTAATGTCAAGTCTGACATAGGGTTATATACTTAGTTATAAGTTTTTTGTTATTATTTTGATATCCATATATTGAATATTGTTTATTTTTGTATGTGAACTCGTTGGGTAAATTCTGAGTACCAATGTTGCAATCTCTTCTAATATATTATTTTATGAAAAACGACTATTCCTTAATACTCGTTTTGGGCGGGAATATGTTAAGATTTCAGGTACTGAAATATTAATATTTGTGATTGTCACCCTAATGGTTGTGGCAACATTTTTTGTGTTGGCAATTGCCAGGGCGATTTCGTATTGCCACGGATTTTTTAATTCCTTCTTCTCTTGTTACCATCCGTCTTGGGCGGGTCGTTTTTGGGCAAAACGTCTGCTGCCAGGTTTTCACTTCATGTGGGATATAAAACCGCGGAGAGAGATAGCATCATTGGGCTCACCGTACATGAGCTACCCTACGGGTCTTTTATTGTTTCAATAAAGACCAATTATTCAAGAGCTGGAGTTATTACTGAAGAGTTACTCCAGCCACACTTCCCTTGGAATCTGGTGTTACCACGCCGGATTGCTTTGTCAGGAGAGCGGAAGTTGAGATCCTGAACACGTGGGTTTTTTTTCTATTATGTGAATTTATTTTTATTTTTTTTATTTTATTGAAAGAATAGTTAATACATAACAACAAATAAGTCCTGCTAAGTCAATTAAATTGGCTTGTCAACAGGTGTTTATAGTGTAGTTACATATACATTTTAAAAGTTATAATTTACAACTTATATCTACAGATTCAACATTTTTTCATAATTTTTTTTTCATACATGTCAATATAAATATTTTTTTCTCATAGCCAATTTTTCACCATATGTTTAACCTTATTCATAGAATTACATTGCTTTAAAGTGTCAGGTAATAAATTAATTAAATATCTTCGGTGTGTTGAATTCAAACGTTCTCTCTGTCCGTACTTGTTATTAAATTTCGGAACTATTAACCCCTCGTTTTCAAAGTCAATCTGGAGGAAGAAGATGATATCCAAATATTATCAAAAAAATTACGTGATTGTATGTCTCTGTTTAACACCCTTTTATCACCATTAGACAAATCAAAACAAGAATTTTTCCCATATAGTCGTGACCCACCCTACTGGACAGTCAAAACAGAACATCGCTAAACTAAGTTTAATGTTTAAAAACGTGCGGTAAACTAAAGTCTAATGGAACATCTAATACTAAACACCTGTAATTAAAACATGATGGCAATTACTAAGCGGTATTATTTGGAAAAAATGACACATCGTGTTAAGCTCGAAGGTACCTACACAGCTACACGAGTCGTATTGTAAAATTGTGTTTATTACTATATTTTTTATTCGAAATGTAAAACACCGCTATCAATTGGCTAAACGTAATTTTAATTCTGGGGTTGGGTTCGAATATGAGCAGCACGTTCTACGGTGAAACTCGAACTCCGCAGCGGTTCATACGTAGTGTGGGGTGAATCGTAAACTAGATGGGGAGAGGGAGGGGGTAGCGGGTGGAAAAGGGGGTGGGTAAAACTAGGGGAAACGGAAAACAGATCTGTGAAAAGGGATTTCGGGGATTCTGCAGATCCCTGCGATTAGAAGGAATAAAACATGTAATACCTAATTGTTGTTTTTTAAACGCAAATGAAGAGATTTAAAAATTACTAAAGAAAATGAAACAAGTTGGCAAAGGAGATCAAAGGTTTATCTGAAAAGTCTCCAAATAAAAACGTTAACATCAGGTTAAGTACCTACGTACAGTTTTGTTAATTATAAATGTTTACTTTCGTGAGTTACGTTTAGAAAAGGAAATAAACAAATATTTTTCGAAATCGAATTGGTAAGCAAAGATAATCGAAATAAAAATTAGAAAGGCTCAACAATAAGCAAAATGTAATGTTCTGCCCAATAAGATTACGCCAAAAGTCGGCACTCGAATAAAAAAAATACAAATTTCATTTCAGCTTAGAAAAACAGAATTATCATTCATTTCCTTCAGGCTCGCATTCTGCGTTGAGGTATGAAATGTTTAAATTCTCCCTTTAAATTCTATCTCCGCAAAAATAATTAAAAAAGGAAACCTATTGGCCTGCTGGGCTTGAGAGAAAAACAGCCCTAATACTCCGCGGAGTTTTTAATTACGTTTTCGTAAGTTTACGCATACATAATCGTAAATCTCATTTATTCGCCGAGATTTCGATATAAAGTAACGCCAAGGGCAGCTATCTCTAAAGAAAGAAAATAAAAAATGTCCACAAACTTATTTGAGAATGCAAATTATATTCTAACAACAATCATATCTCATTTAACTCTGAGGCCCCGGCTTGTGGTCTGCGGGCGCTCAGGGGGGCTCATGGGCTCACGGGGGCTCCGGCTGTTCAAGTTTATTTAAATTCTTTTCCCTGAAATGGAAATCTAGCGCTACTTCGGACGTGAATATTTAATAGACTTTAAGATGGGAAATTCTGTTTGTAGGCTTCAGTGGTATGAAATATTCACATCGATATTTTGAAATATTGAATGTCAATTTTTAAGGCATCCGTGGAAAACTTCAAAACTAAGATATTCAGACAAATGACACAAATATGTAAGTGATTTGTATGTAAGCATACATTTCAAACTTTCGTTTATTGGATTAACTGAAACATAATTTCGTTAATTGTAAATGGTTTGACGTAGCTTTATTATGCGGTTGACTTTTATCAGAGGCAATTAAGAGCCCACTACCCAAATTACTACCGATTTCTTACATATATCTCCCTTAAACACGTTAAGTTTTAAAGTTCTTAATGAAATATATGTTATTCTTAAAGATAATATCTAGACATTGCCCGCGCCGAAACGCAAATTGTATAAAATTCCCTCGATAGAAAAAAATCGCAAAGTATGCTCCAAAAATTATTATAAACAAGTTTGTTTCAGTTATTTTACAAGTTATACGTATGAAAATTTCAGTGTTTCATTAAATGCTGTTTAAGATAATGCTCGCGACATTTTTGCTCTACTTTAAATGAGTCGTGTTTTATTAAACATATTCTCAATTTTCGCATCGATTTTGTCGCTGTAAATGTTAGCGCTCTCCTCTAACATTCGTAATTTCGTATCTCTCCATCTTCTTCTTTTCGGGCCCGGTTGCGGAGCCTGAAGGAAAACAAACTAACCCTCTCTAAACATGATAACTTCTTAAAATATATTAAATACAGAGGAGAGATTGTTAGTTTCCTCTTTGAAAAAACTAACAAGATGCCTGAAAATCGAGATCGCTCCTTTGAATGGCGCCCACACTGGAATAGCTGAAAGTTTTCCTAATTAATGTTAAAGTTATCCCCTCATGATGCAGCCCTGCCCTCCCACTCTCCACTCCCCACCCGCTACCGCCTTACCCCTAGAGCCGTGGGGACAAAGCGGTGTTTGTGAATCTAAGGAAAGAGATTCAAATAAACGCTTCAAGGAGCACGACCAAAGTTTCCTTTCATCCCCGACCCGGGGGAATCCCATTAAAAATGTTGAATAATTTGGCGAGAATCACGCAAAGGATGTGAGACGTCTTTAGCAGATTTGGAGCCCGCGAACGCCCGATTAGCAATCGATTCAATACTCGAAGATTTCGTTTGAGCAACTTTGCTCGCAGTGCAAAGAAGCATCGAGTAGGCGATTGAAACAACTTTCAATGAATATTATTAAAATTATTTGAAAGCCTTTTCCGATTGCTCATTTTCATATTTTTGAACTTCGATAATTGATTGTTCACGTTATATCTCGTTATACCTCGTTTGTCGTAATTGGTAAACTTCGGACTTATTCGACAAACTGTATCGAAGAATTGCAATTAATGTTTCTCGTAAGTGAATATAAAGACAGTATTATTTTCTCAAGGCTATTTAAAAGCAATTTCGAATATCCTTCATCAGATCAGATCATTACAAAAACTTACTGATAAGTTATTAAGGAAATACTTCTTAAAATTCAACTGTTCTGGAAATGAGGATATGCTTAGTTCCTACCGGGATTCATTTATTCAGTTCCTACCTCTCCCTAATCGTCACCTTGCTGGATTTGTATTTGAAATTTGGAACAATGGCTAGAAAAGTAGTGCAAAATCGAGTGCTTTTGTTCTGAACCAGAAGAAGCATTGGGACTACCTTGGATGCAAGTTGTTGGTGTTTTCGTGTACGTAATCCCGTTTTAAAATAAAATGATGGAATTTTACCAACTTGGAAGTAGGTACCTACGTAATACGTAAGACCATTTTTAAACGACTTCGAAAAGGAGGAGGTTCTCAATTCGACTGTATTTTTTTTTTAATGTTTGTTATTTCAAAACTTTCGACTGGGTGAACCGATATTGATGATTCTTTTTTTATTTGAAAGCTGGAGCTTCCCGTGTTGTCCCATATTAATTTGGTCCAGTTCTGACAGTGGCATCTATGAGAAAATCATATAAGTGTTAAATTTGCATTAAGTATGTGCGCGACCAATGGACGAATAACTCAATATCACGCCAACCGATTTCGATGACTATTTTTTAATTGGAAAGGATGTACTTCAAGGGTAGTTTGATGAGAGTTTGGTTAGGTTATGATTATGGGATCATGACAAAGTAACGGAACTCTCCAATTCTTCAGAGCAAATTTACGATACTCGGCCGAATCTTAATCGAATTAGTTAGTGTATTTCAGATTCACTAAAAATCAAAAAATAAACAAAAATTTTAACAAACCAAAAAAACGACTTCAAAAAATGCACTAAAAAGTAAAAAATTAATTTCGTATTCTTCTACAACTTAATAATCAACTTACTTTTGTTACTAGTCAATATGTAGGTACGATTGTTATTTTTGGAGTCGGTGTCAGCCAAGGTACCCGGCCCGGCGTGTTCACTTGACAGCTCCCCTCCCGCCGCGGCCCGCTCTCGCCTCTCACCTCGTCAAGTCGCGCGTGCGACACAAGCACATCTCACCTATAACTATGTATGTAGTTACAAACCTACCTTGGCTGACACCGACTCCTAAAATAACAATCGTACCTACATATTGATGAGTAGAAAAAGTAAGTTGATTATTAAGTTGTAGAAGAAATTATTTTTTTAATTTTTAGTGCATTTTTTGAAGTCGTTTTTTTGGTTTGTTAAAATTTTTGTTTATGTACTCGTTTGTTTTATTGTGGCCGTAATTACTTCCAGGTATCGCGGTGGAACTAAATTATAATTTTATGATTTTGTTTTTGTGCTCCTTCGCAGAGATACGGTGGTAAGTAATTAGTCATCCTTTTTATTTCCATCCTACAAATACTATAACCCACTTCCAGCAAACACCATTTTTCATCTCAAAAGGTTTAAAGTATTTACAGTCAGTGCACTTTACAAGTGCATCTGAAGAAGTAAGTGCATTCAATCACGGGACAACTTAAAAGAAACCAGTTTGCAACTCAAGTCGTTTTCCTGTATATTTCAATGGTGGTCCACACCCTACGCAACTTCTCAACAACCAGTTGTCTTCGGCGATGCAACCAGTCTCTTGCAACTCGATGTGCTAGTCGCCAGTGGGTTTCGGTCGCCAGTTGCGCCTCACGAGCCGTTCGTTTTCGAGAAAATTGGGATTTGTCCGGGCAGGAAAACATCAAATTAGTTCAGGGTATATTACCTTTCATATATTACCTTATCAGGTATATTACCTTTCTTTTATGACACATAGGCACCCTCATAACATACGAGAGACAAGATATTAAAAATTATAATTTTTGTAATTCGTAAAGTTTAATTTGTAATTTTAAATGCCTTATACTGAGTTCGCAACTCTACTGTTCTAATCTTCTCTGTGATAGTGTTGTACAGTGTACAACTATGAAAAATAAATTACCTGTACAGTATCTCGGCTCATCACTCCCGTCTCCGCAGTCATCGTTCCCGTCGCAGTAGCGGTCCAAGCGCACGCACCGCCCGCTGCGACAGGGGTACTCGCTGATGCGGCAGGCGGTAGCCGCGGCGGCCAGGTGTGCGCCGAGCAGCGCGGCCAGCGAGGCGGCTAGCAGCGCTGTCAGCAAGGCGGCCCGCGCCCGCAGTGCAGCTCGCACCCGCGGCGCGGTCATAACGCGGCCGGTGTGACTGCAGATGCAGACTGCCGGGCCGGGTTAGTCCGCACCGTGCTTCTGGAACAACGAACAGAAAAATACATTATATTTTTAATGTTGATTAATTTACTAATTAATATTAGTTCTATTTTTTATTTTAACTTTACGAGTAAAACCTCAAATTGTAATATTTAAATAAATGAAGACAATATAAGCGAAACTCAATCGAAAATCTGGAAACAGAAAAATCAGAAAAACATATTGACACCTCTCATATTGACTCGAGTCCCAGTGAACTTATTGATCTAGAGATTATATTCGACAGTAAACCCAAATTTGGATGTCATATAAGTAATATTATCAACAAGACTAAAGACTCTTGGCTTGGTTTTGAGAGCTGCAAAAGATTTCAATAATTTAGACACATTCACAAGTACGTATCATGTTATGTAAAACCCTCGTCAGATGCCAACGTGAGTATAACTCTACGTTATGGTCTCCCTTTTTCAATATTCATTCAGACAACATTGAAAAGATTCAACGTAAGTGTCTAAGGTTTATAAACTATATATTACATATTCCTATACAAAACATTGATTACAATTAACCTCCTGGATAAAATGTCTCTGTTGAAACTTTCAGAAAGAAGAATAAGCACAGATTTAATACTATCACATAAAATACTGCATTACAAAATTGACTGTCCTGAATTACTTCAATTTAACAATATCCATGTTCCCAAAAAATCATGTCGACATTTATTACCCTTTTACTTCAATATCACCAGGACACTAGCTTATCAAAATTCTCCGATTCCGAGACTTCACAGTCTCGGAAATAAATATTCTGATATTGGTGATATATTTCATCTTAAAACTAATCAGTATAAATGTTGTATATTCTTTCACTTTTAGACAAACAGACATAAATAGACCCTTTGTACCTGTATAACTCTTACGCTTCTACTATATTGTTTTGTTAAATCTTTTTAACTCAATTATATGCGTGAGGATTCTTAATATCTGTTCACATTTTAATCTATGTATTTTATTTTGTGTTTTTGTTGCAACTTTTTGTCATTATCTTTGTATATTTTAAGTCGGGTCCAAAGCTCGTCATTCATCGTCATTTGTCTTGATAAAATCATTGACAGTCCCACAACAAGTCAATGATTTTATCAAGTTTGTCAATGTTTCGAGTTTAGTTGTGCTTCCCGTGTTCGACGGAAAACATTTCCTAAACACTTCATCCCGGGTGAAGCGGGAAGGCAGGCGGGGGGGGTATAATTCATTTAATTGACAGGAGCCGCGCGGTGTGGTCGTATTTATGGAAGAACAAACCGAACGGCTTTTTGAGGTTATGTGTAATGAGCGAGCTTAAATAAACATAAATATATTTGATAATAAAATTATAATATAGTAACAAATATTAATATAATTATTCGGTATCGAGAAACGCCTGGAATATTCTCTGGGCGGGAACGTGATGCGACATGTCTTTGTACAGTGCCCTTGAAATGATTTTACACAAAAACGCAAATTTCATAAACAGCCATACATTGTTATTATGTACTTTATTATTATGTTATGTACTACTTATCAAATTGTGCTGACCATGCCAAATTGAATTATCATGAAAGATTTCTGACTAATATCGATTATGGCACGACCTAAAGTTACGAATTTAGAGTGCGTAAATATTTACGTCAAAAACAGAATAATTATAAATATTTGATATTATATTATAATTTTATTATCAAATATTTTTATTGTTATATTATATTTAGGTATAATAATATTTTGAACTCGTGATTACGCCCGCTCATTGCACATAACCACAAAAGGCAAAGACGTTACATACTTCGTCATCGACAAAAGGCTGTTCCGATTCTCCACACACGACCGCATTGCGCGGCATCTGTCAAAAAATGAATCCCCCCCCCCCCCCCCCCCCCCCCCCGCCTGTCTACACAACTAAACTCGAAACACAACAAAGTTGAGAATATTTATTGACAAACTTGATAAAATCATTGACTTGTTGCGGGACTGTCAATGATTTTATCAAGACAAATGACGAGCTTTGGACCCGACTATACTTTGATGCAAACAGCTTGTAAAATTTTATAAGAAGGTCCTAGGGCGCGTAATAAATAAATTAATTAATTAGTGAATTAATTAAACAAACAATTAAACAAACATCACCATCATCAGAACAAACGTAAATCCAAACTCCGCGGCAAGAGTGGTTCGCACTCTCGTCACAGCAAGTGACGGAGCTACATGCCGGCCTGCACATGGAGCCACTTGCCTCTTGGACGCCATTCATTCCCGCTAGAACCGGGCTAAACACGCTGTAGAGCAACGGGTTGGAAGACCCTGGTGACTGTTACGGTCTCCCCGCCATTAATCATAATAAAAGCCATATGATCTTTTGCGATACAAATTTCCTAAACAAGTTATTTAGTTAGAGAGTTTTAACGCTGCAATCGCCTAGCGTAGGATTCACATGTTTGTATACTGACCATTGTAATACACGATATCTTACCGAATCCAACTTGTAATCATTTCCCATGACTGAGACTCCTTAACACCGACCTTATCATGGCCAAGGATCCGTACCCTGGAGACCTCATGCTCATGGAACTTTCTCCTAATTACCGCCATGTTTTAACCCAACGTGAAATTCTAACTTAACAATAATTGGCGTCCTAACATTTGGCGACCAACGTTTTATCAAAGTATGCATCGTTATCTAAGAAATGTAAAATCTATAAAACCGTAATTCATATTCCTAGTTAGAAGCCTAATAGAACATAACTCCGTAGTTCCTCTACAAAATTCTTATTCATAATGCGGAAAGATTTAATAGGCCACTTGCATGGATTTCATAACGACTTGGAAAAAATCGTGTGGATAGATTTTTTTACTAAGATTACGAAAATGTTAGTAAAAATTTTTAGAAATGTACAGTTTTTTTTTTTTTTAAATAAATAAATCGATTTGGGCCCGTGGCGTCACTTCGTGAAAATATCCCGTCTCCAAAAATGTTCCTTTTAATTTTGTAAAATTCCACGCTGATTTATTTTTTTTATATGGCAACACTTTGATTTAAGGCGAATTTTTTAATTTGACATTTAACGTTCACTAGATTTATTGTTTGTTCTCTACGAACTTATAATTTGGTTTGACTTTTTGACAGATGTTATGAAGAGAACCCCGTACATTTTACGCTGTCTGTAGGCACGTGTTTTAGAGGTTAATGGTAGTGGTGCTGATTTTAACAAAATCAAATTTTATAATATTCTTATTTTATTATAATTTACAAGTACAAGTATATTACATTGGATTTAGTAATAAAGACGTTGAACATTATAATGATTGATGATCAATAAGATGGATCAAGGAAAAAAATATTTATCAGATGTAATATTTGTGGTATGCCTCGTTATTCTACTGTGCCCTTCCTCGTGGAAAACGTTATTTTTTTAAATGATTTTCGGCTATGTAATTATCGTTTTTTCGCACCCGTAAAATTTTGTCCCGTCTTTTCGGTTTATAAAAAATGGTCTGATTTTTCGGATTGAAATTTTCAAAAAATCACAACGGTTTCAAAAACACGATTAAAAAAAAAAAACAGAATGTCTAAACCGAATTTTTTTTTTAAATGTGATGCAAGTGGCCTATTAATATTTTTAATATTCCATTTTAATATTCGAAATCTTTTTCTTTAAATTGTTAATCCCTAAATTCGATTGTAGTGACCTTTTTTTACATTTGACAGCCTCCGTGATCCCGAACTCACGACTCACAATCCGAAGGTCGCGGGTTCGCACCCGGCGTGCGCAAATAAATGTTGTTTGATTTATTTGTGGTATATCACAATTAATTCATTAAAAATAATATATAGTGTATTTGCGGCACGTTCCAGAGTGGAAGATACTCTCAGTATCGCCCTGGTGTAAGACCACCATTCAGAATTGAAACGTTGCTTAAAACGGCATTAGCCGTGTTTGTGATCAGATCTGATAGCCAGGTACTTCCCCACCGTCCTCTTCCCTATCTCCTTCCCCTCCCCTACCTTACCTTCAGCCTCACAACATACCCCAATTGGGGATGCCATAGTCTCACTGGCTCCAGACGGGAGCAGTTTGTGGCTGCTGTGCAGTATTCATAAAAAAAAAAACATTAGCTCTTCACAGGACGCCCTGGTGACAAAAATCCCTCAAGGACTATGTCATCTTTGGGGATGCTGTGTGGAGGGTCCTTTTAGGAAAGGAAGGATAGGAATTTCTGGGAAGGAAAATGGAATGAGGGATGAAGAGGAATTTGGGGATTAATGTCTCCAGAAGTGACGGACGTATGAATCCACCCCTCCCCCTGCGGTGCAAGGCGATGGATCGAGAGAATCCGGCTGGAGAGATCTAGGTTAGGTCTTCTTCAACCAGTCTCACCTGGTCCGGCCCGCCACGCAGTAGGTAGACAAACGCATTCACCGCCAAGACCTAGACAAACCTCACCCCATGATCTCAGGCGCCCTTGCTAAGTCATCGAACGTAGTGAACCACTTGACGCGACCTATGGCAGGGGTGTTGGTTATCCAACCCATACCGCCTCCCAAATTGAAATAAACCTCTTGCGTATAATAACACGAACAATTAGAAATATCAACATTTTATACGTACATTCGTACATCTCAATCCATCTATAGTTTTGCATTCCTCAATACAACTTTATTAAATAAAGTTGTATTGAGGCTAAATTTTAGCCTTGGTAACATATATATTTAAATTGTATGGATGTATTTAACAAAAAATTGTACTTGGCAAGCATCAAACAAAGCCTAAATATTCATCAGCTTCTATCACGATATATCGTCAATTCCATTGACCTACGCTAAGAATTTTCCAGGAACATCAAGTTTGAATCACAACAGACTTAGATCTATCAAATAATTATAATGGAACGATGTATGACATGGTACGGCGGAAATACATTTGTTAATACAAATTAGTCAAAACCAGGCCCTGAACATATTCCCACATAGTTGAAGTTTGCATTGTTACGTAATAATAACGGTGACTCCGTTGTCGCTTGACCACCGAACTAGCTGCCTCCCGCCCGTCCGATCACACATCGTAAAGTATTATCGTTTACCACCATAGCACCAATCAGGACATCAATCAGAGTCATGCATTTATGGCATTTGATTAATTCATAAAATACGTGATGTCGAGCTGTCACTGTACAGGTCAGAGGAAGAAGATATATGCTTAGATAGAAGATCAATAAGAACTATACAATGATAAATGCTATAAACGCCAACAAAATGCTCGGATTTGTTCTTCGTAATGCGAGATCATTTACTAATGGAATTGCAAGAACATATGAAGCACTTGTCCGCAGCATCCTGGAATACAGCTCCATTATTTGGGCACCCTCTGAACAAAACCATATCCTAGAAATAGAAAAGTACAAAAAAGGTTTATGCATTACCTGTATATAAGGGAATATACATACTACCCATCCCTGTATCCATCGTTGTTCTTAACAGGAATGCTCGATCTTAATACCTTAGAAGCCCGCCGAAAAATATTTTTGGGGAAACATTTTTTTAAGCTGATCTCCGGTACTGTACTGAATCCACCTATGTTGAAGGAGATTAACCTATATGTCCCTAACGCGTATGCTCCGAAAGCGAGAACTTCTTCCTTTCAGAATGCCCCATTAAATAGAGAAATTCAACTGCTTAACGTATCTGCATTGAGCATTGACATCTTCAATGTTACCTATAGAGAGTTCAGTAACTATCTTTTGACCTACGTCTCAACATAGTAAAACTGCCCCCTTGACCCTTTTTCTCTTTTATATTTTGTAATCTTCTCCGTAATAATTTGGTGTATAACTGTTTTATGGAGAACCTGAAAAAATAAATAAATAATAATAAATAAATAAAAGAATAGACCCGAACTAAAGAAATTCATTAGTTCCACTTTGACAAAAAATACGCTTCGGTAGATAAATTAACGATCTCTAGTATTATTTTGATTCGACTTTTAACACAATGGATGTTTTGAAGGATGAGACGTTATGTTGGTAGCCAAGGCATAAAAATACTAACTTCTAATTTCTATGTATAACTTCATTCCGAGTTACGTTTCCGAAGATTATTTTTAAAGGTTTGGTTCGAAAAACAAGTTTTAATTCGTCAAAATATTCCATTTAATTTTTGAAGAGTTCAACGATGCAAATATCCCACTACAACTATGTTATCAAATGTTTTTACGATTCATTTCCTTTTCTCCTGAGGTCACCTCCCGTTTCTTTTCTGTTTTCCCATTCTCTCACCTCCATTCACATTTCTGTGCTTCTCTAAGTATATTCCTAAGTGTACAGAAAAACAAAGACCGTTATTTAAGCATTCAATCTGACGTGATACGGTATTTTTAAGAACAGCCACTAGAGCACATTTTTAACAATTTGCAAACACTTGACGACTTCCGTAGTCCAGTGGGTAAGACACTTGTCTCACAATCCGGAGGTCGCGGGTTCGAACCCGGCATGCACAAATAAATTTTATTTGATTAATTTGTGTTATTTCACAATTAATTCATTTAAAATAATATATAGTATGTTTGCGGCATGTTCCAGAGTGGAAGATACTATCAGTATCGCCCTGGTGTAAGACCACCATTCAGAATTGAAACGTTGCTTGAAAATGGCTTTAGCCGTGTTTGGTGACCAGATCTGAATAGCCAGGTACTTCCCAACCTTCCTCTTCCCTACCTCCTTCCCCTCCCCACTACCTTCAGCCTCACAACATACCCCAATTGGGGATGCCATAGTCTCACTGGCTCCAGACGGGAGCAGTTGAGATTCTTGTGCGGTATTTACTGTAAAAAGAGCGTCCGCTGGCCAAAATGTGGAATAGGCCAAAATTTGAAGACATATTTTAAACCTTACCGTGTAACAGTTTGGATTTATACTGGCCAAATAATCACTCGATGAAGTAAGCACCCATTAATAATCACCCAATAAGTAGGTTGCTACGTATCAATTCAAATTGAAATTTGAATCCCTAAGTGATACGTAGCAACCTACTTATTGGGTGACTATTAATGGTTAATAATCAATAATCATTAATAATCACCCAATAAGTAGGTTGCTACGTATCAATTCAAATTGAAATTTGAATTCCTAATTGATACGTAGCAACCTACTTATTGGGTGATTATTAATGGGTGCTTACTTCATCGAGGATTATTTGGCCAGTATAAATCCAAACTGTTACAACCGCGGCCCGCTCTGTTGATCAGTAACAAGCTAAGATAATGCTTTCGCCGTTTTTCATGAAATGTCACTCATTTTTGCAAGGTATTGGACTTGGTAATCTTTAAAAAATAGAGTGTTTTTTTATTTTTTTTATTTTTGCAAGTGTATTAGGTCTTGTTTTAAAGTGTTGGCATGTTTCCTGACAATAATTACCTTATCTGTGTAATTATTCAGTAAAAAAAAATTATAACGAAGAAACAGCCATACATATTTTTTAAACAATTTATAAATCTTTATTTTACGATTGAAAAATATTGTCAATGGCTCTCTAAAACTATGAGCAGTTTATATGACGTCTCCATATTAAAATTTGGAGGTGTGAATTTTTGAATGGAGATTGGAAATTTCTGAACCGAACGCGGTTCGGGCGCTAGGAAATATTTAATTTTGCAATTGATCATATTGCTGAACAAGTATTGCAGAACTCTCCAGAGGATAAGTACAGAAATAAAATCTATAAACGATACTTTTTAAGTCTCGAAGGAATTCATAAATTAAACCAGGCTTGTTTCGAGCACAAAAAAACATGTTTTAAAATGTAAATTGTTTCCAATATTTCAGTTTGCTTTGTAGAACTTTGCTTAAAATATCCGAAATAATATTTATCGCATGTTTTCAGGTTCCTCGGGAATCGGCGTTGTGGATACTTTATGTTTTCTCTGTTGATTCGCCCGAAATCGACCACGAGAAATGTTTCAAGCCACGTTTCAGCCTGTTACCCTTACATATATATTATTTCTTTGTATTTAACTCGTACTAAATTTAACGTTGAAAAGCCGCTAACTGCTAACGTAACTGTAGCGAACAATATTACATTAGAACAACAAAGGACGGTTCTGGATTAGGCATTTGAATTTTAATATAATACCCCTGGTTATTGAAAAAATATTACAAAAAGCTAATAAAACAAAAGGTATCTGACGTCATTCTACACTATTCTAAGGGCCCCATTCGCAGCGCGATTGTGTTGCAATATGGAGAGATTGTGACGAGATAGAACAACAAACTTCCATTCTGAATTCATCATACGAATTTTGTTATAATATGCATGATTACCAAAAATAATATTTGAAAAAAAAACCCATAGATCAAAACGTCTCTGACGTCAATCGATATTGTTAGTAGCGCAATTGCTTAGATTGCTAAGCAAAATCTAGTGAGCTCCTATCATTTAAAATTGGTACTGTTACCGCTAGGCAAAAATCTTACTCTAATATCGTATGGAATCTTTAATTTGAGGATCCCCACTTGTTCACAATTTGTTAAATGGAGTTAATGCCACATTTATCTTAGTTGATAATCATATATATTTAACCCATAAATAAATCTTATTCCGCTCTCCATATTTTCTGTAAACCTTCGAATGTTTTAATTTTATTTATGATAATCACAATGTTCAAATTTTTATTATAATCAGAAGACAAAAAAATACAGGTTTTTTAACGAGTTTTCATTTGAAGAGGCTTATGAAATCAGAAATTGCTATGTTTAGTGTAAAAGTATTTGTTTCTATTAAAATTTGTTTGTAACACACCTCTTGTCCAAATTTATTTAAGAAAAAATCTCTTGTGTTCGTGTTTGACGCAAAGTTTCCGGGTCTGAAATTTTCCACATTTTTACACGCTAATAAATCAATCATTTTTCTTACCTTCCCTTTGCATATTTTATTTTATCGAAATACTTTTCTTTGTTAATTTAAACAGTTTTCACTGATCTAGGTTAGGTTAGGTTAGGTTTTCTAATATTCCATTATAAAATATTCTCAATGTATTTATTATGTTGTGAAATAGTACCTGCTTATAAAATACATACATAAAAGTTGCATGGTAATGTGTTTTACGTGAATTTAGTTTTTTTAAATTCTGTCATTTTAACAAAAAAAAACTTATTTTAGATGGTTGAAATTTATTTATTTTGATATAGAGCGGTTTTTTTATGGGACGGACACTAGGTTTTCCATTTGATACACAAGAGAGATTAAAAAATGCCGCAACACGTTCCTATGTCTGTTCTATCAGGCGAATTGTAAAGGTTCACATTGTGCGATTATACCTATTTTCATTTTACATGATGAAAATCCATAGTAATCTGTAATCTTGATTCACAATTCAATGATCGTATACAACACGTGCAATCATACTCAGTTTCTCATTTTATCTCGTTTGCGCATCGCTACATCAGCGTTTTTGTCAATACCCATCAATGCAAAAACCTGTTTCATTTCGAAATTTCTTCATCATCATCATTCCACCATCTTCAGTTTTAGAAGTTCGTGCATCAGCTTTTTTTTCTTTTTTTATATGAACACCGCAAGAGAGTCACAACTGCTTCCGTCTGGAACCAGTGAGACTATGGCATCCCCAACGGGGGTGTGTTGTGAGGCTGAAGGTAGTGGGGAGGGGAAGGAGATAGGGACGAGGAAGGTGGAGAAGTTCCTCGCTATTCAAATCTGGTCACCAAACACGGCTAAAGTCATTTCAAGCAATGTTTCAATTCTGAATGGTGGTCTTACACCAGGGTATCTTCCACTCTGGAACGTGCCGCAAATATGCTTCATATTATTTTAATGAATTAATTGTGAAATACCACAAATTAATCAAATAAAATTTATTTGCTCACGCCGGGTTCGAACCGCGACCTTCGTATTGTGAGTCGAGAGTGTTACCTCGGGACTACGGTGGCCGTCAAAGCTCAGCTTTCAGCTTCTTGAATACAACAATATGTCGTGTATACCACAAGCAATATTTTCCGCTTATCAATTTTTAGCGGAAATTGTTGCTACAACATGATTCATTATTGTACTCGAGGGGCTGGTAATACTGAAGAAGGTGTTAATTGTAGGAAATCTAATGTTGTCAGGTTATTAGTAACCCGGGAATGTTTATATCTCTCTGAAAATCTTGTTAGCATTTCAATTATCTGTATCGATTATTGTGTCACTTTTCCTGACAATGCTTCTTATTCTATCGTAGTCTGCCTTTTCCTTAAATATTTCGTTTAAGAACTAGTTTTTCAGTTTCAATATTCTGGTCTTAGCACTTGGTGAAGTATCATTCTTTTCTGTCGTGTATTATTATCGAGCCTTCTGACATTTCGAATAAAATTTCTCTGATATTCGAATTAGCTGCATTTTTTTTTCCTTTAATTATCTTTGTTTGTTGTGAAACAGCTTTAACCACTCGGATCTATCGCCATTCTGTAGTTTTTGGTCCTAATGAACTGTAAGATTGATAAAAGTTGTGTGCTATTTCCGCTTTGCAATTAAAGCTCAATAAATAAAATATTTCCGAGCGTAGCCGAATACTATAAACTGTTTTAGGAGGGTAGTGAAAAACGCTTACAATTTGTATTATTACAAATAAATATAAATATTTAGTATGTAAACATAAAAATTGTAAAAATGACTTACCTGTGATGTTTTTATGTGAAAATAATGTATAATGTATAATAATGTAAAATTCTGTTTCGGAAAATGCTATTAGCATGTATATTTCAACCATGAAATGTAAGCCAAATACCTATCCAAAATGGTAATCCAAAGAACTTATAAATCTACTTGTCACCAAAAAACTTAAACATAAAGAATATAAATTATTTCAAAAATATTCTGATTACATTGAATTAAAAAATTTAAGAACTTCGTGTAAAAAAATTTCTATGACCTGCTACCGTAACTATATAAATGAAATTCAAAATTCCATAATAAATAATGTTAGTTATTTTTGGAAATACTCGAAATCTCTTAAAGAAGATGATTCTGATTTCCCGAGCATTATGCACCTAAATGGCAGCCACAGCGATAATACTAATGGTATTGTTAACTTATTTGCAAAAATTTTTAAAAGTGTTTATACAACAGACTCAAATAATGCTCCTTATCCAACAACAACTCTAGATGAAACTCTTGATATTTCACAGTGTACCATAAGTATCTCTGATGTAATTACTAAAGTTAAATCCTTAGATATCCACAAATCTGCTGGGCCAGATAATATCCCAACAATATTTATCAAAGAATGTATCAATGAAATTGCTCTTCCATTAACCAAACTTTTTAACCTATCTTTATCCAGTGGAATTTTTCCCGATAGGTGGAAAATTAGTTATTTAACTCCGATTTTCAAAAACGGTGATAAAAGTGACGTTTGTAATTACAGACCAATATGCATTCAATCCACCATACCGAAACTCTTTGAAAGTCTGATACTTGACAAACTTTTATCACAAATAAAACCTATAATATCACCTCACCAGTTTGGATTTATGCCAGGTAGAAGTACTTTCTCCAACTTAATTATTTATGAAAATTTTATAACCAATGCTTTCAAAGAAAAAAAAACAAGTAGACTCTGTTTATACTGATTTTAGTAAAGCCTTTGACACAGTTTCTCATAAAATTCTCATTTGGAAATTAGAAAAACTTGGTATACGTGGCAATATATTAGCCTGGTTTGAAAGCTATCTTACTGGAAGACAACAAATTGTTAGAATAAAATCCTCTCTGTTGGAAATAATTTATGCAACAAGTGGAGTTCCACAGGGTTCACACCTTGGTCCAATCTTATTTATCTTGTTTATAAATGATCTTACAAAAATATTTTATGATGTAATCATTTTACTTTTTGCTGATGACCTCAAAATTTTTAGAACTATTCAAAATATTCACCATTGCAACATTCTTCAAGATAATATCAATAAATTATTAATTTGGTGTCATGAAAATAGACTTTACCTAAATATCTCAAAATGTCAAATAGTTAGATTTTTTCGAATAAAAAATCCATTGATTTATAATTACAACATTGATAACAATGCCCTTCAGACATTAACACAAATTAAAGACTTAGGCATCACTTTTCAATCAAATCTTTCATTTGTTAACCACATAACAGAAATCTCTAATAAGGGCTTAAAAATGTTGGGATTTATAACTAGGCTTACTAGAAATTTTAACAATATAAAGTGTATTAAACTGTTATATTTTGCCAATGTTAGAAGTCAACTTGAGTACAATTCTCCCGTCTGGAATCCACATTATAGTATACATGTTCAAGCTATTGAAAGAATACAAAACAAATTCTTACGTTTTCTAAATTTTAAAATGGGTATTCCAGCAAATATGTTGAACTACAACACTATTTTAAATGATTTGAATATGCTCAAATTGTCCGACAGAAGAATTTTCTCTGACTTGGTATTTCTTTATAAAATTCTAAATGATGTAGTTGATAGTCCGGTATTGCTAGAATTGATAAACTTCCGGATTCCACTACGTAATACTAGAAGTCAAGATTTATTTCAGTGTAGAAATTCTGGGACTATCTACCATATTATGTATTCTTCTTTGCCCAGAATACTTATGGAGGGAAACAATTATACCAAGTCAGTGGACATCTTCAATTTATGTTTAAACAAATATAAAATATTGTTACTGAGACAGTTCAGTTATGTACTTTTGAATGCTTTGTATATTCTTATTATTCATATGTAATGTAAAAGCCCCGAAAAAGGGCGTTAATCAATAAATAAATAAATAAATAATAAATAATTTTATCACCTCACTTTTCTACCATTTCTTACAAAAATATTTAATAAAAAATTAACTCAATCTAACAAAATTTTCACGTACTTGGCTCGTGAAACTATTTCTACAAAATAAGTTTTTTTTTCTATTTCTATGGACAACTTTGACAAGAGATGAGAAGCGTGGTTTATCATAGATATTAGAAGTTAACGATTTCTGTGGGAACCTTCGACCAACATAGGTCAATGGTGGGAACACAAGCGTTAGTTTGAAAACAAGCTTATAGGACTTGACTGTAATTGTTATATTGTTATGAAAACAAGCTTAGGTGAGTGGTTAAAACATTTCATATGAGATTGATCTTTCCATCATTGTTAACCAGATCAATTTAAGTGCTATTTTAGCGACTTTTCCCCAACAAGTTAACAGAAGGATGATACATCAACTAACGAAGTAAGGAAGTATTAAAAAAACCACTTCTTACTGCAGTGAGATTTTTTTGTGTTTTGATATAATTGTCTTGATTGATTTTTATTGAACTGCATATTAAAATGCTAAAAAAACTTTTAATTCTCATTTCAAAATGTCTTATGAAAGATTCGAATGCCGAGGTACACAATTGTCGTAACGAAGTTCAAGTGAAACAAACTGAAGCCGACTTTGAAACAAATAAATTATGTAAAACTATTTAAATTCTATTTCGGTATTACTACTTGTTCATAATATGTGAATTTATATGCAGGTTTACAACTCAGAAAGTTTTAACAAAATTAAATTTGAAAGTCTGGATATTTCAAGAAATATTTAACGTCATTTCTATCGTTACATATTTCAAGCGAAAACTTTTATGGTTACGTCTATAGTGCAATAACATAAGTAGTGAAACTAATTAAAGTATTTGGGTGTCCAACCATTATTGTGATTTCTTCATTTATTGTATAGCTGGTACCCGGTATGCGTTGCTAAGCCATTTAATAAAGAAATTGTTTCCCTGTGTGTCTTTTCCCATTGGTTCCGTTCTCCTTCCACCTCCCCTTCCTCTCCCGCGTTCCCCTTCTCCTCCACATTCCCTCTCTCACTCCATCCCTTTCCGTGAACCTGCCCTCCCGCGAATCCCCTACCCTAGTTCCCCTCCCTTCCCCCCTCCCGCATTCTATATATTCAGTTTTCAAACAGCTCGCGTGCCACCTAATGCAATTTTTTTTAAACAAATTTCATGATCCAGTGGGTAAGACTCTTGACTCACAATCCGGAGGTCACGGGTTCGAACCCGGCATGCGCAAATAAATTTTATTTGATTAATTTGTGTTATTTCACAATTATTTCATTTAAAATAATATATAGTATATTTGCGGCATGTTCCAGAGTGGAAGATACTATTAGTATCGCCCTGGTGTAAGACCACTGTAGGGGCGTGTAAATAGCCCCTGACACGAGGGAGTTACTACCCTATGTAAATTAACGAAAATTGAATTCTTCCCTATGTGACACAAAAACAGTTGACCCAGCAATTCCAACCAAAGTGAAACAAAACAATACTCACTCAGAGAATGCAGCTCTTGTACGATGTCCAGCACAAAAGACACTTCTTTTCACTCAAAATATCAAGGCGGTATTGCATAATCTTAACAGATGTTTCGCACAACAAGGAAGTTTCAACAATGAAAAAATAAATCTGCCCATCAATAATATGTGCCAAATCCTATGCACAACAATAATTCAATCATTGGGTGAACCATTTAATAATGACTGACCAGGAGTGACATCTGTTGGTTTTTACTCACACTCCCGTCGGAAGCAATTGCCTGATTCACAGAGGTAAGGAAACGCATGAATATACTGAATCTCAAGCCACATAGGTAAATTCAATACAATACAAAGACCATAGATGGCGCCCTCATGGTCTCATAGCATAAATTGTTAATTGATTAAGAAAATGGATCCAAATATATTTATGGCGCGTATCCAACCACCATTAAAAAATAATGCCAGAGCACACCAGTAGTTTTATACAAACCTTGACTTGACAATAACAAACACAAAAAAAAAAGAATTATTTAATTTGGTGCAGTCGTTCGGAAGTTATGCGCGTACATACATTTCCGTGATTCATTTTTATTTATGCAGATTTACATTGTAGCATCATTTAATTAAATAAACACAATTAACTTTGTTTGAACTACTATTTAATAATAAAAAAATCATGCATGTTTAAGAACCAAAGATCCCTTCATCGAAATTTAAAATTATACTGGAAGTTAATTCATAAGAACCGAGAGAGATAAAATATGCACTTAGCTGTAATGAAGTAGGCATTATTATAAAATAACAAAAAATCTTCCTCGTGTCGTCACTTTAGGTCTCGATCGAGATAGATATCAGTCGAGATCTCTTGTCAGTTTTGTGTGATTTTCTAAGGCTGTTAAACGAATAAATATTCTTGTATACTATCATGAATTTGTGTTTAAAACGACCTAAATTAAAATCGGCCCATAGAAAAAGCAAATAACTTCCAAAGAAAATCGCACAAATCTGACAGGAGATCTCGCCCGAAATCTATCTCGACCTCACAGAACAGACAATTGCTATTTAGCTTTAACTATTTACACCAAGCATAAGTAGAGTTCTATTCTCTACTGCAATTATGTCTTTAAAAGAGCCCTAAGTAATACTGAGAAGGGTCTTAAGATCAACGGAGTTGTCATTAATAACATAAGATACGCAGATGATACTGTATTACAAGCTGACTGGATCGATGACCTCCAAGACCTATTAAATCTTGTTAATAATGTTGGTGAGCAACTGGGCCTAACAATCAAGGTCAATAAAACTAAATGGATGACATTTGGACGACTAGATCACTCTGAATCAGTGATACAGTTAAATGGTTGCAATGTCGAAAAGGTGGAAAGATTTAGATACCTCGGCAGTATTCTCACGGAGACTCTTGACCCAGATGTAGAGGTTAGGTGCAGAATTGAAGCAGCAAGAACTGCGTTCATTAAAATGAAATCCTTCTTCTGCAATGACAATATCAGCTTAAAACTAAGGCAGAGAATGCTAAAATGTTATGTGTCGATCTTGCTGTATGGATGTGAAACATGGAACTTGAAAGAAAATACCATGAACAGGTTAGAGGCTTTTAAAATGTGGCTTCGCCGGAGAATGCTCAAGGTCCCATGGACCGAAATGATCACCAACACAGAAATTCTCAGGTGGGCTAGAGCTGATAACTGAGAACTGCTTACATTAATAAAAATCAGGAAAATTTCATATCTGGGTCATATACTTCGAGGGGAGAAGTATCACTTGCTCCATTTAAATTGAAAGGCAAGATAGAGGGTCGCCGAGGTCCTGGTAGGAGACAAATGTTTTGACTGCGAAATATACGAGAGTGGACCGGCATTAGAATTATGGAGGAGCTATTCCGGGCAGTGCAAGACAGAGAAACATTTTCAAGAGTGATCGCCAACGTCAGGGGGACCTGATACGGCACACAAAGAAGAAGATAAGCAGAGTGAATGGACCGCTACACAACACTGACTTAGCTAACCCTCCTGGTTTCATTCACATTCATAATACTTCTGGCATCAGTCTCGTGTACCTTTTTCATGTTTTATTTATATCTTCTTTTCTTATTCTGATAATTGATATGACCGAACTCGTGTTTTAACTTGTCATTGCCGTGACATCCTCGGAGGTCATCTACGTCTACCATATGCACGTCTTCTTTGTTATTTAACAAAAGTCAACTAAATTGGTTTCCCACTACGTCCAAGGTATTTTGAGAACACACATGTCTAATCATATATTATTACAAGTAAAAAGTTAAATACATTTTTCACTCTTTTTAAATACAGTAACCAACCCCATTATAAACGTGAATAATTACCTTCACTGTGTGCCTATCTACAAAAATATGAAAAATCCCCTTGCGAATTGAACCACCTACTCAGCTTCGCGCAAAAGTTGGAAAATTCTAACTCTTTATTACGTCCTTATTTTATACATCCATATTTTTTTACATCCCGTGAATTTATTTCGTATAAACAAAGGCAATGAACCGTGAAACATGTCATATGGAAAAGTTATGTTTTATTCACGTGGACGGGAAATAATTTCCCTCGCTTTATCTACCGTGCTGGCGTATTTTATTTGCGAATTTCAAACGGAATCAATTTGAATCAATGTTTTGTATTTGGCACACCTTTTTCACGAAACAATTTCTGTGCTGTATTCACGAAACAAAGAAAGTGACTGCCATTCATTTTATTTTGCGAGGAGGGGGAAAACACTGTTATTGGTATATTACTTAATGCGACCTTTTTTTAGAGTTTTCTGATATTATGGACCCTGGATATTACTTGAGGTAAATTTTCTTTGTTAATTTTTGTAAGAATTGCAAACATTCCATTTATGTGATCGTCCATTAATAACGTGATGTTTTTTAGCAACTTTTCAACCCCCCCCCCCCCCTTCCCCCCCACCCCCCCGTGTGATATATATTGAGGTTTTAGACTAACCCCCCCCCCCCCGTGTGATATGTTGAGGTTTTAGACTAACCCCCCCCCCCCCAATTTTCAGAATATTATCACGAAAAATAAATACACATGATATCTCATTAATACCCCCCCCCCCTTTCGAGCCTCACGTGATTATTGGACGACCCCTATGGTAATAGATAATCTGATCGTATTTGAAACCCTAATGCTGCCGTAAAAAGTGGATTGCTAGAACAATGTTGAAGACTGAACTAAGCACAGGATTGAACCCCCGAATGCGACGATTAGGTGGAGGATTATTTTTAGGGAAAGGAAGAAGAACAAGTTCTGGGAAGGAAAAAAGTTATGAGACTTGGGTAGGAATCTAGGGGACAATGTATCCAGGAATGACGGACGTATGAATCCATTCTTCCCACTGCGGTGCAAGCCGGATGCTGGTGCATCATGGATCGAGAGAGTCCGGCTGGAGAGATCTAGGTAACGTCTCCCTCAACCAGTATCTACCGATCCGGCCCGCTACACAGTAGTTTTAAAAACGCCTTTGTTACCAATTGAAGACAAATCTCACCTCCATGAACCCGGTAACTTTGGCTGACCTGTGACAGGGGTGTTGGTAATCAAATAAATGATTCCCGTGGCTGCGGTACCCATACCCGCTTCCCAAATTGAAATGCATACAATAAACTTAGTTATTTTAAATTAATTCCATTTTTTTATTATGTATACCTACAATGTGTTAGAAACATATGATCAATAGTTTGATTATAAGTCAATTATTTACATTTGTCAATTAAGCATAAATAAATTAATGTATTTTTAAAATGAATTTGTATTTTATTATTAATTAATTTATATTTATCCATAACTTTTTCTCAATTTATTCAACAAATTGTTCATATGCTTTTAAAGGTAGGTATTTTTGCACGTACTCTTCAATCTGTCAATTTAATATTTTTTAGTATTAACTGTGCTTAATGATATTTTCTTGCTTTTCCCGAGGCCTAACCTAATTTTATTTTTCCGAGTGCCAATTTGGAAAACTACATTCATTTTGTATTGTAGTTCATCTTGTAAAGACATTTAGAAAGTCGGAAGGAACTTAGAAATAATTTACAGAATGTTTCGTTACATCTTGAGAAACATAATTTAATCTGGAATGAAATGTCTTCACAAAGCAAGAGAAGAAAGTGGGCACTCAAAGAGCACATAAATGCTTCAAACATTCTTCATAGAAGACCTTCATAAATATTCTATACGGCGAGTAGCCAATGTAAACTATAAAAAGTGATAACCCCATTATTTACTTTTCCCAACAAATAATACGAATTCCCGGAGTCTTATGGGACTGGCAGTATCTCCCAGATTTCCTTTTGAGATATATTCAACCTCACTCTGACGTCCGTGAGAGATAGAGCAAAGGCTTTTAGTCCCACAAAACACTGTACAAGTGGACACCTTCTAGGCTCAGGAGGTGATTTTCATTCGTTGAAGTAATCTAATGAGTGGCCCAGAAATGAAAGAAGCGTGGTCACTGAATACAAGTTGCCAGCTTTCTAAATTAACCTGAAACGTTTTAGTAAAATAAACACCTCAGCTTTTTATTCCATTTAAAACAGTATTTAAAACAAAAAAAAATGGTAGAGAAAATATTGGTTATTTTCTATGTCCTGAATTTCCCAAATTGATACAAGTGCCGAACGATTGTCATTTTACTAGACTAGTGGTGTTATTTTTATTCTTTATGAAAATAAATGTAGTCCTTTAACAACTGTAGTATAAAACTCACGTGGTCCCACGAAATGTCACTTAATCTCACCAATGGAGGGTGGTGATTCTAAATTGAAAAAAAAAACAGCTCATGTAATAATTAAATGTCCCATAACTTGTATAATTTCATATTGTTTCATAATGACACATTTTTTTAGGACAATATACTCGTACATCTAAATATCCATTTTATTAAAAATATAGTTTTTTTATACATGTTAGGCTGATAAATTGCGTTTGTCTACTAAGATATAATTTCCATTATATGATCTGAACAAATTTATTAAATCCAAATACCTTGCGCTCTATTCAATATAATAACTTCTTATATAAATAATAATTTATTTATATCTCCACAAACATTTTGACAAACTGTAGTAGTTTTCTTCAAATAAAGCTTAAAAAGGTACCCTAATCTCCTTCATATATTATATTCTGGCAACATTATTTCATTGACGAGATAAAATACGATTCTTTCACCATCGTAACAATATTTTTACAGCTAAGTGTTTAAGTGTGTTTTTCTTCGGGAAATCTTTTATAGGAGGCAGATGATAAAATGCTCTTTCTCTTTGATTCCTAACGGCCCAAGTGTATTGTGGTGTATTGACTAAGGTACAAAATCGGTAGGTACATTCTTACCCTTTTCATTTATCGTAATGTAAAAGATTTTGAAACTGACATTTAAGATTAAACTGCAAGTGATTTTTAAAAATTATAAATCTAGACATAAAATTGTTTATATCACTGAAGAAGAAGATAACACTAATAATCTAAACGAAAAAATGAAAGAGAACAAGAAAAATAGAAAAAGATAATGTGAATCGTGATATGTGCGGGGGTTTAGAATAACCTGTGGTTATTCCTTGCTAAATAAAACGCTTATGGATTTCGATAAGAATTATGCCCGATCACCAAACAAGATCCGGTATACCCAATTAAGCAATACTCACTGTTGTGTCTCGTGGCTTGATCTCCATTCGGCGACGGTCACAGGTGTATCCAAAGGCGTACGATACGATTGTTCGGTTATTAGAACCACGATAAAGTTGAGTCATGAGACGAATAAACGGTTCAATTGAAGCATTCGATGAGAGACGACGATATAATGCTTCACATTACACGCTTCCGATTGATAGAAATAACATTTCAACGTAGAGCGAAATGTCACGTTACGATTTGTTACGATGGTTGTTAACAGACTGGCGATATTGCGGTACTTGACTTAGTCCACCGTATAGGTAAGTACACTTAATGTGCGGAAGTCCAAAATCTGGATTCCTCCGATCTGCATGGTCAATTGGAACACAAATACGTATGAAATCCATCAGCGTTATGAAACATAATGGTCGCAACTGGGACTCAAACCCAGAACCTCTCGTCCAACCCATGCAAGTCGAATTCAGCCATTGCCACCTTTTGTCAAACCGTTGACAAGGAAAAATATTGTTAATTCTAAAATTTGAAAATATGAGATTGACAATTATATCCCTAATTTCACCTATCTTTATTGACTATATAGTGAAGTATAATTCTCAGATGATATGCATCCTTCTCTTCTCCTTTCTCTTGCCAGTGTTTCAAGCCAAATAATATTTTCCAAAGTAGGATATAAGAATTTCACAGTTTCCGAGTATCTTTTACGGAAACATATAAAACGTTTTGAAACAATCATTTTTGTACGTTAAATAATTTTGTTGAGATATCGTCTTTCAACGATTTTTCAAACGAATTCTTCTAAATTCATTTTCAAATACAAATAATGTGAAACAAGCAGAAAGTATTTCCGCTTTAAATTTCGAACGCGAATTCATTCTAAATTTAAATATTCATATCCCTTATAAGTTGGAGACGTTCTTCACCTAAGTTTCATCCCCATTGATTATCCCAAATACCCCATTTCCTTTCCCCCGCCCCCTAAATACCTTCCACTTGATCCGCCCAACTTGCCGCCAATTTCCAAATTTTACGCCATTAGCCATTTCTCTTCCCCCCCCCTCTCTACCTTCATTGGATTATAGAACTGTGGAGCTGAGCGAATTGAAATTGATTTCACGGTTTATATATGCTTGATTTATAAAATCGCCTATAGGCCTCAATAATTTTTATATTTGATAGAATCTCAATTTTGGAGGCGGGTATGCCATTTATTGAATAATCTACCTCTGCTCTTGGGTCACCCCAGATGGTACACTACGTTTCGACTTAGTAGGAGTGCCCGGGTTCATGGGTTCTCCGGGTCTTGGCGCGGATGAATTGTGAGAGACTAGTCGAAGGAGGCCTTTTGACCCTCCAGCCGTACCATCTCAACCACAAAGATGGATTCATCCATCTACCCGGACTCACTGATCCTCAGATTCCTACCCACCACTCATGCCTATTTCCTTCCCAGAACTTCTTCTCCTTCCCTTCTTTTAAAAGACCCTCCCCACAGTATCCCTTAAGCAACCGGGCCCGAAAAGAAGAAGATGGAAAGATACGAAATTACGAATGTTAGAGGAGAGCGCTAACATTTACAGCGACAAAATCGATGCGAAAATTGCAAAAATGTTTAATAAAACACGACTAGTTTAAAATATAGCAAAAATCTTGCGGGCGTTGTCTTAAACAGCATTTAAAGAAACACTGTGAATTTTTTCATACATATAACTTGTAAAATAACTGAAACAAACGTGTTTATAATAATTTTTGGAGCATACTTTTCGATTTTTTTTCTATCGAGGGAATTTTATATAATTTGTATTTCGTCGCTGGCAATGTCTAGATATTATCTTCAAGAATAACATTTATTTTTTTAAGAGCTTGAAACTTAACGTGTTTAAGGGAGATTTGTAAGAAATCGGTAGAAATTCGGGTTGCGGGCCCTTAAGTGATTTTTTTCCTGGACCCCTTGTGTGAAGTTAATATTAAAAAAATCCTCAACATGCTGGTAGACACAATAAACTTACTATTTGTTCTGGGAACAGTGGACCTCGTGTTAAAAAATCATGTTTGCAATTTTCTCTTATTTAATAAATCAAAAATTTCCTCTCAAATCACAAGATTTGTATGTAGATAAGTACTTAAATACCCACATACTTAATTATTAATTATGCTTATTTTAGCCAACAAAAAATTAAGGAATTATGCAATTTGACAAAAAATGTTACCATTTCATTAACAATTCATAATTTCTTTCCAACATTCTTCAGACCGTTGGCAAGTGGGCAATGTTAGGCAATGAAATTGGACATGGTCGAGTGAAAACAGGCTTTAGCTTCGCTAAATCAATAAATTTTAATAGTCTCTGTTAGAAATATATTAAAGATGTAGAAGTAATCGAAAACGTCCGAGGAAGACACGGCACGATCTAGTGAATAAATTATTTAAGTCTGTTCACATGTATTCAGAATAAAAGACGAGCTATTGCCATCATAAGCAATGGAGCTTCGAATAAAATTAAAGAAAGACAAAATATTGTGTTCCAAATTCTCTAATTTTACACCGGGAAAAGAATGCTGAATCTCGATCATCACGTTTAACAACATTGCTTAATTTGTTTCAATTGCATTTAATACAGGTGTCTCAAAACCAAAACAATCTGATATCTTTTAATAAACCATAACAAACTGACGGTCCTAAAAAAACATCTTCTACAGATCTTCCATCGACGGTATTTTCAATCCCCTCCCTCTATCCTTGGCTTGATCCCCCAACATCGGCGTGACTAGCAAAGCAAATTAAAGTGCTCGAATCTCTCGACATCTTGGCTCAGTTGACCTACAGTGTGTAGCGAAATTGTTGAATCCTCCCTTTAAAATTTACTATCTAAAATTATTTGTCTACCAAAAGAAAGATAAGTCCTGTAATCTATCCAAGTTCTCTCCAGAGACATTCGTAATACTAAGAACTGTATTCACTAGTACTACAGGATGCTTATTAAAACACTTACGTTCTTAAAAACAACAAAAAACTTATTTATTGGCGTATCTTAATTTATAATATTACTTCAAAGGACAAACGTCCTTCCTGGCTGAAAGCTAGGTTTTATCTGCAGAGCTCCTGATTTATAATGACTCCGCACATCTACCTTCGGTCACCTTCGGCACAACTCGGCAACGAGACCATGTGACCCGAAGAAGAGCCCATAGACAACAAAAGTAATGTAGGAACTAAATCATAGTCCAATATGATATATTAAAAGTATTTACTTACTCTAAGTTGTGCTACAAATTCTCTCCACTGACTGTTCTTCGGCATTCTTCTTGGGTCTTTGGTCTTACTCATCTTGTTGCAATCCTCTTCCACATCTTTCTTTGTCTGTCTCTAGGTCGCTTCCACTGGGGCATAGATTTGGTCCAAAATTTTAAGTCACTATAACTAGCAAACGTCAAACATATTTAACATATCTAAATTAATTCATTACATGGTTCGTAAAAACACACTCTACAATTTTTTAAATTGTTCTTCTTTCGTCGGGAGTGTCAGGACGAAATAAAGTTAAAGTATACCACTATTTATAAAGTAAACTTACACAGCGCGAGGAGATTATATGAAGCGAGTTGTTTAAGAAGTTTTTTGTCATCACGTGAATCAATTTTATATTAAAACTATTAGGTGAAGAGTCAGAATAACATAATAAATGTATGAGATGATGAGTCAATGTGAATTAAGTAATTCTTTCCTGATGTAGCATTTTTTGTAAGATTCATAGTTATTCCGAAACACCCGGTAGAAAAATTGCTGAATGCTGAGAATTTTCATAACACCTGAAATTTACATATTTATTCAGGCCTACCTCTAATAAAAACAAAAATGAAGAAATCATCAATTAATATTAAAGATTCTAGAAACAGTCCACTTATTTAAAAAGAGGCATTACAACTAAATATACTAATTTTGGTTGTAGATGCACGGGTAAATAAGTAATATGAAATATCTCTGAGAAACGTTCAAATTCAATGAACTTTAATTTCTTAAATTGAAAGTACCAATTTATTGAAACTACTTGTCATTCGAGATAAACGATAATTTTTTTGAACTAATGATTCTTTTTTCCGAAATTCGTATTTATTTTGTTCAAATGCTTGAAAGATGCTTAGGAAAAAAATGAATCTACGTTACTAAGGCAACGCGCATGGTTTTACTGAGTAGACGCACTTAAGTTTAGAGGCTCGTCTATATACATATTTTATGAATGGCTATCCTTTTGGTAAGCGGTGTTACATTTTTTGTTTGATTGGTGTGAGCATGACGTGTCTTATATTTTTATAATGTCTTTGGATAGATTTCGTATTTTTCAATTTTATTATAAATTCGGTAGGTATAATTCAATCCTAAGAGAGAATTTATGTTTTTTTTTAATAAATACTCTAAACAAATCCTAAAATTATATTATTATTTTATTTCTCAACAAAGGTTCTGTTTAGCTCTATACATTTCGTCCAAAGATTTTCCATTTTTTTGATACCCTCTGAATAATACGATTTCTCGAAGCCCTAAAAATAGGTCTCTTTTAGAGCGATGACCTCCTCATTCCTCATTCGGGTAAAATCTCTTACCACTAAGCCATTTCTTAAAGTTTGGAAATAATATTTTTTTTTGTTATTCTTGGTTAATAAATAATTTTTTTTTTAAAAGTCGAAAGGGGTCAAATCTGGAGAATATGGTGGATGAGGAACCAATTCGTAGCGCAAAGCATGGAGTTTTGCCTTTGTGACTTCTCGCTTGTGAGCCGGTGCATTGTCTCGGTGGAAAAACATTTTTTCTTCGCCAATGTTGCCGATTTGGCTAAAAATCGGCATCCAATTGGACCAATAATTTTATTATAAGCACATCATTTTATAAATATAAAATTTTAAATGCAAACATTAAAAAGTTTTAAAAATGGCTCTCCTTACGTTCTTTCTAACCAAAATTACTGATAAAGAAAAAAAATGTATACACGTTTAATTGGACAAATGAATTATAAACGTTATTGTTACCTCACTTTTTTGTCATTTCATAAAAGAATAATAAATAAAAAATTCACACGGTTTTATATTTTTTCCTAAATTATAACTTTGATTTCACATAGGTAAACATTTTAATTTTTAAAATTAAATTTCTGGTTTCAAACATAAAACGTGATGTTTTTATTTCTAACACTGTTAGATGATATTTCTCACTATGATAGTAAAGGAGATACAACAATTTCCGTGAGACCTATGTAAGCTGTTCCCAAAATCGAACAATTTGCCTGCTGGGCTATACACTATACACCGTACCTTGTCCAGCTGGGAAATTTTGTTAAGAGGAAAAGATGAAAAGTTTGAGAGTATGCTGAGAAGCAGAAAAAATATTTATGAAATACAGAATAAGTACAGGTGTGTGTAAATGAACAGACACGATTCAAACAACACACGGAATCCTGGCACGCACCCCGGTAATGGAGTTTCATCAGGACGTGATCAAAAATTAATGGAACCGAACACCAACACACGGAGTTGGCTGTAGACTCGGATCAAAACAAAATATTTGAAGAAAATGGAAAAAAGTCATAGAAAATTTTCGACGCACGCGTTATTTGAACTAGATGCTTATTAATTTCATTCTGTATCTTTCGAGTGGGGTTTGGTACTCGAGAAAAGATTTTTTCTTTTTTTAAACGTTATCGAACTGTGTTCTATAATATTTGTCATTTCATGATGGCCTTTTGTATAAACACGCTTAAAAGTTCGTTTCAACTTTCAACTGTGAAACGATGGCATCTCCTCCTGACGAAGAGGGACTTAGGGAAGATGAAGAACGTGAAGGTTGGGCTACAGCTGAATATGCAGATCTGGTCACTAAATATGACGATTTTCCATTTCAAGCAATTACCCCGAATGGAGTAGGTGATCTCATACCAAGATTTTCTAACGAATCTTCCGCTCTGGAACGGGATGTAAGAAAACTTTAATTATATTCTGTACCGAGCAATGGGATTAAAATTTAAAAAAAAAATTAACTTTTATAACCAATTCGCTTTTCTAACGCATTCCAATTCCTAATGATTGTCTCCTTTTTTAAAGAGTTTTTTTTATGTCGGTAAAATTAGTTTTTCGGTATCTCCAAAAATGACGTGGTTATGGGTTTTCAAAGTGAGCTTTGATAAAATTTATGCAATAGTGCCCTGTGAAGTCTCACGCAATACAATTTATAATTCAAATGGCAGTGCTTGAGTCAAGGGGCATGCGTCCAAGGGCGGCTGGTCGCACAGTGTGGTCGTGTGCAGCACTGGTAAATAATATCGTCTAAAATTACTTTATAATATCTTACCGAAAAATATGAAATCTATGAATCTCATTAAAAATATCACCTACCAATATAATGCCTAATATAAAATTAATCAGGGAGAGCAAATTCTCAAAGTTCCGCGCGAAGTTACCCTGTCCCCCGGTGTGCAGGCCGATTGCAAGCGGAACGAATTATGTTTTTGTATCGAATATCCCAAACATCGCCAGCGCGCAACGACGGCCACATGGATGAAAAATTAAGATATATTGGTGTGCCACCCGGCGGCCTTTATCATACAAATTTAAATTTGGATTTAAGGCAAAAATACTTAACCAAACTGAATAATTCTTTTTTTAATCAAAAGGTACAGCAAATACCTAAATTTTACATATATTTTCTTTTTTATTGATTGGTGTTTTAAATTATAAAATGCAGATCATTAAGGAATTCAATTTTTTTATGGGTAACTTTGACAATTTTACCCTCGTGCTGTTTATACATTGTTTATAAATACTGTTTATATCCTGTTTATAATGAAATATAAAACTAACTTGGCACACACTCTTTGCCTCACTCACATTCATACATACATTCTCTTCTATTATTCCGACTTTCGACATGGCCCGACTCAAGTATCTGATTCACTTGCTCGTGCCATGTCTTCCTCGGGCGTCCCCGACTTCTTCTACCATTCACATTTGCGTCGTATATTCTTCTTACACAACTTTCAAATTTTTTTATTTTATGAAATATAAGATAAAATAAATTAAACATTGTAAAAAAAGAGTTTTTCGGGTTGAAATTTAAGATTTATTTACGAAAAAATAGTATTGTGTTTTTATTTTCTTAGTACAGAAAAAAGATCTGTTCAAAGAAATTAAAATTTTAAATAAAAAGCGATATGTAGAAGTGTTCGCCCTTCGAAAACAGCTTAAAGTAGACCTCTCCAAATAAGATTAGTGGAATCATTTTTACCTAATGTTGCTTAGTAATCGTTATCTCATAGTTACGGATTATCGGTGAACCACCACGTTTTCAGGGCAGCGGCCGCCACTGCCCTTGACATAACACATTTTCGGCCAGCAAAAAAATAAACATTTTGAAACAACATCGCGGGCATTATTCGGTATTAAAAACAAAAAACAAAAAGCTCTTTCCTCAGCATGCTATAATCTAATATATAATAAATAGAAGTTTTTATGCCGATTTATAAAAATACCACTTCAATCAAGTTTGAAGACGTTGATTGCTTATCAATGCGATATAAAACCTACTTATAGAACATGAAGTATGTAACAAAAACTGACTGACAGAATCGTTTTTCCAATACGACAAATTAAACCTTTTCACTAAAACAATGTCAAATCTTTAATACCATCCCATTTTCCACCCGCCACGCTTGCCTAGATTTCCATAACGTTTCTGATACTTTCTCAATTCAAAAGCATTAGCCGAAATCTCCGAAGCAATCACCCATATCCCACATTGATTTTAACCAATCCACATCGGCAAACACGGAGTACAAGTTTAAACATAATTAAACGCTTGAGTTTACCTTAGAGACGGTTTTGTTAGACCGCTCCAATCTAAAGTCGGGAACGGAGAACAGAAGAACAGTGTTGTGAGTGCTAGGAGATAGTAACTGACTTATTCCTTAACTTGCTTCAATCGATACGGGTCCACACTCCTCACTACTCACTACGTGTTGGGGGAACTCTCCACTACGTTTCTTGTGTGGTTTAGCTACTCAGTTTACCACTTAAAAACTGTTTTTTTTTACTTCAAACAAGATAGACTCTGATTCAAGCAGTATTTAACTTTTTATTACATGATTTCGTTTGGTAACGAAGTTGCTTCATTCTTTAGCGGGAATTTATCTTTCTCCTTTCAATTAAAACATGGGATGATTGTTTTACACAAGAGACAAAATATAATTAATGTTATTAATTACACTAAAATAAGTGTTGCTTTTGAATTTGTCGATGATTGTTTTATGGCTACTATGATGTACGAGTATGTTCAAATTTTTCAGGTCGCAAGTTTTCTAAATTTGCGAGCACTCTGTGCCAACTTTTTTCCCATAACTTTATAAAAACTCATTTTCTCGAGCATTTTACGTTCAAATATTTATCTTCCATGCTGAAAAACGTCTTCATAAATCATGGTTTTTTATTAATATCTTTGCTCGATAAAATATTATTTATAATCACAAGATGTTCAGAGTGCGAACTTGAGTAGAACAAGGAGCAATTTGAGATCAATAATGAGTAGAAAAAAAATAACTATTCCATATCGTAACCAGTTCTCTTTACACTTTAATTTAGAGAAGTAGTATATTAGAATTATAGTTTTGTACAATTAAAAGAAAAAGTAAAATACATTTATTTTTTAAAAATTTATTTAAAAGAACAGTCACTATACTTTTTCAACCAATTTAAAGCACTCAGAGAAAGCATTTTAGTTCTGTTTGTCCAAAATCAATCTGCCGAAGCTTCTTTGGCAACACATCTCAAATACACCCCCCGAATAGGCATTAAAAAACAAACCAACGCCATTAATAAACTAAGGCTAACTCCATTGTCTCTGTTTCAGTGATTCTTTTCTCCTAATGCAACATTTCTGGATAAAAGCCTGAAAGTAGGTTCTTTGTGCGGTGTCCGAGGCTTTGAGTGAAGTTTCCTTCCGGTGCCAGAATCAAGGTCCGTACTTTATAAAGCATCCGATTCATTTTCTACTTTAACAGAGCTGTAAAAGAAATTGCTCAAAACAAATTTGATTTTAAGCAAGGCACCGATTTCAGGGAACTATATATAAACTGGAATTTTATTTTGATGAATTTTGCATCATTGAGAAAGCCTGAAAAAGAATTGAAATATGCGACAAAGAATGTTCAAATAAACACGATGATTACACATTTGAAAAAAAATCTTTACTGAATCTTGAACCGGAAACGAACGTACACACAAATTTACAAATTGTCGAAATGCAAAACGGTCGAATTAAAACAGCATTAAACAGCGTTAGGTCAATTACAACTCTTACCGAAAGAAGCAATTTGTCACTTAAGCCCTATTAACTAGAGAAAATCGACATAATGATGGTACATCTCAGAATTTGTCGATTATTCTAAGAATGGCTTTGAGTATTAGGGGTCGCTGTCGCAATAACCGGCTCCCGGGATGATTTGGGGTCCAGGGGCGAAGGTGAGTCAAACCGTAATTAATAAGCACACCAACTAATGAAGTCTCAAACAGTTTCTATAAAGATCTTGGCAAAAGCTACCTTGCTATTATAGGAATCCATTAATCCGCGCAATCGTTTGACCTGTTTATTAATAACACCTTTCTTGGGTTAAAGTTAATGCGGCCAACCCTTAAACAGCCGCAGATTAAGAAGGTGGGGTACTTTCACCCGTTCACGAATGGTTGCTTGATTATAAGAGATAATAAGTTTCCTATCTGATAAAATAATTTGTAGTTAAAAAAAAGTCATATATGAATAAATAAAATAAAAATAAAAAATTGTATTTATTGTACTGTTTTCATTTATTACACACGTGAACAGTGAAAACAATACTGTAAAAGTTAATTTATGTTTAGGTTCATTGCAATTTTCAAAAAAATCATTACGTGAACGTCGTTTCCTCATAAGTGGAAGTCTGCCGTATTAACTCCCATTTTTAAAAACGGCGACAAACATTACGTTTCAAACTTTAGACCTATCTCTCTTAAGTAAACTTAAGTAAAATTCTTGAAAATATCGTTTACGATCAACTTTACCCGACTATCACTACAACAATTACACAGAACCAACACGAATTCATGAAAAATCGGTCTACAACATCCAACCTGGCCCTATTTGTCAACTATTTCCACAGTAATATGGACGAAAGAATGCAGGTCCATGTTATGTACACCGACTTCTCAAAGGCCTTCGACCGACTCAATTCTTTTAAATAAACTCACTCGTCTTAGAATACACGGTGACTTGTTTAGATGGATTAAATTAGATTAATAATACATTAGTAATCGTGGTCATATTATCTCAATAAATAATGGCGTTTTATCCAAAATTATCAGCGCAGCCTCGGGTGTCCCTCAGGCATCCACCTTCGTCCGCTCTTCTTTAATATATACTTAAAAGACATTGGCTCGTGTTTTTAACACTCTACATTTTTAATGTGTGCAGATGATAGAAAATTTATAAAATGGTTCGCTCTCCGTAAAGAGCTACAAAGCGACCTAAATAGGCTCAGCAAACTATTGCATCACTAATTACTTGGACCTCAATATTTCTAAATGCCACACTATGTCCTTTACTGGAAACAAGCGTATAATTAACTTTCCCTACTCTGCGTTGAACCCGTGATCTCTAAAAATGAATGTACGGACCTCGGAGTCCATTTTAACAGTAAACTTATATTTATACGGTCGATCAATCAATCACTGATAGATCTTACAAAACGTTGGGTTTCATACTACGTCTAAGTAAATTATTTAAAAATCCACATACGTTAGTAATGCTTTATTCCTCACTAGTCAAAAGTACACTGGAATACGCATCGCCTGTCTGGAATCCCAAGTACACCCAATACGTCAAAAATATAGAGCGTTCACTAAATAAATTTAATAAGTATCTCGGTTATAAACACAACAATAATTATATCTGCACTCTCTAATCCCTGAAATCCAGGCAAACAGTAGCCGTCATGACATTTATCCATAAAATAATACACAACGAAATATACTGCCCAGAACTTCTATCCCAAATAAACACTAATAATATTTAATTTAACATCCTATTTAAAAGAACTCGCCACACCAACCTTTTTTACGCAAAATATGTGTGCAAAATTTTGTAACAACTACAAATGAGCGCAATAAATCAAAATAAATTGTGATTCAAATGGTAAAAGAAGTTAGTTGTAAATGAGTCAAATCATTTAGAGAAATTACATGGAAGGAATTCTTTTAGTCTTGTAGTATAAAAAGTATTTTTGGTAAGTAGTAATCATAATTGCACAAAATATATCCGTACTTGTACATCAAGATCATTATCTTTATCTTTATCTTTATCTTTACTAAGTATATAATGAAGTCGCTCATGCTGTATGTGCGCTTAGATCTTTTAAACTACGCAACGGATTTTCATGCGGTTTTCACCAATAGATAGAGAGATTCATGAGGAAGGTTTTTACGTATATAATTTGTCAAGGCATTGTATAAATTGGTTGAAATTCATAATATATCTGGCCAAGCGGCAGCGGGCAGCGGGCAGCGGCGACGGGCTGACAAACGGGCGGTGTGGATTTGATTTAACAGATGGCGTTGGTTATAAAGGTTTCGTTAGCCACAGCAACGTGTGGCCGGGTCTGCTAGTAAAACTATAAAGCAGAAAAACAGTGCACAGATCTCATTAAAAACTCGCAAACGGTGAGCTCCGGCATCTAGAATTGTACACAGATTATTTCGGCGGAAAATGTTATCTTTAGAGGCTTTTCAATAATAAAATTAACTTAACTAATACTTAATTTATAAAATTTGCTTTTTTTCTGTCAAAAAATTACACGAGTAACTAAAATGTATTGTCATATATTTTTTAATGTTGTTCAAAAAGAAGAAAAGACATCTAAAAATTGTTCAATACAAATAAATGTATTAGTTTTGGGGTAATTGCCGTCGATTCATGCATGGTATTTCACGGTATTATTAATATATTCACGATATCATCCAAATTGAATAATTATTTACAATAACCTCAACAGGTAACAACCCTAATTCCTAAACGGAACAAGATATATTTGAGTACAGATATTTGTTAATAAAGCAGATCCGATCAATAAAACCCGTTCTCGAGTTCCGACCGACCCGAGCCCAAGTATAACAACCGAATCGATCTTTGTCTTTGATTACTCAGTTCGGGATATGGGAGAATACATTTGTTCCCATCAGAAACATGACTAATTGATTGTTCCGTAGGCAAACATGTGTGCTTACTTCGACAAGCGAGACGTCTTCTTCCCGTGAACTAAACATATATAAATACATCGTAGAATTCTAAGGTAACAACTTAATATATCGTACAGTAAATCTTCGCAATTCACATAGGTATATGGGTATAAGTACTTAGTATATTCATGCTGTGTGACAAAGAGCGGGTTTTTCACAGAATTTAAATTTAACTTTAAAATTTGACGAATTGTTCAAATTCTGTTAAACAGCCCTCCTCAGTTGTCGTTATTGAAACAACATCCTTCTTTGAAATGATTTGAAATTTTCACGGCGAAAAGTAGTGGAGTTACGGAGCGACTAAAAAAATCAGTTGGCAACTCAATCACTCTACTACCCACAGGAAAGCAAATTGTGAATTTCATTGGCGATCCGCACACGGGCGACTTGTTAAAGACCAGTTGCAAAGACTAGCACTACTGCTAGACTGCGACTAGCAGTGCTAGTAGTAGTGCTAGTCGCGTTAGCACTGCTACTAGCACTACTACTAGCACTGCTAGTCGCGTTAGCACTGCTACTAGCACTACTACTAACACTGCTAGGGCTAGTCGCAATGCTAGTCACGTTTCAATTGCCAGGTTGACAGGTTGCCATGGTTACGCCTCACGACCTGTTAAGTTTTCGAGTAATTTGCGATAGGCGACGTCTTTGTTAAACGCGACTAGCACTGCTAGTCACAGTGCTAGTTACGTTTCAGTTACCAGGTTGACAGTTTGCCATGGTTATACCTCATGATCTGTTAAGTTTTCGAGTAATTTGAGACACGTCAGAGCAGGATATATCGTTTTTTTTTCAGGAGGTTGACAAATTATTATTATATATTAAATTGATAAATTATTAATAAATAAACAACAAGCTAATAAAATTACTAATATAATTGGGTTGCCAACCAGTGTTCAGTTTCTCCATGAGCGAAGGCCATTAGGGGCCATCCATAAATTACGTCACACGAATTTCAAGAATTTCTGACCCCCCCCCCCCTCCCCCCGCCATCCGACGGTATCACACATGGTCACATTTGACCCCCTTCCCCTAGTGTGACGTCACATATTTAGCAATTTTACGTATTTTATATTTTTGCGATTTAATAATTTAGATTTTTACATGTGACATCACAGAGCTGATGACCCCCATACCCTTTGTCACACTTCTCTACTAATCCCTCCCCCCCTCCTTAAGGTGGATGTAATTTATGGGTGGCCCCTTCTACTCGCAGAATGAGTTCGGTAAAAATATTATGGTGTATACTGTAAAAGGCACTGAACAGACTGGCACCATCTTACTTGACTAATTTCCGCTTAAGTGATATACCTAGTTACTTTCCAAAGGTAGACTTCCATTCGAGTCGGTTGACAAGCAGGTAGAGTTTTCTCGTACGATTGAAATTTGAGGATTGAGCATTTACTATTATTTTTACTTGATTAGAATGAACCTCTATTTTATATAAGGTGTGTGAGAGGCTACGAAAAAATATAGAAACGCATTTATCGAACAAGCTGCTATAGAAAATACTTACAATATGAAAAGCGTTCTTGTCACTATTTACTTCGTGCTTCAAAAAAAATACACAAAAAAGTAACTTAATTGTGGATTCATGATCGAGATATTCGTGAATTTCACAGTAATCATTCTTCGTAAACTATTTGAATCAATATGTGAATATCTTATATCCACAATCCCCAACCCCTAAAGTAGAGCATAGTCGAACCCTTTATGTCTGAAGCATGTCCATACAATGATTACCCAATGTGTACCTCCCAGTATAATATGGACGTAACCGTACACCGCTTGATACCACAATTTCCTACTTTAGTACCCGGTTTAATACGAGAGGAGAATTCCGATAAGTGTTGACTCTGGTGATGGATAGACGGATCATATTGGGACTAGACTAAGACTAGCCTCTTCGTCTCTTCGTCTCTCCGTCTCCCGGGCTCCGCTGTGTGGGGAGGCCATTTATCTCTGCGGGTCCCATTTGCTGGGGATCTGATGCCTTTGTTTTTGAGATTAAGAACGTATTTAAACAGATCGGTTACGCCCAGGTATTTTGTCGGTGGTGTACAATGATCATTAGTCAGTCATGGGGAAATGGATCAGCTTAGAGGTGTACTAATTGAATGAGGGAAGTTAAACAATTATTATTGTTAGCTGTGTTGATTTAGTCACCAGGTATAGGATAAAGTTTGAACTATGGTGAATAATTCGGAACAATTTCAAAACACACTTTATATTTAAAACTTGCTTTATTAACCGGCTCTGCGCCAGATTCGAATTAAAAAAGAATTCGAAAAGAAAATTTCTGAGAAATTCTCACTCGGTGACCAAAAGATTTATGGAAAAGTTAATCTGCAGGATTTATTTATTCATAAGTTGACACTGACTATGTTGGAGAGCTTTTGCCCTTTGCAAACAACTTTTTTTCAAACACAAAAAAATTACCGTTTTTAACTGCGGTGGAAACTTATTGAAAACTAAGAAACGTACGTTCACAAAGCTTCATTTTTTTAAAAGTTTTCTTTATTCATTGATTTGTTTATTACACGAATTTTATCTTCTTATGGACAGTATAAGAACCAAAGATATTCAAGAAGAACAGGTAAATGTAGATTCAAACTGTACTACCGCGAGAGTTCGATCTGCATAGGTTCGTTTGAACACACCATGGTTGATGTTTAAATCTTTACTCGTCTACGTGTTTACCTAGATAAGCTTCTCCTCGCAGAAAAAGTTCGGTAAAACATATTTTATGGTACGGGCATACCTACCCAAGTAGCGTCATTTCTTATTCTGAACAGTACCTATCACTATAGTGATAACTTGGTATGAAAAAAAATTATGCTTACGTAGAAAAAATCGTTGTGCAAACTGAGAGTTTTTTTTTATCAGACACACAAAAATAGATAATATCCATCCATTTTAAAACAATTCCTTATCTGAAAATAACAAAGAAAAATGATTAAAATCTCACTCAGCCTTCTATGAAAATTGACCAAATCTTAATTGTAAGTTTTAAAGAAACCTTTCACATTTTTTAAAATTGTTATATACTGCCTCACAATATTACGTGCACCTATTACCTTCTATAAGTAAAATGTTAAAACATCAACTAACGCAGACTGTTTGAAATTTTTTGAAATAGTCGTAATATTATTAAAATGTCTAAAATCTTTACCCAAAAAATAACCAATGTTTGCTAACCTTTCAATCTATTCTTGTTATACTTTTCTTATATCATGCTCTTGTCTATTCTATGCCGACCTTTAGAACAAATCTATTATTAACGTAATATTCATTTTCGTATTTCACTGTAATATTTCTTCGTTTCGTAGCAGCCGAGGAAACGAAGACTCAATTTTACAGATTTTTTTAATAGAAAACGGAACTATTCTTTATTATTAATAGACGACCTCCGTGGTCGAGACGGCCAGCGTGCGCAAATAAATTTTATTTGATTAATTTGTGTTATTTCACAAATAATTTATTAAAAATTATATTTAGTATATTTGCAGCTTCTCCAGAGTAGAGGATACTCCCAACATCTTTCTAGTGTAAGACCACTATTACAAAATGGCTTTAGCCGTGTTCGGTGATCAGATTTGAATAGCCAAGGACTTCTCCACCTTCCTCTCACCATCTTCTATTCCTCCCACTCACTTCAGCCTCACAACATATCCTAATTAGGGATGCCATATGTAGTATCACTGGCTTTAGACGGTAGCAGTTGAGACTCTTGTGAGGTATTCACATTCAAAAAAACACCCGCAAAGCAGAGAATTGTGAATAAGAGTGTTTAAAACACGTTTTAGCATGGACTAATGGACTTGGACTAAAATGTTATTTCGTTTGACACGAAACTCAACTTTATCAAAATAATAACCAATAAAGCTTTGAAAATGTTATTTTAATTTAAGGGTTTATTGATTTCAATAATGTCAATACTGTGAAAACATTTTACGAGTATATTTCATTCGCAAGGAGTCATTTAGAATACAATTCCACGGTTTGGTTCCCAAATTATGAGTATATACATATATGTATGTAAAAGCCTAGGCGTAAATAACTATCGTTGAAATTACGAGTAGATAGATACGGTACTTTATATTTTGATGCCTAGAATTATTTTTCAACCAACGCTACGGTGTTATTTCGTTTAAGTGCAAACCCGATTAATCGTGTCCGCGATAGTGATTTTAAATGGAAAGGTTCATGTAGCAAATAAACATGGCGACGACACCGAGAACGAACACGGCAAATAAGAAAGTGCATTCAATTTAAAGTGCAATTGAATTGATTACATCACTTTATCCCGAATGGGGCGAGTCACGGAAACAGAGTGAGCAGACTGTTTCTACATTTGTGCTCAAGCAACGATCTACCCGGTCTGCCGGCTGGGGCTGCGTTGCACCCAATTAGACCTTAAATAAAACGAGAAAGTGTTGGATGAATTACATTACTTAGAAGATGAATACATTTATCAGCGATTTGTAAGGAAGCTGTGCGCTGATTCTTCTGAAAATAACAGAAATATGATAACTTTCGTATACTCGCGCTCAACGGTATCACACATATAATCGCGCACG
Source organism: Limnephilus marmoratus (assembly GCA_917880885.1). Taxonomy (NCBI): domain Eukaryota; kingdom Metazoa; phylum Arthropoda; class Insecta; order Trichoptera; family Limnephilidae; genus Limnephilus; species Limnephilus marmoratus. The sequence goes on from OU862916.1 coordinate 28,358,466, forward strand.
GTGACTCGGACCGAGATGTGATCTTGTATATATTATTGGTATTTATTGTATAGAAGGGGGTATAATTGAATAAAAAAACATAAAAATATCAGAACTTTTATTTTATTTGAAGAAACAGACTTATAACAGAAGTTCTTTTGAGAAAGGTCAATTTTTTCGAACTCTAACTTTAGTAAAAAAAATAAACTTTTTCACGTGTTAATTATAAAAAGCTCTGAAATATAATCAATGAAAGTATCAAGAATAATAAAATATTATAAAAATAAGAAATAATTATTACTTATTAGGGTTTTTTTGTTTAGTAATTGTTTCTTACCTAAAATAGTAACACTTATACTCACATCGGTCTCACAGACCGATAACAAAAATAAAGTGTCATACGTTCACTCAGCACCAACGTTCGTGCCATACTAAACAATGCCAACAACAAATTAAGAAGCTACGAAAAACCGCAAAGTCCCAGTGATGTTATTTTTTACGAAAACAACAAATTATTGATTTGTCGGTCTGAGAGACCAACGGGCGAGTATGGTAAGGTTAAAAATAGTACTTACTTAATTTATAAATGCAATTTTTGCTTGAAATCTGAATAAATAAATTACCATAGAGACTGCTCATCGAGATGATTTTTTTTATTAAAATTATTGCATGCCTTTTGTGTTGATCGACTATTCGTGTAATTCTGTGAGATGAAAGGAAATCGGAATTATCATTTTTTGTGAAATATATAATTTTAACAAAATTTGCACATTACTCGTAAATCATTCAACAATCATATGTGAGTTATAATGAATATTCTTTTTTTTTCATTATTAAAATTAGTTTGTACTACAGACCATTGCTGTAATTTAGGTTCTTTCAAAAAAGCAACAACAGACAAAACAGATCAGAATTTCGAGATTCTGATGATAATTGGAACAATAAAGCGTTAAGGGCAACAAATCACGTCTTTCCAAAACGCTAAATTAAACCGCCGGAAAATTACGCCGGGTGAGATTAAACGCAAAATCATTTATCAAAACGTTCCCCGTGCCATGACAATTTACAACAGGGGATGTGGTTAGGTGAAGCAACCACCCTCACGCCGTGATAAGTCCGACTTTATATCATATTATCCTCGGAACAACCCTTGCGGAGAAAGGAGAAGTTTGGAGGAACATCGTGCATCAACACGTGCTCATCAATTAATCTCACAGTGCCAAACTCGAGTTCTGTTCATTAACCATCGACAAGCTGCCGACCTTTAATTTGGGGAATCTTAGCCACCTCCGCATTGGTGATAGCCGAACTTTCCTGATACAAGTGGCATCTCTCGGGCGGGCGTAAAGTTCTCCGCAAGAAGAGGGGTGCGGAGTAACCAAGTAACTTTGTCGCAAAGAAACTTTCGCTCCAAAACGGAAGCGGATGATTGCTACTAGGCACAGTGGCCACATTATTAGCACCGGTGCCAGAGTTTCCTCGTTATGTTGACGACGGCATAGGCGATATACGATATCGCATATAAATCTATACCGCATGTGACATGTAACTATTACAAAACTTCCATAAGAAACATTATGATATGGAAAAAAAATTGATACTTTAGAACTTTAGCCCCTGTTTCAGATGTTGGACTAAATTGCATGGAAAGAAGAAACATTATTTACTTGTGCGTAAAATGATTAAACACTTTTACCAATTATTTGATATTGATCCATCGAGATTTTTTTTCGTCGTTTGTTTATCTTTTTTAAGACAAACATTTACGGGTTAAGTAAATAACCTGACGGTATTTGAAAATTTCTTACTTGAAACCATCATTATAAATGGAAAATGTTGCTTTTGCTATGATTTATTAGTCAAAAATTTGGTAATTTGCCCCGGGAACCATTTTTTGGATACCAACAACTCTGCCATAAGTCACCCCAAGTAGTTCGCTACGTTTGGTGCCTTAGTAGGGGAGAGGTTTTTCTGGTTCTTGCCCACCTATTGCGTAACGGGCCGGGTAGCGTATTTATTCATTTCAGTCACTAGCGCGACTGAAACGCGGTAGTGTTTGTTGGTGATTTATGCATTACAAACCCTACCGCGTTTCGGTCGCTCGAGTGACTGAATCGCGGTAGGGATTGTTATGCATAAATCACCTTACAAACACTACCGCGTTCCACTCGCCTACGCGCTTCGTTGCTCTATCTGTTTCGGTGAGGGTGACGACCGTAATTATAGAGAGGTTAGCAGAGAGGATGGACAGCGTTTTTTTAGTTATAATTTTTTTTTTTTAAATTTGAAATTTTTTTTAAGTTAAAAAAAACGCGGTTTTTTTTTAACTGAGGGTGACGTCCGTAATTATAGAAGGGTAAGCAGAGAGGATGGACCGCGTTTTTTTTACTTAATTTTTTTTTTTTAAATAGAATTTTTTTTTTTTTTTTTTTTTTATTTAAATTTATATGGTAAGCAGAGAGGATAGACCGCAATAACTTTTTACTTAATTTTTTTTTTACGTAGAAAATTTATATTTTAAGTAAAAAAAAACGCGCGTTTTTTTATATAATAATAATAAATCTGCTCTGCTACACTTCCTCCAAAACAAACTCCACATTCCAATTCAACCAAAAATAATAATAAAAACCAGGTTCTTAACAAATATAACCCTGAAAAAACCGATAACACACACCACACATGGACAAAGACATTTTTAGTATTATGCAACCAACTTTTTTAATTATATGCCCATTACTCTGAAACAACTCCTAACTGCAAATACATCTACAAACATTCATAAAAAACATATCACAGCCTGGATTAAAAATCAAGATTTTCACTTTATACAAAATACTGTAATCCCTAACCAAACATAACCAAACTATAAAATAAATAAACATGCCTTTCACGAATTTACCAATTGTTCATTTTGTACATATAGGTATATATACCTTATATGTATTTTTTTTTCTTCTAAGTAATCAATGTACAATTACCATTAAAATGTTAAAAAAAAAAACAACTTTCTACTACAACACATAAATACCTGTATTTGTCACACTTAATCATAAACACGTAAACACCTCAGCACAGGTTCTCCTAGTGAGATGTTCACGAAATATACAATATTACCAACCAACAGTTTCACCTTCTTAAACCTACCTTACACCCAACATAATGAAATGTAATGTTAATATGTAAAAAAAAATCAAAATATATTATGTAAAAATGTTTATAATAAGGTAAAAACTGTAATATATACATAGATGTAAATAAAATAAAAATAGGTTAAAACATATAATTAATTAATGTTAGACAAGTGTATCATGTTATTAACCTAAAGCATTCTACCATAAATAAATAAAGCTTTATCAATTTATCCACAATTAAATACGTTGTATAATATTTCATTGTTTCTTTTAATTTACGATTGCCTAAGGGCAATTTTTCCATCCAATATAGGCATTGTAATATTTGAATAACATAAAATCAGCTTTTTGTATGATTTCCAATACATCAGTGAATTTGCGAACCCCCCAACCCGGCGTGGAATAAATTGCTGAATACATTACCTTATTTTCGCTTTGTTTGGAAGTTAACAATAATACCTAATTGAACATCAAATATTCATTCGACCGATTGTGCCCATGTATTATTCGGCTCTTTCAAATGGCGATCGATGGAAAATTTGGCGTGTTTAATGTAACACCGGATGTTATCGTAAACTGTTAAATGGAGCTTTAATAATCTGGCGAATCAAATTAATTTGGCCTGATCATTTAAGTTGTCATACATTCACAATTGCTGATCCACAAGTTTTTGTAGAAAGTTGAGAAAAAATTCAACACAGATGTTCTGTAAAAACGTCCATGGACGAAATTAATGAAAATGAACGTAAATATAATTGACAGATAGAATATAAAGTTAAGGACTTCAAGACATAACACTGAACAACAACTGTTATGGTAATATGGTCTAAGGTCAAGAATGAATAAGCGAAAATGTCACATTTTTGCCGAGAACTGTTTATAAATTTCATCTGTTTCTGTGAAACGATTTTTTGGAGTGAAAACTTCTTTAGCACTAGAGACAAACACATACATCTTAAGGATTTGGCCTGCGAGAGAATGAGATAGAAAAATTTGTCTCCTCTTTGTGCGGTGCTTCGTAGTCTGTCTGTCTCCTCTTTGTGCGATGCTTCATAGCCTCTTCACTCTTGTCTACCTTAGTTTTCCGAATGTTTCAATTCTACCGCGTATGAACTGCACACCGATTATTTAAGTCGTCTCTAAAGATAACCAAGGTTGAACACAGGATAAGTAGTGGGCAGGAGATGAAGATTTTTTGCCAAATTTTTGCAAATAACACGCGTTTATTACTAGATAATCGAAGTAAATTTGTTTGTTTTTATGGGATTGAAACATAGCATTATTTTTATAATTTTATCAGTACACCATCATATTGGTTGGCGGTTATCCTACGGTCTGCAGCAATTCAACTCTCACAGCATATCAGTCAAGTTTCTAAGTAACGGGACGCGGAGATTCATAAAGTTATTTTTTAAATTAGTTATTTTTTCCATCTTTTGACTCATCTTGAAAATTTCTATTATAAATAATAATGGTAAAAGAAAAATAAAAAAAACTTACAGGACAGATCAGAAATAAGAACGAAAATGATTTTTTTGTAATGTGGTTCTTAAATAAATTTGTTTCACTCAATCCATTCGTATAAAAACTACTTCTATTCAAAAGCTCGTACATGAAATGTTAAAAGCAGCAACATCCACGAATAAACCGAAAGTTTGTGCTTCATTAAAAGGCCTCCCAGAGGCTTTATTCCTTGCTCGGCACTATCGTGTTTTTACAAATGGCCTACACTTCGGGTTGGGCGATTTCACGTTTCCACCGTCGCGCGTTGGTGAGGAAAACTTCAGAGGATTATAATATATGTTTCTACATCTGTATTAGAGAATTGTAGACCACGATAACCATTCCAACTTTACGATAGCATATTTTCGATATCTGCAGAGTTTTCAATTGAATCTATATTTTTTCTATTTGGTATACCTGACGACTACTATACATCTTTTTGCAAATTTTTATACTTTTTTTATATGTAAAAATTTCAGTTTGCTTGTAAAATATATTTAGCTTGTTAAATCTCTTTCGTTTTCTTCCAATGAAATAGTTGACAAACATTCCGGTCAAATTTATATCAATCGAAGAATATTGATATTAGTTTCATACCTTAAATGTCACGTCGGAGACAGTAATAAGCCTGATGGATTGGTTAACCTTTATATCCTTGAAGGTAAAATCACGTATCTCCTGAAGGGGGGTCACTTGTGTCCCTCACGTATATGTTTATACGGCGAAGCGATCGTGATTCTTAATATATTTTTTGCCCTCTCCGATAACACTTAGAAAATATCTAAGTGTTCATATGTATTATATTAGTAACAAATATTTTGTATACTTGTATGATATGTAGAGAAACTTAAATGTTTGTGGATTTTTTAAAACTAACTGACCGGTCAGTGGTTGAGTGGGCATAGTGCTTGGGTCCCACCTGGGCGTTGCGTGTTCGATTCCTCGGCTGGCTAAGTCCTCCATCACAACACAAGCAAAATTTTCGGCTTTCTGTGGTGGTAGTAGGAGATTTTCAAACATTGTTGGGTTATTCGTAACCCAGGAATGTTTGTCTTTCTTTTAAAAAAAAATTTTTTAAAAACTTGCTCATGTAAAGTTGCCGAAAGGATTTTGTTCGAAGCTTTGTAGAGGACCTGCAGGCGTTGCGAGTGCTATTCCGCGAAGTGAGAAGCCCGGGAGATCGTGCCTTTAATCAGAAAGATGATTAGAAATAGAGCGATGTCAGAACATTTTTTTTACCTAGATAATTTACACATTTTTAATAAATTGAAAAACATTTTTCTTTGACCGTGCTGTATGTGTGCAATATTGGTACGTGACCCACTGTACAGATAAACCCAAGTATTGGGATCTACACCCATTTTAAGAGAAGAGCGATGTCGTTAATTTACAGACTTTTTTAATTACGGGATCACAGACAAATTTTCATGAAAGAATTTATTTATTTGAAAATGTTTGATCAATTTTACCGGGAGTACCTAAAGTATTGCACGGACATGCTTATAACGCACTTTTATCGTTTTATGACCAGGCGTCGTAAATCGTTTCGCTTAAAATGGTGGTAGGTACCTAGTAGAAGTGTTTCAAGTATTTTCAGGTCATTCGCAACCAGTGATTATTTATATTTCCTTTCATCGAAGAAAATCTGAGCGAAAATAATATGCGACCTTTGATCATAGAAAAAAAGTTATTCGTGTTTTCATCGAGTTCTTCCGTTCTAGTTGCGGTCGTTTTTTTAGTTCTCTTTATCTATTAACTTGCTCATCGCGCATGTGAAAACAGCGGCTACAAAAACAATGCATGGAACAAACGGAAAGTACCTAGTGTTGATTTTTGTTTGTCGGAACGGAGCAGCTGCGGGCGATATTTAAATTCCAATTGTATCTTGCAGTTTTCCAATAAAAGATTTTTCATCTCCATTCGATTGCATTTCGGATACGGTATTTTTATTTCTGAAAACGTTTTTAAATTACGTTCGGAATACATAAATATCTCGTTATAGTCGTGATGATCTGAAGATAAAAGAAGGAAGAACAAATAGACCGCTTTCTGCATTGTTGAGAGAAGTTCAAAAATTTCGTGTAACTAAATACGAAGAAAAAGGTTAGGGCTAATGTTTTTTAATCTTTTGTAAGATCTTTACTTTGCATCCGATTGATAATTGAGTATAACTGTGTCGAGTTTTAATGCGATTTCACAAATCCTTCAAAATCGTCGTTTACTTCGCCAAAAAAAAAATTATTTCTGAAATCTCTTCCCAACAAAGATTTTTTTTAATTGGGATTCTGAAAAAAATTGGTAGGTCATTTCTGGTATATTTTGGGCTTGAGAAACCAATTGGAAGACAATATGGATTTTGGAGGCTGGTTGAATGGACCAATGAGCCGAAGCATTATCGCGGATGGAACAGATGTTTATTAGATTATCTTGATTGCCTCTTCCTACAACTTCGTTGATGTGTGACACCAGAACACGGGTGTGATAAATCCTAGAGGAATATCAATAAATCGCCAGCTCGCTTCGACAAGATTTTAACTGAAATTTTTATTAAATACAACTTTAAATTTCAAACCATTTTTTGCTCTTTTTTTCTACAATCAAAATATATTTTAGAGTAAATAATTTTATAATGTTATATTTTCGTAGACTTGTATGATAAAATTCTAACTTAAAAATTTTAAAGATTCCATTTATTTTACATGTTTTACCTAATATTACTTTAAATCTATATCAATTGCCGTTTTGTTTGTATTTTAATCGTTTTTACAAGGCGCAGTTCGTCATTTTCGATAGGGTTTCAGATAAGGTTCTATCTTCGCCTTACCTACCCTGTCCCGAGGAGTCCAGGTTTGCAAAGACGAATTCTCGTAATTTTTTTTTTTTCTGATTTTAGTTTTTTTTTACATTAGTTCCACACGGGAGGCCCTGAAGAAAAAAAAATATTGTTGTTGAAACACGCATCGGACGTCCGATCACCTCCACAGACGATAAACATCGTAAACTCGTCGACGTTTTATTAAAAATGCCCGTCCAATCGGTTGCTACATGACATCTATCACCACACACCTCGCAACTGCAGAATCTCTGCGAAACCTGAAGTTTGAACCAATTCCACACCCTCCTTACTCCCCCGAACTTGCGCTTTGGGATTTTTTTTCCTCTAATCAAGAGAGACCTCAAGGATAATCATTACACCTCGGATGATGAGATGAAGGCAGCTGTCAAGTTCTGGATTCGAGGAATGTCGGAGTATTTTTCAGTGACGGAAAAAAAAGTTGGTACACGTTGGGAGAAATGTATTAGCTAAGATAATCATATTGAAAAATAAATATGTGATTTTGAAGCTCATTCGTTTACTTTTTCCCTTTCTAGCTATTTGTTTTCGTTCGTATTCTACAAGCATGTGTGCATTGCTTTTAAGACTACACTCGTATTTGTTATGGACGACATAATATACACATTTTCATCAAAAAACATCACCCCGGTATAAGTTTCATGTCTTTCGCAACACAAAATCAAATTAATATCACCTACATATATATTTGGTCGCTGAATATTCACACATAGATACAGTATGTTTTCTTTATTATATTATTTCGACTACCATAATACGGGAATGTGCCTAGTGTGGTAGTCGAAAAACTTGTAAAAACTGTACACCTAAGATATTTTTTATGAATAAAGAACATTGAACTAGCTGACCAGGCCATGCGTTACTGTGGCTAACGAAACACAACGCCATCTACTGGATGGTTACCCAACCTTTTAACTCACACCGCCGTCTGTTAATTTGCAAACAAATCAATTCCATATCGCCCGCTTGCCAGCCCGCTCGTCCACCACATACAGACATTCTCCTTTAGTTATATATTTCAACCAATTTATACAAAACCTTATAAATTATATACCTAAACCTTTCTCATGAATCACTCTATCATCTATTAGTGAAAACCGCATGAAAATCCGTTCAGTAGTTTTTGAGTTTATCGCGAACAGACGGACAGACGCGGCGGAGGACTTTAATTTATAATATGTAGAGATAGCCAATTTAATTATTTTTAATTTCTCAATGGCTTCCGCATGGTAGTGGTTTTGTGAACTTACTGTGTTCGCTGTAGTACGAATTTCTTGATAAATAATGTAATATTGTTGATCACGTTAATAATTATTTTTAAGCTTATTGCTAGGTGAAGATTTTTACTTGTAATAAAATACCACTAGAGCGACTGACCAATTTAAAACTTTTTCCTCGGATTGTCGTGATTTTTTGGTGATCATTTTTAATGTTTCCGCCCACATTAAAAAAATCATACCTTAACTTAATAATTCAAATTAAGTACAAATCTAGGGAAAATTTGCCTAAAACTGGCAGCAAAGCAATCCGAGTATTTTAAATAGTGCCATATTATGACAAAAAGCGCTCTAATGGTTAAGAAGCCTCTATTGCTACGAGTAAAATTTAATTTTGTATTATTTAGTTTTTAACTGCAAAAGTATCATTAAATTTAACGTCACACTGCTGATTATAATTCCAAAAGATAAAAATCAATGGAGATACTTAGCATTAGCTAGTATTACGTTGAAATTGAATCCCTAATTTTGAGGTGTTATGCAGATTTCCCGCGCCCTTGCCCGCCCGCGCCGGTGCATTAAACGGGATAGTGAGCCTATTCAAATCATACACAATGGCGAGTAGATAGTAGTAGCTCTACACGAAATTGAGTTTAGCCAATAAACGTAGGTATCATCGAAGATTGGTTAAATTTTCAATACACAATGTAATATTAACAGTCTCCGTGGTCGAGAGGTAAGGTCCTCCGCTATGAATCAGGAAGTCGCGGGTCTGAATCCCGAATAAAATTTTGTTAGAACTCCTCCGCAACGTAAGCAGATATATGCGTTAAAAATACGACAACAGTCAAGTACAATAAGCGTGTTTACACGTCAGCGCGTGTGTCTCCATAGAAACCGTTACAACTCCGTTATTGTTTTAGTTACATCCGTAAAATAAAAAGCGAAAGGTCGATAATGAATCATGCTGCATATCTTTATTCAAGTTGTCCATAGAAATACATAAAAATAACATTCTGTCAGACGCGCAATCTGACACATAATTTTTCTACAGGCGCCCGACATTTTTAATTGTTATTAAATATTTTTAAATGAAATGATAAAAAAGTGAGGTGAAAAAAGTATTTATTACACATTTATACAATAGGACAAGTATTGTTGTTTACATATTATGTAATTATTAATCTGTAATTTTAGTACCGTTTTCACATAAAAACATCACGTGAATCATTTTCACATTTTTTTAATGTTTTCATTCTAAATTTTAATATTTACAAATATTAATAATTATTGGTAATATAATAATTCGAAAGCTTATTTTGTAACCTGTCTAAAACAGTTTTTACTATTTGGCTACGTTCAGAAATGTTTCATTTATAGAGCTTTATTTGTGAAGCGGTAATAATACAAAGTTTACTTAAAATGTCATTTCGTTAAAGACATTAAAAGTGCATATTGGCGATTTTCTGAGGGGATTGCGTGATTTCACATTTAACTAATTATGATGTACCTACTTTTCCGCCTTCCTCTTCCCAATCTCCTTCCATTCCCCATACTTTTCAGCATCACCCTGTACCCCATTGGCGAATTTTTCTACATTAGCTCCACACAAGAGGCCCTGAAGAAAATAATTTCCATAGGGCCTATATCATCTTTGGGGATGCTCTATGGAAGATATTTTTAGGAAAGTGAGGAGAGGAAGTTCTGGGAAGGAAAAAGGTGTGAGGAGTGGATAGGAATCCGGGGGTCAGTGCGCCCAGGAGTGACGGACGAATCTATCCCTCACACTACAGTGCAAGGCGATGTTCCGGGAGAGTCTCAAAAGGTCAAAAGGCCTCCCTTCACTAGTCTCTGCCGATCCGGCCTGCTACGCATTTGATGGACAGACACATCCACCACCAAAATCCGAATTTCAATTCAATTCAATTTATTTATTCTTTCAAAAACATTACAAAATTTAAAATTTTAATGCGTTTTTAAAATATATTTGTAACAGTATTACATTAAACATAAATATAAATGGTAGGCAAAAAAAAACTATATAAGCATCAATTGGGCTTGCCTTTTAAAGGCAGCTTCACTGACGCTAAATATGTCGATATCCGAATTAATTCTGTTCAACAGCAAGATTGCTCTCCCGACCGGCATGACCATTGGCAAGTTAGTCCTACAGGCCGGAAGATAGCCTATGCTGTCGATGGCGAAGATAACCATCGGGAACATAAAAATGAATGTTCTCCAAGATAGCTGAGTTTTCAAACCATCCGCAAATCAATCTGAAGAAAAAAACATCATCCCATGCACCCGGGCACCCCTGCTAAGTCACCAAACGTAGCGAATCATTTGGGATGACCTATGGCAGAAGTGTTGGTTATCCAGTACGTGATTCCCGGGACGGCGGTACCTAAACTCGCCTTACTAATTAAATGGGGATGCCATAGTCTCTTTGGCTCCGGTTGGCAAGAAGCAGTTAGGACTCTTTTGCGGTATTCACATTTAAAAAAGATATGAAAAATAAAATCGTAAAAATAAGCTTTTGTCTTAACGCGTTACTAAATAATTTGCTCAATGAACATCATTTTTCCTGAAGAAAAATATATCTAACATTGAATTAATCTTTTAACGATAATTTTAAAGTTTTAACATAAAAATTATGACAGCCAACATAATCGTCGGTTTTGTGGAACAAGACTATAGAGCAGGGGTGGGGAACCTGCGGGCCGCATGCGGCCCGCGAGGCCATTTGGTGCGGCCCGCGGGCACTTTTGGTGCGGCCTGCTGAAAGAACCGCAAAAAATTTCACAGAACGGGATGGGTTTTTCACGATGCATTTTTAAGACGTTATCACAAAATCGTTACTAGCAAGTAGTTAGGATACAAATAAAAACATGATTAAACCTCCCATTTTACTCTTATTTTTATTTGTTATTATGAAACGATAGTGAAATTCCATCGGAATTTTAATTTTCTTGTATGGGACAGTCCCGATATTTCAGGATTTTTGGCAACTCTATTCGGAGGGGAATCTTAAGCAGTCTGTCATAAACATTATTTTCTAGTCATCGTTGCGGAAGTAAAGTGGATAGTCAATGAATAAAATCCTATGACAACTACGAAGAAAAGAAAAGTTGAAGCTGAATGAAACGTGAAATCATTTGAAACTAAGTAAAGGCTGTGGAAAGTAACTCGAAATGAAAAACACGACGCATTTTCCAACACTGCAAGGACAAAAGTAATCTACATCGTTTGAATACGCTGGTGAGTGCGCGAAATTAAGTGAAGCATTTAATAAACGATTTTATGACGTGAAAAGAGAGCAAACAGATTCTAACATATTTAATACACAGTTCAACGTCCAACCATCGAATGTGTCTGATAATCTGCAGTACGAAATTATTCAATTACAAAGCGATAGATATAACAATCTCCCCAAATAAAGTCAGGAATCACTGGTTATATTAAGTCAAGCATGTCCCTTAACATTTTGTATATAATACAAACAATAATGCCATGATAATTGCCACACTTCTGGCATAAAAAATCATAACATATAATTTATTGTAATTAGTAAAATAAATATAAAATTATATTGCGGACAATAAATATGCTACAAAATATAGAAAAACCATTCACGTAATCAGAGTACAATTTAATTTAAGCTGGTTGACTAGTGGACTCCTATGCAGATTCATTCTAAAGGTAAAACCAATGTTGTGTTCACAATGCAATTTCCTGTTACGGATTCATCCGCTAACCCTAACGCATTTCGAAGGTAAAACCATTTTGGTGTTCTAGGTGCAGTACTAATTAAAGCTGGGGACTCACAAACCAGTTCGCTCTGACGGAAAAACTAGTTTTGTGTTCAAAACGCAATGAAAAAAATCCACATGTAAATCGTAGAAACCCGTTCTCGCTTTTGAAGTGCATTTATAAAATTCCAGTTGCTTTTATGCTGCCAGTATTAGGGAAAAGCCATTTTCATGTACTCGTTAAAATAGCTACACTCTGTATTTTTAAGTCTCCGCGTACAGATTCACCCTATAACTGAAAACAGTTCTGTGTTTAGAATGCAACGAAAAAATTCCAGGTGGGGTTAATTTTTTGACGCATTCCTCGTGTTAGAAGTGCATTTATAAAATTCTAGTTGCATAATTTGTTCTGCTAGAATTGGTGAAAAGCCGTTTTTATGTACTGAGTGGAGTTTTTTTAATTCCCCGCGTACAAACTCACTTTATAATTAAAACCAGCTCTGTGTTAAAAATGCAACGAAAAAATTCCAGGTGGGGTTTTATTTCGCTAACGCATTTCGTAAGAAACCATTCTCGTGTGTGAAGTGCAGTTATAAATTTGTGGTTGCATAACATGCAAATGTGCTGCCAGTATTGGAGGAAAGCAATTTCACGTTCTGAGTATAGTTTTAATTCCCCGCGTATAGATTCAACGTGTAATTAAAACCAGTTCTGTGTTAAGAATGCAATGAAAACGCATCAGGTGTGATTTCATTTATTGACGCATTTCTTATGTTGGAACTGCATTTATAAAATTCTAGTTTCGTTATTTATGCTGCCAGAATTAGAAGAAAGCCATTTTCATGTTCCGAAAATTTCCGTTGTGGTTTCATCTGCTGATGAATTTTGACGGAAACCTTTTTTTTTAAACCAGTTCTTTGATTCGAATGTGGCTCCGAGACGGAAATCGGAGTGCGGCCCGCGGGTTAAAGTATGAACATTAAATGGCCCGCGACGCTAAAAAGGTTCCCCACCCCTGCTATAGAGGGAAGAAGGGAGAGGAGATGGTCTCGTGAACATTTGAGAATTTTGTCGTCAGCAGTTATAAAATTAATACACCTATCCATCTAGCGGTACACCGGCGAAGCATCCACCCAAAGATTTGTTTGGTTAGCGATAATAAGTAAAATAATTCTTCCGTTGATAAGACTACATTGATTTAAAATTTATTAATCTACTCCAAAGATATTCAATATTTCAACTTTGATCTACTCTCATGAATAATTCCTACTTGACAAAATTTATACGTTCATGAAAACGTATCTTTTTCAGATGCTCTATTTTTATAAAGAATCCCTCTCCACTTTCTTAAATTTCATGTATCTGTTAAAATTGAATCTTTAAAAACATATTATTACACAAGCAAAAAAACTTTAGCCTTAGAAATAACAGTAGGTACTTCAGGTACATCATCGAATAACTAAGAAAATTCAATCAGTATTGGCCCGAAGTCTGAATCCGGACGAAAAATTTATGTAAATAATTCCAGTCATTGATTTTTTGTAAATTCCGCGGTGAAAAATGTAACCGTCAAAATTCAAGGCTTCAAAGGGTAAATAAACCCAAAAAAAAAACAGAAGCAGCCCAATCGTATCTTCAAATAAGTTCAGAAAATTTAATAACTATTTTAACGAGCTTAATTTTTAAATGTTCAGCTCAAATTAATATTCAAGCTTGTTTTGTGGATAAAAAAAGTGAATTTACAATTTCAAAGGAAAAAATACATTTTTAAAGAATTCAAAGGATCTCTCTTCTTAGATTGGCAAAGAATTCAAGTTGCTCAGCTAGGAAAAGTTTCTTGATGAATAATATATGGAGGACAGTCCTTTGAAGTTGTCTTATGAAACAACAATGTCATCTTTTGGCCAAAAACGAAAGACAGATTGGGAAGGCAGAAGTAGAATCTATTTTTTGTCGCAGAATAACACACACCAGTGACACAAACATTTTTAAAGTAAGTTTTATGTATTCCTACCTACCTAACCCATATCTAGAAAATAAAAAATAAATATTACCTGTGTTAAACCATAATAATAACCAACATTACTATACACGGTCCATCTTGTGGATTGTGGATGTGCTTTAATTACTAGATACATAACCACAAAACATACCGTAAATTCGCCATTTAAAATTAATCCAAAAAGCCGTTCTCCGTAAGTACTGACATGACGTATCATCACAAATAATCACAAAGACAAACAAAACTTGCGCGACAACTAATCGTAAATAATCGTTCTACTTCGAAAGTGTTCGTTTTTTGAGGCAAGCCTCAAACTAAACAACCCGTGATGATGTCGGCTATCGTTCATTTCGATTCCATGTGACTTCCTCACTCCCCTCCGCCTACATTAAATCATAGGCTCTCGGAGGCAGGCTCTACTTCTGCCTCAATAGCGTAAGATAATAGTAACTCGGCGTGATGAGCAGAAATCAACACGTGGCGAAAGTTTGACTGTATTTTGCATACGTGCATTTTTTTGGAAAGGTACAGGCTCCCTTGCCTCAATTTATGAACTGTTTCTAATATTCACTATGAATAGGATATGACTCATGAAGGTACATCGAATGGCAGTGCTGCAGATGCTTCTCGACCGACCGCACAAATAAAAATTTTGACGGCTTATAATAACTTCGGTAGGTAGATACTATTCGTTATCTATTATAAAAATTCAAATAATTTTGCCCTCAGCAAACAATAATTAAAATGAAATGATATTTCGTTATAAAAAACGTGATATTTCCTTGTAGGAAACGATCTCATTCATCCAAAAACGAATTAGCAGCAGCTCTCGAGTGGTGAAATTTGACGACATTAAATTCGCACAAATTATAATGGCAAATATAGCATGCGTCCTATCTATTTTTAAATTTATTTAGATGTAACAAAATTCATCGTAGATAAACATTCCAGAAGTTACTAATTATAATGAATGTAACAAAAAAAATCGTGGCGCCAGAGCATAGAGTAAAAGTTTTTAATTCCTTTATGCAAATGATTATTCTGCGATGTAACTCAGTTTATGTAGATGTCTTTATCTATTAAAAATTCACTGGCCGTTTTTTTATCCGCGGTTTGGCCCTTTATTATTTTCCCGACCGTAAATTTAAACTCCGCCAAATCACTGTCACGCGGAAATCGAATAGTTCTTCCATGCGAATAAAATAATTAAATTCGGTCCCCAGTGATAGAGTAATTAACAATCAACATTCAGAGTGAATATTTAACTGTACGGAATAAATTTACATTTCCATCGTAACTGACATAGCAAAAATCAACCCGCGAAAGGTAAATAGTTTATCCGTCAGCCGCGTACTCGAATCAAACCGAAAATAAGCTGAATGAATTTTTCTCTACTTCAAAGTAGGTTTGGTGATTTTTAAAACTCGCGCTGCATTTTATCGTTAATGACGAATGATTAATTTGTGCCGTTCATTTTTCGATTTTACTTTGGTGTACCCGTGAATAATTACACGATTTTAATTAAAATTTTAACAGGAATTCAAATGATAACTACTTGTTTATGAACATCGTTAATTATCATGTTTAATCTGGCATCTGGTTTTCAAATTGTAAATTAATGTTAAAAGCTGTCAAATCAATGAAAATAAAAACAAATATTGTACATAATATCACGTGCTTTACGTATGGGGTGCTTAACAAATCGGTATCCTTAGATTTGTGATCCATGTGACGCAAATGAAAAATTGTCGGCTAACTGTGGTGGTAGTAGGAGATTTTCAAATATTGTCGGGTTTTTCGTAACCCGGGAATGTTTGTCTTTCTTTAAAAGAAAATTATACTTATAACAAAATTCCTGCAGCTCTTTCAAAATATGAGAATTCGTTCCATACAAAATGTATGAGGAAAAGAATTTTCTACATAATTTATTTTTTCATAAATTTTTCCAATGTTTTAATAACTATTCTGCTATTCAGGGCGGAGACAAATCCAACAAATCAAAAATCATAAAAATCGGTTTTGCCGTTCTCGAGTTATAAATGATGTAACTAACCCGACTTTGCATATATTAAGACATTTATATGTCTTATCTCATAATCTCAGCAATACACTCACGTGCTTTGTTTCCTTCAATTCTTGCCGAGTCCATTTATAAATTTTATCAGGGTTATCATTGAGTGCTAGAAAATCACGATAGCTGGAGTCCAGCAAGAGTGAAAGTGAAATGGCAACGATTACCAGTATCTTCCAGGATCTAAAAGACAGAAAACTATAAGTCTTAGTAACGTCCATTTTCATAGACAAGATGTAACTGAAGATACAGGAACAACATGAATAACAAAGATCTACCAAGATACGTTACTGATACCGAGCCAAGCAGGTCAGAGCCATTAAGGCGGTAAACAAAACAAAGCTATCTGATAGTAAGCCTAGGCAGACATAGACAATATACAATGCTTAAGGTATAGTGAACTTCTGCGTAACCTGGAGAGCCTGCGAAAGATGAATAGCTGGGAGCAAAAGGCAATGGGTTGTCGGAAGAGGAATGGTATCATTAAGGTGACCGAAACACTGCAATTGCTGTATGTATGTCCTAAGTTCGTAGGTAAGTCAAAGAACAAATGTGGGAGCCTGGATTATATGACAATAATTATTGTAGATTCTGATTATTTTGAAGATTTCCCACGAAATTATAATTTTTGAAGTATAAATTGTTTGAACATAATAAGCAGCAGATTTTTTTTACGCGAATTCCACAGAAAAGTTCCAATTGCTTCCAACCGCCTGGAACCAATGAGACTATGACATACTCAATTGGGGTACGTTGTGAGGCTGTAGGTAATGGGGAGAGTTTTTTTTTTTACATTAACTGAACACAGAAGGCCCTGAGGGCAATTTCTTTCATTAATTATCTTTGGGGATGTTGTGTGGAGGGTCTTCTTACGGAAAGGAAGGAGAGGAAGTTCCAGGAAGGAAAAAGTAAGGGGAGTAGTTAGGAATCTGGGGATCATGTGTCCAGGAGTGACGGACGTATGAATTCATCCCTCCCACTGCGATGTAAGGCGAGGGGGCGAAAGAGTCCGGCTGAAGAGGTCTCAACCAGTCTCTTCCGATCCGGCCCGCAATGCAGTAGGTGGACAGATGCGTTCGACGCCAAGACCTAGAAAAACGTCACCCCATGGACCCGGACACCAAAAGTAATGAACTACTTGGGGTGACCTATGGCGGGGGTGTCCAATAAATGGTACCCGAGGCGGCCGTACCCATAACCCACTCCCAAATTGACAGTGAGGAAGTTCTTGGCTATTCAGATCTAATAAAAAAATACGGCTAAAACCATTTCAAACATCGTTTCAATTCTGAATTGTGGTCTTACACCAGGGCGAAACTAAGAGTATATTCTGCTCTGGAACTTACCGCAAATATAACTTATATTATTTTTAATTGTCAAATAACACAAATCAATCAAATAAATTTCACTTGCGTACGCCGGAATTTGAACCCGCGGCCTTCGAATTGCCAGTCGAGAGTCTAACCGTCGACCACGGAGGCCGTATAGTTATTCTCGATTTTTGAATTTGTTCACATTTTTCATAATATATTTTTACATCCTATAAAAACTGGCTACGGAAATAGCACCAAGAGTAAAAAATTGATGTATTACATAAGATTGACGTCTGTATTCAAGCGCTGGAGATTTAGTTATCACGTTTCGGATGCGCATCTTAGGCGATCCGTGGGAGGAAACTTCCGGAGCGCTCGCTAGGCGTCGCGGCGTCCCGCAGTCGCCGGAAGTTGCATAAACTTGCGTCGCGGTGTGTTGTGTAAGCAACTGCATCCGAGAAGAACATATTAATCTTCTTTCCGTCGCTGCCGAACTACCAACGATCGCTGCTTGTATTTATTTGTATGTGAAATATCGGCCACAACGGGAACTTTACCCGCGTTGTGGGGTCCCATATGTAGCAAGTCAAATATGCAAGAGAATCAATATAGAAACAACGGAATGGAGTAAACTTCCACATTTATTAGAGCCGTTGTTTCCTGACCCAACTATCGCCAAGTCCTAAATAAACTTTTCGGGTTCGCAAATTAAATTCAATTTCAAATTTACATTGTACTAGTTAGATGAATAAATAAATTGAAAAAGTATTTCAGTTGCGAAAATTATTTAAAAAAATGTTTTCCACTATTTTTATTCACTATTTAAATTAATAGTACTGTAAACAGCAGAACTCACGTCCAAAAAATTACGTTTTTAATTTTCTCTTATCCACTGGAGCGATTTTGGTCGAAAATGAACCATTTTTATTTTTCTGCGATTGATAGCGGTGCAAAAATGGACCACATTTTCCTACAATTCGTAAAACATTTATTGTATTTATTTAAAACATTTCCTTGGTCAGCCATTTATTTTAAAAGAAGCTATTGAAATGCTTTATCTATTATGACCATAAATGTCGCAAATCCGTACTTTGTAGACTATTTTAAAGTGATGTTAAAAATAAATTTTAAATTAAATGAAGACAATATTAGCGAAACTCAATCGAAATCTGGAGACAGAAAAATCAGAAAAGATATTGGCTCCGCTGGGACTCGAACCCAGAACCCTTTTCTTACATGGAAACAGCTCTACCGATTAAGCTACGGAACCCATCTTAATATGGGTAGCTTAATCGGTAGAGCTGTTTCCATGTAAGAAAAGGGTTCTGGGTTCGAGTCCCAGCGGAGCCAATATCTTTTCTGATTTTTCTGTCTCCAGATTTCGATTGAGTTTCGCTAATATTGTCTTCATTTAATTAAATATTATAATTTGAGATTTTACTCATAAAGTTTAAAAAATTAATAATAAATAATTAAAAATAAATTTTTAAAATATTTTTTTCCGCCCATTTTTTGATCAGCTGTTTACGGATAAAATTAAGTCTCTTTTCCATAGATATGCACCTTTTATTATCAAGTATACCACAGACAACATTCAGAAATAGAAAATATTCTATGTTGATTCGAATAAGTATCCCTCACGGCCGTTTCATGTAAAAACACGCATGATTTGCGCGATTATAAACTTAAATGATTTTTTTATAACTCTTACAAATATGAAATAACCGATAAAATACATAGTAATTCATTGGCTGTATAGCACTATAATAAGTTTTTATATCTCCATGTTTAAATTCGAAGGTATAATTCTTTTAATGTTGGCAAAAAATTTTAAAAATGATCTTCTGGGAAATCTCGAACAATCGAGGCAAATTATTTATTTCGCGTGATCGCTCCACGTTTTATTGTGTTAGCTCAAAAAAAATGTTACATCATAAAAAAATTATTTACTTACATCATTAGCAGAAAAAATATTACTTTATCTACAGAAAATATGTTACAGAAAAACAGAAAAAGAGAAACAGAAAAATCGGAAAACGACATTGGCACCTCCGGGACTCGAACCCAGGACCTTCGGCTTTCCGGGCCGCTGCGCTACCAACTGTGCTAAGGTGTCCCTATCCAATTCATTAATTTTAACTGTATCTGGGTTCGAGTCCCAAAGGTGCCAATATCTTTTGTTATCTTATGGTTTCTTTATTTATGGGTTAAAGTTTTCAGTTTATTTACATTTTTGATCTGGTAATGTATTAAAAAACTTTACTCCAAGATATTTACAGTTGAATTGATCAATTGTTTTTTTTACGGACAGATAAAATGCCAAACGATCGAGTTAAAACAAGGACCTCACTCAGTCAACAAATCATTTTAAAATCCGTTTAGTTGCTACATAAATAATATTTGGATATTTTATAACGCTGTTTTTCTGAAAAATCACCTTAAGGTCGCTGTTGTTATTTGGGGTTTTTTTTGTTTTGTTGTTTAAGGCAATTCACCCTAAAAAGAGTGCTATGTGTTATTTGGTGTTTGACAATCAGAATATTGGTAATGTAAGGACCTTCGGTGGAGTTTCGTGGTGACCGGATAACTCAACAAAGTGGCACTTCATCACTCTCTTGAAAAGTCATTAAGAGGGCATTACCAGAGAAAACCAGAAATATGTCATTTTCAAATCAGATTTTAGACGTATTGACTCTTTTCCACAAAAAATTATAAATGGATTTCAAAAGATTGTTCTTTTATCTAGCATTAGCATGTAATAAATTTTGAGAAAAAAAATTAATTTTTAGTATAATAAGGTTATTCCATAGGTGGTCGGCAGATTTGTTAAATTTTCAAAAAAGATTTTGTATTTTACCACACCCATTTCAAATAATATAATCATGCAGTAAAATAAATCAATACATTATCTAGCAAAAGCATGTTTGATAATTTTAATTTTAGTTTCAATAAAATCATTAAAAAATATTTACGCACATGTGTTTCTTGACGAAAATTGGTCCATTTGTGTATTTATTTGCGCACTTACAAACTAATATATTTCAGATTTTTTTAACATTCTTATTAAATTTAGACATTATTGAAAAATTATAAATACTTATAATCAAAAAATAATTACAAAATGTACATTATTTTAATAGTTTTATCATCATGCCTTTCAGCATTTTTGGATGAAGGTATAAATTAAAGCTGATTTGGATTGATATAAATTCGATATTGAGTTATAATTTAAAAAAACAGGTACGGAGAATAATTAATCTTTCTCATTGTAACCGCCCTGCACGATCGTAAGAACAACTTTCGACGAAATGTGGATTTTCATCCGCTGGCTGGTTAAACGCTCTTAAAAGTGATGAAAAAACTGGGTTAAACAGGGTACATCAGGTTAGGTTAGATCACGGACTATTTTTTATCACTTTTTATGATTTTTCAAAGGGGTATTGAAATGCTATTTTGTTGAGTGGTCATGGAACCGAGATTCGTATATCAATTTATTTGAACGTCAGCTGTGAGTGGGTGCTAGAACTGTTAAATGGGACGTTTACAAAATACACACCAATTATTTAAAAAATCATTGGTGCTCAAGGCTTAGAGTGGGCTACCTGTCAGGCCGAATCATATCAAATAATTCGTTTATGGTAACCGTTGAAAACATTTATTCGTTTAAAAATAATCCGCTTTCCAATAATCCATTAAATATGGTTTGAAAGTAAGTTGAAAAGTGATGAAGAACTTTTAAACTAGGCTTTTCCATATCAAAATGATGTATTAATTTAACCATTCTTGCTTAACCAAAATAACCGTGTTTGGGCGTGTTTACGTTGTGATGTTGATACCGTAACAATATACTGTTTTGCCCCTACTCAATTTCTAAACGTACCATCCGCGTTATAAAAGAATTAGTTACTGAAATAGGTTGAGTGAACAATTTCGGCGGTCCCCATTGGTACTGAATATTATAAGGCATTGGGTAAAATGCCCAGGAACACTAAAACGTTTTATAAAATAACAAATCTACAATTTATACTTCATAAACTATCTAGAAATAAATACCCACATTGTTTTATATTTTTACTAGCTGAACGGCAAACTTCGCCACCTCAGAATCAATAACTGCTGTTTTAAATTATTAAATTCAGTTTTATTTTGCTATTATTATTTATTTTTAAAATTTTGCTCTAGGGTCAAAATCCAGAGAGATAAATGGGGAATACGTTTGTATGGAAAAAACGCCGCTGGTATTTCCTCTTCATTAAGAGCTATGCCGGTCATTTAAAAATATCGTCGATAGGTATTGTAACCAATGTCTTCTGTTCCACTCCGCGCTCCCCTCTGGGAACTGAGCGAAAGGGACAACTGCATATCGGGCCGAAAATACCTAAATAAAATCGTCAAAATCGATGTTTTGTATTCCCCATTTTTCTTCTCCAAAACTGGACCGATTTTAAATTTTTTTTTCACTAACTGTATTAGAAGAAAATATTCTATATCGGTACGTTTTGCTTTTTTTCAAAATACATTGTTTAGTTTGTATATATTTTGACGGCGTTTAAACTAGGCAATTTTATTCATTTTTGGAAGGTCCTAACTTCTATAAGAAGTAAATTATCAAAAAAAGCAAAACGTACCGACACGCTAATGGTCAATATCTATGTTATGTGAAAAAAAAATTTGCTCTAGGGTTAAAATCCAGAGAGATAAATGGGGAATACGTTTGTATGGAAAAAACGCCGCTGGTATTTCCTCTTAAGACAAAAATTACACCATGAAGCAATATCGATACGCAACTGTCCAGGTTTTTTTTATCAGTTTCAGAGATGATTTTTGTCTGATTGATATTTTTGTGATTTTTTTACTTTTCAACTAACTTACGGGAATTGCGTTTCATTTTCTTTGTACGTGTGTGGGAAATTTATTATAATTACTGTATTATTCCTTTGGCGGGGTGCAGACATACGTTCACCGTTTGTCACATTTTCAACTGTTGACATTTAGTGTGAACGAAAGAGGGGCAGCATTATGTGTCTAAGAACAAAAACAAAACAACCAGCGTATTGACATTTGACGTTTTTGAATTTTTGGAATTCACTCACTTATTCAATATTACCCTAAATTGCTGCAGCTCTTTCAAAAGATGTGAATTCGTTCCATGCAAAATGTATGAGGAAAAGAATTTGTTTTAATATAGCCGCCCCAAATAGCAGCTATTCTGCTATTTGGGGTGGAGATAAATCCAGCAAATCAAAGATCATAAAAATCGGTCCAGCCGTTCTTGAGTTATAAATGGTTTAACTAACCCGACTTTGTTGTATATATTAATAAGATAAGACAAAGCTATGCATTATCGATATTTTGAAAATAGTGTAATTTAAGCGTAAGTGTGATATACATAATTGGAAATAATAGTAAATATATGGAAAAAATTACCAGACTAAACAACAAAACATTAAGAATCAATCAACGATTTGACAAATGTGTTTTACGGTGTTTTTACCAATTTATTAACATCTGTCCATCAATAGCGTCAACAGCGTCGGCGTAGCGCTAGAAATTATTAAGTGACATTTTTGGTATAACCCAGTTAGATAACATCATGGGTTATTTTTTTATGAAAACTATGAGGACAAGAAAACATCTTTACGCTTTTTGCTTTAGAACAACTGCTTTCGGGGAAAGAAGTTATTAATTGTATAAAATGTAATTTTATTAAACAGAATCATCAGGATACTGAACGAGTTTATATTTTCTTTAAATTTTCTTGTGCTACACCGCAAGAAGTATGTTTGTTTATAAAATAGAAATATTGTTTTCGAAAAGGAGGATCTTATATATATTTAAACGCATCATATTTCCAGGCGATCATAAAAATCATTTTTGAAAAAATTACCGAAATATTTCATAGGTAAGGTCTTATTAGGTATAATAAAATCAAATACATAATTCAGGAGTGTTAAACGTTAAATAATATGATGTTTAATAATGACAAATAATTCTATATTAAGACCGACAATAAGTTAACCAATTATTCAATGCATAAAAAAAATCAGCTTTGTTAATACGAGAATATTTCTTGTTGGCCTAACTAATTTAGATCATCTTGAAAATTAGTACATTCCATTTTAATAACAACGTAATTTACCACTTTTATAATAGGAGGGAATCAATAATAGACTTTGCCCTAAATTTAACCACACAGGAGCGCCGCTTGTAAAAATAAATTTGTCCAACGTTTTCCGCCTACTTGAGTAACCCGTAAAATAATGGAATGTTAATAATAAATAATGTGTGTATCTTGTAAAACAATAATTATTTAGCCTTCTATATTGTGGTTGAATTCCTGTAAAATAATTGGCGATTAACTCTGTGGAATTATTTTCGGAAAAAAAAATTGTTTCACAACCGTAAACTTGAATATTGATGTCGTTTGTGATTCAAAATTATTTAACTAATATTTTTTTTATTGGAAAAACGCTATTTTATAACTTTTGAGGGTTATTCCCAATGTGCTATCTGCAGGGCTGGGCAAAATACATGCTTTGCTGTAATTAAAATACAAATTACAAAATACTTTTTCGCATGTATTTAAAATACGAAATACAAAATACTTTCAAGTCGTGTATTTGAAATACAAAATACAAAATACAGTATTTTAACCATTTTTTAATTTCAAATACAAAATACAAATTACAAAATACATTTGGTTTTGGTAGAACCTTTGGTTACAATAAATTGTCATAAGTGACCATATCTAAGGGTGCGTTTCCATAGAAGCAAAGCTGAGCAGAGTGAAACAGAGACGTGCTAAAATTGACTAATCATAATGCTCAGGAGACACATCTCGTCTCTGCTCCACTTGTAAAGTTTTGTGGTATAGGTGTTAGATTATAAAAATAATTATTATAATAACACTAGCTGGTTCCCGGCATGTGTTGCAATGACATACTCAAAGAAATAAATTGTTTCTCCCTGCATGTCCTTTCCCATGCCTCCCATTCCCCCACCGCATCCCCTTCCCCTCTTGCATTCCTGTTCCACCTTCCCTGCCTACCCTCACCCCTCTCCCGCTCCCCCATCCCGCTAACCCCCCTCCCGCATTCCATATATTTAGTCCCAGTACATTCAGTTTTCAAACAATTCGCGTGCCAGCTATTACAATTTTTTTTATTCAAATTTTCATTTTTCACATTTTACAAATATTCATTTTTCTATATTATAAGAACAATAAATCAAATCTGGTACTTAACATAGCTACCTATTTAAAATATCTATAATTTAAAAAATCCATAGACAATTCTTTTGTTACAAAAAAAAACAGCTGCCTGCTAAATTCAATTTCATCAAACGTGCGAACTGTCAAACATGCGAAGTTAAAATAGTCGTTAAGTTTTCTGGAATTATCCAATTTTCTGCGTAATTTTCGTAATTTTTCTTTCCTTAAGAACCTTCTATAAATTATTAGAAAACTTTAAAAAAATTAATGAAATAGGTAAAGTCATTCTGAAGTTATGGCGTGACCAAGGGAAACAAGGATTCATTTTTATATATAAATGGATGACATTTGTGTAGCGCAGTTTTGTGTTATTTCACTTCAAGTGCGCTCTACAATTAAGGGAACGTACCCATACTACGTGACAAAATGTCACGCTTGGTACAAATGAGCGACGGCGGGCTTACGTTTTTGGTCACCGGGGGGGGGGAGGGTTAAAAATTGCAAAAAGTTGGTCACGTAGTATGGGTACGTTCCCTAACTTACAAATAATCTAGTAATCAGTCAAATTATTCCTATAGTGCTGGATCTAATACTATGATAATGTACAATACAAAGCAATGACTAAGTATAACATAATATGATACAAAATGTACAATAACAGTGCTATTATAGCATAGGACAATAATAATTACTAGCATGACGTAAAAAAATGTACAGTACATTATAAAGCAATGATATAAGAGAACTACAAATAATCATTAGTAATAACAATGACATTAGTACAGGATTCTAGCGTTTTTAGTCTATATATTATATATGTGTGTTTATTTTTCATTATCATTATTAAGATCGCTAAATGTATTTGAAAATGTATTTTGAAGCCATAAGTATTTGAAATACAAATTACAAAATACCTCAGCAGCAGGTAATTGAAATACTAATTACAAAATACATCTTTAGGAAGTAATTGAAATACAAATACAAAATACGTATTTGTATTTCAAATACGTATTTCAATTACAAGTATTTCAAATACTGCCCAGCCCTGGCTATCTGCTGTTTTTACTATGTGGGTCTGCGCTTCCGGGTGTCGCCGATATTGTTTACCAATTAACAAATAAACTAAAAGAACAAATTAATAATTAACGAATAAACCAAACGAACGTTAAACTAAATGAACGAATTCTTTCGTTATTCAAAATATATTGTTAACCAATATTGATGCACATTTTCAAAATATCAACGAAATGAACAAATTCTTTTTGTATGAAAACTACGCTAATTAGCGCGTAGTCCGGCGACAGTTGCGCGGACACCATAGCATATCTCTTCTGTATTAGAATATCTTTGGTTATTCCCATCAATGTATGAATTGAATTGAAGAAGAAGATAACAATAATAATCTAAATGAAAATATGAAAGAGAACAAGACACAGAAAAACAAGAACAAGACCTCTCGTCTAACCGGAACGTGCGCGTTAACCAATTTCGCTATTGCCACCTTCTGTCAAACCGTCATAAAATATTTTGTGTATATTTCTATATTAGTGTTTTTTGCTTCCAAAAAACTGCAAATATAATAACACGTGATTTTTCACGGATCTACTCTGGTAAGAATTAGTTTTAAGTGAATCGTAACACGAAAAGAGATATTTTATTTGATGGAATATTAAATAATGAAATACGCAGACTAGCGACCAGGCGAAGAATTATTACGTTAATTTGAATAGTTAATTGCATCTAAGTAATAAGAAATCCTTTCATACATGTCTGACAGAGGTAACAGGCTGCCTATAATTTGTGGTGCTTTTGGTAAATAATATCTTGTTTATCCTTTGTGACTAGCGAGCGCGTGGTTTATTCTTAGATTATTCTGTATATATTTTTTTACTTTAGCTCCATAAAGGAGGCCCTGAGGAAAATAATTTCCTTATGAGCTAAAATTAAATTAATACTATCAAGAATTAAGCGTTAAATTTGTTAAGCAAGTAACATTGATTTTTTTTTTTTCGGAAATGGTATCCCTACGGCAAAGGAAATTTTTCATTATGAATTTTTATTTTTGTAATTTGTACATTTAAGTTTACAAAATTTCTAATTAATTACATAATTTCATATTGCAAACTAAATTTTATGTAGTTTTATGTAGCTCCTACAATACATCTGGAACTTTCCAATTGGTGTGGACTTTAATGTTTCTGGTAGCGTGTTATATACAGTAAACTGTTATGCGAATTCGCCTTGTCTTTTTTTTAAGCCTGATATCCTTGCACGTCCTTGTGTTATTTATGTCTGTGAATGTCCTTGTTCAATAATTGAATATATTATTATTTGAGAAGTATTTTGGTAAAATGTTGTTTATTATTTAATATTATCGTATTCATGGTAAGCATCTGTTTCACGGTTAGTCAATTCAGTTTCTTTAACATTTTGTTTACTTTTGAAAATCTATTTCGCCGAAGTATTATTCTCATTGCCCTGTTTTGGAGAATTTTAAACTTATTTTGTTCTCGTTCGTTACATAGGAAAAGGATAGTTGAGCAATATTTAAAATGTGGAGCAATAATTGATTTGTAGATAGTGATTGCAATTTTACTAGATAGTTTTTCTAAGAGTAAATCATACACTCTCTTCTGCAGAAGAATATATATGAGACGATGTATGATTGTGAATAAGGAAAGGAGTGTGTGCCAAGACCAAGTTATTTAGCGGTCCGTCGTCTATACGAACCCCTGAGTGGAAACTGCGTGATAGTTAGAGTATTGAAAATACCTCACCAAAAACTTCAACACGACAAACTCCAAAAATTCGTAATAAAAACGCTTCTGGTTAGAAAACAAAATAGCTATAACGCATATATCTTGCTTGCTTACATTACTTTATAAGTAATAAAGTATTTACATTAAATACTTACATTACTTAATAAGTGCCAAAAATTACATTGACAAATTCTTCACACAAGAAACTCCAGTGAAAAATATTATGGCTTTAAAAAAATATGTTCATATAGACCAATAAATACAGATTCTGAATATATAAGTTTTATTTAATGATATTGAACGCAGAGTTTTAAAAAAATTATTAAAAAGCCAATTTTTGATCGGGCCGTAAAAACACGCCGTCAAGTTGGCATAATTGAAATTTTGGTGGTGACGTCACTGTACATCGTGTCGTGACGTCACCGTAAAGTCATTGTATGGGAATTTAGGTGTGACATAAGCCATCGTATTCATTTATTCGTTTATTTACTTACTGTTTATAGATATTTAGTTGTTGTGTTTATTGAACCATTATTTAGACCTAAATAATGTTCCAAAAATAAAGGTATCTCTTATTAGTTTATCTCTATTATTGAAAATATTCAAAAACAACTGCACAACAAAAAATAGTAATGCTACTTCTAGGGAGAATACCTTGAACAACGCAATTCAAAATGGCGGCAGTTGATCAACTGATTGGCCGATCTTATAGTAACTTTTCAGGAGTGATGACGTCACACGATTCACCATACATACGGTGGTTTTCGGGGGATCTTGAAAAATTAAAACTTTGACAATTATTTTAACCATGAAAAATAACTCTAAAAATAAAAAAAGCAGTTATTTAAGTTAGAAGGTCATTATTCATTAAAAAAAATTAAAAATAGAACTGAAGTTCTCTATTACCACTAGTTTTTTCTCAAAACTAATTTAAATCAATAATTTGATACATGTACGAACAATCGCTCGGCTCCAGCATACCGGATCAGCCTAGGACCTAAGGCCAACATGATTTAATTTAATATTACACAGCCAAGTGATAAAAGCAATGAAAAAAGCCTTCCGCTAAAGTCCTTCTATTTATCCTTTACCTTTTCAATTGTACTAACTTAAGCTTGTTGTAGTTTAGTTTTAAAAACGTCTGCTTGTTTTGCTTTCATGGCAACTGTAATACTTCAACCAGTGGAATACACGAGTGGTTAATTACATAATGTACTGTGGAATCTTTAAGGCGTTTTTATGGTTTACCTATTTGTAAAGTGAAAATATCTCTAAAGTTTCAAATAATTATGCGACTGAACGTGAGGTAAGCATCTATTTATTTATTATTAGTTCATTTGATAGACGGTTCCTCACTGCTGAGGATGGTGACCACCACTCCAAATTCTATGGTGGACAAGAATCCTACGCTCCACGCGGTTCTATGCTGCTTGGAGAGATAGGACGCCTTTGATACTTGGTCCCTGCAGAGCATTTATGACCTTCTTCCGTTTCTCCTTCCACTTTGCCAGTGAACATGAGTTTCCTTAAATTAGAGGATAAAGTTAGTGTGACTGTTAAAATGGGTTAAAGTTTATGTGAAATGGAAAAAAATTAAAAGCGGCTATATTACTATTACATTAAGTAAAAAAGATAATAATCTGTATTAATACAAGTAAAAACAAAATCAAAATAGTCAAATACAAACATCAAACCAGAAGTAAGGTAGAAACGACAATTTTATTTCAACGAGCAACGCGGCGATAAATCAAAAAGTCTCATACCTCGGAACAAAAATTACTAAATGGTCATTAGATTTAGGACGATTAAAGATATATTATTAAAAAAAATATTTGATAATTATTTATTACGAGTGCCTAGATGTACCTTCGCTCTTATTTCTTTTCTCTCAAAAATGTGTTTTTTCCCAATTCTTTTTCTTCTATTCGCAATTAGTGTTGCCATTTGAAATAAATATATTATAATAATTTTAAAATCTTTGCAATTTAATTATACGTACCAAACAACAAAAATTTATGTCATGATTAGTTTCGTAGAACACGCCTGTTAATGTTCTAACTGCCTAGTTATAAATGTTAATGACCGGTCAGTGGCCGAGTTGGCATCGCACTTGGTTCCCATCAAGGCAACGTGAGTTAAATTTTTTCGACTTGAAAGATAAAAACTTTTGCTGGTAATTTTATAATATGGAAAAAAAAGTTAATTAATGGAAACTGCCACAGATCATTTAAGCCATAAAATCCTGTTTTTAAAAGGTTGTATCTTATGCTCGTACATATTTATAATGAAAAAAATACGTTTTTAGTAGTTTACGCATTTTTAAAGCATTTTTTGTATTGTTTTTTAAACCCATCTGTAGTTAAGATTAATCTAAAATAGTGATTGTTCTTTCACCAAAGCAACACTGAGAGAACGCTTTAATTGAAAAATTTGTATCTTACCCAATAATACCCCTAGTAAAAATATAAAAATTCTAATATGTATTAACATCACGTAATGTGATTAAACATTAAATTATATATATATATATATATATATAAGAAACATCTCTGCAATCAGACGGAGCTCAGAAGTTTGAAAAGAATCAGGATTTTTTTCTTTCCTTTTTACGTGAATGCCGCACAAGAGTCGCAACTACTCCCAACCACTTGAAGCCAGTAAGACTATTGTTTAAAAAGCGAAGGTTACTGACCTCTAGCGTAACATTTCGAAGCTTGTTTATTATTGCAGATTCCCTACTTGCAACGTATGGTTTCACTAATTGAAATGATAGTCGATAAAGCAGATTTCTGTGTATCACCGTATTACATTGATAGTCTGACATGTGTATTATTATTGTTTATTTTGTTTGTGTGAGGTTTTTATGCTTATAAATAATGAGTTCTTTAAGTAAAGGCTCTCTTATCTCTTGGAAACAGCTAGAATTAACTAGTAAATGGTCTGATGACCAGTTTTAGTGCTTGTCGGGTCGGAAAAAAGGTATTATTGTAACATGCGCTTATAAGTGAATAAATAAGTTGTAATTCGCCTTCAAAGGAATATTGTTTTTATTGAAGTTCTTCTGCCACAAAAACCAAACTTTAACAACTATAGTATCCCTATTTGCGAAAAGTTGTAAGGTTGAAGTCAGTGGGAGGGGAAGGAGATGGGAGAGAGGATAGAGGAAGGTGGGGAAGTACCTGGCTATTCAGATCTGGTCACCAAACACGGCTAAAATCATGTCATCTGAAAGGACCTTTCATCGGGGCGATACTGAAATATGTACCACTCTTTTACGTACCGACCAGAAATACGAGGCAAACTGCCACCTTTTTCTTTAAATTATTAAAACAAATTATGAGACTCATACACCTATAAATATAAACTACGTAATTTTGGCAATAAATTTGGGAATATTGTAGATCTTTTTAAAGATTCTGTATTTTAGTTATAAAATGAAGTCTTTCTAATTACTGTACTGAAACGTACGATTTCACGACTCCGTAATGAACGCATTTTTATTTTTATTTTTTTTTTATATTTCTTTGGACATAATTGGCTTTCCATACTACACACTGGTTTTAAATTTGTCTTAATTTAATCATATTAATCATTATATATTGTGTACCATGTACTTGCCTAACACTTTCTAATCTTTGTAAAAGCACACTAGGGCGCTAATACGTAAATAAATATCCGAGTGTGATAATGTATTTATGCATTATCAATCTTTTTTATACAAAGGCAATTTTCCCATACACGAAATAAATAAAAAATACAACATTCAAATTCTGACAAGTCATGCTTCTCGTACCTTCTTGTAGGTGAATGGATGAATCGATCCCCGAGATTATGAATATCATCCATCACGGGAAGTTCAGTCTGTTATTCATGAGATTATTACGTCGCGTGTAATATAGCCCAGGGGAATCTTTATTTTTTAACGTATATAATAGATCTCATGCTGAATAGACAATCATAGATTAACAGATCGGCCATGAATTGAGTGAGTGAATATTTTTTGTGAAAAACGTCATTTTTATATTTTCATTTATAATGTGGTCAGTAGCATTATTTATGGTGTTGTTAAGGATTTTTTTCAATTTGCTAAATACGCATTACCAGACTACAGTTAAAACACTTACTATATTTATAGTAAATGTATGGATGTACAAAAATAAATCATCAAACATACCACTTTCGATTTTCTGAATTTAAGTGTTATTTTATGGGTATTTCCTTTTGGGGTATTATGCCGTGTTGCGCTACCTCCTCCTTTAGCCAACGTTTCGGACAGCATTACAGTGTCCATCATCAGGGCAGATGTGTCACACATCTGCCCTGATGATGGACGTCTGCCCTGATGGCAGTGGCAGATGTCAATCAGAATTTTGGCCGTGAAAATCTAAAATCATATCTTAAGTGTTATTTGACTAGACTAGACTAGCTTGTGTGAAAAATAATGTAACAAAATAATGTAGCTTTTGAAACAATAGATAGAAAAAGAGTTATTAAAAAATTTAAAAAATGTGGAATAAAAGGGAAAGAATTGGAATGGTTTAAAAATTATTTAAGCAACACACAACAAACAACAAAGATAAGAAACAATGTATCAAAACCGATTGAAAATATGCTGGGGGTACCGCAAGGATCGGTATTGGGTCCGATATTGTTTATACTCTACATAAATGATATGGTAAAAATACTAAAACATTGCAAAATAAGACTGTTTGCAGACGACGCACTGATTTATATTGTAGAAGATAATTATGAGAAAGCAATCAAAAAGATAAATAGTGACTTAGAAACTTTGTCAAAATGGCTCAAATTAAATAAATTGAAACTAAATGTAAATAAGACAAAATACATGCGTATAGGTAGAACAAATACGCATGGTGAACCAAAGGTTTCTATAAATGGAGAAATCATAAAAAAAGTGGAAGAAATTAAATATCTTGGTGTCATAATAGACTCAAAATTGAACTTCTCAAAAAATGCAGATTACACAATTAAAAAAATTGCAAAAAAATATCATTTCTTGGTAGAATCAGAAACAAAGTAAATAAAGAAACATGCCAGATAATATATAATACAATTATATCACCACACTTTAATTACTGTTCAAGTATTCTTTTTCTATGCAATGAAGAGAAAATGAAAAAAATGCAAATACTGCAAAATAAAGCAATGCGAATAATACTTAAGCGCAACATATACACACGAATACGAGACATGCTAAAAGAGCTAAATATGTTGACGGTGAAGCAAACTGTGTATTTGAATGTACTTATTTTTTTACATAAAATTAACATGGGGATGATGTCTAAGGAACTAAAAAGAAAAATACATTATAATAACGAAACACACGGTCACGGGACAAGAAATTCAAAGCAAATTAGACTGCCGACAAGAAAAAAATCAAGCACCCAGAAATCTCTGATGTACCAGGCCGTCCAACTGTATAACAACATCCCGAATGAAATTTCTGAGATAGAAAATATAAATAAGTTTAAAAAAGAATTACGAAAATATGTCTACCTCAATTATTAATGTCTTTATTTGTGTGAAATATTTAAAGAATGATTATGTTTGACAACCAATGTAAATGTTTATATCTTTATAAAATATTAGCACACACAAAGATGTGAGCTAACTTAAGATTAATAAATAAATAAAATATAAATAATAATTGATTATTTTTTCATACGCTTAGTACCGATTTTTTATAATATTTATTTATTTAGATATTTATTTGCAAGTTGGTGCAACTGACAAAAACAGCAGGTCAGTTGGCCGCGCTGGGGTTTTGACAGATACCATGATATATTTATACATAAAATAATTAACAACATTTTACCTAAATACTTCTCAAATAAAATTATATACAACAAGGACATTCACATACTTATGTATGTGACGTGCGAGGAAATCAGGCTTCTAAAAAAGGACAAGGCGAATACGCAGAACAGTTTACTGTACAAAGGGATGAAGTTGTATAACACGCTACCAGAAACCACCACAAGTCCACAGCAATTGGAAAGTTCAAGACGTTTTTTTTTACATTTACTCACACAGGAGGCCCTGAGGAAAATAATTTCACTCAGGGCCTATGTCATCTGGGATGCTGTGTGGAGGGTTTTTTTGAGGAGAGGACGGAATGAACATTGGTCTTGAAGAGACCCATGTTGTAGGAAGGAGGAAACGCAGAGGCCGGCAAATCATTCCACAGCCGAGCTCTTGAACACAAGAACGAGTCGAAGAAACGACCCGTACTCAAGAGACAAATGTCAACCGTGTACAAATGTTGGGCACGCGTTTGGCGTGTTTCCCGACTATGCACCGGTGCCGAAGGGATCAATGGCGCTAGTTCCTCGGAGCATCTTCCATTGTAATACCGGTAGAACAAGGATAGCATTTCCACCCGACGCCTGTGCTCTAAAGATTGCAATCCGTCTGTTAAGATGGGAGAATCTATTAAGTGGACCGCCCGTTTTTGCACAGAGTCGAGGGTATTTTTCAGGTATTTTGGAGCTCCAGACCAGAGGTGGCTGCCAAATTCAACCGTGGGGCGCACTTGTGATTTGTACAGGGTTAACAGTTGTGTACTATTAAAGTATCTGCGGGCCCTATACAGTATGCCCAGTTTGGGTGAGGGTGAGGGTGAGGGTATGCCAAAAGAGGTACGTTATAAGCATCTTCTTGGATATCTCGGGTGCCTTTGATCACGCGTGGTGGCCGATGATACTTACCAAGCTGAAAAGCAGGAACTGCCCGCGTAAACTGTTTGAGATTATTAGTGACTATCTAAGTGGTAGGACAGTTATCATAGGGCACGGGGACGTTTTAATCACCCGAACAGTCGACATGGGATGTCCGCAGGGGTCGGTTCTCGGACCCGACCTGTGGAAAATCTTGTTCGACGACTCCACCAGGTTGCCCTTGCCTGAAGGTTGTATATCGGTCGACTACGTAGATGACACATTGTTTTTGGTCTCTGGGGACAGTAGGAGGGAAGTGGAATCTAAGGCTGAAGAAGGTTTACAAGTGATCCTTGAATGGGGACAGAGAAATAGACTGAACTTCGTTCCCCACAAGACCGTGGGCCTCCTCATGAAGGGCATGCTCAGCCGAGGCAGGAACCCCTTCATCAGAATGGGAGGCTCATCCATCCGATTTGCAGAAAACACCAGGTATTTAGGCGTAATTTTGGACAGATCTTCTTCATTCCTGGCCCACGTCAAGAACGTCTCCGACAGGGCACAAGCCCTGTTTCAGAAACTGAGAAGACTCTCAACAGCCGAATGGGGATTGCGCTCTCCGGCGATTCGCCTGCTGTACAGAGGGGTATATGTGTCGCAAGTATCATATGCTGCCTCTGTGTGGGAGCATCGCTTGGATAACGTCTTGATAAACTCTGCTCTTAAACGGGGTCAGCGGACCCTGTTGGCGCTCTTGGGCGCTTATAGGTCTGTGGCCTCAGATGCACTACCGGTTCTGGCCGGCATTCTGCCGATTGACCTTGAAATTAGGGAAATATTGACCAAAAAGGAACTTATTAGAGGCAGGGCTGCTGTCCACCTGGGAGTCGAGCTGACACCGGGAGGAGTCGTGGCCCTCCCTGGCTTGCTCAAAGCGATGCGCGAGAGAACGCTGAGTGTATGGCAAGAGCGATGGGATAGGTCGACGAAGGGCAGATGGACTTTCTCCTTCTTCCCTTCAGTTAAATTCAGAATGGAAGGGGCATACATTAAACTAGATCACTATGTGACGCAGATGCTTTCTGGGCATGGGGAATTCAGGGGTCGGCTTCATAGCTTGACCCTCTCTCCTCACCCAAACTGCGCATGTGGTGATACTAATCAGGACGCCAGGCACATTCTGTGGCACTGCGAGTTGATGAAGGAAGCACGAGAGGAAATGTTGGATGGCTTGCGCGGAATAACAAGACCAGCGTGGAATGCTGACCTTGTGTCGAACAAAGAGAATTTTGAATGCTTGAAAAAGTTTGTCAAGTCCTGGGTAGAGAGATGGCCTGTACTTAGAGTCACGGACCTAGATTAAATTCATCTTTGTTTCAGGTGCCACACGTATTGCTCCCGTCTTCTTCTTCGGTCCTCCTCTATTACTCTTTATTTAGTGAATATGCTTTGAACTATCTATAATATAACTTATGTGACCTATAAAATACTGATAACATCTGTCTATTTTTTTTTCTTCTGATCTCTGCTAACAATGATTTATGTTTTTACCTCGACAGGTCATGTTGGTGTTGGTGATCGATATTAGTGATGACACTAATGCTCGATATATTATCACTCTGAACTGATTCTGTAATTATGTTTCACATGTATAAATGCTCTTATTATTTTCTATTTTTCTGTATTAGTTTTGGTTTCCATTCTTTGGTGGCGCAACTGAACTGAACATGTTATGTATCGTCATTCCCCCATAGAAAGGGGGTGGGATAGACCCTGTCCATGCACATTGCCAGACGAACACACACCAGAGTGGTCTTCCCGCGATCCGCCCGCGCCTCCCCCATCATCATGCGTAGGCCTGAGGCGTAACCGTGCGGTCTCGATGTCCTTCCGTCCCCCCTCCGGTAACCCGACGCTCATCTTTTCCTCAAGGTCTTCAAAATCTTCCCCTTCTCTCCCAAGTGCATTTCTTCGAGGAAAAATCGGGGAACCGGCTAAAGGGCGCGGACTTCGAGCATCGTCTGCGGTTGGGCCGATAGCTATACGTATTCTCATTGGGACTGCCCGGTGGTCAATGGAATACTTTCTCTCGCTCTTCTTTTTATATATTTTATTTTCTTTCCGTTATTATAGTAATTACTTACATTATAACATAATCATATAACTGTTTTTTCCTCATTACTTATTTTATTTACAGAAGGTTTCTTCGACTGGTCTAGCCGTTATTTTTATTTTTATTTTTCTTTTACTAACACTGTTTTCTCTTATTGATGTTACCTATTTCAGAAGAATTATTCCACGGGCTGCTACTTCTATTTATCTTTTGTATAATTTTAATGTAAGTACTTGCATACTGCTTACTAACCCCGTATGCATGGACATTGGAGGGTCTAGAGTCGTTCAAATAAATGTAGCTTCGTTCAAAAAAAAAGTAGAGTCTTGAGGTGTGCGGTGAAGGAGGAAACCATATGTTTCCTTATAACGCCGTTGGGAAAGTGGTGGGTCCCCTCCAATATGCCCAGTTTTTGGGAGGCTAACTTTACTCTGGCTTCGATGGGTATTGTAGGACTATTTTAGGAGCTACATAAAATTTAGTTTGCAATATGATATATTATAATTAATTAGAAATTTGTAAACTTAAATGTACAAATTACTAAAATAAAATTAATAAATAATAATAAAATAGAAGCAACAGTCAAGATGTCGACATGCTTACTTTGACGTTTTTCAACGGGGGGCGTTTTGTTGGAGAGGAAATTTTGGAATCCGTGTTGTTGATATTATTTTTCCCGACGTTAGAGTGAATTGGTTTTTCAATAAAATCTCGGGATCAGTGCATCGCCGGAGAATTGTACAAGGATGATTTGCGGTTTTCAAACCGTAAGGGCGTTTGGATTTGGACTGCACAGGGGATGATTCTATCCTCTAATAATGTCATGTTGCGAGACCAGATATTGAAGCAAATGTATTTTGGAGGACTTGACTCTGAAATATGGTTGATTGCTCAACATCGACCTTGGACGAAACCTTTACTTGATACACACGGTAAAGCATATTAAACTAAATGAAGTCTTCTCTATTTCTCTCTATACTTAGTTAAACCCATTAAAGGGTACTGTGCAACATGGTTATTATTATTAAGATGTTCCTTATTTTATTTATATATATAAAAAGTAGGCATTCTTTTTTTACTAGAGTAGTGATTAGAAACCTCCTTTTCAGTTTAACAGAAACATACCCCACAGTTACCTGAGATTGTCTTATGAGCACACAACCTATGTGACAATGAGTCAGGCAGAAGTAATTGTCTTTTTCTAAATTGGAAATATAATATCCTGCGAATTTTCATCCTGCGATTCTGCGCTAGTTTTGAAAAAGATGGTTAAAATAATTTTCCGTTTAAATATTAAACTATAGGTAACCTGCATCATCGCTTGCTCCATTGGAAGGGAATAATTTGACACAGGAATAACGTACTTCACAGACATCCGAATATAGCACGTTTGATTGTAGTTACTTTATAATAGTGCATTTTACGTTGTGACATCTGGATTTATCTCTACATATTATAAATTAAAGTTCTCCAACGCGTCTGTCTGTCGGTCTATCTGTCTGTCTGTTCGCGAAAAACTAAAAAACTAATCAATGGATTTTCATGCAGTTTTCACCAATAGATAGAGCGATTCATGAAGGAGGTTTCAGTATATAATTTGTCAAGGTTTTGTGTTAATTGATTGAAATATGTAATTAAAGGAGAATGTCTGTATGTGGTGGACGAGCGGGCTGGCAAGCGGGCGCTGTGGATTTGATTTGTATGCAAGTTAACAGATCGCGTTGGTTATAAAGGTTGGGTAACAAACCAGTTAACAGTGTTGCGTTTCGTCAGCTACAGCAACGCGTGGCCGGGTCAGAGAGTTTTCACATAAATTATTAATTGTTATGCTGTTAGTGTGAACCAGGATGTTTTAACGCTTATAATTAAAAGGTATGGATATGCACAGAAGAAAATCCGGCGTGGAAACATTTGGTTTATTTTGTGAGATGTGAAAAAGCGACACTGTACTGAAGAATGGTGGTTCAATTAAAAACATATTTTATTTTAGTCGTATTTACAAATGGCTGGCGTTCGTCAGATTTCAAACGAAGTTGTCTCAATACGAAGGTATTTTTAACAATGCTGTACAATTCTAGTTTATAGCACAATTAATTTAACAATTTTAAATCTCAGGCGAAATGAACCTCTATGTTTCTCATGGAAAGAATTCTTACCCGGATAATTTTGTATCTGATCAGGTTGAGTTCCAAGACCTCCCTCAGCGTCCCGAGAACCGCTTTAGCCATGGCTTCCCCTCAACTTGCACCTGGAAAGGAAGAAAATAATAATTTTATTAATGTTTTCTGGGAAACAAGACTTTTTAACTACGAGTGAAACTTCAAATTTTATAGTGGTTTGTTTGTCTTGCAAATATTGTTCCTCTTTGACAAACGTTTTATTAATTGCTGCCAGCCAAACTAGCGGCTGAATTTATGCAAAAGGTTTGCGCGATATGTAAATCAATTGGTTACACGACAAAATTACACGTATTACTATAAATACACACGAACAGAATTATTACACATGGATTAAATTACATGTGGAGAGAAATACGCTTACTGAAATTACACAAAAACTTATCTTAACCTAACTTTGTGTCTTTTTCCTTCAATATTAAATTTATTTAGAACACACGTAAACGCTTACCCCCTTACTAAAAAACGTGATTCAAATTATACACAACAGATAAACAACCAATTACCCTAAATTAACTTGTTTATCAGTTGTGTAAAACTCTTATTATTTAGTTAGGCCTTCTAAAATGTCCGCCCATTTTAAAAAAAATATGTTTTTAACAAATGTAATTCCAGTGGGTGTAATTCTCTCGATGAGTAATTTCGTCCATGTATAATTCCATCCGTGTGTAATTCTGGTTGTTTAATATTAGTACCTACGTGAAATTCAACCCTGTGTGCGCCCTAACACCGTTGTGTCGTACATTGTGAAATCAAATTGAACAAGATTATTTATAGTTCTGCAATCACTCATAGATAGGTACAAAAATTCCATGATACATTCACAACGTACTCGTATAAATAGCAGTTAATATCGGCATCAGCAATCAATGAGAGCGATTGTATCTGTCTAGCAACAAATAACAGATTCATCATTATTCAGACATGATTGCCGATTCTGTGATCACGATTGCATCTGGATGATTTAAACTTCTGTGTTCATGATTACACGGGGAAGTTCATGTGAATACACGAATACAGTCGACGCTATCTCTCGATCTAATTTACTGTTGCGTTTGCTCTGCGATCTGCGAATTCACATTGTAATTTAATGTAGCGATGTAATTAAAACTATCTAGGTTGGAAGAGTCGCAGGCGAAGTGAATTGGGTGATTGGGTATTGAAATGGATAGTGATCTTACAACAACATTAATTTATTCCTATTAATTTATAACGAATGCTTTGCATCTAACAACGCTATCCTTTTAATGTTATGTAATATAGTGATGTAAGGAACTTCAGTCCAATATTTTTTTTAATTAATAGTGAACTTCTAACTTAAATAACTGCATATTTATTTTTATTTTTAGAGTCAATTTTAAGAATTAAAATAATTCATTTTTTTATTTTTCGAGTTCCCCAAAAACCACCGTGTATATGGTGAATCGTGTGACGTCATCACTCACCAAAAGTTCGTTTTATTTTCAACAGGTCTTGTCATTTTGTATGACGATTTGTTATACGGAAGAAGCTATTAAACTATCCAATATGTAAAAACATTACTTAGGTGGAATTATTTATTTAATAAATTATATTTATAATATTTTTCAATATTGAAATTGAAATATGTTGTTTGAAATCATTCTTTTTGGCTTTTAAGAATCGAAATCAATATTATGGAATTGTAGGCAACCACAGCATACAGCTCCGAATAAGCTGTTCCACGTCCGCCATTTTGAAATTCAGACTTGTAGGAAAATTAGTGGCATTATGATTTTTTTAAAGTTCTTGAAAATTTTAAATAATAGAGATATCTCTATTGTTGATACTGAATTATTTAGGCCTAAATAATGTTTGAATAAACACAAGAACTAAATCTCTATAAACAGTATGTAAATAAACGAATAACATGAAATGTTGTTAATACCAATGGTTTGTGTCATACATTTCAATACAATGACTGTAAAATTATGGTGAGCAGTAACGTCAGCACTAAACTTTCAATAATACCAACTTGAGAGTGTGTTTTAATGACACAATTAAAAATGGACTTTTTAATCGTTTTTTAAAAACAATTTTTAATATTATTCAATAAAACTTATGTATTCAGAATCAGTGTTTATTGGTCTACATGAACGTGTTTTTTTAAAGCCACAATATTTTTCACTGGAGTTCCTTCCTAAGACTATTATTTAGGCTGGTAGTCCTCCGTGCGTCGGACTGGAGTGAATTGGGAGAACTTGGTTTTGAATTAATTTGATTTAAATTTGTAGGTAGACGATTTGTTGGACAATGAACGTATAACAACAATAATTATTATTTCGTTTAATTTCTTAAGGAAACTCTTCACCTGCGATGAGAGCCTGCTGATCGATTACCGTGAAGAAAAATGTAATTTTTCTTTTATGATATTATATTATATCTTTGTAGTATTTTGGTAATTAACTTATAAATATATAACAAATTCGTAATATCAAAGAAAAGCCAGCTTGTTATCAAATGTTTCCTCACATGGAAAGTCAACGTGATCAAGCTAAATCGCACTAGAAGTTGAAAGTCACTTTGAAATACTTCTAAAATTAGGTTCCCAGGAATAAACTGTTTAAAAAATAAAGAATTTGACTAGATACATACAAACGAGCAAGTAGAAAGCTTGAAAATTGAGGCTCGTTTATAAATCTTGTTCGAAATGTTATTGACAAAATTACACTGCAATTGACATAATTTTACAGGAAACAATTTTCCTACATCAATTTGGCTTTGGCATTATTAAGATTGATTCCAGGAATTATGTATGAATCAAAATTATTCATTTTGGGAGATGGGTTTAGCTGCCCCCAGAACTATTTATTATATAACCAAAACCTCTGTCATAGATCAACCCAAGTGGTTCGATATGTTTGGTGACTCGGCAAGGGTGGCCGGGTTTATGGGATGAGGTTCCAGATCTTCCTCTCCTTCCTTTTCTAAAAAAAGATACTTCACACAGCATCCCCAAAGATGGCATAGGCCCTGAGGTAAATTATTTCCTCGGGGTTTTCTATTTGGAGTTAATGTTAAATAAAGCATAATATAGTCATCCTATCGTCGTTAATCCAAATTGATTTTTTGGTCGTATAACAAAACTGCTATATAAATTTTTTTGCCACAACTTTACAAGTTTCCTGCTGTAATGGTGTTATACCGATATTCACGTAACTACATAGGTATATGGATAATAATATTGGCGGTTCCATTTTCTTTTTTACATAAAAGCATGTGGAGCATTTTCTCTAAAATCACCATGTCTGTGTCTACATCTGCATTTTGTTCTATGCCGACCACAGACTTTTGTCATGCTAATGTTTTGCCTTTTGTATGACGTCGTTTTGCATTAAGGTTTTACTGTGATGTTGGATAAGCAGAACAATTCACTGTAATAAGCACAATCCAGAAAATAATAAAGAGGCACTGGACGCTATTATGTATATAAATATATTGTTGTTCTTCTTTCATGCTGTCTCTCTCGGACAAGATGCACAGTCGCACATTCGTAATATTTTCATACTCAAAAAAATCTTTTCTAATTCAGAAAATTTTTTAAAAAAAAATAATAAGATACTTAGGTAAAGAATTATGCTTTATTAAATTTTGTAAACTATTTTCTCTTCTTTACCACTTTGGGTGCCCTGTGGCAGTTGATTATCCGCGTACGAAATTGAAAATGTGAAAACCCGAAAGAAAGTGACACCTAAAACCTATTGTTTTGTAGACATAATCAACAAAACCTTCCTTTTTTGTTGCAATGTCGGTGGCGCTGTCACATTATTATTTACGAAGCAATAATGCTTTCTGTTGAAACGAAGAAATAATGTATGACGCGCGTCTTGAGTGGCACCAACAGCGTTTAGGGAACGTACCCATACTACGTGACCTGTTCGGGGGAGAGGGGGGTCTTCGAAATACCGCGCTCGGTACAAATGAGCGGCGGATTGCTTAGGTTTTTGGTCACCGGGGGGGGGAGGGGTTAAAAATTGCAAAAAGTTGGTCACGTAGTATGGGTACGTTCCCTTACGTACACGTGTATATAGATTCGTGATGTAGTTATATTGAGAACATTTTAAGCTCTATTTAACAACAGTGCTAACGTACAAAAGATTAATAAACAAAAATTTTAACAAAACAAAAAACGACTTCAAAAAATGCACTAAAAAGTAAAAAAATTATTTCGTATTCTTCTACAACTTCGTAATCAACTTACTTTTTCTAATCATCAATATGTAGGTACGATTGTTACTTTTGGAGTCGGTGTCAGTCAAGGTAGGTTTGTAACTACATACATAGTTATAGGTGAGGTGTGCTTGTATCGCACAAGCGACTTGACGAGGCGAGAGGCGAGAGCGGAGCCGCGGCGGCGCGGGGAGCTGTCAAGTGAACCCGCCGGGCCGGGTACCTTTGCTGACACCGACTCCAAAAATAACAATCGTACCTACATATTGATGATTAGAAAAAGTAAGTTGATTATGAAGTTGTAGAAGAATACGAAATTATTTTTTTACTTTTGCATTTTTTGAAGTCGTTTTTTGTTTTGTTAAAATTTTTGTTTATTTTTTGATTTTTAGTGAATTTGAAGTACACTAACTAATTTGTCTGAATATGGGTAAACCTACTAAACGTACTGCTCATATGAGACAGACATAATTTGACCATAGCGACGTTAAGTTCAAATTAAGAGATTCGGCCGAGTTTCGTTAATTTGTCATGGATCCGATAATCAGAACCTAACCAAACTCTCATTAAATTACCCTTGAAGTACATCCTTTCCAATAAAAAAAGAATCATCGAAATCGGTTGGCGTGATATTGAGTTATTCGTCCATTTGTCGCGCAAATACTTATGCAAATTTAAGACTTATATGATTTTCTCATGGATGCTATTGTCGGAACTGGACCAAATTAAAATGGGACCACACGGGAAGCATCAGCTTTCAAATAAAAAAAGAATCATCAATATCGGTTAACCCAGTCAAAAGTTCTAGCGTAACAAACATAAAAAAAAAAAAAAAAAAAAAAAAAAAAAATACAGTCGAATTGAGAACCTCCTCCTTTTTGAAGTCGTTTAAAAATATATCAAAATAATAAACACAATTTTTGAAGCAGAGAATGTGTTCGTGTGTCAAGTAAGAATTTTCTAGTTTAATATTCCATGTTCCAAACTTATTTTCATTGTGAATTAATTAGCTTAGTTATATCCATTTAACTGTCAATTGGATAAAACGCGTCACTATGTTTGTTTTGTTTAAAATTATGAAATAAAAAAAGTGATTTAGAAAAACACATATTAGCAGTTCGAAGCCAATAAATGTATTAGAAATTTGTGTAGTGTCATTTCATTTGAAGCGCTTTTATTACAAATTATTTTTTCATTAGTTTTTCCCTGAGCATTTTCTTTAATCCTTATCTTAGAATTCCTCTCGATTGTGCCCGGGTAAATCTAGTATTACACCGGCTTACAAGTTACAAAGTACGTGCCGCTCCGTGAAATATTACAAAGAGTCCCGCGGGCACCGAGCGGGTCACGTGACATCCATCAGTCCCTTAGTTTGGGGCCCATGTCCCGCCCCATCGACCCGCAACCTCCCCGCCCAGTGTTTAGGGCTGGCCGCCCACCGATTCGACGTACAGCGGGCCAGGGAACGAATTTAGGATAAATAAATACATTTCGGTCAACCTGCAAATTATAGAATGTAAAACAAAAATAAAATATTGACTGATAACTTAAGCCAAAAATTGCGTACCTATTTAAATTTTGCGTGACAGGAACAGCAATTATAAACGTAACTATATCCCCTACATACCATGCCACCTCAGAATCAAGTCAACTCATCACCTCTTTGAAAAGTCATTAAAAACTATGAAAAAATATTTTTAAAATAGCCTATAACCCTAACCTAACGTAACCTATTCAACAATTTTTTTATATATTT
Source organism: Limnephilus marmoratus (assembly GCA_917880885.1). Taxonomy (NCBI): domain Eukaryota; kingdom Metazoa; phylum Arthropoda; class Insecta; order Trichoptera; family Limnephilidae; genus Limnephilus; species Limnephilus marmoratus. The sequence continues at coordinate 28,403,165 of OU862916.1, forward strand.
TTTTGGTCCTCCTTTTGTTATAGTTCAGCAGCAGCAGCAATTTGGCGTTCATTGTTATCCTACTAATATTATAAAGGCGAATGTTTGTATGGATGTATGTTTGTTACTCTTTCACGCAAAAACTGCTTATTGGATTTTTATGAAACTTAACAATAATATAGCTCACACATCAGAATAGGTTATAGCTTAGAGCTCTGGCATTATTTTAATACAAAACTTGCAATAGGTGGCACGCGAACTGTTTGAAAAACGAATGTAACGGGTATGGAGGGGGGGTGAAGGAGGTGGTTAGGAGGGGAGGGGGGATACGGGATAAGGGAGGGCGGATAGTGGAGGGGGGAGGGGGTGGGGGAGGGGGTATTAGGGGGGGGGAGGGGGGATTTGAGGGAGGGGAAGTGGGTTGGGGTGGGGAGGAGGGGGGGGGGGGGAGTGGACTGGGGATAGGGAAGGTGGAGGAGGCGCTGTGGGTACCCCCCTAATACCATGCGAGCGAAGCCGGAGGCAAAAGCTAGTATATTATATTAATCAATTAAATTCTATTGTATTTATTATCTCAAAAACATTACAAAATTATTCAAGTACAATTTGTTAAGGAGATATCACCCATTATATCATTGAATGTCTCTCTAATACATTTATTAACCTATTTCCTTGACAACTTGGCTCTCTTCACTTGAAAGTCTGTACCCCTAAAACCAAAACCCTTCACTAGGTCAACAGGGAACCAAATCGTTGGCGCGCTTTGATCAAAACTATCTTAATAAGCTGTTGTTAGGAAGGTTACGCTTCGAGAATTGATTAAAATATTGCTATGTTTATTATCTATAAACCTTAAGTTAACTCACATCGCAGAGCGATTCGTTTCATTCATGCTAGACGCTAAAAACTCTTACACATGATTAAATTATTTTTAACCGTCTATTGAGGTGTAGTCAATACTAATTTTATGAAAATTAGTGTTAAAAATGATTAATTTTTTTTTCCTATAGTTTTCTTTTTTTTATAATTTTTAAATAATGTGTTAATGAGGTTTATAATAAAACAATTATACGTAAAAAGTTTAAAAAGTGTATTTTGAGTGTAATAAATTGCTAAAATTATGGCCCATTTTCTGCTTATATATCAGCCTTATTTGGTTTTCCAACTTTTTTTCAGCACGTGCACTTCAAATTCAAATGTAATTAAAATTTTGTTAAACATTCCCTCAAGCTTTTCTTTCTTAGGCAAACTCTTCCATGTCACGAACAATTCCAGCCTGGAAATCTCGTATGTGGTTCCTGTAAAATGAAAAAATAATAATAATCTGGATTCGTGTGGGTTAATATCGAAACTGATATGAATAGAATACGAGTTGCACTATTTAAAAAAAAAGAAAATTATTGTGCGATTTTGATATACTCTCTGAGATAAACTCTTGAGAAGTTGGAAATTTAATATTTTTTGGGCCAAAAAAAAAACACACAACTTATTTATTATTTAAAAAACAACCAAAATTATTTTCACTAAAGTATTAAGAAAAAACTTTAAAATATACCTTCCAAAGTAACCGTCATTTTACAGAACCGAAAAAAACACTTTTCAAACTTAGTACACAATTTTGAACGTCGAGCGAATAAATGCAAATGGTAATTTAAAAACACATTATTCGACTTTAGGCCTCCGATCAATGCGTGCACTAATCACCCCAATTAAGCATGCATTTATTATCCTGTCTATCTGGTAATGTCGCTGTTTGGTAACGTCATTGTTTGGGAATTCAAAAGTGACTTATTAGTAGAGACACTGATTCATCGCATTAACGATATATTCGCGAATTAAAGCGATAAATGGTGTTTTTAGCGATAAAAATGTTAAAACGCGAAATAGCAGCGATTTTTACAACAAAACTCAACAAAATGCGAACTTTTTTAGTAATGCGAGCAAAGGTACAAATTTCGGGTTCTGTGAAACTGGCATCTTATATGCTGAACCGTCAAGACAACAGCACTAATCAATTTCTTGAGCACGCAGGTAAAATGTTCAATCCTGCAATTGTAGGTCAGAATGTCCAGCGATCAGACGCTATTCTTTTAGCAAGTAAAAGTAGGCTTGCTCCAACGTTTAAATTTGTTGATGACAGTAAATTCCTTGTAGAGCAAGTGAGGGATGGAGTCACTGTAGACATAATTCAGCTACTCTTAGCTGTAAAAATTGTTCACAGAGAATTTGCTGAAGCAGCTCTGATGACTGTGTGGGCCCCTGTGAATAGTGTTGACGCAGAAAGATTTTTTAGTTGCTATAATCTTGTATTGACAGATCGTAGAACAAACTTGACACACTCTACTGTAGAAACATGTGCCATGTTGAGTTTCAACCAATAATAAAATGTTTCAAGTGATTTTGCCAATTTAATTGTTTTTCCCCTCTTGGCGACTCCCATTCCTTGACATTATCCTATTTAGCTATAAACGCTATGAAAACGCAAAATAAAAAGCTATAAAAGCTATTTTTTCAATAATTAATGCTACATTTCTTAAAAATTAAAGCTACGAATCAGTGTCTCTACTTATTAGCATCTAGCTTGTATGAAACGAATCACTGTACATCGTCATATGCGCTAATAATAATAAAAACACGCATATTTAATATTTTGTGAACTTCTGATTTACTGTTTAGCTGTTCTTAAATATCCACTAAATGGCTAAATACAATGACAACCATATTTTATTACATTCTGAAAGCATTATTATTATTTGTTTATAAACATAGGCCATTACTTTTTCCATCCAGCGAAGCAAATAATACTGTTTTACGAAGCTTTTTTGCGGCACTGTTCATATTCAAATTATCCATTTATCCTTCCAACAGTCTAGTGCCCGCCTAGAACTCTGTATGAAATAAAAGTAATTTATGAGCTGTCTTCATTTTAGTTAAACGGACGTGTAAAATTCACCGCTTTACGTACAAAACGGTACAAACGGGATGAAACCGTCGTTTTTCTGAGAAAGGATTTATTTATTTGTGTAGAGTATTTATCAAACGTTCTCTTAGAAAAAAATGTAATAATTTTACATATTTTTACTTTTAAATGAGTGGAAAGGTGACAAACTTTTTGATATTTTCATGTAAGGTACTTGACATAACTATAATACATCCAAAATGTAATTTTAATATGGACCGGACAGTGGCTGAGTTCGCATCGCGTCTGGTTCCAAACTAGGCGTCGTGGGTTGAATTCATCGGCTGGCTACTTCCTCCATCACGACACAAGCTACATTTCCCGCTTACTGGGATGGTAGGGAAGCGTCTACTAATATCTACAGGAATTTCAAAAACTGAAAAAATCGAACTAATATCCATGAGAATCAAAGTGTTGACGAATATCTACAGCTCAAACTGTTGACTAATATCTATGAGAACCAAAGTGTTGACGAATATCTACAGCACTGGCAGAGGTTGGATTTGCAATTATGTATAGCATATTGGAATAACGTAATATTGCGTATGCAGTTTAAAAAACTTAATTTATGTAAGTATGTATGTAAAAATCCCTGATATCGGACTATTGGACACATTTAGCTGATTAGTCCAACCTACGCTCTGTAGATATTAGTTCAACCTACGCTCTGTAGATATTAGTCAACACTCTGAAGTTCGTAGATATTAGTTCAACATATGAGCTGTAGATATTCGACCGACATACAGGCTGTAGATATTATTAACTGGAGTCGGTGGTAGTAGGAGATTTTCAAATGTTGTAAGGTTATTCCTAGCCCAGGAATATTTTTTTTTTTTTTTTGTGATTATTTGTAAATATTATTTGGATGAAAACTTACATATTTCTCTGATAATAAATATGTTATCTAGGATCCGGTTTGAATATAATATTACAATATTTTCACTTTGGAAGGGTATGGGTTCCATTTATACAGCCATAGGTCACCCTAAGTGATTCGCTACGTTTTAAGGGTACCCGGATTCAAGGGGTGAGGTTTGTCCAGGTCTTGGCGGCAAATGCGTTTGTTTATCTGCTGCATGACAGGACGGATCGGGAGAGACTGGTCGAAGGAAACCTAACCTAGACCTCTTCAGCCAGAATCTCCATCTATTTTATATCTACTAGACACTAGACCTGTCACCTAGCACCGCAGTGGGAGGATTGGATGGACACATAAACTCCCAGATTCCAACCCACCCCACATACATTTTCTATTCCCAGAACTTACTTTCCTTTCGTTCAAAAAAGACCCTCCACCCAGCATCCCGTGAGGGATTTTGTTTTCCACTGGGCGTCACGCGAGGAACTAATGTAATTTTTTTTTGGATAACAAAAATTTTCATTTCGACATCACGCATTTTCAAAGTCACGATAAAGAAATAAAAGTTTTCTATGCGCCAAAAATGTTCTTCTAATACATCGGTCATATAATTATGCTTATCAAATAAAAAAAATATGTTTATCAATAAATATGTGAATACAAGTATGGAATGTCATATAAAATATCTTTAAACAGCACGTATCCCCTTTGTAGTTAAAACAAGGGCTTAGGGTGGGATTTCTTCACTTTATTGCAAGTTGAGGTGATACAGTCCTTTGATAAATCAAGTGCTGCAAATCGGCAACCCTATAGGGTAAAAAACGCGTGACACAATCCTTTTGCAAGATATTATATTTCACCAATGAGAAATATCTGTCAAAGTGTACCTGTCAACTTTTACCTCGCATATTGCAGGGTACATCTTGTAACAGCAGATGGTTTACAAATTAAGAATCACTCTGCTAACAAACACCTTCGAAGTCTGGTATTCTAAACTTATCCTGAAAAAACTTTAAAGAAAAATCCGGCCTGTAACGAATTTTTTACTCAAATAAATTTCATTAGTGCTATATTGTTGTTAGTAAAAACTGTTAACGCTTTGTTGTGACCTTTTTTTAAGAAAGACAAACCTTCCCGGGTTACGAATAACCCGATAATTTTTCTATTTTTAAATCTTCTACAACCACCACACCGACCGGTCATAAATAAAATTTTAAAAAAATTTACAATTACGTTATATTTAATACAAATGTTTTGATTGTACTCAAACTTCATCCGGGCTACATAAAATATTGTAGAAATATCGATCGTCAACCAAATCAACCAATCTAAAATAACGTTTTAAATAAATGACGGAATTTAATTCGATGCAATACTATCTTCAAGAAGAGGTCTACCAACAGATGTAATTAATCATCCCGGACGTCAACAAAAATATATTCATGAAGTAATTACGCCGTACCAAGCAAGAAGCTTATGTGGAAACTTAAAAACCATCCAAAAATAAGTAAACACAAATTTGCATGGTACCGTAAAGGTCAAATACCAACCAGGAAGACCCCGGAAGAAGAAAAAATTCCGAAGCACGTGCATAAAATGACACATGCATAAAACATGTCTCATGACATGCATAAAATGACAAACACAATTTTACGATGGCGCCACTCTATATACTTATACAAATGGTAGTCAACATGGATGATTTAATGGAATATATATAAATAGACTCCGACAACCAACATTACTGTATAAGTTCAAATGTCTATAATCAACGGAAAAATATCACTAAAGAAAAAAATAGTATCAAAATATTACACCAAAATATTGGATCGATTAACAAAAACTTTGATGAATTTATGATAAATAATGTTAGGAATAACTGGTTAAAGTCAACTATGTACTTTACCCTGTATACAGTCCTAATGAGGTTTTGGTTATTTTATAAAAACCTTACCTGCGGGTAACTAAAATATTACCAAATGATGTTAAACCAAGTTACTCTTATTTATTTTAATAAAATAGTTGGCAACGCAGATGTAAGGTACAATTCAGTGGCGTAGCGTGGGGGGGCGGCCAGCCCCGGGCGGCACTTTTAAGGGGGGCGGCAAATTTTCCCAATAAATAATAATATTATCTTGGAAAAATTTAAACCATTTCAAATCATTATTTAAAAATGTTCTTCGATACTTTCGTTAACGAATCCAAATCTTTTTTTATTATTTATTAAAAATATCCATAATTATATATTTTAAGCTGCAAATTTCGCAATTCGTAGGAAAACCGTACGCATATTATGAGAGTAATACTAATTAAAGCTGATAACTCGCAAACAGATTCACTCTTAATCAAAACCAGAATTGTGTTTAAAATGTATTAACGAATGAATTTCAGTTGTGTATTCATCTGCTGATACATTTCGAAAGAGACCATTATTTTAATCGAAGTGCAATCAAAGAGAAACCATTTTCATATTCCGAGAGTAGTTTTTAATTCGCCAAATATAGATTTAATTTAACCCGTCTAATTACAGGAGACGCAAATTGTCCCACACATTTAATTTTAAAATAAAATTGTGAAATTATGTCCCACACATTTAATTTAAAATAAATTTGTGATTGCGATAAAAAGTTAAGATACAGTTTGATAACATTTTTTTTTAAGAAAAGGAATCTGTATTTAAAATGTTAAGGTTATTCTAAATAAGGTACATACTTTAATTCGAATATTCGCAGGTGTGTATTATTAAGCCAATCCACATTTCCAATATTAAAATTTTAATATTTAGAAACAATAATGTTCTAATAAGCACGTCGGAAAAATTACAATATCTTGATTTCAGAACAATTTTGGTTTTTGAAAAAGGATAAAAAAAAAACAATAAAAAGACACATTTAAAATGTATAGGAAGAACCGGAAATTTTGTGCGCAAACATATTGACAGGCAAAAGGTCAGAGATATTTTTTTTTTATTCGAATGGTTAAACCAGTTTTCAGAATGTAAAATTCCATTTGAGGATTCATCTTCTGACACAATTCAAAGGAAAACTTTATCTTATTTGAAGTTCAGTTATAAAATTCTATTTGCAGACTATGTACATATGTGCTGCAAGAATCAAAGTAAAACCATTTTCATGTTCTGAGGATAGTTTAAATTCGCCAGGTACAGAATTAATTTAAACCGGTACAGAATGTGAAATTCCAGTTGGATTCATCAGCTGACACGTTTCGAAGGAAAAAATTCCGTTATTCGATGTGCAGTTATAAAATTCTAGTTGCAGACTATTTATTTAATGCCAGAATAAAAAAAAATACATTTTCCTGTTCTGAGTGTAGTTTTAATTCACCGCACACAAACTGGTTTTGTGTTCAGAATACAACGATAAATTAAATAACGAGTTGCAGATTCATCGTGCATCGAGTGAAGTTTTACATTAAATGTAAAACTTCAACTTTACAGCATTATGTTACTCAAATTTTGAGTAACATAAGGCTGTAAAATTTTGAGAAATTGATTGTTGCATGTGTAACTATTATTTGGGGAATCTAACGCAGTATCAATCAATCAACTTTGGATTAGAATTTATAAACATGATTTTCGTTGAAAGAATACTCGTCAAATTTGATTATTAAAAAATCCGGCTCGTATATAAATAGGTCGTAATAAAAAAATAGGATTTCCGAATACAATCCCCCTCCCCCACCCCCCACCGCTTATAGTACCCGAATGAGGGGGCGGCGAAATTTGCCTACGTTCCAAGTGCAGTTTTAATTCACCACATACAGATTTAATTAAAACCAGTTGGTTTTCTGAATGTAAGTGCCGGCAGAATCAAATAAAAACCCTTTTCATGTTCTGAGTGTAGTTTCAATTCACCGCATACAGATTTAATTAAAACCATTTCTCTGTTCAGAATGAAAGAGCCGCTAGAATCAAAGAAAAACCATTTTTTTGTTCTGAGTGTAGTTTTGATACACCGCATATTTAGTTTAATTTAAACCAGTTTTGTGTTATCAATATAACAATAAATTTCCGATTCATCGTGAACCGAGTGTAGCTTTGTATTTGAGTTGCATTCCATATATATATACGTGATGAAGATGCGAAATTCTATTACAGGCATGCCATTCTCAATTTCTGAGAGCAGTTATTTATAAATTAATAGTAGAATTTATAGGTATGAATTTATTGGAAGAGTACTCGGCACATGGGATTATAAAAATCGGCATAAAAAATTGAATATATCACCCCCCCCCCCCCGGTCAGCGCTTGAAAATCTGCGGAAGAAGTGCCTGTAGAAGTTTGGGAAGGGGGGGGGCGGCAAAATTTTCCTCCGCCCCGGGCGGCCAAAACCCACGCTACGCCACTGAGGTACATACATTACTGTGTAAACAAACAAATGAAGATACGTTAAAGGTGAAATTCAAATACATTCATACTCACTATACAGACGAAAAAAAGCCTTCAAGGCGTAAATAAATAAACAAATTGGGAGATGAAAACAAGCAGCGCTCGTGTTAATGCAGCAGCAAACGTAAATAATTAAAAAATATATGTGAGAGAAAATTAAATATGTATAAGACTTAGGGGGTTTTTCACCATCCTCCCAATAGCTTATCCATACACATAATGAATATTTTGGATTAATTCTACAGGATTTATTTATTTAAAAAGTCTGAGTTTACTATTCGGTACTTGAACCTATGAACAATGGCTACATATTGGATAAATTAGCCGAAGTTTTTACCTGTTGCTAGTATTTATTTGTTTTTTTTTTATAAATATTAGTTATGTGTATGGATAAACTATTGGGAGGATGGTGAGAAACCCCCTTATGCGTATTTAATTAAGACTTGGAAATTATTTATATTTTTTTGTAAATGGCATGTTCTTCTCCGAATTAGTTAATTGAAACGTGGTAAAGCATTGGCAAATTCGATATAGGATAACAGACAAGTGTTATATATAGACTGAGTTTCCGTTTCAAGATGGTGGCCGTAGTAAAGATTCCTTTGTTATATCAAGTGTGAAATCGTCGTGTATATTTGTACTACCAAATTCACATTATTTTCAATATTATATTATATAATTGCCTAAGGAATGTTTGAAAGGGGAATTGTCATTGAGATAGTGAAGTTTCTTTTGACAAATTGAATAATTCCTTGAAAAAAATGTTCCATAATAATATGATTTATACTTAAGTGGGTCTTTAAGTACCAACATATATATTAGGTCCTTACATATGAAATTGGCGTTTTGCCGTGCTGGCAACTTTGATCTCAAATATCTTCTCTTTGGTTAGGAATACCAAATTCAAATTTATACAGCTATTTTACTCATGTATTTGTGTTTGAAAAATTATAATTCATTTGTTTTTTCCTTAATTGCTCTTTTCTTTGCGTCACTTAGTTTACAAAATGGAAAACTTGAAATATCGCGTTATTTACTAGTAAAAGTTCCACCGTGGCACCAGTGCTGCAAAAACGGCTCGAAGGATTAATGATGTGTATGGCGACGGTGCCGCAAAATAAAATACAGTGCGTTTTTGGTTCCAACGTTTACGTTCAGGAAATTTCGACCTGCAGAACAAGTCCCGTGGACGGCCGGAGACCAAAGTTGATAATGAAGAATTGAAGGCTATTGCGGAAGCGGATCCATCGCAAACCACGTCCGAGTTAGCTGCAGGCTGCGGTGTTAGTGATAAAACTGTTTTAATCCACTTGAAGCAAATTGGGAAGGTGAAAAAGCTTGAAAGGTGGGTACCTCACAAATTAAGTGAAGCAAATCAACAAACGCGCGTTAGAACGCTAGACCACACACCGCACGACACACTGACGGCTACCAAATTAGAGGAGCTTCAATTGGAATGTCTAAGACATCCACCGTACTCTCCGGACCTTGCCCCAACAGATTACCATTTTTTTCGAAATTTGGATAACTTCTTGCAAGGGCAGTCCAAACCGCCTTCAAAGATTTTATTGATTCCCGTCCGAATGGTTTTTTTAGTAAAGGGATCGATGAACTAACTACCTATGAGATGGCAAAAGTGCATAGATAGCAATGGTACATACTGATTAAATAAATATATTATATTTTTAAAAAAATCGACTTTATGTTCCTCCCATACAAAACGCCAATTTCATATGTAAGGATCTAATATCTTGTGATTCCAGGAGAATTTTTTTTTGTTAATACTCGTAAGTAAAAATTAGATGTCTACTTTTTTGGACGCGAGTTCTACCAAAACTGCTTAATATTACGTTGACAAATACGATATAGGCCGTCAGACAAATGTCATAATGACTACTTAATATGTTTGGAGTTCGGTATAGGTCATGTTTGCATGTTACAGTACACAGCCCAACGACATGAACGCTAAAGGAAATTTACATACCTACCCTAGCGGCCGATGCGCTAAGCTTGCTCATGTCATAAATAATATTCCCTGTACTGCTGTAAGCTCACCAGGCAAATGTCGCCTATGGAAACACGCTTTGCCGGACTTAGTCGCTACATGTAGTATTGCCTCTAACCAAATGCCGTGTGATATTTGGTACACATTGCTAAAGTCGGAGATGTTGTTTTAATTGAACGTACATAGTTATGCAGGAATCGTCCAGGCCATCATCCAAAATAAGATATCGTTGTTACCCTATGAAGTAACGTCAATTCTGCTAAAAGCAGCCAGGCCACTTTCAGACCAAAATTCATAGTAATCGCCTTCTGAAATATTTGTTGATCGCGAAAAAAACATTTTAAAACGGCACTCAAAACACTTGTACTGTAGCTGTTTCTCAAAACATATTCACCAGAAAACAGCTAGAGTCAACTGGTCGACTTTATTATTACATTGACTTTGAATATTAAACCTCAGTTTAAATTTTACAGAAGTAGAAGTAGTTTATTTAACAGAACTTGTCAAATCGTTGCATCTAAAGAAAGTGTGTTATCGCTCAAATAGAAATCGCACAGAAAACAATCTTAAAGGTAATACTTAAAAAACATAGACTAACCGATACAGATCAAATATATAAAAGTTGTGACGTACTAGATATACGCCAATTATATGTTAAAACACTACTGAACTACATTTTTGAGCAAAAAAACACTCCAAGAAACACCAAATATCACTAATAGACCGGTTAGACAAGCGTACAAAGAAAACACAAAAACTCCGACGGTAAACACTACCTTTGGAAAAAGACACCATAAATACCATGCTATAAAAGCATTCAACAGTCTTTCACTTGAAACAAAAATTGAGGAAAACAAAAATAATTTCAGACACAAAATAAAAAAAAATGGATTAAAGAACCAAATAGACAATTTTACCAAAATTTCATAACATAAAAGAATAAAACATATACACGCAACACACAAAACTAATATAAAACACGTAACACTCACAAACACATAAAACATAATACGCCGATTTTCATTTAATTACTTTATTATTTTATTTTTTTTAGTTTATTAATTTAATATAATTTTAATTTTTGATCTCTATTTTTAGTTTTAAAATTATCTTTATTTTAAATGATTTTTTTTGTGTTTTCACCAACTTTGTATATTTCTTTTTTTTTCAAACTATATGTATAAAGTATTATATTATAAAATGGGGGCCTCAGCACGGGTAAACAACCCAGTGAGGCCAACATTACTGGTTTGTACTATAAAAATTTTGTAAAATAATAATGTATCAACAATAAAAAATAAAAAATGTATCAGTGTGCCTAGCTCGTGAGTGAGCTTATTTTCTATATTGATACAATGCCCACTCGAACTTCTGCAGCGCCGCCTTAATGCTAAAAATTTAAAAACGCCCCCCGGACCTCCAAAACTGCCCGCCCCCGTTAAGAATCACTAAAGGTAGATTAATCAAAGAATTCTCGAACATGGTTATATAATAATGAGAATACGGTCACGTAGTTTCTCCCCAGCTTGTCAAAATGATACCCGGATTTCATGTTAGGGCATATCTATCAATTTGAATGTCTATGCTACCTACCTAATTATTGAAAATATGTGTTACGTATTTTTTTATTTTACCTAAGTATTTTGTTTATCTAAGTAAAGTTACTATATCAATGACAAGTGAGTCGTTCAATTTCTATATCCGCTATATCAACTTTCACTGATTCGGAGAAAACCACAAAAACTGTCACATTTCTAGCGTAAAAAAAAAATTGCTTTTTATTTTTTTACATAATGAATTTGAGTAATATGCATTCGAAAAGTGTTCATTTTTCAATGTATGTCTAGAAATATTTAAGTAATTTCGATAAATAAATTGGATGTAGCGGATTTTAATAATCACTTCGTGATTTATATGGAATATAGAGGCTTTTGAAACTCAACTGACCTGAGGGGCGTGTTTCTACATCCGCCATCTTGGCAAAATAACTGCTCGCTATTGGTTGAATCCCGATATAACGGGTTTTGATAGTGACTTCTTGAATGATACAGCGGATTTTGTTTCTCACTCGCAGTTTTAATATGGTTTTTGGTCGTGATAAGGGAGGTTTTGAAACTCAATTTTAAGATTAGTCTTGTTCCTCGCAAAAATGTGAACAAGATGTCATACTAAGATCAACTTGTCAAAAAATCGGATAAAGCAGGTATTGAAATTATATGACTAAAGTCAGGTATGACAAAGTCATCAGATGGCCCATCAGAGCCATTTTGTTTTTTGACAGGTTCCCGTTAAATACCAATTCAAAAATTCCTTTCTACAACCTCTACCTTAACCCGTCTCACAATGTCGCCCAACCAGATGGCGTCAAAGTTACCCTGTATTTACACCTGTACAGACCGGGGCGCTCTTTTGAGATGTCACATAAAAAATAAAAGGTGCTGCTTTATCAAGAGTTACTTAAGTTAAACAAGTCTCACAAATATTTGATAATTCTATGAGTGTCAGGAAGTTTATTTAAGTTGGCATTTCCATCATAAATAAGGAAATGTGCGGAATGTCGGAAGCAGCAGCAAGTCTAGTCTGAAGAGTGGTGCAGATACAAAGAACGTCGCTGTGTCAACAAACTTGAGTCCTTTATAAGTGGGCCCACAATCAGGTGAATAGACAAAAGTGTTGTTTGTCGGTTGCGCCAGGGACCCGTACTGCAGTTTGTTTCGCGCAGAGCTTTGCACAGATCGCACACAGGTAGAGGAAGTACGAGCACTTGACGAAGTAAAACGGCAAACAGGCGGCAAGGCAGTTACTTTGCCATGTCCCTACAGAGAAAGTTAAGGCGTTTGTTTATAAATGATATTGTTTTATCTCTGCAGTGCGATGTTATACTGTTTGCTCATTTTGATTCCATATTTCTGACGTGTATTTTGTTGAATAGGCTTTGTTATAATACCAGTGTTTTTGATGTTATAATAACAGAGACAGTTCTCTGGCAGTTGAGTTCTTCACCTCAATTTCAGATCAACACATTAAATATGAAAACTTTAGTAAAATTAAGTTTTTTCATGACCGATGTCCAATCACAATCACTGGGGAATGTTACGGAATAGACGCATAATGCACGTTATGCAAATGCAAGTGCTTGTGTCATTTTTTTAAAATTTAATTTAATAAATTTTTGAAACTTTGCAAATGAATATTTTTTATATTTTATATATTATTTTTATTTGTGAGATTTTTAAGTAATTTATCACCTCTCCCTTTAATTCTAGGTCTTCTTTATCTATACTTGTTTGCCTTTTTTTATTTTAAATATTAATCATATCCTAACGAAAAAACGTGGTTTTCGGAACATGTTAGTAAAATTAATTATATTTTTTGTTTAACCCGGCGGTACTCGCTAGGTATTTACGAACATGAACACTCGCTACCGGGTAATAAATACCACAGAGTTTAATTGCCGTTATTTTCAAAAAGTCGCTTGAGTTTCAATGTTTCACAATGTATTTGTGTTATTGTACTATTATAGTTCATAAATAAAACTACAATTATTAATGCAAGTTTTAATGTTTATTTATTTGTATTAGTGTTTATACAAATAAATAATCTAATCTGATTTCCTAAAAAGTAATCAAAAAATAATTTTTTTCTTAGTAATCTTGCGAAAATCAACAATAATATTTTTTTTTTACAAATTTGGCAAAATTGAGATCGGTATCGAAAATAAACTAGGTACACTCCTAAAATACTAAAAAATAATAATACCTTTATACTGAGTGAACATTGAGATAATCAACACTAAACAAACTGTTTCAAATATTTTGCTAAAAACGAAACTACTTCACTCTATCATAGCAATCCTCACATATTGGGGTTGTATGCTCGCGGCATATCTTTTTGGAGCACAATTCGCAAACCAACTTCTGAATCTGAAGGTAGACGGTCAAAAACAATTTATGAATTTGAGGGCGCGCCTGAACTATCAACTTCCTGTTCAGTTTCACTTTCGTGTTCACTATTCTCCTCAAAATCTTCTATTTCTGACACATTTTCTTCTCCGCTGTCTTCTTCTTGAAGCGGCTCTTCTATTGTACTATCACTTTGAGGAATACTCATTTTATTACAGCTCTAAAACAAAAAACATATCGAAAAATAATGGAACAAGGATCGTCGCAACCGGGTATTTTTTACCCATACTCACTTTACACGTCTGTCATTAACAAGTGTCGTGCGCGAACTGACCGCCCCGCGGGGTGAGGGCATGTGAACTATCGATTTGAAGGTACTTAAAATCTTGAGTTGCCAGAACGCGTAGAAAAAAAATTACAACCAATTTTTTGTACTCTGTGGTATTTTTTACCCGGTAGCGAGTATCGCCGGGTTAAAAAGTTATTTGTTTACATTAAATAAATTTAATAAGGTTATTATCAAGTTCTGCAAGTATTTTAGATTTTATTTTTATTTTTTATTTATTTATTTATCAAAGTATACAATACAGAATATAGTATATTATATAAAGCATTGTACTCCCAGGAGTTAATAAACTCATTGCGGGAATGATACGCATTACATGAAACATATAGCTGTATGTATTAAATGGACATATGATGGGGACATACACAACATTATTATTTCAGAAAGTCATTAATAAGATGAAGTTTGAGCATGTTAGTTTGGGTCTTTTTACATTGACTTGCACATTTGATCTCGTTGGGTAGTTGATTATATTTTGTGTGAGCTATGTATTCTAGGGATCTTAGTCCATATTTTGTTGATTTGACTTTTGGTATATGAAGTTTGTTGTGATTTCTTGTGTTGTGTTGGTGTACGTCGCAATTGTAATATAGTGTAGTGTTGGAATGTGCCGAGTGTTGAATTACTTGTAATACATATAGTTTTCGTTATTTCAAAAGTGAATTTAAGTTATTTTATTTTGGTTATTTAATTTTATTTATGTTATTTTAAGTTATTTTATTTTTGTTATTTTAATTTCAAACTGTAATTAAACCACTTTGAGACGACTTATTTATACGAATCTAAATGTCAATTTTTGAAGGTTAAACCAATTTGCTGAGAAACTAAATGAGACCGTAGGTACTCCATTACTTGGGGTACTTCGGAATTTGTTTTCCCCGCACTAAATGTTAAGGTTTCCTTATTGTTTAGTAATGACTTTACTGCTATGACTCATTTAAGTGCGTCAAAGTAGTTTAACCACAGTTTGAAAATGACTTTGTAAGCCGAAACAGCTTTAACAAAAAAAAGATTCTTGCAAAACTTGATAGCAACATTATTAAATGTAGGTACCTAATTTAAATTAAATTTTTAAATATTGCTTATGTCAAGACAACAACAATTAAAGAAAATTCAGTGCATTCAGTTCGAATTATTGACGAAAAAATGATTCTTAAAAACAAGCATCAAATATTTTGAATAAATCATCATTTACTTATAGATCAAGCAGTATTTACTCTGATACTGTTTGCTAACAAGTGTGACCATATACAATGACTATTTAGTTACATGAGCTAAGAGGAGGGCTCGTTGTCGGCATACAGATTAAGTGACAAATATTCCATAGATCTTCCTTTATTATTGCTAGATGTTTATAGGGCCCGCAGGTACTGCACATCCATTCAAGTTTTTTAACGCACTTTAACCTAAAAAAATCACTGCACGTTAAGATACGTTTTCTATGTACATTAATAATGCACTGCAAACATAAGCCAAGTGCAGAATAAGGTTAATCGTCCGTATGAATAAAAATATGAATAATGTATTTTCAAATACTTGAACATTATTTATATTGAACAGTAAAGAAACCTTTGGTTAGAATTTAGACCTTGGCAAACGCGAGCCATATGCAAGCACAAAATTAATCGTCTGGCAAAAATGAAACGTCGTCACTAGACTGTATCTAACACTTTATAAATTAAATCCTCTTATACTTTTTTTGCATTGAAGTGCACAATACATTAAATATTGTCGTTGGGAAAGGAATTTTTGGGAGATATACTATCTCTGCTGATCTATTTGAATAACTTTGTTGGACGTTGTCCAACTCTTGCAGTATTAATAAAATGCAAAAATCTTTTTTGATGTGAAAATTTTATTCACGTAATTTTTTACTACCTTTTCACTAGTTATGCATACATGTACTATTTTCTTACTCATTTTTCAATCCTACTAAACTACTATTTTGTGTTTGTCAGCAGGTGGGTACATTTTGTCAACATTAGTTTTAAATTTGAAAATATTTATCAGTGTAGTAGATATACAGGGTGTTAAGGGACGTACTAAACTTACCTTAACCAGTGATTCCTGAAATTATTTAGTGTGAAAAATGTAAATGAAATTTTGGTCTCTGTTGACTTTTTTTTTTTAAATTTTTTTCTTCAAAAACGAACAACTAAAAATTTCATCCGCATGTCGTCACTGGTCACTCAGCCGACATCAGTATCGATCAACCCCTAACTCCGCCTCCAACAGTCCAACACCTACCATTTTTTATGTTTTTTTAGAAAAAATTAAAAAGACATAAAAAATGACACCGGAGACAAAAATTACATTAACATTTTTTACTCCAAATAATGTCAGGAATCACTCGTTAAATTAAGTCAGGTACGTCCCTTAACATCCTGTATATATTATAATGATGACAAATTAATGATTATAGATTGACATTTTTATTACTATTGGATGATTTTTATAGCGCCATTTTCGGGAAAAACACTTCGCGGGCGCTTTAAATCATTAGGTTAGATTACGTTAAGTTAGGTTATTTTAGGTTAGGTTAGGTTAAATTAGGTTAGGTTAGGTCAGAATAGGTTAGGTTAGGTTAGATTATGATGATGATAGAAAACAAAACGAGCATTACCATACACTGTAATCCATGTGACTTAACTAGACGTACTAGTACAACAATGCATTTACTAATATTTAAAAAGGCAGATAAAAAAGTAAGTAGAGTTAAGATCGGTAGTTCCGTAAAACAATGCAATAATAAAATAAAGGTAAAATAAAATCATAAAGCAAATTTCAATTAGCAACCCAGAGATTAGTATCGTATCAATACACAAGTATATAAACTATACTTTATAATTAACTAACTTTTTCCCCCGGCTTCGCTCGCATGGTATTAGGGGATTTCCACTCCGCCTCCTCCACCTTCCCTCTCCCCACTCCACGCCCCCCATCAACCCCCTTCCCCCCACCCCCTACCCCTCCCCACACCCTCCACCATCCTTCCCCTTTCCCCTTCCTACCCTCCCCACTCTCACCTCTCGCATTCCACACATTCATTCCCGATACATTCAGTTTTTAAACTGCTCGCGTGCCACCTATTATAATTTTTTATACAAATTTCATAATGCCAGAACTCAGCGGTAGTTTTATACAAAATAACGGACAAAAAAAAGAGTTATCCAATTTGATGCAGTCGTTCGGGTTTATGCGCATACATACATTTCGGTGATTCATTTTTAGAGATAGTTATTAAGTACGACGCCAACAAAGCACTCTTTTTTGGGTGAATTGCCTAATTAAAAAAAAAAAACATCGTTTCCAAGGCCACAATAAGGAACTCCAGTGAAAAATATTATGGCTTTAAAAAAATATGTT
This sequence comes from Limnephilus marmoratus, assembly GCA_917880885.1. Classification (NCBI taxonomy): domain Eukaryota; kingdom Metazoa; phylum Arthropoda; class Insecta; order Trichoptera; family Limnephilidae; genus Limnephilus; species Limnephilus marmoratus. Next base: position 28,420,989 of record OU862916.1, read on the forward strand.
CATATAGACCAATAAACGCTGATTCTGAATATATAAGTTTAATATTTCCCAACGTTTAATATTTCCCAATATTAAACGTGGAGTTCTTAAAAAATTACTAAAAAGTGCATTTTTAAACCTCTCGTCAAAACACACTGTAAAGTTGGTATTACTGAATGGTTAGTGCTGACGTCACGCGTCACCAGTCATTGTATTGAAATCTTTGATTATGTAGGTATGACATAAGCCATCAGTATTAAAAAATTTCATGTTATTCGTTATTTCATACTGTTTATAGAGATTTACTTGTTGTGTTTATTGAAACAATATTTAGGCCTAAATAATTCAGTATCAAAAATAGAGGTATTAGTTTGTCTCTATAATTTAAAATATTGAAAAACTACTGCACAAAAAAATAGTTATGCCACTTCTAGGGAGAATGCTTCGAATATCGGTATTCAAAATGGCGGCACTTGATCAGCTGATTGCAAATCCTATAGTAATTTTTTAGGAGTGATGACGTCACACGATTCACCGTACATACGGTGGTCTCAGGGGGATCTTGAAAAATTAAAACTTTGACAATTATTTTAACTATTAAAACTAACTCTAAAAATAAAAATAAAAATGCAGTTATTTAAGTTAGATGGTTATTATTCATAAAAAAATTAAAATATTAGGCTGGAGTTGTCTATTGGTTTGCTTTTTTTCTGACGTTTGCAATAAATCGATTTTGTTAGGGACAGAAAACGTATGATAAATAATTTCATAACGCCAGAGATTATTCAAAACGCCAGAGATTATTCATAATGCCAGAGTTTACCAATATATACATAGCCTATAGTACTCGCAAATAATGTAGCTTTCTATTTGTGAAAGAATTTTTAAAATCCATTCAGTAGTTTTTGCGTGAAAGAGTAACAATCATACATCCATACAAAATTTCGCCTTTATAATATTAGTAGGATATCATAATTATTAAAATATTTTTAATTGTCTCTGGTAGTTTATAGAATATTTTAAGGTAGAATAATGGTGGTGCTTCCAAGCTACATGTTGTTGCGGATTTTGGAGTTCAAAGGCCGATTATCCGATGCACGAATACACTACAATTTGAAGGTTAGTGTTCCGCTTTTCAGAGATACAATACACGATATTATTTGGCTGCATTCCAAAAGCAGATTACACGATAAGATGTGACTGTGACTAATGTCATCAGACGGGTGCCATAATATCCAGTTGAAGCTGCAGTACGAGCTGCAGTTTTATTATACATTGAATTTATGGATGAAATGAATGGTTTGACATTATTCAATTGATATCCCTGAATTTACTACATTTTTTGTAAATTTCAGTGGGCGGATTTGTGTATACCGAGGTTAAAAGCAGAAAGTCAAAGTCAAAAGTAAATCACAAATATTCATAACCCCTGATTTATGATTCAGTTGATCCATCGCTTATACAAATAACATAATTGACCAGATTCTTTTTGTTTTTGCAGAAATACCGGAGGTCTCGTATTACGTACGAAATGACAGTGTTTAAATAATTCATACAACGTGGAAAACGCTGATTGTTCACTGATGAGGACTTACCTAGCAGAGGGAACCCGATGCCTTTGATCTTTAACTCACCTACTAACCGGTTTAATTTTTCTATTAAGTCAAGCGTATGTTTTGGATAACTTTATTAAGACTCTTTCATGAATTGTTCAAACAAACTTTTATCTTTTTTTTATTTTTAACTTTCTGAGTGAAACCTCAAATTACAATATTTAATTAACAAAGACAATATTTGCGAAACTCAATGGAAAATCTGAAACAGAAAAATCAGAAAAAGATATGGTCACATCTTGGACTCGAACCCAGGACCTTCGGCTTTCTAACTAAGCTGATGTATCCCTATCCGATTCGCTCATTTTTAACTGTATCATACTTCGACTAAGAACTACCAACATTATCTTCATTTTCTTAATGCATATTTTTTACGGTAGAGTTACAGCCTGGAAAGCCAAAGCTCCTGGGTTCGAATCCAAGAGTGGCCGTATCTTTTTCTATTTTTCAGTTTCAGATTTTCGATTGAGTTTCGCTAATATTATCTGCATTAATAAACTTTTATCTTTTACTTGCTGACCCGGCAACGCGTTGCTGTGGTTAACGAAACACAACGCCATCTACTGGATGGTTACCCAACGTTTATAACCACCGCCATCTGTTAATTTGCATAAATATCGAATCCACACCGCCCGCTTGCCAACCCGCTCGTTCACCACGTACAGACATTCTCCTTTATATATTATGTATTTCAACCAATTTAGCCAAAACCTTGACAAATTATATACCTAAACCTTTCCCGTGAATCACTCTATCTATTGGTGAAAACCGCATGAAAATCCGTTCAGTCGTTTTTGAGTTTATCGCGAACAGACAGACACATATACGCGTCGGAGGACATTAGTTTATAATATGTAGAAATAGAGATATTTTAGTACAACTGGATTTTGTGCGAAAGCTTTACTGGATTATGCAACCCAGTAAACTTGCAATATGAAAATATCTGTGTAGAAATAATAATAAAAAAATATAATAAAAAAAATAATAATATTTTTGAAGAAAAGCTTTAAGACTGATTTTCCTTCCAAACATTATTAATTCAAAATAGCAAACGCCTTTTCTATACTTACTCGCAAGAAATCTGCAGAACTCGCCGTGCTACGTTTGTCTATTTGTCTCTTAATGGAGGAAAGCTGTAGAGTCGTAGAAGCGTAGAGAACGAGTGGCGTAGAGGCGTAGACCCAAGTTGCAGTGGTCTGGTTAGTATTTTACGACGGGAAGTTGTGGAGCATAGAGAGTCTGCAGTGGCGATATTTCCAAGACGCCGTTTGACCTGTCGCGGTCGTTGAAACTCTGAAACTGTGGAACTGCGGAACTCTAGAAAGGTGGAACTCTAGAACTGTGGCCACACAGAATCCTTGAGACGACAAGCTCTCCAGATTAAGTAATAAACACAAACTTTTCACAATCATGAGTTTCGAATCCAATATGACAGCATTCTCTTGTATGAACAAATAAGATACAAGAGAATAGTACACATATGCTCGCTGACCCGACAAACGTTGTTCTGCCATATGAATTATTTCTAGTTAATATTTTGGGTGTTAAATAAAAAAAATAACGAATGTATTGTGTGTGGGGATGGGATCTATGACAGAAAGAGGTATGGAGCGCTGTAGACGATGACCGCCGATAAAAACAAAAAAAAACACCAACTGAAGAAGGAAAATGAAACAAAGAAAATCAATATTAATTTTGAAGAGCAATTGAGTGTACGATATTTTTTGTCAGTCCATCTTTAGCCAACACAAATAAGCTCGATGGTTCACCCACGCGAGAACATGACGCCGAATGAAATATCAAAATAACGCGACGCTTCTCGCGAATGTCTTGCGCACGTCTGGATGAAAGTTCGCTGAGGCATACGTAGCGCCATCTGGCATTCAACAACATAAATAATTTCGTTATATTTGAAATATGAAAAACGGTTAAATTTGTTCATAAAAAATACTAAAATCGCGATTAAAAATGGGTGGCTGGGGGTAGGAGGGTTAAAATTTGGGGTTTTAGGTATTTTTAATGCCAAATAAAAACTAAAATAAAAAAATTGTCAATAAAACAATTTTTTTTATCTGGATAGGGACACCATAATCACATAGCTGTATGAAATATACTTTAAACCTATTCTCATACCTACCAAATTAACATAAAAAATTTCATAAAAATCGGTCAAGCCGTTTCGGAGGAGTGCGACCACAACCACTGTGACACGAGATTTTTATATATAAGACTAGCAGACCCGGCCACACGTTGCTGTGGCTAACGAACGCTTGCCAGCTGCCCGCTGCCTGAATTGAATATTTGAATTTCTCGGCTTTTCTCTACTATAATAAGCATGTAAACCTTCCCCTTGAATCTATCTATTGGTGAAAACTGCATGAAAATCTGTTTCGTAGTTTAAAAGATCTATGCGCACATACATTTTGAACGACTTAATTTTTTACTATGTAATGCAATTCGAGCGATCGCCACTAATTATACAATGCTTGCAATGCAATACTGGATATTTGAAAAGGGAAAATCAAATACCTACTTACTCTAGGACATCTATTTTCCAATTTCTTCCGTAGAACGAATTTCAAAAGTGACTATAGTACGGCCCGCCAGCCGTTTTAAATCGCACAAAAATATGTTTTCTTTGAATTTCTCGGCTTCTGTCTAATATAATTTGCATGTATTATTCATATAAATATTCCTCTTCAATCACTCTATCGAAAACCGTATGAAAATCCGTTGCGTAGTTTAAAAGATTAACGCGCACATACATTTTGAGCGACTTCATTTTATAATATGTAATGATAATAATAATAATGATGATGATATATGAAAGTTCGCTAATCAATGTGATCTTTATTTCATACTCTTTAAAAAATACCTTATTTTAATGATATAATTAAAGAAAAAGCACTTTTTACGGTAAACTCAATTAGTCTTTATTTGGGGTAGAATCAATTTGCAAGTATGACACAGTTCAATAATTGTAAGAAGACAGTATAAAACTTCTTTATAGTGTGTTTCGTAAAGTAAAGTTTCAAAACTAAGGTTAGTGCCAACGTTTTTTTAATATTCGTTTATCAGTGTCTTGAGAAATTATCAATTTAAAACATGAACCTAATGTTCTCAACAATGTTGTTTAAAAGAGTACCCACCTAATGGAATAACATTATTGAAAGCAGAGAAGTAGCTTTCACAGGAGCTAACATAATCACATCATGATATATTGAATACGTTATTAATGTATCATGATGTGATTAAGTTCGGAATCACGTTGTTATTATCATTATTTAATATTCATTGGCTTGATTAAAATAACACGCAAAACTATTAAATATTCACATTTAATCAACTAAAACTATTTATTTCGTCTAAAAAACAGGAAGTCCTTTGTTTGAAACAAAAAACATTAGCGGGTATTTTAATCTAAAAATAAATTCATTTAGAAATTTTATATTATTTTTTCATATTACATCGTTACTTTATTAAGTACACAAATCCGTTATTAAAGGGATCCGATAATTTTTAAACGGTTGTATGTAAACATTAGCTCGCGAACAAAAAAATATTCAAAGGCGGCTTTTCGGTAGGAAATTAAAACATTAAAATAAGCTAGCAAACAAAAATTTAATTTTTCTCTTTTACACGACCGGGTTAACAGAATATTGCTGGAGATTATAACGTTCACAATCCGGTGAGACCGAAACTAAAGGTTTTGAAACGGAATTTAAAATAAACCGGTCCAAGTGAAGATTCCCTGAAGGTTTTAAACTAGTTCGCAGAAGAAGAGGAAGCTTTCTTTGAGTCTGATAGGAGTGTCATTTCCTTGGAAAAATTCAAATTTTACAGAAATGTTGTCTCTATTCAAATTGTTTTCCTAATTGTCCATTCATTTTTGAGTTACTCGTAGTTATGTGCGTACTACATTTATTAAATATTTTACTAAAATGAAGTCAGATTTCATAATTTACTTTTAATTATTTTAAATACCCGAATAATTTTAAAGGTAATTTCTTACATGTACCTGAACTTTTTCAGACTTTTAAAACAATAAGTAAGCTGTTTAAGGCTGTTTTTATCTCTAAGTAACTGTCGATTAGCGCCACTGGAGAGTTGCATGTAGTATCTGTTTCACCACCGCTGAGTAACGCTACCGGTTACGTAAATATCTGTTTTTACCATTTTAGTTAGTCCTATGAATAAAGTTCCTTGGATTTTTTTTACATGATCTCCACACAGGAGGCCCTGAGAAAAATAATTTCCTTTAGGGCCTAAGTCATCTTTGGGGATGCTGTGTGGAAGGGTTTTTTTAAGGAAAGGAAGGAGAGGACAGTTCTGGAAGGAAAGAGGTTTAAGGGGTGGGTAGGAATCTGGGGTTCAGTGTGTCCTGGTCATCCTCCTCTAAGACCTAAACAAACCTCACCCTATGAACCAGGGCACCCCTGCTAAATCACCAAACTTAGGGTGATCTATGGCAGAGGTGTTGGTTATCCAATAAAGGTTCCCGGGGCGGCGGTACCCAATCCCGCCTCCCAAATTTTACTCATTATTCAACGATTTACTCAGAGCTGATGAAATTCACCCTTAGTGGTGAGTTGTGCACAAAAGCACAAAAAACGGGACTGTCTTACAGAAAACACATACAACATTTCACAAAATAATTTAGTTTAAAAACGCAAACTTAATATTTTAGTTCTAGAATTTCAGAATAAAAATAACAAATCAACTTATACTGAAAGAGAAGAGTAAGTGGTGAATTATGGCATTATTTTGCATTAAAAAAACCTAGAATTTCCATTCAAATATGTTTACCAAATTTCTTTCGAGTGTATCACATGAGGAGATAAGACAGAATTGAAATTCTACATTCATATGCGAGGCAAGTATAAATTATTCATGTTCGTTTATAGACCGTTCTGCTGTTCCGCGTCTCGCCGAGATGAGATGAGATACTCGGTACTGTGCAGGAGGCTGCAGGATATAAAACATTTAGAAGGTAAATTAATATCTTCTCTAGTTTTCGCAAAAGCTTGTACTTTATGCGGAGTGCTTTTGAAGTGTGGAGTTATTTTGTAAGAGAGCTTACGATGCAGACAATTTTCATACACGGAAACATTGAGTTGAAGTAAAGTTGAGGTTCGAAGAAATATTATCAGTTGAATGAAAACAAATAACTTTGTATATACACCCACTCATTTAATCAAAATTGTCAATAAGTTTCGAAACCAATACGTAAGGATAAAAGACAAAAAAGTAAGGACAAATAAGTAGTGACCGACCGAAGGTTCGGTTTCGGAAAGTTTCGGCATCAGTTTCGGTTTCGGGAGATTTTCTGCCAAACCTTCGGCCTCACCGAAACTCTGAAAAAGATCTTAATAAATGATAAATTTAGTATTAAGAATGTTGTGATTGTAAACGCAATTTAAATTAAAATACTCAATTGACGAGGTCCTTCCTTTATACTCTACATAAGTGTTGATTATTGACAAATGTTTGTTCCAAGAAGTAGTTAACGTGTTTGTTAATTTTTAGTAATACAACAACAAAAAAATTTCACATACTTCAATTATTGTTTTTTTTTTTTTTTTTTTTTCAATTTCATTTAACACATGTTAACTATTTGTATAAGTGTAAAAAATATATCAAATTTCAGTAAACGATAGATTTTTAACATGTCTAAAAAAGTTTCAGGTACAGGTACCGAAAATTCGGTTTCGGTTTCGGTAGAAACTCCTGTTTCGGTCGGACACTACAAATAAGTACCGTAGACGAAAACCATTGCAAAGAGTGGTGATTAATTAGAGGTATAAAAAACAAAAACATCTACAAAAATATAAAAATTATACAATACATTTATGTATTAAAAACCTTTTAAGAAACTTGTAGTTTAAATGACGTCAGGGACTTAATTTGCAAATATTGAAGAAATAATTATTAATAAAAGTTTTGTTAAAAAAATTGCGGTTGACAATAAACGTATCTATACCGATGCCTGTTCATTGAACCGTCGATATTAATCCTTGATATTTTCAAAAATTCTATCAAATTAACTGTTATGAAAATGACTCCCTCCCATTTAACATATTTATCTATAATTTCATTTCCACAAATTCGTAAAATGAAAACGTTATGAAATTTGACCACGTAGAAGAGATTGCTGTCACATCAAAACTAAAACCCTCAAAGCATCCATAATGTTGACCTAAAGGTCATGGAAGAATATTTCCTCAATTGGCGACTATAGCCTAATGCCGAGAGCTTTCCAATTCAGGGGCGAATGCCAAACACTGTTCGGTTCTGCTCGTACTCCAGAAGATAGATAGAAACTTGAGTGGTAATCAGCTAATGCGAGAAAAGCCCATCTCGTACATGTCTCTTTGAGAGACAGCCTGCTTTCTCAATGCCTCGTAAGCTCTGCTCCTCCATCAATAGGATAAGGCGCTCCCACAGCCGTTATGCCCTTGATGCATAGGCCGAGCCTTAAAGATTCGGCGATGTGTGAATGCAGTGGAGGCAGGCAGACCACCGAACATATTGTGGTCAATGAATGCCCGTTTCATTCATTCGCGGGATTATGAGATCTACAGGGAGACGCCTGAGGCCCTGGACTGGCTCGCAGACCCAGATGTCCCCCTTTGACCCCCCACACCATATGAAAGAAGAAAAATAAGATGCTCTCACACATTTGATTTTATATATGTACAGCCAAAAGCATTATCGTGATTATTTTTTTAGTACTAAGTGCCTAGGTAGAGTAAGGTAGGTTATTCCAAGGAGAAAAGTAATATAAAAAATTAAAATAAATCCCGTACTTCAATTATTTTTTTTTTTTTTTTAATTTCATTTAACACATGTTAACTGTCTGTATAAGTGTAAAAAATAAGCCAAGTTTCAGTAAACAATAGATTTTTAACATGTCTGAAAAAGTTTCGGTTTCGGTTTCGGCCGAAACTGAGACAGATACCGAAGATTCGGTTTCGGTTTCGGTATAAAGTCCTGTTTTGGTCGGACACTAAAAAAAATATTATTTTGAGGGTACTATATCGCTTGTCTAAATTCTTAACTATCAATAAAAAATTGAAAAAAAACACATGGATTGAAAACAATCCGAGTTCATTGAACCACAGTTACAATCACGCACAGAGTGATAGGCCTACAACCGAAATTACAAAGTGTAACTAGCGCTACCCGTGAAAAATCACGGGATAGTTTGAATTCTTGACAAATCACTTGCAATTTTGAAAACGACCATTAAAATATTTTAGCATTAAAAACATTGTTATATTATTGGAACATACCTGTAATATAATCTATCTATCTATATAAATAAAAATGAATCGCCGAAATGTATGTACGCGCATAACTTCCGAACGACTGCACCAAATTGGATAATTTTTTTTTGTGTGTTCGTTATTGTCAGGACAAGGTTTTTATAAAACTACCGGTTACCTCAAACCAAAGTAAATTAGCTATTTGTTAAGAAAAGATAAAAAAATATTATAAAAGTCACCAACACTAACTTCTTTTGTGTGCCTGTCCTGCATAACTCTAGTTCAATGAACTGTAAAACTCTGATTTTTTTTAGTGAAAAGGTCATTTTCAAATTTTAACCGGTTGTTTGTTGAATTCGAGTAAATCGATGAGGCAATTTGTAAATTAAATACTGTTAAAAATCCGGGCAATTAATTAATTACCTAGTTGAAAGCTTAAGAAATATTTTGTTACTCAGTCACCGAAAACTCTTCACTTAAGCCTGTTGAATTAATCAATCAGGCTTCGAATTGAAGTGTTTCGGAAAGGACGTCGAAAATGATTTTTTAAGCAAAATAAAGCAATCGGGAAAAAATAATTTCACGGTTGGCATTATTTATTTTTTGTCAAAAATACATTATTTTTATCTAATGACCTCCGTGGTTGCTGATCCGTTAAGATCCGTAACTGATCCGTTAAGATCTTCGATCCATAAGTCCATAAGTCGCGTGTTCAAATTCCGGGGTACGCAAATAAATTGTATTTTATGTTTACGATTTATTACGCAATTAATAAAAGAAAATGTGATTTCCATATGGCAGAATCATTGGGATGAATCTAGTAAAACAATTTGCGTAATATGCCCACTGTTTTGTTTTTCCTAGGTACGACAAATGTACCTGTATTACGAAACTATATTACCCATGCACAGGCTGCGCCTTAGTGGGTCCCATTACTCTTATGATTTTCACAATATGTATATATATAATGTAAATTTAAGAAAAATAAAGGATTAAAAAAAAATGGTTACGCATTTTTCATAATACAGCCAACAATTCCTTCAAAACCGTGGTTTTCCAGACTCTCTTTGAACAAATCCTCAACATCCTCCATTTGCCCCAGCCGATAGGGCATTGCTGCCACAATTTTCACCTGACAAAAATTCATTTTAAGAATTCTGCGATGTGTGAATGTCGTCTTGGTGAAGATGACCTCCATCATATTTTTTTCAGTTGCCCTATAAATAATTCATACAAAAATGTAATCCATCCCCTAATCAGTTCGGGCATATTGCCTCCTACATCATTGCATGCCTGTTAACTTCTGTGGACAAACGCGTTTATAGAGTCTTGGCTAATTTCCTGAATATTAAAAGCATCAATTTTTAACTGTAAGTTTAGTTTCATGTATTTATTTTTTACGCATAATACATATTTTCAGCATATTCATTAATTTCCTGTTACTTTCACTTGTTATATGTAATTGAAATCATCTTGTATTGTAAGGACTTAGCGTATTATTATTATTATTATTTGTATAGTATTGTTATATAATGTAGATATGTTCTTGTTACTAAAACCAAATTTGTAAATACTAACCCAAAATTACACTCACAAAATCATTCACTTGACACTGGCCAGAACACTCCTCTAGGGTGAAAAACCACTAAAAAAAACAAAAATATGTGAAACAAAAGATAATACCTACATTTGCGGTACATTTCGCTGTGGTAGATATTTTTAGTATCGTCCTTTTTATGTGACACCTCACAAACGAAGATAGGGAACTGTATCGCCACCCGGCTGGGCAGGGTTAAGAGGCAGTTTAAGGTGGGGGCTGCACTAAAGGATTTAATAACGAAGGTCTTGAAGAGGTCCTGAATTCTTGAAGGAGGAAAACAGATGCAGATAGCTCGTTCCGCATCCACGGTGTGGTGAAAGAATATTAAAAAAAACTAAATTTTGCTTGAAAAGGTTTTAGAAATATTTGCTGATCAGATCCAAATAGTCCAGTAGCTCCCAACATCTCTCCCCAGTCCCTTCAGCCTGACAACACAAAATAACGGTTCCATGCCAACTCAGAATCAAGTCAACTCAACACCTCTTTGCAAAGTCATTAAAAGCTATAAAAAAACAAAATTTTAAAATAGTTAATAACCCTAACCTAACGTAACCTATTTCAACATTTTTTTATATATATTTTATCACTTTAATGACTTTTCAAAGGAGGTTCTGAGTTGATTTCATTATGACTTGTCACCAACACAACTAGGGATGTCATAATCATGCTGGCTCGGATGGTGTGGAGAGTTGGGACTCTTGTGAGGGATTTACCGAAAAAAATTAACTGTGCTATTAAAATGTCTTTTTTTTATTTTAACTTGATACGTAAAACCTCAAATTGTAATATTTAATTAAATAAAGACAATATTAGCGAAACTCAATTGCAAGAGGTCCTGGTTTCGAGTCCCACAGGTACCAATATCTTTTTCTGATTTTTTTTGTTATCAGATTTTTGATTGAGTTTCGCGTATATTGTCTTCTTATACATTAAAATATCTTTTCATTGTTATCGAGTTTCATTTTGTAGAACTCCATTTTCATTTTTTATTTCTTGTCTATATTCATAAATGCTTGTACTATTATTTCATATAAAAACAGTTTCGCTATGTAATATTTTTTTTTTACTTTCGCCGGGAGGAATGCAGATCCGAGCACAGCTTGTTTTTGGCTGAAAAACCATGTTTTCACCGCGTTTTAAGTTGAGAACTTTAATCTGGAAGGTGAAAAAAAGTGCGGAAAGCAATAAATTTTTTTTTTTAATAAGTAATTAATTTTCAATTACGTTAAGTAAAATTTCACATCGCGAACCGACACTATGACAACCCGGCGGCCATTTTGTCACTGATATATTGGTATCCCTGATACAAGGATGAGCAAGATACGATTGTAGCCGACTTCGTGGGATACATGGATAAGGCGCGTAATAGGGTTTGTGTAGCGGGCTTGTGTATGTTATCTTTACTTAAAAAAACAGCCTACGTTTTTTAATGGTTTATTTGGCTACGCAGGGTTTGTGTAGCGGGCTTGTGTATGTTATCTTTACTTTAAAAAACAGCCTACGTTTTTGAATGGTTTGTTTGGCTACGCAGGGTTTGTGTAGCGGGCTTGTGTATATTATCTTTATTTTAAAAACATCCCAGGATTTGAATGGTTTGTCTCCATTCCAGTACCTACGCGCCTTATTATTTATCCCACGAAGTCGGCTATAATCGTATCTGGCTCTTGTTTGTAGGTCTGGGATACCAACATAACAGTGACAAAATGGCGGGCGAAGTGTCGTAGTATCGGTTCACGAAGTGAAATTTTATTTATACTTTAAACGGCTGTATCTCCCTCAATTATGCCGAGCGCGCCTTAATTTTTTTTAATTCAGCTTCTCCACACTTTTCTCATCTAGAAAGTGCCTTTTTATTAAATTTCCAAACTGTGCCCGGATTTGCATTTCACCCCTTTCGCCTTCTGAAGGCATTTATTAAACTGTGGTTAAGCCACTTACAGACGATATATTTATAATCTTTCTATTAGGTCCTGAAATGGAAAATCGTATTGTTTTTTTTATTACGTGTGCATTTGTTGATTTCCGAGTAAAATGCCGGAAATTATTTTTGTTTATTATTATTAAATTTTAAAGTTTACCCAAGTGATGCGTTGATTTGTCTAAAAGTGTTTAAAAACAGTTGCCGATTTCATAACATCAATTAATAACGATTTATTCTAGTTACATACAATTCCTCTGCGTTATGATAAATCAGCTTGTGTTTAAAAGGTATATCCTAGTACGGTCTCCCTTTTGGCTCTTCATACATCGTTTATTTATTCAATAAGGCAGTATGGAGAAAATGGCCGCGTAACGAACCGTTAAGCGAAGGATTTTCCGCTTTGAAGAACATCGCCGAGGAGACAAGTATGCAGATATAGATGATGCTAAGACGCTTGCTGTTAGCCTTATGTGCAAATTATATGACTATATTCCGCAAGTAAGAATACGGGCGTAGGTATATTTTATACACTTCCATAATCATCAAACAGATACAAACGGAAGTGCCGCCATCTATATTATTAATACGTTAAATAGGCTACTTTTGTTAATCGATCTCTAATTCAAGAATTCGTTAAAGGAAACAGTATTAATAGCCTTGCATCTGTCGTACACACTCAATTCACAAATAGATACAATCGGAAGTGCTGCCATCTATATTATTAATACGTAAAATAGGCTACTTTTGTAAATCGATCTCAAATTCAAGAATTCGTTAAAGGAAACAGTATTAATAGCCTTGCATCTGTTGTACACACTCAATTCACAAATAGATACAATCGGAAGTGCTGCCATCTATATTATTAATACGTAAAATAGGCTACTTTTGTAAATCGATCTCAAATTCAAGAATTCGTTAAAGGAAACAGTATTAATAGCCTTGCATCTGTTGTACACGCTCAATTCACAAATAGATACAATCGGAAGTGCTGCCATCTATATTATTAATACGTTAAATAGGCTACTTTTGTAAATCGATCTCAAATTCAAGAATTCGTTAAAGGAAACAGTATTAATAGCCTTGCATCTGTCGTACACACTCAATTCACAAATAGATACAATCGGAAGTGCTGCCATCTATATTATTAATACGTTAAATATGCTACTTTTGTAAATCGATCTCAAATTCAAGAATTCGTTTAAGGAAACAGTATTAATAGCCTTGCATCTGTCGTACACACTCAATTCACAAATAGATACAATCGGAAGTGCTGCCATCTATATTATTAATACGTTAAATATGCTACTTTTGTAAATCGATCTCAAATTCAAGAATTCGTTAAAGGAAACAGTATTAATAGCCTTGCATCTGTCGTACACACTCAATTCACAAATAGATACAACCGAAAGTGCTGCCATCTATATTATTGATACGCTAAAAAAGCTACTTTTGTAAATCGGTATCGAATTCAAGAATTCATCAAAGGATGGCGCCACTTACGTTAGCAGGTCGTTTATGGACGTACCCCCCTAAGTATAAGTACTGCGGATTGGTAGAATCGGAGTATCTCTCCCGAGATCTCTCCAGATTGACGGTAACACTTAAGGCTCTGCAACCGGGCCCGAAAAGAAGAAGATGGAAAGATACGAAATTACGAATGTTAGAGGAGGGCGCTAACATTTACAGCGACAAAATCGATGCAAAAATTGCGAAAATGTTTAATAAAACACGACTCGTTTAAAACAGAGCAAAAACATTAGTTAAACATTAACAAAAGTCTAGATATTATCTTCAAGAATAACATGAATTTTTTTAAGAGCTTTAAAACCTACCGTGTTTAAGGGAAATATGTAATAAATCGGTACAAATCCGGGTTGCGGGCCCTTAAGAGTTGTGAATAATAGTATCACGCGACTATTAATTACAAGTGACTTTTTTGCCTGTCGCTGTTACTTTGTCTTGGTGACTACCTGACTGGATCACAGTGGATCACAGGAACCGGCTAATTTCGGAACCAGTCCTACCGGATTCATAAAATGGTCACCAACACTCAAACTGGGCGAAGCCGAACCAAAATCCGCCCGCAGGGCCTAGCAGCAATAACCTGCGAAGCGGGTTTTTAACTTCTAGCTTTTATGGTTTCTGAATGTCCACTAAGCAATTTACGCATTATCCAAACAATTTTTTCCCGAACTACACTATTAAAAAAAAATTAACTGCTCTTCTTCAATCAAAACCCACCTGCAATAAATGCTATTCACCATTTTGCAGAATGTGTTGACTGGTCAACTCAAGATAAGGGCTTGATTTTTGGTACAAGTCTAAATAGATGGCCTCCGTGGTCGAAGGGTAAGGCTCTCGGCTAAAGATCCAGAGGTCGCAGGTTCAAATCCTGGCGTGCGCAAGTAAATTTTATTTGATTGATTTGGGTTATTTAGTGATTCGCTACGTTTGGTAACTTAGCAGGGGTGCCGGGTTCATGGGGTCAGGTTTGTCTAGGTCTTGGCTGCGGATGACCTGGACACACTGAATCCTAGATTGCTTCCCACCCCTCATATATTTTTCCTTGCCAGAACTTCCTGTCCTTCCTTTCCTTAAAAATACCCCCCCTACAGCATCCCCAAAGATGCCATTGGCCCTGAGGGATTTCTTTTTCCTCAGGGCCTCATATGTGGAGTTAAAGTAAAGAAGATCGCAATTAATATTTTAAAAATAACATAGGGTAAGTATTATTAATGATTTGGTATTATACAGTGGAAATATACAAGCAATTGTATTGGTTGCTTTTATTTAAAACTATTATTAATGTAACCCATCTATTATGTGATAAGTTTTTTAATAAAAGTGTAGGTATGTTTATAAGTATTATAAATTGATTTAAAAATTACTGCCTCAACACAGGCTAGCCTAGTGAGGCAGTATACCGAAAAACCAAAATTTATAACTATTTTCTATTTTTCATTTATCTACTGTTCATATTAATATTTTTTCTGTTGATATCCTTTTGTACTTATGTAATTTTAAACCACTGTAAACATAACACTGAATATGTACTTTTTAGTCATAATCTTGTAATGGTCCGCCACCCTTGGCTTTTGACACCAATTGTGATGAACCCTACCTAGCTGATTTACTTTTCTAAGCTTCTACCTCGTAGTTTAAATCTCGTAGCTCCTGTCTCGTAGCCACGCTCATAATTCTACCCTTATGTCCTACTGATCACACCACTAGGTATGATGGCCTGACTCAACCCTCCTTTCGGTTTATTTCTACCTCAGGCTCGTGATTTCTAAACCCCTATACTTTATAATCTAGCTAAACCTACCCTATCTTCTTAAATCCCTGCGATTTTTTCACAGTAATCAAGATTTAAGATTTTAGTTCACATTATTTCTATAATCTGCGTTGTGTATTTTTTGTTTTAGATTTTACATCTGTTTGCATACTTAATATGCACACATATGTAGAGAAGATAATGTATTACGTGTGGTAACCCATAGATTCTTTTAGAGAAAGGGTGAGAATCTTCCGATTTATTAATTATTATTATTTGAGTATCTTTTACCGAGTTTGATAAACTAACCCCACCTTAGACTTTGTGTCTATTTGATTTCCGTAGGAATTTAGTGTGTTTATTTAATTCTTCCTATCACCGCTGATACATCGATAACATAAACAACAGTTAACAAATTACATCATTTGTTAAAATAAAAAACCTTATCTTACCAGTGTAGAATGTTCATATTCGAGAGTCCGGTTTTCTCAATTGGAGTTCTTGTCTGCAGCTTCCCCTAACATAATGTGTTTGTAGTCATAGTTAGTGTTATTGGTTAGTATTCGCAAAATTGTTGAAAGAGCAGGAATGGATGGATATGGGGAGGGGGATAATATGTTTGCTGAAAAGTCGGCTCCTCCGCTAACCAAGTGAAAACCGATGAACAACAATTTCAAACCGGATTCTCCCGAATACGTTTGCTAAGCTTATCCTTAAGTCCGAGTTTTACTCTCTTCGACGAGCGTCTCTTGTTACGAAAGGGGCTCTTCACGCCAGATGGGGGAATACCAAGTCTTCATGCCGTTTTTCTGCCTCACTCCGACTTCCATCTCCGCCGGATTGAATTTAACTCTACTGAGTCTAGAAGGGGTATTTCATGTCTTCCCTTATCATGCCTCTATCCGTTAAATGTGGCGTAAGCTTGTGACGGGCAGATCCTTCCTCCCACGTGACCGACCCAGCGTTACACTCCACCTCTGACTAGCTGACATAAAACTCACCTCGTGAACCTTATGTTTGCTTTCAGGTTCGACAAGACTCACGGTATGCAAATAACCTGTGGCTTTAATGCCGCGTCAGCGTACTGTCCGCATACGTCCTTCCTCTTCCCCGCATGCCCACCTCGACAATACCGCCACAAGATCAAAGCCGTCCGTTCGAGAAAGGTTGACACTTACATTTCCAGATGGCTCATACCTACATACAGAAGCCTTGAAGCTTACATTCGAAGACAAGTTAGGATTCAGGACTGTATGAGTATTTGAACACCAGTGTTGTTTAAATGAGGTCACTAGCTCCTCGTGTGTTAGGTATTTAGGATAATGGGTATTTATGGGTTCTTGGATACCTACTTCCTATAAGAAAGATTTAAAAATGAGATAAATCAAGTTGTCATTGAATCAATGACCTCCTGAATAATTGTGATGAGCTCTCTTAGAGTTTGAAGCTAGTCGCAGTACTTTACTTTGCGAAAATTTTGCATGCTAAAACAATGCTACCTATTGGCGATCGCTCTAGTACAGATAAGTCGTTTAAATTGAGTGAATTTAACGTCGGTTTTACTTTCACATATTGGGCGAAGTTTCCGTCGTAAGCTATGATTGATAAACCTGCCTCTTGACTTTTGTGCTTTTGTTTTGTTTATTCGTTGATGGAATCTAGGTGACCATGTCATTGAACTCTAATCGAAATTTTAGATACACAATCGAAGGTCATATAACATACCCTAATCTCGTCGGTGAAAGGATTCGGTAGGTATTAGTTATACCTATAAATTTGCTATTTCCATTGATTTAAGCGTTACGTATTTCATTTCTCATGGTTTTTTGTTTATTTAATTTATGTGTTGTCGTCAATTATTTTCCCTCGTCTTGTTATTGTCTTTATTTGTAATTTTAGAATATGGAACGTATTGCACTGCACTTTCCCTAACATTTCTGGAATAAATTATTATTATTATTATTCAAGTACGCCAATGTAATTACCTAGAGTGATTAAGAGGCACGCTCCTATCACATCTCGTAATACCTAATTAAATTGTGCCAATAGTTAATTAACTCCGATGAACGAAAGACCGATATTAAATAGGTACATCATTTTTATGGTTTGTTTGTTTACTCTTCACACAGACGACCTTCGGTATACTGACCTACTTTGGAGATTGTTTATTTCTACGGTCATTGTCCTTTTGAAGCACGATTCATCGTTTAACTAATTATTTCTTATTTATTTGACCTAGATTTGCTTAAACACTGATCATTTAAATAGGTACCTTGCTAACCTAGAGGTATCTGGATGACCTAGTTTCAACTAAGGTATAATTTGCTTGACCTACATAGTTCTGAGAAATATAGGTATTTCGGTTACGAATCGAACTGATATCTTACGTCGCATTCCTTATACGCGCTTAAATAAACATTACACCTACCTAACTAAAACAAGTACTTGTATAACCTAATTTATAAGTAGGTATTTGTTTGTTTGACCTAATTTTGAGACGCTTGTATACTCCCGCACACGAAATATAGAATAAAGAGCTTCCACGATAGTCATTTATTACGTTCTACGCGCCTCGATTCGTTTTATATGAGTTATAATAAATTAGCGTATTTACCTAACTGAAGTAAATACCTACATATGTATCCTAACTCTAAAGCAGGTATTTCCTGTTTGACCCACTTTCGAGCAAGTGAAAATTGTTATTAGTGTGTTAGTGACAAACTTCAAAGGTCCGATTGATTTATTGGTGATGCACGCTCGTCCCTTTCTTCTTTGTCTCTGAAAATAATTAATAATTGGTTTTATCTTACCGCCCTCGATCGATTACAAATTTTCCCAGTCGGAACTTTCATAACTTCGACATTGTGATCGAGGTTTCCCTTTTTTTTCGTTTCCTAGCTAATGGATTCCTATCGGCCCTTTTTGAGAAAAGACTCTGATGATGAAAAAAACTCTTCAAATATCTGTCTATTTAAAATTCACTTCGGTATTTCGCTTAGTTCCTCAACCTCGTATTAATTACTGTTTTATTTCATTCGCCTTCGAGAGGTGATTCATCAAATAACAAATCAGATGTTTAATTTTATTGTCCGGAATTAGGTAAATTATTATTTATTCTCAATATTTTAATATCACTTTAGAATTAATAACCGTAGATACGCACGTTTTCCAAGTGTACGAATTATTATCACTACTGTTTATTACAATTTCGTTATTCAATTCACAAAGGATTTTTAACCGCTTTATTATTGAACCACTGTAGTTTAAACGTGACTCGAACAATTCGTTA
Organism: Limnephilus marmoratus; assembly: GCA_917880885.1. Lineage (NCBI taxonomy): Eukaryota > Metazoa > Arthropoda > Insecta > Trichoptera > Limnephilidae > Limnephilus > Limnephilus marmoratus. The sequence goes on from OU862916.1 coordinate 28,439,930, forward strand.
TTGTTATTTATTTTACATATGTCATGTTATTTAAAGTAAGGTTAAAGTTTTAATTATTATATCACCTATAGTTAATTTTAAAATCGCGTGTTATATTTTCTTTTATCCGGTAATTTGATTTATTTTAAGACACTGGATTTTTGTTAAATGTTATAAAACCACTAAATATAAGTTGTAAGAAAGAACCCCGAATGTCATTTAATTCTTATTTACTGACTTTAAACACTTTCATTATAAAACACCCGAACTTTCACGAAGTATTATTTAGGCACTTTTCCGGACTCTCCGTTGATCGTCTTTGAAATTTTTATTCCTCAATTTTAAAGGGAAAATAAAACACTGAATTTACTATTTTTTTGCAAACACTTGTAGACATTTTTCAACTCTACTAGAAGCACTAGTTTACTAGTCTTCTTCGCGCACCTTTACATTTTTCTTGATCGCGCACTTCCCGTTATTTCATCCGAACTCTCCCTCAATCTCCCAACGAATTCCCTTTCTTTATCAAACCATGGTCTTTTAAAAACTTTTTAGAGCTCTCCTTTCATAGAAAAATCACCCCTGATCGCCCAGACTTTCATAGGAAAAGGACCAAATTCGGTTCCTCCGTATATGACCTTTTGTCAAATCTCTGCTAATTCCCTATCTCATGTCTTAGAACCAAATTAGTTTAGTGTCTCTCTCTCGTAAAAAATCACATAAATTTTCTCATTGACAGGTATTTATATTAAAAATTTCATGTACTTGCTCGTAATTCATTTTTTTAATGCCTACACCATAAAAGTAATGTTTTTATTTTAGAGTAAATATTCGTATTTAACTTGTATAATTTTGTTTAGGTCGTTTCGTGTTAATGATACCCTTAATTGCTTGAAATCATGTTCTATAATTTTATTTGGATAAAGTCATATCAACAAAGTGATAGCCAACCTTTTTTCTCTAGTCAAACGGTTAGCGATTCCTTCGACGGTTCTCACGCATTTCCCAGTGTCAGGCTACGTTAAGCATCTTTTCCTGTGATTTGATTTAATTGTAGAGTGACCAAAATGTACCGTGGCCTTTGATATGCAATATTTTCAATATCCTGTTTATCGTGAATAGTGTTGTCAGATCAGAGTAATCCTTATATCGGTACCTATTAAAGTCAATTTAAGTAGTTCCAATCAGTTTTCTTTTGAGATATTTGGCTCTAATAACTTCGTTTCACCATTCCATTTCCATATCAATAGATTTTCCCACTTTTTCAGGTTATTATATTCAGTTTGTGAAAATTTTCGAGATTCTACCCGTTTTTTGTGATCATTCCAGATCGGTTTTAATTAAATCGACCCCTGGGACCATTCATGTTACGTTTTCCGTGCCCTTATTGATGATTTTTCATTTACTTATTTTCAACATTTCCGCCTAAGATTTTCTTGTTTCCATTTGAAACGTTAGGTGCCCAAAACCTGCAGTTCTCGATCGCGCCTTAAATAAACACGACCCGGGTCAATAATCCTTCAACTCTTTGTCTTTAGTTCTGTTTACTATTCCGTTCGTTGAACTTTCGTTCCTGTGGGAAAGAATTCAAGGCCGCTCAATCTGATCAAAGCCCACTAAAACGATACACGCCTATAATTTCTCTGATTGGTTCAAATTATTTTTAATCGCCTTATTTACTCCCTCATTGGCAGAATCCAAACTTCCTTTGTCCTCGAGATAGCTATGATATGGGGGTTCCCTCGCTCCAGTCTCTATGCAGATTTCTGTATAGTTCCCAACTGCTCGGACAGATGTCGCCGAATGTACCATTTTCTCTACATAATATTTAGAGGAAAAATTTTTTTCTTGTAGGCTTCTCGTAGGTTGAAGGTTGGCATTCATCACAATCTTGAAAATTTCATTTAATAAAGATATATGTTATTATTATTATATTTGCGGCAACGTTCCAGAGTGGAAGATACTCTGAGTATCGCCCAAGTGTAAGGCCACCATTCAGAATTAAAATGGCTATAGCCGTGTCTGGCGAGTACATCTGAATAGCCAGATTTTTCCCCACCGTCCTCTTCCCCAAAACCTTACTCCTCACTACCTTCAACCTCACAACCCATTCCAATTGGGGATGCCATAGAATCACTGGCTTGGGATAGTTGGGACTCTTGTGCGGTGTTATAATTGTAATAATGAATAATTATAATTGACCAGAGTTAAGTTTTGACTTGACTTGTCACTTCAATTTTCTTATGTTTATTAAATATTTTGTCTTTGCTTAACTAAGTACCATCCTGTACTTACAACATTTACACATCTTTTATGATTTCACGTAACGTTTTTAGTTAAATTGGATGTTAGTTCGTTTATAAATAAACCATATTTAAAATATGATTTATTATATATATATATATATATATATATATGTATGTGTATACATATGTATGTGCAGGTGTATGTATGTATGTGTTGGTATATGTATATGTGTATGCTTGGATGTGTATGTGTGTATATATATGTATATGTGTGTATGTATATATGTGTATGTGTATGTGCGTGGACATGTATGTATATATGCATGTGTGTATCTATTCACGTACATGAGTGCTTGCATGCACATGCACATATATTAATAAAAGAATAAGGTTATGTACATTTTTATAATCTTTTTAAAAATATTTTTATAATCTTATGCTAAATTACTCCACTTTTCCTTTCTATTGTGTACTTTCTACTTCCTATTTTTTCTACTTTCTACTTTTTATTTAAATTTTTTCCAACTTTTAGCACCATTTATATTAAATCCATATGTTTACACTTTACTTTAAACTTTAAATTTCATACATAAGGACAAAACTCCATTGGTCACCATGAAACAGGCAGCCGCCTAGTATGGTGATTCAATAATCTACTTTATGTAAATGCCACAATTATTAACATGTATTATATAAATAAATAAAAATAAAATAATTGTTTTAGTAATTTATATTTGTAACACCATTATGTATGCATTTATATTCGGATATCGCTTTGCGCACAAATACCCAGATTGCTTGCTATTGCGCGCCGCCTGGAAACTATTTAGCCATCCAATATTTCTTCGAGCTCACAACAGTCTCTAAATTTGGAGATGTATTGGCTCTAATTATTTGGGGCAGCTGGGACTCTTCTACAGTTACATATACCACAAAAAACCATATATTTTTCTAAAACTCGATTGATATCAAACGAGATTGGCGGCCAAAAGCCATCAACATCGAAAAGAACAAACACTTTGAGAAGGCCTCAGAAAACTAACTAGAATCAGTTGTTTTTGTATCGTTTTTCATTTGTATACTGTTTAGATTGTATCAAATCAACCAGAGATTTAACTGAATACCATCACAATAATATTACAATACATTAACTACTAAGAGCCGCACACTATAAAATGAGGCAATGTCTTCATTTCCCTTAGAACTTTATAAGGCGAGAGACGCGTACGGAAAACTATCTCAACCAGAATACTTGAATAAAATGCATAATTCATAGCCGTCAGCTTCCGTATAGCTGTGAATAAAACTCAGATATCCAACGTGGCAGCTTCAAGTGGGAACACTCTACTGAAGTTACACCAATCTTTGGTCGAAGATTGCATTTGCCACTCCTATTCCAGGACTCGGGACACTGACTTTAAATTGCATAGACAATGTTCCTATCTCCAACGGCACCTCATAAAAAAGAAACAAGTCAAACTATCCGAAGATATTAGCATCTATTTCATTACTTTATTCTTTTTGCCTAGGGTTCTACTTCAACTTGAGGTGTTAGATTTCAGATTTCTATTTCCAGCGCGTTATTGAAGGGCGAAGTATAAAGTCGCGGGGTTCATGTTCAATATGCTTTATATCCGGTGGAAAATCCTACGTGCAAAGTAAATAAATGTGGGCCTTTCAAGGACAGATTGAAGATTTCTAGAACGTGCTGTGTGCGAATTTTATTTTTATGTTTTTACATTGAATATTTTTTATATCAAACCACCCGGAATATTGGTGGTATTTGGAAAAAATGGGTTCATTACACAAGTCACTTTAGATATTCGCATGAAATATTCAACGATTATATTAAGTCTTTACTGGTTTGATATATTATGTTATCTATAGACGAACTTCTTCTATTTAAAGGTATAACAATATTTTTGAAGTCTTTGTTTAAAAATTCATTATTAAATTTACACTTAATTTTAAATTCCGTAATACTATGTGTGAAAATTCTTTTTTTTTACTTTTGCGTTAAAAAATACCCTTTTGGAACCTACCTAATAACGTTATTATTTTAAGTTTTCTTTATTCATTGAAATTTTTTTTTACAAAAGTTGGGAATTTTTCGACCGCCATGCTAGGCACATGCCTGTGTTGTGGTGGTCGATTCTTTGAAGAATGTGTGAGAGTATTAAGAAAATATATACATAAAATAATATAATATTAAAGAATATTATGGAATACAAAATATTATAAAAGAATTAAAATTTAAGAGTATAAAATCAAAGTAAGTACTATACGGTAAGCACATGAGAAAGGATTTTTATGTTGAAAATCTACATTATCTACATTATTTAACACCATTTTTTGTAGAAATAAATGTTGGGCTTTATGCTTCAAGTTCGACGAATTACATTGTACAGCTGTACAGAAAGTATGTAGTATATAGTATAGTTGTTCATGTTTCAGTCCGGCGAATACTAAATTATAATTATTGTTACCATGGTTTATTGCTGGGAAGTACACATGGGACTTCGTCGGATTCAATACACAGTGGTGCCAAACAGATATTATTGATAAAATGTTAATAAAAACAATTATTATATAAATACTAGCTGATCCGGCGAACTTCGTACCGCCTCAGAATCAAAAACTGTTGTCAACTTATTAGCTGAATTGATCTAAATTGTTTCTCCCTGCGTATACCATACCTTGATGTAAATTGTTTCTCCCTGCGTATCCTTTCCCCTCTCGCGTTCCTTCTCCCTCTCCCCACTCCACTTCTCCCCTTCCCCCGTCCCGCTTACCCCCCTTCCTGAGTTCCTTTCCCCCCTCCCCCCTCCCCCGGTTCACAGTTCAATATTATACCCCTTACAATATTGCTGCAGTTCTTTCAAAATAGGAGAATTCGTTCCATACAAAATGTATGGGGAAAATAATTTTCTTCGGAGTGGAACACCCTTTACTTTTAGGGGCATGAAAAATAGATGTTGGTCGATTCTCAGACCTACCAGATAAGCACACAAAATTTCATCAAAATTGGTCCAGCCGTTTCGGAGGAGTATGGCAACAAACACCGTGACACGAGAATTTTATATATTAGAATATATATTTTAATTGTTCAACATTTCAAAATATCAATAAAGCCGCCAACAACGCAACTCTAAAAGTAACCTTTTTTTTAGAAGATACAAATAATATCATCAAAATGATAAAATCTGGGTGTCACTCTGCTGAGAAATCAACGTTTAAAATCGAATTGACTGAATTCAATGATATAGTAATGAGACCTGAATAAACCAAAATACTTAAATTGGTGTTGTCTGACAGACTAGCTGATATCGTTAGTCAGAAGAAGTGGCATTACACAAAACGCAAATGTAGTAAACTAACAAGCAATAGAAAGAACAACGCAAATGTAATATTTCATTTCTCTCGACGTGCATAATAAAAACAAAGTTATTATTCTGTCATGGATATTCATTATATAACAACAAAACTGCACGTTCGTCCAGTTGGTTGTTCTACAGGAAAATCCAAAGCAACAAAACAAAATGATATTTCGCAGGCTCCATTGGGCGGGGAATTTCCAACCTGGCACTCTCTAAACTCCAAACCTTCTCTTTTCATTACGGTCGGTAATATGTTCCTGGTCGGTAATGTGTTGTGCAGAAAACTTCTATACCCCCATGTACTTGGAGCACTTTTAATGGTTTGCGTATTTCACAGACGTAAAAACAATATTGCTTTATTCGCAACATACGTAATGCTAAGTTAATAATTTCCTACTTTATTCACGCTCCTTGCGGATTACGCCTGCAGGCAAAGTGAATGAAAAACTAAGACTCGTCGAAATATTATCAACATTATTTACAAAAACCTGCAAATATGATATTTTACTAACAAGCTACTTACAAATGATACCACATTCACGTTTTGATGTTTATTTTTAAATAACGTAGGTGTAAATAGTCTTTGCTTATATTATACATTTTAGCCTTACTAAAAAACCCCGTGAAAATTTTATTTAATTGATAAACGAGCGGGTACGTGAAAACATTACTAATTAAAATATTGTTTATCGAAAAACATATGCATTGTTTACACAGCCAGAGGGGGTAGTTTATCTCATATGTATGACTGTCTTGTTAATGATTTATGTACGAAATTTGGAATTTTTCCAAAGTATTTTGAATGTTCTATATATTATATTGATTATGTTTTGAAGATGTCGTAAAAATCTAATATATAAAATTCTCGTGTCACGGTGTTTGTTACCATACTCCTCCGAAACGGCTGGACCAATTTTGATGAAATTTTGTGTGCTTATCTGGTAGGTCTGAGAATCGACCAACATCTATTTTTCATACCCCTAAAAGTAAAGGGTGTTCCACTCCGAAGAAAATTATTTTCCCCATACATTTTGTATGGAACGAATTCTCCTATTTTGAAAGAACTGCAGCAATATTGTAAGGGGTATAATATTGAACTGTGAACCGGGGGAGGGGGGAGGGGGGAAAGGAACTCAGGAAGGGGGCTTAGCGGGACGGGGGAAGGGGAGAAGTGGAGTGGGGAGAGGGAGAGGGAACGCGAGAGGGGAAAGGATACGCAGGGAGAAACAATTTAGATCAAGGTATGGTATACGCAGAGAGAAACAATTTAGATCAATTCAGCTAATAAGTTGACAACAGTTTTTGATTCTGAGGCGGTACGAAGTTCGCCGGATCAGCTAGTTACCTTATAGATTTGTGTATTTGAAATACACTTTAGAATAAAAAAAAATGACATATTTTATGATTCAAACACGGAAAAAATGGAAAAAAATTCTCGCCATAACGTTTTTGGCCAAAATGATTTTGGAAGGAAACTGTCACCTCACTTTTTCGTCATGCATATTATAAAAAAATAATAAAAAATTTCTAAGTTCGCTTTAATGAACAAAAAATTACCTAAAAATAAACCGACAATTAAAACGGATTCCTTGCATCTCTAAAGACGTTAATTTCTTTGATTCATTTATGAACACATGTATTAGATATTATTTAAAAAGAAAAATACACCACTTTCATGAAATTCTCGTAAAATAAAGATCCCTAAATGTAAATCTGAATTTTCACGTATCATGTATCATGTAAAATAATTTTCTGACAATTTTACTTTCAAAGTACAATTATTATGCTTATAACTTGACTAAAACTTATGAAAAACCACAAAAAACACGATAAATATATCAGTTATATGAATATAAGAGTGAATTGATCACTATAATAGAAATCATTTAGTAAAATCGCAATATTTACTTACAAAATTCCCGCCATAAACAAACCAAACTGTTTTTTTCTGCTCGGGCCACGGAATACAAATGCCCAGGCGTGTCAATAACGCCCCTGGCGGAAAAGAATTAAAACAACCATTTTTACGAAGTAAATAGACGTAATACGAAGAAAGCTTATAAGTAATAGATACGTTTTAAGATTTTCACGGCCAAAACTATTTTCGTTATTTGTTTTTGGGGTGTTAAGCCGTGTTGCGCTACCTCCTTTTTTAGCCAACGTTTCGAACAGCGTTGCGGTATCCATCATCATAAAAAATAAAATAAAATTACACATCTACCGGATCTGCCAAATCTGCCCTGATGATGGACACTGAAAACAACACAAAGAAAAATGCAACGCTGTCCGAAACGTTGGCTAAAGAAAGAGGTAGCGCAACACGGCATAACACCCCAAAAACAAATAATTATTAGTAATAGTTCGTGTTTTAGTTTATACGTGGTTTATTCATGTTGTTGCAGTAACACATCGGCCGTGAAAGGTTTTTTTTTAGTAAGGCTGCACAGCCTTACGAAAAAACCCCGTGAAAATTTTATTCAATTGATAAACCGCCGCGGGTGTGAAAACATTACCAATTAAAAAATTGTTCACGGAAAGAAATATACATTGTTTACACAGCCTGAGAGGGTAGTTTATCTGATGTGTACGAGAGATATTAGTACGCAATGGCGTCTCTAATTCTATAATACTATGCTTACATGTACTATCTGATTTAAATAAACTATTTGTTTTGAGTTCATTAGTCGCTCATTTTCCTGTTAATCTTAACCATACAATAAAATTTAAAAAATCCGAGAAGTGAAACCTTCAGAAAACCAAAGTAGACAAGAGTGGGGACGCTACGAGCACTGTACAAATAGGAGACCAATTACAACATATCATTCTCTCGCAGGCTAAATCCTGTAGAGGTGTGTTTGTCTATTTTTAGTGTTGCTATTTTTCGTTTCATCGAGTTTCAAATTACAATGGTGACGAAGAAGTTTTCACTTAAAAAACAGGGTGTGTAATTCACACGCGGTAGAAACGAAACCTTAAACTAATGTAGGCAAGAGTGGGGAGGCTACTAAGCACCGCATAAAGAGGAGACCGATTATACTTTCTCATTCTATCACAGCCTTAATCCTATATATGTATGTGTTTGTCTCTTTTTAGTGTAGCTATTTTTCGTTTCATGGAGTTTCAAATCACAACGGTGGTAGAAAGTTTTCACTTCAAAAACACTAAATACCGAAAAGAGATTTCCATTTATCACTTTATCATACAATGCTAACGAAAATTAATAATGTAAACATTCCAAGAACCTACGTGATATTTTATATATCACGCCCGTTAGTCATTTTATGTACTTCGTAGACAACGTAAGAACAGGGTATGGCGCACGGTACGTCGAACCCAACCGACCAACCTCTCTGTTTACGTTAAATTTCCCTATAATGAGACCATTAATGCTCTGAAATAACGAGGATACCTGGACCCGCCTGCAAACTGCATATTCGAATATTCCGTTGTTGCAATGCAAAAAGATAAGGTATCAAACTCGAGAATGCTACCACAAATTCTACAAAATAGTTTTCTGATAGGAATGAAAGGAATCTCTACGTATAGTTTTAGTCTTCCTCATTTAACAAATAATATATTTAAATTCACGATGCAGGTTAAGATCCAGTTTGGTACTTCAATTTTTTTTTAAGAAATCTGAATTGTAATAATAATAAGAGTTATTAATGTCCCGGTTAGTACTTACCAAAATGGATTCTAAAATTGCATGAAGCAGGTATTTCATTGGCAAATGTGACGTAAGTACATAGATGTATTGAACACGATAAAATAAGGCTTTTGTGGCGAATCTCGAATTGTGACAAGAGATGCATGTTTCATCGTATTTTTTTATGATGCTGTTGATACGTCTATTGTTAATCGACGGGTAATAAAATTTCGTGATTGAGAGCCTGAAAAAGCCATGAAACACGCAGCGGATGTCTGATCACTGCCACAGACGATAAACAAACTCGTCAACGATTAGGAACCATATTGGAATATCCAAGAATGTATCGGCTTCATTATTGAACAATTAGAATCGCGTAAGATCTGTACGCGGTGGGTATCATGCTATCTCACAGACGAGAACAAACAGCGTCGCTGCGGAGGCTCTGCGAAACCTGAAGTTTGAACCGATTCCACACCTTCCTTACTCCCCCGATCATGCGCTTTGCGATTTTTATTTTTTTCATGGGACGATAAGGTGAGGCAGCTGTCAAGTCTTGGGTTCGAGAAAACTAGAAAGAATTTCTGAATTATTTGGGCTTAAATATTGTTTCAATAAACACAACAGTTAAATCTCTATAAATAGTATGAAATAACAAATAACATGTAATATTGTTAATACCGATGGCTTGTGTCATACCTACATTTCAATATAATGACTGGTGAGGCGTGACGTCACTAACCATTCAATGATACCAACTTTACAGTGTGTTTTAACGAGAGGTTTAAAAATGCACTTTTTATATATTTTTAAGAACTCTACGTTTAATATTATGAAATAAAACTTATATATTCAGAATCAGCGTTTATTGGTCTGTATGAACATATTTTTTAAAAGCGATAATATTTTTCATTGGAGATCCTTATTCACAAAAAATGCCACGGCCGAGAATTGAACCCCGATCAACTGGTTGGAAGGCAACTCTGCTGATCATTACACCACTGAATATTATAAGAATGGCGGCATTAATTCTTATAATGAATTACAATAAGAATTATTTGCTTTTTAACTGTAGAATGTTACAAACATCATAATTGTTTGATAATGTCTAGTTGACCTGCTCGCTTTAATCATTACTTCACTTAGCGTTTGATTTTTTTCGACTTATTTGTAACTTTTATCAACCCGTCGTTTCCTATTTCTATGTTTTGTTTTTATAACACAATATACATTGATTTCTAAGCCAATTCTAAGTTTGTATCTCTTCGTCTTTTCCCACAACACTACTAGGTAGGTAATAAGCCTCTTATACCTGCATAAATAATATAAATAACTCACGTAGCATTTATCAAGAAGTGTTTTTTAAATGCACTTTTTGTGTCAATACTGATTTACATTTATTTTATCTTTAAATACAAATCCATAAATTATTCAACGTCGTTAATTTTTTCATGAATGATTATCGTTATTATATTTCATAATAGAAATAACGCCGAAACCGTCCAAAATGATACAATAAGAATTATGTTAAAATACAATCAAGTCGTTCAAAGGCTATCTATTCAGATTCATTATTTAAATCCTTTTGCTTAGTTTAAGAGACAATTGAAGCTGTTTCAATGAAGCTTCAAATTTTAATTTGGGACTTAAGAAAACGAAATATTTGTTTAGACAGATTATGCATAGCATTAGTGAGCAAGGGCCATAATCCGGCCAATTTTCAAGCACTTTTGGATTAAAATTCCCTCGAAACTTTGTCCTTTTACGTCTTTAGCAAGATTTCAATAGAATTAAGCTTATATTAGGATGAGTAAGAAAATGACTCGAAATCTTGTCTTAAATTTTACGAGAAATTGTTGAATGTCTGCCGGTCCTGCGACATTAAATTTAACTTCTCATTAAACATACTTTATGCTTTTTTTCTCTGCAACTCCACTTAAAACTTTTTCTGTCCCACGATATGTTCAAATTTTCTGTGAAAAAGACGCTGCCGCTGAGTTAAACTTTTTAATACTCGTGCTTGCAATTAATATCTTAGTGTTAAAATTCTGGACAGAACAATTCATACCAAAATATTAACCTGTCTTCTTCTAACACAGCAAACTTATTTTTTGGCACCATTTTGATTTAAATTTATAAATTACTTCGTTTTTACCACTTTTATTATTTACAAAACCAACATGTTTCGTGAGCAATGCTCACTTCTTCAGGGTTCATTGTCTATGTCCATTCTTTTTCAATTGACACCATTGTCTACGTCTATTATTTATAATTAGTATCAATAAAAAAACCCTGAAGAAGTGAGCATTGCTCACGAAACATGTTGGTTTTGTAAATAATAAAAGTGGTAAAACGAAGTAATTTATTAATTTTAATTAACCTATCTGTTTAACCTAACAAGGTTTCTCATCGGAATTTGCTTGCCTAAACTCTTTTTGCTCTGGTATTTTTCATCAGCATAACATTTAAAGATAAACAATATATTGTACGTGTTTATTGAAGGATTGCCGTTACATGAAGCAAATATCTGCGTCATTATTTTAATCTCCTGGACAAAATCTTAACGTTGATCAAGATTACATTTTTTAACATTTGAGTGGTGACATGGTTTTTGTGTAACGTAACTGGTGACGAACGGCCTAAGAGGCCGCTGCCTTATCCGGTCTACAGCATTGAAATTAGGTAATGTAGCTTACAGCAGTCTTTTAAAACAGTTTAATAACAAATAAAACGATAAAATAAAACTAATCAATAAACTATAAATGTAATTTTTAATGAAGAAATTGTCATTACAAAGTATGTAGTAACTAAAATCTAGAGATGAGATCAGTAATCACAAACAAACAAAAATATATCAAAATATTATACCAAAAATACTTATTTCCCTTACATTATACTAATCAATAAACAAACAAAAAATAATGCTCTAATCATGTATCATTTTACAGAACTGGCATGGGGCAAACTTTGGTAATTTTTATTGGCAGTCAGGGTATAATTGTTTGGCACATTGCAAGCATACATGTTTTTTTATACAAATTACATTGGTAATTCGATTTGCGATTTAACTTCGGAGGACAACCAGCACAGGTTTTTCGTATTTTTGACCCGTCATTGGAGTTTTGTGGATCAGGTGGCAAATCAGAACCCAAAATACGCACGCATACAAAGTTACGTAACTGGTGACGTAAGGTCTGAGAGACCGCTGCCGAACTTTACATCGACGTAATTTACCGATTTGGGACTGCGCGACGCGAATATCCTTCTCTACGGCGTGGACGCAACTAAAATCGAAGCTACTCACTCAGGCGTTGGAACAAAGCAAGCGCGGGGAAGGGGGTGAAATGACGTTTCACTGACGCTGCGCGGCCTGAGAGACCGCTTGTCACTAGTTAAAGGTTTAATTCTGATTTAACATTGATTTTGAGTGTGCTCTATATTAAAACCGAATTCCCGTAATGTTATTTTATTAATGGTTAGAAATTCAAGTTTTTGGCTTATATACTTTGACCTTTAATCTAGCATGATGACGTTATTTTCGTGGGAAACCTTGGCACTCAACAAAAATTTAAATTAAGCCTGTATTATGAAAATTTATGTACGGGACTTGGATAAATTTAATGTTAATCCTCACAGAATAAAGGACTTTAATGGCGCCTGATCCGGTATGTTTAGCATACAATTAATTCGCGGCGAGGAGTCACGCGGTAAATATTGAAGAATTCCAGATAAATTGAATTGACTTAAGCGCAAAGAGTAAATCACGGTGCCGAGGAGGAGCTAGCAGCGAGCACCGAGCAGCAGGATATAATCCAATTAAGAAGGAAGCAGCCAGCGAGCGAGCGACGCCCGACTATCAGGCCAAGTCAACAAGAGTAGTATGGTTGACTGTGTACTGGCTATGGAAATATATTGAAGCGGGGAACTGGAGGATGCAGTGGAAAATTGAAATCAGTAAAGTTACTTAAGAAGTGTTAAAAATGCCATTCTTCAAATTATGTTTTATACGTCTTGGGGTCAATGTCCAATTGATCCTAAAGGCCTCGTCAAACAGACAACGTAATTTACGCGGCGTAAATGACGACTTAACGACACGTACTTTCTGTTTTAACGGCTTCGGCGTACAGCAGAGCGTACAGCAGAGCGTACGTCAGAGCATTCGTCACGATGTCCAGCGGCTCAGATGAAGATGAGTTGTTACTACTGTGTGCATTATCACGTTCACATAATAATAGAATATGGGTGCACGATATGAATAAGAAGAGGACAGAATTTGGAGAATATCATCGTTTATGCCGGGAGCTTTCATCACACGAAGATAGCTTCACGGCCTCCGTAGTCCAGTGGGTAAGACTCTTGACTCACAATCCGGAGGACGCGGGTTCGAACCCGGCATGCGCAAATAAATTTTATTGATTAATTTGTGTTATTTCACAATTAATTCATTTAAAATAATATATAGTATATTTGCGGCATGTTCCAGAGTGGAAGATACTATCAGTATCGCCCTGATGTAAGACCACCATTCAGAATTGAAACGTTGCTTGAAAATGGCTTTAGCCGTGTTTGGTGACCAGATCTGAATAGCCAGGTACTTCCCAACCTTCCTCTTCCCCACCTCCTTCCCCTCCCCACAACCTTCAGCCTCACAACATACCCCAATTGGGGATGCCATAGTCTCACTGGCTCCAGACGGGAGCAGTTGAGATTCTTGTGCGGTATTCACTGTAAAAAAAAAAAAAAAAGCTTCTTTCAATACTTTCGTATGTCACAAGTGTGCTTCGAAGAATTGCATTCCCTTCTGCAAAACCAAATAAGCAAATGCACCACAAACTGGAGGGAGCCTATTTCGACAAGAGAAAGGCTAGTTATTTGTTTAAGGTAAGAATCGATTTATTTTCTCAGTAGGCCTCTATATTTTTTATTGATACAAACTTAAATAAAATCTTAATATAAACTTAAATAAAATCTTAAATATAAATTTATACTATTTTTATATGCACTGTTACTTATTTCATACAAACGAGGATGTTTTCGGACACATTCAATTAATTTTTCAATAATCATTTTTATCACAGTCGAGCAAGAACGCCCGGCGTAAAATAAAATCTTTTAAAAAAATACAACGCGACGTCCTAATGCCGCGCTAGAGCGTAGCGTACTGGTACGCGCTCGCTCTGTTTGACCGGTTCAGACAAGTTCAGTACAACACAACGCGGCGTTAGTACGCGGCGTCAGTCCGGGCGTATTTTACGCCGTACGCCGCGTAAATTACGCGTTCTGTTTGACGAGGCCTTAAGGGCCGGCCGCCTCCAGTTCTTACCCTTCCAAAAGCTGCAGTTCGTTACAGGTCGACATCCCTTCTCATCTATGGATGTGTTTGAACCGAGAATGCCACGGGGCACGTCACTAATGACATGTCTGTCACCCTACGACATTCCACAATTTATTTGTATTTATCCGACGACCGGCGTAGTCCAGCGGTAAGGCTCTTAACTCGCACACCGATCGAATCCCGGCGTGGCAAATAAATTTCATTTGATTAATTTCTGTTACATCACAATTTATTTATTTAAAATAATATATAGTATATTTGCAACACGTTCCAGGGTGGATGATGCTCTCAGTATCGCCCTGGTGTAAGACCACCATTCAGAATTGAAACGTTGCTTGAAACGGCATTAGCCGTGTTTGGTGACCAGATCTGAATAGCCACGTACTTCCCCACATTCCTCTTCCCTATCTCCTTTCACTCCCCACTACCTTCAGCCTCACAACATACCCCAATTGGGGATGCCATAGTCTCACTGGCTTCAGACGGGAGCAGTTGGGACTCTTGTGCGGTATTCATATGAAAAAAAAAATTGTGCGGCAATTATCCCATCAGAGGTGTAATACTCCACATATATGTGTAGAACCGTATTTTTTGAAGTGAAACTTCTTTAACACTGTTGTGATTTGAAACTCGATGAAACGGAAATGACACCAAAAAGAGACAAACACGTACATCTATAGGATTTAGTCTGCGAGAGAATGAGATAGAATGAAACCTAACCGCATTTGCCGCTTTGATTATGTGCTCACCTTTCAAGGTTCCTATTGGTTGAGATTACGTGGTGAAGGTTTCACTTCTACCACTTGTTAACTGCACTCGAATTTTTTTAATTAATCTTAATAGTACAATTACGTAACGTCATCAACGCGAAAATATCTCATGTGCCAAGGAGGAGGAAAATTAGGAGTTAGGAGTCAGAGAGATGGTTTTTAAAGCCTCGATGACACACGGCGAGTTACAAGCTACTATCTACTAAGTTTTAAAAGCGGGTAAATCGGCGAGTGAGATTGTCATGATGACACACAAAACTGTCCACTCGTTCAGAAGCGTAGGAAACTGAGGCCGCTGCTAGCGCCAGTAACAAGAATAACGACTCTAATCTCTCTCTTCTTCAGATATTTGACAGTCGAAATCAGCTGTTTATCGGAAGCCAAGTTGGAAACATAAATAAACCAATCACGAGCAAGCGGAGCAAGCGTGTAGGCGAGTAAAGTTGACGACCTTTTAACTTTTTTTCGTAGATTGTCAACAATCTGCTAGCGCTGCTAGTTAGCAAGTAACACGTTGATACTGGGCGAGTTTACTAACAGATAGTGAATTTCCCAGATAGTAGCTTGTGAACTCGCCGTGTGTCATCGAGGCTTAAAACATTACAAATACTGTTCAGTTTCTAAATACACGACATGAATCGTGTAACATTTTAGAGCAATCCTCCTGATAAAAAGGCGGAGAAACGTATGCAAATAACATAGTAATAAAACATAAAATTTTTAGAAAGAGTAAGGAACGGGAAAAATTATATAAAAAAAACATATATTGTTTCGGCTTAGAGGTTATAATCTCTGGCAATTAACTTCTGCGTAAATACAATGGCAATAAATATAAAGGGTAAGTCAAACTCACGGAAGAGGAGCAGGTTCTTCTGGAACGTAATTGTTTTCTTGATGAGATCACCATTTAGTTGCAGTTCACTTTTTAAAAACTGAATTATTGTTAATGCTAATAGTTTTGCAAGAATGCGCTGCGACAAGATAGTTGCGGTAGTTTTATGCGAGTTAGGTATAACTATGACTGCGTCCGGCTGTGATGATTGTTAACATTAACTTCGAGCATCAAATAATCTCGATATAATCGGAATCGTGACAGACGGGAAAAAACGCGGGGAGCGGGGAAAAGGAGATATTTATTGCCATAGGAAATAAATAATACTTAAGTCCAAAATAAACACAAAAGCAACCCGCCGAGTGCAGCCAATATACTAGGCGCGAACATATATGTAAAAAATAATACATACGAAAGAGAATAGAAAATAGAAAAAATCGATAAAAAAGAAGAAAGGAGAAAAGGGATATCTAATATTATTATTTACAAATAATATTATATACAGTTTTTTTTTCAGTACCAGATTTAAATGTCCGGGTTAAATTTTCCCCACAGGAAAAACTAAACCCTTTCACACACTTCCCCATGTGATCGTCTAGTCAATCCACGTTATGCAATTGAACTTTATAAGTAAGTATTATAAATACAAAACAATACAAGAACAACATGTGAACCTACCAGAGACCAAGTGGGTAAATAATTCACCGACTCCAGGTATTTTCATATCAGATTGTTCGGCTCTGTGGAATTCCTAATTGAACCTATAAATCCTACTGATCCCTCAATATAAATATTTAAAAAATCTTTTGTATTTAAATTTATTTATTTAAAATGACTGATTTTTGCATTTTTATATATAAATTCTTTGACAAATCTAATATGCCTAAATTTTGAATCAGAGACCTAGGTATAATGCCAGAAGCCGAAATAACAAATGGTAATATTTTTATAGTCTGACAATGCCAAATTCTTTTAATCTCATTTCCTAAATCTGTGTATTTTCTTATTTTTTCAGAAACAGTTTTTTGAATATTACTATATATATCTAATATTATTATTTACAAATATATAATATATTATTTTATAATAATTGCTGGTATTAACAAGGCAATTAAAAATTTACACGTTCGGCGTTAAAGGTGGATTTGTTTGTCATGGTTGATTTTCACCTTTTTAGTAAATTGATTTTGCCATTTTTCTCAACCATATAATAGTTTCCCTTTCACAGAGACGCATCACTCATTAGTTGATGTTTAAGCAGTTTTTTTCATCCCTCTGATATGAATTACAGTAAAATCACGCTAAAGAAAGATGAAGACTGACGTCAACGATTGATTTTATACACTAATGATTTACATTGTACTATCGAGTTAATAATAACTTTACTTAATATTAAATTAATATGAAGATAGAGTATCTCTTCAAGGATCTAATAATAGTTTAGTACCTAAAAATTAAAGCGAAGGAAGCGAATTATAGATTCACTAGCTGGTTCCCGGCATGCGTTGCAGTGCCATATTCAAATAAATAAATTGTTTCTCCCTGCATGTCCTTTCCCGTGCATCCCCGTTCCCCTCCCGCATCCCCTACCCACCTGCTTCCACCTTCCCCGCCCACCCGCTCCACTCTCCCGCTCCCCCGTCCAGCAAACTCCCCTCCCGCGTTCCATATATTCAGTCCCAGTACATTCAGTTTTCAAACAGCTCGCGTACCACCTATTATAATTTTTTTATTCAAATTTTCATTTTTCGTAATAAAATTTGGTGCCTATTTAAAATATCTATTATTTAAAAAATCCATAGACAATTCTTTTAAAACAAAAAAAAACAGCGGCCTACTAAATTCAATTTCATCAAACGCGCGAATTGTCAAATCTGCGAAGTTGAAATAGTCGTTAAGTTTTCTGAAATCATTCAATTTTCTGCGCAATTTTCTTTCCGTAAGAACCCACAAAGTATTAGAAAACATTAAAAAACAGTTAAAAAAAGATTAATGAAATAGGTTAAGTCGTTCTGAAGTTATGGCGTGACCAATAAAAACAGGGATTCATTTTTATATATACAGCGTGTTAAGGGACGTACTTGACTTACTTTAACCGACATTATTTGGAGTAAAAAATGTAAATGAAATTTTGGTCTCCGGTGAAATTTTTGATGTTTTTTTTTTTTCTCTAAAAAACATTAAAAAATGGTAGCTGTTGGACAGTTGGAGGCGGGGTTAGGGGTTGGTCGGTTAATCGGCTAAGTGACCAGTGACGAAATGTGGAAGAATTTTTTTTTGTTTGATTTTAAAGAAAAAAAAATTGAAAAAAAAAGTCATCGTAAAAGTCATCGGAGACCAAAATTTCGTTTATATTTTTTACTCCAAATAATGTCAGGAATCACTGGTTAAAGTAAGTCAAGTACGTCCCTTAACACCCTGTATAGATAGTCTGATATTATGTTGCAGGTGTAAGATGATTTTAAACCCGGCTAAATTGAATATAATTGTGGCGACACATCATTATTATCTTCGCCATCAAAAGAACATACGAGAAACATCTCCTAATATTCGCGCCCATCGGCAAACCTACTTGCCTAGGTACCTTCGTACCTATACTGGCCGCGATGTACTTTCTCGCCTCCCGTGCCAGCCCGACGATAATAATATCGCCCCGCCTAGAAAGGTCTCGAGACAGTACCGTACAATATCTGTACGGCGCCGAATATTCTCGTCAACTGCCGAAGTGGCTCGTATTACCTACCGCGAGGTAGTTACTCTACCGCGGCTATATAAGCAGCCGATCGCTCGCCCGCTGCAGTTCAGTCTCACATTAATCATCGGTCAACATGTAATAAGTGCTCCTGCATGGTATCGCTACGCTCCAGGGCAGCTTCCTCGAGGTCCATCACCACGTCTCAGCTACAAGGCCCATCGTGTCTTCAGCTCCTGAGATCAGCTCCATCCCGCGACTTACAAGGCTTGCGTCACCTTCAGTCCAGGGATCAGCTCACCACTTCATGGCACCCCGAAGCCCACCGTGCTTCGCTGCCATGGAAACACGCTCCGCCTCACCTGGACTACCTGCTGGTGGCTCAGCTCACCGAGCCACACACCGTTCACCTCCGCGACTTAAAGCGTCGAGCAACGGCCTGGAAGATAGGTCATCTCCACCGCCATGGTGTCGAGCAACTCGCTGACCTTCACCGCACCGTCTCCATCACACCGCACGCCTGCAGCATCTCATCATCCGGCACCTCGCATTACATCATGTTACCGCTTTACCGACCTCCGCTACGTAGCCCAATAAACGACTGACTCACCACTTCGACCTGACGACTTTCATTTCTGTCTCCCGCTCCCTCATAATATTGGCATATTGAATACTAGCTGACCCGGACACGCGTTGCTGTGGTTAATAAAACACAACTTCGCATCCACTAGATGGTTATCCAACCTTTATAACCACCGCCGTCTTTGAGTTTATCGCGAAGAGACAGACAGATGCCGCGGAGGACTTTATTTTATAATACGTAGAGATGGTGTGAAAGATTATAATAATGTGCATGAAATGCTTGGGGTAACTAACGTATTTAAGTTAATAAGGATTAATACTGTATCCGTCTAAATAACTTTTCAATTACCGCAATGTACGTGACCATTTTTTTAGAAGATATAATGGGTATAGTAAGCTATCCGTAAAAGATAGATATATGCCTTCGCGGACTTTTTTATAGATCTATAAAAGAGGAATATCCCACCATGCATTGTTTTGTTAAATATATCAAAGCTAAATGCAGAAAACCATCTTGAAGTATACTGTAATGCCAGCTCGCAGTGGAGTGGAGCTGGCAACACGGTATTGCTTCGAAGTACTTAAGCACACATTTCACACATCTGCCCTGATGATGGACACTGTAACGATGTCCGAAACGTTGGCTAAAGGAGGAGGTAGCGCAACACGGCGTAACATCCCAAAAACAAATAACAAAAATAAAACCATATCCGAAACGGGGTTTATAAGTAGGAGAGTTTGCACTTGAAAGTGTTTTTTAGAGACCTAATACTTTATTTTTTTCTAGGCTTATTAAAAAAATGACCGATATTTTTAAGGGTTAATATATGTTCTACACGCAGTATTTAATTGAATCATCTATAATACTTCTAAGCGATCAAATTTTCAATACAAAAACATATGATTTTGTATGATTTTGCATTATTTAGTATGGCTTCATCTTAATGTTAAAGTGGCGTATTGATAAGACAGAGATTCTGGGTTCGGTTCCCAGTTGCGACCGTTACCTTTTTACGTTGCGTGTTTTGAATACATTACTCCACGCTTTATTAAAGTTTC
This sequence comes from Limnephilus marmoratus, assembly GCA_917880885.1. Taxonomy (NCBI): domain Eukaryota; kingdom Metazoa; phylum Arthropoda; class Insecta; order Trichoptera; family Limnephilidae; genus Limnephilus; species Limnephilus marmoratus. The sequence continues at coordinate 28,460,448 of OU862916.1, forward strand.
AAAACTATTAAAAATATCTCATTTCCAAATATATAGAACCAACACAATGGCGTATTATCTTACCCTCTGTCAAACAATGCCATATTTCTAATTCTGATGATGTTAAGAACTGAAAATAGCAACATTGACCTATGAATTTCAGACAGAAAAGCTGTACAAAATGAATTATGTTACGGCTTCGAGATTTCTTGTTGCTTCATAATGCAGATGTTCGTTTTTATATGAATACCGCACAAGAATCCTAACCGCTTCCAACCGTCTGGAGACTAGAGACAGTGAAACTAAGGCATCTCCAATTGGGTTATGTTGTGGGGCCGAAGGAGATGAAGAATAGGAAAGTGGGAAAGTATCTGGCAATTCATATTTGGCACAAAACACGGCTAAAGCCATTTCAAGCAACGTTTTAGTTCAAATTTGTGGTCTTACACCAGGGCCATACTGAGCATCTCTTCCACTCGGAACGTTCCGCAAATATACCTTACATTATTTTAAATTATTATATGTACAACCTGGCTTCTTATGGTTACCAATGTATTGATATTTTATGTTTTATGTAAATTTTAGTTTTATATACTTAATCTTTTGTTTTATAAAATTTTTGATCTCATACTGCTTTATTATAAATTTATTATTTAATTTTTTTATTATGCTGTTAATCAGAGGTAAAGTCACATGAGGGAAATCCATAATTGGTTTTATTTTGGCTATACAAACATGTACAAACTGGAAAAATGTTAACTGTCGATTTCCCGAAAATAAATAAATAAATTAACATTATTTTTTCTTAACAGACGGACTGCAATCCTTAGAGCATAGGCGTCGTGTGGGAATGCTATCCTTGTTCTACCAGTATTACAATGGAAGATACTCCGGGGAATTAGCTTCATTGATCCCTTCGGCACCGGTGCATGGTCGGGAAACACGCCAAACGCGTGCCCAACATTTGTCACATGAGAACAGGTCGCTTCTTCGATTCGTTCTTGTGTTCAACAGCTCAGCTGTGGAATAATTTGCCGGCCTCTTTGTTTCCTCCTTCCTACAACATGGGTTTCCTCAAGACCAATATTCATTTCATTCCTCACCTTAAAAAGACCCTCCACACAGCATCCCAGATGACATAAGCCCTGAGGGATATTATTTTCCTCAAGGCCTCCTGTTTGGAGTTAATGTAAAAAAAATAATAAATTGTGAAATATCACAGTTCAATCAAATATAAAGTTTTTCGCATTGATATATTAACTATAGATCAGCCCTCCCATACCCAATTCCAATCCCAAAGTGAAACAACCTGAGATTTTATAATACAACTACCCATCGAATTCCATTGCATCTCTTGCGTGACGTACCTAGTTGTTTTACTGGGAAGAAGTTAAACATTTTTTTATCAAATGTTACTTATCTCGGTACGCTGCCTCGAGTTCATAATATGTTATGTATCTACATATTTTTTTAGATATTCATATAACTGATTAAATTGTTAATAATTAAGTCCACGATAGCCCATACATAAAATGTTTCTAACTGCTTGAAATTTGTATTTTAAAAATGATCTTCACAAAGCTAGTAATTCCGTTACCGCGAAAACCAATTAGCTCCACGCAGACCAACCAAAGGTACAAACCAATGCTTCTTGCGATCTTTTGACTATGAGATAATAGACTTTCTTTTTGATAAATGTTTTCGTAAACCAATATTTTTGGTTCCGGTGTCATTTTTAAGACCTACACGCCCTGTCTAGATATACTTGGTCGAAGGTTTTTCGCATGCCTGGATATGAGCCGTCTACCACGGATATCGTCATCCGTTCTGTTTTATATTAAGGTTACCATGAAAATAAGTAAACTTATGTACCTATTGCTTTTAAATGTCGATCGTCCAGTGAGATTAGTCAGACACCTTCGAAAAATCGAAATTTGAGTTTAATACGCGGTATATGTAAAAATGTACCATCTATCTCTTAAAATACTCAAATTTCTCATACACAAAATCAAATATGATGATTAAAAACTTGTAGTGAATTAAACCAAATGTTGGTGTCTTCTGGGTCACTTGTAGGTTATTTCAAAATGTAGGTACTTCTGTAGGTTATTTCCACGGACATATGAATATATCTGGACCTGCCCTAAGTGATAAAAACGTATTATTTCCCCCTCCACATGGCGCCGGCTGTAGCTCCTCCTTGGAACCGGCTCGCTCCATGGGGAGGGGATATAGCCTCGCTTGAATCTAAAATGTGTGACGTCATCATTCTTGCCGTGAACAGCGAGAAGCTGACATCCATACATTTAACGAAATAACGGCAGCTTGTGCTATACAATATATCTACGTATCAATGTACACATAGCGAATGTGGGCGCTACTCCAATGTGCTCGTCGCTGGTTACAGGGGTAAGTAAATTATGAAACATTTGTAAAAGTGTTTTAACTAAACACGGAAACAAAATATTGATATGTGTATTGGCGCGAGTCTTTTTGGGGCGAGCATTTGACCTTAGCAAATATGTTTTGAACGTGGCAAGCAATTCGCGCTCCCATGTAAAAAGGTCTATTCATTCAAAGCAGATTTTGCTTTTAAGAACTAAATAGTGATATTGTAATGCGAGATGCCTATATACTGTCAGATTGATTGTTCAACGAATGACAGTCATCTTTCCCCTCTTCGCTCTCCATAGTTTGGTTTTACCCCTCATCTGTAACTGCTTGTCTAACCATTTGGATGTCTATGGTTATTTCGAATATGTCATATAATGTACCGGATCGCTGTAGGTACCTATTAGTGTTATTTTATAACGTATTTAATATGTAAAATACGTACACGTATAAATTATACTTGATTTATGGTGAACATTCAAATATTGCTTTCCTAATTATCTCAAAACTTAGTGTTTGGAGATGTTTGACTAATCAACTGGACGATCGATATCTCGCACCGCCTAATCATTTGCACTTGAATTAACTTAGGAATTTATACCCGAAACCGAGGGATATTTCGCTTTAAAATAATTTGCATAAATTCAGCAGGCGAGACTCTAAATTATTCACAATGTTAACTCTGCAAAATAATATTAATACTAAATACAACGCCAGGTCGCATCGGCTACTATCCACTTGTTATGACAGAATGCTCTGAATAAATTGTCGGCTTCAACAATCTCTTTGACGTGAAAAATGTCATATTATTTTAAAACTGATTCCGTCCCACGTCTCCCTTTTAAAAGTACACCAAGTACTATAAGACTCGCTGCGATTGTCTCAACTAGCAGCTACTAAACGTAGCGGCGATTTGATTAGAACATATTCTGTAAATGCGCGAATGTGGCGGTCACGTGACCTAGTTACAGCCATACAGCGCTATTGACATCTGAAAACGCTATTGCTAATCGCTAGTCGCGTTTGTTCGCCACTGTCTACTATTAGCGGCTTCAAGAAGTGACGCGGCAACGAAGCAGCGACAAGATCGCCTGGAATGAGCGAGACTTTAACCCGTATAAAATAACAGGAGACCAAATGTGTCCCAGTACACGTAGGTCATGGTGAGGAATATGATCTAAACTTTTGAACGTATTCAAATCTAGTCTAGAATTAAAATATAGAAAAATTAAAATGTGCACCACTATGAAAGCAAAGTTTTTAATAACAGTATTAAAAAAAATTATAAAATTTCGAAAATTTTTCATTTATTATTTTTTTACGAAACGACAGAAAGGTTAGGTAATAATAACGTTTAAATGTTCTATCTATATATAAGATAAAAATCAATATCATATGCGTATACAAGATAAGTACTTCTGTAATTAAATACCATGAAAAGTTTAAAGGCTTTTGGGGTAAAGTTCGGTGTTTGGGCGAAATTCCTAAAAAATATAACTAGTTATTTTTATACTAATTTGGGGTCGGGGAATCCGAATCTGAAAGAATTAGGCGGCGGCAAGCAATATTAACTGAATTACACGACTTTAAAATTTTCTATACACACACACATGAAAATAGTCATTTCGGAAGCATTTTGACACACGAAGTACGAAGATCATAGAAAAACAAGAAATGTACAAAAACATGTGCCGGCAGTGTTACCAGCTCTCAAAAATATTTATCCCTATATCAATAACGTTAAACTTTCCGACACGATAATTCCTCACATAACACATTAACCTGATGAATTACGACTATCTCAACGGCCGTATTCTTAAACCAAAAGTATGAAAATTCGTAGTCTTAAAAATGCGTAACCTAACCTAACGCTGACCACTGAGCTATGGCGGCTTATCTCGTACCCGCCAAATGATTCAATATATGCTAGTGTTTCATTCAACAATTACTGCAATCGACCAATCAGAGCAATCGACCGGCAATCGAGAGGACACGGGTTCAAGTCCCGTTGGCGTCATGTATCTTTTCTCGGAAGATTTTTCAATGTGGATGAGTGTTTCAGGCTGATAATTATTGCTTATAATAATTGTTACCCTTTGTGCTATGCATAAAAAATCTTGTCTTAAAAACGTTAGTTTTACAATTAAAAATTAATAAATTTATTTATAGTACTCAAATATGGCACTAACCAAAATCGAGTACTTTGAATCTAATCAAAAATTATATTTATTTTAAATAGGTACCTATGTAATTTGATTTATTGTTCTTTATCTTCTCTACATATTATCTCTACGTATTATAAATTAAAGTCCCCCGCGTCGTCTGTCTGTCTGTTTGTCTGTCCGTTCGCGATAAACTCGAAAACTACTGAACGGATTTTCATGCGGTTTTCACCAATAGATAGTGTTTCGTGAGGGAGGTTTAGGTATGTAATTTGTCAAGGATTTGTGTAAATTGGTTGAAACATAACGATAATTGTTTGAAGTGCCAGAAAAAGTCAAGGCGCCTGGTAGCTTTCATCGAAAACGCTGCCTAATCCTTTTGAGATATAACAGAACAATGCATGGTGAGATATTCCTCTATTATAGATCTACAAAAAAGGCCGCGAAGGCATATATCTATCTTTACCGGATGGCTTACTATACCCATTCTATCTTCTAAAAAATGGTCACGTACATTGCGGTAATTGAAAAGTTATTTAGACGGATACAGTATTAATCCTTATTAACTTAAATACGTTAGTTACCCCAAGCATTTAATGCACATTATTATAATCTTTCACACCATCTCTACGTATTATAAAATAAAGTCCTCCGCGGCATCTGTCTGTCTCTTCGCGATAAACTCAAAGACGGCGGTGGTTATAAAGGTTGGATAACCATCTAGTGGATGCGAAGTTGTGTTTTATTAGCCACAGCAACGCGTGGCCGGGTCAGCTAGTAATATACAAAAATGAATGTTTGTAATAGAAAATTTGTAAAAAAAAATGCAACAGGTGGCACGCGAGCTGTTTGAAAATCTGAATGTACCGGGACTTAATATATTGAACGAGGGGGAAGGCGGTAATGGTGGAGGGGGAACGCGTTAGGGGAAGTGTATACGGGAGGGAAAGGGGAGGCCGAAGGGGAACCGGACGAATGGGAAAAGACACAAAGGGATAAACATTTTTTTTATTAGTGGCATTGCAACGCATACCTAGAACTCGCTAGTTTCTAATAAAAACATCTGAAAAAATATCCCCTTTCAAAAACAGCTTTTAGTTTTTTAAATACATTTAAAAATATTCGATTTATTAGAATTTTATTGCGAAGCAGAATTTTGCGACGGGAAGTCGCTAGTGACCGATTAGATGTTTTTTATTTTTCGTCTATTATCATACATAATTCACCACAACTTACTGGTAGTTTCAGAAGCATCTTGCGACTATCGCCTACATCGCAGCGACAAAATCGCCCTGCGCCATCTAGCCTTGAGTTTTCTCTCGGCGTCTCTTAAAATGCTAATGATTTAATGGGAAAAATCTGCGGTCTTGAGATAAAGAATACGTCGTTATCGATCATCTCTCGGTAACGAAGCGAATTCTTTCCTCCGCTGTTTTATGCTACCCCGGTGGAAAGAATAATAATACATAAAGAGTGGAAAGGTGATAGATTCGTCTCAAACTTAATACAAGATTACCAAGTCTTCTTTGTCTTCAAATTACTTAAATAATAAGTACAAATATTGGAAGATTGATGTTCCATTATAAATAATGTATTTTTCACGTTGCCAAAGTTGTCATTTTCTATTCATTGAAAGAAGTGTGATGAGTGAAGTGGGTGCTTGCCATTTTTTGTTTACGCGCTCGGTTCAATTATTTTCTTTGAACGTTAATCTTTAAAGGAGTAAAGTAAGATGAAGCTTCACAAAGAAATTATAATTTTTTGGAGCATTTATTATTTATCGTATCATCAATCATATGCTTTTTACAAAATATCAATAATCCCATGGCCTGAAGACATGTTAAAAAGATATCGCATGAGCAGTGGCGTAACTATACCATCTGAGGCCCGTGGAAAATTCATTGGATGGGGGATGGGTGATTGTAATTGAATTTTAATAAATCACTCAAGAAGTTACCCAATGGTATTGTGTGCATTTTTGTTAAATATCTAGGTATTGCATATTCATAATAAAATAGCAATTTAATATTTACAAAATATTTATTTTTTATTCTTTTCTCCGAGCTTTCTGTTCAGCAAAAGTATCAATAACATCATCAAAGTTTAAATATCGGGCAATAGATTTTTCAATAGACAGAATAGCTACAGTACTTTCTTGCTTAACATAATACGGGAATACCCCGAGCGTCACTAGCTCACCCACGCCAGCAAAGTACCTTAGCGTCCTAAAATTGATCGACATCCTTTTCTTATGAATGCGTTTAAATCTTTATAATTTTTTTGAATTTGAGTATGGTCTTTAGTTGTGTCTAACTTTAATTGATTTTGTGTACTTATATAAAATTTATAATTTTTATTAAAACTGTTAAAAATGTTAGGTTACTTCTGAGCTCGCGGCCTCTTGGGCCAGGGCCCCGGCCCCCGTGGGGCCCGTGGCATTTTGCCAGCCCTGCCATATAGTTACGCCACTGCGCATGAGGCAAGAAAGTAAAACACGGTAACAGCAAGGCGACGGCAACGGAACGCGACATCTCTTTTCTTAATATGAGTGAGGGAGAAGCAAGAAAATAATTACTTTTTGTTCCTTTGAAGTAAGCCGTATGGGTCTATGGGTCTATGGGTCTCACCATTATTTAGTTTGTAAGAAAGAACTACGTTTAAGGAACGTACGTTTATTTCCTTTCACATGCCGTCGCTGTGCCGTAACCGTCGGAATTATAAAAACGCCCCTTGATTTTTTAAAAGTTTAATATACATATCTTTACTCATTGCTTTGAATAGTTACATCATTTTTGGATTTTTCGACCACAAAGTTATTAATGGTGGTCGATTGACTTATGTATTAGAAACCGCGATCGAGATTTGAACTTAACGTCTTCCAAATCAGATCCTCCGTTTTTCTCAAACACATTATTTTCCAATTATTATAAGCAATAATTATCAGCCTGAAACACTCATCCGGGACCTGAACCCGTGCCCTTCTGATTGCTGGTCAGCTGCTCTCCCAATTGAGCTATGGCGGCTTATCTTATACCCGCCAAATGATTCAATATATACTAGTGTTTCATTCAACAATTACTGCTTATTATATTTTTTCCACCTGAAAACAACCAACTTTATTTTTGCAAGGGAGACATTGTTAGTGTTAAATCCGTCGCTAGGAGACGTCGAGACAAATTATGTCTTCATTTATTGGGGAAATACTTAAACTTGTCAGATATAAATTATTATTATTTTTAATTGTTAAACTAACGTTTAAGACAAGATTTTTATGCATATCCCGTTGGCGTCATGTATCTTTTCTCGGAAGATTTTTCAATGTGGATGAGTGTTTCAGGCTGATAATTATTGCTTATAATAATTGTTACCCTTTGTGCTATGCATAAAAATCTTGTCTTAAACGTTAGTTTTACAATTAAAAATAATAATAATTACATTATTTTCCGATACGATTTTAGATTTTCACGGCAAAAAATTATTTTGTTTTTAGTTTTCGGGGTATTATGCCGTGTTGCGCTACCCCCTTCTTTAGCCAACGTTTCGGACATCGTTGCAGTGTCCATCATCAGGGCAGATGTGTAATAGTTAGGGGTGAGGTTAGTACTTATCTACTTAGGAGCGATACCATGTCGCCAGCTCCACTCCTCTACGAGCTGGCGCTACAATATACTTCAACATGTTTTTTGCGCTTAGCTTTGATGTAACCCTCAATTACCGGATACCAAGAACTATTGAGTTTAGCTCCGTCGTCTCTATTAATATTTATAGGATTTTTGTGAATTTCAATAGCCTCCGTAATCAGGCGTGCTCTGTGAGTTTTCGGTCTTCCCAAGACTTCAGGAAATAACAATATTGCAAAAAAATGTTTTGTGCATCTTTTTTTACGCACCAGATTTAAATGTCCGGGTTAAATTTTCCCCAAAAAAAAAAAAAAAAAAAAAAAAAAAAAAAAAAAAAAAAAAAAAAAAAAAAAAAAAAAAAAAAAAAAAAAAACTAAACCCTTTCATTCCCAAATGATCATCTAGTGAATCCACGTTATGCAATTGCACTATATAAGTATTATAAATACAAAACAATACAAGAACAACATGTCAACCTACTAGAGACCAAATGGGAATATAATTCACCGACTCCAGATATTTTCATATCAGAGGGTTCGGCTCTGTGGCATTTGGCTACTGATCCCTCAATATAAATATTTAAAAAATCTTTATTTAAAATTACTGCTTTTTGCATTTTTATATACAAATTCTTTGACAAATCTAATATGCTTAAATTTTGAATCAGATTCCTAGGTATTATGCCAGTGGCCGAAATAACAAATGGTAATATTTTTATAGTCCGAGAATGCCAAATTCTTTTAATCTCATTTCCTAAATCTGTGTATTTTCTAATTTTTTCAGAAACAGTTTTTTGAATATTACAGGAATTTGGAATAGCTACATCAATGATATAAGTTATTTTTTTAATTTTGTCATGTAAAACTATATCAGGTCTATTATGACTAATTGTTCTGTCTGTTAGTATAGTTTTATCATAATATATTTTATAAAATTCATTTTCTATAAATGAATTTGGTTCATATTCATAATAAGGTACTACATTACGGCAATCAATCAAGTTATGTTTAATTACCAAACTTTGGTGAATTATTTTTAAAACCTGATTGTGCCTAAATGTATACTCGGAAGGCGCTAATATAGAACATCCCGATATAATATGTTCTATAGTTTCGGGAAAAGCCAAACATTTTCTACATAAATCATCAATTTGATTTATATCTTTGATTATATGCTTTCTATAATTTTTAGTATTAATGACTCTATCTTGAATTGCAAGCATAAATCCTTCTATTTCTGCGCTCAACTCTCCAATACTCAACCATTTGTTTGACGAAAGTTTGTCAACATACGTTTGGTTGAGATAATTGAAGTGTTTTGCGTGAATAATTTTATTTGACCAGGAATCTAATAATTCCTGGTTAGTATTTATAAGAATGTTGGCATTCTCGTCATATAAATTTAAAGGTGTAATATTTCTATCTGCCTTGCAAATTATTTTGTGCATTTCTGAGCTATTAGCTTTCATATGGAAAAAATTTCTAAGCATTTCTACCTGATTGTGTTTCAAAGATGTTATTTTGACTACACCTCTACCTCCTAAATTTCTAGGTAAATTAATTCGTTCTATAGCTGAATTTGGATGATGGCAATTAAATTTTGTTAACGTAGTTCTAATTAATCGTTCTAAACTATCTAAATCTGTATTGGACCATTATGCCAAATGAGTACGTTAGTAGAGGTATTGCCCAAGTATTTATTGCTTTTACAAAATTTTTAGCAGATAGATTGCATTTTAAAATTTTTCTGATCCTAGTTTGAAATTTAATCCTAATATCATTTTTAATACTAGTGTGATCTAATCTATTCGATTGCGGGTATCCTAAATATTTATAAACCTCATCCCCTTTCATACTTTAAATTTTGAAATTTCTAAATATACCCTCGTCTCCATCTACAATTTTGCCTTTCTCTATATGGATAGTTTTACATTTATCTAAACCAAAAGTCATTTTAATATCATCTGAAAAAATTTTAACTACCTTAATCATTTTCTCTAAATTTGATTCAGAATTTGAAAATAATTTTATATCATCCATATATAATAGATGTGAAACTATACTACTCTCTCTTGTATTACCCTTAATTTTTATTCCAAACTTGCTTTTAATTAACATTTTAGAAAGGGGATTCAATGCTAAGCAAAACCAAAGAGGGCTCAATGAGTCTCCTTGAAAAAACCCTCTTTTTATTGAAATGCCCGGTACTACTATTTTCTTACCTTTTAAATTAACTAGCAAATCTGTATTCCAAAAGGACATAATATTTTTCAAAAAGCTAATTATAATTGGGTTAACTTTATATATTTTTAATATTTTGATCAGCCACGAGTGCGGGACACTATCAAAAGCTTTTTGATAATCTATATAACAAGTATGTAAATTACGCTTTTGATTTTGAATTTGTTTTAAAATTACAGAATCAATAACTAACTGTTCTTTACATCCCATATGTTTTCTGCGACAACCTTTTTGTTGTTCAGATAAAATATTTTTTTCATCCAAATGAGTATATATTAAATCTGTCAAGCAAGAGGTTAAAATTTTGTATATTGTCGGTAGACATGTAATGGGTCTATATTGAGAGGGATTATTAATATGTTCGCTTTTAGGCAACATATAAGTAATGCCCTTAGTTAGAAAATTAGGAAAATTTTGAGGTTCTCTGACAAGTTTTGAAAGATTTTTTGCAAAAAGAGGATGTAAAGTAGTTAGACGTTTGTACCAAAAATTATGTATCCAATCGCAACCCGTGGCTTTCCAATTATGAGTATTTTTTATAATTTTGGCTAAAAATTCAACCGATATATCAGAAAAACTCATTTGTTCAATGTCTGAACAATTGAGTTCTTCATTTTCTATCCAGTTACCTGCCTCATTATGTTTTATATCTTTACTCCAAATGTTTGTCCAAAAATCGCGCATATCTGATTCAGATGGCAACGGAATATTATTATTCGAAATAATATTCTGTTTATCGTCAAGTTTGGAATAAAATATTTTCTCATTTTTCTGAAATAATCTATTATTATTTCTTTTATTATACGTATAATTATATCTTTTTAATCTACTAGCTTTTACACCTAATTTTTGTTTTAATAAATCTAATAAATCATTGATTATATTTTCATTATTATTACTACCAATGCTATAACCAAATTTTCTCCCAATTTCATCTACATATCTCAAAATATTCCTACTTCTATTTCCATTTTTATATTCAATTACTCTAGCTATACTACTTCTTAAAAATACTACATCATTTTCTAATCTAATCTGCCATTCTGGTTTACTATAACTATATGATCTATCATCAGAGGATATTAATTTAACTCCTAACTTATTACATATAGTGATAGCACTAGCGTACACTATTGTATGAAGATCTAAAAAACTAATATCATCAAATATTATTTTTGGTAAAATTAAATTATTTAATTCAGAAATTAATTTAGATAAAATTATTATTATTTCTAGTTTTTTTTATATTTCGCTTCCATCCGAGGCACACACAAATATGTAATTATTCGAAAGTGATCTGGCGAATTTTATAAAAGCTCGAACATCACGTGCCCAATGTATGTATGGTAAATGATAATAGACGGTGCGCCGGCCCCGGCAAAATACAAACATTTTGGTCCTGGCAATAGAGAGAGGTGCTTACACTGCTTACTTCTGACTTTTCGAGGCAAAATGTTGTTAATATGAAATATTTTCTAGGTATTATCGGTCCATAAGTGCGTTTTAAATTCCACTCCTATGAATTTTCGCACGGGCTGCAGTATGAAGTATGAGTGAGGCATGTATCACACTTAGGCGATATTCGCTGCCGCTGAAGGTAGCGAACACCGAATGGGTATGTATGATTCTCATTTTTTAGGCATATTCGCTTCTGCCGTGGGTGAAAATGCTTAATGTCGTTAATTTTCGCCTGTCTAGTATGTAGTTGTAGTTACGTTCATACCGTCCGCGAATAAATATATTCACTGTAATTGTTACTAAACTTTTTATTGAAATGTATAGCTACAGCGCCTACTCTGGTAGAATAGGCCTTAGATAAGAGTATGTCAGTATGTAGCGCGCTGTTCAAAATGTTATAGGTAATATTTATTATAATTAATGTTTTTCTTTTCTGTCTTTGTAACGTTTGATACTTGAAATACGGTCCTTAGGGAAACCCGCGACTGCGTTTGATACGTTATTTAAAGCAAGCAAGTGTTTTAAATGACTAATTCGGTGATAGATAGTAATTTGATTTCTAAGTATATTTTTTTTGCAAATTTATCAATTTGCTTCTTTATTACTAAAAAAAGTTGTTAACAACAATATATTAAAACACACTCTTTGAGTTATCGTTTTTTTTTTATTATTTATGTTATATCATCATCATCATCACTATTGGCTCTACAACCCCTGGTGGGTCTTGGCCTCCTCAAGAGTCTTCCTCCACTCATCTCGGTTTTGTGCCAGCTCTCTCCAGTTTGGAAGCCCCAAGATAGATATGTCTTTGAGGACGTTGTTGCTCCATCTTAGTCTTGGCCTTCCCAGGCTCCTTCGCCCTATTGGTCTTGAGTTCAGCGGGGACTTTGGTGCTTGATGCTCGGTCAATTATAATTAATTTATGTTATATACCAATAGTTATTCAATTTAAAAAAATAACATAACATATTAACTATAACTGTAATCAAAGTTTAAGTTATAACCAAAAACGTTACTTTTGACACCAATAATACAATTGTGCACTTTTTTTTCAGCATTACTTTGACTTTGTGGCTTGACATCTATGACGACCATATTTTATTAAAACAATATTAGTAATCAAGTGCATTACACAAACACGTGAGACAAAACACAAAACACATAAAACACATAATTAAAGTCATATATAACAAAAATAAAACATTCTCGACCAACTTATTATACAAAGAAACTAAAATATTTAATATACGTAAATTATTTATATTACAAACTTTGAAATATGTATTTAAAAACAAAAATAATTTCGAAATAAATGAAAACAGAATGAGCAAAAGAATAAATAATATATTTTACACCCCACAAACCAATACTAAATTATTGCAGACACATAGCAGTTTCATTGATCCTCGAACATTTACCCTTCTACCACTACAAACTCAAATGTTAAATAAAATGATAAAATATGTAAAAGAGGTAAAATTATGGTTGAATAATGTAGATATCGAAACGCTTTTTCTATAAATTTATCCATCCTTCTACAACTCACTTTCTGTAACTTTCTAAACTGTAGTACAATATGTTTTCTGTTTTTTTTTTTTATAATAACTTTAAAAAAAAAAAATTAAAATCAGTATGTTTTTCTCCATATTTTTATTTTATTTTTATAATAGCTGAAACAAAACCTTTTTCATTTATTCTACCTATGTAATACTAACTTTTTATACTAACTTTATATTTTATATGTTTTTTAAGTCTTTTTTATACTTTGGGTACTTGGAAATATAGTATTTTGTTTTAATATTACCCACACTCAGGCAGTGCTTTAGTGGGTTTTCATTTCTTATTCATACTATTTGTTATTATATATTATGTTATTTTATACTATTTGCTATTATACATTATATGTACAAAGAAATGGAAATAAATAAAGTTAAATAAAAAAAATAAATAAATAAAAATAAAACCAAATTTTTAAGCGTGATGTAAACTATTTTAAAACTATTTACACTTAATTTTTTCACTAAACTATTATTAACGGTCTTTTACAATTCGTGAACATAGAATTCATGCTTTCAAATTTTCTCTTTATCTCTCCATACGTTTTAGACCTTACATTAACGACCATACATTCACGACCAACATTCATTAGTTTTGAGAATCGTTCATATCGCAGGCGAAATTGCCTACTAATATTCCATGTATTATAATGTAATTCATATGTCTTAATAAGCAAAGCATTTTGCTGCCCCCGGGATTTAAACTTTTGTATACAAATTTTTGTACTAACCAATGAGCTATCTCGTCGACCCATGTTTTTAAGTAACAGAATCTATTTATCTTTTATTCGATCATAATTTCACATTGAAAAACCCTTCCGCGAACAAATTAAATCGAACCTCTCAGTTCAATGAATATCGATGGAATTTTTTCACTTCAAAGAGTTTTAAAATCAGATAAACGACATCTATTTTAAACGTTTGAAAGCATTTTACATTATTACGACTAATAATAAAGTCATACAACTGTAAAGCGAGTTTATTTCACAATGCACTGAGAATGGCGACAATAATTCATAAATTCGCACAACTTCTGTCGCAATTAAAAAATGTCGTTAATGTCTCGGAACGTGCCCCGCCGAGTGGCACGTTTTATATTAAACTTTTCGCAATTAAAATTAATTTCTCCCCCCCGTAAGCACATTTATAATGCCGGAAAGATAGAATGGTTTTTGGGGAGAATGATTTTGAAGTCCTGGTTTTACAAAATCGATGAAATATAAAAATACGCATAATTTTGGTTGTGTATTTTTACAAACGTGTTGTTGTAATATTGTCTAGTTATAACAAGTGAAAATCATACATGGAATTAAGATACGCACTTGACTTACTTGGAGTAAAAAATGTAAATGAAATTTTAGTCTCCGGTAACATTTTCGATGTTCTTTTTTTTACAAAAAATCAGTAGGTATTTACCAGTTAGGGGCGGGATGTTCGGCCACTCGGCTGGGTGACGACATGTGGAAGATTTTTTTTGTTTTACTTTAAAGAAATTTTTTTTTTAAAACTCATCAGAAAAGGCATCGGAAAGCCAAATTTCGACAACATTTTTTACTACCAATAATGTCAGGAATCACTGTTTAAAGTTATTCACGTACGTGCCTAACACCCTGGGTAGAATCTTTACATAGTGTAAAATGAAGTCGCTCCCGCTGTCTGTGCGCTTAGATCTTTTAAGGTCCCGCAACCCGAATTTCTACCGATTTCTTAGATATCTCCCTTAAACACGTTATGTTTTAAAGCTCTGAAAAAAAAATGTGTTAATCTTGAAGATAATATCTAGACATTGCCCGCGCCGAAACGCAAATTATTTATATAAAATTCCCTCGATAGGAAAAATCGCAAGTATGCTCCAAAAATTATTATAAACACGTTTGTTTCAGTTATTTTACAAGTTATATGTATGAAAAAATTCACAGTTTTTCTTTCTCTATTTGAAACGAGTCGTGTTTTATTAAACATTTTCGCAATTTTCTCATCGATTCTGTCGCTGTAAATGTAAGCGCTCTCCTCTAACATTCGTAATTTCTAATCTCTCCATCTTCTTCTTTTCGAGCCCTGTTTCGGAGCCTTAAACTACGCAACGGATTTTCGTACGGTTTTCACCAATAGATGGAGTGATTCATGAGGAAAGCTTTTGATTATGTAATTTGACAAGGTTTTGTGTAAATTGGTTGAAATATATAAATAAAGGGAGCGGGCTGGTATGCGGGCGGTGTGGATTTGATTTAACAGATGGCGTTGGTTATAAATGTTGTGTAATGGCGTGGCGTTTTGTTTCGTTAAATTAATCATTTTGGATTTATCGTTACAGCCATGGTTCTTATTACAAGCGTGTTCATTATGACAAAATTCTACTGTATAATTTTATACATACATCTATGTGAAATGTGCATTCCACAAACGAAATCTGATTGTATTACAGTTGGGCATGAACTGAATGTAGTAGGGGTGAGATTCCTGAGGCCTATGTGTGATATGTAATGCTTTTAAATTACTTAAAGTCTTTCTTCTATTATTAATTAATTAGATTTAGAAAGGAATTCTTAGATTGTTTTAAGAAATAGAATTAAAAAGTTTCAGTAACATACATCGAGATTCGCGAATGAGATAAGAAGTCAAAAACGACCTAAGAAGACAAGGTTCAATTAAGTATAAGCATTATAAGTACAAGGTGTCCCGTAAGTTTCAGATGGTATGCTGGGTATTTATAATAAAGTTGATATAACATTGAAAGAGTTCAGAATTGGACTACCACTTGTTTGGCCATTTGGTTTGCAAATAACCTCCCCTGTCAGCCCACTTTTTTTGATCTACAGCTTTTGGGACACCCTATTTAAAGGAATCGTTATAACATTACGGTATGCAGCATGCAGTGAGACGATGTATGCATTTTAATGAAGCACAACAGCGTGTATACCAAGATGGAATTGTATAGAATTCCGTCCTATCTGCTTACACTAGATAAAGGCGTAATAATTGGTTAGATAATTAAAACTTTATCTAGGCTGCAAAACCTGCAATTCTGGGTATTAGTCGATATGAATACTGTAACAGACGTCTCTTGATGCACTTGCCAGATCGTGTTCCTTTAAAATATTATTACCGACCACCTATTCAAAGAAGAGTAAACAACATGTACAAGTCGATTCTGGCGAAATGTTACATAAAAGACTGCACGTGATATTCAAAAACCAAGTACTTAGCTTAGCAACCAACACGTCTTGCATTAATGACAAATTCTGCATTTTAAGACATAAAACAACAGTTGCACCCAAGAGTAATGACGTTGACTCATGCAAGAAAACACTGCGCGTGTCCGAACCAGTTTGTTATTCAAAACAGGTGTGCGCAGAATTTAGTATAAAAACAGTCTGAAAATAAATATTTCATCATTACTACCCAAAAGGTCTCCGAGTTGTTATTCATAAACTATCTCCTGAAACCGAAGTGACGATTGGAGTTTAGCGCCCTATTGTTTACAGAACAATTGTTTACAAATAAGTGGTCTCATACAAATACTGTGAATATAATATTAATAATGAAGATCTTTAGTCCAGATTGCGGGAAGGTTAGTGTAATCCACATACATCCCATAAATATTATAAATATAAACATACAAGGATTCGAGTAAGAACGTATTTAGTAAAACTACAAATAAAAAGAAAAGAGTAGTATCAAAAGATAATAAATATTCAATAAATTCATTTTTAAAAAATAATTAAATTATTTGGAAAAACTTCTTATAATAACTTTTAAAAGTTATACCCATCAATGTAATATATCATTGGAGAAGATGATAATATCTCAAAGATATATGAAAAAGAACAAGACACAAATTAAACAAAAAATTAAATAAATACAATAGGTGTAGTGAGATTGTGTATTTTTCGGCGATATGAAATAATTAAACTTTGATAATATTTTATTAATGATACTCTTAAAGACATAGACAAACCATATTTATTTTACTTATATTTCATAAAATTTTTGTTTTTTTTTTGGCTACCACACCTAATGCCCGTGTTAGTCATACATTTAATATTTTAAATAGGAATTAAAAAATACTATTTTATTGAAACAGATAATTAAACATACTAAATAAAAATTAAGAAATAAATAAAAGTAATTGCAAAGTAAAGAGAAAAAATCGTATTTTAAAGGAAAATAGAAAAAAAAATGAAAATGAAAATTTTGAAATACATAAACTAATAATAAAGATGTGTTAAGAATTCATGTGATCTATACAAATATATAAATTAAAACATAAATAAAATTAATTGAAAAACTAAGAGAGAAAAAATAATATTTTAAAGAAAAATAGAGATAAAAATGGAATAAAAATTTTTAAATGCAAAATATTATAAATAAAATGTAGTGTTAAGAACTCATGTATTCTTTGAAGTGCGCTTGAAAATCTTCGAAACCTTTCGAAAATCCAATTATTATTTTATTATAAACCGTATATTTTAACATTACGAAATTATAAAAGCACAATCATGTAGCAGCTACCAGGAAGTCGAAAGTTTAAAAATTCCAACCAAACGAATCCATAAATTTGACCCCTAAAAGTTCCGCAAGGAAGCGGGGGTTATTTGAACACGAGCGGCCACGCCTAGCTGCTCGCTGTATGATCTCCTTTGAAAAGCATAAGACCTTTTATATTGTGATCCCTTGAAATTTGCATTTCCCTTGCTTATTTTCCTTTTGGAAATGCCCCCCTTCCTGAACAAAAAAAACAGCCCCTGTTTTTCATCACCGGCCCTTTTATGCGAAAAATATGTTTTTGGATCACGTTCTAATTATGAATTGAAAGTAATTAAGAACGTTTCTGATATTTTTGTTTTAAATTAGTCCAGTGAAGTATTCTGAAACGTTATCTAGAAATAAATTGTTTAAAATCTAAAGCACAAAATCTGGTTGGATTAAAACCTCTTGAATTGTGGGCATGAAATTTGCACAGTTATTTCTATCTTTGATTTCCAGGTTTTTTTTTTTTTACATTAGCTCCACACAAGAGGACAATTCCCAGGACAATTCCCTTCAGGGCCTATGTCATTATAAGGGATGCTGTGCGGAGGGTTTTTTTATAAGGAAAGGAAGGGGAGGAAGTTCTGTGAATGAGATGGGTATTAGGGATAGGTCCAGAAGTGATGGACGTATGAATTCACCCCTCCCTCTGCGGTGCAAGGCGATGTTCCGAGAGAGTACGGCTGGAGAAGTTAAAGGAACTCCCTCAACCATACTCTCCCTATCATTGGTGGACAGACGCATCCGCCGCCAAGACCCTGACAAAACTTACCCCATGAACCCCGGGGACCTCTGCTAAGTCGTATCGAACCACATATGGTGACCTATGGCAGAGGTGTTGGTTATCCAATAAAAGGTTCCCGGGGCGGCGGTACTCATATCCGCCTCTCAAATTGCAATCATCGGTCATCGATGTATAATAATATCCACAGTAGCTATCGAGCTTTAAACAATTAATTCAGACGAATTTGTAACTATAATATCTTTTTTCACACTTATGTCCATGGGATGTGAGTTATTTATATTTAAGACTAGGTGGTCCCGGCATGCGTTGCTATGCCATTTAATAAAGAAATTGTTTCTCCCTGAGTGTCCTTTCCCATTCGTCCCGTTCCCCTTCCGCCTCCCCTTCTTCTCCTGCGTCCTCTTCCCCTCCCGCGTTCCCACTCCGTCACCTCCGCCTTCCCTCTCCCCACTCCGGTCCCCCCTTCCCCCGTCCCGCGAACCCCCGTCCTAAATTCCCCTCCCCCTCCCAAGTCCCCTCCTTCCTCCCAGGTTCCCCTCCCCCTCCCTGGTTCCCCTCCCCCATCTCTCCCTCCCCCCCCGCTTTCCATAGCAATAGCCGCTTCCTCGCGTGCCACCAATATAAATTTTTTTATACAAATTTCATAATGCCAAAGCTCACCTGAAGTTTTATAAAAACCTTGTCCTGACAATAACAAACACACAAAAAAAAAAATTATCCAATTTGGTGCAGTCGTTCGAAAGTTATGCGCTTAGCAACACATTCAGCGATTCATTTTTATGTTATAAATTATTTAAAACAGTACCTTACCATTAAAATGTTTTACGTAAAACGGTTAGAAAATCTTATGAAAGGTTTTTCAACTGTAAAATTAGCGGTAAGCACCAGATTTTACTTTCCTAGACGATTAATTAGAAACTTCCCGGGGGATTCAGTTAGAAACATCTAAGATTTTAGTAATACGTTTATCAGATTTAATTCAACTGTACCCCGCAGAAAGATGCTTAGTCTGGTCCTGCTGTGGGAAATTTTACTGAAGGTTTGTCCAAAACGTCGGGGTCGGGTACCGCACATTTTTGTATATGCCTTCTTCAGTTAAGAGGGAATAACCAGGCAAAACCGGAAATATGTCATTTTTTAATCAAATTTAAGACGTATCGTCTCTTTTCCACAAAAAATTACAAATTTTCGAAAGACTGTTTTTTTATCTAATAAAGCTGAGTTTTAAATTTTGAGAAAATGTTTTTATTTTTAGTACAATAAGGTTGTACCGTAGGTCATTGGCAGAGTTGTTAAACTTTCAAACAAAATTTTGTATTATACACATTTCAAATCATATAATAATGCAGTAAAATAAGTCAATAAATTAACTGGGAAAGCTATGTTTATTAAGTTTAAATAAAATCATGTTAAAAAAGATCCACGTACGTGTTTTGTGACGAAAATACTTCAGTTTGTCTTTTCAGTTTTACAAACCAATATATTTAAGTTTTTTTTACAATATTTTGCTTAGACATTATTGAAAAATTATAAATACTTTTGTAAAAAAAATAATTACAAAAAGTATATAATTTTAATAGTTTTATCATCACGCCTTTCAGCATTTTTGAATGTACGTATAAATTAAAGAAAATTTTCAATGAAATAAAATCGATATTTATAACACAATTGTTGGTAAAAGGTTATTTATTTAAAGTAAGTAAGTTCACAGATCACATAATATGGTAAAAATAGTCACAATGTATCAATTCACTAATTAACTGAGCAAGGGATCGGAGGGAACCTTGCCGTTAGGCTTTGGGAACAACAAAACTGACTGTGGTTCTGCTTAGAGGGTCGTACCATAGGACGAAGCGCAACTAAGGCAGCAGTCGGGGGTCTGGTTGGTGCTTTACTTATGGTAGTAGAATACTCCTTAGAGGGTCGTGCCAGAGGACGAAGCGCAACTAAGAGAGCGTACTAGCCAAGAGCGAGCTGCAGACGAACTGACTAATTTAGGGCGCGCAGCCTGTTATATAGCCCATTCCTTGTTGCGGGGTGTGGTTTATGTAGCGGCTCGAGGGTGGGAGATGCGCAGAAGGCGTCGGCGCATCCTGGTTTGCTTAGGGGTGGGTGAGCAGGATGGCGCTGTACGGGGGAAAGAGATGGTGTAGTGGCAAGCGTAAAAACGGCGCGCTACATATTGAGTTATTATTTTTAAAAGCTGGTACGGAGAATAATTAATCTTCCTCATTGGAACCGCCCTGTACGATCGCAAGAACATCTTTCGACGAAATATGAATTCTCGGCCGCTGGCTGGTCAATGGCCTTAAGATTCCAATTTTATTTTATAATACTCTGTCCTTGTAAATCTAGTTTTCTTTATAATCTCAAAAATGGAAATTCTCAAATTGCTACATTGTTTTCAGAAAGGTTTTCATAATTTCATAAGCTCTAATGCGCATAAATAAGAGTATATTTTGATACAAAAAATGTTCTTAAGGATTAATTTAATCCAAAAGTTATAAAAACGCAATTGGGAATACATGGTTTTGAATACAAATGAGTGAAGTAGAAAAGCAAGAGTCTCTCAGGAATCGTCCCTTAAAGAGAAAGTTTTGGAACTTTTAGAATAATAAATAAATCAGAAATGTTGACAACGAACACTTCACATCACTTTTAGACCCCAGGGATCCACGAGAATATGTAACCGGGAACCGGGTGAATTCATAGAATTTTGAAAACTTTTGGTACGGTAACCACAATGTTTTTAGCATAAATTTCTGTTAATGAATTTTACATGTCTGTGCTCGGCAATGCGCGTCCATGTTTATTGCTTTTTGTACCGTTGCCGTTCCGTAAACGTGGGAAAATTAAAAGCCGCTATTTGTTATTGAATACTTTTGTATTACGATTATTTTATTAAAATCTTTATGTAAGCCAATACCATCACAAGTTGATTTGACAATCTTGTTCGGTAAGCTTTGCGCCTGGGCTTAAGAGGTCACGGATTTAAAGTCAGGTCAATGAAAATCATACAACAAGAGTGATGGATACCCTTAAAGCTAAGTCACATGATTTATTTATCTTTCATTTCGCCTCTTTCCCTCGAAATGAATCGTGTGAACACGAAAGTGAAGAGAGACAGTGCCGAAGGAAGCATTCCAACATTGTTGGAATGCTTCCTTCGTGCACCGTTCACTCGCAACCGGAATTTAGCAGTAGCGTCGCCCTGGTGAAAGACGACGAAATGGCTTTTTTAGACCTATTTTTCTACTGCGCAATCTAGGAACCTTTAAAAAAGAGACTTATTTTTTATTTGAATAAGACTAGATTAGAATTAAATTTTTTATTAATTAAATTGAATTATATATACAAAACCTATACCGGACAGCGCTGATATATAGCAATCGTTGTACTACAAATTTGGGTGACCGGCTAATTCAGAATGAAACCAATACAGAACCACCTCAGAAAGGTCATTAAGAGTGATGATAAAAAAATTGGTTAAATAGGTTAAGTTAGGTTAGGGTTACAGGCTATTTTAAAATTATTTTTGAAATAAAACTCTTGACTTGGGAAGTAAGCTGGTGAATGCGTGACGAGAGCGTTACGAAAAGTGTGATCGGGCGAGGCGAATGGTCGGGCCTTTACCCACGCTTGACTTGGGAAGTAAGCTTGTGAATGCGTTACGAGAGCGTTATGAAAAGTGTGATCGGGCGAGGCGAATGGTCGGGCGAGGCGAACGGAAGTTGAGAGGGAGATATAAGTTAGTGAAGTTTTACTTCGTCTTTACTAAAGCACACTCGTTTTTTTCGTAGCTTTTAATGACTTTTCTGAGGTGGTTCTGAGTTGACTTGGAACCCAAATTTATATAGCCATCGATATATTAACTATAGATTAGCCTCCCACACTCAATTCCAAACCCAAAGTGACACCACGTACGAGTAATTTTATAATACAACTAACCATCGAATTCCGTTGCATCTCTTGCGTATTTGTTTTACTAGAAAGAAATTAAACATTTTTTATCAAATGTTATTTTTCTCGATACGCTGCCTCGAATTCATATGTTATGTACATATTTTTTTAGATATTCATATAACTGATTAAATTGTTAATAATAAAGTCCGCGATAGCCCATACCTAAAATATTTCTATCTGACTGAAATTTGTGTTTTAAAAATGATCTTCACAAAGCTAGTATTTCCGTTACCGCGAACTTGATAGGAAACAAATTAGCTCCACGCAGACCAACTAAAGGTACAAACCAATGCTTCTTGCGATCTTTTGACTGTGAGATAAGAGACTTTCTTTTTGATAAATGTTTTCGTAAACCAATATTTTTGGTTCCGGTGTCATTTTTAAAACCTTCACGCCCTGTCTAGATATACTTGGTCGAAGTATATATATAGCGGAATAAACGTTAAGAGATTGTAAATTCGATTATTAGACACGTTCAAAATATTCAATATGAGTTTCTGGTTAGTTTCTTAGCAGTCAAATCATCCCGAACGTTGAGTTCTGAATGATCAGGTTAGAATAGCTAGGTGCTAAACCTTCCTCTTTCTCATCTTCTTTTCATCCTCACTCCGTCAGGTTCATAAAAAACCCCAATGATTTAGAATGCCATAGTTCTACCGGCTTCGAACAGTTGGGACTCTTGTATGAATTTCACATTTAAAAAACAACTCTAGCAAATCGTTAAAATTCTAAATGATTAACACAGTACACGGTTCCCTTGCAGGCGGCCAGACTAGCGCCGCAACTATAAAATTAACTGTGTCAAAACGTACGTCCCAGCTTGATAGATACTTTCCATTCACTCCAAAGGGCTTTCTAAATGGATTACCTTCCTTTAGAGACCAGATCAAAATAATTCAGGTGTGCATTTCTCTACCAATCCCTTTCCATTTTCTTTCCCGTCCTCGTTTCATTCCGCCGCACGACATTCTAAAATTAGGAGTAGCACAATCAAAAACCCTATTCAATTATAACTGCTTTTCGTATTTTTAATTAAGTTTTTTATTACACTGACGGAAACCATATTTCACAGTCCAAGTAATCTAAAAAGCCAGCAGTACATATTTTTACGCGAGTTGTATTAGCAAGAACGTGCCGTTTCCTATCTAACACAGTCCCGACCGTTCCCCGACAAACAAACGTTGTTTTGAAATACAAACATGTCAGATCCAGGATATAATTCCTTGACGCCGTACAACAGAACAAATAATATCTTCTTGAGAAGGGATCAGCACATTGTTCATTCTGAAACGTTTCCAGGAAGATAATAAAATGAAAATCGTGGTAGCGTTTGAAACTCTGGTTTCTGCTGATATTACGAAGGGTTGTATAATGATTACTACCGGTTTGTGGACGATTAGTCTGAAGCGATGAGTTCTCACTAAAGAATAATATGGGTCATTTAAAAAAATGTTATTTTTTAAATTGTAAGAGCGTAAAAGGGTGCCAAATGGGTTCAAAACGGCGTGTTCAAAATTTTTCAAAATTTTGATACAAACTTCTTCCTCCGGATTCACTTCAAAGTTTTGAAAATTTTCATTATAAGGGGTTATTTCTAGTGTATATAAAAGTTACTTTGAAACCTTTAAACCATATTTTTGTAATCTTCCGTAGCAAATATAGTATGTATTTACGAAATTATTTACAAAAAGTCCCAAGATTGAGTCTCTCAAAATAATTCCGAAATTTGATAGTAAAAAGGATTTCGCTGGTATTTGAATACACTACCTTGAGATAATTTGCGTTGTATTAATATATTTTTTTTACTAAATAAATCAAAATATTCCCTCTTCTTCATGTTTTATTAAAAATAGTTCATTTTTAATGGTTTATCTAACATTTTTTAAGACAACAAAAAACAACAGCATCTCAATTATGTGAAATTTCAAAGTCAATCCGGAAGAAGCAGATGATATCCAAATATTATTTAAAAAATTACGTGGTTTTATGTCTCCATTTAGCACCCTTTTATTACTATTAGACGCATAATAAAAGAATTTATTTTTTCTCATACAGTCGTTACCCACTAAAGTCGTTACCCTGGAGAACACTCTAAAATACTATTACTCACTAAATTACTCACTTAAATAAAATCTATTATTATTCAAAGATTTTCTAACTTCAAGTGCTTCAGTGACACAGAGGTGAAAATTCTTCACCGTAACAATAAAAGCAAAAAATTTGATAACTTAGATCAACCAAATTAATTTAATACCGCTCTGTTCTTCCCGGAAATCCCGTAATTACCCCTTTTCCTTTGTTCACCTCCCAATCAAATACCTAAAATGTATGTATATGCCTGTCAATATTCTGTATCGTAGGTTAGTTCTAATATTCTCCTCACGAAGGAAGGGTTCTTCCTAAAACGGTAGTGTGAATAAAATAAAATTAAAGTAGTCTATAACCAATTTATTTGTTTTTTTTTGTGAGCAATTAAGTTAATGCTTTTTACAAATATATTAAAAATAATATAGATATATATTTTTTTTTACACCCTCTTTCGGTGCTTTTTGCAAACATTGTACACTGCATTCATTATACATAAGTGAACTGTCTCGGTAACAATATTTTATATTTGTTTAAACATAAATTGAAGAAGTCCACTGACTTGGTATAATTGTTTCCCTCCATTAGTATTCTTGGCAAAGAGGAATACAAATGGTAGTTATTCCCAGAATTTCTGCACTGAAATAAATCCTGACTTCTAGTATTACGTAGTGGGATCCGGAAGCTTATCAATTCTAGCAATACCGGAATATCAACTAAATCATTTAAAAATTTATATGGAAATACCAAGTCGGTGAAAATTCTTCTGTCGGACAATTTGAGCATATTCATATCATTTAAAATAGTGTTGTAGTTCAACATAATTGCTGGAATTTACATTTAAAATTTTAGAAAACGTAAGAATTTGTGTTGTATTCTTTCAACAGCTTGTACATGTATACTATAATGTGGATTCCGGGCAGGAGAATTGTACTCAAGTTGGTTTCTAACATAGGCAAAATATAACAGTTTAATAAACTTTATATTGTTTAATAGGTAAATTTTTACAAAGCCGGGACCAGCTCAATTTGGACAAAAAAAATATGTATTCCCCAGTAGGTAGGTAATAATTGGATGTAATTAATTCCGTGAGCGGAAATTGAAAATAATGAATATTATCGTCAATTTCTTAAATTTAAAAATATGAAAATGTCATTTGCAATGACCTCCATGTTGTTATCTTTATTTTAAAAAATAGCCTACGTTTTTAAATGGTTTGTTTGGCAAAGCAGGGTTTGTCTAGCGGGCTTGTGTGACAGATTGGCCGCGCCGTGTCAGTTCGCGAAGACGCGAAGTGAATTTTGATTTTACGTAATTGAAATTTAAAATGCATCATTTTTCGCCTCCCCCAATGCAAAAAGTTTCCGAAATACATAATTCTAACAATTATTCAACTTCTGCAAAGTGTTTTTTCGTGAAAAAGTGCATATTTAATGCTGTAATTTACAACATGGACGTCATTGAAAAATGACATTTTCGTATTTTTAAATTTCAGAAATTAACGATAATGTACATTTTTTTCAATTTCCGCTCACGGAATTAATTACATCTAATGATTACCTATCTACTGGGGTAAAAAATTTTTTTTTTTAGTGTAAAATGAGCTGGTCCCGGTTTTGTAAAAAATTAATGTTTAATATAATAAAGATATATAATTGAGACAAAATGCGCAGCCATAAGCATTATTTTTTTGCTATAAACAGATTGCTTTGAAAGTAACCTACAAGAAAAGTTTTGCTTCAATGTCGTTAGAACAGTTTAATAAAAACAACCGCCCGAATATTAAAAAGCGATCTGGGCTCACGCAATGCTTTATATAAATTTATCCAGAATTAATGGAATTGTTCATTATACTTATCAGTAAAGATTTATTAATTAGCATTCAGGTATTTAAATTACTGGTGGTATGCTTTCGATTACCAAAATAGAATTCCCGGTAGAAGGCTCTATAAAATACCATTTGCTCAAATTCAAAGATCAAGATAAAAAATAAAATAAAATCAAATATATATTTTTGGTATCACGTTCTACACTTATGATAGGTAATAATACCTTTTTTAAACTCGTGATTACCTTTCTTTACAATTTAACATAATGGTTATATTTTTAGGTTACCCCGTCAAGCCTCATCTAAAATAAATTATCTCGTCTCCTTTCAAAATTCCATAAATTGTAAATTATCCATTTGTTAAAAAAAACATATGTGATGTTAGTATTCTTCATGGTGCGAAAGTGGTTATTCCACAGGAGTGCGAAATTTAAAAATTTTATTTCCTCCTAGCCCTGAGGAAAATAATTCTCCTCAGGACCAATGTCATCTTTGGGGATGCTGTGTGGAGGGTCTTTTGAGGGAAGGAAGTTCAAGGAAGGAAAAAGGTATGAGGGGTCGATAGGAATCTTGGGGTCAGTGTGTCCAGGAGGCGTATTTCCAAAACCTATACCGGTTCAGTCGTGGTAGCGGCAATTTATATTTTCCTTAGAACTTTCTTTAGAAACTTAGCGGCCAGACATTCAGCAGTCCAAGTCCTACAAATCCAAAAAAATTAAATATTTTAATTTTTGTAAAATTTTGTAATTTATCCAATCTTCGAACCGCTCCAAAATGAACAGGCAAAGAAAACACAAAAGAAAGCGGCATCTAGCTATTCCGAAGAAGAAAACCCAAATACTAATGGCCAAATGTACAGGAAAAGGTGCACTGGAATTCGACCATAAAAATATGGAAAAATCATCCTTCACATTGATTAAAATGGTTCTTCATAGTCTCCCCACTCTTATCTGCTTTGGTTTTCTGAAGGTTTCACTTCTACCGCATGCGAATTGCACATTCATATCTTGTGCTAGCATGTATCTGAGAGAATGGTATATAAATCTACTCTATGGATAATGTTTTACATTGTTTGTTAATTACTATAATTTGTATCTTTGTTTACTCAGTAATAAAGGGAAAAATGTGGGAGAAATGCACCTCGGCAACCGGGTGTACATAGAGATGCGGGTTCCGCCGTCAGGGGCAAGGATTAGTGGTCACGTGACGTAACCGCGGACATTTTGCAGATGACTTCGCTTTCAGCTTTCCTATTTTACCGACTGCACAGAGGAGAAATTTGAGGTTCTAGATTCGTTCAACATACATGTAGCTTCATTTGTTTAAAATAAAATGGAGTCCATGTGGTAGCCCTGAAGCAGAAACCATATGTTACTTATACCGGATGGGAAAATGGTGGGATCACCTCAAGTGCAAAGAAAAAACTTGAAGACAATCTATATTTCTTCTATCTATTTAAAAAAAGAAAGGTGTATGTGGCGGGCGGGTGGCGTGAATTTAATTTTTACACAAACCAACAGTTTTATTCTTGGATTAATGAACTTTTTACACATGACCTTCAAAACAACAAAAAGGTATAACTATCTATGTGAAATTTTTAAAAAACTGCCCAAATCCCATTTTCTTACGACTTAAAGCAAGTTACAGCTCTGCCGCGCAACGCTGAGGACTAGGTACAACTACATATTTATATACCTTGTTCTAATCTTTCAGGAAAAAGTCTAAAGTAGAGTTACAAATAGCTTCATCTCAAAATTGGCGCAAACTTAAGTGCGTTTAGCGGCCTAAAATACACGTATCGTCGAAATTTGTTCTTACGATCGTGCAGGGCGGTTACAATGAGAAAGATTAATTATTCTCCGTACCAGCCTTTTAAAATTATAACTCAAAATCGATTTTATTTCATTCCAAATTTGCTTTAATTTATACCTACATCCAAAAATGCTGAAAGGCGTGATGAT
This sequence comes from Limnephilus marmoratus, assembly GCA_917880885.1. Taxonomy (NCBI): domain Eukaryota; kingdom Metazoa; phylum Arthropoda; class Insecta; order Trichoptera; family Limnephilidae; genus Limnephilus; species Limnephilus marmoratus. Next base: position 28,488,966 of record OU862916.1, read on the forward strand.
AAAACTATTAAAATAATGTCCATTTTGTACTTATTTTTTTATTATAGTATTTATAATTTTTGAATAATGTCTATGTTAAAAAAGAATGTAAAAAAATCTGAAATGTATTACTTTGTAAGTGCGCAAATAAATACACAAACGGACCAATTTTCGTCAAGAACACACATGTACGTATATATTTTTTAATGATTTTATTTAAACTAAAATTAAAATTCTAAAACATGCGATGCCCTGATGATGTATTGATTTTTTTTTTACTGCATGATTATATGATTTGAAATGGGTGTGGTATAATACAAAATCTTTTTTAAAAATTTAACAAATCTGCCGACGACCTATGGTATAACCTTATTATACTAAAAATAAACATTTTTTCTAAAAATTTAAAACATGCGAATGCTAGATAAAAGAACAATCTTTCGAAATCTATTTATAATTTTTTGTGGAAAAGAGTCAATACGTTTAAAATCTGATTTAAAAATGACATATATCTGGTTTTCTCTGGTAATACCCTCTTAAGCGTTGCAGGCAAAGATTGTAAGCGGTGGTAATTTTAAGAATTTTTTTAACGTCTATAAATATTAATTTGTAGAATCAAAGAACAAATCAACGATGTGTACTTCTTTCCGCTTGAATTTTTTGAAGTGAAAATTTCTTTAGCATCGTTATGATTTGAAACTCTATGAAACGAAAAAAGTACACTAAAAAGATACAAACACATACATCTATACGATTTAGCCTGCGAGAGAATGAGATAGTATAATCGGTCTCCTCTTTGTGCGGTGCTTTGTAGTCTCCACGCTCTTGCTTACTTTAGTTTTCTGAAGGTTTCACTTTCACGGCGTGCGAATTGCGCATTCTGATTTTTTGTATAACTTAGGAAAATGTCGAAAGCGGCATTACAAATATCTTCATCTCAAAATCGGCGTAAAACTTAAGCGTCATCGGAAAAGATTGTAAGCGGATGTAATCTCACGTATGTCCTTACCCTTATTAAAGAAATTAAAATAGTAAAATCCTATATGTATAATATAACTCCCTATATAGATTCGACAGGATTTACTACTTTATTCATCTCTTCGTTCACCTATATAATGCTCTCTTTATGGTATTAACCCTCAATTTAAATCATCTTTCTTGATGAATGTTTGAATTGTATAAATCAGTATGTATCTTACCTTAAATATTGTTATGTTATAATTAAATATTCTTAGGTATGATACTCATTTATGTACCTCTACGCCTGTCTCAACACAGGTATACCCTAGTGAGACAGGCATCGAATAATGTTATGCAAACATACCTTATATAGATAAATAAATAAAAAAAAATAATAAAAAAATCTTAAGAATTATTTCGACGTCTGTAAATATTAATTTGCGGACTCAAAGAACAAATTAACCATGCACTTCCGATTTACTTTTTTTCTTATTTATAATTTATTTATAACTACCTGACCCGGCCACACGTTGCTGTGGCTTACCCAACCTTTATAACCAACGCCATCTGTTAATTTCCATAAATATCAAATTCACATCGCCCGCTTGCCAGCTGCCCGGTGCCCGCTGCCTGAATTGAATCTTTGAATTTCTCTACTTTTCTCTGCTATAATATGCATGTAATATACATATGAACCTTGCTCTTGAACCACTCTATCTATTGGTGAAAACTGCATGAAAATCCATTAAGTAGTTTTAAAGATCTAAGCGCACATACAGCGGGAACGACTTAATTTTATACTTTGTAAAGATGACTTCTACGAGGTTACACCTTGATTACGTTTTTTTTTAATTTATGAAAGCTTTCGTTACATAAATAAAACCAATTATTTTAGAATTATTTTATTTATTTTTTGCAATAAAAATAACTAAATAATCATCTTCTCCCACCACATATTGTATATTTTTGTCTACGGTACTTATTTTTGTATGCTTATAAGCCTGATAACTCTTATATATATGTCTTAATTTTCAGTACCTCTACTTTATTTCCTAATATTAATAATAATAATTGGACAATTTGTAGAGCGCCGTTCCGAATAATCACCTCTGTAATAATTATAATTTTTATTATTTTCGTAACATTTAATAATGATTTAATTCAGCAAAAATTTTATTTAATAATAATCTTCACATATGGGAATTTTCTTGTTCTTTACTTTTTTACCAATTTTTTTTGGACCAATGTTTACGAATTTACAATTTTTTTTTAAATCCCACGAATATGTGATAATCGACAAAAGATAGGTTAATTCATTGGCTGTACAGAACTATAATCAGTTTGCATGTCTCCATATTAACATTCGGAGGTATGATTTTTTTTTAATATGGGTGGAGAATATTCAAAATGATCTCCAAAAAATCACGACCAATCGGAGGAAAAACGTTTTAAATCGGTCTGACGCTTGAGTGGTACGCATATGTGATATGAGATGGGGTAATCTTCTTACCTTTTTATGTGTGCAACCGACAGCTGTAAAGAAGTGTGTGTAATTCATGTAGTTTAGCTGCAGGGATGGAAGAGGGGAATCCGGAGAGGGTAGCGAAACGAAAGATGGTGGTTCGCCAGAGGGGGATTGAGGGAAGGGAAAGGCGGGAAAGGTGGAAGGGGAACGCGTGAAGAAGGGAGGGGAACGCGGGAGGCGAAAGACGGTGAGGGGAGGTGGGGAAGGTGAACGCTAAACGCGGGAGGGAAGGAAGCTCAGGAGAGGAAAGGGGTTAGAACGGGGACGCATGGGATAAGACACCCACGGGAGGGGTGGGGGACGAGGGAGGGGCAGAGGAAGGGGCAGAGGGAGGGATTGCAAAGGATACATGGTAGCGGTAGGGGATAGCAGAGGGTACATTTCGAAATTCCATGCTTCTCACATGGATAGCTAGCTGTTCATGGGTTGCTCACACGTCGAAAAATATTGATTTATTTTTGTATACGCACCAGTCGGAATACAAATATTATTGTACATACATTTAAAAGCACTTCAATAAACAGAAGTAAACACTTTTTTTCTTTAAATGGCATTGCAACGCATGCCGAGTAGTCGCTAGTTTTTATATCTATAATAAAATAAATGTCTTCAAATATGAATAGTTGGGGAAAGAAGACAAGGAATTAAGGTGGATAGAAATTAACAATTATCATAAGAAAAAACCTTTTATATTTAGCCATGAAAATGGATTTGAACCATACGCTTACCCCATACGTTCCCCATACGTTCAGTGATGTGGTATTTAAAAGGAATGAAAGAATCATAAATAAAATCGAAACAGAAGGAGATACGGCATGGAAGTGGGCCGACTGTCGTCGAACGGCCAGCTAACTTCACGGACTGAAAGATAAGCATTTTTTTTTTATAAGAAAAACTCTCTTTTTATAACTTTTGAAAGTTAATCCCATCAATGTAATATATCATTCGAGAAGAAGATAACAATAATAATCTAAACGAAAATATGAAAGAGAAAAAGACAATTGTCGCAACCGGGACTCGAACCCAGACTTCTCGTGTAACCGGGACGTGCGCGTTAACCAATTTCGCTATTGCCACCTTAATCTGTCAAACCGTCATATTTGTCAATCTCGTATTTCAATTTTTTTAAATTTACAATATTATCTTCAACTAATTATTTGGGAGGAATGCAGATCCTGCCAATGTCTGAAAATTAAATAAAAAGGCACTTTCTAGATGAGAAAAGTGTGGAGAAGCTGAATAAAACAAAAATTAAGGCGCTCTCGGCAAAATTGAGGGAGATACAGCCGTTCACAGTATAAATAAAATTTCTCTTCGCGAACCGATACTGTCAGTCCGCCCGCTATTTTATCACTAACCTCGTTGTTAACTAACATATGTTGGTATCCCTGACCTGACAAAAACAAGAGCCTAGATACGATTGTAGCCGACTTCGTGGGATACATGAGGCGCGTAATTATGAAATTTGTCTAGCGGGCTTTTTTTCAACGATTTTTTAAACTGTTTTTCACCTTCCAAATTAAAGTAACCTAACCTAAGACTACGCTAAACATGGTTTGTGATACAAAAGAAAGTGCCCCTTTATAACGCCTGCTCGCGTCAAGGCAAGAAAAACATCCCAGTTTTCAAGTAGTTTAGCGGCTACGCCAGGTTTGTGTAACATGGTTTGTGATTCTGGCGTACAATCTCACAAGACGAAAGCTAATTTTAATTTTACGTAATCGAAATTTAGAATGAAATATTTTCCACTGTGCATATTAACCGTTGCCAGCGATCTCCAAAAATTACCATTATTAATTTTGTTTTTCATAATTACGTATCTTATTATGTATCCCACGAAGTCGGCTACAATCGTATCTAGCTTCGTTTGCATCAGGTCTGGGATACCAACATAACAGTGACAAAATGGCGTAGTATCGGTTCACGAAGTGAAATTTTATTTATACTTTAAACGGCTGTATCTCCCTCAATTTTGCAGAGCGCGCCTTAATTTTTGTTTTATTCATCTTCTCCACACTTTTCTCATCTAGAAAGTGCCTTTTTATTAAATTCGCAGACATTGGCAGGATCTGCATTTCACCCAATTATTTTTCCATGTTACGGGCAACTACCCTTTTCATTGGAAACAATCATTTTGTTGCGGCGGGGACAAATGTTCCATCTCAAGATCGAGGGATCAAATGCTGCGTGGACTGTATGCGGTTCTTATCGATTTTTTTATATTTGAATCTCACTTACCGAACTGCATTCTGCTTTCCACTGGTGTTCACCGGGAAAGGTATATGTTAGTTAGGAGAGATTTTTGGGAGAGGAAGAGTGAACGGGCATAAATGTTTGAACGCGGATAAGCAATATCAGGTGGCACGCGGCGCGGCGCGATTTCCCTTTTATGGCTGCGGTTTATGATTTCTGTCTTAAGCGGCGTGTTTATTAGATACAACTGTAAAGCGATGCAGTTTTAGGACTTGTATCCTTTGCGGCGAGGTGAATTCAACTGCGAATTATTATTGCGGTGCGAATTACAGACTTCCGTTCGTAGCGGTGATTTTATTAGAACTGAACAATTGAGCGAATTAAGGTAGAGGGCACACACAAGTAGTTGTCAAAGAGCAACATACGACAATAAAAGCGTGAACACATTCTAAGAATTGGTTTGTATCCTGGATAGCGTCACGAATAAAGTATCTGAATTTATTCATATGGAACTATTGACTTTTTATAAAAGTCTAAATGAATATTCAATTTTTTTTTTTTATAAGAAAAACTCTCTTTTTATAACTTTTGAAGGTTAATCCCATGAAGGAGAACAAGACACAGAAAGCCAGAAAAAGACAATGGTCGCAACTGGGACTCGAACCCAGACCTCTCGTCTAATGCGATCATTATCTTTTTCTGTGTCTTGTTCTATTTCATATTTTCTTTTAGATTATTATTGTTATCTTCTTCTTCAATGGAAGTAAAGCATTTGGTATGGAGGTATAAACAAAACGCGCGTATTCGCTGGCGCAGACGCGATTCGCAGTTGTCTGCCTGAACGAAGTTGACGACATAGTGTTCATGGCCCATCTCCCTTGTTTCTATTATTTATGTAAGGAATAGTACAGCTTGGTGGACGTAGGATCAAAGAAAAACATGTCATAAAATTGTGAACCACAGAATCAAAAAGGTTTTAAATTAATCCGTAACTTTCGAAGTCTCTTAAAAATGTCAGTTCAAATCACCCGTCCACACAGAATAAAGCATACCACGCTAAATACGGTTGCTATTTGTGTTTCGTTACCTAACTTTCAACAAATATACCTACTCACTGCGAACACCGAACACGATCCGTCGAAACAAAATGGAATCCACGACACAAGAATTTGATCAGTATATTTCACCTATTGGCCCTCGGCCCACCCGAAAACTCCCGGTGGCAGCCGGGTCAATCCACCCTTGGCCAGGGGCGGAGCGATGGAGGGAATTGGGAGGGGAAGGAAATTCCCGAAAGCGCATACGTTCGCGGCAACCTCCGCCGGAAATGCGATATTTTTCGATGACGTCATTCCTGTTGGAAATGTCAATTGGAACACCATTTATCTTATTCGAAAAGATTGGATCGCTAGCTTGTTATTTGAATCGGCATTTTTATTTCAAACGCTCCAACGCAGCTGGAAAAATGAAAATCTATGGTGGTTAACATAATATATTATTCAGTTCTAATCAAAATAAAACAAAGTATATGATATTGAAGAATTAATTGCGTGGAATAACATATGGTCAATAACAGAACAACATTTATCTATATGTCGTATGTATGTGTATGTGTAACTGAAAATGACATTTAAAATAAAATAAATAAAAAAATAATAAATAATAGTAATGTTTGCCATCAACTTTAGCGCCTGAAGGACTTCAGATTATTGCGTGAAAAATATTAAAACTTTAAAAATTCGGGTAAATCTTTCTAATACTACATATAAAGAGGAAATATTTGATTGTTTGTTTGCATTTAACAGGATCCGAAACTACTGAATCGATTTGAAAAATTCTGTCACCAATAGAAATCTACATTATCAGCGAGTAACATAGGCTATATATAATGGTAAGGTCTGGCGTTATTTTTTTATTTTTTTTACAGTGAATTCCGCACAAGAATCTCAACTGCTCCCGTCTGGAGCCAGTGAGACTATGGCATCCCCAATTGGGGTATGTTGTGAGGCTGAAGGTAGTGGGGAGGGGAAGGAGGTGGGGAAGAGGAAGGTTGGGAAGTACCTGGCTATTCAGATCTGGTCACTAAACACGGCTAAAGCCATTTTCAAGCAACGTTTCAATTCTGAATGGTGGTCTTACACCAGGGCGATACTAATAGTATCTTCCACTCTGGAACATGCCGCAAATATATTATATATTATTTTAAATGAATTAATTGTGAAATAACACAAATTAATCAAATAAAATTTATTTGCGCATGCCGGGTTCGAACCCGCGACCTCCGGAATGTGAGTCAAGAGTCTTAGCCACTGGACTACGGAGGTCATCATATAATAATAGTAATGTTTGATATCAACTTTAGTGCCTGAAGGACTTCAGATTATTGCGTGAAAAATACTTAAAACTTTAAAAATTCGGGTAAATCTTTCTAATACTACATATAAAGAGGAAATATTTGATTGTTTGTTTGCATTGAACAGGATCCGAAACTACTGAACCGATTTGAAAAATTCTGTCACCAATAGAAAGCTACATTATCAGCGAGTAACATCTCTCTCTCTGGTTTAAATCCTGGGATTGGTTTGCAACAATTTCATCTATTCGTTTCTTCCACTCTTCCCTGTCTTGTGCGGCTCTTTTGAAGTCTGCATATGATAAGCAGCGCACGTCCACGTCCCCTAGCGTTTGTCCCCTCGGTCATACCCTCCATTATGGCATGCAAGAGGCCTTCTTGTCTTATTGCATGGCGGATCCATCTTGCGCGCCTTTCGGACAAGGTCCTGAGCAGGTGCCTTCCTCCTTCGATTCTTTGGAGAACCTCCTCATTTGTGATGTGGTCTCTCCAGGAAATTCCTAGTAGTCTTCTATAGGACCACATCTCAAAAGCCTCTAGTCTCCGTTTATCTCTTTCGGATAGGCAACATGTTTCGCAGCCGAACATCAAGATACTCCATACATAGGTCTTGTTTAGGAGTATTCTCAGTTTCAGGTCTATATTATTCGATTCTATTATTTTCGACCTTTTATTGAATGCAAGCCTAGCCTGGTGTATACGGCTGTCGACCTCGCTCTTAGACCGACCGTCCCATGTTATTTTGCTCCCGAGGTAGACAAACTCCTTGGTGTTCTTTAGTGGAACTCCTGACATCTTTACTAATTAGAGTAACATAGTAACATATATAATGGTAAACTCTGGCGTTGTGAAATTTGTATAAATTAAAATGTGTGTTTTTCATATATTTTAGCGGCAGGGAGGAAAGGCAGGGGTAGGTAAGGTTTGCGGAGAGGGAAGACACGAGGGAGGGGGAAGGTGGGGAAGGTGGGGAAGGTGGAAGGCAACGGGGATGCACGGGAAAGGACATGCAGGGAGAATCAATTTATTTCTTTGAATGGCGTAGCAACGCATGCCGGGTACCAGCTAGTCATAAATATAATCAATCTTACCAAATCTAACCTCCTAACGTATGTAAGCGACATTATTGTGGGCCGTGAAAACGTTCATATTTGTGGAATAATTTTTCAAAAAATTAAAATATTCCTATTATACAATTTAGGGAAGCGTTTACACATACGTTACATAAAGTGATTACAAATCTGCCCTGATGATGGACACCGTACTGCTGTCTGAAACGTTGGCTAAAAAATGAGGTAGCGCAACACAGCATAATAACCCAAAAATAAATCACAACAAAACTATAAAATATTTATTTGCGTCCACGCTGAACTAGCTCTAAATGTTTTTACCTTTATATTTTTCGGTGAAATTCTTGATATTCATAACCTAAAACTTTAACTGACCTCTAAATCAGAAAGGCAATAAAGGAATTCAAAGCCGAGCTCAAATTTTACGAGCGAAAGTAAATGAACAGTAAATAACGTGATTTAACTTTTCCGTTTGCTTTCGACATAGCGTTTGAAATATAAATTTTTCGCGACGCGTATAAAAAAATAATTTCTCTTATCATCGTATAAAACTAAAGTTACCTCCATTCGCCGCTTGCGAGAGCCAACGAAGTTTAATTGTAAAAGATACAGTTTCTTTACCTAAATCGATTACAATGATCAAGACATTCAAGATCAGACCTCTTTTGATATTCAAACGAAGCTCGTTTTATAAAACAACATCAATAGACCCGCAGGAGAATAGCGCCCCCTGTCGGCGGGCAATCCAATTACTGGGAAACCCGTCTCTCAATAATAAATTCTATGTATTACGCAGAGGTACGCAAACTTTACGAAAAGGCCACGTAAAAAATGCAACGACAAAGAAATTCTTTATGTACCTTCATAAATAAAAGTTATGCTCCAGTATTAGAATAAAATGAAAGAAGTTGCCGGATTATTCTCTGTTTTACGATGCATAACTCAGAAAATTTCTTAATTTTTAACCTTTAAAAGCAAGTGTTCAACCAAAATTTTAAGTTTTCTTCATGTTAAGAATATTTATAATCTAGAAATCTTTAAACATTTGCTGAAATGTCAAATAAAATTAACTATTGTTTATGCAAAATCAAATGGTGAAATTCAACTAAACCATAGGAATTCATCTTTCTTTCCAGTACGATACTTGGCTTTACTTTCTTTACGTTTCTATTGACATTGTGGGTAGGGATGGAAGGTTTTTAAAAATGTCGATATATCGATATATATCGAAGTAAGTGGATATTGATATATCGATGTAATATCTTCTTTTTAAAAAGCTTATAGAAATCCAGTAATTTTAGTTATATCAAACGATTATCGATTATGTACATATATATTTTTTATACTTACCTATATAAATAAACACACAATTTGTTTATAAAAAGTGTTATTTTAAAAAAAATAATTCCAGTTTTTTGTACCAGCTATCGAGCTCACAAATAATAACTTTGACAATCTGCTTCCTTGTAGCGGTTTCTGCTTTGAGTTATAGTGGCACCTGCCTTTGAAAAAAGAAGGAAAACTTGTTGCCACAATTGGTAGCTGACTCAATGCCACTTTAAAAAGATTGGAATACACCTTGCATGTCTTGCCATGTTTCAAGAATGTTTACTTTTAGAGTATTTACAGGAGCAGAAAGATATAACTTTAGTTCGTCATCACTGTCAGTTTTTTTTTTTTTATTTGCATGTGAGCCAAAGATTTATGGTGCTTTCACCTACCATAGATTAGAGTAGAGAACAGAATCAATTTTTTTAGGCACTCAGTGTTGCCAGTAATAGCATTTTACCCGATTTTGTGGGATATTATTTTGGGCGGGTTTTTCGATATTTCGATTCGATATATTGTGTTTTTTCATATTGATATATCGATAATAATAATAATAACGTAGTATTTATATAGCGCAGTTTTGTGATATTTCACTTCAAGTGCGTTTAATTATAATAAACTTAAAATTAATCCTATAGTGTCCTTACGAGTCCTTACAAATTTGATTAAATAATGTGAAACAAAGAATATACTGTATATACAAAGCAATTCCTAAAGAACAATATTAACAACAAGAATCATTAAAACTAAACTATAATAAAGAATAAGAGGCAGTTTACGTTTAGAAATAAAAATAACAGAATGCACATAAAACTATAGTAAGGAGGTAATCGATACCAAACAATGATCAGAAACTTGAGGAACATGGCTTATTATAGTAGATTGAAAACGAGTTAAAATTCATGAAAGGTATGATTTTTTAAATAAGTTTGTTTTTAAAGCTCTTTTGAAATCAGCCAAATTCTGGATATTAGTAAGAGCTGAGGGATGTTTGTTCCAAATGAGCGGGCCAGTTATACAAAAAGATCGATCATAGTAAACGGCTCGATTTTTCGAAATCGGCGTGTTTTCGATATCGATAAATATCGATATTTTTAGGGGTCGATATATCGATATTTATCGATTTTCCGAAATATCGTTGCATCCCTAATTGTGGGGGGCGCGTTGCCATCGTGAAAACATGATGTTGCTATCGAATTTTTAACTTCACAATTTTTTTTTCATTATGTATTTTCACTCGGTTTTATTTTATAAAAATAGAACCGCTTGAGGCTTCCTGATTAAAGGCTCGCACGCCATTGTATCGCAACCCCATATACCCCAAAGCGATTACAAAAAATAAAAGTCTTTGTTGTTCGTTTAAGGTTTACGAAATACTTAGACACTTTTTTCAGAATACAGGGATAAATAAATCTAATTGAATCGTCCGAAATAAAGGTAAATGCTTTTGTCGGTTATGGTACTGGTACCCTCCGAAATAGGCACCTTCTTTCCAGTAGATGTTATTACAAGTTATAATAGGAACTTTGTTGGAATTAGTTTGAATTTAATCAACCCTTGAAATTGACCCTTACGTAAAACAGAAAGTTTACTTCGGGAAAAGTTTTAAGGGCTCGTTTTTCACTGTGCATCCATCCATCGAGCTACGTTTAAACTTTGTAATTTATTTGATCCGGAGTTAATGTAGGTTCTAACGTCAAGAGAATTGAAATTATCTGTCTGAGGCATGTCGGCATGATGAGGTTTGGTGGGAAACGGTGCTGCTAAAAATTATGATGGGTGGTAAGTAATGAAGTTTAAGGAGATTCAGTGAAAGAGGGGGCGCTATTACTTATTGCAGAAACAATTATATCTGGAAGCATCCTATTAACATTAAGTGAAATGAAGCAACGTGGTAATACTCAGTATTTCTGGATACTAAGTTATGATGAAAGCTTCTTTTAAGACACCAGTATAAGTATAATACATTAACGATGATTGCACATTATAACTAATTTACAATATTCCAACAATACTACTTTAAAATAAAAAAATGACGACCATATTTGCGAAACTCAATCGAAAATCCGAAAACATAAAAATCTGGTGTTTCCAGATTTTCGATTGAGTTTCGCTAACCATTGTCTTAATTTAATTCAGTATTACAATTTGAGGTTTTACTTATTTTAAAAACAAAAATAAAATACTACTTTTACTCAATTCATCAGTTCTAATTATGGATGCAGTCATGTCACATTTTTTCCTCGCACGTATGAAGAGTTTAAGATTATGTTTTAAATTCATAATTTTCTTAATGGCGGCAAACCAAATTCAAATTTTAGTTTTATACGAAAAAGGCCGCACAACCGTTCTTTTTAATAACGAAGCTTTGCGATATCATTTTATCTGTAAAAAAAAAAACAAAAATTTTAACAACTGACTTCAAAAAATGCACTAAAAAGTAAAAAAATATTTTCGTATTCTTCTACAACTTAATAATCAACTTACTTTTTCTACTCATCAACATGAAGGTACGATTGTTATTTTTGGAGTCGGTATCAGCCAAGGTAATCAGCCTGGTGTGTTCACTTGTTCATTTTTTTAAGTCGTTTTTTTGTTTTGTTAAATTTTTGTTTATTTTTTTTTTTTTTAGTAAATCTGAAGAACACTAACTAATTTGTCTGAATATGGGTAGACCGACTAAACGTGCTGCTCATACGAAACAGACATTACTTGACCATGACGACGTTACGGTAGGTGACTCAAAGATCCGGATAGCCTATACAAGATTCGGCCGAGTATCATTAATTTGTTCCTAAGAATTGAAGAGTTCCGTTACTTTGTCATGTATTCCATAATCAGAAGCTAACCAAACTCTCATCAAACTATCCTATAAAAAAAGAATCGAAATCTGTTGGCGTGATATTGAGTTATTCGTCCATTTGTCGCGCACATACTTTATGCAAATTTAATATTTATATAGTTTTCTCATGGATGCCATTGTCAGAACTGGACCAAATTGACCAAATTGACCAAGGGACCACACGGGAAGCACCAGCTTTCAAATAAAAAAAGAATCATCAATATCGGTTGACCCAGTCGAAAGTTCTAAAGTAACAAACATAAAAAAATAAAAATAAAAAATACAGTCGAATTGAGAACCTCCTCCTTTTTGAAGTCGTTTAATAATAAAATGCACAATCTCGTTCGCTCCATATTGAGATATACGAGCGTTGAAACTTGGACAAAGCTGGTTAGTAACTACTAGTACAAAATAAGATCAATACATTTGTATTATCTACATAATTGGCAATACCCAGTAAATTGACTTGCAAATTGTTGAACAAAACAATTGAGCGGAGTTACCAAGAATGTTAAATGATATCACAATTGTGATTATTTGTATTAAGACTTGCTTACTAATGACTAAGAACAATATTTCGAAGATTCCAATATAATTTCTAAAGCTCGTAAATTAGAATTTATTACTGCGATGGAATTTATCAAAACTATTCGTGTGAGATCTTCATTCGCGCCATATTATTTGATTATACCATAATCCCTAGCGTCACTCCTTTTACCTAACACATTATGAATTATGTAATAATACTAAATAAACACGTTCGTAGCTTTTGATCTCAAACTAGCATCTAAATCTAAATCATATCTTGAATATACCCCGGCTTATAATAAGGTAATACTCGTATAAATATGTTCGCAAGTTAAACTTATATTAATACATTAAATATATATTATAATCTACCGGTTTGACCGTATAAAGTTTGTCTGACTGACGTCAATCGGAGCATAAAACAGTCGGCTTAATCAAAGGCAAACTAAACTACTAGCAATTATACACACGACCAGCTTCATCATCCGACCACACAATCAGTGTTCTCTAAACAGTTGGAATTTTGTATGTATTTAAGAGGAATATTATTTTACTGACGAAAATTATTCTAGCAGTTAAAACTGTTAATTTTGATGAGATGCTCTATGTAATCGCAGATATATGGACTGTTATCAATGATTTTTAAACAAACCTCTGTGAAAACTACGCGAATTGGAAAACATTGGATATTTGTAAAAGGATTGACTTGCTTACTTTAATATAATGTACGGTGTTATAGGGAATCGATATTTTGGCACCGAGAGATTACTGGATTGATCAATATACAGGGTATCCCAAAAGAAAGTTTATATTTAGTGGAACCATTTTAAAAGAATTAAGGGTTCTATTGAAAAAATGTTTATTAAGTACGAAAATACGCAATTTGGGAATTTATTTCTTAAAATAATATCGTCCAAATGAAAACCCTCACGTTCGCGGCATTCATTTAATCGAAGAGTAAAATTTCTGACGGCTCGGCAGGTAGGCTTCGTGATGGCTGCCATTTCATGACGGATATTTTCATTTAATTGCATCAGGGAAGTCGAATTTTTGGCGTACACTTTAGATTTGAGATAACCCCACAGGTAAAAGTCTATAGGGGTTAAGTTAGGACTACGAGGAGCCCAATTTATGTCACCTCTCCTGGAGATCAATTTTCCAGGGAAAATTTCACGAACTCATGGCAGAGGACGTATTGGACTATGTGATGTTGCTCCATCTTGCTGGAACCATGTTATTTGGTTATTGCCAGTAAGTTTGTAGAAGTGCAGCATTAGGTCTTTGTGCAAAATGCTGTGTGACGATGATCTATGCACATTTAAAGCACTTGCGCGCTTCCGAATCGAAAAGTTTGAGACATCACGAAAAGACTGATAAACACTCTCTACGTTTTCTACCGTTCTCGAAGACCTTGGTCGCCCGGATTTTAGTTTTGCCAGCGTTGCACCGATCTCTTCAAATTTTTTGACCCATTTTCGAATGAGAGGAATGCTTGGCGCATCATTGAATTGACGAAAACCTCAAATATTGCAGAATCTTCTACGCGCTACAGATGCCGAATCACCATTTTTGTAAAACTCACGCACGCACAACGCGCGGTCGCTCCCGAGAAATGCTTCATAGCGACTAAATCCCCAAGAGCCAGACTACTGATTGACATACCCCCCGCGCCCTTCGGAAAAGTTGCGTTCACACAGAAAGCAAAACAAATATAAACTTTCTGTTGGGAGACCCTGTTGTACAATCTACCGGTTTCTTATTTTGACTGATTAAACACTCTGAGAGATCACTATGGAGTCGATCATTGCACAGGGGCTTCTTTAATCACTGAGAGATCAATCAGTACAGGGGTTTATCAATGCAAGGTTACTTCAATAAGACAGGTTGTTCCTTGAGTTATTTTTCCAAAGGTACATGGGTAGTAGATTGGGCGGAGGAAGGGGGTGAATTTTTGTTGTAGACTGGTTGCGGGGTTGTAAAAAAGATGAGTTACTGTAAGGGAACCTACTTTTCAAAGCCCTCGGTATGCGTAAACAACAACAGATTAAAAAATGTGCCATTAATATATAATTTGATCAAAGTTAAATTGCATGATGAGTGTATTTCGGAGTGTCAGGACCTAAAGCCTGGAACGGACTGCCACATGACTTAAGAATGATCACAGACGCGGCGGAATTTAGAGCTAGACTTAAAACTCACCTTTTCAGACAGTCGTATCCATAAACTCAAAATCTTTCACCTTCACTTTCAATGCCCGCGACACCGTAAATAACTAACCTATAAAAACATGGAAAAAAAAAATATGTAAGCGTTTGTGAAGGTCATTTCATGAACATTCTCCAGCTTTAAAGATTCCGAAATTCCTCAGTATTTTAAAATAAATACCAACTATACTTTTGCCACTAATCTCCAATAGTCCTAAATTCTCCAGTACTTTAAAATAAATACCTCTACTTTTCTATTCACAAATGTAATAGGTACTAACAGCGATGAGGGTAGCAAATAATGTAAAATCACGCAATGTCCAGTGTGTTAACTGTAATGTCCTCCGCGTGCAAGGCCGTATCTTCTCCAAGCATAAACTTATAATTAAAGTGTGTTTACCGGAAGTGACCTGCCAGGTAAGTATATTTCTGTATCCATTTGTAAATAGTAAAATCAGTTAGAAATTAAGCATTCCTAATAAATTGTACAGCGCCCTTGAGGTGATTTTTCACAAAAACGGCGCTTTATAAATTATCCAATTATTATTATTATTATTATTATTATCATTTATCATTTTATGTGTTAAATGATAATTTTTATCTATTAAATCTCAGTTTTTTTCATTCCGATCTTCTCATATTAAAATCCAGGTGGTGTGTTTACTTTTATGGCAATTTAAGCAAAAGTATTTTATATTTTTGAATGTAGCTATTACTTTGTGGTTATCCATTATAGAAAAATGAAATATTTCAACTTTGTACAAACCACTTATTTCAAGTAAATTAGTGTAAGCTTTCCCTGACGAAGGAACGTTTGTTCCGAAACCGGTCGGATTTGCACATCAAATAAGTGGTTTATACAAAGTTGAAATATTTCATTTTTCTAAAAGTATTTTATTATTTTTTAGCCTAGTTTCGCGTTTTCGCGCTATATTTCACAAAAATGGCGCTTTATAAATTAGCCAAGAATTTTTATTATTGTTAAGAAGTTTCTAAAGATACCTACAGTACAGGTAAAAATATACAAAAAGTGCTCCCTTACGTGATTTATCACAGTTCAATAAAATCATTGTGATTGTGATACAACTTTAGGAAGTTGGACTAATTGCCATTGGGGTATGCATAGATATCAACACTCCAATTAAAAATATTAACAGCATGCGTAAATCAAGGTTTAGTTATTGCTCGGAGGAGTAGTCACTAGTGAAATAATAGAAAAAAAATTAGCAAAATAAAATATATATTTTTTTTTTACATGAATACCGCAGAAGAGTCCCAACTGCTCCCTTCTGGAGCCAGTGGGACTCTGTGGGACTATGGCATCCCCAATTGAGGTATATGAGTTATAGAAGAGGAAAGTGGGGAAGTACCTGGATATTCAGATCTGGTCACCAAACACGGCAGAAGCCATTTCAAGTAAAGTTTCAATTCTGAATGGTGGTCTTACACCAGGGCGATACTGAGAGTATCCTCCAATCTGGAACGTGCCGCAAATATACTTTATATTATTTTTAAATGAATAAATTGTGAAATACACAAATTAATCAAATAAATTTTATTTGCCACGCCGGGATTCGATCCCGCGACCTTCGGAATGCGAGTCAAGCGCCTTACCGCTGCACTACCGTCAATATGAAACATAGTTAGTGTATTTGCTATAGTAGAACAGAGATATATATCATGAGAGAAAGAAAGAAAAATAATAATAATAAAGGATAACAAAGCAACATAATTTTTAGTTCAAATACTTATATTTGCCATTGTTTAGTTATATATTTAATATTATTATAGACATCCGAGACCCTGAAATATGTCATTATATTCAGTTAATATGGTGTTACGATTACATTGGACATTAAATACTCTTTTTACAATCCCAAGTTTTTCAATAGTGGGAAAACCTAAGACAGATTGACAATCTAAACTTGTTACAAAAAATATTATGTTATTTATATTTCCATGTATTTCAGACAGAAGATCACAATGACCAATAATGGGTATTTTATTTCCACCAAAACCTGACACTTTGGTAGAAACTTTTTGTAAAATAGTATTGCATAAATTTAACTTTTTAAAGTCTGATATTGAAATTACGTTAATGTCTGCTCCTGTATCCAAAATACAGTCTAATATTATGTTATTAATAATTATATCTAAGTGCTGTGATGGTTCACCCCCCCCCCTAATGAAAACTTTAAAATATTCTCTTCTTCTCGTGCGTTCAGATCTCCGGTTGGTAGATCTTACTCTCGTACCCTGAATGATTCGCCATTGATGTTTTGAATCATGACTTATTTTTCCCACCCCTGTGACTGAACACAGTAAAAGGTAGTTTTCCGGGAAATTCTTACAATAAACCCTTTTCTCCACGTTGTGTGATTTTTTTTTTCGGAGCACCTAGAACATCTAGGGTAGGTATTTAATGTCTTTCGTGGTAACTTCGGTTCTTTTAGGTAAGGTGTGGAAGAATTACTCTGTATCTCTTAGACGTCTGAAGGACACGCCCTGTCTAAACTATCCTAAATTTGTCCCCGCTATGATTCTAATGATATACACTGCTCCAATATTCACATAATGAGCACTGTTGTTATTACTCTCGCTAGGCTATAAGATTGATCTCTCCCCCTCTACGTCCTAATAAGTTTTAATGTACGTACCTGGAATGTTTCATTTCATGTGAATAATTGGCGACTTCTCTGCACCGCTCTCCATGGCTAGATGCTATACATAATCGTGATAATATGTTCTGTTGTTAGTAAACGCAAACTTATACCTAGGATGGAAGTATAAAGACGGGATAGAGGATAGGATGGATGGTGACTGGAAAGGAATTTTTTTGCAAGCAAATACTGGCTCCTCCACTTGACCAAGTTGACTAGGTGGTCAGCTCTCAGAACACGACCCTCCGACCAATGCATGATGAGGCTATACCCATGGCACCCGGAAAATCTCTTGACGATAAACCAGATACCCGGACCCCGCCATAACAGAAGAAGAACGGCATGCCTTCAAACCTTTCCCAGACAACTCCAGTATCGAACACCTCCGGAACTACTTTACTGGCTCTAGAAGGGGTAATCTATTTCGTCCCTTATCAAGACTCTACTCACGGTACAAAGTGGCGTAAGCTTGTGACAGGCAGATCCTTCTCCCACGTGACCGACCTAGCGTTACAGACCACCTCTGGAAACCGACTTATCCCCACTCTTGTAAGAGATACGTTTGCTTCCAGGTCGATAGGATTAAAAAATGTGATGACGCTGCAGGAATCTCTCCACGAGAGCCATGCCTATGCCTCCATCCACACTACCTTGCCGGTAACTCGAGATGCTTTTGGTCAAGACGCCTCCGTCAGCGAACCATGTCCTTTCATACTGATGGCATCTCATTTCATACGACCTATCGCGCCCATCCGCTCGACATAGTTCCGCGAAAGGGAATTGCTTCCAGCACCTCGCGAGACCCGATCAGTCTATGGTGAGCATCCTCCAACATGACAATGCAGAAAGACCCTTACCGGGGGACCACCAATTTTCCACATAATGTGTGGCCTCGGTGTTCGTCATCAAATTGCCCAGTCCTAAAGATTTAAAAAAGCGTAATTCAAGAAGTAGGAATTCAGCAGAGTACCTGTTAGTTTTATCTGTTTCATATTTTATATCGTGATTCTGCTCTCCTGCTCCCTTGTCTAAAGATGTTAGCTGCTCGCCCTTCAGTAATCGCCTTCAATTTGATATGTCGTACTCTCGAGACGCTCCCCATTTGGTTGGGTGTACAACATCTCCGAGATGTAGGTACCTCGATTGCTCGTTCATTTTTTTTGTGTCCGTTCCCCCCCCGACCGCACGGCATCAGCTGTCTGGGAGAAAACGTCACTGCCCTAGATGATAATAGCTAAACATATCCATATCAGCTGCTTCAATAATATTAATTTTCTCGGCGCTGGAACTGTTGAAATTTACTGCCCAGGGCTCGCGTTCCATTCACGTCACTCTGCAACCAGATACCTGTAATTTAAATATAGATTCTTTAACTTACCCATACGTAATTGCTTAATTTTCCGGTCGGGAAAACACGACCAATTGTATCTTAATTACGTATCCTGTAGACCTGCACCTATGGAGAGAACACAAAGGCCCCTCCCTACGATTTCCTAAATTTTGTACGACGAGGCCTAACGTAACCTTAGATTTACGATTAAATTTAACCCCCTCCCCTTATAGTCTGAATTTGATTGGAGGTATCTTTATCGCTTCAGTCTTACTATCTCGCAATTGTAATGTACTCCTGTTGTCCGATGTTTGTAGATTATTTCAAATATCGTCCCTCTCTAAATTGTGTTTTCTAAGATTAAATTAGCGCTTGCTATATGTTGGTATCGAAACCCGAATTGTCGTATATTTTAATTCTTTCCCAAGCCTCATCCTCGTATTAACTTGCAATTAGTCATACTTTTATTTGTAAATTAATTAGGGAAATAGAGCATAAAACACGCGATAAAACCGCCCGACGCCACCAGATTGAAAGTTTTCATAGATTATTATTATTATTTATTCGTTGCACTGTCCTTAAATGAAGGATGGAATGTTTTCTACGGGATTATTATTATGATCCGGGACCATTGTCGTTACTCAAGATAAATATTTATTGTTATATTTTTGTCTCTACATAATGAATGATAAGTTGCAATTATTATTTATGTAACCAATCTATTATGTGATTACATTTCAATGTAGGTCTGTTTACGAGGATTATAAGTCGACTTAAGATTTACGGCCTCAACACGGCTAGTCCAGTGGCGGATTATTGGGAAAAACCTATATTATAACCGTTTTATATTCTTCACTTATCTAGTGTTCGTATTTAGGGTTTTCGGTTGATATCCCTTTTTGTACTTATGTAATTTTAAAACCACTGTAAGCATTAACACTGAGTATTTTTTATTATTATCTCGCAGATCTCGTTCAATAAGGATGTTATTGTTATTATTATTAATTATGACAGGAGTCCAATACTTTAATAAGTCTCTATTCCCAAATTTAAATGTTTATCGCGCGGCAATCGCGAATTTTAACAACGATTATCTTTATTAAGTAACACAACACCGAACTTCTTTATCTTACACCATAAATGCAAAATCTTCACTGAAGTTAGTTTTAACAAACACTTCTCGTTTTCGCTAAGTCCACAGCGAGCCATAACACTCTTTTCGAAATTCCACGACCAGCCTCTTCTCCGACTCAAGGATGTCTGCCTAATCTACCCTCTTTCCAACTCGCATGTCCCATGTCAAACCTACCTTCCAACGTTTTTTACATTAATTTATCACTCATAAATTCTCACAGTTATGCGAACTGCACTTCAGGAAAAATACTTGAATTTGCACATAATTTAAAGTTCTGACAGGACATTAATTTTTATTAGTTTCACTAATTACTTTCTTGAATCTCGTACACGTAAAATCAAGAGATAAATTCAGCTTTAATGTATCGATCTTGACAACCCACTCAAATACAAGGGATCGAACACATTTTTCATCTGCGTTATCTAAATAACCCAAAATCCAATCTGAACCCTGAGCCTTTTTCTCGCCGATTTCAAACGTGAAACCACTCGTTGCCGACTCCGTCCTCTTTCCTACAAATGCGATTTATGACTCATGATTTATGACTCTTCCTTCCACTTAAAATAACTATTCCCTAAATCGTGGGACAATATTTTGTTCTAAATCCACCAAGAGGCATCAGATCTCGCTCTTTCCTGTGATTGATGGGACGCCCCTAATATGGTTCGATACTTATTCTGATTTGTTGAATGCTTTCGTTACCCCAGTAGATAAATCCTTCTTCGAAAAGCCAGCCCCAATTGCTTCAGACCCCTTTAATTCCGCTTTCAGTAATATTTGTTATTTAAAAATAAAATTTATTCGCCAACCATCTGACAAAGCAGGTTCATCACAGCCTCCCTATAGAAATTATCTCCAGTGTCAAAACACGCTATTAGTGGTTGGTCAGTGGAGTCATTTCTAAATACAGGTTTTGGTTTGTTTCCCCCTCCCCTCCGTGTTTTCTCTTTCCCAAAATTTGTCGTACCTAAATTTTGTGTATCCCTATCCCTCGCAGGTTAACTGTCCGTTCTACCCCCTTCTCCTCCTCCGTTTTTCTTTCAACAATTTAACTTTATACAAACGTTCCACTGTCCCACATCCCGACGGTTACTGTATTTAATTAATTTATTTATTTTCTTTAAAATAACGCTTGAGCGTCTTACCAATTCGGCCCTGCCTCCATCGGTCTTACCTACTTATGCCTCGCCCTTACATCTGTTTACGCCCGCCGACCATTCCTGTAACCATTTTTTTTTTGCCTGCATTCTTCGCTATTCCGACATAGGGTAGTGTATTTTTTTGTTAATGTCTGTTATCTGTTATCTTAATTTTTTGTTATCTCGTGCGCAATTTTACGAGTATGACCGACCCTTTCTTTGTTTCTTGTCATAAAACAACAAAATCTGGTGTGCTGATTAAAACTAAACTATCTCTTTTGTTTCATATTTGTTTTATTTAATGAATTCTTGTTATCTTGATATTAAACACGTCATTTCAAAACAATTTATCCCCTCTTTTTTTTCCTTCAATTGTTTCTGTCCTTCGTTAGGCTATCTCTACGGTCTCCCTTCAAAATAAACGAACCTTTTTTTCCCATTGATAAACTTAGAAAAGACATTATTACCTGTCAATATAATTTTTTGTTTTTGTCGTGCGCTAGACCGTCTCCATTCAATATAACAATTAGTGTATGAACAGGACTACTCAATGTTGGCCCGATTGCATCATTGTTTCTACTGGTTTGTTGTCCGGTCACCCCAGTTTAAAGAATTTTCAAACCTTATTGTAGGTCAACTAACCAAAATTATACTCGCTACGGTGAATCGACACTGAAATGAATCATCGAAGAACTATCTGCCCTAATACATGACATACTTTCTCGCTGCTTCATATCGAAGGGTGAATACCTCTAAATACCCTACTTATTATGTTCAAAATTTTATTTTAATTGACGTACGGCGCAACTCTCACTGATGACTGGTCGGTGGCTGAGTGGGCATAGCGCTTGGATCCCATCTGGGCGTCGCGTGTTCAATTCCTCGGCTGGCTAAGTCCTCCATCACAACACAAGCAACATTTTCGGCTTTCTGTGGTGGTAGTAGGAGATTTTCAAACATTGTTGGGTTATTCGTAACCCGGGAATGTTTGTCTTTCTTTTATAAAAAAAATCCCAACCCATTTGATTCAAAATCTCCCCTACCAGTGTAGTGTGACCCGAACATGTCTAAATCCACTAAAAGCCTTTTAACTGATTACGTTTCCTCCCTAAGCCTAAAAGAATCCTTTTATCGCTTTTAAACATGAATTTGTTCTAACCTAACCATGCTTGAATTTAACCTGTCAAGAGCCAGGGTTTTTTGGAAAACTTTTTGGAAATTACCTTAAGAACAAGAATGGAGGAAGCTATTCTGACTTTTTCCTTAGTACAGTTTCTTTATACAAAAAATTTAAAATCGCATCCAAATTATTTGAATCAATATTCTTTTTTGAAATTTGATCCGCCCGCATATACGCGTTCCTGGCCTGTCACAGGTTAATAACCAATCGATTGGTTCCGCCCCCTCCCTAAGCCATAAAAATTCCTTATTCCTTTAACATGAAATTTTTCTAAACTAAACACGTTGAATGTAGTGACCATTTGGTTGATCTTATCCCCTCCCTAACCCACTAAAATCCCTTCTTCTTAGACATGAAATTTCCTAGCCTAAACACGCTTGAATGTAATAACTATTTGATTGGTCTCATCTCCTCCCTAATTCACTAAAACCTCTTATTGCAACGATTTAATTCTCTTCCAAGTGATTATTACAGTTATTTTAAGCTAGTGATTTGTTTACTTTCCGCCCTGGGTCACCGTACTATTTTTTCTCGCCCCGAGTCGTTGCATTCCTGACCTAGTTACGATAGTCGAACGCAAGGTCATAAATCTTCGATTTTTATGATGTGTTCACTGTACCTTTTTTTTGTTGCATCCCATTTTTTTCTTCTCCGCACCCTGACTTAAAAGGCAATGACCTACATTTAAACCGTTGGGGTTGTAAATCTTCGTTGTTGGTTTTGTTTACAAAATTTCTATTTATTTTATCTACCCGTCTAAGAGGCAATGACCTACATCTGCAGATTTAAAACTCTTGGCTACTGATTTGTTTAAATATTTTTTTTTTCTAGCATACTTATTTTTTTTTGAAAGCTTTTCTTCCCACGTAATAATTCGTAACTGTCTTTCAAATTGCACTAAGATACATTGAAATTCCTCCAGCTTTTAAAACCTTACCTCCTGGTCTCGCGGTAACACTTGTGATGGTTCAACCCCCCCCTAATTGAAAAACTTTATTAATATTCTCTTCTTCTCGTGCGTTCAGATCTCCGGTTGGTAGATCTTACTCTCGTACCCTGAATGATTCGCCATTGATGTTTTGAATCATGACTTATTTTTCCCACCCCTGTGACTGAACACAGTAAAAGGTAGTTTTCCGGGAAATTCTTACAATAAACCCTTTTCTCCACGTTGTGTGATTTTTTTTTTCGGAGCACCTAGAACATCTAGGGTAGGTATTTAATGTCTTTCGTGGTAACTTCGGTTCTTTTAGGTAAGGTGTGGAAGAATTACTCTGTATCTCTTAGACGTCTGAAGGACACGCCCTGTCTAAACTATCCTAAATTTGTCCCCGCTATGATTCTAATGATATACACTGCTCCAATATTCACATAATGAGCACTGTTGTTATTACTCTCGCTAGGCTATAAGATTGATCTCTCCCCCTCTACGTCCTAATAAGTTTTAATGTACGTACCTGGAATGTTTCATTTCATGTGAATAATTGGCGACTTCTCTGCACCGCTCTCCATGGCTAGATGCTATACATAATCGTGATAATATGTTCTGTTGTTAGTAAACGCAAACTTATACCTAGGATGGAAGTATAAAGACGGGATAGAGGATAGGATGGATGGTGACTGGAAAGGAATTTTTTTGCAAGCAAATACTGGCTCCTCCACTTGACCAAGTTGACTAGGTGGTCAGCTCTCAGAACACGACCCTCCGACCAATGCATGATGAGGCTATACCCATGGCACCCGGAAAATCTCTTGACGATAAACCAGATACCCGGACCCCGCCATAACAGAAGAAGAACGGCATGCCTTCAAACCTTTCCCAGACAACTCCAGTATCGAACACCTCCGGAACTACTTTACTGGCTCTAGAAGGGGTAATCTATTTCGTCCCTTATCAAGACTCTACTCACGGTACAAAGTGGCGTAAGCTTGTGACAGGCAGATCCTTCTCCCACGTGACCGACCTAGCGTTACAGACCACCTCTGGAAACCGACTTATCCCCACTCTTGTAAGAGATACGTTTGCTTCCAGGTCGATAGGATTAAAAAATGTGATGACGCTGCAGGAATCTCTCCACGAGAGCCATGCCTATGCCTCCATCCACACTACCTTGCCGGTAACTCGAGATGCTTTTGGTCAAGACGCCTCCGTCAGCGAACCATGTCCTTTCATACTGATGGCATCTCATTTCATACGACCTATCGCGCCCATCCGCTCGACATAGTTCCGCGAAAGGGAATTGCTTCCAGCACCTCGCGAGACCCGATCAGTCTATGGTGAGCATCCTCCAACATGACAATGCAGAAAGACCCTTACCGGGGGACCACCAATTTTCCACATAATGTGTGGCCTCGGTGTTCGTCATCAAATTGCCCAGTCCTAAAGATTTAAAAAAGCGTAATTCAAGAAGTAGGAATTCAGCAGAGTACCTGTTAGTTTTATCTGTTTCATATTTTATATCGTGATTCTGCTCTCCTGCTCCCTTGTCTAAAGATGTTAGCTGCTCGCCCTTCAGTAATCGCCTTCAATTTGATATGTCGTACTCTCGAGACGCTCCCCATTTGGTTGGGTGTACAACATCTCCGAGATGTAGGTACCTCGATTGCTCGTTCATTTTTTTTGTGTCCGTTCCCCCCCCGACCGCACGGCATCAGCTGTCTGGGAGAAAACGTCACTGCCCTAGATGATAATAGCTAAACATATCCATATCAGCTGCTTCAATAATATTAATTTTCTCGGCGCTGGAACTGTTGAAATTTACTGCCCAGGGCTCGCGTTCCATTCACGTCACTCTGCAACCAGATACCTGTAATTTAAATATAGATTCTTTAACTTACCCATACGTAATTGCTTAATTTTCCGGTCGGGAAAACACGACCAATTGTATCTTAATTACGTATCCTGTAGACCTGCACCTATGGAGAGAACACAAAGGCCCCTCCCTACGATTTCCTAAATTTTGTACGACGAGGCCTAACGTAACCTTAGATTTACGATTAAATTTAACCCCCTCCCCTTATAGTCTGAATTTGATTGGAGGTATCTTTATCGCTTCAGTCTTACTATCTCGCAATTGTAATGTACTCCTGTTGTCCGATGTTTGTAGATTATTTCAAATATCGTCCCTCTCTAAATTGTGTTTTCTAAGATTAAATTAGCGCTTGCTATATGTTGGTATCGAAACCCGAATTGTCGTATATTTTAATTCTTTCCCAAGCCTCATCCTCGTATTAACTTGCAATTAGTCATACTTTTATTTGTAAATTAATTAGGGAAATAGAGCATAAAACACGCGATAAAACCGCCCGACGCCACCAGATTGAAAGTTTTCATAGATTATTATTATTATTTATTCGTTGCACTGTCCTTAAATGAAGGATGGAATGTTTTCTACGGGATTATTATTATGATCCGGGACCATTGTCGTTACTCAAGATAAATATTTATTGTTATATTTTTGTCTCTACATAATGAATGATAAGTTGCAATTATTATTTATGTAACCAATCTATTATGTGATTACATTTCAATGTAGGTCTGTTTACGAGGATTATAAGTCGACTTAAGATTTACGGCCTCAACACGGCTAGTCCAGTGGCGGATTATTGGGAAAAACCTATATTATAACCGTTTTATATTCTTCACTTATCTAGTGTTCGTATTTAGGGTTTTCGGTTGATATCCCTTTTTGTACTTATGTAATTTTAAAACCACTGTAAGCATTAACACTGAGTATTTTTTATTATTATCTCGCAGATCTCGTTCAATAAGGATGTTATTGTTATTATTATTAATTATGACAGGAGTCCAATACTTTAATAAGTCTCTATTCCCAAATTTAAATGTTTATCGCGCGGCAATCGCGAATTTTAACAACGATTATCTTTATTAAGTAACACAACACCGAACTTCTTTATCTTACACCATAAATGCAAAATCTTCACTGAAGTTAGTTTTAACAAACACTTCTCGTTTTCGCTAAGTCCACAGCGAGCCATAACACTCTTTTCGAAATTCCACGACCAGCCTCTTCTCCGACTCAAGGATGTCTGCCTAATCTACCCTCTTTCCAACTCGCATGTCCCATGTCAAACCTACCTTCCAACGTTTTTTACATTAATTTATCACTCATAAATTCTCACAGTTATGCGAACTGCACTTCAGGAAAAATACTTGAATTTGCACATAATTTAAAGTTCTGACAGGACATTAATTTTTATTAGTTTCACTAATTACTTTCTTGAATCTCGTACACGTAAAATCAAGAGATAAATTCAGCTTTAATGTATCGATCTTGACAACCCACTCAAATACAAGGGATCGAACACATTTTTCATCTGCGTTATCTAAATAACCCAAAATCCAATCTGAACCCTGAGCCTTTTTCTCGCCGATTTCAAACGTGAAACCACTCGTTGCCGACTCCGTCCTCTTTCCTACAAATGCGATTTATGACTCATGATTTATGACTCTTCCTTCCACTTAAAATAACTATTCCCTAAATCGTGGGACAATATTTTGTTCTAAATCCACCAAGAGGCATCAGATCTCGCTCTTTCCTGTGATTGATGGGACGCCCCTAATATGGTTCGATACTTATTCTGATTTGTTGAATGCTTTCGTTACCCCAGTAGATAAATCCTTCTTCGAAAAGCCAGCCCCAATTGCTTCAGACCCCTTTAATTCCGCTTTCAGTAATATTTGTTATTTAAAAATAAAATTTATTCGCCAACCATCTGACAAAGCAGGTTCATCACAGTGCCATGCTTGACTTTAAAATTTACTGTTGTTAATATTTCTTATTGTTGCAATAAAATGTCCCTCAGGGCAATTTACACTGTCATTATTGGGTATTAAATCTACTGACTTTAAATTTCTGATTTCCTTGTTACAATTATTTTTAAAGCAGAATTTTGCGAAATGACCAAAAGAATTGCATGACCTGCATTTGATGTTTATAGCTGGGCATCTGAAGCGGTGATGTCCACATCTTCCACATGGATTGTTGTGACCACTTGACCTTGACGATGGTGATGGTGACCCTTGACGATTGGTAAACCCATGCTGACTTGACGTTGAGTGAAAATGACGATGTGATAATGGTGACGGTGATCTTGACTGTCTTGATGTACTTTTGTGATTTATTTGAAGAATGTTTTCTGTGTGTATTTGTTGATTTATTTTTTCAGCGTTGTTTTGTGACATTAATATGGTTTTTGCGATTTCTATCGTTTTTTGCAATGACAATGCAGAATCTTGTAGTAGGCGTTGACGAATGTGGTTCAAATTAGTACTCATGTTTGCAATAAATATATCTCTTACCAGAGATTCTCTTAGTTCTCCAAATTCACATTCCAAACTTTTGTTTTCTAGGTCCATTAGAAAATTGTTAATGTCTTCAGAATTATTTTGTTTTCGTGTAAAAAATGAATTCCTTAACATTGTTAAGTTTTTATGAGGTGCAAAATAAATGTCAAACTTTTCCTTGACTTGTTTTAGCGTGATAGATTCCATATTCATGTTGAATGACTTGAAAATTTTCATACCTTTGGAGCCAATGGAATGAAGTAGATTTGCTATTTTTCGTTTTTCTGGGGCTTCTTCCAAACCTGATGCCACCAAATATATTTCATAATTTTGCCACCAACTTTTCCATATTCCATCGTTATTTATGTTATTTGATGATACGTGCAGATTTGACAACGCATTAAAATCATGTTGTACGTACTTTGGCGCATCCTTCGACATCTTGTTTTTTTAAGACTAATTTTTAATATATTATATTATTAATATTAATATCCCACTTCTGACACCATGTTTAGTTATATATTTAATATGTAAAACACTGTTATTATTTTATTAAAGACTTTTTTATTGAAGAGGTGTTTACACCATTGACATTGATTGACATTAGTTCCCAATAGACCACAGATGACAAACATTATAGAAGTAGTTCCTCACTAGTGATGTGCAACATACAATAGTGATGTGACAGCCATGAGGCTGTTTATAAAGTTTTAAAATGTAGAGAAGACTCGACATAGCTGTATTTTCAAATAGTGTTTTGCTACACTCTAATTTAAATAAATAATATATTATGTAAGCGTTCAAAAGCACCCCGCGCTTGCTCTGCGTGGATTTACTACAACAAACCCCCTTTTATGGATATTAGCCGTCCATTAAATACGATAATAAACCCCATGATCTGTGTTCGTACGAACACAGATACTCCCACCTATAATAAACCTTATCCTTAGCTTGTTATATATCAACAATACACCCGAGAATGTGTTTGCGAGATTATTTAATGTTTCGAGTATTTCACCTCGACGTGTATTTCGTGGTAAAACCAAAAAACCACATCACCATAAACCAGGTGGTAAAAATGTCAGCGACATTTCATTGTTATGAAATATTAAAAATATCGTGTTATCATATTTCTTATTCCGTAATCCACCCTTCAAAAGCTTGTCCCAAATATGAAAGTATGTCGCAGGATTGACACTCAAATTTAACTCTCGCGTCAGAAGCCTTCGCTCGTACCGGATATAAAAACATTTTGCGGCTAACGCGTGCCGGAATGTTCCGAACGGCGAACATAGGTACCTTTTTTTATGACGCAGGCCCGAGTATGCCTCTGACAATCTCACCGGCACTTAGTTCGTTTAACGACATCATCCCCTATATGTAAGGATGAGAATCTAACGTAACTAAGTCGGAATGTGAAAGTTTTATTAACAATTTCATGCAAAATTAATAAGGACAACATCCAAGGCAAAATCAGATATTTAAAATAAAATTAAGTGAAGACATTGGAGGTTATCCAGCACTTACCCGCCCAGGTATAAGTAACAGATGGTTACTTCTTCAAGGCTCTCGCAAGGACTCTAATTTTTTGAAAGAACGAAGCTACCTTTAGTTTAGAACAAATTTAGACCTCCAATGTCCCTGCATGCGTTGTTAGAAAGCAGTATATAAATACAAGAAATAATATGTGTTAGTATGTCAAAATATAGACAAAACAATGGGACAGGTTGGTGAAAGGGAGGCGTCTACTATTATCTACAGGAATTCCAAAAACTGAAGAAATCGAACTAATATCTATGAGAAGAAAAGTGTTGACGAATATCTACAGCTCAAACTGTCGACGAATATCTATGAGAACCAAAGTGTTGACGAATATCTACAGCACTGGTAGAGGTTGGATTTGCAATTATGTATAGCATATTGGAATAACGTAATATTGCGTATGCAATTTTAAAAAACTTAATTTATGTAAGCATGTATGTAAAAATCCTTAATATCGGACTATTGGACACATTTAGCTGATTAGTCCAACCTACGCTCTGTAGATATTAGTTCAACCTACGCTCTGTAGATATTAGTCAACACTCTGAAGTTCGTAGATATTAGTTCAACATATGAGCTGTAGATATTCGTCCGACATACAGGCTGTAGATATTAGTATCTGGAGTCGGTGAAAGTCCACGAGGTGGTAAGCGCTGGGTGATTGTATCCAGCGTATATTACAGGCATCTGTTTGGAAGGAAGACTTAGTACAGAAAAAAAAAAAAAAAAAACGGTCACGTCTGGGATACGAACTAGGAACCAGGAACCAGAGACTTCGCCGAACTCTACCAACTGAGCTAATGTGTCCCTATCCGATTCGGTCATATTTAACTGTATCATACTTCGACTAAGAACTACTATCAACATTATCTTCATTTTCTAAATGAATATTTTTTATTGGCTGCTATGTTTATGTGTGATTGCAAGATTCAAACCCCATATAGACAAACCCGAACTATAAAATACCATAAATATAAATATGTCGCAGATATGTCGTTTTCTGATTTTTATATTTTCTGATTTTCGATTAAGTTACGCTAATTTAATTAATATTACTATTTGATATTTTACTCATTAAGTTTAAAATAAAAATAATGTATTTGTTTCAATGAATGGATTTGGTTTGTGGCGGTGAGAAAACAAAATTAGTATCTGCGTCTGATAAGTTAAAAGTACCTTCCCTTTCATGACCTTTTTCTTAAATTCCAAATATTGTCTATTTGGCGAATGGTCCTAATTTGATGTAAATAGTGTTAAAACTCCAGGATTTGTTACTAATTAAATACCTAAAGTTACCATTTTTCGTCCGGTCAGTGGCTGAGTTCGCATCGCGTCTGGTTCCCACCCAAGCTTCGCGAGTACAATTCCTCAGCTGGCAAAAAAAAAGACATCTAAAAATTCACCCGAGAGCAAAATTTCATTCACATTTTTTTTTTAAATAAAGTCAGGAATCACTGGTTAAAAGTAATTAAGTCAAGTACGACCCTTAACATTTTGTGATGTATTGTTATAAAAAAATATATCATTACATTGTAAATAATTTTATTTTCATTTACTGCTCACTAGTTATTCCTTGTTCTAACTTGCCCTGTCTCTACATATGTATAATATAATAGTTTTTCCTAATTCGTCCGTAAAAGCTAATTGAAATATAACGGTAATAATCCTTGCGATTTGGGATGGAATCACCAGTATTCGCGACCTGTTCACCTTCTCTGGCTCCATGGCGATAATTTGCGTATTTATGGATCCGTTACCACACCCCGTTGCAATTGCGCATGTGTTCGGAGTGTTGACTTCCGTAGTTAATTCTGGATCTCGCCCCGTGATGAGACGATCAGTGTCGTATCCAGCAGTCCGGGGCCCAGCCTTCCTCGGCAATACAGGACCATCGTCAGCTCCGCTTGTCTGGCTGCGCGGTGAGGAGGTGGTTGTGGAGACGAACAAGTTGCGTATCTGTAGCATAGAGTATTTCAATTTAGGGATCCTCGGGTAAGTTTATTCCTCATATTGTTGTATTACGCACACCCTACCGAAGGAGACTTATTGAAGTGAATACTTCTTTATCTCCGTTGTGTTTTGAAACTCGATAAAACGAAAAATAGCGACACTAAAAGAGACAATCACGTATGTATTTACAGGATTTAGCCTGCGAGAGAATGAGATAGTATAATCGGTCTCATCTCTGTGCGGTACTTCGTGGCCTCCCCACTCTAGTCTACATTAGTTTTCTGAAGGTTTAACTTCTATACCGTGTGATTTGCATGCTCTTTTTTTACATTAACTCCATACAGGAGGCCCTGAGAAAAATAATTTTCCTCAGGGTCTATGTCATCTGAAATGCTGTGTGGAGGGTCTTTTTGAGGAGAAAAGGGAATGAACAGTGGTATTGAAGAGACCCAGGTTGTAGGAAGGAGGAAACACAAAGGCCGGCAAATCGGTCCACAGCCGAGCTGAACATCCGAGCAACATCCGAACAACAGCCGAGTTGAACACAAGATGGGGTCGAAGAAGCGACCCGTTCTCATGTTGTATATGTCAACCGTTTTCATATGTTGTGCATGTGTTTGGCGTGTTTCCCGGCTGTGCACAGGTGCCGAAGGGATCAATGACACTAGTTCCTCGGAGCATCTTCCATTGAAATGCCGGTAGAACTAGGATAACATTTCCACCCGACTCCTGTGCTCTAAAAATTACAATCCATTTGTTAAATTAAGACGGACCGCCCGTTTCTACGCAGAGTCGAGAGTTTTCACTCTGATTTTTTTTTTACATTAACTCCACACAAGAGGCACCGAGGAAAATATTTCCCCTCATACCCTATGCCATCTTGGAGGGTCTTTTTAGAAAAGAAAGGATAGGAAGTTCTGGGAAGGAAAAAATTATGAAGGATGTGTAGGAATCTGGGGGTCAGTTTGTCCAGGAGTGACGAATATATGAAACCATCCTTCCCACTTTGGTGCAAGGCGATGGTTGAATTGCAGGAATGTACACTCTGGTTTTTTTGGTCTTAATTTTAAAACATACCTTTATGATTGTGAATCAAACAAAAATTTAATTGAAATCATAACTACCCAAGGAATGCTATGAAAATAGTTACACGTCTTGCAAATATCTGGCTCTTCTCTACCGAGAGAAGGCATTTCCCGGGCACGTATTTACAAAACCTGTACCGATTCAGTCGCGGTAACGACAATTTACATTTTAAATATACCTCTATATTGGTTATTTTTTATCACATTGCAAAAACAAATTGTTCTAAAATCTGGATAAAATAATCTATCTGATGTGTATATTATAGATTAATAATTTTATTTCTAAATATTTAAATTTTAATATTATTCCTATATATTGTAAATACACCTCTATATTGATAATTTTTCATCACTATGCAAAAACAAAAATTGTTCTAAAATCTAGATAAAATAATCTTTCCAATTTGTAAATTAGAAATTAATAATTTTATTTCTAAATATTTAAATTTTGATATTGAAAATTTAAAGCGACTGAAACGCGGTAGGGATTGTAAATACGCATCCCGGGCGGGTGTTTTTGTGCCCTCATTGTCCTCGAAAGCCTATTTTCATTGCCTTGTCTTCTAACCTCAACCAATCTTCCATTTGACTACCACTAAAATCAAACCTGAGGTAACAATGTATACCTATATGCATATTAGAAATTATTTTAGTTCCGCGTTCCGCAACACTATTTCCACCGTAAGCTCTGAATTCATGCTACAAGATATCCCATAACCACCATAATAGGTTTAACATAAATCAAAATTTAGTGAATACGACAAATTTGTGATATTAATTATCGTTTGCGTACCCGCGACAATTCATGCACATGAAACTCATTCTGAATATCTGAATATTCCACTTGCTTTACTTTTTGACCAGATGTATTTTTTTCTAAAGTGGACTTATTCAGTAGGGTTCCCGAACCCGTCCACGTTTCAAGGATGACCAACCTTTCGGAGAGATATCAATCATTTTTACGGCACAAAACGACATTTGAAACTGCGCTCTGTGATTAAAAAGGTCTACCTAACGATGTGAATATTTTAGGCAGATGGAATGATTTTACCGCTCGGTAATATTCAGAGTCCGGCTCATTTAAAAATGACAAATTCGTTGTTGGTTTATTACGCTCCCTTAGGCCTTTACTTTGCTGGTGGGAGGATGACAATATGTCCTGATTCGGAACGTAAATACGAGTATGTCTTAAATTCATTGTTTATTGAATAATATTATTCTTTTTCGTATGATAAAAAAAAGTTGGTGAAGATCAGATTGAGATTCATTTGATTTGCAAACTATTACCTAAGCCTTACGTATTGGCAGCAAATATTTTGATTATATTTGTGGAAATTTCACATAATACGCCTTCATTGGTTGTAAAGAAACTTTCATGTGGTGTGTTATGAATAAAACTTATCCCTACTCGGCTGAAATAGCACATATAGCGGCACATATTATATTATTATGTATTCTGCTACTTAGTACATAAATAATCTGTTTACCTAGTCATTATCATTCGCCTACGAATATTCTTGTAAAATCCAGTCATTTTCAATTAAACTTATTTTAAGAAGTTTTTTTTTCACATGAAGCACTTTGTGGGAATACACAATAGAGAACTCCAGTCCAATTTTTTTATTTTTTTAATGAATACTGACCTCCTAACTTAAATAACTGCATTTTTATTTTTATTTTTAGAGTTAGTTTTAATAGATAAAATAATTGTCAAAGTTTTAATTTATCGAGACCCCCCGAAAACCATCGAATCGTGTGACGTCATCACTCCTGAAAAATTGGTATAGGATAGGGCAATCAGCTGATCTACTGCGGCCATTTTGAATCCCGTTGTTCGAAGTATTCTCCCTAGAAATAGCATTACTAATCAAAGTTTCAATACAATGACTGGTGACGCGTGACGTCAGCACTAACCATTTTCAGTAATACCAACTTTACAGTGTGTTTTCACGAGAGGTTTAAAAA
Organism: Limnephilus marmoratus; assembly: GCA_917880885.1. Classification (NCBI taxonomy): domain Eukaryota; kingdom Metazoa; phylum Arthropoda; class Insecta; order Trichoptera; family Limnephilidae; genus Limnephilus; species Limnephilus marmoratus. The sequence goes on from OU862916.1 coordinate 28,523,243, forward strand.
TGCACTTTTTAATAATTTTTTAAGAACTCTACGTTTAATATTATGAAATAAAACTTATATATTCAGAATCAGCGTTCATTGGTCTATATGAACATATTTTTTTAAAGCCATAATATTTTTCACTGGAGTTCCTTATTATAATAAACGCAATAATATAACTTTGTTTCAATTCCAGTTTATTATTTCTTTATCCAACCGGTTTTGGTTCATCCTGAACCTTCCTCAGGTGTGAATAAAAATATATTGAACGTAATACAGACATACATAGTATTTAAAAGAAAATTAGAAGAGGGAGAGAGAACATCAACTTAGATGGGGGCGAGGAGCGAGGTGCCTAAGAGGGAGGGGTGAACGTGGGCGGGGGTAATGGAAATATTAAAAAAAATGGGGGTTTTAAACTAATCTAACTGTTTTCTAAGCAAATTTGTTTTATTTTGACTTTTTATAATGTCTTTTTTTATTTCAAGGGCTTCAAGATTATTAAGGCGTAGACCTATCCCACTTCTACGCAATAAATGTATCCGGGAAGATTTTTTAAATGAATGATTTTTATCTGGTGGATGGCGAATTCTGAAAACCTACACTATTTAGACATCTCAAGTGTTTGACCATCCTTGTTTGAATGTTTCTAGCCGTTTTATCTATGTAAAAGGCTGGACAATCATTACATTAATGTTTATAGATGCCAGAATGGCTTAAGTAATTTTCCTTATCTTTAGAATTTATTAAAAGTTTAACTAGGTTATTATTAGTATAAAACGCAGCATTAATTTCTGTAGGGAATTTAGAAACACATGAAGATGAAAAATTATTTATGAATAAAATTCTACGCCAACCGTGATTTTTATTATCTCTGATGTTGTGTGTTTTATTATAAAGGAATTTATTAGTAGATATGAGATTAAGTTTTTTTGTAAGGATTTTATCGATTAAGCTATGGGGGTATCCGTTGTTTATTGCAATAGATTTGATGTTAGAGAGTTCTTCAGTAAATTTAACGTTAGATAAAGGAATAGTGACAAGTCTGTTAATCATAGAATGAAAGGCGGAATGTTTATGGGAGATGGGGTGGGTAGAAGTACTGTGAATTACGGTGTCTGTGAAGGTAGGTTTTCTATAAATATTGAAATCAAATTTATTATTAACAATGGATAGGGATAGGTCTAAGAAATTTAAACAACAATTTTTCCTATTTCAAAGTGAACTGATTTTTTTATGAAATGAATTTAGAAGGGACAGGAAGGAGTTAAGTTGACATTCAGTACCTTTCCAAACACATATTATGTCGTCAACATAGCGTTTCCACAAAAACACATTTTTAAGAAGGGGTGAGTTAGAATTAAAAATATTTTTTCCAAGTTATCCATAAAGACATCAGCGAAAAGCGGGATCGTTGGTAGACCCGCACGGGCAGACCTTCATTTTGTTGATATATAATTCCATTAAATTAAAAATAATTTTGATTCAGACAGATGTTAAACATATGGGTCAGATAATCAGGGAGATCTTTTGGTAAGTTGGAATTGATTAATAAATTAGACATAATATTTTTACATTCTAGTACAGAGACATTTGGGAATAAATAAACAACATCGAAGGAAACTAATTTGCAGTTATTTGGTAAAGTTAAATCTTTTAAATGGGTGACTAATTCAAATGAATTTTTAATGGTGTATACAGGGGAAAATACATTGGAACTATTAAATAGGTTGGTGACAAAGGAAGCTAGTTTGTAATTTGGGGAATTACAACATGATGCTACTATAACGTATGCTTAGGTTTTCAGTATAATATACATGTTGGTAATGGTCTATCTATAGAGACAATGTATGTGCTGGGTCTGTGTATCACGATGGGATGTATGTAGGTCATGGAGGAATGGATGGATGGATGGATGGGATAACATGTAGGTCACATCACGACGGGATGTGGATCTGAGGCGAAGACTTCTGATGTTGATGTTCTGGTCAAGATCAAGGATCTTCCCGATTCTCCAATAAGATGTGTTCGGTCCATGATGCCATGAGGGCGGCAGCTGGACGGTGCGCGAAACCGGAGACATAAATGGTCTCGGACGGCGAACTCAGCGAGGGGTCGGCAGCGCAAATGTCGAAAGTCGCGGTAAGTTGTTGACTGAACGTATTGGAAAACTAGACCGAACTGTAGTTCTAGGTTGAGCTGCGAAAGGCTCAAATTATTTTAGTGGCGCGTCACTGCATACATATTCGTAACCATTTTCTATATTACGAAAAATCTTCATCACAAGAAGGCGTCTTAAATTGTACACTCCCTTCCTTTCAGCATTCAAAAACTTGCCAAATATTTCGAGAACTTAGCTTTCAGAATCGTGAACGGCTTCAAGTGTCGAAGCATACAAAATTATTTTTAAGTAGAACGATTTCCGGAATCGAATCCTTTCACGCGGATCTGTCGGCGCGAAGTAGCGAGTAAGTACCCAGGAACGGAATAAAAGGCTTAGATTTCCGTTTGGTCGACTTGCTTTCATGCTCCAAGCTTACACATTAGAAAAAATCTATTTTATTTGAACGGTGATTTGATCAGAGGCCTCCCCTTACGAAAGTACTGCTGGGCTCCTAAAGCAGTTTTCTGCGCGAAATTCAATCTGAATCCATTCGCAGAAAATTGAGTTTCGTTGTTCAATATGTGCGAGAGAACGCAAGCATTTTTTGCCAAGACTTTGTAACGTATTTATATAATGGATCACAATAAACGCGTTATCTCGAATGTAATGTTTCTCAACAAATTCAAATCAGATTACGGGGAATGGCATTACTGTCAATTCGAAGGTTTAAATTGTAAGTAGTCGAATGATTGATATGATGGATATTTTTACTGAAGTGCCAACAAGTGAAAAGGCTTAACATTTAATGTGAGATGTGTATATTATCTTCATTCGATTTATCAGATGTCAGTGTGGCTTAAATGTGAGAGCGGGAATCTGTAATATAAAAGAGATATTCATGATACCTCACATTGAAAATATCAGTTTTATGAATACATTTTCCTCGTGATTTGGAGAGAGAAGTATACTGCTACAGATTATAGGTATACAGGAACGTAGTGAAGAGTAATTTCATTGGAATTGCGTTTGTGTTTCAATCGTGATGTTCATTTTACTTAATTAGCAACTGGCTTTACAATTAGCTATTATATGAGGGTATTTTATTTTTTTAATACATAAACGCATATTTCAAAGCTAAATAATAAGTATGATAAATTTAAGTTGAAAATAAGTCTACATAAACGTAAATTCCAATGAAACAAGAAAGCAAAATAAAAGACCCTTTTGTAGTTAGGTTCCTTTAAAAATTATAGTATATATCTTTGGCCTTCCAATAATGTTCTCGTTTTGCTTTGATATCTTGAACACGCTCTTAACATCTATTTACTACCCTTTGCTGTTTTAAACGCTCATTGGCTTTTTATTATTTACACAATTCTAATTTCTCGTGTTTCTTTAGTTTATGCCTTACACTATAAGTTTATTAGTCATTAATACGTCCGTCACTCTTGGATTCACTGACCCCCAGATTACTACCCACCCCTCATATCTTTTTCCTTCCTGGAACATCCTGTCCTTCCTTTCTTTTAAAAGACCCTCCAAATAGCATTCCTAAATGTGACATAGGGAAATTACTTTCCTCTGGGCCTCCTGTGTGCAGTTACTGTAAAAAAATGAGACTTTATTTATTTATTGTAAATAATCAGAAAATATTTTTAAATGACCCATTATTAAACCTTCTCGGTTTTTAAATTGTGCCCTTAATTGCCCCCCTTCTCTCTTCCCACTACCACCTTTCCATTAACACCGTTAAGTCTATTGTTATAATTAGTTTTCAGTATGAGATATATTATAGTATTATATATTTTCGGACTGAGGAAGTGAGCATCGTTCTCGAAACATGTCTCGTGTTAAAAATTCTTAAAAATATAAACTACACTCTAGCTCATTCAATAATACAATACGGTATCGTTGCGTGGGGAGGAGCTTACAAAACCTCAGTTTTTCCACAGAAAATTACTCAAAGATTAATAATCAAAATTATTACTAAGAAACCATCAGATTACTAAATCTCTCAACTTTTTCAAGACTTTCAAGTCCCACCAAAAAAATACATATGTAAAAAATACGCATTTTCAAATACACAAAGTTTATTCTAAAAAGTCGCACCATGTCATGGTACGCGTTGAGAGCAATAGAGCAACACCGTGGGTCGCTTATGTACGCCTTTAATGCATACCAGTTTTGCACAACACCACTACACAACTACACATACAATGGAGTAGTGTATTTATGTACGTCTATATGTATATGTATGTGTTATAATTTTTTATTTTTTAAATTTAAAAAAAAAACTTCCCTTTATACACTCGTAAAGGTTATACATTACATACATATATATGTTTATACAGTTTCTAATCAATGTCCCGTGTTAGTATTTAAAGATTTGAGTTTAATCCGATTGTAACCTGAAAATGTAATTACTCATGATTATAGTACATGTATGTGTATATAAAAACTAAAAAAAATAGAAAAATGTCGGTTTTTCATTAAAAATAAAAGTGGCTAAAATGAAAGAAATGTATTAATTTTGAACTACATAAGTAATAACAGAGTTGTTAAAACGAACGTAATCGAATTGTAAAACATTTATTTTACAGGTTTTTTTTTGTGTCCACTAAACTAGTTGCTGCTCGTATATTTAAACATTGTAGCATCACAAAACGTTTACACAATAATTCACTCCAATTAATTATTGCAGAACAGTTAGTTTAGCCAGGTTGTACACAACAAACAACGCCATTACTCAATGAAAAACATTTCAAAGTGTATATACTTTGAAAGCCGCATCCCATTAAAATATAAAGCGAGGAAAATTAAAATTGGAGCATAAAGACCCAGAAACCAATCTTACCCATTTTTTATCGTCCCTATTGCAACCGTTAGAGTTTTATTTTAAAAGTGGGGTGGAAATTCTCTGGAAACAGATACCAGCGGCGATGGAGTCTGATCTACGCTTTTAAACCCCGATCTTTCTTGAACAAGGGGGGAAAAGATGTCGCATTAAGTAGATCAATTTAAGTATTAAGTGTTGTTATCGTACTTAAGATCTTAAATTCCGGATCAGGCCGGAAATAAGGAGATTATAATGAACTGGAATAATTGCAACTGTCAATCTAAAATACGACACCCCATATTTTGAGACTCGCGTTATATTTTAGCAGAGAAATACTACTTGTATATCATCCAAAAGGTGCGAATGGCGTGGTTAAATTTACACAGCGTTTTTGGACAGTAATGTTTAGGCCGATGCAAACATTTTCAAATGGAATATTTCTGAATATATCCGAAATCAAAAAACGTTTTTTGAAAGGCAATAAAATACGCAATCAAAACTTTTCATTAAAAAAATTTTTTTTAATTCAAAAATAAAAAAAAAAGTTTAAAAAATGGCTGACCTTACTTTTTTCTAAATAAAATGAATGACAACGAAACAAAATAAAACCACGCACACATTTTATTAGACTAATGTATTATAAACCTTACTGTCACTTCACTTGTTTGTCATTCCATGTTAAAATAATTATTAAAAAATTCCCAAATTTTCTTAATTGTTTTTCAAATTGCGAGCCGAAACTTTGGTTTCAAGAAGGCGAATATTTAAATTTTCTGAGGTTAATTTCTAGATTTGAATATAAGCGTAGAGTTTTCTCATTCTAACGCCGTTAAAGTCATATTTCTGACCACGACTGTAAGGGAGACAGAAAGATGTATATGAGACCAAAGTGAGCTGGGACAAATATAGGTGTCCTATGATTCAAAGGGTTAACCTCTCAGGCTGATCTTTTCACTTTTGGGAGCAACTCATATAGACCTTATAGAAATTCTTGCGTCTCCATTACCATCATGAAATACCTGATTACTAAATAGAATTATTTATTTATTTATTTATTTTCGGGAAATCGACAGTTTACATTTTTACAGTTTGTACATGTTTGTATAGCCAAAATAAAACCAATTATGGATTTCCTCCATGTGACTTTACCTCTGATTAACAGCATAATAAAAAAAATTAAATAATAAATTTATAATAAAGCAGTACGAGATCAAAAATTTTATAAAACAAAAGATTAAGTGTATAAAACTAAAATTTACATAAAACATAAAATATCAATACATTGGTAACCATAAGAAGCCAGATTGTACATATAAATCAAATCATAACAGAATTAAAGATAAACGATAGAAACATAGACACATAACATATTCATGAAACATCAGAGAAATACTCTTTTATGTACCCCTTATATTTGGTAGGTTCGGAATTGAAAATGTCCACCTTGGATAATATGCTATTGTAACTATTGCATAGTCTGTTCAGACAAGAATTTTGCTTGCAGTTTGTCTTGCATTGATCAACCCTGAACAGGACAGAAGAGCGTGTTGTACGCGCAGGTACATTAAATTGATCTATTATGATCTAAACAGTATTAGAAAGACAAAACACTACACTTTATATTAAAATCTAAAAGTCAACAAGTAATTAAAATGAAACCTAAGTTTTCGACTGCAATTTGAAAAAAAATTATGATTTTTTTTTTCATGATACGACAAAAAAAAATTACCTCATTATAATATTTATAATACATTTGTCCAATAATAAAGGTATGTGTTTTTTTTCGTTAAGGGTAATTTTAAAAGTTCACGTATTTTAAAAACTTTTTACATTTTCATCAAAAACGATCATGTTAAAAAAATTACAAGCCTATTTCTAATAATTAAATTTGAAAGCGTATTTTGTCGCCTTTCAAAAATAGTTTTAGTATTCGGATTCGTTTGGAAATATTCCATTATTTGGATTATATTGAGGAAATATTTTGACTTAATATGACCGAGACCTGGGGGGTTAAAAAAATATTTCATAAAAAATGTACGCCAAAATATCTCATTATTTTCCAAACCGAGCGGCGTAAAAACCTTAAAACAAATAATAAAAGCAGAAGCATCAAATACAAAGTAAACACCGGGTCAAAGACTTGTTCAGTCTGGGAATAGTCGTGCCACGTCCCGTAATGGCGGTCTTACATCGGATTGTTACAGAATTCCTTGAAGCCAGGGAAAAATTCTTCTATTAGCACGCCCCGTTTTAATGCGGCTTCGTAATGCGAATACATAAATCCTACCCTTCCTGATGTAGACTCCATTTACCATTCGATCGAGGCTTTTGTCTTTGTGAAATATAGTTTGATATGATTCGGAACAATCGGCGAGATTTAATATGCCTTTACCGAGAATGCCGAATCGAATCGTTTAATTCGTTTAGAAATCGCGTGGGAAATCTAAATCGATTCTCGAAGGAATTCAATAACGGTTCAATTTAAGTATTTGTAGTATTTATCTTTCAAACTTTTCTTACAAATTAAAGTGCTACCCATAGAAAGAAAGTATTTTTTAATATAAATATTTTCTAAGCCTGTGAAATTATATTTTTCAAAAATGCTTTAAACCTTGATATCTTCGTACATGCTTTTGGACAAATATGTAGACAGGATTTTTTTTTAAATATTTATTTCGTATTTAATTAAATCTACCTACAGGGTTATTGCAAATCTCATTTAATGTACATCGCACACCCACTGCCGTAAGTCAAAATAAATTGCAAAGATATAATATCCAAATATATTATATGGATTTATGTAAACAAAAGTAAAAATGTTGTGTATGACAATTCGAAAGGGTTGATAATGTTGTTATCTGTGGTTTAGAACTAATAATGACATTTTAGCAACGTTCAAACAAATTACGTTCGTATTAAAAGTCACAAGTTGGTTTATTGTAGTAACTATTAACTAGTCCTTACATTTTCATTAATCGCTCTTTCAAATGCGTACTTCCAAACCCAATAGGTATCCTATTTTTGACTTACTGAAGTCTGGTTGCTGGAGTGCGATGTGAATGAACTATAAGGATATGAATGTGTATTTATATAGTTTTTCTTCGAACTCCTTAATCCTTATTTATCCAACCGTCATACAACTCATGCGTTAATCTCCTTGAAAATGCGATTCCTCTTCTCACACTATTTCTCCTTAGATTATTTTCTACTCTGGCCTCTTAAGATCAGCCAACACCTTTTTCATAAAACCCCATCTTGGTCTGTTATAGGTCATGTTAAGAGAGTTTTTTGGCTTTGATAACCGTTTATGACTCTTTCTTACCCCCACGTGACACATATTGTGAATCATGACTCATGACCAATCCATGCGAGATTAGTTCTCACGCTGCTAGTATCACCTGAAATTGAGAGACCAAAGAACTACTTTAGGAACAACCGAAGCTGCTAATGGCACTACAGCTTAATAGTACTTGACGCAGCTTACATGGCTGGTACTGGCGATACGCCCAATGAAACCCCTTCCTCAAAAAATTCACCCAGCAATGCAATGAAATATTGGTCACAGAAGGAGGAATCACCACATGGCTAATAACACAAAAATTAATCACGATACGTTGTTGCGTATTTTAAAGTACATATATATATATTATGTTGTCTACAAAAACATGACCTTAAATTTCAGTGCAATACATGCTTAACATGTAGCATACTGCAAAGTTTTTGAGTTCTGAACATTGTTGAGTTCTGAACATTGCATAGTTCTGCGAGATAACCTTGTCAGAAGCACAACAAGCATTGTGATAGAAAAAGTTCAATTTAGTTTGACATACAGAACTACGAATGTCATTGTAAAAAAGTAGGCCAATTCTGTAACTACAACTTTGAAAGAATTTTTTTCATTAGTTTTTTTTGTGAGCCAGTGAGAATATGGCATCCCCAATTGGGGTATGTTGTGAGGCAGACGGTAGTGGGGAGTAGTAGGAGATGGAGAAGAGAAAAATGGGGAAGTGCCTTGCTAAGTGCGCCCCACGGTTGAATTTGGCAGCCACCGCTGGTCTGGAGCTCCAAAATACCTGAAAAATACCCTCGACTCTGTGCAGAAACGGGCGGTCCGTTTGATAGATTCTCCCATCTTAACAGACGGATTGCAATCTTTAGAGCACAGGCGTCGGATGGGAATGCTATCCTTGTTCTACCGGTTCAATGGAAGATGCTCCGAGGAACTAGCATCATTCGGCAACGGGGCATAGTCGGTAAACACGCCAAACGCGTGCCCAACATTTGTACACGGTTGACATTTGTCACATGAGAACGGGTCGTTTCTTCGACTCATTCTTATGTTCAACAGCTCGGCTGTGGAATGATTTGTCGGCCTCTGTGTTTCCTCCTTCCTACAACATGGGTCTCTTCCTTAGATAAGAGAAGTCTCTTCAATACCAATGTTCATTCCTTCCTCTCCTCAAAAAAATCCTCCACGCATCATCCCAGATGACATAGGCCCTGGGGGAAATTATTTTCCTGAAGACCTCCTGTGTGGAGTTAATGTAAAAAAAAATAATCAGATTGGTCACCAAACACGGCTAAAGCCATTTTAAGCAACGTTCCAATTCTGAATGGTGGTTTTTCACCAGGGCGATACTAAGAGGGTCTTCCATTCTAGAACGTGTCGTAAATATATTTTATTTTAAATGATGTTCATTACTACATTATATATATAATTGCAAGAATATGTTTAGTGGTCAACCTGATCACTAGAGTGCAAGAGCGAGACGGCAAATGCCGTAGTATTAAAAGTGATGTTATCGTAGTACTCGCTCTCTCTTTAGTCAGCTCTCAGTTCGTCAACACGCTTGTATCTTTTGTGCAAATACAGATTTATATTCAACCACGCACGTATTTATTCAAAGGGAACATTTCTTCTAAAGATCTTCATTTTCCAACACTGTTAAAAATAACAATAATATTACTATATTTTTTTATTATTTGCTTTGAAGCAAAGAATGGACGGTTACCTCGAGAGTGTTTTCTCTTGGGGTAAAAATAATCTCGTTGAATTTAATGTTTCAAAGACCCAATCTGGTCTGATTACGTCTAAAAGGGATCGAAATGAAAATCTAGTATCTTTCAACGGAAGGAATCTTCCGAACAGGCCCTCCATTGATATGCTTGGTGTAACCCTAAGTGACCAGCTCAGGTATAGGGGCTCCATCGAAGCCAGAGTAAAGCCAGCCTCCCAAAAACTGGGAGTACTGTACAGGGCCCGCAGATACTTTAATAGTACACAACTGCTAACCCTACACAAATCACAAGTGCACCCCATGGTTGAATTTGGCAGCCACCTCTGGTCTGGAGCTCCAAACTTCCTGAAAAATACCCTCGACTCTGTGCAGAAACGGGCGGTCCATTTAATAGATTCTCCCATCTTAACAGACGGATTGCAATCTTTAGAGCACAGGCGTCGGGTGGGAATGCTATCCTTGTTCTACCGGCAGATATTATAATGGGTCTCTTCAAGACCAATGTTCATTCCTTCCTCACCTCAAAAAGACCCTCCACACAGCATCCCAGATGACATAGGCCCTGAGGGAAATTATTTTCCTCAGGGCCTCCTGTGTGAAGTTAATGTAAAAAAAAAAAATTATGATAAAATAAAATTCAATTGCCAACGCCGCAATTTGAATCCTCTGGATTGCTAGTCGAGATCCTTGTTCTTTTACCACGCATGCCGTCGAGATTATTTAATATTAATAATTTGTTATTGAAAATATGACAAATACCACCCGGCTGAAAACTCGTATATATTTTAAGCGATCACTTTAAAGAAGGTACGCCATTTTATATGAGCCAATAAAGCTTCCGGTAACTCAGAATTGAATTGATATTTCGATGACTTTATGAAATGATTCCTTATAAGCACGTTTATGGCTCGCTGTTCGGAGGGAGAGTGATTGAATGGAGATTGGAAGGAAGTTAAGCGTGAAATAAGTGGCAGTAAAACAAAAAGCGACAGTATTGAATAACCCAGAGTTGATTAACGAAGCATGTGAAAATAACGAAAGCCTTTGCCAGGCGGTTTTATTTTTGCTACTGTAAAATGTTTATAAACAACACATACTTTTTTTACGTTTTGCACAAAAAAAAAATAAACCATATTTGAATGTAAAGTTTTATTTTTTTATTAAATGAAAACAAATCACTGTGAAAAAAAATCATAACTTGTTTAATTAAAATGACGCCACAAAGTGAATTTGCGAACATTAAAGAAGTTCTAAAGTTTCGTTGAAATCATAGCGATTAATGATTTAAGCCTCGATGACACACGGCGAGTTACAAGCTACTATCTACTAAGTTTAAAAGCGGGTAAATCGGCGAGTGAGATTGTCATGATGACACACAAAACTGTCCACTCGCTCAGAAGCGTAGGAAACTGAGGCCGCTGCTAGCGCCAGTAACAAGAATAACGACGCCTGCGTGAACTAATTCTTCAGATATTTGACAGCCGAAATCAGCTGTTTATCGGAAGCCATGTTGGAAACATAAATAAACCAATCACGAGCAAGCGTGTAGGCGAGTAAAGTTGACGACCTTTCAACTTTTTTTTCGTAGATTATCAATAATCTGCTAGTCGCTGCTAGTTAGCAAGTAACACGATGACACTAGGCGAGTTTACTAACAGATAGTGAATTTCCCAGATAGTAGCTTGTAAACTAGCCGTGTGTCATCAAGCCTTTACGAATTATAAAAACCTTCATCCATTTGCTTTTTAAAGAACTTTTCAAGGAGAGTATTTTATCTGGCATGTGCCAACAGGGTATGGCCATCTTCGTACACAGTTGGAATTTTTTTTTTCAAATCATTTATTATTGGTTTTAAAAAAAAAGTTTTTGAAATAAAAATGCAAATTAAACACAATACATTTACAGTAAAAAAAATTCGAAGTTGTGATAGTTATGGTTTCACATAAAATTTTAAATAAATACTTTAGCTCTTCTCGTTTAAGTCGATTTTATTAACCAATGGCTGCGTACTCTTGACGCCCGCGCGCCGCACCGAACTACTCCCAACTTCGCAAATAAATAATTTAAAAAATGGGAAAATAAAGTACTTGAAATCGCTAATGACTCTAATAGTGTATTCGAGCGTTCTTATCAAAGTATTAACCCTTTTAACGGCATCTCCCATTACTATTAATATTTACCCAGCCGCCCGGATCGTCGAGCGTCGAAAAGGGACGAAGTATTGTTTAAGCCGCCGCTTCACGAATTTCTACCGATTTCTTACACATCTCCCTTAAACACGTCAAGTTTTAAAGATCTTAAAAATATATGTTATTCTTGAAGATAATATCTATGTAGACATTCCCCGCGCCGAAACGCAAATTATACAAAATTCCCTCGATAGAGAAAAATCGCAAAGTATGCTCCAAAAATTATTATAAACACGTTTCTTTCAGTTATTTTACAAGTTAAATTCACAGTGTTTCTTTAAATGCTGTTTAAGATAACCCCGCGAGTTTTTTGCTCTATTTTAAACGAGTCGAGTTTTATAAAATATTTTCACAATTTTCACATCGATTTTGTCACTTTAAATACTAGCGCACTCCTCTAACATTCGTAATTTCACATCTCTCCATCTTCTTCTTTTTTAGCCCGGTTGAGGCGCCTTAAGGGCCCGCAACCCGGATTTCTACTGATTTATTACATATTTTCCTTAAACACGTTAAGTTTTAAAGCTCTTAAAAACATATATGTTATTCTTGAATATAATATCTAGACTTTGCCCGCGCCGAAAAGCAAATTATATAAAATTCCCTAGATAGAAAAAAATTGCAAAGTGTGCTCCAAAAATTATTTAAAACACTTTTGTTTCAGTTATTTTACAAGTTATACGTATGAAAAAATTCACAGTGTTTCTTTAAATGCTGTTTAAGATATGCCCGCGAGATTTTTGCTCTAATTTAGACGAGTCGTGTTTTATTAAATATTTTCACAATTTTCACCTCGATTTTGTCATTTTAAATACTAGCGCACTCCTCTAACATTCGTAATTTCATATCTCTACATATTCTTCTTTTTGAGCCGGTTGCAGCGCTTTAATTCTCTAAAGTGTAGCTGCAATCGTTTGCGGCAAAGGGTCAAAAGAATTTGTGAGGTGTTTCGTGACAGATAGTGTATTCGTTTTGCTTTTTTATAAATGCGCAAGTATGGCTTGGCGCAGGGAATATTTTTTTATTAATGACGCAGCTCGGGTAACCAAACACATTAACAATAATAATATCATAATAGGAAACAGTGACGCTATCAAAATAGCTGACCCTGTGACGGAAGACGCGAATACGCCATTATGTACACAATAATTTATTGAATTCATACGTTTTATGTTGTCCTTTTGTCTCTCTCATTATTTATTTGATAGTGGGGAATTGCTCAAATTCGTTGTGCGGTCCGTCAAGTACGAAGCCAATGAAAATATTTTTGATCAAGTAAGATGGAACTTAAAAAAACTGATATAAGTTTGTATGGAGGACCTCTTGGCTGATAATTACAAAGTGTGAAAAGTAAAGCATGCATAGTGCGAAGAGTGTAAGCTCGAAAGGAGTGTTTTTAAATGCATTTCCCCGTGTTCCCACGATCATGGATGCGATTTACATTCTGAAAACTAGGATCTTTTACAAAATTATTCGTTTGTCTTGCACTTGGCGCAATCGAACTTGAGAACCTGTGATTAAAGATAAGCGTCTTTCCTCTGGGAGCTTTATTCCCAAGCGCATTCCGCTCTCGGTTGTTTTGCAGTGTAACCTTAGTTAACCCTCGGTGAAAATTTACGGTCCTCGCGGCGAGCTTTCCCGCGGCGGCGAGTTATCCCGGCAGGGAGAATGGAGGAGCGAGCTCGCTTCCTTCCCGGCGTCTTCCCGGCAGATCCCGGGATCTTTGGATGGCTGTAAATACCCTCGTCGGCAGCGGTGCTCTTCGCCTCACCGCGTTAAGCGGTAAGAAAAAACTTATCAAAAGATACCGCCACGCTTCGTTTTTAATTTCTATGTAATTAGAGGCTTTCAGTTCGATGATCAAGTTTTTAATTTGTGAAATATTATACTCTACTAGCTTTTACCCGCGGCTTCGCTCGCATGGTATACATATAAACTCAGCTGTTCCGGATGTGATAAGGTCTATGTTGGCCAGACAGAGCGGACGATCTCCAAAAGGATATCGGAACACTTTCGAGCATGTAAACTTGGCCACCCTGACAAATCGGCAATCGCCGAGCATTTAATTGAAACCGGCCATTACTTCGGATTTGTTCCTGAAGTCCTGGGAAGACCCAAAACCTATAGAGCACGCTTAATTACAGAAGCAATTGAAATTCATAAAAATCCTAATTACATTAATAGAGACGACGGAGCTAAGCTCAATAGTTCTTGGTATCCGGTAATTGACGGCTACACCAAAGCTAAATGCAAAAAACCATCTTGAAGTATACTGTAATGCCAGCCCGCAGTGGATTGGTGCTGGCAACACGGTATTGCTTCAAAGTACTTAAGCACACATTTCATCTCTAACATTTACACATCTGCCCTGATGATGGACACTGTAACGCTGTCCGAAACGTTGGCTAAAGGAGGAGGTAGCGCAACACGGCATAATACCTCAAAAGGAAATAACCATAAAAAAAACAACACACTTCCATTTACGATATTAGAAATAATTACGATTTTGGACGTGCAGAGAACCATTCTAAATGGATAGATAGATAGATTAGTTTTCTTCAATATAAATTAATATATTTGGATACGTACTTTTGATAAACAATAATTCCTTGATTTCGGTGCTCATTTCTCTATTGTTAAAATTATTTTTTTTTAATGCCCGCCCATTTGATTGGAGTTCAGATTTTTTTTTAAAAAAAGACAAACATCCCGGGTTGCGAACCCGACAGTATTTGAAAATCTCCTACCACCACAATTATCGGGAAACGTTCCTTGTATCGTGATAGAGAATATAGCCGAGGAATCGAACACGGGACGCCTGGATGGGACCTAAACGCGATTCCAACTCAGCCACTGACCAGTCAGTGGAGGTTATCCACCACTTACCCGCCCTGGTATAAGTAACGGATGGTTACTCCTTCAAGGCTCTAGCAAGATTCTAATTTTTTTTTGTTAAACGAAGCTACATTTATTTATTTTGAACGAATCTAGACGTCATCATACGTTGTTAGTAAGCAGTATGCAAATGCTTAACAGGAAAAACGAAATGCATAAAAATAGGTTAGTAAGAAAAAGATAAATTAAACAGGGCAAAAGATAAACTCATTCATGAGGCTCCATGAGGCGGCATTGCATTTGTAAAAACCTGCAAGCACCTGTACAAAATAGAGAACATAAGAAATACAATAAATCTCAAATCAATTGGCAAGTACCAACAAAAAATGTGAATGGCTTTCGGTCTGACCGGTCAGCGACTGATTCAGCCAGAACCATTTAGAATTTTAATATTAGAATGGATTTTTGGTATATTTCCGTGTTTGGTAAAGTTTTGGTCAGCCGTCAAGCATTACGTTCATTTTGTTCCGTTCAATGGCAATAAAATAACAATGTTTTTGTACTTCTGCCCGATTGATTTTGGATATTTGTTATTGGATATCATCTAAAATAATTCATTCAATAAATAACTAAACAAAATTCAGACGTTTGTGTTCTACGAAAAAAAAATAACGAATTCAAATTGTAAGACATTTTATCATTTGAAATACAATACAGAAATTCTAAGCTTCGGCTCGGATTACCAACCCACATCAATTGGGCTTATTATTCTAGAGGACTTTGACTTTTTTAAACATTTTCAAAGTTAATTCAAAAACAACATTCAGGTCTCCTTTAAAAATTATAAGTTTTTATTAACAAAACAAAACTCACATAAATAATTCAGTACTGGTCTATGAAAGTGGTATGTTTTTGTAAAAAACGATATGGTATTGTAAAAAATTATATAATATTGTAAAAAATTATGATAAGTTTTTATTGATAAAACAAAACTAACATAAATAATTCAGTACTGGTTTATGAAAGCATGTCTGTAGTTTATTTTGTGAAACATCCACTTGAAGCATATGTATTACGATTATGGTAAAATATTTAAAGTTGTTTAATGTGTTTTCTCCCACCTTGATTATGGGTCTCTTCAAGACCCATGTTCATTACTTCCTCTCCTCAAATAGTCGCTTCAAACATCATCCCCACAGATGACACATTTCCAATGGGAAATTATTTTCCCTAAGGCCTCCTGTTTGGAGAAGATGCGTAGCTTCAATAAAGTATGTTTCAAACTTGTTATTCGACTTCAAGAAAGAAAATCCAATGGAATTGAAAAAATAATTTCTAAATGATTAAAGGAACACTCCAAAACTACAATTTGTAGGCGTAAGCAAGACAAGATGCTGTTTCTCGGTAACGTTTCGAAGGGACGTCACTGTCGGTAGTGTATAAACCCACCAATACGTAGAAGTTTTTGTGTGAAGTTTTTGTCAACTATAATGGCACGACCTAATACCACTGTAGGAAAGATAATCTCCCCAGTTCTGTATAAAATGAAAATAAGTTTTGATAGTAATATGTTTCAAAAATGAGTGTTAATTTGGTTGAATTTTCGTTGATTTTTTCACCTCAGCTGGGAATACATTTGCGGAAGGTGATTATAAATATAAAAAAGTAGTATGCAGGGGTAGCCCAAAAATTGACAAAATAACAATATTGACGTCTGGGATCGAAATTGCGATTTTACGAACTTCAACAGGGCGGACTCCCTCTTGAGTTGAGAAAGCGAATAATTGAGCGCACCTCTCAGTCGGCAAGATTCGACAGCGGGGCGACGATCGCAAACGGACGCAGAAATCGCACTGAAGCAGCTACCAAGCCGGATCACCGCTCGTTTTTTAGGGGAAAGTCTGAGCTACACGCTAGTACCGCTATATATTGAGAAATAATGTCCACGTCGCCGAAAATATTGAACAGTCTTTAATTCTTGGACAACCTGACGTACTCTTACACACACAGATAAGGATAGAAACAATAAAGAAATGAAAAACAAGAAATATTTTTTTTTAATTATAATACATAAATAATATGCAAATGTCTGTTTATGGAGGATATTTGACTGCCTCCCGTGTCCAGGGGGCCACCCGGGGCGACTCCATCCGGGCAAACATGGCAGTGATGATGGTATTCTTCGAGTCTGCGCCATTAGCCTCCAGTGCGGTGGCGGAGATATGCTCTGAAAGAGTGCGCTAGTCCCTCCAGGAACATTTCCTCATTAATTACCACATATTAATCATGCAAAAAGGATTACCCTTAGGAAATAAACTGTATGAACATACTCGTATTTAATAAAAATATAAAGCTTAATTTGTAATTCAGTCAAAACACTCAAAATGAAATATTTCTCGTAGCCTTTTCAGAAATTCGAAACATTATTTTTTACATTGGTTCCACACAGCAGTTTCCTGAGGAAATGAATTATTTGGGATTCTCTGGGGATAGTAAGTGGAGGGTATTTTTAGAAAAGGTAGGAGAGGAAGTTCTGCGAAGGAAAAAGATATGAAGGGTGGGTAGAAATCTGGGAGTCAGTGTGTTCAGGGGTGACGGACGTATGAATTCATTCCTCCCACTGCCGTGCAAGGCGTATTCCGAGAGAGTCCTGCTTGAGAGATCAAAAGGTCTCCCAGTCTCAATCTGGCCTGCCACGCAGTTGCAGTTATGCTTCCGCCACCAAGACCCGGACAAGCTTCATCCCATTGATCGACAAAACGCAGCGAACCACTTGGGATGACCTATCAGGATACGTACAACTTAGGTGAGGCAAATTGGTTTATTTTTCAATTTCAAATTATTATAATATTTTTTAATGAGATTATTACGTTATTGAAAAAAATATCCCGATTTTTTTATTCCGGCTTTTAAAATATAACAGTGACAATTTCTAGGTATTATAAAAATAACTTTCAGCAAAAATTTTGGACTATCATAACAGACCTTCTTATCTTGAAAATCCGGCTGACTGTTCTCTTGGCGCTGACTCCCAATTTGTATTACTGATTTAAAATTTTTAAATGGTGCTGATTTTAAATGCCACTATCTACCAAACCCCATGAAGCATCCATTTTCCATAATTTGTCTATCGCTCTGAATTTTACAAAGGGCATGATAGTTTCTGTCGTAGTGTAAATTCTAACATTTATGATATATAGTCGTATTATCGTAGGTATTTAGCATTATTATTACTGTCGCAGTTTATTTGATGTCGTTATTTAGAGTTACTATAACGTACTTATCATGACAGTTATTGTCATCGTATCATTATTACTACATATTAATCATTATTGCCATTGTATTTTACATGTTGTATTTTACAGTTATTACCATCGTGCCATGTGTGTTATTATTGCCAGTTATTCGTTCTATTTGAGTAATATTATCAATTGACGGGTTCTGTGATGTTGGGGATTCTCGTGAAATTTTAGAAGCATTTGTCGACATTCTATTGTAAATGAATATGTTTAAACTTTTTGTCACGATAGCCTTTATGAATATTAATAGCTATTTTCATATTTCTTTACAAATTATAAATATACGTATTTCAATATTCGCAGTTATTAATTATAATGTAATCATCCGTATTAAAAGCAGCTATTGTCACATATTTAATGGAAAATATGTACAAAAATAATGGCATATTTAAGGGCAGTTATTTCACTTTCAGGATATCTCGTGATAATATTTAAGCGCAGTTATTAGTCACCCAATGGAGTGCCTGTGTGGTTAATAAAACCTGAAAAGCTGTACCAATCCTAAGAAAAACGAACCATTAAAAGAGTATTTTGAAAAATGTGATATTAAGCAGGATTGTACATGATTTACTTTAACCATTGATTCCTGGCATTATTTGGAGTAAAAAATGTGTAGCAAAATTTTGGTCTCCGGTGACAATTTTTTTTCCAAACTCACACAAACCTAGTTCAAAATACCTAGTGATTTTTAGTTGAAAAAAATATATATCAAAAAGTCATCGGAGACCAAAATTTCATTAACACTTTTTACTCCTGCGATTACTGGAATTACTTGTCCAGGAATCACTGGTTAAGGTCAGTCAAGTACATCTCTTAACACCGTGTATATAAACAGGAAAGGAACGTGTATGCTTATTTATGTATTCAGTTGACCACAGCAATCCGGGGACAATTATAAAGTAATGGCTATTTTCAAAAATTTAATGTTCAAAATTCTTACCCGAACTTGAAAAGCTAAACACAGCTTATATTTGGTCATGCAATCAGTGTTGCCAACTTAGTGGATTTTCCACTAAAAGTGGTGGTTTTCATACTTATTTAGTGGCGAAATATTTATTTTAGTGGCTGGTGGATTTTTCTAGCGGTTTCGAAAAATTTAGTGTCATTACTAAAACTACAATCACTCGGCCACTAATCCACTTATATGTTTAATCTTATACATACTTCTTCGTTCTACTGTCTTTAATTTTAAATGGAGTTTACGTTTACTGTGTAGGCAACACTGATCTACTAAAAAGATGCGCAGTGTATTTGTACATGGGGATGTTGAGAGCCTATTTAGTAGTATGAATATAATAAAAAAACAAACAGGGGAATGGAATGAAGTTAAATCTTTTAACTGCTATATTGAGAGTACGCTGTGGTTTGAGGTTGGAAGGTAAATGCTGCAATGATTGTGAAATTCCAGTAGCCGTTGTAAATCAAATCGGTACCAAAGAGTCATATCAATCTGAAACCAACGATTATTGTGCAGGCAAAAATGATTCGCCTGAAGAAGACGACTTAATTTAGAATTAGTCATTATTGGATAATTTTTATGTTGATTTACCTACAAATGGTATGTTGTTACTAATTATTATTTTTGTAATAATAAAGAAACTAATAATTTCTAAACTTATTTTCTTTCATTCTCTCTCTCTCTCTGGTTTCAATCCTGGGATTGGTTTGCAGCAATTTCATCTATTCGTTTCTTCCACTCTTCCCTGTCTTGTGCGGCTCTTTTGAAGTCTGCATATGATAAGCAGCGCACGTCCACCAGCAGGTCCTCCAGGTACTCTCGGCGTGGGCGTCCCCTAACGTTTGTCCCCTCGGTCATACCCTCCATTATGGCATGCAGGAGGCCTTCTTGTCTTAGTGCATGGCCGATCCATCTTGCGCGCCTTTCGGACAAGATCCTGAGCAGGTGCCTTCCTCCTGCGATTCTTTGGAGAACCTCCTTATTTGTGATGTGGTCTCTCCAGGAAATTCCTAGTAGTCTTCTATAGGACCACATCTCAAAAGCCTCTAGTCTCCGTTTATCTCTTTCGGATAGGCACCATGTTTCGCAGCCGTACATCAAGATACTCCATACATAGGTCTTGATGAGGAGTATTCTCAGTTACAAGTTATGACTGTTATATATTATATACTTTGACTGCTATACTCTGTACAAGTTATGACGAGATTATTAATTATTGTCATAGTATTCTTCATGTCATAACATGAACTGTTTGTATTATTTCACAGTTTTCGTCATCGCCCTTAACACGTTATAAACCGCAGTTATTGCCATGGCATTAGCCATATAATAATTAACAGTTGTTATGGTCTTATTTTACGGTGACGTCGTTTGGCACCTCTTCGGCAAACCAGTCGCGGTGCGGGTATATCTGTTACCAGCACCAGTTCTGGGCGTACGCTGAAGCGTGTTCCGTTATTACCCGAGGGAAATATACATCAAATAACAGTGGGGACTGCTACACTTTGTAATTATCATTTGCCATCGTATAATCTATGTGCGGAGAGATAAACAGCGGTGCTTTCAAAATAATTGAAATATGAATACTGGGCTCAAAATAGAACATTCGAGTGGCACTAATATAGGTACCTAATTGCTGTTTTACGAATTTATGTAAATTCATCACTTTAAATGTAATGAACCGCAGAATATACTGAGGTTTCTCTTGAGGCTTATTTCATATTTGGGGATGCCAAGTGAATGAGCTGTTTCTTAGAAGGAAAGTTTTAACGAATTAATGTCTGATTGAGTTTAAAAGGAATCAAAATAACAATCAAATCTCCTACACTGGAAGCCATCTTCCCAACATGCCTTCCATTGATATTCTTGGTGTAACTGTGGTCAGTGATTGAGTGGGCATCGCGTTTGGGTCCCACCCAGGCGTTCCGTGTTCGATTCCTCGGCTGGCTAAGACCTCCATTACGACTCAAGCAACATTTCGGCTTACTTTGGTGGTAGTAGGAGATTTTCAAATATTGTTGGGTTATTCGTAACTCGAGAATATTTGTCTTTCTTTAAAAAAAAAACTCTAAGTGACCAGCTCAGGCATTACGGGGGCTCCACCAAAGCCAAGTCGTGTTAGTTTCTTAGAAGCTGGGCGTTCTGTTTTACCTAAAGGGCCCGCAAATACTTCAAATGTATACAGCTGCTAAAAAAGTATACTGTATATATAAGTATAATCTATACCCTGTATAAAAAACATATGCTTCCCTCTGCTGAATTTGGCAGCCACCTCTGGTCTAAAATACCTGAAAAAACATGAATCGGTGCAGAACCAGGTGATCTGTTTCAATGATTCCCTATCTTAACAAGCGAATTGCCATATTTAGAGCGCAGGCATCAGGTAGGTATGCTGTGCTTCTTCTACTAATATTTCAATGGAAGATAGTCCGAGGAACTAGTCACGAATACAATCGGCATCAATGCAGTCGGGAAATATGCCAAGTGCGTATCGTCCATATGTACGTAGTTGATGTCACATAAGAACAGGTCGCTTCCACGACTCATTCCTGAGTTTAATAGCTCGAACGGGGACCGATGTGCCGGCCTCCAGATCCAGGTTTACTCCTTCCTCTTTTCAAAAAGACCCTCCACACAGCATCTTCAAAGATGACACAGACCTTGAGGGAAATTATTGTCCCCACGACCTCCCGGTGGAGGTAAAGTAAAAAAAAAATCTACGATACAGGAAATACAAAATCAGGTAAGTCATATTCCACAGTTGTTTAGTTGTTTAGTTGTTGAGCACGTGTAATACTGGAATTTCTAGCTCTCGTTCAGCTTGAACCCCGCCTGTGTACTGATACCGAAGATTTCTTTGGTGCACCATTCAAGTATCGAGAAAATAAATACAACATACTTACATACGCTTATTTTGAAACGATTTCCTACCGTTTTATAAAACGCCCTATTTGATTTCATCACCATCGATCACCGTCTCCTCCTTTTAGTTAGAATGTTCATAATTGTGCAAGGTTTCAAATTTACTGAGCACACACGCAAGCAGAAGTTCCCAAATACCCAAAAGAAACTTTTAAAAACAAATTTTTAAAACACTTACCATTAAAAGAGGAATATTAAAGAGGAATATTAGGCAAAATGAGCCTAACCTTACTTAGCTAAATGATATAATTCATATAGCTTAAAAGGTCCTAAAATCATAAAGAATTATAATATTTCCTGGATCTCTTATATTTTACAACAGCAGCTCTCAAACGAATTGTCAAGAGCAGCCACTTTGCTGAAATTTAGAGTTGTCGGCCCCAGTAAAGGGTTAATGAACCGAGAAAGTATGAAAATCCTTTCAGAGTTGACGATTACAGCTTTTTATAAGGCAACTTAATCTCTATCGCTATTCAATTATGCAAATTATAACAGTTACTTTGCGCAAATTTCACCGTCTCCCTCCGTTGGAGCTTCGGTGGAAGTTGTTTAGCATTTTAATGGCTGCTGTTGTTGAAATATCAAAACCCGATTTTCTACTAATTTTCTCTTTGATTTTAGGGTTCAATGTAAAAAAATATACAGAAGTCTTTAACGGTACTCCCACACGCATAAGATTCTAACCGATATTTGAAAAGGGGTATCCAAAAGCATATTCTAGAAACGGAAAATTTGTTAATATATTATTTTACTAGCTGACCCGTCGAATTTCGTACCGCTTCAGAGTCATTAACTGTTGTGTTAACTTATTAGCTGAATTAAATCGTTTTTTATTGTTAAAAATTACACAATGAAGCACTTATCGACGCGCAACTGTCCGTGTTTTGGTTTTGTCGGTATCATGGCGTTGTGTACGGGTTTATATTTTTTGTGATTTTCTTACATTCCAACTAACTTACGGGAATGGCGTTTCATTTTCTTTATACGTGTGAGGGAGATTTATTATTTTTTTTTCCTTTGGAAGGGGTGCAGACAAAATACTTTCACCGTTTGTTTAATTTTCGACTGTTGACATTTAGTGTGTAATAAAGAGGGGCAGCATTATATATTTAAGAACAAAGGCAAAACAATCAGCGCATTGACATTTGACGTTTTTGAATTTTTGGAATTCACTCACTCACGTTATAAGATGAGAATTCGTTCCATACAAAATGTATGAAAAAAATAATTT
This sequence comes from Limnephilus marmoratus, assembly GCA_917880885.1. Taxonomy (NCBI): domain Eukaryota; kingdom Metazoa; phylum Arthropoda; class Insecta; order Trichoptera; family Limnephilidae; genus Limnephilus; species Limnephilus marmoratus. The sequence continues at coordinate 28,546,614 of OU862916.1, forward strand.
TCTTGATAACTCGTGAATTTTTCCGATGTTTTAATAGCTAATCTGCTGTTCGGGGCAGAGACAAATCCAACAAATCAAAGATCATGAACATCGGTCCAGCCGTTCTTGAGTTATAAATGGTGTAACTAACCTGACTTTGTTTTATATATTAAGATTGGTTTCTTGTTTTTATTTATTTTTTTTATTTTGATACAAATATTTTTTATTGTATAGTATAGTTTAGCCTCACTGGGTGACTAACCCGTGATAAGGCCCCCGTCTCATAATACAAAAACTTAATATCTACTTTGGAAACAATATATAAAGTTGGTAATGAAAAAAAAAAAAAATTATAATATTCATTTGATTTCATCTCAAGAAGATTGTATTTCTGACATTGGTTTGTTATACGTAATTATATCGCCAAAGTAATTCAATCCACCATTCTACCCTCCACGTAGCATTCCCAAAAATGACCCCAAACATTGTGAACAATCTTGTCACTTGCAAAATGTATATAAATATTCCCCTACATTATTTTTGTATTCAGCAATGTATAATAATAATGAAATGTATATGTAAAATATTTTAGATGCGTCATGCAAATATTCATTTCGACTGCTTACTACGTGTTCAGTTCATTTCTTGTTCAGGTATGTCACTACAGGTGAAAGAGGCTGAATGAATGACTGACATTATTGAAAAGTGAACCGTCTGATTCCGCCATTAAAAAAAAGTTCACATCACAAGACATTATTTCAAATCACTTTTGACACGATTTTCATTGATCTTCCCCGACATATTAACAGAGGAATAATATTAGTATTTCACAATTTTTTTCACTGTTATTTCGGGGCGCACCGATAAATAGATACTCCCTATTTTAAATGTAAATTCCTAATAAATATACACCATAATTTACAACTTTTTTCACTGTTATGTCGGGGCGCACCGATAAATAGATACTCCCTATTTTAAATGTAAATTCTTAATGAATATATACCATAATTTGCAACTTTTTTCACTGTTATGTCGGGGCGCACCGATAAATAGATACTCCCTATTTTAAATGTAAATTCTTAATGAATATATACCATAATTTGCAACTTTTTCACTGTTATGTCGGGGCGCACCGATAAATAGATACTCCCTATTTTAAATGTAAATTCCTAATAAATATATACCATAATTTGCAACTTTTTTCACTGTTATGTCGCGGCGCACCGATACTCCCTATTTTAAATGTAAATTCTTAATGAATATATACCATAATTTGCAACTTTTTTCACTGTTATGTCGGGGCGCACCGATAAATAGATACCCCCTATTTAAAATGTAAATTCCTAATGAATATATACCATAATTAGCAACTTAATCAATTTTCCAAATATTTCACCAACGATTCGCGAGTGCTAATTACAAAAATTAACATTATTAATGTTCATACCTTAATTTCCAACTTAATCAATTATCCAAATATTTCGCCAACGATTCACGAGTACTAATTACAAAAATTAAAAATCGATTAAATTCTAAAAGCGGTTATTTTTTCCAATCAGTTTAGTTTTATTAATTATTTTATGTCGCCGTTCCCTGCCCTCGTGAAAACCGCTGGTAAAATAATGAATGCATTAATAATTAGTTAAACTCACATCAAATCACAATTTTCATCCCTAACCAATAAATTCCAATCATGGTTCAAATATAGTAAAATATTATAGTACGTAGTTTGAATTTATATCTGTGTACATTTTGCTAACGGGAAACTCATTAAACACGTTTCCGTTATTAAATTAGGCATCCGTTTTCCCTCGTATTTCATTTTACCCATTATCAGCGTGTAGGGTAAATTTTAAAAAATTATAGCGCGTTAGTAATTTGTTAATAAAATTTTCGATGGCTGCCTGTCTTTGTCGCGGTTTTTCTCGGAAGCATCGCTCGCTTTATATTTTCAAGAATTGAAGAAGCTTCCGAACAAAATGAAAATGCATCTTCTTTATAAAAGAAAACGCCTTCAATGGATAATTAAAATTTCGCCGTGGTTTCTCTTTTTTTTTGTTATTTAGTTACTATTTACTATACATTTATTATTTAGGTGTAAACATGTTAGGTGTTATATAAAATAAAAAAAATAGTAAGGACTATGTTTTCAGCGACTTCTATGGTTTAACTTCATTGTTAGGATAAGGCTTTCCGAAACTTCTATGACGATGTTTTAAGTATACTTGCAAGTTCATTTTCCGATAGTTCCTTCAGCCAACATTTAATGTCCTTAATGTAGCTATTTTTTGTTTTAATTTGTTTGATACTAAGTGGGAGTTTGTTATATAACTTTACTGCTAAAAATTCAGAACTTCTTTGTCCAAATAAAGAGTTACACTTTGGTATATTAAGCATGTCTGCTTGTTTGGCTCTAGTTTTATGAGCATGTGAGGTGTCTGCCTCTGAATCATTTTTGTGGTGATGTACTAGAATGTTTTTGGCATAGATTTTCTGTATGCTTGGAACATCAAACTGCTTAAAAATTTCTGTTGTTGACGTCCTTGTGGGGACCTTTAGTATGGTCTTGTTGATGCAATTCTGAGTTATCTTAGGTTGTTTTATGTGATTAGATGTAGCCGAGCCCCATCATATTACTTCATATTCCAATCGAGAGTGGCATAAAGCATAACATACTCTCTTTAAATTCCTCATTGACAAGATTTCGTATGCTAAATTAATTTTGCTAAATTCGTACTCATCAAGGAATTTAATCAGATTATACCTAAAAGTACTTAAAAGTAGATTGCAGTGAACACGTTCTTGAGGTCCCAAGACCTAATTTTAAAACCATCTTACACGAGACTTTCCTCAAACAAAAAGGTTTTTTTTCATTATTGTTTTTGTTAGGTTGTCTCAGAATTTTAAACCCACAGCCTGTGACATTTGTAAATGTGGAAGATCAACATATCATCAATCATGAAACTAAAAGGTTATGTTATTTTTAAAATAACTTTTCATCTTTGTAAAACGCCCTTTGAAGTTTAAGTTTTATTTTTTGCTTTTCATTTTCTTAGATCCACTTGCTCCCAACCAGCTGGAACCAGTGAGACTACGGCATTCTCAAGTGGGCCTAAAGGTAAGTGGAGAGGGAAAGGGGATGAGGAAGATGAAGAAGGGGAAGTATCTGGCTATTGAAATCTATTCATCAAATGCTGAAGCCATCTCAAGCAACGTTTCAATTCTGAATGGTGGTCTTTCACCAGGGCGATAATGAGAGTATATTCCACCCGTGTGCCGCAAATATACCATCTTTTTTTACATTAGATCCACACAGGAGGCCCTGATGAAAATAATTTCCCTCAGGGCCTGTGTCATCTTAGGGGATGCTGTGTAGAGGTTTTTCTAATGAAAGGAAGGAGAAGAAGCTCTGGGAAGGAAATATGTATGAGGAATGGGTACGAATCTGGGAGGCAGTGTACCCAAGAGAGACGGACGTATGAATCCATACCTCCAACTGCGGTGCAAGGCGGTGAGTCGAGAGATTCCGGCTAGAGCTCCCTCAACCAGTCTGTTTCGAACCTGCCCACCACGCAGCAGGTGGGCAGACGCATCGGCCGCCAAGACCTGGACACTTCTCACCCCACGAACCCGAGCACCAAACGTAGAGAACCACTTGGGTTGACCTATAACAGAGGTGTTGGTTATCCAATAAATGATTCCTGAGGCGGTGGTAGCCATACCCGCCTCCCAAATTGAATTTAGTATTTATGATTATATTGCGAAAACACAGTCAACTAAATGCAAACGCGAATTTGAATATTATTAATAACCAAAAATTGTGCTTAAATGACCCAACATTAAACATGTTCCTTTTGTAAATTGTCCCCCATTGCCCCTCTCTTTTCTACTCACTCTCATATTTCCATTGATACCACTGCTATGTCTATTTTTTTTCAATTGACACTATTGTCTTTGTCTATTATTTATAATTAGTATCAATAATAACCCTGAAGAAGTGAGCGTTGCTCATGAAACATGTTGGTTTTTGTAAACAATAAAAGTGGTAAAAACTAAGTATTTTATTAATTTGAATCAAATACAATTTATTGAATCATTTATTGAATCAAATACACACCGGGATGCGTATTTCCAATCCCTAACGCGGTTGAGTCACTCTAGCGACTGAGCCGCGTTAGAGATTGGAAGGCGTAAATCGCCTTACAAACACTACCGCATTTCAGTCGCGCGAGTGACTGAACCGCGTTAGGGATTGTTATGCACACCTTACAAAAGCTATACCGATTCAGTCACCTACGCGCTTCGTTGCTCTATCAGTTTCTGTGAGGGCGACGACCGTAATTATAGAGAGGTTAGCAGAGAGGATGGACAGCGTTTTTTTAGTTAGCATTTTTTTTACATTGAAAATTTATTTTAAGTTAAAAAAAACGCGGGTTTTTTTTAACTGAGGGTGACGACCGTAATTATAGAAGGGTAAGCTGAGAGGATGAACTGCGTTTTTTTACTTAATTTTTTTTTTTTACATAGAAAATTTATATATATATATTTTTTAAATATATAGGGTAAGGTAAAACGCGCGTTTTTTTTACTTAAAATATAAATTTTCTATCTAAAAAAAAAAAATTAAGTAAAAAATTAACGCGGTCCATCCTCTCTGCTAACCTCTCTATAATTACGGTCGTCGCCGTCACAGAAACTGATAGAGCAACGAAGCGCGTAGGTGACTGAATCGGTATAGCTTTTGTAACGTGATTTATGCATAACAATCCCTAACACGGTTCAGTCACTAGCGCGACTGAAATGCGGTAGTGTTTGTAAGGCGATTTACGCCTTCCAATCCCTAACGCGGCTCAGTCGCTAGAGTGACTCAACCGCGTTAAGGATTGGAAATACGCCACCGGGATTTGAACCAATTAAATTCAATAATTATTACATTTAAAAAAAAACGCTTCCACGAAAATGGAATTTAAAAAAAAATCGTTTATACTTTTCACACACGCAAAATATTGACCGCAGGCAAACGTAAAATAAGGTTGCCATTCATACCTATGGAGGGAATCTTTCCATTTTAATTTTCTGGCACATCCCACTGTATTATAGGACGCAGCACAGATTGAAATCGGTAATTTTTCTGTAAGAGTGTCTTTGCACAGCGGAAGACTGTCGCAAGAAGACTGTGTGCCTGCGATTTACCCCATTTCCATGGATTTCCGTTAAGTCTGCGTTAGAACCTTACACGTTCATGTGCGGGGGAAGCTCTCCTCTGGCACTCACCAAAATCTCATCACTCTCGCCTGATCGAATTTACTTTAAGAATTCATTTTCAGAAATGAAGTATCCTTAAGCAGTGAATATGCGCCATCTATTATCCATGTCAAAATGTGTGAGTTGCATTAAATTAAATTTTGGTTTTGTAGATTGATAGCAATGTGCTTACAAAAAATTTGGTAAAGCTGTCAGTTTTCGGTTGTGAAACGGTTAATTATATCTATTTAAGATCTTTTTTAAATATTTTTACATAATTTAGAAGAAAGATACTGATGTTATAATTTTTTACATTACTTAAATATGGTGTGCTATGTATGTATTATCCATATCCTCATAAATATAATAACGATTTGTCAACTATAAAATTAGGTCATTAATAATTCATATTACTTGTAAGGTATTCCACGAACAATTTTGAAATAAACTACAAACCCGAGGTAATTAAGCCTACTTAACTGAGAATTACCAACATTAAAAATGAAATTTGAAAGTAAAAAACAACTTAGTAACAAATGTAATAAAACCCATATAATTGAATAAAATCCTTGAAGACCACCCCTCTCCCCCTCTCTCCCTCTCCCAAATGTTATGTATATAAAACGTAGGTTAAGAAAAATGTGTGCCAGTCTGAAGATGGCTTTAACATGCTGAAACCGGTTTAAATTAAAGTGATAATAGGTTTCATATTTATTTTATTATAATACATTAAATGGAATTCCACCATGAATTGCTAGTTTCAATAAACAAAAATTTTAACATAACAAAAAAACGACTTAAAAAAAGGTAGGTTTGTAACTACATGCATAGTTATCGGTGAGATGTGCTTGTATCGCACGCGCGACTTGACGAGGTGAGAGGCGAGAGCGGGCCGCGGCGGGAGGGGTGCTGTCAAGTGAACACGCCGAGCCGGGTACCTTGGCTGACACCGACTCCAAAAATAACAATCGTACCTACATATTGATGAGTAGAAAAAGTAAGTTGATTATTAAGTTGTAGAAGAATACGAAATTATTTTTTTACTTTTTAGTGCATTTTTTTGAAGTCGTTTTTTTGTTTTGTTAATTTTTTTGTTTATTTTTTGATTTTTAGTGAATCTGAAGTACACTAACTAAATCGATTAAGATTCGGCCGATCATCGTATATTTGCTCGTAAGAATTGGAGAGTTCCGTTACTTTTTCATGGATCCCATAATCAGAACCTAACCAAACTCTCATCAAACTACCCTTAAAGTACATCCTTTCCAATACAAAAAAAATCATCGAAATCGGTTGGCGTGATATTGAGTTATTCGTCCATTTGTCGCACACATACTTGATGCAAATTTAAGACTTATATGATTTTCTCATGGATGCCATTGTCAGAACTAGACCAAATTAAAATGGGACCACAAAGGAAACACCATCTTTCAAATAAAAAAAGAATCATCAATTTCGGTTCACCCAGTCGAAAGTTCTGAGGTAACAAAATTAAAAATATTTAAAAAAATTCAGATTTTTTTTTTGCTTTAGAACAAATCACCGTTAGGGCGCAGATTAGAAAAAGAGATTATTTGATAATATAACTTCAACAGTTTCTCTTAAAGTTGGCAAAACGAGTTAAGATGATATCATTTAAATTCCCCGTTAAACAAGCGCAATTCGCAAAAAAAGCACCAATCGAAAACATTAAGACTTTCGTAAATTCTACTTCCGAACCTCCGAGATCTCGCAGCAATATCCGTTCCTAATTCAAAATTTATCTATCTCTCCCTCTAGCGGAAATGAGCCATTTTCGTCTCGCAATTTGAGGACTTAATTTGGACTCTGCTATTTCAGTAAATATGGCACTTCAACGAAAATATATACGCCTATGTGTAGGACATAAAGGAACTGAGAGGGAAAGGTTCTTTCTTTTCTTCTATGTCACTGAACTTATTGTCCTATTTTAAAATCGCGGCGCCGTTTTTTAGAAATCTCTTCCCAGAATATTCCGGCTCTCTTTATATAAGATACCTACGTAATGCCGTTCAAAACAGATTTTAGGTTAAATAAAAGTTTGTATTTGAAATAAAAATAAAACGAAAAAAAGCGTACTTGTTTCCAAGGAGGAAAATATCATTTAAAAATAATATCGCTTAGAGAAAGAATTACGTATTTTTTAACATTTTTATCCTTGTCAAATATTCATTAATTATTTTCATCGAACGGCGCTCGAGAAATAATGTTGACAAGTTATCAAAGGAATTTTTTTTGTATTCTTCACTCTGGGTGTTAAGTACAATCATGTTTTCCTTTCAAGCCTTCACATTCATGTTTTATCTTCAATAAGGAAATGTTAGGCGCATTCAGTTATTCAGAACCCTGAATAATAAGAACGGGTTTGAAAGAATGTTATTAGCTTTTTATCCAACACCCATTTTACGAATATTTTATGAAAAGCCTGGAAATATGTCAATTTTTCAAATAGATTGCCCGCGGTTTGCATAAAAAATGTAAATATCTTTTTGGCTTGAGAAAATGTGATCAATCTTGCCTTATTCGACAGAAGTACCGCGCACTCAATCAAGGAAAAGGGTCAGCAGGGAAAGTTTACGTAAAAAAGGTTTATCCGGTTTAGAGCTTTGAATTAAATTAGAGCGTTGTGAAAATGCTTTTTACTCGGTGGTAAAGTTCTAGTTGATCGTTATTGCCACTTTACACCAGTTAAAGCCGCATCCAGAAGTTCGAGCTATCACCACTTGGTGTAAGCGATCCACTTCTGACTTAAGGCTAATTTCCATGCTAATATCGTATGAACTAAATTCTAATTTGGAATAAATGGTTCCCTGAGCCAGAATATTGGCGGGAGCCGTGAAGCGCCTGAAATATGTTTTCAGACTATGGTAGAGCTTCATCAGAAACCCACCAAGTACAGATAACTAAAAGTAACCAATATTTCCCGTGTAATATCGACTTCAACGAATCGAATATCGTTTTCAACTAACAGATACCAGGGGGCCAAGTCTCTATCTTTTATTAATGTTTATTAACGTCTGTTAGCGCATTAATTACGTCACAAACACGTATTTTGACCTTAACGCTATTTTTTGTAGTCTCTATTAATTCGTAATGCGGAATTTATGGTTACTTAACAGTTTTAAAAAAAAATGGTTAGCTAATGGGCGACGCCTGTTAACGCCCCTGTATTTTGACAGTTCTCCTTAACTTTTGTAGTCTATACCACGGAATGTCATAAATTTTGCTGTTTACTAACGTTGAATTTCACGTCAAGCTAAAAGGGCCGATCGACCTCCCGTTTGGTAACAGGGGAACATTTAGAAGTGTCGCATTGCCGAAAGGCATACTTTTCAAAGTTGATTAATTCGAATTTAGTTCTTTAAAAGGTAAGTAATATAATTTACTGTGAATTAAACGATACCTCAACGAAATATTTACCTAACCTCCAAACTTTTAGGCACATAAACGAAGTGTATTAATCATTTATGAAAAATACACTTCGTTTCATCAATTACTACAAGAAATCACTATTTATATCCAAAAATAGGTTTTAGGTTCTTAGTTTGAGTTATTTGTGCGTATTTAGATTAAAGTGAAACTTTCGAAAACGTCAAATGTCAAATGCAGTGAAGAGATCGTTTTTTTGAGGAAACTCTAATAAAAATAGATTTTTGATGCAAATTCCACTTTTCCCGACGTAAATAGTTGCTTCTTGTAGGTAGTGAGGAAGATGGAAGAGGTAAACTTAAAACTGCTTATTAAAACTTCAAAATCCGTAATGCGTGTCGTAGAATTTGAAGCAAGATGCGATGCAATGCGTCAGAAATTCATAGACAATTTACATTTTTGCATAGAGTTTCATGTTTCGTAACTGGCCGACGCCGAAAATAAACAGATCGTTATCAGAATAGTTCCTGACTACCACTGTTAGCTTTTTGCGACAACTTTGCTCAAATCACCAAGTTAAGTAACAGGCTGTTAGTAAACAATAAAAGATAGAGATTTGGCCCCCAGGTAGGAGTCAAAAACATTCAACACTCTGAAAAATATTTTCTGCATGGAAAAAATTTCTTATACTTTTTGTCGTGCCGCGCTGTGTGCCAACCTTAGACAAAGGAATAAGTCAGAGTTATTTCAGAATGGCAGTGCATAATTTTGTCATAATATTCCGAACATGGGGGGAAGCAACGAACCAAGAAAACAACTTAATTACATTATGCAATACTTCTCCCTTCTGTTCTGACAAATTTTCATATTCATATTGTCAGATAGTTGTATATTTTATTATATAGGGCGTCGTGTTCGAGCAGTTATGATCGTATAAAACTATTTGGGCTCTTGTATAAACCCCCATTGATACATATAAATGCACCCACATAAAACATGTTTTGTTGTTGTTTTCTTTTCTTTATTAGGGTGGATTTCGATGTACAACACAAAGCCTTACGAATGTTTATTCTTCTTGGGTAGGTTTAAATATTTTTGTATAACCATTTCAAAAAATATATTAGATATTTATTAAAACCTCTTAGCATATCCATGTTTTTCATAGAGATTAGAGTGATACTTAAAAGAATTCAAAATCTAACCTTTCACGGATGGCGATAATGTAAAAATTTACTAAAATAACACTTTGTGTAGGTTATGCTTTAAAATATTAATATGAAATAACTATTGGCGCCCATACTTATGCTATATAATTATGAATAAACAGGTTTGTCCATAAACAATCTCAAATCTTTCGAGAAAGGCTAACAAATACAATATTGTATCCATGATTCAATCCAATATTTTATACATTGTAAGCATTTCTTGAAAGATTTGATTTGTTTATGGACAAAAATATTTATTCGTATTAATATACTAGCTTTTTCCCGCGGCTTTGCTCGCATGGTATTAGGGGAATTCCCACTCTACCTCCTCCACCTTCCCTCTCCCCACTCCACTCCCCCATCAACCACCCTACCCCTCCCCCCTCCACCCACCCCTCCCCCGCCCCCCACCCTCCCCCCCCAACACTTCCCCCCACCCTTAACCCCCTCCACTTCGTCCTCCTTCCCCTACCCCACCGCCCTCCCCACCCACCTCTCCCTCTCTCTACCACCTCTCGCATTACACACATTCATTCCCGGTACAATCAGTTTTCAAACTGCTTGCGTGCCACCTATTACAATTTTTCTACAAATTCATAATGCCAGAACTCTACGGTAGTTTTAAACAAAATAACGAACAAAAAAAGAGAATTACCCAAGCAGTCGTTCGGAAGTTATGCGCATATATACATTTCGGCGATTCATTTTTAGAGACAGATATTAACTGCGACGCTAAGAAAGTACTCTTTTTAGGGTGAATTGCCTAATTCAAAAAAAAAAAACATTGTTTCCAAGGCATAAATTTGTTTGCTTCTGACGTTTGCAATAACTCGATTTTGTTAGGGACAGAAAATGTATGATAAATAATTTCATAACGCCAGAGATTATTCATAACGCCAGAGCTTACCAATATATATAGCCTATAGTACTCGCAAATAATGTAGCTTTCTATAAGTGAAAGAATTTTTAAAGTCCATTTTTAGTCTTATATTATTATTAATTATTATTATTATAAATCATAATTATAATTATAATTATTGTATTAAGTCATTTTAAATACATGTAGGATTACAAAGGATTTTTTAAATATTTATATTGAGGGATCGGTAGGATTTATAGGTTCAATTAGAAATGCCACAGAGCCGAACCCTCTGATATGAAAATATCTGGAGTCGGTGAATTATATTCCCATTTGGTCTCTAGTAGGTTGACATATTGTTCTTGTATTTATAATACTTATATAGTGCAATTGCATAGCGTGGGTTGACTAGATGATCATTTGGGGAAGTGTGTGAAAGGGTTTAGTTTTTCCTTCTTTTTTTCCTTTTTTTTTTTTTTTTTGGGGGAAAATTTAACCCGGACATTTAAATCTGGTATTATCCATTTGTTATTTCGGCCACTGGCATAATACCTAGGAATCTGATTCAAAATTTAAGCATATTAGATTTGTCAAAGAATTTGTATATAAAAATGCAAAAATCAGTAATTTTAAATACATGTAGGATTACAAAAGATTTTTTAAATATATATATTGAGGGATCAGTAGGATTTATAGGTTCAATTATAAATGCCACAGAGCCGAACCCTCTGATATGAAAATATCTGGAGTCGGTGAATTATATTCCCATTTGGTCTCTAGTATGTTGACATGTTGTTCTTGTATTGTTTTGTATTTATAATACTTATATAGTGCAATTGCATAGCGTGGGTTGACTAGATGATCATTTGGGGAAGTGTGTGAAAGGGTTTAGTTTTTCCTGTGGGGAAAATTTAACCCGGACATTTAAATCTGGTGCGAAAAAAATAATTATAATTATAATAATTATATATTATATAAGTAGGATTGCGTATGTTCTGGCGCAAACAATTAGTTCATCTTAATATTTTAAAGCATAACTTAAAAAATATAGCGTAACTTGAAAAAGGTGGTTTTGCTTAAAATAATTATACTAGCGCCATCAATGAAAGAGCACATTATGAATTATATCACCTTCACGGCTTTTGACCCGGTACCAGTGACCCAATCAAATTCGCCTACTGTAAAGCTGTAACATGTTTCCATTGTATTTGCCGCTGTACTTTTTACTTTAATTATTTATCAAAAACGAAAGCTGTCAATGTACTAATTTAGTAATAATATACTTCTACAATTATATGCAGGTACTTATCCAAATAAATCATTATGATAGAGCAAATTATTTTCCAGTGATGAACGTGATACCTTTACAAAGCACTTGATTATGATATTTCACAAACGGATGTTTCAATGACTGCTTTAAAAATATATTACTATTAATACAACTATCAAAGCTCCACCATATCATTTCAATCACGCTCGAATGCCGATAAACTTGTGCGTTTTAATCAGTGTTTTCATTTCAGTGAAATTCAGCGTATTTTTATATTTTGGCATTGATAAAAATTTACCCACAAAATACAAATTTTTCACCTAAAGCCGAAATTTGTTTGAATTAAAATATTGTTAAGTGGCAAACGACGTTTGCATAATAATCGCAGAAGGCAATTGTTTCGTACTGGCAACGCATACATATTTAATTCAAACCCCGTCATCGCAAGATAAGTAAAGGGTAAATTTTAACCCCTCAGGCCTCGAGCATATTTTGTCAGAAGGTTGCAGTATTTCCGCTTTGCAATAACATCCAAATAAACGGATTATTTTCTATATAAATAAGCTTGCATATGTCATACTAGAAATAAACATACATGCTTATATATTTTTTTTTTATATTAAAATTTTTGATGCGAATTTTTATAAAAAAAATTAAAAGGGCTCTCTTTACGTTTTTTTCTAAAAAAAAATTTATGATAACGAAAATCTAAAAACACATCTTATTTTATTATACAAATAAGTATTATAAACATTATTATCATGTCACTTCTTTATCACATTATTATCATGTCGTTTCATATAAAAATATTACTAAAAAATAATTTTTTAATAACATTTTACAAATCCGACTGGAACTGTTTCCGAAAGTAGACGGTTCCTCGGTTCCTCGGTTCCTCCGTTCCTTGGATCCAGCGACACTAATCACTAATCACTGAGACAAAGTAACCGCGACAGGCAATGTCGTCATGTGTAATATATAGTCGCGCGGTAAAAATCACGACATGATATTATTATTCACAACTTCCAGTTACAAAGGTCGACGAAAGTACCATACATATTATATATTATATATTGGTTTTTGGCAAGTTACAGGGAGAAATTAACCCCTTTGTCTTGCAAACTGTAGTAATGTCACCTGATGGATTTTTTTTTTTTGCCCGATGTTCGGGCTACCTTGGGCAAGATGAAGGACATTAATAATTTTTTTTGATGGTTTGTTTATCTGTGAGTGGTATACATTTTGTATAGATAAACACACACATACAGACATTTTTACATACACCCATGCATGTATGTATTCATATGCAACAAATATGTATACCATAATAAATATATATAATTATTTATTTTTCTTTTATATAAGAGAACAAAGGTAAATTTTATTATAGCCCGCGCATCAAGGTGGATGAAGGATGGAAATGGGCAGGCGGTGGAGGAGATTGTCATCGGGACTTGATTGCCCGAGACATGAGATGCTTGGGTTTGAATTTGAAGCAAGTTTGGAGAAAAATGTTTTGGCTAGATCTATTATGTGTTTTTTAAGTGGAGGAATTTTCGTGCCTGAATTAATAATGCTATTTCGGACGAACCAAGGGCTTTTGGTGAATCTTCTAAGCAAGACATTTTGGAAGGTTTCTAGACTCTTAGTATTGCTTGTGGCCCAAATTGGGGCGGCGTAAGTCATGATGGGTCGCAATTTTGATTTGTAAATAAGAATTTTGTTCTGTAGTGACGTTTGACTATTATAATTTAAAAGCGGGTAAAGGGATGCGGCAGCGTTTTTGGTTTTTTTAATTGTATGTTTGATGTGTGTGTGCCATGTGAGTTTTTTATCGAGTGTGACTCCAAGGTATTTAACGTTGTTTTGCCAGGGTATTGCTTGGCCGTACATGGAAACGTGACCTTTAGGAGTGCTGCGAACCTTTCTTCGCGAGAAGAAAATAGCAGCGCTCTTGGAAGGGTTCACGTCTATACGCCATTTGTTATAAAAGTCTTGGAGTATGTTTATGTTGTGTTGTAAGCGAAGTGTGATCATCCTAGGATACCAATCCAATAGTCCTTCATATGCCTGCCAGCCGACGCTCTTTACTCTAGCTGTTACCGTAAGCAGCGCCATCTTTTGGCATTGCTTTATTCGGTACTATTACAAAAGTGGATTTCTGAGAAACTCCACGTACGAAAACGGTTATGAAGGCGCGGCGTCAGAGTTGTATTTAGGGTTGCCAGATACGGGCTTATCTTTTCCTGGACATTTCTATTACTTACTACTAACTGAAAAATAATGAGATTCTTTTAAATCAGATAACAACTTTTCCTGCGAATAGGGTCCTAAAACACTGCGTGTGATTGCCGAAGCTGTTGTACGTCCACATGTCATATTTGCAGTTATTTAACCATCTGGAATTATTTTGTGTAAATTTTTTCCCAAGCAATCTAAACTATTGTGACTCAAACCATGTTTTACATTATGATAAACTAATCCTACTTCTGCATTTATGATCCAAATTTCCTTAGTATTTTTCTTTATGAAAAAAGTGTCCATGCACCTTGAAGTCTTTTTGGCAGACACCATCTTTTTATCCATGGCACTATTGGCGTGAACCTACAACAATGCAATGCAATACAAATTACAATACAATTATTGCGATAATGTGTACAAATTATTGCGATAACGCATAAATACCTACTCATGCATTTCAACCACAGTAAAAAAATCGATGACGCCAAATTGACGTAGCCAATAAGTAAATCAAATTTAAAACATAATAAATATACCTAATAATGACGACTTACTGTCAACGCGCGGTGGCCTTCATACTGAATTCCGATATCTGAGATACATCTTTAACAAATTGAATCTCTTTTTGCTCGTTGAAGGTAACAACGATGAGTCCATATAGATGAGCAGTGTACGTCCACTCTGAGTCAAAACAAATCACAATGAAAGGTGAAGCCGGCCAGCGGGACGGGCCGACTGGCCGGGCGCTCACCTCCCCTTGCACCTCACGCACTCACTCTCACACAGGCTTTGTGAGTTGTGTGTATGACACGACCGACGACACATACGTACAGACCGCGGCAATATTTTCTTGTTACTAGCGTTTTAATTACGTCAGATTCGGTAGTGATCAAGATATTATAAACAACACCACATTTTCTCTTATTTGGCTCTACACAGGGTGAAACTCTAGTGTCCATCAAGATCTACAGGATCAAGCATAAGAAGCTAACTCCCCTAGGAATAAGAATGTCAGTAAACTCCTCGGGGTTCAAGGAACAGCAGAACCATCCGCCGTACACTTGCGGGGTGATTAATGACCACCCTCTATAGACAACAACGAGTTCACGACGACTTTGACTAATTCTCGACGAGGGTTTGCTTGACTATAAAAATGTATATGGCAGACTTCGGAGCAGGACGCTTTGATACGAAATGCTCATTTGATACTAAATCGTAATAGCTACCGCAGAGTGAAACGTGCACATGTTGACAAGTGGTTACCCTTTCCAATGCGGATTTTATAGCTTGTCTGTGTTTTAAGAGCAGAAATAAAGTGCAACGTAGTATTTTATCATTAAATAAAGCGGTTTGCAATAAAAAAATTATCAATGACATCTTGGAATCGAGTATAAGTTTGTGAGTGTATTTTATATATAACTAGCTGACCCGAAAAACGTAGTTCTGCCATATAAATTATTTCTTTTGATATTTTGGTTGTTAAATAAAAAATAACGAATGTTTTATAAGTGTGTGGGTATGGGATCTATGGCAGAAAGAGTAATGGAGCGCTATAGACAATGACCACCGATAAAAACAAAAAAAAAACACCAAATAAAGTAGGAAAATGAAATCAATATGAATTTCGAAGAGCAATTGGGTGTACGATATTTTTGTTAGTCCGTCTTTAGCCAACACAAATAAGCTCGATGGTTTGCCCACGCGAATGCACGCAACGAAATATCAAAATGACGCGACGCTTCTCGTGAATGTCTTGCGCATGTCTGGGGGGCGTTCAAGTATTACGTAACGCAATTTTTTAAGATTTTTGACCCCCCCCCCCCCCCATGTAACGCGCCGTAACGTTTTCCTGTTCACCCCCCCCCCCCCCCCCCCTAAGCGTTACGTAACACCCAAGTAACAATTTTTACCTGAAAGTCACAGTTAAGTTGCGCAATGTACTGAAATGTCGATTAATTACCCTTTTTCTTGATTTTATCGCGTTTGCGGTAATAAATAAAACAAGAGTTT
Organism: Limnephilus marmoratus; assembly: GCA_917880885.1. Taxonomy (NCBI): domain Eukaryota; kingdom Metazoa; phylum Arthropoda; class Insecta; order Trichoptera; family Limnephilidae; genus Limnephilus; species Limnephilus marmoratus. The sequence goes on from OU862916.1 coordinate 28,562,809, forward strand.
TCTAACTCGCGATACATTATATACATTTTATTTATTCATATTGTCATTTATGAAAAAAAATTGAGAATATTATTATTTTTATCGGCCTTGTATTCCTTCCAGATCTCCACAATTTAACACTGTCTTACCTAGAATAAACCTACATGGTTTTACAACACATACTTTCTTTTACATTAGCTTTAGTGAGGAGGCCCTGAGGAAAGTAATTTCCCTAAGTTTTCCCTGTGGAGCAACACTTTACTCCACTATGATTCACAAGCTGACTCATAGTGGAGTTAAACCTTTTCTACGTCCCGAATGCAGCTATACAAGTTCTTAAAGGGAAGATTTAAAAATCAACAGTATGATTCACAGAAGATAAAAACCATTTTCATGTCCAGACTGCAACTATTCGTGTCCTCTAAAGAGATATCTAAGAAGTCACTTGCTGGCTCACAGTGTAGAAAAACCGTTTTCATGTTCCGACTGCAACTATTCATGTATTACGAAGAGAAATCTAAAAATTACCCATGTTTACCCACAGTGGAGAAAAATCCATTTCATGTCCTGACTGCAACTATTCTACTTCTCGAAAAAAAAATAACGAAAACGGCACTTGCTAACTCACAGTGACGAAAAACCTTTTTCTTGTCCCGATTGCGACTATTCATGCGCTAAACAACGGTATCCAAAAGTTTAAGTGTTGAACCACACTGGACAAAAACCTTTTTCATGTCCCGACTGCAATTATTCATGTAGTGCAAAGGAACGTCTTAGAAATCATTTGCTAACTCAAAGTGATATAAAACCTTTTACATGTTTCTACTGCACTATTCATGTTCTACAAAGAGTCACCAAAAATCACATGTTAACGCACAGTGGACAAAAACTATTTTCCTGTCCAGAATGCAGTTTATACAAGTTCTCAAAAGGACAATTAATAAATCCACCGTGCGATTTACAGAAGAGAAAACCTTTTACATGTCCTGACTGCAACTATTTGTGTTCTTAAAAGTGATATCCAAGAATTCTTTTGCTGACTCTACTCATTGTGGAGAAAAGCATTTTTCATGTTCCGATTGTAACTATTCAGAGAAATAAAAAAATCACATGTTTACTCACAGTGGTGAAAAACCCATATCATGCCCTGACTGCAACTATTCTTCTTCTCGAAAAAAAAACTAAAACGGCACTTGCTAATTCACAGTGATGAAAAACCTTTTACTTGTCCCGAGTGCGACTATTCAGGCGCTACAAAACGGTATCTAAAAATTCACATGTTTACCCACACTGGACCAAAACCTTTTTCGTGTCCCGACTGCAATTATTCATGTTGTACAAAGGAACTTCTTAGAAATCATTCGCTGACTCACAGTGCTACAAAACCACTTACATGTTTCTACTGCAATTATTCGTGTTCTACACAGAGGCACGAAAAATCACATGTTTACCTTCAGCAGACAAAACAATTTTTTTGTCCCAGCGTGGTTTTTCAAGTTCTCGAAAGGGAGATTAAAAAATCCACAGAACGATTCAAAGTGAAGAAAACCTTTTTCATGTTCTGAGTGTAACTATGCATGTACTACGAAACCTAGCTTTAGGTAATATTATTATATTTTAGCAATAAACTAACCTGTGTGTAATAACTAAAAAGCGTTGTTCTTACTAAAAACTCTCGTATAACATCATTCATATGTTGCATAAATATTTTATTTTTTTAATTTTTATTTTGCTGTCTTCCAAATTTGGTTGGCATTTTTGGGTTGCGCTGCGCTGGCTTTCCCGGTTTGGAGGACATTATAATTCCTAAAAACTCACATTAACAACACTGACTACAGCAAATTGTGTTTATGCGTATTACGTGTTTAAAACACTAACAAATGCTGACAACGAAAGTAAAATAAAAATGACGCATAAAAGAGTCGAGGAATTCCCCGTATAACATAAACTAAAAGGCTTGCCAACTTGGAAGATTTCAATTCCTTAGTTTTTTATTTAAATACAGAAAAACACGTTACGTAACGCGTCCTTCGAACCCCCCCCCCCCCCCCGTAACGCGCCGTAACGTTTCACCAGACCCCCCTCCCCCCCCAAGTGCGTTACGTAATATTTGAACGGCCCCCTGGATGAAAGTTCGATGAGGTGGATGAAGCGCCATCTGTCATTCAACAACATAAATAATTTCGTTCTGTTTGAAATACGAAAGATGGTTAAATTTGTTCATTCAAAAATGGTGGGGGTAGGGTTAAAATTTGGGGATAGGGACACCGTAATCAACTAGCGGTAGGAAATATACTTTAAAACCTATTCTCATATCTCCAAATATATCTACATAAAAAAATTCATAAAAATCGAGCAAGCCGTTTCGGAGGAGTGCGACAACAAACACCGTGACACGAGATTTTAATATATGTATATATATATATATATACATTTTTTTCAACCGTTCTCAACCGTCTGGAACCATTCAAACTGTGGCATTCCCAAATGGGGTGTATTTTGAGGTTGAATGTAGATGTGAGGGAGAGAGATGGAAAACAGAAGATAGACTTTCTGCCTTTAGGTGTATCCCTTGCCTACATGTTTAAATATATAATAATAGTAAAAACAATAAAAATTACGTAAAAAAAACTATTTTTTTCTTTATGAGAATACAATAAATAACTGACATTCTTTATTGAAACCATGCGCTGTAAGTATGTCAACATATTATATACCTATACAGGGGAGGGGGTAACGGCGCGTACCCGAAGGAAAAAATAGTAAAAAATGTAGATGTCATTTTACTATCAGATATATATTTTTAATTAAACAGGTTGTAAATTTACTTCATCGACTTTAATAAAACGTTTTTTTTGTTTTAATCTAAAATATTCAATTTCAAATTGAACAGTTCCGAACTCCTGCAACTTACGAACCTGCATCTACACATAGCGGTTTCACGCTATGAGAAACCAATAAGTAGGTACTTAGGTGTTTGTTATTCATGATCATTGTTGTAAATTTGTAAACACATCTGATCACCTTACTTTACAATTTTTGTTCCTCGTATATTTATATCTTGCATGTATTTTTTTACTTTTTATCGCAACTTTATTGTTTTTATTTCTCACTCTACTTTTAAATTTTTTGTTGCTTTTATTTCATGTTTTTATTTTTGTTTTCTATCGTAACTTTTATTTATATTATATTTTTCTTTCTCGTGTTAAAATTGTACTGTATATATTTATGTAAAAACCCTCTGGGCGTAAATTAAATAAATAAATAAATAAATCTCATCACATATTGCAACTAAATAGTCCGGTAAGCCTAGCGGGTCACGTGATAAGTAATCCGTCTCGTTCCAGCAGCAAGGTAACACACGAAACAGCACGCTTATCAAGTGATCCCATCTCGACGTGTACTTCGGTTAAGGGGCGACGTGTGATTGACAAATATATATTTTTTTTAATTAAAAAAAAATTTCGTCGGACAGCAAAATGACAACTACTTTTCATACGCCAAATATGCTCAGGAATCGCTTGTTAAAATCCTACGGGCATGTGCTATTCCACCCTATAAATATTTTGTCAAAAAACAGGTTTTTTTTTTTTTAATAATTTGACAGTATTGGTATGTCACAATGGTGACCGGCCAACTCAGAATGAGACCAACTCAGAACCACCTAAGAAAGGTCGTTAAAAGTGAGGATAAAAAAAATATATAATAAATTTTGTTCAGTTATTTTTTCATAGCTTTTAATGACCTTTCTGGGGTGGTTCTAATTTGGTTTCATTCTGAGTTGGCATTGAAACCGTCACAATATGTTGATTGATTTTACTCATAGTTCAGTTTGCAAAGAAAGTGTTGAGATTATTCAGAGAGGCTGACCACTAAAGGGAATCTATCCCAAGTGGAATGATAATCCATCATGACAGGACTGACCAGGGGAGCCATTACCCCGGTTGGCGAATTGTAATTACGCTATTTACCTCGGCGTAAGAGGTTACTTATTAACGACTCGGTGACCAAACACGTCGACCCCTGAACAGCTCAAGGCGCATTTAAATTGTTAATTGATGTAAAGTTTACACTGGGGCTTCTACCACCGAAGATGTAAATCTATAGAAGTGTGCCTGCGCGCCAGAAGTAAGGTCAATTTAAACCTTAAATCTGGCGGAATTGATAAAATATTATCAAATATCAAAGGTCTTTCTATAACAGATAATTAATTTCTGAATTTAACGTTAATGGAGAGGGAAAAGAGATGGGATAAAGGAAGGCTCAGCTCAACTGCAACTCCACTGTAAATTGGCGTTTAGTGCTGCAGAGCAAAGCCTATGCAACCCTCGAAGGACCAGTCCCGAAACTACGTGATCGCTAAGTTATACGGGACGATTAAATAGCATACACTCGCAAAACCTGATGGATAGTCAGTCGATAGTTCAGATCTGTGCTTTTGGAAAATTAGATAAGCCCAGATTGGAAAAGGGAAAACGGGGCTCACCGTTGCAGATGGGACCTCACTGAACTCCACTTTGTGGTGTACACTTCCCAATCTTTAAATTTAAAAATCGTGATATTCTTATAGCAAGAGGTTATGATACATTCGCCCTGTCTGAGATGTTAATTTACACTGAGCAGCAAAGCACACTGTCACCTCTCCAAAGTTGAGTAGTTTTTCTTGCAACAATTTTTCATGGTGACATTTGGAAAGGAAAGATTAGGTAGGTGGGATAACTTCAGGATTTTGGTATATGCTACCCACCAAGTCTGCGAATGCAATACCCAACCAATCCCATATAATAATGCGCGAATACCTATTCTTATCTGGAGGTAGGAAGTAATTCAGACAAAAAAAAACCAAAGACTATTTATTTTGTTAATACTGCTGTGGACGACACGTCAGTTGCTTTGCACCAAACTTCACGTACGAAATTGCATAAGAGATGTTTTCGAAGTCGGACTCTTAAATCTCAACCATACAGACGCCAGCGTAATAATACTATTAATTGTATTTTTTTATAGGAATAACTTTTTAATGAGTTTTGAAGATTATTGCCATCAGTGTTAAATATATCATTAAAGAAGAAGGTAATGCTTATAAATCTTAACGAAACATGAAACAGAACGAGACACAGAAAAAATAAAAGCTAACGATCGCTACTGGTAATCTCAACTAGTCGATCAATTCCCAGTTGCGACGTTGCCTTTTAATTTTTATGTGTCTCGTTCTTTTTCACGTTTCGTTTAGATTTATTAGTGTTATCTTCTTCTTCAAACCACTGGAGCGTTTTTGCCAAAATATGGAACTATTTAAAATACCTAGGATTACTTTGCTGCCAATTTTGGCAAATTTTCCCATATTTGTAAGTATTTTTTTTTACATGAGCTCCACACAGGAGGCCCCGAGGAAAATAATTTCTCTCATGGCCTATGTCATCTTTGGGGATGCTGTGTGGAGGGTTTTTTTAAGGAAAGGAAGGAGAGGAGAATTCTGGGAAGGAAAAGGGTTTAAGGGGTGGGTAGGAATCTGGAGTTCAGTATGTCCTGGTCATCCGCCTCCAAGACCTAGACAAACCTCACCCTATTAACCCGGGCACCCCTACTAAATCACCAAACGTAGCGAACCACTTGGGGTGACCTATGGCAGAGGTGTTGGTTATCCAATAAGGTTCCCGGGGCGGCGGTACCTATTCCCGCCTCCCAAATTGAAATGAAGTAGAAATTTACGATTTTATAATATGTTTTTTTTTATAAATCCTACAAATATGTGATTATCGACAAAAGATAGATGAATTCATTGGCTATGTAGAACTATAATCAGTTTGTATGACTCCACAATAAAATTCGGAAGTACGATTTTTTAATGTGGGCGGAAATTTTCAACCAAAAAATCTAGAGCAATTAGAGAAAAAAAAAATTTTATTGCGCTGCCAGTTAGATTTCCTTTTCAAATATGTAAATTATATAATAGGTATAAGTCTTCAAAGTACAAAAAATGAAGGTACACCTAAATAAATACACAAAATGAAGGTATACGATAGTAAAGAAAGCTCATTTTTTGCACGTTTTTACTTAATCGACAGCTCTGTTTTCTAAGGATAATTGACTGGTGCATGAGTTGGCATCGTGTTTGGTTCCTGCTCAGGCATCGTGTGTTCAATTCCTCGGCTCGCTAAGTCCTCTATCAGAACACAAGCAACTTTTTCCGCTTATTGTGGTAGTGGAAGAAGATTTTCAAATATTGCCAGATTATCCGTAACCCGGGAATGTTTGTCTTTCTTTTAAAAAAAGATAAAATAATAATTTTCGTTTAAATACTACTTATTGTACTCTAAATTATATTTTTCAAAAAATATATTGTGTATTTTTCTGTGTACCCCAACCAATTGGGTAAATATTTGGCATTTAATGATTTGATTGCAATCAATATTATGCAAAAGAGCGGTTAAGGCCGAGAAATTTGTATTTTTATATTTTTCTTAAGGCTCTGCAATCGGGCTCTAAAAGAAGAAGATGGAGAGATACGAAATTACGAATGTTAGAGGAGAGCGCTAATATTTACATTGGCAAAATCGATGCGAAAATTGCGAAAATGATTAATAAAACATGACTCGTTCAAAATAGAGCAAAAAATTCACGAGCATTATCTTAAACAACATTTAAAGAAACACTATGAATTTTTTCATACATATAACTTGTAAAATAACTGAAACAAACGTGTTTATAATAATTTTTGGAGCACACTTTGCGATTTTTTTCTATCGAGGGAATTTTATATAATTTGCGTTTCGGTGCGGGCAAAGTCTAGATATTATCTTCAAGAATAACATATATTTTTTTAAGAGCTTCAAAACTTACCGTGTTTAAGGGAAATATGTAATAAATCGGCAGAAATCCGGGTTGCGGGCCCTTAACACACACAGCCTTAATTTCCGTTCGCTGAAGAGGCAAACAAAAATACTCGTTATACTTAGATAAGTAAAAAAAGTCTGTATAATTTTAATCCCGGTTATTATTTTTCAGGTTTGTGTCACGTTTTTTTTTTTAAATTAACCAAATACAATAATCCGTTGAAAAAGAGATTTTTAATATCACGACATGATAAATAATATTTTACAAGACGATTTTTAGTAGATGCGTATATTGAGGGATGCATATTAAATAGACGGATAGCAACTTTAAAATTTAACCTAAAAGATGCCACCTTCGGAGTCCATTAAATTTACTAGAAAACAAAAAAGATATTCCACAAAATCGACTTAAAGTATGGTTCACCGGTTTCTCACTAGTAGTTAGATTCCGGACACCGTGTACAGAGATAATATTGTTAAAAACATGTTAAATAGGTAAAAGAAACACAAGTTATCATAAATTAAATATATTAGTACGTAATTTTGTGAATATTATAATTGTTTTATTACTTTTCATAATTAAGAACATGAATTTTATGTTTACTACTTACTATACATATTATCTTCAACATCTTCGTGTTTAAATTGACTGTATTATTTTTTTTATAAATGGAAGTTAGCAAGTTAGTTGTTTGGCGGCTGCTTGACGGTCTCCGTGGTCGAGGGGTAAGACTCTCGGCCAGCGATTCGGGGGTCGTAGGTTTAAATCCTGGCGTGCGCAAATAAATTTCATTGATTAATTTGTGTTATTTTCCAGTTAATTAATTAAAAATAATGCGTACTATGTTTGCGGCACGTTCCAGAGTGGAAGATACTCTCCAAAAAAGTTTAAAATCACCATTCAGAATTAAAACGTTGCTTGAAATGGCTTCAGCTGTGTTTGGTGACCAGATCTGAATAGCCATGAACCTCCCCATCTTCGTCTTCCCCATCTTCTTCCCTTCCCCACTACTTTCAGCGTTACAACTTACCCACTTTGGGGATGCCGTAGAATCACTGGCTCCAGGCGCGAGCAGTTTGGACTCGTGTGCGGTATTCACATAAAAATAAAAATAAATATAAATTGAAATACCCTGACCGCAAACGGATATATTGAATACAGAATGCACTTTAAAAATTACTCTTCTTAAATTTCGTTTTTACTTGATCAACTAACCTTCACATCAAAAATAAAGGTTAAATATACATAGATATAATATAAAAACACAAATAATTAGAGGTAGGAGGGGCGCCTCGTGCCTGACGCGTGAATGTCACCCGGGAGGGTGCGTACCACGGTGAGCACTTGTAATTTATTAAAAAGATCCACCGTATGATATTACTAAAGTTTCCAAAATTACACGGTATTACGTAATACCTAGAGGGGTGACCCCGCCCTACTTCACGTGAGGATCAGCACAGAACTTGTTCTACATGGTAATATACACAGAGTGGATGATAATATTACTCCGTACGAGTGCGGTTACTGAGACCTGAATTATATCATATCTAGTAATTAAGCTGGAGCGTTAGATCCTATCGCGGCTCATCTACAAAATATTTCAAATTTAGGAAATTAATTAGATTACGACTGATAACCCCTGATGGGAAAATTATAAAGTTAATTTAATTACAAACCTTATTTTAGTTTGACAAAGCACGATAATTTTATTATGATAAGTTTTGAGTAATGAATTTAGCACAAATAATCAGTCTGATGGGGAACAGCAGAAGAGTCTCAGCAATGGGGTACTTTAACAAACTATGATAACCTTTTAACCACTGGAGCGCTTTTTGCCACAATATGGCCGCATTTAAAATACCTTGGATTGCTTTGCTGCCAGTTTTAGGCAAATTTTCCCTAGAGCAGGGTTTCCCAACCAGTGAGAGGTAGAAGATGGTCCGCGAGTCAATAAGCGAGCCAGCGCGCTGGCGGTCCCTAGTCAAGAATAAAAAAAATCGGAACGATATTCAGTTTATCATTATTGTACCTTGTGGTCAGTGACCATTACGGTATTCCGTTTCACCCCACCCCATCCTACCCCGTCCTACCCCCTCCGTTGTGGTAAATATTTTGCTAGAACCCGTCCCACCCTATCCCATTACGCCCCTCCCGTTGTGCTATCCGTCCCGGGTGCATACGTGGGCTAGCCAACGTGGTGTCACCCCTTAATGAAGTTGACAAACACACAAATTTCGACTTCATAAAAAATTGGTCCGTCCTGGGGGGGGGGGGAGAATTGTGCTCTTGGAAGGTGAAACTCTGTCGGGTAGCACCCGCGGCGTCACACCCTCGCTATGGTTGTGGTCCGAGTCGAAAAAATAAACGTACAAGTGGTCCCTGGTCAGAAAAAGGTTGGGAACCGCTGCCCTAGAGGTATTAATTTTTTTTTTCAATTTTTCTGTATTAAAATTTGGAGGTATGATTTTTTTAATGTCGACGGAAAATATTCAAAATGGTTACCAAAAAATCTCGAGTAATCGGAGGAAAAAGTTAAAAATCGCACTGTCGCTCGAGTGGTTAAAATGTTTACAACATTTAAAGTTTATTTTTGTGATTCTGTGTAATTTAAATTTGTGTTAACTCAATGAGAAAATCTCAATTAGTAATATTTAATTAAATGAAGACAAAATTAACGAAACTCATTCGAAAATCTGGAAATATAAAAATCAGAAAAAGATACGGTCTACTCTGAGACTCGAATCCAGGGCTAATTTGTCTCTATACGATTTGGTAATTTTTAACTGTTTCGTACTTTGACTAAGAACTACAAACATTATCTTCATTTTCTTACTGCATATCAATTTAACGAGGAAACCATAAGCACATCCACGAATGTAAAATACTTGGGGCACATCATCACTGAAGACCTCTCGGATGATGGTGATATTGAACGACAGAGGAGAAGTATCAGTGTGTTGTCAAATATGATTGCCCGAAGATTCTTCCGATGCAGCAATAATGTTAAAAAACATTATTTAATGCATTCTGCACTAGCCTGTATACATGTGAAACATGGTGTCAATACCGAGTAAGGTCAATGGAACGTCTCCGGATCCAATATCATGATGCGTGCAGAATCATATTTGGATTCAGAACGTATAGCAGCGCTTCAACAATGTTCACAGAATTAGGACTCCATGGATTCGCCAGTCTGATGAGACACCGGGTCACTGGAGCAAGGATGCGGCTAATGGCCTCCGACAACACGTTGGTGACCGCAGCCTTCCAGCACCAAGCTCCACTCCTGAGTGAGCAATGGGCCCGAGCGCACTCTAGATCACGCCCTGCATAATAATTGATTATTTGTTTTTTTTATTATTCATTTTTATTACAAATATTTTTATTTTTTTATTTTCTATTTATGTTCTTATTTCTTTACTGTATAAATATATAAATATGTATAACTATATGGGACGTGTGGGATTGCACTATCCTCCCCACATCCTGGAATAAAGATTATTATTATTATATTTTATTGGCTGTTACATTTATATATGATCGCAAGATTCAAACCCGAACTAAATGCTATCTATCTAAGATAGAAACTTGGATTGATGTTTATCCCTTTTTATATGTATATAATATTAAGCCCTGACGAAACTTCAGTTAAGCAAAACCTGGTTTGCTGTTGATTATTAATTCTAACAAAAAGTGGTGTGATACAAAACGAGTTTATTTCATTTTATAACTAAATATTATCTGTACCCGAGAAGCATACGGATGCAAGTCCTAAAAGGTAAATGTTCAGATTAGTGAAAAAACTATTTTTTCTATAACTACCGTCTCATAACTTCTTCGGATATCCATGCTGATAAATAACAAAAAACGTAATTATTAAATGATTTTTTTTTTTAAACGAGCAAATAAAACGAAATATTTTATATGTACGGCCTTTAAAAATATTGTTTGAAAAAACGTTGACTTGAGTCAAACAAAAACATGGACTAGAGTCCTTCTGCTTCAAAATTAAATGGAATATTTTGTTATGACGTGTGGTGTATTATGAAAGGATCAATGTTGTAAAATGGTTTACTTCCATAGAAAGCGTAGTAATATTAGAGGAAGAAGTATAAAATAAAAGAAAAATAACATATTGGTGTATTCGTATTGTCGTATAATATAATTGGTACTGAAAACATGTTTTAAATCAGTGATAATAATCATGTTTGCACATAATTTATTACACATTGTAGTTCTAACGCATATAATTAAAAAAAAAACAAATATATTATTACATACACAAATTATATCTGATTTTGTAAATTTTAATATAGTTTCTCTTATAAGTGTAGTAGGTATGTATTATACGTTCACACTTCAAACACATAACCTAACATAACTTCATATCATTATAATATTGTTTATATTAGCATTAACTCTTTATGTTTATGTTGTAAATCTTTATGTAAGTCCTCCAACTTGTTATCAGGTACCTGGTTTATACTTTTCAATATTTACTACTAACTTACCTGCTTATCTCATACACTGTAAATCCGAATATATTATACGTTACCAGGTTAATTCGGTAAATCCGAGTATAATAATATATGCTACCAGGTTAGTTTTTCTATTTTTTTGTTTGTTATGTAATTATGTACATTTCTTGGAATAATATGAACTAAACCTGTCAATTTGTCTGTCCTGGAACGGGAAACTTTCCTAGTTGGACAGGCAAAGCTTCCTAATATGTTATTTGTACTTTCTTTTGTATCTATAATAAATATTAATAAAAAATAAAAATAAAATAATAATAAATAATATTTGAGTCATAATACTCTAAATGCAACGAAATCATAAAGATGCAAGTCCATGTACATCTTTCTGCTTCTAAGATAGTTGTTGCATCAAAGGTAGTTGCATCCGTATACATTTTTGAAAATCCTATTTTTCTTCATGATCGGACTTGTATCTTTCTGCCACTGATAAACATGATAATTTACTTCAAGTTTGCATCAAAAATTCATTTCTTCAAATTTTGAACTTGCATCCGTATGCTTCTCGGGTACAGAATTTTCATTCATGATTATTGATTTGAAAAATCGCACATTTCGAACTGTTTCCAATTGGCTACAACATCATTATGGTATAGAAAACGCACATGTCCGGTTAGACGACTGTCACCATCGATGCCCGGCGGCGTATTTACAAAACCTATACCGATTCAGTCGCGGTAATGACAATTTACATTTTTAATATATCTACCTCTATATTGGTTATTTTTTATCACATTGCAAAAATAAAAATTGTTCTTAAATCTAGATAAAATAATCTTTCTGATGTGTATATTAGAAATCAATAATTTTATTTCTAAATATTTAAATTTTAATATTATTCCCATATATTGTAAATACACCTCTATATTGATAATTTTTTATCATTTTGCAAAAATTGTTCTAAAATCTAGTTAAAATAATCTTTCCATTGTGTATATTTGAAATTAATAATTTTATTTCTAAAGATTTAAATTTTGATATTAAAAATTTAAAGCGACTGAAACGCGGTAGGGATTGTAAATACGCTGCCCGGCGTGACGTAAACGCCGCCAATTCGCGAATTAAAACGAACATGTCGTTTTGGCGGCAAATCGACAATAGTGCATTTTAAATCGTTATATTAAATTTATTGGTCAGTATAAAAATAACTTCGCTATCGTAATTATTTACAAAAAAAAAATTGATTAAAAAAAAAAATTAAGTGTGTAATTCACACACGATAGAAATTAAACTAGAAAGTCGCTAGATGTCGCTTTCTTTTGCCTGTTTGTTTTAAAGTGGTTTAAAGATTGGATGTTGATTTAGAAAAACAAAAACGTTTATTTTTTGGATTTCATAGGATTCGAACCTCCGTCCGCTGGATTTATCTGGCCGCTGAGATTTGCGACGCACTATACCGCTGCGCTATGGGACGCGCTCGGCGAGGCGCGAATTTACGCGTTATATTCCGACGACCCGTAAAAAAACAAAGCGGCCAATGAGCGCAGACCTATCGTCGTTTCGGTTTTATATCGCAACCAATAGGAGCCTTGAGCGCACTTTGATGCTTCGCAGGTGCCGCAGTGCGTTATTTCCGTTTCGTAGGAATTTCAAATCACTCTAACGGGGCTAAGGAAGTTTCACTTAAAAAAAACAGTGAAATTACCCTATTGGGACATATTGCGAAGCTGAAGGGATTTAGTGCCTGTCTATTCGGATCTGCTCACTAAACACGGCTAAAGTCATTTCAAGCTTTTTTTTAAATCTGAAGTGTAATCTTTCCCCACTGAATCTACCATGAGTAACTACAAAAAATCGCAATTCTTTGACCGTACATTAAATTATATTTTTTCTTAAATCAATTCTATTCGAAAGGAGACATGCTATAAATATTACATCGTATTCAATGCGCTAACAAGGTGAAGGTGACTTTCACGCAACCCACGTGATTGTTATTACTTTCAACCATTCGGGAGATGTTGTTACCACTATAAATTACACGTTAAATTCAACGTGCCGCAAGTTGAATGTCACCTCCACAAATACAAGAGACGTGATTACAATTAATCTTATCACCAGAGTTTGTAAAGTTCATATAATGTGTTATTATAATTTTCAACATATTTTCAAGGTGCTTAAATATGGTAGCTGTTCATACTCAATGTACAGTAGGGTGGGTCAGTCACGGCTGTATGGGAAAAAATCTTTTTTTTATTTGTCTAATAGTGATAAAAGGGTGATAAATGGAGATGTCGGCGGCCTATCGTAAAATCAGACATGTCATGATGCGCCTAACTACTTCGTGAAGTGCCTGGCGGCAGATCGTGAAGTGCCTCAGGCGCATCACGATCGCCCTGATTTTACGTTTTGCCTGCGACAGAGATATAAAACCACGTATTTTTTAAAATAATACTAGGATATAATCTTCTTCCTCCGGATTGACTTTGAAATTTCACATAATAGAGAAAAACCCACCTTTGTTAAAAAATCTTAAAAAAATGTTAGACAAATCATCAAAAATGACCCATTTTAATTAAACGCGAAATAGAGGGAATATTTTGATTTATTCAATAAAAAAATATATTAATATAACGCAAATTATCTCAAGGCAGTGTATTCAAATACCAGCAAAATCCTTCTTACTCTCAAATTTCGGCATTATTTTGAGAGATTCAATCTTGGGACTTTTTGTAAATGATTTCGTAAAAATATCCTGTATTTGCTACAGAAGATTACAAAAAATATGGTTTAAAGGATTCAAAGTAACTTTTATATGCACTAGAAATAACCCCTTATAATAAAAATTTTCAAAACTTTGATGTGAATCCGTAGGAAGAAGATCGTATATTATCAGTAATTTAAAAATTTTAAACACGTCGTTCTAAACCCATTTGGCACCCTTTTATCGCTCTTAGAATTTAAAAATAACATTTTTTTAAATGACCCACCTTACTGTACAGCTACCACTTTTATTATTATTTCAACCTTGTGAGAGAAGACATACTTGCTATAAATATTATGGACTGTTTCCAATGTACCGGGTATGTTTTTTTAGTTATTAGGGAAACAAACCGTGTTACACATTTTAATAAATAATTACAGGTTTACATGTTTACGTGAACCAGACAAGTTTACGCATGAAATTCACGTTATGTACAGAAAAATATAGATCATTAAAGAAAACATAAATCGAGTGTTACAAAAAAATTAAGCTGTACTCTCTCTTATCATCGCCTTGCACCGCAGTGGGAAGGATGGATTCATACGTCCGTCACTCCTGGACACACTGATCCCAAATTCCTACCCAACCCTAATACCATTTTCATTGCAGAATTTCCCCTCCTTCCTTTCCTAAAAAGACCCCTACACACAGCATCCCTAAAGATGACATAGGCCCTGAGGGAAATTATTTTCCTCAGGGCCTCCTGCATGGAGCTAATGTTAAAAAATACCTATTAAATGAAAAAAAACACAGATTAAAGTATAATGTGTAAATGAAACTATATAAATATATTAGCTGGTTCCCGGCATGCGTTGCTATGCCATTTAATAAAGAAATTGTTTCTCCTTGTCCTTTCCAATTCATCCCGTTTCCGTTCCCCTTTCTCCTCCCCTTCCGCTCCCGCGTCCCCTTCCCCGTCCCACTCCACTCTCCCCCTTCCCCCGTCCCGCAAACCACCCTCCACCCTCCCACCTCCCACATTCCATACATTCAGTCCCGGTACATTCAGTTTTCAAACAGCTCGCGTGCCACCTATTGTAATTTTTTTTAATAGAAATTTCATAATGCCAGAGCTCACCAGTAGTTTTGTACAAATCTTGTCCTGACAATAACGAACACACAAAAAAAGAATTATCCGATTTGGTGCAGTCGTTCGGAAGTTATGCGCGTACATGCATTTCGGCGATTCATTTTTATTTATATAGATAGATTAAAAAAACATAATTTTACATCATTTAAGATAATGTTAAAAAATAAACATGATTAATTAAAGAAAAACAACATAATGAGGATGTGAAAATAATAAACACATAGCCCTCCTATGTGTAGAGGGTTCGTAATTAACAATTTGTTTTTTTTTTTTTCTAATGTAAATTAACCAATTGAGAATAAATAGAAAATATCAACGTCTGAAAAAATATTATTGTATTTTTTGCACGTCCTTCTGAAAAATGAATGTGTTGTGTATTTTTTTTAATTGTGGGCTATGGAATAAATATTTGGTTTGACAGCGTATTTCGTATTGAAAAGTGGAAATTAATATTTCTATATTCTGAGAATTTTAATTTGTATATTCAATCGGTTTCATCAAGACATGTGGATACGCGCCATAAATATATTTGGATCCATTTTCTTAATCAATTAATAATTTATGCCATGAGACCATGAGGGCGCCATCTATGGTTTTTGTATTGTATTGAATTTACCTATGTGACTTGAAATTCAGTATATTCATGCATTTCCTTACCTCTGTGAATCAGGCAATTACTTCCGACGGGAGTATGAGTCAAAGCCATGAGATGTCTCTCCTAGTCAGTCATAAAAATAATTCATCCAATAATTTAATTATTGTTGTACAAGATTTTTGGCACGTATTATTAATATGCAAATTTATTCATTGTTGAAACTTCCTTGGTGTGCGAAACATCTGTTGAGATTATGCAATAACGCCTTGATATTTTTAATGAAAAGAAGTGTCTTTTGTATTGGACATCGTGCATGAGCTGCATTCTCTGAGTGAGTATTGTTTGTTTTCACTTTGGATTTTGGAATTGCTGGGTCAACTATTTTTGTGTCACATAGGGAAGAATTCAATTTTCGTTAATTTACATAGGGTAGTCATTCCCTCGTGTCAGGGGCTATTTACACGCCCCTACAACATGTTATAGGTCATAATATGATGAACACCGCAAATTCAATGTGCAATCAAAGTATAATATTTAACTCCTCTCCTATGTAATTTAGGTAGGCTTGCAATATAATTATGCATTAAATTCTTTTTTCAAATAGATAATATATGTAACCCTTCCGTCCCACATCATTGTCAAATACAATCCGTTTATGAATGAACGATTATGAAACACTTTTAAAACAAACAATTACCACTGGAGCGATTACGGTAAAAAAATTTACCACTTTTATTTATCCGCGATTGATAGCGGTCCAAAATTGAACCACATTTTCCTACCATTCGTAAAACATTTATTGTAATTATTTTAAAACATTTCCATGACCAGCCATTTATTTTAAAACAAAGCTTTTGAAAAGCTTTATCTATTATGACCGTAAATGTCGCAAATCCGAACTTCGTAGACTATTTTAGAAAGATGTTAAAAATAAATTTTTAAACTATTTTTTTTTCAAGCCGAATTTTTGATCAGCTGTTTACGGTTAAAATTAAGCCCTTTTTCATAGACACGCATATTTCATTATAAAGTATACTACAGACAACATACATAAAACTTAAAATGTTCCATGTTGACTCTAATAAGTGCCCCTCATGGCATTTCCAAAGTAAAAAAAAAACAGCAGGATTCGCGCGGTTATAAACTAAACATTTTTTTTTTTACTTTGTTTATAAATCTTACAAATATGATATAAACGGTAAAATGCAGGTTAATTCTTTTTTTTTACTTGAATACGGCACAAGTTCCAACTGCTCCCGTCTGGAGCCAGTGGGACTACGGCATCTCCATTTGGGGTATGTTGTGAGGCTGAAGGTAGTGGGGAGGAGAAAGAGATAGGGAAGAGGAAGGTGGGGAAGTACCTGGCTATTCAGATCTTTTTTTTTACATTAACTCCACACAGGAGTCCTTGAGGAAAATAATTTCCCTCAGAGCCTATGTCATCTGGGATGCTGTGTGGAGGGTCTTTTTGAGGAGAGGAAGGAATGAACATTGGTCTTGAAGAGACCCATGTTGTAGGAAGGAGGAAACACAAAGGTCGGCAACTCATTCCACAGCCGGGCTGTTGAACATAAGAACGAGTCGAAGAAACGACCCGTTCTCATGTGACAAATGTCAACCGAGTACAAATGTTGGGCACGCGTTTGGCGTGTTTCCCGACTATGCACCGGTGCCGAAGGGATCAATGATGCTAGTTCCTCGGAGCATCTTCCATTGTAATACCGGTAGAACAAGGATAGCATTGCCACCCGACGCCTGTGCTCTAAAGATTGCAATCCGTTTGTTAAGATGGGAGAATCTATCAAACGGACCGCCCGTTTCTGGCAGATCTGGTCACCAAACACGGCTAAAGCCATATCAAGCATCGTTTCAATTCTGAATGGTGGTCTTACACCAGGGTGATACTGAGAGTATCTTCTACTCTGGAACGTGCCGCAAATATACTATACATTATTTTTAATGAATCAATTGTGAAATAACACAAATAAATCAAATAAAATTTATTTGCCACGCCGGAATTCGATCCCGCGACCTTCGGAGTGCAAGTCAAGAGCCTTACCACTGGACTACGCCGGCCGTCAAATATAGCACTATAATAAGTGGCTATACAGGGTGTTAAGGGACGTAATTGACTTACTTTAACCAGTGATTCCTGACATTAAATGGAATAAAAAATGTAAATGAAATTTTGGTCTCCGGTGACTTTTTTTGTCGACTTTTTTTTAATTTTTTTCTTCAAAATCAAACAAAAAAAATTTTCTTCGGTCACTCAGCCGGGTGTGTGACGAACCCCTTACCCCGCCTCCAACTGTTCAACAAATACCATTTTTTTATGTTTTTGTAGAAAAAATAAAATAAAAAACATCAAAAATGTCACCGGAGACCAAAATTTCATTTGCATTTTTTACTCCAAATAATATCAGGAATCACTGGTTAAAGTAAGTCAAGTACGTCCCTTAACACCCTGTATAGCACTATAATAAGTTTTTATATCTCCATGTTAAAGTTCGAAGGTATGATTTTTTAAATGTTGGGAAAAAATTAAAAAAATTATCTTCTGGGAAATCTCCAGCAATCGAGGCCAATTTATTTATTTCGCGTGGTCGCTTCTGTGGTTGAAACAAGTAAAATATAGCATTTTAGGTTAGAGGATCAGATTCAGAAAAATAATCTTTGAAATATCAATACTCCCGCCGGTGTTCCATAAATAATTCACTCCACTCAAATATATTCATTTGCATGGCAGACGTCCACTTTACCACAATATCTGACTTATTCCAGGTTGACTTAAAGGTAAAGCAGACTTTATTACGATCGTGATGTATCACGTCCCACCGTGGCGGAATCCCACGTGTATTCCTGGAGTCGAGTCGCGAGTCACGAGACCTCGGATTCAGACTCCGGGGTCGCTAATGGACCACATTTGCGATATGGCGCCCCTCTCAAAGTGAAGAAGTAGGGACATAAATCAATGAAGTGTCAAAGTGTTCATTTCTACGCGCCACAAAGCGGTTTAGAACTTTGAAGTTTTTACGTACGGAGGATATTGATAACCTTTATTTTGGCAGTTTTGAAATAACTACTCACTTTTGTGTACAAGAAAGAAAATATGAAAATATGTGAAAAATGAGTGAAATATTTTTCTAAATCTGGTCATTTACTTAAAAAGTAACATTTTGATTGCATGTATAATTTTTGATCTTAACGGCCCGCAACCCGTATTTCTACCGATTTCTTACATGTCTCCCTTAAACACGTTAAGTTTTAAATCTCTTAAAAATATATATGTTATTCTTGAAGATAATATACATTGCCCGCACCGAAAGGCAAATTATATAAAATTCCCTCGATAGAAACAAATCGCAGTGTACTCCAAAAATTTTTATAAACACGTTTGTTTCAGTTATTTTTACAAGTTATATGTATGAAAAAATTCACGATGTTTCTTTAAATGCTGTTTAAGCAATGCCCGCGAGATTTTTGCTCTATATTTAAACGAGTCGTGTTTTATTAAACATTTTCGCAATTTTCGCATCGATTTTGTCGCTGTAAATGTTAGCGCTCTTCTCTAACATTCGTAATTTCGTATCTCTCCATCTTCTTATTTTCGAGACCGGTGGCGGGGTCTTAAAAACCCTCCTAATTCGCTGAATCCTAAACGGTCTGCATTTGACTCTCTACAGAATAAGAATAGTACAAAATGTTTACACATTTGCTAATGTGACATAGGTTACTTACTGGTTGCTTACACAACTGACACCATAAACTGTGCCGTTTGCCAAACGTTTGTGACGTCATGAACGCCTTTTACATGAAAATATCGTTTAGACGGAAAAACAAAATTTTTACCCATCATTGATTGTTTACCATTTGCATAAAAATTAAAACGCAGTTATTATTGAGGTTCTTAATCGTTATTAACTTTTTTTGTATTGTAATTCTATGAATTCGAATTTTATTTTATTTGTAATTTTCTACAAAATATAATGTGTGAATGTGTATTTAAATAAAAGTGATATGCATATAAGAATATTTCAACTACTTTAAAAAGTTTATTTCAAGTAGGTATACCTACCCGCGAACTGGTTATTCCTACATGGAATTTTTTTATCATACGTATTGTATGTATTTTGTTAATGGCAACTTAATAAGCCAATATTGAATTTGAAGACGGGCATGAAAAGGTATTTGATTGAGCGTTGTTTTTTTTCTTTATGTCTTTCTTCTTCTTGCCTCTTCTTGGCTCTTGACTCTTCATGGTTCTTCCTGGTCCATCTTGTTTGTTCTTGGCTCTTCTTGTCTCTGTTGTTTTTCCATGACTCTTTTTGGCTCTTCTTAGCGCTCATTGGTTCTTCTTGGCTCTTTTTTATTCTTCTTGGCTCTTCCTGTTTTTTTTTTGTCTCTTCTTGTGCGTGTAGATTAAATATCCATAATAAAAATTTATTATTAAAAAATAAAACTATTTAAAACGTTGTTGAAAATTTATTCGTCACTATAAAAATAAAAAACTAATCGCGTTTATTTAACAATTTTTTTTTAAAGTAAATAAAAAAGTGATATCGATTTCCAGTAATAATCACACGCAATAAACATTAAAATACGTTAGGTTCTCGCAACTTCATTGCGAAAATTATTGAAAATTTCATTTGTAATTTTAAATTGAATTATAAATTATGGAAAAATTCTAATGTCTCTTTCACCTATTTGTAAATTCTGATATCTAGAACAACCATTTCCTGCAGAAATTAACAAATCGCCATGAAATTTGTCTGGATGTTACAAACAAATTGATGACAAAATAACGGTTTGTCTGACGATTTCAGAGTTCCAAGTTGATAAAATGCCTAAAATTGCTACAGTGACGCATTCGCTACTCTTCCTGGGAATAAGTTACAAAGATAGAGGGGTCCATAAATTAGTTACCGCCCAAATTCAACGTCTTCCTTTCCCCTGATAACAATCAATGTTGAACAATGTAATCTAATATATCTAGAGGGCTTTCCTTCCCTCGCCCAGCTTTCCATCCCTCCGTGACTCTGGCAAAACTGTGTCATCGTTATAATTAATAAAATGGATTACTCAAATTTTCTGATTTACAAAACCTGCTTTCCGCGAGCTTTCTCAAGCGGAAACAAGAGGGGATCACCGAACGCTTCAGTTATTTATTTACTTTTAAGCACAGGTCGCGTGTTTAGTCCCCATCCAGATATTACCCATATTTTTAAACCTCGCAAATGAGCTGGTGAATTTATACTTCATTCTTCGTGTTCAATGCAATTATATTTCAAACGACGTATTATACGAGGGTCATTCAAAACGTAATTCCTCCTACTTTTTTCTGCTTAAATAAAGTTAGTTAAGTGAAAATTTTGAATTTGGTGCTGTTTGACGACCTCCGTAGTCCAGTGGGTAAGACTCTTGACTCACAATCCGGAGGTCGCTGGTTCGAACCCGGCATGCGCAAATAAATTTTATTTGATTAATTTGTGTTTTCACAATTAATTCATTTAAAATAATATATAGTATATTTGCGGCATGTTCCAGAGTGGAAGATACTATCAGTATCGCCCTGGTGTAAGACCACCATTCAGAATTGAAACATTGCTTGAAAATGGCTTTAGCCGTGTTTAGTGACCAGATCTGAATAGCCAGGTACTTCCCAACCTTCCTCTTCCCCACCTCCTTCCCCTCCCCGCTACCTTCAGCCTCACAACATACCCCAATTGGGGATGCCATAGTCTCACTGGCTCCAGACGGGAGCAGTTGAGATTCTTGTGCGGTATTCACTGTAAAAAAAAAAAAAAGTTTCTCAAACCTTCTTTTACAATCTTCAGCAATGGTTACTTTTTGCGTCAACAGATGGCAGCACTGTAGTCGCTTGCAAAATGACCGACATCGATGTTCGTATTAGACAGCGTTCTGTGATTGATTCTTGACTGTAGAAGGTGAAACGCCCATTGGCATTCATGAAAGACTGAAAAATGTGTTCCATAATGCCACTGTCCATGTCAGCACTTCTAGACGATGAGAAGGACAAACACCGCTGGCTGACGAAAAGCGGAACGGTAGGCCGTTGATTGCAGTGACTGCACGCAACATTGAGCAAGATAATGATATCATTCGTGGTGACCCCAGAAAACTACAGATGTAGCATTCTCTCCCTCAGTAAAGGCAGTGCGATTACGATTATTCGGCAACTGATTATTCAAAAAAAATTTGTGCAAGTTGGGTACTAAGAAAGTTATCCGACCATAATAAAGAATTAAGAAAAACAATAGCCTCACAACACTTGCAGCGCTTAGTTTCTGGAAAAAAATGTGACCGGAGACGAAATATGAGTTCATTTTTTTGAACCTGAATCAAAGAGGCATGACATTGGAATGACATCACTTAAACTCACCAAGGACAAAAAAAAAATCAAAACTGTCTGATCAGTGGGGAAAGTTATGGCGATGGTGTTCTGGATGTAACCGTGCTTTTTACAAGACTTTGATACATGCCCTACCTAAAAGATGGACCAAAGCTGTGGAAATGGATGGAGATTATATTGAAAAGTAACAAATTAATTGTCAGTAGTGTGGTTTTCATCCAACGAAATTGAATTTTTTATTTCTTGACAGTTAAAGGAGAAAAAAATAGGAGGCATTACTTTTTGACTGACTCTAGTCATGTATTGTTCGGCTTTTATTTTTATCAAGCTTTTAATAGCCCTGTTGTAATAATTCTCTATAAATAACTCGGGGCTTATAAAATTTATCAAGGCATCGAAACAGAATTGTGAAGGCTTGTAATACAAAATAGGCTTCCAGGAATTCAACACGAAAATTTGTATATTTTATTATGCAATTAATTCTTAAACAACTTGAGACATGTTTCAATATACTGTTTTAAAATATCAAATATAATCACACGGAGTACCTAGGTTTATAAGTCAAACGAGTCAAATTTAATTACACAAAGTACGCGTTTAAGTCGAGTGTCAAATTTGTTGATAAATTAAGGTAAACTTTGTTTAATTAATGATTAAATTAGGGTATTTTTTTTACGTCAGCTACAAACAAAAGGCCACGTAGCAAATAATTTTCCTCGAGGCCTAGGACATCTTAGGACATGCTGGGTTGAGGGTCTTTTTCAGAAAAAGAGAGAGAGAGGAAGTTCTGGAAAGGAAAAAAGTATGAGTGGTGGGTATGAATTTGGGAGTCAGTCTGAATCCATTCCTCCAACTGCGGTGCAGGACGATAGGTCGAGAGAGTCTTGCTGGAGAGGTTAAAAAACCTCCCTGAACAAGTCTCTCTCAATCCCTAAACGCAAAAGCATCCCCCGCCAAAACCTAGACAAACCTCACTCCATGAACCGAGACTCGCCCCGCTGAATAACCAAACATGGCGAACCATCTGGGGTGACCTATGGAAGAGGTGATGGATATCCAATAAATAGTTCCCGGTGCGAAATTGAGATAAACTTTATAAATATGAAGAAACCACGTGGATTTTACGATGTATATCTCAAACGAATGCGCCGAAGCGACGCGCAGAGAACACGGCGAGAACTTGCAGGGGGTGATCGTGGTGTGGGAGTAAGTTCTCCACCCTTTTTGTCCTGTCTGCGAAGAACATGAGGTACCTAAATATGTCAATTATATCAAAAGATTTATAATTTGAGTGTTTTATGAGAGAATTAACCTTCTTAATGCAATTTTACGTTCTTTAACTTTTATGAGATTAATGTCACCGCTTATAATTTTGACCCGAAAGTTATATCCAGTAAAAACATTATTTAATAAATAATAAAAGCAAGTTTTTTTTATTTAGAGTTGTTTTATAAATAACATGTTTATAACATTCGTAATCAAAAAATGCATTTGGTGACGGTTGATAATAGCGACGTTAAATGGACAAATGATTATTTTTTACGTATAAAAATTATTACGAGTTTTATGGAGTTAAAATTGCTTGTAGTGATAATGATTCTATTTCGATCATATCAAACTTCAGTGCTTTAATGTTATTTAGAGTGAGATAAATGCTTGCGAAACACTTAGCAATATTAGCACTGAGCGTCACTTACCCAAGACTTCATCCTTCTAGGATTAACGTCCTCGCACTAAAGTCTGATGCTGCAACTGAGATCCGTCGGAACAAATTACGTAGAAAACTTCACTGCACTTTCTTCGATGCACTGTACTTTGTTAGATTATTTTAGATCACCTCACAGAGAATTCTTAAATGCTACCTACATATTTAATAATGTGTTTAAAATAAATTATCTCATAAATATTTGTAGGTACTTGTACCAAGTTAATTCAAAATGGAAAATTATTTTGATTGGCTTTGATAAAATGAAAGGAGTTATTTAAAATTTAATTAATAACTTTAATAAATCTGATTATTTAAACAACTTTATCTTTAAACCCTGGAACCCAACAGTACTTTTGAAAGCTGTCCTTTGACAAAAGCACTTGTTCTTGTGAGGCTTTGAAAACTCTCCGTCATTGTTGTGTGTTTAACCTCTCAATCCTCGACTATATTTTGTCAAAGAGTCAAAATATTCCCGCTATGCAATAAAATCCAGCCAAACGGAATATTTCTGAACGCACCCGAAAATTTTATAAATCGAAATAAACATATAATTTTTGAAGTATGAAAATTTTGTAAGCTAACAAAAAAAAGTTTAAAAAAAGGCTCACCTTACGTTTTTTCTAACAATAATTACTGAAAAAAAAAAACACATACAAAATTGTAAACATTATTGTGACCTTATTTTTTTGTCGTTCCACGTCAAAATAATTAATAAAAAAATTTGATCATTTTTTTTCAAATTCGAACCGTAACTTTGGTTTCATAAAAGCGCACACTCTTTCTAACGCCGTTTATATTATATTTTTCACTGTGAAAGTAAGGGAGACAAAACGATTTCTTTGATATGAACAAATCAGCTTGAGGGATTAAATACTATTTTCCCACGCTAGTGGGTGTGACACAAAATTTGACATGATTTCATACTTTGTATACCAAAAATGACCATTCAAATCTTTAAAAAAATAGTGAAAACATTACATAAACTTATTTATTTAAGAATGAATAATATACGAAAGGAGAAATAATTATAAAAAAAATAAAACAAAGAAAATAATTTTTGCAGGAAACGTAATATTCTCGAAGCAGAACACGCTAAGGTTCAAATATTCCAACTCATTTATGAATCGTAACATTTTCTTTTTTCGTCGTATGATCCAAAAAAGGATTTGCAATCTCATTACCACAATGGATCAATAATTTCGTTGTATGGTTTTTACCGATTAATAATCTTCATTCAATAACTAAATTGCAAAATTTCATTATTTCATTGGTGTAATTTTCTTTATTATTTCAAGCATTATTTTTCATTAATAATAATTATTATTTGTAATAACGAAAGTGTTCTGAGAATGTGCCTGTAAACTTGGCCACATTCTCAGAACACTTTCGTGCCTGTAAACTTGGCCACCCTGACAAATCGGCAATCGCCGAGCACTTAATCGAAACCGGCCATTACCGGAGCTAAGCTGAATAGTTCTTGGTATCCGGTAATTGACGGTTACATCAAGGCTAAACGCAAAAAACATGTTGAAGTATGTTGTATCGCCAGCTCGTAAAGGAGTGGACTGGCGACACGGCATCGCTCCTAAGTAGTTAAGTACAAACATCACCCCTAACTATTACACATCTGCCCTGATGATGGACACTGCAACGCTGTCCGAAACGTTGGCTTAAGAAGGAGGTAGCGCAACACGGCATCATACCCCAAAAAAGGTTTATTTAAAGGTTTCTCGAGTAATTTCTCAAAGTAGCTTTCATTTTTTTATGAGAATACCGCACAAGAGTTCCAATTGCACCCTTCTGGATTCAGAGAGAGGCTATGCAATCTCCAGTTATGCCATCTCAAGGTATGTTGTGAGACTGAGTGAATTGGAAGGGGAGGGAGATGGCGAAGAGAAAGAGGAAAACGGCCAGTCCATGGCTATTTGGTTACTAAACATGCCTAAAGTCATTTCAAGAAACGCTTCATTTCTGAATTCTGGTCTTACACCAGGGCGATACTGAGAATATCTTCCACTATGGAAAGTGCCACAAATATGCTATTTTTAATTAATAAATTGTGAATAACACAAATTAATCAAATAAAATTAATTTACGCACGCCAGGATTTGCACCCGCGATCTTCGGATTGCAAGTCAATAGCCTTGCCCCTCGACCACGGAGGCGACCAATGACTTCAATCTGGAGGGCATTATTCTCATAAATCGATATTGAAATAAATGATATATTTCCCAGAAATAAGTGTCTAAACATACGCAAACAGGTTATTCTTAAAATGATTTAACACTGTCTTATAATGTGATAACGTACGTTAGGTTACTACGACCTTTTCAAGCGGCATTTTTAATACTTAATACTCTCTAATAAGTTTACGTATTCAACACTCCAATTTTTCCGAAGTATTGTTTTGAACTCCAATGCTTTTTTTTATTAATGAGGGCTTAATTAATTTATAAACTTCGTATTATTAAATTTTAGTTCGCCTGTTAGCTGTTTCAAAGTTCGATGGCATAACCAAACATTAATTTCGTAAAAATGTCTATGGGTAGGCGAGCTATATAGTCATCGGACGAATTGAGTTCAATACTCAAAGCGTGTACCACCGAAAACGTTACTACCTTTAAACAAAACGTACTACCTTTTCAACACGAGTTATGCTTAGTGAAAAGGTTTATACTATAAATCGCAGGATGAATGGTTGACGAACAATGCAAATATTTGGACATCTGCCCTGATGATGGACACTGTAACGCTGTCCGAAAAGTTGGCTAAGGAAGGAGGTATCGCAACACCGTATAACACTCCAAAAACAAATAAAGACTATACTTTTGGCCGTGAAAATCAAAAAAAAAAATAAAAAATTTAATCCGAGATAACGGGCAAATAAGAAAATACGCGCAAATACCCATTTCTATTTTGACAATAGTTGAATTCCATTATACTTGTCTATTGAAATAATTTAAACTTTTTTCCACTTTTTTTTTAATCTCTGATCAATCACTTGTAACTTATGAAATTGTATGAGTGTGTATCATTCATTAACAGTGAGTATGGACTAGCCAAATAATATTCTAACTGAAATTTTAGAGCTCATATTTTTTGCTATGTAAATGTGCTTATGCTCTCTGTGGGATATGTGAAATGTGGATGTTGTACTTACCTCCCCACATTCTGGAATAAAGACCATTATTTTCATTACTTAAAAATGCAACTCTGGTAATGATACAAGCCATTTTATCCGCAAAGAATTGACAAATAATAGATTTGCATGCAAACAAAAAAAACTAGGCCACTGTCAGAAACACAGAACGCTAACCGTACAATGAATGTCCGTTGCGGAGATTCCAAACAGAATATAGTAATGTTAACGGGACCTCAATCTAACACGATGAGACCGCAACGTCAGTGCAGGGGATGATTCTATACTTTATCAGCTCCAGCAATAGAGACTGGATCTGAAAAACTTTCCCTTTGGCCACACTGGTACGACGAGCTCGCTATGAACGATTAAACTATTCACATAATTAGTGAGAAGCTTATCAGAAATGAACGATGCCATGCTTGTATTTGAATGTCTCCAGTTTTCTGGTTTTATATTACGTGAATTACTTAAATATTACATTGATCGGAAACGTCCCAATCCAACCGCAAAGCCGCAGAATCAGAGAGACTAAAATATGTCTGAAAGCATCTCGTCGAAGCAAAGGATAACAGATCCGATAAGGAAAATGGGTTTACATTTAGAGAAATCTTTCCTTCAAGACTCCTAAAGATATGAACCCTTTAAAGGTTTTTGTTTATGCGGCAATCAATTTATGGGTTACATCTGACAACGTTTCTTATTTAGTATCTCTAATGAAACTCCATGAAAATGTTTCTGAAAGTCTTGAATTGCCAATCGAATACTTTTTTATCTGAAAAAAGCTAAAAATCGATTGAAAGATCAAGTCACGCCACCGATGCATTTGCATGGAAGCACTTCATAAAATCACATTTTTATTTGACTCCGAAAAGAATTTTCTATTTGTTATGCCGTTATTGAATTATAGAATCATTTTTTTTACATATCAGCTTCATATCTATCTATCTATCTCTCTATCTATCTGTATAAATAAAAATGAATCGCCGAAATGTGTGTACGCGCATAACTTCCGAACGAATGCACCAAATTGGATAATTCTTTTTTTTTTGTGTTCGTTATTGTCAGGACAAGGTTTTTATAAAACTATCTGGCATTATGCAATTTATATTAAAAAAAAATCCAATTGGTGGCACGCGAGCTGTTTGAAAACTGAATGTACCGGGAATGCGGGAGGGGGGAGGGGAACCCAGGAGGGGGGAGGGGAAGGTTACTAGGGAGGGGGGTTTGCGGAACGGGGGAAGGGGGGAGTGGAGTGGGGAGAGGGAAGGTGTAGTGGGAACGCGAGAGGGGAAGGGGACGCGGGAGAGGAAGGGGAGGCGGAAGGGAAGGGGATGAATGGGAAAGGACATGCAGGGAGAAACAATTTCTTTATTAAATGGTATAGCAACGCGTGCCGCGAACCAGCTAGTATTTTGATAAATCTTACCCGATTTCATATAAAATTCACCATAAACTTTTTCCGCCTTCCAGCATTCTTTATTGTCTATTGTAAGACATTACTGGCTGTCAAAACTCGTTAAATTTACTCCCTTACAAATATGTTTCATACGTGTATATGAATCACGTTTCGGAAAATGGCAAGTCTCCAAATCTAATGTTTGGCAGAGTTACGTATTCATTACGCTATTTTTTTTCGTCGTGAATTCTTCGGATAATAATATGGAACGAGCGCGGTCGATAGAAGGCGGTGGGGTTTAACGATTTGGACGCGCATTAGCGACACCTCTGTTCTCTCACAAACGCTAAACTATACTCTGTTTTTCCTTGGAAAAGTACCAAAAAGTACTAAAAAGAGTACTAAAAAAGTGCCGAACGCTATAAAAGTTTTTTTCAGTAAACAATCAGATCTTGTGTAAAACCACCAGCATTAACCAGAAGGCTACTTAAAATGGTGTTGTATCTCTTTATGTGTGAGTGCACGTTCACAATCCATACTTAATATTTTAAATGCGAAAGTGCTTGTGTTTGTTTGTTACGCTTTCACGCCTAAACCACTAAACCGATTTTAAAAATTGTTTCACCAATAGAAAGCTACATTATCAGTGAGTAACATAGTCTGCATATAATGGTAAGTTCAGACGTGATGAAATTTGTATAAACGAAAATGTGTGTATTTCATATATTTTAGCGGCAGGGAGGAAAGGTAGGGGGAAGGTGGGGTTCGCGAAGAGGAAAGAGAAGGTGGAAGGGAACGGGGACGCACGGGAAAGGACATGCAGAGAGAATCAATTTTTTTCTTTGAAAGGCATTGCAACGCATGCCAGGTACCAATGGTGTAGAATAAAAAAGAATGATTCTCAAGGTTTCCACTGGTTTATATATGATTCTAAGTTCTAGATGAAGTTTCGATACTAACCCTAATGCACGGCAGTAAGGGAAATATCAAGAGGAAAAAGGTAAAATGGTTGCAGTGAGATCCTTTTGGAATATGAGTGGTGAAACCATGTGCGTTAAAAATACGAAACAGGGGGATTCGAAAATGTTGCAATGCTAATGTAACCGTACGTAAAAAACACAACTAAGAAAGGGATGCTGAGTAGAAAGAATGGAATAGAAAGCAATGATGGCCTAGGAAGACATGCCATGACCAAGTGATACGAAACAATTGAATCAGGTCATGACAATACATAAAATGTGGAAGGACCACGGTGAGTGCCAATAAGCCGACTGGTATTCCATTCGCTCTGCCTACCGTTAATGTTACCTGCTATACACTCGTTTTTATGGGATCTAACAACATTACTTTCTGACATCGCAACATCCAAACTGAGAATAAAAGAAATGAAAATACCAACGCAATTATGTTCACTTACTGATAGACTCGAACCCATGAAGAGGTGCCTCAAAAATACGTGTACCATAACACTTCATAGTATGTTGCAAATAAAGATTTCTGCAGTGGTAAGTAAAAACACAGTTTCCTCCTAGGAACTCTCAACGATGACACTGTGTTTGTACTTACTAAAGCAGTTTTAGACCCGCTATTTTAATCTAGTCACAAAACAAAAGCTGATATCTTCGCTCTAGTCTTGATGTTTGAATAATCGAAACATATTCTACGAGTTGGCTAAGTCAACAAGACAGCAAATATTACCTGATCGTGTTAGAATTGTGGAGGAAATATACAGAGTGTTAAAGGACCTATTTGACTTATTTTAACCAATGATTCCTGACATTATTTGGAGCCAAAAATGTGAATGAAATTTTTGTCACCGGGGACTTTATAAATATCTTTTTTTTTTAATTCTTCAAAATCAAACAAAAAATTCTTACACATGTCATCAGTGATCACTCAGCCGAGTAACCGATCAACTCCCCACCTCGCTCCTAATAGTATATTACCTACTGATTTTTTTAATGTTTTTAGTTGAAAAAAAACATCGGAAAAAAAAACAGGAGTTCAAAATTTAATTCACATGTTTTGCTCCAAATAATGTCAGGAATCATTGGTTAAAGTAAGTCAAATACGCTCCTTAACACCCTGTATACGAGTATATTTTTTTGAATGGAAGTGTATTTATGAAACCAGGACTCGACAGAAATAAAAGGATGAATTAACGAGTACTTGTGACTTTTTATTAGAGATGATGTTTTCCATTTCAAAGGACCACTGGACTGTGTACTTAGTTTTTTGAATTGGGAAATAGTCTCTGACCGGAATAGGGATTTCACTTAACGTACTTACTGTGATTATGGGACACAGGATTCTTTGGACCATACATAATTACATAATTTCTTTGAGTGTCAATCAACGACCAAATTCCAAACTTTATGCACCAAACAGTAAAAAAAATAGATTTAATTCCGTGCCTTCTGAGTCCTAACAAACTCAACCTATTTAAGAGCAAAAATTATTTATTAAAATGGCAATAACATTTGACAATTATCCACATTCCTTAAATCCTACGAAATCCGAAAACATATATTTTTGTAAAATCAATCTTCAAACCACTCCAAAATGAACAGGCAAAGAAAACACAAATGAAAGCGACTCCGAACAAGAAAACACAAAGATGCCCAAATGTATAGGAAAAGGTGCGCTGGAATTCGACGACAAAAATATGCAAAAAATCATCCTTCACAGTGATAAAAAAGTGCTTCGTAGTCTCCCCACTTGTCTACTTTAGTTTTCACTTCTACCAGGTGTGAATCGCACACTCTGACTTTTTTTTACTAATTTTAAGAAAAAAATCCATTTTTTAAATGGCGAAAAATGCCCGCTATTGCCCACATTTTCCTAATCTATTGTACATCATATACTTTTGTTACCATCTCTCTACTGTTTATATAAGTCACTCTTCATGAATCGTATGTATGTTTATTTACTCTTATTTACTGTATTTATATAAACCAGTTTGTTTCTTCGGTGTAACTGAGTAGAAAAAAATAATACAAATTTTTTTTAAACCTGAAATTTTTTATGGCCCTAAGAGTGTTTAACCAGCCAACGGCCAAAAATCCACATTTCGCCGAAAGTTGTTCTTACGATCGTGCAGGGCGGTTACAATGAGAAAGATTAATTATTCTCCGTACCAGCTTTTTAAAATTATAACTCAATATCGATTTTATTTCATTCCAAATATGCTTTAATTTATACCTACATCCAAAAACGCTGAAAGGCGTGTTGATAAGACTATTAAAATAATGTAATTTTTGTAATTATTTTTTGATTACAAGTATTTATCATTTTTCAATAATGTCTAAGTTAAATAAGAATCTTAAAAAAATCTGAAATATATTAGTCTGTAAGTGCTAAAATAAATACACAAACGGATCAATTTTCGTCAAGAAACACATGTCCGTGTATATTTTTTAATGATTTTATTTAAACTAAAATAAAATTTTAAAACTTGCGATACCCAGATAATGTATTGATTTATTTTACTGCATGATTATATGATTTGAAATGGGTGTGGTATAATACAAAATCTTTTTTGAAAATTTAACAAATCTGCCAACGACCTGTGGGTATAACCTTATTATACTAAAAATAATAAAAAATTCTCAAAATTTAAAACATGCGAATGCTAGATAAAAGAACAATCTTTCGAAATCCATTTATAATTTTTTTTAGAAAAGAGTCAATACGTCTAAAATCTGATTTAAAAATGACGTATTTCTGGTTTTCTCTGGTAATACCCTCTTAATGGCTTACATCCAAATTGGTGAATAAATTTTAGAACTCATTAAAATTAAACGATGTTTAATCAAAGCGTTTGAAAATACACGTCTGCTTTTTACCTCATATACTTCGGTCAAATACAGCCTAAAATTCACAGAATGGATTTTTTTAAATCTTGAATTGGCCGTGTTAACGTGGCACTGACGTAAAGCCTGAAAGCGCTGATGAGGGTTCGGAAATAATCGATGCCTTGGAGGTTTGAGGGTTTAACCTGGCTTTTAATCTTTGATCAACAAATACGTCAAGCCAACAGTGTCCACTGTTCTCTGACATTGGCTTAATTATAGCCCTACGACCCGACTGCATGTTTTTGGAATAATCAATACGGCATTATGTAACAGGCAAGATGTGGAACAGCCGATTTCAAGCAAATTATACAAATTGCTTGTACTAATAATGCGCTTTTTAAGGTAATTTGGCTTTTTGTATTAGAGTTTACTACTTTTTGATTTTTACTTTTTTTGTATACTTTTGTTTTTCTCGTATACTTTTTCACAAGAGTCCCAACTGCTCCCAACTGCCTGGAGCCAGAGTGATTATGGCATCCCCGATGGGGGTATGATGTAACGCTGAAGGTAATTGGAATGGAAGTAGATGATGAAGAGGAAGCTGGTGAAGTTCTTGACTATTCAGATCTAAAGCCAATAAGATCTTAAGCAACGTTTCAAACGAACAGTATTAATACGGTAGCGTCTTGGTAGCGGAACCCGGCTGCGAGTACATGTCTGACGCCACGATGTACGCGCCGCGCCACAAATAACATCTGTGTACTTACGTGAAATGTCAAACAAAACTACCATTGTAATTCGGTTTCGAATTCAAGAATTCGTCACCATAATTCGAATTTGAGAATCAAGCGGCTATATATTACATGTCATTGCCTGTCCCGGTGACTAGCTATCACAGGATGACAGTGGATCCGAGGAACGAGCTATTTTTGGAAGCAGTTCCTATCGGATTTATAAAATGGTCACCAACAGTAACTGGGCGAAGGCGAACCAAAAGCCACCCGCAGGGCCTAGCAACAAAAACCTGTGGAGCGGGTTTTTAACAGCTAGTTCTGAATTACTGTATTACACCAGTGCGATTCTGAGAGTATCTTCCAATCTGGAACATGCCGCAAATATACCTTTTATTATTTTTAAAGACTAAATTATGAAATAACACAAATCAATCAAATAAAATTTACTTGCGCATTCCGGGATAGGTTGGTCGAGAGCCTTACCCCACGACCACGAGGGTCGTCGACTTATTTCCGATAAGAAGTTTATGCAGATGCTTGAAATGAGCGGTTTAATCGTATTTCTACAAAAAATCAAGAAATTTTAAATGTTGGAAAGATATTTTGATGTATAATGTCTTATTTTTAAACGTTGATTGAATTTCCTTGAAAGTATTTTATCTTTGCTATTTTTATTCCAATTTATTCTCATCTAAGATCCCACGTATCCCTGGTTATATTTAAAAAAGTGTAAATGTTAACGTAAAATTCGGGCTGTCAAATGCCTTAACCTACAACTTACTTAGCTTAGATTGGCACAGTGTATTACTCACTGTGCCAATCTCACATCGAATACGGAATTTTAGCTTGGGGTAACACTTATTCCAATGCCCTCTACCCCATCATTAAGGCACAAAACTAATAATAAAAATTATTCTTAAACTTCCTCTCACTACCAGCACCGATACGATCTTCAATACTTTCAACGTTATGGACATTAAACATCTCTACGCAAAATCCATCTTAGTTTATTTACATAAAAACAACAAAATCCTATACAAACCAACACAAATGATACACAATACCCGAGCCAAAAATAAAGAACTTTTCCAAACTCCCTTTTCTAAAACCACCTTTGGACAAAAACACTTTAAATACATAGCTTGCAAACTATACAATACACTACCAGCTACGATTAGACAAACTGAATCAATGACCAAATTTAAACAAGATATAAAGAAATGGATTATTAGTATTGGACGTCACACTACTGCTAACATCTGTAAAATAGATTACAAATAGACAGAGTTACCATCTCACGTATGTCCTTACCCTTATTAAAAAAATTTAAATAGTAAAATCCTATATGTATAATACAACTCCCTATATAGATTCGACAGGATTTACTACTTTATTCATCTCTTCCTTCACCTATATAATGCTCTCTTTATTGTATTTACCCTCAATTTAAATCATCTTTCTGTTTGAATTGTATAAATCAGTATGTATCTAACCTAAAATATTCTTATGTTATGATTAAATATTCTTATGTATGATACTCATTTATGTACCTCTACGCCGGTCTCAACACAGGTATACCCTAGTGAGACAGGCATCGAATAATGTAATGTAAACATACCTTATATAGATAAATAAATAAATAAAGCAATTATAGAATAAGGGATGAGACTTAAATGTTAAAACAATTTGGAAGGCGGGTACGGGAACCACCGCATCGGGAATCATCCATTCGATAACACACATCTCTGGCACAGATCACCCTTATACGACCGCCACTCCTGGATACATGGACCCCAGATTCCTACCCACCCTCACACCTTTTAAGAAGACAATATACCCTAAAATATATTCAGAATCTTAACGACGTAAGTAAAGAAGCCGTGTACACAAATTGCGACTCGCGACCCGTGTATTGGACGGAACTACTGTCGAATTTGCCGTATCAAAGAAAAGAAGAAGAAGAAAAATAATGTGGGAATCTTAACGACGTAAGTGAAGAAAGCGTGTAAACAAATATACGCCGCGACACGGCATATTCGACGAACGTACGGTCGAATTCACCCTAGCAGGCCTGGAGATTGGACCTTTCCGCCGCGTTTATTTTAATTAATTCTGAAGAACTTGTTACAAATATTTAAAATGTGTCTCCGTGGTGTCCTGCCGAAGTTGTTAATTCATCGTCTAGAAAAATAAAATCTGGTGCTTAACGCTATTTTTATAGTTGAAAAATGGTTATAAAGTTTTAAAATCGTTGTGCGTAAAATATATTAATCGTAAGGTAATGTTTTCATTCATCTAAAATATAAATTACTCGCATCCCTTGTGCGGCATGGAAATAAAAAAGTAATTATAGTTAAGAATTCACCGGAAATTATTAAAATGTGAGTTTTGAACTAAAAAAATATTAGAGTTGTGTACCGCCTTTTTAAGTAATATGAAAATACACTGTGAAATAAAGTCATACGTTTCTAAACAGGTATGTCTTAGCATGTAGGTTGGCATATCTTTGCCAAATCAAGTAGTAAAAAGTAGTGCTGTTTAAAAAGAAAAAATAATGTTTTTCGTGAGAAAATTTATTTACTAAGCGGTAAGAATGTTCGTAATCTAATACGCAAAAGTAAATTAAACTCAAACACAAAAATTTTTCTGAGAATTGTTTGACCTTTGGACAAAATTCTTCTCGATTTCTATTTAAGTATTTTGTTGACCTTTTATTATTTTTATCTACGTTTTACTGTATATTCCGTTTATCAATAACCAGGTGGGTAGGAGAATACTGGACTAGCAGTAAACAGATTGAGTTATAATCTGATGGCGGGTACATAGAATGGCAAGTAATAAGTTTATGGGTTCGAATGGTTACAGCAAGGTTTTGTAACTTATCAAAGTAAAATTTATATTTCTTCACCGAAAATAACCTGCTTGTTGTCTTTATTTCATTATGTGATTTGCTGTACATTTTTTAATCTACAAATTTGCTGTAAAATAATGCATTAATCAAAATAGCATGATCTTTAAAAAGATATTCTTTGAATGTTGAATTCTTTTTCCGTTTCTAGGTTTACACTGTGTTGGTGGAATACCCCCATAACGTAGGTACAAAATACTGCCACTCTTTGCATCCGCATGATCTGGCAAATAATGCACTGGATTATATATTGCCATCCCAATATATACAAAAAACAAAAAAAATTGCTTTGAATCCTATATACATATGCCTTGTAATGTAATATTTAGTATGCATCCTTTATGTATAAGCCTTGTAATGTAATATTTAGTTTGCATTATTCATGTGTAAGCCTTGTGATGTAATATTTAGTTTGCATTATTCATGTGTAAGCCTTGTGATGTAATATTTAGTTTGCACCCTTTATGTAAAGGTCTTGTAATGTAAGCTTTAGTATGCACCTTTTATGTACAAGTCTTGTAATTGAAATGTAACTTTTAGTACATACAAGCCTTTTATTGTAATTTTTAGTATGCATCCTATATGTACAAGCTTTGTAATGTAATATTTAGTATGCATCCTTTATGTATAAGTCTTATAATGTAATATTGAGTATGCATTCTTCGTGTATAGGCCTTGTAATGTAATATTGAGTATGCATTCTTCGTGTATAAGCCTTGTAATGTAATATTTAGTTTGCATTATTCATGTGTAAGCCTTGTGATGTAATATTTAGTTTGCACCCTTTATGTAAAGGTCTTGTAATGTAAGCTTTAGTATGCACCTTTTATGTACAAGTCTTGTAATTGAAATGTAACTTTTAGTACATACAAGCCTTTTAATGTAATTTTTAGTATGCATCCTATATGTACAAGCTTTGTAATGTAATATTTAGTATGCATCCTTTATGTATAAGTCTTATAATGTAATATTGAGTATGCATTCTTCGTGTATAGGCCTTGTAATGTAATATTGAGTATGCATTCTTCGTGTATAAGCCTTGTAATGTAATATTTAGTTTGCATTATTCATGTGTAAGCCTTGTGATGTAATATTTAGTTTGCACCCTTTATGTAAAGGTCTTGTAATGTAAGCTTTAGTATGCACCTTTTATGTACAAGTCTTGTAATTGAAATGTAACTTTTAGTACATACAAGCCTTTTAATGTAATTTTTAGTATGCATCCTATATGTACAAGCTTTGTAATGTAATATTTAGTATGCATCCTTTATGTATAAGTCTTATAATGTAATATTGAGTATGCATTCTTCGTGTATAGGCCTTGTAATGTAATCTTTAATAATAATAATAATAATTGGCTAATTTATATAGCGCCGTTTTCGTGGAAAACCACCTCAAGGGCGCTGTACAAATAAATATATAAAATAATTAATATTACTGGCTTTTAACTAAGATTTACAATTACAACTATTGACTTACGTCTAAGACTTATAGCTACTTATATTACTGGCTTACAACTAAGATTTACATTTATAACTAGTGACTTACATCTAAGACTTATAGCTAGTGACTTATGACTAAGACATATAGATTCTAACCTAAAACTGATGACTTATTACCCACCCTTTATGTAAAAGTCTTGTACTGTAATCTTTAGTATGCGTCTTTTATGTACAAGCCTTGTAATTGTAATGTAACTTTTAGTACGCGTCCTTTATGTACATACAAGCCTTTTAATGTAATTTTTAGTATGCATCCTTTATGTACAAGCTTTGTAATATAATATTTAGTAAGCATCCCTCCATAGAAGAAGGAAAATCGCATAAAATATAATATATCCTATTGGAAAACGATGTAATGTTATTTACATTATTCCTCAATTCATAATATTTATGTAATCATTGAATACAATATTTGCGACGCTCAAACGTAACTGTGAAACAGAAAAATCAAAAAAGTTTTGGTCGCATCTAGCAATTAACCTTAACCTTACCGGGACTCTGCTCTAACCTCTGAGCTAATTCTATCCTTTCTCCTTCGGTCATATTTATCTGTACCAAACATATATATGTGTATGGTACAGCATATCTACAGTAAATATGGCCGAAGGAGATAGGGTTGAATTAGCTCAGTGCTTAATGCGACCGAATTTTTTTCTGATTTTTCTGTTCCAAATTAAATAATAATTAATTACGAAAGTTACAAAAATTAACCTTTTTCATACATTTTCACTGTTTTTTTATTCAGAACCAATTTAGAGCTACTGTGCCCCAATATTGTTGAA
This sequence comes from Limnephilus marmoratus, assembly GCA_917880885.1. Taxonomy (NCBI): domain Eukaryota; kingdom Metazoa; phylum Arthropoda; class Insecta; order Trichoptera; family Limnephilidae; genus Limnephilus; species Limnephilus marmoratus. Next base: position 28,600,882 of record OU862916.1, read on the forward strand.
GTTGGGATTGCGAAAGTAAATGATTAAAAGACAAACTGGAAAAACATTTAAAAAAGCAATTCACATTTAGTTTGAGCATTTGTAAGCGCCTTTACGTGTCAATTCAAATGTAATATTTACGTAATAATATGTTTTATATAAAACTTACCATCAGCGCATCGGTAGAATCCATACCAGAACCGGCCCCATGTGCCCTTTTCCGAAAACTTGACAACTTTCCTTGTGTTTTTCGCTCCGCCAAATCACATCATCCCTTCATCATGTCCCAAATTGAAAGGAACAGAAACGAGTTTTATTACACCGTAAAATCGACTTAACGTCCCGAATAGACAATTTACGACGAGTTTTTTTTTGTTTTTACGCGAAACATTCATTACACTTTTGTCAAAATTGTTAAAAACGTCTTTAATGCCTTCAAGTCTCTATTTATACAAGCGTCACACTCGAAATTAAAATAATTATACTTTTTTTTTTAATTTTGATTAATTTATGAAATAATTATTATTTATTATTTTTAATTGGGGTTATTTTTCTAATATTTCACTACATAATATAATTTAAGGACGGTTCTCAGTATTAAAATGACCTTCACCGCATTTAAAGGAGCACACGTTATTCACACTCATGCAATAATGACCTTTAATATTGAGAAGGTTCATATAAAAATTCATGCAAATGGCTTACTCTTGAATTGAGTGATAGCAGTTCGAAATACTCCACTTCGAATTGGGAGAATTCCCCTCAAATTAAATTAATAACTTCACCTTATTTGATTATCTCGAGTTACATCACCACAAAAGTATATTTTACGATCAAATGTAATGAGTTTTATTGATCCTATTATTTAAGACGGCACAATCTTTGACATTTTGCAGATCTGCGGAGTATTTTTCATTTTATACTTTTGGTTATCACTGGAGGTATGTGGCACCGGCGTCACATCCTCGCTATTTGTATCAATCACCGGAATGTGAGTTCTCGCGCGCAGCTTTTCATCCAAGCCTGTCATTGTTTTACACTTTTAACATCATGTTTTATTTATTTACCGCGCTTTTTATAATCCAAGATGGCGGGACGTGTGACCGACGTAGCTGCCGCCTCGACCGGCGGCCGGGAACTAAACTAAAGGTTCGGGAGGCTGTGGAAACGTCGACAATGTGATATAAGTACGGCACAAGCTAGGGATGATTTTAGAAACGAGGTAACTGCGCCGGCGCATTCCGCCGTTCACCTGACCTGCGCAGAGTGCCTTAAACAAGCCTACATTATTACTGGCGCCCTACCGTCAACCCCCCAAAGAAAACTATACCACTCACTAAAAGGGACACCCAGAATTTGAACCATATCACCGTTAAGTATGTAGTCCTTTAACTTTTTGGCGATGTGTCTCCATGCTGTGGTTCGTTCTTGTCTCGATGGGGGCTCGGGCAAAGCTGTGACGTATTTAGGCTGTTCGTATATCAACTTATTAAGAAGCCTTGTAGTATTTACGATATCTGTAATTTGAGTTGCGGTCGTTTACGCTTGTACGGGGGATACCGTTTAAGTTATGAAAAGCCCCTTTGACATGTGTGGGGACAGCGCGATACCCGACCGATAGAGCGTATCTGCCGGGGGATGAATTCATCTGATTTTGATTTCATCTCGGTTTTGATAAGCGTGATTTTGCCAGCATATTTGCAATACACGGAAATGTTACAGTTTTGATGTTTTCTTCACAATTTATATTCAGTAAATGATTAATGTAAAACAATATGTAGGGAAAGGTAAAATTCTTTACGCTGAACTCAAGCGTTATTTTTTCCAGGAGAAGGCGTGAAGAAGTGATGAAAAATATCCCTCACGGCCTATCGTATCTTTGGGGATGCTGTGTGGAAGGTGTTTCTAGGGAAAGGAAGGAGAGGAATTCCTGGGAAGGAAAAAGGTATGAGGGGTGGGTAGGAATCTAAGAATCAATGTGTCCAGAAGTGACGCAAGTAAAAATTAATCCTTAACACTGCGGTGCAAGGCGGTGGGTCGAGAGATTCCAGCTGAAGAGGTCTAGGTTATGTCTCCCTTCAACTAGTCTACACCGATCCGGCCCGCAATGCAGAAGGTGTGCAAACGCATTCGCCGTCAAACCTAGACAAACTTAACCCCATGAACGCGGGACCCCTGCTAAGCAAACCACTTGGGGTGACCTATGGTAGAGGTGTTGGTTACCCAATAAATGGTTCCCGGGGCGGCGGTACCCATAATCGCCTCCCAAATTATTGTCTATATCACCCATCTGAGAATTGTATCTTTAGTGTAATAATTTTCCATCATATTCCGCAACATTTTTCATTAAATTTCTGGAAAAGCCACGTAGACGTCTGTCGAAATAATATCGTTCAAAAGTGATATCCTGGATTTAGTTCAGCTTCAACAACTTTATACCGATTGACACTGAAAATGTTCGGAAAATTTCATACTTTAAATAAGTGTATTTAGAGGCGTAAAATCTCGCGTTACCCGCCGAAGCGAATACACGCTCGCGAAAACGATGCCTCTTATAAAATTCTCGAACATCGCAAAATATACTTAGATACCTACTCGTACATACTGCAATGAGCAAGAAAACAGGTGACAGGCCTCTGGGACTTGACGATAGACCTGTAGGTACTTTAGCTTTATGCAATTAACTGATTTGGCGAATTTTTGCTTTTCGGGGTGCATAGAGGAACTACAATTTTTTTAAAATCCATAATATGGTTTATTTATTATACTAGCAGACCCGGCCACACGTTGCTGCGGCTAACGAAACACAACGCCATTACCCAACCTTAATAAAATTCACACCACCCGCTTGGCAGCTGCCCGCTGCCCACTGCCTGAATTGAATATTTGAATTTCTCGACTTTTCTCTACTATAATAAGCATGTTTTTATGCATATAAACCTTCCTCTTGAATCACTCTATGAATATCCGTTGCGTACTTTAAAAGATCTATGCGCACATACATTTTGAGCGACTTCATCAAATAAAATAATTCAATTCAATTACCTACTTACTCTAAGACATCTATTTTCCAATTTCTTCCGTTGAACGAATTTCAAAAGTGACTATAGTACGGCCCGCCAGCCGTTTTAAAACTATGTTTAAAAATTATATTTTTTCTTCAAATTTCTCGGCTTTTCTCTAACATAATTTACATGTATTATACATATAAACATTCCTCTTCGATCACTCTATCTATTGGTGAAAACCGTATGAAAATCATTAAAGATTAACGCGCACATACATTTTAAGCGACTTCATTTTATACTATGTAATGATATGTAATGATGATTTCACTAAATTCAGTTACTGTATATTCAAATAATTGTGGAATGCTTTTTTATTAATAAACATTTTTATCAAGTGCACCCCACGGTTGAATTTGGCAGCCACCTCTAGCCTGGAGCTCCAAAATACCTGAAAAATACCCTCGACTCTGTGCAGAAACGGGCGGTCCATTTGATAGATTCTCCCATCTTAATAGACGGATTGCAATCTTTAGAGCACAGGCGTCGGGAGGGAATGCTATCCTTGTTCAACCGGTATTACAATGGAAGATGCTTCGAGGAACTAGCGTCATTGATCCCTTCGGCACCAATGCATAGTCGAGAAACACGCCAAACGCGTGCCCAACATTTGTACACGTTGACATTTGTCACATGAGGACAGGTCGTTTCTTCGACTCGTTCTTGTGTTCAACAGCTCGGCTGTGGAATGATTTGCCGGCCTCTGTGTTTCTTCCTTCCTACAACATGGTTCTCTTCAAGACCAATGTTCATTCCTTCCTCTCCTCAAAAAGACCCTCCACACAGCATCCCAGATGACATAGGCCCTGAGGGAAATTATTTTTCTCCTGTGTGGAGTTAATGTAAAAAAAACACTCGTGTTAGGCGGCCTCCGTGGTCGAGCGGGTTGGTCATCGTTCTCGATTAGCATTCTGGATTACGGTTCAAACCCCGGCGTGCCCAAAATTACACAATTTTTTTGATTAAATTGTGTTATTTCACAATTTTTTTCAATTAATTTTTTTTTTGCGGCACGTTCTAGAATGGAAGACACTCTCAGTGTCTCCCCGGTGTAAGACCAACATTCAGAATTAAATCGTTGCTTGAAATGGCTTCGCAGTGTTTGGTTACCAGATCTGAATAACCAGGTACTTCTCCGTCTTCCTATTCTCCATCTTCTTCCCCTCTCCACTACCTTCGGCCTCACAACTTACCCTAATTGGGGAAGTCATAGTCCCATTGGCTCCAGACAGTTGGGTGCAGTTGGAATCGGTGACAGTTGTTCGTGACTTACTCGTGATGGGTGTGCTAGAGCGCTCATATTTTTTAAAAAAGAATTATTGATGTTGAAACCAAAAACGTTTTTTGTTTTTTTATTCCATAATCAGTGTTTTGTTTGGAAGTGCACTGCACCAGAATTCCTGAAAATCTTCAAAAGAAACTGAATTTTCAAAAAAAAAAAACACCAAAGATGCAATTTTTTTTCAATATTAGAACTCTAGCACACCAAAATTTCCGAGCCGCCTGGTTGGAACTATTGTGCGGTACTCACATAAAAAAAAATTCACTCTTTCATTTCTTTGCTATTAATATTCTAAGCGCAGAGAGAATGTAGGCGAAATAACTTTTTTATGGATGTTCAAGTTAATATATTTTTAAATTATGTTTACAGAAGAAAAACAATTTTTGTCAAAGCAACCTCCTTGTTCATTGTTCAAAATACATGAATATATTAAGTTTTAAATGTGTTTCTTTTAACTCAATCACTACTCGTCACAGTCGTCACCACACAGACCTATTACTACATTTAAATTACTTATTTTATATTTTATGTTATTTATTTATTTAATCCCCAAAGGGCTTTTTACATGTTTGGTAGTACAATTAATTCATGACAGATGATTTTTAAACAGATTAAAAAAATAAAAATAAATAGGTATAGATAAAAAAACACTAGTCATAAAAATACAGCGATTTCATAGGTTTACTAGCTGGTCCCGGCATGCGTTGCTATGCCATTTAATAAAGAAATTGTTTCTCCCTGAGTGTCCTTTCCCATTCGTCCCGTTCCCCTTCGGCCTCCCCTTCTTCTCCTGTGTCCTCTTCCCCTCTCGCGTTCCCACTCCGTCACCTCCACCTTCCCTCTCCCCACTCCACTCCCCCCTCCCTTCCCCGTCCCGCGAACCCCCCTCCCGAGTTCCCCTCCCCCCTCCCAGGTCCCCCTCCCCCTTCCCGCGTTCCCCTTCCACCTTCCCCGCCTTCCCTCTTCCCTTTCCCGCTCCCTCGCGCGTTCCATATATTCAATCCCAGTACATTCAGTTTTTAAACAGCCCGCTTGCCACCTTTTACAATTTTTATTCAAATTTCCATTTTTCATGTATATTAAATTTGGTACCTAACATACGTACCTATTTAAAATATCTAAAATTCTTGATTCGATTCAAACTATTAGGGGAGTGCCTACTTTAAATAAATTTTTCAACTATTCAAAAATAGAATCCTGATTGAACAATCATTCATTGTTTTGCAAAATGTCATTCTCTAACACGCGAACTGTCAAACGTGCGATGTTTTCTGTTATTATCTAATTTTCTGCGCAATTTTCTTAATTTTTCTCTCCGTAAGAACCATCCTCGAACTTCAAGGAATATTCTAAAAAAAGAATTAGCGAAATCGGTTCAGCCTCTCTCAAGTTTTGCGCTTACCAACAAATTTAGCGATTCATTTTTATATTATAGATAAAAATACAGATATGTTTAGGAATAGTTTTGGAATATGTATTTTACAAGATCAACAAAATTCACCAAGTTTATGTTAAATATGTCAACATCACCTAAGTACTGATTTCCCGTAGTGTGAAATCGTTGTATCGCAGAGTGGGCAATGTAGTTCCGCTTATGAATGCTACAGTAGAATAGTGTGTCGGTATTCGTAAGTTTATGAGTTGCAGGAGTTCGCAACAGTCAAATTTAAAGTTAATTATTTTTAGAATATTTAATAATAAATTATATTTTAAGTCTTCTGTGGAATATTTAATTTAAAATTTATAAAACGCAGATTTTTTTATATTCGCTCAATGTTATTAATGTGAATTTTGTAAGATGGAGACCAAACTGTCGAGTTATATTCCATTAGGCTTCTAACTAGAGATACATATACTAATTTAATGGCTTGTATTGAATTAAAGTTTTTGATTGTTCTTAATACGAAGCCTAGTGTTTTCATACCTTTGTTTATGATTGTTTTGAAAACAAGAATACTTTCAATTTCACAATTTTTTATTAGGAATTGTTAAAGAAAAAATAGGATTTGGCGGTCACGGGTGGTAAAAACAAAGTTACTCACGTTAAGCTTCAGCTGGAAGATGTTGGCGTCACTTTCCCCTATGCACCTATTCAAAGCGCTCAGTATATTCAGCTTTCAGCCAGTTTTCAATTAAACATAATTTAATGAACACATCACAAATCTCGTGTTTAACCAAAATTAGTTAATTTTAACTGAAGCTTTTCAAATAAGAGACCCACACGATTGTTACTCATTCGCTGCACAAAATTTTGTGACATTATAGTTTTTTTGCCAAAGGTTTTGGGTAGGAAGGGGAGGGATAATCATTAACATGAATATCTTGTGGAAGAATGGAATATGTAACATTCAAAGTTTTAGTATACAATTTAAGCAAACTTTTTAGAATGGTCCCCAAAAATGGGACTTCGGCAAGGGATGCAGGCGACCCTCGTTTATCGGTCTTGGGAAAACAAGGACAGACAATACACCTTTCTTTAGTGTTGAGATGGGGACAGCGTCATCAAATGGCCATCTCTTTTCAATAATACAGCTGTTAGGGAATGAAGTTTATGGGACAAAGTTGGCCATGTTAATATTACACATGAAAGTCTTGCTTAGAATCACCGAAAATATTAAATTTAAAACTAGTTTCGTTTTTGGTATTAATTATCATGTTATGAAGGTAATATATATAGTACTATAAAACTGCTTAAAATCCAGTTAAATTTGAACATTTTTCTTAATTGCTTTTCTAACACTGGGGCTGTTGGACCCCAAAAAAGCAATAAATCCAGCCATACTAGCGCCGAACCTTGATTGGGGTCGTATTCCGCGCGGTACCTTGTAAGATTACCTAGAACCTCAAAAATATGAATCTTCAACAAAAATAGGTATATTTTCGAAAAAATGTGATGCGTGGGGTCCAATGTTCATGGGAACCCATGCATAGCCACGGTAGCGTTTAAGAGTTAAACTAAATAATCTCGAAATAACTATCACATCATTTTTACCATGTTTTTAACTTATTTAAAAATTATCACGTAAAATCCTTTTTTTGTAAAATAATTTACCCAAATCCAGATTCATGAAGTCAAGTTATGTAACGAAAAACGCATTTTTTCGTTCTTTTTCATGTTTTCTTTTTTTGGCAAATTAGAAGAATATACGACGCGAATGTGAATGGTAGAAGAAGTCGGGGACGCCCGAGGAAGACATGGCACGATCAAGTGAATCAAATACTTGAGTCGGGCCATGTCAAAAGTCAGAATAATAGAAGAGAATGTATGAGACGATGTATGAATGTGAGTGAGGCAAAGAGTGTGTGCCAAGACTGAGTTGTTTGGCGGTCCGTCCTCTCTGTCTACCCCTGCGGGGAAACGGCGTGATGGTTAGTTATATTTTTCAAAATTGCAAGTAGCTTCATAAAGAATGAATTAAACTTAAACAGTAGGCTAATCGCTCTCAGTAACCTAATTGCCACAGATATAAACAAAACAAATATGTCACGGAAAATTCGCATCAACACAATTACACGAAACACAGCCTCGAGCGTACATTCACCCCACACACGCAATCACATATAGATACACCCACACCCACGCGAGATACGAGATACCTTCACATCCGAACATGATTTCCACAGATACACCCACTACCGAACGTGATATCCACAGATACAAGCAAATAAACAATGAACTAGAGTATAACTACTGGACCCCTGCCAAAAGGAGAGGTTGCGGGAAGAGTTTACAACGTTCATCCAATATTTCACGACGAAAAATACGCATAAAATCTTAACAACAAAACTCCAATACAACCGACTCGAGATAAGATTGAAATATAATGCTACGCGACTAACAACAAGACCAAAGTAAGCCCCGAGACTTTCTTATCCTTCGGCGTGGTATTATACAATATTATATCGCTTTGTTTGGGAAACTTAGGAACGTTTCTAAATTATGCCGAAAGTTGCATTATTTTCTGCGTCAAGTTGGCCGTTTTTAGTATGGTTGAACGGAAGCTTTTAGACGTGAAAAGACCAAGGGGAGAAAAATGCCATATTTAATATATTTTTATGATTTCATCATCAATAAAGAAAGGCTCTGCTTTGGGTCTAAAATTTTGTTTGAAGGATAATAATTGTGAATACGAAACCGATATTATAATACGAACCAAATTCTTTAGAACGTAAATTGGAACTACGCTTTATTCCAAATTGATTTAAATTAATCTTTTTATTTGTAACTAACTGGTACTCGGTATGCGTTGCTATGCCATTTGATAAAGAAATTAATTCTCCCTGCGTGTCCTTTTCCATTTGCCCGTTCCCCTTCCGCCTCACCTTCCTCTCCCGCGTCCCCTTCCTCTCCCGCGTTCCCACTCCGCCTCCTTCACCTTCCCTCTTCCCACTCCACTCCCCCCCTTCCCCCGTCCCCCTCCCGAGTTCCCCTCCCCCTCCCAGGTACCCCTCCCGCGAACCCCCGAATCCGCCAGTTCCCCCCCTCCCCCCCTGGTCCCTAACCTTCCCCCCTTCCTCCTTTCCCCTCCCCCCCCCCCTCCTCTCCCGTCAGTCAGATTCAGTCCCTGTACATTCATTTTTTCAAATAACTCGCGTGCCACCTTTTGCAATTTTTTTATTCAAATTTCACAATGCCATAGCTCACCAGTAGTTTTATACAAACCTTGTCCTGACAATAACGAACACAAAAAGAAAAGAATTATCCAAATTGGTACATTCGTTCGGAAGTTCGTACATACATTTTGGCGATTCATATTAAATACGACGCCAGAAATAAAATTTCCCGGAAATGTATCAATATCGTTTCAATGGAAACGATTTATTTTGCTTTTCTTTTGACGTTAGAAAACGTATAGTAAATATAATAAATTAATATTTATAATTTCATAACGCCAGAGTTTACCATTATATAGTGCCTATTTTACTCGCATATAATGTAGCTTTCTATTGTTGAAGAATTTTTAAAATTGGTTTAGTGGTTTAGGCGTGAAAGCGTAACAAACAAACACACGCACTTTCGCATTTATTATATTAGTATATGTATATAAATTAGCTGGTTCCCGGCATTCTTGCTATGCCATATTCAAATAAATAAATTATTTCTCCCTGCACGGCCTTTTACCGCTCCCCCGTCGCGTTAACCCCTATCCTGCGTTCCGTATATTCAGTCCCAGTACATTCAGTTATGAATTAATTATGAATTTTCATTTTTCATATTATAAGAACAATCAATCAAATCTGGTACCTGACAAAGGTACCTATTTAAAATTTGTATAATATTCTTGAATAGACACTTCAAATAAATTCATTAATTTAAAGAGTTTCGAAAATTGATTCTGATTTAATAATCATTGTTTTGCAAAGTGTCATTCTCAAAATTCAAATTTTTGACATTTATCAAAAGTTTTTGTAATGATTAAAAAACTTTTCCGATGGGTTGTAATAATCCGGAACCTTCGCGGGGGTTTAAAGAAAGTTTCAAACATTTCCTATGCTTAATATAGTAATACGTAGAGGTCTCATAAACTCATAAATCCCCAAGCAAACATATTTTGATTTTTATATAATTATATATCTCAGTCAAAGAAAACTAATAAATAACATTAACTTGAAATCCTTGAAATCTCATTTTTCTTTGGAATAACATTTAAATTATTAGACTCTTGCTTCTGATGATGCATTGCAGAAAAGATTTTCCCTAAAATAGGAACATGATATTAGGTTTACAAAATTTTAGATATACAGTCTGTCAAATAAGAGTAGAAAACATAGGAGGGTGCCACTGTTGATCAAATGGCAATACTAAAAATACAACACGTTGTGGCAAACTAAAGCTGTGTAACCTACATTTTTTGTAAATAATCAAAAAAAAATTGCAATTTCGATACCTACTCTCAAAATTAGAATTGCATAATTGCGTATAATAAAATTAGAATTGCATAATATATACCTTTGCACATTTTTCAATACAATGAGGAATAACGATATTATAGTAAAATAAGAAGCACAGTTGGAAATTGCTCACATTTATTTAATACTAGCTTAAGTACCCAGCATTGCCCGGGTTTTAGATCATGTCTCTAATTTTAGATCTGTATATATTTAACTCATTCAAACCTAAAAATAGTGTAACTAAACTCACCATTTTAGTGATTCTTCCTTTTTACCTAATGTTAAATTCAAATTTATGTTATATTAAATGAAAGCAAATCACTTTATAATACACCATTTAATCGAATTTATGAGGTACCTTAACAACAGTGCTTCTTCCAATAATTTTTTTTTCTTTAAGAACCAAAAAGTGTTTTTTTAAATGTTACTTACAGTGTTTTGTACATTCAGTGTCATTGCGATTTGAAAGAATATTTGACCGTTAAATTGGTGTTGCCAGCCTACAGATTTAGTAGTTCCATTTTAATTATTTTCTACTCTTAATTGACAGACTCTAACTCCTATTTACAATGAATGGGAGGGGTGGAAAGTGAAAAAAATTGTTTCTCGAAAGTCGAAGTATTGCATAATATCAATTTTGGTATATAATGAAGCCCAATATATTCCTACATTACTGGATATTCTACCAATTACAGCAATTTCAAAGAAATAAAGTGGATCCACAACAGTGGGGTTGGGTTCGTCAAAACAATGATACCCACCCAAAACGAACAACTCTTGACCCTACCCGTAACCTTCAAAAAAATATATTTATGAAGTCCAACGCAACCTATGTAAGTTATATTATTAACTAGAACCCACAGCTTCGTACGCATGGTTTTAGAGGGAAATCTATATATATATATATATAAAAATCAAAATATGCTAGTTTCTGGGTTTGTAGATTCCGGCATGCGTTGCTATGCCACTTAATAAAGATATTGTTTCTCCCTGCGTGTCCTTTCCCTTCGTCCCATTCTTCTTCCGCATCCCCTTCCCCCGTCCCATGAACCTCCCTCCCGATTTCCCCTCCCGCCTCCCGCATTCCACACATTCAGTCCCTGTATACTCAGTTTTCAAACAGCTCGCGTGCCACCTATTGCAATTTTTTTATACAAATTACATAATGTCAGAGCTCACCAGTACATGTATAGAAACCTTCGTTGACGTGCTCGCAACAACTCACCAAAGTTTCATCGCAATCGGACGAACGGTTTAGCAATGCATAACTTCATGAAGCCAGAGCTCACTATTGTATACAGAAACTATCGCGGGCATGCACACATCAAATCCCGAAAGTTTCATCGCAATCGGATGAACGGTTTAGAAACGCATAACATCTCACATATATAGACAGAAACAAACATATTTTCTTTTTTTTATATGTATAGATTTGTCTAATAAAATGTGCGTGTGTTTTTTTTTCGCTATCATTAATTTTAATTAGAAAAAATGTGGGTTGAGCATTTTTAAAACTTTTTTAAAGTTTACATTAAAAAATTTTATATTTAAAATTTTCATTGTTATTTCTAATAACGCCATTTGATTTGGTTTCTCATAATACCAGCGTATGTCATCACCTTTCAAAATAATTATTTAGTTTATGGATACGTTTACAAATATTACATTTATTTGGATTTTATTGCAACATTTCTACGTTCTGAGCTTTAAGCTTAAACCGTTGAGTTTTAGGCTTTTAGTATTAAGCCTTGTGCTTTAAAAGTTTAAGGCATAAAGCTTAAGGTTAAAGCTAAAAGTTCAAAACTAAAGTTCAAAGCTAAAGCTCAAAACTAAAGCTCAAAGCACAAAGCTCAAAGATCAACAATCTATATCAAAGCTTAAAGGCTAAAGCTCAAAGCTCAAAGATCTAAGTCAAAAGATCAAACCTCAAAGCTGAATCTTAAAACTTAAGTTCAAAGGTAAAAGCTCAAAGCATAAAGCTCAAAGTTATAGTTTAAAGTTCAAAGCTAAAGCTCAAAGCAGAAAGGTCAAAACTAAAACTGAAAGCACAAAGCTCAAAGCTAAAAAATCAATATCAAAGCTTAAAATTCAAAGCTCAAAGTTTTAGGTTCCAGCTCAAAGCTTAAAGGTCAAAGCTTAACTTAAAGCTCAAAGCACAAAGCTTATAGCTCAAAAATAAAAGCTCAAAACTTAAAGCTTAAAGCTCAAGGTTCAAAGCTTAAAGCACAAAGCACGACGTGCGTTGCGATGCAAATAAATAAATAGTTTCTCCCTGCATTTCCTTTCCCGTGCGTACCCGTTCCTCTCCCACATCCCCTCACCCCCACTTCCTCCCCCGCCCCCCCCTCACCTTCCACGCCTTCCCCTCCCTCATCATCTTCCCACTAACCCCAACTCCTTCATTACCCTTCCCCTCATGCCTTCCCTCCCTGCCGCTAAAATATATTAAATACACTCATTTTCATTTTGTACAAATTTCACAACGCCAGAGCTTACCATTATAAATAGGCTATAACCTTCGAGGGCATGCGCACAACAAATCACCTAAGTTTCATCGCAATCGGATGAACTGTTTGGCAGCGCATAACATACGAACAAACAAACAAAAATTGGTTTTATATGTAAGATAAATAAAATAATGAAAGTGAATAATATCGATTTGTGATGTAATATAAAATGTATGTAGTTTAAATTTCTAAATATATTAGTGAAAATGTAATTTCTAAAATAAAAACTTTAAAACATGAAATATCGATTACAAATTACGTTAACCCATCAATCAACTTTTTTTCAGAGAGAACCGACTGTTCAGATATATACGACAAAAAAACCTGAAAGCTTTTCAAAGTATCTGACCAATAATACAATAACGCACATTTTCGTATTACATGACAAAAAAACATGGCGGACCCTCGTTCATATTGATAATGTAGCATGGCACAATGTTTGCGGAATCAAATAATGATATAACGACATTTCCAAAGCAATGCTATCACTACCGTCATTACATGCGAACCCTGAAACCTTTCCAAAGAAACCTACCTGGACAGTTATGGTATCCCTACACCGATCTGGAAAACCAAAAAAAGAAAAGAGCTAGACCAACTTACCAAGAAAACCAACTAAATATTTCAACAAATGTAAGCTTATATGAAAATGACTGCCCCTTTATACGAGGTGCTATTAATCTTTCGGGTTTGGGTCTTATTCACCTCGGATGGGGTCGACAAAGAAAGACCGTAAAATTCTTGTCGGGCACATTAAAATCGAGGTTGATCCTAGCTGCTTGCCATGTTCGAGTTCCTCGGGGTATTAAATATACAATTTATACGCCTTGCGATAATATTACAACTATGTTACATAGTCGTACTAGCGGAACTAGTTTTTATTAGGTGGCTTAAAAAAATTAATCATGCATGTTAAATCCCTCCCACAACAGGCCACTTGCATCACATTTTTTTTCGGTCAAAACTTAATTAAAATCATAAAAATATTTTTCATCCTGACCCTCTGTAATGTCTGTGTGTATTGTATGAGTGCAAGCGAGATAGCATGCTTGCGCGAATCTATATAAGGCGACGCATGCTAGATTCGTTCTCTTTTGCTTTGGCAGCTCCCCTAATAAATACCTGTACAGTAAACTGTTACTCTCTTCATTTGAGTACTACCCACCATAATTCGTCTACACACACATGTAAGTCCGCATCTGATTTGGCTCGACACAACTGCTCAGACGGACATCACACCCTCTTTTTAAACGACTTCAAAAAGGAGGAGGTTCTCAATTCGACTGTATTTTTTTTTTTTTTTTTTTTTATGTTTGTTACCTCAGAACTTTTGACTGGGTGAACCGAAATTGATGATTCTTTTTTATTTGAAAGCTGGTGCTTCCCGTGTGTTCCCATTTTAATTTGGTCCAGTTCCGACAATGGCATCCATGAGAAAACCATATAAGTCTTAAATTTGCATGAATGTGCGCGACAACTGGACGAATAACTCAATATCACGCCAACCGATTTCGATGATTCTTTTTTTATTGGAAAGGATGTACTTCAAGGGTAATTTGATTAGAGTTTGGTTAGGTTCTGATTATCGGATCCATGACAAATTAACGAAACTCGGCCGAATCTCTTAATTTGACCGTAACGTCGCTATGGCCAAATTATGTCTGTCTCATATGAGCAACACGTTTAGTAGGTTTTCCCATATTCAGATAAATTAGTTAGTGTACTTCAGATTCACTAAAAATCAAAAAATAAACAAAAATTTTAACAAAACAAAAAAACGACTTCAAAAAATGCACCAAAAAGTAAAAAAATAATTTCATATTCTTCTACAACTTCAATCACCTTACTTTTTCTAATCATCAATATGTAGGAACGATTGTTATTTTTGGAGTCGGTGTCAGCAAAGGTACCCGGCCCGGCGTGTGTTCACTTGACAGCCCCCCGTGCCGCCGCGGCCCCACTCTCGCCCCTCGCCTCGTCAAGTCGCTTGTGCAACACAAGCACATCTCACCTACAACTATGTATCGGCCAAAACCTAATTAAAATCATTAAAATATTTTTCATCCTGACCATCTTTTTAACACAAGCGCCCACTTCTATGGAAGGGAAACATAAAAATATGTAATTTGTTATTGTTAATAACAGTACTATAATTAACTGTAAACTGATTATAAATAAAAACATAAAAATAAATAATTCTGTACTTCAAATTAGTAATTTCTTTATAATTTTGAGTAACCGTTAGTATGTACATTACTTAAATACTTTTTTTTTTTTACATTAATTCCACACAGGAGGCCCTGAGGAAAATAATTTCCCTCAGGGCCTATGTCATCTGGGATGCTGTGTGGAGGGTCTTTTTGAGGAGAGGAAGGAATGAACATTGGTCTTGAAGAGACCCATGTTGTAGGAAGGAGGAAACACAGAGGCCGGCAAATCATTCCACAGCCGAGCTGTTGAACACAAGAACGAGTCGAAGAAACGACCCGTTCTCATTGACAAATGTCAACCGTGTACAAATGTTGGGCACGCGTTAGGCGTGTTTCCCGACTATGCACCGGTGCCGAAGGGATCAATGATGCTAGTTCCTCGAAGCATCTTCCATTGTAATATCGGTAGAACAAGGATAGCATTCCCACCCGACACCGCCCGTTTCTGCACAGAGTCGAGGATATTTTTCAGGTATTTTGGAGCTCCAGACCAGAGATGGCTGCCAAATTCAACCGTGGGGCGTACTTGTGATTTGTACAAGGTTAGCAGTTGTGTACTATTAAAGTATCTGCGGGCCCTGTACAGTACGCCCAGTTTTTGGGAGGCTAGCTTTACTCTGGCTTCGATGGAGCCCCCATACCTGAGCTGGTCACTTAGGGTTACACCAAGCATATCAATGGAGGGCCTGTTCGGAAGATTGCTTCCGTTGAAAGAGACTAGATTTTCATTTCGATCCCTTTTGGACGTAATCAGACAAGATTGGGTCTTTGAAAGATTAAATTCAACGAGATTATTTTTACCCCAAGAGAAAACACTCTCGAGGTAGTCGTCCATTCTTTGCTTCAAAGCCCTACGAGCTGTTGGAGTTTGTGAGCCCTTTGGGGGCTTGTCAAACAAAAAGCTATCATGAACTGTACTGTCATCCGCATAACAGTGAATTGGTGCACATGACAAAAGGTCGTTGATGTACAACAAAAACAAAGTTGGAGACAGAACCGATCCCTGCGGGACGCCAGCATTTATCGAGTGTGAGGAAGAGGTGAAACCATCGACTACCGTCTGAATCGACCTCCCCCTCAAGAAGTCGGCAATCCACGTACACAAGGATGCGGGAAATCCGTAAGAATGCAGTTTGTTGACAAGTCCTCGGTGCCAAACCCGGTCAAAGGCCTTGGAGATGTCCAGTGCAACCGTTTGGGTCTCACCGAAACGTTCCAGGCATCGCCCCCAAACATGCGTCACATACGCGAGAAGATCACCGCACGAGCGGTTCCGACGGAATCCGTATTAAATAATGTGTATACTAGCGCTGTTCATTCAAAATGTAAATTTTAGATCGTCCTTTGAACGGTATTGCGCGCCCTTATTATTACACGGTTATGCGCGGGTCACATTATGCTGGTTGCCAGCCGCGAGTTGAAGAAGCCGCTTCTGCCAGCCGTCGATCAGCTTGGTGTGACAACAAAATTCGGCGCTGGCGTCGCCAGCCGGCGAGTATTTGTCAGTGGCTGACGAAGTTGGACATGTTTAACTTTTGGTAGCAGGCAGCGGCGAATAATCAATCACGTGACCGCTGGCACCAGCCGGCAGCGCAGTCTGACCACTATTGCGTCTATCAGCAACGAGAAAGCACGTGGTTTTTTTGTGAAGTTGTTTAGTTGTGACTATTTTATAATTTGTAATTTTTAATTGATATAATTAAAGTTATTTATAATGTCTGAGTTAAAGTGGACTGCGAAACAAATAATAACATTTTTAAACGTTTTTCAAAATTATCCTTGTTTGTGGGACGTTACGTCGAAAGACTATTTAAATAGAAACTTTAAAGAGGTGTCGTACAACAAACTATTAGACAACTTACACATGTCAGATATACCAGGATCACTTGATTCTTTGAAAAAAAAAAAAGTTTACGTGATACCTACCGCAAGGAATTGCAAAAGATTGGAAAATCAAGCGAGTAGCAGCAACAGTAGTGTGACAAGATTGCCCGCCGCTGCTAGCTGGTACTACTACCAGCCGCTGGTAGTAGTACCAGCTACCGACGACCTCCGTAGTCCAGTGGCTAAGGCTCTTGAATCACATTCCGGGGGTCGCGGGTTCGAACCCGGCATGTGCAAATAAATTTTATTTGATTAATTTGTGTTATTTCACAATTATTAATTCATTTAAAAATAATATAAAGTATATTTGCGGCATGTTCCAGAGTGGAAGATACTATCAGTATCGCCCTGGTGTAAGACCACCATTCAGAATTGAAACGTTGCTTGAAAATGGCTTTAGCCGTGTTTAGTGACCAGATCTGAATAGCCAGGTACTTCCCAACCTTCCTCTTCCCCACCTCCTTCCCCTCCCCACTACCTTCAGCCTCACAACATACCCCAATTGGGGATGCCATAGTCTCACTGGCTCCAGACGGGAGCAGTTGAGATTCTTGTGCGGTATTCACTGTAAAAAAAAAAAAGCAGCAGCTGGCAACCAGCATAATGTGACCCGCGCTTTACGGTACCGCGAAGGCACAAAAAAGGCAATAAACTTGATCCTTATCAAAATAATGATGCAGCTCTTTCAAAAGATGAGGTACACAATGTACGATAGGTCTGTTTCCACCAAAGGAAAAAAGTAATCATTTTCTTGCATCTCTCATACACACACCGCATTGTGACGTCTCCGTAGACCCCAAAAAACTACCGGTTCCATGCCAACTCAGAATAAGGTCAACTCAACACCTCTTTGAAAAGTCATTAAAGACTATGAAGAAAATAATTTTAAAATGGCCCTAAATCCTAACCTAACGGACTCCAGATACTAATATCTACAGCCTGTATGTCGGACGAATATCTACAGCTCATGTGTTGGACTAATATCTACAGAGCTAATGTCGGACGAATATCTATGACGGTACCAGTGTTGACTAATATCTACAGAGCGTAGGTTGGACTAATATCTACAGAGGGAAGCCGAGCAAGAGGTTGTACGGAAAAGCATAAATTACTTCAATTACGTAATTACTAATTACGTAAAGGCTTAAACGTTTAAAGTACGTACATGAAGTTTTTGCATAATATCGTATTTTGCTGTTTACGGGGACAATAATTTATTGAACAAACATGGAGGTCATAATACAAAGATATTTATTTATTTCGAAATACACGGCACCATAACCTAACCTAACTGACATACAAATTTAGAAGCACTCGAAATAAAGAAATCTGTTAAAACAAAAACCCAAATCCTTAATATTCAGCTAAATGTGTCCAATAGTCCGATATTAGGGATTGTTACATACATACATACATAAATTAAGTTTTTTAAACTTCATACGCGATATTACGTTATTCCAATATGCTATACATAATTGCAAATCCAACCTCTGCCAGTGCTGTAGATATTCGTCAACACTTTGTTTCTCATAGATATTAGTCAGCAGTTTGAGCTGTAGATGTAAATATTCATACGCACTTTGTTTCTCATAGATATTAGTCCGATTTTTTCAGTTTTTGGAATTCCTGTAGATATTAGTGGACGCCTTCAACCTAACGTAACCTATTTAACCATTTTTTTATCATCACTTTTAATATTTTTCATCATCACTTTCTGAGGAGATTCTGAGTTGGTTTCATTCTGAGTTGGCCGATCTACCAATACTACCTGCCTTGACGATAATTTTTATATTATGGAATATAGTTACAAGGATAATATTGAAGTGTGAGTGAGTACCAAAAATTTAAAAAGGTCAAATGTCAATGCGCTAATGGTTTTGCTGTTGTTCTTAGACATATAAGGCTGCAGCTCTTTCTTACGTAACGTATGTCTGCACCCCCCAAAGGAAACATTAAATAATTATCGTACATCTCCCACATACCTATAAAGAAAATGAAACGCCACTTCCGTCGCCGTAGCTGTGCCGTAATAAGATAAAGCATCTGTTTCCTCCAAAGACAAAAAGTAGTACTTTGGAGGAAACAGACACACAAAATACGTGTCTATTTCCTCCAAAGAACTACTTTTGGTCTTTGGAGGAAACAGATATTTTGGCACAGCATTATTTAATGCATTAGAAAGAGCTGCAACATTATAGCGGTAAGGAAATTGTTTTTATTGTCTTTTTTGCCGCCACGGTAATAATAAAAGCTCTCAATGATTCTGATGCAAATATTTTTATTGTAAATACTTTCAGATTCACAAATTCTACTATCAATTATAATACCATTGGTTTTTCACAGGTCTGCCTGCGCTAGTATATTAATAACATAATATATTAATAACATTATATACAACAATACTACTCGTAAACAGTGCACGGTTTTGTTTCTGCTCCAGTTTAAAACATAAATTAAATTACTTAATTTTATACCTGTGCGCATAGGAAATACTAAATTGCAAGTGCAAATCGAGTTTTAGTGTAGTGATAGAATTCTAAGTAATTCCAATCTCTCAGTTAAAAGATAATCAAAAACAAAATAATTATAAATCTGTTATCTGAACTGTCAATTCGCACTTGCTTCTAGTGTGTGTGTGTGTGTACGAAACGTCGTCTTCACGTTTACGCATACTATTCTGAGTACGTGATCCAGGGCAGCTAAACCTTTTCTTATTTTATATTTCTACTTCGAACCACTGTTAATTATGGATTCGTGTGATCCCTACCACTTTATTACGATGGCAAGTAATATAATAAACTCTTTGAACAGTACCATTATGGATCCATCTAATAAATTTACCAAAGAACAAATGGCCAAATTAACTCCTAAACTTTTTGGGTAATATTAGTGTAGTTGGTGCGAAAGTGGGCTTTCTAGACGGAGAGCTGAAGGCCTATACAAATATCTCACAACAGAACCCGCCCCAGGTCCAACCTCTACCTAAAGACCTACCTGGAATTTGCGAAACATTAGCGGAAATTGAGGAGAGAAAGTTACGATCCAAGAATATTATAATGTTTAATGTACCCGAGAGCCCAGCTGGTACTCAAACTGACTGCATGAGGGATGATAGGAACAAAGTTTTGAGTATCCTAAACAAAGTTGAAAATGTTGATACCTCTGAAATAAAAATGTTCCGTTTAGGTAAAAAAGAAATGGATAAAACACGTCCGATCAAGATTGAACTGTCAGACCAACATCAAGTGAAACTGGTTCTTTAAAAAAAGGCGATAGATTACCAAAATATCAGTATTAAAACCAAAAAAGACTTAACGTGGGTTCAGCGCCAAGAAATTCAAAATGTTTGGAAGGAGTTAGAAAACCGGAAAAATAAGGGAGAAAATAATTTAACCATAAAATATATTAATAACTTACCCAAAATTGTCAATGCCCAACCAAAAAACTCCAGCCATATAAACGCTTCATCTACTACCAGAACGTCAGGGGCATCAGAACAAAACTGAAGGAGTTCAGAGTAAATGCTCCATCTCTCCCAAACGATGTCATCATACTCACTGAAACCTGGCTAACATCATCGATCTTCTCAGCGGAGCTTGGACTACATAGTCACCATATCCACCGAGCAGACCGGAGTCAGAATACTAGCTCCAATACAAGAGGAGGTGGAGTCCTGAT
This sequence comes from Limnephilus marmoratus, assembly GCA_917880885.1. Lineage (NCBI taxonomy): Eukaryota > Metazoa > Arthropoda > Insecta > Trichoptera > Limnephilidae > Limnephilus > Limnephilus marmoratus. The sequence goes on from OU862916.1 coordinate 28,621,379, forward strand.
AGCGGTCCGCAAACACATTACTTCGAAAATGCTTAAAATAAAAAATACCGATGTGGAACAAATGTTCGTATTGTTAAGTGGTGATTTTAAGAAAACTATTTTTTTTTTTTTTTTTTTTTTTTTTTTTTTTTATTTAGAAAAAAAGTAAATGTTTACAATAATAATATAATAATAATATAATAGGATTACAAAAGATTTTTTAAATATTTATATTGAGGGATCAGTAGGATTTATAGGTTCAATTAGAAATGCCACAGAGCCGAACCCTCTGATATGAAAATATCTGGAGTCGGTGAATTATATTCCCATTTGGTCTCTAGTAGGTTGACATGTTGTTCTTGTATTGTTTTGTATTTATAATACTTATATAGTGCAATTGCATAACGTGGATTCACTAAATGATCATTTGGGGAAGTGTAGGCAACAGATTATATCTGAAAATCATCGATACCAATAAGATAATCTCTTGCTTATCTGTAAAAATACAATGCGAGTTTTTTTTTAAATTTATGATAGTTTTTCTCACTTTTTATTGCATTGGGTAATTCGTTATATAGCTTTGGGCCTAAATATTCATAATGGTGCTGCGCAACTGTTATTATTGGAACTGTTTATATCCCTCCTAATTCCAACATATCAATCTATAAAAAACACTGTGAAGATGTTGAGTTAGTAATAACAAAATACCCAAATCATAAATTAATTATTTTCGGTGATTATAACCTACCTAATTGCAATTTCAACGTTTTAGACAGTAACTTTAATTCAATACCAGCAACCGCCTGCGAACGAGAAATTCTAGATATGTCTTTACTTTTTAATTTAACCCAATTTAACCATGTACGTAATACTAATAATCGTGTTCTTGATCTAGTTTTGTCAAATGAGAGCAACGTAATAATAAATGAATCATTGGAGTCTATTCTTCCGATAGACAACCACCATCCCCCATTAGCAATACTTATCCCTTGTAATAAAGAAGACAATCAAAAAATTTCAACTCCTACATTTAACTTTAAAAATGCGAACTATCGGGACATAAATGATCGTCTCCACAAGGAAGATTGGTCATTTCTTAAAGAAGGTGATATTAATCAAAATATTGAATCATTTTATTATTTACTGAATAAAATTATTTCAGATCTCATCCCACTCATTCATTTTAAAGAATCAAAATATCCGAGATGGTTCAATAAAGAACTTGTTCAATTAACTGCCCTTAAAAAAGTTTTACATAAGAAATATAAAGAAGATAGGTCTTTATCAAATTATATTGAATTTAAAAACGTTAGAAAAGATTGCAAAATCTTATCAAAAATATGCTACAATTCTTTTATTAATAATGTTGAAACTTCAATAAATCATAATGTAAAGTATTTCTGGAACTATGCAAAATCAATGAAAAATAACAACTTTGGAATACCCGCCAACTTGAAATATGCAGGTAAAAAGGCCAAAGACACTCAAAGTATCGCTGACCTTTTTGCTGATTTTTTTAAAAGCGTTTATGAATGTGATACACCAGTTCCTGCTAGTACAGCATCAAAATTTACCACTGATCATAATCTTAATTTATCATGTATCCACATTGAATATAATGATATTCTGACTGAACTAAAATTACTAGATCAAAGCAAAAGCGGTGGACCAGATAATATACCTCCTGTATTTTTGAATAATTGTGCTACTAATCTGGCGTATCCTTTATATTTGTTGTTTAATCAGTCTTTACGAACAGGATTTTTTCCTACTAAATGGAAATTCAGCTTTCTTACGCCTATTTTTAAAAAAGGTGATAAACACGAGGTGATTAACTACAGACCGGTGTGCCTTTTATCAACAATTCCTAAATTTTTTGAAAAAATTCTTCTTAAAAAAATTATTTTCCAATTAAATCACGTCATTTCTCCCAAACAACATGGTTTCTCTGCTGGAAAATCTACCCTCACTAACTTGTTAACGTATCAAAACTATATATCTGATTCTATGTCTAATAAATGTCAAGTTGACTCTATTTATACCGATTTTAGTAAGGCTTTCGATAAAGTTAATCATGAGTTATTGCTGAATAAACTGCATAAATTCGGTATTGGTGGTACACTATATAAGTGGTTTAACAGTTACTTGGTCAACAGATTACTGGCTGTTAAAATTAATGGTACATTTTCATACAGATTCACTGCTACGAGTGGTGTTCCCCAGGGGTCACATTTAGGTCCAATCTTGTTTTTAATATTTGTTAATGATGTGTTATATATTTTCAATAATGTAACCGACGTGTTACGCACCCTCATATTTTTAACTTGAATTTTATATGTCTTTCTAGTTATGTACAATGCCCCGGTGCAACCAATAAAGCTTGTGTGCCAAGTTGCCACCGGGAGACATTCTAGACTCCTATATTTTAATCATTTATGCAAATTTATGATTAATCCGCCTCAAAGGCGACCAGGCTGACTAGCCTCCCTTTTATTTTTATACATGCCCCTGAGACGGGCCATTTGTCCGACTCAAAGGAAGCGGACTGCTCCACCGAGCCAGCTGCTCCACCGAGCCGGCTGCTTTTATTTTTTAATTGCGACCCTTTTAAGGGCCCTACGCTCTGGCCACTAAGCTCGGTAATACCGTACCGCCAGCAACGATCTTTTGCCAAACACATTTGATCGTCGTTAATATGTCCTTTTTGTTATGTACAATGCCCCGGTGACACAAATAAAGCTTGTATACCAAGTTGCCACCGGGAGACATTCTAGCATCATTATTATTTCGCCTTCAGAGCCATTTTTCCGGCTCCAAAGCCAAAAACCAATTTGGCGGCCCCATTAAGGGCTCCCATCTTACTTGCAAATATTATCGTTTTTTAAACATAACTTCATTTATACACACCGTAGGATGCTGAAACTAAGACGTTTCAGTACAGAGTCCTACGGGGCATTCAAAGAAACATAAATCAAACCTGTAACTCCCAAACTGCCAACGCTATATGCTTTTGCGCACAAATTTTGTACTTAGAAAATTTCCGATCAAAAAACAGTCTTTTTCCATTTTAAAAATCCAGGAACCTCGTAAGACGACGAGACATACCGGTTTCGGTAGCCAGTCTTACGAGGAACCTGGGGAATATACTAACTTCTTCACATCACTTTGCAAACTTAAATTAAACTCAAATACCTACCAACAAATGGTAAACATTTCCAAAATTGTTCCTAAATTCATTAAACTAAAAATCTACGGTAAAGAATACCCGTACATACATGTTAGAATTAAGAAATACTTTATAAAAACTATGTTATAACCTGTAGAATTATTATTAAATAATGATTTTAATCGACCACTTTCTTGAGCGACACAAGCAAAATGAAGTGCGACAAGAAAGTCGGCGTATTTATACTTACGGGCGAGGTCCAACCTCCCACCCCATAAATGTACCACGTGATCACCTTTTTGCCCAGATTAGGGTATAAAAGGGCGCGTATTTTCCAAATAAAATTAGTTCATCTCTAACAGTCAACTCGTGTATTATTCCTACTGGGAAGTTTATTATCACCCAGCTGCCTCCCGCCGACCTCTGCCCGGCTTCGCTCCTGGTGCCATCAGTCTCATCAAGAAAGCCGGCCCTACTTTAGGCAACCGCCACGTACCAGGATCAGGCAGAGGATTTGGCACATCCAGTGTCCTCCACTCACGAGGCACTGGGTGCACGGGAGGTCAGTTACCCCTTATTATTTTATCATTTTCATCCTGTTCGTGCACTGAGACCCGGTGCTATTTTTCAGTCTTGTGGCGACGCTGATACGTCTGTTACAAATGATGTTCAAGTATTAATGTTTGCAGACGACCTGAAATTATTCAAAGCAATCAGAAACATTGATGATTGCCATATATTGTCAAATAACTTGTTGAGATTTATTATATGGTGTCACGATAACCGCTTGCAACTTAACACAAGCAAATGTCAAATTATGAGGTTTTATCGAATAAAGAATCCTATATTTTTCGATTATTCTATTAACTACATGTCGTTAGTATCTGTCTCGGAAATTAATGACTTAGGTATTCGGTTTGACACGAAACTCAACTTTATCAAGCATATAGAAATAATAACCAATAAAGCTTTGAAAATGTTGGGATTTATTTTAAGGGTGTCTAGCGATTTTAATAATGTCAATACTGTAAAAACTTTATATATGTCACTAGTAAGGAGTCATATAGAATATAATTCCACGGTCTGGTCCCCAAATTATGAGGTTCATTCACATGCGATTGAAAGAATCCAAAATCAATTTTTAAGATATGTAAATTTTAAAATGGGCATTCCTAGTGAATACCTAAATTACGATAACCTACTTCGTTCATTAAATTTAATAAAATTATCCGATCGTAGAATCATTTTCGATTTAACCTGTTTGTTTAAAATCATTAATTCAATGTTTGACACCCCTGATTTATTATATGTAATCTCCTTTCATACTCCAGGCAGGTCAGTCACAAGACAGTACCTACCATATTATTGTGCCAATTCTAAGTCAACATGCCAATATTATACTCCTATGCGACGGATTCAACAGCTTGGAAACAAATACTCCGATGTTGTTGATATATTTAATACATCAATTTTAATATATAAACATACCTTATTGAAGTTTTTTTCATCAAGTAGGGGAATGTGTTCATGAAACTGTTTGAATTGACTAGCATATTGGTGGTGTTTTGTCGGCTGAAGGAGAGAAGCTATTTTTGTATTTTTTTAATAATTTGTGCCTGCATCCTGTGCTGATCAAATTCTATTTTTATAGTATTTTTTGTTTTGTTTTTATATTTTGTGCCTGCATACTGTGTGGATCAAATTCAATAGTATTTTTGCTTTATATTTGTTTATGTGCAAGTGTTGTAAAGTCATTTCCTGCACTATTTACTAGTATAATTTCGTAAATATTGTTAAGTGTATATATGTATGTAAAAGCCTGAATGGGCGTAAATAAATAAATAAATAAATAAATAAATAATAATAATATTAAATATTACTAAAAAATGGCTCGACGCCAACTTATTAACTTTAAATATAGATAAAACAAAATTCATAACTTTCAGCATAAATTTGAAAGGCCAACCCTCCAATAACATCCACCTTAAAATACATTCCTGTCAATCAACCATTGATATATCAACACAAACCCCATGCGATTGTCCCCCAATTACACCATCGGAAAATATTAAATATCTTGGTATATACTTCGACCGTTATATAAAATGGGATAAACATATAGATTCGGTAATAGGAAAACTAAACAAGTTGATTTACTTTTTTAAAAACTTGAGAAATATTTTAAACATATGTGATATAAAAAATATATACCTCGCACTTGCACAATCCATAATGGAATACGGCATTATTGCCTGGGGCTGTGCCTGTAAAAAATACCAACATATTAGCCAGTGTTTAAAGCTCAGAAAACCCTAATAAAAGTAATACTTAAGTTACCAATACTAACACTCACTTCAATCATATTCCAAAAATTCCCAGTGCTGAAAATTCAAAAATTATATTCAAAACAAATACTTACTTTCCTTTACAAGAACTTATCCACATTTAACACTTCACAAAATTCTCGCAATACTAGAACAAGACATGCTCACCAACTACAAATACCAAAAACAAACACATCCTTTGGACAAAAACACTACAGATACCAGACTATAGAACTATACAATTCTCTTCCTACACAATATAAAACAACTAATATTATTGAATACAAAAAAACATAAGAAACTGGCTACAATCTTTTTAACTTTTTATTTATAATTTTTGTCGAATTGAAGTCGAATTTATATTTTGATTTTTATTGTTTCTCTTTTTGTATTAGCAATTAACACTCTTTTGTTTTACTATTCACAATTTATAATTCATAATTTACAACTGATAAATGTCCTCTACAACACAGGTGAACTCCTAGTGTGGAGGACAATATATTATACCTTTGTAATGTAAATGTACTAAGAATAAATAAATAAATAAATAATTAAATGGTGACCGGACAACTCGGAATGAAATCAACACCTTTGAAAAGTCATTAAAGGTGATGAAAAAATATATAAAAAATTGGTCAAACAGGTTATTTTAGATAGGGAAAATGGTCTATTTTAATTATTTTTCATTGCTTTTAATGAATTTATAAAGAGGTTTTAAATTTACTTGATTCTGAGTTTGCGTGGACCCATTAATAATATCCGTGCCACGAAATACAATCTTTATTACGCGTACTAGTAAGGAGGTTAATGGATATACCTACAAGACAGATTTTCACCCGGCTTGCAGGCGATGAAATAAAACTTAAAATCGTATTTTCCAAGAAATTATCTAATTTTGAATGTCTGCCCCGTGATGGGCAAAGTCCAGCTTCTTTCCGCTAAACCAACCCTACAGATGTCATCGCCCCGTTCACTGTTCACTCCTTCACTCCCTCAGTCCGTTCACTCCTAACAAATAAAAAGTAAAAGCTTCATGCATAAATAATAACACCCTTGTCAGAACAGACAACAACTAGTGAGGGGGTAATGCACATATACATTTTATGTGGATACGAGTTTAATTAATACATTAAATAACTAAATACTAAAAAATGCGTCTTGAGAAAAATTATTTAATATTTGTGGCCAGATTTGCGAGACCGATCTAGGATTTTTCATGTTTTCATGCATAGTTTTTTTGGGATTATCTAGACCTCAACCAGTCTCTCCCGATCCGGCCCGATACGCAGTAGGTGGGTTCACCGCTAAGACCTAGACAAACCTCACTTCATGAACCCAGGCACTCCTGCTAAGTCACCTAACGTGGTGAACCATTTGGGGTGACCTTTTTTACCCTGCAGTAATAATACAGACAAATCTCATTTTCCTAAAACCTTTTCTGAAATACAAAAAATGATATTGTTAACCTCAGCAATCTTTGATCCAACGTTTATAATCATAACAACCTATTAGTACTTTTTTATTTTAAATCCACACAGGAGGCCCTGAGAAAAATATTTTCCCTCGGGGCCTATGTCATCTGGGATGCTGTGCGGAGGGTCCTTTTGAAAGAGGAAGGAATGGACATTGGTCTTGAGGAGGCCCATGTTGTAGGAAGGAAGAAACACAGAGGCCGGCAAATCATTCGAAGAAGCGACCCGTTCTCATGTGACAAATGTCAACCGTGTACATATGTTGGGCACGTGTTTGGCGTGTTTCCCGACTATGCACCGGTGCCGAAGGGATCAATGACGCTAGTTCCTCGGAGCATCTTCCACTGTAAAACCGGTAGAACAAGGGTAGCATTCCCACCCGACGCCTGTGCTTTAAAGATTGCAATCCGTCTGTTAAGACGGGAGAATCTATCAAACGGACCGTCCGTTTCTGCACAGAGTCGAGGGTATTTTTCAGGTATTTTAGAGCTCCAGACCAGAGAAGGCTGCCAAATTCAATCGTGGGGCGCACTTGTGATTTATACAGGGTTAGCAGTTATGTACTATTAAAGTATCTGCGGGCCTTGTTCAGAAAGCCCAATTTTTGGGAGGCTAACTTTACTCTGGCTTCGATGGAGTCCCCACTTGTTAATTGCGTAACAACAAGTGACGAGTTGTCAACAATAAAAACATTATGCTTAACAATTGATCACAATTTGACGAAAGCATCAATCTGATCAGAGTTAAACGGAGATCGTCCAATCTTTAAACTTTGAAAATGGCACTTTGTGACGATGTCACATTTTGACGATCGGTCAAACAAGAATTAGAAAAATAATCCATTCTAAACGACTTCAAAATTCTACGGTCAACGGCTTAAAACTTAATAATAGAAGTTTTTATTAACCGTAAAGTTCTAGATGTACGAATATAAGCCTTGCACTCAGCAGTAGAATAATGCTTAATTTCGAGCAGATTTAATATTTCAGTTCTTGTACAATCCAGTCGGGTTACAAAGCGGAACGACATCGCATTATCTGTTATGTCGAGTACTCTTCTTTTATTAGCTGTCGTAGAGTTTCCCGGGATATTTTCTTAGCGTGACCTTTGTATGCTTTATGCGCGTGTAAGACCTACGACAATACCGCAGATGAAATTCTCGAATTTTCACGTCATTTCATACAGTTAATTAAAAAAATTGTGGAAACCACTTTTGGACAAAGATATTTTAAATATATATCATGCAAAGCACTACCAGCTACGCTTGGAAAAGAGGAAAATATGTCTAAATTCAAAAATGAAATAAATAATTTTTAAAATGAGTCGTCCCACCATGGCAAACTACTATAAAACATATATGTGGATGTGAAAATTAGTTTACATACAGCCTAACCTCTATAGTAGCTAAACACTTAATAATATAATATTATTATTTTATATTCTTTGGCTGGCTAAGTCCTCCATCACGTCACAGCAAAATTTTCCGCTTAGGGGACGTTCAAGTATTACGTAACGCAATTTTTGAATATTTTTGACCCCCCTTCCCCCCCATGTAACGCGCCGTAATGTTTTTCCGTAGCCCTCAGATTTGCTTTTCCAGATTTCATATTTCTAAACGTAAGTGTTTGTTAACGATACTTAAAATATATTAATAACCTACAACTAATCGTATTTTCAAACTCAAAACACTATAAAATGATTATGTATCGAAATATAGTTTTCTCAGAATGGAGTCAGCGTCAGATGGAACCTTGGTATTCCGATTGGTCGATCAGGGTCGATGTTACGAAATTATAGCGTGTAAAATATGACAAAAACAGATATGGAAAGATTAAAAGCATTAAAGCAGATTAAGATAACGTTGAATTGTTGGATCAGACTTCTGGAGCATGACTTCCGCTCCTATTCAGCCCACAGATGAAAAAAAATAACAACGAACATAATTGTTTTTTGTTAACATTTTTAATTACTTCCTGTTTTAATACCACGTAAAATTTTCATAACAACAATGAAAAAAATGACATTTCGGTATCTGCTACAAAATTATGCCAGCTAACCGATTTTTTGTAGGTCTAGAAACCTACTCGAATGCGGTAACAACAGATATATTATGCTTACTAAAATAATGGTTTACTTTTTAATTGTATTTACGTATTGTATTCAATCGACAAGTGTACTGTACATGTGTACATGTAAAACATATAATCCCCAGCCGAACGTCGCTGTGATTCGGAAACTAGTGATTTCTCATTAGAAATAATCTCACTGAAGAAGAATATAATACTAATAAATGTAAACAAAACATGAAAGAGAACAATACACATAAAAATAAAAAAGGTAACGGTCGCTGCTGGCAATCGAACCCAGGATTTATGTCTTAACCCCGCAACTAACTGTGCCATTGGAACCTAATTATTTTACGTCATTTTTGACAATATTGTTTTCAAATATTATCTTCAACTAATTTTTTCCGTGTTTTTGGATGCTGTCTTTTTGAGAGTATAAAGTTAAAATGATATTATTTGTTTTCTTTATACTGTATCGGAAAAACATATCCTATTTTTATTTATTTGAAACACCTATTGACTTTTTCTAAAAGTGTAAATGAATGAATGTAAGTGAATCAGATACTTGAGTCAGGCCATGTCAAGAGTCAGAATAATAGAAGAGCATGTATGAGACGATGTATGAATGTAAACGAGGCAAGGAGTGTGTGCCAAGACCGAGTTGTTTAGTGGCCCGTCCTCCCTGCCCAACCATGCGGAAGCGGCGTGATACTTTGTTAGTTAGTTGGTAAGTTAGTAGATAATTAATTAGAATAACTTTTGAAGGTTAAATCGATCAATGTAATATGCCGAATATGAAGAAATGGAATAAATAATATGTCCTTATGGTCTAGTTGGTTGAGTCGTTGTCAGAAACCCTGGGTTCGATTCCCAGTTGCGACCATTATCTTTTTATTATTTTTCTGCGTCTTGTTCTGATTCGTGTTTCGTTTAGATTTATTGGTATTATCTTCTTCAACCATATATTATACTGACGGTAATAACCTTCAAAAGTTATTAAAATAAAATAGAAATAATTTTCATTCATATCTCAAGGCGCTTATGAAAAAATCCATTAAAAATATTTTTTTCACCTCTTACATTCTTTTTTTTTTTTTTTTTTTTTTTTTCATAAGAAGCAATTACTTTGTGGTTAGACATTATATTATAAAAATAAATAAAACACTTTGTATTTTAACCACGAATTTATTATATTACATATCGACCGGTTTCGCTTACATCAAGCTTCTTCAGGATATAAGTAATAATTACTTATATCCTGAAGAAGCTTGATGTAAGCGAAACCGGTCGATATGTAATATAATAAATTCGTGGTTAAAATACAAAGTGTTTTATTTATTTTTATCTTACATTCTTATTGTTTTCTGGCTTTCAATGATTTTTTTTACATGAATACCGCACAAGAGTCTCAACTGCTCCCGTCTGGAGCCAGCGAGACTATGGCATCCCCAATTGGGATATGTTGTGAGGCTGAAGGTAGTGTGGAGGGACGGAGATAGGAAAGAGGAAGGTGGGGAAGTACCTGGCTATTGCCGCAAATATACTATATATTATTTTAAATGAATAAATTGTGAAATACACAAATTATTCAAATAAAATTTATTTGCCACGCCGGGATTCGATCTGGAGACCTTCGGAATGCGAGTCAAGCGCCTTACCGCTACACTGGCGTGGTCGGCCGGCCGGTTGTCAAAATTGTGATTAAGAGAGTGATTAAGAGAGTTGTTTACTCCTTTGTAAGAAATGGAGGGGAAGATAGGATACGAAACATTTTCTTAAACTTAGCTTTTTTTTAATTCGATCATCTCATTCAATCATAGTTCAATTTACCATTAACATTCACATTATCAATGTCTTTCTTTCAGGTAGGCATTTTTTCAGCTGGTATTTAACTTTATTCACGTATCTACTTCTTCGATCTACTTACATTTTATACATTATTTGACAGTGAGTTTCTTAGGTATATTGTATTCCAAGGTTCTCTCCCTATTTATTAAATGTTTCGGAACTATTGTGGTTTGTGAATCTACTATTATAAACATATTCCATTGTCTATACAAGCTGCGGGTTAAACATATGTTGAGTTACAAGTTTATATTGTAGTATAGCCTAAACAGGTAAAATGATCGCACTCTGGAATAACAATAGGTTTTCACGTCTTTGTCTGTAAACATCTAGGGAGAACTAATAGTTTTAGAGTTATGTTTTAAACCATTTGGATTGCCAAAATGAATTGTCTCTGTACTTGTACCTATCTTCTATTCTAAATGATGACATAAAGAATTGAGACAACAATTAAAAAAATAAAATAAACGACACCTGTAGTTTACATCGAGAATGCCGTTCAAAAGCTCGGTTGGAAGATTATTCCGCATCCCCATTCATCCTGAACTTGCTCCCCAACCCTTGATTATAATTTATTATTACTTATTGTAACTTATCGTTGCACAAAGAATGTTAAGATGAATAGTGTACTCACTTATAATTTAAATCATCGCTGTAACTATATTTAAAATGTTAATTACCGTAATAATTTTGTGATCTGTTGGCGATTCAATAAATAAAAATAATTATAATTACTAAAAAAAAAAAAATTACTTAAATAAAAAAGTTTATCTTTTAATAGAAAGCAATCACTTTGTGGTTTGACATATTGATTGAAATAAAACAATAACTTTATTTGTGTGACGTATGTGTATGAGGGTGACGGCATGAGAGCGAGATAGCGAGTATGGGAAGTATAAAAGGGATGTACCGCTATTGAGCGCTCTCTCCATATTAATCTGGCAACCAATAAACATTGTAACATTAACAGATGTTATATTTACTACCCGATCCAAGACACCACAGTTGGCGCAGCTCGGTAGTTCGTAAATTTTTACGTAAATTGGAAGAATCTACGCGGTAGATTTCGGGATCTGACGGATTGTTGTCAGGATTGCAGGAAGCGATCGCAGGAAGCGATCGCATTAAGAAGAAATTGGAGCAGCCACACGCAATTATTCGCGTGTGTGGGACCGACAAATTACAAAATTATTGTCGTTCGGGTACACCGTGTAACGGGGTACAAAAGGACCGGATCAAGGATCGGGTCAAGGACTGGATCATCGTGTGGATTAGCCGGGAACCAGGACTTGGTTTCCGTCGCTGCAGTCTGGGAAGGAAGACCTCGGAGTAGGGATTGGATCCGCAGCTGTCGGGAGACGGAGCCAGACGGGGACGGTGATTTACAGCTCTGGGTGGCGTGCACGTGGAACGTGGAACATGGACCTCGGAGTGTAGCCTTCTAGGAAGTGCTGAGATAAGTAGTATTGATTATTTTGTTTCAGCTCTTCCCCCAATGGAGGGTGTTTGTAAGAATTTGGGGACGTTCTGTTACAGAACGGGAAACTGGTCATTGTTCAAGGAACGACTGGATCAGGCCCTCATTTTACATGATGACAAAGTGTTATCACAAGAACGCAAAAGAGCATTTTTGCTGAGTTGCCTCACCGAAGAAACTTTCTCTTTATTATGTGATCTATGTTTCCCTAAAAAGGTTTCTGTTTGTTCTTTTGATGATTTATGTAAATTATTTGATTCACATTGCAAACCTATTCAAAATATTTTCGAGTCGCGTGAGTTGTTTTATAAGTGTAAACAGCTAGCTAGCGAATCTATTAAAGATTACGCTGCTAGATTGAGAGGACTGAGTTTGACGTGCAATTTTGAATTGAGGTTGGAATCTTGTTTAAAAGACATATTCATTATTGGAATTTTCAATGAAAAATTGAAACATAAGTTGTTCGTTGAGGGGGTAAATACTTCTTTTTCGGAATGCGTTCAGTTAGCAGCTTCATGGGAACATGTTGTTAATTTTAAGAAGTTGATATGAATTTAAATGTTGTGCATAAGGATAGTAATGTTGTCCGTAAATCCAGGTCGGATAGTCCGATCAGATTTAAAAGTGCAGTGCGTAGTAAGACGCCAGTAAATATTGCATTAAAAAAATGTTTTTTGTGCGGAAAAACGAATCATTTGCAGAAAGATTGTTGGAAGAATATTTTTTGTAATCGGTGCAATAAATCGGGTCATCCTAGTAATGTGTGTAAAAACAGTAAAATTAATGTAGGTAATAAGAATAAACGATTAAATTCGGTTTTTATGTTGCATGACGGCACGGGGCCGGAACCGATATTCGTAGATCTCATTATTGGTAACACTGTTCTGCGAGCGATTGTTGACACCGGCGCTGAGATTAATGCAATTCCATATGAAGTGTATTTAAAAGATTTTGTTTCTTGTAAATTGGAAAGATGCGATATTCAATTGTCAGGATATGACGGGAAACGGTTAAATATTGTAGGTAAAGTTAATTTAAGTGTGTTATTTTTAAATAAAAGTGTAGATACGCAGTTTATAATAATTAAAAACGGTAATTCTACGATTGTTGGTAGAAATTTTTTACAAGTTTTCGGTATCGGATTAAGTGGAATAAATTCGGTAAATACCAGTGAGACTAGTTGTGATAATCAATTAAATTTTCGTGATAGTTTAAAGAAAAAACATGCTCATGTGTTTTCAGAAAAATCGGGTAGGCTTATAGGTTATGAAGCTAACATCGAAGTTATTTCGGAGTTCAGGCCAAAGTTTGTGAATCCAAGATCGTTACCTTTTAGTTTACGTGGAAAGGTAGAGGAGGAATTAAATAAGATGTTACGTGAAGATATAATTGAAAACGTAGAAATAAGTGATATGGCTAGTCCGATTGTTGTTGTAAAAAAGAAAGACGGTTCAATTAGAATTTGTACTGATTTTAAAACCACATTAAACCCTATGTTAGCGAAGTTGAAATATCCATTGCCTCGTATAGAAGATTTAATTTCATCTTTAAATGGTGCGAAATTTTTTGCTAAAATAGATTTGCGTAATGCTTTTGGTCAGATTTCGTTGAACGAGAAGTCGAGAAAATTATGTGTGATAAGTACGCATGTGGGTTTATTCAGGTATAAAGTGTTGCCTTTCGGTTTGACCACAAGCCCGGCTATATTTATGCAAGTTATTCAGGCGGTAGTAGGTAGACTTCGTAACGTTCGTATATTTCTAGATGATATTTTGTTGTTTGGAAATTCTGAAGAGGAATTATTCTCTATTTGTGAATCTGTACTTAGCAAGTTAAGTGATTGTGGATTAACTATTAATGAAAATAAGTGTTCTTTTCTAGAAACTGAGATAGAATATTTAGGTTTTAAAATTTCGCGGAAAGGAGTTATGCCTTTAGAAAATAAAATCTGTGCGATTACTCAAATGGCAGTACCGAAAAATGTTTCAGAACTTAGGAGTTTACTTGGGGTTATTTCATATTATAGAGCTTTTGTTCATAATATTTCAGGTATTTTGTCTCCATTGTATAACTTGTTAAAAAGGGGAGTAAAATATGTGTGGTCTGAGGAATGTAATATTGCGTTTTTTTTTTTTTTTTTTTTTTTTACATGAGCTCCACACAGGAGGCCCTGAGGAAAATAATTTTCCTCAGGGCCTATGTCATCTTTGGGGATGCTGTGTGTAGGGTTTTTTTAAGGAAAGGAAGGAGAGGAGAGTTCTGGGAAGGAAAAGGGTTTAAGGGGTGGGTAGGAATCTGGGGTTCAGTATGTCCTGGTCATCCGCCTCCAAGACCTAGACAAACCTCACCCCATGAACCCGGGCACCCCTGCTAAATCACCAAACGTAGCGAACCACTTGGGGTGATCTGTGGCAGAGGTGTTGGTTATCCAATAAAGGTTCCCGGGGCGGCGGTACCCATTCCCGCCTCCCGTTTGAGCGAGTTAAGAAACTGCTGACGTCAGATAATATTTTAGTGCATTTTGATCCTAATTTACCAATTAAACTTATTTCAGACGCATCTGAAAAAGCGTTATCAGCGGTGATTTGCCATGTATATGATAATGGTTTAGAGAGACCTATCGCATTTGCTAGCCGATTATTGTCAGAAACAGAATTAAAGTACTCTATTTTAGATAAGGAAGCGTGTGCTATAATTTTTGGGTTGAAGAAATTCTTTCAGTATTTATACGGCAATAAATTTGTTTTGGCTTGCGACAATAAATCGTTAGTACACATTTTGAACACGGATAAGCAAGTACCTGTATTGGCCGCTAACCGTCTGCAGAGGTACGCCCTAATACTCCAGACTTTTGACTATAGTATAGAGCATATTAAGTCAGGTGATAACAAAGCGGATTTCTTATCACGAATGCCGATTAATAATAAGGATAATTTAGATGTGTGTAGCGACGATATTGATGCT
The DNA here is from genome assembly GCA_917880885.1 of Limnephilus marmoratus. Classification (NCBI taxonomy): domain Eukaryota; kingdom Metazoa; phylum Arthropoda; class Insecta; order Trichoptera; family Limnephilidae; genus Limnephilus; species Limnephilus marmoratus. The sequence continues at coordinate 28,636,672 of OU862916.1, forward strand.
AGCGATTATTTTTTAAATTATATTGATTCTTTAAACGTGAATACGGTTGAGTCAGAGTTTGTGAACATAATCGAGTCAGAAACAACATTAAATGCGGAAACGATGAAACAGTTTTCGATTAATGATGTAAATATAGCGAGCATTATCGAGTTCACAGCAAATGGTTGGCCGGATAAAAAGTTCTTAAAGGATGATTTATTGAAATTCTGGTATTTTAGGGATAAATTATCGACTTATAATTCATGTTTATTTTATAATAATAAATTTGTAGTTCCAAGGGAATTAAGGGAAATTATATTGAATTTTTTACATCAATCACATTTAGGCATTGTAAAATCGAAAAGTCTTGCTCGAAATTATTTTTTTTGGCTCGGAATGAACAATGATATAGAAGTAACTGTGAAACAGTGTGCTCGATGCATGGAATGTTTACCTACTCCATGTAAAGTTGAGTTGGCACCTTGGCCAATCAATGGGTTAATCTGGAGTAGATTGCATATCGACTTCATGGGGCCGTTGGGAGGTCATAATTTTTTAATTATTGTTGATGCAACTACAAAATGGATAGACTGTCATGTTGTAAATAAGGTAGATTCGTTTTGTACAATAAAAGTTTTGAAAAGATTATTTTCTATGTTCGGAATCCCGGAACAAATTGTAAGTGACAATGGTACAGCTTTCACATCGTCAGTTTTTAAGGAATTTTGTCATAATTATAATATAGAATCATTGACTTCAGCTGTACAGCATCCTGCTTCTAACGGTTTAGCTGAAAATGGGGTTAAAACAGTGAAGAATTTTTTGAAAAAAATTATGGTAAATAATAAATTTCCTACTGATTTTGAAGATAAACTTTTGACGTTTTTAGTTGATATTAGAAATACGCCTTCAATATCTACGGGCATTGAGCCTAGTACATTAATGTTGGGTAGGAAGATTAGATCAATTTTTAATACGATTATTCCAATAGTGGATAATGTTGAGAGTCAAGGTTTTAAAGGAATTGACAACACGGTTAAAAACAAAATGTTATTGAGCCAGCATAAACAGAAAAAGTATTATAGAGGAAGAAAATTTAAAAAGTACTTTGAGGTTGGTTCTAAAGTTTTAACCAGGGATTTAAGAAGTAATGATAATAAATGGATTTTAGGAAAAATTTTTAAAAGATTGGGGAATAGGATTTATTTAGTTAAAATTATGTCTACGGGACAAATTTGGAAACGCCACCATGATCAGATTTCAGAGAGGAAGGTTAGGTGGGGGGAGTGTGATAGGTCTGATGATTTGCTGGACCTGGGTCCACTCTCGGATGTGGACATGACCAAATTTCCTAATTCCTCTAATTTTTGCAGGTCACCTATACCATGGGAGGGGAGGTTACGCCCTCGAGGTCAACGCCCACGCTACACGTGAAGAACAAGAATAATTACATATACTATGGAATGGAAATATTTAGATATTTTGTTTTGTATAAATTTATGAATAAAGAAATGTATGTAATTAGGTTTTAAGTGTGGGGGTGTGACGTATGTGTATGAGGGTGACGGCATGAGAGCGAGATAGCGAGTATGGGAAGTATAAAAGGGATGTACCGCTATTGAGCGCTCTCTCCATATTAATCTGGCAACCAATAAACATTTTAACATTAACAGATGTTATATTTACTACCCGATCCAAGACACCACAATTTGTAACCACGGTTATTTTATTTTTTTAATACCGATTGGTTTCGCTCAAGACAAGCATCATTAAAGGGCCGCAACCCGAATTTCTACCGATTTCTTACACATCTCCCTTAAACACGTTAAGTTTTAAAGCTCTTAAAAAATATATATATATGTTATTCTTGAAGATAATATCTAGACTTTGCCCGCGCCGAAACGTAAATTATATAAAATTCCAAAAACTATTTTACCTAAACACATTTGTTTCAGTTATTTTACAAGTTATATGTATGAAAAAATTCACAGTGTTTCTTTAAATGATGTTTAAGACAATGCCCGCGAAATTTTTGCTCTGTTTTAAACGAGTCGTGTTTTATTAAACATTTTCGCAATTTTCGCATCGATTTTGTCGCTGTAAATGTTTGCGCTCTCCTCTAACATTCGTAATTTCGTATCTCTCCATCTTCTTCTTTTCTAGCCCAGTTGCGGAGTCTTAAACTTACAAACAAAGTTATTGTTTTATTTCAATTAAAATAGTTTATTAAAATAAAAAAATAAAATGTAAAATGCGAAGCTATAGCGCTTGTCTAAATGCGTTTAACATTTTGTAATAATTTATCGCACAGACATCAAAAAGTGAAACAAAAAATTTGAAGTGTAATTTTGTTTTGCTTTCACCAAAAAAAATAACACAAAACTTTCGACGCTGTTGACAACACTCGGTCACTTTTGTAAAAAATCAATGTAACGAATTCTAAAAACCATCAAAATTATTTTTTTAATTCAATATCCATATATAAATATATTTTTTTATAAAAACATGTAATGCGGCTATTAAGTAATGGCTGTTACACCTTTCACTTAAAAATATATATTAGGTTACATTCCCAATATGGTAAAAATATTTTTTTCCTGAAAATCGAAATTCCGACTCGGAACGAGTCTGAAATGCGACTCTGGAAGTCTTCGAACAGGTAAAATCGATTTCTCCGCACAGAAGGCCAGAACCATAAAGCGACATAATCTGGGTGTGGGTAGGTGCCTCGAAACCATATAGCCTGTATGGCGTCAAATATTTTTCTTCTCGGGCACCTCCCAATAAAGTAGTACATGGAATAGTTGTTAAGAATGTACGAGAACGTGTGGCGTAGAAGTGTGGAGGAGTAGTAAGAGGTAGTAAGGGGTAGTAGAGGTGTAAAGGTGCGTAGGGGCTTAGAGAAGTGTGTAGAATCAAATACAAATAGGCTTGTGTCTCAAGAAGCCAGCGGTGTCAACTAATTTCTTTGAAACTGGAATTTTCCAAAAATTCTATCAATAATTATCACCCCATACTTAATTCAAATCATCAAAAAATACCAGTTCACGTATGGCGTCGTGGATTTAATTTGTATACCAATCCACAGTTTTATTCCGAGATTGACGGAATTTTACACAATAGAAAATTAAAATAAGAAAAAAAAATTATAGGTAAAATTAATTAAAAATAAATTATAGAAACATTGAAACTATTTTTTTATTGAAGGATGTGAAAATAAAAGTCAAACAGACTTCATGTAATAATTCATAACACTTTATACTATAAATTTATATTTAAATATTTATTATTATTAAAATATGTACAAAGAAATGCGCATTACAAATTCATCATCATTCTGAACAGATCCATTGCCAATTTTAGGGTCAGAAGCAAATATACGGCACAGAGTTTTGGCGGCCGGGCGGAAAGATCCGCGAGCCACAAGGATGGCCAAACGAAGCATCGGCGTCGTAGCGTCGTTCCGTGCAAGAGCGTCGTCCCGTCTCGCCGTGATAGAGTGGGTTTTACCCCCCTGGGCGGGCCAAAAGAAGTTTCACATTAAAAATTGAATGTCTGTGTTTGATTTCGAAAAACTCTGTAGAAAGGCCGGACATTGCCGAGGAATTTATCTAGTAAACATTTAAAAAAGAGTGTCCCGGGAGCGTATTTCCAAAACCTATACCGGTTCAATTTACATTTTCAATATCAAAATTAAAATATTTAGAAATTAAATTATCAATTTCTAATACACAAATTGAAAAGATTATTTTATCTAGTTTTTAGAACACTTTTTGTTTTCGCAAAGCGATAAAAAATAACCAGTATAGAGGTGTATTTACAATATATGGGAATAATATCTAAATTTAAATATTTAAAAATAAAATTCTTAATTTCTAATTTACACATTAGAAAGAATATTTTATATGGATTTTAGAACATTTTTTGTTTTTGTAAAGCAATAAAAAATAACCAATATAGCGGTGTATTTAAATTGTCGCCACCGCGACTGAACCGGTAAAGGTTTTGTAAATACGCGTCCCGGACGGTATGGCTTTGTTTTTATCCAAATCTGTGGTTGTGTTCAAATATTTTGTAATATTGCACACTCAGCTTTTAAAACAAGAGAATGGTCACTGTCTATATGAAATTTCGAAATCACCATCCTCTTTTCCCAGCCCTTAGCCCTTACTTCTTTGTGAAATTTTGCACATCTGACGAAAATATAGGAAAATTATCTGATTAAAAAAAAATGATTGCGTAAAGCCTTAGCAATGCCGGGAACTTCAGCCAGTCATAAATCTATCTATGGTTATTAAGACTGCAAGAACATGGCTATTGTGGTTAATATTTTTTGAGTGATAAATGAAAAAGCCATCACTCAAAACCCAGATTACAAATTGTATGCAAAAAATTATCTGCAATTCTTATCACATAGCTGGTAGCGGATTTGTAATACCTGACAATTTGATGGAATTTCCTGAATCTTTTTTTCCCATCTCCTTCCTCTTTCCACTCCCTTCAGTCTCACAACATACCCAATACCATGATCTACTGGCTCCGGCCAGTTTTTTCAATATTCACAAAATCAAGTTAAGTTTTTAATCATGGTCGCTTCGAGCAAATTATACATTTGAGCATTGCAGAATTATTGTTAGTTACCTATCTATTTGACTTTTAAATAGGTAGCACATAAGTTTCAACTTCCTGGTTCCTACGTCTTTGGAACCTCAAATTTTGCTATTGTCATGAATGAGAATTAAGAATGTGTGAAGGGCTACGAGTAAGGTAAGGTTAGGTTGTTATGTTAAACAGATCTGCTTATTATGCAAAGCCAAGGATAGTAGAAAATACTTTTAACAAGGTTAACTCATACGGGCCTTTGTCGAAAAAAAAACTCGTCTGGCCACTTTTGAAATTTCGAACGCGTGACGTAGCTTGAAGTAAAAGACTGTCACTTGTATTGCAATTAATTCAAATCTCCCAGTGGAACATGGACTGCAAGTTTTAGCCAAGACACGAATTTTTAGCCAATCACAGCTCTATCCTCTCGATGAGCAAACCTTGTGAAAAGCATTTTCAATAAAATTGGCACATATTTAGCACAGTTTAGCACATATCTGAGTCTGATTATACTCGTAAGAGGAAAGTGGAACATGAACATGATACTAGGTTAACAAAGAATGAAGGAATGCTTGTTACAAAATATAATAATTACTACGGACGGCAAACCCAGGAATGTAACGTGACAAAAATAGTTAACATGTTACCAAGTAATATATAAAATTGCGATTCTATAAATAGTTTGAGATATATGCTGAAACAATGGTTATTAAATAGAGATAGTTTATATTAATTTATGTGTGTTAATTGTGACAATCTGTACAGATATAGTAATAATATCACTTACGTATGTTTAAATTGTAATTGAACATTAACATCCTGTTGACAAACTGCTTTATTGCGGTTTAATGGGATTGTACCTTAAAAATCAATAAAAAATAACAAAACGATACTTGATGCATAAAAAAACTGAAATGTATTCGAATAGCTTTATCAGGGCTGTGCTGAGAAAAACAACAACTTTTTCCCTCGAAGTTTGAATTCAAGATGTTTAGGCCCAGAATAACATCTACTCTGCTACCTCTCTGCCAAGTGGGTATATAATCAAGTACGACATAATAGTATACTCGTATTATACCTAATATCGATGAGTATGTTTTCTTCTTGGAGAGCAAACACTATGTCAGTAGGTACCACCCACTTGACAGGGCGAATTTTCTTTTTTCTCATTTCAGTTGGTGCCCTGAAATTGACAGCTCTCTTTTGGCGTCCGCGCATTTTCGGGCATAAATAGGCGCCTCAGCCAGGCGCTATTGTGCTAACGAACAACTGGCGGCGGTAATCTTTAACGAGCTTCTTTCTCAGGGCCGCCGGATATCCGGCCTTTTTATTATATTGTCAAATCGTATATTTCTAAAAAGTAAGGCAATTTAAATCGTATTGTGGATTGTGGTAGGGAAAGGGAAGCTTTGATTAGTTCTAATGGTTCTATTGCGTTTCATTTTAAGAGATGAATGAAATTAATATGACGGTTCATTTCATTATTTGATATATTCAATATTTGTGTCAGAAAGGTGATTATATTTGAATAGTAGGTATTCCTTTACTTCTTTTTTAATGCAAGTTTTGCTGAAACTAGAAAGCTATACAATTTTTAAGATAATTTTATATTCAAATGAGGTTTTTTGTAATAATTGCCGAACGTCTCAAAAACGGTATTTTTTTGCCCCGTTTATTTTCAAATTCGAAAAAATACGAGTAACATCGAATTTCGACAATAAAAAAAATCACTTACCCTTTAAATATGTTCTTACATTGGTGGGTTTTGATCGGTTTAACTTGTATAATCGATGTCATTTATTGTCTTCACGTAACTGTCCACATAATGTTTATGTGATGAAATGGCAGAGATGTGAATTTACAAACTTTGGGTTAGGTATTTTGAGGTGTGTAATTCAAGTGAGTTTAATTTAAGTTGGTTTATTTCCTCCTTGTGTAATTTTACACTTATGTAATTTCTTCCTTACATAATTTCATCCTTGTGTAATTTCTTCCTTGTGGAATTTCAATCATGTGTAATTTCATCCTTGTGTAATTTCTTCCTTATGTAATTTTATCTTTGTGTAATTTCAAACAAATTAATTTTATTCTTTTGTAATTTCATGTGTTATTTCACGTGTAATTTCATCCTTGTGAAATTTCTTCCTTGTATAATTACATTTTGTATAATTTCATACTAATGTTTTTTTTCTTGTGTAATTTCAACATTGTATAATTTCTTCTTTGTGTAATTTTCCTTTGAAATTTAAATTTTTGTAAATTTATCCTTGTGTTATTTCATACTTGTGTAATTTCATCCTTGTTTATTTTCATTCTTTTGTAATTTCTTTCTTACGTAACGTCATCCGTTTATAATTTCATCCTTCTGTAATTTTTCCTTATATAATTTCATCCTTGTGTAATTTCGTCATTGTGTAATTTTCTCCTCGTGCAATTTTTCCCTGTGTAATTTCATCCTTGTGTAATTTCTTCCTTACGTAATCTCATCCTCATGTAATTTCATCCTTGTGTAATTTCTTCCATGTGTAATTTTATTCTTGTGTAATTTAATCCTTGTGTATTTTAATCCTTGTTTAATTTCGTCCTTGCGTTATTTCTTCCTTGTGTAATTTCCTCCTTGTACTTTCTTCCTTGTGAAATTTTGTCGGTGTGTAATTCTGGAAGTGAAAATAAACGGCTGTATAAATTGCACACAACATCTACATACATTATCGAAATTAATTGCTCTTCTTTATTCTATGAAATTTAAAAAAGAACACTTCGATCAAGTGTTACAACTTAGTTTAATTTTTATTCTATTGATAGTACTTAAACTGTGCCCTTCACACCATGTCCAATTCGCCACCATTTAACCCATATTACCATATAAGCATACTGTTTAAAAATTTTTGCGCATAGTCGCCTTTATTATTCATCTGTATTTTTTAAACCTTTTCTCCTGAAAATCTCCGCCCCGAGCCAGGGTTAGCTGTTGTAGATTCGAAGTTCGCTTGCATTTCTTCCCGCCGTAAATACTCCAGGCCTCCCACCCCGTGTACACCTGAGTGCTGGTTACTTACAACTTAAAGGCCATTGAAAATAAAATTCCCGGCAAATAAAAACACTCTCTTTGATGGGCACTACTCAGAGGGGTTAAAAAATACTCCATTAACGCGTCGTAATGAGATCTTCACCGTTTTAAAATAAAATAAAAATAAATTTCATCCATTTGAGCACCTTTTTCCTGGTGATTTCGCCGGATAAATCTTCAACCTGCAAACTGCAGCTCAACTGTTCTCGTACTAGTCGTGTGTGTGGGTTTAGAAAGCCATACGTGCTAGGTCAGGGGTCGGCAAACTTATTAGCCAAAGATCCAAATACGTACATTACAACGATTCAAAAAAAAAATTGGAAGCCAAAACTGTTTGTTGATTTAGCTCACATTTATTATAATTTTAGCACTTCATTAAATTACGCTGAATAAAACTTGATTTCTTACTTAATAAAGATTTTATTCAAAGATAAAAAATCGTATGTAATAAGGAATCCATAAATTTAAATCGTGACAATGACTGACAAACACTTAAAAGTGAACAATGTCCTTGCATCTCCATGAAAAGTTTGAGTGAGTCAGGTTTGTATGTTGTTATTCTTAATTTTTGACACGATTCCATCAATAAGATGACTTCTCATTTTACTGTTGATAAGGTTCATGTTTGAAAAACATTGTTCGCATGAATATGTTGAACCGAAAAGGGAAAGACCACAAGAGTCAGGAATACTCTTCCAGGCGTTGAAGATGATCATGTCTTCCTTCTCCAGGACACCTAGCATGGTCGATCGATAAAGGTTTTATCGAAAATGTCGGTAACTTGTCATCGCTCCCGAGCACGAATGCAAGCCGCTAACGAACAAACAATAGTTCACAACGATTAAGAATTCCTACTTTATTTGACGTGAAGTGTTATTTGTTCGTTAGCGGCCTGCAGTCATGCTCAGGAGCGATGACAAGATACCGACATTTTCGATAAAACCTATATCGATCGACCATGCTAGGTAGTCAGGTCTTTCAAAACAGACCACTTGTGTTGTAAATTACATTTGTTCTTCTCCAATATTTCAAAATCAACACAAAGACGTTCAAATTTAGAGCTCCATATTTCCTATTTTTTAAATTTAGCAATTTTAAATTCCTAAAACCTGCTGAGAAATGCTTCCCTCATATTTAAAATGGTTGTTTTAAAATGGTGTTTGTCAATGGAGGAATTATTTTCTTGACGATATTTTAGCAGACTCGGAAAGTGAAACAATGTTTCCCTTTCAAAATCTTGAGCAAAAAGAGATAATTTCTTTACGAATAATATGACTTCTTCTAACATCGAAAGATTTAATGAAACGCGCGAGTCTCCCTCGAGCACTTCCTCGGCGTGTCTTGCGCGTCTATCCTGTTGTCTATTAAAAAAATAACTTAATTTACGCTAAATACTTAATATGGGATTTAGAAAAGAACGCTTGGGTAGATTAGGCATATAGATCGAATGTACGAAGAAACGAAAGTAAATTTTCAATTTGGGAGGCGGATATTGATACCGCCGCCCGGGAACCATTTATTGGATAACCAACACCCCTGCCATAGGTCACCCCGAGTGGTTCGCGACGTTTGGTTACTTAGCAGGGGTGCCCGGGTTAATGGGGTTAGATCTGTCTAGGTCTTGGAGGCGAACGCGTCTGCCCACCTACTGCGTGGCGGACCGGATCAAGAGGGACTGGTTGAGGGAGACCTTTTGACCTCTCCAGCCGAACCCTCTCGATTCATCGCCTTGCACCGCAGTGAGAGGAATGGATTCATACGTCTGTCACTCCTGAACACACTAACCCCCAGATTTCTACCCACCCCTCATACGTTTTCATTCCCAGAACTTCCTCTCAACACAGTTTCCTCAAAGATGATGTAGGCCCCAAGGGAAATTGTTTTCCTTAGGGCCTCCTCTGTGAACTAACTAACTAACTAACCGTCACGCCGTTTCCCCGCAGGGGTAGGCAGAGAGGACGGACCGCCAAACAACTCGGTCTTGGCACACACTCTTTGCCTCACTCACATTTATAAATCGTCTCACACATTTTCTTCTATTATTCTGACTTTTGACATGGCCCGACTCAAGTATCTGATTCACTTGATGGTGCCATGTCTTCCTCGAGCGTCCCCGACTTCTCCTACCATTCACATTCGCGTCGTATATTCTTCTTACACTACTTTCTTCGTTCATTCGCTCTACATGCCCAAACCATCTGAGGATCCCTTTCTTAATCTTACTCATTATGCTTACATCAGCCTTACATTCTTTGCGGATATCCACATTTCTCACACGATCATACATTGTTTTACCACACATACGTCTCAGGGATCTCATTTCAACAGCATTCAGCTTACTTTCATCCTTCCTCTGCCAGTTCCATGCCTCACTGCCATACATCAGGGTAGGTACCAGGACTCCTGTGTGGACCTAAAATTAAAAAAATAACTAAAATAAAAAAACTTATAAAATACATGACGTCGGATACAATTCAGGAAACTGTGACGTGATGAAGTGAATCAAATACTTGACTAAGGCCATATACAAGACGATGTATGAATGCGGAAAAAGAAAGTAATGTATGTCAATCTTCTCTGCCTACCTCTGCAGTAAAATGGCGTGCTGGTTAGTTAGACAGTACCTACGTTTTATAATATGCTTTGAAAAATCCATTTATTTATAAAAATGCGCAATGGAAGAAGAAAAGTTATAATCTTATGCGAAGTCTGCTTAGTGAGAATAGTACATTTTTATTCTTTAAAAACACGTCTGAAGCACATTCTTTCATGATAAAAAAATTTCAGTAACAATAAGTTTTCATAATACTCACGTGTGCAAGTCTCAATTATATTAATTCGTGTTACCAACATTATAATATTTTCCCGCTCCGCACAAGCGCCTCCCGAGTCCCGAGGGACTGTTTAGCAAAATGCCATTATTGTTCGCATATGCTAGAAACTTTCCTCTTTTACATATTTTCCTCTTTGTAAAGGAGCAAGCAAACGTGCATGATTATTTCATGCTCCCATTACAAAGAAAGCGCTCAAAATTCCAAGGAACGTTTAGCGATTCTATTCGTATCTCAAAACGCACATGATGCATTATTAAGTAATGCAAAATCATGTAATTTTGGTTTGAAAATTATGTCGCTTAGAAATATTTTAGAAGCTCCAATTAAATATTGCAAGTAGAACAAACGTTTGCCTTTGAAATAATCCCGTATTTTTTGATTGCCTTTTTATAAACCTGGAAATAAATAAAGTGTGAGAATGGTTTTGGTGGTACTCCTGCTTTTCAAATATGCAAGAGCGAGACGGCAGATACAGGATATAAAAGGTGATGTTTGGTACTGCTCGCTCTTCTTTAGCTCCGACAACTCTATTAGCTAGCACTTAGCTTTAAAACACATACGTGTCAATATTGTGCAAATAAATAACCAACTTTACCACGCGCTTTTCATTAAGATCAGCAAGATCTCATCTTACGCTTACACCAATAAATAACAGTCTATATAACATAAAGTATCGGATCAATGAAAACCGCTTTTAAGTTCAAAATATCTAATTACGAACCCTTTGTCGGTTATAGTTTTAATGATTGTGTAATGATTGTGTAAAGATGGTGTAATTCTTTAAAAAATGATCGTAAAACATTTAAATATTTACTTACTTACATATGACATTGACGTTTTGTATGGGAGGAACATAAAGACGATTTTTTTTTAAATATGATATATTTATTTAATCAAAGTATGTACCATTGCTGTCTGTGCGCTTTTGCCAACGCATAGGTAGTTCATCGAACCCTTTACTAAAAAAACAATTCGGACGGGAATCAATAAAATCTTTGAAGGCGGTTTTGGGGCGGCCCCATCGGAGTTGAATTTTTTCCCTTGCAAGAAGTTATTCAAATTTCGAAAAAAATGGTAATCTGTTGGGGCAAGGTCCGGAGAGTACGGTGGATGTCTTAGACATTCCAATTGAAGCTCCTCTAATTTGGTAGCCGTCTGTTGTGCAGTGTGTGGTCTAGCGTTATAACGCGCGTTTGTTGATTTGTGGTTGTTTGCGATAGATCCGCTTCCACAATAGCCTTCAATTCTTCATTATCATCTTTGGTCTCCGGCCGTCAACGGGGCTTGTTCTGCAGGTCGAAATTTCCAGAACGAAAACGTTGGAACCAAAAACGCACTTTGTTTTCTTTTGCGGCACCGTCGCCATACACATCATTAATCCTTCGAGCCGTTTCTGCAGCACTGGTGCCACGGTGGAACTCGCACTCGTAAATAACGCGATATTTCGAGTTTTCCATTTTGTAAACTAAGTGACGCAAAGAGAAAATACAATTATGGAAATAAATTATAATGGAAACAAATGAATTATAATTTTCGAAACACAAATATATGATTAAATAGCTGTATAAATTTGAATTTGGAATTCCAAACCAAAGAGAAGATATTTGAGATCAAAGTTGCCAGTACGGCAAAACGCCAATTTCATATGTAAGGACCTAATATTTGTGCCTGAGCTTTGCAAAATAAAATAAAAAAGCTTTTTAGCGGTGTTTTTTTCTTGAATAAATCAAAACGGGTGGCTGGTGTCAAACGGGAATTTAAATCTTGTCTTTATTGTTTGCGGCCCGATCTCGAATTTCATAAGATGTGTGCATCGTCTTAATTTATAATTAACGAAATCAAACATAGGAGTATGAAAGAAAATAAAGACGATCTGATATGCTTTTTTATAATTAGTGTAATGACCAAGAAATTAGACTTTGTTTATATTGTTGTGAGCAAAGTTGAATAATCTAAACGCAGAAATAAAAAAAACAACCCTTTACTTTGTAGCTACTTTAAAGGGTAATTTGTACTTAAACATAAAATTGTAATGTTGGACTGAATAAAATATTAGAATATCCGAAATGATGATGAAACTTTCAAACCTACAGAAAAGTAATAACATATTAAATACCTTTTTTAGGGCCGTAAACTAAAAAGTTTTGGGTCGTGTGAACTGCGTACGGTATTTCAACATAAAACGCGACATTAATGTATGCTTTTGCGCTCAAGGTGCAGAAATTATTATTTAAATGTCCTTTTTCGGTTACTTACACAAAAAATCCTTTTGCATCAGATTGCGAAAGATGAAATTGACTTAATAGGTACCTAATTATTTTAAATTTTAATATGTTCACCCGAAGAATGTTTCCATTCCCAGCATACTAAGAAAAGTACTAAAATACTGATATTTGGTCTCCGTGTAATTTGTACACAAATGAACATTTTTTCCTGTGCGAGTTAATAGCATAATATCAGTAAAAATTCAACAAACTTGTCGCAATCTTTTTTTGCTACGTAGATAGTGTCTTTTAAATTCAACCATTTTTATTTAAAAGCGACATTTGACTTTTCTGCAAGTCTAGGATGATTTTTTTTTTAAATTAAGCGATTTGCGATTGAATGTCTCTAATATCCTCTTCATTAATTAAATATTACAAATTAAGGTTTTACACATTAAGTTTAAAATAAAAATAAAAATAAATCCGTTACTTGCGGAAATGTCAACAGACGTCACATATTAGTAAAAATGGATACATTTATTCAAGACACTATCTAGGTAGCATTTAGTTCGAGTTGAATCTTGAAACCATACATAAAGAATTATAAAAAATGAAGTAATGTTGGTAGTTCCTTGTCGAAGTATGATACAGTTAAACATGACCGAATCGGAAAGGGTCACATTAGCTCAATGGTAGGGCACCGTCCCAGGCAAAGGTTCTGGGTTCGATTCCTAGATGTGACCGTATCTTTTTCTGAATTTTCTGTTTCAGATTTTAGATTGAGTGTCGCTAATTAAATATTGACTTCATTAACCTAATTAAAGTCGTTGACATCGATTGTCCGTGATCTTGCAGCCAAACAGAATATGAACTATCTTATTATAAATTCAGTGTTGAAATTGTAATCGAATGGCTTATCTATTATAATTTACATCAATGGTCACGCTCTTTTCGGGTATCATTGTTTTAATTCCCAAATGAATCGATGATTTATTTTTTATTCGCCGAAGCCATAATTTTTGGAGAGATCCCAAACTAAGCCCGAAGTCCGTCCATTATGTTGTTCACTGGGAACCGAATTGAGGCAAATACGATAAATATTTATCGTTTGAAAAATTTTAAATCAAACCATGAGAAATTTTTTTGAATTTTTAGGCTTCCGAAGCTGGCTTAATTTTTTTGTTATTTATAATATTTAAACAAATTATTGCTTAATTAACCCTTGGAGGAGACACGTTTTTCACGGCCAAAGTATTTTCGTTATTTGTTTTTGGGGTGTTATGACGTGTTGCGCTACCTCCTTTTTTAGCCAACGTTTCTGACATTGGAGGACCCACCACTTTTTTATTTTTTTTTTACAGTAAATACCGCACAAGAATCTCAACTGCTCCCGTCTGGAGCCAGTGAGACTATGGCATCCCCAATTGGGGTATGTTGTGAGGCTGAAGGTAGTGGGGAGGGGAAGGAGGTGGGGAAGAGGAAGGTTGAGAAGTACCTGGCTATTCAGATCTGGTCACTAAACACGGCTAAAGCCATTTTCAAGCAACGTTTCAATTTTGAATGGTGGTCTTACACCAGGGCGATACTAATAGTATCTTCCACTCTGGAACATGCCGCAAATATACCACTTCCCGCCCTGGTATAGGTAACAGATGGTTACCCCTTCAAGGCTCTTGCAAGGACTCAAATTTTTTTGGTAAAAACGAAATTACATTTGATAACGAAACTAGACCTCCAATGTCCCTGCATACGTTGTTAGTAAGCAGTATGCAAGTGATTAGCGGGAAATACAGATACAATATGTGTTAGTTTGACAAAATATAGACAAGACAATGGGACAGGTTGGTGAAAGTCCACGAGGTGGCAAGCGCTGGGTGGTTGTATCCAGCGTATCCTACAAGCACCTGTTTTGGAGGAAGACACAGTAGATAAGTAACAAGGGCATAGCAAATGGTTGGGAGTCCTCTCCAATCGATTGGCAGTCCCAGCAAGAATGCGCATGACATTTCGGACAGCGTTACAATGTCCATCATCAGGAGTATCGAAGAATTAAGGCAGGTGTTCACATTCATTCCGTCCACGTGTAGCTCACACACGGCGCTGAGCCGCTTCCATCTAGCAAAAGGGCAAAATAAAGTGTACGAGCCTTCCCATCAATGTTCAAATAATTGGGCGGGCATCATGCGGACGAAATCATCGGTTTTAACAGATGGAAAGCCTCCGAGTTTCCTCCGGTCACTCATAACATTTTATCTTTTTTTGAACACGTGTTTTGATCATCATAAATCATAACTAACATTGCTTTCTATATAGAAATGTTTTAACATTTCGCAATCAAAATTATTCCATTAGAGAAGTCGCTCAAACGTTGATTATTCGTATTTATTTGAATTATTAAAACTCTTTCAGTCATGAAATTTTTTACTTTAATTATGTAGTATTGGATTTCTGGTCCTTTCATGTAATTGCGAAATTTAATATAGGTGTTATGGGGGCGTTCAAGTATTACCAAACGCAATTTTTGAAGATTTTTGACCCCCTCTCCCCCCCCCCTGTAACGCGCCGTAACGTTTTCCCCCCCCCCCCCCCCTAAACGTTACGTAACGCCCAAGTGACAATTTTTACTTGAAAGTAACAATTAAGTTACGCAAAGTACTGGAAAGTCGCTTAAATACCTTTTTTCTTGTTTTAATCGCTTTTGCGGTAATATATAAAACAAGAGATTTCGAGTACGAAAAGAATTGCCAACTTGGAAGATTTTAATTCCCTAGTTTTTCCCTAGTAACGCTTTGTTCGAACCCCCCCCCCCCCTCCCCCCTCGAAACGCACAGTAACGTTTCACAATACCCCCCCCCCCCCACAAGTGCGTTACGTAAAACTTGAACGGCCCCTATCTTATTTAAATATGTAAACTTTTTCAAATCTGTAGAAAAAAAAGAAAACATTATTATCTTTTGAATGTGGTTTATTATTAATGCCTTACTTATTTTTGTATTTCTTGGGCATTAACTATGTAACAATTTCTAGACATTTTGTTTTGAAAAGTTTTATTTTCTATGTACATTTGTTACTTATTTTTTTTTAATATTTTCTGCTACCGGTTTCGACACATCCTTGTCATTCACTAGCAAACTTACAACTAAAAATTCTATGCACGTACAAAAATGATTAGATTTATTTGTTCCCCCTCCCACCACCCCCACTTATTTAAATCTAATCATTTTTGTACTTGCATCTACCGATTAATATATTGATAAGATTTTTTTCATAACAAGCTTAAAAGCATTAATTGTCTTAGTAATATTCACATTACTAATAGACGTTATTTTACGAGTCATAAACATTTCATCTCGGGTTATGTAATAACAATATAGCCTATTTCAATCCAATGCTCGAATGTGAATAATGCCCTAAATGTAGTGTATAATGCCGTAGAATCTGACGACATAGACTTCTTTATAAATAGCCTCACATTTGTAAAAAACCATGTGCTATTTTTGTAAGCTAATATGACGTCCAAGGCAAATAGAAGAATTTAATTTAAAATAATTTAATTCCTTTCTTAGGCTTTATTGTTATGTCTTTTCCTTATTTCTTTCTTTCTTTTACTCTTACTCTGTAGTATATACTTTCTTTGTTTTAATTTTTTTATGAATTAATGTCCGGGTTAAATCTTCCCCACAGGAAAAACTAAGCCCTTCCATACACTTTTAAATGATCATCTAGTCAATCCACACTATGCATTTGCACTATATAAATATAATAAATACAAAATAATACAAGAACAACATGTCAACCTACCAGAGACCAAACGGGAAAATAATTCACCGACTCCAGATATTTTCATATCAGAGGGCTCGGCTCGGCTAGCTGGGCCGATAAATCCTACTGATCCCTCAATATAAATATTTAAAAAATCTTTCGCAATCCTGCATATATTTAAAATTATTTATATTTGCGTTTTTATATATAAATTCTTTGACTAATAAGCCTAAATTTTGAATGAGAGATAATGTCAGTAGCCGAAATAACAAATAGTAGTATTTTTAAAGTCAAATGCCAAATTCTTTTAATATCATTTCCTAAATCTGTACATGTTCTTATTTTTTCAGAAAAAGGTTTTTGAATATTACAGGAATTTGGAATAGCGACATCAATGATATAAGTTTTCATTTTTTTATTTTGTCATATAAACTATAGGTATCGATTCTATTATGACTAATTGTTCTGTCTGATAGTATAGTTTTATCATAATATTTTTAATGTTTTTATTTTTATTTTATTTATTCATTATTTCACTAGAAGCAACTCCACCTAGTAACAACTAAACCTTTTTGCGCATGCTGAGAACATCTTTAATTTCAGTGATAATATCTAAGCACATCCCAGTGGCAATTTCATTAATGTAATAATTGTTAACGCCCTGTAAATGTTTTGAATTATAAATAAATAAATTTTCTTCATTTATCCAAGATATGTTAAACCAGAATTCATGGATGCGGTACGTACGTCGAGAACGCATAAATTTTTGGAAAACGTGCCCAATTTTCCTTAAAGAAAATAAAACCGTATTATGTTGGTCCGTAGAAGCGTAACTCCAGAAAATAGCAACCCTCAATCCGAATATCGAACATTTTTCAATCAATCCATTGAGCATAGGTTCGTTCACTCTTATCCCCTATCCTTGGAAAATTGTTAGGGAAAACCTCCCCTGTGTACGGTCACCCCAACTGCAACACATTTTACGTACAGCTGGTAAAATATTTCCTCTGCAGCAAAAACGTCAAACCTTGAAATGAAAATCAGTATAGAAGGAAAAGACTTTTCGTGCTGGTGTCTTTACTGAATGAAAAGGTTGAACGTCTCCGGGGTCGGTATAAGAGAAGAGTTGGTAGACGATCGTCACCATAAAAACTGAGTACGGTCCTGTTAGGGACGTAAAAACGAATCAGATTTGAAAGGAATTTGAAAACGAACCATCACACTTATTAAAACACTAAAATAATAATAATAATGTTTTATTCCACGATGTGTGGAGGATAGTGCAATCCCACATAGTTACACAATAAATTTTAAGTAAAAATTACATACCTAAGATCGAAAAAAATAAGTAAATAATAAAAAAATAAAATAAATATACAATTTTGTAGGGCGTGGTCTGGAGTGAGCTCGGGCCCAGCGCTCACTCAGGAGTAGCCTTTGGTGATGAAATTCTGTGGTCACCATAGTGTTACCACCGTTAGCCACATTCTGCCGGCTTGAGACCCAGTGTCTCCTCAAGCCAGCCCTAGATCAGTAAACATTTTCAATTCGCTGCTGTACCTTCTGTATCCTAATACCATTCTGCATGCGTTATATATTGGACCCGGAGTCATTGCATCGAGCTGCTTCGGTCGTGACACCATGTTTCACAAGTATACAGGCCAGTAAAAATGAATTGAACAATGTTTTTGAAGTAAAACTTCTTTACGCACGTTTGACTTGGGGAGTAAGCGTGTCGAGAGCGTCACGAAAAGCGAGGCGAACGGTAGTTGAGAGAGAGATACATGTTAGTGAAGATAAAAAGAGAGAGTGTTACGTTTCGTACATTACTGTAGGGGCAAGAGAAAGAGGTGCGAGCACACATGTTCTTTCTCGCTTTCTCTCATAGCCAGTTACGTTTCGTATATCTAAGACACAGTGCAGGCATATTGTCTGTCTCACACTGTAGAAGCAAGAGCACAATTTCTTTCTCCCTTCCTATCTTATAGATGGAGCTAAAGAAGTTTTACTTCAGTCGTGTGGTCTAAAGCTCACTCGTTTTTTTACATTATTGCTGCATTGGAAGAATCTTCGGGCAATCATTTTGGATAGCATACTGGTAATTCTCCTTTGTGGTTCAAAATCACCGTCTTCAGTGTAAGACGATTCGTGTAAGTTAATTTAGTGGTAAGATATAAGTATTGATTCGTGCACGATGGCACGGAGGTTTAGAATAACCTTGTGGCTACTCTTTACTAAATGAAACGCTTATGGATTTCGATAGAATTATGCCCAATCACCAAACAAGATCCGGTATACACAATTAAGCAATACTCACTGTTGTGTCTCGTAGCTTGATCTTCATTCGGCGGCGGTCATAGGTGTATCCAAGGCGTACGATAAGATTGTTCGGTTATTATAACCACGATATAGTTTGAGTCACGATACGATGAAGCGGTTAACACAAAGCACTCGATAAAGACGACGATATTATAATGTTTCACATTACACGCTTCCGATTGATAGAAAATAACATTTCAGCGTAGAGCGAAATGTCACGTTACGATTTGTTACGATGGTTGTTGATAAACTGGCGATATAGCGGTATTTGACTTAGTCCACCGTATAGGTAAGTACGCTTAATGTGCGGAAGTCCAACTTCTGGATTCCTCCGATCTGTATGGTAAATTGGAACACAAATACCTACGTACAAAATCCATCAGCGTTATGAAACAAGTATATTATGAACAAATAAATCATTTAAATATGTTTAAGGAATATGCTAATTATTTTGATTAAAATTATCTGTAGGTTTGTACCCATTTTAAAAAGCACATAAAATTTCAGGTTTGCAAAACTAACTATAAAACTTCAAATCATAATTACCATGGAGCTTCCTTCTAGAGTGGGATTTGGTCTCCTCCGCCATCAAAATTTCCTTCGATATCATAAGATTTATAAGTAGATATGTATACGTATACCTTATACCTACCTATTTAATAAATAAATAATAAAATAATAAAATAAATCATACATTTAATGTACTTATTTAACTTTTCAAATCGGGAATTATACAATATGTTCAAAGAGGCGTCACTAGCTCAATAACTTTCCTAGAAAGATCCACGCTCGTGCGAATTCTGGCGGGATAAAACTGAACAACACTGCCATCAACTTGAAACACAAACGGAACGTGCATACAGATTACAAAGAGACGAAATGCCAAAAGGTTGAGTTAAAAAGAAATTAAATCAATAATTAAATTTTAGGGTATTTTTTATAGGTTGTTATAATTGCTTCGCGCGTTAAACATCATTCTCAGAACAGGCATTATAATTAGTGAGGGGAGTATTGTTATAAAGAAGCGTTAAAACGTATATAGAATGCAAACATCATCGTCCGGTTCACTTACGTTTACTCCTGACTATGTAAGCGTAATTAAATTTCAATCACCGCAATAAATAGTAAAAAGTTCATACATTTACAACATCCGTCTCAGAAAAGATAATCTTTTAATCATATGTGCCGCGAGATGGCCAGACTCCGAACCAACTACGATATCATCGTCCCGTTCACTGTTCACTGTCCACTCCTTCAGTCCGTTTACTCCTGACTAGATAGGGTAATTAAATTCCGACACCGCAATAAAAAGTTTCGTAAATTTACAACATCTATCTCGCAAAAGAAAATCTTTTTATCACATGTGCCGCGTGGTGGCCAAAGTTCAGCTCGATTTTGCTAAACCAACACCGCAGATGGCATCGTCCCGTTCACTCTCCACTCCTTCAGTCCGTCTACTCCAGACTACGTAAGCATTATTAAATTCCAATCACCGCAATTAATAGTAAAAGTTTCATTCATTTACAACATCCATCTCACAAAAGAAAATCATTTTATCAAACCTGCCGCGTGATGGCCAAAGTCCAGCTTGATTCCGCTGAACCAATCCCGCAGACGTCATCGTCCCGTTCACTGTTCACTCCTTCAGTCCGTTTACTCCTGACTATATCTAATCGTAATAAAATTTAAATAACATTTTAGGAGGCGGGAATGGGTACCGCCGCCCCGGGAACCTTTTTTGGAAAACACCTCTGCCATAGGTCACCCAAGTGATTTGCTACGTTTGGTGATTTAGCAGGGGTGCCCGGGTTCATGGGGTGAGGTTTGTCTAGGTCTTGGAGGTGGATGACCAGGATATACTGAACCCCAGATACCGATCCCTCCGACCTTTTTCCTTTCCAGAACTTCATCTCCTTCCTTTCCTTAAAAAAACCTTCCACACAGCATCCCCAAAGATAACATAGGCCCTGAGGGAAATTATTTTCATCAGGGCCTCCTGTGTAGAGCTCATGTAAAAAAAAATAATAACCACAATTAATAGTAAAAGTGTTTATTTTTTGGATTAACGTAATGCTTATGTCTTCAAATTATTATATTTAATAAATTAAGACAATATTAACGACTCCCAAAAGAAAAATGTTAAACAGAAAATCAGAAAGGATTTGATACATAAAGATAGCAGCCAATAAAAATTTGCGTTGAGAAAATAATAAGATAATTTTGGTAGTTCTTAGACGAAGTATGATACACTTAAAATATGTTCGAAGTGGGTGGAGTCGAATTAGCCCAGTCGTAGAGCAAAGCCCCGGCAAAGTTGAGATCCTGGGACGATAACATGCCACCGAAACTTTCTCTGATTCACATTTTTCGTTTAAGAGAAGTCAATTTTGTCTTCAATGATTAAAATGTAAAAGCTTCTGCATAAATAATAACACCCGTGCTAGATGAGGCGTCATCTAGTGAGGCGGGTAATGTACTTACATATTATGAGCAAGTAAAAAGCTTAATAATGAATTTTTTGTTTCTTTTTTAATTTTCTTTTTATTTCTCTTCTCTACGTTTATATTGTTTATATTATTTTAAAATATATTATTTACATTCATAAGCAACTTCTTATACATATATACCAACATAAATTTAATATATTATCCACCAAGTGTAAAATGTAAGTAAAAGTCAATATAATAGATAAAACAATAATATTCATGTAATAAATCTACTCGTTCTGACTGTCCTAAAACGGGTAAAATCCCTAGTTGGACAGCCAAAGATCATGGTAATATGTAATGTTTTTAAAAAATAAATCAATGCCTCTGGTCAGATTTTCGCCGTGGTCAAAACTGACTCCACAGATGTCATCGTCTCGTTCATGGCTCATTTATTCGGTTCCTATCCTATTATTTTGACCACCTAAGCCTAATAAAATCACAATCTCTCTAAACAAATAATAGCAGAAGCTTACATGCATAATAACAAAAAATATCATTTTACGGTCAAAGATATCCGTAATGGCAAAAGTCCGTCTTGATTCGGCTAAACCAATCCCACAGATGTCGTCGTCTCGTTCACTGTTCACTCCTCCAGTCCTTTTACTCCTGACTGATGATAGTCCCACCGGTATTTTTAGCCCTCTGCCGATTTGCGTATAGCGCCTGGACCCTTGTACGAAACGATTCGAAGAAAATGTCAATGGATGGAGGTACGAATGGATTTTGTTAAAAAGAGGATATTGTTAAATCACGAGCTTGCGTTGACCATAATAATTGCCGTTGGTCGACCCATTTTTACACCACTAAGAAGTGTGCTATCTGCAGTTTTTTTTCTGGGTGGGTCTGTGCTTCCTGATGTCGCCGATATTGTTAACTAATTAACGAATAAACTGCATTAACGTTAAGCGTTTGACGACCTCCGTAGTCCAGTGGGTAAGACTCTTGATTCACAATCCGGAGGTCGCGGGTTCGAACCCGGCATGCGCAAATAAATTTTATTCGATTAATTTGTGTTTTCACAATTAATTCATTTAAAATAATATATAGTATATTTGCGGCATGTTCCAGAGTGGAAGATACTATCAGTATCGCCCTGGTGTAGGACCTCCATTCAGA
This sequence comes from Limnephilus marmoratus, assembly GCA_917880885.1. NCBI lineage: Eukaryota > Metazoa > Arthropoda > Insecta > Trichoptera > Limnephilidae > Limnephilus > Limnephilus marmoratus. Next base: position 28,659,047 of record OU862916.1, read on the forward strand.
ATTGAAACGTTGCTTGAAAATGGCTTTAGCCGTGTTTAGTGACCAGATCTGAATAGCCAGGTACTTCCCTACCTTCCTCTTCCCCACCTCCTTCCCCTCCCCACTACCTTCAGCCTCACAACATACCCCAATTGGGGATGCCATAGTTTCACTGGCTCCAGACGGGAGCAGTTGAGATTCTTGTGCGGTATTCACTGTAAAAAAAAAAAGCTAATGAACGAATATTCAAACTACATTGTTAACCAATACTATTGCACACCTTCAAAAAATCAACTAAACGAACTAATTATTTCCGTTTGCAAACTATTTCCAATAGGTAGAAGCCCGCCGACAGTCGGGCGGACACCATAGCATATCTACTTTATATTTCAATATCTTTGCCACTGAACAAAAAGAAATCATTCCAGTTTCTTTTTCTTTTTTAATACTTTTTGGTCATCCATGTACAGAGTGTTAAGAGACATACCTTACTTGGGTACTTTCCGAGGTCTTTTATTAACTATATGAAATATCTGTGGGTGACTCTGTTTTGTACATAAAACTACACCTGTATTCCAAGAATGATGAAATTTTATAAAATTGACCTTTAAAATAAGAGAAAGGTCACGGTTTACGTGAATTTCAAAAACCATCCTCATCCCAACCCAATCCTAATCCCGTAAATCATAAAGTTATGAAAATTGTACCGTACCATTGTACCGTTGTAATTAGACACATTGTAACCAACACCTCTGCCACAGGTCACCCCAAGTGGTTAGCTACGTTTGGTGATTTAGCAGGGGTGCCCGGGTTCATGGGGTGAGGTTTGTCTAGGTCTTGGAGGCGGATGACTAGGACACACTGAACCCCAGATTCCTACCCACCCGTTAAACCCTTTTCCTTCCCAGCACTCTCCTCACCTTCCTTTCCTTAAAAAACCCTCCACACAGCATTCCCAAAGATGACATAGGCCCTGAGGGAAATTATTTTCCTCAGGGCCTCCTGTATGGAGCTCATGTAAAAAAAAAAAATCATTTAAAGAAAAATACATATAAATTAATCTCGCTTCAAAATATATTTTTGTATCCTATAGTGATTATACTAATTGGCATAGGTAGTTCTTTTTTTAATGAACTTTAAAAAAAATTAACAAACGACATGTCTTGTTCATTTAAACTTTCTTTTTTATTTAAAATTGCTGATTAGTTCGTTTTTCCCCCGTCCCGCGATCCCCCTCCAGAGTTCCCCTCCCCCCTCCCAGGTCCCCCTCCCGCGTTCCCCTTCCACCTTCCCCGCCTTCCCTCTTCCCTTTCTCGCTCCCTCGTCCCACCAACCCTCCTCCCGCGTTCCATATATTCAATCCCAGTACATTCAGTTTTTAAACAGCCCGCGTGCCACCTTTTACAATTTTTATTCAAATTTCCATTTTTCAAGTAGGTATATTAAATTTAGTACCTAACATAGGTACCTATTTAAAATATCTAAAATTCTTTTTCGATTCAAACTATTAGGGGAGTACCTACTTTAAATAAATTTATCAACTTAAAGATTTTCAAAAATAGAATCCTTATTTAACAATCATTGTTTTGTAAAATGTCATTCTCAAACACGCGAACTGAGAAACGTGCGATAGTCGTTTAGGTTAGTAATAGGTTTTCTGAAATTATCCAATACTCTGCGCAATTTTCTTAATGTTTCTCTCCGTAAGAACCATCCTCGTACTTCAAGGAATATTCTAAAAAAAGAATTAGCGAAATCGGTTCAGCTGATCTCGAGATTTGCGCTTAGTACATTAGCGATTCATTTTTATATATAAGATAATAACCTTCCCATTTTAAATAGTTAATAGGTACTTAAATAGTTGGTAGGTAAAGTAATTCAGAAATTAGTTAGTAGGTACTTAAATAGTTGGTAGGGTAAAGTAATTCAGATAAATTCTGTCCCAGTCGTTTGATGTTGAGGAATTTTCTGTTAATGTTTTCTGTTTGGGGGGCTTTGGAATAGCCGATACCCTCTTCGATAAACCTCGATACAGGCTTAGTCCACCTAGTGCGGTTAATAATTGGATTGTAAAACAAAAATAAAATGTGAAGACACAAAATATGTTTTAAGTTTTTGAATCGAACTTTTTTTTCAGAATATGTAGACGAGAATTTATCTACATTGTCCGAAAACAGAATATTTTGTATATAGGATTAACAACGAAAAACACTTGTCACGATGGTACTCAAATCTAAATCATTTCTAAGAAGGTTTTATCTTTCGTTGAAAAATAATTGCTGTCACAATGAACTGTTACTGACAATTTGTCAAAAACAACAAATACACATCCGGTAAACGTTGTTTTGACGAAGGTATTAGAATGATAATATGTCTCTTCATAATTTAAAGCTCATCTCATTATCCTCAAGTCAGGAGGTCTACGACGTACCTTCTTATGTATTTTTTACTTTTTAACGGTGTTAGTGTGAAATTCACACTCCGTAGAAGTGAAACTAAAAAGTCGCTAGATGTCGCATTCTTTTATTTTGCCTGATTATTTTCATTTTCATTTTAATTTGAGATTTGATATTGATTTTTCAAAAATAAAAATGATTATTTTTTTGGGATTTGGTAGGTTTCGAACCTCCGTTGGGCGCTTCATACCGCGGCGCTATTGGAGGCCCGTACATAGTCGTGAATTTACCGCATTATATTAGAACCGAGGACCGTCAAATAATGTTTTTTGTGACGCATTTCCGTTTCATCCGAATTTCAAATAGCTAATGGGACTAAAGATGTTTCTCTTCAACATAAAAATTTAAAAACAAATAAAATAAAAATATGTAGTTATTTAATAATTTTATTCTCCGTTCAAGGTCATCATGCGTCTCGGTTTTAAATCTCTTTGTTAAACATTCATGATAAGATTTACGAGTATTTTATCGATAACACAAAATTATAAACTTTATCTTGATTACTTAAAAAAAAATTAAAAATCAGTATGTTTTTTCCATATTTTAATTTTAATTTTATAATCGCTGAAAAAAACCTTTTTCACTTATTCTACCTATGAAATACTAACTTTATATTTTATATGTTTATTAAGTCTATATTATACTTTGGGTACTTGGAAATTATAGTATTTGGTTTTAATATTACCCACACTCAGGCAGTGCCTTAGTGGGTTTTCGTTTCTTGTTCATACTATTTGTTATTATATATTATGTTATTATATGAATACTATTTGCTATTATACATTATATGTACAAAGAAATGAGAATAAATAAAGTTAAAAAAAAAAAAACTTCTGTCCAATGACACCAAAGAATTTTATTAAGCAACTCTGTTTTCAAATAAACCTCAGCCTATGTTTAAAAAATATATGTAATGTAATGTTATTCCTAAAATGAAGATTTCCATCGCAAGACAAATACTTTGTGAATATATCTCCAGATATACTAATCTTATTTACGGATCTCATCTTCATTATTCTAACCAAACGTAAAGCGATCCACTCACATAAACTCATTTTATTTTCCCGGGTAAACGAATAACCCCTATTTGTTGAATTGCAGAGTTTTCAAGACATACTATATCGGATTTCCTCCCAAACAAGTTAAATCATTGAATTCAGGACCTCCAATCAGACATTCCAACAGGAGCGGAACACATATCAAATTACATTCAAAGGTGAAACTTCTATCTATGCAACATGTAAATGGCACTTTCTGAAGACTATTGTTACAAGGTCTTTAGAGTTCAAGCCAGTTCAAATTGATGGAGAATCGATGTGAATTCGTCAGCTTTATTTTAATTCAGAGGCATGCCGAAGTTTATTCTTCATTTTACTAAACACGTAAAACAATAATCTGTTTGTCGAGGGAAGCAAAACTAGCGAACGGTGTTAGCAATTTTTTTCGGAAATTTTAACGTAAATGTTTTTAGCTAAGCCTCTTATTTGCTTTATAAACTATGGCACTTTAATAAAAACATCTCTCTCTTGTTTTATCATTTTGAAGAAATCTATTACTAAAATATAAAATATTCCAAAAATAAGAGATTTATCTAAGAGTTGACTGGATGGACTGGATTTAATAATAATAATAATAAAGTTATAAAGTTATTATGAAAAAACTGTACTAACAGACAGAACAATTAGTTATAAGTCATAATAGACCTGATGTAGTTTTACATGACAAAATTAAAAAAATAACTTATATCACTGATGTAGCTATTCCAAATTCCTGTAATATTCAATAAACTGCTTCTGAAAAAATTAGAAAATACACAGATTTAGGAAATGAGATTAAAAGAATTTGGCATTCTCGGACTATATAATAATAATAATAATAATAATTGCTTGCTTAGCAACGCAAGCCTTGACGTTTGCTTGTATTTTAGCTCTCTGATTTTTTTATTGTATCAGATAGAAAAGAATTAGCTTTGATCCCAAAACATATAAATATTTGAAAATAAGTATATTAGATAACGTAATAAATAAACTGCCAGTGGACCGTAGGATATTTAGGTAAATAAATACAAAATAAATTTTTCCTTTTGTGAGGACTTCAGTAACCAAGGTAAACAACTATATTTTGAGATTACGTTGAAATATATTTTGTAGGTAAATTTAATTATATATTTTATTTTGATAACATTATTCTACAATATAATATATATTATAGATTTGTAGTATTGAAGGGTAGTTTACATTAAAATATTTAATCTGGAGATATTGAAAACTATTTGTTGACACTAGGTAACGACGACAGTTGCTTGGTTACTGGAATGTAGGAATTAATAACAATTAATAAATCATTTCCAAGTTGTTTTGAAAGGTGACACAATGTCATTTTCAACCAACGGAAATGAAAATGGGTTTATTATGTCATCTATACAGATGAACATTGATAATCTGAGACCCCAAAAAACAAAAGCAGGTATTCCTAGGCAGCGTATGAAATGGACGAACGATGTCAATATGTTCATCGTTCGTTCATATTTTTATGTAACTAAACTAGAAACAGATATGTTATTGTATAGGAAAAAATTACATGTACTTTTCTCACAAAATTATCCGGTTGCCCAAGTAAACGAACAAAGATTAGCTGACCAAAAAAGGTCAATTTTCAAAAATAATTTAATTCCTGTAGTAACATTAAATGAGATAAGAAAAGAAGTAGCAGATAGATTGCAATTGGAGAATAATTTAGATCAAATTAATACGAGTAGTAATGTTATATTAGATGCATTGAATGAAGATAGTTTAGCTAATATTCTAGTAGAAGAATCCAATGATATTAGAGTAGATTCAAATAACTTAGACATTATTCATAATCTTAGGGAAATCAATATTGCAAATTTAAACTTACTAGATGATAATGTAATAGAATTAGCTAACTTGCTTCAAAATAATATAAATAGATATATAGATATAGAGCCCACAGTTAGACCAAAATTACCAAAATTGCATACGTCAAAGAAATTATCTAAATTAATTTCTGAATTAAATAATTTAATTTTACCAAAAATAATATTTGACGATATTAGTTTTTTAGATCTTCATACAATAGTGTACGCTAGTGCTATCACTATATGTAATAAGTTAGGAGTTAAATTAATATCCTCTGATGATAGATCATATAGTTATAGTAAACCAGAATGGCAGATTAGATTAGAAAATGATGTAGTATTTTTAAGAAGTAGTATAGCTAGAGTAATTGAATATAAAAATGGAAATAGAAGTAGGAATATTTTGAGATATGTAGATGAAATTGGGAGAAAATTTGGTTATAGCATTGGTAGTAATAATAATGAAAATATAATCAATGATTTATTAGATTTATTAAAACAAAAATTAGGTGTAAAAGCTAGTAGATTAAAAAGATATAATTATACGTATAATAAAAGAAATAATAATAGATTATTTCAGAAAAATGAGAAAATATTTTATTCCAAACTTGACGATAAACAGAATATTATTTCGAATAATAATATTCCGTTGCCATCTGAATCAGATATGCGCGATTTTTGGACAAACATTTGGAGTAAAGATATAAAACATAATGAGGCAGGTAACTGGATAGAAAATGAAGAACTCAATTGTTCAGACATTGAACAAATGAGTTTTTCTGATATATCGGTTGAATTGTTAGCCAAAATTATAAAAAATACTCATAATTGGAAAGCCACGGGTTGCGATTGGATACATAATTTTTGGTACAAACGTCTAACTACTTTACATCCTCTTTTTGCAAAAAATCTTTCAAAACTTGTCAGAGAACCTCAAAATTTTCCTAATTTTCTAACTAAGGGCATTACTTATATGTTGCCTAAAAGCGAACATATTAATAATCCCTCTCAATATAGACCCATTACATGTCTACCGACAATATACAAAATTTTAACCTCTTGCTTGACAGATTTAATATATACTCATTTGGATGAAAAAAATATTTTATCTGAACAACAAAAAGGTTGTCGCAGAAAACATATGGGATGTAAAGAACAGTTAGTTATTGATTCTGTAATTTTAAAACAAATTCAAAATCAAAAGCGTAATTTACATACTTGTTATATAGATTATCAAAAAGCTTTTGATAGTGTCCCGCACTCGTGGCTAATCAAAATATTAAAAATATATAAAGTTAACAAAATTATAATTAGCTTTTTGAAAAATATTATGTCCTTTTGGAATACAGATTTGCTAGTTAATTTAAAAGGTAAGAAAATAGTAGTACCGGGCATTTCAATAAAAAGAGGGATTTTTCAAGGAGACTCATTGAGCCCTCTTTGGTTTTGCTTAGCATTGAATCCCCTTTCTAAAATGTTAATTAAAAGCAAGTTTGGAATAAAAATTAAGGGTAATACAAGAGAGAGTAGTATAGTTTCACATCTATTATATATGGATGATATAAAATTATTTTCAAATTCTGAATCAAATTTAGAGAAAATGATTAAGGTAGTTAAAATTTTTTCAGATGATATTAAAATGACTTTTGGTTTAGATAAATGTAAAACTATCCATATAGAGAAAGGCAAAATTGTAGATGGAGACGAGGGTATATTTAGAAATTTCAAAATTCAAAGTATGAAAGGGGATGAGGTTTATAAATATTTAGGATACCCGCAATCGAATAGATTAGATCACACTAGTATTAAAAATGATATTAGGATTAAATTTCAAACTAGGATCAGAAAAATTTTAAAATGCAATCTATCTGCTAAAAATTTAGTAAAAGCAATAAATACTTGGGCAATACCTCTACTAACGTACTCATTTGGCATAATTAAATGGTCCAATACAGATTTAGATAGTTTAGAACGATTAATTAGAACTACGTTAACAAAATTTAATTGCGATCATCCAAATTCAGCTATAGAACGAATTAATTTACCTAGAAATTTAGGAGGTAGAGGTGTAGTCAAAATAACATCTTTGAAACACAATCAGGTAGAAATGCTTAGAAATTTTTTCCATAGGAAAGCTAATAGCTCAGAAATGCACAAAATAATTTGCAAGGCAGATAGAAATATTACACCTTTAAATTTATATGACGAGAATGCCAACATTCTTATAAATACTAACCAGGAATTATTAGATTCCTGGTCAAATAAAATTATTCACGCAAAACACTTCAATTATCTTAACCAAACGTATGTTGACAAACTTTCGTCAAACGAATGGTTGAGTATTGGAGAGTTGAGCGCAGAAATAGAAGGATTTATGCTTGCCATTCAAGATAGAGTCATTAATACTAAAAATTATAGAAAGCATATAATCAAAGATATAAATCAAATTAATGATTTATGTAGAAAATGTTTGGCTTTTCCCGAAACTATAGAACATATTATATCGGGATGTTCTATATTAGCGCCTTCCGAGTATACATTTAGGCCCAATCAGGTTTTAAAAATAATTCACCAAAGTTTGGTAATTAAACATAACTTGATTGATTGCCGTAATGTAGTACCTTATTATGAATATGAACCAAATTCATTTATAGAAAATGAATTTTATAAAATATATTATGATAAAACTATACTAACAGACAGAACAATTAGTCATAATAGACCTGATATAGTTTTACATGACAAAATTAAAAAAATAACTTATATCATTGATGTAGCTATTCCAAATTCCTGTAATATTCAAAAAACTGTTTCTGAAAAAATTAGAAAATACACAGATTTAGGAAATGAGATTAAAAGAATTTGGCATTCTCGGACTATAAAAATATTACCTTTTGTTATTTCGGCCACTGGCATAATACCTAGGAATCTGATTCAAAATTTAAGCATATTAGATTTGTCAAAAAATTTGTATATAAAAATGCAAAAAGCAGTAATTATAAATACATGTAGGATTACAAAAGATTTTTTAAATATTTATATTGAGGGATCAGTAGGATTTATAGGTTCAATTAGAAATGCCACAGAGCCGAACCCTCTGATATGAAAATATCTGGAGTCGGTGAATTATATTCCCATTTGGTCTCTAGTAGGTTGACATGTTGTTATTGTATTGTTTTGTATTTATAATACTTATATAGTGCAATTGCATAACGTGGATTCACTAGATGATCATTTGGGGAAGTGTATGAAAGGGTTTAGTTTTTCCTTCTTTTTTTTTTTTTTTTTTTTTTTTTTTTTTGGGGGGAAAATTTAACCCGGACATTTAAATTTTAAAATGCAATCTATCTGCTAAAAGTTTAGTAAAAGCAATAAATACTTGGGCAATACCTCTACTAACGTACTCATTTGGCATAATTAAATGGTCCAATACAGATTTAGATAGTTTAGAACGATTAATTAGAACTACGTTAACAAAATTTAATTGCCATCATCCAAATTCAGCTATAGAACGAATTAATTTACCTAGAAATTTAGGAGGTAGAGGTGTAGTCAAAATAACATCTTTGAAACACAATCAGGTAGAAATGCTTAGAAATTTTTTCCATAGGAAAGCTAATAGCTCAGAAATGCACAAAATAATTTGCAAGGCAGATAGAAATATTACACCTTTAAATTTATATGACGAGAATGCCAACATTCTTATAAATACTAACCAGGAATTATTAGATTCCTGGTCAAATAAAATTATTCACGCAAAACACTTCAATTATCTCAACCAAACGTATGTTGACAAACTTTCGTCAAACAAATGGTTGAGTATTGGAGAGTTGAGCGCAGAAATAGAAGGATTTATGCTTGCAATTCAAGATAGAGTCATTAATACTAAAAATTATAGAAAGCATATAATCAAAGATATAAATCAAATTGATGATTTATGTAGAAAATGTTTGGCTTTTCCCGAAACTATAGAACATATTATATCGGGATGTTCTATATTAGCGCCTTCCGAGTATACATTTAGGCACAATCAGGTTTTAAAAATAATTCACCAAAGTTTGGTAATTAAACATAACTTGATTGATTGCCGTAATGTAGTACCTTATTATGAATATGAACCAAATTCATTTATAGAAAATGAATTTTATAAAATATATTATGATAAAACTATACTAACAGACAGAACAATTAGTCATAATAGACCTGATATAGTTTTACATGACAAAATTAAAAAAATAACTTATATCATTGATGTAGCTATTCCAAATTCCTGTAATATTCAAAAAACTGTTTCTGAAAAAATTAGAAAATACACAGATTTAGGAAATGAGATTAAAAGAATTTGGCATTCTCGGACTATAAAAATATTACCATTTGTTATTTCGGCCACTGGCATAATACCTAGGAATCTGATTCAAAATTTAAGCATATTAGATTTGTCAAAAAATTTGTATATAAAAATGCAAAAAGCAGTAATTATAAATACATGTAGGATTACAAAAGATTTTTTAAATATTTATATTGAGGGATCAGTAGGATTTATAGGTTCAATTAGAAATGCCACAGAGCCGAACCCTCTGATATGAAAATATCTGGAGTCGGTGAATTATATTCCCCTTTGGTCTCTAGTAGGTTGACATGTTGTTCTTGTATTGTTTTGTATTTATAATACTTATATAGTGCAATTGCATAACGTGGATTCACTAGATGATCATTTGGGGAAGTGTATGAAAGGGTTTAGTTTTTCCTTCTTTTTTTTTTTTTTTTTTTTTTTTTGGGGAAAATTTAACCCGGACATTTAAATCTGGTGCGTAAAATGAGAATGGTTGAGTATTGGAGAGTTGAGCGCAGAAATAGAAGGATTTATGCTTGCCATTCAAGATAGAGTCATTGACGACCTCCGTAGTCCAGTGGCTAAGACTCTTGACTCACATTCCGGAGGTCGCGGGTTCGAACCCGGCATGCGCAAATAAAATTTTATTTGATTAATTTGTGTTATTTCACAATTAATTCATTTAAAATAATATATAGTATATTTGCGGCATGTTCCAGAGTGGAAGATAATATCAGTATCGCCCTGGTGTAAGACCACCATTCAGAATTGAAACGTTGCTTGAAAATGGCTTTAGCCGTGTTTAGTGACCAGATCTGAATAGCCAGGTACTTCCCAAACCTTCCTCTTCCCCACCTCCTTCCCCTCCCCGCTACCTTCAGCCTCACAACATACCCCAATTGGGGATGCCATAGTCTCACTGGCTCCAGACGGGAGCAGTTGAGATTCTTGTGCGGTATTCACTGTAAAAAAAAAAAAAAAAAAAAAAAAAAAAAAATTAATACTAAAAATTATAGAAAGCATATAATCAAAGATATAAATCAAATTGATGATTTATGTAGAAAATGTTTGGCTTTTCCCGAAACTATAGAACATATTATATCGGGATGTTCTATATTAGCGCCTTCCGAGTATACATTTAGGCACAATCAGGTTTTAAAAATAATTCACCAAAGTTTGGTAATTAAACATAACTTGATTGATTGCCGTAATGTAGTACCATATTATGAATATGAACCAAATTCATTTATAGAAAATGAATTTTATAAAATATATTATGATAAAACTATACTAACAGACAGAACAATTAGTCATAATAGACCTGATATAGTTTTACATGACAAAATTAAAAAAATAACTTATATCATTGATGTAGCTATTCCAAATTCCTGTAATATTCAAAAAACTGTTTCTGAAAAAATTAGAAAATACACAGATTTAGGAAATGAGATTAAAAGAATTTGGCATTCTCGGACTATAAAAATATTACCATTTGTTATTTCGGCCACTGGCATAATACCTAGGAATCTGATTCAAAATTTAAGCATATTAGATTTGTCAAAGAATTTGTATATAAAAATGCAAAAAGCAGTAATTTTAAATACATGTAGGATTACAAAAGATTTTTTAAATATTTATATTGAGGGATCAGTAGGATTTATAGGTTCAATTAGAAATGCCACAGAGCCGAACCCTCTGATATGAAAATATCTGGAGTCGGTGAATTATATTCCCATTTGGTCTCTAGTAGGTTGACATGTTGTTCTTGTATTGTTTTGTATTTATAATACTTATATAGTGCAATTGCATAACGTGGATTCACTAGATGATCATTTGGGGAAGTGTATGAAAGGGTTTAGTTTTTCCTTCTTTTTTTTTTTTTTTTTTTTTTTTTTGGGGGGAAAATTTAACCCGGACATTTAAATCTGGTGCGTAATGATGGAGACGAGGGTATATTTAGAAATTTCAAAATTCAAAGTATGAAAGGGGATGAGGTTTATAAATATTTAGGATACCCGCAATCGAATAGATTAGATCACACTAGTATTAAAAAGGATATTAGGATTAAATTTCAAACTAGGATCAGAAAAATTTTAAAATGCAATCTATCTGCTTAAAATTTAGTAAAAGCAATAAATACTTGGGCAATACCTCTACTAACGTACTCATTTGGCATAATTAAATGGTCCAATACAGATTTAGATAGTTTAGAACGATTAATTAGAACTACGTTAACAAAATTTAATTGCCATCATCCAAATTCAGCTATAGAACGAATTAATTTACCTAGAAATTTAGGAGGTAGAGGTGTAGTCAAAATAACATCTTTGAAACACAATCAGGTAGAAATGCTTAGAAATTTTTTCCATAGGAAAGCTAATAGCTCAGAAATGCACAAAATAATTTGCAAGGCAGATAGAAATATTACACCTTTAAATTTATATGACGAGAATGCCAACATTCTTATAAATACTAACCAGGAATTATTAGATTCCTGGTCAAATAAAATTATTCACGCAAAACACTTCAATTATCTCAACCAAACGTATGTTGACAAACTTTCGTCAAACAAATGGTTGAGTATTGGAGAGTTGAGCGCAGAAATAGAAGGATTTATGCTTGCAATTCAAGATAGAGTCATTAATACTAAAAATTATAGAAAGCATATAATCAAAGATATAAATCAAATTGATGATTTATGTAGAAAATGTTTGGCTTTTCCCGAAACTATAGAACATATTATATCGGGATGTTCTATATTAGCGCCTTCCGAGTATACATTTAGGCCCAATCAGGTTTTAAAAATAATTCACCAAAGTTTGGTAATTAAACATAACTTGATTGATTGCCGTAATGTAGTACCTTATTATGAATATGAACCAAATTCATTTATAGAAAATGAATTTTATAAAATATATTATGATAAAACTATACTAACAGACAGAGCAATTAGTCATAATAGACCTGATATATTTTTACATGACAAAATTAAAAAAATAACTTATATCATTGATGTAGCTATTCCAAATTCCTGTAATATTCAAAAAACTGTTTCTGAAAAAATTAGAAAATACACAGATTTAGGAAATGAGATTAAAAGAATTTGGCATTCTCGGACTATAAAAATATTACCATTTGTTATTTCGGCCACTGGCATAATACCTAGGAATCTGATTCAAAATTTAAGCATATTAGATTTGTCAAAGAATTTGTATATAAAAATGCAAAAAGCAGTAATTTTAAATACATGTAGGATTACAAAAGATTTTTTAAATATTTATATTGAGGGATCAGTAGGATTTATAGGTTCAATTAGAAATGCCACAGAGCCGAACCCTCTGATATGAAAATATCTGGAGTCGGTGAATTATATTCCCATTTGGTCTCTAGTAGGTTGACATGTTGTTCTTGTATTGTTTTGTATTTATAATACTTATATAGTGCAATTGCATAACGTGGATTCACTAGATGATCATTTGGGGAAGTGTATGAAAGGGTTTAGTTTTTCCTTCTTTTTTTTTTTTTTTTTGGGGGGAAATTTAACCCGGGCATTTAAATCTGGTGCGTAAAAAATAATAATAATAATATTTTAAGCATATTAGATTTGTCAAAGAATTTGTATATAAAAATGCAAAAATCAGTCATTTTAAATACATGTAGGATTACAAAGGATTTTTTAAATATTTATATTGAGGGATCGGTAGGATTTATAGGTTCAATTAGAAATGCCACAGAGCCGAACCCTCTGATATGAAAATATCTGGAGTCGGTGAATTATATTCCCATTTGGTCTCTAGTAGGTTGACATGTTGTTCTTGTATTGTTTTGTATTTATAATACTTATATAGTGCAATTGCATAGCGTGGGTTGACTAGATGATCATTTGGGGAAGTGTGTGAAAGGGTTTAGTTTTTCCTTCTTTTTTTCCTTTTTTTTTTTTTTTTTTGGGAAAAATTTAACCCGGACATTTAAATCTGGTGCGTAAAAATGTTTATTATCTATTATTATTATTATAATAATGTTTATTCCAGGATGTGGGGAGGATTGTGCAATCCCACACGTCCCATAAAGTTGTACATATTTACACAACAGATAAAGTAAAAAAAAAAGTAAATAGAACAAACAAATATAAAAGACATAAGCGATAATAGAAATAAAATAAATAATCAATTATAATGTAGGACGTGGTCTGGAGTGAGCTCGGGCCCAGCGCTCGCTCAGGAGTGGCGCTTGGTGCTGGAAGGCTGCGATCACCACTGTGTTATCGGAAGCCATTAGCCGCATCCTGGCTCCAGTGACCCGGTGTCTCATCAGACCGGCGAATCCGTGTAGTCCTAGCTCCGTAAACATTGAAGATGCGCTGCTGTATCTTCTGTATCCAAATATAATTCTGCAAAAAATAAAAATATAAAAATGTTAAATATTAAATATTTTTATAAAAATATTACATTTGTTATTTCGGCCACTGGCATACTACCTAGGAATCTAATTCAAAATTTAAGCATATTAGATTTGTCAAAGAATTTGTATATAAAAATGCAAAAATCAGTAATTTTAAATACATGTAGGATTACAAAGGATTTTTTAAATATTTATATTGAGGGATCGGTAGGATTTATAGGTTCAATTAGAAATGCCACAGAGCCGAACCCTCTGATATGAAAATATCTGGAGTCGGTGAATTATATTCCCATTTGGTCTCTAGTAGGTTGACATGTTGTTCTTGTATTGTTTTGTATTTATAATACTTATATAGTGCAATTGCATAGCGTGGGTTGACTAGATGATCATTTGGGGAAGTGTGTGAAAGGGTTTAGTTTTTCCTGTGGGGAAAATTTAACCCGGACATTTAAATCTGGTGCGTATAAAAAACTTTGCGCAGTGGTGATATCGTAACCAATGAGATTTATCCGAGGTGCGATTATTGCTAGTTGAAAACTTTTTTTTTTATTTATTATGTTATTATTCCAGGATGTGGGGAGGATAGTGCAATCCACACATTAAAGAATTCAGCGGTTTTTCACTGAAATTAAAAGAGAATTTGATTACGAAATAGATAAGTAGGTACACAAGAATCAAAACGCCGCGCCGGGCCCCGAAGCCGAATACGTTGACGTCGCTAATATAGATTTTCTGAATAAATCAAAATAAATACATGGTTTTAGGAATAAAAAAAAGTTCACTCAATCGTTAGTTCCACATATTTTAGCTGCATGTAAAGTTAAGGACGGGTTGTTTCACGGAATTAGAATAATTCCTCAAATTTCTGTTAAAATTCTATAAAAGTTATTATCCAAGTACTTTGGAACAACCGGCCCTTCGTAAAATAATAACAGACCTAATGAATATTTAATTTGAAATTCAATGATTTGGTCAAATTCTTTGAAACAACGCAATCTAAGTGTGATAAGCTGATAATCATTACTCATTACATAGTATAAAATGAAGTCGCTCAAAATCTATGTGCGCGTTAATCTTTTAAACTACGCAACGGATTTTCATACCGTTTTCACCAATAGATGGAGTGATTGAAGAGGAATGTTTATATGTATAATACATGTAAATTATATTAGAGAAAAGCCGAGAAATTCAAAGAAAACTTATTTTTGTGCGATTTAAAACGGCTGGCGGGCCGTACTATTGTCACTTTTGAAATTCGTTCTACGGAAGAAATTGGAAAATAGATGTCTTAAAGTAAGTAGGTATTTGATTTTCCCTTTTCAAATATCCAGTGTTGCATTGCAGGCATTGTATTAGTGGCGAGTTATTTAGTTTATATGTATAATACATGCTTATTATAGTAGAGAAAAGCCGATAAATTCAAATATTTAATTCAGGCAGCGGGCAGCGGGCAGCGGGCAGCTGGCAAGCGGGTGGTGTGGATTTTATAAAGATTGGGTAATGGCGTTGTGTTTCGTTAGCCACAGCAACGTGTGGCCGGGTCTGCTAGTTAATAAATATAACAGCTTTTATAGTTTATAATATTTTTAATTTAATTTATTATTTATTAATAATCACATTCTGTTCATGCAACATAATATAGTCTTAGAGCGTTGTTTAGACACAATGTGTCTCAAGAATAAAGTTACCTGCTTATTTCATGTGTCGTGAATTTATAAAACATTACTTCTCCTTTATATTAAATATTAGAAAGATACCTGAAAGTCAGAAGCACACGAGGGAGTTTTAAATGCTCTGCTCGTGACATAGGGACATGAAAATGACCACGAAAAAGGCAATTCCTGTCACATTGAGCGGTTGTTCGTGGAATTTGTTCAATTGTAAGGAATATCATGTTTTCATTACTTGCCTTCGGTACAATATTTTCGGAGTGTATGTTTTATGAGAATTTTCCATCTTTCAACTACTTGAAAATGGAACGAAAAAGTTCACAATTTATTACAAATTTATGAGAAATAGATTTTTTCGTTGTATTATGGCATGATATTAAGAATGCATGTATACCTACACAGGGGCGGCCCTAGGGCGGTGCGAGCGGTGCGACCGCACAGGGCGCCGTCGTAAGGGGGCGCCGAAAACACCCGACCACGATTAGGCATTTTTTTTTTGGATTTTTCGCCATTCAGGCTACTCAGGACGAGAATCGGCGACGAAAAAATCTAAAAGGCGACTGGTCGCCTATTAAGCTACTTCAGAGACAAGTTATTGAAATCAGCCGAATCGCAAATAATTAAGAAAAAAAAAAATGCTGTCGCTGAAAGAATTTTCAGTGTAATGGGGACAATCAAAATAATCATAGACTTAGCAAACGCATCGCAATTGCTGAAAAACTACTCGAAATTTGTGAAGCATTGCCGGACTTATTTGGCTGCTCAAATAACAGCTAAGGAAATAGCTTCCCAGGCTTGGATAGATTCAACGCTTAAGCCAGTCCGATCCCTAAGAAAGAAGCGATTATTTGAATATGATACTGCAGATGAGACACCAACAAATCCCGAAGAACTGCTTAAAATTAACGTCTTTTACCCTATGATAAATAC
The DNA here is from genome assembly GCA_917880885.1 of Limnephilus marmoratus. Classification (NCBI taxonomy): domain Eukaryota; kingdom Metazoa; phylum Arthropoda; class Insecta; order Trichoptera; family Limnephilidae; genus Limnephilus; species Limnephilus marmoratus. The sequence goes on from OU862916.1 coordinate 28,675,694, forward strand.
AATTAAAATGCATTGGTCACTCGGTTTGGACAATTATCTAAATTCAATGATAGATACATGGTCTTTTCTGTATAACATCGACATAATTCCTGATAAGTCTTCATTAGAAAAAGCTTGTGCGGATTTGTAAATCATTTTAACCGATGGGGGAAAATGTGATGTCTATAGTTGCGAATTGGTTGAAGAACTTTTGAGCCTAAACCCATTACTAAAATATCTTGACTCAGCAGAGCCACTACAAGTTCTTTAACTTATAAAAAAAATGATTGGCAGGATATATTCCCAAATGTGTAGACAGAGCTTCGGATTTTGCTGACCATCCCTGTAACTGTCGCCAAAGGAGAACGAAGCTTTAGTAAATTAAAACGTACATACGTTCGGCTATGTGTCAAGAAAGACTCTTAGATCTTGCAATTTTATCAATTGTGAATGATATTGCCCAAGGGTTAAATTATTCTGATTTAATAAAAAAATTCGCAAAGGCAAAAGCAAGAAAAGTTGTGTTCTAGTGTTTTTATTGATTTCGCAGATTTAATTAAATAAATGTAATCAAACATATATTTTTTAAACGACTACAAAAAGGAGGAGGTTCTCAATTCGACTACATATTTTTTATAATGTTTGTCACTTCAGAACTTTCGACTGGGTGAACCGATATTGATGATTCTTTTTTTATTTGAAAAGCTAGTCCTTCCCGCGTGGTCCCATCAATATCACCCGTAGCGATTTTGATGATTCGTTTTTTATTAGAAAGGATGTACTTCAAGGGTCATTTGATGAGAGTTTGGTTAGGTTCTGTTTATGGGATCCATGACAAAGTAACGGAACTCTTCAATTCTTAGGAACAAATTAACGATACTCGGCCGAATCTTTTATAGGCTAACCGGATCTTTTAGTCACCTACCGTAACGTCGTTATGGTCAAGTAATGTCTATCTCATATGAGCAGCACGTTTAGTAGGTCTTTCCATATTCAGACAAATTAGTTAGTGTACTACAGATTTAACTAAAAATCAAAAAATAAACAAAAAATTTAACAAAACAAAAAAACGACCTAAAAAAATGCTCTAAAAATTAAAAAAATAATTTCGTATTCTTCTACAACTTAATAATCAACTAACTTTTTCTACACATCAATATGTAGGTGCATTGTTATTTTTGGAGTCGGTGTCAGTCAAGGTACCCGGCCCAGCGTGTTCACTTGACAGCTCCCCTCCCGCCGGGGCCCCGCTCTCGCCTCTCGCCTCGTCAAGTCGCGCGTGCGACACAAGCACATCTCACCTATAACTATGTATGTAGTTACAAACCTACCTTGGCTGACACCGACTTCAAAAATAACAATTGTTTTTCTGAAATTATTTCTCATCTGTCGTACTAGATATTTCAATTAAAGTTGCATAACTGCATAGAAAGAGCTCTATTTTTTTAGGGGGGGGGGGGCGCCACGAAGAGATTTCGCACCACCTAATAATTTAGCTAGGGCCGCCCCTGTACCTACATATTTATACTAGGGGGCATACATTAATTACGTGAGCTCAAAAGGGGAGTCCAGCAAAATCTCACGTCTACTTGAAAAGAATTACGAAGTGGCCCAAATTTTATGGTTTTTAGTAAGTAAATAGCAATGAGCGTTCAAATCATAATTTTGACTGCGATTTTCAACAAATAGGCCTGCCAATCCTGGCACTTAAGAGTTTTTCTTTAAAAACGATATTACTAATCATTAAAATTATTTTGATTAATGGTCCAAATTATTAGGTGGATACTTAAATAAGTTTAACTAGATAACTCGAACAACCATTACGACCGGTCAGTGGCTGGTTCCCACCCAGACGTCAGTTCAATTCCTCGGCTGGCTAAGTCCTCCATCACGACAAAAGCAACCTTTTCCGCTTACTATGGTGATAGTAGGTGATTTTCTTATTATTGTCAGATTATTTGAAACCCGGGAATGTTTGTTTTTCTTTTAAAAAAATACGTAATTAAATACATTTTTTTTTTATAATTTTATTTCTTGCTACAGAGTAATCCAATGGGTTATAAAACTGTTTTCGGAACGATAGGAATTTACCCGACTTAAGAGGAAGGTAATAAAATTTGGCATAAGTATTTTAAGATAAATCTTCTTCTTCTTTGTGTGCCGTATCAGGTCCCCCCGACGTTGGCGATCACTCTTGAAAATGTCTCTCTGTCTTGCGCTGCCCGGAATAGCTCCTCCACACTTCTAATGACGGTCCACTCTCGTATATCTCGCAGCCAAGACATTTGTCTCCTACCAGCCCCTCGGCGACCCTCTATCTTGTCTTTCAATATTAAATGGAGCAAGTGATACTTCTCCCCTCGAAGTATATGACCCAGATATGAAATTTTCCGGATTTTTATTAATGTATGCAGTTCTCTATCTGCTCTAGCTCGCTTGAGAATTTCTGTGTTGGTGATCATGTCGGTCCATGGGACCTTGAGCACACATTTCAAAAGCCTTTAACCTGTTCATGGTATTTACTTTCAAGGTCCATGTTTAATAATAAATCAAAAGTATATTTTTCACCTAGGTACCAACGGTACATGAACAAGAGAGGCAATTAATATGAGTAAAAGATTCAAACTTACGTAGAAATATGTGGGTGTTCGAGAAATACGGATATATTACCAATATAATGGTTTTTTTACCAATTTCAAGTTCCATTCACCCCAAAATCACTATTTCTTTGATAAATTTAATATAATCTATCATGAAGCCCTTTAAGTACTTTCAAAAATCTTAGTAAGCCATTTTGATAAAAGTAAATTTTGATAATTGTATATCAAGAAAGTGGAAATGAGAAAGATTTTAGTCTTGTTTTGGTACGTCGATTAATACTTAGGTATTTGGCATCCCTGCTCAGGGCACTCTGTTTCTTCACTCATAAGGGAAACTTTTAAAAACGTTGTCAAAGCGTAGCTTAAAAACATAAAGGCATGCCTTAGGGAAGATAACATGACAAGTTAAGTGAAAAGAATATAAAATAAACTTTGCTGGAGAAAAACATTCCGGAACTGATTTTTTTTGTTTTTTCTAATTTCATTTGCATAAAAAAACTACTGTGATATTTCTCGAAAGTAATAATGCTTGCTTTTAGGAACCGTCATAGATAACTTAATGGTAGAGGACCAGATGGGAATAGTGGGTTTTGGGTGATTATTTATCCACGTACAAGACATTTTTTTTATAATTCGGGAAGAGTTGGGGAAAGTTGCGATGATTGGACTATCTAACATTGTAAACGATTAGCTCCTTAGTTTTGGTACATAGAATAAAAATAATTAATTCATTAAATCACCGTTCATTCGTATAATAAAAAGATAAGTCAAGCAATTTTAGAACTCATCATTACACGATTACACGAAAAAGTAAAAAAAAATAAAGTTACCTGATTTGAACCATTGTCGCCTTTGTTGGACCACTGGGTTGCTCGGACAAACGCGATTTAGTGTCTTGGTGCATGGAATAAAAGTAATTAATTCATTAAACCACCATTTATTAATGTCATAAAATGGTAAGTCAGATAATTTAAGAGCTATCATTACACGACAAAAGCCTTTGTAGGTACTACATATGGTTAGAAATATAACAGCCGCAAACATTAGTTTGCAACTTGGCAACACCCAGACCCAAGCGTTCAATTGACAGTTCCGGTGACCTAGCAAATTTTACAGACATAAGCTCTTATCATTTATTCCCCTATAAGAGTCAGAAAAAACGTGGTAGGATTGGCCGCAGGTATGTATTAGAGCAGGGTTTCCCAACCAGTGGCCCGCGAGAGGCTAGAAGATGGTCTCGGGCCAATATTCACTTTATCATTATTGTACCTTGTGGTCAGTGGCCATTATGGTATTCTGTTTCGCCCCACCCGATGCTACCCCGTTCTACCCATTACGGTCATCCCGCTGTGCAATCCGTCCCGGGTGCCACCCATGCTAGTCTACGCCACTGACCATAAGCAGTGGTTATAAGGCGGATAACGTTGTAACGTGGTGTCATCACCCCCCCCCCCCCCCCCCCCTTTCCCCATCAAAGATGACAAACACAAATTTCGACTTCATAAAAAATTTAAAAATTTAAAAATTGGTGGTAAAAAAGGGTGGTCCCTGTATAAAAAAATAAACGGATAAGTGGTCCCGGGTCAGAAAAAGGTTGGGAACCACTGTATTAGAGAAACGGCTCATCCAAATTACCAACCATCGTTATACCTCTTTTGGACCACTGGGTTGCTTTGATCGGACAAGCCTCAATTTAAAAGCAGTATATTTTCAATAATAGTAATAAAAACCTGAGACTTTTATTGAATTATAAGTCTGTCAAATAACAGTAGAAAATATAAAAAATTGAACTACAAAATTTTTAGATTGGCAACACCAATTTAACTGTCAAATATTCTTTTAAAGTGAAATGTCACTGAATGTGTAGAACACAGTAAACCACATTTAAAAAAACATTTTTGACTCATGACATAAATTTGATTAAAATGTGTTTCAAAAAGTGATTTGCTTTCATTTAATTTAACATAAATTTGAATTTAACAGTAGATAGAAAGGAAGAATCACTAACGGTGAGTTAAGTTACATTATTTTTAGATCTGAATGAGTTAAATATATTCATATCTAAAATTAGAGACACGATCTAAAGCCCGGGCAACGCTAGGTACTTAAGCTAGTATTAAATAAAAGTGAGCAATTTCTAAACTGTGCTTTATATTTCATTACGTTATAGTTATTCTTCATTATATTAACACAAAATTGCAAAGGTATAATAATAATATACCTATATGCAATTCTAATTTTGAGATCGGCGGGTATCTATACTGCAATGAAAAAATATTTTTTCCACTATTATGCCTTTTTAATTTTTTATAAAAATGTAGGTTACACAGCTTTACTTTAACACCATGAGTTATGTGTTTAGTATTGCCATTTGAACAACAGTGGCGCCCTCATATATTTTCTACTATTTTTTGACAGACTATAGATATAAACGTAGTGATAACAATTATTTTTTACCTAACGCAAAAACATTAATTTGATCATGTGCATTAAAAAAAAACATTGTATATGAAAAAATGCCGGTGTAATATTTTTTTTTTAATTTGGGGGCGGATACGTATACCTACGTCACTCCAAGGTGACCCCGTGGTTCGCTTAGTTTGGTGACTTAACAGCGGTGCCCGAGTTCACGGAGGGCGGATTGCTTTTGCCCACCTACCGAATGGGGTGAGACTGGTTGAGAGTTCTCCCTCAACCAGTCTCACCCTATTCGGTCCGCCACGCAGTAGGTGTGCAAAGGCCTCCTCTGGGGAGCTAATGCTTAAAAATGAGGTATTAACCTTTCGGGCGTGAAAATATAAATTTTTAAAAAATGGTGTGGAATATCAACGCTGTTTTATATTTTGAGTTGGTCACATTGTTGTCGTAACGTTTATTACGAAATTATTTCTACACTTGTGCAGACTCGTGAAAAAATACAATATAGTCGGAATTGTTACAAATCAGTTCCAATTTTTTAATGATATTTAAAATAATTTTCTTTCAACAAATTATATTACACGTAGGTATTTTATCACTTATCATACAATCTGTTCCAATTTTGAAAAAGGCCCTTACATTCAAAGTAAATTTGAGTACGTTGTATTGGTTTGCAGGATGCTGGATTTATATGATAAAAAATAAAAAAACAATTTAAAATTAGTCGATTAGTCTCTTCTCTTTGCCGTCAAATCTTCGTTTTAGAGTCACCTTCGGTACTCCATACATCCTACTTGCTGCGTTTAGACCAACTTGATTACAAGTGCAATGCAAAACGAAATCTGATTTCATTCCACTCGTAATTGTGCCCTCTTTTTATCATCCTAAAAAATCGAAAATATTGAATTCGCGAAAAAAAATGCCAGCATTAGACCGGTTCAATGGCGAAGCCAGCATGGCGGTCCATCCAATTCAAAATATTGTTAAAATTCATACTCAAAAAACTTTTAGAATATACTTTTCTCATAATTAATGACAACAGTAATAAATATGCAATATTCACAAAAAAATTAAAACGAAATAATGAATAATCTTACATTTACGGAGAGTAGAGAAGCGAGGCGGGGCAGGGTATTGCTCGCTTTTCGCAGTCACCTTCGTTTTTTGAAACGCTTAGTTTATGAAATAATGAAGTTGTTCATTTGTTGCGCTGGTCCATTGATCGCAACCTTCCCCTAACTAAAAAAAAACATGGTAACTTTGAAGCTTGAGTAAGATTGTTTTTATGCCATTTTCTAGCGGAATGATTTGCTTGCATCGTCCTTTCCAGCCTCTTAATATGGTGACCCGACAATTCGTCCTGCGACAATTCATCCGGCGACAGTTCATCCTGCGACAGTTCATCCGGCCGACAGTTCATCCGGCCGACAGTTCATCCTGCCGACAGTTCATCCCGCCGACAACTCATCCGGCGACAATTCATCCTGCCTGATCATTTAGAAGATTTTTATTGCGTAAGTATGCAAAGAGGATATACGGCCGTACAACCAAAATCGATATACTTATATCTGTAGGCATCTTGAGTGGATATCCGCTGTAAAAATATTTTTACTAATAATAATTTCGACTCTCCGAAGAAGCATGCGTGAATAACAAAATACGACATACATATACTTATAGGTTAGGTTAGGTGAGGTTAGGTTAGGTTAGGTTAGGTTGAATTGTCAGGATGAATTGTCGCCGGATGAATTGTCGGCGGGATGAACTGTCGGCAGGATGAACTGTCATGGAACCCTTAATATATAGGTATTGTCAAGACCCAGAAACGCTCTTTATTAACTTAATAAGACACTCCGCGCACCGCGGGTCATAAGTCATAACATACTTGATTTGAGTGTGTTAAATGTGTTAAATTGTCATTAAATACCCAAGATCCGAATAAAGTTTTTTTTAATGTTTTCTGTTATAAATTTTTTTAATTGTTTCTTTAATTTATTTGCGTTTTCGATATGAGAAAATTTTCCACAGATAGAAAAACATTATAATTTATTTCATCACCGGAAACCGCCTGCTATTAACCGGAACATGAATCAATATAAATTATTCCAATAAAAATTAACGACTTCGCCGCGAAGGTTTATATTTATATTGAGGGCTGTTCAAGAACCCTGAATAATTGCCGCAGGAAGCATTTAAGTTTTCTTAACACGGAACAAAAGATAAATATCCCAGTCCAATTCTAACTCATTCCTTCCATTTCCCCTTCCTCCCCGACCCTTCCCCATCCCTATCCGTCAGGGGAAAGGGTTAAAAACTTTCCGGGTAGACAACACGAAATAGGTTCAGCAAATTGGACTCTGGTCGACAGTTAATCATTTATTTACCACAAATGATCTGACTTTTAAGGCATAAAAAAAGATTATTAACAAACTTTTCTCATTTGTGAGCTCAAACGGCGTATGAGCTGGGTAAACTACTCTCGCTTTTGCATAGCTGAGATGATTCACGGAGGTCTGATAAAGCGCTTTTTTGATTAATTAAAAGCTTGGTTTAAAAACCGAAAAATCAAATATTGTAAACATTTCTGGCAGTTTATTATTTAAAATCCACTGCACAGAATTTACCAGTAATTAGTGATCCATAGTAATGAAGTGCTGGGTGTTATTATGAAAAACCAAATTATTATGTCTTTTCTAAAATGCCGTATTACATAATTGCAGAATTGTTTCAGCCGTTTTTTATTGTTTGGGGAATATGTTGAAAAATTACACATCACAACTTCATGGTCCCAAAGAAATAATCAACTTGAAATATTTTAGTGCATGTGCTTGGACACTAAAGCTGCCTTTAGTGGCGATGTTCAAATATTTGTTTGCGTTACGTCAATAGTGTTGTGTTCTGACATCACATTTGTTTTTCATCATTCATCATTTGACGTCACATTTATATTTTTCATCAGTATTGTCTAAAAGGTAACATTTTTCACAATACACAATGGGTCAGAGGTTTTCAAATAGGTACCCTGATACAAAAATATTTGTACTACGGTCTCATTGTTGTTTTGTCAAGTGAAATAATTTGAAACTAACATTTAGTTGTATTTTCTTCTCTTGTTATCTTTTGATAAAGCAAAGTAAAGCGTTTTACTTTTCATATTTTTTATACCTACTCTAAACTCAACGCATACGTCACGGTTTATCAAAATCAGATAATCCCTAACTAGAGTTTCATTTCTATCGTGCTAAATTAAGGACAGACTTGGTAACACTCAACAATATTGAACCAAACACCTTCCATCGCTTATTTAAAACCGCCAGTGGCGATTTCCTCCGTGGTACATTTGTGCAGTGAACTCTCACAAAAAGATAAGAAAAAAGACAAACTTTATTATAATTTTACCTTACGACAGAGCGCCATTAAAATTCCGTATTTAAAAGTCCACCCGTCAAAATTATAATTCAAACAAAATATGCTAGTGGCGCCAGCCACTAGCATATTTTGTTTGAACTATAATATCTCAGAACAGAATGCTGACATTCGTAACGCACATTATGGGATTAATTTCGGACTCGATCTTGAGCATTATAATTTTGACGGTGGACGTGTAAACCTTGGGTATTTACCATTGTTCGCAGCTACTATTAGATTTTTTATCACCAAATTTTAAGGCAATAGTATTTTGCAAGACACAACAGATTTTTTCTGTGGTTGTCGGGTTTTAAGTAGTTATTAAAATAAGTTTTCTGACAAGGTTTTTTGATGCAAAAATATTAACAGTTTCTTTTTTTAATTGTGATTTTCGTATTTAAAACTATTTTTTGTCACCTGTGACATTATATTCTTTAGCCATATATGTTTTAATTTTTTTTCATATCCTTTATTCCAGATCTCGGGGAGGGTGGTGCAGTCCCACAAGTTCCATATTATACACATAAAATATATCAAGTAAAAATAAAAATAATTAATAAATCGCCGAATTGTATTTTGTTGTTATGTGTGATGAGATTTCTTTAAATCTATGGAAAAAATATATACAACGTAGAAAAGACCAACATAGGATATTTTCATATATGTGAGGGGATTTTTTTCTCCCTCTTTTAATCTCCGACTGAACTCCCAATGAAATGGGCTACGAACCGCCGCTGAATACCGCCTCCAAGCCTCGGTGTATAAATATCGCGTGGTTTGTAATATACCCAATTTTTTGTATAGAATCGGCTCCCGACAGCCATCAAATTTGTTGAATGAGACCGTTTTTATCGTGATTGATTACCGCATTTCAAAGGGAAATCTGCTTACCTTCAGTTCTGCCTCAAGTAGCGCTTACTTTCATGTGAGTTTTACAAAAGGCGCGTGTTAATCGAAAGCGATTTAAGCGTGTTCTAAATTATTTATGAATATGACCGACTCAATTTCTTGAGATTTTTTTTTTAATTACTTTTTTATTTTGATTGTAATTTTTTTTTCTCATACTACTCAAATAGATATTTATATAATCAATATATATATCATAAAAGAAAGTGTCCTACAATGTGCGAACCGCTAAAACTCAGAAACGAACCCCAGTACGATCAAGAGAGTTATGAGGTGTGGTAGCCCTCCGGTGAATGTTCGGTAATTGTCTGCAACGTTCGGGAACATTCCGGAACATCCCAGATCATTGTGGAACATTCCAGAACACTCTCGAATGTTGTGGAATGTTCTGGAATATTGTAGACTATTCGAAGCCTTTTTTGTATGGGTGGGGCTACCCATTGGTAGGTATATAAAGCAAGATTCTTCTTGTGTTTGAACGCCAGTTCAATCTCATATCAACTCCCTGATCGAAGCCGGGTACTCCAGCTGGTAAATTATAATACATTATTAAGCAAAAATAACACATTGGATGAAAATCTTTATATTGCTGGAACAAAACTAGAGAAGGTACAGAGTATTGTATACTTGGGCTGCAATGTAAATGATAGATGAGATCCTTAAGTTGAAATCAAATGCCGCATTGTGCAAGCTCGTGCAACCTTTATCCGCATGAAAAAAATGTTCTGCAGTCATGATCTCAACCTTGGATTACGAATGCGAATGGTCAGATGCTACGTGTTTTCGATATTATTTTACGGAATGGAAGCATGGACGCTTACTGAAGAACTAATTAGGCGACTTGAGGCATTCGAGATATGGATCTACAGAAGAATACTTAAAATAAGCTGGATGGACAGGGTTACAAACGAAGATGTTTTGGTTCGGATGAATAAAGAAAAGGAAGTAATTAAAACTATAAAAATCCGAAAACTTCAATATCTTGGACATGTGATGAGACATCCAGAGAAGTATGAGATCCTGCATCTCATAATGCAGGGAAAGATTGCCGGAAGACGGGGCCCTGGAAGAAAGAGAACCTTATGGCTGAAAAACCTTTGACAGTGGTTTGGCCAGTCTACCGTGGAGCTGTTCCGGGCCGCAGTAAACAAAGTCCGCATAGCCAACATGATAGCCATCGGACAGGGCACAAGAAGAATAAGAATTATAGCGACATTGGAGTAAACAATTTGCTCATACAAACAGAAAGAATGAGTAATAAAGTGGTAAATTTTGCATTAATAATTGTAAATGACATTATTATGATAAAGTCATCAATGCGCTGGAATGGTCAAGGAGGGGAGGGGTTGAGGAGTCTTGTCTGCCACGGAAATTGGAGTGGGATAACGATCCTCACGTGAAAATGTGATTTCTGAGATATTGACTGACATTTCATTTGTCTGTAGTGATCACACATATTTACAATCAAATAAATTTGCATGAAAAGGGTCTGAAAAAGACACATCTGGCCTGATGATGGACACTGTAATGCTCTCCGAAACGTTGGCTAAAGGAGGAGGTAGCGCAACACGGCACAACACCTCAAAAATAAATAACAAAATGAAAAGGGGTATTTAAATTAACATGTTACACGTTTTTTGAATTTTAATGATTTTTCTGTTAGTTAGTCCAAAAAAACAGAAAAGAAAAAAATAACATCACTTTTCTATAAATCTATATTTTTTCGTTTTACTTATAAAATATTCCACAAAATTTAAAAATTGAAAATTAAAAAAGGCATGTTATAATATGTTAACAAATAATACAAAGTAGAAATAAAACTTTATCGCCATAAAAATTACAAATATACCAAGCGCCTATCGCACAAACTGTCAGATTCAATTCAGTAATGACTGACTTGCGTTGAAAGCGCGCTGCGGGCCGTAACCATGGACCTTGTGGCTGAGATTTAAAACAATTTTCATAGTGAATGTAGTAGTGTTGAGTACCTCATACAAGAGGCACCTCAAATGTCCCATACAAACACGTAAAATGTCCCCCCACCTCACAATATGTATTTGTACCAACTCTTTTTCTTTGTCCCCCCTTCATATTTGTATTACTACAAATATGAAGGAGGGACAAAATATGAGGTGTGAGGTGGTTTGTTTTGTTGGACTACATTCATGTCATGTACGGGACAAATATGAGGTGAGGTTCGAGGTGGTTGGTGTATTGGACTACATGTCATGTCACGTTGTCACGTATGGGACAAATACGAGGTGAGGTGTGAAGTGGTTGATGTATTAAACTACATGTCATGTCACGCATAGTTTGGGACAAATGTATGAGGTGGTGAGGCGTGAAGTGTTTGTATATTCTATGACATTTTTGTATTAGAACCGTGAGGTGGTGATGGGGTAAGCCAATTCATATATTGTCAATACCGCAGAAGCGTCCCAACTGCTCCGAAATTTTTGTTTTTTATTTTTTTATTCTAAATTATTGCTAAGTGAATACCGCACAAGAGTACCAACTGCTCCAAATTTTTTTTTTTTTTTTAATTTTTTTTTATTGTAAATTATTGTTATGTGAATACACATTACAATAATTTATGAGCACAAGAGTCCCAACTGCTCGAATTTTTTTTTTTTTTTTTTTTTTTTTATTGTAATTTATTGTTATGTGAATACACAAAACAATAATTTATGAGCACAAGAGTCCCAACCGCTCCAAAAAAATTTTTTTTTCGAAATTTTTTTTTATTGTAAATTATCGTTATGTGAATACACAAAACAATAATTTATGAGCACAAGAGTCCCAACTGCTCGAAAAAAATTTTTTTTTGAAATATTTTTTTATTGTAAATTATTGTTATGTGAATACACAAAACAATAATTTATGAGCACAACAGTCCCAACTGCTTAAATTTTTTTTTTATTCTGAATATTTTTTATTGTAAATTTATGTATTGATAAGTGAATACCGCACAACAGTACCAACTGCTCCAAAAAAAATAATATTTTTTATTTATTTACTTATTGTTATATGTTATGTAAATACCGCACAAGAGTCCCAACAGCTCCCCCAAGGGAGGGAGGATGAGGCAGTGTTGAGATGAGGTGGAGGGGGTTGCTGAGGAGGGGGAGGGATAAGAGGGGGGGGGATCAGAGGGGGGTGCAGGGAGGGGATCAGAGGTGGTGAAGGGGGGAGGGGGTAGGCCTTTTTTATATCCATTTTTCGTATTACAAAAATAACAGACACGGGAGGCGGGTATGGGTACCGCCACCCCGGTATTTATTAGAAAACCAACACCTCTGAACCAAGAAAATCAAGCTGAAGGAAAAAAACCAGCCCCCCCCCCCCGTAAGCGAAAATATTTTGTAACACCTCACCTCAAATGAGGTGGGACACCTCAACACCTCATTTCAATATTTGAGTACCTCATACAAACTCATCCTGATATCGTGTCCTACCCAACACTAGAATGTAGCTGGATATATGGCGCGTAATTTGAATGGATATGCACACAAACTGGGTAATTTCGATAACGTTGTTTTAGCTTTCAGATTTCCTAGAACAATCATTTTCAGACAAAATTATCGACAAATCTTCGATGAAGTTTTTTTAACATTAGCTCTATACAGGAGGCCCTGAGAAATAAAATTGTTCTCAGAACCCATTTCATCATTGTCCACGCTATGTGGAGGATCTTTTTAAGGAAAGGAAGGAAAGGAAATCTGGGGGTGACGGAGTGACGTATGTTTGAATCCATCCCCCCCAATGCATTGCAATAATCCTGTGTGAAGAGGTCAAATGGTCTCCTACAGCCGGCCTCTCCCGACCTGACCAACCACCCAGTTGGTGAAAGGACGCAACCGCCGCCAAGACCTGGACAAACCTTACCCCTGCTAAGTCACCAAATGTAACTAACCACTTGGAGTGACTCATGGATGAGATTTTGGTGATCGTACCAACATTGTTGTGATTGCCGGGAGAAGTTCATATCCCGCCACTCAAAATGTTTCTTTATTCTCAGATTTCCATACTTGGGAGTTTATTTATTGAAGCTTCCAAAAATTTCCACGGCGTCTTAATATGCATGAAAACGGATGGCCCATTTCATACCTTTTAACGTAAGTAACTACAAAAAATATATATTACGCAAAAGAAATAGCTGCGTATGTTCCCATACTGGGTCTATTAATCTAAAACAACACTTGAAAGTGCTAGAGTTACCAGAAAATGATTTGCGAAATACTCCTGCGGGTATTTTCCATTTTCCATCCCTACCGAGAGGTCATTTTCCCGTTTTCCTTTACGGAAAATTGGTTTTCCTGTAAGGTTTTTTATGATCCTACAGACACCGCACGCCGCACGCAAGAGCTCTCCTTCTGTTATTTTTATATGACATTGCCACCTAAAGCGATGCTCTCAGAAAAAAAAACGGTAAACATTTTATACCGCTTTTACTTACACCAGCCAATCCCTCGCACATAGGGATTGCAATACAAGGCCGCCAAATCGATAAACTTTATATGGGATTTCAATTTCTTTTATAGCGGCAATTCAGCCACTTCATGAAAGTATAAAAAAACGGAAAACGTTTTCAATTTTCTAGCATGCCTCGTGCTAAATCATATACTTATAATAATTTGCAGTTTTGTGACTTGTTCCTTTTTTTAGTTATCACCGACAGTTGTTTAGTTATCAGCAGCCACGTAAAAAATTAAGTGACATTATTATAAGGAACTCCAGTTAAAAATATTCTGGTATTAAAAAAAGTATGTTCATATAGACCAATAAACGCTGATTCTGAATATGTAAGTTTGGTTTAATAACATTAAACGCTGAGTTTTTAAAAAATTATTAAAAAGTCCATTTTTAATCGGGTCGTAAAAAAACGCCGTCAAGGTGACGTGTATGATATGACACAAGCCATCGTATTAATTTATTCGTTTATTTACATACTGTTTATAGAGATTTAGTTGTTGTGTTTATTGAAACATTATTTAGGCCTAAATAATGTTTCAAAAATAAAGGTATCTCTTATTAGTTTATCTCGATTATTGAAAATATTCAAAAACTTCTGCCCAAAAAAAATAGTAATGCTATTTCTAGGGAGAATACTTCGAACAACGAAATTCAAAATGGCGGCAGTTGATCAGCTGATTGCCCGATCCTACACTAATTTTTCAGCAGTGATGACGTCACACGATTCACCATACATACGGTGTTTTCGGGGGGTCTTGAAAAATTAAAACTTTGACAATTATTTTAACTATTAAAACTAACTCTAAAAATAAAAATAAAAATGCAGTTATTTAAGTTAGATCATTATTCATTAAAAAAATTAAAAAATTGGTCTGGAGTTCTCTATTCTAACTTTCGAAAAGCTATTAAAATAATTTTCCGTTCAATACCTATATATTTTTTTAACCCTTAAATGCATATTGTTGCAAAACGGCAACGTACCGTTCAAATCACCTTTAACTCTTTGGTGTATACTTAATGCATGGCGTTGTAGAATTATCACATTCACGGTAATATATTTTATCGCGTGGCAACACCATTTTTTTCTTTCGCGAATGTCAAATGTCACTTTTTCTTTGACAAAGTGAAGATTCTCGAAAATTTTTGGAGGTTAGAATTGCAATTTTGTTTTGCTGTTATTATTCTGATTTTCTGAGGTAAGTAGATACAAAAATATAATACCTATATGTAATAACTCTTTTTTTTCCGGTACACTCATTAGTTTTGAGAAATTGTTTTAGGTTTTGTTGGAAATATCGTTTTTTTTGTATGTTGTAAATCTGCAACTGTATGCATTTACTAGAGAACATGCTTGCTTAGGTTTTGATCGCGCCTTTCATTGTTTTTCAGATGTCATCCTTGAATCAAAGGCAAATAGAAGAATATTTAGCACAAATCAATAACGGAGAGAGGTCTGAAGATGATCTCGAAGAGTCTGATGAAGAAGACCCTGATAATTTTCACCTTGAGAAACCCTTAAATGTAAATTGTAAATGCATGGTGTTGTAAATCTGCAACATATGTTTTTTTTAAATAAAATACCATTAAAACAATACTTTTTTTTCTTTATTTTTCCTTGCATATGCATGTACATGTCTACCAAATATATTTTTTTCAAGAAAAATAAATAAATCATGCATTTAAGGGTTTAAACTTAGGTACTTTGTTGCTTTGTTCAAATGAACAATTCAAATTTTGAAAATGTTTCTTAAATTCAAATTATATCCGTGTTTCATTGTTCATTGTACCGGAGTTACAGAAACTACCGAAATTAATCATGTTCATTGATATACTTAGGTTTAATCAACTCGCATATTATATTAAAACTCGACTAACAATTTAAATTTTCCACTTAAATTGCTACCATGCTAATTTTCCACTTAAATTGCCACCAAAACATATGCGTTTGGTTTAAAAAACTTACCGAATATTCGTAAAATGCTTCTTATACTCTTTCAGGGCATTCAATTAAACATTTAATGTATCTATAAGTTATGCTGATGTAGATGAACATAGTTATGCAGTTTTTGTGACACCAGAAATCACAATTTGAAGTAAACCTTATCACATAGATATTCAGATTAATAACAAGAATTTAAAAATATTACCTACTCCTGTGGTTTCCAATTGATACAAATTAATGATGGTTTTGATATAAGTATATTATTAAAGGCGTATTATGAGGAAACAACTTTTAAGAATAGTTCCCTTTCTTGGCATACTTATCGATACATTCGATATCGATTGTACAGTATTGCCAACCCTACTCCACGCTAGCGTAATGAAAACGTCGCAATGGGATGAGGGAAGACAAAGGGGGATCTGGGTATTACTTACTCTTTTACTTAGTTTAATTCTGTAATAAAGAACCGCTTTCCCATATTACAATTTATTGGTGTGGTTATAAAACCGACTTAATCGGGGCCCAGGGTTGTCTGAGCATTAATTATAAAATTAAAATATATAATTTATTTTTCCCAACAAAACGTTTTAACCACTCGGACCCATAAACTTGTTCTTACGACAATGTAACATTACTATTCTCGATCCAAAATAAGATGGATGCTAACACATTCAATCCCACTATTTAAATAAATTGAATTATTTTATTAAATTTTATTTTAAATCTCTGACAAAAAATGACAACAATTTATACCTTTAAATAATGGTAGCGATAGTATTACCAAATACATATTGTACTTTATGTGGCATGAGATTTACCAAATTGGCTGAGGAATTAATCCGAAACTAAAAATATCATCATTGTCATTTCAAAAAACCTCAGATGGTTCACTTGAAACATTGAAAGCCAGTGAATAATCGTTGTTGTCTCCGAGGTCATGAACAATAATATGATGGACATTCCAAAATTATCGCTTAATACCAATAATATGTCGAATAAAATTACTCAAATACTCTGATGTAACTTTTCCGATACCTTCTTACGTAGGTGTTCTTAGGCATTTATTTTGAAGGAGAAATTGTTTACTTTAACATGTTATTTTAACATCGACCATACCAATTCGCTCGTGTTTAATTCGCAATGTTAAGGAAGTAATCGTAGCATAGTTTTGTTGACTTCGCTAGCAGTGACATTTACCATGTACTTATTATTTATCATATAGCCCTCTGTGAGAGCTGTCCTCTTTTGTTCTTTGTAATTAGTGATAATTTTTTATTTTTTTTAATTTATTTATCTATAAAAAGTATGTTTGTATTACATTATTCGATACCTGTCTCACTAGGGTATACCTGTGTTGAGACAGGCGTAGAGGTACATAAATGAGTATCATACATAAGAATATTTAATTACAACATAAGAATATTTAAGGTAAGATACATACTGATTTATACAATTCAAGCAGAAAGATGATTAAGATTGAGGGTTAATATCATAAAGAGAGCATTATATAGGTGAAGGAAGAGATGAATAAAGTAGTAAATCCTTTTGAATCTATATAGGGACTTATATTATACATTTAGGATTTTACTATTTTAAGTTCTTTAATAAGTGTAAGGACATACGTGAGATGGTAATTCTGTCTATTTGTACTCTATTTTACAGATGTTAGCAGTAGTGTGACGTCCAATACTTAAAATCCATTTCTTTATATCTTGTTTGTATTTCGTCATTGATTCAGTTTGTCTAATCGTGGCTGGAAGTGTATTGTGTAGTTTGCAAGCTATGTATTTAAAGTGTTTTTGAATAATATTAATTGATAATGTATTTGAACATATCGGCTGATTACTCATTTTACCACTGGGTCTGAATGGGTTAATTTTTTGTAACGCGGACACACAGCACGACGGTCAACGGCATACTGAATTTTGGGTGAAGTGATAAGTGATTGGCGGCAGCCGAGGGCCGGTGAAGGTACCGTAGCGGGGCGAGTGGTATGCGCAGTACAAACCAAATTTTGTACCATCGCAGGTTGTCCTAAACGCGGATAGAGAATGGACATACGTGTGACGAATAAGGTGTACCTGAGTTATTAAACATAAAAATCTTGTGTTGTTATTATTATATGTTTGCTTACAAGGTAATTCGCTATTTGCGATGCATTACAGAAAAAATTATTATAAATTTTAAAAATTGTCACTTATAAATATTGTTACAAACATAGCAATGAAAAACGAAACACCGAGAAAACTAAATATGTCACATCAAGCATAAATATTATAGATCAACCTCACGATGATGCCTCTATTAGAATGCACACATGTTTGAA
This sequence comes from Limnephilus marmoratus, assembly GCA_917880885.1. Classification (NCBI taxonomy): domain Eukaryota; kingdom Metazoa; phylum Arthropoda; class Insecta; order Trichoptera; family Limnephilidae; genus Limnephilus; species Limnephilus marmoratus. Next base: position 28,693,746 of record OU862916.1, read on the forward strand.
TTCTGATGATTGTTGTAAGTATCCCTATATTGAGCGCACTACTCATATGAAGTATCTCGGCCTCACCATTGATCCATATCTCAAATGGAATCTTCACACTTAAATAATTGCGAACAAAATAAGAAAAACCATGCACTTTTTCAGAACTATACGAAACTTTCTCGACTTGAACACTTGAAAATGATTTATTTTGCTGTCTGTCAATCTATTATTGAGTATGGTATAATAGCATGGGGAGGTGGCACTGCATCTTCACTAGACCCAATCATAAAGGCACAGAAAACTGTTATAAAATGACTCACCTCTAATTACCGACTCAAACTTAATGTTTAATATTATGAATGTGTTTGATATTCGGCAGATATAAGAAAAAACAATTCTCACTCATATATACATAAATACTATGAAAAAAGATTAAATACTGGTTTAAATACTCGAAACAATAACAAAGTCTTATTACAAATTCCCGTAACGCATACTACTTTTGGTCAACGAAGCTTTAAATACCTTGCAACAAGACTTTACAACATTTTTCCATACCCAATAAAAAAATGTGACTCACATAAAATTTCAAAGAAAACATAAAAATTTCGATTTAAAGTAATGATAGAGCCTTTACCGGTACACTCACCCAAATCCGATATTACTAATGGTACCAATGCATTGGTTGGTATTAATCAAACTTGTTATTAATGCAACCATTATGTTTTAATACAAGAGTAGGTATGTTTATAAGTATTTTAAATTTACTTAGAAAATAACTGCCTCAACATAGGCTAGCCTAGTGAGGCGGATTATGAGAAACCTAAGTTTATAACTATTTTCTATTCTTCAAGTACCTACTGTTAATATTATACTATTTTTTATTGTTAACCTTTTGTACTTTTTTTTTATTATATAATCAATAATATTATTATTAAATTAATAAAAACAGTTTATTTTCAAACAAGTTCTGCTGTGTAATTATTATTACGCGTGACAGCTGTTTTGCCTTCTGAAGGCATTATCAAACTGTTTGATAGACAGTTTGATAATGCCTTCAGAAGGCGAAACAGCTGTCACGCGTAATAATAATTACACAGCAGAACTTGTTTGAAAATAAACTGTTTTTATTAATTTAATAATAATATTATTGATTGTATAATAAAAAAATTAAAATTAAAATGGAGTTAAAATTAAATTGAACTTGATAACAATAAAAAATTTTAAAAAAATACCTTTTGTACTTATGTAACTTATAAACTAATGTCAACATTATCGCGAATTTTGTACTTTGTAGTTATAATCTTGAAAAATTTCGTTCAATAAAAAAAATAAAATAAAATAAAATAAATAAATAAACAATTCTCGGTTTCATAATAAGAATTGCCAAAGACATACACTGTAAACTTAATATTCCCTTATAAACTACAACTGTCTAATAAAAAACCTAAAATTAATAAACTGTCCCGACAGAAGATTGGTATCTGATGTCATCTTTCTTTTTAAATTAATCGTTTATTTCCTTACTGGCAGCCCTGCATTATTGCAATTGTTTTCATTTCATGTCACACGTTCTAAAACTTTTTTCTCTACACAATCTTGTCAACCCAATTCGTTTATGTATTCCCTTGTATCACCCATACTCAGCTTAGTTAACAAAATGCAGAAGTAGCAAATATTTTCAATAGCACCGAATAGTAAAAGATTTTACGTCACTTTATTCATTTAAATTTTTCTTCACTGCTTTAGTACGAAGTAATTAGAATACAATTCCATTACTTGGTCCCAATACTATAAAGCACATCAAATAAAAAATGAGAAAGTTCAACGTAAATTTTTAAGGTTCACTAATTTCAAACTCTCCATACCCATTAAACAAATTAATTGTGTTAACTTAATGAAAATACCTTATTTAACTGACTTATCGTGTAGAAGAACCTGGTTTTTTATTCAAATTAGTTAATGGATCACTTGACCTAACAAAACTAATAACATTCCGAGTACCAAATCGTGACACGAGACTTCCAGAGCTGTTCTTTGTTTATCTGTCTAAAACTAACTATTTCATTAGCTCCCCAATCCAAAGACTACATAGGCTTAGAAATAAATTCAGTTCCGTTGAAATTTTCATTTATTCATTACCTAAATTTATATCAGAAATTTCTATAATTCTGATGTTAATTTTATTATTCTAATATTGTTTTTTTTTGTTATTTCTTTTTAATTCTACTTCCTTTCTATTAGTGTAAAGGAAGAGAAATAACACTATAAAATAATTGGTATTTTATTGTTTCTATTTCTATTATTACTATGTTAAACGATTTACTGTAAATGCTCCAAAGGCGTAAATAAATAAATAGAATGAATTTAAAGAAGCATTTCATATATTTTTTAAAACAATTATTATTAGTTGACATTTTGTTTCCAAAATTGAAAACTTATTTTTTAGTTAATTTAACAATTTAACAATTAGCATTTGGTTTCAAAATTGAAAACTTAATTTAAATCATACTCGTATGTTTACTTTAATCCATATTTATTTAAAGACGTTTTATTCTGTATAAGGTATGTGTACCTTAAATAAATAATGGTTAAACGCATTTTTGAGTGAGTAGGGTTGTTATTGGTTCCATTACTGATATGATGCAAAAGAGTACTAAACGACGATACAACTTTTGAGAAATTTTAATGAGAATACTTTGTGTGGGGTAACCATTTAACTCTGTGGGTGTTTATTTTTAATGTTAGTTAACGTTTCTAGAAACCGGTAAATATAAATCATTTAACTTCATTGCAATAATATTGTATCAAAACGGCGTAACTATATAACGTCTTTTTTGCATTCACTTCATACAGGAGGACCTGAGGAAAATAATTTCCCTGAGGTCCTATGTCATCTTTAGTGATGCTGTTTGGAGGGTCTTTTTGTGGAAAGAAAGGAGTGGACCTACGTGTTGAAGAGACCTATGTAGTAGAAACGACTCGTTCTGTGACAAATGTCATCTGTGTACAAATGTTGGTCGCGCATTTGGTTTCCCGACTGGTGCACTGGTGCCGAAGGAATCAATGACACTTGTTCCTCGGAGCATCTTCCATTCAAATACTGGTAGAAAAAGGACCGTATTCTTACCCGACGCCTATGTTCTAAAGATTGCAATAAGTTTATGCATGGAGTTAGGGGTTTTTTAAGGTATTTTGAGGTTTCAGACCATATGTGACTGCCAAATTCAAACGTGGGACGATTTGCGCAGAACTAGCAGTTGTATACTATCAAAGTATCTGCGGGCCCAGTGCGGTACAAGGCACGGTATGGTACGGTACAGCTTCTGAGAGCCTAACTTATAGTCTGTCAAATAAGAGTAGAAAATATAAAAAATTGAACTACCAAATTTGTAGGCTGGCAACACCAATTTAACTGTCAAATATTATTTTAAAGTGGAATGTCACTGAATGTATAGAACACAGTAAACCACATTTTAAAAAACATTTTTTGTTCATGACAATTTGAACAACCTTGACAATCACACTAACGGTGAGTTTAGTTACACTACTTTTAGACCTAAATGAGTTAAATATATTCAGATCTAAAATTAGAGACACGATCTAAAGCCTGGGCAACGATAGGTACTAAGCTATTATTACTAATAAGCTATTATTAAATAAATGTGAGCAATTTCTAAAATGGGCTTTATATTTTATTACATTATCGTTTTCCTTCATTATGTTAACACAAAATTGCGAAGGTATAATAATGATATACCTATACGCAATTCTAATTTTAAGATCAGTGGGTAGCTATATTGTAATGAAAAAATATTTTTTTCACTTTTATGCCTTTTTAATCTAATATATAAAATTCTCGTGTCACGGTGTCTGTTACCATACTCCTCCGAAACGGCCGGACCAATTTTGATGAAATTTTGTGTGCTTATCTGGTAGCTCAGAGAATCGACCAACATCTATTTTTCATACCCCTAAAAGTAAAGGGTGATCCACTCCGAAGAAAATTAATTTCCCCATACATTTTGTATGGAACGAATTCTCCTATTTTGAAAGAACTGCAGCAATATTGTAAGGGGTATAATGTTGAACTGTGAACCGGGAGAGGGTGGAGGGGGGAGGGGGGAGGAGGGGGGGAGGGGGAGGGGGGAGGGCGGAGGGGGCGTGGGGAAGGGGGGAGGGGGCCGGGGGGAGGGGGGAGGGGGAGGGGGGAGGGGGGAGGGGGGAGGTGGGAGGGGGGGAGGGGGAGGGGGGAAAGGAACTCAGGAAGGGGGTTAGCAGGACGGGGGAAGGGGAGAAGTGGAGTGGGGAGAGGGAGAGGGAACGCGAGAGGGGAAAGGATACGCAGGGAGAAACAATTTAGATCAAGGTATGGTATACGCAGGGAGAAACAATTTAGATCAATTCAGCTAATAAGTTGACAACAGTTTTTGATTCTGAGGCGGTACGAAGTTCGCCGGATCAGCTAGTTTTTTTATAAAAATGTAGGTTACACAACTTTACATCAACACCATGAGTTATATGTTTAGTATTGCCATTTGAACCACAGCGGCGCCCTCCTATGTTTTCTACTCTTATTTGACAAACTGTACCTCTGGCTTCGAGTGAGCCCCTGTACCAGAGCTAGACCCCTAGTACGGCCGATCGATTAGGATTGAATCGATAACTTTCGGTAACTTTTCATCGTTCCCTAGGACAACAGCAGATCGCTAACGTACAAACAACATTTGACGTCGAATATATTAAGAACACTTAAAAAATGAAAGTACCTACCTACATTTTAACTTAGTTAACTTTACCATCAGTATGCCCAAAGTTGTAAACTTACATCAAAGACTTAGATACCTATTCTTTTGGTTTCTAAGCTTTTATTGTGTACAAAATTGAAACGAAAAGACCAAAATCATCACTTCATCCTCCCAGTAGTTCACAGGATGTACAACCCAATGGTTTGTAATAACTAATTCCCATCTACAGCCCACCTCACCCCTTCCTACCCAACCCGCCCTTGGGAGGGGTAGGGAGGGGTGAGGTAGTGAGGGGAGGTTTAGGGAGAAAGAAAGGGAGAGGGCGAGCCTCGAAGTAGCCTCACTCGTGTGTGTTTTTTTTTGTCACTTCACAGCCGCACGAATCGGGTCACCCTCTCCGTATGGATATATTGTTACAGGGTTGTATGGCCGTATTCTGTATGGAGGTATAGATGAATGTTGTATAGTGCACTCAGGAACGGCTCTAGGACATCTCGCGCCCGGTGCAGTAACTGCATGTGACTCAATACCTGAATAGATATTTATTTTTAAACATGTCTATTTGAATTTCGTCTATTTGAATTTCGATTTTTTCGTGAATGACTAAATGAATGAATGCAAATCTTGGAATTGGATATTAACCCACTTTCCGACATCCGATCGAGCTGAAACTTAGCAGATAGACTCATTATCGATGACAATGCAATGCAATGGTGACGCTTTCTCAAATCTCGAGCAACTAGGTCGTACCGTTCGATGCGTACGACCGTGGCGAAAATCGAAACCGTCTCACTAAATAATAAAATTTGGTTTGTGGTAGAAAGCTTTGTTTTGACGGTTTGATTTTTTTATTTAATTATTATTAGTCCCCGGAGGGCTTCTTCGTGAATATTAATTCATTTACATGATTTAATGTACAAAAGAGGCTTTTTAAATTGGCTTTTAGAATGATCAAGGTCCCATGAACCGACATGATCACCAACAGAAATTCTCAGGCGGGCTAGAGCAGATAGAGAACTAATTACATTAATTAAAGTCAGGAAAATTTCATATCTGGGTCTCATACTTCGAGAGATAAAGTATCACTTGCTCCAATTAATATTGAAAGGCAAGATACAGGGCCGCCGAGGGCCTGGTAGGAGACAAATGTCTTGGCTGCGAAATATACGAGAGTAGACCGGCATTAGAAGTGTGGAGGAGCTATTCCGGGTAGCGCAAGACAGAGAGACATTTTATAGAGTAATCGCCAAAGTCGGGGGCACCTGATAGGGCACGCCAAGAAGAAGAAGTACATAAAACAGAGAGAACAAAAGTTTTTGATGTTTACATGGCTAAAAACGAAAAATGTATTTAATACCTGGTAGGTAAAAAAAGTGTGTATAATTATATGTAATGTATAAGAAAAGAGGGAAAAGAGAAAGAAAAAACAGAAACCACTTTTGTAATTATTGCTAATGGCGTAAAATTATTACAAAATAATAATAAGAGATAGGTTCATAAATAATTATTTATAAGTGCGTATTGAACTCCTCCGTAGACACTCCTGGAAATGCGTTTTTTAGAAAAATAAAAGAGAGGAACATTTTTTTTTACTTTTATAATAATAATAATAATAATTGGATAATTTGTATAGCGCCGTTTTTGTGAAAAATCACCTCAAGGGCGTCACCTTATATATATGGAATATAAAAATTCGAATAACCGTGAAACGTAAGAATATAATACGAAACGTAAAAATATCATTCAGGGGTCTCTTAATTAGGGTAAACTTACATATATTATTTGCATTAAAATTGTCAATATTTTAGGAAAAAATTTCAAGATCGTGAAGGTGAAAAATAGGTGCGTGTGGTAAGTTAGTCCCGGCATTATTGTTGCAGAATAATAATATATTTTGCCTGGTTGCTCAGTATTACGCAAAAAACTTTTTTCGGCAAGTTAGACCCAGTTGAACCACCACAACACGGGCATGTGCCTAGCATGGTGGTCGAAAAATCCTTAATTCATGTAACAAACAATTAAATGAATAATAGAAAACTTTTAAAAAAATATTGTTGCAGCATAATAATACATTATTTTTCCTGATTGCTCAATATTACGCAAAAAACTTTTTTCGTACATTTCACAACTGTGCGCTAATGCCCTACCCCAGACCGTAGAGACGAGATGAAATTTTGCCAACGCAAAAGACAAGATTATCATATTTTTGCGGTAATTTCAGACGATTCAGGTAATATTTTAAGTAAATCTAAATAAGATCTTAATTTTCACGGTGCCCCTTCAGAGATTGCGCCCATGTTTTTTGCAGAGTTTACAGCAGGCAGATCCGACTCTGCCTGCGCACAGCGTGTTACAAATGGGTTATGTTATGTTTTGCGGCAAATATGGGAGCATTTGTCAACCACTCAAAATAGACGTTGCTGCTTTAAAAATGGTCTCATGTATTATTATGTTTCACTCGTATTTTTTCGGAGATAAGGTTTTTGTAATATTATTTTTTTCCTTTTTATTATTTTTTAAACGTTAAACTGCCCAAAAGCGTGAATTTATTCATTGACCAAATGTAATTATTTCTACGATATAAAGAGTGCTAAGATATATTTAAAATTTTCTATTTGGAAGGCGGGTATTGGTACCGCCGCCCCGGGAAATATTTATTGGATAACCAACACCCTTGCCATATGTCACATCAATAGGTTATCTGCTTTTGGTGACTTAGCATGGGTGTCCGAGCTTATGGGGTGTGATTTGTCTAGGTCGTGGCAAGCCGGATATGGGGAGACTGAGATCTGAGAGTTAGGTCTAGGGAGACTAAACCTAGACCTCTCCAGCCGGACTCTCTCGAACCATCGGCTTGCGCCGCAGTGGGAGGGATGGATTCATACGTCCGTCACTCCTAGAAACATTGACCCCTAGATTGCTGGATGTATGAAATGAATGCAGTAATTTTTTTTATGTGCGAGAATCATTATTCTAAAGCGTGCAGATATAATAAAAAATAAGAAAATTAAGTTATTTTTTTCGTGTGAAAAAGATTTTCAACGGAGAAATATAATTTTTATCCAGAAGACTGGCGATATAAATATTCACTCATTATATAACTCCACTCAGAATCCACTGCTTGGAACTAGTGGGGCTATGTCATCCCCAACATTGATCAATGGAGTGAAGTTAGAGAGGTAAAGGAAAATATGTGCACAAAACTTGTAAGTGGGTTTTTTTTATTTATTGTTATTAAGTTTATTTTGTAGAACTCAATTTAAATTTTTTATTTATTTTATATATTTAATAATACTATTGTTAAATGTATAAAAACAGTTTATTATAAACAAGTTCTGCTTCTGTTTCGTAATTATTATTATGAGTTACAGCTGTTTCGCTCTCTGAAGGCATTATCATTGATAATGCCTTCAGAGGGCGAAACAGCTGTAACTCATAATAATAATTACGAAGCAGAAGCAGAACTTGATTATAATAAACTGTTTTTATACATTGGGTTGTTTTTATTGATTTTTAAACGATAAATACAATATACTTTGCTCCATATATTACCAATTCTGTAGTTTCCTCAGCCCCCGGATAACCAACGCTGGTTCCCCACTGAAACCCCCCGTCCTCGCTGTGATCACAATATGGGAGACGATTACTCCAACGCCAACAAATACACGCCAAATACCTGAACACTCGAGTACCATGTGTCACTTAACGTCTGGGAGCCGTAAGCAGGGAGCCTGGTGGGTATTTGAACACAGAAAATTGATGGGAAAGGATGGACAAAAATTTCAACGCGCCGAGTTGGTGATATTTTGTCGGATTAATACAATAATTAACGAGTGCCTACCTATATATTTCGACTTCAATACATTGACGGACGCTTTCTGGAAAATGCCGGAAATCAGAGGTCCGTGATGCGACACATACTATCACATATATTTTGTCACAGGATACGTGTTTAATGAATTGGATAAAAATAAGTAGATAAAAAAATGATTCTTTGATTGGGTATGACACCATCAAGTATGGAAGTGTTCACGTTTGACACAAATAGACAAGCTATACACTATTGCATAACTAAACTTCACTTCCCAGACCTTTATGTCGTATCACGTCCCTCGTGAAAGACGTATAGTACATAGACGTTGCGTCATATTACATCTCCTCTAAAACGACGTCTATAGAAGTTGTGTCACATCACATTTCCTCTAAAATGACATCAATAGACATTGTTTCGTATCGCCCTAATGTAAGACCACTTTTCAGAATTGAAACTTTGCTTGAAATGGCTTTAGCCGTGTTTGGTGACCGATCTGAATAGCCAGGTACTTTCCCATCTTCCTCCTCACTATCTCCTTCCCTTCTCCACTATTTTCAGCCTCACAACTCACAACACACCTCAATTGTGGATTCCATAGTCTTACTGACGTATAGAAGGGAGCAGTTGGTACTCTTACGCGGTATCCACATAAAAAGCATGTTAAAGCTGAAACACCTTTTCTGAAACTACAAAATATTTCAAAAAGTGAGTCCTGAAATTCGTAGTCCTATTTTAGTCCTGATTTTCTGTCGGAATTTTCTCGTTCAATTAAAATGTTTTTAGCAAGCAACAAGCAACGTCATTATATCAAAGAGATATTATACTTTTTTTTATTTTTCATATATTCTTATCGTCGTCGGCTAAATTCTATTTTCTGAGTCAGACGTACGATTGGGGTCTCGTGGTCCTGAAGAAGTCATGCAAGCATTCCGTGATATGCCCTGTAATCTGTGCTGAGTTTTAAGTAACAATCTGTGGTTTATATGGGATCAAATGTGGTGGAAGCATATAATTCTATTGATAGGGCAGTGAGAAATTAAACTATATCTCCCTTGGCAGTCTAAAAAACGTCCAAATGGCATCTCTTACTTTTTCTGGTCGAGTTTCAGTCTTTCTTCTGGAGTGAGTTTCAAAGGTATTATGTATTTTTTAGAATTTCGGTGGTATTCAAAGTGGTAACAATATCATCATTTGAATTTGTAGAATATTTTTTGTTGCACATATTGTATTTCCAACTACTTACGTACTTACGCTAACCCCATCATATTTCAGTTTTAAAACACGGTAGCCAAGGAAGAGATTTCGCTTGTCGAAGTCCCATACGAATTTAACTGGATGTAAACCATGGAACCCACACGACGCTCCTGGCCCTCATCTGGGTAAAAAAATTATAACAATAGTGTTCTGAAAAACTATTATCCATTTTTAAATTGATTTGAAGGATTGAAAAATCGTTTTGAGATTATTTTTACAAACTGGCAGTGTATTATATAACGTAAAAATGGCATTTAAATAATTTTAATTTTAATTGTTTTTTTCATGTGATTTTCTTCTGTAGTTTTAAAAACAGGTATTGAACACATCCTTCTCAGTTCTTAGACCATTTGCTACAGATAACCGTTATTATATTCCTGTCTTCAAGTAACGGAGCCAGTCACTTTGTCGCGCAGTTGACTTTAATCTCTGGAACCAGAATAAATAAGGAGCTGAGTGTAATAAAGAATACGAGACCAAAAATACTAAAAAGCATACGGTTTCCAGTGACTGATGACGTCATTAACATCAGATGATAGGGTAAGGAAAATACATGTCTGGAATTTTCCAGTTCGTAGCATTGACATGAAAATTTTCAAACACTTATTCCTGGTATCGCACGATTGACTGCCTGCAATATTCTCGCAATACTTCTATTCATATATTACTAGCTGGTACCCGGCATGCGTTGCTATGCCATTTAATAAAGAAATTGTTTCTCCCTGCGCATCCTTTCCCATTCGTCACGTTCACCTTCCTCCTCCCCTTTCTCTCCCGCGTCTCCTTCCCCTCTCGCATCCTACTCCTCCTCCACCTTCCCTCTCCTCACTCTACCCCCCCTCTTTCCACCGTCCCGTGAACCCCCCCTCCCAAGTTCCCATCCCCCCTCCCGTATTCGCCTACCTCCTCCCGCGGATCCCCCTCCCAAGTTACCCTCCCCCCTCCCGGGTTCCCTTCCCCTTCTCCCGTGAACCCCCCTCCTGGGTTCCCCTACCATTCTCCCCCGAACCCCCTTCCCGATTTCCCCTGCCGAGTTCCTCCCCCCCTCTCCCCTCCCCCCACTACCCCTCCAGCTTTCCATACATTCAGTCCCGGTACATTCAGTTTTCAAACAGTTCGCGTGGCACCTATTGCAATTTTTTATACAAATTTCATAATGCCAGAGCTCACCAGTATATACAGAAAACTTCGCGGGCGTGCTCACAACAACTCACCAAAGTTGCATCGCAATCTCGAGTGGACCCCAGTCTACCGTACCGAAGGGACGAACGTCAAATGTTTGACAGGAAAGTAGGTAGAAAGAACAGTTTATATAGGAAAATGAAATTGTTTTTTTCACTATCTTCCTCGCAATGTTTCCATATTTTCTAAACCTTACCTGAACTACGACAAACATTTCAAAACCAAAATCAGCCAAATCGGCCCAGCCGTTCTCGAGTTTTAGCGAGACAAACGAACCGCAATTGATTTTTATATATATAGATGCATTATATTCTATACATATATTATGCACAACTTATTCGCAAACATCGTCTAAATAAATATTAGATGATTTCTTTCGGAGAATTTTCAACTTAAAAAGTATGTAAAAAATAAAATACACTATGAAACTTTTCTCCTTTTTTTAATACCTAATTTGTAGATTTATAAATATCTTGCATCACTTTGTGAAATCCATGTAAATCTCTATTCACCATTTTTTTAAGTGAAACTTCTTTAGCACCGTTGTGATTTGAAACTCGATGAAACGGAAACGAGTTACACTAAAAAGAGACAAACACATACATATATAGAATTTAGTCTGCAAGAGAATGACATAGAATGAAACCTTACCTACGTTCAGTACCTACGGTTGGCCACTTTGCTTATGAGTTCACTTTTCAAGGCAGCTACTGTTTGAGATGGTGTGGGCGAAGGTTTCACTTTTACTGCGTGTGAACTACACTCGATTTTTAAAAATTAATTTCTTCCAATTCATTTTTCTAGAAAGTCACTTGTAAAAATTTCTTTTTAAAAAACCAACTGATCTAATTCATCAGATAAATGTTAACACAAAAAATTCTCTTTATAATAGCTCCCACGTTTGAAGTGATAATTAAATATTGTAATACCTAGAAATCATTAGAATGTCTATTGTCAAAGAAACCCGAGCCATTCTCATTTCTATGCGTGACGGCTCAGGTCTTGTAATTCGTTCATTTTAAATCTGTATCAATGAATCGTCCCACGTCATCCCATTACAGTTCGGCCATCTCTTTTAATCACTTTTATCTGCCTAATAATAAAAGTTATCAAAGTTTTACGATGGAAATTCTCCCATGGCTAATAATATTTAAATTTTGGATCTGGCAAAAACGTAAATTTCATCAGTAAAGTGTTTTTGAAAATATTTTGACTGTGCTAAATCAAGATTACTTTTGGATAATATAAATATTTTTGCCACCTCAAAAGTTAACTTACTTATTAAAGACCTATCTCTGTTAGGTCGGCTTTAAGCTCTTCCTCGCACTCCGTAAACGAAGCATGCATCAGAAAGAGAGGTGAAAACGCAACTCTCTGTACCAGGATCGTAATAATATTTCCTCTGGTAACTATGTTTTATATTCTAAATTCTCATATTAATTTATATATCTAAAAAAAATATGTTTTTACAAACAAAGCAAAGAAATGCTCAGTGCCATCATTAAAATTGTCGAAGAATTTTGTAATATGTTCAACTTAAAAAGTTTTGAATTCTTCATTAGTGTGGATCCAAATTGAGTATAACTCATCTGTTTGGCCACCGCATTGTAAGGTTAACTCAGATTCTATTTAAAAAAATACAGCACAAATATATAAGTCTCATAAATTATAAACTTCAATTAAAGTCAAAAATATATAGATTGATGAAAAATTTATAATTACCTATTTAATCTGTCAGACAAAAGGTTGGTAGTAACAATGCCGTTTTTTCTTTCTTAAATCACTAATTTCCTTATTGACAGACCTGCACCAATGTAATTTATTCCATTGCATGTTCCTAAAAGAGCCACGCAAACTATAAATATATTCCACTACAACACTAATGTCAATACCAATTCGTTTATAAATTCTCTGATACCATGCACACTTAGGTAACCAATATGCAGAGTTAGCAGGAAGCAAGAAAACTTACTAAACATTTACTTAAATAAATAAATATCCCTTACCGGTGGATGAACTGGCCGGGTTTTAGTACTGTATTTTCAACATAAATAAATTCCAAATATGGCACTTACTGGCTTACTGTTTTGAAAGCTATAAATAGAGCATACAGCGACTAAAGCGTCGATGACACGTGGCGGGTTAACTAGCTACTATCTACTAAGTTTAAAAGCGGGTAAATCGGCGAGTGAGATTGTCATGATGACACACAAAACTGTCTACTCGCTCAGAAGCATAAATGAACTTATATGCTCAGAAGCGTAGGAAACTGAGGCCGCTGAGGGTGCCAATAACAAGAATAACGACGCCTGCGTGAACTAATTCTTCAGTTGTTTGACAGTCGAAATCAGCTGTTTATCGGAAGCCATGTTGGAAACATAAATAAACCAATCACAAGTAAGCGGAGTAAGGGTGTAGGCGAGTAAAGTTGATGACCTTTCAACTTTTTTTCGTAGATTGTCAACAATCTGCTAGTCGCTGCTACTTAGCAAGTAACACGATGACACTGGGCGAGTTTACTAACAGATATTGAATTTCCCAGATAGTAGCTTGTAAACTCGCCGCGTGTCATCGACGCTTTACGACAGGGGTTTTGTATATTAACCTAGAAATCTTAAGCCTAGCTATTTTGTCAAAAATTGAAACGTAAGATTGTCGGCAAATGGCCACTCAGCGCCGTTTTGTTTTTCGACAGTTGAAAGGTTTCCGTTATGCCGATTCAAGTCCGTTTCAGCTTTTGAACAATTGACGTTTAACGACGACCTTTCAAATATAAAAAAAAAAAAACAAAAACAAAAATGGCGCTGAAACTGCAACTGGGCCTTGAACAGAAAAATCTTTGAAAATCTCACAACGCCAGAGCTCGCAATTCGAGGGTTGTAACGTCGTAAAGATAGCAATATCAGCCTACTTATTTAGTTATCGTATAAATAAACGTTCACACTCGAAGAAACAAAATTTGTCAATAAGTTTAGTGTGAAATGTTTGCAAAATGATTACCCAAGTGTGTAGTATTAACAGCTGAAACGAAGCTAGAATCAATTGCAATTCACGTCCCGTAAAGTACAACTCGTAAAACAAGAATAATATTACGTGTCTTGAACGAAATAAGAAGACGAGAGCTTTTTAATATCTTCCAGCCATAAGCCGACCGAAGTATGTTGTGTTGGCCTTTCTCCTTGTGTATTTATCCCGTGAACAAACTTCCTTGGAGTTTTTCCGATAAACGATAGGACGCTATTCTCTTAATCAAGTAAAACTTTACCCATTCGACGCATAAATCATGATTTGGGAACAGGGTTACCAAAACGGGCGACGCCCGTTCCGTAATTCTGTTTGCTCTGCCAACGTTAGGAATTGGTCGATATTCCCTTCACTTACATATATACCAACTGACAACAGTTTTTAGGGTTACCTTTTATTATAATCATGTTTAATTTAAGTGCCTGCTCCTGAGAGTTCCGCGGTATATTCTCTCTAACTTATAAGCCTAGTTTATGTGAAAGGGAGAGAGGTTACAATACAACTATCAGCGGTTTGCCTACAATAGCATCCTCATCTATGCTTTTAGGAAATTAAAAGCAATTACAAACACAGTCATGAGTCTTATTTCATTGGATATGCAGAAGATCTGTGCGCATTAAACATTAAAACCTTCTTCTTCTTCTTGTGCCCTATCCATTCAACGGACATTGGCTATCATATAGCGGACTTTGTTTACTGCGGCCCGGAACCGCTCTATAGTAGACTGGCCAAACCATTGTCTCAGGCTTTTCAGCCATGATCTTCTCCTTCTTCCAGGGCCTCATCTTCCGGCAATCTTTCCCTGCATTATGAGATGCAAAATCTCGTACTTTTCCGGATGTCTCAACACATATTGAAGTTTTCGGATTGTTATTATTTTAATGACTGCTTAGAACCTTTCTTAAAACCTTCCTAACGGCGAAATCTAGCGACATGAATTTGCACAGCCTTTCCCATCAGAAATTCCTAATTCGTTACAATAAATTTCAGCTCGCCATAATATTTCAAGAGTTACGGAGCTTAGAAATATATGTTTCGGTAAACATAAATTGACATCGCGCCGTATTTTTCAATTGCTCAATCTCTGGCGAGGCTGGGTAACAACTATTAATTTATTTATTTATTTTCAATTTCACGCCCAGCTGGCCTTTTACTTGTTATTTTATTTTTATTTTACAAAGAGCAACTTAATGAACATAACAAAATCAAAAAATAAATCAATACAAAATCAAAAACTAAATCAAAACAAAATCAAAAACAAAATCAAAATAAATGATACAAAAGGCAATCTATTCCATAATGTTTATTTTTTTCACAATATTGACTTTAGAAACTATATATTCCCCCATTTTGGCCAGGTAATGACTTCGTTCCGCTCAGAGTATGGTGGCTTCGATATCTCAAAAATAAAGTAGTATGAATGGTTATGTATTTAGGTGCCGGTAGCCCTAAGTGAGAAAGACGAAACGAGTTTTTTGTGTGAACGTTTCACATGTGCGGCGGGAAGTTTCTTGGTGGTTTAATGCCCACATTTTCCCTTCCAGAAGGCTTAACGATGTTTCAATATTTTTCATTACGAAACTATCATAAGTTTGTGGGAAAATCGTTTTTTGCGCTTCGCATTAACAACTTTGCGACACGATCTGTGGAAATGGTCCCGACTCCGTAATCATGTCGCATTTTATTCAACGGATATACAGCTTATCTGTTTTACATAGATGGAATATATCGTGCACGATTTTTTTGCATTTATTATACATATTTCTTTTCATTTCTAGTTTAGTGCAGCAGCCCGATTAACAGAATAGCTCAGCGTTAAAATGCCTATTCCAGCAAAAATCTGATTAATCACATAATATTTTTATTTTTTAAAAGCCATACTTTTAGCAAGATTTATAGCCTACGTATATCCGATGAGAGTTTCGACATTGGTCCATCTACTGCTAGTCAAATGTCATACTAATCAGAATATCCAACACCTCGTTAAACAGAATGTGAACAGCACGTACCCGAAGAATTTTAACCAGCGATTCCTGAGCATATTTGGAGTAAAAAATGTAGAATTAATTTTGCTGTTCGATTATTTTGAATAGTTGGGTTCAGCCAGCACGGGTAACGTGACACGCACTCCGTCTCGTTCTAACAATACTGTAACAAAGGAGAGAGAGCCCATATCACGTGATCCCTTCGCCACACTTAACATTGTGATCAGTAGTAATGTGTGATAGGAACTTTTTTTTCGTTTTTGACAGTAAAAGGGTTTAAAGAGATCTACGTTTTTTACTCCAAATATGCTCAGGAATCGCTGGTTAAAATCCTTCGGGTAGGTGCTGTTACACTATGTATACGTAATGAATGTGATTGAATATATTAAGTGCCGTTTCAGCATTAAATATGACATATTTAATAATGAAACGGTTGCAAAATTGCACATCGTGCAATTTGCTATTGCTATTGCTATTACTTTAAGCTTCTTACTCTGTTCTGGAGCCAAAACAGCCGTGAACCTGGATCTTGCTAAAACTCGTGGGAGGGAGGAAACAAAGAGACCGGTAATATAGCATTCCCACCTAACATATTTATGTCTTCCAGGAAATGTAAATCTGTCAAATTGACCACCCGTTTCTTCACAGTCAATTATTTTTATAACGCATTGTCTAATTTGTTATTACAGCCTTTTCAAATTAATTTTTAGTCCTTTGTTTTATCATTGTTTTTTTTATATTTCTTGATATATCATTTAAGTTCGTTCAGTGTATTTTTATGTCAGTACAATCCATTATACATATGTGTGTGTAAAATGAGGGCTTCACCAAGTGAGGCTTACATTACCAAATTACATTTTATTAAAAAAATACTTCTAACGTATCACTCAAATATTTTCAGCTTCACAAATCCTACAATTATAATATCGTGTGATTTTTCACGAGTCTAGGCTAGTACAATACAATATTGTTTCTATGCTGAAATTTGGATATTGTTATAAAATCGTCATTTGTTACAAACCATGCTATAAAAATACTTTATCGGCAGACGGATTTTAAAGTCGTGCACATTTTTAATAACGTCATTTCGAAAGTACCAAATAGCGCCAACGAATCAAAACATGCGGCCAGTCAGTGGCCAGGCGATAAATCTGTTGGATTTTACTACAGCCAATCACTTGTGGTTTATCACGGAAACTGAGCTGGGCACCCAAGAACCCCGGGGTCAGGGTCGAACTGTCCTTCAACTAAACTTTATTTGAGATAACTATATATAGAGTAACCGGCTATTACTTTGGATTTGTTACTAAAATGGTGGAAAGTCCCGAAAAGCATGGAGCACGCCTAATCCACACCATTTCTTTGATTCATTCGGCTTTGATTCATTTCAACAGCTCGGTTGTGGAATGATTTGCCCACCTCTGTGTTTCCTCCTTCCTACAACGTTGGTATGAACATTGGTCTCTTCAAGACCAATGTTCATTCCTTCCTCTCCTCAAAAAGACCCTCCACACAGCATCCCAGATGACGCAGGCCCTGAGGGAAATTATTTTTCTCAGGGCCTCCTTTGTGGAGTTAATGTAAAAAAATAAAAAATAGAAATCACGGAGGCAATTGAAATCCACAAAAAAATCCTTGTTATTTAGAGACGATGCAAAAACGACCACAAAAAACCCTTATTATCAATAGAGCTTGATAGTTCTTAATAACCGGTACTTGACGGCTATACCAAAACCATTCGCTGAAAATCACATTAATTTAACTAAATATTATTCTGAAATACCGGCCATAAGATGATTGACGCGCATTATACCATAGATATTATCCTTACAAACACAAACACCCTTCACCACGATCTTCACATCAGCCCTGATGATAAGCTAACTTATTTTATTTTCAGAAGGTTTCCTAGACTGGTCATAGCCGTAATTTTTATTTTTATTTTACTAACACTATTATCTCTTTTTGATGTTACCTATTTCAGAATCATTATTCCACGGGCTGCTACTTCTATTTATCTTTTGTATAATGTTAATGTAAGTACTTGCATACTGCTTACCAACCCCGCATGGACATTGAAGGGTCTAAAATCGTTCAAATAAATGTAGCTTCAAATGTAGCGTTCAAAAAAAAAGTAGAGTCTTGACGTGTGCGGTGAAGGAGGAAACCATATGTTTCCTTACAACGCCGTGAAAGTGGTGGGGTCCCATCCAATAATGATAAGGCTATTCGAAAGATTGGTTTTAGCTTCTTGGGTTGAAACGCAACATGGCTTTGGTTGGCTTTAGCCATGTTTTGTGATGAAATCTTATTAACTAGTTCCACTTCCTTCCCCTCGCCAGTACGTTCAGCCTCACAACATTCCTTTAGGGAAGTCTCCAAATGGGAGCAGTTGGGACTCTTGTCCGATACTGTCTTAAAAACTAAAACAAAACCGCCGCAATTTTAAATCTCAAATAAAATAAGTATTTTCTGTGGTTGCTTTGAACCTACTCAAAATCAAACCTTTCCGATATTGATAACCCATTGGCAAATAGTTATACATAGCGCTGAACCTAGTTTAAAAACCTGTTTGGCTTTTATTTTTTTTATTTAAATCGTTGAATTTTAGGCATCCATTGCTTAACTTTTAAAATATGTATTTGCAGTTTGTTTTCGAGTGAAAGATGCTCTCAGAATCATATGGTATAATAACATAATGGTCGAATAACATAAAAACTAAATCTGAAATGATTTCTTTTTAGGTTTCTGAAATAATGATGATTATTGTGTATCTAAACTTCGTAATCCACATTTTCAATCTCCTTGCATTTCTATTAATTAGCCTTGCATGACCTGATTTTAATGAATTTAAATAATAACAGTTTTTAGCATTAGGGGGTTGGTAATATCTTCAAGTTTCGAAAAATATTTTTTTTATTTATACTCTCAGGGTTTTGAAATAAAACTTCTTTAGCCCCGTTAGTGATTTGAAATTTGGAAGAAATGGAAATGCGTCACAAAAATTTATAATATAATACAATGCGGTAAATTCACAACTCCGCGAGCTCCCGGCGGCGCAGCGGTATAGCGCGTTGCAAATCTCAGCGGCCAGAGAAATCCAACGAACGGAGGTTCAATATCAATATCCAATCTTCAAACCACTTTAAAATAAACAGGCAAAAGAAAAGACAGACAGTGACATCTAGCGACTTTCTAGTTTCACTTCCACCGCATGTGAATTACACAGTCTGATTTTTTTATATGAAACAAGTAACATAATAATGTTATCAATATTCGGTTTAAATGTATAGGGTTATTATTTGTGCCTGCCGAGAGTAAATAGAAAAAATCAACATTAAAGGAAAGAGAAGGGTATAAAATATGGTAAAATTAATATAAAAATTAAGTTACTAAATAATATTAATCGAAATGTCAGAAATATCTGATTTAATTTTTTTTAAATTGGGTGGAATAGAGTGAATCATAAGAGTATGGATCATTGTTCCGTGGGTAAATCCGCGCCTGCACATTCGTAGATTGAAGTGTTCTTAGCAGGAACCGCAGTAAGGTTGTTATTAAAGTGTACGCTACACGAATCGCACCTCGTTCAACCAGAGGGGCCACAAGCACCACTGCTTACGGCCTCTTGACGTCTTCGTCCAACCCTGCCAGCCGCGGTTACGATGCCCGTGCGTTCCCGAGTCTCCCGGTATCCATGCGTTCCCCAGTTTTTCACAATTTATCCCCAGTATTAGGGCCGTGTTGCGGTAAACGTAGATTTATACACTCGACAGGCGGAGGACGCGGGCATCACTTACCATTAATTGTTGTAGACCGTAAAGTTACGGAGGGGAGTTCAGATGGCGCCACCATTCCACTAATAAATAACGGACACATAAATGTATCGATATCTATCTCCTCTATCCCATTAACAGCGTTGTCTAACTCCAACTGATGTATTACATTAACGTGTACTTAATATTTGTTTACTAGAACGTTATTTCTTAGCTCTTATTTTGAAAAAGACACAAAACCGTTTATTTTTATCATCATGCCAATTTAATACATTTTTTACACTGATCAAGATATTGTACGTGTTGTGTATTGTAGTGTCCTATACGTCATATTCAAATTCATTTTGCACTGAGCACTTCTCATTTTATCCTTTTGCTTAATCTCAAAGTGTAGAGTCCTTAACTCATAACTTTCGCGTTTATGTCACCCTTTACGAAACATTTTAATGCATCTTTGTCTACTAGCACTCTTTGTCTGTAGTCAATCGTAAACTTTCACTTTTATGTTAATAAATAAGCTTATGGTTTCTTGCAATGTCATTCTACATTCTACAATTTGAAACTCCAGTGCTCAGAATAGAATCAATCTCTGTGTAAACTTAATATTCATCTGAATAAACTAGAGTTACAATAATCTAGTACAAAACACGAGTTTTTTAACTTGCAAAGATAATACCACGAAAATCATAACCTCTCTCACTGTACTTTTCCCTTGGTGTGGAAACGAAGAAGTCCAAGAAGCTGCTCACTTTACAACTGACAGAGGACTGTCTGGAGACCACACCCTGGGACCCTACGCAATAGATTTGAGGATGTGCTTGATAGAGCACGTCGTCTGCATTCATTTTCAATGGTATCGTAGTCGTAAGTAATTAAAATTACGAATAATTTTTTTATAATATTTATTTTTTTGGATTATATTTAAGAAATTAACAGAATTTCTAAATTAAACAGATTTTTAATAAAAAATGTCGTTACTGTCAAAAATAGGTACACTGACGAATAGGTAAACGTTCTCACAAACTCGACTGCTAAAAATTATATTTTGATCCGGGATGTACTAGGTGTAGATGGCGGATAGAAGGTACCGCTGTACCATGAGGTAATAACATTTATCTTCGTTACATTTCTGGTGTGACAAAGAACCATCGGGAAGGAAAATACTTCTCCAATGGAATTCATCGACTTTGGAAGAACGAATAAGATCAGAGTTGTGGGCAGAAGGTTAACATAAAACAATTACCAAGAAATAACAAAGAATAAATTCCAACCGTCCAATAACGGTGTGCCACAATGTGTAAAAATAAAACATTTAGTATGCAAAACAACAAAAACATGAGACAATAAAGTTTGGGTGAAGTCAGGTGAAAACAAGAGATTCGAGAAATTTTGTAAAATATGTTCGGAATCTTACCACTGCATTGGACGTTACAGTCGACACATTCGCACAAGGGGTCAGGAGAACGTTAAGTTGGAACTTTGGAAAGGAATATAGAAAGTTTAGGTGTTTTTAAGAAGACGATATGGCTGATATTAATTATGATTGTGGCCAACAGGAAAGATTCTGCTAATTCTGATTATTTTTATATTTGATGTTTGTAATGTCATGATGCCATTTGATGTCCCGCACCTTAACTGCAAATGACGACACAAATATTATGATAAAAAGAACAGGAGTAGAAACGATGTTTTCCACGGTAAAATAAATATACCTACCAACCTTTTAAGCAATTTTTAACAGCGCCCTTGGGGTGATTTTTTGCAAAACAGCGTAATAGAGATCATTTGAATTTTATTGTTGTTATTAAATCTAATTATGAATCATTTGTTAGCTAAATAGGTCCTGCAAGAAAGTTCTTGCTCGGGTATAATATAATTATAATTTTAAGAATAATTTGTAGAGCGCCGTTTTTGTGAAAAATCACCTCAGGGGCGCTGTATAATTGATTACGAATTCTTAGGTTCTATCTAATTCGACTATTTACAAATGTGTACAGAAACATACTTACCTGGCAGGTCACTTCCGAAAAACACACTTTAATTAGAAAGGTTGTGCTTGGAGAAGATTCAGTTTTGCACGCGGAGGACATAAAACACTGGACATTGCACGATTTTAAATTTGCTTCCCCCATCACTATTAGTATTACATTTATGAACAGATTAGTGGCAAAAGTAGAGTTGATATTTATTTTGAAAGACTGTAGTATTTAGGACTCTTTAGGGCTGGAGAATGTTCATGAAACGACCTTTATAAACGCATCGGGTATGTATATTTATAAACAATTAGGGGCATCGCTTGTGAGTTTGTGAAGATTCAAAACATCATTGGTTTCTTAAGATATTTAGTACGTAAGTTCCTCTTTTAGCCGCCTGCGGAGATTAGACCGTCAAACAGGGTTGCCAACTTAGGGGTTTAAACAAACAACCCCCAGATTTAGGGGAAAATAAGTGGGATGGGATTTTTTTAGGGGTTTAATATGTTTAGGGGTATTTTTGGGGGTTTTGTGATTCCATATATTTAAAAAAAAATGTATTATATCGTGCACTCACACACTTCACAATTTTATTTGATGACTACTAAAATAAGCTGCGGAATAGACTCTCCATTGAAATGCTTCAAAGCATGATGATGGTTCGGTTCACATTAAATCGAAATGGTGGATCTTGCACTACATTTAATCCATCAACTGAAATGTTAAGCTTATTCAATGTTAACATGTATGATTTTAAAAAATCTGATTCTTCTCAAGACAATGATGCAATATTTGATGTTTTAAATAATTTATAAATAAAGATTATTAAAAACATTACAGCTTATCATTTATTCATTATTTTTACAAAAAACAATTTTTTGGGGTATTTTCAAGTAATTTGCCGGTTCCTAGGGGTTTTTGAGTTTAGTTTAGGGATAAATATTTTTGAGAGTTGGCAACACTGCCGTCAAACTGGATTTACATTGGCGTAATGTGACATTTTGAACGTTTAATATGTTATTAAAATTTTCTTGGCATTTTCTGACTGACTTAAAAAAATAATCAGAGTTTAATTAAGTCTAAAAGTTATCGTTAATTATTTTTGGTGTGTCATGCCGTGTTGCGCTACCTCATTCTTTAGCTAGGCTTGTTTCACATTTGCTCCACCCGGGAAGCCCGAGGAAATAAATTCCTTAAGACCTGTGTCATCTTTGGGGATGCTGTTTGGAGTGTCTTTTTATGGAAAGGAAAGAGAAGAAGTGTAAGTCTAAAAGTTTGTCAATAAAATTGGATGGAAGTCTTCAGTGTTGGTGCGTGTTCACATTGACTTACATCTCATATTTTTTAAAACAAAACCATAAATAATTGCAGCGCTGGTAAAATAAAAATCTTATTGGCAAATAAACTATCTCACTTCTTTGGTAGTATTATAGACTCGAATAGTATCTACTAAATCATATAATTTATATAGGTTCGTGCTCTTCTAATCCCCCTCCTGATGGCTTAGTATCTGAGATCTATTTACTGAGAAAGCCTGCTTTAATCCCATCTTTCTAATACGTTCCAAGATTACCGTTATAACTCGTGGCAAACGCCGTCAGACAAAATCTATAAGTTACATTCATTAGATTTAACTTATTTGAGATAATCATTTAATTTCCAATTTAAAATGCTTCTATTTAATAGTTATACTTATTTTTTATATTCATTACCGCTGGAAATCCATTGAAAAATGTTGTGATTAAAAACTATGTACCTATGTTTTTTATATTTTTTTTAAGGAGAAAACACAGATACAGACAATAATTAACAAAACAATATTATGAACAATAACTTGAGAATTCGCCTGCACCCCAACTATTTCTCACTGATTGACTTGATAAATAAAGATTTTCAAATACAGTGTTTATACGTGTTTAAAAATAAGTCATAATTAATGAATCGAAAATTCTTTAAAAAGAAGCACATAAAAAGTATAGTGAATGTTGTATAAGTTTTCTTTTTTTTATAGGAAAACAGCATTCAATTTTCTACCAAAAGTGCTTAAAGTATCAAAAAATATATCGGAATCCTTAAGGTTGTGGTTTTTATTAAACAATTCGCACATTCTTCTGATTGGATCCCTGACACCAGCATTTGTACGTGTCCGGTTAATGTGGAATAAGTCGTTAAGCCTAGTTGTTCTGGGTGGTATTTTAAAATTAATTAGTTTGAGTAAGTCAGGACAGTCGATAACGTTGTTGCAGATTTTATACAGGGTCATTAGGTCAATATGTTTCGAGAGCATATTTGTGTATCCCCGGTTAGGTGCGCTCAGACTGTAATTGAGGCAACGCAGAAATTTCTTTTGGACACTTTCAATATTATCTTTATAGATACCGTAAAGCGGAGTCCATATGGAGGTGCAGTATTCAAGTTGAGAACGGACCAGCGTATAGTAAAGCAGAAGGTAGGTTTCAGGTTTTCAAAATACACGGCTGTTTCTGATAACAAAGCCTAGCATGCAGTTAGCTTTATTCATTATGTTTTCAGTGTGCGCACCGAAATGAAGTTTGGAATCAAAGAAGTTTGAAGCTCTTACTTAGGTTTTGCATGCGCATTTTTAAAGATACCTTTATTTACCCGTACCTCCCATTACAGTTACCCGGCGGTACCCTTACCCACCTCCAAAAAAAGGCGGTTACGAATATCGCCTCCCCGGGAACCATTTATTGAATGACCTATAACCCCTATCATAGATCACCCCAAGTAGTTCGCTGAGTTTGGTGACTTAGCAGGGTTGCCCGGGTACATGAGGTAAGATTTGTCCGGGTCTCCAACTGCATGGCAGGCCGGATCACGAGAGACTGGTTGAGTGAGATCTTTTTATTTCTTCACAAAGACTCTCTCAGAACATCGCCTTGCACCTCAGTGGGAGGGATGGATGGATGTCCGTCACTCCTGGACACATTGACTCCTAGATTCCTACCCTTACTTTACACCTTTTTCCTTCTCAGAACATCTTCTCCTTCCTTTCTAAAAAGACCCTTCACACAGCATTCATAAAGATGACGAAGGTCCTGAGGGGAATTATTTTCCTCAGTGCCTCCTGTATGGAGCTAAAGAAAAAAGAAAAAAAAAGAGAAAAAATTAAAAAACATTGACACCACAATTCACACCACACTGACGATACTTATTGGAGGGTGGGTAAATATCCGATCGGAAATAGAAATAGGTCCAGAAAATTGTTTTTTATTATTTTATTACATTATCAGATAGTGTAGCAATGAATAAAAACAAAATACAAAACGGAATAGATTATTTCTAAAAAAAAATTGTTTTAGCAGAAACTATCCCATACTAACCCATGTAACTATCCCAGGAGGCGTCTACTAATATCTACAGGAATTCCAAAAACTGAAAAAATCGAACTAATATCTATGAGAATCAAAGTGTTGACGAATATCTACAGCTCAAACTGTTGATTAATATCTATGAGAACCAAAGTGTTAACGAATATCTACAGCACTGGCAGAGGTTGGATTTGCAATTATGTATAGCATATTGGAATAACGTAATATTGCGTATGCAGTTTAAAAAACTTAATTTATGTAAGTATATATGTAAAAATCCCTAATATCGGACTATTGGACACATTTAGCTGATTAGTCCAACCTACGCTCTGTAGATATTAGTTCAACCTACGCTCTGTAGATATTAGTCAACACTCTGAAGTTCGTAGATATTAGTTCAACATATGAGCTGTAGATATTCGTCCGACA
Source organism: Limnephilus marmoratus (assembly GCA_917880885.1). Lineage (NCBI taxonomy): Eukaryota > Metazoa > Arthropoda > Insecta > Trichoptera > Limnephilidae > Limnephilus > Limnephilus marmoratus. The sequence goes on from OU862916.1 coordinate 28,719,245, forward strand.
TACAGGCTGTAGATATTAGTATCTGGAGTCACTATCCCATACTTGTAACTAATATCCTTTAAATTTTCGAACTAAAACTAGAGAAACCAAAGTAGTAACATAAACAAGTAACGGCGGGATAACAAGGGAAAATTATCTAACAAATCAAACAACAACGAAAATTGCAACGCTAAGACGAGCGATTCAAAAACTTATCCTAGCATAATTATTATGTGTCGACTCCAGCGATACTTGTAAAATAACTCGATTATGTGTATTCGAGGGGAACATTCACCGCACCAATAAGAAACTCCAGTGAAAAATATTATGGCTTTAAAAAAATATGTTCATATAGACTATAGACCAATAAATGCTGATTCTGAATATTTATATAAGTTTTATATAATAACTAGCTGGTTCCCGGCATGCGTTGTCATGCCATTTAATCAAGAAATTGTATCTCCCTGCTTGTCCTTTCCCATTCTTCCCGTTCCCCTTCCGCCTCCCCTTCCTCTCCCGCGTCCCCTTCCCCTTTTGCGTTCCGACTCCGCCTCCTCCCTCTCCCCACTCTACTCCCCCCCTTCCCCCGTCCCGCGAACACCCCTCCCCCCTCCCGCATTTTATAATTTCAGTCCCGGTATATTCAGTTTTCAAACAGCTCGCGTGCCACCTATTGCATTTTTTTATACAAATTTCATAATGCCAGAGCTCACCAGTAGTTTTATACAAACCTTGTCCTGACAATAACGAACACAACAGGTGCAGTAGTTCGGAAGTTATGCGCGTACATACATTTCGGCGATTCATTTTTATATATATATAAGATAGATAGATAGATAGATAGAAGATAGATAGATAGATATTAAACGCAAAGTTTTCAAAAAATTATTAAAAAGTCCATTTTTAACTAGTCGTAAAAACACGCCGTCAAGTTGGCATTATTGAAATTTTAGTTGTGACGTCACTGTTCGACGTGTCGTGACGTCACCGTAAAGTCATTTTATGGGAATGTATGATATGACACAAGCCATCGTATTAATTTATTCGTTTATTTACATAGTGTTTACAGAGATTTAGTTGTTGTATTTGTTGAAACATTATTTAGGCCTAAATAATGTTTCAACAAATATAGGTATCTCTTATTAGTTTATCACTATTATTGAAAATATTCAAAAACTATTGCACAAAAAAATATTAATGCTACTTCTAGGGAGAATACTTCGAACAACGGAATTCAAAATGGCGGCAGTTGATCAGCTGATTGCCCGATCCTATAGTAATTTTTCAGGAGTGACGACGTCACACGATTCACCACACGTACGTTTTCGGGGGGTCTTGAAAAATTAAAACTTTGACCAATATTTTAACTATTAAAACTAACTCTAAAAATAAAAATAAAAATGCAGTTATTTAAGTTAGAAGGTTATTCATTAAAAAAATAAATAAATTGGACTGCAGTTCTCTATTCCCCATTCCGACACCCGAAGTCTTCGCGGGCGCTCTCCGGAGTCAATCGAATAAACTGTCCGATTAATATCTCCAACTTTAACCTTTGATCCCGCTGAATGCATTCGCAAAAAGCGCCAAAAGCGGATGATAAATGTTTGAATTTGGAAAATGGAACATTCGCTGCTGCTGCAAGGCTCACGCAATCAGCTGCACCCCCTCCCTCATCCCACCACCCCCGCTCCCACTTCCCCTCAACAACCCCCACACTTCCCTTTCCTTCCCTACCCTTAACTCAACCCTTCGCCCGCTAGTTATTTCCTTCCCCTATAAAAGGGGTCGTAAACGCGTTGCATATTATCAACATTACGTTCGGAATATGACTATACAATCTATTCATCCCGTTTTTAGGTGTCTATAAGACAGAAAACTTCGGGACTGATACATCACAACAAATTATATTCCATGCAATAACTGCGCTATGCAAGAATGAAGTGACGTCACACGTGCTGCAATGCTAGCACATCGGGATAGCTGGCATTTATATCTAACTAGCTGGTACCTGGCATGCGTTGCTATGTCATTTAATAAAGAAATTGTTTCTCCCTGCGTGTCCTTTCCCATTCGTCCCGTTCTCCTTCCGCCTCACCTTCCTCTTCCGCGTCCCCTACAACACTAGTGTTCCCACTCCGCCACCTCCACCTTCCCTCTCCCCACTACACTCCCCCTTCCCCCGTCCCGTGAACCCCCTCCCGGGTCCCCTCCCCCTCCCAGGTTCCCCTCCGCTTCCCGCATTCCCCTCCCCCCCCTCCTCCCTCCCACGAACCCCCTACTCGAGTTCCCCTCCCCCCTCCAGAATTCCATACATTCATTCAGTTTTCAAACAGCTCGCGTGCCATCTATTGCAACTTTTTTAAATAAATTTCATAATGTCAGAGCTCACCAGTAGTTGTATACAAACCTTGTCCTGACAATAACGAACACAAAAAAAAAGAATTATCCAATTTTCTCACAGTCGTTCGGAAGTTATGCGTGTAGATACATTTCGGTGGTTCATTTAAGATCAGTACTTACAAGTATGTACCTACTTAAATGTTTTAATCGAACAACATAAACAACTTACCTACTTTCGTATGTAGGAACATACACAAAGCAAACATAACAGTTATCATTTTTATGACTTTATGTCCGGGTTAAATCTTCCCTACAGGAAAAACTAAACCCTTCCACACACTTTTCCACAGATGATCATCCAGTCAATCTACGCTATGCAAGTACACTGTATAAGTATAATAAATACAAAATAATACAAGAACAACATGTCAACCTACATGAGACCAAATGGGGAAATAATTCATTGACTCCAGGTATTTTCATATCAGAGGGTTCGGCTCGGTAGAACTCCTAGCTGGACCGATAAATCCTACTGATCCCTAAATATAAATATTTAAAAAATCTTTCATCACCATAATTGTTTCTAATACTAAAATTACTTCTATTCAGCTTAAATCGTGTTTTGCACGCTCTTTTTCAGTACTACATTTTATGATTGAGAGATTTCTTACAATCAAACTGATTGATCAGTTTTGTAAGATAAAATATTGTACAATTTAAAAAAACTGAATAAACATATTAAAAAATATATATTTCTCGAGATCTGTTTAATTTTATTTAATAAAGACTAAGCATATTCTTTAAATTTTCACCACATGAGAGTTTTAGGAAATACTGTTTCCTTCTTCCGGTAGTGTAATAAATATATGTAACCTACCAAAGTTATAATAATAAAATGTTTTTTGATATTTACAGAAGAATCTTCAAAACAATTACAAAAACAAAACATTGCTCATTGTTTCTGAGATATATTGGTTTTCTTGGAATGAAAGTAAAGGACTTTTCCGTCGGTTTCTCTTCCTGAAAATACGTTCCAACCTAAACACAAACTTTTATTTAATTTTTTATTTGAAGATATCTAAAAATCTTATAAAAGTTCGCTTTTTTAAAGAGGTTGGAGACCTCTTCCGTATACTTTTCCACCCCTAGGTAGGCGCCGCGGAGTCGCGCCAGTTGGGATAAAGCTTCATCCAAACACTTCAAGTAACGACTAATTTTTTTACCCCCACGCAACAATGTTCCGACCCCGAATGGTTTTAACCACCCTCGCTACAGTTCTCTTTATCCCTTTTGGCGAAATACCGCCAGTAACTGGGTGGGAATAGATCCAGGTTAAGACTCAGAATCAACCTCTTGTACCTATTTGGTGTTTCAAGCCTCCTGTAGAGATCATTATAATGCTTGAGTTTGGCCGTGATTGTGACGTCATCACGTTGTGCTTTTAACGTCATACGAAATGTATTTTGCACCGCAAACTACTTAGCAGATTTACGGGATGAAACACGTTCAGAAAAGAATGTAATTTACACGTAACCGCGTATTGCTCGGGGAATGAGGAATCTGAGTAAAAAAAATTTTGGCTTTTAAAAAATACATTCATGTACGAATATATCAATAACACGGTTTCTGAATATACATATATATTTCTATGCTTTCATCCTCAGAATTAATAAATCGTTCTTGAAAAATTATTTAAATATACGCGCTCCATGATTTGTTAAACAAAATGACGTCAAATGTAGTCTATGTCAAATTTGTTCAATATAATAATTAAATATCTCTCTGCATCCTTTTCTGTTAAAGGCGTACTTTACGGATAAGATGGTCATACAGTTTTATCTAGTGTATGTAGTTTTGAAAACTGATCTGAAATTCTGAGATGATTTATGATTGTCTTTTTAATTTATCGATTTTAAATTGGATGACTTTGATCTTGACCGTTAATACAGAAAACTGTTTTAAAATATGTCATGTTTAATGTTTATAATAATCGCACATGGCATCACGATTGCACCTAATGCACGAACGGCGACAAATTGCTTCGTAACGCTTGTATTTTTTACACAACTGTACGTTAGAATAATGATTTGTATTATACACTGATATTTTAGAAGGTTTGGTTGAATTCAAAGTGGTAAAATTGAATCTATTAACATATAATGCAACTCAAATGACGAGAAAATCAAGCGCGTACTAAATCACCTACATCCCAATATTAACGTTTTTATAAAAATCGGTAAGTGGGAACTCATCATTTCAAAGTTTACGTGAAAGCACTGGAAATAACCCCGCTGTGAGATGAGATAACGAGAGAACGAGTCGTACGTCGAACTACTGCGGCGGCGTGTTATCCAAAACCTCCTCCTAGATCAGTTATATCTACTGTCAGTTTCTTAGGAATATTGATAATACCGTGTAAACGTTGTCTGGCGATGTTTAGGCGGGATTTACAAATTCTAAGGTTAAAAATTAATTTTAGAGTGAAATCTTGGTTAAAAATACCCTTAATTTAGTTAGACATTAAAGATTGTAAAAAAATGTAATGTAACTCCTTACTAAAGAATAAAAATAATGCACTACCGATGGGTTTCGTTCAGAGCACGAATGACTTCATGCACCCCTCTCGGAATGCGGTCGTTTCGAGGGGTTTTAAAATATTTAAGCTTGGAGAATTTATTAAACCCTGAAAACAAACTAAAAAAAAAACTTTTTTAAGTTTGAACGTTGATTACTAAATGGACTTTAATTCCTTATTCACTTTTTCTTTTTTTTACATGAGCTCCACACAGGAGGCCCTGAGAAAAATAATTTCCCTCAGGGCCTATGTCATCTTTGGGGATGCTGTGTGGAGGGTTTTTTTTAGGGAAAGGAAGGTGAGGAGAGTTCTGGGAAGGAAAAGGGTTTAAGGGGTGGGTAGGAATCTGGGGTTCATTGTATCCTGGTCATCCGCCTCCTAGACAAACCTCACCCCATGAACCCGGGCACCCCTGCTAAATCACCAAACGTAGCGAACCACTTGGGGTGACCTATGGCAGAGGAGTTGGTTATCCAATAAAGGTTCCCGGGGCGGCGGTACCCATTCCCGCCTCCCAAATTGAATGATATAAAGTATAAATGACAGAATTGGTATTATTCGAAATAACAAAAAATATTTTTAAAAACTGAACACTCTTTTCATTTTTTTTCTTCTAAACCAAACTCAAGGGCTAGTTCTCGTCATTGGCGTAGAAAAATTTATGAAAAATGAATTTCATTCTTTCTTCTTACGGCATTGCATTATTGCGCTGGAAATAAAAATATTCTAAAGCGGCATACAGAATTTCCCAGAAACTGTAAGAAACTCTTGAAAATTTGATTCGATGAACAAAAACAAACAATATAGCTTATTATTATTTATTTATTTATTTTTTCAGGTTCTCCATAAAACAGATATACACCAAACTATTAAGGAGAAGATTACAAAATGTAAGAGAAAAAAAAATTCCAAGGGGGCAGTTTCACTATGTTGAGACGTGTGTCAATTCTGAACTCTCTATAGGTAACATTGAAGATGTTAATGCTCAATGCAGAATCGTTAAGCAGTTGAATTCTGAAAGGAAGAAGTTCTCGCTTTCGGAGCATAAAAAAGTGCGTGCGATCTTCCACGAGTATACGCGTTAGGGACATATAGGTTAATCTCCTTCAACATAGGTGGATTCAGTACAGTACCGGAGATCAGCTTAAAAAAAAATTTCCTTAAAAATATTTTTCGGCGGGCTTCTAAGGTATTAAGATCGAGCATTCCTGTTAAGAACAACGATGGATACAGGAATGGGTTATTTAAGATGGATACAGGAATGGTGGTAAGACAATGTATGATCGTGTGAGAAATTAAACCGTTAGAAATTAAACCGTTGTGAGATGTTGTGAGACGTATGTGAGACGTTGACGAGAGACGTAAGACGTACGTGAGACGTTGTGACACGTATGTGAGAAATTAAACCGTTAGGGACATATAGGTTAATCTCCTTCAACATAGGTGGATTCAGTACAGTACCGGAGATCAGATTAAAAAAAAATTTCCCCAACAATATTTTTCGGCGGGCTTCTAAGGTATTAAGATCGAGCATTCCTGTTAAGAACAACGATGGATACAGAAATGGGTTATTTAACGATGGATACAGGAATGGTGGTAAGACAATGTATGATCGTGTGAGAAATGTGGATATCCGCAATGAATGTAAGGCTGATGTAAGCATAATGAGTAAGATTAAGAAAGGGACCCTCAGATGGTTTGGGCATGTAGAGCGAATGAACGAAGGAAGTAGTGTAAGAAGAATATACGAAGCGAATGTGAATGGTTGAAGAAGTCGGGGACGCCCGAAGAAGACATGGCACGATCAAGTGAATCAGATACTTGAGCCGGGTCATGTCAAAAGCCAGAATAATAGAAGAGAATGTATGAGACGATGTATGAATGTGAGTGAGGCAAAGAGTGTGTGCCAAGACCGAGTTGTTTTTTTCGGTCCGTCCTCTCTGCCTACCCCTGCGGGGAAACGGCGTGATGGTTAGTTAGTTAGTTATCTTTAATGTCACAGCTGTATGGCCATTTTTCCTTTACAGCATCGGAATTATTTATTATTGTAACAATATTATAATGTAAATAAATAAAAAAATATATTATATATATATAATAATAATAAATTATATGTGTAAGTATAATACAAGTAGCTAACAGTAATAGCGAATAACATCATAAAAACCTTTGAATTTGTGATTTATGTCCATATATCTATTTCGTGAGAAACACAAAACAATGCCATAAAAATTTAGTACCGCAATATTGAATGGGTTTCGATAAATAAATAATACACAAGATATTTATTTTTAAAGGTCCGGCAATATTGTGTCAGCAATTTCGTGCACTGTATTACGTTATTTTAGCTTGACTGATTTGATATATTTTTTTCAACCGTTTTTTTTTTCATACAAAATCTTGATTCGATATAAGATTCGAAAGATTCTCGATCTTTTTTCTGTAGGCGTTTTTATAAATAAGAAAAATAAGAGCAAAGTGATTGTTACACATGTTCTATCTATCTATCTATCAATCAATCTATCTATCTTTTATCTATCTATCTATCTATTCTATATAAATAAAAGTGAATCGCCGAAATGTACGTACGCGCATAACTTCTGAACGACTGCACCAAATTGGATAATTCTTTTTTTTTTGTGTCCGTTATTATTAGGATAAGGTTTGTATAAAACTACTGGTGAGCTCTGGCATTATGAATTTTGTATAAAAAAATGCAATAGGTGGTACGCGAGCTGTTTGAAAATTGAATGTACCGAGAATGTACGTATGGAATGCGGGAAGGGGGAGAGGGGGGAAAGGGACGGGGACGCGGGAGAGGAAAGGGATCGGGACGAATGGGAAAGGACACGCAGGGAGAAACAATTTCCTTATTAAATGGCATGACGACCTCCGTAGTCCAGTGGCTAAGACTCTTGACTCACATTCCGGAGGTCGCGGGTTCGAAACCGGCATGCGCAAATAAATTTTATTTGATTAATTTGTGTTATTTCACAATTAATTCATTTAAAATAATATATAGTATATTTGCGGCATGTTCCAGAGTGGAAGATACTATCAGTATCGCCCTGGTGTAAGACCACCATTCAGAATTGAAACGTTGCTTGAAAATGGCTTTAGCCGTGTTTAGTGACCAGATCTGAATAGCCAGGTACTTCCCAACCTTCCTCTTCCCCACCTCCTTCCTCTCCCCGCTACCTTCAGCCTCACAACATACCCCAATTGGGGATGCCATAGTCTCACTGGCTCCAGACGGGAGCAGTTGAGATTCTTGTGCGGTATTCACTGTAAAAAAAAAAAAAAAAAAAAAAAAAAAAAAATGGCAAGGCATGGCAAGGCATGCCGGGTACCAGCTGGTTTTTAATATTTAGCATATTTCATCACAATAAAAAGCTATAATTTTATTTAAATAAAGTATTTTATTAGATAAGCAAATGTATTCCGCCAGTTTGGTGTTCCTAGAAGGTATATGTGATGTTACCCCTAATCGAAGGCTATCTGTCGAAGCTGATTGATTGATCACTATTCTAAACTATTAAGTTACATCCCTCAAACGTCCCCTCGATATCAAACTTTAATAATATCTAGAAACTTTCAGAATTGACTCGAGGAACCGAAAAATTAAGGCATCTTCAGTTTAATTAAATGGTTAAAGGCCCTTGCAAAATTCAGTCCACTTTGGTATGCTTCCAAAATAACAAAACCATTAAAATCTAGAGCGACACTTAAAATGCATTCTCTCTTGAAAACCAGATTTTGAATGTTTTGTTTAATTTCAAATATTTCGTACGTTTTGTTTAATTTGGCAACAGTGAAACACTCCACATTATTACAAAACATGCCTCCTTTGGCCTCTGTTTTCAAGTCCCGATTTCTGAGAAATTCTGGAGTAGCATTGAGTTCTTCGAATGTGGGCATTAGATATTTATCATGAAAATATTATTTCTTTCAAACGTGAAAAGAAAGACAGATTATGCTCTTCAAAGTCATTAATCTTTATAAATGTGATTAAAAAAATAAATAAATCATTTTCTGAGTCACATGTTTGAAATACACACATAATTTGAGCTAGTAGTGGTTGATGATTTTTTTAATGTGATCTCCACACAAGAGTCCCGAAGGAAATTTGACTATATAATTCGTCATATTGAAGAAGGTTTTGAATGAATGTAGGAAGTGGAGAAATGAAAATTTAAAAAAGGAAGATTGCTTTGAACATTCAAATGTAGTTAGCTATGCCGGTCATTTAAAAATATCGTCGATAGGTATTGTGACGAATGTCTTCTGTTCCACTCCGCGCTCCCCTCAGGGGAACTGAGCGAAAGGGACAACTGCTTATCGGGCCGAAAATACCTAAATAAAATCGTCAAAATCGATGTTTTGTATTCCCCATTTTTCTTCTCCAAAACTGGACCGATTTTAATTTTTTTTTCACTCACTGTATTAGAAGATAAACAAAAATTTTAACAAAACAAAAAAATGACTTCAAAAAATGCACTAAAAAGTAAAAAAATAATTTCGTATTCTTCTGCAACTTTATAATCAACTTACCTTTTCTACCCATCAATATGTACGTATGATTGTTATTTTTGGAGTCGGTGTCGGCGGGAGAGGAGCTGTCAAGTGAACACGCCAGGCCGCGGGTACCTTGGTTGACACCGACTCCAAAAATAACAATAGTACCTACATATTGATGATTAGAAAAAGTAAGTTGATTATGAAGTTGTAGAAGAATACGAAATTATTTTTTTACTTTTTAGTGCATTTTTTGAAGTCGTTTTTTTGTTTTGTTAAAATTTTTGTTTATTTTTTTAATTTTTAGTGAATCTGAAGTACACTAACTAATTCGATTAAGATTCGGCCGAGTATCGTAAATTTGTTCTCCAGAATTGGAGAGTTCCGTTACTTTGTCATGGATCCCATAATCAGAACCTAACCAAACTCTCATCAAACTACCCTTGAAGTACATCCTTTCCAATAAAAAAAGAATCACCGAAATCGGTTGGCGTGATATTGAGTTATTTGTCCATTTGTCGCGCACATACTTGATGCAAATTTAAGACTTATATGATTTTCTCATGGATGCCACTGTCAGAACTGGACCAAATTAAAATGGGACCACACGGGAAGCACCAGCTTTCAAATAAAAAAATAATCATCAATATCGGTTCACCCAGTCGAAAGTTCTGAGGTAACAAACAAAAAAACAAAAAAAAATAAAAAAATAAAAAATACAGTCGAATTGAGAACCTCCTCCTTTTCGAAGTCGTTTAAAAATATTCTATGTCGGTACGTTTTGCTTTTTTTTAAAATACATTGTTTAGTTTGAATACTGAACGTCTTTTGACGGCGTTTAAACCAGGCAATTTTATTCATTTTTGGAAGATTCTAACTTCTATAAGAAGTAATTTATCAAAAAAAGCAAAACGTGCCGACACGCTAGTGGTCGATATCTATATTATGTAAAAAAAAATTTGCCCTAGGGTCAAAATCCAGAGAGATAAACGGGGAATACGTCTGTATGGAAAAAAACGCCGCTGGTATTTCCTCTTAAGCGCGGCTAAAATCATTTCAACAAACATGTACGTTTTTAAGATGCCTGTTTAATCACAGGAGACCATATTTGTCCCAACGCACATAGGACTCACATAAAACGCTGTAACTCCCTTACTATCATAGTTAGAAATATGTTCTAATCGGTATTAGAAAGAAAAAATAACACGCTTTATATTCAAATCTAAAAAATAGCCACCAAAAAAGTAAAGTGTACACTTTTATGTACACAAAGTTTTGAATCGCAAATTGAAAAAAAAATTTGAAACTTCGGAAATTTTTTTAAAATTATTTTTACATGGAGCGACAAAAAAGTGAGGTTACAACATGTGTTTGTTGTACATTTGTCTAATAAAATATGTATGTGTTTTTATTTTTTTTTTTATTATCAGTAACTTTAGTTAGAAAAAACATAAGGTGAGCCATTTTAAAAACTTTTTTACGTTTGTATGCAAAAATTTTATAATAAAAAATATATGTTTATTTCGAATTCTATAATTTGAAAGCGTATTTCATCACCTTTCTAGAACAGTTTTTGGTTTTTGAATGTGCTCAGAAATATTCCGAATATTTACATTTTATTGTAAAACGAAAATATTTTGACCATCTGAAAAAATGCCAAATTTTTGAAGGACTGGTAGTGTTACAAAGCACTCTTTTTAGGGTGAATTGCCTACTCGTATTTAAAAAAAAAAATAACAGTTTCCGCCACGTGGCCGCCCGTCCGCTTGCCACAAACACACGGGCACTCTCCTCTAAATAAATAGATAGGTAGAAGATTGTTAACATTCACTACGGCGACTCTAAGAGTATTTTCCGCATAGAAATTATTGTGCCGTAAAAACATTGCCGCGTTGTTCATTTAAGGTGCCATTTATCTGCCGTGAAAAAACAAAAACCTGTCTTAAAAAAGCGAACAAATGGACAGACAATAAAATGAGAAACAGCGAAAACGGGTGTGTTTTTTTCTATGAGCTTATCCGCTTGGCGAGGCAACTAGACATATTTTACAGAACCCGTTGTGTTACGAGTATAAGGGCTGTTTGCTCAATCCGGGAGAAGGAACGGAGCAAGATCAGCGTTATTCCTCCGATCTCCGTAGAGATATTGCATTAATTAGTGTCGCAGCATTGTTCGCTTCACTTATCAGGATTGGGGTCGTGCAAAAAGGGATAAAACTGCGGGCAATACACTTTTTATTGCGCGCTTTCTTCGCGGTTTTATTTTATTCAAGGCGGTTCGGGCTGCGAGGTGCGGCTCTGCATCAATGCCCGGATATGGCTGGGCGGGGAATAAAGGAACTCATTAGCGCAGATTTCAGATATCACAAGATTTCACCAGACAATTGGAGCTTTTTTGAAGATTTTTTAGAAAATGAAAATATTCTTGTTACTTTGCTACATCAAACCTATATTTTTATCAATGAACCTTTAACACTCATTACCAATAACTTTAATTTTTTAAATTAATTTTTAAGTATGCAATTATTTTCAGAACGCGAAATGTATTTCAGAGGGAGATCTCATATAGATATAGATGTGTCTCATTTCTAGAAAATCTGAGTTATCTATTGAAAGCAGCAATAAACCATAATGAAAAAAACACGAAAACTATCACGAAAAAACGGATTGTAAATTGATGCAATTATACAGGTAGGTAAAAAAAATTAATTGCGGTAATTTCAAAACGTTAAACCATTGTATCTACTGAGAGTTGTGTTCATGAGCTTTGTTAAGTAAAAGTAATAATTACTGTCACGATATAGGAATGAGACTCTGTGTAAGCCTGGAGCATACAAATAGCCCCAAAATTAAGCGGACGTTCTACCCTTTAAATTAATGATGTATGAATTTACTTGAATTTATTTATTACTAGCAGACCCGGCCACACGTTGCTGTGGCTAACGAAACACAACGCCATTACCCAATCTTTATAAAATCCACACCACCCGCTTGCCAGCTGCCCGCTGCCTGAATTGAATATTTGAATTTCTCGGCTTTTCTCTACTATAATAAGCATGTATTATACATATAAACTAATTAACTCGCCACTAATTATACAATGCTTGCAATGCAACACTCGATATTTGAAAAGGGAAAATCAAATACCTACTTACTCTAAGACATCTATTTTCCAATTTCTTCCGTAGAACGAATTTCAAAAGTGACTATAGTACGGCCCGCCAGCCGTTTTAAATCGCACAAAAATATATTTTCTTTGGATTTCTCGGCTTTTCTCGGATTTATATAAACATTCCTCTTCAATCACTCTATCTATGTATGAAAATCCGTTGCGTAGTTTGAAAGATTAACGCGCACATACATTTTGAGCGACTTCATTTTATACTATGTAATAATGATAATGATAATAATGATAATCCGTAATTGCCTAAATATTTAAACAACCTGTAACGCGAACGTCTTCCTGCAAAGGCGGCTCTTCAAACTTCCAGATAGCATGCACACAATTAGTCTCTCACAATTACAATATAAGATTTCGTGAGAAACAAATTAGGATTTCCAAGTTGACCTGACGAGAGCAAAATTCACAATGATTGATTGAATCATAGGTGATTTCTTCGTGTCACAATAATAAAAATATGCAAAGATTTTAATTATTTTCCAAATGCATACTTGCATGCCATCTCTGGTGCATTGCAACTTCGGAGACAAGAAAACTAATTTGGATAATATAATAATATTCATTTATTTATAACCAGCTGGGGAGCCCGGCTTCGCTAATAGCCCATTCACACCATTCATTTATCGTTCATTTCGTGATTTCATTCCACCTCTTTCCCTCGAAATGAACCGTGTGAACACGAAAGTGAATAGAGACAGTGCCGAATGAAGCATTCCAACAATGTTGGACAATGTTGGAATGTTGCAATACAATGTTGGAATGCTTCCTTCGGCACTGTTCACTCGCAACCGGAATTGAACATCACGTGACGCGAATGATGTGTGTGAACACCCAAGTGAACAGTCTTTCACTCGCAAATCAGTCGGCCGAAATGTTCTGGCGTGAGGACGACTAGCCGGAGCGGCTTAAACGTCAAAATGCTCCGTTTAGTTCGCTTTTCGAAATAACTCCTACACGTCTCATAGAAATCGTTGTTTCTCCCTTAATATCATAGTGAAAAATATGATCTAAACGGTATTGGAAAGAGAAAATAATTTTCTATATATTCAATATAACAATTAACCACAAAAGAATACGAATGTACACTTCTATGGAACCAAAGTTTCTGATCGAATTTGAAAAAGAAATTATGAAACATTGTGAATTTTTTATGAATTATTTTTATATGAAACGACAAAAAAGTGAGGTGACAGAAACGTTTATAATTTATTTGTCTAACAAAATAAGTGTGTGTTTTTATATTTTTTTTTATTACCAGTAATTTTAGTTAGAATAAAAGCAAGTAGAGCCATTTTTTAAACTTCTAAAAGTTTACATTAAAAATTATTCTATTTAAAAAATTACGTGGTTATTTCTAATAATAAATTTTGGAAGCATATTTCATCACCTTTCCAAAACAGTTTTTAGTTTTTGGATACGTTAATAAATATTCCATTTATATGGATTTTATTGCAAGCCGAGGCCTATTTTGGAATAAAAATATTTTCATGGTGCAAAAATAGTGGTAGATATCAGTTTTCAGGTTATTATTTAACCATATGTTCATTTTATGGTGCTGAAATTTATTTACTGATTACAAGAATCGCCAATTTCTCGTAATTTAGTTCGACGTTATCGGAAATGTCAATTGAAATCGTAAATATTCCCGAACATAGCCGTCAGCGCCGGACGAATTCCAATGCGGCCGCGACTACTCTCGACGACTTCGCAGCGAGAATGTCGAGTGAACTCTTCCTTCGAAGGAACCGTGTGAACACTCGGTGAAACGAGAATGGAACATTTCATCGAGTAAACCTTCATCCGAGTGAACCTTGTGACTTCAGCATAAGGGAGTTGATATGAAATTGAATTGACGTTCGAACACACGACGAATCTTGCTTTATTTACCCCTACCAACTACCAATGGGTAACCCCACCCATACAAAAAAGGCTTCGAATGGTCCACAAAGTTCCAAAACATTCCACAACATTCGAGAGTGCTCTAGAATGATGTTCCCGATTCCCTACTCCCAAATACTCCAGAATGTTCCGGGATGTTCTGGAATGTTGTGGAATGCTGTCGAATGCTCTGTATTGTTCTAGACTGTTCTAGAAATTTCTAGAGGGCGAAACTTCCATTCTTCATATCTTCAAAGGCACGTCCTTCGAGTAAAAACGAGAACCTCGTGGTATGTTACCTCTTTATCAAAAGTATGTTGGTTTTCTAGTAATTGCAAAAGATAGACATGTCAAAATCCTTCATGTTTGCAACAAAGGACCAAAATTAGACAGGTTAGAGTCACTAGAAATTAATCGCCTAACGAAGAAAATAGATCGTAAATACGTCATGAATAAACAGTTGGAACATAATGCTCAATCACCATTAATATACGCATTATAATTCAGTTAGAATAATTTTACTTCAGAGAGCAGTGGTGTAATTTAAGTATGTAATTTAAAAATGTAACAACCCAAATATACGGAGAACCCTAATAATAATAATAAATACCATAGTGCATCAATATTTGTCAATTAAGCCCTAAGCAACAAGGAGGGAATAACCCAACATTACCGAAATAAAATATCAGTAATCGCAAACCTTTTCAATCACATAAATTCATATATATCATTTGAAGTAAAAATATCTATTTAATATGTGACATCATTCATAATTTTAATAATAAATTTTATAATTACCCATATGTACCTTAAAATTCACAAAATAGAAACATTCATTATATAGACAGAATGTTATGTACCCCTGCCTAAGTGTGTATAAATACCGTAACATAAAAATTTCAACTACCGGTCTGAAAATGTCCGTAATAGGATGAAACCGGTCCTGGTGAAAATAAATAAGTGGAAGAAAGTACAAAAGTGTTTTAATTTCAAATTCTATATTGATATTGATTACCTCAGATTAGAGACCAATATGTAATGCTGCTTGACCAGACTCTTTATACATATTCTTTTCTTGAGCTCAATTCGTTGGAACCAGCATACTGTTGAAATATTTGATAGCAGTGTATTTTATTACATCTCATATCAGAACCAAATAATTACATCAGAGTAGTGGGTCCTAAGCTTTGGATTAAATTCCCCGTTGAACTAAGGTGCATTAAAAGATTAACATGCACATAGATGCAGAATTCATAAACTTCAGAGTGAAACTTTTGGCTGATACCCTCATAATATCACCTGTATATTTACGTGGAATGAGACAAGTAAATGTGTAAATGAAATATTTTAAAGCGCTGTCGTCGAGGTGATTTTTCACCAAAAACGGTGCAAGATAAATTATCCCATTATTTTTAGTAGATTTTGTTTAAAAAGGATCATTTAAAAATGATCAGAAGTGTTCTCCACGGTCCGAGTGTTTCAGCGCGCCCAATGATCCCAGACCCGCCCCCTAATAAATCATCCCTGTTGGCCACCTCCCCCACCTTCCCACCCCTTTTAACAAACCACCACATCCTTTCCGTGGAAAACCATCAGGCTCTTTTATCCTTTTGTAGGAATTTCACAATGATCACACCGAGGGGTGATTTTCCCTTGCAAATTAGTCTTATTGAGGGAATCGTGGGCATGCATGACGAATATGAATTTATTATTATTTATCAACGTTGTTTTGGTCAAAGGCGTTATTCTTCACTTTTGAGAAAGAAATAAAGGCCTTAAGGCCTCGTCAAACAGAACGCGTAATTTACGCGGCGTAAATTACGCCTTAACGCCGCGTACTTTCTGTTTGAACGGCTTCGGCGTACGCAGAACGTACGGCAGAGCGTCGAGCAAGAACGCCCGGCGTAAAATAAAATCTTGTAAAAAAAATACAACGCGACGTCCTAACGCCGCGCTAGAGCGTAGCGTACTCATACGGTACGCGCTCGCTCTGTTTGACCGGTTCAGACAAGTTCAGTACAACACAACGCGGCGTTAGTACGCGGCGTCAGTCCGGGCGTATTTTACGCCGTACGCCGCGTAAATTACACGTTCTGTTTGACGAGGCCTTTAGTGTCAGCACAGCTTTAGTGTCCATTTGTTTGGACCTCCGTGACATTAAAAGTCATGCTTTTAATGTCACGGAGGTCCAAACAAATGAGCCCATTGTTTAGTTTGCCAAAAACGTGTGGAATAACGCCATTGACCAAAATACAGTAGGAATCAATTATACAGGTATCCACTGAATATCAGTGGCGTTTCTCGACAATTCTACAGATTTTTCAAAATAAAATGAACATCGATTATTTTCTTTTGGCCACATTTTTTTTCATTACCAAATTCCAACTTTGTGTATTTTTTATACGAATACCGCACAAGAGTCCCAACTGCACCCGTCTGGAGCCAGTGAGGCTATGGCATCCCCAATAATTGGGGTATGTTGTGAGGCTGAAGGTAGGGGGGAAGGGAAGGAGATGGGGAAAGAGGAAGGTGGGGAAATACCTGGCTATTCAGATCTGGTCACCAAACATGGCTAAAGTCATTTCAAGCCAGTTTCAATTCTGAGTGGTGGTCTTACACCACGGCGATACTGAGGGTATCATCCACTCTGGAACGTGCCGCAAATATACTATAAATTATTTAAAAAGAATTAATTGTGAAATAACCCAATTAATTAAATAAAATTTATTTGCTACGCCGGGATTCGATCCCGTGACCTGCTTGATTGCGAGTTGCGAGTCAAAAGCCTTACAGCTCGACCGCGCCGGCCGCCGTGTGTGGATGCTGACAAAGGTTAAAACAACTATGTTTATCCTTAAGAGCCCCAAGTTCTCCTCACTAGTGATACTATGACATTCGCATTTGGGAAATGAAATTTTTTACACATTGACATTCAAAATAATAGAAAAATTATTTCTGTCTCCATCTGATCCCGAAAAACTCTGCGAAAAGCCCAGGCATCGTCGGTAACTTCAGCTAGTCTCTTTATAAATCTGGAGGGGTTGTGTCACGTTTGTCTGTTTTTTTAGATGTACTAAAAAGGGTTGTATTTTTTATTGGATACCAACATTTTCTCGTCGATTAGATATGCCTTTTATGGTTTCAAAGATCGAATAACATATATTTATTCCACACATAACATGTAACAAATTTATTTCAAATTGAACAAAAGAAAGTCAGGAGAATTAAATTATTGGCGGGAATAAGTGATATTTTGTAAATCAAATTGATTGTCAAACTGTGTTTTGTTTGGTTTTCAGCATTAAGGATCAATTAATGCAGGTATTAATTATTGATCATTCGACTACTTCAAAATATAGAGTTGGAGCAAACTGTAAAATTATGGTAAGGTTCAATTCATTCCTACGACCAAATTTATATCGAAATAAAAATTTTTGTAGTAGCTCTTCTTTCCACTTAGACATACATACTCTCATTATCGTCAATAATAATATAAACGTTGCTTAAAGAGTTTTACGAGTCCAGAAAATTAAACGCTTACCTTGCATCAAATGGGGTAGTTATGATTTTCTTGGTATGTTATACATGACGAAAAAAAAGTTTATGACCTCGGCCGACCTCCGGATCTTTGAAAAAATCCAAAAACCACAATTTTTTTTACCGATTTTCAGAATTTGCCCTTTTTGACCCCGAAGGTCAATTTTTCAACAAAGTATGTTAAACACTTTTTGACTACAGTTTTGCTTATACCATCATCATTGTATATGATAAAGGCCTAGTGAAAAAAAAAAGTTTTCGACCTCGGCCTATCTCCGGATCTTTGTCAAACATCCAAAAACCGCAATTTATTTTGACTCTTTGCATTTGTTGCCTATTTTGACACCGAAGGTCTAAATTTTTCAGCAAAATATGTTCAACGCTTTTGTTTAGTTTTGCTTATACCATCATCAAATACCTATAGACTTAATTTAAATTAAAAAAATTATTCTCACTTATGTATTAACAGGGTAGGATAGTTATAAAAAAAATCTTCAATATTTTTGGAACATATTTCTAATTTTTCAAAATCGATGATGGGAGGGTAGGCCAGGTTCGGACTTACTGGATTTTCTGAACCCCGGTAGGTATTTCACAGTTTTTATTGTCAAAATTTACAAAATATCAGACCGGTCTGTGGTTGAGTGGGCATAGCGCTTGGGTCCCACCCGGGCGTCGCGTGTTCGATTCCTCGGCTGGCTAAGTTCTCCATCACAACACAAGCAATATTTTCGGCTTTCTGTGGTGGTAGTAGGAGATTTTCAAACATTGTTGGGTTATTCGAAACCCGGGAATGTTTGTCTTTCTTTAAAAAAAATATCATAATTTTTAATAGCTATAGGTATGTCAAACACAATTTACTTTTTTTTTTAATTATAGCAAATTTTAAAAAGTAATAAACATTCTTTGCAGAAAAAATTAGACCTTCGAGGTCAAAAAGGTAAAAATCGAAAATGGTCAAAAATTTTGCAGTTTTTTGGATTTTCTACAAGAATATTTACTATTTTCGACCTCGAAATTTTTTTTCCATGGGCCTCCGTCATGTATAACATACCAAAAAATCATAACTACCCCTTTTGATTCAAGGTAATCCCCTTTAAAGTAATAAATTGACAGTTTTTTTTTTATTTAAACATCTTTCTTTTATGTAGATATTATGCATTTTCAGTTTTCCATTCCCTTCCGTTTCCCTCCGCCTCTCAATTTTCATCAGCTATGGTTCCACAGTTCTTGTGGCCCCAAGCTTTAAGAATAATGTGTGATATTCATATAAAAATAATCAAAATAAAACACTAAAATAGAGCAAATTCTACAATAGTAAAGTAAAGAAGCATACCTACATACCTAAAAATGTTTAGTTTAGTGTTTTAGTTTCAATAATCCAAAAGTAAGAAATTTCTTGATAGAAATTTGTTATATTCGGTCCATTATCGGTTCATGCATGTAAAATAGTTCCGCAGTGTGGCTCATGAATTGAAAAGGCATTCCATACATAAGTTTACAAATGGATAGGCCGGTTGCCAATAATAATATAAGCCAGCGTCCATACTATATATACTCGTACGTCGGGCTTACTATTTGCTAGCGATGCCGATGCTCGCTGGGGTCGACTGAGGTTTAACCCTATGCTAAATTATAGCAAATTGATTCCAGATTTGATAAATACGGAGATGTTTATACGAAATCTAGTGATCCACTATCACATGAATTACTATTGATGTACTATTTTTTTTTTGTACTATAATGTACGTACTTTTGGTTGGACACTGAAATTATGTACACGCTTTTCTCATATTTTATGCACCACTAATTATTGTACAGTACTCTATACAGAACATATCTCGTAGCATCTTCAACAACCATATTCACTCCATATTCACTACAATATTCTCAAAGATGACATAGGCCCTGTGGGAAACCGCGTGTGTGGAGTTAACATATATATTTTTTTATATTTGGGTATTAAATCAAGTAATGTTTGTAAGGGATTGAGTAACCCTTTGACTTTTGGCAAAATCGTTAACTTCTCGAATGTAGGTATAAAAGTAATCATTTAATAAAAATAAGTAAAAAAAAATTAAAAAGAGATAGTTGTTTTGATAAAAATTGAGTAGGTAACAATAAGTGTTCAAATTACAAGAACGAATCCTTAAAGCTGTTACCTGCTTTGGCGCATTTTATACAGGGTCCGGGGGTAAAGTGCATTAACTTCGGGGGGTGATTCTACATGATGGTAGGAGTAAAAAAAATTAACAACTTTTTCCGAAATTCCAACTTTTTTTTTCCCACACAAAAAGACGTACCTACTAAAAATCCTTAGCGCGACGTACGATCTTACTTGCTGAGAGCCTGCCGGGCGCCCGATTCGATTATGATTGGCCCGTATCGTCGTAACAGTGGAAAATAATAAATCTGGCCGCACACGCCGGACTAATTTTATCTATTTACCTCAAAACTACCCCTAAAAGTTGGAATTTCGAAAAAAGTTATTTATTTTTTTCTTTTACTGTCATGTAGAATCACCTCCCGAAGTTAATGAAATTTACCCCCGGACTCCCTGTATATTTGTAGCAAGTTGTGGATGGTTTGGTATATTTATGGGCAAGTTAGTGTTGAGCTGTAACATTTGAAGTTTACTAAAGTTTATAAAATACTAATATTTGGGTCCTTCTAATATTTCGATCGTCCAGTTATTTAGTCAGACATCTCCGAAAAATATTAATTTGAGTGTGCAGTTATAACGTAAAAGTGTACCATATATCTGATACAATACTCAGATTACTCATGAACATCACCAAATCTCTACAGCTCTACATATTATAAATTAAAGTCCCCCGTGTCGTCTGTCTGTCTGTCTGTTCGCGATAAACTCGAAACTATTATTATATATACTCGTAACTATCTTTTGGGATATAACAAAACAATGCATGGTGGGATATTCCTCTTTTATAGATCTACAAAAAAATCCACGAAGGCATATATCTATCTTTTACGGATAGCTTACTATGCCCATTCTATCTTCTAAAAAAATGGTCACGTTAGTCACGTATATTGCGGTAATTGAAAAGTTATTTAGACGGATACAGTATTAATCCTTATTAACTTAAATACGTTAGTTACCCCAAGTATTTCATGCACATTATTATAATCTTTCATACCATCTCTACGTATTATAAATTAAAGTCCTCCGCGGCATCTGTCTGTCTCTTCGCGATAAACTCAAAAACGGGGTTATAAAGGTTGGATAACCATCCAGAAGATGACGTTGTGTTTTATTAGCCACAGCAACGCGTGGCCGGGTCAGCTAGTCAATTATAATGCAGGAAAACTTGGGGTTAATTTAACAAAATGTTGATGTTTTCTGGGTCACTAGTAAGAAATTTTCAAAATGACATAATACAAGGCATGGAACTGGCAGAGAAAGGATGAAAGTAAACTGAATGTTGTTGAAATGAGATCCCTGAGGCGTGTGTGTGGTAAAACCATGTTAGATCGTGTTAGAAATGTGGATATCCGCAAATAATGTAAGGCTCGTGTAAGCATAATGAGTAAGATGGTTTGGGCATGTAGAGCGAATGGACGAAGAGAGTAGTTGTGATGAATGCCAACCTTCAACCTACGAGAAGCCTACAAGAAAAAAATTTTTTCCTCTAAATATATGTAGAGAAAATGGTACATTCGGCGACATCTGTCCGAGCAGTTGGGAACTATCACAGAAATCTGCATAGAGACTGGAGCGAGGGAACCCCCATATCATAGCTGTCTCGAGGACAAAGGAAGTTTGGATTCTGCCAATGAGGGAGTGGATAAGGCGATTAAAAATAATTTGAACCAATCAGAGAAATTATAGGCGTGTATCGTTTTAGTGGGCTTTGATCAGATTGAGCGGCCTTGAATTCTTTCCCACAGGAACGAAAGTTCAACGAACGGAATTGTAAACAGAACTAAAGACAAAGAGCTGGAGGATTATTGACTCCGGGTCGTGTTTACATAAGACGCGATCGGGAACTGGAGATTTTGGGTGCCTAAAGTTTTAAACGGAAATACAAAAAAATCTTAGACGGGAATGTTGAAAATAAATAGATGAAAAATCATCGATAAGGGCGCGGGAAACGTAACATGAATGGTCCCAGGGGTCGATTTAATTAAAACCGATCTGGAATGATCACAAAAAACGGGTAGAATCTCGGAAAATTTCACAAACTGAAGATAATAACCTGAAAAAGTGGGAAAACCTATTGATATGGAAATGGAATGGTGAAACGAAGTTATTAGAGCCAAATATCTCAAAAGAAAACTAATTGGAACTACTTAAATTGACTTTAATAGTTACCAGTATAAGGATTACTCTGATCTGACAACACTATTCACGATAAACAGGATATTGAAAATATGGCATGTCAAAGGCCACGGTACATTTTGGTCACTCTACAATTAAATCAAATCACAGGAAAAGATGCTTAACATAGCCTGACACTGGGAAATACGCGTAAACCGTCGAAGGAATCGCTAACCGTTTGACTAGGGAAAAAAAGGTTGGCTATCACTTTGTTGATATGACTTTATCCAAATAATTTTATAGAACATGATTTCGAGCAATTAAGGGCATCATTAAAGCGAAACGATGTAAACAAAATTACACAAGCGAGATACAGTATTTACTTTAGAGAAAAAAACAATTACTTTTATGGTGTAGGCATTAAAAAATGAATTACGAGCAAGTACATGAAATTTTTAATATAAATACCTGTCAATGAGAAAATTTATGTGATTTTTTACGAGAGAGAGACACTAAACTAATTTGGTTCTAAGACATGAGATAGGGGATTAACAGAGATTTGACAAAAGGTCATATACGGAGGAACCGAATTTGGTCCTTTTCCTATGAAAGTCTGGGCGATCAGGAGTGATTTTTCTATGAAAGGAGAGCTCTAAAAAGTCTTTAAAAGACCATGGTTTGATAAAGAAGAGGAATTCGTTGGGAGATTGGGGGAGAGTTCGGACGAAAAAAACAACGGGAAGTGCGGGATCGTGGTCGTGGTCGTGGAAGACTACTAGTAAAGTTGAAATGTCTACAAGTGTTTGCAAAAATAGTAAATTCAGTGTTTTATTTTCCTCTTAAAATTGAGAAATAAAAGTCCGATAAAGTGCTTTAAAATAATACTTCGTGAAAGTTCGGGTGTTTTATAATGAAAGTGTTTAAAGTCAGTAAATAAGAATTAAATGACATTCGGGGTTCTTTCTTACAACTTATATTTAGTGGTTTTATAACATTTAACAAAAATCCAGTGTCTTAAAATAAATCAAATTACCGGATAAAAGAAAATATAACACGCGATTTTAAAATTAACTATAGGTGATATAATAATTAAAACTTTAACTTTACTTTAAATAACATGACATAGGTAAAATAAATAACAATAACGAATTGTTCGAGTCACGTTTAAACTACAGTGGTTCAATAATTAGCGGTTAAAAATCCTTTGTGAATTGAATAACGAAATTGTAATAAACAGTAGTGATAATAATTCGTACACTTGGAAAACGTGCATATCTACGGTTATTAATTCTAAAGTGATATTAAAATATTGAGAATAAATAATAATTTACCTAATTCCGGACAATAAAATTAAACATCTGACTTGTTATTTGATGAATCACCTCTCGAAGGCGAATGAAATAAACCATTAGTTAATACAAGGTTGAGGAACTAAGCGAAATACCGAAGTGAATCTTAAATAGACAGATATTTGAAGAGTTTTTTCCATCAGTCTTTCGTTCAAAGTTCGGGTGTTTTATAATGAAAGTGTTTAAAGTCAGTAAATAAGAATTAAATGACATTCGGGGTTCTTTCTTACAACTTATATTTAGTGGTTTTATAACATTTAACAAAAATCCAGTGTCTTAAAATAAATCAAATTACCGGATAAAAGAAAATATAACACGCGATTTTAAAATTAACTATAGGTGATATAATAATTAAAACTTTAACTTTACTTTAAATAACATGACATAGGTAAAATAAATAACAATAACGAATTGTTCGAGTCACGTTTAAACTACAGTGGTTCAATAATTAGCGGTTAAAAATCCTTTGTGAATTGAATAACGAAATTGTAATAAACAGTAGTGATAATAATTCGTACACTTGGAAAACGTGCATATCTACGGTTATTAATTCTAAAGTGATATTAAAATATTGAGAATAAATAATAATTTACCTAATTCCGGACAATAAAATTAAACATCTGACTTGTTATTTGATGAATCACCTCTCGAAGGCGAATGAAATAAACCATTAGTTAATACAAGGTTGAGGAACTAAGCGAAATACCGAAGTGAATCTTAAATAGACAGATATTTGAAGAGTTTTTTCCATCAGTCTTTTCTCAAAAAGGGCCGATAGGAATCCATTAGCTAGGAATCGAAAAAAAGGAAAACCTCGATCACAATGTCGAATTTATGAAAGTCCCGACTGGAAAAAATTGTAATCGATCGAGGGCGGTAAGATCAAAACAATTATTAATTATTTTCAGAGACAAAAAAGAAAGAGACGGGCGTGCATCACCAATAAATCAATCGGAGCTTTGGAGTTTTGTACTAACACACTGCAACTAATTAAAAGATTATGTTATTTTCCACGCAGGATAACAATGCCCACCAGCTCGAAAACAAGCCAACCAGGAAATATCTACTCTGAGTTAGGCTACATATGTAGGTTTTTGCTTCAGTTAGGTAAATACGCTAATTTATTATAACTCATATAAAACGAATCGAGGCGAGTAGGACGTAATAAATGACTATCGTGGAAGCTCTTTATTCTATATTTCGTGTGCAGGAGTATACATGCGTCTCAAAATTAGGTCAAACAAACAATACCTATTTATAAATTAGGTTATACAAGTACTTGTTTTAGTTAGGTAGGTCTATTGTTTACATAAGCGCGTATAAGGATAGGCGACATACGATATCAGTTTGATTCGAAACCGAAATACCTATATTTCTCAGAACTATGTAGGTCAAGCAAACTATACCTTAGTTGAAGCTAGGTCATCCAGATACCTCTTAGGTTAGCAAAGTACCTACTTAAACGACCAATGTTTGGGCAAAGCTAGGACAAGCAAAATATAAAAGAATTAGTTAACCAATGAATTGTGTTTCAAAAGGACAATGACCGTAGAAATAAACAATCTCCAAAGTAGGTCAGTATACCGAAGGTCGTCTGTGTGAAGAGTAAACAAACAAACCATAAAAATGATGTACCTATTTAATATCGGTCTTTCGTTCATCGGAGTTAATTAACTATTGGCACAGTTTAATTAGGTATTACAAGATGTCATAGGAGTGTGCCTCTTAATCATTCTAGGTAATTACATTGGCGTACTTGAATGATAATAATAACAATAAGACGAAGGAAAATAATTAACGACAACACATAAATTAAATAAACAAATAACCATGAGAAATGAAATACGTAACGCAAAAATCAATAGAAATAGCAAATTGATAGGTATAGCTAATACCTACCGAATCCTTTCACCGACGAGATTAGGGTATGTTATATGACCTTCGATTGTGTATCTAAAATTTCGATTAGAGTTCAATGACACGGTCACCTAAATTCCATCAACGAATAAACAGAACAAAAGCACAAAAGTCAAGGGGCAGGTTTATCAATCATAGCTTACGACGGAAACTTCGCCCAATATGTGAAAGAAAAATCGACGTTAAATTCACTCAATTCTAAACAACTGATTATACTAGAGCGATCGCCAATAGGTAGCATTGATTCCGCGCGCAAAATTTCGCAAAGTAAAGCACTGCGACTAGCTTCAAACTCAAAGAGAGCTCATCACAATTATTCAGGAGGTCATTAATTCAATGACAACTTGACTTATCTCATTTTAAATCTTTCTTATAGCAAGTAGGTATCCAAGAACCCATAAATACTCATAATCCTAAAACCTAATACACGAGGAGCTAGTGACCTCATTTAAAAAACACTGGTGTTCAAATACTCATACAGTCCTGAATTCTAACTTTTCTCTCGAATGTAAGTTTCAAGGCTACGGTATGTGTTTATGAGCCATCCGGAAATGTAAGTGGCAACCTTTCCCGAACGGAGAGAGCTTTGATCTTGTGGCGGTATTGTCGAGGTGGGGCATACGGGGAAGAGGAAGGACGTGTGCTGACAATACGCAGACGCGGCATTAAAGCTACAGGTTATTCGCATACCGGAAGTTCTTGTCAAACCTGAAAGCAAACATAAGGCTCACGAGGTGCGTTTTATGTCAGCTAGTCAGAGGTGGAGTGTAACGCTGGGTCGGTCACGTGGGAAGAAGGATCTGCCCGTCACAAGCTTACGCCACATTCAACGGATAGAGACATGATAAGGGAAGACATGAAATACCCCTTCTAGACTCAGTAGAGTTAAATTCAATCCGGAGGAGTCGGAAGTCGGAGTAAGACAGAAAAACGGCATGAAGACTTGGTATTCTCCCTGCTGGCGTGAAGGGCCCCTTTCATAGCATGAGACGCTCGTCGAAGAGAGTAAAACTCGGATCTAAGGATAAGCCTAGCAAACGTACTGGGAGAATCCGGGTTTGTAATTGTTGTTCATCGGTTTTCACTTGGTTAGCGGAGGAGCCGACTTTTCAGCAAACATTTTATCCCCCTCCCCATATCCATCCATCCTTACTATTTCAACAGTTTTGCGAATACTAACAAATATCACTAACTATGAATACAAACACATTATGTTAGGGGAAGCTGCAGACAAGAACTCCAATTGAGAAAACCGGACTCTCGAATACGAACATTCTACACTGGTAAGGTAAGGTTTTTTATTTCTTGAAATGATGTAATTTATTAACTGTTGTTTATGTTATCGATGTATCAGCGGTGATAGGAAGAATTAAATAAACACACTAAATTCCTACGGAAATCAAATAGACACAAAGTCTAAGGCGGGGTTAGTTTATCAAACTCGGTAAAAGATACTCAAATAATAATAATTAATAAATCGGAAGATTCTCACCCTTTCTCTAAAAGAATCTAGGGTTACCACACGTAATACATTATCTTCTCTACATATGTGTGCATACTAAGTATGCAAACAGATGTAAAATCTAAAATAAAAAATCACACAACGCAGATTATAGAAATAATGTGAACTAAAATCTTAAATCTTGATTACTGTGAGAAAATCGCAGGGATTTAAGAAGATAGGGTAGGTTTAGCTAGATTATAAGGTATAGGGGTTTAGAAATCACGAGCCTGAGGTAGGAATAAACCGAAAGGGGGGTTGAGTCAGGCCATTATACCTAGTGGTGTGATCAGTAGGACATAAGGGTAGAATTATGAGCGTGGCTACGAGACAGGAGCTACGAGATTTAAACTACGAGGTAGAAGCTTAGAAAAGTAAATCAGCTAGGTAGGGTTCATCACAATTGGTGTCAAAAGCCAGGAGTGGCGGAACATTACATAGTGTAAGAAGAATATATGACGCAACTGTGAATGGTAGGAGAAGTCGGGGACGCCCGAGGGAGACATGGCACGATCAAGTGAATCAGATACTTGAGTCGGGCCATGTCAAAAGTCATAATAAATGAAGAGTACGCATGAGACGATGTACGAATGTGAGTAAGGCAAAGAGCGTGTGCCAAGATCAAGTGGTTTGGCGGTCCGTCCTCTCTGCCTACCCCTACGGCGTGGTGGTTAGTTAGTTTAACTATTAATAAAACGGAAAGTTATTTGTAATAATATAGGTATAATAATAGTTAATAACTAACTTAGCAAGATAAGGCAGTATGGAAATTTGCATATACGGCCGGCCGGCCACAACGAAGGGTTTTAGTTTTTATAACAAAGCAATTCGGGCAAAGCCTAACCCCTTTAAACATAGCGTACAAGCTGGGAAACGAGCTGGAAATTGTTTTGGTTTGTCAAATTCAAAAATAAACACAAGTTTTGATTTTGTATAATGTTCTCACATTGAAAATAAATTGCTCTCGTTTTTTCACCACACGGAAAGGCGCAAAATCAAAAGTGGATATGTAGGTACCTAAGTACATTTTTGATCTAACACCACACTTTAATATGATTGGGGGGTATGGGTACCTACCGCCGCTTATTTCCTTCCCAAAGCTTCCTCTCCTTTCTTTCCTTAAAAAGACCCCTACACAGCATTACTAAAAACGAAATTGGCTCTGAGGGAAATGATTTTCCTAGGGGCCTCTTTTGTGGAGTTAATGAAAAGAAAATAATAATTATTATTTAAATTTGACCGTTGAGTGGGCATCGCGTTTGGGGCCCACCCAGGTGTTCCGTGTTCGATTCCTCGGCTGGCTAAGTCCTCCATCATGACTCAAGCAACATTTTTGACTAACTGTGGTGGTAGTAGGAGATTTTCAAATATTGTTGGGTTATTCGCAATTCGGGAATGTTTGTCTTTCTTTATAAATAATAATAATATTTAATCGAAATGTCATTATAATATTTTTTTGCCAATTTGCAAAAATTAATCGTACATTTTATGTAATATTTAAAACCTATAATTGCATAAAAATTAGCTGTTTGGTGAAGTAAAAATAAGTAAAAGAATAGAAATTACAAAACTAGTTGGTACACAGAAGGAAGAATAAACTAGCTCTTCTTACCGAAAACAGCTTTAAAAGCTCATTTTTTTAAAATTATTTAATTATTATATTTTAAATATTAATTTTTATTTATTAATCTATTTATTATTTTGTAAAAAAATTCGTAAATTCAACAAACGATAGTACGAACTTGTGATGATGGACACTGCAACGCTGTCAGAAACGTTGGCTAAAGCATAACGTTGGCATACTCCAAAAACATAGGTCGAAAATACCGGCCGTGAAAATCTTAAAACGTACATGTTCCGAATTTAGCCTGCGAGAGAATAAGGTATAATCGATCTCCTCTTTGTGCGGTGCTTCTGTGCTCAGTTAGTTTTTTGAAGGTTTCAGTTCTACCGCGTGTGAACTGCACATTCTGTTTTTTTGTGAAACGCCGTTGATGAGCCTTGTAGCTCTGCCGCTTTCGAACTCTAGCGGAGATCTCTAGGAGAGTTTCTTCAACAACTGTCAACCTGTGGTAGTGATGGCCTCTCATTGCAAGACATTTCAGAAATATTTTAACAAGCCGTCTAAAAAAATACGAGTGTGCTTTAGACCACACGACTGAAGTAAAACTTAACTTAAAGTATATCTCCCTCTCAACTTCCGTTCGCCTCGCCCGACCGTTCGTCTCGCCCGATTACACTTTTCATAACGCTCTCGTCTCGCATTCACCAGCTTACTCCCCAAGGCAAGCGCGCGTAAAGAAGTTTTACTTCAAACACTCGTTTTAGATCCCTTTCCGCACATCGTTCAACGTAATTGAACCCGACGCCATTAATAAAATTAATTTATTTTTTACATCACGTTTGTTTTATTCAAATGAGGCGCGCGTATGACCCAATTAATTAGCCGGGAATCAAACCAGAATGACCCAAGCACAGAGCTGCCATCTGAGGTCGTTATTTTGATTTAATGCGTCCGTGAGTTAGGGAGACTGAACGAGGCCCGTCCATATAGTATGCAATTATATATACAGGGTGTAAAAGCACAAAACCGAAAGATTTTAACCAGTGATTCTGAGCTTATTTGGAGTAAGAACTGTATATATGTCATTTTGCTGCCCGACGATATTTAAAAAAAAAATTACAGTAGCTCCTCATAAGAGGCCCAGAGGAAAAAAAATCCTTAGAGAGTATATCATCTTTGGGGATCCTATGTGGAGGGTCTTAAATGAAAAGAAGGAGAGGAAGTTCTTGGGAATGGAAAAGTTGGGGATGGGGATGAAAAATCTTTGTGGAGGCTTTGGCTTTCTTTTAAATGAAAGGAAGTTCATGGGAATGATAAAGGTATGAGGGGTGGGTAGGAATCTTGGGGTCAGTAGGACCAAGAGTGACAGACATATCCCTCCCACAGCGGTGCAAGGCGATTGGTCATGAGAGTTCTATTAGAGAGGCCAAATGATCTCTCCCAACCAGTCTCTTCCGATCCGGCCCGCCACGCAGTAAGTGAGCAGACGCATCCTCCGAGACCTAGTCAAAGTTCGCTCCATGAACATGGGTACCCGTGCTAAGTCACCCAGAAGAGGTGTTGGTCAACCAATATTTTTTTTTAATTATTTTTTTTTTTTTATTGAAGAAAGAATAGTTAATATATATCAACAAACAAGTCCTGCTAAGCCAATTGAATTGGCTTGTCAACAGGTGCTTATAGTTTAGTTACATATACATTTTAAAAGTTATAATTTACATCTTATATCTATATATTCAACATTTTTTCGTACATATCAATATAAATATTATTTTCCGATATCCAATTTTTAGCCATATATTAACCTTATTCATAGAATTACATTGCTTTATAGTGTCAGGTAATAAATTAAATATCTTCGGTATGTTGTAGGATGTATTCAAACGTTCTCTGTCCGTACTTATTATTAAATTTCGGAACTATTAACCCGTCGGTCATTGCGCGTGAATCTAGTGCTGTATTTATGTTCTAATTTCTCTTTATGCTGCGGGGTAAATATATGCTGAATTATAATTTTGTGCCATAGTATTGCCTTAACAGGTTAAATTTTTTGCACTCAACAGCAACGGTGTATTTATTATGTTTGAAAATATTGGTGACGACCAATAATTTTGACTTGTTTCAGATTGATCATAGTAGTATTTCCCCATATTTTTAACCCGTATTTTATAATAGATTCTGCTAGTAACATATAAATTATTTTAATTGTTTCAATTGTTAGGAAAAAATTTAATATGTGCATTCTGCCAGCAATTGATCTTTTACATGTTTTTTTTAAATATGTTTGTCCCATTTTAAAAAAAAACTACTATAACACCAAGATACACATATTCCGTAACTAATTCTAAGCTTTTACATTTAAATTTAGTTGGAATATTTTTATGGATGCAATTAAAATTATGAGAAATAATATTTGGATTACATTTAAATTTGGCATTAGGTGATCTTATATGCATTACTTTGGTTTTTTAGCATTTGCATCGTGACCATTTACAAAGTTGATTAAAGTCAATTTACATGAGTTCATTTAGATCTTTATGTGATATGACCAATGCCATATCGTCTGCGAATACAAAATGTTTAACCAAAGAGATAAGTTTTTTCATTACAGTTACATAAATTATATATAGTGTAGGTCCCAATATGGAACCTTGTGGAACTCCTGCAGATAAGTTTTTTTTGTTTTACTAAAAGTAATATTTCTTTGGTAAGTACATGTTTTTCTATCTCTAAGATAATCTTTAAATAAATTTAACACATTTCCTCCTATTCCAGTTTTTGAGTTTTTAGCAGTTTTTTAGAGTTAATTATGTCAAAAGCTTTAGAGTTATCGATAAACAAAACACTAAAATGTAATTTATTATTTAATTGTTTATTTATGTACCTAATTGGAAAAATCTTGCAGTAGTTTTTCAGTATTTTTTTTTCTTTGAAAACCCGTTGTGGCGGTATCCATACCCGCCTCCAAAATTGATTCAATTTAAGACAATAATTGCACTCGGGTATAGCCTAGCGGGTCACGTAATAAGCACTCTGTTTAGTTCCAGCAGCACGGTAACACACGTATCACGTGATCCCGTCACGGTATGTAGGAGTGTGATCAGTGGCGACATGTGATTGAATTTTTTAATAGGAAAAAAAATTCCGAAAGCGAAATAACATATATCTACTTTTTGAACTCCAAATTTGCTCGGGAATCGCTGGTTAAAATCCTTCGGGTACGTGCTGTTACAGCCTGTATATTGTGGCATTTACCGAAACAAGAATATCAGTTTTCCAAGGGTACACACAGTAGTTCTTCCGTTTAAGCCGCTTCACATTTATTTGTATAGGTACCCAAGGGGCCAGAGTTGAACTTATCCGTAGCTCGTAAAATTGCGGTAGTCAGATAAATTGTTTATTATACCAAGGTTAAGGTTTGCAGGCTAAGATTCAGTGAAACTGAATGTTGTGTAAAATGTTTTAGCAGAACTAACACTTAAGGGGGGGGGGGAAACGAAAGGTACACCAGACCTGACAATAGGGACAATCCATTGGCAATAAGTTTTCAATGCCGCGCTATGTTTCTAAAATTTCAAATTCAAGGACGAAATTACTGCAGTTCAAACATTGATGAACAGGACTCTAGATAGATAGCACTCGTAGAAAATCTGTTTTCATATCTGATCTGTGAATAATGCAGATTGCAGAGTAAAATACTTAGATGTCATTTTGCTTTCCGATGATATTTTTTTTCAATTAAAAACAAAAAATATATTTTTTCATTAAACGCCGCAACTGAGTAGTTAGGTTCAGCCAGCACGGGTCACGTGATGCGCATTCCGTCTAGTTCTAGCAGCATGGTAACAGAGGAGGAGAGCGCATAATATTATGTGATACCGTCGCCACGCCTATCAGTGTGTTCAGTGATGACGTGCGATGGAAACACTTTTTTTTTAATTGAAAAAATAACATCGGACACAAATTGACTGAGTGTTTTTTACTACAAATATGCAAAGGAGTCGCTGTTTAAAATCTTTCGGGTACGTGCAGAAATACCCTTAATTTGAAACAATATAAGTATTAAATATTTTGGATTATCTCACTCAACTACATTGACCTGTTTGAATTTTAGGATTTTGTTGCTTGGCGCGCTCTTTCTTCTTTCTTGAACCAAATATTCCCGGCAGCCTTCCAGATTGCAGTGTCCATCATTAGGGCAGATATGAAACTGTTACTATGTTTTTAAACATTGTTTTTTCTTTGACTTATCACATAGAACTCTGCTAAGTGCTGAGTGACTTACTATTATCTGTTTTATTCGTTTTTTTGTCTAAGAAAAAATATTTTTATTATTTGTGTCTAACTATTGTTTGTTATTATGTTTTTTTTTTATTATTCATTTATTAAGTTAAAAGAAATATAACATTTCACTTTCTTACCTTAAGCTCAAAGTAGTAAGGTTTTTAATTTTGTTTTAACAACTTTAGATTAAAAGTTTTCTTTAAAGATATTTATACTCTTATCCGTTTTTAGACTGTTTGGAAGGAGATTATATACTTATATACCCTCGTGGCCAATGTTTCTCTTGCCATTTTCAATCTTAATAGTATTTGTGTACAATTTATTATGTTGTCTGGTATAATGTTCATGTACTTGTGACGTTTTTATAAATGTGATGTTTGTGTGGATAAGTCCACTTATCAGTATAATCCGTATAATCCACTTTGTATTTTGTAGATTAAAAGGCATATGTTATATTCGTACTCTTTTCTTCTTCCTTGCGCTGTCCCAACTCATTGCCTAGGTAGGCTGTTGGGATCGGCTCTTCTCGTTCTCAGGTTGTAATTTCTTCTGTTCTGAGTATCGCCTTCATATGTTATATTCGTACAATGTTCTTATTTTCAGAAGGTTCATTTCCTGGTAAATATTATTTTGACTTCTACCTTTTCTTCTTTTCTTTTTTCATTTCTTTTTTCAGTTATATAATTTGCAATTCCGCTTCGTTTTTATGGCTGAACTGAACTGTAATTGTTTTATTGTTCTGTATTGACTACTTCCCCACTTTGGGGGTAAGCTAGACCCCGTCCCTGCATATTCAGGCGCCGAACATACTCGGAACAGAGCCCTCTCAAATCATCTGCGCCTCCCCTAGCAACATGTGTGGGTATCGTTTTGCCTGGGCGACCTTGGCCACCTTCCACCCTACCTCCGGAAACTCGACGCTTTAGTCCTTAGGGTCTTAGGGCATTTTGCACCTACTTCCCAGTTACTTTCTTCAAGGCACAACCGAGGAACTGGCTAAGGGGCACGGACACCCTGTCTCGTTATGGTTTGACCGACCGCCACACACATTCTTTCTGGTACTACCAGACGATGAGAGGGGGAACCCTCCTGATTGCAGAGCCATTTCTTTTCTAACCATGATTGTCTTTTCTCCTATCCCTTTCTTGCAGCATACCCAAGATACAATCCTCCGCGAGCTGCTGTCCTTCGTCTTACTTTCTATCATCTTTCCATGCCATTATATATATTTTACTAACGCCATCATATCAAGTTTATTATGTAAGCACTTGCATACTGCTTACTAACAACGTGTGCAGGGACATTGGAGGTCTAGGTTCGTTCTAAACTAAATATAACTTCGTTCTTTCAAAAAAATTAGAATCCTTGCGAGAACCTTGAATTAGTAACTATCTGTTACTTATACCAGGGCAGGTGGATAACCTCAATGTTACTATATTTGTTTTGACAGGTAAAAGGAGAAAAATGGAAAATTAAGAAGGATTACTTCTTATCCTTCTGATGGTTGAGTTACCTCGTTTGGGGGTAACTTTTCAGATCAAAATTAAAGGTCCAAAGACTTGAAAGAGTGAAACCTAAAACCAAACTCTTTGCTAAATTATTCACGAGAAACATTAAAAAAAACATCTTTATTTTATCATAACGTTGTAAAAGTGTTTTTATTTCGTTTATTTTTGTCTTATGTTTTCACTCCTCTAAACTTATTCTTAATTTACAGAGATTGTATCAACGGTCTGAAACTGAAAATCGTTTTCTTAGCTTATTTATTGACTTATTTTGTTGATTTAAAAGCCTGTGTACTTGGAATTTTTAATGAACACATCAAAACAACACTATATTTCTTGATTTCAAAAATAGTAAAAAGCAGAAACGAAACTTTAAACACAAAAACTACAAATTCGCACATCCGACGTTGTTCGCGTTGACGCGTCGGTATATTGTGCTCCAATTGTCCCACATATTTTTAAGCTTATTCAAATAAAATACTAACTACGAGTACCACCGTGTCGGATATTATGATAATCTAATTTGTACGTAATATAATAAACAGATTCAACCACCACTTCTACCTTTATTCGATCCCCTTCGCTGTTATTTTCCGCACGATATGTCGCATACGTTAATATCATGCATTATGCAACCACTATCTCCTTGTCTCTCGCTTGTCCCCACAAAACAACATGAAATATTTTTACTCACAAAAAACTACATTACTTTCATCTACAATTCTTGTGAATGTTTTTAATAACCTCTTTCACCCATAACGTACACTTTCCCACTCTATTTGTTATCGTAACGTG
Organism: Limnephilus marmoratus; assembly: GCA_917880885.1. NCBI lineage: Eukaryota > Metazoa > Arthropoda > Insecta > Trichoptera > Limnephilidae > Limnephilus > Limnephilus marmoratus. Next base: position 28,754,443 of record OU862916.1, read on the forward strand.
TGCACTTTCAACGTGCGAGCACTTCCAGTCTCAGCAAACAGTACAATGCGGTAAAAAGAGCTGCCTCAAAAACGCTCTTTGGAATTAGAGAAAAGGGGAAATGAACAATTGAACATCCCGGAGACAATGCACCCCTGAGATCGGAGGTACCCGCGGTACTGATTCTGGTACCTGTGATGGTACTGGTGCTGGTGGGGAGCTCGCGAAAGGAAATCAGACGGCAGGAAAAGAACACATTCTCTACTCGAATAATTCTATTCCCGCTTCCTGCCTTCGCCGTATATTTCCACGATAAAGGAAAGTGGGCGAGCTGGAACGGATATAATATCGTACTATTTATACGAGGCAAATTTTCTGCATTGCAAGTCTCCTTATGTCATTTTATCTGTATTTTTATTGCCGTTGATATTATACGAGTATGGATGGAATGAATTCTGACTAAGGGAATTTTGATCGGTATATGAGCAGGTGTTTTGCAGAAAGAATCTATCATTAATTACTTCTCCCTGTTACATCTACTGGACTTGATACATTAAAAGAAAGAAGAATTTGTTCTGATTTATTTTATTTATTTAAAATTGTTAATAACTTGTTGAACTCTCCTGAACTTCTGATATGTTTTCATGTACCGAGTAGATCAGTTCGTCGCAAATTACCTTACTATTGTAATAATACAGGATCTAATGCTGAATTATATGCCATAATAAATCGCCTGTTTATACTTGGTAACAAAGATGTTGCTGATGATATGATAAATATTGAAAGATTATCAACATACAAACATTACTTAATTAAAGCTGTTTGTCAGCGCTTCTCAGTTAGATTATAATTGGAGACACTGGTTCATCGCATTAACGATATATTCGCGAATTAAAGTGAAAAATGGTGTTTTTAGCGATAAAAACGTTAAAACGCGAAATAACAGCGATTTTTACAACAAAACTCAACAAATTGGTAAATGTATTAGAAGGGTCAAAATATATAGAAACGTTCATTTGCTTTGGGAGGACTTGGTGTCCCTAAGCCTTTCTTTACAAAAATTGAGTGATGGTGTTTTCCCTGCCAAAACCTTAAAGGTTGTGCAGGAGGTAAAGAACCAGGTTGTCTTAACCCAAATAAAAAACTCAAATAAGAGAGAGTTGTCAGAAGAGTTCTGTGAAACTGGCATCTCATATGCTGAACCGTCAAGACAACAGCACTAATCAATTTCTTGAGCACGCAGGTAAAATGTTCAATCCAGCAATTGTAGGTCAGAATGTCCAGCGATCAGACGCTATTCTTTTAGCAAGTAAGTAGGCTTGCTCCAACGTTTAAATCTGTTGATGACAGTAAATTCCTGGAAGGTAACAGGTATTTTCAAAGACAGCTTGTAGAGCAAGTGAGGGATGGAGTCACTGTAGACATAATTCAGCTACTCTTAGCTGTAAAAATTTTTCACAGAGAATTTGCTGAGGCAGCTCTGATGACTGTGTGGGCCCCTGTGAATAGTGTTGACGCAGAAAGATTTTTTAGTTGCTATAATCTTGTATTGACAGATCGTAGAATGAACATGACACACTCTACTGTAGAAACATGTGCCATGTTGAGTTTCAACCAATAATAAAATAAACATGTTTCAAGTGATTTTGCCGATTTAATTGTTTTTCCCCTCTTGCCGACTCCCATTCCTTAACGTTATCCTATTTAGCTATAAACGCTATGAAAACACAAAATTATAGCTATTTTTTCAATAATTAACTCGTTGTATGCCGCGAGTAAATGGGGTTGGTTGTAACCAATTAGCGTTCGCAAAAAGCGGCAGCCATGACACCCAATGTCCCGCGATTCTGACAGCGTCCTTGAGAAATTTCGTACATAGAAAGGTCAAAGTTCAAAACCAAAGAATTTTTCCCGCGCATGCGCAAGAACTGCGCACGCTCCCGCGCTCCGGTAAATCATTAATATAAATTATATGGAGTCACCAATCTAATTGCGGTTTTCTCTATGGTAAAGAGCGATAATAGAGCAAGCGATTCTGGCCGTGTTCTTCATACACTTTCTTTATACATAAGGGTCAAAATCGCGTGTCAAAATCAGGACACGCCGGCGCACGAGCGGCAAATCACAGGTACATTTCTTAAAAATTAAAGCTATGAATCAGTGTCTCTAATTATAATCTAATATACTTTGTATGTTTACATTCTTCATAAAAGTTCATTTCTGGAATTTTTAAATTTATTACTACGTACTTTACGTAGTAATTTTTTAGATCATAATATCTTGTACACATTCATGTATATTCGGTTTTCTTTTTCTTCATGTTGTATTTATAATAGCTTACTATTTCTGCTTTATACTGTCACTTCAATATGTGGTCTTTAATTTTTTTTCTTAACTATATATATTCTTTCAAATTATTGCAATTCCCATGTAAAAGCCGTTAATCGACGTTAATTCATAATAAATTAAGTAATTAATTAATTAATATTATATATCTCTTACGATTGTTTGTAATGTTATCTTCTGCTTTTTATGTGAATACTGCACAAGAGTCCCAACTGCTCCCGATCGCCTGGAGCCAGTGAAACTATAGCAACCCCAATTGGGGTGTGTTGTGAGGAAGGTAAGTTGGGAGGGGAAGGAGATATGGGAGAGGAAGGTGGAGAAGTACCTACCTGGCTGTTCAGAGTGGGTCACCAATCATGGCTAAGGTCATTTCATTTCTGAATGGCGTTCTTTCGCCAGGGCGATACTGGCGAGCATCTTTCACTCTGAACCATGCCGCCAATATACTGTATATTATTTTAATAAACAAATCAATTACATTAAATTTATTTTCGCACGCCTGGATTTTTATTATTCTATTTTCTATCTCTTTTGAATTATCATTGCATAGTATAAAATGAAGTCGCTCAAAATTTATGTGCGCGTTAATCTTTTAAAATACGCAACGGATTTTCATACGATTTTCACCAATAGATAGAGATATTTATATGTATAATACATGTAAATTATATTAGAGAAAAGCCGAGAAATTCAAAGAAAACATATTTTTGTGCGATTTAAAACGGCTGGCGGGCCGTACTATAGTCTCTTTTGAAATTCGTTCCACGGAAGAAATTGGAAAATAGATGTCCTAGAGTAAGTAGGTATTTGATTTTCCCTTTTCAAATATCCAGTGTTGCATTGCAAGCATTGTATAATTAGTGGCGAGTTAATTAGTTTATATGTATAATACATGCTTATTATAGCAGAGAAAAGCCAATAAATTCAAATATTCAATTCAGGCAGCGGCCAGCGGGCAGCTGGCAAGCGGGGGGTGTGGATTTTATAAAGATTGGGTAATGGCGTTGTGTTTCGTTAGCCACAACAACGTGTGGCCGGGTCTGCTATTGTATTTATATAATTTGGGTTGTTCTCGGTCACCTGTAGTGAACTGTCAAAACCCAGAATAATATATTTATGGATAGGAAATAGGCCACTTGCATGGACTTCATAACGACTTGGAAAAAATCGTGTGGATAGAGTTTTTTACTAAGATTACGAAAATGTTAGTAAAAAGTTTTAGAAATGTACAGTTTTTTTTTATTTTTAAATAAATAAATCCATTATTTGGGCTCGTGACGTCACTACATGAAAATGTCCCGTCGCCGAAAATGTTCCTATTAATTTTATAAAATTCCACACTGATTTATTTTTTTATATGGCATCACTTTAATTTCAGGCGAATTTTTGAATTCGTTCACTAGATTTATTGTTTGTTCTCTGCGAACTTATCATTTGGTTTGATTTTTTGACAGATGTTCTGAAGAGAACCCCGTACAATTAATGGGTACGGGGTTCTCTTCAGAACATGAAGAGGATGTCGGTACATGTTTTAGAGGTATAATGATTATGGTGCTGATTTTAACAAAATAAAATTTTATAATATTCTTATTATTATTACAATTTACAAGTTCAAGTATATTACATTGAATTTAGTAATAAAGACGCTGTACATTATAATGATTTATGATCAATAAGATGGATCAAGGAAAAAAATATTTATGAGATGTAATATTTTTGGTATGCCTCGTTATTCTCCTGTGCCATTCGTGCGGAAAACGTTCTTTTTTTTTAAAAATGATTTTCGGCTATGTAATTATCGTTTTTTCACACCTATAAAATTATGTCCCGTCTTTCCGGTTTATAAAAAATGGTCTGATTTTTCGTACTGAAATTTTCAAAAAATCCCCAGGGTTTCAAAAATACGATTAAAAAAAAAAAAAAATACAGAATGTCTTAGAATATTTGCCTTAACCGGAAAAAAATTTTAAAAAATGTGATGCAAGTGGCCTATTAAATATGCACTTTAACCTATATTTTATTTAGCTATGTATAAAATGTGTACATTACTTGACGGCCGGCGTAGTGCAGCGGTAACGCGCTTGACTCACATTCCGAAGGTCGCGGGATCGAATCCCTGCGTGGCAAATAAATTTTATTTGATTAATTTGTGTATTTCACAATTTATTCATTTAAAATAATATATAGCATATTTGCGGCACGTTCCAGAGTGGAAGATACTCTCAGTATCGCCCTGGTGTAAGACCACCATTCAGAATTGAAACGTTACTTGAAATGGCTTTAGCCGTGTTTGGTGACCAGATTTGAATAGCCAGGTACTTCCCCACCTTCCTCTTCCGTATCTACTTCCCTCCCCTCTACTAGCCTCACAACATACCCCAATTGGGGATGCCATAGTCTCACTGGCTCCAGATGGAAGCAGTTGGGACTCTTGTGCGGTATTCATGCAAAAAAAAAAAAGTGTAATCTTTTTTAAAACTGCTATCATAATAATTTTCTGTTACGAGTACCTACGTACTAATATTTGGACTTCACACATTGAGACATAACCCTCAAAAAACTGCAAGACTTTTAGCTTCCTGAACATTTTAAGAGAGTTCACGAACAAAATGGATTTCAAGCTATGTATGTACATACGTCACGACTTTCTAACCAATCACTGCTCCTCTACACCCTCGATGAGCGAACCTTGTTAACCCTTAGAAGACGGGTAGTATTTTGTAAATATTTAAAAATCAAACATAATATTGAAAATTATATTTGAAATAATTGACTGGTTTCTTCAATATCAACTTTTTTGCTTTAGAACTTTCATGGACAAGAACAAAATGCATTAAAAAATTCTAAAACCTAGCTCTACACCCATACATTGGAGTTCATTTGTAGATGTAGTCATGATTTCACTGCACTGCTATTGTAGTGTGTCGTATCCTAGGGGTTAAGTAAAACTAATTTTCGAGACTATGTTAAACCTACTCGATATACATTTGGAAAGAGTTTCTCCGTTTTTGATCATTTCTTTTTTTAATTAAGCCTGTTTCTAAATGGGCCATCAATTTCGTAAAGTATCTTTTATTCGTGAATTCATTTCACAAATGGTTTAAAATTTCAATTTAATTCATTTTATATAGCTCGTTTTTAGTTATATATTTAATATGGAAAACACTGTTATTATTTATTATTTTATAAAAGACTTTTTATTGAAGACGTGTTTACACCATTGACATTGATTAACATTCGTTCCCAATAGACCACAGATGACAAACATTATAGAAGTAGTTCCTCACTAGTGATGTGCAACATACAATAGTGATGTGACAGCTCGGAAAGGATTGATAAAAATGTTAATATAATCTACAGTTAAATTGTTTATTGTTTTCCTTATTTTTGCCGCAAGGTGTTTACAATATTAATGAAGCAAAAATATTCTTATACATAAAATGAATCGCTGAATGTGTTGCTAAGCGCATTACTTTCAAACGATTGCACCAAATTGGATAATTCTTTTTTTTGTGTAATCGTTATTGTCAGGACAAGGTTTTTATAAAACTTTCGGTGAGCACTGGCATTATGAAATTTGTATAAAAAATTGCAATTGGTTGCACGCAAGGAAGCGGCTATTGCTTCGGAAAGCGGGAGGGAGGGAAAGAGGGGGAGGGGAACCTGGGAGGGGGAGGGGAACCTGGGAGGGGGAGAGGAACTCGGGAAGGGGGTTCGCCGGAAGGGGGAAGGGGGGGAAGTGGAGTGGGGAGAGGGAAGGTGGAGGTGACGGAGTGGGAACGGGAGAGGGGAAGAGGACGCAGGAGAAGAAGGGGAGGCGGAAGGGGAACGGGACGAATGGGAAAGGACTCTCAGGGAGAAACAATTTCTTTATTAAATGGCATAGCAACGCATGCCGGGACCGGCTAGTTTATTATATAAGTTTTGGTTTCAGGAGATACAAGTACCTAGGTGTTAAAGCACCTACTGCTCTGATCTGTTCTAGTGTGTATCATTTACTCAACAATAATGGCAAAATATATATGTGTAGGTAGATACGTATAGGTATTAGGCAAGGTTCTTAGAAAATCACATACACAAGGTGCTCAGAGTACTTTTCGGAAAAAATGCACAGGGCTCGTGACGTTGCTCGAAGTCCCGAAACCAGAGATGGTTGGTAACCTGAAATAAATTGTCACTGTGATTCCGGTTACCGGAGATCGACGAGGAACTGGTTCTTTATCCATACACTTTTGGAACGGGTTCTTTAAAAAGAAAAAAAAAACGTGGGGGTGACTAGAGTAATTCCGTAAAAATACAGCCGATTCTTCGAAAAAATGTATTTTTTACATTTTTTTTATAAATATTTCACTAAGAACCAGTTCTTCGGAGAAATAATATCTACGGTTCCGGTGACGGCTAAGGAACCGGTTCTATATAACCGGGACAGGAATATTGACTATCTCTGATACGTTTTTAGATTTTCACGGCCAAATTAAGGACCGCTCCCATACCAGAAATTAAATAGACATTCTCGTATGTCAGTATGTAATAGGATTTTCCATACACCCATGTATGATTTAATATACCCTACCACTTGCATCACAATGCTTTCTTTTTATTGCTCCAGACAGGGGGCCCTGAGGAAAATAATTCCTCTCAGAGTCTACGTCATCTTTCGAGATGCTGTGTGCGGGGGCTTTTGGGGAAAGGAAGGAAAGGAAGTTCTGGGAAGGAAAATGTATGAGGAGTGGGTTGGAATCTGGGGGTCAATGTGTCCAGGAGTATGAGTAGTATGAATCCGTCCCTCCCACTGCGTAACAAGGCGATGGGTCGAGAGAGTCCGGCTGGAGAGATAAAATGTCTGTATCAACCAGTCTCTCCTGATCCGGCTCGTCACGCAGTAAATGGGCAAACGCATTCGCCACCGAGACCTAGATAAATCTCACCCCATGATTCCGGCACCCTTGCTAAGTCACCAAACGTACCGCACCACTTGGGGTGACCTATGGCAGGGGTGATAATTGTCCTATAAATGGTTCCTAGGGCGGCGGTTCCCATACCCACCTCCCAAATTGAAAAATGTACTGGATACGTCAAATAAACAAATAAATACTTGCAATTCATAATAACACATGTTTATTTTATGAAAGTCGTAAATTCGCATACTTTACCTGACCGTTCGTGCACAGTTGTCATTAAAAAGTATATCGCACGGTGAAATCGCGAACTTTCGCTAGTGTAAAAACACATATTGCCCACTTATTGTTCGAAGGTACGTAATTTGGCCTATTTAACGCCTGAAGGCAGGTCAACCTTGAACTGACCTTGCATAAAGTGCAACTAACACTGTGAAGGAGGTTAAAGAAAGACGATCAATAATGTACTCAGTCGTATACAGGTCGAAAATAGGCCGTTCGTTTGATGGAGAAAATATTATTTTGAAATAGAATATTATTCATTAGACATTAATAATACTAATTTCGGTTGTCGGTGCATATATTCCTACGTAATACGTAAAATTATTCAATTAACTTTTAAAATTTGAAGTGATACGTGTAAACTACGTTTGGTGATTAAGCAGGGGTGCCCAGGTTCATGGGGTGAGATTTGTCTAGGTCTTGGAGGCGGATGACCAGGACATATTGAACCCCAGATTCCTACCAACCCCTTAAACCCTTTTCCTTCCCAGAACTCTCCTCTCCTTCCTGTCCTTAAAAAAACCCTCCACACAGCATCCCCAAAGATGACATAGGCCCTGAGGGAAATTATTTTCCTCAGGGCCACCTGTGTGGAGCTCACGTAAAAAAAAAAAAAATTAAAAAAAAAATAGTTAGGTACCAACATAATTTTGCTAAATAATAATTCATTCTTTGAAGTGTGTATTTATTTTATATGAACTGGCACTATTTGATAATTAAATATTTTCTTAAATTTCATTAAAAAACTCCACGAAAAAATTTAATTTACCCTAGAAATTGAAAAAAAAAAATATCAGCTTAAATTTTTTGAATATGAGTATTTCTATTGTCAAATAATAAATTTGAATTAAACATTTTTCGTAAAGATACATGTACAGATATCGTTATACATGAAACATCCAATCATCCATTTTCACAAAAATTAGCAGCTTTTCATACCTTGCTCAGTAGATTAATTAATGTTCCCTTACCTTTGAGCAGTGGCGTAGCTAGCATGTGTGGCACCCGGGGCGGATGTCACCCCCCCCCCCCCCGGGGGGCGTAGTGTCACCCCCCCCCCCTATGAAAGTTGACTTGAGAAATTCAAAACGCTAATTTCGACTTCATAAAATTTGTCCATCCTGTGGGGGGGGGGGGGGGGGGGCGCTAGAGTATTTCAGAATATAGGCTATTCCGCCTATAAAAGACCGACCGACACAAAATTCGGGGCACTCCACGGGGAGCCATAGAGTTACGAAAATATAAATAACAGACCGTGTTCATGTGTATGCAATATCTTGGTAACGTATATGCAATATCTTGGTCGAGTGGCACCCCCGTTCGGGTGGCACCCGGGGCGGTTCGCCCCCTCCCCCCCCCACCCCCCTCGCTACGCCACTGTTTTTGAGTAATTAATAACACAAGGTATATTTGCGAAGTTTGAAGAAGAAATGTATTTATTTTGTTTAAATGTTTGGTATAAAGGTAGATGGTATAAATGGTAGATCTAAATCTGTCAAAAATGGATATATCTAAATTTGATTCAATAATGATTTTTAAAGTTTACTGATTTGGTGAACCCATTCTTAACAAGTGCATCTTTCAGAAAATGAGATTAAAAAAATTATTATTTTTGATCAAGGGAACATGAAGGCGTTGGGGCTCCCCAGGACCGCCACCCTCCCGTTAGTTCGCCACTGGGATGAAGCTATCATTCTCGAAGACTGCTATGCTATATTATACCGTTTTTAATAGTTTACCGGAATGTGAAAAAATGTATCACATCGTCGCATCTCCAGGCGGTAAGATAATTTGTAAATGGCCATTAAATAATCTCGTCTCCGCAAGTTATAGGAATGTTCTCAAGGGTGCAATACCAGTAAATTTGTTTTACTACTCTCTAAAACGCGGTAAATTACCCACAACTATTTCTGTTATCTCTTTATTCGGTGAGATCTAAATGGTCTCGAAATTAGGGTTTTTCCCATTATTCTTGTAGTCAACATTAGGTTAATTTGTTTGGGTCTCACCCTCGATAAGGAATGTGTATTATTTGTCAAGACTCCTATTAAATTTACGTTACTGTGGTTTTCTTTACGGGGGAGAGAAAATCTTTCGATTAAAAAGTTTCCTTGAAGATGGCGAGCTATTTAAGTTGAAAGATTGAAAACAATAAATACGGATTAGAGTTTGAAAAATTCCATACGCGTTAGTAGCTCTCCATAAATATACTATCCAAGCAAGGTGCACTATTAAAAACTTTATTTCTATGGTTAAACGGTAAAGATAAAATCGACCATTTTTTAAACCACGATTCGTTACATTTTCTTGTTACATTATGATCATTCAAGAGTAAAAACTGCCCGGAGTAGATCTGCGGTAACCTCGTTTTTGTGAGACGAAAGCAATGGAGGAAGGGTAGAATAATTTGGTTATTCAAATCTGGTTTTCAATATAGTTTTTTTCATGTGAAACTGCGTAAGATGCCCAACTGACCAGAGCCTGTGGAGTTTATTTGTGTTTACATTAATACAGCGGTAAAAGCTGGGCAAGAAAAAATGTATAAAGAATATTGCAAAACTAAAAAAATATTGATAAAATAATAATGTTTGAAATGGCTTTGGCTAAGTTAATGGAAATCTGGATTGCCAGGCTGTTCTAAACACTCCTTTTTACTTTTCCTTCACTTCCGTCAGTCTTTAAACAGTCCCAAAATGGAAGCTGAGTGTGGTTCACGGCTAGACCGAACGTCATACGCATTCTTGCTGGGACTGCCAATCATTGGAGAGGACTCCCAACCGTTTGCCATTCCCTTATTCCGGCTCACCGGAAGTGATTTCTATCAGGACCATCTTTGGAGATGCTGTGTGTTAGGGTTATTTTTAAGGAAAGACAGAAGAAAAAGATCTGGGAAGGAAAAGGTTATAGAGGGGTGGGTAGAAATCTGGCGGTCATTGTGTCCAGGAGTAACGGATGTATGAATCCATCCCTCCCACTCTGCACGACGATGGGTCGAGAGAGTCCTGCTGGAGACGCAAAAAGGTCTCCCTTAACCAGTCTCTCCAAATCCGGCCAGCTACACAGTATGTGGGCTGACGCATCCGCCGCCGATACCTTCCTTCAATTCAATCCTCACCCCCACGAACCTGGGCACCCTTGCTAAGTCACCAAACGTAGAGAACCACTAGGATTGGCCTATGGCAGAGGTGTTGGCTATTCAATAAATTGTTCCCTGGGCGGCAGTACCCTTACTCGCCTCCCAAAATGAGGCATTTTCAGTGACAAATCGTATGAAGCCGAGGAAGAAAAAGGTGAAGGTATAGGAAGGTTAGAAAACGACCTGGCTATTCATATCTTGTCGCTAAAACCTTTGGGTCAAGAAGCTTGCCACCCTACCACAGAGGTTGTTAAATAAATTACGTTTTTCGATTATTGTTAACGAACATCACTTTCATTACTCTTCTACATGGTTTCCGGAAACTAATGAACCTAAATTTGGAGTCGATTTCGTAATATAACTTTTTTTATTTGAACTTACCTTTTCGAGTAAATTGATTTCAAAATTGGAAATTTTTGGATCAAACTTTTAAATCAGTATTGTATCGATCAGCTGTTTATTGTCTTTTAAAATACATCGAAGCATAAACCCAGCTCCTAAATAGTTTTAATCCTGTAGTTGCCAAAAAAAAACTTTTAAAAAATCACGAAGATCAAAAATAAAGAAAAAAATGATCCCGCAGCTTCCCGCTTGTACCACTAACATTCGAACACCGTGCATATATTATATTTTTTATTTGTTTACTCTTTTATACGCCCATGGGTCTACTACATTGGTACATAATGTTTACCAAATGGATAGTTTGCAAAAAATAATTACATTACAGTAGTTTAAAATGGGATAAATTTGAAAATAATACCAATAATAAACTGAAAATAATTGAAATAATTATGTTGACATAAAAAAACAAATTTCAAAAAAGAGATTGTTTCATTGAAAATGTCAAAGTCAACGTTTGAATATTTGTTTGCTAAACTATGTAAGCGAAGAATTAGCGAGTTTGCTACATAATTTGTTTTGTGAGTGGTGAAATTGAAAAAGGTCCTTATGCCTAGTGAGTCGAGCAGATACTCTTAAATTGACTTCACTGAATAGTTTGGAATTTACAATTTTTAAAAAGAAACATACCTAATGGTGGGTTTCTTCATTTACCGAGAATGCTAAATGCAATGCTAATTGTAAAAGTAAACGTTCAAATGCATAGAAAAATTTAAATTTCGATTGCTTAATTTTACAATTAGCATTGCATTTAGCATTCTCGGTAAATGAAGTCTTTTATTCTTCGCCGATCGTCAATTATATCTATTTTTAACCCCCGACGCAAAGAGCGGTGTTGTATGTTTGACTTTCAGTGTGTCTGTCTGTGGCATCGTAAATCTCCTAAATCAATGGACCGATTATGAGAGGTTTTTTTTTGTTTGGAAGCTGATCTGATCGCTTAGCTACAATTCACGAAAATCTGTTTAGGCGTTTCGAGGTCATCAGCTCTTTTTGTGTCGGTGGTTACTTAAAATTTTACTTATCAAGGTAATTAATAAAAAGTGTAGTTTATTTGTTCTAAGGTGATATTTAATTTAAAATCATCGTTTGGGAGGCGGGAATGGGTACCGCTGCCCCGGGAACCTTTATTGGATAACCAACACCTCTGCCATAGGTCACCCAAGTGGTTCGCTACGTTTGGTGATTTAGCAGGGGTGCCCGGGTTCATGGGGTGAGGTTTGTCTAGGTCTTGGAGGCGGATGACCAGGACATACTGAACCCCAGATTCCTACCCACTCCTTAAACCCTTTTCCTTCCCAGAACTCTCCTCTCCTTCCTTTCCTTAAAAAAAAACCTCCACACAGCATCCTCAAAGATGACATAGGCCCTGAGGGAAATTATTTTCCTCAGGGCCTCCTGTGTGGAGCACATGTAAAAAAAATAAAAAAATCGTAGTAACTTTCGCTCAATTCTTCAGACATTTTTCAGAGGTGACCAAATGACGGAATTATATTCTAATTTGCTACGAACTAATGAGACAAATAAAACTTTGATGACAGTGAACAAAAGTTTTTATGATTGTCAGTAAAAATCGTAATGATTTCATACTATTGTTTGTAATGTGATTTACGTGGTGTACAATTTCTAGTTTTTCACAAATACAACTCCGAGGTCTTGTATATAAATTTTAGGTTTTTTTTCAGGATTAACCACGTATTTAAAAGAAAATTGCATCGGTTTTATTTTTCAAAGTCTCTAAACAAAACATCGATTCTGGCTTACATGTCTGAAATTTCCAAAAGTTCCACAATGTTTTATTCAATCATCGTCATTTGACTGCTTCCGCGATTAAATATTAACACAGCCACGTACGGCAGCTAAATTGCTTTTGGAATAGGTAGTTTTCTCCCCAGAGAATCGTATACATCCGGCGCAGTCGCTTTCCCATTGGCAATTTTATCTCTCAAAAACAAAAAGTAGATACCTAATCTCATTTCAATTTTCTTTCGACTTGCTTCATCATTTTCGTTTAAAACTGTTTATCAACTTATACCTACTTTAATTTTATTTTGAAGTGAATATCAAAAATAGTTTTACGTAAAAATACTATTTTGTTCGTATTATCTTACGTCACCGTTGGGAATTTCATATCAACGAACATTTTGGTGAGAAGTGAATATAGCTGTATGTTGAATCAACAAGATTGAAAGAGGTCGAAAAAGCGGTCCATTTGGTATGCGAAATGTCAACCGTTTACAAATATACATGAAAGTGGCGCTATTTTTTTCAGCACAGAAATACTAGTTAAGCCGCCGCTACCTGAATTTCTACCGATTTCTTACATATCTCCCTTAAACACGTTAAGTTATAAAGCTCTTAGAAAAATATATGTTATTCTTGAAGGTGATATCTAGACATTCCCCGCGCCGAAACGCAAATGATATAAAATTCCCTCGATGGAAAAAAATTGCAAAGTATGCTCCAAAAATTATTATAAACACATTTTTTCTGTTATTTTACAAGTTATATGTATAATAAAATTCATAGTGTTTCATTAAATGCTTTTAAGACAACCCCCGCAAGATTTTTGCTCTATTATAAACGAGTCGTGTTTTATTAAACATTTTCACAATTTTCGCATCGATACTAGCACGCTCCTCTAACACTAATTTCAGATCTCTCCTTCTTCTTCTTTTCGAGCCCGGTTGCAGCGCCTTAAACATATATACGATTTCCACTAAACGTCTATATTATAAAAATTAAAATCCATCCATTAAGACAGGGGAATCTGTATCTGAAGTGTATCTCGTTTTTAGAAAATATTGAGTTGCTTTTGGGTATTTAGGGGTTCCAGCACATAGGTGGCTGCCAAACTCAAAGAAAGAATCATTTACAATTTGGCCCAAGTGTGAGAGTGTTATTAACGTGCTCACTTCTCAACGCCTCACAATGGCTACATGGTAAAACATCATGGTGGAGAGAATACTCGTAATCGACAAATGCAATCATCACTTAACCAATATCCAAGCAATACCTGCGCGATACTTGAGTGCTGAGGTAGCACTCGAACTACCTCTCCTAGAGAAAAGTTTCGGCCAGATTCAAAGGAGGCATATTTTGAGGGAAACATTATGCATGCAAGTCAGATTACAAATAATCAACCTCGCCCCTACCTAGGTTGATGTTCTCTCTCCCTCTTCTAATTTTCTTTTAAATACCATGTATATGTGTTCAATATATTTTTATTCACCCCTAATGAAGGTTCGGGATGAACCGAAACCGCTTGGATAAAGAAATAATAAAGTGGAATTAAATCAAAGTTATAATATTGTATTGACTATGAAAAATCGGGTCACCAATCAATTATCGCCAACTCTACTTGTTATATTTGGTCATTGTTTATAAATCTTTTTTCCGCGTAATGATTGCTATTACTGTTTTAGTGAGATGTAGAGTGTTTTTAATCCTGATATTCCAGTTGTAATCCTGACGAGGTATCCGAACGCTAACCTGATATCTAGAGTTTCGTCACGTTCGCACTTACATGACAGGGTTTATGATTTCAAACGAACAAAACAATCTCGTCTTATTTTTAAAGTATCTACAAAAGGGTCAACAAAAATTTACAGAATCAATTAAGAAAAGTACCTTAAATATGAATTCCAAAGTAATCGAATTTCGATACCAGAAATTTATTCAAATATATTACGTTCTATTTCTGGAAGGGTTTGCACTGAAATAATTTTTGAAAGAACAGAAAACAGTAACACTACAAAGACGGGTCGTTTTCAACGTTAATTTAAAAATTAATCTTTTGATAAAGCTCTTCGCGTCGGGGTCACCAAATAACGTGATGTAAGTCACAAATAATACATTTTACACTCCACAAACCAATACTAAATTATTGCAGACACATAGCAGTTTCATTGGTCCTCGAACATTTAACCTTCTACCACTACAAACTCAAATGTTAAATAAAATGATAAAATATGTAAAAGAGATAAAATTATGGTTGAATAATGTAGATATCGAAACGCTTTTTCTATAAATTTATCCATCATTCTACAACTCACTTTCTGTAACTTTCTAAACTGTAGTACAATATGTTTTCTGTTTATTTTATTTTTTTATAATAACTTAAAAAAAAAAAAATTGAAATTAGTATGTTTTTCTCCATATTTTTATTTTATTTTTATAATAGCTGAAACAAAACCTTTTTCATTTATTCTACGTATGTAATACTAAATTTTTATACTAACTTTATATTTTATATGTTTTTTAAGTTTTTTTATACTTTGGGTACTTAGAAATATAGTATTTTGTATTAATATTACCCACACTCAGGCAGTGCCTTAGTGGGTTTTCATTTCTTATTCATATTATTTGTTATTATATTTTATGTTATTTTATACTATTTGCTATTATACATTATATCTATGTACAAAGAAATGGAAATAAATAAAGTTAAAAAAAAAAAAAAAAAAAAAAAAAAAAAGTCATCTTAGGATGTTTAAAATAAAGAGGTTTAATGTCTTAAACAGATTAACCTTATTGAGCAAATCAAAATGATATGATGGGTAGAAACTATGAAGTTTATAAAGTAAGAGACTATACCAGCGACATTTGAAATAAAATGATGGTTGATTTTTTAAACCGCTCCATCATTGAAATGCGCGGTCCGACGTACATGCACTGCGGTGTAGCAATTGAATAAAAATTGCCAGCATATAAAAATCAAACCACCAGTCGTTCCAACAGTATCATCGCTTTATGTTTTACACGAAAGCTTTCATGAAGAAAATCACCAAAATGAATAGATTCTTATTCAAGTACTTACCAATAGTATTTTGTAATAGTTCATTTTAAAAATTAAATAATAAATGTAATTTTCAATATATTGTAGCTGTGGTGTTGCAATCCGGCTTCTACAGACATTTCGTTGTACGATTTTAGGACGGGTGTATCAAAGACCGTAACATCTCCTATCCTTTTCCTATATTCCCCTTCCTCTCCCCTTCCAATAACCCAAAATTAATTTTAAGATATTAAAACTTCATTTCCGATGTACTTTGGCATAAGAAACTTCTGTAGCTTGACTTCAGTTCACTTGTATATTTGTCACTGTATATTATGTAAAAGCTGTTTGTTTCTTACAAATAAATAAATAAAAACATTTGCCATCAACCATCAGCGCATTTTGATTTATATGTTAACATTTGGAAGATTCCTTTCAACCACCGATTCTCTACCTGTTCAGATGTTTGTAAAATTATGAACAGGGTTGATTGATTAGTCATTGATTAAGGCGTCAAACATCAGGGTCATCAAAATTAAACCAAAATATTGCAGCCTGAGAATCAGCGGTTAACATTCCGTTCAAATATAAAAATTCAAAATGACGCTGATCTTCGATTTGAGGCTATGTCAAAGGTGATAGTCGTTGAAACAACCCAACATTAACGAACAATAAAAAAAAGCACAAAATAAAGCAATATGGTATCTTGAATTTATGAATATTTCAAAACTCGCGAGTTTTTTATGTTGATTGTTACCTAAGGTTTGGTTTTATCTTGTAAATATTTTATTAAAGTGAATAATTCAAAGTATCTCAAAGCAACAACTCTGAGTACTCCATACCATGTTTACTCTTTTCCTTCATTTTAAACGATTTCGTTTTCAGTGGTTGCGATTCGATCGAGTTTGGTTCTAGCCGTACGCAATCTGTACCCGCGGTTTTCAATCAACTTCGGAGCATTCAGAATGTTTGCCAGGATTTCGGAGCGAGCAAGAAGTATGGACTTTGGAAGTGTTGTGTTTTTCGTTTGCATAGTAAAATACCCGCGGGGATTCAGGCCAGACTGAATTTCAGCTGTAAATCCGGAAGCTCCAATCTGTTACATAATTATGTTCTCCTGGTACCACCCTTGAAAATTTTTCTTTTAAAATGCGAAATCTGTGATACTTTGCTAGAACGTGCAATAGAAATTATAGTCCTACAGTTATTATATTATAATAACACTTCCTATCTTTGCATATTATGTAGCTAGTTACTCTACTAATTAGCTGTCTTCATGGTTTTATTCCTTGGAGTAAATGTGGTACTAACGATTTCCCGGTGTGCATTGCAATGCCACTTAATAAAGAAATTGGTTCTCCCTACTCCCTGCGTGTCCTTTCCCGTGCGTTCTATGGCAAGCTTTATTTTTTTACACATTTTTGTATACAGCCAATGTGAAGGCTGGCCACACCGAGCGATCTCTAGTTCCGATTGCTACCACTAACCATTCCGTTTTGAAACTCCTGGCCTGTCAGCTGCTTTTATATTTTACTCTCGCACTTTCTGAGATATAATATAGCGTCACGTCATTGTGTTTAAAAACTATTTTTAAATAAAGCGAATCTGTTAAATTAATCCATCTTATCATTTACTAAACTTCCGTGACACATCAAGTGGTGATTTTGGTAATATCAATCCTCCTATACTCCCGTTCCCCTTCTCCTCACGCTTTCCCACTCCGCCTTCTCTGCGTTCCCTCTCCCCACCCCCCTCTACCGCTTTCTCCGTCCCGTGATCACCGCTCCCGCAATCCCCTCCCACCTACCTCGTTCCATACACTCAGTCACAGCACATTCTGTTTTCAAAACAGCTCGCGTGCCATATATTACAATTTTTTTATACACATTTAATAAACCAGAAATCACTTGTTATATATAGAAACCTTTGAGGGCGTGCTTACAACAAGTCACCAAAGATTCATCGCAATCGGATGAATAGTTTAGGAAATAATTTCATAACGCCAGAGCTCACCACTATATATAGAAACAATTTCGGGCATGCGCACATCAAATCTCCAATGTTTCATCACAATTTTTTTTTTTTTTTCATAAATTTTTTATTAGTTACAGATATTTGTTTTTTTTTTGGCTACCACACTGGGGTTATGCCCGTGTATGGTAGTCGTATATTTGATATTTATTTAAATTAATACAAGTACTATTTTATTAAAACAGATGATTAAATATACTAAATAAAAATTATGAAATATTTAAAAGTAAGTGAAAAAAGATCATATTTTAAAGAAAAGTAGAAATAAAAATGAAAATTCAAATTTTGAAATACAAAAATTAATAATAAAGATTAAATGTTAAGAAGTCAAGTGTTCTATACAAATATATAAATTAAAACATATAAGTATATAAATTAAAATTAAAAACAAAATAAAATTTAGTGAAAAAATTAAGAGAAAAAATATCAACATTTTAAAGAAAAATAGAAATAAAAATGGAAATGGAAATTAAAATTTTGAAATGCAAAACTTAATAAATAAAATATGGTGTTAAGAACTCAGGAATTCTTTAAACTACGCTCGTCCACTTTCGAAAATCCAGTGTTGTACACGTGCTATAAAAAGAGAATTAGAATTACTTGACTTTATGTCAGTACTCAAAGCATTATATATTTTAGGAGCGATGAACCAGAATTGTCGTTGAGCGAATGAGGTTTTAGTTTTTGGAATCACGCAACCTAGGTTTGACGAAAAGCGGCTGTGTGCTTGATGTTGTGGAGCGATTAGTAGATTATTTTTTCGTATATAACAAATGTTTGTTTTTGTAAATAGCTGTCGAATATCTAAGACCCTGATTTTTGCAAAGAGTACTACATTTGAGGGATGAGTAGGTTGACATTTAAATATAATTCTCAGAATTAGTTTTTGAACTAAAATAATTGGTCTAATAATGGTTTCAGCACAACCACCCCATCCCACTATACCGTATGTTGCTATGGATTGGAAAAGGGCAAAGTATACGCTTCTTAGAGTCTGTAAATCTAAGATAGGCCTAAGGGAGCAGAATATATGGCAGAGTTTACGAAGTTTTTTTACTGTGTCACCGATGTGAGCTTCCCAACGTAGTTGGTTGTCTATGATTATTCCCAAATATTTAACTACTTTTGATGATTTGAGGGTCGAACACGTACAATTAATATTAGATGTGGTTTCCGGATTGTCTAAATTGAATGGACACGAGTGGATGATTAGTTTAGGGCAGTTGTTGGGTATATTGTATTTGCGTATGAAAAATGTCATATATTGTGTTTTGTCGATGTTAAGTGTGAGGAGGTTAATTGGATGAATGGTTTAGCAACGCATAATTTCATGGCGCCAGAAGTCATTATTATATATATATATAATAATGACTTTAATGGTTTAGCAACGCATAAGGAACAAACATACATACATACAAGCAAGCAAGCAAATATACATAGATTCATTATATATAAAGATTGTAGAGGCAAAAATAAAGTAATAAAGTTGGGTACCTACTTGGGGAAGTAGCTAAGCAGAGCTAGTTAAGAATAGGTAGTTAAGCTTTTTTCAAAATTATAACTATAGATTTAGATTGTTAAAATAAAAGCAAGTTGTCATGTTATGGTCTTCTTGAAAATATAATACTAATGTCTGTCCTATTGTTTTCTTGAATATAATAAATAATAAAATTTAATATTCTACATATATATATATATATATATATAGATTATTATAGATATAGATAATTGAATATAGTACCTTCATTTGGGGGGACACAGAGTCCGACAGCAGACACAATATTCTTATTTACTTTTGAAATCGTTCTTTTGTTTGGATTCGTTTCGAAAGAACGTTTCGGAATCCTTTGAAGAAAAATACACAACAACTCAAAAATCTTTGTTTGTCTTATCGATGAAAGCCCTCAAAATATTTGTTTAATGTAGGATTCAATAATTGAAAGGGTCAGAATAAATTATTTTCCCATCAAACGAAGTAATGTTTTGTTGTATTTTCGAAAAATAAATGAACAAATCTCAGTGTACACTGTACACACCAGTTTGCCCACGCGATGATTAAATCTAAAGTAGAAACAATAAACATTTCCCATATTTCTAAAGAATCCTTTTTCTGAATAGATGAAACAATGTGAAACGTTAAATACAACGCTTTTATTTCATACCTTATTAAATTTAGTTTATTTGTAGATATAATTACAACGTTCTTTCAGATTGCTGTGGAAAATTCCATGCAAACTAAACTTGAAATATAATACTAATCTAATGAAATGGCTAAATTAACCTTTTACCGTGAAGAGTAACCAAACATATTTCATTTTTCTAAAGTTTATTTTAATTGTTAAGATTATGTTAGATGAAAAAATATAAAACTGTAACCTTACAGCTAAATGTTTTTGGTGGTGATTTTTGTATTTCTTTATAACTAGCTGGTACCCGGCATGCGTTGCTATGCCATTTAATAAAAAAACTGTTTCTCCCTGCCGTGTCCTTTCCCATTCGTCCCGTTCTCCTTCCGCCTCCCCTTCTTCTCCTGCGTCCCCTTAACGTTTCCCTCTCCCCACTCCACTCCCCCTCTTCCCCCGTCCCGCGAACCCCCCCCCCTCCCGATTTCCCCTCCCCCCTCCCAGGTCCCCCTCCCAACTCCCAGGTTCCCCTTCCCTCTCCCTGGTTCCCCTCCCCACTCCCGCGAACCCCCTACCCGAGTTCCCCTCCCCCTTCCCCCCTCCCGCATTCCATACATTCAGTTTTCAAACAGCTCGCGTGCCACTTATAGCATTTTTTTATACAAATTTCATAATGCCAGAGCTCATCAAAAGCTTCACACAAACCTTGTCCTGACAATAACGAACACACAAAAAAAATAATTATCCAATTTGGTGCAGTCGTTCGAAAGTTATGCGCGTACATACATTTCGGTGATTCATTTTTATTTATATAGATAGATAGAATAGATAGATAGATAGAATATTAACGCCTTTCGGCTTATACGTAATGTAACGTAGTATAACATAAAGCAACAACACGAAAAATACAGCTCTAGTGTGCTTGTGAAACAGTAAGAAATAGTTGAGAAAGACGTATGAAGTTGTGCCGATAACAAATCAAAAATAAATAATACGATATTTAAATCTTACAATATTGCAACAATTAAAAAATATATTTATGTTTAATATATGCAAATAACTTCTTGTTGAAAATGTTTAGTCAACGTTAGTTTTTAACCAACGCCATCTATTAATTTGCTTACATAATATCAATTCCAAACCGCCCGCTTGCCAGCTGCACGCTACCCGCTGCCTGAATTGATTCTCTGAATTTTTCGGCTTTTCTCTACTATAATATGCATGTATTAAACATATAAACCTTCCTCTTAAATCTTTCTTCTTGTGCCCTGTCCGTTCAACGGGCGTGGCTATCATGTTGGCTATGCGGACTTTGTTTACTGCGGCCCGGAACAGCTCCACGGTAGACTGGCCAAACCACTGTCTCAGGTTTTTCAGCCATGAGGTTCTCCTCTTGAATCACTCTATCTATTGGTGAAAACCGCATGAAAATCCGTTGCGTATTTTAAAAGATCAAAGCGCACATACAGCGTGAGCGACATCATTTTATACTATGTAAAGATATTTGCGGCACTTTCCAGGGTGGAAGATTCAGTCAGTATCGCCCTGGTGTAAGACCACCGTTCAGAATCGAAATTGCTTTAAGAGGGCATTACCAGAGAAAGCCGGAAATGCGTCATTTTCAAAAAAGTTTTTAGACGTATTGACTCTTTTCCACAAAAAATTATAAATGGATTTCGAAAGATTGTTCTTTTATCTAGCATAGTTATGTAATAAATTTTTAGAATTTTTTTTAATTTTTAGTATAATAAGGTTATTCCATAGGTCGTTGGCAGATTTGTTAAATTTTCAAAAAAGTTTTTGTATTATACCACACCCATTTCAAATAATGTAATCATGCAGTAAAATAAATCAATACATTATCTAGCAAAGTTATGTATTAGAATTTTAATTTTAGTTTCAATAAACTCATTAAAAAATATGTACGTACATGTGTTTCTTGACGAAAATTGGTCCATTTGTGTATTTATTTGCGCACTTACAAACTAATATATTTCAGATTTTTTTAACATTCTTATTAAAATTAGACATTATTGAAAAATGATAAATACTTATAATCAAAAAATAACTACAAAAAGTACACTATTTCAATAGTTTTATCATCACGCCTTTCAGCATTTTTGGATGAAGGTATAAATTAAAGCTAATTTGGATTGAAATAAATTCGATATTGAGTTATAATTTAAAAAAGCTGGTGCGGAGAATAATCAATCTTTCTCATTGTAACCGCCCTGCACGATCGGAAGAACAACTTTCGACGAAATGTGGATTTTCGTCCGCTGGCTGGTTAAACGCTCAGATCTAAAAAGCCAGATTCTAAAGCGTCTTCGTCTTCTCCCACTACCTTCAGCCTCACAACGTAACTCAATTGAGCATGCCATAGTCTCACTGGCTCCAGACGGTTGGGAGCAGTTGGACTTGCGGTATACGCCTAAAAATAATAATAATCATATTTCAGACACGTAACGCGATAATGCGAATTTATATCTTCACAAGTATGCAAATACTGTACCCTAGCATTATAAATCAAAGTTCTCCATATTCATCTACAAACTCCATTAAATCAGGTCGTTTTAAAATAGATGCAAATTGTATGATCCTTCTAAACCTCGGGTAGATACAACCTCTGACCTACGACGTAGGGTGTACGAGACACGATGGGTCGGTCAGGTCTGTACTCAGTACTCTGTATATGTGGTTACCGGCCACGTACTAGCTATGGTAATTGTATGACGGAAAGGCGCATGAAGCTAAACCTCAAAGAGAGCCTAATGGCAAACACAAATTGAACCACCGCCACACGGGTACAGCACTACAGCGGTACAGGCATGATCTCTCGGGACTTCTTGCTGATCTGCGAAAGCCAGCTTGATTAAATTAAATTCTTTAGCGCTTGCTCGCATCATAATATTATGCACGGCTTCTAATGTTAAAATTCTCATACACCGATCAAAAATTTCCGTTTTTCATAAAAAGTAAATATTGTATGGTGTGACACTACTCCCTTAAATAAATGTTAACAAATCTTTTAATGTGATAAACTTATTAAAGTTTAAACTTCATTAGAATTATTAAATCACTGAAAATAATATTAACAGCTCTTAATGAAATATTATGATAATTGAATAAGAAGACACCGATTTTTTTTTTATTTTAAATTAACTTTTGTTGTATTTTTCATTTTCATTGTAGCAAGACACAGGCCGTCCGCTCATGGAGAAACTGAAAAAACAGTTTTCGACGCAATTGCAATCAACCTCCTTAACAAAATCGATATTTTTCTGATCTGACATGTCAAAACTTGACATTTCGTGAGCCGCTACCATGGCAACCTGTCAACAATGCAACTGAAACGCGACTGCCGCGGCGACAAGCAGCGCTGGTTTTTCAGATGCATTGTATTCGGTTGCATTGTTGACAGGTCACCATGGTAGCGGCTGACGAACTGTCAAGTTTTGATATGTCAGATCAGAAAAATATCGATTTTGTTAACGAGTTTGATTGCGATTGCGTCGACAATTGTTTTTTTTCAGTTTCTCCGTGAGCGAAGGTCCTTACTTTAATCAGTGTTTCCTGACATTATTTGGAGTAAATAAAATTTTGGTTTCCGGTGACTTTTATGAACCCAAACAAAAAAAAATCTTCCTCGTGTTATCGCTGGTCACTCAGCCGTGTAACCAACCGCCCAACCTCTCGCCTCGTCCCTACCTGTCCAATACCTACTGATTTTTTTATGTTTTAAGTTGAAAAAAAAATTGAAAATATCCAGAGACCAAAACCATTTTTTACTTTACAAAACTTTACCGAAATTTGGGAGGCGGGTATGGGTACCGCTCCCCCGAGCACCATTTGTTGGATAACCAACACCCCTGCCATAGGTCCCCTTAAGTGGTTCAAGTAGTTCGCTACGTTTCGTGACTTAGCAGGGGTGCCCGTATTCATGGGATGAGGTTTGTCCGGGTCTTGGCGGCGTATACGTCTGCCCACCAGCTGCATAGCAAGCCAGATCGGGAGAGAGTGGTTGAAGGAGTCCCTATGACTTCTTTAGCCTCTCTCTAAAGAAGTCATAGGGACTATCTAACTCTCTCGGAACATCGCCGTGCACTACAGAGGGAGGGATTCATACATCCTTCACTCCTGGACACACTGACCCCCAAATTCCTACCCATCTCTCATACTCTTATTGTTCCCAGAACCTCCTTTCCTTCTTTTCCTAAAAAGATAAATAGATTATCTTCCATTCTGATTACAGATCTTTAAATGCGTGATTTTATTAATAATAATAATTTTTATTCCAGGATGTGGGGAGGATAGTGCAATCCCACACGTCCCATAAAGTTATAGGTACATATTTATATATTTACACAGTAAAGAAATAAGAACATAAATAGAAAATAACAAAAAAAAATAATAGTAATAAAAATTAATAATAACAAAAATAAATAATCAATTAATATGCAGGGCGTGATCTTGAGTGCGCTCGGGCCCATCGCTCACTCAGGAGTGGAGCTTGGTGCTGGAAGGCTGCGGTCACCAACGTATTGTCGGAGGCCATTAGCCGCATCCTGGCTCCAGTGACCCGGTGTCTCATCAGACTGGCGAATGAATGGAGTCCTAATTCTGACAACATTGTCGAAGCGCTGCTATAAAAAAATGATAGTTTTGTTTCATGATAACTGATATTGTCCATCCACTTTACCCGATACTTGATAGGTTATGTTTTACGTTAATAACACAATTAAAATAATTAACCCTTGTACCATCAATGAAACATGAAAACTTTGTCTAAGTTCTAGGTACTTCACTTTTAAGTATTTTGTGTTGATTAACCTTTGAAGATATATCTAGATCTAGACAAAGCAACGTATGGCTGCAGCTTTGATTAAGCATAAAATCCTGATTACTCGCGCACTTCAAAGCATCTCCGTAATGAGGAACCGAGATCTCCAGTCACAAGAGTTCGGGGGCGAGCGTGCCCTGAGAAAGCCCGGCTTCGGCGGAAAATGAAAGGTAATGTCGGCATTGTGTGGGATTAAGTAGCCCCGCCTGAGAGAATGGGAAATGGATGTCGAGAAAGCCTTTATGCTCCGCCGTCTTTCTCGGGAAAATCATCTCCTCCCAATTTGGACATCAGCCGTAAGATTTTTGTATCAGACAATGCTATTTCAGGAAGACCGAACACAAAAGTACGCCATAATTATTAAATTATTTGCCCGTTGCTCCAGTAAAAGTGCTACCTTAGAGATTGAAGCCTATTAAATATCTGCAGATGAGCACAAAGATCCATTAGAGCATCAACTATATTTCGCGCTGTTGACCTATTTACTAAATAGGCGTATAAATATTCCATCAGTAAGTATAAAATTAATCATAATTTCATCAATAAGTGATAATGTTTGTTTTCCGGTCTTGAAGTAGTTAAGCAACAACTGTTACGTAACACTAATACAATTTAAGTGAAAGGAAAGCTCAAACAACATTTTTCAACAATTTTAAGGGCCTTTACCAGCCGGCGGCCGAAAATCAACGTCGAAAGATCAATGTCGAAAATCAAGGTCGAAAGATGTTCGTCGAAAGATGTTCTTACGATTTTACAGGGCGGTTCCAAGGAGAAAGATTGATTATTCTCCGTACCAGCTTTTTAAAATTATAACTCAATATCGATTTTATTTCATTCCAAATTTGCTTTAATTTTAATATATAAAACTATTAAAATTATGTACTTTTTGTAACTATTTTTTGATTAAAAGTATTTATCATTTTTCAATAATGTCTAAGTTAAATAAGAATGTTAAAAAATCTGAAATATATTAGTTTGTAAGTGGGCAAATAAATACACAAATTTTCGTCAAGAAACACATGAACGTAAATATTTTTTATGATTTTATTTGAACTAAAATTAAAATTCGAAAACATGCGATACATAGAAGATAATGTACGGATTTATTTTACTGCATGATTATATGATTTTAAATGGGTGTGGTATAACCATGTACCTCTACAACGAGTAGAAACAATAAGAGATCTTGGAGTAATACTAGACTCTAAAATTTTATTTAGGGATCATATTGAAAATATTCTAGAAAAAGCTTAAAAGCAATTGGGTTTCATTATTCGCATTACAAAGCCTTTTATTTTAGCACACACCCTAATTCTGTTATATATGTCATATGTACGGTCACAACTCGAGTTCGCCTCAGTAATTTGGAATCCTCAATATCAAACATATATTCATCGCATTGAAAATATCCAGAACAAATTTATAAAACACCTATCTTATCGTTTTAGTAATCGTCGATTTGACCCTATCGCTTTATATAAACGCAGTAAAATCTCTGATACATTATTCTTACACAAAATCGTGAACTGCCTTGTTGATTCATCATATCTGTTAGAAAATATTGCATTTCGTTGCCCCAAACAAAACACCAGATCGTACGACTTATTTAGAATACCACACAGTAAATCTAAATACGCCCAAAACTCTGTAATAGTACGTATCTGTGAAACTTACAATGCCTTACGAGACGTGGACATTTTCAACCATGACTTGAAATCATATAAAATGCAGCTTAATAAATTAATAACTTAAAATACTTTTTTTTTCACTTTTTTGTGAAAATTATATTATTATCTATCAACCGTAGTAAATACTATAACCATGTTTGTTAATAATTTTACGTTTTTATTTATTATGTTTTATGTTCTTCTTTTTATATTTTCATTTATTATGTTATTTTTTTTTTCTTTTTGTCATTTAATAAGTTGAGTAGGTAAAAATACTAAACCAATATTTAACATAATGGAACTTAATTGGTCTACAACATATGAATTTTATTGTTATAAAATATTTTTACTGACTGTTTCCTCAATAAAAAGAAATAAACAAAAAAATAATAATAATAATACAAAATCTTTTTTGAAAATTTAACAAATCTACCAATGACCAATGGTATCATACTAAAAATAAACATTTTTTCTCAAAATTTAAAACATGCGAATGCTAGATAAAAGAACAATGTTTCGAAATCCATTTATAATTTTTTGTGGAAAAGAGTCAATCCATCTAAAATCTAATTTTAAAATGACATATTACTAGTTTTCTCTGGTAAATACCCTCTTAAGCAATCCTGCATAACCCTGATATTAATTACGGTACCAAAAAACAAATGGTGCCTATAACTTTGGAAAAAAAATTGCCCGATTCAGAGTTAATTTTTTTTAAATTAATTTTTTTCTTTAATTTATTAACTTCGACTAAAATGTACCATACTTAATTAAGTTACTAAAAAAAGTTGCTTATTTGGTGTAGTTTTTGAGATGGTATAATGGAAATAGGATTAACATGGAAAAGACCACCTTTAATATTTATTTGTGTTTTATTTTTTTATTATTTATAATTCTAAATAAACTCCCGTCATTTTAATTTAAAAAACAAAACAATATCCGGAATATGGCTGAATTTAAACGGACTTTAAAAACAAAATTATTTAAAAAATCCTAACATTCATAAATCTTACTTTCTTTTCAATATACTGTAATAAGTCAAATTCTCAAGTTTCCGGTGATTGTTTGATTTTGGTTTTTTTCCCTTATTGTTCTCCTTTTATATTTAACTAGCTGACCCGGCGAACTTCGTACCGCCTCAGAATCAATTAGTGTTGGGTTAACTTGAATAAAATTAAAGCTGAATTAAATTCAGTTATTAAGTTAAAATTACACAATGAAGCAATTATAGATGCGCAACTACCGGTGTTTTGTTTTTGTCAGTATCAGAGATCAGAGATGGCGTTGTCTTCGGTTTTTCTTATTTTTTTACTTACTTACGAGAATTCCGTTTCATTTTGTTTATACGTGTGAGGGAGATTTATTATAATTTTTGTATTATTCCTTTGGAGGGGTACAGACATACGTTCATCGTTTGTTTCATTTTCGACTGTTGACATTTAGTGTGTAAGAAAAAGGGGCAGCATTATATGCTTAAAAACAAAAGAAAAACAATCAGCGCATTGACATTTGACGTTTTTGAATTTTTGGAATTCACCCACTATTCAATATTGTTCTTTTCACAATATTGCTGCAGCTCTTTCAAAAGATGAGAATTCGTTCCATGCAAAATGTAAGAGGAAAATAATTTTCTTCATAAATTTTTTTTTCGTGAATGTTTCCGATGTTTTAATAGCTATTCTGCTTTTCGGGCGGAGACAAATCCAACAAATCAAATGTCATAAAAATCAGTCTAGCCATTCTCGAGTTATAAATGGTATAACTAACCCCACTTTTTTATATATTAAGAGATGTCCACTCAGCATTTTCTTGTTTATGAACATAAACTGCTTTCTTCTGTTTTATATTATATTTTAGTTTTAATGGTCTTGTTTTTCGAGTGTTGTAATAGCACCGTTATTGTTTATTATTATTGTCCTATGTTACTAGCATATATTATTTTTTTGTTCTCTTGTCAACTCTTATTTATTTATTTATTTATTTATTTTTAAGTTGTACATTTATTTATAACAATTATAGGCAATATAGCCTAAGACGTTATAATTGTACCATTTAAGAAGTGTATATGCAATGCCAAAAATCTTACAAATGCGCTATAGGACACAAAAAAAAAATCAATTTTTTTATCCACCGCATTCAAAAAGCACGTAGCTCTCCCCAGAGGTGAGTTCATAAATAAATTAGTGCGGCTTGCTCTACTATATAGGAGGTTGTGATGACGTCCTCGAGAGTGAGACTCTGGTACAAAAAAATTTAATTGGGCCAGTATCTCATTATTAGATAAGTGACCGTTCATTAATTGAAAAAAATATTTAAGCAAAGCAATACCTCTACGTGTCTCTAGGGAGTGGTAATTGGTCATTAATACCTATATAATGTACATTTTTTGTTTAATATTATTTTATCAATATTATGTTAGGAGCACTGGACTAGTAATCGAATACGACCACTGTATATTAAATTACCATCTAAATGTTTAAATATTTGAGCGTCCTTGAAGTGAAATTATACACAGCTGCTCTATACAAATGTTACATCAATATTATATTCTAGAATTACTCATTATTGAAATAATTTTACAATTTTTACAACTTCTTCAGGCCGGTAAGTACAATAATATTGATTATTCCGATTTGACAGCTCGTATTTACTATGGCGGTATAAAAAGTGGTATCCAACAAGGCAACCAAGTTGAACCGGAACCGGATCATTAGAAACAAATTAACAGACAGATGAAATTCCTAGAAAATGGTACTTTTTTAGATTTCCACGGCCAAAAGTATTTTCGTTAATTGTTTTTGGGGTGTTACGCCAGGTGCACAACACACCAAAGACGGTCTAGTTTAAAAAGGACTTCGCTGCGATTTGTCAAAAAAAATATTTATTCTTCTTTTGGAACCTGAATTTTTCGACAATTTACTAAGTATGCATTTGCGATACTTGGAAACAGTGATGGAATCGCGTACGGACTATTTGTATAACAGCCGTCGCATTAGCAAGTTGGGGCGGCCCGGAGCGGCCCGGACCGACGCCGGCCCAGGTGCCATTGATTGCCCCCGGAACGCGCCTGAACTTTTCCACGGATCCTTTTAACATTTTCCCAGATGCATGAATACTAATGGATGAGTGATCGCCTTGGCGACAGTTCGCACTTCTGTGCCAAACGACGTTATGTTATTATGGGCGTGCCACTGATAACTCTCGATATGGTTCCGGTGAGACAATGCCATTCAGAAACGAAACCTGCAATGATGTGGGTTAAGCTGTGTTTCGTGACTAGCTTTGTATATACATCCCAATCATTCTTTTCTCCTTCGCACTTTCTTCAGCCTCATAAAATACCCCAAATTATAGATAACATCGTTCCGCTGGCTCCGGGCACTAGTGCGCAAGTCACATAATTCGTTTTTATTATCAGTTTCACAATAATAACCTGGACTTGTTAGCCATAATGAGTTACAATGTCAGACATAGGCACTAGTGCGTAAGACGCATTATACGTTTTTATTAACTTTATTAACAGTTGAACAATAGTAACCCGAGTTTTTATGCATAATTTGTGGAACTCTGAGCTACTTAGTAAGTCCGACGCAGAGACACCGAGGCAGTTAATTAAAATGACGATGAGAACAATAGAGAAGCAACGTAAGTAAATCTAAGTATAATTAAGGTTCAATATTAAAACTTTCCAAAACATAATTAACATCCATACATTTAAATAAGTCTTTGTAATTAAATTCATTCCCTTTTTCCTACTGCTTTCCAACACGGTGAGAAAGCAAAATGGAGAAAGTGGTGAAGTATAAAACTGCATTAACTTAAATACTAAATCATTATTCTGGGCCAGTTATCGGAGACAATACGGATTGTTACTCTATCTACAAGCGTGAATTAAAAAAATATTTTTGGGTGGGGACCACTCTCAGGCATCATAAAATTTTCCTCTCTGAAACTTTTCAAATGGATAACTAAACAATTTTAAATTCAATTATTATAAGCAATAATTGTCAGCCTGAAACACTCATTTACATTGAAAAATCTTCCGAGAAAAGATACTTGCCGCCAACGGGACCCGTGTCCTTCTGATTGCCGGTCGGATGCTCTGACCACTGAGCTATGGCGGCTTATCAAATACCCGCCAAATAATTCAATATATACTAGTGTTTCATTCAACAATTACTGCTTATTATATTTTTTCCACCTGAAAACAACCAACTTTATTTTTGCGAGAGAGACACTGTTAGTGTTAAATCCCTCGCTAGGTGGCGTCGAGACAAATTATGTCTGCATTTATTGGGGAAATACTTAAACTTGCCAAATATTAATTATTATTTTTTTAATTTATAAACTGACGTTTAGACAAGATTTTTATGCATAGCACAAAGGGTAACAATTATTATAAGCAATAATTGTCAGCCTGAAACACTCGTTTATATTGAAAAATCTTCCTAGAAAAGATACTTGCCGCCAACGCCAAATATAATAAGTAGTAATTGTTGAATGAAACACTAGTATATATTGAATTATATGGCGGGTATTTGATAAGCCGCCATAGCTCAGTGGTCAGAGCATCCGACCGGCAATCAGAAGGACACGGGTTCAAGTCTCGTTGGCGGCGAGTATCTTTTCTCGGAAGATTTTCCAATGTAAATGAGTGTTTCAGGCTGACAATTATTGCTTATAATAATTGTTACCCTTTGTACTATGCATAAAAATCTTGTCTAAACGTCAGTTTATAAATTTAAAAAAATAATAATTAATTTTAAATTCGATACACCATTGCCAACATATGTAATTTTGAAATAGCTCATTTCTGCATTGAGTGCTACATATTTTTCATTTGTTCAATTAAAAAAAGGTTTCGCTGAAATGTGTTGACACTCATGCGTGGTAAAATAATAGTAATTTACTTAAAAGAATAACATCAGTAAGAAGTTTAATATTGAGAAGTTCATTGATTTCTCGTGCCTATAATGAATCAAATGTAGATTTGCCATTAGTGCTGTATTTACCAAACGAGATGGTAAATATTGTATCCCTTAAACTTTAATTCATATAAATATGTTTAGCAAATACCGAAAGTTCCAAAGTGTGTATCGCTGGCTAATGATTCGAGATATTAATGAATACATGCGGGAATTGGTGGTAATATGCTTAGATAAGTATGTACGTAAATATAATATATCTCTTTCTGGATTGCAGCAGCCGAGATGTAAATATAATATTCAACAATTACATTGATAACAATTATTATAAGCAATAATTATCAGCCTGAAACACTCATCCACATTGAAAAATCTTCCGAGAAAAGATACATGACGCCAACGGGACTTGAACCCGTGTCCTCTCGATTGCCGGTCGATTGCTCTTGACCACTGAGCTATGGCGGCTTATCTCGTACCCGCCAAATGATTCAATATATGCTAGTGTTTCATTCAACAATTACTGCTTATTATATTTTTTTTCTTTTTTTTTTTTTTTTATATTTTTTTCCACCTGAAAACAACCAACTTTATTTTTGCGAGAGAAACATTGTAAGTGTTAAGTCCCTCGCTAGGTGGCGTCGAGACAAATTATGTCTTCATTTTATTGGGGAAATACTTAAACTTGTCAAATATTAATTATAATTTTTTTTAATTGTAAAACTAACGTTTTTAAGACAAGATTTTTTATGCATAGCACAAAGGGTAACAATTATTATAAGCAATAATTATCAGCCTGAAACACTCATCCACATTGAAAAATCTTCCGAGAAAAGATACATGACGCCAACGGGACTAATTACATTGAGTTTTTTACATACCTGCACCTATTTGAATTTTACTTTTTTGTTTGTTTGAATGAAGCGGAAGCCTGAAAGTAGAAATTAACCCACTTCCCGCCATCCCGTTGACTCGTTGACGATGACAATGCATTCTATCAACTTTTGGTGGCTAATGCACGCACACGCGGTCGTCTACGCATTCTTGTGAAATTCTAAGAAATTAAAGCACATAATATCTGAAATAAATGTCGGTCTTACCAACTCGGGATGACTCCAGATACTAATATCTACAGCCTGTACGCCGGACGAATATCTACAGCTCATATGTTGGACAAATATCTATGAACTTCAGAGTGAGGACTAATATCTACAGAGCTAAGTTCGGATGAATATCTATGACGGTCCCAGTGGTGACTAATATCTATGGAGCGTAGGTGGGACTAATATCCACAGAGGGCAGCTGAGCAAGAGGTTGTACGGAAAACCTAACCTAACCTAACCTACCCTACGCAATATTACGTTATTCCAATGTGCTATACATAAATGCTAATCCAACCCCTGCCAGTGCTGTAGATATTCGTCTTCACTTTGGTTCTCATAGATATTAGTCAGCAGTTTGAGCTATAGATATTCGTCCTCACTTTGGTTCTCATAGATATTAGTCAGCAGTTTGAGCTGTAGATATTCGTCCTCACTTTGTTTCCATAGATATTAGTCCGATTTGTTCAGTTTTTGGAATTCCTGTAGATATTAGTAGACGCCTCCCCCGGGATTGGTAGCGCGGTAGCGGTTGGTAGCGCGGTTAGTAGCGCGGTTAATTCCGATCACTGGGTAGGAAGGTTCAACCTCAGACAAATAAGTCAAATAAAAAAAAAGCTTTGAAATACTTTTGAAAATGGAGTTTGATTCCATTCACTGGGGAAAGAACATTTGAAAACAGATGTATTATAGTAAAAAAAACTTTTTTTATCGGATAGATGTCACACATCTGCCCTAATGATGGACACTGTAACATTGTCCGAAACGTTGGCTAAAGTAGAAGATAGCGCAACACGGCATAACATCCTAAAAATAAATAACGAAAATACTTTTGGCCGTGAAAATCTAAAATCATATATGACGATCATATTTGTTAAATATTGGTTCGCAATTGGAAGCTCGTGCTCGTGTAGAAAATTAGATTTAATTTTTAAGAACTGCCACTCTTATGATCTGCGGTCAATAGTAATCATTGTATAACTTTTTTTTTCTTTTTTTTATTTAGTAACTATATATTTAATATTTTTTACATTTTTACATGAAACATGTTAGGTGTTACATAAAATAAAAAATATATTCGTAGTCCTCCTCACTAGGAGATCCTGTGCTGAGGGGGACTATGCTTTGGATAAGTTTTCAGCGACTTCTATGGTTTAACTTCATTGTTTGGATAAGGTTTTCCAGAAACTTCTATGACGATGTTTTAAGTATACTAGTAAGTTCGTTTTCCGATAGTTCCATCAGCCAACATT
Source organism: Limnephilus marmoratus (assembly GCA_917880885.1). Lineage (NCBI taxonomy): Eukaryota > Metazoa > Arthropoda > Insecta > Trichoptera > Limnephilidae > Limnephilus > Limnephilus marmoratus. Next base: position 28,788,196 of record OU862916.1, read on the forward strand.
TAATTTCGTCAATGTAGCTATTTTTTGTTTTAATTTGTTTGATACTAAGTGGGAGTTTGTTATATAACTTTACTGCTAAAAATTCAGAACTTCTTTGTCCAAATGAAGAGAAAAACTTGGGAAAAAAAATGCAATAAGATTTATTGTAATACTTAATATGCATCAAAAAATAGAAATATTATGCAAAATCGAAGGAAAACTTCTGCAAACTTCCAGGAACGGAATTATTTTTTCCTCCTTCAAAGGTTGATCTTTCTAAAGAAACGCTATTAATCCCAACGCAGCGAAGTGCTTAAAGTTTAAATGAAGTTCTTGGTGCACTGCGACCAGCACTGGATAGGTGGGTTCCTTAATAGAGTTGCGGCCATTGTTGTTTTGCTGCTTTAATTAAAATTTTAATGGAAAATGGAACCCATCTACTTTTGCTTACCTCAGAAGTACACAAAGAAGCAAAAATAAATACGGCGAAAGTTCAAAACAAATTGTTGGTACTTCGCGGAATTTGTTTAGCGATACTGTTTTAATAAACATTGAGAATTGGAAACGGCGAGCGCTATTATTCGTATTGTGAGTTGTTCGTATGCCTATTTATTGTAAAGCAACAGTGTGCACAGTCATAGCACTTAATACTTAGCATTTTTCCGGGAAACCAACTAAACAAATTTACGTAGTTCATACATATTACAATTGAAAAGATTGAAGTATGTTTTGGGAGTTTCCGTGTTCTCGAAGAACCTAAGGAAACGTACCCATACTAAGTGACCTACTATTAGCAATTTTTAACCCCCCCCCCCCCCCTCCCCCGGTGACTAAAAACCTAAGCCCCCCGCTGCTCATTTTGACCAAGATTGGTATTTTGAAGATCCCCCCCTCCCCTGAACGGGTCACGTAGTATGGGTACGTTCCCTTAAAACTCGGACCCGGGACCTGCTCCTAGAACTCGAGTACTTTCAAAAAGAAGCACGTCTCGGAGGCCTCCAGCAAAATGCAAAACTTACCCATCTCTAGTACGCAGCACATCATACAGCCAAAGTAAAAACCAAAGAATTAAATTAAAAGGTCGAGAGATTCTGACTGGAGAGGATAAAAAACCTTCCTCAACCAGTCTCTTTCGATCCTGCCCACCACGCAGTCATTGGTCGCCAAAGTAGCGAAAATTTGGGGTGACCTATGGCAAAGGTGTTGGTTATCCAATAAATGGTTCCCTGGGCGGCGGTACCCAAACCCGCCTCGCAAATTGAAGTAAAGAGTTCTGATAAAATATTAAAGCTACGAAATATCCCAGGTTTACATAACACGGCATGGGGAACAATAATAACAACAAAAGGAAGTTATATTATTTAATTTTATTTCGTTTATGACAGCTTACATTATACGTGTTAGATATCGTTTATTACTAAATTACAAAAAAAAATCGGGAGAAGTTTTGTAAGAACCTAGCAATAAAAATTGTAATTGTTTTACACCTGTTGCACTGGTGTTGTTTCGGTTCGAACCCCTAGATTCTAATAATAATTAAGAGGGCATTACCAGAGAAAACCAGAAATATATCATTTTCAAATCAGATTTTAGACGTATTGACTCTTTTCCACAAAACATTATAAATGGATTTCGAAAGATTGTTCTTTTATCTATCATTCGCATGTAATAAATTTTGAGAATTTTTTTTAATTTTTACTACAATAAGGTTATTCCATAGGTCGTTGGCAGATTTGTTAAATTTCCAAAAAAGATTTTGTATTATACCACACCCATTTCAAATAATATAATTATGCAGTAAAATAAATCAATGCATTATCTAGCAAACGCATGTTTTAGAATTTTAATTTTAGTTTCAATAAAATCATTAAAAAATATGTACGTACATGTGTTTCTTGACGAAAATTGGTCCATTTGTATATTTATTTGCGCACTTACAAAATAATATATTTCAGTTTTTTTTACATTCTTATTAAATTTAGACATTATTGAAAAATGATAAATACTTATAATCAAAAAATAATTACAAAAAGTACATTATTTTAATAGTTTTATCATCACGCCTTTCAGTATTTTTGGATGAATATATAAATTAAAGAAAAATGAAATAATTTAACTTTGTATAAACCACTTATTTGATGCGCAAATCCGACCGGTTTCGGAACAAACGTTCCTTCGTCAGGGAAAGCTTATACTAATTTGACAGTTTCGAACAATGTTTTATTATGGTAGGGGTGGAGCTGTTGCTAGATAATAATGTAGATTGGGTAGGTAGGTATTAGTGTAGAGTGGGTGGGTAGGGGAACAAATCCATGATTGGGCTATATGACAATATTTTTTGTTTGTTAATAATAGATTCATTATTTTTAAGGGATTTTTTAATTTCCAAGGCTTCTAAGTTATCTAAACGTTTTCCTTTATTATTAATATGAAGAATATTTATCCCTGTATTTTTTTCAAAACTATGGTTATTTTCAATGATATGGTTAGCAAACTCAGAAAAATTATTATTATTAAGACATCTTAAATGTTCTTTGATTCTGATTTCAAAATTACGAGTGGTTTTTCCAATATAAAATGAGGGACAATCATTGCATTTGAGTTTATATATTCCGGAATTAGTCAATTTATGGTCTTTATCTTTAGTATTTCTCAAAAAAAATTACCGATATTATTTCTTGTATAAAACGCTGGTTTAATATTAGAAGGAAGATTTTTGCAACATTGAACTGAAAAATTATTTATTTATGAATGATTTGGAAACAACTGTTTTTAATTCAAAATCACCTCTTTTAAACAATGTTTTACTATGGAAGAGATATGTGGATGATATCTTCGTCATTTGGACAGGATCTGAACGTCAACTCAACAACTTTCTTAGCCTTTTAAATTCCTTTCATAACCAAATAAAATTTACGATAGAAATAGGCAATGAAAAATTAAACTTTTTGGATTTAACTTTATCTATTATAAATAATAAAATCGATTTTAGAATATATCGCAAGCCAAGATACACTGACATAGTAATTCATAGGACCTCCAACCACCCTGTCTCACAAAAACACTCCACCTTCCATTCCATGATACACCGCTTAGTAAATGTCCCAATGTCTAATAATAATTTCCTTTCTGAACTTTCAATAATAAAACAAATTGCTATAAATAACGGATATGAACCAAAATTAATTGATAACATCCTAAATAAAAAACTTATCAAAATTTCAAAAAATAAATATCTATACAATTCTAATAATATTAATGATAAAGAATGGCGTAAAATTTTGTATATTAATAATTTTTCAGTTCAATGTTGCAAAAATCTTCCTTCTAATATTAAACCACCGTTTTATACAAGAAATAATATCGGTAATTTTTTTGAGAAATACTAAAGATAAAGACCATAAATTGACTAATTCCGGAATATATAAACTCAAATGCAATGATTGTCCCTCATTTTATATTGGAAAAACCACTCGTAATTTTGAAATCAGAATCAAAGAACATTTAAGATGTCTTAATAATAATAATTTTTCTGAGTTTGCTAACCATATCATTGAAAATAACCATAGTTTTGAAAAAAATACAGGGATAAATATTCTTCATATTAATAATAAAGGAAAACGTTTAGATAACTTAGAAGCCTTGGAAATTAAAAAATCCCTTAAAAATAATGAATCTATTATTAACAAACAAAAAATATTGTCATATAGCCCAATCATGGATTTGTTCCCCTACCCACCCACTCTACACTAATACCTACCTACCCAATCTACAATATTATCTAGCAACAGCTCCACCCCTACCATAATAAAACATTGTTCGAAACTGTCAAATTAGTATAAGCTTTCCCTGACGAAGGAACGTTTGTTCCGAAACCGGTCGGATTTGCGCATCAAATAAGTGGTTTATACAAAGTTAAATTATTTCATTTTTCTATAATGGATAACCACAAAGTAATAGCTACATTCAAAAATATATAAATTAAAACTAATTTGGATTGAAATAAATTCGATATTGAGTTATAATTTTAAAAAGCTGGTACGGAGATTAATTTATCTTTCTTATTGTAACCGCCCTGCACGATCGTAAGAACAACTTTCGACGAACTGTGGATTTTCGTCCGCTGGCTGGTTAAACGCTCTTAATCGAATTTAAGAATAATGAAATATGACTTTATTTATTTATTTATTTGAGACACAAACAGGATATTTATAAAACATTTTTGTGGGTTAAATATAATAAATTAAAATACAAATATAAATATCCCTAGACTAATGTGTCTGCAGTAATCACATTTGAATTTTTACAGAAGCAAACACATGAAAAACAATGCAAGTATTATTTATGCATAACTTTAAAAAAAAAAACTAAATACAAAATTGAAATACATTATAAGTATACAATATTTATGAAGTATTTCCTGAGATGTAATAAAACAACAACAAAAAATATATTTTTTAGGTGCACAAATCGTGGAGATATTTTTTGAAACATGTTACATTATTTCTTACATCATGTAAATTACATATTTTTAAACGTATTGCCAATCTCACAGGCATTACGCCTGTATTAAGATGGCAATTTACAAGGATGGTTGTTAAGAAAGGTTTATATTATTTTAAAAAAATGTGTGTACAATTTTTATTTTTAAATATACCAATTTAAAAACATGAAAGGTTGAAAATAATTTTGTTAACATTGCAGACAAATTAAAATGAAGAATAAAATGCAAACATAAATACAATATGTATACGTAATTTTTTTATTAATTAATAAAGAATGTAATATATTCATGACTAATTACATTTTCAGGTTACAATCGTACAACATGAAACATTGATCAGAAACCGTATTAACATATAAATGTATATAATATGTAACTGCTCGTGTGTAAAGGGAAAAAATTAAAAAATTAAAATTGTAAATTATAACACATTCATGTAAATACATATATATCAGATTTAATAAAAAATATATGTGAAATAAAAAATTTTAAATAATTCAAAATTATAACACATACATATAATTAAAATTAAAAATCATTGATTTTGCGAAATATGCATGCCATACATTTATACGAGTTATATTGGTACACATTTTTTTAAAGTTTTTGTTTTAGAACATTGTGTCACGCATAACGTTTTATTTTAATCAAGGTTTTATTCCGAGGTTTGGTAAATCTTAACGATTTCCGACACAAAATTTCGAAAATTTATGCGAGCGGCTTTATGTGCATCTTCGTCGAAGTAGTCATCCACAGTAATCAATGGAATGTATTTCAAATCAAAATCATTAGTTTTTAGTTCTGCCTCAATTTGAAGTATATCGCCGACATGACCCTCGAAACATTCCATTATTTCTGCCATCGGGATTTCAATCGGTTTGAAGCACTCATCTCCGAGATCACCTAGACTCGATGCTTTGCGGGTCATGGCACAGTAAACATAAAGCATTTTACCATCTGGGTCATTTCCCAGAACGTGAAAAGCACAACACATCAACTTGTTCCCGTTGCAATCATCTTTTCCACGTTGACAGATCAGGTTTCCATCTACATCTCTATTAGTTCTTCCCCATGGAATGAATTCCATAATCACCTCTTTCTTGAAATCTCTGTACACTGGAAAAACTTGATTCGGGATGAATCGTCGCGAAACACGGTTTAGGGTCGACATGTAGATCGTAAATTTTGGTTTTGTGATCTTTCTCTTTGTATGTATTGATGCAACCATTCCGAAAAATAATAATGTGACAAGCACAGCTAAGTGAAGGTTTTTCATGATTCTTAGTGAACTCCTCACGGGTAACTGAAAAGATCCGATTAAACCTTTTGGACGAAGCTGCAAATACCTGAATAATTGTAAGATATTACTTATTATAAATATTTTAATGCATTGCAAACAATGGCGTTCGACTTTATTCAGAAAAATTAAAGCACAGGTGTACATGATGCTTAAAATTCTGTAAATGCGCGGGCAGTCGGCGTAGCTATGTTTTTTTTTATAAATCTACAATTTTTTTTTAGATTAATTAAATTTTATACACATAACCTTTAAAACAAGAGGAAGATCACTGATTAAATGAGATTTAGAAAAACCACCCACCCTCTTTTTCCACCCTTTGAAGCAGAAGTTAAATACTTCTTGATGAAATTTTGCACACTTTTTTTGTTTATACATGTATACCGCACAAGAGTCCCAACTGCTTCCGTCTGGAGCCTGTGAGACTATGGCATACCCAATTGGGGTATGTTGTGAGGCTGAAGGTAATTGTGAAGCGAAGGAGATGGGAAAGAGTGAGGCGGGGAAGTACCTGGCTATTCAGATCTGGTCATCAAACACGGCTAACGCCATTTCAAGCAACGTTTCAATTCTGAATGGTGGTCTTACACCAGGGCGATACTGAGAGTGTCTTCCACTCTGGAACGTGCCGCAAATATACTATATATTATTTTTAATGAATAAATTGTGGAATAACACAAATTAATCAAATAAAATTTATTTGACACGCCAGGATTTGATCCCGCAACCTTCGGAGTGCTAGTCAAGAGCCTTACCGCTGGACTACGCCGGCCGTCGTTCATTTGACGTTCAAAATAAGTGGAAAATTACTATGTTCATCTGATTTCCAAAAACTCATTCTTTAGCTACGCTAAAAAACAGTGTAATTCAGTTATCCCACGTTTTTTTCTTCAATTTATTTGTAAAATTGCTGCATACCTACCATTAGCTCCAATTTCCATGATATTGCATTAACTGTGAAAATTGCAACATTATTCTTATATTACGTACTTGTTGCTGACTACAACTCGGCGCGTTCCAGAGTAGTTGATACTCTCGGTACCGCCCTAGTAAAAGTCCATAATTCAAAATCAAAACGTCGTTGGAAATGGCTAGCGATGTTTGAAGACGAGATCAGAATAGCCAGGTATTTCCCAATCTTCCTCTTCCCTACCTCTTTTCCTTCAGCATCTTCTTTGGCCTCACAACATACCCCAACTGGCGATGCTATAGTCCCACTGGCTCCGTGCAATTGAGATCCTTGTACTTCATTCTCACATAAAAAAATCAGAGTGAATTCACACGCGGTAGAAGTGAAAGAAAACTAAAGTAGACAAGAGCGGGGAGGCTACGAAGCACCGCACAAATAGGGGACCGATTACTCTATCTCATTCTCTCGCAGGCAAAATCCTACAGATTATGTGTTTGTCTCCTTTTAGTGTCGCTATTTTTTGTTTTATCGAATTTCAAATCACAACGGTACATAAGAAGTTTTCATTTTAATAAAATAAAATCAGCCTGTACCAAATGTTTGAGATTTATAATAATAATAACAAGATTTGTAATTATTAAACGAGTCCATTGTTTGAGATGATGCTTATGTACTGCAAGTTTACGTTTATTCCACCTCACGATTGTGATTTAATTTTGTATTTATAATAACAAATATTCCTATTAATAAATATTTTTAAACATTTTTGCCGGAGTGACATCTTGATAATTCTTCAACTGAGTATCTTTGTGTTTTGTGTGATGAATACCTACAACTGTTATGTAAAAATAAATTCTTAATTTTCTTTTCTATGATCTCCGACCTCCCTTTTTTCACCTCCACCAAATATAATAATTCACGACCTAAGGGGGGCTTCGTAAGAATGGGGGGGAGTTATGTGAGAATGGGGAGAAAGGGGTAGGCCGGGGGAATGTTTAGCAAATCTCTCTCCCATCGTATCGCCCCGCCTGAGCCGCACAAAGGGGAGATGGGGTAGATATTATAAACAAACATCAACTCTGGAAGTATAGAGTTGCCAAGTAAACATTACATTTTCCCTTTATTTTGTATCGAAAATTAATTCACTGTCACGTTCCTTTTTATATTCCAGAATCCATTATTTATTTCTTGAATCGTAAATAAATAACTTGTGCATTTCTAGATTATTTTTTTGTGTTGGACTATAAATGTTTCGCAAACAGCATTTTTTTATTAGGTATGGTATAAATGATAAAATAGTATCAATAAATTATTGGAAAATGTTTTTCAATTAGTTGTTACACGAGAAAAAACATGGAAATCAATTTTACAATTTTACTTGCCAAGATGAAAATTTAGAAATTTTGTTTGTACAAAAACAAAAATATGGATTAGTGGTTAGAGTAGAACCCTGACAAGGCGAAGATCCTGGGTTCAATTCCGAAATGGCGACCGTATCTTTTCCGGTTTCAAATTTTCGAGCCTTTCTTTCGAGAATTCGTCTTCAATGATTAAATATTACAATTTGATGTTATGCTCGATTCTTTTTCTTCTTGGTGTGCCCTATCAGGTCCCCCCGACGTTGGTGATCAGTGGAGGTTATCCACCTCTTACCCGCCCTGGTATAAGTAACAGATGGTTACTCCTTCGTTAGTAAGCATTATGCAAGTGCTTAACAGGAAAAACAAAATGCAAAAAAATAGGTTAGTAAGACAAAGAACGTTGGCAATCACTCTGGAAAATGTCTCTCTGTGTTGCGCTGCCCGGAATAGCTCCTCCACACTTCTAACGCCGGTCCACTCTCGTACATTTCGCAGCCAAGACATTTGTCTCCTACCAGGCCTTCGGCGACCCTCTATCTTGCCTTCCAATATTAATTGGAGCAAGTGATACTCCTCCCCTCGAAGTGTGTGACCCAGATATGAAATCTTCCTGACTTTCATCAATGTAAGCAGTTCTCCATCTGCTCTAGCCCGCCTTATTATGCTCGATAATTTATTACAAAAATTAAAATTTTAAACCCAGACTTGCATAAAAATCAATAGATGTCGCACATTAAAATAAAAAATTGATTTGTTTATCCAAGACACTATCATTTGGTTCGGGAAGAATCTTGCAATCATGCATAAAGATAGCAGCCAATGTGTTAAGAGAATGAAGATGAAAAGAAGAAAAAGAAAATTTTTAGAAGTTCTCAGTCGAAGCATGAGTAATAAATTTAAATATGACCAAATGTGATGGGGTCGAATTAGCTCAGCGGTTAGAGCAGAGCCTCAGCAAAGCTAAGATCCTGGGTTCAATTCGTAGATAATAATAATAATAATAATAACATTTTATTTATATAGCGCAGTTTTGTGACATTTCACTTCAAGTGCGCTTAACTATAATAAATTTTAAAATAATTCTACAGTGCTCCTTATAATATTAAGAAAATAATAAAAGAATAAACAGTATTTACAAAATAATGACAGAAGAACAAAATTAACTAAAGAATATACAGTATTTACAAAACAATGACAGAAGAACAAAATTAACAAAGATAGTGCTGGTATAGCACACACGGGACAATAATAATAATAAACAATAGCGGTGCTATTGTAACACAGGACAAAACAAGAACTTTAAAACTAAAATATAATATACCAACAGAAAGGCAGTTTGCGTTTAGAAATGAGAGATATTCTGCCATAAATTCGGATACGAAACATAAAATAAAAATACAATTATGAGGAAACCGAAACCAAACAATTACGGGAAGCTTGAGAACATGGCTTATTATAATTACGTCTATTGAAAAGATGTAAGGATTCATGAATGGTATGATTTTTTAAATAATTTTGTTTTTAAAGCCCGTTTAAATTCAGCCAAATTCTGGATATTAGTAAGAGTTGAGGGAAGTTTATTCCAAATGAGAGGGCCCGTTACATGAAAAGAGCGATCATAGTAAACAGCTCGATTTGACCTAGAAAGTTCGATTAGACGATTATTAACATCTAGATCTGCTGACCTTAGAGTAAGCAGTCTCTCGCTTAAGTTTTGTCGGACACATAGTTCCGATATATAGGCTGGCACCATTCCTTGCAATGCTTTGAAGGTCATTAAGCAGATCTTGAACTCTATTCTTTCAGGACATCGAAGCCAATGAAGACGATCCCTTAGAAGCGGGGTTATATGACAGTACTTAGATTCACCAAAAATCATTCTCGCCGCAGCATTGAAAACGGACTGTATTCTATTCAATTGTGTCTTAGGTAGGCCAGCATATGCACTATTACAATAGTCCATTCGTGAGACAACGAACGAATTTATGAGGGACTTTGCTCCATCAGTGGGAAGGCATCTTCTGATTGACTTTATCTGCCGTAGATGGAAAAAGCCAGAACTCACAGCTTTTGAAATTTGCGATTCAAGAGAAAGACTATTGTCTAGAGTGAAACCCAGAAATTTTATTTCTGTAGAAGGAATTATATCTGTGTCCTGAATACGGATTGGACTGAAATCGATGAGGGCTTGCCTTCCAGGAGAAGCTATCCAAATAAATTCTGTCTTTGTCGGATTAAGTTTGAGATTATTGACAGACATCCAACTTGAGACTGTGTTAATGAAGCTAATCACCTCGTTTTTAAGGATGTCCTTTTCATCCGGGGAGCAAAACTTGAAAATAAAAAAATCTTGTGATTCAAAGCCAGCTGAGTGAATGAGTCGTTCGAGACGATTCGTATATAAAATGAAGAGAATGGGACCCAGGACAGAACCCTGGGGAACTCCAAATTCGATGGAAGTTTCAGGTGATGTATATTTTTTGAAAGTTACTGAAGCTACTCGTCCAGACAGGTACGATGTCATCCATTGGAGGACATCACCTCGAATGCCAAATTCGGTTTCAAGTACATTTAATAAAATACTGTGATCTACTGTATCGAAAGCCGCACTCATGTCAAGAACAGATACCAAAGCCAACTTACCTGCTTCCATCCCGATGATCAGATCTGAAATCTAGATGCGACCATAACTTTTTCAATTTTTTCTGTTTCTAATTTTAGTTTGAGAGTTGCTCATTTTGTCTTCAATGATTAAATATTACAAAACTATGAATTGTTTTCTATTTCATACATTAATTCCATTTTTTAAAAAGGTTGGTAATCAAAAGTAAGTAATTTGTAATTCAATTTGGGAGGCGGGTATGGATATCGCCGCTCTGGGAACCATTTATAGGATAACCAACACCTCTGTTATAGTTCACCCCAAGGGTTCGTTACGTTTGGTGACTTAGCAGGGGGTGCCCGGGTTCATGGGGTGAGATTTGTTCGGGTCTTGGCGGCGGATACGTCTGCCTACCAGCTGCGTGGCAGGTCGTAACGGGAGAGAAAGGTTTAGGGTGTCCCTTTTACTTCTCCAGCCGTACTCTATCGGAACATCGCCTTGCACCGTCACTCCTGGACACACTGACGCCCAAATTCCTACCCACCCCTAATAAACTTTTCCTTTCCAAAACTTCGTATCCTTCATTTTCTAATAAGACTCCACACAGCATCCCCAAAGATGACAGAGACCCTGAGGAAATTATTTTCCTGGAGCTAATATTAAAATTTGGATATAAGAAGACATCCAGTGAAAGCAAAATTTAAATTAATGGTGAAATTATTGAAAATGTTCATGAAATGAAATACTTAGGAGTTATATTAGATTCCAAACTAAACTTCAATAGACATGCTGAATACACCCAAAAGAAAATTGGCAAAAAGATATCTTTTTTGGAAGAATTCGGCCGAAAATTTCTAGAAAAACTGCAATTACCATTTACAATTCAATTATTGCTCCACTCTTTAACTACTGCTCAAGTATCCTTTTCCTATGTAACGAAAGAGAACAGAACAAGTTACAAATTCTCCAAAACAGGGCAATGAGAATAATACTTCGACGTAACAGATTTTCAAAAATAATTAAAAGTGGTCTACAACAAATTTATATGTGTTTTATATTGTAAATCAAGTTTATTGTTTAAAAGCAAAATTAAGATTGTCTTCGTATAGAAGTTATATCATAGCATTCAACTAATGGCTGGTTTTGTTGAACAATAGCGTCCATTAACAAAGAGTCGTTTATTCTACTGATCGATTTATACAAATGTTAGATTAGTTTTCTGATATTTAATATCTAATCATTTTAAGTACACATGCTTTGTAAAAATATAATGATGCTAATCAATCACTTATATAATTATGTAATCATTTCACAAATCACATTAAAAATAATCATCATTAATAATATATTTGTTATCTTATTACTCATCCGAATTGGAATAAGGAACTCCAGTGAAAAATATTATGGCTTTAAAATTTTTTTTCATATAGACCAATAAACGCTGATTCTGAATATATACGTTTTATTTAATAATATTAAACGATGAGTTTTTTAAAAATTATTAAAAAGTCCACTTTTAATCGGGTCGTAAAAAGCCGTCAGGTTGGGATTATTGAAATTTTAGTGGTGACGTCACTGTTCTACGTGTCGTGACGTCACCGTAAAGTCATTGTATGGGAATGTATGATATGACGCTAGCCTTCTTATTAATTTATTCGTTTATTTAGGTACTGTTTATAGAGATTTAGTTGTTGTGTTTATTGAATCAATATTTAGGCCTAAATAATGTTTCAACCAAAGATATAGGAATATAAGTAGATGTGCTATCTGCTGTTTTTATTATGTGGATCTGCGCTTCCGGGTGTCGCCGATATTGTTTACCAATTAACAAATAAACTAAAAGAACAAATAATTAACGAATAAACCAAACGAACGTTAAACTAAATGAACGAATTCTTTCCTTATTCAAAATATATTGTCAACCAATATTAATGCACATTTTCAAAAAATCAACGAAATGAACAAATTCTTTTTGTATGAAAACTACGCTAATTAGCGCGTAGTCCGGCGACAGTTGCGCGGACACCATAGCATATCTCTTCTGTATTTGAATATCTTTGGTTTCAACAAATAAAGGTATCTCTTATTAGTTTATCCCTATTATTGAAAATATTCAAAAACTACTGCACAAAAAAATAGTAATGCTAGTTCTAGGGAGAAAACTTTGAACAACGGAATTCAAAATGGCAGCAGTTGATCAGCTGATTCCCGATCCTATAGTAATTTTTCAGGAGTGATGACGTCACATGATTCACCATATATACGGTGGTTTTCGGGGGGTCTTGAAAAATTAAAACTTTGGCTTTTATTTTAACTATTAAAACTAACTCTAAAATTAAAAATAAAAATGCACTTATTTTAAGTTAGAAGGTAAAGAAAGAAAAAAAAATTAAAAATTGAACTGGAGTTCTCTATTACATAATAATTAGGTGGTACTCAGTCAAAACGAATAATGTCTAAATTTTACAAAGAGTCAAAGCCGGGTTCGAAATGTTATGTGAAAAGGAGATGTTGGAAATAAATTTTAAACTATCTTTTTTTTAATCCTTACAGGATTGCGAAGTTCGGATGATATAAAAATCCGCACATGTTCCAGGTAGTCTAAACTTAAACAGATTAGTTCAGACGATGCGATGAGTTGTGTGCATTTTACCACATCAGATAACAACTACGTGTTCAGGTAACGCGGACTAAATGCTAATTATGTCGCTTAATCTTAGATTGAAGCGACTTTACCCTTAGTAACACGATATCCCTCAATCAAATCAAATTTTAGCATTCAATGATTTCGTAATGATAAATTAAAGATTGTGTCGTAATTCTGAAATAAATGTTTAATTTATTTAATGTTTTATAAATCTCTAATACTGATAGCTACCTATTTAATGCCAGATATTGTATCGATCGCTTCGGTTAGTACTGATAACTTTCGAAGCTTATTGACTAATTATTTTTTAACAGTATTTTTTTTTTCGATTTGTCAAAGAAAATATTTCTTGTGTTTTACCACACTGACTGATTTTCCACGTTGAAAAATGGCGTGCGAACTTTAAAGAGATAATGAGAAAGGAAGTTTCCTAATAATACAGAGAGAAATAACTTATTGCCATTGCATAATTTCACTCTTCTCTTACAATCCGTTAGACCGTTAGAGAGACTAGAATAGTTTCATCGCTTAAATATATTGCGCTACGATAACATTAAACGCGCGGGCGAATCTACATTGTCTGAACGTAGCTTTATATTGATTCTCCAATAGAATAGAGAACACAAGAAATGCAATGAGGGTGAGTTTCGTTATCCAAAAGTCTGTCAAATCGGGCCTTAATGTTCCAATAGAAAACTGTGTTTCATCTACATTATGAAATGCAAATAGGATAGCAATATACGATGACAGGCAAGTGTAAGAGAGAAAGCGGTTAGTGACGCTGGATATGACCACAAGAGATATACCCAACAAGAGGGCCTATAATGTTATTATAAAATAGGTAATATACAACAAATCCATAACTATCAATACAAAACGTACGAATGCGTCAAAAATTGCATATTAAATGGTAGCCATATTTTTTCTGTAGTTTATATGTGTATTGTATAATAGGTAAATAATAACATTGATTTGTCATTAGATAGTGGTTGTCACACCTTTATACAAAAGTATATCAGCATATTCAATATAAGATCCCTATGTAAAAAGGCAGAAAAAAGCAGTCATATTATCTGCCTTTCTTACATATTTATTTTATTTGAAAATTTCGGTTGTGCAGGATATCTGGTTAATTGAAACACAATAGATGGTGTGAACAGAATACTCGTTTATTTATAAGGTTATACAATTTTGAATGTTCATTTCAGGATATGAAAATGAACAGATAGCATGAAAATTTACACAGAATTTGGAAAGTTTATTAACCGTTTTAGTGAAATAAAGTCAATGGCCAATTATTCATGAACAAGCACTGGGATCTGTCTCCTGGAGAAGATCGCACACGAAACCTCTGAAATCACCGTAAGCTGCGTTCTGGTTCTCGACACTGTATGTACCATTGAATACTATCGTTGGGACAAACACCATGGTGATCTCTGATGTTTTCTTCTGTGCGATTAACTGCAGACCATCTCCCAACGGAGAATCAAAGCACTGCTTGACAGCGGCCTCAGAAAGGCCAGTTTCCCTGACGCAAGTGTAATCCAGGGTGGTAGAAGCCAGAGTCAAAAATTCGCACTCCATGTAGTCCACGATCTTTTGCTGGTCGTCGGCGAGTTGATCCAAAACGCAAGACTGGAGACGATTTGCCGCGCAATCGTTGGGTCCAAACTGGCAGGTGATGGATCCGTCGGCTTCGCGGCGAGATTTGCCCCAAGGAATGAAACTCACGGACAAGTTAGCCTTGAGTTCTTCATAAACTGGGGCGACCTGCAGGGTGATGAATCGCTTTGTGTCCGAGCAGAGACTGGTGATGTAGAAGGAAATGTCCAGTCTCTCCGCTCGGGTTTCTTGTGCCACGACATATGTCCCCGCGAGGAGCACGCCGAACAGAACAATCACAACTCGGAGACCCATTGTGCGTGTTATTGGGATGATTGCCGCCGACTTAATGATGGTAAAATTACTTTAGCTTGTTATTAACTAAATCGTGATCGTCATATCAGATTCTAATGGTATGTAATCAGTCAATTTACGTAATGTCTAGTCTTCTTATCTTGTAACTATTCGCTTTTAAGATGCATCATTCACATCTTATCACAACACTTAACAAAAATTAGATTTTTTGTTATCAATGTAATTTTAAAGATTAGGTGAGCATTGACTTCGTGACATTTGATTTTTCTTATTAAAATACATAAAATATTATAGCATCGATAGTGTTTTAAGAAAATTAGAACCAAAAGCGTAGTTTAGAACATATTTAAATAGCGTTATTTATTTACAAAGTCGGTATGTTTATTATTGTTTTGGGGTAGAAACATAATTTTTCCATGTATTTTTCGTTTATTTTATACTCCATGCGTATCTATGAATATTGTGTACGTACCCGATGTTAAACACAATCTTTTCCTCCGCATCCATCCGTAAAATCTCCTTCACACTTTGAACACTTGTCAAACGATGAATATTCACCTCTTCGACCCTCCACTACTCCATTCGTTGTCAAATTTGATACATGGATTTTTTGTTACTGCTTGGTATCATATATTTTTTTTGATATGTGAATATCTCACAAGAGTCTCAGCTGCTACCGTCTAGAGCCAGTGAGACTATGGCATCCCCAATTGTGGAAAAAAAATCCAGCAGGAGCTATGTCATTCTTGGGGATACTGTGTTGAGGGTCGTTTTAGGTAATGGAAGGAGAGGGAGTTCTGGCAGGGAAAAATGTACGAGTGGTGGGTAGGAATCTGGGGGTCAATGTGTCCAGGAGTGACGGATGCGCGAGTATGAATCCATCTTGTATACATCCACCTTACGAGTATTGGTTGTGAGGCTGAAGGTAATGGGGAGGGAAAGGAGATGGGGAATAGAAAGGTGGGGAAGTGCCTGGCTATTCAGATCTGGTCACCAAACACGGCTAAAGCCATTTCAAGCAACGTTTCAATTCTGAATGGTGGTCTTACAGCAGGGCTGTCTCTCTGTCCACTCTGGAAAGTGCCGCAAATATAATATACAGGATGTCCCAAAAGAAAGTTTATATTTAGTGGATCGATTTTTAAAAAAGTATGGGTTCTATCGAAAAAACGTTTTTTAAATACTAAAATACACAATTTGGGAATTTATTTCTTAAAAATAATATCGTCCAAATGTAAACCCTCGCGTTCGCGGCATTAATTTAATCGAAGAGTAAAATTTCTCATGACGGCTCGGCAGGTAGGCTTCGTGATGGCTGCCATTTCGTGACGGATATTTTCTTTTAATTGCATCAGGGAAGTCGGATTTTAGATTTAACAGGTAAAAGTCCATAGGGGTTAAGTCAGGACCACGAGGAGGCCAATTTATGTCACCTCTCCTGGAGATCAATTTGCCAGGGAAAATTTCACGAACTCATGGCAGAGACGTATTGGACGTATGTAACGTTACTCCGTCTAGCTGGAACCATGTTCTTTGGTTATAGCCAGTAAGTTTGTAGGGGTGCAGCATTAGGTTTTGTGCAAAATGCTGTGTAACGATGATCTATGCACATTTAAAGTATTTGCGCGCTTCCGAATCGAAAAGTTTGAGTCCTCACGAAAAGACTTATACACACTCTCTACGTTTTCTACCGTTCTCGATGACCTTGGTCGCTCGGAATTTGGTTTTGCCAGCGTTGTACCGATCTCTACAAACTTTTTGACCCATTTTCGAATGTGAGGAATGCTTGACGCATCATTGAATTGACGAAATCCTCAAATATTCCTAGTTATCCTAGAATCTACTACACGCTACAGTCGCCGAATCACTGTTTTTGTAAAACTCACGCACGCACAATGCGCGGTCGCTCCCGAGAAATGCTTCATAGCGACTAAATTCCCAAGAGCCAGACTACTGATTGACATACCCCCCGCGCCCCTCGGAAAAGTTGCGTTCACACAGAAAGCAAAACAAGTATAAACTTTCTTTTGGGACACCCTGTATGTTTTTTTAAATGTACCAATTGTGAAATAATACATAAGGGAACGTACCCATACTACGTGACCAACTTTGAACGTGACATTTTGAAGACCCCCCCCCCCCTAAAAGTGTCACGTAGTATGGGTACGTTCCCTAAAATTCGTTTGCGCACGCCGGGATTCGATCCCGCGACCTTCAGATTGCGAGGCAAGAGCCTTACCCTTCGACCACGGACCATACTTCTTCTTCTTCTTCACAGACCATAATTCTTAAATGCAACATTTAGGTCTTGTACGAATGCTAGTAGCCAGAAATATTAAAGTAATGCCAATTCGTATTTTTGGTGATTTTTTTCTTACACGTGTAGAAAAAAAAATTGCATTAGCTGCACACCGAGATTTGCCTCCTCTTAAAAGTACACGGGTTCTAGGAGCAGGTCCCGGGTCCGAGTTCTTAGGTGCGGACACTGCGGATGAGCACTGAATGTTGTTGCGGTGCACCGAACCGGGACGCACGGGTTCAAAGAACTTGGAGCCAGGACCTACTCGTAGAACCCGCACGACAACTCAGAACCCTGGAGCAGGACAAGACCCACACGAGGGCTCGGACCCGTCACCCGTGCAATGTAGGTACATTCAATGGACCTACATTGCACGGGCTTTTATTGAGAATTTAAATAAGTAAATTAGCTGTAATGCTTTATTATAAACTATTATTTTATAATGCACTTCACCCGTTGAGTAACAATACCAATATACGCTCTAATTGAAAATTACTCCGTGTCTAGTCGAATATTTTAAACAATTCCGCGATGACGTTAGGCAGCAGTATACTGTTACGCCAAGCGGTCAGGCACGTGCGTGTTGATTGCCGGCCGGGGTCGGAATGACTGAAGACTGAATGAGGAATGTATCGTGGTTCGTGAGTCGCGGGAGTGGGAGGGAGTGACAAGAGTGGCGGGTGTTTGTCGCGGTTCACGACTTACGTCGCTCGGACCAAGATGCATACTCGTACTCGGCGATCTCGGGACTTGTAATTCGAATCTGCGCCGCGGCTTCGCGCTGCGGCGTTGAGTAGCTCGAGTGTTTCACGATTCACGCAGTTCCAAGAACCCGACACTCGCCGAGACTCGCGACTCGTGAGTGGAGTGGAGAGTGTAGCGCTTCGGGGACACCGGACGGTTACTACTACTCAGTCACTAGACTCACTAGTACCGGAGTACCTCGCCTCGCGGCGAACACGGGGACACCCGCCGGCCGGTGGAGGCATCCGAGTTTTTCGGGTTTGGGAATGAGCCCGAGTTCCGGGACAGGGTTCTCTTGGAGTAGTCGATTTGAAAAAGGAGTGGGAGTAGGAACCGCTTCCCGCAAAGGAGCGGATCACATGAGCCCATTCCAGCTGAACTGACACATCGCTACTGCACACAGGAGGCTCTACGAAAAAAATCCCTCAGGACATATGTCATCTTTGGGGATGCTGTGTGCGGGGACTTTTTAGGGAAAAGAAGGAGAGGAAGTTTTGTGAATGAAATTTTCTTTCTGAAGAAAAAACTCTTTCCCCAATTGAAGTTGTACAGAAGCTAATAATTAAAATCATATAAAAAAAAACCTTTCGACTACTCAACGGATCGATTATATAAAGAATTCCAAGTACCTTCATTCAAAGATCTGTACAATAAAAATGCATTGATTCAAATTATAAAAGAAAAAGACAAGTATCAATTTATAACTGAAAACCGCAACATAAATATTAGGTTCTTACATATGAAATTGGCGTTTTGCGTGGGAGGAACGTAAAGTCGATTTTTTTAAAATATAATATAATATATTTTTTTATTGTTTTTATTTCTTGCTAGAGCAATCCCGATGAGTTACTGAACTCATTTTAGGACAGGAGGAACATACAAATCATGGGTGGGAGGAAATAGTTAAAATTTTACATAGGAATTTGGATATTAAAATATAAGATTCACATACAATATAGAAGAAAAATTAAAGACAGGTTGAGAAGAATAAACAGCAATGGAAAACAATTAAAGAAAAGGGGAACAAGGTTATACAGATATGGATGATTACAACTTAATGGAAAAGAAAAGAAGAGAAAAGAAACAAGACAATTGAACATGACAAGGAAATTCCAAAGTTTCATCCTTATACATACTTAAAAAATATTCTTTTAAAGCATTACTCTGATTTTTTTATTTTGCTGGATTCCCTTGAACATATCTGGTAGCGAATTATAAAGTGTATAGGCAACGTAGTTCAGAGATTTTATCCCATATTTTGTAGTGTGTGCTATTTTGAGTATTGTGAGTGTGGATGTCTTGATTGTAAAGTGGCTTGATGTTAGTGTGAGTTGATTGTTGTGTAATTTGTAGGATGGTGCGTGTGATTTCATGTTTAGAAAGGACTGTGATTGGAAGAATACCGGAAACTGAATAAATGTCTCTGACATGGGTGTCCCATAGAAGTCCAAAAACATTTCTGAGAGCTCGGTTTTGAACCACCTGCAGATCAGCTATCAATTTCTTTGAGGCAAATCCCCAGATACAGCAGAGATAAGAAAGGTGTGAATGTACCATGGCGTAGTACACTGATGTTAATAAAGGTACGGGTAGTAATCCTTGGAGTCTATAAAGTACACCAGTTATGGGTGTAATTTTCTCCTTTACATGATTTATGTGGAGATCCCACGAAAGTTGGGAATCTACGATCAGGCCCAAATATTTTGTGCTCATTTTCTTTTCGAGGCAGTTATCACGAACTTTGATATTGAGGCTGATATTTTTCTTATTGCCAAAAAGTATATAATGAGTTTTTTTTACGTTAAGAGTTAGTTTGTTTATTCTTAACCAGCTTGTGAGTTTAGAAATATCAGCATTCATTTCCGTTTCAAGCTCCGCTAGGTTCAGTTTGTTATAAAAAATTACTGTATCGTCCGCATAGAGTTGTAGAGTTCCTTTAATACCCCACTTTGTTATGTCATTCACATAGATAAGAAATAGCAACGGTCCAAGAATTGATCCCTGTGGCACTCCACATGTTATTTTACCCAACTGACTCGTTTCTCTTCCCAGTTCTACTGCCGAAAAGCGATTTGATAGGTAAGATCGGAAAAGTTCCAGAGGAGTACCAACAATACCCAAATGTTTCAGTTTTTCGATCAATACGTTATGATCCACCGTGTCAAACGCCTTCTTTAGATCAATAAATATTGCCGCCGTAAAATCCTCATGATCAATATGTTTCTGTATATTTGATATAAAATCAAAAGCTGCACATTTAGTGTTAGATCGTCGTCTGAAACCGTATTGTTTTGACGTGAGAATTTTGTTGCGTTCGAGATATTTCAATAGTCTTTCTTTAATGATACATTCAAATATTTTAGAGATAGCTGGAAGTATAGAGATTGGACGATAATTTTGGACATTTTTTTGCATTCGTCTTTATGAATAGGAATTATTTTCACAATTTTTAGTTTATCTGGAAAGATACCTTTTGATAGAGAGAGATTTATTAAGAATACAAGGTCATCCGCCAGTTCCTCCTTGAAATTTTTGAGAAGGAGAGAGGTATATTTATTAAATCAAAGTATGTACCATTGCTATCTATGTACTTTTGCCATCTCATAGGTAGTTAGTTCATCGATCCCTTTACTAAAAAAAACCATTCGGACGGGAATCAATAAAATCTTTGAAGGCGGTTTGCACTGCCCCATCGGAGTTGAATTTTTTTCCCTTGCAAGAAGTTATCCAAATTTCGAAAATAGACGGGAATAGTGTTCCTACTCTTATGATCAGCTGAAAACACTCGCTTTTGATGTTCTTTCCCTTTTCGGGTCTACATATTCAAGCGAACAATCTTTTTCAAGCTTTATCAATAGTAAAATGAGAAGTAGGTTTATTGATGAGAACCTAGAATCATGCCAAAAATTAAGAATAACAACATACAAACCTGATTTACTCAAACTCTCTAAGGAGATGCAAGGACATTTTTCTCATTAAGTGTTTGTCAGTCATTGTCATGATTACACAAATAACAAATTGAATAAATATATACTCAACAATAAAGATAGCGAAATAAAAACAAAAAAATCAGGGGTTTACAAACTCAATTGTAATGATTGTAGTTCGTTTTATATAGGTAGAACTTATAGAAACTTTGAGATTAGAGTTAAAGAGCACCTCAGAGCACTAAATGGCAATAGCGATTCTGAGTTCGCAGACCATTTATTAAAATATGATCATAGCTTTGACATAAATTCAGGTCTTCAAATATTACATACAGGATATAAAACATCGCAAATCAATAATTTTGAAATTTTAGAAATAAGAAAAAATGTAAATTCCAAAGCTGACATAATTAATAAGCAAAAAAATTTTGTTAACCCTGTTTTAAATATCTTCCAACTTAACCGGCCTTTTACTTCTAATAGCTTGGTAATCCCCAATTCTTCGAAACTCCCACCATTGTCAACCCTTCCCCCTCCTTCAATTTCTTCTCTCCATATGTAATCTATAATTAATTTTTTAACTTTAGTTTACTTTTATTCCTGAAGAAGTGAACATGGTTCACGAAACATGTTGATAGTATAAAATATTAAAAAAAAAAATAAAGTGATGTAAACTAAGTTATTTTTTTTTCAATAAATAAATAATGACATCACAAAGTAACAACCTTTTAGAAGAAGTTTTCTTCGAAAAATTAAAATTATGGATTCCTTAATTACATATTATATTTTATCATTGAATAAAATCATTATTATTTATGAAATCAAGCGTATTCAGCGAACCCGTAATTTTACGAAGTGCTAAAATTGTTATAAATGTTTGCTAAATCAATAAACAGATTTGGATCTCAATTTTTTTTGTATCTTTGTAATGTACGTATTTGGCTCTTTGGCTGATAAGTTTAACCTGGCCTAGCAGCGAATCGCCTAGGCCTAGGAGCCAATCACTTCAGTTTATTCTAGAAGTAAAACTTTTTATCGTTTGTCTAATTCGTTATGTTCCGTTTGTTATAATTAACTTTTGTGTACGTAATTTAATAACATAATTTACCATATCGACATTAAATTGGTAAAACACTTCAATCCACATTTTTGGGTAATGTTACTTTTCAGAGGTTTCAAGTAGAATAATCTTCAAAGTACTAAGATTTATAGAAATCTTTTGACAATCATTTTTTTTTTTTTTTACAGTGAATACCTCACAAGAATCTCAACTGCTCCCGTCTGGAGCCAGTGAGACTATGGCATCCCCAATTGGGGTATGTTGTGAGGCTGAAGGTAGTGGGGAGGGGAAGGAGGTGGGGAAGAGGAAGGTTGGGAAGTATGGTATATTATACATAGTATATACATAGTATATACATAGTATATACATAGTATATACATAGTATAT
The DNA here is from genome assembly GCA_917880885.1 of Limnephilus marmoratus. Classification (NCBI taxonomy): domain Eukaryota; kingdom Metazoa; phylum Arthropoda; class Insecta; order Trichoptera; family Limnephilidae; genus Limnephilus; species Limnephilus marmoratus. Next base: position 28,810,830 of record OU862916.1, read on the forward strand.
ACATAGTATAGTATACATGATGTATGCAGGGTGCCGTAGATGAGATGTTGCAGGCGTGCGGTGTGATGGAGATGGTGCGGTGAAGGTCAGCGAGTTGCTCGACACCATGGCGGTGGAGATGACCTATCTTCCAGGCCGTTGCTCGACGCTTTGAATCGCGGAGATGAACGGTGAGTGGCTCGGTGTGCTGAGCCACCAGCAGGTAGTCCTGGCGAGGCGGAGCGTGTTTCCATGGCAGCGAAGCACGGTGGGCTTCGGGGTGCCATGAAGTGGTGAGCTGATCCCTGGACTGAAGGTGACGCAAGCCTTGTAAGTCGCGGGATGTAGCTGAACTCAGGAGCTGAAGACACGATGGGCCTTGTAGCTGAGACGTGGTGATGAACCTCGGGAAGCTGCCCTGGATGTGTAGAGCACTGCAGGAGCACTTGTGCGGAGATCTGTTACGACGAGCTGTTGACCGACGGTTAGTGTGAGACTGACTGAGCTAGCGCCAAGTTTAGTCGCTTTATATATACCAGCGCGACCGGTGGGACTAATGTTCCATTCGCCGACAATGTGCACACTGGAAGGCACTGGAACATACGCGGTGCCGAATATTCAGGCGGCTTATAAACTCCAGACCTTTCTAGGCGGTGGCGATATTATTATCGTCCAGTCGGCACGGCAGGCGAGAAAGTACATCGCGACCGGCATAATATGTAGGTACCTAGGCAAGTGCCAGCGCCGCGCGAATATTAGAAGATGTTTCTCGATGTGTCGCCACAGTACTATTTTACAACCCCATCTTATATACGAGATACTCATATGTTCCGATTAGGGTTGCCAGATACGGGCCTATCTTTTCCTGGACATTTCTATACTACTGAAAAATAATGAGATTCTTTTAAATCAGATATCAACTTTTCCTGCGAATAGGGTCCCAAAACACTGCGTGTGATCGCCGAAGCCTTTGTACGTCCACATGTCATTTTTCCAGTTATTTGACTATCTGGGATTATTTTGGGTACATTTTTTCCCAAGCAGTCTAAACTAGTGTAACTCAAACCATGTTTTACATTATGATAAACTAATGCTACTTCTGCATTTACGATCGGAATTTCTTCCTTAGTATGTTTCTTTATGAAAAAAGTGTCCATGCACCTTGAAATCTTTTTGGCTGACACCATCTTTTTATGCTTGACACTATTGGCGTGAACCTACAACAATGCAATGCAATACAAATTACAATACAATTAGTATTCATGAATTTCGGGACAGTAAGGTATAATTACTGGACACGGGACCACAAGCAAAATTCCGGGACTTTCCCGGAATTCCCGGCCATCTGGCAACCCTAGTTCCGATTCATATACTATAGTCCGTTACGCCTCCTTCGCACCCTTCAACTACGGTGCAAGGCGATGGGTCGAAGGATTCTGGCTGGAGAAGTCAAAAAACCTCCTCAACCAGTCTCTCTCGATCTGGCCCGCCTTGCAGCAGGTGGGGAGACACATCAGCCGCCAAGACCTTGACAAACCTCACCCCATGAACCCGGGTACTCCTAACACCAAAAAATAAAGTCACCAAACGTAGCGAACCACTTGGGGTGACCTGTGGCAGCGGTGATTGTTTACCAATAAATGGTTCCCTGGGCGGTGGTACCCATATCCGCCTCCCAAAATGCAAAAATAAAACACAAACAACATTTTAATAGATTTTAATTGTAAATTATGGGCGGTAACAGAATTCACAACACATCAATTTATCTGCAGGCATTCGGGTTAGTCTGCTGAAGAATTCCGCAGACGAAACCCCTGAAGTCGTTGAAGGCAGCGGACTGGTTGGCGGCATCGTAATTATCATTCAAGACAATCGTTGGCACAAACACCATCGTGATTGTTCCAGTCTTAGATTCGGCCAACCCCGTCAGTTCTGTTCCCAAAGCCGAGTCGTAGCATTCCTTCGCATGTTCCTCAATGAGTCCTACCTGCTTGACGCATGTGTAATCCATGCTCACTGAAGATAAGGTAGAATACTCGCAGTTCATGTAATCAGCTATCTTTTGCTGGTCGCTTCCAATCAGAAACAAAGCGCACAATTGAAGACGGTTCGCCGCGCAATCGGTTTCTCCAAACTGGCAGGTGATCGAGCCATCGGGGTTTCGCTGAGATTTTCCCCAAGGAATGAACTGGATGTCCAATTCGCTTCCGAGCTCTTGGTAAACTGGGTAGAACTTTGTAGTGATGAAGTTAATGGTATCGGCGCATCGGCTGGTCACGTAGAAGGACAATTTGGGTTTATCGGCCAAAACCAAGGATTCTTCAGACAACCCATAGTTGGCGGCGAGAAGCACAGCAAAAACAACACTTAGAACTCTGAATCCCATCTTGATGTTAAGTTTTTGACCGCAAATGACTGAATGATTTATATTTCAACTAAAACAGACAATGCCAACCAAATCTATAAATAACATGATATCTCTTTATTCGATATGCCAGATAGAGCAGATTGACATAATTTATTCGATCTTAAAATTATTTTTTACAAACCTTTTTAGTCAGGAGGTTATTTTAATTATAGTAGATAAAATGACAAGATAAGCATTATAATATTTTTTTTAGATGTTCTTCCGTGATACTCAATCTGTGGGTCGCGAATCCACCGTAAATATGAATAAATATTTTCAAACCGATTTAAATTAAAACCATGAGTACCATAATTTTGGAGCATGTATATACATATCCGTTTTTTGAGGGCTAAGGCTCTTTCCGGCTGTCGCGGCTTCAAATCCCGGCGCGTGCAAGTAAATTTTATTTGATTGGTTTATATTACTTCACAATTTAATTATTTAAAAATATTATTAGATATATTTGCGGCACATGCCAGAGTAAAGGATACTCTCAATAGCACCCTGATGTAAGATCACCATTCAAAATTGAAATATTGCTTGAAATTGCTTTAGCCGTGTTTAGCCAGGTACTTCCCCACCTTCCTATTTCACATCACCTTCCCCTCCCTACTACCTTCAGCCTCACAACATACCGCAATTGGGGAGACAATTAAATAGTCTCACTGGCTCCAGACGGTTGGGAGCAATTGGGACTGCGGTAGTGCGGCATTCACATTCGAAATATATATATAGGATGTACCTATGAACACCTAGGGAAATATATACGTGTATGGTGCTTTGTTCATCATGAAATAATAGTAAATTCACAATAAAATTAAATGGTCCTTATAGAAAAAATATATTTGTTGGATGTACTGAATTTATTACGAAACGTCTTATAATATATTCTATTGATTGAAAATACGATTTTATTTATGTCGATTTGATAGCAAATATATAGATCACATTTTAATGCTTTTAAAAAATACAATGACGCCAATCAATCACGTATAAATACTGTGTACTTTCATAAGACAGTGATTACCACCTTTATCTTAAATCTATAAAATATCGTTTTTGTGATGACAACGCAAAATTTGGAATATCAAGCGAAAAACAGGACAAGGTTTGTTATCAAAATGAAAATTTGTTGATAAATTGAACAAAATCACATTCACAATAAAAATTGTATCTATGTTCAATATAATATATTGCACCATGTTAATTTGAAAACTGTTACATTTTTTATTGTATGGTTAATAAGGGCAAGTTGTTTCACAAGCCTTGAATAGAGCGACGACCTCCATAGTCCAGTGGCTAAGACTCTTGACTCACATTCCGGAGGTCGCGGGTTCGAACCCGGCATGCGCAAATAAATTTTATTTGATTAATTTGTGTTATTTCACAATTAATTCATTTAAAATAATATATAGTAAATTTGCGGCATGTTCCAGAGTGGAAGATACTATTAGTATCGCCCTGGTGTAAGACCACCATTCAGAATTGAAACGTTGCTTGAAAATGGCTTTAGCCGTGTTTAGTGACCAGATCTGAATAGCCAGGTACTTCCCAACCTTCCTCTTCCCCACCTCCTTCCCCTCCCCACTACCTTCAGCCTCACAACATACCCCAATTGGGGATGCCATAGTCTCACTGGCTCCAGACGGGAGCAGTTGAGATTCTTGTGTGGTAATCACTGTAAAAAAAAAAAAAAAAAAGAGCTACAAAATTTGATGATGTCAACTTTGAAATTTGATGAATTGTTCTGTGAAACAACTGAAGTAATTTTGTCGCTAGTTGCGTTTCAATTGGGTTGTCATTTGTTATTAAAAAAAGGTTTTAACATTTTAAAATATGATTTATTGGTTTAAAAGTGAGATATACATAAATAATTCTAATTAAATTCTAGTGTTCTTACAACAAAAACAATTAACCGAAAGACAACAAGATATAAAATGTTGACACAGTTTGCATGGTGCACTATAATTTAAGTCAAGGTTTATTGTACACAAGCAGTCGAGTTTAACTCCTCAAGAAGTCCGCACACGAAACCCCTGAAATCACTGTAAGCTGCTTCCTGGATGGTCTCATTGTATATATAATTGTAAGTTATCGTTGGAACGAAATCCACAGTTCCGATGATATCTATTGTCCACTGCTCCGCTCTGTCTGCCAAACCATCTCCTAAAGGAGAATCATAGCACTGCTGCACCCATTCCTCCAAGAGTCCTACCTGCCTGACGCAGGTATAATCCAAATCCATCGAAGAAAGGGTTGAATACTCGCAGTTCATGTACTCAGCCATCCTTTCCTGGTCGACTCCAAGGAAAAACAAAGAGCAGGCTTGAAAACGGTTAGCGCTGCAATCGACCTCTCCAAATTGGCAGACGACTGTGCCATTGTCACGTGTTGACTTTCCCCAAGGAATGAATTCAATGTCCAATTCGGTTCCCAGCTCTTGGTATACTGGGTAGAACTTGTTCGTGATGAAGTCAATGGTGTCGCTGCATTGGCTGGTAATGGCAAAAGAGATTCTACCCATCATACCATCGATCTCTGCAGTCAGTCCATTGTTGGCGGCAAGAAGCACGGCAAATACAAATCCCAGAACTCGGAAACTCATTTTGTTGTTATTTTACTGACTGCATCAAACTAAATGATACCAATTCAATCCAAATTCGCTTTAAAGAGACAATCTGCCAAATCTTTTGGGATTATATCTTTTGTTGATAATGCTGGCGAAATAGAGGAGAGTTGTGTAGTGTGCCACAATATTGTAAAAATATTGTTATTCGTTTACAAATTTCATAATTTTACTGAAGTTAAAGCTCAATCAGTGGATCGCAGGTACTGAAAATCAGGTTTAACCAACAATTATGATTGATTTTTAATTTTTAAACTTTATGAGTAAAATCTCAAATTATAATTTTTAATTAAATGAAGACAATATTAGCGAAACACAATCGAAAATCTGGAGACAGAAAAACCAGAAAAGATATTGGCTCCGCTGGGACTCGAACCCAGGACCCTTTGCTTACATGGCAAGAGCTCTACCGATTGAGCTACGAAACCCCATGTAAGCAAAGGGTCCTGGGTTCGAGTCCCAGCGGAGCCAATATCTTTTCTGATTTTTTGTCTCCAGATTTTCGATTGAGTTTCGCTAATATTGTCTTCATTTAATTAAAAATTATTATTGACTCTGTCGAGTTGTCCGGTCACCAAATAAATTATATTTCATACTTATTGAACTCCGTTGTACAAATTTATACGACAATGTAATATCGTAGAAACTTGTAAAATATTTGTATTTTGGCTAGATATTTTTTTCCTTTCTTTTTCCCAATTTTTACATTTGAGAAATACAATATTATGAAAATCTTTAGAGTAATGGGAACCCACAAGTCGCAGCCTGTGCGCGGGTAATATAGTTATATACATCTTATTATTCATAGTACCTGTCTAGAAAGAACAAACAGTGGGCAAATAAAGCAAAAACATTATTAACACTATACAATTATTACTATACTATTGTACATTTTTGAACAAACTGTTATTCAGTTTGTACAAAAATGTACAATAGTATAGTAATAATTGTATAGTGTAATAATAAGTTTATAGTTTGTGAAAAACAAATCCTGATTTAAATAAAAATAATAAAATTTGAACATCTGTTTTGTTAAGCCATAATTTTAACTCTTTTAAATACTGAGGTACCGTAAACCGGGGCAACTTTGCATCTTGCAAAGGAACTTTACATCAAAAAAAATGTTTTGAACCCATCGCCAACCACTCTCCTTTAATGCGAAGTTTTAACCAGAATCCCATTTCACTATTGAGTTATCAAAGGTTAAGGTCAGGTCGTGCCATTTTTCAAAATTTTCGAGTGAAAATAATTGGTTTGCATCTTCGACTGGGTGAATCATTCTAAGGTGAATAAAGTGATTTGTTATGTTAAATTTCATTGTGAAAATGAAAACGCTTGATATTCTCGGGGGAGGGTTAATACCACCAAGTATATCAGCCCAATCATAGAATTAAATCATCTTTATGGTCACTTCCAATGCCCATAGCACATAGCAGGGTGAATAGCGCGATTTATGACGTTTATAAAAGTTATATTGTAGGTACTTACAGTATAAATTTATTCCGCATTAATATAGATTAACTGATCAAAAACATAATATTGTTACTGTAATTATTGATATTTCATCTATGTCTCGAATAGATGATAATGTAATATAATAGAGTGAATAAATTTGTATTATATTCTCTGTGATTTCCCACACATTATAATGTCTGTAATTTGACCTAAATAAAGTAATCTCAATAGTTACGCGTGCACTCCATTAAACTCATGACCGCTAACAGATATCTTCACTGTTTCAGAACAATGAAAGCATCGCAGAAATATAACTGTGCGTTGATAACTAACCTATCCTACGTAGGTAACTAGTGCATTCAATAAAATAGCTATGGGATAGAGTAGGCACACGCTTTGAGAATCGAACTATTTCCACCCTACTACTAATCGAGCTTCCTGCCCAAGGGGCTCATGAATACCTACAAAAATCTATGTATATAAAAATCAAAATATGTTTGCTTGGGTGCATGTGAGTATATGAGTTGTCTATGCGTTGCTAAACCATTCATCCGATTGCGATGAAACTTTGGCGATTTGATGTGCGCATACCCGCGATGGTTTTTTTTTATCTAATAGTGAGCTCTGGCATTATGAAACTTCTATAAAAAAACTGCAATATATGGTACGCGAGCTGTTTAAAAACTGGATGTACCGGAACCGAATGTATGGAATGCGGGAGGGGGGGACTCGGGAGGGGGGTTTCCGGGACGGGGGAAACGGGAGAGGTGAGTGGGTGAGGGAAGGCGGAGTGGGAACGCGTGAGGGGAAGGGGACGGGATGAATGGGAAAAGACACGCAGGAAGAAACAATTTCTTTATTAAGTAGCAAATGGCATCCCGGGAACTCGCCAGTAAATACATAAAGTTTTTGCTACTTTATATTGTACGTAAATATTATATTAGGTAATGACAATCAGGGCTGGGCAGTATTTGAAATACTTGTAATTGAAATACGTATTTGAAATACAAATACGTATTTTGTATTTGTATTTCAATTACTTCCTAAAAATGTATTTTGTAATTGGTATTTCAATTACCTGGGGCTGAGGTATTTTGTAATTTGTATTTCAAATACTTATGGCTTCAAAATACATTTTCAAATACATTTAGCGATCTTAATAATGATAATGAAAAATAAACTGACATAGATAATACGTAGACTAAAAACGCTAGAATCCAGAGCTATTTGTTATGTGTGTTAATATTTAGAGTTGGCAACACGTCCTGTGCTATAATAGCAATGTTATTGTACATTTTCTATCATATTTGTATTATATTATGTAATGCTTGTCATTGCTTTGTATTTTACATTGTGTCATAGTATTAGATCAAGCACTATAGGAATAATTTGACTGAATACTTAACTATTTTTAAGTTAATTACAGTAGAGCACACTTGAAGTGAAATAACTAGTGTCCGACCGAAACAGAATTTTCTACCGAAAACGAAACCGAATATTCGATATCTGTCTCAGTTTCGGCCGAAACCGAAACCGAAACTTTTTTAGACATGTTAAAAATCTATTGTTTACTGAAATTCTGCTTATTTTTTACACTTATATTCACTATAAAGTAAGGACCTCATAAATTGAGTATTATTATTTTAATTGCGTTTACAATCACAACATTTTTTACATTAACTCCACATGAGAGACAATGAGGAAAATAATTTCCCTCAGGGCGTATGTCATCTTTGAAGATGCTGTATGGAGGGTCTTTTTGGGGAGAGGAAGGAGGGAGGAAACATAGAGGCCGGGTTCCACAGCCGAGCTGTTGAACTTAAGAATGAGTCATAGAAACGACCCGTTCTCATGTGACTATATAGTATATTTCGGATAGCGCCGTGTACGGAGACTAGCATTAAAAAGTAGTATGTATATCAACAGGGTACCTACTTGTGGTTTCGTCACAATTACAAGATTGTAAGTATCTCCATGAACGGAGGGCCTTACACCAAGCACATCAAAGGAGGGACTGTTCGTAAGATCGCTTCCGTTGAAGGAGACTAGATTTTAATTTTTATTTACACTTGTTAAATAAAATTAAAATTAGAATGAAATAAATAAAAATAATTGAAGTTTGTGATCACATAAACTCACAATACAAGCACGCCGGACCGGCCAGCGAACTCAGTTGATGATGGTGGATGACACACGAGCCACGAACTCACCCGAAGTTAATTCATAAATGCAGAGTTTCGGTGCGGCCGAAGGTTCGGCAGATTTTCTGCCGAAACCGAAACTGATGCCGAAACTAGATTTTTTTTACCGAACCTTGACGAAACCGAACCTTCGGTCGGTCACTAGAAATAACACAAAATAGCACTATACAAATGTCGTGTTATAATAATAATATATTATTATTATATTACCTAACACCTGAGTCCTTTACCACAAATTTTACAAGTGAAGCGGAGATGAGATGTGTCTTTTGAGCAATATGATTGGTCAATTTTTGCACGTCTCTGTTTCACTCTGCTCAACATTGCTTCTATGGAAACGCATCCTTAGATAAGGGCATTTACGACAATTTATTGCAACCAAAGGTTCTACTAAAACCAAATGTATTTTGTATTTGAAAGAAAAAAATGGTTAAAATACTGTATTTTGTATTTTGTATTTCAAATACACGACTTGAAAGTATTTTGTATTTCGTATTTTAAATACATGCGAAAAAGTATTTTGTAATTTGTATTTCAATTACAGCAAAGCATGTATTTTGCCCAGCCCTGATGACAATGTATGTAGGTAATGCGTGGGCGTAGATTTACGTTTTATGACATTATGGGCAATAGGATTTCAAAGAGGTAAACAATAGATATGGGTTTGTAATACATTTATGTTTGGAATATCTTATGCGATCACAGTTTAAACCAAGTCTTATTATTACTTATGTAATTCTCTCTCTCTCTCTCTCTCTTAAACGTAAGATGCAAACCTATGAAATACTTTCTTTCTCTCACACAGTATCATAAGAAAACACAGAACACAGCACCATACAACAAAATACGTTTCCTGATTTTTTCTAACTCTCGATGTGAACATCCACGTCAGTGACGAGTATCTTTATAATACAATATTATGTTATAAAGCGTCACGGTCTACAGACTGCTCCCAAAAATGCACAAGTCGTTTTTCTGAAATCAGTGAAGGCCATGTCTTGAATTCGTTCGTCGTAATGATCGCTGTACACAATCGTCGGCACGAATTTCATCGTGATAGTGGCAGTTTTTTGTTCGGCCACTCTTTGCAGTGCATCTCCTAGTCCAAACTCCGCGCACTCTTGAACTAAGGTGGCTGACAAACCCGCCCCTTCCGCACACTGGTAACTTCCCTGGGTGGAAAACATGTTGACAAATTCACAGGCGAGGTAATCCACCTGTCTTTCTTGGTCGTTTCCCATCAAATGTAGCGCGCAGGACTGTATCTTGTTGGCTTTACAGTCCGCCTCGCCAAACTGACATACGATCCCGTCTTCAACTCTCTTCGCCTTCCCCCACGGGATAAACTCCACATCCAAGTATTCCTTTAACTCCTGATACACGGGATAAAATTTCTCCGTCAAAAACCTTTTTGTATCTTTACAAAGACTTGATATATAAAAAGATATCTTCAGTTTTTGTGGACCATTTACAATTATTACTTGTTGACCGTGCACTGTAGTCGCGTGGTCAAAAAACGCAATGACCGATAAAATAACTATACACACTGTTATAAATTTACTGCCGGACATTCTAATGTATTAACTAAACTCCTGTTGTCACGTTGTGTGATTTGTTTGTTTATGGAGACTATTTGTGTAATCGTGGCTTTATATGTGGAGTTAATTAGCCATCACTTGATAATATTTTTTTAGAACAAAGTAGGGTCAGTGGGACAAAATTGATTTCACAAGTCAACACTCAATCCATTAGTGTGTTATCATTTTAGGCAATAACAGAATACTTGTTGTTTTTATTTGTTGGTTGCGGCGTAGATTATAAAATAATTGGAGCGTTAATTAATTTTAAACTTTCCGTGATTGTTCACCTATTTAGTAATATTTTGAAATGTTTGTTTACGTCTGCAATAATATTTAATTCTATCATATTTTCAAGGGCGTAAGCAAAAATAAAAGAAAAAAATATTAAAACAATTCTTATTTCGTGTTTAAGATATAGTTTTCTTAAAAACTTACACTTTTTAAGTTTCAAATAATCATTTGTAAAACACTGAATAACCAAATGCTCTTCCTAAAAGAGTACCTATTTGACTTCAAAACTTCTTTACAAAAAAAGGAACTGGTAAAAATATAACTATATATATATATATATATATATATAAATGAATCCCTGTTTCCCTTGGTCACGCCATAACTTCAGAAAAACTTTACCTATTTCATTCATCTTTTTTTAAGTTTTCTTATTCTTTTTAGAAAGTTCTTACGGAAAGAAAAATTAAGAGAATTGCGCAGAAAATTGGATAATTTCGGTAAACTTAAGGACTATTTTAACTTCGCACGTTTGATGGTTCGCGCGTTTGATGAATGTTTATTAAGCCGTTTTTTTAACAAAAGAATTTTCTATGGATTTTTTTAATTATACTTATTTTAAATATGTTCCTATATTAGGTACCAAATTAGATTGATTGTTCTTATAATATACGAAAATGAATATTTGCAATGTATGAAAAATGAAAATTTTAATAAAAAAATTGTAATAGGTGGCACGCGAGGTGTTTGAAAACTGAATATATGGAACGCGGGAGGGGGGTTGGCGGGACGCGTATTTACAATCCCTAACGCGTTTGAGTCACTTTAAATTTTCAATATCAAAATTTAAATATTTAGAAATAAAATTATTAATTTCTAATATACACATTGGAAAGATTATTTTATCTAGATTTTAGAACATTTTTTTGTTTTTGCAAAGTGATAAAAATTTTCAATATAGAGGTGTATTTACAATATATGGGAATAATATTAAAATTTAAATATTTAGAAATAAAATTATTAATTTCTAATATACACATCAGAAAGATTATTTTATCTAGATTTTAGAACATTTTTTGTTTTTGCAATGTGATAAAAAATAACCAATATAGAGGTATATTTAAAATGTAAATTGTCGTTACCGCGACTGAATCGGTATAGGTTTTGTAAATACGCTGGCGGGACGGGGGAGCGGGAGAGGGGAGAGGATAGGCGGGGAAGTTGGAAAGGGAAGGTGGGAAGGAAAGGGGATGCGGGAGGGAAACGGGAACGCACGGGAAAGGACATGCAGGGAGAAACAATTTATTTCTTTGAAAATGGCATTGCAACCCATGCCGGGAACCAGCTAGTTCTAAATAACTAAACAAAATATTGATTATGTCGTTCATATTATTAGTGACTTCGTCTCGATTCCTTTGGAGAACCAATATACATTCAAAGTCCAAATCGTTCTCCTCCCACCTTATCGATTATTTAGAGACATCATTCCTTTTTGAAACATTTCGTAAACACTAAACAGTGTTTCGAATATCAAAATGTTTCGATTACGAAGAAGCAGAATTGTTCTCTCATACTTTCTGCCCAACCCTAAAAGGAAACGTAGTTTTTGTTTTGAAGTGGATACGATATTATACCTTGTAACAGTTTTAACTTGTTACCCCGTTCATTTGAATGATGACTCGTATTTGAATCCTAGCACACGTTTGTTACTTGCGTAGTTCACACTGGAGATGGTGGCGACACCTGGCGGGGAACGGAAGAGCGGCCACTAGAAGTGGGTTGATTCACTCATTTTACGGAATCAATTCCAAACCCATATTCGACTGAGTGGACTCGATTCACTGGACTCGCTCCTTTGATTCCGGCGATTCCACCGGACTCACCGAATCAAACTCATTGTGGCGCTCCGCCGGAGTCGTTGAATCGGCCGGAATCAAACTCAGTTTGGCTCTTGCTGATTCAATGCCAGAGTTGATTCCGCCGGACTCGCCGAACCAAACTCATTGTGGCGCTCCGCCGGAGTCGTTGAATCGGCCGGAACGAAACTCAATTTGACTCCTGCTGATTCAATGCCGAGAGTTGATTCAGCTGAACTCGCCGTACTCGGTGGAATCGTGGAACGTTACGGAGTTAAGGAATCATGTGTTTAAGTAGCCGGGCGTGTGTACATTAATGTGGGCCGCAACTGTATGGCGAATTTTTTTTGTCTTATTTCCTTGAGCGCTAGTGATAAAAAGTTGTCTTAGGTCTTTGGTGTTAATAAAAAATAAAAATAAAAAAATTATATAATCGTTTCGAGGTTCCCCGAAGCGTTCGAAAAATGATTAAAAAATATATTTTTGTGAATTATTCCCAAGTAGTAAGGAAATGAAAGAGTTACAATTACAAAATTCTCGATATCAATTTAATTACTATTAAAGCAGTCACAACATTAAAAATTACAATCATAATTATTACATTAATTATGAAAAATCAAATGTGATCAATTATTCCCGTTGAAAATCACGTTTTTTACAATTTTTGGCATATTTTTCCTGGAGTTTATTGTTGTAGTTATAAAGCCTTTCCTGTTTTTCTTGCCACACACTTTCGACGATATTTCAGTCACAACCTATTCACAACGTTCTACAGATTGTTCTACAGATTCTACAGATTGTGTAAGAGTGACCTGTAATCTGTAGTAACCTGTCAAAGTTGATGAAAATGGAGATGACTTCTGAAGTTAGGTTTAGTTCTTCTAATTCTTTTTCCGTTACATCTTCCAAAATGGGAGGAAACGTGATTGGCGTATCTTGCCAAAATATTATATCAAAGTAGGATTGTGCATCAAAATTCAATGTGGGTACTTTAAATGTTCAGTTTTCAGTCCGGATAACTCTCTGGCTTTCAATAAATGCATTATTCCAAGTTCTTAGATGGTAGGTGATTCATCGGTTATCATTGACCAGAGTAAATTTTCAGGATGAGTTAAGTAAGCGTTTCGCTGCATCGCCGGATTAGTTATTGCTTTTAATTCATCCGGAAGATAGCGCGAATATTTAATCATGCTAAAAACACGCCTTGCACCTTTTTGCACGACCCATGCAGTTTTATATCAAACCACATAGGAAAGTATGCCCTCATGAAAAACGTGGCTAACATAACCAAAATTTTCTGATGGCGTTGCGCTTCCAATATATAATCGTTAGATTCGACTCTCTGTAGTAATCACTCCTGGGTTCTTTTGGCAATTTCAGGAGGACAACGTCTGCTGAAAACTGCTTTGAAAATATCAAGCAAGTTTTTTTGATTGGTGCTTAAATTTTGATGTTGAATACTCAACATCAATTTGAAAAAAGGTTGTACCGGTAAATTATAACAATTATGAAAAGTCGAACCTACGGGACCGGAAAAACAACTCTGCTGAAAAGCAGCTCGTTGCAATGAAAAAAGAAAATCAGCAACTGTACCAGTCCATTCAAATGTTTCTTCATCGTTCGAATCGCAGCACCAGTTGTTGTTGTTACCGTATTAAAATGTGTGCCATCACACGCAATTGCTTTTAAATGGTAGAGTGAAATGTTTTGACGAGCAAAATATTCCATTATTGGTTTGACTATGTTTACAGCAGTGCCTGGCCTAGGCGTAAAATGCTTCAAGAAATGAGATCCTGATTCCACGATAATCGATACGTGTTCTTCAAGTACTGTGCTTTTATAGTATTTGTATCTTTTTATGTTAGCTAAGGTCTTGTTCTTTCGACCATCAAAAAATAATCTACTTAGTCTATGCACTTAGCTTTTATGAGTACAGATCTGGCACACAGACGTTCGCGACGCTGTGTATTTTTGTCTATTACTTTATTATTATTATCCTGCGTGATTATGTTGAAATCATTTAAGACGGCAGCAGCGATTGCTGCTCCAGCTCAATCCAATATCCTGAACCTTTACAGATCTTGGAGAGAACTGTAAAAGACGGAGAGTTGCTTGTTGTCGGAAGGCTGTGTTATTAGTCTTAAGTAGCCGACTTGATTTTGCATCAGGAGAAGATGATTTTGATGTTAACGTGGAAGATAATGACGCAATGATGGACAATGATACAAAATGTCTACAAATTTTAAAGCTTTTTTTTCTGACACCTGTTCAGTTGATTTGGTAAGATGTTTTCATTTTCTTTTCATGGGCTTTTCGAATTTTTTCGTAGTCGGTATACCAACACTGCCGATAAACATTTTTCTCTCACCTCTTTGGTTTTTTTCTTTAAGGGAAACTTTCATATTGTCTATAATTTGTAATAATAAATTGCATTTATTGACTTTACATTTACAATAACTAATATCAAACAGTAGGGAGCTTGTGATTTTAAATGGAGAGACTCTTCTTTGGAAGGAAACTGTATTTCTTCCACATTTTTCTGACTTCAACAAGTATATATACTTATGTTGATATGCTTTAATAATGTTTGTAATTCTTTCTTTCAAAATGGTTGGCAAATGATCTTCTTCCCTTATTTTCAAAATATTTTTAGTTACCTACACAACAATATCACGAAATGGGGGGTCCTTGGTCGACCAAGGAACGGGCAATACGGCGCGCCGCTCAAGCGCGGGCGGGTTTGGAGACTGCGGGCGGAGGTGTTTTAGTGCCATATTACTATAAAAATAATAGATGATAGTTATATACATCGAAGCTAGGGACTTTATTTAACAAGATCTCATAAATGAATATCTTTAAACTATTTCAGAATATTTTGTGCAGGGGCTGAAAAAATGGTAATATTTCGATATTTTCTCAAACTTCAAAGGACCCCCGGAGCCTTAGGATATTTTTTGTTTTTTTTAAAACTATTTTTTTTTTATGTTTTAGGTACCTAGACAACTTTTTATTACTAGCGCCATAAGGAATTCGGAAGAAAAAAAATTCGGCCCACACTAGTGTACATTAACATGCTATTGTTTATTGCGAGCGAGAAGTCTTATCTTTATATAGCTAATAATAATGTATTTGACATGAGTGATATCTTTGTCGGCTTTATGAGAACCGTGTAAGATATTTACGATAAATTTGAAACTTACGAACAGTGGAGTCCTTGTATAGCAGTGAGCCATGGAACCGGCAGAGGAAGGATGAAAGTAAACTGAATGCTGTTGAAATGAGATCCCTGAGGCGTATATGTGGTGAAACTATGTATGATCGTGAGAGAAATGTGGAGATCCGCAAATAATGTAAGGCTGATTTAAGCATAATGAGTAAGATTAAGAAGGGGACCCTCAGATGGTTTGGGCAAGTAGAGCGAATGAACGAAGAAAGTAGTGTAAGGAGAATATATGGCAAAATGTGAATGGTGGAAGATGTTGTGGACGCCCGGGGAAGACATGGCAAGATCAAGTGAATCAGATACTTGAGTCGGGCCATGTCAAAAGTCAGAATAAAAGAAGAGTATGTTTGAGACGATGTATGAATGTGAGTGAGGCAAGGAGTGTGTGCCAAGATCGAGTTGTTTGGCGGTCATTCCTCTCAGGAATGAGAAGAACCCCTGCGGAGAAACGGCGTGATGGTTAGTTAGATATTTTACGTTCTTCATAAAACTAGTAATTCACCAGAGTATCACCGGCGCGAACTTGCGGGAAGGCAAATTTGCTCCGTGATGACCGACAAAAGGTAAAAAGCAGTGCTCCTTGCTATCTTTTGACTAAGATATAATGCTATTTCTTTTCGAAAAATGTTTTCACGCTGTCATCGCGCCCCGCTAGAGCAATACAACTCCGCCCCGCTTGCGCCACACACCTCATCCCGTGAATGAGTCCTGTATTCTCACTCTGTCACTCGTTCCCGAGTGATAGAGTGACAAATCCCCACCCGGCCTGCGCCGCGCACCTCCTCCCGTAAATGATTCCTGCCGCCCGGCCCGCGTCGCACACTTCCTTCCGCGTCAACCTCGCCCGAGTGCGAGCGACTCCGGAACTGATTCATAACATTTTGCGGACTCGGAACGAATCAAACGCATTCGGACTCGGAATCTTTGGATTCGTTCCGGCCGGAACGACACACTTCTAGCGGCCACTCAACGGATTTTACGGGAGGAAGAGGGTGGATTTGCTGTTTCTCCGGCCGACATCGTGGAGGCGATAGTTTTACTTTACCTGATACTGGTTTCTTTTAGATGTAAAAATTAGGAGTTAATATAAAATGGTCATGTTCATCTGCAGACCTGGCGCCCGACTTTCCCGAGGTTATTCTCATGTTCAAGGTTAGTGCTCGTGTTTTAACACAAATGTCACATGTCACAGATTATTTCTCACAGATAATTAATTCGTTAGTTTCTCATCATCCAAGAGTTTCCTCTTCAAGGAACCTTGGACCACGACCTGAGTAATATTAAATTGATTATTATAAGAGTCTCTAATTTATTAAACTGCATAGTTCATGTAATTAATCCAATAAATTGATAATTTGATGATGATTGATTGGTTTCATTTCTGCTATAAATTTACAAATAGAAATTGCTAAAACCATTAAATTACAACCTCCCTGCTCAAAATATCAGTATTATTTCCAATGTTTGGTTTAATTAAAATGAAAACTTTCAAGTTCTGTTTGCCGTTTAGGTGATATTTAATATTCTCAAAATCCAGCCCGAGCAAACTCCAAATAATACTGATTCCGTGTATCCCATAATACAATACTCCTGCACTTCAAATGCAAACAAGCTCGTGCGAGCTCCAGACTTACTGTTTAATAGTTTATCTTGCAACATGTCGAAACTATAAGGTACAAGTTAACCTGGGGTAGATACCGGACGGTTATACCGGAGTGGTCGAATAACTATGTAGAGGATAATGTTTTAGTCATCCCGTGGCCTTAAAAGTGGCATAACTTTGTGGTCAGTATTAAAAAAAATCAGAGTGTGCAATTCTCAAGCGGTAGAAGTGAAAACTTCAAAAAACTAAAGTAGACGAGAGTGGGGTGGCTACGAAGCACCGCACAAATGGGAGACTCTTATATTTCAATTAACGCACAAAGAGGAGGCCGATTATACTATCTCATTCTCTCGCAGGCCAAATCCTATAGATGTGTGTGTTCTCTTTTTAGTGTTAAAAATCACAAAGGTGCTAAAGAAGTTTTCACTTCAAAAATACATTATTGTATTGATCAGCAGATTCAATTTGCATTTCATTACACTGACTGAGTAATCGAAAAACCGTCTAGATGCAACAATTTTCAGCTTTCAACATCGTTTTCATCATGTCCAATGAAGCTATTAAAGTTTTCAATTACTACTAAAAAAACACAAAACATCATATTGATTCTTCCTTTTTTCATCACTCTGTAATTCCTACCTATTTAAATCAATATTATTGTAAATCAATACCTACATATTTGTCAAAAACTTTTTGAACTTCTGTGGGATAATTAAATTATCAGTTTGACTTCAGGAGTAGGTATTAGAATGAGACAGCAGCGGTCTAAGGTTTATATCAGAGATGCCACGAATATTCGGCTACTATTCGGTATTCGGCCTATTCGGCAACTTTTTTTACTATTCGGTTTTCGGCCGAATATTGCGAACTATTCGGCAGAATACCGAATAGCAAATCATGAAAAAATGCATAATAAATAACATATTACTCACAAAAATTTCTATTTTTAAAAAAATCAGAACATTTAATACTTAAAATCTATGACTCCAGATACTAATATCTACAGCCTGTATGTCGGACGAATATCTACAGCGTATATGTTGAACTAATATCTACGAACTTCAGAGTGTTGACTAATATCTACAGAGCCAAGGTCGGACGAATATCTATGACGGTCCTAGTGTTGACTAATATCTACAGAGCGTAGGTTGAACTAATATCTACAGAGCGTAGGTTGGACTAATCAGCTAAATGTGTTCAATAGTCCGATATTAGGGATTTTTACATACATACTTACATAAATTAAGTTTTTTAAACTGCATACGCAATATTACGTTATTCCAATATGCTATACATAATTGCAAATCCAACCTCTGCCAGTGCTGTAAATATTCGTCAATGCGCAGGTCCAGGTGTGGTTCTCTCCAGATAGTCTGTAGTCAGGTTGTAGGTCTGAGCTGCCCTTGTTGACTTCCTTCTGTTCCACACCGAGGAACCGTACAATGAGTGATTGAGAGAGGTAGTTTGAGGTTATCCTTGTAGTAAAAAACACTTGTGTTGTGATACTGGATGTTGATTCTGTTTATTCTTGTGAATAATTTTGTACAGAGATTCTGGTCTGAGCACTTGACTGGCAACAATAATTGAGACTAATTAAGTAACAGAAGTGAAAGACGGTTTGATTTAATGCTAAACAAGCAGAGTTTAGACAATCGAGAAGAGAGAATGTTAATAAGAATGAGAATGTAGAATGACAAGCGAAATCAAAACACGCCATTTTATAGACACAAAAGTGAAAGTTTGAATGACATTTTATGGCGATATTTTAGTAAGAGGTGCATAGACGCGAAAGTTTAAGATAAAGGGCTCTACACATCGAGATTAAAGTAAATGATAAGTAAATGGTCAGTGCTACATGAATTTAGATATAAAGTAGGACAATCACAACACACAACATCCAACAGTCAACACTTTGGTTTTCATAGATATTAGTCAGCAGTTTGAGCTGTAGATATTCGTCAACACTTTGGTTCTCATAGATATTAGTCAACAGTTTGAGCTGTAGATATTCGTCAACACTTTGGTTCTCATAGATATTAGTTCGATTTTTTCAGTTTTTGGAATTCCTGTAGATATTAGTAGACGCCTCCAAATCTATCAGTGGTAAGTTTTGTCGAATGAAAACAATGATAGCAAAAAATTGCTCTTTCCTCATAAATATATACCTGCTTCCGAAAACAGCAGCTCATATATACTTCTACCGGGAGATGAAAAATAAAAAAGTTGGAATATTTTAAAAAAATCATCAAGAACGGCTAATTTACATGCTCTAAAGCAGTGATTCCCAAAGTGGTCCAGGTGGACCCCCAGGTGGTCCACGGGAGACTTAACGAGGGTCTACGTTGGCTTGATAAAAAAATTAGGGTTAATCGGCACCGGTGCATAGTCGGGAAACACGTCAAACACGCGTTTGTACACGGTTGACATTAGTCACATGAGAACGGGTCGTTTCTATGACTCGTTCTTGAGTTCAACGGCTCGGCTGTGGAACGATTTGCCAGCCTCTGTGATTCCTCCCTCCTACAACACAGGTCTCTTCAAGACCCGTGTTCACTCCTTCCTTTCCTCAAAAAGACCCTCCACACAGCATCTTCAAAGATGACATAGGCCCTGAGGGAAGTTATTTTCCTCAGGGCCTCCTGTGTGGAGTTAATGAAAATTTATCTGGTTTCGATAGTACAAAAATGTTGACTTGGCTTTACCTATCAATGTGGGCAGATAATCCTATAAAATATGTACCGACATCCTCTTCATGTTCTGAAGAGAACCCCGTACCCATTAATTGTACGGGGTTCTCTTCAGAACATCTGTCAAAAAATCAAACCAAATGATAAGTTCGCAGAGAACAAACAATAAATCTAGTGAACGAATTCAAAAATTCGCCTGAAATCAAAGTGATGCCATATAAAATAGGAGCTATATAAAACAAAAACAAAAAAATTTGTGATTTCAAAAATTTTGTGAATTTAAAATATTATAATTAAAAAAAAAAAAAAAAAAAAACTGCAATATGAAATATTATAATCAATTAGAAATTTGTAAACTTAAATGTACAAATTACTAAAATAAAATTCAAATAAAAAAAAAAAATAAAAAAATAAAAATAAATCAGTGTGGAATTTTATAAAATTAATAGGAACATTTTCGGCGACGGGGCATTTTCATGTAGTGACGTCACGAGCCCAAATAATGGATTTATTTATTTAAAAATAAAAAAAAAACTGTACATTTCTAAAACTTTTTACTAACATTTTCGTAATCTTAGTAAAAAACTCTATCCACAAGATTTTTTCCAAGTCGTTATGAAGTCCATGCAAGTGGCCTATTGTGCGACGAAAATGATGAAGACTTCCAACGATTGCTCTTACATACTAAATAAAGTACGCTGGTTGTTGAAAGGTGCATGTGAGATTTTACTCACAATCAAAAATAGATTTGAAGATATTCTGACGATGGAAATACCACCATGGATTTGATGAAACGGAAGTGGCGAATGTGGTATTACAAGAGGAGCTACTCGAGCTTAGCACCAATGAGGAGCTGAAGGTGAAATTTAAAAAAAGGCTATCAAATATTTTGGTTGTAGACAGAATACCCGAAAATCATCCTGGGCTGCGAAAAAAAATTGATACGAGTAGCGTTTCCCTAAATATAAATAACAGACCGTGTTCAATATTCTTGTGACAATATCCTTCCTATTTTTTTTTCCACGGTCGAGTGTCACCCCCACTTTGAGTGGCACTCCACTCGGGGCGAACCCCCCCCCCCCCCCCCCTCACTATGCCTCTGGGTTGAACATCACAGAACGGGGAGATTTGCGGTTATTCCTTACAAAACTGAAGCCAAATATTGATTATTAATTTGCTGTCAATTCATCAAGCACCTACAATCTACATCCCTCCCATTAAAATTATGAGTATTTTTTTTAATTGTTTATTTGCATTGTTGAAGCTACGGTACGTTATTAATAATTATTTTTCTTCTATTAAGTCTGTAATCATATTATTTTAATAAATAGAATACGAGAAAATATGCTTTTTTCTTTTTATTTTACGACGGCCGGCATAGTCCAGCGGTAAGGCTCTTGACCTGCACTCCGAAGGCCGCGGGATCGAATCCCGGCGCGGCAAATATATTTTATTTGATTAATTTTTGTTATTTCACAATTTATTCATTTAAAATTATATATAGTATATTTGCGGCACGTTCCAGAGTGGAAGATACTCTCAGTAACGCCCTGGTGTAAGACCACCATTCAGAATTGAAACGTTGCTTGAAATGGCTTTAGCCGTGTTTGGTGACCAGATCTGAATAGCCTGGTACTATCCCAACCTTCCTCTTCCCTATCTCCTTCCCCTCCCCACTACCTTCAGCCTCACAACATACCCTAATTGGGGATGCCATAGTCCCACTGGCTCCAGACGAGAGCAGTTGGGACTCTTGTGCGGTATTCATGTAAAAAAAAAAAAAAACCAGCCCGAATTTAGGATAAAATTTCCATCGTTAAATCTAATTTTCACATTTTTGATGAGTTTTGTAAATATGGCAGAAATGTAGCAGCAAGAGGTCCACCGAAACCAGTAAAATTTTGCAAGTGGTCTACGAGAAAAAAGTTTGGGAACATCTGCTCTAAAGTCTAAAGGGATACTTAAAAAAAATTTACGAAACGTATTTTTCAATTTAAGCTGCTTTCTCTTGTTACCTTTAATCTTGGCTAGGCACAGGCTGATAGTGGGTAGCCAAAGTCTCCAGTAAAACTGACAGAAATCAGATTACGTCAGAGTTGTCTAGTTTAGGGATTTACAAAATTCATAAATCGTGGGATACAGAGATGGGCCACAGACGGCACAGACCCAACCCATATACGAGTATATTTGCCTTTATAGATAACTTGTAAAGACATTGACACGACACGTATATTTCTATTAAATTACATAATTAATTATATTAATACTTTGTTATCACACTAAATTTTTAAACATTTGACAAACGAGCCAATTCTCAACATAATATTTGTTTTTGCATTTTTTTATTTCGGCAGGTAACATATTTAAGCAATGTAACATGTAGTCCAGCGTTCTTTGTTAATATTTGTTTAAATGCTTGGGTACGATTAGTCCTTCATTTAACGTAAAACGAGTATTGAGTGTGCTCCAGTCTATGTATGTATATAGGGCGATTCGTATACTGAAATATAATTTTATACCACAGAATTGATCTTAGTGAGAGAATTTTGAGACCCTGTTTAAAGTGTGGAACAATGGCTTTCTTTTGTGTATGAGCTGATAATTTAACTAATGAATTTTGAACTGATTGAACATGATTCAGATTTGTTTTACAGGAAAGTCCCCAAGCTGTAATTCCACACCTTATAACAGATTCAGCTTATGATAATCGAAGTGAACATATAAGTTTAATTCATATAATCTACTAAAAATAGATCTCAGTCGTTTACAGACTTTATTTAACTTGTTTATCTTACGTCGTACGTAAAATCATAGTCTGTGCTTCATAACTTCCCATTATGCATCGTGATATGTCTCAAGACATCGGAAATCGTATTTTATTCCAAAAGTAAAAAGCAGATAATCTCGCGAGACTCGATGCAATATCGTTTCGGCATTGCATCTGAAGCATTCTCTCATATCTACAATAAGGAATTATTTTCCTATTTGCATTCGCAGATCTGCAGACGCCAGCTGCAGTGGCATTTGAGTTCATATCGAAGAATTGAAATTTTGTATGGAGTTTATTCGAAACTGTTTCCTGCTAAAGACGCAGAGCCTTTTGTTGGGATGCCGGAAAAGATTGGTATGTTCAGAAGCTCTTAGCGGGAGAAAACTGAAGCCCGACTTCAATTTACATGAATAGCAGCTTTTTATCATTCCTTGCTTTTGAATACGTAAGTTTGCAGTATCATTTTGGCTATTGTTATGATATAAATAATTTTTTTAATTTTTTATAAGAAAAACTCTCTTTTTATAACTTTTGAAGGTTATTCCCATCAACGTAATATATCATTGAAGAAGAAGATAACAATATCAATCTAAACGAACATATGAAAGAGAACAAGACACAGAAAACAGAAAAAAGAAACGAAAAACGCTATCTGGGATACAAACCAATTCTTAGAATGATTGTTAATAAATAAATAATAAAAAAGGGTAGTTACCCGTAATATGGAAAAATAATCAGTTGAATATTGTTAATTCTAACATTTGAAATATGAGATTGACTATTATGACGGCTTGACAAAAGGTGGCAATAGCAAAATTGGTTAACGCGCACGTTCCGGTTAGACGAAACGTCTGGGTTCGAGGCCCAGTTGCGACCATTGTCTTCTGTTTTCTGTGTCTTGTTCTCTTTCATATTATTGTTATCTTCTTCTTTAATTATACACGGTGTCCGGAAACTCGTAGTACAAGCGGGAAACTGATAAATCTACACCACATTTGGAGTCGATTTGTGATATAACTTTTTTGATTTGAGCTTTCGTTTTCGAGTAAATCGGGTCCGAAGTTAGAATTTTTTTTGTAAAATTTGAAAAAATTGTTCACTAGGGGGTTGATTTCAGCTGTGTAATGTCTTATAAAATGCATCGAAGGGTAAACCGGGCTCAAAAGTTTTTTTAACCCTTTAGTTGCCGAAAAAAAAGAAAAAAAATAATATTAAAATCGAAATGCTCAGATCGAAAAAAATATTTTTTTTCGGTTCTCTACGTGATGAAGATTCACCAGTTTCCCGCTTGTACTACGAGTTTCCGGACACGTTGTATAAATAATTTTGCTTCATTTTTAGGCGCCTTCAATTTAAACTTTACCCGAATGTCAACATTATTTTTTTCCTAATATCTTTTCTTATGGTTATTAGTTATTACGATGTAAAATTAAATTGATGTTATTGTGTTTAATTAGTTATTCAAAACGCCTTATATTTTCTAATTTAGGAGGTGTGCATGGGTACCGCCGCCCCGGAAAACAATCATTGAAAAACCAATACCTTTGCCATAAGTCACCACAAGTACTTTGCTACGTTTGGTGACTTAGCAGGAGTGTCCGGGTTCATTGTGGTTTGTCTAGGTCTTGGCGGCGGAAACATCTGCCCATCTACAGCGTGGCGGGCCAGATCAAGAGAGATTGGTTGAGGGAGGCCTTTTGACCTCTCCATCCTGACTCTGGAAACATCGCCTTGCAACTCAGGAAGGATAGATCACCGATTTCGATTCGACCTCGTTTTCATGAAATGTTTTTTTTTAAACCTGATGAAGGTTCAGGTCGAATCAATGCCGGTTTGTTTTTATGAGATTTATATACTCGACAAAATATTGTATTCAAACTAAGTTATTTATTCTTATTATAATTATGTATACCCCACAAAGTGATTGCCACAAGTGAAAGATTAATGATGTTTTTATAAAATTCTGCTAGTATTTTAATTTATATTATTGTGAAACCTGTTTCGGCGTTCACAGCCAATACAGTTAGATAATGGCTTTGAATGCCGAAACAGTTTTCACAATAAGGAACTCCAGTGAAAAATATTATGGCTTTAAAAATATATGTTCATATAGACCAATAAACGCTGATTCTGAATTTATAAGTTTTATTTGATAATATTAAACGCAGAGTTTTTAAAAAATTTGTAAAAGAGTTGGCATTATTGAAATTTTAGTGGTGACGTCACTGTTCGACGTGTCGTGACGTCACCGTAAAGTCATTGTATGGGAATGTATGATATGACACAAGAGATCGTATTAATTTATTAGTTTATTTACATACTGTTTATAGAGATTTAGTTGTTGTGTTTATTGAAACATTATTTAGGCCTAAATGGTGTTTCAAAAATAAAGGTATCTCTTATTAGTTTATCTCTATTATTGAAAATATTCAAAAACTACTGCACAAAAAAAATAGTAGTGCTACTTGGGAGAATACTTTAAACAACGGAATTCAAAATGGCGGCAGTCGATTCAAAATGGCGGCGGTGATTCCCGA
Source organism: Limnephilus marmoratus (assembly GCA_917880885.1). NCBI lineage: Eukaryota > Metazoa > Arthropoda > Insecta > Trichoptera > Limnephilidae > Limnephilus > Limnephilus marmoratus. The sequence goes on from OU862916.1 coordinate 28,835,982, forward strand.
TCCTACAGTAATTTTTCAGGAGTGATGACGTCACACGATTCACCGTTCATACGGTGGTTTTCGGGGATCTTGAAAAATAAAAACTTTAGACAATTATTTTAACTATTAAATCTAACTCTAAAAATAAAAATGCGGTTATTTAAGTTAGGAGGTCATTATTCATTAAAAAAAATTAAAAAATTGGACTGGAGTTCTCTATTATAAAACTAAAAGATTTGCAGAACAACATTTACTTTTTTTTTTAATATGTATCTACAATTTACTATTTTGTGACTTTACAAAAATATATACATAATTTAAAACCAAAAATTATTGTCGCTATAATCCAAAATCTTTATACTTTAGATTATATAATATTTTTGTTGTGGATGGTATAAAAATAGTGATGTTGAGTTTGTTGATGAAAAGCTGAAGATACTTTTTGTTCTAATTTATCTCATAATGGAATTGTTTTAACATTCCAGTTATTCTGAATTGATGCTGAGTTAGAAATAAAATATATTAAACTGTTTATAAACTGAATGTATCCAATGTCAATTTAGTTTTGTGGAAAATCGGGAGTGTTGCGTCCCATAATAAAATATTGTATCATAAAAAATATCCCCTAACATTCTCACGAATGTTTACGTTTCCACACTCTGATCTCGGTTTGGAGCAAACAGAAAATCTGCGTTTTCATATTTTTTTATTTATAGAAATAATAAAAATTTATCTATGATTAAATCATCATCTGACATCCCGGCCTTTTGATGTCCTGGCCGCCATTGCTGTACTCGGCGGGAAGAAAACATGTTTAGCCAGTCCGCGCGACACGTTTGCGGGGCTAATTGAAGCGCGAAACATAATTCGGTCGTTTTCCGCCAGGGGTGCCATCAATTCCAAATTAAAAAATTTTAAAGTTTCTCATTTTTGTCCAGTATGATGTTCCTAATATTATTCGGGTGTGTGTAAAAAATCGTGGAAAATCTATTGTTGTCTATATTAAGTTAAAATTGATGGAATTCATTAAAATGTATAAATAATAAGGTTTAGTTCGAAATTCAACACTATTTTTTCCAGCGTCAACAGAAAATTGATTATTAACACATCAATGTAGCCTAAATGTTTAGATTGCTATCGGCAGTGGGCGGGAAACTGAAATTCCAGATACCTTGCGGGTAGGTGCTCGCCAACTCGCATTTTTCGAAATGGTATTGAAAATTTTGAATAAATGGAACAAACAACATGGCGTCTTTTCTTATTTTCTTAGTATTAAATTACCGTATTGGTGGTTTTAAAGCACTATAACTCGCGATTAAAATAACGTTGTGATCTAAAAATATTTGAATACATCAACAAATTGCAAAAATCAAGATTGTTCGGATACCATCTAGAACTTACTGTTCAAAGGGTTATTAAACCTTAGAGAACATTTTTCTGTTGATTAATTTTTCATACGCCAGCAAATGAAAAATTACCAGATAGAGCAAAATAAAGGCAGTTTTTCATTTTCTAATTATGTATCAACACATAAAAAATATTCGTACTGAATTCATTTCAAAATAAAAGATTATAATAGAGAACTCCAGTCAAATATTTTATTTTTTTTATGAATAATGACCTTCTAACTTAAATAACTGCGTTTTTGTTTTTATTTTTAGAGTTAGTTTTAATACTTAAAATAATTGTCAAAGTTTTAATTTTTCGAGACCCCCTGGAAATATGATAAATCGTGTGACGTCATCACTCCCGAAAAATTAGTATGGGATTGGGCAATCAGCTGATCTACTGCCGCCATTTTGAAATCCGTTGTTCCGTTGTTCGAAGTATTCTCCCTAGAAGAAGCATTACTTTTTTCATTCATTATTTTTTTTGTGCAGTAGTTTTTCAATATTTTAAATAATAGAGATAAACTAATAGAGATACCTCTATTTTTTATACTGAATTATTTAGGCTTAAATATTGTTTCAATAAACACTACAACTAAATCTCTATATACAGTACGAAATAAAGAATAACATGAAATGTTTTTAATACTGATGGCTTGTGCCAATTGATTTCAATACAATGTGATACAATGACTGGTGACGCGTGACGTCAGCACTAACCATTCAATCGTACCAACTTTACAGTGTATTTTAACGAGACGTTAAAAAATGCACTTTTTAATATTTTTTTACGAACACTACGTTTAATATTATAAAAAAAACTTATACATTCAGAATCAGCGTTTATTGGTCTGTATGAACATATTTTTTTAAAGTCATAATATTTTTTAATGGAGTTCCTTATTGTAAAGCATACAAAGGTAAACACCGAGAAACATCTTAAAAAAACGTATATTAATTGAATGTTCAAAAAAACTACATTTCCATAAACACCAATTAATTAATAAAAATACTCACATTATATAACTAACATTCAAGTATTATACATTTTTCATTTTCAAAATTGGAACTGATAAGTATACCTATAAACATCATAAAAACCAAGTGGGTATCAAAATTATTTTATTTTAAATGTGTATTTCTTTTGTTTCAGTACAGATTCTTTGACGTAATATAAAATATGATTATTAAAGTTTACTATTATTTTTAATTGAGTTTCGCTTACATTGTCTTCATTTATTTAAATATTATTTTTAAAGTTTACTAAGTTGTTTCACAGAATTTTAACAATACATCAAAATTTCAAAGTTAATTTGCAAGTTCTGTGAAAGTACTATCCAAGTTGTTATTATTTCAGTTATGCGAAGCAACTGGCCCCTAATGATATAATATAACTTCAATACTACTTTCAAAGAACTTGAACTGTCAGTGATTTTTCATAGATTTGCGGTTTTGTCCAATGAAATGTCAGAATTGCAATTAATGTATTTTTTTTTTATTTATTCCAGTTTTGTAATTGTGAGTCCCTGCTTACAACCCGTCCCTGTCCTTGGCTCTCGCTCCCCCGTCACGTGACCCACTTCAGTTAGTATTTTTCTCCCCCTCCCACCAACGCTAATCGATAAAGCTCTCTCACTGTTTCGCCTCTGCCATCGACAGCGCGGGAAATATCTGATACCCGCCACCCGCCTACTTAACAACCTGTAAATTCCCGTTTTCAGAGTTGCCAATATTGAAATAATAAAAATACACCAGTGAAATAATGCCGCAACGAGGGGTAAATAAAAATGCGCGTTGGCGAGTACCTACCCGCTAGGTATCTGGAAATTCGGTTTCCCGCCCCCTGCCGATAGCAATCTAAACATTTAGGGCTATATTGATGTGTCAATACTCAATTTTCTGTTAAGGCTGAAATTTTTTTCATAACTTAAAAAAAAACTATAGACAATAATTTGTTCTGACCTTACACCTGTTTTATACCAAAAAATATATTACAATGATATATATGTATTACAGGTACTACTCGAATTGATCCGAGTTTCCAAAGTTACCAATTTAAATGGAAAATAATTTGTTTTAAATTAGCTCTACGTACTACGGCCTCCATGGTCGAGGGGCAAGGCTCTTGACTCGCGATCCGAAGGTGTGGGCAAATAAATTAATATAATTAATTTGTTTTATTTGACAATAAATGAATTAAAAACAATATTTAGTATATTTGCGGCATGTGAGTGGAAGATACTCTCAATAACGCCCTGGTATAAGACCATCATTCAGAATTCAAACGTTGCTTGAAATGGCTTTAGCAATGTTTAGTGACCAGATCTGAATAGCCAAATACTTCCCCACCTTCCTCTCATCCATCTCCTTCGCCTCCCCACTACCTTCAGCCACATAACATACCCCAATCGGGGATGCCATAGTCACACTGGCTCCATACGGGAGCAGCAGACTCCTAAGAAACATTCACATAAAAAAATAGTCGAAAACACACAGGAGGCCATGAGGAAAACAATTTCTCTCGGGGCCTATGTCATCTTTGGAGATACTAAGTAGCGGGTATTTTTAGGGAAAGGAAAAAGAGGAAGTTCTGGGAAGGGAAAATGTATGAGGTGGGGGTATTATTATAATTAATATAATCTCTTTATTAATTATAGCGATTTCCCGGCATGCGTTGCTATGCCACTTAATAAAGAAATTGTTTCTCCTTTCGTGTCCTTTCCCATTCGTCTCGTTCCACTTCCGCCTCCCCTTCCTCTCCCGCGTCCCCTTCCCCTCACGCGTTCCCACTCCACTTTTATCCGCCTTCCCTCTCCCCGCTTCCCTCTCCCGCTTCCCCCGAAACGGGATCCCCCCTCCCGAGTTACCCTTCCCCCTCCCGCATTCCATACATTCAGTCCCGGTACATTCAATTTTCAAACAGCTCGCGTGCTACCTATTGCAATTTGTTTATACAAATTTCATTATACCAGAGCTCATTAGTGTATCTAGAAACCATCGCGGGCATGCACACATCAAATCCCCAAAGTTTCATCGCGATCGGATGAATGGTTAGCAAGGCAAAATTTCATGATGCCAGAACTCACTATTATATATAGAAACCATCGCGGGCATGCGCACATCAAATCCCCAAAGTTTCATCGCAATCGGGTGAATGGTTTAGACATCTCATACATTTATGTATTTACTAAATACCTACTCATCATCATCATCATCACTATTGGCTCTGCAACCCCTGGTGGGTCTTGGCCTCCTCAAGAGTCTTCCTCCACTCATCTCGGTTTTGTGCCAGCTCTCTCCAGTATAGAATCTTTTTTTTTTCTTAAAAGAAAGACAAACATTCCCGGGTTACGAATAACCCAACAATGTTTGAAAATCTTCTACTACCACCACAGAAAGCCGAAAATGTTGCTCGTGTTGTGATGGAGGACTTAGCCAGCCGAGGAATCGAACACGCGACGCTCGGGTGGGACCCAAACGCTATGCCCACTCAACCACTGACCGGTCAGCTCCAAGATAGATATGTCTTTGAGGATGTTGTCGCTCCATCATTAATCTTGGTCTTCCCAGGCTCCTTCGCCCTATTGGTCTTGATTTTAGCAGGGACTTTGGTGCTTGATGCTCGGTCATTCTCAAATAAATACATATATTGATTTATATATTTATAGTTACTATATATTTATAGTTAGGATATTTGGGTAGCTTTTTAGCTAAAAATGTATGTTGGAATTAATAAACATGCAATAAATAATAAATTAGGTTTATGAAACAGATCTCCCTATGAAAAAAAAATTGATTTTGGAATAATTCTCACAATATTTGACCACTGTTGTGAAGTATATGTATATTTCCACCGAAAAAAAATCGAGTCACCTCAAATTAGTGCCTACCTGCCATCCCACATTCTTATTTCGTAAAAAAAAATGGTGTCGTTCATTCCGTTTACGTAATACGGCGAAGTGCCTATAAATTACTTACATTAATACTCTATTTGCCATTACGGCTATAAATACCATTGGCAACATATTCCGCAACCGGAGCACGTTTCTTTTCCAGAAATAGTTTCGTTCGTGGAACTAAGTCTCAGGAAGGTAATATCCCATTTCAATGACTGATTCATGAAAATTCAATTTACCTATACTATTATGTATTCAGGTTACCCGCGTAATAACATTAAAGGTGTACGGCGCTCAGAGAAAAGATTTTACATGTTTCTTTTAAAGTAAGCAAGGTGTCTATTATATCATTGAGAAGAAGATAATATTAATAAATCTAAACGAAGCACAGTGGCGGCGTAAGGGGGGGGCGGAGGGGGCGGTCCGCCCCGGGTACCAAGCACCAAGGGGTGACAACGACGACTCACTCGTACAGCCAAAGAATTCGCACAATAATAATCTCTCTCTAGACGTCTATACAAACACATCAACAAATAACAACCTACTCTTGTATCTAGGTACCTACAAACTAATATATCAAATTTTGAAACGTATCGCAACTATATTTTAATTTTTTTTCGAATAGAATTTCTAATTCCCTAAGAATGAATTCATGTTGCGCTTGGTCTGATCTTATACCGCGCGTAACATCGAGCGCGATGGGAAATATTAATGAAAAATGTAGACGTGTCCGTTAAACGACTATCAGAGACAATATGGAGTGCTTGGAAATGCTTAGAAACTTGTAAGCCACCAACATTTCTGTCCAAGAAGTAGTTTAATGGACTACATTGGAGTTTTTCAAATTCATTGTAAAATGGGGCTATTCTGAGTTTAGCGCTATGTCTTAAGACTCGATTACATTAAGCGAGTTTACAAGCTACTAGCCAGCATATTCACTATCTGCTAGTAAACTTCTTCAGTGTAAAAATCTGCTCACTGAGCGAGTTCACTAGCAGTTAGTGAATACGCCGGCTAGTAGCTTGTAAACTCGCTCAATGTAATCGAGGCTTGAGATTTGTTTAACAATAAGTGTTTTGGTGGCTCATAATATGAGAAGATTCATATTATGAAAGAACCTTTTCAGAATTAAAATTATTAAAATCTTACTTAAGGTCCACAATGAGCCGAGCGCGACTAACCAATCTTTCGATTTTTTCAATTGAAAGAGAGACGGAAATAAAATTTGATAATGTGATCGAATATAAAGTATCGAATGTAAAATAAAGTCTCGTAATCTTGTTATGTTCAATTTGGGTGGCGGGAACGGATACCGCCGCCCCGGGAACCTTTATTGGATAACCATCAACTCTGCCATAGGTCACCCCAAGTGGTTCGCTACGTTATTTGGTGATTTAGCAGGGGTGCCCGGGTTCATGGGATGAGGTGTGTTTAGGTCTGATGACCAGGACACACTGAGCCCCAGAATCTTACCCACCCCTTAAACCCTTTTCCTTCCCAGAACCCTCCTCTCCTTCTTTTTCCTAAAAAACCCTCTATACAGCATCCCCAAAGATGACATAGGCCCTCAGGGAAATTACTTTCCTCAGGGCCTCCTGTGTGGAGCTCATGTAAAAGTATTTGGTATTTTATTTTAAGTAGGGGTGCTCAATACAAAAGCGCCCCGGGTGCCAATCTACCCTACGCCGCCACTGACGAAGCATAAACAGAACAAGACACAGAAAAATAGATAATGTTATGTTTTTAAAATATTTTTACTGTCTTATTTGTATCAAAGTGAATTTTGAATGTTGACGAGAAAACAAAGAAAATTACAGAGAGTTTAAAAAAATATCGAGTGCAGTTCACACGCGATAGAGTGAAACCTTCACCCACACAATCTCAACCAATGTGAGCCTTGAATAGTGAATGGTATTTATGTTGTGATTGTGTAGAGTGGATTAATATGTTTGTGTAAAAATATGATTGGCGAAGGACCTTGATTTTGTGTTACTATCACTGCTTAAAAATGATAAAAATACATGTTGCATAGAAAGGAGAGGACTCACCGGAAAAGGATAATAACTTATAGGCTGGCAATGCACTTGTATGCTCTTTTCCCATCCAACAGGAACAAAACGGTGATAGTCGTGAGGTTCATTTATTTTATAATACACAGCGGAGTTATTTATATTGGCCGATACACGGCGGGGCACAATGGTTGTCTCGCGGCGGGTTTTTATTACAGACTGAATTAAGATTGTGGGTAGGCGATTGGGATAGGTAGGAAAAGGAACTTGCAACAATAATTAATACCAATTCCAATCAGTGACAGTATGTATGCGTGCTATGTAGGTATGTGTATGGGCGTAACCAAATAGTGAGCTTATAATCAAAGCGGCCAGAACGCGACGTTTCGTAGGTACCGTACGTAGGTAAGGTTTCATTCTTTCTCATTCTCTAGCAGGCTAAATCCTATAGATGTATGTGTTTGCCTCTTTTTAGTGTCACTCGTTTCCGTTTCATCGAGTTTCAAATCACAACGGTGCTAAAAATATTTCACTTTATTACCATATAAGTAAAATACATCGTATAAACTTGTGGTCCCTTTTTCATTAATAACGGCAGGTAGGCTAAAGTCGGACATAATGCTGTTTCTCAGAAATGTTTCACCAGGAAAAGGGAACGAAGTTTTCGTTTATCTGCCGATAGTGTACTTATTAGTGCATTTAGTTCGCAAGATTTAAATTTTCACCATTTTTAATCTTGTTAATTTAATGTAGAAAAATTGCTTCTTAGAATCATGATTATGTGATGCCTCAAAAACTCTCAAACGGTGAGCTCTGGCGTAATGAAAATTGAAAAGTTAACGGTTTTTCTTGTGACTAGAATTTCTATTGGAATCGTCATCCTCCATCCATCAAGTACTTATTATTATTATTATGAATACCGTTGTAACGTGTGGAAGATTTAAAGTTTATTTTCTGATTCAGATCATTGTACAAAAAATATGTAATTTTAATAGTTTCTTACACAATTATTGATTTGAAAAACCGCACATTCTGAAATGGTTTCTACCGTTAGGCTTCTACGTCATTATGACATAGAAAATGCCAATGTCTGGTAAATCGTCTGTCACCAACGTTGCCCGGCGTGACGTCATCCCCGCCGAACTCACGAATAAAAGCGAACATGTTACTTTTTGTCGGCAAATCGAAAATGGCAAATTTTAAATCGTTGTAGAAAATTTATTCGGCAACATAAAAATATCTTCATAAAGTTAACTTCTTAAGGGCCTTTAACCAGCCAGCGGCCGAGAATCCAAATTTCGTCGAAAGATGTTCTTACGATCGTACAGGGCGGTTCAAATGAGAAAGATTAATTATTCTCCATACCAGCTTTTTAAAATTTTAACTCAATACCGATTTTATTTCATTCAAAATTTGCTTTAATTTATACCTACATCCAAAAATCCTTAAAGGCGGGATGATAAAACTAAAAAAATTATGTACTTTTGTATTTATTTTTTGATCATAAGTATGTATTTATAATTTTTCAATATGTAAGCAAAATAAGAATGTAAAATAAATCTAAAGTATATTAGTTTGTAAGACCGTAAATAAATAGACAAACTGAAGTGTTTTCGTCACAAAACACGTGCGCGGATCTTTTCAAAATTTAAAACATACCTTTACTAGATACAAGAACAATCTTTCGAGATCAATTTATAACTTTTTGTGGAAAAGAGTAAATACGTCTAAAATTTGATTTAAAAATTGCATATTTTCGGTTTTCTCTGGTTATTCCCGCTTAAGTTTTTTCTTCGAGAACTAAAAAATATTAAGATACCCTATTGCTCCAATACCAGGGTCGAGGCGGTTAAGAACAGTTGGAACTCTTGTGCAATAATCCTAAAAACAAAAACATAGAACTGCGGCGTTCAAAACCGGGTCACGGCAATAACCCTTTCATAATAGGTATTTTTCCGCGCACAATTTTCGAATGCGTATAATTTTGCAATTAATTATTATTTCGTCGCAATTAATATTAAGTTATCGTTCTGTACTCGGGGGGAAATTGTTGATAACATTATAACCATTAAACTAGTTATCGTTTTACTCGGCTAATTTTATAGGCCGGAAAAGCAATATTAGTCATAACCCAATTAAGTTTCCCTGGCTTAAATATTCACTCACAGCCGAATAAAACATTTTTATCTTTCCTTCCTACCCTATTAAACCTCATACCGTAGTTACGTGGCAGGAGAGGAAGTAGAAACTCGCTATATATGAAAACGTGTCGGTTGAATCACAGAATCGCAAGAGAAACTTTTCATCTACGTGTGTTGTTTATTATGGTATGAACCAGAAAGCTCAAAGCTAAATAAAGTAGGTGGCACCGGAGTAGAACTTGCGATAGTGAGTGTCAGAATGTTAATATTTACCCTCCCTTGTAAATAGATTCGTTTCTCTTTCTATTTGTGTGAATTATGTGCGATTAGTTGACAAAATGATACCAAATGAAACTGTATAGTGTTAAGTGTCTAAACCAAGTAAGCGTTAAAATGGTAAAGAAAAGAAAATGGAAAATGGTTTCCTTCCTTCTTACTTTCGACATCAACATATAGTCAAAAATATTAAGTCTGTGCGTCCTACGAATCTCTGGTTCAACGTAATCAAATTTACTTTGACTGTGAGTGCTTTTTTTCAAAATGAAACAGGTTGTATGATAAGTGATAAAATACCTACTTACAATATATTTTTTTAAAAGAAAACTATTTTATTAAAATGAAAACAAATTACTTTGTGTAACACATAACAACACTATATAATCTACTTGCTGGTCCACGGCATGCGTTGCATTGCCAAATACATTGTTTCTCCCTGAATCACCATTCCCGTGCGTCCCAGTTCCCCTCGTTCGGAGTTTCGGAGCCTATTCAATGCAAACAAACAATCAAATCTTTCCTCTTTATAATATTAGCATAGATATTATTGGCATGTTTCAAAAACAAAGTTTTCTTAGTCTTGATAAGAGATTAATATAAAAATAACAAAAGACAAACGGCTGGCTAAGTCCTCCATCACAACACAAGCAACATTTTCGGCTTTCTGTGGTGGTAGTAGGAGATTTTCAAACATTGTTGGGTTATTCGTAACCCGGGAATGTTTGTCTTTCTTTTTTAAAAAGTTAAAGTTAGTTATATAAATTGAAACGTTGGTAAAGAACACGGTTAAATGGTGAATTCCATATAGGTACCCACACTGACAAAATATATGACAAAAATATTAGTGCTGTTAAATTTAATGGTGAACTGATACTTCTAAAGTATTAACTTTGTATGGTTGGTACATTTGTTCCGTAATACAGATTCGTTTGAAAATCAGAGCGAGAAGTAAGTATAAGTAGGTCCATCCATAAGAAGTTAAACCGCTTCTCGCTGGCCGAACGTGCAATGAAATAAACCCTCAAACGCCCAACTTTTCATCCCGCTCGTCCATTGCAACACCATTCAAATGTGCATTTCTTCCGACCAAAACAGGTTATGTAAGTTCCCGAACCGAAATCTCCATTTTCACGTTCAAGACATAAATATTCATCGGCCTGGAGCTCGCTCAGGGCCCAGATGCAGTACAGTAGACTGCTCGACTCTGTATACTCGGTAGACCTGTAGACTGTAGACCTAACTGTAGATTCGCATAGTTCAGGAACAAAACCCTTTCCGCTCTACTCTGGCAGAGCGAAGGTAGAATCCACTCCTGCAGCAGTGTTTTATGCAAGAAAATTACAGAGAATGCATTTTTTATCTGTCTTGCATTTTTACTCGCGAATGCGATGTTTGGTGTCTAAATGGTGTGTGTGAAATTGTCTCTGCAAATAAGTTTTTCGTGGAAACACTCACAAACTGAGTTAAAAAAAACATTGAACATTATATTTATAGTATACTATATAATTCCCGCCATGCGTTGCTACGCCATTTAATAAAGAAATTGTTTCTCCCTGCGTGTCCTTTCCCATTCGTCCCGTTTTCCTTCCGCCTCCCCTTCCTCTCCCGCATCACCTTTCCCCTCTCGCATTCCCACACCGCCTTCCCTCACCCCACTCCCCTTGTCCACTTCCCCCCTACCGCAAACCCTCCTCCCGAGCTCCCCCCTCCCGTATTCCATTCATTCAGTCCCGGTGCATTCAGTTTTCAAACAGCTCGCGTGCCACCTATTGCAATTTTTTTATTCAAATTTCATAATGCCAGAGCTCACCAGTAGTTTTATACAAACCTTGTCCTGACCATAACGAACACAACAAAAAAAGAATTATCCAATTTGGTGCAGTCGTTCGGAAGTTATGCGCGTACATACATTTCGGCGATTCATTTTTATTTATATATATAGATATATATATATAGATATATAGATAGAAGATAGATAGAAGATAGATAGATAGATAGATATATAGATAGAAGATAGATAGATAGATTATATGTTACTCGGTTTTGTGAGTAAAATATGGATATTCATTTGAAATTAGAAGAAGAACCCGAAATAAAAGACCCAAATGTAAGTTTATATTATTATCTTAGTAGGTAATGCTGTTGGCATAATTATATGTCAACATCATTACCTTATTGATTTAGGTAATGAAAGAATTTTTTAAAGCTCGAAAAACTCACGATGTGGAGAATATGTCAACTCATTGAGAGCCAAAATATTTGCGTCGACATAGATATTTCAGATGGAAGAGCTGTGCAAATTCTATGACGCCAGAGCTCACCGTTCGAGAGTATTATTTGCTGCTTCAGATTTAAATTTTGTTGCTGAAATTATACTTATGTTGTTATTTTAGGGGTATAATCTATTTATTTGCCTTAACCGATTTTTCCGTAATTAAATAATAGTGTTCTCTTAATATTATCTTAAGTGAGAGTATTATTAGAGCGTGGAGTGTATCGGGAACATCTCCTATCCTTATCCTATAATCCCCTTCTTCTCCCCCTTACCTAAAATTAATTTAAGGCACAATAAAACTCCTTATCCAAGGAAAAAAAATTACACAAGACACTTTTTTGGCTTGACTTTAGTTGTCTTAATACTTAACATGTTCGGAAAGTAAGTGTACTGTGACCATAACGGGCGGTGGTTTTTAGTTTTTTGAGGCTTGGCAACACTGAGTGGTAGAGGGGGGTCTCCTGACCAGAACTTTTATTCACGGAAGGAATAACACCTATAAGAAAAAAGGTGAGGATTCTATTGTGACTGGAGATGATAGTGGGTGACTCATTACATGCGTGGGAAAAAAATAAACGTCAAAGTGGCGTCACACCAATTCTCCATTTGTCAAAAAATTGAAAACCACAATTTTGGGTAAAAAAAATCATGGCCTCAGTGTTTTGGGACCGAAAAGGCATCATTTTGGTCGAATTTCGGCCTCAGGTTGAGACCATCAATGCACAACAATATTGTGTACCCTGGAAAAACTCAAAAGAAGGATTCAAAATAAAAGGAGGCGAATGCTGACCAGAGAAGCGTGCTTTTTTCATGAAAACGTCCGTCCTCACACATCCTTAGCCACCAATACGATCAAGGACTCATTTGATTGGGATGTTTTGAACCACTCCCAGTAATCCGCTGACTTAGCGTCTTCAGATTATCATCTTTTCGGTGACCCGACAATTCGTCCTGCGACAATTCATCCGGCGACAGTTCATCCTGCGACAGTTCATCCGGCCGACAGTTCATCCTGCCGACAGTTCATCCTGCCGACAGTTCATCCCGCCGACAATTCATCCGGCGACAATTCATCCTGCCTGATCATTTAGAAGATTTTTATTAAGTAAGTATGCAAAGAGGATATACGGCCGTACAACCAAAATCGATGTACTTATATCTGAAGGCATCTTGAGTGGAAATCCGCTGTAAAAATATTTTTACTAACAATAATTTCGACTCTCCGAAGAAGCATGCGTGAATAACAAAATACGACATACTTATGGGTTAGGTTAGTTTAGGTTAGGTTAGGTTAGGTTAGGTTAGATTAGGTTAGGTTAGGTTAGGTTAGGTTGAATTGTCAGGATGAATTGTCGCCGGATGAATTGTCGGCGGGATGAACTGTCGGCAGGATGAACTCTCGGCAGGATGAACTGCGGCCGGATGAACTGTCGCAGGATGAACTGTCGCCGGATGAATTGTCGCAGGATGAACTGTCATGGAACCCATCTTTTCACCTTCCTGAAGGGCATGTATGGATGAAAATAAATTTTCAACCGACGAGCAGATGCAGAAAGTGGTCCCGAAGTGGGTGAAGGCGCTGGCGGGATAATTCTTCGAGGAGGGCATAAAGAAACTTGTACCACGGCTCACCACATGCATTGAACCGATTGGAACAAGTTAGTCAACAAGTGTATCAAAAATATCTTGTTATTCTTTTCTAATATACTTAAAAAAAAAAAAATCAGTACACTTACTCTCTGAACATGCCGCGTACATGTATTATATGTACCTATAAGCTGCATATTTCTTACAAATGAATACATAAATTGCGATATTTTATTCATCATTATTATATATTTTCTTCATACTTACAAAAGTTTTTAATTACTTCTTGTGAATTAGGTTAACTTCTGTTTGAAAAGTAGGGTGGATTTGTCACATTTATATTACAGGTAGGTATATCCCTCCTTTCGATGAAGTTATTGGAGAAAATTTACAAGAAACCTACGTAGAAGAACCAATCTTTTACAGATTTTCAATCCTGCCAAATGGGTGGGTTCGCCTATAAATAATTCACAAAATAAAATATTCCGCCTTGACCTACGTGACACCTTTTACATAATAAAATACTTCTTTTGTTTTCCAGAAAAAAACTAGTGGCACCTGCTTCACTGTACCCGAATGATCATCAAGAGAGTTAGAAATTGTACCTATTCGATACTGACGTAAATCCCCGAGCAATATCTTCAGTCAAGCCGACAGGTAAACGTAAAAAACTCGGAACTTTTGAAAAACTGGCCACTGTTTGAAGCTCTTGGGAAAAGCAATGGGAAACTGAATGTAGATTTTTCAGGATGAAAAATGGTTTTCTTTCTCTTTTGTTCTCGTGCCTACCACTGTACATCTATAATTCTGTACATTATGCAATATGTAAAGTGTTTTTTTTTTAACATGGACACTGTGGTGCCAGCCTTGTGCTATTATGCAGTTGCACTTAATTCCTATTTTTATTTGATCTCCCAACTGTTTGCCCCTCAAATTATAATTTTTGTTCATTATTTACCAATTTCATACGTAAAATGGACTTCAAAAATACGAATTTATTTAGTGTCGATTTTTAGTATTTACACGCTGGTATGTACAGTATTTAGACAAATACTTGATGCAGTTGAATGAAATTATGTTTTATACTTTTGTTATTCGGTAGTACATCCTCTCTGCACATCCCTTCAGCACAGTCAGTTATATTCTATGTAAGTAGGTAAGTCGTATTTTCCCTAAGCCGACTGCGCATCGTATATTACTATTTTTTTTACATTAGCTCCACACAGGATGCCCTGCGGAAAATCATTTCCCTCAGGGCCTATGTCATCTTAGGTGATGCTGTGTGGAGGGTCATTTTAAGGAAGGGAAGGATAGGAAGTTCTGGGAAGGAAAAAGGTAGGAGGGGTGGGGAGGAATCTGAGGGTTAGTGTGTATAGGATTGACGGTCGTATGTATGAATCCATTCCTCCAACTGCGGTGCAAAGGCGATGGGTCGAGAAAATCTGGCTGGAAAGGCCAAAAGGCCTCTCTCGCCCAGTCTCTCTCGATCCGGCCTGCCTCGCAGCAGGTGAGCAGACGCAAATTGAAAAATTACGTCGGGGGGGGGGCAACTGTCGTGGGATCAGCTGTCACGGAATCTTGCAATATGCATGATGTGCTCTACACAATCAAGAAATTAAACATAACCATAAGTGCGCATTATAATTATGATATTATTGACTGAGCGTAGCGAAGTTCTGTTTTAACTCGACTGTAATTATCTTGAAATTTGTTTCTATTTCCGGTTCAATATGGTGGCCATGTTGGATACTACCTTTTTATACCGCTAAATTTCGCATGAGCGTGGATCATTGCGTACGGTCTGTGTAATAAAAATAATCAATATTATGATACCGACCTGCCTGAAGAAAGTTTCAAAAATGAACTGTCACTGAGATAAAGATGTTTCTTTGGACAAATTACAAAAATCATTATTTTTATGACAATGCAACTCATGTATTTTTTTTTTCATGTGTACAATTTATCACTCTGTTAATTTAGCATATTCTTTAAAACTTGCTTTAGAACAAACTATTCATGTTTATATTAAATAAAAATTTTAACATTGTCATACACGATAATACTAAAATTCATAGCCAAAATTATTGCAAATCAAAATGTACAATATTAAAAACAACAAACAAAATTAAATATCTCGGAGTAATTATCGATAAAAATCTGAAATGGAAGGAACAAATATGTCAGGTAGTAAACAAAATCAGAAAATTAATATATATATTTTTAAGAATTAGAAATTTTCTGTCGATCATAAATCTATATTTAATCTACTATGCCTTAGTTCAATCCACTTTACAATACGGTATTTAAATCTTCTTCCAATAGAAATTATACAAAGAACAATTATTAAAATTATATTAAAAAAATCCTGGGACTACCCAACAGAACGCCTGTTTGAAGAATTTCAAGTACCAACATTTAAAGATTTATATATTAAAAATTCATTAATTCAAATTACAAAAGAAAAAGATAAATATCCATTTTTAAATGAAAACAGAACTCGACTTAAAAATGTTTTTCTATGCCCAAAACTAAATATGTCTTTTGCACAGCATCAGGGAAGAACTTTTTTCAATCGTCTACCAGAAGAAATCAGAAGCATAATGATAAAACCCGAATACTGCTCTCTGTCAAGAGACATTTTAAAAATATTCTTAAGAAAAAAACTACTGTCAATTAATCTTACAAATATCCTATGTTTTTCATAACATTCTTTCTTTTTTTTAAATACACACCATTATCAAAATAAATACTGCAGCTCACATACATTTATGTACAATAAATTATTTAAATACTAACTTATAACTAATAACTAATAGCATTTATGTACCCTTCCATACACAAGCAAGTGCTTTTAATGGAAGGGTAGTAAAAAAAACCTGAGATGTAAAATTATCATGTAAATACCATGTAAACCTTATTATTAAAAATAAAAATTAATATAAAAAATTATTTATAACAATATCAACAAACACATTCTACTATTTCTATTTTCATAGAACCTTAAGCATTTCTGTTTTACTCTTATTATACTTAAACTTATTGAACTCCTTTGTACAACCTTACATGATAATGAAACTACATTAACACTACCTAAATACTAATGTTCAGTTTATTATGTTATATACTATACGCTTATTATTATACTCCTGAACAACTTATGTAAAAGCCTTCAAAAGCATGAATAAATAAATAAATTCCCCATACGAAATTTAAAACACGTAACATAAAATAAAAAGTACGGTTCATAATTAAGTAGATAGGTAGATAGGACATTTGATTATCTACTTACAAATCTTATGATTTTAGGGGAAATTTTGGTTTTATTTTTTGGTAAGAGATGTTGTGTGGGTAGGATTTCGTATAATGGCGTCCGCTGACTCTGTTCAGCGATCCGCGTGGTAGTATACTTACTTCGCTACTCTTCTTTATCTGACTCCACTGGGTTACCAAATGTACCGTGATGTTAATTGAAAGAAATATTTTAATACTGAAGTTAAGATTTATTTAAGTTTAGTAAAACACGACAAGTATTAAATTAGACGATTTATAAGGAACGACACTCTAGCACACAGCCGCACGTCGGGTCGTCGAAAAACGAATGAATTTCGGTATCTTTCTCGAACCGAAAGAATGCAAGTTGGCGTCAGCTGAATTGCCCGCGTATAAAGTACAATTATGTGGCTGTTGAGGATCGTTCTCTACAATTTGTTAAATAAGAGAAAATTAGAAATTACATTTTTGGACGCGAAGTCTACAACACTTTTCACCGAACTACAAGTTTTGGTACAGACCAACTAATTCTTTATGATTTCTATTAGGTATCTCAGAACCCTTGATTGAATAAAGCACGCTGTTTTTGCCGTGCGGCGAGCCCCATTGCTATAATAATTGGCAATGGGGCTCGTAATAAAGAGTTCATAATAATGCATAATTATTATGAACTTTCACGTATTTAGGCTAATAAATCATAACGTTGGATTCCTGATTATGGTTCCTATTGACGTCGAATCACCGGTCAGCTATTTTACCATGTTTAAGTCGCGGTACGTGCTTGGTAGACGTGAAACGAAAATATCCGAGGACAAGTTCTTGTTCGGTTGCAAAATAAAAAATTTTATTTTATTTTATTATACAGTATCTTCAAAGGCAATTTGGGAGGCAAGTATGGGTACCGCCGCTCCGGGAACCATTAGTTCGATAACCAGCACCTCTGCCATACTCTGTTGTAATTAATATTCACGGTAAAATTTCAATTAACGCTAGTATAACAAATACATTTCAGGATATATTTCAGGAATGGCAATATTGGCTCCATGTAAAATTAAAGATGGTTTTACTTAATCAGTTTAAAAATAAGAAATAAGGTTAAAGCAATTTCTAAACTAACCAACTGTTGTGATGAGATTTTTAAAAATAAATATTCATACATTGTTTTTGAAAACCCGTTTCCGGAATCCCGAAAATTGTTTACACGCCAAAAATACACGTGTGGCTTCGTTTGACTAGGTTAAAGGTTTATGGACTATTTTTTTCCGAGGCTACAATTTCAGGATCCGTGAAATTTGATATTCTAGAACAATTCCTTAAACCTCGACCTCCCTGTGATATTATTTTTGGCTTGGTAATCATTCAGTAGGATGGAACATGATGTTATTTTATAGCAATTGTTCGCGATTATCTCAACACCAGATTTTCTGCTCATTACATTAACAGCGGAAAACGTTAATAAAGTTATGTTGGGAAGTATGATCACCCGATATAACACTTTAGGATTTATTGCGGGGATATTCATCAAGTCTATCACTGTATATTTAAGGGTAAAAAATTATTCAATAAATTACCCCTAGATCTACGATTAGAAGAAAACTACGACAAAAAAAAATATTTTTTTAATTCTCTAGTAACACTTCACAACTTTTCTTATTGTTTAGATATAATATTTTGTTTATAATTCCTTTGTAACATTTATAACAAGCTGTAACCGGAATGCCTTAATTTGGAGTAGGTAGGCACCTACCCTACATGGAGTATTTCAATGAGTGATCCCAGATGGGGCTACATTTCTGAAAATAGCCTTGATAATGATCTCGCAGATTAACAGTTTAGTGTCGAGATTAGGTACTGTAGCTATTAAACCCATAACACTTGAAATCATCGTGTGTTCCACGAAACGGCTAATCGCTTTGATCTCTGAATAATGAGACACTTTGATGGCGACCAATAGAAAGGTACCTATACTATACTAATAGTTCCAGAGAGAGGTCGTACGTGATGTCATCATTCTAGTATTTTCAATCTTTTGCGTTATCATACAAGACGAAGTGAGAAGGAAGTTTTTTTTGGTCAGCATTTTAGGAAGACCATCGAAGACGTCTCTGACGACCTCTCTCTGGGGCCACTATAACTACCTAACTGTTAAATAAGGCCCATACCTATAATTATTTTTTATTCCATTATCGTTTCAGAGAGGAAGATACTATCAGTATCGCCCTGGTGTAAGACCACCATTCAGAATTAAAACGTTGCTTGAAAATGGCTTTAGCCGTGTTTGGTGACCAGATCTGAATAGCCAGGTACTTCCCAACCTTCCTCTTCCCCACCTCCTTCCCATCCCCTATACCTTCAGCCTCACAACATACCCAATTGGGGATGCCATAGTCTCACTGGCTCCAGACGGGAGCAGTTGAGATTCTTGTGCGGTATTCACTGTTAAAAAAAAAAAAAATCGTTATGTGAACGCAAAATACAATGTATTTTCTGCCTATCTATATATATATATATATATAAAAATCTAAAAATGTTTGTATGTCCGCTATGCGTTGCTAAACCATTCATCCGATTGCGATGAAACTTTTGGGATTTGATGTGTGCATGCCCGCGATGGTTTCTGTGTAAAATAGTGATCTCTGGCATCATGAAATTACGCATTGCTAAACCGTTCATCCGATTGCAATGAAAGTTTGGGAATTTGTGTGCAATATTGTGCAAGCCCGCGATTGTTTCTGTATACAATAGTGAGCTCTGGCATCATGAAATTACGCGTTGCTAAACCGATCATTCGATTGCGATGAAACTTTTGGGATTTGATGTGTGCATGCCCGCGATGGTTTCTGTATACGCATGCCGGGAACTGCAAACCCAGAAGCTAGCATATTTTGATTTTTATATATATATCTATAGATTTCCCCCTAAAACCATGAGAGCGAAGCCGCGGGTAAAAGCTAGTTGAATATAAAACTGCAAGTTTTATATATATATAAATTGTATTGTAAGTACTGTGTATACCCCACCCCAACCTAACCTAACTTAACAAAGCCTAACCCAACAGCGTTCCTCTATTAAGTATTGCGCATCGACGCATTTATCTAAAAGACAGGTTACAATGTAGCTCTCAGACAAGACCAGGGGGTCAAGCAAAGATATTGAAATATAAGTAGATGTGCTATCTGCTGTTTTTACTATGTGGGTCTGCGCTTTCGGGTGTCGCCGATATTGTTTACCAATTAACAAATAAACTAAAAGAACAAATAATTAACGAATAAACCAAACGAACGTTAAAGTAAATGAACGAATTCTTTCCTTATTCAAAATATATTGTTAACCAATATTAATGCACATTTTCAAAAAATCAACGAAATGAACAAATTCTTTTTGTATGAAAACTACGCTAATTAGCGCGTAGTCCGGCTACAGTTTCGCGGACACCATAGCATATCTGGGTCAAGCATATAGAAATCGATAACTTTACAATAGGATCGGTAGGCGTAACTCCGACGATTTTATATCGATATACCGAGCATGGTTTCACTGTTGATAGCCGAACCGATATTGACAGGGGAATAAATAATAAATCGTTATCCACTAACACTGGAGAACCTGTCTACGAACTCACATCCCGCACGTCAAAAGTCAAACAACAATTGCATAAAAATATAAATAAATTAGCAATGTTAAATTGAAGTACTAACCTAAATATGCATTGACACTTCGCATTTACTTTTTAACAACAAATGGGGGTTAATTAGTTAATGAGGTTTTAATTCATATTTCAACCATTTTCTTTTCTCAACGATAGAATGAAATAAACTGGTTGCGTATTAGATGATGAAGCCATTGTAAATAATGCAAAATCACACAAAATCATATGTTTTTATTTTTAAATTTGATCGCTTAGAAGTACCTATTATTGATGCTTCGATTAAATACTGCGTGTAGAAGATACCTTGGCCCTTAAAAATATCGGTCATTTTTTTTATAAGTCTTTATATAAGCCTATAAAAAAATAAAGTATAAGGTCTATAAAAAATACTTTCAAGTCCAAACTCTCCTATTTATAAACCCCTTTTCGGATATGGTTTTATTGTTTAATGTAGGAAATTCAGTTTCTTTTATAATAATCGCAAAAAAAAATGATTTTTACGCCCGAAGTTCACAAAATAAAATAAAATATGCATTTTCGCGTTGTTATTTGACAATACGGCCGGCAGTAGACGAATTTGGATTTACAAATTGAACTCTATGTCGTCCACCGAAGGGCTACATAACTAGTCACGTCCGTTTTTTATCAGTTCGCCCCCGAACGGAGCGAGAAACGGACGCTAGGCTCCACATCGCTTTCAATTTTAAAATTCTGTTTTATTACAATAAACAATGCGTAAAAAATGAGTTAATGTTTTTTATAGGCCTTTACGAAATCAACCTGTAAAAAAAATTCTTAAATACCTTTTCCAACCTTTCCAAAAGCTATTTCTCAAGTATTTTTAAACTCCTCCCATAAAAGGGGGTGAATTCCGATTTCGATTTTTTCCTGGACTATTGGATCGCCTTAAGTCTATGGATTGCGTATACGACTTCGTTAGTTCAATATGTTCCTTAAATAAGCCAGTCATTTTGCACGAACCGCATTATTAAAAAAATTGTGTATATTGTTAGTTAACCGAAACTTATCTGATACTACGGAGACTGCGCTAAAATGTATCAATCGTCAGTCGGGATATCTATTAACAATCGTAGACCGTGCTCGCAAATATTGATACCTGCCATAGATGACGGATTTGGTAAATATCGTATTGATATACGGTTTTATCTGTCGTCCATGCTAGACTTCCATATAGGTGCTTCAGCAGGTAACGAACTCGCGAGCTAGCGACTAAGAATGTATACGTAGACCTTCACCGATTGCAAATTAAAAACAATTGGTTTTACCTTAAAATTCTAGACCTTAAAAAACTACGCTAATTTCTTTTATCACATAACTACCCAGTTTCTTCTTTACACTAAAGAAATATGTTGTCATTATTTTTTTAAATGTCCTTAGTTTGCTGAAATTCAACTGGTCGTAAGATAATTTTGTCTTGAATGCAAACAGAAAGCTCACGGCATAAAGTATGCACAACGAACTTCACCCATCGCGTCGCTTTGAGCTACGGAAGCCTATGGAGCTTCCCTTTGAGAAGACTTGATATCATGACATTATTGCTCGTAGATTCGCAGATAGCATTCATTCGAATGTATGAACGCTTCTGTCTTTGTAAAGGGAACACTTTATGCGGGCATTTTATTAAAGTGTTCGTTTTCGTGGAAACTAAAACTACGTTAAGAACTGAAACGAAAAGAAACAGAAGAACGTGTTAGAAAAAAGCATGTTCGTGTTTTGTTTTCAAGATTGAGGGGACTTAATATACAGGTGTTACGAGATGTACTTGACTTTCTTTTACCAGTCAATCATGGGGTTATTTAGAGTAAAAAATTTTGAAGACATTTTGGTCTCCGGTGACTTTATAGTTTTTTTTGTGTGGATTTTTTTGCAGATGAAAACATAAATAATAATCAATTGGAATTGGACAAGAGGGTAGGGGTAAGGATTGAAAAAACACTTGACTTAGTGACCAGTGACCAGTAGGTTCCACCTTGGTGGAAGAAATTTTTTTATTTGTTTTTGAATAAAAAAATGTTACCGGAGAACAAAATTTTATTTCCTTTTTTTTACTCTAAACAATGTCAGGAATCACTGGTTAAAGTAAGACCTACAAGTCTCTTAAAACCATGTAGGTGTGGGATTTAGGTATGTACCTAAATAAAATAAAAAGTGATGTAATCTAGCAGGTTTATACGAGATGTCAGAAACCCTTTTATTCTAAATTAAAAACATCTGAAAACTGACCTGAATTAAAGCTGGCAGGTAAGTTATGTAAAAGTTTTCAGGAAATATTCTCTTTGGTTCTTTAGAAGTTATTGATACTTTCATTTGGTCTAGAATTTGGAGTCAAAGGGCGTATTTTGAAATGACAAATATTACGTAAAAATTAAACAATTAAAACATACTTTCAAATCTTACAATTGAAAAAAGGGTTTTTATTCTTAAAATAATTAAGTTACTACCATAGACATATGAATATTAATAGACCAGAACATAAAGGTGGGGGGAAGAAACCAACTACAGCGGGGCGCAGAGCGGGAAGATGAATTCGGTGATATGTGATTCGTCAATAACTCAATCTGAGAGTATATGGGCATCTCGCATTATAATATCACCATTTAGTTCTTAAAAGTAACCTCTGCTCTTTAATGAATAGACCTTTTTACATGGAAGCGCGAATTGCTCGCCGCGAAACGAAGAAATTTACAAATTCCAAATACAGCAAAGTAAAGTTCGCCTATTTTCATAGTCCAATATTTTGTTGACGTATTTAGTTAGGACACTTTTACAAATGTTTCATAATTTACTTACCCCACAAAACAGGGACGAGCACACGCCATGTATCTCGAGTGATAGTGGTGTTACAAAAACGACCATATTATGTGATCTGAATAAGCTTATAATAAAGTAAAATAATGCTTTCCTATGGAATGTAATACGACAATTGGGTTTATTCTCTTTTTCACTTCTATTTTTACACGTTTTCAAAACACAAGCCACTATTTTTGCCGTGTTATTTCGTAAAATGCACCGATGAGTACTCGACGCTGGCTCGCAGAAGAATGATGACATCACATTTTTTAGATTCACGCGAAGCCATACTCGATCCCAGCCGATTCCAATGGAACCGGTATGGGGAGGGGGAAATAATACGCGTTTATCGCTTAGGGCAGGTCTATTAATATTCATATGTCTATGGTTACTACCATCTATGAATGAACAGATAATTAATTATTTTATGTGTGCCCTTAATGACGAAATATGAAAATGTCTGCCGCCTGAACCAGCTGATATCCAATGAAAAAAATGTGCGCAAGACAAGTAAAATCAGCAATTGGAAAACGAAAAACGCAATTTTTTATTCGCTCTAGATAGTCTAAAATCTTAAAAATCTGATATCTACGAAATTTCAAATGGCCAATGATTTACCGTTTTACTTAATAATACCTGAAGCGTTGAGTTGCATTATTATTTTTGTGACGTACGACCTCTGTGACATACCGGTAACCTCTTTGAATCTGAGAAACGAACTCTTGAAAACGTGGTAGGTTCTAATTGGTTTTGTAGAGATTTGGCTTTAGTTATGTTTAGTGACAAGATCTGAGTAGCCAGTGGTTTTAAATATTCCTCTTCCACATCCTCCTCTCCCTTCCTACTTCCTTAAGTCCCTCAACATACTCCAAATTATTGGTGATGCCATAGTTCCACTGTCTCCGGGCAGGCAAAGCGCTTATATTGCTATAGATAGGTGTATTTAGTGATCATAACTGAATATCCAGATACCTGCTTCCCAATATTTGTGATCCAATTTCCATCAATCTCGCAACATTCCCCAATACAGGAAAACTATTCAAATTCCCGCACTGATCTGCTTGTGAGATTATGAGCAGTACCTACCTAAATACTAAAATAAACAGATTTCACAATTGAAATTTTTTTGGATTTTTTCATCTGAATTATCTTAATATCTAAATTCAAAATTTTCCACATTTGGTACTCCTGCACCAGTTCGTTCCTTTACGAAGATAATTCACCCATTGTGCGTTTTTATAATTACAGTAACGATTCACGGTTACGGTACTGTGACGGCAAAAAAATTAAATAAACATACGCACCTTATATATCACTATAATGCTGCAAATCTTTCTTACACATTAAATAATGGTGAGGCACACAAAATACGTGTGACTGTTTCCTCCAAAGTGCTACTTTTTGCGACGGGACTTGCGTTTCATTTTCTTTATACGTGTGAGGGAGATGTATGATAATGATTGTATGTTTCCTTTGGGGGGGTGCAGACATACTTTCACCGTTTTTCTCACTTTCAACTGTTGTTATGTATCTGTGTGTAAGAAAGAGCAGCAGCATTGTGTTTAAGAACAAAAAAAAGCATCAGCGCATTGACTACGTTGGGATCAACGGAGACATCACGATGAGGTTTGTGCGAGAGATGCAAGAGAAGTATGACTGTTTTCCTTTGGAAAGGGAAATAGGAAAATAGGAAACAGACCTACGTACATTGTGTGTCTCATCTTTTGAAAGAGCTATTCTTGGCTTTCAATAACAATTATTTAGAACTCATTATGGATTCAGCACATTTTACAGTTTATCATAATATTTTTAACGGTTTTATAGTCTGTGCTCTGTGTAATATACGTTTTACGTATAGATTTAAAACATTGTATTTAAAATTAAATCAAGAACTACAAACTTACGAGAAATGGAAACCAATTGATAATACCTAATTTTAAAACAACCCAAATGCAAAACCATCATACGAGTATTTACCAAGCCAAAGAAAATTGCAATAATCTTCCTTCTGAATTCTGCTGTATTAATGACCAATCAGAAAAAAAAATAATAACACTTTTTCAAAAAAACTTACTTGAATATGTAAGTTTTTTTGACAGCAAAAGCAAAAGAAATATTATTAACCAACCAAGGAATTGAGTTCCCTTATCAGTTATCAGCCACAACAGCTCATCTTTTCTGACAAATGCCCTTATAAATGTAATATTTTATAAAATATTAATTTAAAATTTTATCCCTATTAGTTTACGTTGCAATAAAAATTATTATTTTTGCTACGTACAAAGAAATTGTAGAGCCTTTGTAAGACGTGAAGATATATTATACGTTCCGACAGCACACAGATATATCATCTACCCGTGGAGACGAGCGAGCTAACATGTAGACTTACGTTGGAAAGAAGTGATGCTCCGACTATAATTGAACTTACGGGAAGTGGGTATGAATAATTCAGGCAGGCAGGATCGCCGGAACCGGAACCACGTCAGAAATAAAAGCTTCCGTGTCCTTCCGCATCCGGTGGGCGATCATTATGCAGTGAGACCCCTCCCCACCACTCGCCAGTGGAAACGAGAAATGCACTCCTCGTTTATTTCTGACGATTCCGTCCAACTTATTCAGTGGAAACTGTTAAGCGCATCGCGTCACCGTGAATTATCGCTTCGGCATCTGTTCGATCGTAAAATAAGAACGGGCTTTGATGAGATATTGAAATTTATACTTCTACCGTTACTAGGTTTTGATTTTATACCTGAACATACTTTTTTTTTAATTATTTTATTTATTATGGAAAATCAACAGATATTTTACACTTATGAAATAATAACATTAATAATATACATAATATCCAATGATAGATTTTCACATAATTAAAATTATAATTAAAAAGTAAGGGTCCTGTACCCGTAAGAACTTAAGAGGGCATTACCAGAGAAAGCCGGAAATACGTCATTTTCAAAAAAGTTTTTAGACGTATTGACTCTTTTCCACAATAAATTATAAATGGATTTCGAAAGATTGTTCTTTTATCTAGCATTCGTATGTAATAAATTTTTAGAATTTTTTTTAATTTTTAGTATAATAAAGTTATTCCATAGGTCGTTGGCAGATTTGTTAAATTTTCAAAAAAGTTTTTGTATTATACCACACCCATTTCAAATAATGTAATCATGCAGTAAAATAAATCAATACATTATCTAGCAGAGTTATGTATTAGAATTTTAATTTTAGTTTCAATAAAATCATTAAAAAATATGTACGTACATGTGTTTCTTGACGAAAATTGGTCCATTTGTGTATTTATTTGCGCACTTACAAACTAATATATTTCAGATTTTTTTAACATTCTTATTAAATTTAGACATTATTGAAAAATGATAAATACTTATAATCAAAAAATACCTACAAAAAATACACTATTTTAATAGTTTTATCATCACGCCTTTCAGCATTTTTGGATGAAGGTATAAATTAAAGCTAATTTGGATTGAAATAAATTCGATATTGAGTTATAATTTAAAAAAGCTGGTACGGAGAATAATTAATCTTTCTCATTGTAACCGCCCTGCACGATCGGAAGAACAACTTTCGACGAAATGTGGATTTTCGTCCGCTGGCTGGTTAAACGCTCTTAACAAAAATATAAAAATTATGAAAATTATTCCAAAAAAAAAATATAAAAACACAATATAAACTATAATAATCTGCTTACTAAATTTAAAACATGAAGTATTCAGAGTCAGTAATCTATTCTCACTCCACAACAACAATAATAATAATATGTACATTGTACATACCTACATCTCAAGAGTGAATACAATTGTACGTCGAATGACAAGTATATAACTGGAAAGGATTCACAGCAATAACATGGTAACTTGCAATACGGTCAAAAATTATTTAATATTGGCTGTGACATACTTTTTAAGGTACTTAAATTACATGAGAATATGTCTATATTATTGAAATTCTTATCAAATACATTGCATGTTCTGAATATAAAAGCATTTTGTCTGAGATTAGTGGAACATTTTTGAAGATGAAAAAGTGATTTTTCTCTGGTTCTAACGGATGGGACTCTAAAATTAATCTCAGCCAAAAGGTTCTACTAACTATAAGTGAATTGTGCACTAAGCAAGAACAAATATTCCCAAGAACCGCTATCTACACCAATTTAGAAGAAAAATGTTGACAACAAATTGCATAACGTCACCATTACATCAGTAAATTTTGACAACCAGGAGAAAAAACAATTATTGTAATTCTTATCCTGACATAATTTTTTTTCTGATATATTATTTTATGTGGATAGCTAGATACATAATAAATGTATTTATTAAAATATACCTAATGCATAATTTATTTTTCTCTTTGTAATATAAATAAAACAACACACTAGAGTCCCAAATGCTCCCAACCGTCTGGAGCCAGAGAGACTATGGTATTTGGTACGTTGTGAGGCTGAAGGTAGTGGGGAAGGGAAGGAGATGTGCAAAATGTTGGTAAGACAACACACAGTTCGTTATAATACTACGTCTAGTAAAATATGCATGTGTTTTTTGTTCGTTATCAGTAACTTAAGTTAATTTGATGTTTGTGAGCGATGACATTCGATTCTCAGAAAAAAACTCATTTAAGCGTAATACATTTTTGTGATCAATAAAAATATCATCACACTTCATAAATTACATAGAAAAAATTTTAAGCAACCCCCGACACAAAAAGAGCTGATGACCTTGAAACGCCTGAAGAGATTTTCATGAATTGTAGCGAAGAACCATCTCGATCACGTCAGCTTTCAAACAAAAAAAGCGCATCATAATCGGTCCATTCGTTTAGGAGCTACGATATCACAGACAGACACAGATACACAGACACACAGACGGCGTTCAAACTTATAACACCGTTTCGTGGGGGGTTAAAGAGTTACTAAACAGACATTTATTTGATGCTATTTGTTTAAATTTTTTATTTAGAATATTGTCTTCTGCTGCACGCAGTTACAAATATGGTTGCCATAATGTGTACAACATTGGGTCAAGACAACAATTACTCATATTAAGTACTGAAGGCAGCACTGTTACTGGCGACTTGTGACAGTTAGAGCTCCGGCTCAGCTCAAACTAATAAATTCCGTAAACGACATTTTTTTATATTGCGGTAAAAAAACAGTTTTCTTGTAACATAAAAATGTTATGCCTAGTACAATTTTGGACTAATTTTGAGCATATTATGTACGTATTACTACTTCTAAGCTTCAATTGAAGATCTGTGTAGTGTTATGAATAACGATAACGTGACCAGACGTCCCGTTTTCAAAGGGACAGTCTGGTTTTCAGTTAGCGTGTCCCAGTGTCCCTGAACCCAGCTTCGGGGCGCCAAAAGGTCCCGTTTTCAAAAAGAAAGAAACTCGTATCCTTGATCGAAGAAACTCGTAGTAGAATTTTTTTTAAATATTTTAAAAAGCGCACAAATAAGAATCCTGGCGGTAGAATCTAGAACTGAAGAAGAAGTGGGTGGTTATTTAATTTATGGGCTAGAATTCCAATAATCCATGTGCTTGGTAGCAACAAGACGAGTTGTGATCTAGCTTCTTACATAGTAAAGTAAATTCACTCGTAAAATCAATGCTAATTTTAGTCAAAAACTATATTTACTGTATTTCGTGGCATATTGCTTTATTTCTTTTATTAGTAAAAAATCTGTTTAAATTTTGAACAGGGGTCTAGAATTCCAATCGTCCGTGCGATTGGTAGCTAATCCAGCCTATTTTGTGTGGTACAACGCTCCTGAGGCGATTTTTCGCGAAAACAGCGCTATATAAGTTGTCCAAATTTGTTATAATTAATAAGTACCTAGCTTTTTTCGGTGTCCCGGTTTAAGGGAAAAAATAAATGGTCACGTTAATTATGAATCAAAAATAGAATATACCCACGTAAACATTTTCTGCGTTGACTGGCGTTTTAATTTCAGATTAATTTATTTTTTCTTGTTTCGATTTTTTGTTAATTTATCAAATTATTAAAATATAATTCATATTTTAATTCGTGCAATTCAGAAATGTTAGAAATAAATAAAAAAAATCAAAAATTAGTTTAGTTAATAAAATAATAGCATCTTTTAAATCACCCATTAACGATGTACCCATGTAATGTTGACTCCTCCCACCGTTTCTTCCCCTCGCCCATAATCACCCCTCGCACTACCCGCACCTAATTAAATCTAATCATTTTTGAACTTGTATAGCGTTTTTAAGTTAGTTTTAAGTTTGCTAGCGAATGACACGGATGTGTCGCTCCCGGAAGCAGAAAATTTAAAGTATAAAGTAACTAGCTGACCCGGCCGCGTATTTCCAATCCCTAACGCGGTTGAGTCACTCTAGCGACTGAGCCGCGTTGGGGATTGGAAGGCGTAAATCGCCTTACAAACACTACCGCATTTCAGTCGCGCTAGTGACTGAACCGCGTTAGGGATTGTTATGCATAAATCACCTTACAGAAGCTATACCGATTCAGTCACCTACGCGCTTCGTTGCTCTATCAGTTTCTGTGAGGGCGACGACCGTAATTATAGAGAGGTTAGCAGAGAGGATGGACAGCGTGTTTTTAGTTATCATTTTTTTTTACATTGAAAATTTATTTTAAGTAAAAAAAAACGCGGGTTTTTTTAACCGAGGGTGACGATCGTAATTATAGAAGGGTAAGCAGAGAGGATGGACTGCGTTTTTTTTTTACTTAATTTTTTTTTTTTTTTTTTTACAAAGAAAATTTATATATATTTTTTTTTAAATGTATAGGGTAAGCAGAGAGGATGAACCGCGTTAATTTTTTACTTAATTTTTTTTTTTTTACATAGAAAATTTATATTTTAAGTAAAAAAAAACGCGCGTTTTTTTTTAATTAAAATATAAATTTTGTATATAAAAAAAAAATAAGTAAAAAATTAACGCGGTCCATCCTCTCTGCTTACCCTTCTATAATTACGGTCGTCACCCTCAGTTAAAAAAAAAACGCGTTTTTTTTTACTTAAAATAAATTTTCAATGTAAAAAAAATGCTAACTAAAAAACGCGGTCCATCCTCTCTGCTAACCTCTCTATAATTACGGTCGTCGCCCTCACAGAAACTGATAGAGCAACGAAGCGCATAGGTGACTGAATCGGGATAGCTTTTTTTAAGGTGATTTATGCATAACAATCCCTAACGCGGTTCAGTCACTAGCGCGACTGAAATGCGGTAGTGTTTGTAAGGCGATTTACGCCTTCCAATCCCTAACGTGGCTCAGTCGCTAGAGTGACTCAACCGCGTTAGGGATTGGAAATACGCGACCCGGCCACGCGTTGCTGTGGCTAATAAAACACAACGTCATCTACTGGATGGTTATCCAACCTTTATAACCACCGCCTCTTTGAGTTTATCGCGAAGAGACAGACAGATGCCGTGGAGGACTTTAATTTATAATACGTAGAGATGGTGTGAAAGATTATAATAATGTGCATGAAATGCTTGGGGTAACTAACGTATTTAAGTTAATAAGGATTAATACTGTATCCGTCTAAATAATTTTTCAATTACCGCAATATACGTGACCATTTTTTTAGAAGATAGAATAGGTATAGTAAGCTATCCGCAAAAGATAGATATATTCCTTTGCGGACTTTTTTGTAGATCTATAAAAGAGGAATTTCCCACCATGCATTGTTTTGTTATATCACAAAAGGATTAGGCAGCGTTTTCGATGAAAGCTACCAGGCGGCTTGACTTTTTCCGACACTTCTAACATTTATCGTTGTTTCAACCAATTTACACAAATCCTTTACAAATTACATACCTAAACCTTCCACACGAAACTCTATCTATTGGTGAAAACCGCATGAAAATCCGTTCAGTAGTTTTCAAGTTTATTGCGAACAGACAGACAGACAGACGACGCGGGGGACTTTAATTTATAGTATGTAGAGATAGAGACAAAGAACATTGAAAATGAAAACTCTTCAAAACAAAATGTCTA
This sequence comes from Limnephilus marmoratus, assembly GCA_917880885.1. NCBI lineage: Eukaryota > Metazoa > Arthropoda > Insecta > Trichoptera > Limnephilidae > Limnephilus > Limnephilus marmoratus. The sequence goes on from OU862916.1 coordinate 28,867,269, forward strand.
GAAATTGTTACATAGTTAATGCCCAAGAAATACAAAAAACTCGTATAAATCGTTGTATCTCCCTTACTATCATGGTGAGAAATGGGATCCGGTGTTAGAAAAAGAAAACTCCATGCTTTTTACTTAAATCTAGAAAAATTTAAAGCGCACCTCTATGAAACCAAACTTTCCGATAGCAATTTTGAAAATGTATAAAATTTTGAGAATGTTTTTTAGATATTTAAAACTTTTTTTTTATATTTGTATTAAAAAATTTAATATTTAAAAACTATATTTTTTAATTTCTAATAATGTCATTTGTAATCACCTCTCAATATTTCTCACCTTATATCACCTCTCAAATACTGTTTTTAGTTTTCGGATATGTTTAGAAATATTCCATGTATTTGGATTTTATTGCGAAGTGGAAATATTTTAACTCTCCGACAAAGTACGCTCGATTTCTGAGATGAATCGTTGTCCATGTGCTAAGAAGCTTCATACAGACATGTTTGTTTTGTTTTCTGAACAATTGCGGAATTTCTTATATCGTTTTCACAAAAGTAAACTTCTTTGAATGGTGATGGATTGTGTCGACAGTTTAATTGTTTCGGAGAAATCAACAAATTGCATAAGATAATAGTATTGACTTTCGTTGTGGAGATTCAGATGGATTACAAACAATTTCTTAAGCAAATCGATTCAATGAAACGATGTCTGGTAAATATTTATGAAATGATGTCTTTGGACAGAGAGAATGCAATAATTTTACAAAAATAAAATTATTTTCAAAGGGCTTCGTATACCTGCGATAGATTTAAGTTGGGATCGTTTAAAAAATAAACATAATTTTATTGAAGTGAAAGTTCCTTAGCCCCGTTAGCCATTCGGAATTCGGAAATGAAATGACGCGTGCAGAACCTGCGAAGCATTATACTCCTATAGTCCTATCAAGGCTCCCATTGGTTGAGATATAAAACGGAAATGACGCGAGGTCTGCGCTCATTAGCCTACTCACTGTGCTTTGATTATGACCTCACTTTTCAAGGCTCCTTGGTTCTTCATGGTTTGAAATTGTTTTGGTAAAGTATCGCTTCTACCCAGTACCGGATTATCCCGGCAGAGTAGGCAACTGCCTAGGGGCCCCGCATCGGCTAGGGGCCCCCCCGCGTCCCGAGAAAAACTGACTTGCTTCAATTAGCGAGCAACGAAGTTTCGGAAAAAGTCAGTTTTCAAGATGTTTTCATTTTTTTTATTCGAAACATTTACAGGTTAATAACATTAGGTACACGCATTAAAGAAAACAACAAATTATAATAATAATTAGCTTATAACCCAATAAATAACTAATGTTCATATCATGCACAAACAATAAATAAAAAGTCTATAATTAAAACAAATATATAAACATAGTTGTCTTTTACTTTTCTTTCCTTCTTTTTGTTGCAACATTACTTAGTATCTGAAGTGATTGAAGGTGTGGTTTATATTGGCATTTGTTTTGTTTTATTTCTAATTATACTTTAAAACTAGCTGACCCGACGAACTTCGTACCGCCTCAGAATCAATAGCTGTTGAATTAAATTCAGTTTTTTTATTAAATTAAAAATTACAATGAAGCAATTATCAATGCACAACTGTCCGTGTTTTGTTTTTGTCAGTATCAGAGATGGCGTTGTTTAAGGATTTATATTTTTGTGATTTTCTTACTTTTACAATTACTACGAATGGGTGCCGCCGCCCCCGGAACCATTTATTGAATAACCAACACCTCTGCCATAGATCACCCCAAGTGGTTTGCTACGTTTGTTGATTTAGCAGGGGTGCCCGGGTTCATGAGATGACTTATGTCTTTGTCTTGACAGTTGATGCGCCTGCCCACCTGCTTCGTGGTTGGCCGGATCGAGAGAGACTGGTTGAGAGAGGCCTTTTGACCTTTCCAGCCGGACTCTCTCGCCCATTGCCTTGCACCACAATTGGAGGGATGGATTCATACGACCGTCACTCCCTTACATACTGACCCCCAGATTCCTACCCACCCCTCATACCTTTTTCCTTCTCAGAACTTTCTATCCTCCCCATTCCTTAAAAAGATCCTCCACACAGCATCCCCTAAGATGACATAGGTCCTGAGAGAAATTATTTTCCACAGGGCCTCCTGTGTAAAAAAATGCGTTTTATTTCAGAGATTTATTATAATTATTCTATTTTTACTTTATAGGTTTTTCAGACATACGTTCACCATTTGTCTCATTTTCGACAATTAACATTAATTTTATAAGAAAGAAGGGCAGCATTATATGATTAAAAACAAATGCATAATAATCAACACACTAGGTTTTGCCCGTTGCAGCGGCAACTAACGGGTTAAAACACTATGCGATTTGACGTGTGAACGTGGATGAAGCGAGGAGCGGGTGTGTGTTAAATTAAATATATGAAGAAACCTGAGGTTACAGTGACCTTGCAACGCATGCCGGGTACCCGTTGTGTATAATGTTATGTAGTGCAGCGCTTGCATTAAAATGTAATTTCCCAGGAATTGGAATGGAACCATTACAGTTAAGTTGACCCCGAGGTTACAGTGACCTTGCAACGCATGCCGAGTAACCGTTGTATATCATGTTATATATTGCAGGCACTTGCTTTAAAATGTTATTTCCCGGGAATTGGGATGGAACTATTACAGTTAAGTTGACCCCGAGGTTACAGTGACCTTGCAACGCATGCCGTGTACCCGTTGTATATTATGTTATAAATTGCAGGCGCTTGCATTAAAATTTTATTTCCCGGGAATTGGGATGGAACCATTACAGTAAAGTTGACCCCGAGGTTACAGTGACCTTGCAACGCATGCCAGGTACCCGTTGCATATAAAATTCTCCCAGCCAGATTCTCCCAACCCTTCGCTTTGCACCGCAGTGTGAGGAATAGATTCATACGTCCGTTACTCCTGGCCACACTGACCCCCAGATTCCTACCCACTCCTCATACCCTTTTCCTTCCCATATTTTCTTCTCCTTCCTTTCCCTTAAAAAACCCCCGCACAGCATCCTCAAAGATGACATAGGCCCTTAGGGAAATTGTTTTCCTCGGTGCCTCCTGTATGGAGCTAATGTAAAAAAAAAAGTTTAGCAATGCATAATTTCATGATGCCAGAGCTCAATATTGTATATAGAAACCAATTAATGGTTCCCGGGGTGGCGATTCCAATTCTACGTTGAATGATTATCAAATGCAAAATACAAAAAAAGGGCTATGTAAATTTCATATTTTTGGAAAAAATGATCCCATTCAACTTCTAGTAATTTCATCACATATTTACAAAAAAAAACATACACAATATCATCAGAAGATTCTGAGTCGTTATGTGCAGTAGCCTACTCAGATTCTGAGTAGGTACCCACACATCTGTAAAAAAAAGTAATTAAAAATTTATAAAATTTAGTATATCCGAATGTAAATGAAGCAATCTACGCTTTTTTCCGATGCGTAAAACAAAAACTTTAGCATTTCATTTGGGCAGAAAATAAGATAAAAGTTCTCTCATACCTAGTACCTACTACTAACTCACAATATATCCGTGTTCCTAGTTACCTACGTATTTTTACAAAACAAATAATTGCACCAACCAATTACCCATGTAATGTAATTTTAGTTAAATGTACAGAATAAATAGTTCCAATACACGTAGGTACTGAAGCATTTTTGAAAATTCCATCTTTGATTACTTCCTTTTATTTTATATCATAATTTTAAAGTAAATAAGTTCCTACTCATAGTGAATATTGTCATTTGAATTAATAAGCAATAACATCTCTGTGCGGCCACTCTGATTGAACATCGGAATAGAATTCCAATCTCTCTCCTGATAGGCTGAAAGCTAAAAAAGATAGGGTCCGCCAATATTTCCTTACTCATTTTTAACAAACACAATTTGATGAACAAAAAAATTTTTTTTTTTTAAATCGACCCTTTGATTTTATTTTTTGAAAATATCATCTATCAAGTGTCCACCTTTCAAATTTAGCCACGCCAATACTATTTTCGTAATAAATAGTTATTCAGAACGAAAAATGTATTGAAATTTAAAAAAAACTACGTATCTCATTTTGAAAAAAAATTATACGCTGCGAAAATCTTTGTCGCAACGGCCCGACTCCATTTTCTAAAAACAAAAAAAAATAAGAAAACATTATTAATACTATTACAAATTTAATCAATATATTTCCAACGGTATTTTTTTTACCACCCTGCACTTACATTCGTAAACTGGCACGCAACGAAAATCGGAATTATTTTAGTGAGAACGCATTAAGTACCTACCTATCCTGTAATAAATAACATTCTATCGCGCCTTTATTTTCTTGATATTTTGACCATCTTGAGTGATTGAGTGATTTAAATGAAAGAACATTCTTCATAAGCCGGTAGGTACCTACCTCTAACATACCGGGAAAAATAATATTGGTGTAGGTAGGTACCTACGCTTATTCTCAATAAATACTTGGCGAATTTGCAATAATTCAATGGAACGGTAGGTACCTATCGCGTTATAAATTGTGTTTTTTATAATTTTTCATATGGCCAGCGATTTTTACACTCTCGAAGAATTTACGAACACGTTTTTGACATGAAAATGTGTAATATTTGGCAGCATCTCCTGACATATTTTATATGAGAATCATATGTATTATTGTTATTAAAAGTTGTGAAATCTTTCCGGCTATCGTATTTTTAAAAAACATCTAGCCCGGAATCGGTTTTTCGGCGGCAATGTCGTTTTCCGAAAAACAACGACCCAAACCGCCGAGAGTTCCGTTTTGTTAGGCTAAAACTTTGACATCTGAGATCCTGACCTATGTCAAGTCAATAGTCCTAGCATTTTCCTTTGTGAAATAAGCGGGTTCTTTCGTCATTTTTTTTTTCAAACGCCATCTGTCGGCGGGAAATACAACCGAGCCGGATCGAGTGATTCGAGTAGAGCTTCTAGTTTTCGCCGCCGATTCGTATAGGAGAATAAATCCCTGTATATATTTCATTTTGTCGAAAAAAATATACTCCCAGCTTCTTGTCTGAATTTGCTTCAACCGAAAGTGAACCTTAAGGTGGGTGAAACGTAAAGGGCGGAGTGGTCGTTTTTCGCGTCAAGGAAAAAGTGCGCGGTCGATAAACTGTGTATTAATATATATATACTAGGTTTTGCCCGTTGCAGAAGCAACTGACGGGTTTAAACACTATGCTATTTGACGTGTGAACGTGGACGAAGCGAGGAAGAGTGTGTGTTAAATTAAATATATGAAGAAACCTGAGGTTACAGTGACCTTGCAACGCATGCCGGGTACCCGTTGTATATAATGTTATGTAGTGCAGCGCTTGCATTAAAATGTAATTTCCCAGGAATTGGAATGGAACCATTACAGTTAAGTTGACCCCGAGGTTACAGTGACCTTGCAACGCATGCCGAGTAACCGTTGTATATTATGTTATAAATTGCAGGCGCTTGCATTAAAATTTTATTTCCCGGGAATCGGGATGAAACCATTACAGTAAAGTTGACCCCTAGGTTACAGTGACCTTGCAACGCATACCGGGTACCCGTTGTATATAATGTTATATAGTGCAGGCGCTTGCTTTAAAATGTTATTTCCCGGGAATCGGGATGGAACCATTACAGTTAAGTTGACCCCGAGGTTACAGTGACCTTGCAACGCATGCCGTGTACCCGTTGTATATTATGTTATAAATTGCAGGCGCTTGCATTAAAATTTTATTTCCCGGGAATCGGGATGAAACCATTACAGTAAAGTTGACCCCTATATTACAGTGACCTTGCAACGCATGCCGGGTACCCGTTGTATATAATGTTATATAGTGCAGGCGCTTGCATTATAATGTAGTTTCCGGGGACTTGGGATGGAACCATTAGAGTTTAGTTGACCCTGAGGTTAAAGTGGCCTTGGAACGCATGCCGGGTACCCGTAGTATATAATGTTACATAGTGCAGGCGCTTGCATTATAATGTAGTTTCCTAGGACTTCGGATGGAAACATTACAGTTTTATTGACCCCGAGGTTAAAGCGGCCTTGCAACGCATGCCGGGTACCCGTTGTATGTAATTTTATAAAGTGCATAATTTTATAATGTTGTTTCCCGGGACTTGGTAGGGAACCATTACGGTTTAGTTGACCCCGAAGTTAAAGTGGCCTCGCAACGCATGCCGGGTACCCGCTGTATATAATTAATAGTCCATTAACAATAGTCCATTAACAATAACAATCGGTTGCACGGTTTAGCAGTACAAAATTTCATTATGCCGGAGCTCACTATTGTAGTTGTATTGTATTTCATTTTGCAAGTGTAAGTACTAAGTAGGTACTTTGTTGTAATATTTCACCAAAACGACGCCATTATGCTGTTGAGCATAAAATAATTTTCACTACAAATAAATTCATTCAATATCATGTTTTGATTTTTAAATGAAAAAAGTCCCCGCAAGTAAGTACCTACCTAGAACACGCGTAATGTTCAAATAGAACACACTTAAAAATAAAAAAAATAATTAATAAAAAAAATTGACAATTCTTTAAATTTTTCTAGTAAATTTTCAGTTCTATAAAGTTCCGTTCGAGTTCTGTAATTATTTCAGTTTTGTGATGTAACTGGTCTGTAATGATAAAACAATAGAATTTGAGTAGAATCATCACAGAACGTGAAAATTAACTTAAAAAACGTTCAATTATTCTGTATCATCGAAACAACCTTACCTTAGTATTTATTGCATTAAAACCTAATTCGTTGTGTAGGTACCCATTCAGGTAGGTACCTGCGCATTTCCTTAGATTCCGGCAATCTTAGCTTTTTTCATCATATTTGCAATACTACCGAAATAAGTAGGTACCTACCCCGAATGAAAAACGTGTTAATTTGAACTGGCCAGCAAATATTTAAACTTCCGATGGAATCTGTGAGCGCGTATTTTGATGATTTTTTTTCTGAAAATTTCGAGTTTTGTCAGCTTCTCCTGACGTATTTTATATGAGAATCATATGTTTTGTTGGTGTTAAAAGTTGCGGAATCTATCCGGCTATCATATTTTCAAAAAACATCTAGCCCGGAATCGGTTTTTCGGCGGTAATGTCGTTTTCCGAAAAACAACGACCGAAACCGCCGAGAGTTCCGTTTTGTTAGGCTAAAAATTTGACATCTGAGATCCTGACCTATGTCAATAGTCCATTTTCCTTTGTGAAATTAGCGGGTTTTTTCGTCATTTTTTTTTTCAAACGCCGTCTGTCGGCGGGAAATATAATCGAGTGATTCGAGTAGAGCTTCTAGTTTTCGCCGCCGATTCGTATCGGAGAATAAATCCCTGTATATATTTTTTTTGTCGAAAAAAAAAAACTCCCAGCTTCCATGTCTGAATTTGCTTCGACCGAAAGTGAACCTTGAGGTGGGTGAAACGCAAAGGGCGTACTGGTCGTTTTTGCGTCAACAAAAAAGTGCGCGGAAAAAGAGCTTTCCCAAAGTGAACAATACTATATATACTAGGTTTTGCCCGTTGCAGAAGCAACTAATGGGTTAAAAAATTATGCGATTTGACGTGTGAACGTGGATGAAGCGAGGAGGAGTGTGTGTTAAATTAAATATCAATATCAATCGGATTATTATCAAATTTTCATTGCAATCGGTTAAAGGTTTAGCAATGCATAATTTCATGATGCCAGAGCTCACTTTTGTAAACAGAAACTATCGCCGGCATGTGCACATCAAATCCCCAAAATTTCATCGCAATCGGATGAACGGTTTAGCAATGCATAATCTTATGATGCCAGAGCTTAGTATTGTATACAAAAACCATCGCGGGCATACACACATCAAATCAAAGGAATGTGCACTTCTAATCCCAAAAGTTTCATCCCAATCGGATGAACGGTTTAGCAATGAGTAATTTTATGATGCCCGAGCTCACTATTTTATGCAGAAAGAATCGAAGGGATGCAGCAATCAAATCCCCAAAGTTTCATCGCAATCGAATGAATGGTTTAGCAAAGCTTAACGGTTAAACATACTTATATATAAAGCCGCCTGCAGGGTCTAGCAGCAGAAACTTGCCATACAGAAGTATTCAGACTCCATCGCAGGTATGCACACATGAAATCCCCAAAGTTTCATCGCAATCAGACGAATGGTTTAGCAAAGCTTAGCGTTTAAACATACTTACATATAAAGCCGCCCGCAGGGCCTAGCAGCAGAAAACTGCCAAGCTGAAGTATAAAGACACCATTGCAGGCATGCATACATCAAATTCTTAAAGTTTCATTGCAATCGGATGAATGGTTTGGCAAAGTTTAGCGTTTAAACATACTCATATATAAAGCCGCTCGCAGGGCCTAGCAGCAGAAACCTGCCAAACAGAAGTATAAAAACACCATTGTAGGCATGCACACATCAAAATTCTTAAAGTTTCATCGCAATCGGATGAATGGTTTGGCAAATCTTAGCGTTTAAACATACTTATATACAAAGCCGCCCGCAGGGCCTAGCAGCAGAAATCTGCCAAGCTGATGTGTAAAGACACCATTGCAGGCATGCACACATCAAATCCATAAAGTTTCATCGCAATTGGATGAATGGTTTGACAAAGCTTAGCGTTTAAATATAATTATATATAAAGCCGACCACAGGGCCTAGCAGCAGAAACCTGCCAAACAGAAGTATATATACATCATTGGAGGCATGCACACATCAACTTTCCATAGTTTCATCGCAATCGGATGAATGGTTTGGCAAAGCTTAGCGTTTAAACATACTTACATATAAAGCCGCCCGCAGGGCCTAGCAGCAGAAAACTGCCAAGTTGAAGTATAAAGACACCATTGCAGGCATGCACACATCAAATTCTTAAAGTTTCATTGCAATCGGATGAATGGTTTGGCAAAGTTTAGCGTTTAAACATACTCATATATAAAGCCGTCCACAGGGCCTAGCAGCAGAAACCTGCCAAACAGAAGTATATAAACACCATTGCAGGCATGCACACATCAAATCACCAAAGTTTCATCGCAATCGGATGAATGGTTTGGCAAAGCTTAGCGTTTAAACATACTTATATATAAAGCCGCCCGCAGGGCCTAGCAGATGAAATATGCCAAGCTGAAGTATAAAGACACCATTGCAGGCATGGACACATCAAATCCTTAAAGTTTCATCGCAATCGGATGAATGGTTTGGCAAAGCTTAGCGTTTAAACATACTTATATACAAAGCCGCCCGCAGGGCCTAGCAGCAGAAACCTGCCAAGCTGAAGTGTAAAGACACCATTGCAGGCATGCACACATCAAATAATTAAAGTTTCATCGCAATCGGATGAATGGTTTGGCAAATCTTAGCGTTTAAACATACTTATTTATAAAGCCGCCCGCAGGGCCTAGTAGCAGAAACCTGCCAAGCTGAAGTGTAAAGACACCATTGCAGGCATGCACACATCAAATCCTTAAAGTTTCATCGCAATCGGATGAATGGTTTGACAAAGCTTAGCGTTTAAACATACTTATATACAAAGCCGCCCGCAGGGCCTAGCAGCAGAAACCTGTCAAGCTGAAGTGTAAAGACACCATTGCAGGCATGCACACATCAAATCCTTAAAGTTTCATCGCAATTGGATGAATGGTTTGACAAAGCTTAGCGTTGAAACATAATTATATATAAAGCCGCCCACAGGGCCTAGCAGCAGAAACCTGCCAAACAGAAGTATATATACATCATTGGAGGCATGCACACATCAACTTTCCATAGTTTCATCGCAATCGGATGAATGGTTTGGCAAATCTTAGCGTTTAAACATACTTATATATAAAGCCGCCCGCAGGGCCTAGCAGCAGAAACCTGCCAAGCTTAAGTGTAAAGACACCATTGCAGGCATGCACACATCAAATCCTTAAAGTTTCATCACAATGGGATGAATGGTTTGGCAAATCTTAGCGTTTAAATATAATTATATATAAAGCCGCCCACAGGGCCTAGCAGCAGAAACCTGCCAAAGAGAAGTATATATATATCATTGAAGGCATGCACACATCAACTTTCCATAGTTTCATCACAATCGGATGAATGGTTTGGCAAAGCTTAGCGTTTAAACATACTTACATATAAAGCCGCCCGCAGGGCCTAGCAGCTGAAATCTGCCAAGCTGAAGAATAAAAACAGCATTGCAGGCATGCACACATCAAATCCTTAAAGTTTCATCGAAATCGGATGAATGGTTTGGCAAAGCTTAGCGTTTAAACATATTCATATATAAAGCCGCCCGCAGGGCCTAGCAGCAGAAATCTGCCAAGTTGAAGTATAACGACACCATTGCAGGCATGCACACATCAAATTCTTGAAGTTTCATCGCAATCGGATGAATGGTTTGGCAAATCTTAGCGTTTAAACATAATTATATATATAACCGCCCACAGGGCCTAGCAGCAGAAACCTGCCAAACAGAAGTATATTTACATCATTGGAGGCATGCACACATCAACTTTCCATAGTTTCATCGTAATCGGATGAATGGTTTGGCAAAGCTTAGCGTTTAAACATACTTACATATAAAGCCGCCCGCAGGGCCTAGCAGCTGAAATCTGCCAAGCTGAAGTATAAAAACACCATTGCAGGCATGCACACATCAAATCCTTAAAGTTTCATCGCAATCGGATGAATGGTTTGGCAAAGCTTAGCGTTTAAACATAATTATATATAAAGCCGCCCACAGGGCCTAGCAGCAGAAACCTGCCAAGCTGAAGTGTAAAAACACCATTGCAGGCATGCACACATCAAATTCTTGAAGTTTCATCGCAATCGGATATATATATCGGCAAATCTTAGCGTTTAAACATACTTACATATAAAGCCGCCCACAGGGCCTAGCAGCTGAAATCTGCCGAGCTGAAATATAAAGACACCATTGCAGGCATGCTCACATCAAATCCTAAAAGTTTCATCGCAATAGGATGAACGGTTAGCCATGCATAATTTCATGATGCCACAACGTAGTACAGAATTCCTATGTTTATATTTCACAAAAATTGCGCTATAATTTTTTTTTATTATTTACGAAAAAAAAATTCTTGAAACTGAATTTTAGCGCATTAAAAAAATAATAATATGAATCCTGAATTCAAGCAAAAGCCATCGTCAAATCAGTAATCCAACCAATATAATGTCATCAAGCTTAAATACAAAAAAAATCATTTAATAATGGCCGTCGCCATGCCCAAATACGCTCAGCCAATAAAAATGAAAAATAAAACATTTATTAATGGCCGTCGCCACGCCCAAATACGCTCAGCCAATAAAAATGAAAAATAAAACATTTAATAATGGCCGTCGCCACCCCCAAATACGCTCAGCCAATAAAAATGAAAAATAAAACATTTAATAATGGCCGTCGCCACCCCCAAATACGCTCAGCCAATAAAAATTAAAAATAAAACATTTAATAATGGCCATCGCCACGCCCAAATACCGTCAGCCAATCAGGGGGCCTCTAGTAATACGGCACCCCTAATGTCGTTTTGATTGGTTGGAGTTCCCAGCCAATCACGTTCCAGCCAATCAGCGGGCTTCGGGTAAATTTCCTAAATCGCAGGTAGTTCAGGATTGAAGTTATTTTTAAAAACAATTTTAAAAAATTTAAATTAACTCTGCGTTTTAAAAAAAATATTTTTTAAACCCTTTTTTTTTGGAATTAACATTTTTTATGTATCAATCTTTTGAATTCATTGACACACATGCTCTTTTATTAATAAATGTATATTTTATTATGAGAAATGTTTGAAAAACTAAAAAATTATTCACATCTTCATTTCAGATATGAATCTGCTCTTCCCAAATCTTAATGCGACTGTCCGAATCGATTTTCTGTAACAAAAAAAAAAATCAAAAGTCAGAAATAATAAAGAAAAAAAAATTAATAATTTTTCGAGCGGTCTCTTTTTAATCACCCTCAAAACGACAATAAAGAATGAAACTGCCCATGGAATTCTGCCTACACGATGCATAATTTTCTTACTCCAATTTCGAACGTTTTAATTTGAAATTTTTGATAGAAATTTGATTTTTTCTAACGAAAAGCTTTGCTTCTCGACTCTGCCGATAGGTGGCTCCGTTAAAAGTATACATTTTTTTTAAACATTAGTTTCAAAGTATGACTTTTCCGTGGTTTTTTCGCACGTGGCACATTTCAAATGAATATTACGACGATGTTTTTGTGAAATGCGATCATTACTACGGTCAATTGACCTTTTAAAAACTCTTGTTGACGTAATTTTACAAAATTTTGGCTTCCAGGCGTGATATTTTCGGAGAAATTGCGTATTCCAGTCGGCCGGCGGGAAAACGAAAAATGACGGATGACATTTAAAATCTATGTACCTATAAAAATCAGTTTTGTATGGGAGATTTTCGCTATATCTTTCTCAACTTTTCCGGGCATTTGAAAAGAGATAGATACAATGAATTCGCTTCGAAGGAGAGTGAACCGTCGGGCCTTTGAAATTGAATTAACTTAGAGGTCAATTTGGCGTGCCAAATTTTACAAAATTGCCGCGAGCCAAAGTGACCCGTGAGGTTTCACCCACGCGAGGGGCAGAGTGGTCGCTTTTCCCCTCAAATCAAAAGTGAGGTTTTTCCTGACCTTTCCCAAAAGTGAACAATACTATATATACTAGGTTTTGCCCGTTGCAGAAGCAACTGACGGGTTAAAGCACTATGCGATTTGACGTGTGAACGTGGATGAAGCGAGGAGGAGTGTGTGTTAAATTAAATATATGAAGAAACCTGAAGTTACAGTGACCTTGCAACGCATGCCGTGTACCCGTTGTATATAATGTTATGTAGTGCAGCGCTTGCATTAAAATGTAATTTCCCAGGAATTTTAATAGAACCATTACAGTTAAGTTGACCATGAGGTTACAGTGACCTTGCAACGCATGCCGAGCAACCGTTGTATATCATTTTATATATTGCAGGCACTTGCTTTAAAATGTTATTTCCCGGGAATGGGGATGGAACCATTACAGTTAAGTTGACCCCGAGGTTACAGTGACTTTGCAACGCATGCCGGGAACCCGTTGTATATAATGTTATAATATAGTGCAGACGTTTGCAAGGCGCTTGCATTATAATGTAGTTTCCCGGAACTTGGAATGGAACCGTTACAGTTAAGTTGACCCCGAGGTTACAGTGATCTTGCAACGCATGCCGGGTAACCGTTGTATATAATGTTATGTAGAAATAAAAATCCCCAAAGATGACCTTCATTGGATAACCAACACTCATGCCGTAGGTCACCCTAAGTGGTTCGCTACGTTTGGTGATTTAGTAGGGGTGCCCGGATTTATGGGGTGAGGTTTGTCTAGGTCTTGGAGGCGGATGACCAGGACACACTGAACCCCAGATTCCTACCCACCCCTTAAACCCTTTTCCTTCTCAGAACTCTCATCTCCTTCTTTGCCTTAAAAAACCCTCCATCCAGCATCTCCAAAGATGACATGACCGTGAGGGAAATTATTTTCCTCAGGGTCTCCTGTGTGGAGCTTTTTCCTCCCCCCCTCTCGCGCCTCATTAATTCATTCCCGGTACATTTAGTTTTCAAAAAGCGAGAAATGTGCACCTACTTCGGTCGCCCGGTTCATTATTGTATCCCGATTGATCATTATTGTATTCAGAAACCATCGCGGGAATGCACACATCAAATTCCAAAAGTCTCATCGCAATCGGATGAACCAACACCGCTGTCAAAGGTCACCTAAGTGGTTCGCTACGTTTGATGACTTAGCAGGGGTGCCCGGGTTCATGGGATGAGGTTTGTCTAGGTCTTGGTGGCGGATACGTTTGACCTACCACTGCATGGCGGGCTGGATCGGAGGAGACTGATTGAGGGAGGCTTTTTATCTCTCCAGCCAGATTCTCCCAACCCTTCGCCTCGCACCGCAGTGTGAGGAATAGATTCATACGTCCGTTACTCCTGGCCACACTGACTCCCAGATTCCTACCCACCCCTCATACCCTTTTCCTTCTTATATCTTCTTCTCCTTTCTTTCCCTCAAAAAACCCTCCACACAGCATCCTCAAAGATGACATAGGCCCCTAGGGAAATTGTTTTCCTCGGTGCCGCTGTGTGGAGCTAATGTAAAAAAAAAGTTTAGCAATGCATAATTTCATGATGCCAGAGATCACTATTGTATATAGAAACCAATGAATGGTTCCCGGGGCGGCGATACCAATTCCACGTTGAATGATTATCATTAAAATACAAAATACAAAAAAAGCGGTATGTAAATTTAATATTTTTGAAAAAAATTATACCATTCCACTTCAAGCAATTTTATTATACATTTACAAAAAAATCATAAGCAATATCATCAGATTTTGAGTTGTTATGTGCATGTAGGTACCTGCATAGATTCTATGTAGAGGTACCTGCACATACGTAAAAAAAACATATGAAATATATTTAGGCTGGGTTTTTCAAAAAATTTATTTAAAAATCTTCAATTTTTCAAGTTAATTTTAACGTTCTGTGAAAGTTCTGTTCAAATTCTATTCAAGTTCCGTAATTATTTCTGTTTTGAAATAATAGTTTAAATAAATAATAATAAATATTATAAGTTTTGAAGATAATTGAATAAATAAAAACCGCACATTACGTGAAAATGAACTTTACTAATTTAAAAATAACATTCATTCCAACAGTGGTTATCCAGAAGCAACCTCCGTGTTCCTACATATTTCAAAAATTACCATCTTGGATGATTTTTTTCATTTCATATCATTAATTTTCGATTTAACATTTAAAGGAAAAAATCTCGTAAGATGGTACCTACCTAGTACATACCGAGAAAAATAATGTTGGTGTAGGTACCTACTTACGCGTTTTCTCAATAAATACTTAGCGAATTAGCAATAATTCAATAGAACGGTAGGTACCTACCGCGATTTTCTGCATTTAAATCATTCACATTTTTAACGCCAGTACCTACCTCGAGTTTATATTAACTGGCTGGAAAATTATGCATTGTTGATGATAGATCGATTTCAGAAAATGTCAGAAAAATTTCAATATTTGATGCAATATAGTGTAACATTTTAAATGGGAAGCTGCACATGTTTTTATTTTAAAAGTTTCTTAAACTTGTATACCTTCTATTTAATCAAAAACATTTCGTGCAAAATGTTTGTTTTCGCCGCAATCTAAGTTCCCGCAAAGGGCCTTTAAAATGTCATTTTTTCCAACATATTTTTGAGATAGCCGTTTAATTGATTGGAATAAATTCCTAGTAAAATCAGTTTTGTATGGGAAATCTCTTTACTAAACGGTTCGACGTTTTTTAACGGGTGAACCTGTCGGCGGAAAATATAACTGAGGTCGAATTTCTTCGTCGGTGAGAGATCTAATTGTAGTTTTCGCCGTTTGGGAGCGCTGTTGACCCTGCGTCATCTTTTTTATATGAAATCTGGTCTGACCCGCAGAGATCGCCGTCCGTGCCCCCTTTCAGGCCAAATTGATCTCTGCGGTCGGTGAAACTCGAGGAGCGGAGGTCGATTATCGCCTGCGGGCCGAGGCGGGCGAGGGAAATCGAAAGGGCGTAAGCGTCTTTTTCGTTTTTAAGCGACAATACGCCGTAAGGTCTTGCGGATCGAGGGGGAAAAGAGTCGATTATCGGATCACCAAAACGCGTTTTTTTGGAACGGCCGTTTGTATGAAATCCCGGTCCACAATCCTTGCTCGGCCAAATCGACCTCTGCGGTCGGTGAAACTCGACAGGCAGAGTGGTCGATTTTCGCCTGTACTCGGAGGATTAAAAAAAAAAGTGAGTTTTCCCGACCTACCCCAAAACCAAACAATACTATATATACTAGCGGGGCCCGTTGCAAAAATGCAACTAACGGGTTAAAAAATTATGCGATTTGCGTGTGAACGTGGATGAAGCGAGGAGGAGTGTGTGTTAAATTAAATATATGAAGAAACCTGAGGTTACAGTGACCTTGCAACGCATGCCGGGTACCCGTTGTATATAATGTTATAATATAGTGCAGGCATTTGCAAGGCGCTTGCATAATAATATAGTTTCCCCGAACTTGGAATGGAACCATCCCCGAGGTAACATTGATCTTGCAACGCATGCCGGGTACCCGTAGTATATAATTTTATAATATAGTGGAGGCGTTTGCAAGGCGCTTGCGTTATAATGTAGTTTCGCGAAACTTGGAATGGAACCATTACAGTTAAGTTGACCCCGAGGTTGAAGTTATCTTGCAACGCATGCCGAGTACCCGTTGTATATAATGTTATAATATAGTGCAGGCGTTTGAAAGGTGCTTGCATTATAATGTAGTTTCCCGGAACTTGCAATGGAACCATTACAGTTAAGTTTACCCCGAGGTGACAGTGATATTGCAACGCATGCCGGGTACCCGTTGTATATAATGTACTGTAGTGCTGGCGCTTGCAATAAAACGTAATTTCCCAGGAATTGGGATGGAACCATTACAGTTAAGTAAAGTTGTCCCGGAGGTTACAGTGCCTTGCAACGCATGCCGGGTACCCGTTGTATATAATGTTTTAATGTAGGACAGGCGCTTGCATTATAATGTCGTTTCCCGGAACTTGGAATGGAACCATTACAGTTAAGTTGACCCGGAGGTTACAGTGCCTTGCAACGCATGCCGGGTACCCGTTTTATATAATGTTATTATATTTGCAAGGCGCTTGCATTATAATGTAGTTTCCCGGGACTTGGAATTCTAGAGCTCACTATTGTATATAGAAACCAATGAATGGTTCCCGGGGCAGCGGTACCAATCTCACGTTCAATGATTATCATTAAAATGCAAAATGCAAAAAAAGCGTTTTATTAATTTAATATTTTTCATTATAATTATCCCGTTCAACTTCGAGCAATTTTATTATACATTTACAAATAAAAAACATAAGCAAAATCATCAGATGAATCCAAATTGTTATGTGCAGGTAGGTACCTACGTAGATTCTATGTAGAATATAATTTAAGCTGTTGTTTAAAAAAAAAATTTAAAATCTTCCTTTTTTAAAGTTAATCTTAACGTTTTGCGCAAGTTCTGTTTAAATTCTATTCGAGTTCGGTAATTATTTCTGTTTCCATAATAATTGGAAGGCTTTTGACCTCTCCAGCCAGATTCTCCCAACCCTTCGCATTGCACCGCAGTGTGAGGAATAGATTCATACGTCCGTCACTCCTGGCCACACTGTCCCCCATATTCCTAAAGACCCCTCATACGTTTTTCCTTCCCATATCTTCTTCTCCTTCCTTTCCCTTAAAAAAAACCCACCCCACAGCACCCTCAAAGATGACCCAGGCCCCTAGGATTCGGAACGGGCTTTTTCTAGCGATATTTCGTGATGCCAAAGCTCACTATTGTATTCTGAAACTGTATGTATTTGTCTAGGTCTTAGTGACGGATAGCCAGATTCTCCCAACCCTTCGCCTTGCACCGCAGTGTGAGGAATAGATTCATACGTCCGTTACTCCTGGCCACACTGACCTCCAGATTCCTACCCACCCCTCATACCTTATTCCTTCCCATATCTTTTTATCCTTCCTTTTCCTTAAAAAACCCTCCGCACAGCATCCTCAAAGATGACGTAGGTCCCTAGGGAAATTGTTTTCCTTGGAGCCTGCTGTGTGGAGCTAATGTAAAAAAAAAGTTTGGCACTGCATAATTTCATCCTGAGTTAACTCTGAGGTTGCAGTGACCTTGCAACGCATGCCGGGTACCCGTTGTATATAATGTTATAATATTTGCAAGGCGCTTTCATTAAAATGTAGTTTCCCGGGACTTGGGATGCTAGAGCTCACTATTGTATATAGAAACCAATGAATGGTTCCCGGGGCAGCGGTACCAATCTCACGTTCAATGATTATCATTAAAATAAAAAATACAAAAAAAAGCGTTATGTTAATTTAATATTTTTCATAATAATTATCCCGTTCAACTTCAAGCAATTTCGTTATACATTTACAAAAAAAATACATAAGCAAAATCATCAGATGATTCCGAGTAGTTATGTGCAGGAAGGTACCTGCATAGATTCAAAAAGTGACCATCTCGAGTGATTAATTCAATATAATATCATTAATTATTTAAATGAAAGAATTCTGTTCCTAAGCCGGTAGGTACCTACCTAGTAAACCGCGAGAAAAATAATTTTGCTCTAGGTACCTACCCGTTTTCTCAATAAAAATTGCGTCAACATTACGTATTTAGTTACTTTTCTTTCGATGGAAACGGTAGGTACCTGCCCCGTTATAATTGCATTTTTTTCATATGGCCAGTAATTCAATACTCTCGGATAATTTGAGAACGCATTTTCGACATGAATTTTTCAGGAAATGTGTGATGTTTGTCAGCTTCTACTGACATATTTTATAAGAGATGCTTATATAATATTGCTATCAAAAGATGCGTATTCCTCTACTCTATTAAATTTTTTAAAAATATCAAAGCTGAAATCGTTTTCTGGGCCGAAATTCCGTAATCCCCAACCGAAACCGCTGAGAGGTCCGTTTCGCTAGCATAAACTGACATTTAAAATCTACAATATACCTATCTCAGCATTCGCGAGCATGCGAAAAGAGATGGGTTAATCCAGACCTGACTCGATATTCCTAGTATTTTATGAAACTAATGGAAAAAGACATCTCTTGTTTTTTAATGCGAACCTGTCGGTGGGAAGTGTAAGCGAGCCGAATTGTGTGATTTTATTAGAATTCTAGTTTTAGCCGCCAGTTTTTTTCTTTAAATTTTGTAGGCCAAAAAACGCTTAATTTTTGTCGCAAAGTCAAAGTACTGAAACGTGCACTGAATTTTTTTATCTGAAAGGGCGTAAGCGTCTTTTTCGTTTTTAAGCGACAATACGCCGTAAGGTCTTGCGGATCGAGGGGGAAAAGAGTCGATTATCGGATCACCAAAACGCGTTTTTTTGGAACGGCCGTTTGTATGAAATCCCGGTCCACAAGCCTTGCTCGGCCAAATCGACCTCTGCGGTCGGTGAAACTCGACAGGCAGAGTGGTCGATTTTCGCCTGTACCCGGACGATTAAAAAAAAAAGTGAGTTTTCCTGACCTACCCCAAAACCAAACAATACTATATATACTAGGTTTTGCCCGTTGCAGAAGCAACTGATGGGTTAAAACATTATGCGATTTGACGTGTGAACGTGGATGAAGCGAGGAGGAGTGTGTGTTAAATTAAATATATGAAGAAACCTGAGGTTACAGTGACCTTGCAACGCATGCCGGGTGCCCGTTGTATATAATGTTATAATAGTAGTTTCCCTGAACGTGGAATGGAACTATCCCCGAGTCTTCAGTGATCTTGCAACGCATGCCGGGTACCCGTCGTACATAATGTTATAATATAGTAAAGGCATTTGCAAGGCGCTTGCATCATAATGTAGTTTCCCGGAACTTGGAATGGAACCATCCCCGAGGTTACAGTGATCTTGCAACGCATGCCGGGTACCCGTTGTATATAATGTTATAATATAGTGCAGGCGTTTGCAACGCGCTTGCATTATAATGTAGTTTCGCGGAACTTGGAATGGAACCATTACAGTTAAGTTGATCCCGAGGTTAGAGTTATCTTGCAACGCATGCCGGGTACCCGTTGTATATAATGTTATAATATAGTGCAGGCGTTTGAAAGGTGCTTGCATTATTATGTAGTTTCACGGAACTTGGAATGGAACCATTACAGTTAAGTTTACCCCGAGGTGACAGTGATCTTGCAACGCATGCCGGGTACCCGTTGTATATAATGTACTGTAGTGCTGGCGCTTGCAATAAAACGTAATTTCCCAGGAATTGGGATGGAACCATTACAGTTAAGTTAAGTGGACCCGGAGGTTACAGTGCCTTGCAACGCATGCCGGGTACCCATTGTATATAATGTTTTAATGTAGGGTAGGCGCTTGCATTATAATGTAGTTTCCCAGGACTTGGGATTCTAGAGCTCACTATTGTATATAGAAACCAATGAATGAATGGTACCCGGGGCAGCGGTACCAATCTCACGTTCAATGATTATCATTAAAATGCAAAATACAAAAAAAGCGTTTTTTTAATTTAATATTTTTCATTATAATTATCCCGTTTAACTTCGAGCAATTTCGTTATACATTTACAAAAAAAATACATAAGCAAAATCATCAGATGAATCCGTGTTGTTATGTGTAGGTAGGTACCTACGTAGATTCTTTGTAGAATATAATTTAAGCTGTGTTGTTTAAAAAAAAAACTTCCATTTTTAAAGTAAATCTTAACGTTTTGTGAAAGTTCTGTTCAAATTCTATTCGAGTTCAATAATTATTTCTGTTTCCATAATAATTGGAAGGCTTTTGACCTCTCCAGCCAGATTCTCCCAACCCTTCGCATTGCACCGCAGTGTGAGGAATAGATTCATACGTCCGTCACTCCTGCCAACACTCTCCCCCAGATTCCTAAACACCCGTCATAACTTTTTCCTTCCCATATCTTCTTCTCCTTCCTTTCCATTAAAAAACCCACCCCACAACATCCTCAAAGATGACACAGGCCCCTAGGATTCAGAACGGGCCTTTTCTCGCGTAATTTCGTGATGCCAAAGCTCACTATTGTATTCTGAAACTGTATGTATTTGTCTAGGTCTTAGTGGCGGATAGCCAGATTCTCCCAACCCTTCGCCTTGAACCGCAGTGTGAGGAATAGATTCATACGTCCGTTACTCCTGGCCACACTGACCCCCAGATTCCTACCCACCCCTCATACCTTTTTCCTTCCCATATTTTCTTATCCTTCCTTTCCCTTAAAAAACCCTCCGCACAGCATCCTCAAAGATGACATAGGCCCCTAGGGAAATTGTTTTCCTTGGAGCCTCCTGTGTGGAGCTAATGTAAAAAAAAAGTTTACACTGCATAATTTCATCCTGAGTTAACTCTGAGGTTGCAGTGACCTTGCAACGCATGCCGGGTACCCGTTGTATATAATGTTATAATATTTGCAAGGCGCATTCATTAAAATGTAGTTTCCCGGGACTTGGGATGCTAGAGCTCACTATTGTATATAGAAACCAATGAATGGTTCCCGGGGCAGCGGTACCAATCTCACGTTCAATGATTATCATTAAAATGCAAAATACAAAAAAAAAGCGTAATGTTAATTTAATATTTTTCATAATAATTATCCCGTTCAACTTCAAGCAATTTCGTTATACATTTACAAAAAAAATACATAAGCAAAATCATCAGATGATTCCCGAGTAGTTATGTGCAGGAAGGTACCTACATAGATTCAAAAAGTTACCATCTTGAGTGATTAATTTATTTTCATATCATTAAATATTTAAATGAAAGAATTCTGTTCCTAAGCCGGTAGGTACCTACCTGGTAAAGCCCGAGAAAAATAATATTGCTCTAGGTACCTACGCGTCTAGGAACATAACGTATTTTGTTACTTTTCTTTCGATGGAATGGTAGGTACCTGCCCCGTTATAAATAGCATTTTTTTCATATGGCCAGTAATTCAATACTCTCGGATAATTTGAGAACGCATTTTCGACATGAATTTTTCAGGAAATGTGTGATGTTTGTCAGCTTCTACTGACATATTTTATAAGAGACGCGTATACAATATTGTTATCAAAAATTGCGTATGCCTCTACTCTATTATATTTTTTTTAAATATCAAAGCTGGGATCGTTTTTTGGGCTTTAATTCCGTATTCCCTAACCAAAACCGCTGAGAGGTCCGTTTCGGTAAAATAAACTGACATTTCAAATTTTGTCGTAACCACCTCAAGCAAAGACTGAAAATCGAACACCTGCGCCCGTTTTAGAACATTTTACATACAAATTACGTCAGCAAACGCTGTCAGGGCCTCGCTGAAAACTTGCGGTGGTTTTGTATATCATTCCATGTTCAGTATTGCAAGTTTTGAAAAAATTAAATAAATATATCAAATATCTACCGATTTTACAGGCTGAAAACCATGTGCATTATGGATGTTATTGAATTTTTCGCAAATGTCAAATAAAATTGCAAAGTTTGACGCGACATTGTGAAACATTTTAAAGGAGAAGCGAGACATGTTTTTATTTTAAAAGTTTCTAAATCTTGTATAATTTAAGATTATTAAAAAAAAACTCTCGCAAAATGTTTATTTTCGTCGTATTTTACCACCCCGCAAAGAGCCTTTAAAATGTCAATTTTTCGACGTTATTTACAAAACGCCGTTTAATTAATTGGAATAAATTTCTAGCAAAAAATCAGTTTTGTATGGGAGATTTTCGCTACATCTTTCTCAACTTTTGCAGGTTTTTCAGTTTTTCACCCACCCGAGGGGCAAAGTGGTAGCTTTTCCCCTCAAATCGAAAGTGAGTTTTTTCGACCAATGGCGTGAGCGGAAAAAGTGACCTTTTCCCTGACCTACCCCAAAACTGAGCATTAATATATACTAGGTTTTGCCCGTTGCAGAAGCAACTGACGGGTTTAAACACTATGCGATTTGACGTGTGAACGTGGATGAAGCGAGGAGGAGTGTGTGTTAAATTAAATATATGAAGAAACCTGAGGTTACAGTGACCTTGCAACGCATGCCGGGTACCCGTTGTATATAATGTTATGTAGTGCAGCGCTTGCATTAAAATGTAATTTCCCAGGAATTGGAATGGAACCATTACAGTTAAGTTGACCCCGAGGTTACAGTGACCTTGCAACGCATGCCGAGTAACCGTTGTATATTATGTTATAAATTGCAGGCGCTTGCATTAAAATTTTATTTCCCGGGAATCGGGATGAAACCATTACAGTAAAGTTGACCCCTAGGTTACAGTGACCTTGCAACGCATACCGGGTACCCGTTGTATATAATGTTATATAGTGCAGGCGCTTGCTTTAAAATGTTATTTCCCGGGAATTGGGATGGAACCATTACAGTTAAGTTGACCCCGAGGTTACAGTGACCTTGCAACGCATGCCGTGTACCCGTTGTATATTATGTTATAAATTGCAGGCGTTTGCATTAAAATTTTATTTCCCGGGAATCGGGATGAAACCATTACAGTAAAGTTGACCCCTAGGTTACAGTGACCTTTTTTTTTTTTTTTTTTTACATGAGCTCCACACAGGAGGCCCTGAGGAAAATAATTTCCCTCAGGGCCTATGTCATCTTTGAGGATGCTATGTGGAGGGTTTTTTTTAAGGAAAGGAAGGAGAGGAGAGTTCTGGGAAGGAAAAGGGTTTAAGGAGTGGGTAGGAATCTGGGGTTCAGTATGTCCTGGTCATCCGCCTCCAAGACCTAGACAAACCTCACCCCATGAACCCGGGCACCCCTGCTAAATCACCAAACGTAGCGAACCACTTGGGGTGACCTATGGCAGAGGTGTTGGTTATCCAATAAAGGTTCCCGGGGCGGCGGTACCCATTCCCGCCTCCCAAAGTGTGAACCTTGCAACGCATGCCGGGTACCCGTTGTATATAATGTTATATAGTGCAGGCGCTTCCATTATAATGTAGTTTCCGGGGACTTGGGATGGAACCATTAGAGTTTAGTTGACCCTGAGGTTAAAGTGGCCTTGCAACGCATGCCGGGTACCCGTAGTATATAATGTTTCATTGTGCAGGCGCTTGCATTATAATGTAGTTTCCCAGGACTTCGGATGGAAACATTACAGTTTTATTGACCCCGAGGTTAAAGCGGCCTTGCAACGCATGCCGGGTACCCGTTGTATATAATTTTATAAAGTGCATAATTTTATAATGTTGTTTCCCGGGACTTGGTAGGGAACCATTACGGTTTAGTTGACCCCGAAGTTAAAGTGGCCTCGCAACGCATGCCGGGTACCCGCTGTATATAATTAATTTATTTACGCACAAATAGTCCATTAACAATAACAATCGGTTGCACGCTTTAGCAGTGCAAAATTTCATTATGCCGGAGCTCACTATTGTAGTTGTATTGTATTTCATTTTGCAAGTGTAAGTACTAAGTAGGTACTTTGTTGTAATATTTCACCAAAACGACGCCATTATGCTGTTGAGCATAAAATAATTTTCACTACAAATAAATTCATTCAATATCATGTTTTGATTTTTAAATGAAAAAAGTCCCCGCAAGTAAGTACCTACCTAGAACACGCGTAATGTATATATATATACAATGTTCAAATAGAACACACTTAAAAATAAAAAAAATAATTAATAAAAAAAATTGACAATTCTTTAAATTTTTCTAGTAAATTTTCAGTTCTATAAAGTTCCGTTCGAGTTCTGTAATTATTTCAGTTTTGTGATGTAACTGGTCTGTAATGATAAAACAATAGAATTTGAGTAGAACCATCACAGAACGTGAAAATTAACTTTAAAAAAGTTCAATTATTCTGTATCATGGAAACAACCTTACCTTAGTATTTATTGCATTAAAACCTAATTCGTTGTGTAGGTACCCATTCAGGTAGGTACCTGCGCATTTCCTTAGATTCCGGCAATCTTAGCTTTTTTCATCATATTTGCAATACTACCGAAATAAGTAGGTACCTACCCCGAATGAAAAACGTGTTAATTTGACTGGCCAGCAAATATTTAAACTTCCGATGGAATCTGTGAACGCGTTTTTTGATGATTTTTTTTCGGAAAATTTCGAGTTTTGTCAGCATCTCCTGACGTATTTTATATGAGAATCATATGTTTTATTGGTGTTAAAAGTTGCGGAATCTATCCGGCTATCGTATTTTCAAAAAACATCTAGCCCGGAATCGGTTTTTCGGCGGTAATGTCGTTTTCCGAAAAACAACGACCGAAACCGCCGAGAGTTCCGTTTTGTTAGGCTAAAAATTTGACATCTGAGATCCTGACCTATGTCAATAGTCCTATATAGCATTTTCCTTTGTGAAATTAGCGGGTTTTTTCCTAAATTTTTTTTTTTCAAACGCCGTCTGTCGGCGGGAAATATAATCGAGTGATTCGAGTAGAGCTTCTAGTTTTCGCCGCCGATTCGTATCGGAGAATAAATCCCTGTATATATTTCATTTTGTCGAAAAAAAATTTCTCCCAGCTTCCTTATTACGATTTGCTTCAACCGAAAGTGACCCGTGAGGTTTCACCCACCCGAGGGGCAAAGTGGTAGCTTTTCCCCTCAAATCGAAAGTGAGTTTTTTCGACCAATGGCGTGAGCGGAAAAAGTGAGTTTTCTCGACCAATGGCGTGAGCGGAAAAAGTGACCTTTTCCCTGACCTACCCCAAAACTGAACATTAATATATATATACTAGCGGGGCCCGTTGCAGAAGCAACTGACGGGTTAAAACACTATGCGATTTGACGTGTGAACGTGAATGAAGCGAGGAGGAGTGTGTGTTAAATAAATATATGAAGAAACCTGAGGTTACAGTGACCTTGCAACGCATGCCGGGTAACCGTTGTATATAATGTGATGTAGTGCAGCGCTTGCATTAAAATGTAATTTTCCAGGAATTGGAATGGAACCATTACAGTTAAGTTGACCCCGAGGTTACAGTGACCTTGCAATGCATGCCGAGTAACCATTGTATATCATGTTATATATTGCAGGCACTTACTTTAAAATGTTATTTCCCGGGAATTATGATGAAACCATTGCAGTAAAGTTGACCCCCAGGTTACAGTGATCTTTCAACGCATGCCGGGTACCCGTTGTATATAATGTTCTATAGTACAGGCGCTTGCATTATAATGTGGTTTTCCGAGATTTGGGATGCAACCATTACAGTTTAATGGACCCCGAGGTTAAAGTGGCCTTGCAACGCATGCCGGGTACCCGCTGTATATAATTTATTTATTTACGGACAAAAAGTCCATTAACAATATAAAATACGTCTCTAACTTATATCTCCCTCTTATCCTTTCCCTTGTTACCATAATTATTGGAAGGCTTTTGACCTCTCCAGCCAGATTCTCCCAAACCTTCGCCATGCACCGCAGTGTGAGGAATAGATTCATACGTTCGTCACTCCTGGCCACACTGACCCCCAGATTCCTAAACACCCCTCATACCTTTTTCCTTCCCATATCTTCTTCTCCTTCCTTTCCCTTAAAAAACCCTCCGCACAGCATCCTCAAAGATGACATAGGCCCCTAGGGAAATTGTTTTCTTTGGAGCCTCCTGTGTGGAGCTAAATTAAAAAAAAAAATTAACACTGCATAATTTCATCCTGAGTTCTCCCCAAGGTTACAGTGATTTTGCAACGCATGCCGGGTACCCGTTGTATATAATGTTATGTAGAAATACAAATCCCTAAAATTGACCTTTATTGAATAACCAACACCTCTGCCGTCGGTCACCCCAAGTGGTTCGCTACGTTTGGTGATTTAGTAGGGGTGCCCGGATTCATGGGTGAATAGACATAGGTCCTGAGGGAAATTATTTTCCCCACGGCCTCCTGTGTGGAGCTCATGTAAAAAAAAAAAATTTATATAAATTCACCTTTCCTGTCTATGTCAGTCTTAAATGATGACCTACATAGAATACCCTTGGATGGTGAAAGCCAGAAATAATTGAAAAAAAAAAAACATTTTCTTAATATTTTTTCCCTTGCTTAGTTCTGCACCCCTGGTATTTATCCTTTTTTTACATGAGCTACACACAGGAGACCCTGAGGAAAATAATTTCCCTCGGGGTCATTTCATCTTTGGAGATGTTGTGTTGAGGGTTTTTAAAGGCAAATAAGGCGAGGAGAGCAACGCTCAGTGGTTAAACATACGTATGTATAAGGCCACCCGCAGGGCCTAGCAGCTGAAACCTGTCAAACAGAAGTATCTAGACGCCATCGGAGGCATGCACACATCAAATTCCCAAAGTTTCATCGCAATCGGATGAACGGTTTAGCAATGCATAATTTCATGATGCCAGAGCTCACCATTTTATACATTAAGAATCGAAGGTCCCCAAAGTTTCATCGGAATCGAAGAAGAATTAACACAGAACGTGAAAATTAACTTAAAAAAGTGTGCTTTTACCTGCATAATTTGGCAAAAAATTGACCATGTTAAGATATTTAAATTTATTCATTTTCATAACGTTGCTTGAAATGGATTTTGCCGTTTTTGGTGACCAGATCTGAATAGCCAGGTACTTCCCCACCTTCCTCGTCTCCATCTCCCTCCCCTCCCCACTACCTTTAGCCTCACAACATACCCCAACTGGGGATGCCATAGTTTCACTGACTTCAGTAGTTGGGACTCTTGTGCCGCATTATCATTAAAATTTAGTTAATAATGTATAAAACAATTAATTTCCGTACAATTATAAAGTACCTACACCATTTGAAAAAAAAATTGTACCATCTTTGCTATTAAATTTACACAATATATTAATTTCTCATTATTTCGACAACAACGTTCCCTCATAAGTAGGTACTGGCCATTACTGGTATTATTATTTAAGAATGTCCAAAAAGAACGAAACTTTACCTACACATTCATAAATGAAAAATATTTTGATAGGTTCTTTCAAAAAAATTTAATAATTCTTTAAAATTTCCAAGCTAATTATCACGTTTTGTGAAAGTTATTTTAAAGTTCTGTAATTATTTCACTTTTGTGGTGCAACTGGATAAAATGATATAACAACAGAACTCGAATAGAACTTACGCAGAACGTTAGAATTAACTTTAAAGAAATGTTGAATTCTTCAATTTTATTGCAACAACCCGGCATCCAATGTAAGTACCTACATAATTCGTCTAGGTACCTACTCATTTTCGCAAAAAAACCACGGTAGTAAGTCGGTAAGCCGGTAGGTAGGTACCAAAGCACTTATTTCCATCACTAAGTTGCATGGTTTATCTGTGTAACAGGGTCCGCCAAAACTGCGTTACTCATTTTTGGTAAAAATAAATTGATTAAATAATAAAATTTTTTTAAAAATAAAAATAAAATCGTCTTTTTTAAAAAATATTTTTCTAGAAATGACATCGGTCAAATATCCAACTTTTAAATTCACGAACGCGCATACTACTTTCGTAATAAATAATTATTCACAACGATACATGTATGGAAAAAAACGGAAATTCTAAGCATCGTCATTTGAGAAATGTTTCTACGCCGCTCAAACGTTAGTCGTGAAGGCCCGACTATATTTTCGAAAAAAAAAATATCAAGAAAATTATCATTCAAAATTATTAAAAAAATAATTGTTATATTTCGAGCAGTATTTTTTTTACCACCGTGTACCGGCATAATAACGATTCATGAATGATGAAATTCGATTTTAAAACCTGCTAACAACGCCAATTTAAGACACTCCAATTTTGTTTCGCGTTCGAATTTGAATTTTAGTCTATTTTTAAATTTTTCTAATGAAATGTTTTAATTCTATGTCCTGTCGACTGGCGGCGCCGTGAAAACAGTACATAATTTTAAAGATTAGTTTCAATACTCGACTTTTATGTTGTTTTTTGCACATGTCAGTTTTGAAACGAATATTACAACGATGTTTTTGAGAAAAGTGATAATTACGACGGTCAATTGACCTTTGAAAAACTCTTGTTGACGGAATTTCACTAAATTTTGGCTTCCAAGCGTGATATTTTCGACAAAATCGCGTATGCCAGTCGGCCGGTGGGAAAACGAAAAATGAAAGATGACATTTAAAATCTGCGTACCTAGCGAAATCAGTTTTGTATGGGAGATTTTCGCTATATCTTTCTCAACTTTTGCGGGCATTTGAAAAGAGATAGATACAATGAATTCGCTTCGAAGGAGAGTAAACCGTGGGGCCTTTGAAATCGGATGAGCTTAGAGATCAATTTGGCTTGCCAAATTTTACCCAATTTTCGCAAGCCAAAGTGACCCGTGAGGTTTCACCCACCCGAGGGGCAAAGTGGTAGCTTTTCCCCTCAAATCGAAAGTGAGTTTTTTCGACCAATGGCGTGAGCGGAAAAAGTGAGTTTTATCGACCAATGGCGTGAGCGGAAAGAGTGAGCTTTTCCCTGACCTACCCCAAAACTGAACATTAATATATAACTAGCGGGGCCCGTTGCAAAAATGCAACTAACGGGTTAAAAAATTATGCGATTTGCGTGTGAACGTGGATGAAGCGAGGAGGAGTGTGTGTTAAAAAATATATGAAGAAACCTGAGGTTGCAGTGACCTTGCAACGCATGCCGGGTACCCGTTGTTTATAATGTTATAATATAGTGCAGGCATTTGCAAGGCGCTTGGATAATAATGTAGTTTCCCTGAACTTGGAATGGAACCATAACAGTTATGTTGACCCCGAGGTTAAAGTGATGTTGCAACGCATGCCAGGTACCCTTTGTATATAATGTTATAATATAAAGCAGGCGTTTGCAAGGCGCTTGTATTATAATGTAGTTTCCCGGAACTTGGAATGTAACCATTACAGTTAGGTTGACCCCGAGGTTACAGTGATCTTGCAACGCATGCCGGGTACCCGTTGTATATAATGTTTTAATAAAGTGCAGGCGTTTGCAAGGCGCTTGCATTATAATGTAGTTTATTGGAACTTGGAATGGAACCATTACAGTTAAGTTGACCCCGAGGTTACAGTAATCTTGCAACGTATGCCGGGTACCCTTTGTATATAATGTTATAATATAAAGCAGGCGTTTGTAAGGCGCTTGCATTATAACGTAGTTTTCCGGAACTTGGAATGAAACCATTACAGTTAAGTTGACCCCGAGATTACAGTGATGTTGCAACGCATGCCGGGTACCCGTTGTATATAATGTTATAATACAGTGCATGCGTTTGCAAGGCGCTTGAATTAAAATGTTCTTTTCCGGAACTTGGAATGGAAACATTACAGTTAAGTTGACCCCGAGGTTACAGTGATGTTGCAACGCATGCCGGGTACCCGTTGTATATAACGTTATGTAGAAATACAAATCCCCAAAGTTGACCTTTATTGGATAACCAACACCTCTGCTATAGGTCACCTCAAGTGGTTCGCTACGTTTGGTGATTTAGTAGGGGTGCCCGGGTTCATGGGGTGAGGTCTGTCTAGGTCATGGAGGCGGATGCCCAGGACACACTGAACCCCAGATTCCTACCCACCCCTTAAACCCTTTTCCTTCCCAGAACTCTCATCTCCTTCCTTTCCTAAGAAAAATCCTCCACACAGCATCCCCAAAGATGACATAGGACCTGAGGGAAATTATTTTCCCCACGGCCTTTTGTGCGGAGATCATGTAAAAATTTTTTAATTAAATGCATAAAAATTCACCTTTCCCAAAAAGCCAGAAATAATTGAAAAAAAACATGTTCTTAATATATTTTCCCTTGCTTAGTTCTGCACTCCTGGTATTTATCCTTTAAAAATTCTGTTTTATTCGAGTAAAAAAAAGAACAGAAAAAATATTCTTTCATAGCATACTCTACTCCCCCCCCCCTTCCTCCATCCCGCAAAACCCCCTCCCGGGTTCCCCTCCCCCTTCCCAGGTTACCCTTTCCCCTCCCTGGTTTTCTTCCCCCCCCCCCCCTTCCCCCATCCCGCAAACCACCCTCCGGAGTTCCCCGTCCCCCTTCCCAGCTTACCTTCCCCCCTCCCTGGTTTTCCTCCCCCCCTCCCACGCTTTATTATTTCATTGCCGCTACATTTAGTTTTCAAACAGCTCGCGTGCCACCTATTGAAATATTTTTATGCAAATTTCGTAATGCCAAAGCTCACCAACCAATAAACAAACATATCAAAAAAAGAATTATTCAATTTGGTGCAGTCTTTCGGAAGTTTTACGCGTACATACATTTCGACGATTCATTTTTATGCAAATTTCATAATGCCAGAGCTCACCAGTAGTTTTATTCAAAACTTGTCCTTACAATAACGATAACAACAAAAAAATAATTACCCAATTAGGTGCAGTCGTTCCGAAGTTATGCGCGTACTTACATTTCATCGATTAATTTTTAAACATATTTCAAAATGCCAGAGCTCACCAGTAATTGTGTACAAACTTTGTCCTAACAATAAGGAACGCAACAAAAAAAGAATTATTCAATTACGTGCAGTCGTTCTGAAGTTATGAGCGTACTTACATTTCGGCGAATCATTTTTAAACAAATTTCGTTATGCCAGAGCTCACCAGTAATTTTATTTAGACCTTGTCCTAATAATAACAAAATCTCAACAAAGAAAGAATTGTCCAATTTGGTGCAGTCGCTCGGAAGCTATGCGCATATATAGATTTCGGCGATTAATTTTAAACAAATTTTATAATTCCAGAGCTCACCGGTTGTATTATACAAACCTTGCCCTACCAATAACGAAACCAACCCAAAAAGAATTATCCAGTTTGGTTCAGTCGTTCGTGAGCTATAATTTATTTCGTGAGCTATGATACCCGTGGATAATTATTTATCCGTTTATGTAATTTTCAGGGTACCTACCTAGTTCATCAAAATATTCTGAAATAATATTTTATCTATATGGCAAGACAACCGATAAAAGTTGTCATAACCTCCTGAAGCAAAGCCTGAAAATCGAACACCTGCGCTGGTTTAAAAACATTTCCCATACAAATTACGTCAGCCAACGGTGTCATGGCCTGGCTGAAAACCTCAGGTGGTTTTGGATAGTGTTCCATGTTCAGTATTGCAAGGTTGAAGAAAATAAATAAACATTTCAAATATCTACCGATTTAACAGGCTGAGAACGATGTGCATTTTCGATGTTGTTGGATTTTTCGCAAATGTCAGATATAATTGCAAAGTTTGACGCGATATTGTGAAACATTTTAAATGGGAAGCTACACATGTTTTTATTTTAAAAGTTTCTAAATCTTGTGTAATTTATGATTATTAAACAACATCTCTCGCAAAATGTTTATTTTCTTCGTAATTTACCACCCCGCAAAGGGCCTTTAAAATGTCAATTTTTCTTCGGTATTTGGCAGATCGCCGTTTAATTAATTGGAATAAATTCATAGCAGAAATCAGTTTTGTATGGGAGATTTTCGCTACATCTTTCTCAACTTTTGCGGGCATTTGAAAAGAGATAGATACAATGAATTCGCTTCGAAGGAGAGTGAACCGTGGGGCCTTTGAAATCGGATGAGCTTAGAGATCAATTTGGCTTGCCAAATTTTACCCAATTTTCGCAAGCCAAAGTGACCCGTGAGGTTTCACCCACCCGAGGGGCAAAGTGGTAGCTTTTCCCCTCAAATCGAAAGTGAGTTTTTTCGACCAATGGCGTGAGCGGAAAAAGTGAGTTTTCCCGACCAATGGCGTGAGCGGAAAAAGTGAGCTTTCCCTGACCTATCCCAAAACCAAACAATACTATATATACTAGGTTTTGCCCGTTGCAGAAGCAACTGACGGGTTTAAACACTATGCAATTTGACGTGTGAACGTGGATGAAGCGAGGAAGAGTGTGTGTTAAATTAAATATATGAAGAAACCTGAGGTTACAGTGACCTTGCAACGCATGCCGGGTACCCGTTGTATATAATGTTATGTAGTGCAGCGCTTGCATTAAAATGTAATTTCCCAGGAATTGGAATGGAACCATTACAGTTAAGTTGACCCCGAGGTTACAGTGACCTTGCAACGCATGCCGAGTAACCGTTGTATATTATGTTATAAATTGCAGGCGCTTGCATTAAACTTTATTTCCCGGGAATCGGGATGAAACCATTACAGTAAAGTTGACCCCTAGGTTACAGTGACCTTGCAACGCATACCGGGTACCCGTTGTATATAAGGTTATCTAGTGCAGGCGCTTGCTTTAAAATGTTATTTCCCGGGAATTGGGATGGAACCATTACAGTTAAGTTGACCCCGAGGTTACAGTGACCTTGCAACGCATGCCGTGTAACCGTTGTATATTATGTTATAAATTGCAGGCGCTTGCATTAAAATTTTATTTCCCGGGAATCGGGATGAAACCATTACAGTAAAGTTGACCCCTAGGTTACAGTGACCTTGCAACGCATGCCGGGTACCCGTTGTATATAATGTTATATAGTGCAGGCGCTTGCATTATAATGTAGTTTCCGGGGACTTGGGATGGAACCATTAGAGTTTAGTTGACCCTGAGGTTAAAGTGGCCTTGCAACGCATGCCGGGTACCCGTAGTATATAATGTTACATATTGCAGGCGCTTGCATTATAATGTAGTTTCCCAGGACTTCGGATGGAAACATTACAGTTTTATTGACCCCGAGGTTAAAGCGGCCTTGCAACGAATGCCGGGTACCCGTTGTATATAATTTTATAAAGTGCATAATTTTATAATGTTGTTTCCCGGGACTTGGTAGGGAACCATTACGGTTTAGTTGACCCCGAAGTTAAAGTGGCCTCGCAACGCATGCCGGGTACCCGCTGTATATAATTAATTTATTTACGCACAAATAGTCCATTAACAATAACAATCGGTTGCACGGTTTAGCAGTGCAAAATTTCATTATGCCGGAGCTCACTATTGTAGTTGTATTGTATTTCATTTTGCAAGTGTAAGTACTAAGTAGGTACTTTGTTGTAATATTTCACCAAAACGACGCCATTATGCTGTTGAGCATAAAATAATTTTCACTACAAATAAATTCATTCAATATCATGTTTTGATTTTTAAATGAAAAAAGTCCCCGCAAGTAAGTACCTACCTAGAACACGCGTAATGTATATATATATATACAATGTTCAAATAGAACACACTTAAAAATAAAAAAAATAATTAATAAAAAAAATTGACAATTCTTTAAATTTTTCTAGTAAATTTTCAGTTCTATAAAGTTCCGTTCGAGTTCTGTAATTATTTCAGTTTTGTGATGTAACTGGTCTGTAATGATAAAACAATAGAATTTGAGTAGAACCATCACAGAACGTGAAAATTAACTTTAAAAAAGTTCAATTATTCTGTATCATGGAAACAACCTTACCTTAGTATTTATTGCATTAAAACCTAATTCGTTGTGTAGGTACCCATTCAGGTAGGTACCTGCGCATTTCCTTAGATTCCGGCAATCTTAGCTTTTTTCATCATATTTGCAATACTACCGAAATAAGTAGGTACCTACCCCGAATGAAAAACGTGTTAATTTGACTGGCCAGCAAATATTTAAACTTCCGATGGAATCTGTGAGCGCGTTTTTTGATGATTTTTTTTCGGAAAATTTCGAGTTTTGTCAGCATCTCCTGACGTATTTTATATGAGAATCATATGTTTTATTGGTGTTAAAAGTTGCGGAATCTATCCGGCTATCGTATTTTCAAAAAACATCTAGCCCGGAATCGGTTTTTCGGCGGTAATGTCGTTTTCCGAAAAACAACGACCGAAACCGCCGAGAGTTCCGTTTTGTTAGGCTAAAAATTTGACATCTGAGATCCTGACCTATGTCAATAGTCCTATATAGCATTTTCCTTTGTGAAATTAGCGGGTTTTTTCCTAAATTTTTTTTTTCAAACGCCGTCTGTCGGCGGGAAATATAATCGAGTGATTCGAGTAGAGCTTCTAGTTTTCGC
Organism: Limnephilus marmoratus; assembly: GCA_917880885.1. NCBI lineage: Eukaryota > Metazoa > Arthropoda > Insecta > Trichoptera > Limnephilidae > Limnephilus > Limnephilus marmoratus. The sequence goes on from OU862916.1 coordinate 28,901,762, forward strand.
CGCCGATTCGTATCGGAGAATAAATCCCTGTATATATTTCATTTTGTCGAAAAAAAATTTCTCCCAGCTTCCTTATTACGATTTGCTTCAACCGAAAGTGACCCGTGAGGTTTCACCCACCCGAGGGGCAAAGTGGTAGCTTTTCCCCTCAAATCGAAAGTGAGTTTTTTCGACCAATGGCGTGAGCGGAAAAAGTGAGTTTTCTCGACCAATGGCGTGAGCGGAAAAAGTGAGTTTTCCCTGACCTATCCCAAAACCAAACAATACTATATATACTAGCTGGGCCCGTTGCAGAAGCAACTGACGGGTTAAGACACTATGCGATTTGACGTGTGAACGTGGATGAAGCGAGGAGGAGTGTGTGTTAAATTAAATATATGAAGAAACCTGAGTTCAAAGTGACCTTGCAACGCATGCCGGGAACCCGTTGTAAATAATATTATTATGTAGTGCAGGCGTTTGCAAGTCGCTTGAATTATAATGTAGTTTCCCGGAACTTGGAATGGAACCATCCCCGAGGTTACAGTGATCTTGCAACGCATGCCGACTACCCGTTGTATATAATATTATAATATAGTGCAGGCGTTTGCAAGGCGCTTGTATTATAATGTAGTTTCCCGGAACTTGGAATGGAACCATTACAGTTAAGCTGACCCCGAGGTTACAGTGATCTTGCAACGCAAGCCGGGTACCCGTTGTATATAATGTTATAATATAATGCAGGCGTTTGCAAGGCGCTTGCATTATAATGTAGTTTCTTGGAACTTGGAATGGAACCATTACAGTTAAGTTGACTTCAAGGTTACAGTGATCTTGCAACGCATGCCGGGTACCCTTTGTATATAATGTTATAATACAAAGCAGGCGTTTGCAAAGCGCTTGCTTTATAATGTAGTTTCCCGGAACTTGGAATGGAACCATTACAGTTAAGTTGACCCCGAGATTACAGTGATGTTTTTATTTTATTTTATTTTATTTTATTTGGAAAATAATGGAATGTTGCAACGCATGCCGGGTACCCGTTGTATATAATGTTATAATACAGTGCATGCGTTTGCAAGGCGCTTGAATTATAATGCAGTTTCCCGGAACTTGGAATGGAACCATTACAGTTAAGTTGACCCCGAGATTACAGTGATGTTGCAACGCATGCTGGGTACCCGTTGTATATAATGTTATGTAGAAATACAAATCCCCAAAGTTGACCTTTATTGGATAACCAACACCTCTGCAATAGGTCACCTCAAGTGGTTCGCTACGTTTGGTGATTTAGTAGGGGTGCCCGGGTTCATGGGGTGAGGTCTGTCTAGGTCTTGGAGGTGGATGCCCAGGACACACTGAACCCCAGATTCCTACCCACCCCTTAAACATTTTTCCTTCCAGAACTCTCATCTGAAAACCTGCGGTTACAGTGACCTTGCAACGCATGCCGGGTACCCGTTGTATATAATGTTATGTAGTACAGGCGCTTGCTATATAATGTTGTTTTCCGAGATTTGGAATGGAACCATTACAGTTTAATGGACCCCGAGGTTAAAGTGGCCTTGCAACGCATGCCGGGTACCCGCCGTATAAAATTTGTTTATATTTCCGTACAAAAAGTCCATTAATCTCCCTCTTATCCTTTCCCTTGTTACCATAATTATTGGAAGGCTTTTGACCTCTCCAGCCAGATTCTCCCAACCCTTCGGCTTGCACCGCAGTGTGAGGAATAGATTCATACGTCCGTCACTCTTGGCCACACTGTCCCCCAGATTCCTAAACACCCCTCAGACCTTTTTCCTTCCCATATCTTCTTCTCCATCCTTTCCCTTAAAAAACCCTCCGCACAGCACCCTCAAAGATGACATAGCACTGCGTGGCGGGTTGGATTGGAGGAGACTGATTAAGGGAGGATTTCGACCTCTCCACCCAGATTCTCCCAACCCTTCGCCTTGCACCGCAGTGTGAGGAATAGATTCACACGTCCGTCACTCCTGGCCACACTGACCCCCAGATTCCTACCCACCCCTCATACCTTTTTCCTTCCCATATCTTCTTCTCCTTCCTTTCCCTTAAAAAACCCACCCCACAGCATCCTCAAAGATGACGCAGGCCCCTAGGATTTAGAACGGGCCTTTTTGTCGCGTAATTTCATGATACCAAAGCTCACTATTGTATTCTGAAACTGTATGTATTTGTCTAGATCTTGGTGGCGGATACGTTCGCCCAAACACTGCGTGGCGGGCTGGATCGGAGGACACTGATTGAGGGAGGCTTTTTATCTCTCCAGCCAGATTCTCTCAACCCTTCGCCTTGCACCGCAGTGTGAGGAATAGATTCATACGTCTGTCACTCCTGGCCACACTGACCCCCAGATTCCTACCCACCCCTCATACCTTTTTCCTTCCCATATCTTCTTCTCCACCATTTCCCTTAAAAAACTCTCCACACAGCATCCTCAAAGATGTCACTGCGTGGCGGGCTGGATCGGAGGAGACTGATTGAGGGAGGCTTTTTATCTCTCCAGCCAGATTCTCTCAACCCTTCGCCTTGCACCGCAGTGTGAGGAATAGATTCATACGTCTGTCACTCCTGGCCACACTGACCCCCAGATTCCTACCCACCCCTCATACCTTTTTCCTTCCCACATCTTCTTCTCCATCCTTTCCCTTGAAAAACCCTCCGTACAGCATCCTCAAAGATGACATAGGCCCCTAGGATTCAGAACGGGCCTTTACTCGCGTAATTTCGTGATGCCAGAGATCATTATTGTATTCAGAAACTGTATGTATTTGTCTAGGTCTTGAAAAAATTTTATTTGTCTAGGTCTTGGTGGAGAATACGTTTGCCCAACCTTTGCGTGGCGGGTTGGATCAGAGGAGACTGATTGAGGAAGGATTTTGACCTCTCCACCCAGATTCTCCCAACCCTTCGCCTTGCACCGCAGTGTGAGGAATAGATTCATACGTCCGTCACTCCTGGCCACACTGACCCCCAGATTCCTACCCACCCCTCATACCTTTTTCCTTCCCATATCTTCTTCTCCATCCTTTCCCTTAAAAAACCCTCCGCACAGCATCCTCAAAGATGACATAGCACTGCGTGGCGGGTTGGATTGGAGGAGACTGATTAAGGGAGGATTTCGACCTCTCCACCCAGATTCTCCCAACCCTTCGCCTTGCACCGCAGTGTGAGGAATAGATTCACACGTCCGTCACTCCTGGCCACACTGACCCCCAGATTCCTTAACATCCCTCATACCCTTTTCCTTCCCATATCTTCTTCTCCTTCCTTTCCCTTAAAAACCCTCCGCACAGCATCCTCAAAGATGACATAGGCCCCTAGGGAAATTGTTTTCCTTGGAGCCTCCTGTGTGGAGCTAATGTAAAAAAAAAAGTTCAACACTGCATAATTTCATCCTGAGTTCTACCTGAGGTTGCAGTGACCTTGTAACGCATGCCGGGTACCCTTTGTATATAATTTTATAATACATTGCATGCGTTTGCAAGGCGGTTGCATTTTAATGTAGTTTCCCGGAACTTGGAATGGAACCATTACAGTTAAGTTGACCCCGAGGTTACAGTGATCTTGCAACGCATGCCGGGTACCCGTTGTATATAATGTTATTTAGAAATTTAAATCCCCAAAATTGACCTTTATTGGATAACCAACACCTATGCCGTAGGTCACCCCAAGTTGTTCGCTTCGTTTGGTGATTTAGTAGGGGTGCCCGGGTTCATGGGGTGAGGTTTGTCTAGGTCTTTGAGGCGAATGACCAGGAAACACTTAACCCCAGATTCCTACCCACCCCTTAAACCCTTTTCCTTCCCAGAACTCTCATCTCCTTCTTTGCCTTAAAAAACCCTCCACCCAGCATCTCCAAAGATGAGATGACCCTGAGGGAAATTATTTTCCTCAGGGTCTCCTGTATGGAGTTTTCCCCCCCCCACCCCCCTCCTGCGCTTTAATGATTCATTGCCGTTACATTTAGTTTTCAAACAGCTCGCGTGCCACCTATTGAAATATTTTTACGCAAATTTCGTAATGCCAAAGCTCACCAGCCAATAAACAAACATAACAAAAAAGAATTATTCAATTTGGTGCAGTCTTTCGGAAGTTATACGCGTACATACATTTCAACGATTCATTTGTATGCAAATTTCATAATGCCAGAGCTCACCAGTAGTTTTATACAAACTTTGTCCTAACAATAAGGAACGCAACAAAAAAAGAATTATTCAATTACGTGCAGTCGTTCTGAAGTTATGAGCGTACTTACATTTCGGCGAATCATTTTTAAACAAATTTCATTATGCCAGAGCTCACCAGTAATTTTATTAAAATCTTGCCCTAATAATAACAAATACAACAACGAAAGAATTATCCAATTTGGTGCATTCGCTCGGAAGCTATGAACATATATAGATTTCGTCGATTCATTTTAAACAAATTTTATAATTCCAGAGCTCACCGGTTGTTTTATACAAACCTTGCCCTAGCAATAACGAAACCTATTCAAAAAGAATTTTTCAATTTGGTCCAGTCGTTCTTTAGTTATAATTTATAAATGATTACCGTGGATAATTAATCCGTTTATGTAATTTTCAGGGTACCTACCTAGTTCATCAAAATATTCTAAAACAATATTTTATTTAAATGGCAAGACCACCGTCAAACTTTGTCGTAACCACCTCAAGCAAAGCCTGAAAATCGAACACCTGCGCTGGTTTAAGAACATTTCCCATACAAATTAGGTCAGCTAACGCTGTCAGGGCCTCGCTGAAATCTTGCGGTGGTTTCGGATGGTGTTCCATGTTCAGTATTGCAAGGTTCGAAAAAATTACATAAAGATTTAAATATCTACCGATTTAACAGGCTGAAAACCATGTGCATTATGGATGTTATTGAATTTTTCGCAAATGTCAGAAAAATTTCAATCTTTGACGCGATATTGTGAAACATATTAAATGGGAAGCTACACATGTTTTTATTTTAAAAGTTTCTAAATCTTGTGTAATTTATGATTATTAAAGAACATCTCTCGCAAAATGTTTATTTTCTTCGTAATTTACCACCCCGCAAAGGGCCTTTAAAATGTCAATTTTTCTTCGGTATTTGGCAGATCGCCGTTTAATTAATTGGAATAAATTCATAGCAGAAATCAGTTTTGTATGGGAGATTTTCGCTACATCTTTCTCAACTTTTGCGGGCATTTGAAAAGAGATAGATACAATGAATTCGCTTCGAAGAAGAGTGAACCGTGGGGCCTTTGAAATCGGATGAGCTTAGAGATCAATTTGGCTTGCCAAATTTTACCCAATTTTCGCAAGCCAAAGTGACCCGTGAGGTTTCATCCACCCGAGGGGCAAAGTGGTAGCTTTTCCCCTCAAATCGAAAGTGAGTTTTTTCGACCAATGGCGTGAGCGGAAAAAGTGAGTTTTCCCGACCAATGGCGTGAGCGGAAAAAGTGAGCTTTCCCTGACCTATCCCAAAACTGAACATTAATATATATACTAGCTGGGCCCGTTGCAGAAGCAACTGACGGGTTAAGACACTATGCGATTTGACGTGTGAACGTGGATGAAGCGAGGAGGAGTGTGTGTTAAATTAAATATATGAAGAAACCTGAGTTCACAGTGACCTTGCAACGCATGCCGGGAACCCGTTGTAAATAATATTATTATGTAGTGCAGGCGTTTGCAAGTCGCTTGAATTATAATGTAGTTTCCCGGAACTTGGAATGGAACCATCCCCGAGGTTACAGTGATCTTGCAACGCATGCCGGCTACCCGTTGTATATAATATTATAATATAGTGCAGGCGTTTGCAAGGCGCTTGTATTATAATGTAGTTTCCCGGAACTTGGAATGGAACCATTACAGTTAAGCTGACCCCGAGGTTACAGTGATCTTGCAACGCAAGCCGGGTACCCGTTGTATATAATGTTATAATATAATGCAGGCGTTTGCAAGGCGCTTGCATTATAATGTAGTTTCTTGGAACTTGGAATGGAACCATTACAGTTAAGTTGACTTCAAGGTTACAGTGATCTTGCAACGCATGCCGGGTACCCTTTGTATATAATGTTACAATACAAAGCAGGCGTTTGCAAAGCGCTTGCTTTATAATGTAGTTTCCCGGAACTTGGAATGGAACCATTACAGTTAAGTTGACCCCGAGATTACAGTGATGTTTTTATTTTATTTTATTTTATTTTATTTGGAAAATAATGGAATGTTGCAACGCATGCCGGGTACCCGTTGTATATAATGTTATAATACAGTGCATGCGTTTGCAAGGCGCTTGAATTATAATGCAGTTTCCCGGAACTTGGAATGGAACCATTACAGTTAAGTTGACCCCGAGATTACAGTGATGTTGCAACGCATGCCGGGTACCCGTTGTACATAATGTTATGTAGAAATACAAATCCCCAAAGTTGACCTTTATTGGATAACCAACACCTCTGCAATAGGTCACCTCAAGTGGTTCGCTACGTTTGGTGATTTAGTAGGGGTGCCCGGGTTCATGGGGTGAGGTCTGTCTAGGTCTTGGAGGTGGATGCCCAGGACACACTGAACCCCAGATTCCTACCCACCCCTTAAACATTTTTCCTTCCAGAACTCTCATCTGAAAACCTGCGGTTACAGTGACCTTGCAACGCATGCCGGGTACCCGTTGTATATAATGTTATGTAGTGCAGCGATTGCACTAAAATGTTATTTCCCGGGAATTGGGATGGAACCATTACAGTAAAGTTGACCCCGAGGTTACAGTGACCTTGCAACGCATGCCAGGTATCCGTTGAACATAATATTATATAGTACAGGCGCTTGCTATATAATGTTGTTTTCCGAGATTTGGAATGGAACCATTACAGTTTAATGGACCCCGAGGTTAAAGTGGCCTTGCAACGCATGCCGGGTACCCGCCGTATAAAATTTGTTTATATTTCGGTACAAAAAGTCCATTAATCTCCCTCTTATCCTTTCCCTTGTTACCATAATTATTGGAAGGCTTTTGACCTCTCCAGCCAGATTCTCCCAACCCTTCGGCTTGCACCGCAGTGTGAGGAATAGATTCATACGTCCGTCACTCTTGGCCACACTGTCCCCCAGATTCCTAAACACCCCTCAGACCTTTTTCCTTCCCATATCTTCTTCTCCTTCCTTTCCCTTAAAAAACCCACCCCACAGCATCCTCAAAGATGACGCAGGCCCCTAGGATTTACAACGGGCCTTTTTGTCGCGTAATTTCATGATACCAAAGCTCACTATTGTATTCTGAAACTGTATGTATTTGTCTAGATCTTGGTGGCGGATACGTTCGCCCAAACACTGCGTGGCGGGCTGGATCGGAGGACACTGATTGAGGGAGGCTTTTTATCTCTCCAGCCAGATTCTCTCAACCCTTCGCCTTGCACCGCAGTGTGAGGAATAGATTCATACGTCTGTCACTCCTGGCCACACTGACCCCCAGATTCCTACCCACCCCTCATACCTTTTTCCTTCCCATATCTTCTTCTCCACCATTTCCCTTAAAAAACTCTCCACACAGCATCCTCAAAGATGTCACTGCGTGGCGGGCTGGATCGGAGGAGACTGATTGAGGGAGGCTTTTTATCTCTCCAGCCAGATTCTCTCAACCCTTCGCCTTGCACCGCAGTGTGAGGAATAGATTCATACGTCTGTCACTCCTGGCCACACTGACCCCCAGATTCCTACCCACCCCTCATACCTTTTTCCTTCCCACATCTTCTTCTCCATCCTTTCCCTTGAAAAACCCTCCGTACAGCATCCTCAAAGATGACATAGGCCCCTAGGATTCAGAACGGGCCTTTACTCGCGTAATTTCGTGATGCCAGAGATCATTATTGTATTCAGAAACTGTATGTATTTGTCTAGGTCTTGAAAAAATTTTAATTGTCTAGGTCTTGGTGGAGGATACGTTTGCCCAACCTTTGCGTGGCGGGTTGGATCAGAGGAGACTGATTGAGGAAGGATTTTGACCTCTCCACCCAGATTTTCCCAACCCTTCGCCTTGCACCGCAGTGTGAGGAATAGATTCATACGTCCGTCACTCCTGGCCACACTGACCCCCAGATTCCTACCCACCCCTCATACCTTTTTCCTTCCCATATCTTCTTCTCCATCCTTTCCCTTAAAAAACCCTCCGCACAGCATCCTCAAAGATGACATAGCACTGCGTGGCGGGTTGGATTGGAGGAGACTGATTAAGGGAGGATTTCGACCTCTCCACCCAGATTCTCCCAACCCTTCGCCTTGCACCGCAGTGTGAGGAATAGATTCACACGTCCGTCACTCCTGGCCACACTGACCCCCAGATTCCTTAACATCCCTCATACCCTTTTCCTTCCCATATCTTCTTCTCCTTCCTTTCCCTTAAAAACCCTCCGCACAGCATCCTCAAAGATGACATAGGCCCCTAGGGAAATTGTTTTCCTTGGAGCCTCCTGTGTGGAGCTAATGTAAAAAAAAAAGTTCAACACTGCATAATTTCATCCTGAGTTCTACCTGAGGTTGCAGTGACCTTGTAACGCATGCCGGGTACCCTTTGTATATAATTTTATAATACATTGCATGCGTTTGCAAGGCGGTTGCATTTTAATGTAGTTTCCCGGAACTTGGAATGGAACCATTACAGTTAAGTTGACCCCGAGGTTACAGTGATCTTGCAACGCATGCCGGGTACCCGTTGTATATAATGTTATTTAGAAATTTAAATCCCCAAAATTGACCTTTATTGGATAACCAACACCTATGCCGTAGGTCACCCCAAGTTGTTCGCTTCGTTTGGTGATTTAGTAGGGGTGCCCGGGTTCATGGGGTGAGGTTTGTCTAGGTCTTTGAGGCGAATGACCAGGAAACACTTAACCCCAGATTCCTACCCACCCCTTAAACCCTTTTCCTTCCCAGAACTCTCATCTCCTTCTTTGCCTTAAAAAACCCTCCACCCAGCATCTCCAAAGATGAGATGACCCTGAGGGAAATTATTTTCCTCAGGGTCTCCTGTATGGAGTTTCCCCCCCCCCACCCCCCCCCCCCCCTCCTGCGCTTTAATGATTCATTGCCGTTACATTTAGTTTTCAAACAGCTCGCGTGCCACCTATTGAAATATTTTTACGCAAATTTCGTAATGCCAAAGCTCACCAGCCAATAAACAAACATAACAAAAAAAGAATTATTCAATTTGGTGCAGTCTTTCGGAAGTTATACGCGTACATACATTTCAACGATTCATTTGTATGCAAATTTCATAATGCCAGAGCTCACCAGTAGTTTTATACAAACTTTGTCCTAACAATAAGGAACGCAACAAAAAAAGAATTATTCAATTACGTGCAGTCGTTCTGAAGTTATGAGCGTACTTACATTTCGGCGAATCATTTTTAAACAAATTTCATTATGCCAGAGCTCACCAGTAATTTTATTAAAATCTTGCCCTAATAATAACAAATACAACAACGAAAGAATTATCCAATTTGGTGCATTCGCTCGGAAGCTATGAACATATATAGATTTCGTCGATTCATTTTAAACAAATTTTATAATTCCAGAGCTCACCGGTTGTTTTATACAAACCTTGCCCTAGCAATAACGAAACCTATTCAAAAAGAATTTTTCAATTTGGTCCAGTCGTTCTTTAGTTATAATTTATAAATGATTACCGTGGATAATTAATCCGTTTATGTAATTTTCAGGGTACCTACCTAGTTCATCAAAATATTCTAAAACAATATTTTATTTAAATGGCAAGACCACCGTCAAACTTTGTCGTAACCACCTCAAGCAAAGCCTGAAAATCGAACACCTGCGCTGGTTTAAGAACATTTCCCATACAAATTACGTCAGCTAACGCTGTCAGGGCCTCGCTGAAATCTTGCGGTGGTTTCGGATGGTGTTCCATGTTCAGTATTGCAAGGTTCGAAAAAATTACATAAAGATTTAAAATATCTACCGATTTAACAGGCTGAAAACCATGTGCATTATGGATGTTATTGAATTTTTCGCAAATGTCAGAAAAATTTCAATCTTTGACGCGATATTGTGAAACATATTAAATGGGAAGCTACACATGTTTTTATTTTAAAAGTTTCTAAATCTTGTATAATTTATGATAATTAAAGAACATGTCTCGCAAAATGTTTTTTTTCGTTGTATTTTACCACCCCGCAAAGGGCCTTTAAAATGTCAATTTTTCTACCATATTTTCCAGATCGCTATTTAATTAATTGGAATAAATTTCTAGCAAAAAAACAGTTTTGTATGGGAGATTTTCGCTATATCTTTCTCAACTTTTGCGGGCATTTGAAAAGAGATAGATACAATGAATTCGCTTCGAAGGAGAGTAAACCGTGGGGCCTTTGAAATCGGATGAGCTTAGAGATCAATTTGGCTTGCCAAATTTTACCAAATTTTCGCAAGCCAAAGTGACCCGTGAGGTTTCACCCACCCGAGGGGCAAAGTGGTAGCTTTTCCCCTCAAATCGAAAGTGAGTTTTTTCGACCAATGGCGTGAGCGGAAAAAGTGAGTTTTCTCGACCAATGGCGTGAGCGGAAAAAGTGACCTTTTCCCTGACCTACCCCAAAACTGAACATTAATATATATACTAGGTTTTGCCCGTTGCAGAAGCAACTGATGGGTTAAAACATTATGCGATTTGACGTGTGAACGTGGATGAAGCGAGGAGGAGTGTGTGTTAAATTAAATATATGAAGAAACCTTAGTTCACAGTGACCTTGCAACGCATGCCGGGTACCCGTTGTATATAATGTTGTGTAGTGCAGCGCTTGCATTAAAATGTAATTTGCTAGGAATTGGAATGGAACCATTACAGTTAAGCTGACCCCGAGGTTACAGTGATCTTGCAACGCAAGCCGGGTACCCGTTGTATATAATGTTATAATATAATGCAGGCGTTTGCAAGGCGCTTGCATTATAATGTTGTTTTCCGAGATTTGGGATGGAACCATTACAGTTTAATGGACCCCGAGGTTAAAGTGGCCTTGCAACGCATGCCGGGTACCCGCTGTATATAATTTATTTATTTACGTACAAAAAGTCCATTAATCTCCCTCTTATCCTTTCCCTTGTTACCATAATTATTGGAAGGCTTTTGACGTCTCCAGCCAGATTCTCCCAACCCTTCGGCTTGCACCGCAGTGTGAGGAATAGATTCATACGTCCGTCACTCCTGGCCACACTGTCCCCCAGATTCCTAAACACCCCTCAGACCTTTTTCCTTCCCATATCTTCTTCTCCTTCCTTTCCCTTAAAAAACCCACCCCACAGCATCCTCAAAGATGACGCAGGCCCCTAGGATTTAGAACGGGCCTTTTCTCGTGTAATTTCATGATGCCAAAGCTCACTATTGTATTCTGAAACTGTATGTATTTGTCTAGATCTTGGTGGCGGATACGTTCGCCCAACCACTGCGTGGCGGGCTGGATCGGAGAAGACTGATTGAGGGAGGCTTTTTATCTCTCCAGCCAGATTCTCTCAACCCTTCGCCTTGCACCGCAGTGTGAGGAATAGATTCATGCGTCCATCACTCCTGGCCACACTGACCCCCAGATTCCTTAACACCCCTAATACCTTTTTCCTTCCCATATCTTCTTCTCCTTCCTTTCCCTTAAAAACCCTCCGCTCAGCATCCTCAAAGATGACATAGGCCCCTAGGGAAATTGTTTTCCTTGGAGTCTCCTGTGTGGAGCTAATGTAAAAAAAAGTTTAACACTGCATAATTTCATCCTGAGTTCTCCCCAAGGTTTCAGTGATCTTGCAACGCATGCCGGGTACCCGTGTTATATAATGTTATGTAGAAATACAAATCCCAAAATTGACCTTTATTGGATAACCAACACCTCTGCTGTAGGTCACCCCAAGTGGTTCGCTACGTTTGGTGATTTAGTAGGGGTGCCCGGGTTCATGGGGTGAGGTTTGTCTAGGTCTTGGAGGCGGATACGTTTGACCAACCACTGCGTGGCACACTGGATCGGAGGAGACTGATTGAGGGGGGATCTCGACCTCTCCAGCCAGATTCTCCCAACCCTTTGCCATGCACCGCAGTGTGACGAATAGATTCATAAGTCCGTTACTCCTGGCCACACTGACCCCCAGATTCCTACCCACCTCTCATACCCTTTTCCTTCCCATATCTTCTTCTCCTTCCTTTCCCTTAAAAAACCCTCCGCTCAGCATCCTCAAAGATGACGTAGGCCCCTAGGGAAATTGTTTTCCTTGGAGCCTCCTGTGTGGAGCTAATGTAAAAAAAAGTTTAACACTGCATAATTTCATCCCGAGTTCTCCCCCTAAGGTTTCAGTGATCTTGCAACGCATGCCGGGTACCCGTGTTATATAATGTTATGTAGAAATACAAATCCCAAAAATTGACCATTATTGGATAACCAACACCTCTGCTGTAGGTCACCCCAAGTGGTTCGCTACGTTTGGTGATTTAGTAGGGGTGCCCGGGTTCATGGGGTGAGGTTTGTCTAGGTCTTGGAGGCGGATGACCAGGATACACTGAACCCCAGATTCCTACCCACCCCTTAAACCCTTTTCCTTCCCAAAACTCTCATCTCCTTCTTTGCCTTAAAAAACCCTCCAACCAGCATCTCCAAAGATGACATGACCCTGAGGGAAATTATTTTCCTCAGGGTCTCCTGTGTTGAGCTTTTTCCTCCCCCCTCCGTGCTTCATTAATTCATTGCCGTTACATTTAGTTTTCAAACAGCTCGCGTGCCACCTAATGAAATATTTTTATGCAAATTTCATAATGCCAGAACTCGCCAGTAGTTTTATAGAAACCTTGTCCTATCAATAACGAACACAATAAAAAAAGAATTTTCAGATTCGGTGCATTCGTGCGAAAGTTATGCGCATATTTACATTTCGGCAATTCATTTTTATGCAAATTTCATTATGCCAGAGCTCACAGTAGTTATATACAAAACCTTGTCCTAACAGTAACGAACCCAACAAAAAAACAATTATTCAATTCGATGCATTCGTTCGAACGTTATGCGCGTGTATACATTTCGGCAACCATTTTATTCAAATTTCATAATGCCAGCGCTCACCAGAAGATTAATGAAAACCTTGTCCTAACAATAACAAACCCAAAACAAAAATAATTATCCAATTTGGTGCATGCGTTAAAAAGTTATGTTCATATTCATTTTATAATAATTTATCAGTTTCTCAGGTACCTACCGATTTTATAGTTTTTCATACAGTTTAAGTATATACCTCAGCCAATTTCTGTGCTCCGGGTACAGAAAACCAAAAGTACAAAATTAATAAGGCGATTTTTCACAAAAATGGCGCTGTAATTTTATTTTTATTATTTAGGAAAAAAAAATGATCTTATGGATAAGTACCTCATTTTATTTGATTTTATTAAATTTTATATTAAGTACCTACTTACTTTTTTAAATGGCTACTTATTTTTATATTATCGGCTATATTCAATGTAATGATAATTAACCAATCAGGGCCCTGATCGATCCGATTGGCTAGCCATCAGAATGATGGTTAACCAATCAGGGATCCCCAGAAACGTTCTGCGGCCTTGATTGACTGGCCATCGTTGAATTGTTACCGCCCCCCAACCAATCAGAGGGTTTGAATTTAAAACCACACCCCTGCTCAATCACACCTCCTGGTGGGGAGGTGGTTCACAGTCTATATTATCAATTAAAATATTTAAAAAAAAATTAAATAATCTCTACTTTTTCGGAAAAACTATTTTTTTACGATTTTTTTTTGAAAACGACATGGTTATTATATTCACTTTTTTAATTCATTGATACGCATGTTCTTTTCTCAATAAATGTATATTTTTTGATGAGAAAAGTTTGAAAAACTAAAAAATTATTCACATCTTCATTTCAGATATGAATCTGCTCTTCCCAAATCTTAATGCGACTGTCCGAATCGATTTTCAGAAACAAAAAAAAAAATCAAAAGTCAGAAATAATAAAGAAAAATAAATTAATAATTTTTTGAGCGGTCTCTTTTTAATCACCCTCAAAACGACAATAAAGAATGAAACTGCCCATGGAATTCTGCCTACACGATGCATAATTATCTTACTCCAATTTCGAACGTTCTAATTTGAATTTTTTAATAGAAATTTGATTTTTTCTAACGAAAAGCTTTGCTTCTCGACTCTGCCGATAGGTGGCTCCGTTAAAAGTTACATTTTTTTTTTAATTAGTTTCAATACTCGACTTTTATGTTGTTTTTTTGCACATGTCAGTTTTCAAATGAATATTGCAACGATGTTTTTGAGAAAAGTGATAATTACGACGGTCAATTGACCTTTGAAAAACTCTTGTTGACGGAATTTCACTAAATTTTGGCTTCCAAGCGTGATATTTTCGGCAAAATCGCGTATGCCAGTCGGCCGGTGGGAAAACGAAAAATGAAAGATGACATTTAAAATCTGCGTACCTAGCGAAATCAGTTTTGTATGGGAGATTTTCGCTACATCTTTCTCAACTTTTGCGGGCATTTGAAAAGAGATAGATACAATGAATTCGCTTCGAAGAAGAGTGAACCGTGGGGCCTTTGAAATCGGATGAGCTTAGAGATCAATTTGGCTTGCCAAATTTTACCAAATTTTCGCAAGCCAAAGTGACCCGTGAGGTTTCACCCACCCGAGGGGCAGAGTGGTCGCTTTTCCCCTCAAATCGAAAGTGAGCTTTGACCCTTACCAAACGGCCGCGAGCCAAAGTGACCCTTGTCGTTTCACCCACCCGAGGGGCAGAGTGGTCGCTTTTCCCCTCAAATCAAAAGTGAGGTTTTTCCCGACCTACCCCAAAACTGTGCATTAATACATTATAATAATATATATATATATATATATATATATATATATATATATATATATATATATATATATATAAGTTTATGTTACGGCATTTAGTGGCTCAAAGCGTCCTTTAATTACCGGAACTTCTTGATCATTTCGACTTACTGGCTCATTTGGGCACTTAGTGGCTCATCGTTTTTTTTTTTTTAAGTCCATCATATCAAACTCGATGAGACGAGTCGAACGGTGTAAAAAAAATTTTTGAGTGAATAAATGACATTTTTACGTGGACCGTTAATGCTCCGGAATGCGTTTTTTATCAGTAAATATTCATCAATACTTAGAACATCAACTGGGTACACTTTTTATCGCATCTATAACCATCACGGCATGCGACGTTGCCGGATGTTCTCGTCATACAATATCATTCAAACTCCAAGTCGTTTATCAATGCTTTGCGATATTGAACTCAATGGTTAAATTCCTCAAAATCTATTATCGCATGACATTGCTATGTCAGATTGAATCTTTTGCGATATGTTATATGTTTGCCGGTATGTTATGTTGTATTCTATCTACATAGGTAGCTACTGTCAAGCGCTCGCTGTGGACTGTTAGTTGTTTTAGAAGAACAGACATTATATTATACGAGTAATATTTAGCGGCTATTCGCGCGCTTTTTTAAAATTGAAGATTGATTTACGAATTGCTTTTATAATATCGTTATTAATTTTGTGTTAATTGTTTTTGTGTTTATTACAAGGTTGATATTATTACGTATTTTAATACACATTTATGTAGTTTTTTCTATAAATAAAATATTTGCTACGTCATTCTGTATTTGTCTTTTGCGTTCTGAAAGCATAGTCAGTTGTAATGTAATGATATCTATACAGGGTTTTCTAAAAATTTCAGAAATATATTAGGTACTCATGTAATATGTTTTTTCATACAGTTATATTATTTTTTTTAAATGTTTTTTTAGTAGAACGTAATTTTTATAATGGATTATATTATCATATTTAAGAAATCTAACAAGTTTTTCATTTTAAAAAATGTTCTGTACCTAGGTAATTACTTTACGCGTGACAATTTTTCAAAAGCATTGTCTCTAGTTGTATTGAAGTAATTAAAATATGTTTTATTGTTGTTTTGGTGTATTTTATAAAAAAAAGTTATGAACAAAAATAAACAATAATTTAAAAATAAATTACAATATACGGCCTACATAGTCCAGGAGTGAGACCCTTGACTCGCAAACCGCAGGTCTCAAATTTTATTTGATTAATTTGTGTTATTTCACAATTAATTCATTTAAAATAATAAATAGTATATTTGCGGCACGTTCCAGAGTGGAAGATACTATCAATATCGCCCTGGTGTAAGTAAGACCACCATTCAAAATTGAAACGTTGCTTGAAAATGGCTTTGGCCGTGTTTGGTGTCCAGATCTGAATCGCCAGGTACTTCCCAACCTTCCTCTTCCCCACCTCCTTCCCCTCCCCACTACCTTCAGCCTCACAACATACCCCAATTGGGGATTCCATGGTGTCACTGGCTCCAGACGGGAGCAGTTGAGATTCTTGTGCGGTATTCACTGTAAAAAAAACTCCACACAGGAGGCCCTTAAGAAAACGATTTCCCTCAAGGCCTATGTCATCTAATATGCTGTGTGGAGGGTCTTTTTGAGGAGAAGAGGGAGTCAACATTGGTCTTGAAGAGACCCATGTTGTAGAAAGGGGAAAACCCAGAGGCCGGCAAATCGTTCCATAGCCGAGCTGTTGAGCACAAAAACGAATCGAAGAAGCGACCAGTTCTCATGATTTTGAATTTGATTTTGAATTTGATTTTAGATTTGATTTTGGATTTAGGGTAGGGTTCAAAAATCTTGATTATTTTGTTTTTACATGAATATCGCACAACGTAGTGGATAGGGGAAGGAGATAGGGAAGAGGAAGGTTGGGAAGTTCCTGACTATTCAGATCTGGTCACCAAACACGGCTAAAGCCATATCACGCAACATTTCAATTCTGAATGGTGGTCTTACACCAGGGCGATACTGAGAGTATCTTCCACTCTGGAAAGTGCTGCAAATATAAAATATATGTATTATTTTTACTAAATAAATTGTCAAATAACACAAATTATAATCCCGCGACCTTCGGAGTGCGAGTCAAGAGCCTTACCGCTGGACTACGCCGATAAATATACAATAGACTAATCATACCTAAGATGACTTGAATAAGGACTAATTGTAAACGAGGTATTCCAATTTGGGAAGCGGGTATGGGTACCGCCGCCCCGGGAACCATTACTGTATAACCAACACCTCTGCAAGCAGTTTGCTACGTTTGGTGACTAAGCAGGGGTGCCCGGGTTCATGGTATCAGGTTTGTCCAGGACGTGGCGGCGGATAGGTCTGCCCTGCTGCGTGGCGGGCCGGATAAGAGAGTTTGGTTGAGGGAGGCCTTTTGTCCTTTCCAGCCGGACTCTCTCGACCCATCGCCTTGCACCGCATTTGGAGGGATGGAATTTTAGGTTCGTCACTCCTAGACACATTGACCCCAGATTCCTATCCACCCCACATACCTTTTTCCTTCCCAGAACTTCCTATCCTTCCCTTCCTTAAAAAGACCCTCCACACAGCATCCCCTTAGATGACATAGGCCCTGAGGGAAATTATTTTTCTCAGGGCCTCCTATGTGGAGCTACTGTAAAAAAAATGAGATTGCGAACTTCGACTACGAATCCGGAGGTCGCGGGTGAGAGATATATGAATCCATCTCTCCCACTGCATTGCAAGGCGATGGGTTGAAAGAGATTACACATCTGCCCTGATGATGGACACTGCAACGCTGTCCGAAACTTTGGCTAAAGAAGGAGGTATACACGGCATAATACCCCAAAAACTAATAACAAAAATACTTATGGCCGTGAAAATCTAAAATCACCTCTGCGATAGGTCACCCCAAGTCGTTCGCTACGTTTGGTGACTTAGCAGGGGTGCCCGGGTTCATGGGGTGAGGATTATCCGGGTCTTGGCGGCGGATGCATCTCTGCCCACCAGCTGCATGGCAGGATGGATTGGGAGAGAGTGTTGAGGGAGTCCCTTTGATTTCTCCAGCCGTACTCTCTCGGAACATAGCCTTTCACCGCAGTGGGAGGGATAGATTCCTGGACACACTGACTCCCAGATTCCTACCTACCCTTCATCCCTTTTTTTCAGAACTTGCTCTCCTTCCTTTCCTAAAAAGACCCTTCACACAGCATCCCCAAAGATGACATAGGCCCTGTGGGAAATTATTTTCCTCAGGGCCTCCTGTGTTGACCTAATGTAAAAAAAAACAGTCTATCCCGATCCGTCCTGCCATGCAGCTGGTGGGTAGACGCATCCGCCAACAAGACCCGGACAAACCTCATCCCATGAACCCGGACACCCCTGCTAAGTCACCAAACATAGCTTACCACTTGGAGTGACCTATGGCCAGGGCTGGGCAGTATTTGAAAAACTTGTAATTGAAATACGTATTTGAAATACAATAATATACAAATACAATGTATTTGGTAATTGGTATTTCAATTACCTGCTGCTGAGGTATTTTGTAATTTGTATTTCAAATACTTAAGGCTTCAAAATACATTTTCAAATACATTTAGTGATTTTAATAATGATAATTAAAAATAACCACACATAGATAATACATAGACTAAAAACGCTAGAATCCTGTACCTACTATTGTCCTTTGCTATAGGACTCTTTATTAATGATTATTTGTAGTTCTCTTAGGGGGCATACATTAATTATGTGAGCTCAAAAAAGGAGGGGGGGGGGGGTCCAGCAAAATCTCACGGTACTTGAAAAGAATAAACGAAGTGGTCCAAATTATCTCACCAAGGGGCGGGGGGAGTCTAGTTTGGAAGAAAAACTGCTCACCTAATTAATGTATGCCCCCTTATAATTGCTTTATAATGTACTGTACTATATTTTTTTTTACTTCATGCTAGTTATTATTATTGTCCTGTGCTATAATAGCACTGTTATTGTACATTTTTGTATCATACTTGTCATTGCTTTGTATGGTACACTCTTGTATCATAGTATTAGATTTTTTTTTCATTAACTCCACACAGGAGGCCCTGAGGAAAAATAATTTCCCTCAGGGCCTATGTCATCTGGGATGCTGTGTGGAGGGTCTTTTTGAGGAGAGAAAGGAATGAACATTGGTCTTGAAGAGACCCATGTTGTAGGAAGGAGGAAACACAGAGGCCGGCAATCATTCCACAGCCGAGCTGTTGAACACAAGAACGAGTCGAAGAAATGACCCGTTCTCATGTGACAAATGTCAACCGTGTACAATGTGTTTCCCGACTATGCACCGGTGCCGAAAGGATCAATGATGCTAGTTCCTCGGAGCATCTTCCATTGTAATACCGGTAGAACCAGGATAGCATTCCAACTCGACGCCTGTGCTCTAAAGATTGCAATCCGTCTTTTAAGATGGGAGAATCTATTAAACGGACCGCCCGTTTCTGCATAGAGTCGAGGGTATTTTTCAGGTATTTTGGAGCTCCAGACCAGAGGTGGCTGCCAAATTCAACCGTGGGGCGCACTTGTGATTTGTACAGGGTTAGCAGTTGTGTACTATTAAAGTATCTGCGGGCCTTGTACAGTACGCCCAGTTTTTGATCGAGCACTATTGGAATAATTAAATAATGGACTGAATACTAGAAATAAAATATTG
Source organism: Limnephilus marmoratus (assembly GCA_917880885.1). Lineage (NCBI taxonomy): Eukaryota > Metazoa > Arthropoda > Insecta > Trichoptera > Limnephilidae > Limnephilus > Limnephilus marmoratus. The sequence goes on from OU862916.1 coordinate 28,921,324, forward strand.
GACTGAATACTAGAATGTTTTTAAGTTAACTACTGTAGAGCGCACTTGAAGTGAAATAACACAAAACTTCGCTGCACAAATGTCATCCATTTATATATAAAAATGAATCCTTGTTTCCCTTGGTCACGCCATAACTTCAAAATGACTTTACCTATTTCATTCATTTTTTTAAAGTTTTCTTATACTTTTAGAAGGTTCTTACGGAAAGAAAAATTAAGAAAATTACGCAGAAAATGGGATAATTTCAGAAAACTTAACGACTATTTTAACTACGCACGTTTGACAGTTCGCGCGTTAGATGAAAATAAATTTAGCAGGCAGCTGTTTTTTTGTAACCAAAGAATTTTCATTGGATTTTTAAAATTATAGATATTTTAAATAGGTACCTATGTTAGGTACCAGATTTTATTGATTGTTTTTATAATATAGAAAAATGTTCTGGGACTAAATATATGGAACGCGGGAGGGGTTGGCGGGATGGGGGAGCGGAAGAGGGGAGAGGGTAGGCAGGGAAGGTGTACGGGGAATGCAAGAGGGTAAAGGGAAGCGGTAGGGGAACGGGGACGCACGGGAAAGGACATGCAGGGAGAAACAATTTATTTCTTTGAATATTGCAGTGCAACGCATACCGGGAACCAGCTAGTGTTATTATAATAATAATTATTATAATCTAACACCTAAGTCCTATACCACGAATCTTTACAAGTGGAGCGGAGACGAGATGTGTGTCCTGAGCAATATGATTAGTCAATTTTAGCACGTCTCTGTTTCACTATGCTCTGCTTTGCTTCAATGGAAACGCACTCTTAGATATGGGCACTTACGACAATTTATTGCAACCAAAGGTTCTACCTAAACCAAATGTATTTTGTAATTTGTATTTTGTATTTTGTATTTGAAATTTAAAAATGGTTAAAATACTGTATTTTGTATTTCAAATACACGACTTGAAAGTATTTTGTATTTCGTATTTTAAATACATGCGAAAAAGTATTTTGTAATTTGTATTTTAATTACAGTAATGCATGTATTTTGCCCAGCCCTGCCTCTATGGCAAAGGTGTTGGTTATCCAATAATGGTTCTCGGGGCGGCGGTACACATATCCGCCTCCCAGATGAATATTACCACCTAATCTAAACAAGTTGGCAATTAAAACCGAAAACCCAATTTAAGACTATTTATACAATGTAGACTTAAACCACCTGTACAATGTTGGAGTTCATTTTTACAAATTCCTTCAACCAATTAAACAATAATGATTGTCTCTTTCTGATATATTTTTATTTCACACGACAAACAGAGACGGGTATAATTGGAGTGATGTTTCTAAAAATGGTAAATTCAATATTTTACCGGAAATGTCCCAGACGGAATCATCTAGTACCGGCACGCAAATATTTAAGCATTGTAAAAAGATCATATGAAATGCAAAGTGTAAGCGAACGGGATGTAGTCCTTTCCATTAATAACTTAGAAATTGCTTATTATTGCTTGAATTGTCAAGTTACGCCAACGCCCATTTTCAACTTAAGTAAAGTAAAAAAGTAAAAGCGATATTAAGGAAGCTAGCGTGATTCAATTATTATGACACTTCCCTTTTTATTAAAATGCAACTATTACCGATCCGCTACCAGTCCGTGGAATCTTCAGTTTGTAGGCACGGGGTAACGCTATGCGATGCGTGGCGGAGAGGGGGAGGGCTACAGATACTTTGCCGGAATTTGATAGAAATTATTTTATATTAAAAAAACTAGCAATGCAATATACAGTTTTAAAAACAGATCGATAAGCAAATAGTTTTTCTATGATTACCAAAATTATTGAGTATATGGTGTAAAAGACAACTGAGATACAGAGTAAAACTGTTCTTAGTGTAATTATATTACCCCGGTCTAAAAAACTATCGAAAGAAGCGAAGCTAGCCGTCCATAATGGAGTGCTGGTACCTACCCTAATGCTTCGCTGTGAGGCTCGGAACTGGTAGAGAAATGATGAAAGTAGACCGAAATGAATAATAATGATCCGCACATAATGTAAGCCTGATGTAAGCGTAACGAGTAAGATTAAGAAAGAGACGCTTAGATTGGTTGGGCATGTAAAGCAAATGAACGAGAAAAATAGTGTAAGGAGAATATATGATGACGCAAATGTGAATGCTAGAAGAAGTCGGGGACGCCCGAGGAAGACATGGCACGACCAAGTGAATCAGATACTTGAGTCGAGCCATTTCAAGAGTCAGAATAATAAAAGAGCATGTATGAGACGAAGTATGCATGTGAACGAGGCAAGGAGTGTGTGCCAAGATCGAGTTGTTTGGCGGTCCGTCTCTATTTGTAAATTGTAAAATATGATAGCAACTAAGTATAATAATAATTTAATAATGAGCAAAATTAAGAAAGGGACCCTCAGATGGTTTGGGCACGTAGAGCGAATGAGCGAAGAAAGTAGTGTAAAAAGAATATATGATGCAAATGTGAATGGTAGAAGAAGTCGGGGACGCCCGAGGAAGACATGGCACGATCAAGTGAATCAGATACTTGAGACGGGCCATGTCAAAAGTCAGAATAATAGAAGAGTATGTATGAGACGACCATCACGCCGTTTCCCCGCAGGGGTAGGCAGAGAGGACGGACCGCCAAACAACTCGGTCTTGGCACACACTCTTTGCCTCACTCACATTCATACATCGTCTCAAACATTCTCTTCTATTATTCTGACTTTTGACATGACCCGACTCAAGTATCTGATTCACTTGATCGTGCCATGTCTTCCTCGGGCGTCCCCGACTTCTTCTAAGAGTATTATAATTGCTCTTGAAAAGAGAAACTTCTTCGCGGCCTATTTCATACAAAATTTAGTTCTGGATTTACGGTTAAGATACCAAATTATTTCATTACAGAACTTCCTCTTCTTCCTTTCCCTAAAAAAAACCCTCCACACAGCATCCCCAAAGATGACAAAGACACTGAGGGATTTTTTATCAGGTGTGGTGCTAATGCGAGAAAAAATACAATTTAACCAATTAATATTATTTGGCGGTCCGTCTCTATTTGTAAATTGTAAAATATGATAGCAACTAAGTATAATAATAATAATTTAATAATGAGCAAAATTAAGAAAGGGACCCTCAGATGGTTTGGGCACGTAGAGCGAATGAGCGAAGAAAGTAGTGTAAAAAGAATATATGATGCAAATGTGAATGGTAGAAGAAGTCGGGGACGCCCGAGGAAGACATGGCACGATCAAGTGAATCAGATACTTGAGTCGGGCCGTGTCAAAAGTCAGAATAATAGAAGAGAATGTATGATACGATGTATGAATGTGAGTGAGGCAAAGAGTGTGTGCCAAGACCGAGTTGTTTGGCGGTCCGTCCTCTCTGCCTACCCCTGCGGGAAACGGCGTGATGGTTAGTTAGTTAGTTTCTTTTAGATCGATTTTATCCATATAGATCGGAGGTGACAACTTAAAGAAACGTACGAATCAATGAATAAAGTAAATTATGTAATATATTTCTAATAAGTTTATTCATAATTTTTCGAAAACACTAGTAAAACTAAGATAAAATAATTATGTAGCACATAAAAGAAACTACACCAATATGTATTTAAATACCTAATTTTATTTATGATAATAATAAAATAAACCTTAACACAAAAAAAAAACAACCGTAAACACCAAATAAATAACAATATTAATTAGCAAATCATACTACAATTTAAAAAAAACGCGCCAATAATCAAAAACGGCCGCTAGAAATGATAAATATTTGTGAATAATCAACAAGCAACATCCAAACTGTTCTGTCAACCTACCTACATATGTGACTATATTGGTAACATTAAACTTGGCAACGTAGCTTGATGCGGTAAGTGTGTTCTTAAAATAGATCAAGGAATGCACGTTATTTTAAGATATATTTTTTTAATAAATAAACATAATTTTTGATTACATATTATAGCTGACCATATTTTAAACAAAATTTAAAAGACAGCATGTTGGTACTTCATCTACGTAAGTATATATTACATGCGAAAGAATGAGCAACTTAAGTGGCTTCTTCTAAGATGAGCCACAAAATGTGGTATGACATAAATATATATATATATATATATATATATATTGACATTTGACATTTTTGAATGTTTGGAATTCACGCACAGTTTAATATTATACCTCTCACAATATTGCTGCAGTTCTTTCAAAATATATAAATTCTTTCCATACAAAATTTATACAGAAAATAATTTTCTTTATAACTATTTATTTCGTAAACTTTTGTAATGTTTTAATAATTATTCTGTTATCCAGGGCGGAGACGAATCCAACAATTCAAAGATCATCAAAATCAGCCCAGCCGTTCTCGAGTTATAAATAGTGTAGCTAACCCGACTTTGTTTTATATATTAAGATTTTAATGCCTCACCATAAAACAAAAACAAAAAAAAAAAAAAATTGTCCAAAAAAAAATAAATAAAAATTCGGAGTGGAACACCCTTTACTTTTAGGGGTATGAAAAATAGATGTTGGTCGATTCTCAGACCTAACATATAAGCATAAAAAATTTCATCAAATTTGTCCAAAAAAAATAAAATAAAAATTCGGAGTGGAACACCCTTTACTTTTAGGGGTATGAAAAATAGATGTTGGTCGATTCTCAGACCTAACATATAAGCACAAAAAATTTCATCAAATTTGTCCAATAAATACAAAATAAAAAATTTATCCAAAAAAAAAATTAAAAATTCGGAGTGGAACACTCTTTACTTTTAGGGGTATGAAAAATAGATGTTGATCGATTCTCAGACCTAACATATAAGCATAAAAAATTTCATCAAAATTGGTCCAGCCGTTTCGGAGGAGTATGATAACATACCATAAGGAACTACTATGGAGAACGAAACAAACTGCAAAAGAAAAAAAACTATGCATACGTATGGTTCAAGGATGGAAAAATTATGGTAAGAAGAATGCCGAATGAAAAATTAATATACATTAGACACGTAGACGATTTAAAAAAAATTGTATAAATTAAAAGGAACGACGTAACAATAATTAGAAAAGTAAAATAAAAATGACTTACACTATTGTTACCACGGAACCAAGTGATCTATCAAAGTTTAACAATAATTACTTCAATATAATGCACAAAAATATAAGAAGTATCAGAAAAAAATTTGATGAATTGCAAATTTTAATGAAATATTTAAATATCAATCTACATATACTAATTCTTACTGAGTGTTGGATAAACCAGAAATACTTGAATTTGGAAATAGCTGGATACACAACCTACTCAAGTTTGAATAACATAAAACAAAATGATGGTGTAATTGTATACATAAAAAACGAAATAAAAGCTGAAGTTGAGGAAATTATTGTTGCAAATGCCAATTGTTTAAAAATTAAAATCAGTAAAGAAAAGGCTATATTAGCAGTCTATCGGTCTCCTTCAACAAGAAATATAGACCCATTCCTTAAATCGATAGACGAAGAACTCTGCCTACTGAAAGACACAAAAAACATATTTTTTTATTGGAGATGTAAATATAAATATACTAGAAAATGGACATCCCAAAAAAATACAATATCTGCAGATGTTAGCCTCCCATGGACTGGAAAGCCTAATAAATGTACCTACTCGAAAAGTGGATGACACACAAAGCTGCATAGACCATATTATGAGCAAAACAAAAGAAATTACTCAAACTGTTGTATTTAACTCGACTATTACTGATCATTATACAACTATGCTTTCAATAAAAATAAACAAACCAAATAAAATTATGGAAAGACCGCTAACAACAGAAAAAACACAAACCAACTGGAATGTCATTAAACAAAATCTACAATGTACCGATTGGAATAAACTACAAAGTATGGACAATACAAATGAAGCATGGAATTATTTCATAGAACCCATACAGCAAAACATTTTCTCTAATACTGTAAAAATTGTTAAAAAAATTTCACATAAAAATATACACATCAAACCATGGATCACACAGAATGTTATAAACTGCATAAGAAAAAGAGACGAGTTACACAAGAAGCTAAAAAATAATCCATACGATATACACATGTTAAGATACTACAAAAGATATAGAAACATATACAAAAAAGTAATTACACATACAAAAGAAACTTACTATAAGCAAAAAATAGATGATTGTAAACAAAATCCCCGTAAGATGTGGCAAATAATAAATGAAATAACTAGTACTAAATCTACCAACGCCACATCAATTGACGAGCTGAATATAAACAATGTCCCCAGGAAATACGCTGAGAATCCTGACGAAATTCTTGAATGTATCAATAACTTCTTCATAAATATAGGATCTAATTTAGCAAAACAAGATACGCAATGTGATGGAGCAGTACAGACAAATGAATCTCCTGAGCAAGGAAAAAAGCTCGAGTTTAAACAAATCACAGCTGATGAAATCAAAAATACAATTTCTTCTCTAAAATCAAATGTATCTTCCGGGGAAGACTTAATAACAACAAATGCAATAAAATTTCTCTGTAAAGAACTTATCGTACATCTAACATATCTAGTAAACATGGCTATAACTGAAAGCGTATTCCCCACAGCTCTCAAAAAAGCTATTGTAATACCAATATATAAACAAGGATGTAAAAGTGACATAAACAACTATCGACCAATAAGCCTACTCAATACATTTTCAAAAATATTGGAGAGAATATTAAAAAACAACTCCTTTCCTACTTAGAAGAAAATAAAATATTATCAGAAACACAGTACGGATTTAGGGAGAATCTAAGTACTGGTGACGCCATAGAAACTATTACAGATATGATTATAAAAAGTTTAGACAGAGGAGAAAAAACACTGGCAATCTTCATAGACTTACAAAAGGCATTTGATACAATAGATCACAAAATCCTTTTTGCAAAACTTTCAAAAATTGGTATGTCAAATAGAACTCTAAACTTATTAAAAAGCTATATGATGGAGCGTACACAGAGCGTTCAAATTAACAAGAGAAAAAGCAAACCTCTCCTTATCAACCATGGAGTACCGCAAGGAAGCGTACTAGGACCGATATTATTTCTAATATACATAAATGATATCGGTAGCCTAGGAACGAGAGGAAAAATCATAAGCTTTGCTGACGATACAGTAATTGTATTCAACGAAAAAGACTGGAGAAGTACCTACAAAGAAGCGGAACATGGACTTGGTCTACTGCAAAACTGGCTTAAGAGAAATTCCCTTACACTTAATGTCAATAAAACAAAATATCTGACATTTTCTATAACAGCCAGAGGACAGCCAGAGGATGACTTTAATCTCAAATTACATACATGCCAAGAAAACAATCAAAATCAAGGCTTATCATGCCACTGTCCTACCCAGCGCCGGATCTGCCATACGTTCAAAAACGTGCAAAAACCTGGCGCCACCTCCGAAGGGGCGCCGTATGAAAATAAATATTGTATTAAAATTTAGTTATAATATTCCCTGAATCGTTTAAAAATTACCCATAATACGAAATAATTATGACGCTCTAGCAACACTTTCCAAAGAAACAGAATGCGCACGCATCAGGTTGGTATCAACGGCTTACGAATTTAAGTCAGTTACAGATTTTTTTTTACAAATTCCATATATTTAGTTTAAACGTAAGATCTATTTTTCCATATATCTTTTACCGTCTTTTACGACGAATAAGTGCGATCCAAATTCAATAACCAATCACAGCGCGGTATTTTTGTTCGTAAGCCGTTGATACCATACGTCAGTGTTTAGTGTTTGTTCGCTCAACACAGGGGAAATGCAAGGTACACATTTGAGGTTATATTCTTATTATCACTGCTCACTGTTTCTCGTCGGGACTGCCTGTTGCTAATCAGAAGCTGTAGATGCTATTCTTGTGTTGTACGTTGCCATGAGAACGTATTTGTATATGCTTTTTCTAATATTCGCGTTGGGTATATAGGTACATAAACGCAGTAAATCTCAAGAATGTCTAATGGACCTAGTTCAGCGAAACCACCCGCATTGTCTCGTAACCTATATTTTAAATCATGGCACGGGCACAAAGAAACAATTCATTGTATTATTTTAAAGCATAACTTGCAAAGAGTTTTTCCTAAAATAATTAAAATAGCACCATAATTTATGTTTACCCAATAGATTCAGAGAGTATAGGGCTCCTGGCGATCCTCTCTTTAAAAAAACGAGTGTGAGAGCTACCGCCAGGTCACTTGGAAAAGTTACACCCTTTATATGTCTTGATTTTATTTGATAAATTAGTGTAAAAAAAAAAATTAAATATAAAAATTGGGGTGAATGAATTTTTAATCAAAATAAAAATGTAGGGGGGGGGGGGGGCGCCATCGGTACCTACTGCACAGGGCGCCAGATTTCGTAGATCCGGCCCTGGTCCTACCATAGCACACTCTAAAAGTATCAAATATCTTGGTATTGAAATTGATGATAATCTCCGATGGAACGCACACATTGAAGTAATCACAAAAAAACTCACCAGGTACATTTACTTCTTTAGAGCCATCCGTAACATCCTCAACATAAACGACATTAAGAAAGTGTACTACGCTTTATGTCAATCACAAATAGAGTACGGGATAACTGGATGGGGGTCTGCTTTGAGCACTCACACAGAGCGACTCAATATAGCCAAAAAAGGAGTACTGAAGACAATACTGAAAGTTCCGCTTAGAACTCCGACGGAAGAAATATTTAATAACTTTCAAGTCTTCAATGTACAGAAACTTTATTCAAAAAATATTTTATTTAAACTGAAAAAAAACATATATGTATACTCCACTGCCCAACATAAATACTCAACCAGGTCAGTAAGCAATAACATCCTGGTTACTCCCAGTTTGAACACATCTTTTGGACAGAGAAATAATAAATTCCATGCTATAAAATTATACAATGCTCTACCAGATCAAATCAAAAATATAAAGGAAATGAATATATTTAAAACAAAAGTAAAAATATGGCTGAGAGATCAAAGTGATAATAAAATTACAAACATCATGAAGACGATATAAAGACAATCCATAACCAAATACAAATATTTTAAAAAACTACAGGCCACCTCAGAACAGGAAATCCTAGTGAGGAGGTCTGTGAAAAAAAATGAATCTATACTTATTATATACATCATACATACATGTACAAACCTTGTTATTAAAATTAATAAAAAAAAAAAAAAAAAAAAAAAAAAACACCGTGACACGAGAATTTTATACATTAGATATAAATGTTGTACAAGCTTCAGTATGCACTACCTGTCTGCTTGCTAAAATTCTTTGGGTAAGGTTGTCTGGAAGAGATCACTTTAGTGACAAGACGGCTCTTTGTAATAATTTTTTTAACAATATATATTTTTGTTTCTACATATGTATGTGTCCTTTTATGTGCAATAAAGGGTTATTGTACTTTATTGTATTGTATTCGTTTTCTTTATTAAATAGAGTGATTGCATGCCTTTTGTTACGTAGTAAAAGAACAGATTAATTATGAATAAAATCACGTTTTGGTAGAAAAAAGAAAAAAAAAATTTGGAAGTTGATGAATTTTACAAGTTTTTTATTCAGTTCGCACGGGCCTCTGACTCTGGGGGGCCTCTAAACGCCACCATGTTCCGTTGATCAAATCCTAAACAAGGCTTTAAGAACACTGCAAAAAAATATTTTTAATTCATTTTCTGAAAGATGCATTTGTTAATAATGCTCTCACTATTTGAGGAAATTGGTAAAATTGATGGAGATAAAGCATTTTATATGAAACCGTTTTAAACAGTTAGTATGTTGAATTATCCTCAGCAAAACTTTGAAAGCGTTTTTCTCGAAAAATTTTTAACAAGTTTTCAACCTGGTTGACAACATATTAAAAAAAACTATACATTCGATTTGCATGCACCAAGTAACGTAATATGTTTTCCTAGGTAGTCAGAGGGAGTTTTTTTTCGATTTTTTTTTTTAATTTTTGCAGCATTTTGAAGTGAAAAACGCGATTTTTGCTAAATTATTTCGGTGAATTTGTTATTATAAAATGGTAAAAAATAACTCATCGCATCGGTCAAGTCAAGTCAAGTCAAGATTTTGAGTTATGATAGTTATGATTTTCACAAACTTCAGAAATATTGTTTGCGAGAAAACCGATTTACAATTTTTGAACTCGAAATATACTTGAATCGAACATGAGGGCCGGTCGCTTGAAACGCTGTACCTTCGTTAGTTTAGCTCCGATTTATTTGAAATTTTGACACAATACTCAATATACTGACATGTTTTATATTCAGAAAAAAATAAAGTTTTAAAACCTTATCACTACCCCCCCCCCCCCCCCCCCCTTCCCCCGTTAGTCCACCATTGGTAAGGGGGGCCCCGAAACGTGCGTTGCCTAGGGGCCCCGACATGGTTAATCCGGCCCTGCTTCTACCGCTAACTGCATTCGATTTTTTTTATGTGGATACCTCACAAGAGTCCCAGCTGCTCCCGTCTGGAGCCAGTGAGGCTATGGCATCCCCAATTGGGGTATGTTGTGAGGCTAAAGGTAGTGGGGAGGGGAAGGAGATGGGAGAGGTGAAGGTGGAGAAGTACCTTGTTATTCAGATCTGGTCACCAAATACGGCTTTTTTTACATGAGCTCCACACAGGAGGCCGAGAGGAAAATAATTTCCCTCAGGGCCTATGTCATCTTTGGGGATGCTGTGTGGAGAGTTTTTTAAAGGAAAGGAAGGAGAGGAGGGTTCTGGGAAGGAAAAGGGTTTAAGGGGTGGGTAGAAATATGGGGTTCAGTGTGTCCAGGTCATCCGCCTCCAAGACCTAGACAAACCTCACCCCATGGACCCGGGCACCCCTGCTAAATCATCAAACGTAGCGAACCACTTGGGGTGACCTGTGGCAGAGGTGTTGGTTATCCAATAAAGGTTCCCGGGGCGGCGGTACCCATTCCCGCCTCCCAAAATGAAAAATGGCTTAAGCCATTTCAAGCAATGTTTCAATTTTGAATGGTCTTACAACAGGGCGATACTGAGAGTATCTTCCACTCTGGAACGTGCCGCAAATATACTATAAATTATTTTTAATGAATTAATTGTGAAATAAAATAAATTAATCAAATAAAATTTAATTGCGCATGCTAAGATTCGATCCCGCGACCTTCGGTTTGCCGTCAAGACGTACATCAGAGGTTTCCAAACTTTTTTTCTTGTAGACCACATTCAACACTTTTACTGGTGTCGGTGGACCCCCTGCTGCTACGTTTTTACCATATTCCCAAAACTTTTTAAAAAATGTGAAGATTATATCTAACGATGGAATTTTGGTTGCGGCTGAGTTCCAATCCTAAATTTGGAGTGATAAAATAAAAAAATAAAAATCGTATATATTCTTTTGTTCTATTTATTAAAATAATATGATTACAGACCTAATAGAATTAAAATTAAACATTAATAATGTACCGTAACTTCAACAACGTGAATCAACAATTAAAAAAAAGTCATAATTTTAATGGGAGGGATAATAATAATAAATAATATAATAATAATAATAATAATAATAAAAAAGTCATAATTTTAGTTGAAGGATTGACAACAAATTATCAATATTTGGCTTCAGTTTTTTAAGGAATAACTGCAAATCTCCCCGTTCTGTAATGTTCAATCTGCTCCTTTTTTTGTTAATAGGTTTGTAACGACACTAAAACTTTTTTCGACAAGGTATGATGACGGAAACGCTATCAAAAGTTTTCCTGCAATTTCCCACAGCCCAGGATAGTTTTCGAGTATTTCTGCTTGCAGCCAAAATGTTTGATAGCCTTTTTTAAATTTCACCTTCAGCTCCTCGTTGCTACCAAGCTCGAGTGCTCCTCTTGTAATACTGCATTCGCCCTTTCCGTTTCATCAAATGGATTTATGATCCACGGTGATATTTTTATCAACCGAAAATCTTAAAATCTATTTTTGAAGTTATCATGGAGGGTATTTAAAGTTGAACATATGTCTGAATATCCTGATCAAGACATTCTGCCTGTGACAAGTTTGGAAACTGGGAGAATTAGCTTCTCAAATTTATTAATATTTTGCTGCATGTTTGTTTTTATTAAATGTAAGCTGTCCCTTGCAAGTTAACTTCATTAAAGTTTTTGAACAAATCTGTCAAATACACGATGTCTGCTTTCAATTTGATCAGGTTTACTTTAAATCTGAACCTTTACTTTCCAGAAACTCTAAAACTGATTCAAAAAGTGAGTAAAATCTTGTTAAACACGCACCTTTTGACAACCAGCGTACTTCAGTATGTAAGAGCAATCGTTGGAAGTATTCATCACTTTCGTCACAAAATAAAAAAATATTCAAACCCGTGGACCAAAAAAAAAGGAAAAAATTTGCAAAATTATTTTTTCGCGCCATCTGTTAGGATTGCATGAAAACCGTAGCTCCTAAAAAATTTTAGGAGCTATTTTTTTATTGCTTGTTGTCAACACTTGGCACTTCATTCGGGGGGGAGGGGGGAAAGGGTTCGTGAGCCAAAAGAGTTTGGGAACCACCGGCCTAAACTCTAACATCGAGATTTTCTCAGATTCACTGGCCAATTTTAAAAGGAGTATCATATGCTAATGATATAAACTGTTAATGTGCCTATCCCTTCACAAATCACAACTTCTCACACCTACAAATATACTCTTGCATACACACACCTACTCACCCTTGTTTGTCAAATCCCGATTTCGAGGACTTCAACTGGCTACCCGAATTCGAGGTCCTGTTATATTATATAAAGTAGACATGTATTCTACACTTATACGTATACTCAAGTTAATCGTGATCGTTGCTGTCTATTCGGTTTCATCATACACCCGGTAAGCACCTAGAAAACGGTCCTCAAAAAACCGGAATACACACCCGGTAACTGAGGACTTCCCATATCCGAGGCCTGTCCACGTATTCAGGATTACACTTACGTAAAATACACGGATCTCGAAAGGTCCTCGTTTTAGTGGTCTGTAGTTTTTGGAGGTCTTGGGTCCTCGAAATAGTGTGGAACGAATTTCTTATACGTATCTTGGAAGCAGGCGCGGCTCGTCCTAACGTTCACTCGTGCGGTGAACAGGCAACAAAATTATACGCCTCATCGTATTCCTAAATATTTTATTTAAAATATAAATTTGCACAAAACTTAAAAAAGGTTCAAAATAAAATTGAATTGCCTATCTAAATATATGAATTTGGGAAGAGATCATTACGGCTGACACCCGACAGGCAGTGCACCCCTCCACCCGCGCGCCCAGTGCAACAGCAGATCGGCTAGTAATCGGCGTTCGTAATACGGAAAGTACTGAAAACTTTCGAACTGTTCCAACGACAGGTCTCCAGCGAAATAGTATTATTACTTATAGACTAGGAGGCGAGATAGGTAAACCCTACGTCATCGACTACAGACTACAAGGATGAAACTACTTTTAAGTGATTATGGGCATTTAGAAAACCTTTAAAAAGCTGGTCTGCCGGTGCGCCTCTTGGCAGGAGCCGCGCAGTATGGAAATAGTCAGCGATTTTTTTCAAAAAAATTACGTCATCGACTACACGAACGGGAATGGTTTCATATGATAAAGGTCGATTAGAAAATGAGAAAAAAGCAGGTCTGCCAACCGGCAGCCTGGCAAGTTCGCAGGCAGCCGGCATCAAAGTGGGCTAAAAAATAGAAATTTTTACGTCATCGACTACACGAATAAAACCAATGAATAACTATAGTCCAGATCATTCCAAATAAGAATTTCGCGGTCTGCCGACCAGCAGCCTGGAAAATTTTTGTGAACGATTTAAAAAAAAAAAAAAAATTTAAATTGTTCGTTTATCTTTATTATTATTTTTAATTCATTATAGTTTTAAAAACTTAGATTGCCATATTTTAAAAAAATAAGCGTCTAGGATAAGAAAATATATAATTTGAGAGTTCCCAGTGTACCCATCCATCGGGCGAGCCGTTTGACGCCAAATCACTTACGAAACCTGCTGCGGTGCCCCTCACCGCTATCGCGTTTCCATATTGTTATACAAATTTATTATAATAATTAATAGTCCTTTTAAGATTGCCTAATAGTCCATAGTAGGTTGAAAGTTCGAAAAACCAACGCACCGTCGCTGTAAGAGGTGCGTTCATCCATAAAACGAACGGTTCAATAATTTTAATTATAAACGACTTTGTTGTCTTAATTTTTGTGTCAGACTACCTAAAAAGCCATAATTTTTTTTAAACGATTTTGTATGTTTTATTTTATGATAATGTTACTCTGCGTTTAGTAATTTTTTCAGTAATTTTTTCCGACTCTTCAAGATCCGCATTAATAAAACCCTTCCTACAGCTCCTCCTTAACCCGCTTGACAACATCACCCATCCAGGTGGCGATATTCTTCCCTTGTCCTTAATTCAGAAAGAGGCGTTTTTGTGAGGTGTAAGCAGGGCTGGGCAGTATTTGAAAAACGTATTTGAAATACAAATACGTATTTTGTATTTGTATTTCAATTACTTCCTAAAAATGTATTTTGTAATTGGTATTTCAATTACCTGATGCTGAGGTATTTTGTAATTTATATTTCAAATACTTATGGCTTCAAAATACATTTAGCGATCTTAATAATGATAATGAAAAAAATAAATTGAAATAGATAATATATATTATACTAAAAACGCTAGAATCCAGAGCAAGATATGTTAATATTTATTTGTCGTTTTCATCGTTCGCGGTATTTATTCACGAATACGCGAGTTTATTGATAATGGATGAAAAAGATTATTTTTAATATTCAATTAAATGAAGACAATATTAGCGAAACTCAATCGAAAATCTGGAGACAGAAAAGTCAGAAAAAGATACCATGTGTGGTGGTATGATAAATGGTTCCACTGGGGCTCAAACCCAGGGCCCTTTGCTTAAATAGCAAGTGCTCTATCAACTGAGCTATGGAACCCATTTCCAATTCGATCACTTTTAATTGTATCATAGGTAGGTACTTCGACTAAGAATTACCAACATTATCTTCATTTTCTAAACGCACATATTGCGCATTATTGGTTGCTATCTTTATATATGATACTCAATTTGTGAACCTTTATTGGATAACCAACACCTCTGCCATAGGTCACCCCAAGTGGTTCGCTACGTTTGGTGATGGGGTGAGGGGTTCATGGGATGAGGTTTGTCTAGGTCTTGGAGGCGGATGACCAGGACACACTGAACCCCAGATTCCTACCCACCCATTTAACCCTTTTCCTTCCCAGAACTCTCCTCTCCTTCCTTTCCTTAAAAAACCCTCCACACAAAATCCCCTAAGATGACATAGGCCCTGATTGAAATTATTTTCCTCAGGGCCTCCTGTGTGGAGCTCATGTAAAAAAAATGATTGCCAGATTCAACCCGAACTAAATGCTATCTAGATTTTTAATACGCGACATCGACATTTAATACATACAATTTGGGAGGCGTAATTAGGGTACCACCAACCCAGGAACCTTTATTGGATAACCTAGCTTAGAATTAGTTACGGAATACGTGTATCTTGGTGTCACAGTAGATTGTTTTTTTAAATGGGACAAACATATTAAAAAAACCTGTAAAAGACCAAGTAAAAGATCAATTGCTGGCAGAATGTACACATTAAAATTCAATTGAAACACTTAAAATAATTTATGTCACTGGCAGAATCTATTATAAGATATGGATTAACAATATGGGGAAATACTTCTACAACTAATCTGAAACAAGTACAAGTTGTACAATACGCAATTGTAAAATTATTAGTCGTCCCTAATATTTTCAAACAGAGACATGATACACCATTGCTGTTTCAGAGTGCCAAAATTTTACCTGTTAAAGCAATACTATGGCACAAAATTATAATTCATCATATATTTACCCCGTAGCATAAAGAGAAATTAGATCATAAATACAGCACTAGATTCACGCGCAACGACGGGTTAATAGTTCCGAAATTTAACAATAAGTACGGACAGAGAACGTTTGAATACATCATACCGAAGATATTTAATTTATTACCTGACAATATAAAGAAATGTAATTCTATGAATAAGGTTAAATATATGGTGAAAAATTGGTTATCAGAAAAAAATAAATTATATTGATATTGATATGTATGAATAAATGTTGAATCTGTAGATATAAGATGTAAATTTTAAATGTAAAAAATCTATATGTAACTAAAATATAAGCACCTGCTGACAAGCCAATTCAATTGGCTTAGCAGGACTTGTTTGTTGATTTTAATATGTATATCTATTCTTTCAATAAAAAAAAAATAAAAATAAAATAAATAAAATAAATAAAAAACACCTCTGCCATAGGTCACCCCAAGTGGTTCGCTACGTTTGGTGATTTAGCAGGGGTTCCCGGGTTCATGGGGTGAGGTTTGTCTAGGTCTTAGAGGCGGATGATCAGGACACACCGAACCCCAGATTCCTACCCACCCCTTAAACCCTTTTCCTTCCAAGAACTCTCCTCTCCTTCCTTTCCTTAAAAAAAACCTCCACACAGCATCCCCAAAGATGACATAGGCCCTGAGGGAAATTATTTTCCTCATGGCCTCCTGTGCGGAACTCATATAAAGAAAAAAAATCTATTGACCTTTTCTGCAAGTCTAGGATGAATATTTTTATTTTTATTCACAAAGTTAAAAATAAAGTATTTTTAAGTTAATGACAGTAGAGCGCACTTGAAGTGAAATAATACAAAACTGCGCACAAATATCATATTATTATTATTATCTAACACCTGGGTCCTATACCTTTACAAGTGGAGCAGAGGTGAGATGCATCTTCTGAGCAATATGATTGGTCAATTTTTGCAAGTCTCTGTTTCACTCTGCTCAGCTTTGCTTCTATGAAAACGCACTCTTATACCTATAATACACGACACCTTTTTTCAGCCCGATTCCCGCATAGAGACTAGTCCATAGACAAAATTTTTCGCTTTTCGCGATCTCTATTTTCATAACTATGATTTCAATTGGCATCACAGCAAACAGCGCATGAACCATATTGTTGCTGTGATGCCAACTAAAATCGCAGATATGAAAATAGCGATCACGTAAAGCGAAAATTTTTGTCTTAGGTCTCTATGCGGGAATCGGGCTTAAAAAAGTTGTCGTGTATTGTAGGCTTTAGATAAGGGCACTTATGTCAATTTATTGCAACCAAAGGTTCTACCAAAACCAAATGTATTTTGTATTTTGTAACTTGTATTTGAAATAAAAAAAAATGGTTAAAATACTCTATTTTGCATTTCAAATACACGACTGGAAAGTATTTTGTATTTCGTATTTTAAATACATGCGAAAACGTATTTTGTAATTTGTATTTCAATTACAGCAAAGCATGTATTTTGCCCAGCCCTGGATGTAGGTAATAGGGTCATAGAGCGGATTAACGAAGAATGGAGTGAAAGAAGAATATATGACGTGGATTAATCAAATACTTGAGCAGGTGTCCTAATTACTTATTAAATATTACAGCGAATTAAACAGTATTACAGAACATAGTTCACAATACGAAATAAACGCAATATTGAATTTTGTTTCAACTGTCAAAAACTGAATTCCTTGTCGGCATAATCTTAATAGTGCAATACTTATTATATTCACATGCACATAGGAATTTCGAAGGACGGGTCCTCGGTTTAGGGCGTAGGTGAGATTTCTTGACACTCGAGCTTGCAGCGCCTCCTGGTGTTCACATTCCGGTGATCGGCACCTTTTAACACGAAACCGAGGACTTTGAGAGAGTCCTCGGTTTAGGGTCTGTGTGTGATTTCCAGCATTAGCGGCGCCGCCCTGGTGGTCACACACCCGTACTAATGAAACACTAGCGAAATTAAACACGATATTTTTCACCACGAAAATGAGGACTCTCTCCGATTGGCCTAAAATTTCGACAGTTGACCAATCAGAGCGCACAGATTATAGGTACATATTCAGTTTTTCGCATTTCGAATCCGAGGACGTCCTCGGATTCGTATGAGTCCTCGGATTCTGGGTCTAAAGGCCTGTGAAGGTCCTCGAATAAAGGTGCATACCAACTCACCACGGTGTGTGTGTGTAGTGGTGATTACTAAATACACCTACCACAAATAAGACATTACAAAGAAACATTTCATAATAACCCACAATGAAATATTACTTTTTAATAGGGGTACAAACAACTACAACAAAATAAATTATGTTTATTTTTAAAATAATGTTTATTCTTTTATACTTTCATATAACATTATTCAATAAAGCGTGTATTGTGATGGCTTTATCAAGGTGTATAAAATTTAGTGTCTTCTAACAAAAACAAAGGTACATACTAGTTTTTGAACAGAAAAATTATTATTATATATCACATCCCCTCTTCTTAACCCGAGACAGTTCAGACTGAACCATCAAATATGAATATATATATATTATGCTTTTAGTATGGTGACATTCCTTGTAGTTAACAACTTTGATAACTTTTAACAATCACAAAGAAACTGTGCAATGTTTGTCGTAACATGTTTCCAATTATATATTATTGACATTAGTGATATTAGAATTCTAAGGAACTAAAATATTTATTAAAATGGTAAACAAACTTAGGTTGTGTGTAAAAGCTTGTTAAATGCATTGTATGAAGACTCCAAATCGAAAATCAATTGACGGACTTGTGTTTCCGAGAGCTCATCTGAGGCTTGCATTGAGTTAAGGGTATTCAGCCACGATTGAACCTGAAAAAATACAACAATAATTAGTCGCAGCTATATATGTATAACTATTCAAACACCACGGGAACCATTTATTGGATATCCAACATCTCTCTGCCATAGGTCACCCCAAGTGGTTCGGTATGTTTGGTGACTTAGCGAGGGTGCAAGAGTTTATGGGATGAGGTTTGTTCAGATCTTGGCGGTGGATGCGTCTGCCCACCAAATGCGTGGAAAGCTGGATCGGGAGAGACTGGTTGAGGGAGTCCTTTTGATCTCTCCAACAGGACCCTCTCAGAACATCGCCTTACCGAAGCGGGAGGGATAGATTTATATGTCCGTTACTCCTGGACATACTGACCCTCAGATTCCTACCCACCCCTCACACCTTTTTCCATCCCACACAGTGTCCCCAAAGATGACATAGGTCCTTTGGGGATTTTTTTTCTCAAAGCCTCCTATGTGAATCTAATATTAAAAAAAAAAACTAAATTATAAAATGGAAAAAACACAGTACCATAAAAAGTTACATAGCAATACCAGCATTAAACTTCCGGTTGCCAACGGGGCTTACTCAAATCTCTGAAATTGTACGAGCTTAAATACAAAGTAAATGTATCAGTAAATTGAAGACTAATTTAAGTAAGAACATATATACGGTGGCGCAAAATTAATCACCCTATCGGATGATGTTATAATTTTTGCAAATGGCGTCGTATGTCAATCATATTTGACATTTATGAACTAACAATGAATCGCTGGAATCATTGTGTCGATTTAAGCTTTAACGCTTTTAGCAATTTTGTGACAAAAGTCACCATGAGCGACGAGGCCCATTTCCACTTAAACGGTTACACCAATAAGCATAATATTCGTTTCTGGGGCACTGAAAATCCGCGTGTGATACACGAAAAGCCATTACATCCACTCGAAGCCACTGTGTGGTGCGGCGTTGACGCGGGAGGAGTGATTGGGCCGTATTTTTTGAGGACGCCATTAGCATTACGGTCACTGTTACTGGCGAACACTACAGGGCCACGATAAATGACTTCTTACTTCTGGAATTGGATGAGCGGGGCTTGGTGAACATGTGGTTTCAACTAGACGATGCAACCGCACACACAGCACGAGCCACAATGGATATTGTGAAGGAAGTGTTTCCTGGTCGCGTAATCTCTCGTTTTGGCGATTTGGTATGGCCAGCAAGATCGCCCGATTTAACCATTCCAGACTTCTTTATTTGGGGCTATTTGAAGTCGTGGGTTTGTGCCAACAAGCCTCAGACAATCGCAACCCTTAAGCAGAATATTCGACAGGAATGCGAACAGTTATCACAGGAAATCTTGCAGAAAGTCATGGAAAATGCGATAAAACGGGCACAAATGTATATCAAAACTGGCGGCAGCCACTTGACGGATATCATCTTTTCCACTTAACAGAAAAAACTGTAAAAGTCCAAATAAAGATTTCTATTACTCAAAATCTTTTTTTTTTTATTTAGACAAAATTGGATGATTAATTTTGCGCCACCCTGTAGTTAACAGAAATAGTTACACACCTTAACCCTGCCTTCAAAGTCCTCTGGTAAAATACTAAGTCTCGTCATTGTGTCGTAAAGATCCCTCAACTCCGGATGAAGATCATCCATAGCTTTAATCTCCAGCCGTAATTTATCCATGAGCGTGATGAAGAGCTAGGAATAAATTAATAACCCATCAAAAAACAGTAAAAACATCAAATACACAAGTTAGTGCTAGTCTTTCCGGTTCAAAGATCTATTAATCTTCAAACGGTGACATTTATTCTAGATAAATAGATTATTTCACTACTAAATTTGAAATCTACAATACAAATTGTATAGGTAATTGTATTTATATTGATTCAAAAAAATTGTAAAGTATAAATTGGAAAATTTGGCTTATAAAACATTTCGAAAATTTTGTAAGTTTGCATAATATTGTAACATGAATTCAAACTTACAGATACGATGTCAGCAATGCACTTGCTGGTATTTCCCTTGTCATCCTTGATGGTGATTGGTCTGTCTTCTTTTATCCTTTCTAAGGCAGCCGGGCAGTCCAGCTAGGAAGATAAGAACACAGAATTATATTAATTTAAAGTAATTTATTTATTTCACCACAGGGGAAGATTAAATGGTAGAAAGTGTAGAGAGCAGTGGCGGTCCTTCCCTCAGGACAATTGGTCAAAAACCTCCCAAAATTATAAAATGACAGTAAAACATAATGGTATTATGAAATATTAAGCAAATCAAAACAACTGGTATTATTCTAATGTATTTGAAATGCACCGCGAGATTGCAGGCAGCGGCAAGCAGTGACATCTATCATCTTAAATGGAAGCTTTCTTTCCCACGCACTATGATTGGCTGGGTCAAATTATGGAATGCCCCGATATCATATCTTCTGTCTCTTTACGCACCACACAATAAACGAGATGGCACTATGTCACTTAGTAAAAAGTTTTTGGATATTGAAGACAGTTAGATACAGTGCCGTGAGGGAGAGAGAGCATCCTGAATATTATGCGTCTGAAAGAGATGGTTTAATAAACGTAGGTTAATTTCGCATATTTTAGGCCTAAACTACACGAGCGGTTTTCCCGCCGCGGGAAACCGCTTGAGAAAGCTGGCAGCACATATCAAACTACACGGGTGGCGGTTTTCCGCCAAGCTACACGAGCGGTTCTACCGCCGCGGGAAACCGCCCGATCCTTTACGCGCACTACCGATCAACAACATTCTCTCGCACGAAATGATGCAATCGCGGGAAACCGCCCGTGTAGTTTGAACTTGGCGGTTTCCCGCGGCGGGAGACCCGCTGCATGTGGCGGGCGAATTTCTCCCGCCTGTGAACCGCGAGCTCCCGCGGCGGGAGAACCGCTCGTATAGTTTGCACCATACAATGCTCATAGTAAATTGTGTCTGCTGCGGTTTGCCGCGGCGG
This sequence comes from Limnephilus marmoratus, assembly GCA_917880885.1. Classification (NCBI taxonomy): domain Eukaryota; kingdom Metazoa; phylum Arthropoda; class Insecta; order Trichoptera; family Limnephilidae; genus Limnephilus; species Limnephilus marmoratus. The sequence continues at coordinate 28,943,030 of OU862916.1, forward strand.
GAGAACCGCTCGTGTAGTTTGCGCCTTAAGCTTGTCGCATGAAATAATTTACTATATTAAATGTAATTTAACGTATGTGAATGAATTTGACTCTCAAACTCGTGAGGTTCCTACAAATGAATATTATCATATTGAATTTGATATTGTATCATAGGTAATATCATTTTTTTTAAATGATCTTCCACTTCTGGACCCCTAGAGCCGAAACTGGTAGAGAGGATGCGATGTGACACTCCTTGTTTTCATTCATATTCATACACGGCATTATGCGAAAAAACGATTCATGACTCAAGACTTCGGTTCACTTAAGAGTTTATTTTTTAAACATTAACTCAACACAGAAGACCTTGAGGAAAATAATTTCCCTTAGGTCCCGTGTCATCTTTGGGGATTCTGTGTGGAATCTTTTTGAGGAGAGGAAAGAGTGAACATAGGTTTTGAAGAGACCCATGTTGAAAGAGGGAGGAAACACAGAGGCCTGGAAAATTGTTCCACAGAACTTTTGAACTCAAGAACGAGTCGTAGAAATGAGCCTGTCTTATAAGACAAATGTCAACTGTACCTAAATATGTTGGGTGTTAGAGTTATATTTTTTTATAACACAAATGCCTTACGCGTGTGTTGGTAAACATGTATCCCAGAAATAATTGTTTTAAGATGTGCAAGCAATGCTACAAAATTTCAGTTTTTTATTGTTATTTTTTGGGAATTAAAAAAAGTTTTATATTTTTTATAGTACGAACGAGTTAAAAAGAGAAGTGACGGCTTTCTTGTAAATTCTTTAAATAAAGAAACTTTGTTTTTGAATTGTGCATTCTCCAAAATTTTTCGAAGTTTTCACAAAAAAATTGTGTGGTAAGCTTTTTTTTCATTTTGAAATTAAAGTGCCTTTTCCAAAATTATAAAATTATAGTATATTTCAAATACACAAATCTAAAAGGTAAATGTAGCTGCTTTCTAAAATGAAATTTTTTGTACGACATCTTCAAAAAGAGGAAATATATAGAACATTTAAAATACTTGGAAAAATTGCTGAACTTGGAAAAGAAATTATTATTATTAACAGTTAATTAATACAATAGATAAATAACCCTCTTTAGCTGTATTGACAGTTTGTACGATAGACAACCTTTTTTGGATGATAAACAATGTATATCTTTCCGTGAACTATTTTATGACTGTTAAATATCAGATTCTATACATGTTATATCAGTTTATTCACATACACGGTTGTTTAATTGTACAAAATATTCACAATGTTCATTAGTAAGGCTGAATATGTGTTGTGGCATACATGGGCAAGGAAACAAAGTTATGGTTTTGTGTGTAACTCGAAAACACTGATTTGTAGATAATATAATTGTAATTAAGGGGAAGATTTTTTAAGGAGCTTTTATTTTTATGAGATCTTAAATCTTAAAGATCGAAGGTGTTCAAACCTTTGAAGAAATCACTATAAATTTAAAATGTAATCTAAATTCTTACCCTAAATTTCTTGACGAAAGCATCAATAGTTGGGTACTCATCGCCTTGGAGTTGCTTGAACGCCACTTTAAATTGCACCAGAAGCTTAGAACAAGCAGCGGTGTATTCTTGCGGAGTAACACAATCCCGAATGTACGCCTTCTCCAAGTGTTGTAATGTGCTCACAACAGCGTAGAGGTCTGCCATGTTGTCATGTCTGCAAACAAAATCAGTTGAATGAACAATGACTTATAATAACACCAAACAATCTAATACTGATACAATAATTTTATAATGAATACAACAAATCGCATTCTGGACTACACTACCGTAGGTCAAAAAATATGTAAACTGGGTTAATGAATAATGGATAGTCTAACATGTGGATACTACGATAAACTTTAGTGTTTTTAGATCAACTTTTATGTTTTTTTTAATTCTGCTAAAAACTGTCATGGTGCACATTTTTAGGGCTCTAACACTACATAACATTATTATGTATACCTTCAAATTGTAGATAAAGAATTAAGAGAAACAGCTGGGCATCTTTTTCATACAAAACTTAAATTTGAATTTGAGGCCAAAATACCCAACTTTATCAAACTACTGACTAAACTGAATTTCTTTATTTTAATAAAAGTTATAGCAAATATCTATGTAAATAATTAACTGTTAGAAATGATGAACAATATGGACTCAATTCATTTGTGAAAAGCCATCTTTATTTAAAAAGATGTCGAAAATTCCGAATTTTTACAAAAGAGAAATATCTACAAATTAGAAAAAGTTTCCACAAAGCGAAATATCCCCTAGGATAGAGTGGTCATAAGAGTACGCTGCAGTCATATTAGTGACACACGCCAACTTCGCATCACAAAAAGAAATGCTAGAAATATCCCAACTGCATGGAACTCTTATACCAGAAGCCCATAGGACTGCATTCAATGCATCTCTTGCCTTGAATGGTAGTAAAACCGATGTACATGAACAAAACAGACACATATTGGCATTGGACCATAAAAATCTGGAGTGTGTGGTAGCTTAGTACATACCTATATACTCTTATGAACCTGTGCGTACTCTTGTAACATGGGTTTGAAAGAGTGTGCAAAAATATTGCCCTCATATTAAAATTTAAAAAAAATTATCTTATAACCTTGAAGGTTGTTTAGTACTCGTAATTGTAATTCAATAATGAGTCTCTTTTAATGATAAAAAAATATTGTTTTTGTTAGTAGTTAGTAGATATATGTACACAAATACAAAATATGTGTACCCTCTGAGCACCCTACACTATATTTTGGATCTAAAATAAATAAATACAATTATAAAAATAAGTTCTTTTATAATTATTTTATTTCTTTTATATATTCAATAACATTATTATAAAATTAATAAAAACAGTTTATTTAATAAACTAGTTCTGCTGTGTAGTTATTATTATGCATGTTAGCTGTTTCGCCTTCTGAAGGCATTATCAAACTGTGGTCATGCCACATACAGACGATCTAGGTATTTATACTATTTCTAGATAGGTATTTACTATGACTAATTTCAAATATAATAATAATAATTACACAGCAGAACTTGTTTGTAAACAAACTGTTTTTATTAATTTAATAATAATATTATTGAATATATAAAAGAAATAAAAATTAAAATGGTGTTCTACAAAACTTAATAACAATAAAAATATAATAAAAATAAGATGTTTGCTTTATCATTCGAAGTTCCTAGGTACCACACCTAAAAAATATTAGAAATATTCAATTTATTTGCATTTTATTGTAAAGCGGAAATATTTTGACGGTAAATTTTGGGGATCGCTGGAAACGGTTAATACGCACTTTTTTTGAAAATATCTTTTGATTCACCTTAATTACATTAAAAGACAACTATTTGCATTGGGGGAAGTGAAAAATATTTCATTCTAAATTTCGATTACGTAAAATTAAAATTAGCTTTCATTCTGTGAAACGAGACCGTCCATTTTCAAACATTATTTTCAAATGTCATTTTTTTGTAATGTTGGTAATCTTGTCACTGTACGAAAAGATGCTAGAGCAAATCGTAGCAGACTTCATGGGAATTCGGCTCGTAAAACCAACGGCTAGAGACAAAATCGCGCGGGAGTTTTTTAATGTTATAAAACTGAAATTCCGCCTAATTAGTAGGTACTTACCTAATACACATGTATTGCGTGCGTTGATTAAAATTTATTAGCTTAAATTTTTTTTGACTTTAAAATTTTATTTTTATAAAACAACTATTTCTGCGATGTTGAGCGGCTACGTACGCTAATTTTATGTGATTAGCGTACGTAGCGTACGTAGCAGATACAAAAGAAAGTGCCCCTTTATAATGCCTACTCGCGTCACGGCAAAAAAACATCCCAGTTTTCAGGTAGTTTAGCGGCTACGCTAGGTTTGTGTAACATGGTTTGTGATAGAAAAGAAAGTGCCCCCTTCGTAGCGCCTACTCGCGTCACGGCAAAAAAACATCCCAGTTTTCAAGTAGTTTAGCGGCTACGCTAGGTTTGTGTAACATGGTTTGTGATAGAAAAGAAAGTGCCCCCTTCGTAGCGCCTACTCACATCACGGTAAAAAAACATCCCAGTTTTCAAGTAGTTTAGCGGCTACGCTAGGTTTGTGTAACATGGTTTGTGATACAAAAGAAAGTGCCCCTTTATAACGCCTACTCGCGTCAAGGCAAGAAAAACATCCCAGTTTTCAAGTAGTTTAACGGCTACGCTAGGTTTGTGTAACACGGTTTTTGATACAAAAGTGAATGTATTATTTATAAAAAATAATTACCGAAATTAAAAACATGTTTTTTTCCGTCATTTTATTCCCAAAACTCCGATAATTTAGTACTTACCTTTCCAGATTTCGTGGTACCTTCAAAATCTTCTAGCCGTTCGTTATACATTCAAGTGTATCAGGAATACCAACATACCAAAGTGATGCCAAAGTGACAGCGAATGAGCTAATAACCATAATGGCGTACAATCTCACAAGACGAAAGCTAATTTTAATTTTACGTAATCGAAATTTAAAATGAAATATTTTCCACTTCCCCCAGTGCACATAGTTGTCTTTTAATGTAATTAAGGTGAATCAAAAGATATTTTAAAAAAAAAAGTGCATATTAACCGTTTCCAACGATCCCCAAAAATTAATCATTTCAACTTCATAATTCTATACATATAAATAGTTGTTTCTTGTAGTAATTATTGAAACGAAGTGTAATTTCCATAATCTTTGCCTAAAAGTGCGAAGGTTAGGTAAATAATTAGCATTTATTGTTTTAAAGTGGGGAAAACCATAATAAAAACACAAAGACTGGTGTTTTTTAACAATTTGTTTAGTGGTGTCATCTTATGCAGCTCTAAGTCATTGTACTGATGATAAAGTTATAAAAGCAAACTTACTTTTCCCTTTCCCTTGCATTTTTGTATAACTTCAGCTCTTCGTACAACTCGGGTCGGTTAGCTTCTGAAAATAAATATAAAAGCGAAAAATGCGTCAGATTAGGTTTATCTCTATGAGGTTTCGGCCACAAGGACTCAAAATGTTTTGCATTAATATTAGGTATCTCGTTTTCCGAATCAGTGTTGCGAAGTCATAACTCATGACTAAAGTATAACGTAATAATTAAATTTCAATACTAACTTAAATCCCGGATACGACAATACAAGACTACTACCTAGAATTAACATACGACGACATTATAATTAAAATCAATTTTGTTGTTTGACATCTTATTAGTCAACGGATTATGAAACGTTTCTGATTTAAAGTCAGGATTTATCTAACAATGAACACAATAAAAACCGAAGAAGACTTATTTACTGTGAAATCGTGAAATGGATTAGAACTAAAATTATTTTACCTTGCATGACTAATCAGAAGATTTACCAAATCTATTTTTCTGAAACAACTTTGTACTCAAACTGACAGCTGATAAACACTAATTTGCACATAGACTATAAATATCCATTTCCTCACAACTAGAGTGACCAGAGACAATTTTTATTTTGTTTGTAGATAGGTACTGGAACTTACCTGGAAAGTGACCAAACGGGACAAAATAATAAAATACAAATTTTTAAAAACATGTGATTCATAAACCTAGCATAATATTTTAACAGCGCCATTTTTTTCAATTTGGCAGGCGGGTATAGGTACGGCCGCCCCGCGAACAATTCCTTGGATAACCAACACCTCTGCCACAGGTCACCCCAAGCGATTCGTTACGTTTCGTGACTTAGCAGGAGTGCCTGGGTTCATGGGGCGATGTTTGTCTAAGTCTTGGCGGCAGATGCGTCTGCTCACCTTGGGCCGGATCGGGAGAGGCCAGTTGAGGAAGACCTCTTGAACTCTCCGCAGGACTCTCTCTCTCTCTCTCAATTTAATGTGATTAATTTTATGCATTACGCCAGTGACATTTTGCATTACACGGGAATATTTCACATCAATCATCACAGACAACTGAAATTAGTATATCTTTAATTAGGCGCGCCAAAAAGCTTATATCGTTAGTCGAGCGGGTTCAACAGTTACCTTAAAATGACGGGCATTAAATAAAAAAATGAAAATTAATAATAAAATTTAATTATTTTTTACTTACTTACTACCTATTAAAATTTTAGAAAATAACAAAAAAAACTTTAAAGATGTTTTGACAGCAATTAAAAAAACAATGTTTTTCCTAAGTACAAAATTAGTTAACAATTATCAAATTTTCTTCACAGAAAAATTTGGCACATTTCATAGTCGTTTTTTTATCGCTATTTCGTGGGAAGATGCGGCACCTTCCTCATTTTCTTGTTTGCAAGCCACTGCTAGATGTTGAAGGACCAAGCTAGGGAATATACTATCATGAACTACGCTAGTATCGCTGGTAGTCGCACGGGGTCGCATCTACCCCAAGCACTGCCGCACAGCACGTCTGAGCTGCTTCCGCTGCACGGGTGAAACTTAGGCGGAAGGGGCTAATGAGCTAAGAAGCCAGCAGAAAGTTCGGCTGGCTAGCGTAAATAACTAAAAAATAACTCCCAACTGAAGATCCATGGGGTCACGAGAACCCCACGTTCCAAGTTAAAGTTTAATGATTGTCTTTAGAATCAGTTTTATGTTTTGGCTTTGCTGTGAAAACATCGTATTTAGCATTACTATTCTTGCAACTGTATCCTTTCATGTTATTATTCTTGCCTTAGTTCCTACTAAGAAGAATATATGACGCAGGTAGAAGAAGTCGGGGACGCTCGAGGAAGACATGCACGACCAAGTGAATCAGATACTTGAGGCAAGCCATGTGAAGAGTCAGAATAATAGAAAAGCATGTGCCAAGATCGAGATGAGGCAAGGAGCGTGTGCCAAGATCGATTTGTTTGGCAGTCAGTCCTCTCTGCCTACCCCTGCGGAGAAACGGCGTGATGGTTAGTTAGTTCCTACTCTTCTAAATTTTATATTTCCTACGCTTAGTTGAATTGTAAATTATTTTTACTGCATTTAGGTAATATTTTAGAATTTAATTTTGCTTCATAAAATCCATCAATAAAGGGGACGTAGTACAACTGGCTACAGACAGTCAGGGATCGGTGGTTACCATAAAATAAGAAAACGAACAGTTAATAGACCCTGCAGGCGGCAGTACCTTTGAAACAAACTTCACATACAAAAATGGTTTTGCGTAAAGCGCGGCGTCATAGAGGTACTCAAAGTCAGGTTCTTAAATTTCAATCGTACAGATGCTAGAGTATTAATATTATCAGATCAGATGTCTTAAAAATTGAGGATTAGATAAATTAATTAAATAAAACAGTAAAGATTACTTGAACAATTGTTTATTGCTTTAACAAAAAATACATGATCAGTGGAACACGGAAATGCAGTGGCAAAATGAAGAATCAGAGCCAATCATTATAAAGACAAAACAATTAAAATATCATTATTTAATAACTAAGTAACTAACCATCATGCCATAAACGAAGGGGTAGGCAGAGAGGCCAAACAACTCGGTCTTGGCTCCTTGCCTCGTTCACACTCATACATCGTCTCATACATGCTCTTCTATAATTCTGACTCTTGACATGGCCTGACTCAAGTACCTGATTCACTTGGTTGTGCCATGACTTCTTCTGCCATTCTCCTTACACTCCTTTCCTCGTTCATTCCTTTACAGACCCAAACCATCTGAGCGTCCCTTTCTTAATCTTACTCATTACGCTTACATCACACCAGCCTTGCATTCTCCATGTTTCTCACACGATCATACATGGTTTTACCACACATATGCCTCAGGAATCTCATTTCTACAGCATTTAGTCTACTTTCATCCTTCCTCTGCCAGTTCCATGCCTCACTGCCGTACATCAGGTTAGGTACCAGCACTCCATTGTGGGCAGCTAGCTTCGCTTCTTTGGACAGCTCCGAGGAACCAACTATTTTTGGAATCAGTTCCTTTTCGTTTTTAAAAAATTCGAAAATTTGGGCTGTGCCTTTGAACAAATAACTTATCTAGAATGATATTTTATAATATAAACAGTAATCTTAAAATTTTAGAGCCCTCAAACTGAGGCACGGGCGGCATTATTATTTTCCGCTATTGCCGAATCCCCGCAACAAGCGCTCAGTGTCAGTGTTGGATTCGAATGCAACAATTGTATTCGCGCAGTAGTGTTTTACTTTAAAAATTTTATTGTTGTTAGTCAAAACTTGTTGATTTAATTGTCTTTATCTAGTGTGTATTTATTCAGGGTGGCCACAAAAAACGGATTTCAAAATTCCCTGATAATTCCAGGTTTTCCAGGGCAGTTTCTACATTTTTCCCTGATATGTTTAATTTGATATAAGGGGATATCGTTCGTTAGATAAATAATAAAGGGAATTCCGTCATCTATAGCATTTATTATTTCTTTGCATCACAATAATCTATAAAAAACAAAATACACTTGTTACAAATTTATGATATATCGCCTGAAGACTTTTTTCTAACTTTTGAAACGATAGACAGAGATATACCTAATCATTAAAAAACCATCTAAAAATGGAATAAAAGGAAAGGCATTGAAACGGTTCAAGGATTATTTAACTAATAGATATCAAACCACAAAAGTGGGTCAGACAATATCCGAACCAATGAAGATCACATCGGAAGTACCACAAGGGTCTGTTCTCGGACCTATTCTTTTTATAATGTACATTAATGATATGGTAAAAGTATGGCAGACGACGCATTGATATATAGCAGGAGAATATTATGAATTCATAATGAATCATTTAAATGAAGACCCCTCATAATATATCAATATGGCTGAAGAAAAATAAACTAAAATTGAATGTAAACAAAACTAACATTGGAAAACGAGTAACACAAACAAAAAAGACATATTGATAGACGGTGAAGTTTTGAAAGAAGTATTTGAAATTAAATATTTGGGAGTAATAATTGACTCCAAATTGACTTTCGCTCAAAATACAAAACCAATTATTAAAAAATTGCCAAAAAAATTTCACTGTTGGGAAGAATAAGAAGATTCCTTGACAGTCTCCAGTAAAAATGAGTACAACGCATTCATTGTACCACACGTACATTACTGTAGCAGCATTCTATTCTTAGCCAACGAAGGATTAATGAAACAAATGACAATTCTGCAAAACAGATCTATGAGAACTATATTGAAGAAAAATAGGTACACTTCAGTCAAGAAAATGTTGAACGAGTTAAATATCTTGACATTTAAACAAATTATTTACTTCAATGCTATATTGTTAATCTTCAAAATAATCAATGGCCATACGTCAATTGAATTCCTAAGAAAAATTGATAAAACTACAAAGCAACAACACGAGACGAGGAAAAGAAATGAACTAAGACTCACCTTCAGGAAAAAAAACACAGAGTCAAAAGCCATTGATGTACGGAGCATTGAAGATATTTGGAGAATTACCAGAAGAAATAAAATTGGAAGTGAGCATAAAGGCATTTAAAATTAAATTGCGAAGATATGTGATTGATTTGGTATAGATGTGTTATTTTAAGTGTATGTATATATATATAAGGATTGTATTAGGACATAGATAACTATGTACCTATTTACATATATATATATATATATACATACCGCAATAAAACAACTTTGGGGTTTCACAAATTCGCAAAATAAAGAATTTAGTTTTATTTTTGGAATTCCCTGATATTATAAATTTTTTTTTAAATTCCATGACATTTCCCTGATAATTCCAGGTTCGGTAAAATTCCCTGATAATTCCAGGTTTTCCAGGTCTTGTGGCCACCCTGTTATTAAGACTGACTTAAAGGAACAACTTAATTCAGTGCGTGTTTTTTCAGACTTACTTTTGTTTATTTAGTTGTAGACTTGCCTAACTGTAAAAATTGTGTTTATTTGTGCGTAACTTTGTCATTGAATTATTGTGCCAATTTCGTGTAATTTTGTTATTGGATTATTCGGTCAATGCCTTACTTTACCAACAGAGAATGGGCAGACATTCATGAATGAGATACGCTACAATGTATGAATTGATAATAATATTACTTTACGTTTACATGCTTGCTTACAAGCTGAAGGTGGACATTTTGAAAATTTGTTAAACAGGTTAAAAGTGATTACATTAGTTAAGTGTTCATTTAGTTTATAACAAATTAACTGCAACTTTGTTGGGTAAGGGCTACCTTACACTAAGGATTTTTAGTAGGTATGTCTTTTTGTATGGGAAAAAAAAGTTAAAATTTCAGAAAAGTTAAATCTTTTTTACTCCTACCATAATGTAGAACCACCTCCCGAAGTTAATGCACTTTACCCCCGGACACCCTGTATGACATTGTCAAAGAAACAGGATAACAAATATATCAGAGAGCCATATTATAACAGGGCGGGGGTGTTTTAATTGTACTGTGGTAAACGTGGTGGAATGATAATTACGATTTGCCTATGGTACCCATCCCATTTTAGGGGGAGCGTAAAATGGGAAATCTAAGGGGCGTTGAGGAAAACTAGGGGTGTTTAGATGGTATAGTATAAAAAAAAATGGTTTAAAAATCTAGTACCCATCCGATTTTACCCCCGCACCGTTGTGGTAAATATAATCATGACCATAGCTGTTTCAGATTCGCGATGACCATAGATTCCTTTTTAAATTAAAAACAGTTTTGTGTTCAGAATGCAAAAATAAGGCTGATTGAGTAGAGGTGAAATTGCAATTGAAGTCTGAAGAGCCGCAAATGGCTATGCGAAGAGCCACAAATTCCGATTGCTGGCCTAACCTATCTAACCAATTTTTTATACAATTTTTTTCATCACTTTTAATGACTTTTCAAAACGGAGGTGTTGAGTTCATTCCGAGTTGTCCGGTCACCATGACATACATATATAGATCGTCCAGTCGATTAGTCAGACATCTCTAAATATTAAGTTTTCAGAAAATGAGGAAACTAATATTAGAATGATCACCATAAATGAAATATAATTTACACGTGTCTGTTGTTTTGTATATTAAATATCCTATAAAATAATTCCGGGAGGCATAACGGTCCGGTACATTAGTATGGCATTTTGAAATATTCTTCTAGTGACCCAGGCAACATCAAAATTTTGAATAATTAGCTATAAGTTTTTCTGCATTATAATTGATTAGGTACACTTTTACATATAACTGCAAACTCGATTCATATTTCGATTTTACAGAGATGTCTAATGAACTGGACGATCGATATATGTAAGCATGCACAAATGGTTGTTATTTGGATAGAAAAATGAAGAGATACTATGTGGTAAGGAATTTTTTGCGCAAATCCTAATAATTGCTGTTGTACATGAAAGGGGCAAAACTCGACTAACAGGGAATTTTAATAAATTGCTAAATTTGCTTAGATTTCATCTCTGGGGATGAATGTGGAGGGTTTGTTTAGGAGAGGAAGAACAAGAGTCTTGAAGAGATCCATGTGGTAGGAGGGAGGAAACGCAAAAGCCTGAAAATCGTTTTTTAAAGTACTTCAGGCTTCAGACCAGAAGTGTTGCCAAAGGTCAGCAGTTGAAGGGTTTCTCCAACATAGACTGCTCCGAGAAAATTTTGCACGTCATTTATAATAAGTCATGTTGACAACATACTTAACTCCTCGCATACTGAAGCCGGGAAGCGATTTAAAGGTATGTTTTTTTTTTGTGTTTAAAAATTAAGTTATTTTTCCCTTGACTACGGCCCTGGTGTTGCCACAGCGTTGCCGTATCCAAGTGATCAATAATTTAAAATAATCCATTTTTTTATCATTCTTCTAAGAAGTATGATCAGTCTCCACAAGAATACAAAATTATTAGTAAAAAAAAAACATTAAACTTGCATAAGACTTAATTAAATACAAACATTTTACTAACTTGATTTTTTGCAAGCCCAAAACCCGATACAATTGCAAATTAAGGTTTCATCATGAGGGTTGTGATGTTACAACAATATAAATATATTCAATATACATATATTATTAGAATTCTATTCAATATTGTATAAAATAATTCAAATTAAATTAGGAGACCTCTTTTCAAATCTTGCTTCAGTAGGTCAGAAAAATTGTTGAAAAATTCCATGATACTTCAGAAGTTAGGAAGGTTTTAGGTAAATTATTAATTTATTATCGAGTTATTATTGTAAATGTATAGTCAAAAAAGTTTTATTACACGCTATAAATAAATCAAAAATAAATACAAGCTAAATAAAACTATCATAATTTTATCAAAACTCTAAAATACTGCATGCGTTATCATAAAACTTTTCTTTGCCACCGGAACTTAAGGAGTTCAAATAATGGTAGAATCGGTTGTTTCTCTTGAAGTTGTTTTTGGAGCGCTGCTTCTCAGAGCGGCACATGGTCCGAAGGCTTGACATGTAATCCAAAGTGACGCTGACTCTGTCCAGCTGGGCCCCACAAGGAATCGCCTCGGAGAATTCCAAATGCGTCAAAGTGTTCTGGGTGCTTTCCCTAAAATAAAATAAAAAAATCATTTAATCAGTATGAATGTGAACAAGGCAAGGAGCATATGCTAAGAACGAGTTGTTTGGCAGTCAGATCTCTCTGCCTACCCCTGCGGGAAACGGTGTTATCAAGTCAGTGAACTCGTTGCATGCAGGGCCGGTCCTACGCAGTTGTAAATTAAATTGCACCGGTGCAATTGGAGACAGCAGCTGCTCCAGGCGGCCGATTGCCAGAACACTGATAAATTGAAATATGTATTACAAAAAAGTTGAATTGTTTATATATTAATTTATTTTCCAATAAGTAAATAAAGAGTAGGTATTTTCCTCCATTTAGAAAAAGAACTGTACCTCATACAGAAAATAGCTAAGGTATTAAATTTTTTCTTTATTCAGTGCATTGTTTATTGCTGTTGAGAATTTTTCGACCACCATGCCGTGTTTTGTTTAAATTACCTTTTTTTTAAGCGTCGTCGAAAAGAACACTGGAAGGATATCCTCTTTATTGCTTTTTTGGTGTGTTGTTTTTTTTAAGCGTAAAAAAAGTTTTTCGAAATTTTATTTATTTACATTTATGTTTTGAAAAGGGGCGGCAAACATACTAGTGCCAGGCTTCGTTTGGCTCAGGGCCAGGGGGCTACTCTCTATCTTTCAGTTTCACAAACCAGCACGTTTGTGATTTAACCTTATAATTACTGAAATATCTCTGTAAAAATACTAAAAATAGAATTCATATTTTAGGTATTCCTCCGCAATACATTTATGTATTAGATTAAACAATTACAACATATAAATATTTACGCAGTGTACGGCACGAGTGCGAGGAAGTTTTAGCACGATAGGAGGAGGGTTAATACGCGTTTGTGATGTAGCTAAACCTGCCGTATGCACGTTGTGGAAGATAGAGAGTAGGCCCCCAGGCCTGGTTACATAAAGGTTACGATAAATTCAAGATTAGTTAGGTATGAAAGGTTGGTTCTTACCTAGAAATTTCAGTCTCCAAAACAGCTAGATCAGTCTGATTATTTTCCAAATTCAATAGTCTTTCGGCACACTTGGAAGAGTGATCGATCATGTATTGACACCAGACAGAGGAAGTATCTCTATGATTTTGAAACATGGTGAAATTCTCCGATTCTGAAAGGCTATCTTTCAAGTCTGTCTGCCAAGGAAGTTTAACCCCCATGTTGCATTTATTACAAGACTGCATTATATCTACAGCAGACATGTTCTCAAATAGATTAAACAAACTATCCAAATCTGCTTGTTCCAATTTTAACTTTGATTTTCTTACTTCTGCATCCACTGGAACAACTTCTGAACTTTCAAATATTTGAGAATCTCCACTTTCTTGAAAGCAATTGAATAGATTTGATTTATTTAACCATATTCTTCCTAGATTACATGTTTGTGAAAGCTCTGAAAGCAACACAGTGCTTAAATTAAATTCAGTTTTATTGCTCTTAAGAACTACATTACATTGTGAGTTTTCAATTTCCTGGTTCAACTTTGCAGAACTTTTATGCCAAGATAAGTTAGAATCATCATCTAGCCAATCTAATGGACTATGAGACATACTGTTTTCATCTATCAAATGGGATTCACTGGGTGCTTTATGCGAACTCGCTTCAGTGATATTTCTTTTGTCCTTACTTCCCAATACCCAGTACTGTAATTGAAGTAAGGTACTTCTGATGTCGCCTTTATTGAAGTCGAGTAGAGTGCTGCACAAGTTGGGTATAATCTTATTGCATTCTATCAGAACAAGAATGTCTAACCAGGGTCCTAAGATCTTGCCGTACAATGGGTTGAAGTGGACCACATTTCCGTCAGTAATAAAACGTTGCAGATGGCCACAGTTAAGATCAGAAGCGACTATGAGTACCGGTCTTTTGGATGACTGGACTAACTGGGCCAGAGCTCCGACAAAACCATCATCTTCTTCAAAGACAATATCAGCATCATCAATTAGCATTAATGACATAATGTTAGTTTCTGAACTCCTCTGAGATTGGGGTTCAGTATTTGATAGTTTGAAACTGTTTTGTGAGTTTCTTTCGGAATTCTTTCTAAAAAGTGCTACTTTCTTAGATAATTTTTCAGTTTTAAATTCTTTATTTGATTGACTTTTTTGACTATTTTCTTCGTTTGATTTACCCAAAGAATTAAAAATACCATTAGCTGAACTATCTGAATTCATCTTTGTCAACACTTTGTGGGACTGCGTAGCTTCCTGTAATTCGGTCAGAATCTTTTTTCCAGTTCGCCTTGAACTGGCATTCACTTCCAATACATTAATTCCCAATTCATTAGCAACGGCGTACACGCAGGAGGTCTTTCCACTTCCCGGAGGTCCCGAAACCACCATCATATTACTAGGTACTCTCGTGCTATCTTTGCTTTCCGAATCAGAAGTGCAAAAATCACTTGAACTATCTGAATTCTTTCTGGAACGTTTAGAAACTTTACTGGCAGATAGCTCGTTGTATTCTTTCCAAGACTCAAGCCACTTTTTCAATGAATTTACACTTCTAAAGTTTCCGAGAATATCGCATGAAGCTGCTGGTTTATATTTCTCGGTCCATAGGGAACTATTTTTATTGGAACAGTCCATACTTGATTCAGTTTCATTTTCATTCGATTTGCCATTTTCAAAATCATTTCCAGATAACTTAGGAACAATATTATATTTGGTCCAAAGCTTTCTGAATGTTCTGTATACAGGGAAATCTGGAAAGTCTTCTTTAAGTTTTTTCAGACCTTCCTTATAATTTAACTTAGTTAAATCATTAAACATTTCAGACCAGTTTTTGCTATTTTTCTTGTCAGTTTTAGAAATGAAATCTTTTAACAAATGCTGTTCCTCAGTTTGTTGCTGATCCTCTGTGGTGATAACTAAAGAGCAATCTGTATTATATTTGGATGTGGGTAACTTCCAAATGAGGTATTCTGGCTCGCTCTCTCCTGGTATTTGTTGTATGTGACTGATGGAAGGGAAATAGTTGACATCGATTGATACAATGGAAACTTTATCAACTTGTATTCTAATGGAGTCGGGGACACCGCTATGCAAAAACAACCTTCGCGCCTCAATTACTGATTGATCTATTATTGGCTTTGGTATACTTTTCCTAAACAAGGGTGCGAGAACTTCAGTTTGAGCAGAGTCGCCCTTCAATAAAGAGATGTTTCGGGGGGATCTCATGCACTGCATATTTCCAGGTGATTGTAAGTTCACTATCTTTATAGGAGAAACAATATTCTCCAAGTTCTTATTTTGTTTGATCTGTAATAAATTCTCTTTATTAGTGCTATTGTTGTTCTTTTTATAATTTTTCTTATCTTTCTTTGTCTTTTTGGAAAAGATTTCATAATCTTCAGAGTCTGAATTGTCTGAGTCTTCACTGGATTCCTGGATATATTTGATTGGTTTCCTGATATTTCTCTTTGGTCTTAATCCTATGTTTGTTTCCGATATAACAATTGTAGTTGAGTCAATTTCTTCCGTAACTACATCTGGCAGATCACCCTGTACTTCTGTTGTCAAAATATTAACTTTAGACAAACTAGCAGTATCTTCATTTATTAACAATTTATTGTTTGTTATTTCATGAAGTTCATCAGAAATTTCATTTTTTTCTGATTTCCTAATCTTGGATTTTCTTTTTAATTTACATTTCTTCGATTTCACTTTGAATTTAACCTTTATTATTTCTGAACTTTCTGACTCACAATCATTTTCACTTTTATCTTCAAAATAAAGAACTTCAATAAGCTCATGGTCCTCTTTATCTGCTTGCTTGCCAAAGTAGCTCAACATACTTCCCTTTTTCTTCAAAGGTGGTGACAAATTTGCAACCAAGGTAGAGTCCACAGGGGGAGGCTTTTTAATGTTACTAGATGAATCTAAAAAACTCTGCTTGGGAGATTGTGATTTTTTAACACAACTAGAAGGCGAATCTAAAGAATTCTGCTTAAAAAATTGTGTTTTCTTTACTTTTTTAGGAGTTGAATCCAAAACATTCTCTTCTAGAAAGGGGGGCTTTTTTACTTTTTTAGGTGAACCTAAAAAATTATTTTTGGGAGACTGTAGTTTTGTCTTTTTGACCACTGCATCATCTGATTCACATTTAGAATCTCGATTTCTCTTTTTGCTGTTTTGGTTGGTTTGAATTTCGGCCAAACAAACTTCACTGTCACTACTACACTCGATCTCAACTATTTTAACTTTTGGTGTCCCGTTTTTGGCACCTTTGATTAACTTACTTTTCTTTTCTTTTAAAGGCGTGACATTGCTAGCTTTCAGAAGCATGCTTTTGAATGACTTAGCTCTTTTATCCAATACCGTCTTAACATGTTCCGCATGGAGTTCTTCCACTTCTCGCTTTTTACCCGCTCCCTTCAGATCTGCCCATTTAGAAAGGCTTAGAGACCTTTTAGCTTTAATTTCTCTCAGGGCACTTACTTCTTTAGAATCATCTTCACGCACTATTTCCTTACCGGGTGAATTCATACCAATGCTTTTCTTTCGGTTGTCCATCATTACTTGGAATACATCCATTGAATTCTTTTTCTTCAAATTAGCATCTTGTGGCGGGGAACTCAACTGTTCAGCCTTTTTTTGATCAGCCGATAATTCTTCTGTTGATTGTTCACGTTTTCTTGATAGCTTTAATTTATTTTTCTTGGTCACAAGCGAAGGACTTTTTTTGGGAGAAAAAATGTCCATGCTTTCTTTTTTAGTAGTTCTTTTAGTTTTAGCAATATTAGTAGATTTAGAATTATTTACGCTCCCAAAATTGTCTTCGGTAGAGCGTTCTTCCACTTGAACGGGCGGGGAATGAACTTTCTCAATTCCATTTTTAGGTTTTTCATTGGTCTGAAAAAAATTGTTGGTTTTTGTTTGAACCATACGCTTCTTATGACCATTTTTCTCACCAACATCTTTCTCGACCACGGGTTTATTAATTTTACAACTATTGTTAGACTGTTCAACGGTAGAACACGTATTATTTTTCTTGTTGACGGTTTTCACCGATTTGGATAAGGATTCGTTTTTATCTGTTTTGACCTTATTGTATTCAACAGACGAAGCTTTGATGTTTCTATCCGAGACATTTAATCCATTTTTCAAATCGGAATACAATAAGCCACAAACACTATTATTTTGGTCTTTTGTATTTAACACTTTCGTGTACTTTTTAATGGACGACATCCTAACCTTTAGTTATTATTTGATGGTTATTGAAACACTAAAAAACCCATGTTAATAACTTATGAGGTTAAATTTATGAATTGGCACTTCACAAATGAAATATTCTTATCAGAGCTGATAAATAAATAATACTTTGGAACATTCACCAAACATATTTTTGACATTTCAACGCAGCTAAATTTTGAAGCGGGAAAATGATAACAGTTGTACCCATAGACAATATAAATGTATGTACGGGATTAATGTATTTATGGTATATACCCTATTACCCGTAAATAAAAAATAAACCACTCACGTTGTACCCATAGATGTATATAATATAACTGGATGGATGAGTCGCGTAAATTGGCCGGTCTTCCGGTTTCGACGGCCGCCATATGCAAAATGGGCAAGAGATACGAGAACTCAGGGAACTTCTTAGAGGGAACTCGCAAATTCCAAGTTTTTTGTTACTAAAAAATGTTATTAAACAACGTATTTCTTTCTGTTTTTTTGTGTTGCATAACGAATTGTAATAAAGTAAAACTGCGACTTTGTATATTAATAATAATTATCGTACATTATGCTCATAAGCATTATAATAATTAGTTAAGTATTTTAATGTTAAATTAAGTTATACTTTTAAGTAATTAATGTGCATTACGCACCAAAATATCTAATATTTAATGATATTATTGTTAGCAAATAAACAGAAAAAAATGAGAGATTTCTTACAATAAAACTGATCAGTTTTGTAAGATTTAAGTAAAATAAAATATTGTAAAATTAAAAATTCAATAAAAAATAATCTTCCATTCGAAGTAAACTTCAATAATGAAATTTCATTCAGGGCATCACAAGTCTACAGTTGTTGTTTGTTTTATAACTACATTTTGTGATAATCTTACCATTGTCTTAGATCAGTAAGGGGCATTCATTAATTACGTGAGCAGTTTTTCTTCCAATCTAGACCCCCCCCCCCCCTCCCCCTCGGTGAGATAAATTTGGACCACTTCGTATATTCTTTTCAAGTAACGTGAGATTTTGCTGGACCCCCCCCCCCCCTCGTTTGTGCTCACGTAATTAATGAATGCCCCCTAACACTGGTGTAGGTAGGGTAGGTAACAAAATATGTTGAGAAACAGAAACAAAACTACAAGGTGTATGATACACCGTGTATCATTTTTATTTCTTAAAAAATTACAATATTTAGTATGGGAACATCATGTGCCATTAACTTATAAGCAGTAAATGTATCGACAAACAAAAGTAAAAAATAACAGTCGTACATAATATTGGGTAGAAATAATTTTTAAAAAATTAACATTTATACAACAAAATTTGTACAACTTAATTTATACAACAATAAATACAACAAACATACAGCAAAAATTTACAGACAAAAAATTTATACAACTTATATACATACAAAAAATGTATACAACTTATATGTATACAGTCAAAAAGTTTTAAACAACTTATATACAGAGAAAGAATTTATACAACTTACATACACACAAAAATTTTATGCAACTTATACACAGACAATTTTTTTATACATTATTACATAAAATAAATTTATGTAATTTCTGTCTAACGCTTGCCTTATTATTATTTACATTTTCTAGAGAAAATCTTCTTGCATATGTCTTTAACCTTAATAGCGCAAATTTCTCTGAAATTTTTCTAATTATCTGCGTTTCATGGAGGTCTTCACCCCCGTGAAATTCAGCTTCGAGATCGTGCGACAATTGTGGGAACATGTACCTCTTATCCGAAAAGTGACCCACCACACAATGTGAGATTTTTATTACTTAAAACTAATTAAATATGACTTAAAACTGCTTCAAACTAGACGGCTGCTGGTATAGAAATGGCCTACTGGGCACTTGTTATGCACCATCCCAAGATGGCGGACGTCGATTTCCGGTGGACCGCTCAAAATTCGCTGAGGCAAGGAGAGTCATCCATCCAGTTATATTATATACATCTATGGTTGTACCACAGATCATAGACAATCATAGGAAATGCCCAGACAGAGCAACCAACCTCGGAAAAATATGACAAAAATGTCATTGGTACCTTCCGTGTTTGGCGACCTTTCAAATGATTTCGTCATTTTAGGAACATAATATTTCGTTATAACCTAAAATTGTGCTGTCAGTTTCTTCATCATTCGCGGGCAGATAGCCGGTAAATTAGTTAGAATGTCTATCATAACAAGAGTTATGACTTGAATATATTTACTTCAGAAGACGTGTATTTTTTGTGACTATTATTTATAAATGATAGTTTTCTACCTTTTTCGCTGATAATTCAAAATAATCGGTAAGTCTTATAAAACTTGCAATTTATATTTATACAGTGCTAAAATTTTTTTCTATTTTCATATTTTACCGTAAATATTAACTTTTTAAATTTATTTGTTTATGTTTCAATTTGTGGATTGATTACAGTTTAGTTTCAACTGTACTAAACCAAAACTCTTCTAGTGGATGACATCCAACTCTATTCCAATTTCTTCGTAAATAAACAAATATTTTCTTTGCAATGTTATTCATATTATATTAGTGACATAACATGTCTTATCTCTGCAAAACTCTAGATTGATTGATTTTGTATGATGTAATCTAAACTAACCATTGCCATTTCCAGGTAATGCCAACAACAGGAATTGGTGGCTCAGAAGGTGAAATTGGTTCACAAAAACCTTGTAGGGCGTGCAGCGACTTCACATCATGGGCCAAAATACAAAAAGGAGCGTATCAAGCCGGATCAAGACCTCCACCCACCAAAACAGATGACAATAGTTCATCGACCGATAATGTAAGACTGAGAAATCATCTTAATTCAAGTAATTTAGCAGGTGGTTGTTACCCCCATGGGTAGGAAGCTTGGCTATCAGTCAGGCTAGAGTTCTAGTTTTATAGCCGGTACCTATCTAATCCATTTTGAAAGCAAGTTATGGTTAGTGGAAAGATCTGTACTATGAAAGGGTTTGTTTCAAATATTGTAATTTCGGAAGTGATGTAAGAAACATTATAAAAATCCATACATAATATCATGAATTTGTGCCCTCTTTCTTGCATCAGTTGATGGTGTAATGGTCAGCATAATTGTCTTCCAAGCAGTTGATCGGGGTTCGCTTCTCTAGTATATTATTTTATTGCCTCTGGTGTTTGCCATGTCGTCACTTCAGTTGGACAAGGTTCAAACTGACATTTTTTTCAAAAATGATATTTAATGCAAAATCATTTCATTTGCTCATTTCTATAACCAAAATGATTTTCGGAAAATTATTTCCTTGTGAAGAAATTCTAAAATCAAGCTCCGTTTATTTTACAAGGTTCTAACATCACTTATATTCTCTATTTTGTTTGCATCTGTCAGTTGATCGTTGTTACGAGATGCATTATAGTTCGTCACTTCGGTTGGATAGGGTTCTAACTTCACCTTACCATGTTTTGAGGTTTCAAAGGTTACAAAGGTGAATTTTCATAATCTATTTAAAAAAAATTGGTTTCGATCTTGTGTTAGGTATTTTAGTTTATCATAGGGAGTATACATTAATTACATGAGCTCAAAAAGGGGAGGGGGGGGACTAGCAAAATCTCACGTTATTTGAAAAGAATGTATGAAGTGGTCCAAATTTATCTCACCAAGGGGGGGGGGGGTCTAGATTCGAAGAAAAACTGCCCACATAATTAATCTGTGCCCCCACATTGAAGTGAAAACTTCTTTAGCACCGTTGTGATTTGAAACTCAATGAAACGAAAAAGCGACATTAATAAGAGACAAACACATACATCTATAGTATTTAGCCTGCGAGAGAACGAGATAGAATAATCGGTCTTCTTGTTTGGTGCTTCATGGCCTATCGGTCTCCTCTTTGTGCGGTGCTTCGTAGCCTCCCCATTCGACATTAGTTTTCTGAAGGTTTCACTTTTACCGCATGTGAACTGCACACAATTTTTTTTGAAGAAAACTTCTTTAGCACCGTTGAGATTTGAAACTCGATCAAACGGAAGCGAGTGACACTAAAAAGAGAAACACATACATTTACAGGATTTAGCTTGCGAGAGAATGACATAACATTAAAATATTTATTTTATTCATGGATACTCAGTTTAAATATAGTATGATAAATCCACGGTCCCACGCAGCTCCCCTTTAGTGTAGTGGTATAAAGCGCCTGATGAATCTTTGCAGACATTCAGCCGACCAGAGGTCGAATCCTATGAAATCAAAACCAAAAAGTATTTTTATTTTTGTAAAATCAATATCCAATCTTCAAACCACTCCAAAATGAACAGGCAAAAGAAAACAACATCTGGCGACTCCGAAAAAGAAACCACAAATACGAATAAGATGACCAAATGTATAGGAAAAAGTGCACTGGAATTTGACAACAATAATATGGAAAAAATCATCGTATTGATAAAAAAGTGCTTTGTAGTCTCCCCACTCTTGTCTACTCTAGTTTTCTGAAGGTTTCACTTCTACTGCATGTGAGTTGCACACTCCGATTTTTTTTAATGGAAAATATTTAAATAGGACTTGGCCCTAGCTTGGAATCGCATTAGGGAAATGTAATTAGAACCTATGCAATGAATTATTATGCCATAGCTGGTTGCACGTGGTTCTTTTCGCATGTTAAGGTATGTTCTAAATTGGTAAGTATATGCAGGGCTGGGCAAAATACATGCTTTGTTGTAATTAAAATACAAATTACAAAATACTTTTTCGCATGTATTTAAAATACGAAATACAAAATACTTTCAAGTCTTGTATTTGAAATACAAAATACAGTATTTTAACCATTTTTTAATTTCAAATACAAAATACAAATTACAAAATACAAAATACATTTGGTTTTGGTAGAATCTTTGGTTGCAATAAATTGTCGTAAGTGCCCTTATCTAATGGCCGTTATACACGACATCTTTTTTCAGCCCGATTCCAATTAGACACAAAAGTCAACATTTTTCGCTCTACGCGATCGCCATTTTCATCTCTATTTTCGTATCTACGATTTCAGTTGGCATCACAGTAAACAGCATGGTTCATGTGTTGTTTGTAGTGATGACAGTTGAAATCGTAGATATGAAAATAGCGATCGCGTAGAGTGAAAAATGTTGACTTTTGTGTATAATTGGAATCGGGCTGAAAAAAGATGTCGTGTATAACGGCCATAAGGGTGCGTTTCCATAGAAGCAAAGCTGAGCAGAGTGAAACAGAGAAGTGCTAAAATTGACCAATCATATTGCTCAGAAGACACATCTCGTCTCTGCTCTACTTGTAAAGTTTTGTGGTATAGGACTTAGGTGTTAGATTATAATAATTATTATTATAATAGCACTAGCTGGTTCCCGGCATGCGTTGCAATGCCATATTCAAAGAAATAAATTGTTTCTCCATGCATGTCCTTTCCCCCTGCGTCCCCGTTCCCCTCCCGCATCCCTTTCCCCTCTTGCATTCCCCTTCCACCTTCCCTGCCTACCCTCTCCCGCTCCCCCATCCCGCCAACCCCCCTCCCGCGTTCCATATATTTAGTCCCAGTACATTCAGTATCCAAACAACTCGCGTGCCAGCTATTACAATTCTTTATTCAAATTTTCATTTTTCACATATTTATTACAAATATTCATTTTTCTATATTATAAGAACAATCAATCAAATCGGGGACCTAACATAGGTACCTATTTAAAATATCTATAATTTTAAAAATTCATAGACAATTCTTTTGTTACAAAAAAAAACAGCTGCCTGCTAAATTCAATTTCATCAAACGCGCGAACTGTCAAACGTGCGAAGTTAAAATAGTCGTTAAGTTTTCTGAAATTATCCAATTTTCTGCGTAATTTTCTTAATTTTTCTTTCCATAAGAACCTTCTACAAAATATTAGAAAACTTAAAAAAAAATAATGAAATAGGTAAAGTTGTTCTGAAGTTATGGCGTGACCAAGAATCAAAGAATCATTTTTATGTACATGTATGACATTTGTGTAGCGCAGTTTTGTGTTATTTCACTTCAAGTGCGCTCTACAGTAATTAACTTAAAAATAATCTAGTATTCAGTCAAATTATTCCTATAGTGCTTGATCTTATACTATGATACAAAAATGTATAATACAAAGCAATCACAAGTATTATATAATATGATACAAAATGTACAAAATAATAAAAACTAGCATGTCGTTAAAAAAGTACAGTACATTATAAAGCAATGATAAACAGAAATACAAATAATCATTAGTAAAAGTGCTAAAGCAAAGGACAATAGTACAGCATTCTAGCGTTTTTGGTCTGTGTGTTTATTTTTCATTATCATTATTAAGATCGCTAAATGTATTTGAAAATGTATTTTGAAGTCATAAGTATTTGAAATACAAATTACAAAATACCTCAGCAGCAGGTAATTGAAATACCAATTACAAAATACATTTTTAGGAAGTAATTGAAATACAAATACAAAATATGTTTTTGTATTTCAAATACGTATTTCAATTATAAGTATTTCAAATACTGCCCAGCCCTGAGTATATGACATATTTAAACATTTTCCTTTAAAATATGTTCACAAGATACAACCTCAAAATCAGAAATTGGTAAATAGATTACGAGCAAACTTTGACACCTCATACCGGTCAGTGGATGAGAGGGCATCGCGTTTGGGTCCCACCCAGGCGTTCCGTGTTCGATTTCTCGGCTGGCTAAGTCCTCCATCATGGCTCAAGCAACAGTTTCGGCTTGCTGTGGTGGTATTTTCGACTATTGTCAGGTTATTCGTAATCCGAGAATGTTTGTCTTTCTTTTAAATAAGTAAAATACCTCAGAACAAGGTAAAGTGAAGTTAGAACCTTATCCAAATAAAGTGATGATATGCTTTTCATCCTGGAAGACGGGGACAAAATCAATATATCCCGTGATTTTTTTTATGGGTCTTCAATAGTTTAAAATAAAATATGTGTTACACAATATCTACTGAGGTCCAAGATCATCTTACGGTAGATCAGGGGTTGGCAGACTTTCAAGGGAGAAGAACTAAATTGTCAAGGAAACATGATGACAATGTATCGATAGCCATATGTGTGCCATATATTATATATTTTGTATATAATATGAGCTGCAAACGCCTATGCAAAGAGCCACAGTCTGCCGACTGATGAGATCATAATTAGACCATCCGTAGATATTCGCTCTGGAATGCAATATGACAATATATGGTTTATTTAGAATTGAACAACAAGAAAAACACTCTGGTGAAATATGAAACACGTTAAGATATAAACAGTAAAATCTCCCATTTGGGGGACAACTGTCAAAAAAATTATTTCCAGAAATATATAAACTGGTCTCATTATTTCTATACAAACCTGAATACTAACTCTTCCAGAAAAACATCAATTAAAATGTGTTTTCAAAGATATGCTGATCTTTATCCTACATTTAATTCAAATATTTTCATTTTTTCAACGCCGTTTTATGAAAACAATTTTTTTCCATAAACAATTCATTTGTTGAGCTGTCTGAGGATACATTCGTGAAATAAAAAGTAGAATTGACAGTGTTATTTGCGCAAATGATTCTGATTTTGTCCTCTATATAATTTTCAAAGCATAATAGTTAAAATCGCATTACAAAAAATTCTAACGTGTCTTCGGAGCACGATCGGCAAGTTCAGTCATTAAAAAAAGGGTCTTCGGAGCATAATTGGCACACCACTGGTTTTAAGCCAATCTTATTTTTGTATTATGATTATTATGTAAACTAACCATTTTTAAATTCCTGTAATTATACTCATGATTAATACTTAACTATTGATTTCAGAAACGCCGCAAAGATTGTCCACTAGACAAAAACGAACTAGGCAAGAGGACTTGGGGCTTTCTTCACACAATGGCAGCATACTTTCCCGACAAACCTACACCAAAGCAATCTGAAGACATGAAACAATTCTTTAATATATTCTCCCACTTCTACCCCTGCGACCATTGTGCAGAAGACTTTAGAAAAGAGTATGTTGAACTGTATATTCATTACCTTTTTATTATAACAAAAATAATTTTTAAAACATCTTTCAGGTTAAAAATGGCAACACTTAATTTTATGTGGTGTAACATCTTTCTTGTTTTTCTATGACTTGTAATGTCAATACATTCAAAATGGCTAGTTTTCCTTTGTGTTTATAGAAAATTTTAAAGTCGTGTAATTCAGTTAATATTGCTTGCCGACGCCTAATTCTTTCAGATTCGGATTTTCCGGCCCATTATTAGTATAAAAAAAAAATAAAAATTTATCTAGGACTCTCGCCCCTAAACCGAATTTTTTCCAAAAATGTTCTGGATAAAATTGTTTTAGATGTCATGGAGCGCAGTTAATAGTCATATTATAACCATTATGTATAAGCTTTAACTTTAAGGAATGCTTTAACTTGATTCTTGATTTGTTCCCCTACCCACCCACTCTACACTAATACCTACCTACCCAATCTACATTATTATCTAGCAACAGCTCCACCCCTACCATAATAAAACATTGTTCGAAACTGTCAAATTAGTATAAGCTTTCCCTGACGAAGGAACGTTTGTTCCGAAACCGGTCGGATTTGCACATCAAATAAGTGGTTTATACAAAGTTAAATTATTCAATTTTTCTATAATGGATAACCACAAAGTAATAGCTACATTCAAAAATATATCTGATTCTTTCGTTTGGGAGGAGGGTATGGGTACACCGCCCTGGGAACCATTCATTGGATTACCAACACCCCTGCCATAGGTCACCCCTCTATGTTTGATAACTTAGCAGGTGTGCCAATGTTCACGGGGGTGCAAGAGGTTTGTCCAAGTCTTGGCGGCGGATGCGTCTGCCTACCAACTATGTGACAGGTCAGATTGGGAGAGGCCTGTTGACCTTTTACCCCTCCAGCCGGACTCTCTCAACACATTACCTTGCATCAAAATGAGAGATGGATTCGTATGTCTGTCACTCCTGGTTATACCAACCCCCAGATTCCTTTTACCTTCCCAGAACTTCCTCTCATCCCTTTACTTAAAAACGACCCTTCACGTAGCGTTCCCAAAGATGACATAGGCCCTGAGGGAAATTATTTACATCAGAGCCTCCTGTGTGGAGTTAATGTAAAAAATTTAAGTATATGATAATGGTATTATCAATTCACTTATTACTGCATAACACATTTTTGATTAACTGCATTGTGTTAATCGAAAATTCAAGATTGTCCTTGAAAGATAACTTATCAATTTAATAATAAGTGTGAATTCTAACAACTTTCCAGAGATTTAAAAAAACTTTTTTTATATGCATTCACTGCAAAATGATGGCTAAAAATTAATTTTCAGGTTTTGATTATTTGTTTCTTAAAATTATATAAGTATGTATATTCTTTAAATTACTGGGCAGTAAGTATTAATAAATAAATAAGCACTTACGATTGGTATGAATAATATTACCAACCCCCACCCCTCCCTCCTATCACCCCCTCCCCCACTCCATACCCTTTAGGGAACGTACCCATATTACGTGACCCACTTTTTCCAATTTTTAACCCCCTTCCCCCCCCCCCCTCCCCCGTGTCAATGTGTAGTATATTCCAAACCCCCCCCCCCCCTCCCCTACAGTTTTCACCTAGTAATTCATAAATATGGTTTTGAATCTTTTTTTATTTATTTAGCTTATATTTCTCTTTAAATACGGCGCTTGCTGCGTGACGGCAAGAGTGCATGCATACATATAATTTACAAGTGGAAAAAATATTATCAAGATAATGTATGTCAAAATATATTGTACTATTGTGACTGCGTGATGAAAACCTAAGCCCCCCCCCCCCCCCCCTCATTGTAACCAAGTGTGGTATTTTGAAGATTCCCCTCTCCACCATGAACGGGTCATGTAGTATGGGTACGTTCCCTTACATTCATTTACGCGCAATTTTGTATTTATAATATTAGTATAGGTGTTGGCTGTTTTTACTATCAAATGAATCTCCATAGTAACCTAAACAAATAACAAAATGACAGCGCACGTCAAACAATTACTTAGCAACGCTTTGCTTTTCGTCCGGACAATAAACGTATAATAAATAATTTCATAATGCCGGAGCTTATTCATAACGCCAGAGCTTACCAATATATACAGCCTATATTACTTGGAAATAATGTAGCTTTCTATTAGTGAAAGAATTTTTAAAGTCCATTCAGTATTTATTGCGTAAAAAAGTAACAAACATCCACACAAACTTTCTCCTTTTTTTTTTTTTTTTTTTTTTTATTAGTAATAAGGTACATAAATTACAAATAAATTTTATACAGTAATTAATTACATAGTAGAATATTTGATGTACCCCCATAATTAAGCAAGGCTTGTGTGTATGGGGGGGGGGATTTTATATTATTATTTATATTTCTTATAGATTTATAATATTATAATAATAATAGGATATTAGATAAGAGTAGAATTATTGACTCCGCTTTCAAATGACATTACATATATCACACTATGACTAGTGATGTAATTTTAACCCCTTGATTATACATATTACACAGATAGATACTAAATTATTTTTTTATTTTCCAGAATAGCCGCAGACCCCCCTAAGACTGCTTCACAGAGCGAACTATCCAAGTGGCTATGTGACCAACACAACATCGTCAATCTCAAGCTAGGGAAGCCAAAGTTCGACTGCTCGGTGCAAAATCTCAACAAGAGATGGCGCGATGGGTGGCCTGATGGTTCTTGTGATTAGCGTGCAAAAGTATTTATATTTGTATAAGATTTAAAAGACATAGTATTTTGTATATAACGTAATAATTAAAGAATGATAAAAACTTTATAAATGTTATATTGTGTTTTTTTTCCTTTTATTTTTAGCAGAGTAAAGATATGTATAATGTCTTGGAGTTAGTGCTAGAATAAGTGCCTGTGTCAGATTTTATTCACTTTGAGTTAACATCAGAAAGTAAGTCAAATCTGCTTTCACACGATTCTCATATATGTAAAGTATTATGTAACAAGACTCAAAAAAGCCTAAAAGTAATATCCATTCTCATCAGAATCCTAAATTAGTCACCAAAATAAGTCACCAATACAATTTTACATAGAGTGTAACACAACTTCGGGTATTTTTAACCAGTGACTAAATGCAAAATTGAAAAAATTTTGTTCCACATCTTTTTATTTCGACAAAAAAATTCAAGTTCTCCAAACGCACCTGTTTAACCACCGAGCGTAAACCGCCGAAATTTGAAAACGTAGAGCTGAGTTTTAAAATTTACATTTGTGCTACGATATTAAGTACCCCAAATTTTTGCTTTGTGTACTCCAAGGGGTAATAAAATCAATATAATATCTAATTCAATCTCCTATTTTTTTATTATGCATTATGTGCTAAATTTTTACACGGTACTCTTTTGAACATATCCCCCATGTAAAACATTCTTAAGGGTTCTTATTAACGCCCATTTTTTTTACTGGATTAGTTTATATAACGGAGACACTCCCAATGTCTACCATCTCATCGGTTTGGAACAAAAAGTGAGTACGAATACACATTCGGCTGCCTTTACACACGTAAGTCGCTCAAGTAAGCAAGTTATGGCCAAATTACCAATGTAAACGACACCAAAAGTCACTAATGTAATTTACAGCAAGTTACAGAGAAGTAGTTCTTGCGTAAGTTTTTTGACAGGTCTAATCGCGTCCGCGTGAACTTCCACAGCTTATAAAATCAGTGTTATAACTTGAGACAGTTACTGTAAGAAATAGTACCAAAATGGGCCGTTGCCAGATCGTCACCTTACTTCATATTTGTCCAATATACCCAAGGGCGGATCCAGCTTTGGCGCCAGGGGGGGTCACATAGTCATGTTCAAGTCACTAGATGTTATAATTTAATTTTAATAATAATAGATACAAGTAAAAATTAGGTCCACCTAGGTCCTGGACCCAGCCCAGGGGGGGTCATGACCCAGCCCAGGGGGGGTCATGACCCCTGGATCCGCCCTTGAATATACCATTAGAAAATTTTACAGGAGAAGGTTTTTTCATTATTTCAATGAAACATTACGATAGGTATTCAAGATAAAGCTACTTCCGTAAAGGTAAAGGTCTCATTAGTTTAAATAATTCTTAGTTAAGTGATGAACATACATTTTTTATATGTTAATTTTAAAGTGGAACAAAAACTAAAATGTTCCATTGGACAAATAATAACTGAGGCGACGAGATGTCAAAAATTAAAAGACAGTCATTTTGTTGTAGGATTTTTTTCCTATAAAACTAGTATTTTTATTATTTAAACTAAAATCTGAAAAGCGATTCTATACCTTTTGTGGGATCGTTATGAGATAACGGATGTGATCTCCTGTCAGCTTTGTATGATTTTTACATATTTACTGTCACATATTTTAGCTTAGATCGTTGATGAATTGTACAAGAAAAAGGAAATAACAGCCATAAAAAATCACACAAATCTGACAGGAGATTTCGTCCATTATCTCATAACAATCCCACAAAAGATATAGAATCGCTCTTCTGATTAGGGTGGATAATTACCCATCTTATTAACTCCTGAAAACAATATAAAAATAACACTAGATAAAACTTAAATAAGTACTACCCATGAAAACAAATTTAGATGGAAAGAAACTTTTCCGATTCCAAAAACCCGAAGCAGTATTATTTATTTTTCAGGTAGAAAACAGCTTTCTGAAAATGAGTATCCTTCTATGTATTTAATTATCGGTCCAATCCTTTCTAATCTCAATGTTTCTGTTTATAACATTACATATTTGAATCCAAAGTCGGTTGCTGTCAGGTAGCTGTCGTTTGGATATAATTAAAGAACTCCATTAATCCTTTTGGTACAAAAGCGCGTAAAGAATTGTTTATTTCAAGCCAAATTCTATTCCATCACTTTATTTGGGCCTTTTCGTCTTATTGACAAAATCGCATAAATTTGGCAGCAGCAGACATTGTTGACAGGAAGCCATCTTACCGCAAATAAATTTACAGATGTAAACGGTCGCTATGAATACCGAATATTCAGCTAGGCTCTCGGCCGAAGCCACGAATATTCGGTGACACTTAATTTAACTTACGCAAGCGAAAGGTAAAGTTTTGACTTATTCGAGTGTCATTTTTGTAATAATATGTGGAATATAATTAGCACTTGTCAGGTCTGAAAACCATTTATCTAATGTTTATTACCTATGCTTTATTTCTGTTTTAGAAACTGCCCAATATTGCCATGCAATCAATTGCTTGTTGCTTTACGATTTTACGCTACTGGAAGTTTTCATATTACAAATGGGGACTTTTTTAAAATTTGCCCATCCACAACTAACAAAATTGTGAAAAATGTCTCTCGTGCCTTGGCAAGTTTAAGACCTGTCCACATTAAATTGCCGGTAGGGGAAGAGGTGGATGTAGTGAAAAGGGAATTTCATGAAATAGCCGGATTCCCCAACCTAATAGGTGCGATTGATTGCACTCACGTCAAAATTCAATCCGTGGGTAAGTGGGGGACAAGCGCTCTGTGTTGGTTTTGCCTGCAATGTTCTGTACAGTACCAATTAAGTATTGTGTTAACTATCTGCTTTCTCCCAAAGGTGGACCAGAAGCTGAAACATTTAGAAATAGGAAGGGCTATTTCTCAATTAACGTGCAGACAATTTCGGATGCTAGAATGAGAATAAGGGATATCGTAGCGAGTTGGCCGGGAGCCACACATGACTCCCTGATTTTTCAAGGCTGCCGAGCCAAGGCAATGTTTGAAACAGGGCAGTATCCAAATGGAGCGCTACTTGGATATAGTATTGAAGTGCGTGCGGTGACCACGCCATGGGAGTATTTGTTTCATTTGTGGGTAGCCACAACACGCATTATTTGTTGATTGTTGTGTATATCTTAAAAAATACATTCAAACTTGTAGTGTGTATGTTTCATTTGTGAGTAGCCACAACACGCATTATTTGTTGATTGTTGTGTATATCTTAAAAAATACATTGAAACTTGTAGTGTGTATGTCTTAAAAAATACATGAAAACTGTTCACCTACATATATTGGATAGCAGACCCTTACAAGTCGTGGTGAGCAAACACAAAACAGTGTACAAGCCTAGCAGAATTTGCTAAGATTTCTTTATCATCTCTCGGTAGCAGTGTATATAGTGAGCAGCTTTTTTTGGAAGCATCTATAATTTATGATGAAAAGCGCAATCGTTTGCTATCAACAAATGCTGAAAAAACTGTTTTCATTCATCAGAACTTAGATAGATTTTAAGTATTAAATATGCTGATTTTGTGTTAAAATAAAAATTATGTGAGTAATATTGGGCATTTTTTTCATGATTTGGTATTCGGTATTCAGCCGAATATTGCAAACTATTATATTGCGTTAAAAAAGTAGCCGCCGAATAACGGACCCCAGTCCGTCAATAGTCCGTCCAGTTGCCGTCAATAATAGCTCTTTTACTATGAATGTGTTTGCCAGCTATTAAATGTATTATAAAATATGATAAATATTATACTCAAAATTAAGTGTGTATACATATATTGAAAACCGAATGTAAAAATATTTTTCATTTTATTTTATTAAAATAATACAATGTTTTTAACTAAACATTCAGTTTTACTTATAAAAAATAACAATATAACCAATACATATTATTAAATTACATTCACCGTTAACACTTTCGCACTATTGGTACTTTCAATACCTTGAGACTCATAACTGGATGGAGAAGCATTCACATTATTGAGTTAAGAATAAACATAAGCAAACATTTTAGAAATGTGTCATTTACTGTCTTTTAGGTGCACATAACTATTTAGAATGTTAATACGTGAGTGTAAGAATGAATTGTTATGGAAATGAATTATTTGACAGTGAATCGTAATGGAAATGAATTATTTCAAGTGAATCGTAATGGAAATGAATTATTTAAAAATTAATTGAGGAGCTGAATGCAATAACAACTTAATTTTGGTATACGCCATCCCTTCTTAATCTGCTATGCAAATTTTACTTCTGTAAAACACAGACATAATAACACGCAAAAGTTTGATCACTAGTTGCAAGTTACAGGTGAATATTACTTATTTCAAAAACTTTAAAAGCGTGTTCTCAGAAGTTGTTATTGTAGCCAGCTCCTCAATCGTAATGGAAATGAATTATTATGGAAATCGTAATGGAAATTAATTATATTGTGTTGAATTGTTATGGGGATGAAAGCTCTTTTTCCTGCAGCAGTTTACGGAGCGACAGGGGCTTGTCCTCCGAAGGCCCCGGTCCACTTGAACTGGGGCCATCGAGCTTCTTCTATAAGAACTCCATTTCTCTCTCAATGCCCACAAACTTAAGTTGCTCCGTTGGTCCGTATCTGCAATAGTACAAATAAAAATTAACAAATGTCACAAATTTACAAATTTAACTAAATTTTAAAAAGATAAAAATTGCCTTTGGGCAATAAATAGAAACCCTGATTGGAGAGTGTTTGAGGTGAAAGATTTTGATGTGAAAACTTCTTTAGCAACGTTGTGATTTTAAACTCTATGAAATGAAAAATAGCCACACTAAAAAGTATCAAACACATACATCTGTAGGATTTAGCCTGCGAGGGAATGAGATAGACTAATCGGTCTCCTCTGAGTGCGGTGCTTTGTAACCTATCGGTGTCCTCTTTGTGCATTGCTTCCTAGCCTCCCCGCTCTTGTCTACTTTAGTTTTCTGAAGGTTTCACTAACACCCTCTTTGTTTCCCAGTTTTCGCACTTAAGAAGTTTGGTTTTTCGGTCCCTTAAAGACTGAATGGTCCAATTTATCCCGCACATAAGGTTTTCTCGCTTAAGTATTTTTTTCTGGTCTCTTAGAAAACTTCTTAAGAGAGTTTCACTGTACATAATCTAAGTTATTTTTAACGTAATTCAAGCAGAATAATTTTACCTGTAATCAAAGAACAGTTCCTCTCCGGGCTGGATGGCTCTCTTGGCGAAGATGCCAATTCTGTGGTCCCCGTTGACCATCATCACCTTGGCGTAGCAGTTGGGGTTTATGGAATGGTTGGCAAATCGAATCTTGTTTCCTTTCCTCGTTGCGTCAACAACAAAATCTGAAAACAAAAATTTTAAAAAAAGCTGTGTAGATTTTTACTTAACTATGTTTTTACAATTTGACAACAAAAAATAATATAAAACAATGTTGTGAGGCTGGCGGAAGTGAGCAGGGGACGGATATGAGAAGAGGAAGAAAAGAAATATTCTGATGTACCACTAAACAAAATTTGACTATTTTCAAACAAAGTTTCGACCCTGAGGGTTTATCTCTGTGATTTCAGTTAAATTGTATAAAATCAATAATATACTTGAATTATTTATAATTTAATTACCATTGTTTAAATTGAAAAGGAAACTGCACATGTATTTATCATAGACTTTTCCTCTCCTGTCTGCTTCATCCTGCGATATGATTTCCCCACAATACTCAGAGATAAACTCGTTCTTATGGGCCGCCGTCTTCAGGAAAATACCCCAACCCGCCACATCGCTGGGGGCTAGCAGCAAGTGCTTATGGAGACCCCTGTAAGTTTAAATCCACTATTAATCATATGTTATAATGTCGAATAATACTTTATGGTTCAAATATTCACAAAATAAAATGTTTTCGGGCAGTTTTCATTGACATTTCGTATTCTGTTTCGCAACAAATGGTGGCAATGTTAACCAAACAATTATAATTTAGTCACTTGTAAATTTCCTTACTTATGCCTTATATGCACAATGATAACACATGTTTCACTATAAGAGAGGCTAGATAGGCACGATTTTACGCACTTTTTATCATTGAACATAGTTGGACATACAAATAAATTAATCTTTACTACACTGGCCATTTCAACAAAATCATGCCCATTATGAGGCACTTTTTGACATAATATATGTGTGCTAGTGGAACTTCCATGGATCACACACGCAACAGCTATATAGATCAGGTTAAAACAAATCTTTTACATCATTTTGCTCAAAACTCAGAAGGTATCTGACTGTCACAAGGATTTACTGATCTCAAGTATCTGACTGTGACAAGGATTTACTGATCTCAAGTATCTGACTGTCTCAAGGATTGACTGATCTCAAGTACCTGATTGTCTCAAGTATCTGACTGTCTCAAGGATTTACTGATCTCAAGTATCTTGATCTCAAGTATCCTACTGTCTCAAGGATTGACTGATCTCAAGTATCTGACTGTGACAAGGATGTACTGATCTCAAGTATCTGATTGTCTCAAGGATTGACTGATCTTAAGTATCTGACTGTCTCAAAGATTGACTGATCTCAAGTATCCTACTGTCTCAAGGATTGACTGATCTCAAGTACCTGATTGTCTCAAGTATCTGACTGTCTCAAGGATTTACTGATCTCAAGTATCTTGATCTCAAGTATCCTACTGTCTCAAGGATTGACTGATCTCAAGTACCTGATTGTCTCAAGTATCTGATTGTCTCAAGGAATGACTGATCTCAAGTATCTGACTGTCTCAAGGATTGACTGATCTCAAGTCTCTGTCTGTCTCAGGGATTGACTGATCTCAAGTATCTGATTGTCTCAAGGTTGACTGATCTGAAGTATCTGACTGTCTCAAGGATTGACTGTTCTCAAGTATCTGACTGTCTCAAGGATTGCCGACAAAAACTTCCAGATAAGTTTTTGAGAAACTACTGTCGCATATAATAAGTGTCCAAGTTTGTATGTATTTGCTTTCCTTAAGAAATGTCATTGTAAACTGCCTTAATGCAATCTGTGATAGAATATTTGAGGTATAAATAGGTTTAGTCACTGGCCTGTACCTTTGCACACAGACGTTCTTGCATGACACGCCTGAGGCCAGCGGCACGTTGAAGGGAAGGTCGGCTCCACACTGCGTGCACAAGTCGGGGTCACACTCGCGCACCCCCAGGTAACACGGGCACTGCTTCGTGTTGCACTGCGCCTTGCAGCGGCACCCGGGGAAACGGTTCTGACCTGGAAACGTATAAGAATATAAACAGGAGGTGGCATGGGCGTGTCCCTTACAGTTTCGATCTACAGGTCACTCGCATTGTAGAATCACTGTTTAGTCTTCAAAAATAAAATTGCTTACAAATAACTAGTTCTTTTTACAATAGCGTGGGAATTGTCTGCTAGATGCTGAGATTACTTGCTGGAAGATGGAGATTTCCAGTGTTCGGTTCGGTTTTCGATTCGGCTATTCAATTTAATTAATATCATACTTACAAATAATAACACATATTTATAATTCATACAAAACACCTAGCTAAATTTGGGTAGATATCGCTAGAGTGGATATATATGTAGAGGCAAAAATAAAGTAATAAAGTTGGGTACCTAATAGGTCACTTGTATGGATTTCATAACGACTTGGAAAAAATCATGTGGATAGATCTTTTTACTAAGATTAAGAAAATGTTAGTAAAATTGTTTAGAAATGTACAGTTTTTTTATTTTTAAATAAATAAATCCATTATTTGGGCTCATGACGTCACTACATGAAAATGTCCTGTCTCCGAAAATGTTCCTATTAATTTTGTAAAATTCCAGTGATTTACTTTTTTATATGGCATCACTTTGATTTCAGGCGAATTTTTGAATTAGTTCACTAGATTTATTGTTTGTTCTCTGCGAACTTATCATTTGGTTCTACTTTTTGACAGATGTTCTGAAGATGATGTCGGTACGTGTTTTAGAGGTATAATGATTATGGTGCTGATTTTAACAAAATAAAATTTTATAATATTATGCACCAGATTTAAATGTCCGGGTTAAATTTTCCCCAAAAAAAAAAAAAAGGAAAAAAAGAAGGAAAAACTAAACCCTTTCACACACTTCCCCAAATGATCATCTAGTCAACCCACGCTATGCAATTGCACTATATAAGTATTATAAATACAAAACAATACAAGAACAACATGTCAACCTACTAGAGACCAAATGGGAATATAATTCACCGACTCCAGATATTTTCATATCAGAGGGTTCGGCTCTGTGGCATTTCTAATTGAACCTATAAATCCTACTGATCCCTCAATATAAATATTTAAAAAATCCTTTGTAATCCTTATTATTATTATAATTTACAAGTACAAGTACATTACATTGAATTTAGTAATATAGACGCTGTACATTATAATGATTTATGATCAATAAGATGGATCAAGGAAAAAAATATTTATGAGATGTAATATTTTTGGTATGCCTCGTTATTCTCATAGAACGTTTTCCACACGAATGGCTCATGAGAATAACGAGGGTTTAAGGGTAAAAATCGCAGACCAAAAGTTTTTCATTTCAAATATTTGAATTATTTTCTTGCGCCTGCGCATATGACACCGCGCGCCGGCGCGTCTCCGGCAAATAACCGGTTAAGGGTCTATCTTTATCATACATGGATAACTTTTGAATTAAGAAATTATTGAAAATCGCTGAAAACAAAAGAGTGTTGATTAACCTGTCATTTGCCGGAGACGCGAAAATACGGGCGTCATATGCGCATGCGCAAGAAAATAATTCAAATATTTGAATAATATTGTTGATGAAAAATTTTGGTCTGCGATTTTGACCCTTCTATGTACAGAATTTGTATGAAGAACAGTGTCAGAAACGCTTGCGCCATCATTACTATAGGTGATGCTAAAAGTTTCATTCACCTTGTCACCCTGGAATATTTTTAAAACGATTTCATCCATGACAATGCGCTGTCGTAAATTGCCGCGAATTTAACGGTCGCAATAAATGCGTGTATCGCAAATAAAACATCATAAAACCTATTAATTTACGTAATAAATGCAAGTAATGTGGTTTTGGTAGATAGTTTATTGTGTTGTGAATGTGTTTCAGTCAATAAAATAAACAATAGCTCAAAATTTATCAATAAAACACTCAATTCAAAATTCAAAGTGGTGGTTTTTTAGTGTTTTTTCGTGAATTTTGGTGGAATGGCGTGGCCTTTGATGGGTTAATTGCCACATTATATCTTTAGTTTGTGAGACTATGGCAAGACTATTTATAGAACGTCATTGACGTAATGTCTGTCCTGTTGTTTTCTTGAATATAATAAATAATTAAATTTATATTTCTATACATATGCTATTTTTATAATTGACACTTTGTTACATTGGCAGTTTCCTTTTACATACAACATGACAAAATTAATTTTATATAGAACTAGCTGGTTCCCGGCATGCGTTGCTATGCCATTTAATAAAGAAATTGTTTCTCCCTGCATGTCCTTTCCAATTCATCCTGTTCCCCTTCCGCCTGCCCTTTCTCTCCCGCATCCCTTTCCCCCTCACACGTTCCCACTCTGCCTTCCCTCTCCCTACTCCCCCCTCCTGCATCCCCCACCCCACGAATCCCCTCTCGAGTGTCCCTCCCCTCTCGAGTGTCCCTCCCCTCTCCTGAGGTCCCCTCCCCCCTCCCGCATTCCATACATTCAGTCCCAGTACATTCAGTTTTCAAACAGCTCGCGTGCCACCTATTGCAATTTTTTATACAAATTTCATTATGCCAGAGCTCAAGATAGATAGATAGATAGATAGATAGATAGATAGAAGATAGATAGATAGATAGATAAACGCCAACTTGAAATATATATTTTTTACATTCTGATGGTCAATTTGAAGACCATCGTTTTATTTTGAAACTTTCTAGAAACTGCCGTATTTATTATCTGATTTCTGGTTACAAAGTCAAAAATGCTCTACCTGATTCCAATATTTGAACATTAAACCCTCCGCAACGTAAGCAGATATAAGCGTTAGAAATAGGACAGCAGTCCAATAAGCTTGTTTATACGTCAGCGCGTGTGTTTCCATAGAAATCGTTCTAACTCCGTAATTGTTTTAGTTACATCCCTAAAACAAATAAGTAAAAGGTCGATAGTAGATCAAGCTGCACATCCCTATCAAGTTGTCTATGGAAATACATAACAGGAATCAGCTGTCAGTCGTGTAGTTGACAAAAATATTTACCCGTGCAAATTTGCTATCGGTGGCTCCACCGCGCTCCACATTTTAAATTTTTATTAAATATTTTTATATGAAATGATAAAAAAGTGAGGTGACAAAAGTGTTTATTACACATATATAGTATAGAATAAGTATTGTTGTTTACATAATCTGTGATTTTAGTACTGTTTTCACATAAAAATATCACATGAGTCATTTTTTACCTATTTTTAATGTTTGCGTTCTAAATTTTAATATTTACAAATGCTAATATTTATTTGTAACTAGCTGGTCCCGGCATGCGTTGCTATGCCATTTAATAAAGAAATTGTTTCCCCCTGAGTGTCCCTTCCCATTCGTCCCGTTCCCCTTCCGCCTCTCCTTCTTCTCCTGCGTCCTCTTCCCCTCTCGCGTTCCCACTCCTTCACCTCCACCTTCCCTCTCCCCACATCAATTCCCCCCCCCCCCTTCCCCCATCCCGCGAACCCCCCTTTCGAGTTCCCCTCCCCCCTCACACGTCCCCTTCCCCTCCCGCGTTCCCCTTCCACTTTCCCCGCCTTCCCTCTTCCCTTTCCCGCTCCCTCGTCCCGCCAACCATCCTCCCGCGTTCCATATATTCAATCCCAGTACATTCAGTTTTTAAACAGCCCGCGTGCCACCTTTTACAATTTTTATTCCAATTTCCATTTTTCATATATATTAAATTTAGTACCTAACATAGGTACCTATTTAAAATTTCTAAAATTCTTGAT
The DNA here is from genome assembly GCA_917880885.1 of Limnephilus marmoratus. NCBI lineage: Eukaryota > Metazoa > Arthropoda > Insecta > Trichoptera > Limnephilidae > Limnephilus > Limnephilus marmoratus. The sequence goes on from OU862916.1 coordinate 28,982,450, forward strand.
TTGATTCAAACTATTAGGGGAGTACCTACTTTAAATAAATTTATCAACTTTTCAAAAATAGAATCCTGATTTAATTCTATCATTGTTTTGCAAAATGTCATTCTCAATTATGCAAACTGTCAAACGTGCGATGTTTTCTGAAATTATCCAATTTTCTGCGCAATTTTTAAAAATTTTCTCTCCGTAAGAACCATCCTCGTACTTCAAGGAATATTCTAAAAAAGAATTAGCGAAATCGGTTCAGCTGATCTTGAGATTTGCACTTACCAACACATTTAGCGATTCATTTTATATTATAGAAGATATAATAATTTGAAAGCCTATTTTGTAACCTTTCTAAAACAGTTTTTACTATTCGGCTACGTTCAGAAATGTTTCATTTATAGAGCTTTAACCCATTACCTCCATGACGATGTCTATAGGCATCAAAAAAATTGATGAAAAGTATGATTTTTTTTCACTATGAATAAAGCAAAATCCCACCAAGTTGTTATGCAGCATTTACAGAATGGTATGTTAGCTTTCAATAATTAACATAATTTGATAAATTTTATTAATCATCCTATTTTTAATTATTTTTTTACTAAAGCCCTGAAAATAGACCCATTTTGAAAAAAAGAAAAAAAATTTAAATCGGAAAAAAATAAAACATGTGTGAATCACATATTGTTATCAAAAGATTAAATGGTCGGAAACAATGTTTCAACATAGTATTATATGCATAAGATGACAGCTAGATGTCACTGAAATCAGGTGATGCCTGCGCGCAACCTTTGGAGGTTAGCTGTGACAGTGTTTACATACGTTTTTGGTTAGCTTGCCTTCAAATAATATGGTTTTGTATAGTTTTTATGAGTGATTTTTATTGAAATCAATAGTTTGTCTACGGTTTTCGTATATTTTTTATCATGTCGAAAATACCTACTTCTCCTATACCTACACAATTCGTCGTTATAAAACGAAATCGTTGAATCAAGATGAAATGGTGGCAGAATTGGAGCGCTCTTTTAGCGTATGTGAAAGTGATGACAATAATGTTGTTAATAACGCGCTATTCAGAGAACGTTGATAAACAGAAGAACGAAGAGCATATTGACGATAATTTTATGAAAAATAACGAAGATGCGGAGGTGGATAACTTTCGAGATATTGCCGGCACATTTGTAATCGAGCGCAACATCGAAATTCGAAAATTGATGAGTCATGCCTTGACGAGCATGAACCAGATGAATTCGCTAATGACCTTCACTGGAGTCAGCCTTCGACATCGTCCTGTGAGTCGTAATACCTTGAGAATATCTATTTCAAATGCACCACCAGCCAAAAAATCAAAACTACAGTACAAAAAGAAGCCTCACTATAAACAAAAGTGGTCTAAGGATACCTGTTCCAAGCAATGCGTATTCCGGAGCATCTGATACATATGACCCCTAATTAGATCAGGGATTATCCGCCCTAGTTCTACGATAGAATATATAGAGTTCCCCATACGCCATGAGCTATTTATGAACAATTTCTTCACATCTCACCATTTGATGAGTGTCCTGAAGGATAAGAGAATGCGCGCTACTGGCACATGTAGCTTCTTAACCTTGAAGCTTCAGGCAAGTTGAAGACAGGAAAGCAATTGCCTAAAGGTATAATTTTCTTTTATATTTCCCTTGCGCATAGCGTTCATTTACCTAGCTAAAGTTTAACTCTCATCGCTTTTATAATTATAGATAAATTTGATGCGGTGGTAGACGTAGAAAACCAAATCCTCGTATGCCGTTGGTAGGACAGCCGTGTAGTAACAGTGGCCACGAACTATGATCGAATGGAGCCAGTACGTCAAGTGCAGCGTTGGCAGATATCGAAGAAAGACAAAAAAGGCAACAATTTGGAGAAAGCATGCAAAAAGATCGATTGCCCGGCGTTAATACAAAATTACAATTTGGGAATGGGTGGACCTCCATGATAATGGTATACAAAATTATCAGATCAACGTTCGGTCCAAGAAGTGGTACTGGCCTTTATTTGTATCTTGCCTCAGCAGCGCTCTTGTCTCTTGTAAATGGATGGAAGTTGCAATGCTTCTTGAGGAAGTACGAGCATGATATGGGAAACCAGAAGATGACTAGGCAACAGAGAAACCTTTCCCAGAAGGCATTCCATGTGGAGTTTACCCGTACTCTTTTATTGTCTTTTCCAAATCAGATCAATATCGAATTCGGAGAACCTCCTGTGAAGGAAGGCCATGACGCAGAAGATGGGAATTGTGTGCCTCGAATGCAAAAATTTCATTTGCAATGTCGTGGCAAATCTCATATTCGTTATGCTCTGTGTAAAAAAAATCTAACAGGCTACCGGTGCCGGGCCTTCAACCGAGCCCTTCATTTTGACTACTTCGAACAGTATCACTTAAAGAATAATTTGCTTAGATTTGGTTATTTTCCTCATTCTTGTATGTTTTTTTTAATATTGAATTTTTTATTATTTTGCGTATTTTCCATTAAAATATTTTTTTTCATTGAATTATAAACAAAGGCAATCATTTATTTTATATTATCAATATAAATCTCACAGTAGACTGCACTTAACCCATAGTTGACATAAATTTTGCTTAGGGGGGTTACCTCCAAGAGTTGCGTTTAGGCATCAATTTTCTAGACGCTCGGGTGAGAGGGTGGGCGGGCGGAAAATTCTAAAACTGATTTTGGGCTGTTCTTTAAGTCTATACTATCGGGTTATAATGATGATTCAAGTTTATAAAAATAAAAAAATAATTCGTGGAGGTAATGGGTTAATTGTGAAGCGGTAATAACAAAAAGTTTTCGTAAAATGTCATTTTGTTAGAGACACCAAAAGCGAATATTCACGAAAATTCGGAGGGGTTAAATTATTTGTATAACATAGTATCAGCAGCTGTGATAGAAACGTGTTGGGCTTGGCGCATGGTGTCATCTAATATGCTGTAAAACCAAGTACTACAGGTCGAACATGGCTTGTATACTTACAATCACTGCTGCACTGGCAGAACTTCTCACAGAAGTTCTGCGCTTGTATGCATGGACACGAACTGTCACACGGGGTGTTGGGGTGGTCGCAGGGGGTGAAATTAAACCTGCAATAATCAAACACATTCATTAAATTCCAGTCAAATAAAAAAATTCTGTGGAAAACGAAAACAAGACATCATATTCATGATGTCAGTTAGAAGTCAATTGATTCTCTTAACCATTTCAACGCAATCTATCCCAATCTACATGGCATTTTTTGATAGGGTACGTGTTTAAGTGATACTTACATAAGGGGATACATCTGCATAAGGGGATAGAAGCTGATGGATCACATGCGCAACAGCAACGTGGATCAGATTTATCGAACAATAAGATTTAATAAAAATTTCTTACACGTGATTGGAAGCCGAGTCCTTTTTCAGTTGGATCTTGCGGCAGTGCATGGACCAGAGGCGGTGCTTCTTCTTCTTCTTGCGGGGTGGAGTGGTGTAGTCACGGCCCCACTCCTCGGGAGTTACTTCGTGCGCTGAACTCTGGCAGTACTCGTAGATCTTGTGGAAAAATGCAATAATTACAGATACATTAAGCATTACGCACACAATGTTAAATAAATTATATATCTTTAATTTATTAGAATTACTTCAATGTAATATTATTTATTAAATTTATTAAAAACTTCAAAAGTTATTCCAATAATTTATTTCGATTTAAAGAAAGCAAAACATTCCCAGGTAACAAATAACCTGACAATATTTTGAAAATTTCCTATTACCACCAAAGTAAGCGGAAAATGTTGCTTATATTGTGATGGAGGACTTAGCCAGCCGAGGAATTGAACTGCATTGTGGGACCCTGAACCAGATTCATTCTTGAGTTCAACATCTCGGCTGTGGAATGATTTGCCGGCCTCAGTGTTTCCTCCCTCTTACAAAATGGGTCTCTTCAACATCCAGGTTCACTCCTTCCTTTCCTCAAAAAGACAGCATCCCCAAAGATGTTATAGGCCCTGAGGGAAATTATGTTCCTCAGGGCTCCTGTGTGGAATTAATGTAGACACGATGCCAACTCAGCCACTAACCGATACAACAATATTCACGCCACGATATTCAGCCACGAGCGATATTAATTCTAGACTTGCAGAAAAGTCAATAGGTGTCCCGTATAAATAAAAATCATAAAGATATTAATCGGACGCGAAAACTTAATTTATGCGGAAATGCCATATTTTTATGAATTTACTTTGAATAAAGGACCGATCGCAGCGGTAAATGACTTCAATAGTTCCATTTACACGGGAATAAGTCTTTTTTTTCCTAATTTACTACGATGAACCTACCCAAATTTGCGGCCGAGGAACTCAATTTTCAGCGTTTTTTTTTTTTTTATAAAATTCTACTGTATTAGTATTATCCCTTCTTCAATTGTTAAATCAAGGGGTTAATGCTAGAAGTGTCCGTATCAGTTTTTGGCAATTTGATACATTAAGTACCAGAAAATATTTAAAAACGTCCCTTATTTGATTGCTATGAACTTCTGCGTATCAGAATGCACCATTAAATAGAGCAACTCAACTGCTTAACGATTCTGCATTGGGCTTCGACATCTTCAATGTCACCTACAGAGAGTTAAGTAAATAACTTTCGACATACGTCACAACATAGTAAAACTGCCTCATGCATTTTTTTTTAAATTTTGTAATCTTCTCCATAATATTTTAGTGTAAAACTGTTTTATGGAGAACATGAAAAAAAATATGTCAGGTGCTCTAGATTGGTAAAATTATGACCTATCTAATGAAGTAAAAAAAAATATTATTTGCCAAGAAATCGATAAACAATCTTATTCCTGAGCGATTTACAAATTTGACAGAGGCACTTCTAGCACTAACTCCAGAAATATTGTATGTACATAATTAAAATAGTGAAGATTTGCTACCTGTTGGCATGTTTTGGACAGCATGACCTGGGCTATGGCGCAGTAGTTGGACAGGAACACCTTGTGCAAGCTTCTAAAGAGAGATTGATCGGATCCCGTCCATTCCGACACCGCGTCATCTCCAGTTAGACCTTTAAAACAATTTGTCATTAGACACCATTAAAAACAAGATATAATTTTATTAAAAATCAGAAATACAAAATTTTACAAAAAATATATAATTTTATTAAAAAAAGATATAATTTTATTTAAAAAAGACAATTTTATTTTTAAAAAGATATAATTTTACTAAAAAAATATATAATTTTATTAAAAACAAGATATAATTAAACAATACACAATTGAAAACAGATGAGAAACACCATTTATTTTCCACTTTACTTTGGAGAAATATTTTATTTAAATGGGGGTGGAGAGTTACCTAGCAATGAAAATGGTGAATTCTGTGGAAGATCTATTTGCGTCTTTCCATTAGAGTTACTCCATCCACTTGAATTGCTGTTGCTTCCTGAAATAAGTTTTAAATGTTCAATTATAACTAACTAACTAACTAACCATCACGCCGTTTCCCCGCAGGGGTAGGCAGAGAGGACAGACCGCCAAACATCCCGGTCTTGGCACACATTCCTTGCCTCGTTTACATTCATACAACGTCTCATACATTCTCTTCTATTATTCTGACTCTTGACATGGCCCGACTTAAGTATCTGATTCACTTGGTCGTGCCATGTCTTTCTTGGGCGTCCTCGACTTCTTCTACCATTCACATTTGCGTCACATATTCTCCTTACACTCCTTTCCTCGTTCATTCGCTCTACATGCCCAAACCATCGGAGCGTTCCTTTCTTGATCTTACTCATCACGCTTACATCAGCCTTGCATTCTTTGCGGATTTCCACATTTCTTACACGATCATACATGGTTTTACCACACATACGCCTCAGGGATCTCATTTCTACAGCGTTCAGTCTACTTTCATCCTTCCTCTGCCAGTTCCATGCCTCACTGCCATACATCAGGGTAGGTACCAGTACTCCATTATGGACGGCTAGTTTCGCGTCTTTGGACAGTTTTTTGTTGCTGCCAACGGCGTTCAGTCCTCCATTAATAGAGTTACCTGCATTCACCCTTCTTTCAATATCTCTATCAGCCTTCCCATCTCTCGTAAATTATATTCAATTCAATTATATGTTTGTTATAATTTCAATTATTTGTTGTCAATTATATTCAATTATATGTTTGCAGAAAACATATTTTTAGAATTTTTTTCATTTATGCACGTATCGCCATTCATTAACCCTTCAAAATTCGGTCGTATTTTATTTGTCAGTAGGTAAAAATATTTTCGCTTTGCAATAAAATCCAAATAAATGGAATATTTGTGAACATATCCGAAGACTAAAAACTATTTTTGAAAGGTGATGATACATGCTTTCAAATTTTATTATTAGAAATAATCATGTAACTTTAAAAATATTAAAATTTTGAATGCAAACGTTTAAAAAGTTTTTAAAATTACTGAAAACAAAAAAAATAAAAACACATATTTTATTAGACAAATGAATAACGTTATTTTCATCTCACTTTGTAGTCGTTTTATGTAAAAATATATATTTTTTTAAATTGCGATCAGAAACTTAGGTTTCATAAAGGTGTATATTTTAATTATTTTGTGTTTAACTTTTAGATTTGAATATAAAGCGTGTTGTTTTCTCTTTCCCATACCATTTTTTATTTTTTTTTTATTTAATATAGTTATATAATTGTACAGTGGAGTTTTAGAAATTACATAGCGGTACAGAAATTATTTAAACATTGCAATCTCACCAAAGAAGAAGCTAGTTCTTGTGCTTGATGAGCGAGTTACACTAACTATAACTGAAATAGAACAACATTATGTAATAAGTAAGTATATAATAGGATAAATTGAGACTTCTGGATCATCTATATGTGTAGGTGTACATACATAGGATACGGTTACATACTAAGATATTGTGCACTTAGGAGAAATTCTAAAAATCTAAATAAAATAGAGATGAATATGTATTAAAAATAAATAGTAAGAAAGAGAAAAACAGATAATTATTTAGTTAATTATTCCTGATGAAGTGTAGCTTCAGTTTGAGTTTCAGTTTATTGACGTCTTTGGTTTTTTTTATTTCAATGGGAAGGTTGTTGAAAAACTTTATTCCTAAATAGATATAATTGTTTTGCATTAGTTTGGTATTAAATTTTGGTGTTTTGATGTTGTCTTCATATCTTTTTGATTGGTGAGTTTCAAATTTCTTGATGATATTATCTTTGTAAATTTGGATAATTGCATTTTTCTTGAAGATATTCTCTACTCGAGGCACCGTGAAAACTGCGAAAAGCGTTTCTGTTGGATAAGTGGAGGGTTTCTTTAGGATTACTTTAATGATTAGTTTCTGGATCACTTTGACAGGGGTTAGAATATTGTTGTATGACCCCCCCCCATCCAATTATTCCATATTGAATTAAAGACTGGATTAGTGCATAGTATACTCTTCTTAGATTGTTGAGTTTTAACATATTTCTTAATCTTATGAATATATATATACACTTTCTGATACGCTTAACCAATTCACAGATATGGCTCTTCCACTTCATATGTTGTTCTATTATCACTCCGAGATATTTAATTTCTGGTACTGATTTCAATGTTGAACAGCCTTGGATACATGTGATTTTATTACATTTGTTATTGTGGATAATTATTTTAGTGTTGGGAAGTGTTTTTAGTTTGTTGATTGAGAAGTGTATGTAGTATGTTTTGTTAGTGTTCAATGAGAGAAGATTTGTGTCAAACCAATGTTTTAAGATGTTCATGAATCATTTAGATCATAATTCTCCCTTTGATAGTAAGGGAGACAATGATTTCTATGAGACCTATATGAGCTGGGAGAAATACGGTCTCCTGTGATTAAACGTATTAAACACTAATAATTACTTATTTCTTAATGAAAAGTCTTACCTTTAGCAAGATTGTTACTGTCATTGCTGTCTTCAGAACTTGCTTCGTTGCCAGAGTCAGTTTTTTTTTCCTTTCCTTTGTCTTTACTACACTCCCCTTCGGCTTCTTCTGCCTTTTTTTCCAGAGCAAGCTTCTCTTTAATTCCGTCCTATAAACATAACATAATTGTTGTTGTTGTTTCCTCTTTGATGAGAATCATGTGCCCCACACCAAATACATTGACAAACAAGCCCTCTCATCTTTTAGAAAATTTTGTTTTACTTGAAATAATAAAATATTGTATAATTTGATAATGCTGATGAAACTAAGGTAAAAGCGAAATCAGTAGTAGATGATAAATATTTCAATAAATTAGTTGACCAAACTAATTTCAGTTGTCTGTGAATATATGCGTGCGTGAATAAGGAACTCCAGTGAAAAATATTCTGGCTTTAAAAAAATATGTTCATATAGACCAATAAACGCTGATTCTGAATATATAAGTTTTATTTAATAATATTAAACACAGAGTTTTAACAAATTATTAAAAAGTCCATTTTTAATCGGGTCGTAAAAACATGCCATCAAGGTGACGTCACTGTTCGACGTGTCATGACGTCACCGTAAAGTTATTGTATGGGAATGTATGAAATGACACAAGCCATCGTATTAATTTATTTGTTTATTTACATACTGTTTATAGAGATTTAGTTGTTGTGTTTATTGAAACATTATTTAGGCCTAAATAATGTTTTAAAAATAAAGGCATCTCTTATTAGTTTATCTCTACCATTGAAAATATTCAAAACATACTGAAAAAAAAAATATATTAATGCTATTTCTAGGGAGAATACTTAGAACAACGGAATTCAAAATGGCGGCAGTAGATCAGCTGATTGCCCCATCCTATACTAATTTTTCAGGAGTGATGATGTCACACGATTCACCATACATACGGTGGTTTTTGGGGGGTCTTGAAAAATTAAAACTTTGACAATTATTTTAACTATTAAAACCAACTCTAAAAATAAAAATTAAAATGCAGTTATTTAAGTTAGAAGGTCCATTATTCATAAAAAAAAGTTTTAAAAATTGGACTGGAGTTTTCTATTGTAATTGTATTCATGTGTAGGGTGTAAAATTATTTAAGTCAATGAATTATAAATAAATAAATTTTCAAAATTGGAACAGGTAAGTAGGTACAAATCATCTCAGACAAGCGATAAAGTAAGGAACAAAATTATGGTATTAATTAATAATCCTTTTGAAATATTGTATTTGTTTTGTTTAAATTTTTGACAGATTTAGACAATGATGTTACATACTATATTAGACGAGGGGTAGAAATCTCAAAGTGGGAAGACAATTGTACCGGTCTCGATATCTAGTACTTTAGTACTAAACTGCTACGCGTCGAGTAAGGTTGCGTCTTGCCAGTACTTACCAGTAAGTAAATTGCATTTTAAAAAGTGTCAAAATGCCCTCCTGTGTGATGAGAAAATGTTTCAATTACACTGCAAATAATAGTAAAGGCGAAGGAATAACACTTCATTTGTAAGTACACGCAAATTACTTAATATTATCGATTATTATAAATATTACAATTAATTTTCATGTTTCCCGCTCGCGGTTTTACACGTCATTACGAGACAGAGAACGTTACATCAAAAAGTAACAAGCATAACAAAGACAACCTGCTAACAGTAGGTCGGTTCACACAGCGTCCCGCACCCGTTTTCTTCTTTTGGGAAAGATGGGGTAAAACGTACAAAGGGTAAATCGTTAATTAACTTAATTATGTTTGAATTGTCATAACGCTCGAACCGAGCTTCCTTGCTGACAATGACAAGACACTATAATTTAATACACGTAAACACGCTAGTTGTAGTTAAGCTCTGTTGATAAATATAATTTTTTGTCATTTCATATGAAAATAATTACCTAATAAAATCACAAAAATTAAAAAACAAATTCAAATTGCTATTCAAAACTTTACGTTTTACTTTTTTGGTGGTCATTTTTAGATTTGAATATAAAGCGTGGTATATTGTCTTTCTAACACCGTTTAGAACATGTTTCTCACTCTGTTAGTAAGGAAGTTACAGTGATTTATATGAGACCTGTGTGAACTGGGACAAATATGGTCTCGTGCTATTCAACGGGTTAAGCCTGTATAGATCTTTTTGTAATTTAAAGCAGTCAATAAGGCATTAATAGGAAGAAATATTTTGATGTCATCAGCGAAGAGTAGAACATTTGCATAATGGAAGCATTTTATAATGTCGTTGATGAAAATTGTAAATAGATTTGTATACTCATTTGAACCTATGACCTGTACTGTATAATAAAATATGTTTTTAACAATACTACTATAATAGTACCAATATTGTATTACTAATGATAACTCATATAATTATAATAAAAAAATATTTGCCCGTGTGTCTTGTTTTACCCACCTTTACCCTCCCCTGTGCGTAGTGTAACCGAGTGAGAGTATCTTGTTATCTCAGTCACACCCGTGATGTGAAAACAGTATTCGGCGAAGAAATTAATACGCCGCCCGCTCCTATATTCATTGCATTCATACACACACATTATTTGATTGTCTATCTTTATCACACAGGAATAAACTTTTGAATTAAGAAATTACTGATAATCGCTGAAAACAAAAGAGTGTTCCTTACTTTCCACATTATATTGTGAGTACGTGAGACTATGGCGAGTCTATTTATTTTATATAACGTCATTGGATTTAGATAGTTAGCTTTATAACAGTATTAAAAACACTGCACATTGCAAGATTTACAGTTAATATTTTATCCTCCAATACTGTTGATAAAATTTAATTTATTAGATCTCTCTAATTTTTTATTTAATAATTTTTTTTTTACATTAGCACCATGTAGGAGGCCTGAGGAAAATAATTCCCCTCAGGGCCTTTGTCATCTTTGGGAATGCTGTGTGGGGGGTCTTTTTAGGAAAGAGGGAGAGGAAGTTCTGGGAAGGAAAAGTGTATTCGGGGTGGAAAAGAATCTGGGGGTCGGTGTGTCCAGTATGAGAATGTATGAATCTGAATGAATGTATGATCTGCTCTAGTTTAAAAAAATAATGTCAAACTACAGAGTGATTGTTTTCTGTGGAAATGTGTAATTTAATTATGTAAATATAGGATTGAATGTTTATTTACCAAGTGCATGTAGCATTGTGTGCCACACGGATCGGAGAATGGTTTTAAGTCCGGTCCTTTTCTTTTCTGCAGATTGGGGCCGGGGTGACATGCTTGAAGTCCTGAAATAATGCAAATCAGGAACTTGCAAACACAATGGGCATGTTATCCCGACATCTCTAAGCCATCACTTTTGTAATTTGTAATAATTTATCAAAATTATGGATAAATCCAAAAGTGTTGTGACGGAACATTGAGAAGCCGGTAAAACTAGTAAGCAACTAACAAATAGAAGGAAACCAATGAATGAGTTATGTTTTGTGGGAGAAAAATAATGATAATTATGAAAAAACGATTTTTTGTGAAAAAAGCACTTATTAAGTCGGGTCCACAGCTTTTAAATTTGCCTTGACAGTCCCATAACAACATCCAATGTTTGTCATCAACATCATAAATATTGACAACTTTTGTGGTGTTTCGAGCTTCCCATGTTCGACGGAAAACATTTCCTAAACATTCCATCCCGGGTGAAGCGGGAAGGCAGGCGCGGGCCGACGAGGGGGGAATAATTCATTTTTTGACAGATGCCACGCAATGCGGTCGTGTATGGAGAATTAGCGGAACGGCCTTTTGTGGTTATGTGCAATGAGCGAGCATAATCACGAGTTTGAAATATTATTATACCTAAATATAATATAATAATAAAAATATTTGATAATAAAATTATAACATAATATCAAATATTTATAATTATTCTGCTTTTGACGTAAATATTTACGTTAAAATTTACACACTCTAAATTCTTAACTCGTGGAATGCCGCGAGTAAATGGGGTTGGTTGTAACCAATTAGCGTTCGCAAAAAGCGGCAGCCATGACACCCAATGTCCCGCGATTCTGACAGCGTCCTTGAGAAATTTCGTACATAGAAAGGTCAAAGTTCAAAACCAAAGAATTTTTCCCGCGCATGCGCAAGAACTGCGCACGCTCCCGCGCTCCGGTAAATCATTAATATAAATTATATGGAGTCATCAATCTAATTGCGGTTTTCTCTATGGTAAAGAGCGATAATAGAGCAAGCGATTCTGACCGTGTTCTTCATACACTTTCTTTATACATAAGGGTCAAAATCGCGTGTAAAATCTCATGACACACCGGTTGACGAGCGGCACTGCGGAGGTTAATAATAACTTTAGGTCGTGCTCTCTTGATAAATAAATATCTGTGTTTTCTCCCTGATGCATCTCTTTTTCATCAGAACGCATTTTAACATTGATATAAACGCCAAAAACGTCAAACGTCAAGTGCTCATTGCTTAAGCGTTGACACATCCTTATCGCAGACCACAAGCCAAATTCTGTGCGATCGCGCGAACTTCGCACCAATCTTTCAACCGTGTTTAGTGTTTTAACAAAAGGAGGAGACCGAAAACAAAAAATGTTGATGTGATGTTTGATGGACTTTCACGGCAAATTGCGGCAAATGTTTGAGTTATGGACCCGTCTTTACATTGATTGCCATTCATTATTCAGATCTTAACCCATTGCGTCCCAACTGTCTGTTCAGTCTGGATAGTGTTGCATATGTAATTTTAAAATATGGATTTATTTTTATCATCTGCCTTGCAAATTTATATTGCTATGCTCTATGATAAAGTGCTGTTGATTACTATATTGGCATTACTTCTTGTAGATAAGGACAGAATTCAAATTTTGGTAGAACATATAGTCTGTCAAAAAAGAGTAGAAAATATAAAAACTGGAACTACTAAATTTGTAGACTGGCAACACCAATTCAACTGCCAAATATTTTTTTGAAGTGCAATGACACTGAATGTATGGAACACAGTAAACCACATTTTAAAAAACATTTTTTCTTCATGACATAAATTTGATTAAAAGGTGATTAATCAAATTTATTATTTGCTTTAATTTAATTTAATATAAATTTGAATTTAACAGTAGATAGAAAGGAAGAATCACTAATGGTGAGTTTAGTTACACTACTTTTAGATCTGAAAGAGTTAAATATATTCAGATCTAAAATTAAAAACATGATCTAAAGCCCAGGCAACGCTAAGTACTTTATCTAGTATTAAATAATGTGAGCAATTTCTAAACTGTACTTTAGATTTTATTACATTATAGTTATTCTTCATTATGTTAACACAAAATTACAAAAGTATAATAATAATATACCTATATGCAATTCTAATTTTGAGATCGGCGGGTATCTATACTGCGATAAAAAAATATTTTTTCCACCGTTATGCCTTTTTAATTTTTTATAAAAATATAGGTTACACAGCTTTACTCTAACACCATGAGTTATGTGTTGAGTATTGCCATTTGATCAACAGTGGCGCCCTCATATATTTTCTACTCTTATTTGACAAACTGTAATTTGGTATAAGATCCAAATTATTCATAAACAATTTAGCACTCAATGGATTAAGTACGAATGACCCAGTGATTTCACTACACAAACATTCTCATTCTCCGTAAATGTAATTGAATTTCATGCCCATGGATGAAAGAAAATAGACATTAAATGTGAAGAAACATCAATAACCTTGTTAAAAGTTTCCAACAAAATGATTAACCCTTTTGGCCTCTATTATTTGAATGTAACTCCATCCTGACAATGTGAAGCTTGCAACCTTTAACCTACACAAATGCAAGCAAGTATCAAACAATAGTTAGTTGAACATTAATGCATAGGTCTGAAATATTATCACGGTCACAATTGATTTGGTTTGCCATTTTGACTGAATTTTTTTTTGTTGATTGGGAACTGCCTCGAACGCCAGGAGCGCAGTGTGTGGACAAGCTAGATTCATGAAGTTCTTTGTTATGTTTCCTATATCATTGTCTTTTACTTGATACGGCAAAGTTTGCCCTGACAGGTCGAGTCTGAAACTTTTAGCACAATCTAGGTGCGCCGATAGATCGGCTCTCTGAGGTCAAGAGGGTTGTGACACCTTTGGCAAGGAGATTTTTGCTAGAAGTGAAAAATATAAAAAATGACAGACAGAAAAAACATGAAATGCATTGATTACAAAATTATGTCGAAACCAAATTCACTAGGGGAGGAATATGTAACATGAAAAGATGAAGGACAGAGAATATTTTGAATGAGATGAATGACATTCATTCTGGCGAAGACTTTGTCATCTTACCTGGAGAATGACTCCCTGTCAGCAAAAATCATAAAACAAACCCGAGTTAGGGTGTGAATACATGCCCTTACTAGTCATACTGCTCCTACCAGTTGTATTGCCCTTACCAGTCATAGTGCCCTTATCAGTCTTACTGTAGTTACCAGTCATAGTGCCCTTACCAGTCATACTGTATTTACCAGTCATATTGCCCTTACCAGTCTTACTGTAGTTACCGGTCATAGTGCCCTTATCAGTCATACTGTAGTTACCAGTCATACCCTGTCTTTACCAGTCATGCCCTGACCAGTCATAGTGCCCTTACCAGTCATACTATAATTACCAGTCATATTCCCTTACTAGTCATACTACCCTTATTAGTCATACTACCCCTATTAGACATGCTGCCCTTACTAGTCATACTGCCCTTACCAGTCACAGTGCCCTTATCAGTTACCAGTCATACTGCCCTGACCAGTCATAGTGCCCTTACCAGTCATACTGTAGTTACCAGTCATATTGCCCTTACCAGTCATACTGCCCTGACCAGTCATAGTGCCCTTACCAGTCATACTGTAGTTACCAGTCAAATTGCCCTTATCAGTCACACTGCCCTTACCAGTCATAGTGCCCTTATCAGTTACCAGTCATACTGCCCTGACCAGTCATAGTGCCCTTACCAGTCATACTGTAGTTACAAGTCATATTGCCCTGACCAGTCATAGTGCCCTTACCAGTCATACTGGAGTTATCAGTCATATTGCCCTTATTAGTCATACTGCCCTTATTAGTCATACTTCCCTTACTAGTCATACTGCCCTTACTACACACTTTATATACCGTCACCTACCAAGAGAAGAATCATATTAGGAAGATAAATTCTACTCAAATCATTGTACCGCCCATGTTAAAATTTGCTTTTCCTTTCCTAAATTTTTATGGTTTTTTTAAAGTTTTTTTAGCTTAATGGTTATTAAAGAACATATTACATTATTAAAGAACATATTACACATATATTATTAAAACAAGAGTCTCCCAGGTGCTCCCGTCTGGAGCCAGTGAGACTATGGCATCCCCAATTGGGGTATGTTGTGAGGCAGAAGGCTGAATTAAATAGGTTTCATGACAACTCAAAAGAGATTTTCTTTTTTTTTTTCAGATGCATTTTACTTTAGGAAGTCATTAAAAGTTATAAAAAAAAATCTTTAAAAATAGCCCCTAACCTAACGTAACCTATTTTTTTTCTTCACTTATGACTTTTCAAAGGTGTTGAAGAAGTATGTTGTTGAGTTGTCTGGTCACCGATTGAATAATAGCATTTCAAATAACAAGTGTTGTAATAAAAAAACAGCGTTAATCTCAAGTGACCTCCCAGGGAAGTACAGTCCAGTAATCTGAGACAGAATATAAATAAATATAAATATATGTACATAATGCAACATCGCATTCATAGGTCAAATATATACTTACATAGTTGTGTGTTGCAATCTTTTAATTATAAGTTGTTATAATAATATAATTTGTCTAGTCCAGTCAATATTTAGTAATAAGATAGAGCATTATAGAATTATGTTATATGTTTGTGCCTTGAGCTGATTTTTCACAAAAATGGCACTTTACAAATGATCCTTTTATAACACTTGAGATTTTATGTCCGAGTTAAATCTTCCCCACAGGAAAAACTAAAACCTTTCACACACTTTTCCACAAATGATCATCTAGTCAATTCACGCTATGCAATTGCACTATATAAGTATAATAAATACAAAATAATACATGAACAACATGTCAACCTACCAGAGACCAAATGGGAAAATAATTCACCGACTCCAGATATTTTCATATCAGAGGGTTCAGCTCGGTGGAACTCCTAATTGGACCTATAAATCCTACTGATCCCTCAATTAAATATTTAAAAAATCTTTTATAATCCTATGTATTTAAAATGACTGATTTTTGCATTTTTATATATAAATTCTTTGACAAATTTAATATGCCTAAATTTTTAATGAGAGAGCTAGGTATAATGCCAGTAGCCGAAATAACAAATGGTAATATTTTTATAGTCTGAGAATGCCAAATTCTTTTAATCTCATTTCATAAATCTGTATATTTTCTTATTTTTTCAGAAACAGATTTTTTAATATTACAGGAATTTGGAATAGCGACATCAATGATATAAGTAATTTTTTAAAATTTTTCGTATAAAACCATATCAGGTCTATTATGACTAATTGCTCTGTCTGTTAGTATAGTTTTATCATAATATATTTTATAAAATTCATTTTCTAAAAATGAATTTGGTTCATATTCATAATATGGTACTACATTATGGCAGTCAATCAAGCTATTTTTAACTAGCAGACCCGGCCACACGTTGCTGTGGCTAACGAAACCTTTATACCCAACGCATCTGTTAAATCAAATTCACACCACGCTGCCCGCTGCCTGCTGCCCGCTGCCGCTTGGCCAGATATATTGTGTATTTCAACCAATTTACACAAAACCTCGACAAATTATATACCTAAAAACCTTCCTCACAAATCACTCTATCTATTGGTGAAAACCGCATGAAAACCCGTTGCATAGTTTAAAAGAACTAAGCGCACATACACCGTGAGTGACTTCATTTTATACTTAGTAAAGATTACCAAACTTTGGTGAATTATTTTTAAAACTTGATTGTGCCTTAATGTATACTCAGACAGCGCTAATACAGAACATCCCGATATAATATGTTCTATAGTTTCCGGAAAAGCCAAACATTTTCTACATAAATCATCAATTTGATTTGTATCTTTGATTATATGCTTCCTATAATTTCAAGTATTAATGACTCTATCTTGAATGGCAAGCATAAATCCTCCTATTTCTGCGCTCAACTCTCCAATACTCAACCATTTGTTTGACGAAAGTTTGTCAACTTACGTTTGGTTGAGATAATTGAAGTGTTTTGCGTGAATAATTTTATTTGACCAGGAATCTAATAATTCCTGGTTAGCATTTATAAGAGTGTTGGCATTCATATACAGGATGTCCGGGGGTAAAGGGCATTAACTTTGGGAGGTGATTCTACATGAAATTATAAGTAACAAAGATAAATAACTTTTTTCGAAATTCCAACTTTTAGGGGTAGTTTTGTGGTAAAATTTGTGATAAAAAATCAGTTCTGATTTGTCCAACAGACCATTTTAGTTGTTGTTCAATCTCCAATTTAAAATTTAAAACAAAGTATGAAAAATGATAGATAATCACTTAACTAAGAATTATTTAAACTAATTGGACCTTTACCTTTACGGAAATAGCTTTATCTTAAACACCTACCGTAATGTTTTATTGAAATAATTAAAGAAAACCTTCTCCTCCGGAAAAATTTTCTAATGGTCTGTTGGACAAATACGAACTAAAGCGACGAATGGTCAAATCTCAGACCGGTAATGTCAAATTACAGGCTGTAAATCAGAAATTAATATTGTGGCCAAAAGTGGAAATTTAACCAGGCAGTAGATAAGGCAGGTACAAACAATTATTCCTGACCGCCACAACACAGGCGTGTGTCTAGTCTAGTGTGGTGGAAAAATTCAAAACACTTGTAATAAACTATACAGAATAAATAAATAAAATTATGTATTCTACAAATTCCGTACACAAATGTCTCAAACTCGTTGTATTTGAGATTGACACTCAAATTTTATCTGTGGTTTATGCTTTATTTGCCTTGTTTAGAAACAAAAAGGAAAAATGCAGAGATTTGGGTTTTTTAAACTTAATGAGTAAAACCTTAAATTGTAATATTTTCAATTAAATGAAGACAATATTAGCAAAACTCAATAAAAAATCTGAAACAGAAAAATCAGAAAAGATACGGTCACATCTAGGACTCGAACCCAGGACCTACGCCTTGCCAGGACGGAGCTCTACCAACTGAGCTCATGTGTCCCTATCCGATTAGGTCATATATATCATTCGACCGGTCAGTGGTTGAGTGGGCATCGCGCTTGGGTCCCACCCGGGCGTCGCATGTTCGATTCCTCGGCTGGCTAAGTCATCCATCACAACACAAGCAACATTTTCGGCTTTCTGTGGTGGTAGTAGGAGATTTTCAAACATTGTTGGGTTATTCATAGCCCGGGAATGTTTGTCTTTCTTTTATATTGGCCGGAGACGCGAATCCACGCGCAGTTTGTTTGCGCATGCGCGCAGAAAAAATTTCGAAAAAAATATGTTTGTCTGCGATTTTGACCCTTCTATGTACAGAATTTGAATGAAGGACAAGGTCAGAATCGCTTGCGCCAACATTTACCCATAAGATGGGCATAAATTTCATTCACCTGGCAACCCCAGAATATTTTTAAATGATTTTATCTGTGGCATCAAAATGTCAAATTTGCCGCGATTCTTTCTGTCAAAGTCGATGCGTGTTACTTGACGAAAACATCGTAATACCTATCAATTTACGTAATTAACGCAAGTAATGTTGTTCTGGTACATAGTTTTGTGTTAGGGGAGTGTGATTCAGTCAATAAAATATATGATAGCTCAAAATTAATCCACAAAACATTCAATTCAAAATTCAAAGTGGTGCTTTGTAAGGAGAATTTTCGTGAAACGGCCTGGCCTTTAACCAGTTAATAAAAATAAAATAAAATAAAATAATAACTGTAGCTCCCCAGTAAGACGTAGATCCTGGGTTCGAGTCTTATAGGTGTTACCGTATCTTTTTCTGATTTTCTGTTTTCAGATTTGTAATTCTCTCTCTCTGGTTTCATTCCTGAGATTGGTTTGCAGCAATGTCATCTATTCGTTTCTTCCACTCTTCCCTGTCTTGTGCGGCTCTTTTGAAGTCTGCATATGATGAGCAGCGCACGTCCACCAGCAGGTCCTCCAGGTACTCTCGGCGTGGGCGTCCCCTAGCGTTTGTCCCCTCGGTCATACCCTCCATTATGGCATGCAAGAGGCCTTCTTGTCTTATTACATGGCCGATCCATCTTGCACGCCTTTCGGACAAGGTCCTGAGCAGGTGCCTTCCTCCTTCGATTCTTTGGAGAATCTCTTCATTTGTTATGTGGTCTCTCCAGGAAATTCCTAATAGTCTTCTATAGGACCACATCTCAAAAGCCTCTAGTCTCCGTTTATCTCTTTCGGATAGGCACCATGTTTCACAGCCGTACATCAAGATACTCCATACATAGGTCTTGATGAGGAGTATTCTCAGTTTCAGGTCTATATTATTTGATTCTATTATTTTCGACCTTTTATTGTAATTAAGTTTCGCTAATATTGTCTTCATTTAATTAAAATATTATGTTTGTTATCGGCTATGGAAAAGGAAAAGTACCTACTTTACCAGAGATTGATATGACCATGTTCACTTAAAGCAGGGTCTCCTCTGACCGAAAACATGAACATTTGCTTACACATAACTATAAACATTGCCAATGGGGGGGTGGTCTTGCGCATTTTTGTCTGCAGTAAGGCCACACCCCCATTGGCAATGTTTATAGTAATTTGTAAGCAAATGTTCATGTATTCAGTCGGAGTAGATCACCCAACTTAATACAAAGCTTTAACAAACTTAGCTATTTCTGAAATTCATACCAGGGTATTTTTCTTCAATAGGCACATAATTTTCCTTCAATTTTGTTATGGGTAGATATAAAGTAAGATTATTATTGGTTATGGAAAGGGAAAAAGCATGGGGTAGACTTACTGTGGAGAAAGCAGTCGTATTTGAAGCAGCGCCGGCAGAATAGAGTGTGGAAGGAGTGCATGGTCTGCTCCCGTGAGACATTCTCAGCCAGGGGACCATCTATGTTGGGGGTACATTCTGGTGGCAGAGCGTTGGGATCTGCGCGTGATGTTAGTTCTATGTACCTTTAAAAATAAAGTTATAATAACTAAACCACATATTTTCCTTTGAGACAATCACTGTGTCCCCACACCCACCAATAAATATCATTGAAGAAGAAAATATTACTAATAAATCTAAACAAAATATGAAACAGAACAAGACACAAAAAATAAAAAGTTAAAGGTCACAACTGAGAACCGAACCCATCTCTGTCTTACTTACTTATTTTTTCTACTTCTTCAATGACAAAAAAATCGAGTGCAGTTTACATGCGGTAGAAGCAAAAGTTTACCCAAACAATGTCAACCAATACTTGAAAAGTGAGGTCATAATCAAAGCGACCAATGAACGCAGACCTAGCGTAATTTCCGTTTCATATCTTAACCAATAGGAGCCTAAAAGTGACTTCATAATCAAAGCGGCCAATGAGCGCAGTTGATGCGTCGCAGGTGCAGTGCATGAGCGATGTCGACAGCCGTATACACCAGGCTAGGCTTGCTTTCAATAAAAGGTCGAAAATAATTGAATCAAATAATATAGACCTAAAGCTGAGAATACTCCTCATCAAGACCTATGTATGGAGTATCTTGATGTACGGCTGCGAAACATGGTGCCTATCCAAAAGAGATAAACGGAGACTAGAGGCTTTTGAGATGTGGTCCTATAGAAAACTATTAGGAATTTCCTGGAGAGACCACATTACCAATGAGGAGGTTCTCCAAAGAATCGAAGGAGGAAGGCACCTGCTCAGGACCTTGTCCGAAAGGCGTGCAAGATGGATCGGCCATGTAATACGACAAGAAGGCCTCTTGCATTCCATAATGGAGGGTATGACCGAGGGGACAAACTCTAGGGGACGCCCACGCCGAGAGTACCTGGAGGACCTGCTGGTGGACGTGCGCTGCTTATCATATGCAGACCTCAAAAGAGCCGCACAAGACAGGGAAGAATGGAAGAGGAAACTAAAGAAAATTGCTGCAAACCAATCCCAGGATTGAAACCAGAGAGAGAGAGAGGTGCAGTAATTGTCATTTCCGTTTCATCCGAAATCCAAACCACAGTGGGGCTATAGAAGTTTCACTTCAAAAATAATCTTTTCAAATCCAGACAGGCGATTAAATAGGTACATATTATATTTTAATAGACAATTACTTTTATTCTATGTAAATTTGGATGTATGTCTTATGGCTAAGGCTGAGTTCCCACCTTATCTATTTTATGATCGATTTCATAGAATGAAAGTTTAAGTCTATTCAACTTTAGGTTTATATCGCATAGAAAGCCCATTCTGACTGATCTACTTCATTGATTATAAGATCTATTTCATAGATTCTATTTGTACAGGCCTTTTTTTAAATTGCAACTAAGAAGGTCGATTTACATTCCGTGATATTTCCAGTATACAATAAAAGGTTTTAAATTGATTGTGTCTAGTTTTTTCTATTGGAATGCCGGAACTTGAAACTTTATAACACACAAGCATAGTACTTTAAATACTGAATAATAATTTTGACCATAAAAATTATATATGACTTACTTTTCCCGCAACTCTTGTGGTGTCCCTTTATCTGGAAACTGAGAGCTGATTGAATGGAAGATTGTGAAAATTGGGAACTGTTTATCATCGGATTTCTTGTCGTTGACATCCATCAATTCCTCCTGCTCATTCTCCACCACTTTAGGTTCCAGGAGTTCAATCTTCTTTTCTTTGGCATTTGGTTCTGACGAATCCTTGGAATTCCTGAGCTCACGCGAGTCCTTAGACGAAGAAGCTTCCTTCTTTTCTTCGTTGACGTCTTCCTTTGTTTGATATGGAATGAGAGCGTGCACCAGATCTATGAAAAGCTGATCATCTATCCATCCCCCTTCCTTGTCACCTTAAATAATGATATTGTATTATAATATATAGTGGGTTCGCACTATTCTACTTGTAGAGCGACTATAAAAAATAAAGTGCCAAGAACACCTTTTATTATGTATGTACATATTACATTGGGAATGCGGAGAAAAGATCAAAGGAAGATCTATCTTTTCCATCCTCAAAATGTTGAATTTTATAAAGTAACTTATACCTAACTTAAGCCGGAGCCAATAGATTGGCTTTTGTAGGACCACTAAAATTACTCTCAAGAGTCAATACATGGGTTTTTAAAAATTTCCTGTTTATAACCAAACTTATAAACATAATAATTTAGACATTGTTCCAAGAGTGGACTGATGATTAACACAGTGGCAAGAACCTTTAAAAGGACATTGCAGAAGAAAAAAGTTCAAATGGTTTACAAAAGAAAGCTTTTGATAAAATCTCAATTCATGGATTAACCTTCCCATTGCCAACAGGGGTAACTAACCAAACTCGCTGAAATTAATATAAAATTAAAACTTAAATACGGTAGATTCTGCTTAATTGGTTCACCAGTTTATCGGAACAGCCGGTTATTTGGGACAAAACCCAAGGAACAGAAACCAAATAAAGAAACTAATACAAATTTACTTTGGTTAACTGGGACACCATTCTGTTAAACCCGTAGGGGACAGCAAGAAACTTCAATGAATAAAAAGTTTTTTTTTGTTAACAATAGGTAAGTGACTTGATAAAGTTACATTTTTATTTTTGTCTTTAACTAACCCAGTAGAGGTGATATTCAAAGGCAAAATGAATATTTAAGGTCGACACTGCAATTGCAGTGCTTCTAATCTTGCATAGGCACATAGACACTGTAATTGTAGGGCTCCGACTTCTAGGGGTTAATTGGAACAAAATTTGATCTGAAGTTGATGCAAAACATGTCTCAGTAAAGGAATTGGGTGAAATGCAGATCCCGCCAATGTGGGGGATTTTAATAAAAATGCACTTTCTAGATGAGAAAAGTGTGGAAAAGTTGAATAAAAAAGAAATTAAGGTGCGCTTGGCAAAATTGAGGGAGATACAGCCGTTTATAGAATGAATAAAATGACACTTCGTGAACTTATACTACGCCATTTTGTTACTATTATGTTGGTATCTCAGACTTGCTTTAAACGAAGGTTGATACGATTGTAGCCAACTTCGTGTGATATATAATAAGGCGCGTAATTATGAAAAACAGAATTAATAATGGTCACAAACCATGTTACACAAACTTGGCGTAGCCGCTAAACTACTTGAAAACTGGGATGTTTTTCTTGCGTTGATGCGAGTAGGCGTTATAAAGGGGCACAAACCATGTTACATAAACCATGTTACACAAACCTAGCGTAGCCGCTAAACTATTTGAAAACTGGGATGTTTTTCTTGCGTTGACGCGAGTAGGCGTTATAAAGGGGCACAAACCATGTTACACAAACCATGTTTAGCGTAGTCTTAGGTTAGGTTACTTTAATTTGGAAGGTGATAAACAGTTTAAAAAATCGTTGAAAAAAGTCCGCTAGACAAATTTCATAATTACGCGCCTCATCTATCACATGAAGTCGGCTACAATCGTTTCTAGGCTCTTGGTTTTATCAGGTCAGGGATACCAACATATTAGTGCCAAATGGCCAGGGATACCAACATATTAGTGTCAAAATGGCTGACAGTATCGGTTCATGAAGTGACATTTTATTCATACAAGGGCCAGGGTTTCCTGTCAAGGGCCAGGGTTTTTTACCTTACCTTTTTTAAATTACCTTAAGAACAAGAATGGAGGAAGCTATTTTAAGCTTTATTTTATGTTATATATTAATGGAATAAAATTTAAAATCGCATCCAAATTATTTGAATTAATATTCATTTTTGAAATTCGATTCTCGCGCGCCGGCGCGCTCCTGGCAAATGACAGGTTAAACGGCTGTATCTCCCTCAATTTTGCCGAGCGCACCTTAATTTCTTTTTTATTCAACTTTTCCACACTTTTCTCATCTAGAAAGTGCATTTTTATTAAAATCCCCCACATTGGCGGGATCTGCATTCCTCCCAAGGAATTTTAGTGAAGAGCGGACATTCAGTATGCACCGCGAGTGAGGGGAGGGGATGCGCTGCGCTACGTGTGTTCCGAGTTCATTCGGAAGTAATTCGAAAGACTACCACTACAGCCCACACCGGCTGTTCGCTGCCTGCTGAAATTGGTCAACGTAAAGTTGTTCAGTAAAGGTGTTTGTAGAGTTGTAAGAAGTCATTTATAAAGATAAAACATCCAAATATTTGTTCATGATATTTTTTTATTTGAAGGTACCTCTTTAATAATATTATTTTTTTCGCATTCATATAAATAATTATTTTTAAATTCAATTATTCATTTTTTTAACTTATCTACCATAAACTAAACATATTTGCGACAGCCGCTTATTTAGGACAAAATGTTTGGGCCTGACGTGTACCAATTAAGCAGAGCAATTGTAGTCAAATTAATGTATTGGTATTTTTTGTATACCTGCAAAACCTGCTAACATTGCCAACGATAAAATGTTTGGGGTATCTCATCTCAGTGACCCCTTAACCAATTCCATGCGAAATTATTTTGACCGAAACTGATCACAGCAACTGAATTAATTTAGGTGCCACCTTGTCCTGGTTTATGGATTAATGATTTTACCCTACACAAAAAAAAACTTAAGATATTTCAATGCATACTACTTTTTACGTAAAAATAAACATGCTTTCGGGACCCCTAAATTATGGCGGCTCAGAAGGAAGGTCTTCAAAGATAGCCGCCTTAAATTATGGCGGCTCGGATGGTATGGATTAAGTTAACAAAAATTTTGCTATGCCATGTTGGCACATTGAAGGTTAAAAAAACTACATGATTTTATGTGAACTTACCGTGAACTTTTCCATCGTAATTCTTGATAAGCTCCTCGATGAAGGTGCCGTCCGTGTCCAGGACCTCGTCCCCCATGTAGGGGATGTTGTGCAGCACCGTCTCGTCCTCCACCATGAAGTTCTGCTGCGTGGGGGCCCACGTGTACATGGTGGGGATGGGGGCCACTGCGTATATCACACGCACCAACACACTTTGCACACTGCCTGCGATTCAAGACAAGAGAAATACAAGCTAATCAATATTCTATTTAAAAAAAGGGCTATATTTTGAAAAGATTTAGCCTTGGAAAAGAAAATTCAAGTAAAAAAAACCATACGATCACCAGCGAGTGACCGGGATGCGTTGCAATGCCACTCAAAAACAAAGTGTTTGTTTTAATTTTATTTATTGAAGTGCTTTTGGATATACAATATTTTTTGTTTATCCATCTGATGCGTACACAAATAAATCAGTAGGATTTCCGAGGCAAGAGCAGGCCATATACAGCTGTCCATGTGAGAAGCATGGATTATCCAAATTTACCCCTGCTCTTCCCTAATGCTACTATGTCTCCTTTGCAATCTCTCCCTCGTCCCCCACCACTCCCCTGGGTGTCGTTCCCGCCCCCGGTTTCCTCCCGTGTTTCCTTCCCCTCCCGTTTTCCTCTTCCAAATCCCTGCCTTCCCCCCTCCCACAATGCCCTTCCCTCATGACCCTGCGAACCCCGCCTTCCCGGATTTCTCTCTCCCTCCTTCCCTCCCTGCCATAAACTATATGAGATACACAGACTTCTCATGGCAGTCAGTGTGAGAAGCATAGCTTTCCGAAATTAGCTCTGCTATCCACTAGTCTGTCTCATTTGCAATTCCTCCCTCATCCCCCCAACCCTTCCCATGGGTTTCCTTTCCAATGTAACGCCGTTCCCGTCCCCATTCTCCTACCGCGTTCCTCTTTCCTTCCTTCGTTCTGATTTTATATATTTTCATGTCATCAGCAAATAATAATATGTTAACTTAGAGAATACGGTAGTGACATCATTTATAATAGTATAAACAATATTGGACCAAGGTGCGAACCTTGAGGCACGCCACTAGTGGCTTCAAATTCGAAGACAAGGGTTCTTTAATATAGACAGTTAGTACACTTTTTGTTAAGTAATTCTTAATCCAGCATAATAATTTACCACTAATTCCTAATTTAGACAATTTATTTATAAAAAATTTATGGCAAACCTTGTCAAAGGCTTTACTAAAATCCGTATAAATCGAGTCAACTTATTCTCTATTAGTAAGGGCACCCAAGATAAAATGTTCGTACAGTGTAAGGTTAGTTAAGGTAGATCGTCTGGAGATAAAACCATGTTGAAATGATGAGATATTAAATTTTATACAAGAACATATTTTTTGAAAACATAACTTTTCAAAAATTTTCGGTATTGACGATTGTATGCAGTCTGTAAATTTCAACTAGAGACTTGTTTCCGCTTTTGAGTATTGGAGTGAGATAGCTATTTTTCCATATTTACGGGAACCTGCCTGTTAAAAGTGATTGATTAAATAGTAGGTACAGTGGGTAAGAGACACTACCCCCATAGTTTTTAAGAAAGACGGGGGGAATTTTATCTGACCCTGAGCAAGATTTAGGTTCCAGTGGTTTAATACATACTGAGTATACTTCACTGGCTGGGTACAATAATTCACAAAACTTTCATCACAATTGAATAAATGGTATAGAAAATTATTTCATAAAGCCAGAGCTCACCATTATATAAAGAAACAAATCATTAAGAGTTTCATCATAATCAGATGAATGGTACAGGAATTCATACAGGACAAACGAAGAAACATTCATTTTTATATATAAAGATGCATGTTCCCCTCCCGCAACACCATCACCTCCTGCGTTCCCCTTCCATCTTCCCTCTCCCGCTTTCCCCTCCCCTCCGCCGTCCCTCCTCCTGCGAACTCTCCTCCTGAGAATTCCCTTCACTGATTCCACACCCTCTCCCTTCTTCCCTCCCTCCCGCTAAACAATATGAAATTCACTCATTTTTTCAAACAACTTCCACACCACCTATGGCAAAAATTTTATACAAATTTCGTATCACTAGGGCTCACCGGAATATAAATAAAACTTCACAGGTGTGCGCACAATAACTCACCAAAGTTTCAACGCAATCGGATTAATAATATAGCAAATAAATTCATAATGCCAGAGCTCACTATTATACAGGGTGTCCAGGGGTAAAGTGCATTAACTTCGGGAGGTGATTCTACATGATGGTAGGAGTAAAAAAGATTAACTTTTTCTGAAATTCCAACTTTTTTTTTTCATACAAAAAGATGTACCTACTAAAAATCCTTAGCGAGGTACGATCTTACTTGCTGAGAGCCTGCCGGGCACGATTTTGGCAACATTGCATGGTTGTGATTGGTCCGTATCGTAACAGCGGAAAATAATAAAGCTGGCCGCACACGCCGGTCTAATTTTATCTTTTTATCACAAAACTACACCTAAAGTTGGAATTTCGAAAAAGTTATTAATCTTTTTTACTTTAATATCAAGCAATTTTAACCTCCCGAAGTTAATTTTTTTTTTTTTTTTTTTTACATTAACACCACACAGGAGGCCCTGAGGAAAATAATTTCCCTCAGGGCCTATGTCATCTTTGTAGATGCTGTGTGGAGGGTCTCTTTGAGGAAAGGAAGGAGTGAACATGGGTCTTGAAGAGACCCATGTTGTAGGAGGGAGGAAACACAGAGGCCGGCAAATCGTTCCACAGCCGAGCCGTTGAACTCAAGAACGAGTCATAGAAACGACCCGTTCTCATGTGAGTAATGTCAACCGTGTACAAATGTTGGGCGCGTGTTTGGCGTGTTTCCCGACTATGCACCGGAGCCGAGGGGATCAATGATGCTAGTTCCTCGGAGCATCTTCCATTGTAATACCGGTAGAACAAGGACAGCATTCCCACCTGACGCCTATGCTCTAAAGATTGCAGTCCGTCTGTTAGGATGGGAGAATCTATCAAACGGACCGCCCGTTTCTGCACAGAGTCAAGGGTTTTTTTTAGGTATTTTGGAGCTCCAGACCAGAGGTGGCTGCCAAATTCAACCGTGGGGCGCACTTGCGATTTGTACAGGGTTAGCAGTTGGGTACTATTAAAGTATCTGCGGGCCCTGTACAGTACGCCCAGTTTCTGAGAGGCTAACTTAACTCTGGTTTCGATGGAGCCCCCGTACCTGAGCTGGTCACTTAGAGTTACACCAAGCATATCAATGGAGGTCCTGTTCGGAAGGTTGCTTCCGTTGAAGGAGACTAGATTTTCATTTCGATCCCTTTTAGACGTTATCAAACATGATTGGGTCTTTGAAACATTAAATTCGACGAGGTTATTCTTACCCCAAGAGAAAATACTCTCGAGGTAACCGTCCATTCTTTGCTTCAAAGCCCTCCGAGCTATTGGAGTTTGTGTGCCCTTTGGGGGCTTGTCAAACAAAAAGCTATCATGGACTGTACTGTCATCCGCGTAACAATGAATCGGTGCACATGACAAGAGGTCATTGATGTGCAACAGAAACAAAGTCGGTGACAGAACCGATCCCTGTGGGACGCCAGCATTTATCGAATGCGAAGAAGAGGTGAAACCGTCAGCAACCACCTGAATCGACCTCTCCCTCAAAAAGTCGGCAATCCACTTACACAAGGATGCGGGAAGTCCGTAAGAAAGCAGTTTGTTGACAAGCCCTCGGTGCCAAACCCGGTCAAAGGCCTTGGAAATATCCAGTGCAACCGTTTGGGTCTCACCAAAACGTTCCAGGCACCGCCCCCAAACATGCGTCACATACGCGAGAAGATCACCGCACGAGCGGTTCCGCCGGAATCCGTATTGACGGTCGTTAATAATTTTGTTCTTCTCGAGGTATGTGAGCAGTTTGTCGTTGATCACACGTTCCATTACCTTAGACAGAACTGATGTGATCGCTATGGGGCGGTAGTTGGCTGGGTTGGAGCGGTCACCCTTCTTTGGAATAGGGTGAATGATCGCTTTTTTCCAACCAGAGGGCACAGAGCCAGACTTCAGGGACATTTTGAAAAGCTTCGTCAAAATTGGAGCTATTTCTGCAGCGCACCTCTGCAATACCAGGGCAGGTATTCCGTCAGGCCCACTAGCTTTATTAATATCAAGCCCTCGTAAGACTTGGAGTACATCCCGATGCCGGATCCTCAGCTTTTTCATATGAAAACCGCAGTGAGGAACCGACGGCGGGGTAGCACCTTGATCATCGAGGGTCGAGTTTTCCGCGAACATTTTGCCTAATAAGTTAGCCTTTTCGGCGGCGGTATTTGCTAGAGAGCCGTCAGGTCTGGTAAGAGGTGGCAGACTGGATTTGCAGAAATTGCGACCTATTGAGCCCGCAAGCGACCAGAACGCTCTGCTGCCGTGCGGGCAGGCAGCCAGCTTTCTACTGATCTGCAGGTCGTGCTCGAATTTAGACCTATTAATGATCCTCTTGCTTTCCTTTGCCATTTTGTTATATTCTGTTCTGTTTTCGGACGTTCGAGATGTGTTGTAGGCTCGGTAAGCCGCGTTTTTTCGTCGCACTGCTTCAGAGCATTGTCGACTGAACCACGGCTTTGAGCCCACACCAGTTTCTTTAACAGTGGATTGGATGAAGCCATCCATCGCGGATGTGATGACTTCACCAATTTCCTGGGCACATCTTGAGGGATCCGAGGTCCGAAAACAGACAGCTGACCACGGGAAAGCATTAAAATGTGCCCGCAGACCAAACCAATCTGCTGATCTATAGTGCCACACTTTTCTCTTCAGCCGCTCGTTTGGCGGTCTGAAGGTTACGGGGATTGACGTCGTCACCAGGCAGTGGTCGGACTAATGCACTTTACCCCTGGACACCCTGTATATAGAAATCATTGCGGGCATGCGCACATCAAATCCCCAAAGTTTCATCACAATCGGATGAACTATTTAGGAACGCGTAAGGGTCAAACAAAGAAAAGTTAATTTTTTCATTTTTATATATTAAGAAGATGTGAGTAACACAATTTTTTTTCAACAATATTTATTTTGTTTTTCCGCAGAGCCTTTTGTAGCAACTAAGCATATTAGTAACTGTGAGTTATTTGGTTTGCCAAACTTAAAGTTTCAATCACACGTCGCTACCGTTCCCATCACTATGGAATATATACCGTCGCGATGGGTGTCAGCGATACACGCACACGCTCTGTTTCGAGTGTTAACACGCAGTTAGAACGAGTCGCAAAGCTTATCAAATGACCGCTAGGTAAAAACGCGCCTTTTTCCAAACTAGTCAGTGGCGGCGTGTGATGGAAAAATATTTTCAATGTTTTTAACAGAAAAAAAATGTCATCGGAGAGCAAAATGACATATACATTTTTACTCCAAATATGCTCAGGAATCGCTGGTTAAAATCCCTTGGGTACGTTCTGTTACATCCTGTATGTAATACCAGTGCAGTAGCCAGAAAAGACAAAATGTGGAAAATTTTTGGAGTAATTACTGGCTTGATCAAATCACCAGACCAGGCCAATACTAAAAAGTATAAAAAGTGTGTTAATTTGGTGATTTAGATATTATTTACCATCAGAGCAAACAACTTCAGCCCTCTTCATGTGGTCCTTGTGGGGCGGATCAGGCCCCAATGCCGGCCAGTGAGGGACACATTTATCTTTCTTCTCCTCTTTGTCGGTATCGATTTTCGAGGGGGCTCCATTCCATTTGTGTAGACTTTCCAACGATGTTACGGAACGAAGGTTTTTCGCCCAAGCAACTTTTACCTCATCGGCTCTCTTGAAGCGCTAACAAAATAAATAAAAAAAATACACATTAATAACAGTTAAAAGCTAGGTTGTTTATGAAATAATTATGAAAATGGACGCTCACTTTTATTTGACGTAATCTGAAATATTCAGATTTCACCCGCTTTTTCCACTCCACTGTAACTTTAGATTTCGACATGATATACTTGTAAATGTGTGGTTGATTTAACTTAAAGTAGTTCTTAATTTCTACATGAGTGAGCCAGCACACTGCGAGCCTGAAGAACCGTCACTGACCGTCACAAACACAATGTAGCAATGAATTATTATGCGAATGAAATTTATAAAAATTAAACAAAAGGTCCAAAACGAATGCCGCTACCTACAAACCCCGCCAACTTCCGCATTTTGACAGATAGATATTTTGTTTATGGTTCATGTAAACCGTTTGTTACAAACTTCATACTGCTGCAACTTCATACAAAATAAAGTGTTCCGAGTCATCATCAGAATAGTATGACGACATGCCGCGGGCTCTTTTCCGCTGGTTGAAATTAAAAATAATGTCAACTAAATTTGAATTCCATAAATGAACTGCAACACATTTTTAACAGCTCGTAGCACAAACTTCATTTATTTTTTCGTTATTAATAGGATAGCCAAAAATATTTAGTTTTAAACGTTCTCACAATGTTGAAAAAAAGGTTTTTTCATAACCCTGTGTCTGAAAATTAACTTTGTCCCTCTTTTCTGATAAGGTATTCTTCTTCTTATATCATTGTACCGTGATGCACCCAAAGCTAATTTGACATTTGACCACCTGCACTCATAAATAAACCAAATCACACACCCTGTAGCGACGAATGAGTTCTAAATGCCTCGTTTGCTCAAGCAGCTTAACGCGCTAATCAAGCGGCTTGACGTATTCTCCAAGCTGTTTGACAAACATAGAGCACAAAATTAAGTGCTTGTCGTCAAGCCGCTTCATCGTTTGGGAAGCCCTTTACAGAGAGATATGTTTATATCAGATGAGAGTAGAGATGTCAGGAGTTCCACTAAAGAACACCAAGGAGTTTGTCTACCTCGGGAGCAAAATAACATGGGACGGTCGGTCTAAGAGCGAGGTCGACAGCCGTATACACCAGGCTAGGCTTGCATTCAATAAAAGGTCGAAAATAATAGAATCGAATAATATAGACCTAAAACTGAGAATACTCCTCATCAAGACCTATGTATGGAGTATCTTGATGTACAGTCTGTCAAATAAGAGTAGAAAACATAGGAGGGCGCCACTGTTGATTAAATGGCAATACTAAACACATAACTTATGGTGTTAAAGTAAAGCTGTGTAACCTACATTTTTTGTAAAAAATAAAAAACACATAAAAGTAGGAAAAATATATATTTTTTTGCAATTTTGATACCTACCGATCTCAAAATTAGAATTGATATAGGTATATTATACCTTTGCAATTTTTGTTAATACAATGAGGAATAACGATATTATTGTAAAATAAAAAGCACAGTTGGAAATTGCTCACATTTATTTAATACTAGCTTAAGTACCTAGCATTGCCCGGGTTTTAGATCATGTCTCTAATTTCAGATCTGAATATATTTAACTTATTCCGACCTAAAAGTAGTGCAACTACTCACCATTAGTAATTCTTGCTTTTTATCTACTGTTAAATTCAAATTTATGTTATATTAAATGAAAGCAAATCACTTTATAAAACACCATTTAATCAAATTTATAAGATACCTTAACAACAGTGCTTCTTCGAATTATTTTTTTTCTTTAAGAACAAAAAAAAGGTTTTTTAAATGTGACTTACAGTGTTTTACACATTCAGTGTCATTGCGATTTGAAAGAATATTTGACAGTTAAATTGGTGTTGCCAGCCTACAAATTTAGTAGTTTTTTAAACTTTTCTTCTCAATTTTTAATATTTTCTTCTCTTAATTGACAGACTCTACGGCTGCGAAACATGGTGCCTATCCGAAAGAGATAAACGGAGACTAGAGGGTTTTGAGATGTGGTCCTATAGAAGACTATTAGGAATTTCCTGGAGAGACCACATCACAAATGAAGAGGTTCTCCAAAGAATCGAAGGAGGAAGGCACCTGCTCAGGACCTTGTCCGAAAGGCGCGCAAGATGGATCGGCCATGTAATAAGACAAGAAGGCCTCTTGCATGCCATAATGGAGGGTATGACCGAGGGGACAAACGCTAGGGAATGTCCACGCCGAGAGTACCTGGAGGACCTGCTGGTGGACGTGCGCTGCTCATCATATGCAGACTTCAAAAGCGCCGCACAAGACAGGGAAGAGTGGAAGAAACTTATAGATGAAATTGCTGCAAACCAATCCCACGATTGAAACCAGAGAGAGAGATGTTTATGCTACGCCGATCGTGTGTTGGCTGCGGCCAACCCTCCAACTCCCAATTTCTGAACTCCAAAATGGCGGACGTCGAACAGCTGATTCGGCGCTGTATCTTATCAATTGCCTACAATTGTGCAGGCGGTGCTTCGGTTTCCATAATGTTAATTTCACAATCGTCCAAACGTTTGAAGTTGGCTGCAGTGTGGGCGTAGGCCCACATGATGGTAGCATCAGAAAACATTTTTAATTTACTTAGGGGTCGTCCATTAATCACGTGATGTTTTTTAGCAACTTTTTTACCCCACCCCCCCTGGTGATATGTGGTGAGGTTTTAGACTAACCCCCTTCCCCCCCCCCCGAAATCACGTGTATTTTTTTAGTGCAAAGAATTTTGAAATTTTCAGAAAAATTTTCAAATTTTCGAAAAATAAATACACGTTTTTCCGAACCCCCCCCCCTTTCAAGCAACACGTGGTTAATGGACGACCCCTTACATCTGTGTACCAAGCGATCCACAGAAATTTAAATAAAATGACTTCAATATTATAATATTAGTATTGTAAAACTACAAAGAATTATATAAGACATTTTTACAGTTATAATTTATTATTTAATATGGATGATAATTGACAACAAATTAAATGATGTGTCTCAAACAGCGGAAGAGAAGGGAGGAAAAAAAATGTTCCAATATTTGAATAAACTTCAGCCTCACAACATACCCCAATTGGGGATGCCATAGTCTCACTGGCTCCAGACGGGAGCAGTTGAGATTCTTGTGCGGTATTCACTGTAAAAAAAAAAAAACTTTTGAATTCCTGAAGGTAGGAAGATAGTTGCCAGAAGGTAGGTAATTGCCAGTAGATAGCTATAAAACATTTTGAATATCAACCCAGACCAGAGCCAGGTCAACAGTGATACTATATTATCACTGTGCAGTTAGAAATAGTTTGTATTAGAGATAATAGTCCAATACAAACAATTTCTTTCAGCGAGAGTATTCAACCTTATGTTTAGTTTTACATTTGTATATTTTTTTAAACTTCGGCAAGTAATAAAACAAATTTGTTGCAAGCAGTTGCTCGTCAATATTATTTTCACTGTTTACGTCTGATATTGCGTCGCCCGCCATGGTTGGTGTCGCACGCAAGGCTGCAGCTATGAGCTATGCTTGATTAAGCCTGTCGCGAACACTCCTCCATATGTCAAAACTCCACATCAATCCGTCCTGTCAGACAAAAAGCGGGGGGCAAACACGTAGATTTGCACAAACATTTGCGAGCATCAAGCAAACATAACGATCAAAATGCTTGGCTCAAGCAAAAAACTACTTGTTTTTTCAAGCCGCTTGATCGTGTCGAACCCTTTTAGAATCGAAATTAGGCAAAAGGGTATCTAAGAAATAATAGGTCCTTGTTCTAATTATTCAACGTAACGAACTATTATTTAAATATTATATTATGGCGTAAATAAATAATAAGCACATGATAGGACCTCGAGAAAAATATTTATTTCCCCAAATCGAACCGAACAAATACTGCGCCATAGACAATACCAAAGTTGAAAAATAAAATCGTGCCATCGATTCTTTCAGTTTTCAGTTTTGTCGTTTTGTGGGTTTTGTGTCTGCTGTCCTCCGGCCATTTTACAAATTTTGTGGAACAACTGATTCAAGTAAGATTTATGTAAGTGAATTTGTCATATTTCGGGAGCAATTTGTTTCGTTTTACTCGTATTATTTACATATGTTTCGTTCTTTCTTTCCAAAATAAGTGTTTTCCTTAGTCCATACACATTTCTTGTTACGTAATTAATATTTTGAGATGTATGGCTGTCAACTGTAAAATTGGTTTAACTTATCATCAGCATTGGGATATTCGACACGATGAAAAATAAAGATATAATTGTTACACCGCAAAGTGCTCTTCCTTGTAGGTGTCACCATTCCTACAAACAAGAACTACTGCAGGTTTATCCAACTTCCAGCTGCGAAGGCTATGTCCAGATATGACGGAGAAGACACGGCTTGGGATGGGGGCCCTCCCGGAGCCGAGTCAGACCCTGTCCCCCGACTGTGGAGCTCTGCCGCTCCTTCCAGCAAAGGAATAGTGCAGATGGCTTATTCGTCCTGTTTGCAGCAGACTGGGCCCTCTAACGCCCCGTTTGGTTTCGCCAGGGATGATTTTCTGTATGCAACGTCTGCCAATGTTCCCGGCCAACTGACACAGCCCTTGGATAAGAAAGAAACCAGTTCTTTCCCAAGGTCAAGACGATCTCCACTCCATTCACATGGTCGCCATGATAGAAACAAGTCTTACACAAAACACAGTAAAAGCAGGTCTAGATCTCCTAAGAGACACTTCAAGAAATCAAGAAGTCGCTCTCTGTCAAAGGAAAAATCATCGAGGAGTTATAACAAACCTTCCCATTCAATCAATGAAAGCAAATCTTGCAACTATCGCAAACAAAGGAAAATTAGCTCATCGAGCTCAGGCAGCTCTGATGGATCAAAATCTCCCGGTCAGCCCGTGCCCAAAGAAAGGGTTTATAAACCCAAGGAAGATGTACCTGCCAGGAGTGACGTCAGGATGAAAGATTACGAAAACGAAAAGATGAAGTCTAAGAAGCCCTCAAGACATTCTAGGTCACCTTCACCAGGAAGTAGTAGCTCCAAGTCAAGCAGTTTTTCAGAACGACATCACAATCATCCTAAAGGGGGTCAAAGTCTTACAAATACTTCAACTTTATCAAGAAGACCAAAGAATTCTTCACCAGAACCCTCCAGATCTGGCGGCTACTATAAAGGACAGATGAAACCCAACAGACCACAAAACTTTACAACAGATTATAAAAATTCTCGAAGAGGGAATTTTTCTGGACATTCTAATCATCATCCACAGACTACAGAAGGGCAGTTTAATTATTCACAGGTTGCACAGTTATATGCAGCTCCTGCACCTTTCAGGAATGATGGAAGCTTTCTGGAAATGTTTAAAAAATTACAAGAAACACAGAAGGCTGTACTTGAAACTGCGTCTGCCACCGTACCCGAACTTGAGAAACCTGAGCTAAAGAAACCGGCTCCGCCAACGGTGGGGAAGCGCAGGGGAGGAAGAGTCCTAAAGACCGGGATGGTCAAGAAGGCTAAGAGTATCGAGGAACAAACTGTAGACAACACCCCGACCGACGCATGGTCCCTGTACTTGAAAGAAGTCAAGAAATACAAAGATTCATCTTGCGATGAGGAATGCAAGATGCGTCCCCTCTTCAAATAATAATAACACACTAGATTAACGTACATGTAATAATAAGCTTTAAGTTAATGACACCCATTTTTTCTATGGTAATTTATATTTGTGTTAAAATTGTTTGCAATTATGTGCTCAGTGGTGCCTTTCATATTAAGAATTAGATTTTCTCTTGTCCACAGCAACATGGTTTTGCCACCGAAGGAACTCAAAACTGAAAAAGATTTCTGGACAGCGCCGTTTGATCCTCGCTTCCCTAACCAGAACCAAACCAGGTAATCATCGTCATATTTTTTTCCAGTGTCGCCGTATTATCGAACAACCCACCTGATTTTTTTTATTGATATCTGATTATTTGATATACTACTTACATAATTATAATTCGATTAGAGCAGTGATCAGTAATGGCCACTTGCAGCCCGCGAGCTTATTTCCTGTAGTCCAAAAATCCCTTTCCTACTTCTCACTTGGCTAAATAAAATATTTAAAAAGTTGCAGTAAAGAATATTTAACGGTCTCTGTTAACCTGTCAAGGGCCAGGGTTTTTTACCTTACCTTTTTTAAATTACCTTAATAACAAGAATGGAGGAAGCTATTTTAAGCTTTATTTTATGTTATAAATTAATGGAATAAAATTTAAAATCGCATCCAAATTATTTGAATTAATATTCTTTTTTGAAATTCCAATCTCGCGCGCGGGCGCGTTCCTGGCCTTTGAAAGGTTAAGCGCGGGTCACATTATGCTGGTTGCCAGCTGCTGCTTACCAGCGGCTGGTAGTAGTACCAGCTAGCAGCGGCGGGCAATCTGGTCACACTACTGTTGCTGCTACTCGCGTCTCGCACTTTCCAGTTAGTCATTCACTATATGTCGTCTGTCGTTTCACGTAAAAAGCTAATTAAGCAGTTGTTGAGAGAGGGTGTCAGGGAACTTAGTTTAGAAATGCTTAACCAGCTTCACCGCAAACAGAGACATGGTGGGTCAGGCCATGGATACAAAGAAGGGAAGAATTAGGGGCATCGTCGAGACTTCTCCAAGAACTGAAAGAAGAGGATCCAGAAACACACAGAAATGTTTTAAGAATGACGGCCCCTCAATTTCAAGAATTGTTAGAATTAGTTGAACCTTTAATTAAAAAACAAGATACAGTATTCAGGTAGGCAATCCCGTGTAAAACGAGAATGTTAATGAGAATGCCATAGTTTCTCAGAGTGAGAGTAGTTGCAACTCTTGTGCGGTATTACATAAAAAATCGAGTAACTTTGAAGATATTAATTGTTATCAAGTTTAATTTTTAGAATTCCATAATATGTAAATTTATATATTCAATAATAAACATCAATTAAAAATTACAAATTATAAAATAGTCACAACTGAACAACTTCACAAAAAAACACGTGCTTTCTCGTTGCTGATAGACGCAATAGTGGTCAGACTGCGCTGCCGGCTGGTGCCAGCGGTCACGTGATTGATTATTCGCCGCTGCCTGCTACCAAAAGTTAAACATGTCCAACTTCGTCAGCCGCTGACAAATACTCGCCGGCTGGCGACGCCAGCGCCGAATTTTGTTGTCACACCAAGCTGATCGACGGCTGGCAGAAGCGGCTTCTTCAACTCGCGGCTGGCAACCAGCATAATGTGACCCGCGCTTTACTTTGCAAAAGGGTTTAGCGGAAAACTTTTTCATCTGCCAAGAATATGCTTTTTTGTTTGTTAGTTTTTTTAAAACAAATAAACATTTAATTTTATTGGAATAACTTTGAAGGTTATACCCATCAATGTAATATTAGTCATTGAAGAATTCTAAACATGAAACAGAACAAGATAGAAAAATAAAATTGGTAATGGTCGCAACTGGGAAAATAATGAGATTGACCAAAAAGATGCAAAATAATTAGGTCCCTATGGCCGAGTAGGTTAAGATGGCCTAGGTTTTTTTAACTTTTTTTGTGAAAAAGATGTACTTACATAATAAATTTAACTACGTAGTAACTAGAGTAGTGGTTCTTAACCTGGGTTTGTTCGAACCCCAGGGGTTCGGTGAGTCAGTCTCGCGGGTTCGGCGGAGGTCAAGACACCCCGACTCGTGATTCGGTTCGATTTCCAATCAAGAAGGGTTCGGTGAACGCGCATATGAAACTGGTGGGGGTCAGTATCTTCAACAAAGTT
Organism: Limnephilus marmoratus; assembly: GCA_917880885.1. NCBI lineage: Eukaryota > Metazoa > Arthropoda > Insecta > Trichoptera > Limnephilidae > Limnephilus > Limnephilus marmoratus. The sequence goes on from OU862916.1 coordinate 29,020,890, forward strand.
AAGAACCACTGAACTAGACGTATGTCCAAAACAGCATGCAATAAGGATCATTTTATAAATTCAATCAAACATTTTAAGAAATAAATAGTTTTGTTTGTTTCACCATTTCAATATCTTTATCTTCTTTCATATCTCAATGGTTTGTTTGATTCACATTGTTGGTTTCATTATCTCTTCTGTCGGAGAATACGTAGTAATTTAGTTCCACATATTAATTATCTAAGTATGTTTTGTAAATTTGTAACGGATGAGAATTTTAAACTACAAATATTACCAGATTTAATTTTTATTGACTCCATGAATTAGCACTTCTAGTTTGCAAAAAATTGTATTCTTTTTCACAAGACCAAGGCTAAATGTACTATGGCACCCGGCCGAGTTTTCAGACTCAAATAATATATTATTTTATTTGTTACTTTATTTTGCCTGATCTATTTCATAAAATCCATTGCTATGTACACATATATATCGATGGGTTCCATGCCAACTCAGAATGAAACCAACTCAGAAACACGTCAGAAAGGTCATTAAAAGCTATGAAAAAATAATTTTAAAATAGCCGGTAATCCTAACCTAACTTAACCTATTTAACCAATTTTTTTATATTTTTTATCATCACTCTTATTGACCTTTCTGAGGTGCTTCTGAGTTGGTTTCATTCTGAGTTGTCTGGTCATCATATCGATGGTCCAGTCGATTAGTCAGACATCTCCGAAAAATCGAAATTAGAGTTGAGTGTGCAGTTATATGTAAAAGTGTACCCTCTGTCTGGTACAATACTCTGATTACTTATAAACATCACTAAATCAGTTTCAATGCAGAAAAACTTGTAGTGAATTAAACAAAATTTTGATGTTTTCTGGGTCACTATGTAGTAGGATATTTCAAATTAATATACTGGACCATTATGCCTCCGGGTGTTATTTTATAGCATATTTAATATGAAAAACACCAACACATGTAAATAATATTTAATTGATGGTGAGCATTTGAAAATTGCTTTTCACATTATCTCGAAACTTGATATTTGGAGATGTCTGACTAATCAACTGGACAATTGATATATTCACGCTCGACGGTTTGGCTTGATCGAACGTGTTGACTTGAAACCATGCTCGTCTTTAAAAATAGATCAGTGAGAATAGGCCTAATCCTCTACGGAATAGAAACCCTGATTGACTTCATCTTTCATTCTGTAAATTAACCATAGATTCTCATAGAATAGGTCAGGTTGGAAAGCATTTCCATGCTGTAGCTTCAGATATAGGAATATCGACAAGATTAACTTTTGGAACGCTGTGTTCCCGGGACCTTATGCCTCTGTCGTGGGCAGAGTGTAAAAATCCCATCAATAGAATGTATTAATGTCAGATTACCATATTGACGCGCCGATGCCAGTACTAAACGGATACAATTTTTTTATATCCAATAAATACTTTCGGCGTTTGAAAAGTTAAAGATGTCTCCCATCCTGTCAAGGAATTAATAATATTCAGCCCCATTTTTACCACTGGAATGTGGGCTGTTTTCTTCAAACATGCAATGCATCATTATTGAAATTAATTAGCCACCATTGTGGTCAGACTGGGTGTACTTTGAGGACATTCAGCTTTTACTTGTGACTGAAGCTGATTTGTTGTCTCTTTTATTGCAGGTATTGCTACCAGAGCTACCTGGATTTCCACAGATGCCAGAAGGTGAAGGGACAGGACTATGAGCCCTGCCAGTGGTTCAGTCGGGTGTACCACTCCATGTGCCCCGACAACTGGACCGAGAAGTGGGACGAGCAGCGCGCCAATGGAAACTTCCCCGGCAGGATCTAAACCGGAAAACCAAAATAATAATTGTTAGTTCGCTGTTAATTATACCATCGCCTTGGTAAAATATGTTTGCAAATTAATTTATTTTATTTTCCTGTGATGATAACTTCTTCGGGGCGGCATGTTACTAGACTTGTAAATTGAAAAAATTAATAAATAATATAAAATTCATTGTGTATAATTTACTAAATCTAACTAGGAAAAGTTAAGAAACAAGAATTGTGGGTTACTTCTAGTAGGTAGTAGGTATTTTGGAAATTTGGGCCTGTAATGTTTTTTAATCAATGTTCCTTACAGAAGATATAAAGCCAATATTCTTAGGCCTCTCCAACTTCACAATGCCAAGACTGGAAAACCCTTTTATAAATTAATTAAACCATGCCAGGAATTGATTTTGTCAATGAAAGATTTTTTAAGTCAATTTTATAGATAAGATGCATAGAAAATACAAAAAATAGTTAAAAAAACATCAAGCTATTTATTCATTTTTTTATTTCTCCATGCTAAAAGCACTATGAACTCCAGATAATGATCACAATGTTTTGATGTTTGGTGAGAAGAAATACATAAGTTAAACATAATTAACCAGAATTTTTATAATATATGAAGTGAAAAAAGTGACTATTCTTGTGTAGTGATTTATTTTTATTTTGATTTGTTTACACAGTACATTATAATTCAAGTTATAAAGTATTAAATTTTTACTTGGTTATGAACCTATTACGTAAGTCCAAAGAATGTCATTTGGTAGTTTCGCCTGACATGTGAACGGGTTTTAAAATTTAATTAGTGAATGAACAAATAATAATAATAAAAAGAAAGAAAGGGGGGGAAAGAAAAGAAAGATATTGGAGATGCTTAGCTCGCTGGCAGACTTTACAACGGTTTTCTTTGGCTGGTGCTGATTTGTAAAATGTATATGGGTGGCACACCTACAACATCGGTACCGGTCTGAGACCGTCCCATCAAACTGGAAGTATATGCAGCACCGGGCCATATGTATATTGGCAGTTATATAAAAACTATTATTAATAATGCATATATGATTTAATCATCAGGAAAATCAATAACTGTTGTGTTCACAAGTTGTTGTATTTACACAATCAGGTTCTCCAACTGGTCTTAGAAGGAGATTACTTCTTTCTCGGCCCCCCTGATGCACAAACTCCGAACTAAACTAACCGCCATCTTGCGGACTTTCGGGACAGCTCTTAGCATTATAACCAACCATCAAAATAATGATAATATCTGATTATTATCTTTCTTTTGGCAACAGCTCTACTGAAAACTTCTGCGTTAAGAAAATGAAGATAATGTTAGTAGTTCTTAGTCGAAGTACGATACGGTTAAAAGGGACCGAATTAGATATAGATACCTTAGCCCAGTTGGTAGTGCTGTTGCCATGAAAACAGAAGGTCCTGGGTACGAGTCCCAGAGGTGCCAATATTTTTTTCTGATTTTTTCTGTCTTCAGATTTTTGATTGCTAATATTGTCTTCATTTAATTAAATAGATTATACTCTTTAGTAATGGAAAAGATTGAAATAATAATGTTTTCGATTATTTCAGTATTTTTTGCTGAATATAAACGGTGTATTGCCACAGTAAACAATGGATGAAATTCACTTTTTCCCGCTTTTTACGCCATAAAGCTGACAGCCCAATTTATTCCATAAATTCTTACTCGCATATTCACGGGCGAATCTGTTCGCCAAGAAGATCCGTGTAAGAATTCTGCGCATTAGATGAAAATCCTTTAGTATTTTCTTAAATTATTATGTTATTATTAATAATAATAATTGGATAATTGGTAGAGCGCTGGTTTTGTGAAAAATCACCTCAAGGGCGCTGTACCAATTTATTAAGAATTCTTAGGTTCTATCTAATTCTATTATTTACAAATGGATACAGAAACATACTTACCTGGCAGGTCACTTCCGATAAACAGACTTTAATTAGAAAGTTGTTAAAACATACCGGCTTCACTGGATAGCAGCCGAGTGCAATTTTTAACATCAACTCGACTTCTTTGGGGATGCTGTGTGGATGGTCTTTTTGAGAAGATGAGGTTGTGAACTTGGGTCTTGTAGGAGGGAGGAAAAACGAAAATCTTTGCACAGCCAAACTGTAGAAAAATGCACTTTTTTTATATCTTTACTGCACAAGAGTTCCTAACTGCTCCTGTCTGGAACTAGTGAGACTACGGCATCCCCAATTGGGGTATGTTGTGAGGCTGAAGGTAGTGGGGAGGGGAAGTAGGTGGGGAAGTACCTCGCTATTCAGATCTGGTCACCAAACACGGCTAAAATCATTTTAAGCAACTTTTAAATTCTGAATGGTGGTCTTACACCACAGAAATACTGAGAGTATCTTCCACTCTGGAACTGTGCTGCAAATATACCATATATTATTTTTTAATTAATTAATTGTAAAATACCACAAATTAATCAAATAATATTTATGTATGTGCGCAAGCCGGGTTCAAACCCGCGACCTTCGGATTGTGAGTCGAGAGTTTTGCCTCAGGATCACTCATGAGAAAAATAATGTCAACCAAGTATAACTATTGGGAGCGTGTTGGCATGTTTCCTGACTGTGCCGAATGGATAAATGAAACTAACCCGGAGCATCTTCCGTTGAAATACCGGTAGAACAAGGTCAGCATCCCCACCTGACGCTTGTGCTTTAAAGAATGCAATCTGTTTGTTAAGATGGGAATCTATCAAACGGACTCTTCATTTCTACATTGAGTCAATGGTATTTTTCAAGCATCTTGGGACTCCAGACCAGAGGTGGCTACAAACCTATATAAGTGCGTGGAAAGATATTCCAAAAATAATATTTAATGACCGACGTGTACCTGGCTTTACTGGTGCTTATAAACGGTTTGTAGTAAAGTTTTGAGGTTGTGAATTCCAGTGGACCTGAAAACTGATGAAGTTTTAAGGTGGAAATACGTAATATTATTGTTAAGGATTAAAGAAGAATTTTTTTCAGATCACTCCATGTCTTCCTCGGGCCTCCCTATTTTATTATTGTGTACCACCAAAAAACAACATTTTATCGACTCATATGTACAAGGAAAACGCGAGGAAATTACTTGTATTGGCCATAAGGAACTCCAGTTCAATTTTTTAATGAATAATGACCTTCTAACTTAAATAACCGCATATTTTTTTAAAGCCATAACATTTTCCACTGGAGTTCCTCATTGCTAGTAGGTACCTACCTAAAATTATCTACCTATTGGCAACTATCGGCTTTCAGGATTTCAAAATTTTATTCAATTATTGGAATACAGGAATAAAAGCTACGCTACATTTTTTCATTAATCCCTTCTCTTCTGCTATTTGATTCATATTCATTAAATTTGTTGTCAATTATCATCTATATTAACCACCCGATCAAAGTGTTTGGGGGGTGACACTTTGTTGGGTGTCACCCCCCAAGAGCACGGCCTGTAGCTCTATGGCTACCCGTGGAGTGCCCGAAATGGGAGAATTTGGTGTCCTCCCAGGACGGATCAATTTTTTACAGATTTGACTAGGTAGTAATGTTTTTATTTTTTATGAAGTTGAAATTTTGCATTTTGAATTTCTCAAAGGCAACTATGGGTGGAGGGGGGGGGGGGGGGGGGGGGGGACACCACGTTATCCGCCCCGGGTGCCACCTATGCTAGCTACGCCACTGATGAGAGTACCTGACTTAATAATAAATAATTTAAATATACAATAAATCAACATACACAACAATGGTGACCAACTGACTTGATTATTTTTTACTATTGTGCTGTCTCTTATTACGCGGATGGAGCAAATTCTGCGGCCACTCGAGCAAGAGCTGACCACTATGCGCCAAGAAATATCGGCGCTGCACTCCTTGGACCGATCTAGGAGTACCAGTCCATATCAGAAGAAAAATCACTCCCACTGCCGGTCTAGGGGGCCACAACCTCAAGGTACATGCTGGTTCCATTGGAAGTTCGGCACCAAATCACGATCTTGCAACTAATCCTGTAACTTTACGAGATGGCCAGATCGATCCTCAATGTTCCCTATTGAGGATCAATAGGCAGAAACGGTGGCGCGCACATTCTACCTTTGGTCCACCAGATTTGGTACTCAGCTACGTATCATGACTGATCAAGGCAGACGGGTTGAGTCGAGGCTGTTGAATTGCCGGTATGACTCAGATCCACACCACTGCGTTCCACCCTACAGCGAATGGCATGGTGGAGAAGCTACACCACGAGCTCACGGCAATGATCAAATAACACCAAAGTACCACAGCTTCCCACAGTCTTAAAATGGGAATCAGGGCAGTCTGGAGAGACAACCTCATTACCACTTCAGAAGAACTTATGTATGGCAAGCCGCTCCGCCTGCCAGGGGAATTCCTCACTTCACAACAACCAACAACCGAAGACGACACTGCCAACTTCCTCAAAAAACTGCGGCAACACATTAACGAGCTACGACCTGTTGAAGGCACCCGCCATGTTGTAAGATGACAGGGGAGAACGCACGAGGGGATGCGGAACAGAGATGAACGGGAAAGGAAACGCAGGGAGAATCAAATTATTTATTTAAGAGGCTGTGCAACGCTTGCCGGGAATTCGCTAGTTAAATAATAACTGTAAATATACAATAAATCATCTTACACAACAGATTTACCAAAAAATAATATTATTCGTCAAACTACGTCACAAGCTTGTGAGCGGCTCGATGAGTTTTTTTTCTGGTGAGCCCATTGTCCATATTTGCTAATATAATTTATCTATTCCATGTAAAAAACTGAAAATGTAAGTAATTTTAAAAAAATCTGAAAATGTAAGTAATTTAAAAAAACTGATAATGTAACTAATTTTAAAAAAACTGAAAATGTAAATAATTTTTTAAATGTGTAAAAATGGCCAAGATCACCCTTAATGGGTGAAAGCCAAATAATTAAAAAAAAAAAAACCTTAGCCATAGACAATCAATAAAAATCATAAACAAAAATAACACGTTCATATAGCCGGTTCACACGATTCAATTTTAGTTGATCAACTCGACACTTGAAAGCATATTGACAGGTCTGGTGTGAACCTTCTTTCAACAAAGTTGAACAAGTTTTTTGTTGACCAACTAAAGTTGATAGCCCGTCTACTTTTGACGTTCGAGTATGACCGCGCCATCTTGGTTACCATAGTTACTCGCGGGCACAAGTAGACGTCAAACATTTATGTCAATATTCTTATACATTCCTAGTTTCTACCGTCATGGAATCCGTTTCAACGAAAAAATATCTGAAATGGTCGGATGATTTGATGTTCGGATTTATGCATCCCTGTCTTTGGGATCAAAAGCAAGAAGTGTACAAAAATAGAAATGCCCGTGATACTGCAATAAATAATATGTGTTTCATTTACACTACCTACCCAATATATTATGATAATGACAGAAAATAGCGGTAAATATTCTGAGACATGCGTCACCATTAATACGCATAAATTAAAAGAAAAAACAATTTGTACAAATCTAATAACTACCTATGTCAAACTTTGACGTTTGGCGTTGTCGTTTTTAGGTTATGGTAAAGCTAACTTTAACGAAATATGCATTATTTCCTTGTTTCTCCGGTTACTGTAGTTAGTAGTAATTATTATTAATTTAAACATATCTGAAAAATTTTATCGCCAATTTTGGAAAGCAGCTCATCAAATTGTTTTTCTGTCATCCTCAAGTGATTTCTATATCCTCCGGAGTCTTCTAGGGCCATCTCTTTCAAAATTGTGTTGAATGCGCCTAATTCACTCCTTCTCATGATCCATTTTCTCGCCCAAATACGACGTTTTTCATGCTTTTCCATAATCTCGAGCTCGTCTCGCAGAACATCGGAAGTTAGAGAGACGCACGCACTGACAATTTCAGTTGACGCCATCTTGAATGTCAAATTCGGTTCTACTTAAATTGAAACGTGTGAACATAATCTTGTTCAACTTTTTACGTTTAATAAAAGTGGATCAACAAAAATCGAAACGTCTGAACGCGCCCATAGAGACTTGGAGATGACATATCCATAGATATATACATAGATGTATATATATATATACATCTATGAATATAACCCTCATATTTCCTCTTCATGGGGTTAGTATATTTATGCTCTTCATTCTCTTCTACTTTTTATCTCTGGCTGCTTTAGAAACGCGTCTTTTGTCAAGCCGGTGTGCATTTTCGTATTTTTGACTTTTTAACTAGGTATCCAAATCTAAACAAGTAAGGATTTTAACAAAAGGCATTATTTTATTATTATATATAAATGGTATTGGTACAATTTGGACAGAATTTTTGTTTCCATTTACAATATAAACCATCGTTTGGGCATTTATCGCCATGTCTCTTTTATCAGAATTATTCTTTTGGGTGTACACAAACAAAATGGATTATTTAAACTCGTGTGCAATTATGGTTCCATACTTTAGAAAATTAAATAATCTTTATATGCTCGCCTTAAAATTTTGCTTTTGAGGTTAAATTCGTTATGTTACAAATTGTGTTTTATGTTAAAAGTTGCTGTTACAGGCTTATAAGCAGAATATAATATATTACCCATGTTAAAGACAATTATTGGGGTATATTTAAATTTTTACAAATCTAATATGTCAACTTTTCTTTACAGAATGGATATTCGACCAAATCACACGATATACATCAACAATTTGAACGAAAAGATTAAAAAAGAGGAACTGAAGAAATCCTTATATGCCATATTTTCCCAGTTTGGTCAGATATTAGAAATAGTTGCATTGAAAACATTTAAAATGAGAGGTCAGGCGTTTGTGATATTCAAGGAAATCTCCAGTGCAACCATTGCCCTGAGAAGTATGCAAGGTTTCCCCTTCTACGATAAACCCATGGTAAGTATTTGATTAATAAAATCTTAAAATCTCGCACCACTGTACTGTACAGATACACACTTTCCACAGTACGGCAAATCTGGCAATGCATATAAAGGCCACTGACTTATTATGTAAAAATTAGGTTAAAATTCAATTACGACTTAAGAGCCCGTTTAGATTGAGCACATAAATATAAAAGATCATAGCACGCCAAATATCGCTCTCCATACGATCCCTTCAGACCGTTCACACCTAAGCGCTTTATGCGCACATCAACCATAGACAATGCACATCTTTCGCCGTAACCGCTTGTGAGGCGATATGCCAACAGTTAAGCGCCCCCCACTCCGACGAAAACAGGAGAGAGGGTCATTTTAATTACGGAGCTGCCTAGACCGTTGGATGACAGATGTCAAGTTGATAGATTCAGTACAACAAATGCGCACTCCGTGGCCGCTCGCTAATTCATCTGACCCCCTCTCCTACCACAGGAAGAAATATTTGAACTGCGTCGTGTGAACGGCACGAAACATAAGCGCTCGCGGTTCAACAGATACCTGCTCGCGGTTATATTCGATGTCTGAACGTAGCTTAAGTTATTTGTACACGGAGATACTTACAAGTAGTGTTGAGTACCTCATACAAGAGGCCAGTGGCGTAGCGTGGGGGGGCAGCCCGCCCCGGGCGGCACTTTTAAGGGGGGCGGAAAATTTTCATAATAAATAATAGTATTGTCTTGGAAAAATTAAAACAATTTCAAATCATTATTTTAAAATGTTCAACGATACTGTCGTATACGAATCCAACTCTTTTTTTATTATTTATTAAAAATATCAATAATTATATTTTTTTAAGCTGCAAATTTCGCAATTCGTAGGAAAACCGTGCGCGTATTATGAGAGTAATACTAATTAAAGCTAAAAGATTCTCTCTTAATTAAAACCAGAATTGTGTTCAGAATGTATTAACGAATGAATTTCAGTTTTGTATTCATCTGTTGATACATTTAAAAAGAGACCATTATTTTATTCGAAGTGCAGTTATAAAATTCTAGTTGCAGACTATGTATGTGCTGCCAGAATCAAAGAGAAACCATTATCATGTTCTGAGTGTACTTTTAATTCGCCGCTTACAGACCTTATTCAAATCAATTTTGTGTTGAGAATGTAAATTTTCAGTTGTGGATTCATCTGTTGACATATTTCAAAGGAAAACGACATCTTATTTGAGGTTCAGTTATAATATTCTATTTGCAGACTATGTATGTGCTGCCAGAATCAAAGAAAAATCATTTTCATGTTCTGAGTGTAGTTTTAATTCGCCAGGTACAGATTTGCTTTAAACCAGTACAGAATGTAAAATTCCGGTTGGATTCATTCATCTGCTGATACTTTTCGAAGGAAAACATTCTGTTATTTGATGTGCAGTTATAAAATTCTAGTTGCAGACTGTTTATTTAATGCCAGAATCAAAGAAAAACCATTTTCATGTTCTGAGTGTAGTTTTAATTCACCGCATACAAACTGGTTTTGTGTTCAGAATTGTACGATAAATTAAATAACGTGTTGCAGATTCATCGTGCATCGAGTGAAGTTTTACATTTGAGTTACATAATGCTGCAAAATTCTGAGAAATTGATTGTTGCGTGTGTAACTATTATTTAAGAATTCTCATCAAATGTGATTATTAAAAAATCCGGCTCGTATATATGTAAAAATGTCGTAATAAAAAATTGGATTTCCGAATGCAACCCCCCCCCCCCCCGCCGCTTGAAGTACCCAAATAAGGGGGCGGCGATATCCACTACATACAGATTTAATTAAAACCAGTTTTGTGTTTAGAATGTAAGCGCCGGCAGAATCAAAGAAAAATCCTTTTCATGTTCTGAGTGTAGTTTCAATTCACCGCGTACAGATTTAATTAAAACCAGTTTTGTGTTCAGAATGTACGTGCCGCTAGAATCAAAGAAAAACCATTTTTTTGTTCCGAGTGTAGTTTTGATACACCGCATATTTAGTTTAATTTAAACCAGTTTTGTGTTATCAATGTCCGAGTGAAGCTTTGCATTTGAGTTGCATTCCATACATATGCGTGATGAAGATTCGAAATTCTATTACAGGCATACCATACTTGATTTCTGAGAGCAGTTACGTATAAATTTGTAAGCGAATTCATAAGCTTGATTTTTTGGAACATGGGATTATAAAAATCGGCATACAAAAATAGGATATCTACCCCCTTCCCCAGCCCCTACCTGTAGAAGTAAGGGAGGGGGGGGGGGGGGGTGGCAAAATTTTCCTCCGCCCCGGGCGACCGAAACCCACGCTACGCCTAGAGGCACCTCAAATGTCCCATACAAACGCGTAAAATGTACCCCCACCTCACAAAATGTAGTTGTACCAACTCTTTTTCTTTGTATTACTACAAATGTCATGTCACGTTGTCGCATATGGGACAAATATGAAGGGGGGACAAATATGAGGTGTGAGGTGGTTGGTGTATTGGACTACATGTCATGTCACGTATCGTATGGGACAAATGTATGAGGTGGTGAGGCGTGAGGTGGTTGATGTATTAAACTACATGTCATGTCACGCAGCATACGGGACAAATGTATGAGGTGGTGAGGCGTGAGGTGTTTGTATATTGTATGACATTTTTGTATTAGAACCGTGAGGTGGTGTTGGAGTAAGCCATTCATATATTGTGAATACCGCACAAGTGTCCCAACGGCTCCGAAAAAAAAAAAATTATTCTAAATTATTGTTAAGTAGATACCGCACAAGAGTACCAACTGCTCAAAAAAAAAAAGTTTTATTAAAATAATTTTTTAGGTTTTTTTAATTTTTTTATTTAATATAGATATATAGTACAGTGGTTTTACATAAATTACATATCGGTACACAAATTATTTAAAATTGCAATCTCACCAAAGAAGAAACTAGTTCTTGTGCTTGATGAGCTAGTTACATTAATTATAACAGAAATAGAATAACATTATGCAATAGGTAAGTATATAATGGGAACAATTGAAACTTCTGGATTATCTATAAGTGTAGGTGTACATACATGGGATACGGTTACATACTAAAATATTGTGTACTTAAGAGAAATTCGAAAAATCTAAATAAAAGAGATTTGAATATAGATTGATAATACATAGAAGGAAAGAGAAAAACAGGTAATTATTAAGTTAATTATTCCTGATGAAGTGTAGCTTAAGTTTGAGTTTCAGTTTATTGATGTCTTTGGTTTTTTTTATTTCAATGGGAAGGTTGTTGAAAAACTTTATTCCTAAATAGATATAATTGTTTTGCATTAGTTTGGTATTAAATTTTGGTATTTTGAAGTTGTCTTGATATCTTTTTGATTGATGGGTTTCAAATTTTTTGATGATATTATCTTTGTAAATTTGGATAATTGCATTTTTCTTGAAGATATTCTCTACTCGAAGCACCGTGAAATCGGCGAAAAGGTGAGGTAATTGTTCGGAACAAACGTCAACGGTTAATACGCACTTTTTTTTTAATAAAATCTTTAGATTCTTCTTAACCCAACATTTGCCGTTCGTGCACCGGTGTGTCATGAGATTTTACACGCGATTTTGACCCTTATGTATAAAGAAAGTGTATGAAGAACACGGTCAGAATCGCTTGCTCTATTATCGCCCTTTACCATAGCGAAACCTGCAATGCGCCTAGTCGCTCCAAATAATTTATATTAATAATTTACCGGAGCGCGGGGATGTGCGCAGTTCTTGCGCATGCGCGGGAAAAATTCCTTTATCTTCTATATCCTTAAGTTCCAACTGCTCAAAAAAAAAAAAATTTTATCTAAATATTTTTTATTGTAAATTATGTATTGTTAAGTGATCCGGAGAGAGTGGTTGAGGGAGTCCCTTTGACTTCTCAGGCCTTACGCCTTGCACCACTGGAGGGATGGATCCTCAAAGATGACAAAGGGTCTGAGGGGAATTATTTTCCTCATGGCCCCCTGTGTGGGTGGTGGGTGCCCACCCCCCCCCCCCCCCTCCGTAAGCGAAAATATTTTGTAACACCTCACCTCAAATGGGGTGACACCTCAACACCTCATTTCGATATTTGAGTGCCTCATACAAACTCATTCTGATATTGTGTCCTACCCAACACTACTTACAAGCGACTCGAGTTTCATGTGCATAGCGAGTAATAATAGTTTATTCCAGAATATATGCAGGGGCAGCGCAATACATTCCATATTTCGAAATAACAAAAAGAAATTGGACATTTAATAAGAAAAAGTAAATAACAATTCATACATAAAATAAAAGCATGAAAAGTGAAACGAAAAAAAAAAAATTAAACAAAAATACGAGCAGCAGTTTACGGAGGACATTTTACCCTCACCAAAGGGCCATCAGCGGGGCATCCATCCAGGCAATCATGGCAGTGATGATTGTATTCTTCGATTGACGTAGTCTGCACCGTAAGCTTCCCATGCGGTGATTTTCTTTAGTTTGCTAAGTGACAGTGCTAGAAGAACCATATCATTTGCGTAATTAATAGTGTTTGATGTCAGTTCCACGGTTCTATATACAACGTGTCCGGAAACTCGTAGTACAAGCGGGAAACTGGTGAATCTACATCACGTAGAGAACCCAAAAAAATTTTTTTTTTCGATCTCAGCATTTCGATTTTAATATTATTTTTTTTCTATTTTTCCATTTTTTCGGCAACTAAAGGGTTAAAAAAACTTTTGAGCCCGGTTTACCCTTCGATGCATTTTATAAGACATTACATAGCTGAAATGAACCACCTAGTGAACAATTTTTTCAAATTTAACCAAAAAAAATCCAACTTCGGACCCGATTAACTCGAAAACGAAAGCTCAAATCAAAAAAAGTTATACCACAAAATCAACTCCAAATATGATGTGGAGTCTCCAGCTTCCCGCTTGTACTACGAGTTTCCGGACACCTTGTATAATATATAAATAGATATATAAATAGAATGCATTATTCTAGCACATCCAATACTGTAAGACCGACTCAGACGTCATCGCCAGAAGCAAGGGCACCTTCCAGGAGCGTCCTAAGAAGTTGAAGCTGCCCAAGGTTCCCAATGAGGATGGGGCCACCAAGAAGAAGAAGTCCAAGGAGAACCGGCAGAATGCCGCCCAGGTGACCCCCAACAACCTGCCCGTTGGAGCCACAGTTCCCCCGTTGGCCACCTTCGGGCTGAGTGGGCCCCCGGCGGAGCAGCCGCCTAACCAGATCCTGTTCCTCACCAACCTGCCTGATGAGACGTCAGAGATGATGTTGTCTATGTTGTTCAATCAGTAAGTATCTGACTTAAAATACACATGTAAAACTACGTCAAACTCACAACTTCTTAATACACATTTTATTTTTAACCAGATCGCAAGCCAAAGAAAGTGCGCTTTCGCACACCTCTTGCCATGCGCAGAAAGGGCATGATTTATTAGTAGTTCATTTTGACATAATATATTATTTTACAATACACATACCGTAGGCATAATTTTGTGATACGTCTCTGTCTCATAGGTTGAGACGCATGGGGCATGTATTTCGCCGTCAACCATGGGCGTAGGCACGGTGGGGCAAGGTGGGGTGTTTGCCCTGGCCGATGCATGACCTCTGGGAATGACAACCGAGTTGCGTTTTCAAATTTACAACACTTCTTAGGATGGTTTTTCCTTCTTCCATTCGTTTTCTTTGTTTTCATAGAGCCTAAAGCATTAATATGTTGTAGAAGTCTACTTTTTTCGATACCTTCTCTAGATTTTTATTTTTTGCTCCACCCTAAATCGAAACCTGGCTAGGCCCATGCCGTGAACTATGTTGGGACAGCAAAACAAAAAGAAACAAGTAGTTTGTTTAAAAACCACTTTATTTTTATTTATATTCGTCGACCGGTTTCGGTTGAACTCAACCTTCTTCAGGACAATTAACATATGAACTGGAAACAGGACAATAAACATAGTTTATATATTTGTTGTCCTGAATAAGGTTGAGTTCAACCGAAACCGGTCGACGAATATAAATAAAAATAAAGTGGTTTTTAAACAAAGTACTTATTTCATTCCATATAATGTCAAGCCACAAAGTGTTTGCTTTCTACGATAAAACAAAAAGAGTTTCAAACTTTTATAAGTTTGTTACATTTGGTACATCAAAAGACGACTAGGCTCACTATTACCATAATTCATTTGGACATAAACCAATAATGTATAATCAATGATAAAACATTATTCTTTTTTTTTATGTGATTACCACATAAAAGTCGCAACTGCTCTCTGATAAGCGAAGCTAGTGAGACTATGGCATCCCCATCCGGGGTATGTTGTGGGACTGAAGGTAATGGGGAGTTGAAGGAAATGCGGCGAAGACGTATTTGGTTATTCAGATCTGGTCACCAAAGCCATTTCAAGTAACTTTTCGATTCTGATTGGTTCTTTCACCGGGGGTGAGGGCGATACTGAAAGTATCTACCACACTGAAATGCTCTGCATATATACTACACATTATTTTAAATGAATAAATTGTGATATAACACAATGTAATTAAATAAAATTTATTTATAATTACCGGGACTTGAACCTGCAACATTCGGATTCGGATGCCTTACCCATTGATGTAATAAGTATTTTGATGCTGTTTTTTTGATTTTAGATTGTTACAAACTTTACTAATACCTATGTTCCTACCTGTTACTTTAATTTTTAATCACCGTGTAAAATAATAACAATATACTTAAACTATTTTAATCTTTAGGTTCCCCGGATTCAAAGAGGTCCGACTGGTGCCCAACCGACACGACATTGCATTTGTGGAGTTTGCCAACGAAGTGCAGTCCGCCGCCGCTAAGGAGGCTCTTCAGGGCTTCAAGATCACCCCCACGCATGCCATGAAGATCTCCTTCGCCAAGAAGTGAACCATGAGCCTAGTTTATATTGTGAAAGTGCTAAAAACATTAAAAACTTTTGGGAGTATATTCTCACCGATGTGTATCAGACAGAAACAAGCCAAATTATCATTGTTTTTCTAAATAACTTATGTTTATTGAAATCAACTCAGATGAAATACATATTATAATATATACACATTGTTGTATTAACATTACAAAATAAAATACTTCACAAATAAAAAGTTCTCTTGACATTGCACTAGGTCCAAGTAGAGCTTTACTAGTTTGTATGTATTTATTATAAAAGATTTGTTTCTATTCGTAAAAATGATCTTTTAAACATTCAATATTAATTTTTGGGGATCGCTGGCAACGGTTAATATGCACTTTTTTTTTTAAATACCTTTTGATTCAACTTAATTACAGTAAAAGGCAACTATTTGCATTGGGGGAAGTGGAAAATATTTCATTCTAAATTTCATTACGTAAAATTAAAATTAGCTTTCGTCTTGTGAGATTGTACGCCAGAATCACAAACCATGTTACACAAACCTAGCGTAGCCGCTAAACTACTTTAAAACTGGGATGTTTTTCTTGCCTTGACGCAAGTAGGCGTTATAAAGGGGCACTTTCTTTTGTATCACAAACCATGTTACACAAAAATATTTTCCACTTCCCCAATGCAAATAGTTGTCTTTTAACCGCTCATTTGCCGTTCGTGCACCGGTGTGTTTGAGATTTTACACGCGATTTTGACCCTTATGTATAAAGAAAGTGTATGAAGAACACGGTCAGAATCGCTTGCTCTATTATCGCCCTTTACCATAGAGAAAACCGCAATGCGCCTGGTCACTCCAAATAATTTATATTAATAATTTACCGGAGCGCGGGAATGTGCACAGTTCTTGCGCATGCGCGGGAAAAATTCCTTCATCTACGATTTTGACCCTTCTATGTACAAAATTTGTGAAGGACAGTGTTAAGAATCGCTGGACACGAAATGTCATTGGGTGTCATGGCTGCCGCTTTTTGCGAACGCTAATTGGTGGTGCTTTTTGCTGGCCTACCCTGGCAAACAACAGGTTAATGTAATTAAGGTGAATCATAAGATTTTTTAAAAAAAAAGTGCGTATTAACCGTTGCCAGCGATTCCCAAAATTTACCCATTCAATAAAATTTTACACCTATGTTTACTACGAATAATAAATATTTTGGTAAATGGAAAATTCAGATCAACATAAGTAAGCCGTAAAATAATGATCTTTAGAAAGGATTACAAAAGTTTATCATCGTATAATTATTATAAATTATAAAGTCTAGTTCATTATTCTACACTTAGAAAGTGTTCAATGAATTAATTTATTAGAATGAGAGTTTACGCTCTTTGAATTCAAATAATATTTGATATGTTTAGATTACTTAACATACAAGACTAGCAAATACATACATACGTACATCCTCTTGCCTCTCAAAAATCATGTCCTCCTTGTCAGGTATTCAATTTTTGTGGAATGTAAGAAATGTCAATTTTTGTCACTTCTATTTATTTCATATGCGATTAAACATAGGGCAACGAACGCTTTCTGTCCAACTGCTGTCTTCCCAATTCTTTCGGCACTCAGATCAATTCTAGGTCCACGTTCATAATCTCGATTGTATGCAAGGAAAATTTTTTAATTGTTGAAATATTAATATTAATTACTCTTGTTTCAAATTCATTGAAATCCAAAAAAAAAAAAATTTTCATTCTTTACCCAGACTTTCTCACATTGAATGGAGATGAGAGAATGGAAACCAGCTTTTTAACAATAAAAAACATTCTCAGAAAAGAGCATTATGGTCATAAAAGTTATAAAAATATTACAATATGGTCAAGATTCCAAAAAAAAGGAAAACGATATGTAGATAAACGAATAGGTTTTGACATGGCGAAAGAAAAATGGAAAAGACAATCCTAAACCAGATACTGTGCAAAAAACACTGATACACATCAATTTACGAAAATAGTGGACTCTAAATTCTACAGGGTCTATTACACATAATACATTTCAGTAGACAGTGAACACACCCTGCCGAAAGCTTTGTTCAAAACACCGAGTCAGTGTCTCCATCGTTGTGGGAGATGTTTACAGATCCAAACTGCTGCTGCCTGTGGAGTATTCCTAGACATTGGAGTAGGCACTGCATACTTGCTGCGGATGTAGCCTAAAAGGAAAAAATAATTTTAAGTATGGCAGCGTTGTTCAGGTAAATCGTTAAGCAGGGAACAAAAATATTTAAGTACACATTTAGTGAATGATTAGGTCGGGGATACAATCTGTTTTTTTTTCCGTGGCTGATTGAAAACAAAATTGTGGCCCGGCTACCCAATGACGTTACATACTATTAGACGAGGGGTAGAAATCTCAAAGTGGGAAGACAAGAACAAGACAATTGTACCGATCCCGATATCTAGTACTTTAGTACTAAACTGCTACGCGTCGAGAAAGGTTGCGTCTTACCAGTAAGTAAATTGCATTTTAAAAAGTGTCAAAATGCCCTCCTGTGTGATGAGAAAATGTTTCAATTACACGGCAAATAATATATTTCATTTGTAAGTACACGCAAATTACTTAATATTATCGATTATTATAAATATTACAATTAATTTTCATGTTTCCCGCTCGCGGTTTTAAACGTCATTAGAGAAAATTCAAGTCCTACTAAAGTAAAGGGTCTGGACGCGCAGCCGCCTTGGCAACAGCCAAATTTCTGTTGCTAAGTAAACTTCACTGTTTTAAAGTAGACTAATCAGCCTAAACACTGTTTATTTGTTTGCTTGCGGTAAAACAACACATAAATCAGTAGTTCTAACAAGTATTGATGACAATCGCCACCATTTGAAAACTTTCGTTGCCCTATTGTATTTATTGTATAGCTCGACATATCAAACTCCGACAGGCAGCCGGACCTTTTATTCTAGTGGGCCTCAAGAAAAGGAGACAGCGAACGTTCCATCAAAAAATGACAAGCAGTACGCAGCCCGCTCATGTATCCATGTCATTCATACACACACATTATTTGATTGTCTATCTTTATCACACAGGAATAAACTTTTGAATTAAGAAATTATACTGAAAATCGCTGAAAACAAAAGAGTGTTCCTTACTTTCCACATTATATTGTGAGTATATGAGACTATGGCGAGTCTATTTATTTAAATAACGTCATTGTGGCTACCCCAATGTTTTGGTTTTTGTCAAATGTTTTGCAATTTTTCAATTTGGGAGGCGGGAATGGGTACTGCCGCCCCGGGAACCTTTATTGGATAACCAACACCTCTGCCATAGGTCACCCCAAGTGGTTCGCTACGTTTGGTAATTTAGCAGGGGTGCCCGGGTTCATGGGGTGAGGTTTGTCTAGGTCTTAGAGGCGGATGACCAGGACATACTGAACCCCAGATTCCTACCCACCCCTTAAACCCTTTTCCTTCCCAGAACTCTTCTCTCCTTCCTTTCCTTAAAAAAACCCTCCACACAGCATCCTCAAAGATGACATAGGCCCTGAGGGAAATTATTTTCCTCAGGGCCTCCTGTGTGAAAAAAAAAAAAAAAAACATTTTATTGCAGGAGATCCTTGCTTTTGTAATGGCAAGTGGTATACTGGATGAATAAAAAGATAATGATTATTTCATTAATTAACCTACTGCTACCTAATATGCCATAGGGTTTCAATTGCGTGAATTGATATTGCCGTGTAATTTAATATTTTGACCTAGATTTTGAAAAATTTGTGACAGTTAAACTAAACACAGTCTTTGGTCATAAATAGTAGGCAGCCTCTAGGGAAGACATATCTTAATTTTTAAACACACAAAAAACGGTACCTATTAAATACTTATTTTCCCAGAGGTGCTATATCTTTTTCCGATTTTTCTGTCTCCAGATTTTCAATTGAGTTTCGCTAATATTGTCTTCATTTTATTAAATACTAGCTGGGTTACCCGGCTTCGCTCAGGACAACATTCGAGAGTGTTCTCGAACATTTCACAATTTTCCAGAAGGTTCCGGGATGTTCTGGAACGTTGTGGAATGCTCTCAAATACTCTGACTGGGGTGTCCGACATCGCTCATGTAGTTGATGTGAGATTGAATTGACGTTCGAATCCACGACGGATCTTGCTTTATATACCCATATGGGTAGCCCCGTACTAAAAAGACTTCAAATGTTCCAGAATAATGTTCCAGATCATTCCACAACATTCAGGAGTGTTCTGGAATGTTCCACAATGATCGAGGATGTTCCGGTATGTTCCCGAACGTTACATCCTATACCCGAACATTCCACAACATTCCAGAATGTTCCGGGATGTTCTGGAATGTGGTGGAATGCTCAAGAATACTCTGGAATGTTTTGAACTGTTCTAGAAATTTTAAGGGGGTGAAACTTCCAGCCCTTATATCTTTAAAAGCACGCCCTTCAGGTAAAAACGGGAAATTTCTTCATAGATGGGAAGGGCTACCACACAATATAACTCACGGTATCGTATCGGGACTCGTCTTTGAGTTTTATCGGCATGCACATTGTACATTTTTTTAGTAATGTATATTGAAGATTAAGATAATCCAAACATCTAGAACTTTCCAGAGCCTTTCAGACTCACCGACACTCTCCACCACTAATTTCCAAAATTTTGTAGAACTTTCTCCTTCCATAACATCCTAGAGCATACAGGTAACCTTCCAGATCTGTCTAAAACCTTTTAGACTCACCGACGCACTCCACCGCTCTTTCCAGAACTTTCTACAGCTTTATCGAACCTTATAGAACTTTCCGGAATCATCTAAACTCCCGACGTACTTTCTTTCTAGAGCTTAATCAAGCCTTCTAGAACTTTTCGGAACCTTCCAGACTCACCGACATACATCCGCCACTCCTTCCAGAACTTTTTACAGCTTTATCGAACCTTATAGAACTTTTCGGAACCTTCTAGACTCACCTACGTACTCGCCACTCCTTCCAGAATTTTATACTGCTTTATTGAACCTTCTGGACTCACCGACATACTCTGCCACTTCTTCCAGAATTTTCTACAGATTTATCGAACCTTCTTAAACTTTTCGGAACCTTCTAGACTCACCGACATACTCCGCCACTCCTTTCAGAACCTTTTAGACTCGCCGACATACTCCGTCACTCCCTCACGAACTTTGTTCAGATTTATCGAATCTTATAGAACTTTACGGAACCTTCTAGACTCACCTACGTACTCCGCCACTGCTTCCAGAATTTTATACTACTTTATCGAACCATCTAGACCTTTTCGGAACCTTCTAGACTTACGGACGTACTCCGTCACTACATCCAGAACTTTCTACAGCTTTATCGAACCTTATAGAACTTTCCGGAACCTTCTAGACTCGCTGACGTACTCCTCCACTCCTTTCAGAACTTTCTACAGCTTTATCGAACCTTCTATAACTTTTCGGAACGTTCTAGACTCACCGACATACTTCGCCATTCCTTCCAGAATTTTCTACAACTTTATCGAACCTTCTAGACCTTTTCGGAACCTTCTAGACTCACCTATATACTTCTCCACTCCTTCCAGAACTTTGTACAGCTTTATCGATCCTTATAGAATTTTCCGGAACCTTCTAGACCCGCTGACATACTCATCCACTCCTTCCAGAACTATCTACAGCTTCATCGAATCTTATAGAACTTTCCGGAACCTTCTAGACTCACCTACGTACCCCGCCACTCTTTTCGGAACCTTCTAGACTCACCGACATACTCCGCCATTCCTTCCAGAATTTTATACACCTTTATCGAACCTTCTAGACCTTTTCGGAACCTTCTAGACTCACCGACATACTCCGCCACTCCTTCTAGAACTATCTACAGCCCTATCGAACCTTCTAGAACTTCCTACAGCTTTATCGAACCTTCTAGACTCACCGACATACTCCGCCATTCCTTCCAGAATTTTCTACAACTTTATAGAATCTTCTAGACCTTTTCGGAACCTTCTAGACTCGTCGACCTACTCCGCCATACCTTACAGAACATTTTACAGCTTTACCGATCCTTCTAGAAGTTTCCGGAACCTTCTAGACTCACCGACATACTCCGCTACTCCCTCCATAACTTTCTTCAGCATTATCGAACCTTCTAGAAGTTTCCAGAACATTCTAGACTCACCGACATACTCCACCACTCCTTTCAGAACTTTGTACAGCCCTATCGAACCTTCTAGAACTTCCTACAGCTTTATGGAACCTTCTAGAATTTTTTGGGACCTTCTAGACACACCGACACACTCCTCCACTCCTTTCAGATCTTTCTACTGCTTTATCGAACCTTCTTGAACTTTCCGGAACCTTCTAGACTCGCTGACATACTCCTCCACTGCTTCCAGAATAATCTAGAGTTTTATCGAATTTTCTAGAAGTTTCCGGAATCTTCTAGACTCTTTTTGAATTTTCCAGAGTCTTCCTAGAACTTTCAGCCCTTATATCTTCAAAAGCAAGCCCTTTAGGTAAAAACGAATACCCTTATTCCCTAGGGGGGATAGAGATCTACCATACCATATAACTCTCTTGATTGTACCGGCACTCGTTTCTGAGTTTTTGCGTCCCGCACGTTTTTTTGGACTTTCTTTTATAATATATATTGATTACAATATGAGGTTTTTAAGTTAAAAATAAAAATAAATATTTTTTGTATGAATACCACACAAGAGACCCAATTGCTCCCAACAGCTGTATAAATTTGAATTTGGAATTCCTAACCAAAGAGAAGATATTTGAGATCAAAGTTGCCAGTACGGTAGAAGATTAAATAAAATCACGAAAACCCTTCCATTTGCTCTTATATTTAAATTATTATTTCTAGGTTCAAATGTTGAAGCGAGATAGTATTTATATATATTCCGATAATCTTGAAATACGTACATATAAAAATATATTTTATTTAATTTATTGGGGGGCTAGAATTCCAATAATCCATGCGCTTGATAGCTGCAAGACGAGTGGTTATCTGGCCTCCTACATAGTTAAGTAAATTGAAATACGTACATATAAAAAGATATTTTATTTAATTTATTGGGGGGCTGGAATTCCAATAATCCATGCGCTTGATAGCTGCAAGATGAGTGGCCTCCTACATAGTTAAGTAAATTCTAAAGTAAAATCCATGCTAATTTGTACAGCGCTCTTGAGGCGATTTTTCGCAAAAAAAGCGCTATATAAGTTGTCCAAATTTATTATTATTATTATAAAGTATTGTTTTTATAGTAAAGCGGCCTACACACGATACTGCAAGCAGTGACTGTAGGCAGTGACTGCAGAGAGTGTCTCGTTTGTTAAAGGGCCGCTAGAACGAGACAGCGCTAGTTCGCTCAAAACCACGCTCTCTGCAGCCACTGCCTGCAGTCACTGCATGCAGTGTCGTGTGTAGGCCGCATAAAAAAGTAGACAATAAGTGTATTTTCTCTTCCGTATGTTTTGTATTGAAGAGAAAGAGACGAAAATAATATTATTATCACGTTTTATAATATTCTAAAAAATGGTATCATATTTCATGTAAAGCGGCCTACACACGACACTGCAAGCAGTGACTGCAGGCAGTGACTGCAGAGAACGTGGGTTTGAGTGAACTAGCGCTGTCTCGTTCTCGCTGTCTCGTTTGTTAAAGGGCCGCTAGAACGAGACAGCACTAGTTTGCTCAAACACTGTCACTGAATGCAGTGTCGTGTGTAGGCCGCTTTAGCTGCGACAAACTACAGCTAGCAAATCTAGTAAAGTAATTTTTAGCACAAAAAGGACAGAGTGGAGTATGCAATGTAATATTATTTTAGTGTAATTGATTTATCCCTTTCCATTTGAACTCAACTTTTATTTATATGGTTAATCTTTTCTGTGTCGAATCGCAGAAATGCCGACACATGCGTACTTGTACCAGCAACAAAACTGAAACAACTTTATAATTAAATTTTATATCTATTTCCTTTATACATCGTATAATATTTCATTAAAATAACACAATTGATATCACACAACCTCCAAATTCACTGTTTGAAAACCAATTTCATCAAAAATAAGTGGTATTAGCTAGTCACCTGCATAAACTGCACTGTGTTTAAAACAAATTTGACCGGTTAAAATAACGAAAATTTAATTGTTTTGCCTTTAATAATGAGCGGCTCTGGAATTTAACGTTTTGCCTACACTATCCGCCTCCTAGTCATAAATTAATGTACAGATTTTATAGCAGGTACCTAAAGTCATCTTTTTTCTTTAATCCCTAGAAGCCGGAGCTCTGCTGAAGAATCATGCTTATCCATGGTGCAAAGCACTGCAATTGCAGTGTCAACTTTATATATTAATTTTGTCTTCAGATATTACCACACGGTGCGGTGGTGTTTGTAGGAATTCTCCTATTAATAATATTAATTTTTAATTTTAATATATAATTTTTGTTGTTATGAATATCTGATTAATTTGGCTACTTTAATATTATGTAGGTATTTTTTAAACAAAGTTAAATTTTGTATAATACATACCAAAAATTTTATTTTAATTTTTCTTTTGGTAAAAACATCTTTTGAACAATTTTTTTCTCTCAAAAACCAATGACGTTATATAAATAAATAGACTCGCCATAGTCTCATATACTCACAATATAATGTGGAAAGTAATGAACACTCTTTTGTTTTCAGCGATTTTCTGTATCATTTCTTAATTCAAAAGTTTATTCCTGTGTGATAAAGATAGACAATCAAATAATGTGTGTGTATGAATGGCATGGATATATTAACGGGCGGCGAATTGCTTGTCACTTTTTGATGGAACGTTCGGTGTCCCCTTTTCTTGAGGCCCACTAGAATAAAAGGTCCGGCTGCCTGTCGGAGTTTGATATGTCGAGCTACATATAAATACAATAAGGCAACGACAGTTTTCAAATGGTGGCGATTGTCATCAATACTTGTTAGAACTACTGATTTATGTGTTGTTCTACCGCAAGCAAACAAATAAACAGTGTTTAGGCTGATTAGTCTACTTTAAAACAGTGAAGTTTACTTAGCAACAGAAATTTGGCTGTTGCGCGTCCAGACCCTTTACTTTAGTAGGGCTTGAATTTTCTCTAATGACGTGTAAAACCGCGAGCGGGAAACATGAATATTAATTGTAATATTTATAATAATCGATAATATTAAGTAATTTGCGTGTAATTACACATGAAATGTTATTCATTCGCCTTTACTGTTATTTGCCGAGTAATTGAAACATTTTCTCATCACACAGGAGGGCATTTTGGCAATTTTAAATGCAATTTACTTACTGGTAAGACGCAACCTTACTCGACGCATAGCAGTTTAGTACTAAAGTACTAGATATAGAGACCGGTACAATTGTCTTGCCTTTGTCTTCCCACTTTGAGATTTCTACCCCTCGTCTAATAGTATGTAACGTCATAGTCAAAAACTCACTCTCTTAGAGGTTAAAGATAAAAATGTCACTTCATCAAGTATGGTATTGTCTATATGTGTTGGCTTTAGCAAAAAATCTATTTATTTATTGAAATTTCTTGCCGTTCCGTACGGGTTAAAAGAACGGAACCATGATTTATCAATGATGATATACATCTAGACTTGCTATTGTCTCACAAACTCAAAATTAAATCTGGCAAGTAAAGGACACTCTTTATGTTTCCGGTAAATTATTAATTCAAACGTGCATGTATGGCAAAGATAGACATTCAAAGAATACACGGGCGGCGTTTTCGTATTCAAAAGTTCTAACGAATAATGCCTCAATGCTGACTAAAGTAGGAGGCCTGGGCACCAGTCGAATTTTGAGGTGTCAAGTTTTCATGCTATAGCATTATAATGAACAACGATAGTTTGCAAATGTCGTTGATTGTTATTGTACTTATTGTTACTGCTGATTTACTTATTGTACTTATTGTTTTACCGCAATCATATAAATAAACAGAGTGATTAGATTATTTTAAAAAGTGAAGTTTACTTAGCAACAGCATTGACTTCGTAATTTGACTGTTGCGCGCCCAGACCCTGTACTTTAGTAGGCCTTGCATTCTCTAATGACGCTAAAAATCTTCAGACGGAATTTTTTTAATCATTTATATTAGATTTACAAATGAAATTTTATCCCTGTGTTTGTCGAGTAATGAAAACATTTTTTACACATATGCGGGCATTTTGACATTTTTTTAATGCAATTTACTTAGGGATAGAACACAACCTTACACGATGCGTGGCAGTTTAGTAATAAAACTACGAAACTGAAGAAAATACAATTGCCTCGTTTTTGGCTTGCCACTTTGAGATTTCTACCATGCATATAATTAATGTCATTGTGATTTATGGATAAATAATTACCTTGAGTAAAAGTAGATCTGGATCAGTGTGAGAGAATGGGCTGGTAGCAGACTCAATGGCACGAGCTAATGCTGCATCACTAAAATACAAAGTCAAATATTATAGGCTATGTTGTGTAAACGGCAATACTAATATATTCACTCTTTTTTTCAATAATTTATATATATATTACTAGCTTTTTCCTGCGGCTTCGCTCGCATGGTGTAAGGGGGGTTCCCACTCCGCCTCCTCCACCTCCCCCCCTCTCCCCGCCCTCCCCTTCCCTCCCGCTTTCCATACATTCAGTTTTCAAACATCGCGTGCCACCAATAGCAATTTTTTTATTTAATTAAATGAAGACAATATTAGCGAAACTCAATCGAAATCTGGAGACAGAAAAATCAGAAAAGATATTGGCTCCGCTGGGACTCGAACCCAGAACCCTTTTCTTACATGGAAACAGCTCTACCGATTAAGCTACGGAACCCATATTAATTCGGTCACTTTTAACTGTATCATACTTCGACTAAGAACTACCAACATTATCTTCATTTACTTAACGCACATATTATTGGCTATTTTATTGGCTGATTTTTCTGTCTCCAGATTTCGATTGAGTTTCGCTAATATTGTCTTCATTTAATTAAATATTATAATTTGAGATTTTACTTATAAAGTTTAAAAAATTAATAATAAAAAGCAATTTTTTTATACAAATTTCATAATGCCAGAGCTCACCGGAAGTTTTATAAAAACCTTGTCCTGACAATAACGAACACACAAAAAAAAAGAATTATCCAATTTGGTGCAGTCGTTCGAAAGTTATGCGCTTAGCAAAACATTCAGCGATTCATTTTTATATATAAGATAATGTGGGCCTCAATGGATATTTTGCCCATGCTTCGGCCTGTACTGATTTTAAGACATGAAATCAAAAAATTATCTAGTTATAAAATATAAATCAGATTTTTGTGGTTGATAGGTAGCTTTTTCGCTCTCGACTGAAACTGTTATAAACATTTCCTTTTCATCTATGTAATATAAATATCTTACTGAGCGCAATTTCATGAACACCCACCTTAGTTCTGTTTGTTGCAATTGTTGCCTAACAGATGTCATTGCAACTTGCACGGCCAAATGTTCCCTTATTGGTAATGGCGGACACTGCACTCCAATTGCCTGAAAATAAATAATATGTACACATATATACAACATACTTAATAGATGCATTATACTAGTGTTGCTCACAAAAAAGGTTGTAAATACATTTATTTTATTTTTAAAAAATCTTTAATAATAATAATATTTGGATGATTTGTGAAAAATCACCTCAACATTTCGTGTTGCATGTCAGCAGGTCAATTTGCTTGTAAACGATATTCATTGGGACATGAAAATCGCATGTAAAAAGAATATATGATGCAAATGTGAATGGTAGAAGAAGTCGGGGACGCCCGAGGAAGACATGGCACGATCAAGTGAATCAGATACTTGAGACGGGCCATGTCAAAAGTCAGAATAATAGAAGAGTATGTATGAGACGATGTATGAATGTGAGTGAGGCAAAGAGTGTGTGCCAAGACCGAGTTGTTTGGCGGTCCGTCCTCTCTGCCTACCCCTGCGGGGAAACGGCGTGATGGTTAGTTAGTTAGTTTATGAAAATCGCTGAAGCAATTGTTTCTGCATCTCCAATTCTGATACGCACATTATTTGCTATCATTATTTCGATATGTTTGAAATCGAATCCACGTGAACTATGGAACAAGTACAAGAATGACATGTCAGAAGACATTTTACATCGAATTCGTTTCAGTTCCGAGAATCCTGATCTCGAGGTGAATGAGGATATACATAACCAGGCTTTGTTTTTGATCGAAGATGTGTTACCTCATGTGCGGCAGTTTGTTAGTCATGTTAGGAATACCAACGCCAGATCGTGGAATAAACGACGCTTTCAATCAAGAATTGGAATGTGAATGTGAATATGATCAAGATGCATTGAACCAATCAGTTCAAACGAATATACCACTGTTGAACCTCCAACAGAAGGAAGTGTACGATACGTTAATGAAGGCAATTGATGATGGAAATGGTGGCTTATTTTTTCTCGATGCGCTCGGTGGAACTGGAAAGACATTCCTCACGTCATTCATTTTGGCCACCGTTCGTGCGAGATCTGAAATTGCTGTAGCACTCGCTTCTTCAGGAATAGCGGCCACGTTGCTAGAAGGATATCGAACAGCTCATTCAGCATTGAAATTGCCGTTAAACCTTCAAACGACTGAAAAACGGATATGCAACATTACGAAACACTCAGCAATGGCCAAAGTTTTGGTAGCAAGTAAAATCATCATCTGGTATGAATGCACAATGGCGCAAAAACGCACATTGGAAGCACTCAATGGAACTATGAAATATCTGCGTAATGACTCAAGATGTTTTGGAGGCACAATCATTCTACTTTCTGGCGATTTCCGCCAAACACTACCAGTCATTCCAAGATCGACCGCTGCCGATGAAATAAATTTCCTCAAATCAACGACTCTGCAGAGCTATGTGAAGAAACTTCAACTGACGATAAATATGCGAGTTGCATTGCTAAATGATCCATCTGCCGAAGGTTTCTTCAAGCAATCGCTGACTATCGGTAATGGCCGTGTTCCTGTCGACGAATCGAACGAATTGATTTCGTTTCCGCCGAATTTTTGCATTTTCGTCTCAACGAAGGACGAGCTCATCAACAAAGTGTTCCCGAACATCATTGCTAACCACAAAAATCACAATTGATTTAGTGAACGAGCAATTCTTGCAGCAAAGAACAAAGATGTAGATCACTTAAACTTCATAATTTAAAATCAAATCGTTTGTCCACTGTAAATCTATCGACTGTGTAACAAACAAAGACGAAACAACCAACTATCCAACTGAATTTTTAAACTCATTGGATCTCTCTGGCTTGCTACCGCACAATTTACAACTGAGGTTAGCTCGGTAGTCATCATTCTTCGAAATCTAAACCAACCAAAATTATGTAACGGAACGCATTTTGTAGTGAGAAAACTCATGGGCAATGTGATTCACGCGACGATAATCAACGGAAAGTTCAAAGATAAGGAAGTTCTCATTCCGAGGATTCCGACAATCCCAACCGATATGCCAGTTTTGAGTTTAAACGAATATAATTTCCGATTCGTCTTGCATTCGCCATGACGATCAACAAATCACAAGGCCAATCCTTGAATTTTTGTGGCCTGAATCTAGAAAACGAATGTTTCTCTCACGGTCAATTACATGTAGCATGTTCACGTATCGGCCAACCATCAGCTTTGTTCGTTCTCGCACCTGACAACAAAACGAAAAATGTTTTATATCACGAAGTGCTTCAATGAAGGGAATCGACCCAAGTGCAACCCATCCAGCAAATAGTTTAACAGAAAGAAATACAATAATGCCACGTGAATCGTTTCGATTCGCTTTAATAAATCAAATGCCTTGCTGCCAAGTTAATTACATTTCTTAATTCATTTTGAGTATTCATTTCAACATAAAAAAAATGAAATTAACTCAGCTAATAAGTTAACACAACAGTTATTGATTCTGAGGCGGTACGAAGTTTGCTGGGTCAGCTAGTTCATATATATTTCTACAATCTTACTTCTAACTACAGACTAGTCAAAATATTATAACAACTTATGGCTAAAATATTGCATCCACCGGTCCTTCGTATTTGGGAAAAGCAAAATTTTATGAATGGCTGTAATACAAGGTTTTGACTAGTCCTAAATGTGATTGGTAAGTGATGTGTAAGGCTTCGAATAATGTTGATCTAATAAGAAAAATGTGATTAAGACACATTATAGGTTACGAAGGTGTTCTGAAATGTGCAAATATTTAGAGACCCCGGTTATGAGCCGTGCCACTATGTTAAACGCGGATTGAAGTTTGTCAGTTTGATATTTTGGAAGGCTAGCATAAATACTGTTGCTTACAGTTCTATTTATTTGACTTTTAAGCGAAAATTTCGAATCTAGATGAACACCGAGAAGTTTGACTGTTGTTTTTGAATTTTTTTAGATCCTTCTCAAATCTATCTGCGCCTCCCCCAATGACATGTGCAGGCTTGAGACTTGATCAGACGACCTTGACTATCCTTTGTCCTGCCTCTGACTACCCAACGCTGAATTTTCTTTTAGTCTTCGGGTATTTTACCCCAAATATTCAGTTAACATTCTTTGAGGCTTCACTGAGTGGTTGGCTAAGGGACACGGAAGTTAAGTGTAGTTTATGGTCAGACCGAAAGCCATTCACATTTTTTGTTGGTACTTGCCAATTGATTTGAGATTTATTGTATTACTTATGTTCTCTATTTTATACAGGTGCTTGCAGGTTTTTACAGATGCAATGCCGCCTCATGGAGTCTCATGAATGAGTTTTTCTTTTGCCCTGTTTAATTTATCTATGTCTTACTAACCCATTTTTTTGCATTTTGTTTTTCCTGTTAAGCACTTGCATACTGCTTACTACAAACGTATGCAAGGACACTGGAGGTCTAGATTCGTTCAAAATAAATAAATGTAGCTTCGTTTAATAAAAAAAAATTAGAATCTTGCGAGAGCCTTGAAGGAGTAACCATCAGTTACTTATACCAGGGCGGGTAAGAGGTGGATAACCTCCACTGTTGTTTTTGAAATAACTTTGCTGCCGGGAACGGAAATAGTTGAATCGTCTACTAAATGTTGGTGTTTGTTTGTGGCCGCCCCAAAACTCAGTCTTAGATGGGTTCAGCTTCAGTTTGTTTGAAGACATCCATGG
Organism: Limnephilus marmoratus; assembly: GCA_917880885.1. Classification (NCBI taxonomy): domain Eukaryota; kingdom Metazoa; phylum Arthropoda; class Insecta; order Trichoptera; family Limnephilidae; genus Limnephilus; species Limnephilus marmoratus. The sequence continues at coordinate 29,051,672 of OU862916.1, forward strand.
AGGGTATTTTTGAGTAAAGGAAGGTGTAAACCTGGGTTCCAAAGCGACCCATGTTGTAAGAGGATGGAAAGGAGGGTGGGAATGTTGCAGGAGGGAGGAAACACAAAGGCTGGAAAATCATTCCACGGCCGAGCTAGAAACGACCTAATCTCATATAATAAAACAAAATAATAATGTTGACTATGAATGTTTCACTTCTTCCTCACACTCGATAAATGCTGGCGTCCCGCAGGGATCGGTTCTGTCTCCGACTTTGTTTTTGTTGCACATCAACGACCTTTTGTCATGTGCACCAATTCACTGTTACGCGGATGACAGTACAGTTCATGATAGCTTTTTGTTTGACAAGCCCCCAAAGGGCTCACAAACTCCAACAGCTCGTAGGGCTTTGAAGCAAAGAATGGACGGTTACCTCGAGAGTGTTTTCTCTTGGGGTAAAAATAACCTCGTTGAATTTAATGTTTCAAAGACCCAATCTTGTCTGATTACGTCTAAAAGGGATCGAAATGAAAATCTAGTCTCTTTCAACGGAAGCAATCTTCCGAACAGGCCCTCCATTGATATGCTTGGTGTAACCCTAAGTGACCAGCTCAAGTATGGGGGCTCCATCGAAGCCAGAGTAAAGTTAGCCTCCCAAAAACTGGGCGTACTGTACAGGGCCCGCAGATACTTTAATAGTACACAACTGCTAACCTTGTACAAATCACAAGTACGCCCCACGGTTGAATTTGGCAGCCATCTCTGGTCTGGAGCTCCAAAATACCTGAAAAATACCCTCGACTCTGTGCAGAAACGGGCGGTCCGTTTGATAGATTCTCCCATCTTAACAGACGGATTGCAATCTTTAGAGCACAGGCGTCGGGTGGGAATGCTATCCTTGTTCTACCGGTATTACAATGGAAGATGCTCTGAAGAACTAGCATCATTGATCCCTTCGGCACCGGTGCATAGTCGGGAAACACGCCAAACGCGTGCCCAACATTTGTACACGGTTGACATTTGTCACATGAGAACGGGTCGTTTCTTCGACTCGTTCTTGTGTTCAACAGCTCGGCTGTGGAATGATTTGCCGGCCTCTGTGTTTCCTCCTTCCTACAACATGGGTCTCTTCAAGACCAATGTTCATTCCTTCCTCTCCTCAAAAAGACTCTCCACACAGCATCCCAGATGACATAGGTCCTGAGGGAAATTATTTTCCTCAGGGCCTCCTGTGTGGAGTTAATGTAAAAAAAAAAAAAAAAAAAGCTATGAGTCAACAGAATGTAATCTATGAGTAGGGGAAGGCAGGGTAATCACGAACGCTGGGTAATTGCGAACACAGCAATTTCACTATGTTAGAAAGAGATGGCAACATTTTACTCATCTCCATCTTAGAAATCACGCCGCCACTAGTGCCAGGCGGACAGCGCTACAGACATACACCACGTTCAAGGTATGAATAATTACAATATTTCGTTTTGTTCTCGATGAAACTTATCAATTACTTGTAGTGCCAATATGACATTATGACATTTACATGCATATATAGTTAGTAGTTAGGGAACGTACCCATACTACGTGACACGTTTGGGGGGGGGTCTTCAAAATGTCACGCTTGGTACAAATGAGTGGCGGCGGGCTTAGGTTTTTTGTCACCGGGGGGGGGGGGGGGTTAAAAATTGCAAAAAGTTGGTCACGTAGTATGGGTACGTTCCCTTATAGATTTTATCACGATTATCAGATGCGGCCGAGCTAAACATAACCTAAAGTTATAAATCATTTTTTGTTGTTTTACTTTGAAGGGTATTGGCGAACGAACTGAGAGGGTCAATCTCGAACATTCGGCATTGACCCACATAGTATAAAAGAAGAAAAGTATAATAAAAAAATTGCAAAACAAAAGAAAGAAGCTGACCAAAAACAAATAATAAGAAATACCTTAAAAATAATGAAAATTGAAAAGACAAAGAAGCAAAACAAAAAAAAGAGACTGACAAAAAGCGGGAAAGTAATAAAAAAAGCTGTAATAAAATTTAAAAATATAAAAGATTTTTTTTTTTGATATTGACAATTTGAAGAAAAGAAAGACACAAAAGAGAACTAAAGAAAATATAGATTATTATTGCATCTTTTGTAATAAAAAATAAAAAGACAGCCCACTTGGTGACGATTGGAACGTGTGCTGTTTGTAAAAACTGGGCACAGATGGGCAATCATCTTCCTTTGGCTAGCGTTGTGATCTTTGCCGCACATATTGATCTTAAATTTAAGTTAAATTGTGGCTAATCTGTCATACGTGATCTCATTCTTAGGCTAGTCTGGGTCAATGGCGAACAATTGCAACTGCCCCACTAGGTGTCCGTGATTGCCCGTCCAGTGTCGGGTAAACACGAACACCAAAGGTTTTTTTTTTGTTTAAAAAGTTTATTATATAAAGATAAATTAATAATGTTGAATATAATAATCTAACGTGTATTAATGTACCTGTCAGAAGTACTTATTAAATTAATCCTATATCTCGTATCTTTGGATTTATTTCCAAACTCCCTTAGTGTACGGCCTGAGTGGTTAGCGTTCGGCGTGGCGGTCTGCGGGGCGGTGGAGCGGTGAAGAGCGTGCTCACTGAGTGGCCTCAGTGCACGCTCAGCGTTGACTGTCACCGCTATTGTTTTAATCATGGCTTCTGCGTCATACGATATTGTTGATATGTACTTGGAAGAAAGTTTGTGGTTAAAATATAATTTTGAGTCAAGACAAGGTCCCAGTGATATTGTTATGCAAAGAAAGCGGTTTGGAGAGTTTCATACGTTGTTTGAAACATTAAGATTGAATGGAGATAAATTTTACGAGTATACGCTCTTGCTTTAACTATTTTATTCTTATATAAAGAATGAGAAGATTTCAGGCTTATTCTGTATTTCTGAAATGATTTCTTCAAACGACATTATGAGCACGCTCTTGTCACCGCTACAAAATCGCAAACTCGTTTGAACCTGCACGCGACGCCCCGCTCGACGCAAACATGCACGCTGCTGCCACCGCGCCGCTCGGCCCCCACTCAGGACGGTGCCACAGTATTTGAATTACAGTACTATGCAAAAACATGTGTTTGACATGAACGCCGCACGCTCCGTCCCGCCCCACGCTCGATTTGAGCGTGCACTCAGGCCGTACACTTAGGTATTCGCAATTACCCCGCCTTCCCATACTGTTGTATTTTTTTCTTACGGAATACCAAGGCTGATGGGGGGAAGGTTTGAACCCCTTAAACCCTACACAAAAGTATTACAGAAATAAGGAGAAAATTATTAAATCCCTCGTAACCTTGACAATAAATAATTTATCTCACCTTTGTGTGTGACTCCGCAATAGCTCTGAGTCCATCCACCCATTCTTGTCTGGCTCGGGCATCTGCAGCTCTGAGTTTCATCATGTCCCCTGATGCACAGTTTATCGTAAACGTCTTGGAATCCTCATCACTTGGACACACCACTGCTGCTGCCAAGTGCGCCTAAATATCAATAAAATAATACTTTATAACACTGGGATACTTGAGGTAAGTACTGCTGTTAAAATGTAACAAAGTATCTACCTAACTTTATGTTAGGGAACGTACCCATACTACGTGACCTCTTCGGGGGGAGGGGGGGGGGGGGTCTTCAAAATGTCACGCTTGGTACAAATGAGCGGCGGTTTACTTAGGATTTTGGTCACCGGGGGGGGGGGGGGGGGGTTAAAAATTCCAAAAAATTGGTCACGTAGTATGGGTACGTTCCCTAATATTGCCCTCATTCAATATAATAATGTTTTAGACAAAAATGTATAAGCCCACCTCACGGAGAATACGGAACGTTCGTGTTGTCGAAGTTCGATACACATATAATACAGAGTGTTCCTTTTTTAATTAAGAGACAATCAAACATGACATTTGTCAGAAGTACCAACCTTATAAAATAAATTCTCGTCAAAACAAAAAAGTACCTATTTTCGTTATTTGTTTTTGGGGTGTTATGCCGTGTTGCGCTACCTCCTTCTTTAGCCAACGTTTCGGACATCGTTGCAGTGTCCATCATCAGGGCAGATCCGGCAGATCCGGTAGATGTGTGAGGTAGCAGATTACCTATTTTTGTTATTTGTTTTTGGGGTGTTATGCCGTGTTGCGCTACCTCCTTCTTTAGCCAACGTTTCGGACATCGTTGCAGTGTCCATCATCAGGGCAGATCCGGTAGCAGATCCGGCAGATGTTTAGGCTAAAGAAGGAGGTAGCGCAACACGGCATAACACCCTAAAAACAAATAACGAAAATGCTTTTGGCCGTGAAAATCTTAAAACTTATCAAAAAAAAAAGTACCTACTTCGAATTATTACTAGTACTGTATGGGTTTAGGTTAAAGCTACGAAAGCTGCATGTCATCATAATTTAGATATACATCCCAGGTTTTGAATGGTTTGTTTGGCAAGCAGGGTTTGTCTAACGGGTATGTGTAATTATTCTAATACCTTTTTCCCATGTTCTTCTGTTATAAATACAGGTAACTAATGCATTCACTTCATAACATGAATAAATTATTGTTTTATATGATTGGCAGCATTGATTGATGATTCATTGTCTATGAAATTTAATACAAAAATGATGAAAATAAAAATGGCATAGCGAAGTTCATATACCACGCAAGTGAAATAATTTTAACAAAATTAAAATGTAACATGCATATTTTTTGCATGTTTTTTCATCTCCCTCGACATAAATGCTTACTTTTCATGATAATAAAGCTAAATCTAACTGTTTGAATAAGAAATATTGCGTATTTACCAGTAAGCGGAGTAAGACATAATTAATTAATATGTTTTGAGATTAATATATTTTACCAATGAAAAAATTGTTTTGGTGCTCATCAGAGTATTCTTTTTTTCATGGCTAACACGCCATGGGAATTTAAGAATGAAAACCACGCATTAGGAATGAAAACCTACATATGGACACAAATAGAAATCAACAATCCTGCCATAAAAAATACTAATTTTGGTTGTGCATGTATCGTAACTTTGGTTCAATGAACTAAATTTTGCTTTGAATTAAAGTGTCATTTTCAAAATTGGAACTGACTGCATGAAGAATTCAGACAAACGATAAAATCTACCTTACATAATATTTTTAGCAGTCTATGCTAAAGATGCAACGGAAGTGTCTTAACGGAAGCAGAAACGGAAACAGATGTCAAAAGTAAATCTTAGCGGAACCGGAAGCGGAAGTGTTAATACTATGAAGAAAAAGCACAATTTTATTTTTTAAGATTTGTTTAATTAAATTTTTTTTTTTTACTTTTAGTACTCGAAATTAAACAGAGGTAAATTATATTTAATAAAAAGTAATTTGGCTGCTTTTACACCTTTGAGTCTGTTTCGGTGTTCTTCATATATGAAACTGACCTTTTCGCGAATAAACATTTTCACAGAGTTTGCATCTGGTACATGAGTCATTAATCTCAACGAAATAGTTCCAAATGGGACTTGTTTTTAGTTTCATAATTGCACTAAACACAAAACAGACATAAGAAAAAAACAACAGAAGATTTACGCACTTATGCTAAACGTCACGAGGCGCGGTGATGCGCAGAATGAACCAAAATAATATATAAACAAATGAACTCGTTGCGACACGTTTGTGTGCCGCCCCCTATCCAGTCAACCACGCACCCCTCACCCCATGCTCCTCGCTGTATTCTTCGTTTAGAGTTCTGTTATAAAATTTGCGGAACCAGAAACGGAAACGGAAGTGAAAAAACTTGCGGAACTTCTGCAGACGCGGAAGCGGAAGCAGAGTTCTGTTACATCACTAGTCTACGACAGCAATTATGTAATTTATGTAATACTGTCCACAGCTGGCCGAAGACAGTAGAACTACACCATCCCTATTTGGGAAATGTTTGGTGAAAGGAGAAGATGAGAGGCTTTTCAGGAAGGCTGGCTATTTTACAGGGGTAAGTAAATTATGAAACATTTGTAAAAGTGTCTTAACTAAACACGGCAACAAAATATTGCTATGTGAATAGGGGCGAATCTTTTCGGGGCGAGCATTTGGCCTTCGCAAATATGTTATTAACGTGGCAAGCAATTCGCGCTCCCATGTAAAAAGGTCTATTCATTCAAAGTAGATTTTGCTTTTAAGAACTAAATGGTGATATTATAATGCGAGATGCCTATACATATACTGTCAGATTGATTTTTTAATGAATCACAGTCATCTTTCCTCTCTTCGCCCCCCATAGTTTGGTTTTACCCCTCATCTGTATCTTCTGGTCTATTGAATTCGGATGTCTATGACTTTACCATTATTCAAGCCCTTATTGCCCTTTGCTCAGGAAACAGAAATGTCAGATCACAAACTCTGCATTTGACTAATCACTTTTAGACTTGGTTTGATAGTCAATCTGAAAAACTGCACTTAATGTTAACTGAATTAAAAATATAATGTACCTCTCCCCTTGGCTGTTGTCCGGGTATCACAGTGTCGCCAGGTCCCTCACACAGATAGTAACTAAGCACCCCGGCCTCAGCATCAACCGAGAACCAGCGTTGTTGCCAACCCTTTACTACATTGGTATACTTGTAGAGCTGGCCTGACAATTGACGGTTAATACCAAGACCCGACTTTGTGGTTAGATGTGATGAAGCCTCCATTTTGTAAGGATGTCAGCAACTATAAAGAATAAATGGTAAATAATCCATAAGCTGCCAAATGCCACTACACTTTTAAAAGGCATAGATTTTTGAAAAGTCATCGAAACATCGGTTTCAGCCGGGATAGACTGAAAAATGTGCATATAAAAATTCGATTTTCATTCAAAGTTAAAAATTTCCCATATAAAACATCTCCGTTGCCGCCATTTTTTGTATGGATTTGACATTTGCGAAGTTTCGTTTCAAACTAAATACGCATGAATTATTTAATTTACCTAAACTAAGAACCTAATACTTAACCTATTTTGTGTACGTAAATAGTTATTTCTTGTAGTAATTGTTGAAATGAAGTGTGATTTCCATAATCTGTACTTAAAAATGCGGCGGCTTATGGATTATTAATGAATAAACAATTTATAACACACAATACATGGGCTGACATAAATCGGTAAATGTTAATAAGATCACCCAATAAGCACAATATTTATAGCTATATTTAAAGTACAATACGTGCTGTCAACTGTCATTCTATGTTCTGTGTCCAGATACTCAATTAAAAGTCAACCGTTAAAGCACAATATAATTAAACATATTAGAAACGCAAGTTGTGTACTGGAATTTGAAAATTAGTAGAGGTATCCTTGCCTTGCTGAAAATTGTGAATCGAATATTATCACAAATAATCTAACATCGAAGCAAATTTTGTGTTTCAAAAAAATCCCAATATAACACAATAGAATACAAATATTCGTTCTTGACACAGGAAAACACTAATATAACAAGATTTCAGAGATTTTATGACTATGACATCTAATGTCAGATCTGTCAGATTATTTTGACGTCGGCCTTTTGAAGTTTGAACAGGGTTGCCAAGGCTTGTGTTCTAAAATACCCACAATAAATGTTCAAAATCCTCAAATTGGGGAGAACGAAATAATAAATTCCCCTCAATGTCCTCACAACTTCCTTTCTAATTCCGCCTCTAAATTTAAGCAACATTCTATTGAAATTAGCATTTTTATTTGATTAATTTTATTTGGAACATTGTCAGGATTAAAACACATTATTACATTCAATATATACATAATATACGACTTAAAAATAGGTGACAACCCAATCCCAATAACCAATAATAATTTCCCCGCTATGTCCCCACAACTTCCTTTTTAATTCCGCCACGAAAATTAAGCAACATTCTATTGAAATTAGCACTTTTTATTGTTTAATTGTATTTGGAACATTGTCAGGATTAAAACACACTATTACATTCAATACATATATAAAATAAGACTTAAAAATATTTTTTTTATACATGTCATTACTTTTGCATTATAATATGATTAATATGAACATGGTTTTTGGGTTGTACCGGTTGTAACCTATTTTTAGTCTTATAATATGTATGTAATAATATGTTTTAATCCTTACAATGTTCCAAATAAAATTAATCAATAAAAATGCTAATTTAATTAACTTGTGGGGAAATTGTGGGGAATTTGTTATCTCGTTCTCCCCAATTTGGGGATTTTTTAAAACATTTATTGTGGGTATTTTGGAACATAAACCTCAGCAACCCTGAATGTTTCTATTTCTATGATTTCTATATTGTTTGTGGTAATGTCTATGTTCGTGACCGATTTTCGCTAATGTTTATCAATAGAAGATGAATACAGAATACTGATGAATAGGATAAACAAGGATAAATAAATTGGAGCGAATTGAAGGAATGATTGGCTATTGACATTTGTGAAGTTGTGGAATGTTTATTTAATACGCATATGTAATCTGGGGATCTGCGTATTCCGCGTCCGATACATTATCAAGTGAGAATCAATATTATCACGTTTTACTTCGTATAGAATTATTGGTTTGTTGTATACTATTTGTGTATACTAATTGCACTTTGTTCTTTTTGCAGAATGCCAAAAATACCATACAAATCTAAGAAAAAATATGACGATGACATTGTGTCTTTTGAATCCTTTTCCTATGATACTCCCAAGAGTGGAAGTTCGAAAGACGATTCCTTGACACTGAACGATAATATTAACTACCAATTATATTATGAGAAAGGCAAAAGTGCTGGGGAATCATCCGGGGTGCAAGAAAAAGTGGAATCAGAGTTGAAGGAAACTTCTCTTTCGGGAACAAGCTCCAAACACCCCCTAAACTCAAAAACGAAAGCAGAATCGAGCCAGGGAAAAGTGTACCCTCAAAACGGAAAATACGCTTTTCTCAATCGGATGAAACACTCGGTCCCTAAGAGACCTGATACTCCAAATAGTGATTCTGATAAGGGATTGAAGTATGAACGCTTTTCAGAGAGGAACACAAACCGGACTGGATGGTGTAGTAAGCTCCCAGGAGTCGGTTCAGGCATCCTTGTGTTAACAGTGGTATGCGTGCTGTGCGTGGTGGTGTGGTGGGGGGTCTGGGGGGTGGTGGGGGGCGCCTGGGGGGAGGAGCACTACCGCCGACTCTGGGAGCGTGCACACCCGCACCACAACCACCACACACATTACTCCCCCAGTGTGATCGTCCATCAGCAGCTAGAGCGCCTCGACCCTATCGCGCCATTCGAGCCCAAGTATCATGATCACAATAACCTCAGCACAAAGAACAAAAATGCCTCGGAAACCATCAAGCTAAAAAATAAATCTGATTTGAACGATCATGAATTGAAGAAGAAAGAAATGGAAACCATGATAGACTTACCATCAGCTGCTGACGATGAACAGTGTACCACCGTGCATGATGATGGAAGGTTTGATTGTTTTCCTGAAGGAGATGCCTCTGAACAAGGCTGCAAACTGCGAGGATGTTGTTGGATCCCTCACAACCAGAGAAAACCGAACTCTAATCATTACCGAGTAAATGGCCTCAACGAAGAATCTTTCATAGGACTTCCCTACTGCTTTTACCCTCCTCAATACCGCAGCTATCACTTCTCCAACATAACGGAAACGAGGCATGGAATGATGGCGTACCTCGAAAGGCAATTCCAAAGCGCTTATCCCGATGATGTTAACATTATCGCTATTAATGTTAAATACCTTTCGGAAGATTCTCTTCAAGTGAAGGTTCCTAAATTAAGCATTATATTTTCTATGATTCAATTTCTGTCGCACACGTGTTTAACACACGGGTTAATATTTTCATTTTATTTTCTTAGATCTACGATGCTGAGAAACAAAGATATGAACCACCCTATCCTGAAATACCGACATTGGGAGGATCTTTCGCTAATTTAAAGTATCGTGTCGTTTTGGAAGCTTCTAAGTTGGGTTTCAAAATAGTGCGCACCTCCGATGAAACTGTAATGTATGTTATTTCTTTAATAACTAATATTAATTATTACTCTTGTTCATCTTGAGTGGAAGTTTATGCTACATTTCATTATCTCTCTTTACAGATTGAATAGTCAAGACATTGGTGGTTTTATATTTTCAAACAAGTTTCTCCAATTGAGCTTTTTACTTCCCTCTGCCAACATATATGGCCTCGGAGAAAACCAAGGCAGATTATTGAAACCATCCAATTGGCAACGTTACACCTTGTTCAACCACGACACTGCACCAACTGAAAATGTAAGAAAAACCTTTCCTGAGCCAAATACATAGAGAATTACAATCCAAATAATAATAATAATAGCCTTTATTCAGACAGTAAATTAAATTACATTATTTATAATATTTATAACACTTATCATGCATCGACTCCCTGTCTGTATGTCACTAGTTGACAAAGGCCTCCTCCAACTGTCACCATTTCTCTCTATCTTTAGCTACTCTTGTCCATGTACCACTTGCTATGGCTTTGATGTCAACCCACCGTCTAAATGGTCTACCTCGTTTTCTCTTCTTGTCACTTGTGAACCAATTCATGACTAATTTTGACCATTTTTCACTTCCTCTGATTGTATGGCCTGACCACTTTCACTTTAGCTTTTTATTGTTTTAGTACATATTATATTATTTCTTTTCACGATATTAGGTGGCACGGAAACCTCCTAAAAAATCTTATATTTATTAATTTATTGAGTAGTAGACCTGCACAGACTCGCTTTGTACTGGATAATCAATGTCTGTATTATAAGCACCAATTAATTGAAACTCCGTTACTGAAAATACTCACTCCCCCAAAGGGAAAAAAAAGATTGACTTAAGAACTAAAATGTGTAATAACTTATACGTTAACGTTATGTCAATACTTCTACTCTTTCAGAAAAACTTATACGGCAGTCATCCTTTCTATATGGTAATGGAGAATTCTGGTGCCAGTCATGGAGTGCTACTCTTGAATTCAAATGCAATGGGTATGTATTTGTTGCATAAATAAGAAAGGGGCCATCCATAAATTACGTCACACGAATTTCATGATTTTTTGACCCCCCCTCCGTCCCTGTTACACATCGTCACATTTGTGAGACTTCCACCCCCCTAGCGTGATGTCACATATTTTGCAATTTTACATGTAAAAATAATAGTTGGTAATATTTTAAAGTTTTTCATCAACATTTAATATCGTTGCGGTCATATTTACCACAACGGAGGGATAGGGAAAATATGTCGCAGTCATTTTGTGCATGTGAGGTCACAAAGCTGATGACCTCCCAATACCCCTTGTCGCACTTCTCTACTCCTCTCCCCCCCTTGAGGTATGACGTAATTTATGGGTGGCCCCTAATCTCTTTTTAATGAGAGTAATAATAATTAATATTGTGAATAATTAATTATAATCACTAATCAATGCCTACATTATTCAGTCCAGAAAAAAGAAACGTAAACTTATTCGATAAATAATGTGTGTCACACTTTTGTTGTTCATTTATGAAAATTGATAATATTATTTATATGCCTTGTGACACAAATTTTCTCTGTATCAGTCCAACTGACAGAGGTCAATTATTTGTCATTCATAATCTACATAAAATTATGATTAAAATGTTTTGACTTCTCAGCTTGGTAAATATTGTCGTAGAATTATCAATTGAAGGTGTGTTCAATACACAAAGGCTGGGTTAATGACCCAATGTCAGCCAAGGTTAGATTTAAGTAAAGCATCCTCAATTCTGTTTAATTACAAAGTCTGTATTTTAAGGATTATTGTGAGGATTGATTAAAAACATGTTTAACTAACTGAAGTCCCCGGCGATGCCCGGGCTTTACACAGGGTTTCGAAATCAAGTAGACTGTGACCCTCCTCTTGTTTTGAAGATCACATGTGCAAAATTTCACCAACCTCGTCATAAAACTGTAGATTCGCATACAAATCAAATCCACACCGCCCGCTTGCCAGCCCGCTCGTCCACCACATACAGACTAGTCCTGGGTCGATCGATCATTCTACACGACACAAAATACGAAACTCGATAATCGAGTTTCTCGCGCCAGTTGCCGCCCAGACCGGTCAAGTCATAAGCGACCCGAAAAACCCACAATCTAATATATAAAATTCTCGTGTCACGGTGTTTGTTACCATGCTCCTCCGAAACGGCTGGACCAATTTTGATGAAATTTTGTGTGCTTATCTGGTAGGTCTGAGAATCAACCAACATCTATATTTCATACCCCTAAAAGTAAAGGGTGTTCCACTCCGAAGAAAATTATTTTCCCCATACATTTTGTATGGAACGAATTCTCCTATTTTGAAAGAACTGCAGCAATATTGTAAGGGGTATAATATTGAACTGTGAACCGGGGGAGGGGGGAGGGGGGAAAGGAACTCAGGAAGGGGGGTTAGCGGGACGGGGGAAGGGGAGAAGTGGAGTGGGGAGAGGGAGAGGGAACGCGAGAGGAGAAAGGATACGCAGGGAGAAACAATTTAGATCAAGGTATGGTATACGCAGGGAGAAACAATTTAGATCAATTCAGCTAATAAGTTGACAACAGTTTTTGATTCTGAGGCGGTACGAAGTTCGCCGGATCAGCTAGTAAAACAATAAAATTGCTTTAAAAGTTAGCCAAAAAGGGCACACCAATAAAGTTACAACTCAAGCCTTGGGGATTAACAAATATTGTAAATTTTATGATTATAGGAGTTCCTTTTAGGTTGGGTTATAAAACGCTGACAGTAAACACTTTACATTTTTGGGAACTTACTTGAAGTAACCGTGGGATAATTTTATTTGCAAAGGAGAAACTACGTGTAACTAAAATAACATGAATATCACGAATAATTATTTTACTTACTAAATAGAAAAAATCGCATTCTAAAACGAACAAATACCAAGATACTCTCTAATTAAAAACGACTCCGTGTCTAGTTGAATATTCAAAAATCGAATATACTAAACAATCCCGCGATGATGTGACACACGGGCATAAAGCAGGATACAGTTACGTCACGCACGTCTGCGTTGATCGGCAAGCGGCGACCGAATGTGTCGTCGCAGTTCTCGCTGTCTCGCCACATGGGCAACCGGCGACCGGTCGTGAGAGTGTCGTGAGTCTCGGGGTGCGGGAATGTGTTATAGTTCGCGGGACTTGAGACCCGGGTGCTGACGAATAAATAACCCACTCGATCTTTGGCGGCTCTTAAGCGGGTTTCGACGATCAGGTCATTCACGATCGACCCAGGACTAATACAGACCAATTTACACAATACCTTGATAAATTACATACCTAAACCTTCCTCATGAATCACTCTATCTATTGGTGTAAACCGCATGAAAATCCGTTCAGTAGTTTTTGGGTTTATCGCGAACAGACAGACAGACAGATGCAATTGAAGACTTTAATTTATAATATGTAGAGATGAAAAAAAATATGTAAAGTGTAGAATCATCATAAATTTTCTTCCTCTTATCTTAAACGTATCAGGATAAAACCAGAAAGAGTTCTCTTTTTGTTTTTTTTTTACATTAACCCACAAAGAAAGCCCCAAAGAAAATAATTTCCCTCAGGACCATGTCATCTTTGGGGATGCTGTGTGAAGAGTCTTTTTTGTCCCTTAACTTGTTTTTGTGTCTTAAGATATGCTTACTAAAATTGCTCATTAACAAAGTCCTTCCTATTTCTTTGATGTCACTCCTTAGGGAACGTACCCATACTACGTGACAGTTTTAGGGGGGGGGGGGGGGTCTTCAAAATGTCACGCTCCATACAAATGAGCGGCGGGTTGCTTAGGATTTTGGTCACCGGGGGGGGGGGGGGGGGGTTAAAAATTGCAAAAAGTTGGTCACGTAGTATGGGTACGTTCCCTTATTGTTGAACTACTGTTAATTTTATATAAAATCATTCGCTTTTTGCCATCTATCGGATAATCATATAAGTTTTATCTACTGTACGGCTGCCTTTACATTCTAAAGTTTTTTCCCATAAGTCACTTACTGTAATTTATAGCAAGTTATAGAAGTTGTTCTTACATAAGTTTTTGACAGGTCTAATCGCATCCACGCAAACTACCAGCCCTCTCACAGCTTATCAAATCAGTTTGATAATTTGATACGTTTAAAGTAAGAAATGGTACCAAAATGCGCCGACGCGAGATGTCAAAAATTAATAGACAGTTGTTTTCGTAGGAATTTTTTCCTATAAATACTAGTATTCTTATTATTTTAACTGAAATCTGGTTAGGTTAAGTGGATAATTAGCCACCATATTATCCCCCGAAAACAACATAAAAATAGCACTAGATAAAACTCAAATAAGCCACTATCCACAAAAGCAAATGTAAACGGAAAGAATCTTTTCTAATTCCAAAAATCCAAAGAGACTTCAATTATTTTTCAGGGGGAAGAAAGTTTTCTGAAAATAAGCATCCTAATCTCAGCGTTTATATTTATAACATTACGTATTTGAATTCGAAGTCGGTTGCTGATGTCTACCTGTCATTCGGATAAAAAAACTCCATTAATATCCTCCGTTAACGGAATAAAAGCAGGAGCGGAGGCGTTTCCTAGAAGCGGCCAGGACCCTCAGTCGGGGTCGCAGCATTGATAATGAAGATGAATAGAACATAAATCTGTGTAAACTTATTGGATTCTTTATTTAATATTTTTCAGATATAATTCTGCAGCCAGCACCAGCCATTACATTCCGTCCCATCGGTGGCATATTTAACTTCCTGGTAATGCTGGGTCCCGAGCCGTCCCGTGTTGTTTCACAATACACAGCTTTAATCGGCCGTCCTTTTATGCCGCCATATTGGTCTCTGGGCTTCCACTTGTGCAAGTAAGCGGGAATTTCGACTTTTAATTGATTGACAGAAACTTGACTATTATTCTACATTATTAACCGATTCGCTGACATCGTGCCCGATCAGGAACATTCGGGTTTAGTTTGTTTGCGTCCTCAAAATTTTGTAACAAGGAACCTATTAAATCACGGTTGCAACAATAGATTATTATTATAAGACCAAGAACAAAAGATCATAACCTAGCGTTGTCTGGAATTAAGCACATTACAGGAGGTATGGCAAACCAGCAACGAATGCTAGAAAATTACTATATATAATAAATCATGCCCTTTCTACGCAAGGCAAGAAATGTGAGTTTGCGCACCTTCTTTTATTTGCTTCATTCAGTCTAGCTATTGTTATCATTACAACGGTTCTATGGGTTGCCGAGGTATTTTATTTTTCTTATTTAATTACAGATATAACTACGGGAGTTTGAATAAAACCAGAGAAGTGTGGCTAAGAAATCGCAATGCTGGAATTCCATTTGTAAGTATTGTTGGTTGCACATAATTGCCTGATTTATAATTATTAATTTATTTTCATCCGTGTTCAACAACTGTTTATCACACTTATAGAATATGCATAATTGAGTCATTGGCAAAGAACAAACAATAGTGACACTACAAAATACAGGGTGTCCGCTGGCAGATTTTACACTTTGAACTGAGCTCACAGCGCGTAGGAAGGCGGCAGCGGGGGGAGCGGGGTATCACTCAACGCGCGAGTGTTGCGGATTTTTTAGTAGCCATGAGTCAGTGGACTTTTGCGGTTGAGGCGTATTGTTCGATCTATGTGGCGAAGCGTCGAGTTTTTTCTCATTTTGGTTTCCGACGATTGAAGGATGGTCCGTTGAAGCAATTGATGGGTACAGAAATTTAAGGTAGGTACAGAAATTTAGAGAAGCTCAATCAGTTGGAAATGAACCTCGTCCTGGATCTTCAACGACTGTAACTACTCCTGAAAATGCAGAACTTGTGAGAAGGGAAATTTTACAAAATCCATTTTTTTCGGTAGAGGTGAAACCGTTAATGCACAACGGTACCGCGCGATGCTGGTCAATTTTTTTTATACCGGAGCTACATTGTCATGTTGGTTACAATAACAGAACCCATTTTAAGCATGATGGGGCCACGGGCGCCACGGCACACACCGCTAGGGACTCAATGACTAATGTGAGAGAGTTTTTCCTGGAAAATTGATTAGTCGCTTCGGCGACATAGCCTGATCCCCTAGATTACCCGATCTGACCCCTTGTGACTTTTTCTTGTGGGTATATCCCAAATCTCGCGTATACAGCAATTCGCCATCAACAATAGAGGCCCTACAAGAAAATATCCGACGAGAGATTGCAGCAAGCGAGTTTTCGCCAACATGAAGGAAAGATTGTAAAAATGTTTGCGGCTAGAAGGACGCCATTTGAGTGGAGATATTTTTAAAAACTAAAATCCACATTATTCATAAGTGAGATAATAAATAAATTACTTTAATTGTATTCATATTTTTATTTTATTTTATTTTTTGAAGTGTAAAATCTGCCGGCGGACATCCTGTATATCCATTGCTGATATTTGAATCTTTATTTTTGTATTTGCAGGATGTCCAGTGGAATGATTTAGATTACATGGATAATGCCAATGGATTCACTTATGACAAAAAGAAGTTTAAAGGATTGCCCGCATTTATCAAAGAAGTACATGATTCAGGAATGCACTATATTCCGTTGATTGGTATGTTATTTATCTCACATGTTGATCCTTAAAAAATGCTCCCAACATACTGAAATAAATTATATTCATTTGACAAGAAAATAATATATCTTATTATTATTTTAGCTTGTCGTTTCGTCACTTGTAAACGTTGATTTTTTATTTTGTGAAAAAGCTCGTCACAAATTCAATGTAAAATATCTTGATTTTTAATTTTTTCAAATGTCATGTAAAGTAAAACCAGGCAGATTTCGTGTCCACGTCAGCATGGAGCACTTGAAAGGAACGTACACTCGGCATTTTAGCTGGCACACTGAGAGTTGCAGTACTAAATTCTTATAGATAAACCATAATAGAATAACTTTACTACTGACTACTTTTTAAATATTTTTTTTGTTTGTATGTAAGACAAAAAAGATTGTTTTGTCTGACAAAATTTAATTTTTAGATCCTGGTGTAAGTGCATCTGAAGCCCCGGGATCCTATGCCCCATTTGATAAAGGATTAGAACAAGGTGTCTTCATCAAAAACGGCACCGGATACCCATTTGTTGGAAAGGCAAGGAATATTCTACCATGCTATATAATAATATTTTCTAATTCCCAGAGAAATACATGGCGACAAATATGTGATAATTCTACAGAAATTTTTAATATAGCCCAACCTATTTTATGAATAATCAATTTATATTCAACTGGACATTAGTGATAATGACAGCATATGATATCACCAGGGCTGGGCAAAATACATGCTTTGCTGTAATTAAAATACAAATTACAAAATACTTTTTCGTATGTATTTAAAATACGAAATACAAAATACTTTCAAGTCGTGTTTTTGAAATACAAAATACAAATTACAAAATACAAAATACATTTGGTTTTGGTAGAACCTTTGGTTGCAATAAATTGTCATAAGTGCCCTTATGTAAGGGTACGTTTGCATAGAAGCAAAGTTGAGCAGAGTGAAACAGAGACGTGCAAAGATTGACCAATTTTTTTGTGTTATAGGACCCAGGTGTTAGATAATAATAATAATTATTATTATAACACGACATTTGTATAGCGCAGTTTTGTGTTATTTCACTTCAAGTGCGCTCTACTGTAATTAACTTAAAAATAATCTAGTATTCTGTCAAATTATTCCTATAGCGCTTGATCCAATACTATGACACAAAAATGTACAATACAAAGCAATGAAAAGTATAATATAATATGATACAAATATGATAGAAAATGTACAATACCAGTGCTATTATAGCACAGGACGTGTTGCCAACTCTAAATATTAACATACATATATATACTCTGGTCTCTAGCGTTTTTAGTCTATGTATTATTTATCTATGTCAGTTTATTTTTCATTATCATTATTAAGGTCGCTAAATGTATTTAAAAAATGTATTTTGAAGCCACAAGTATTTGAAATACAAATTACAAAATACCTCAGCATCAGGTAATTGAAATACAAATACAAAATACGTATTTGTATTTCAAATACGTATTTCAATTACAAGTAATTCAAATACTACCCAGCCCTGGATATCACTTGAAACTATTTAACATTTGGCTTAGATAGCATTCAGTAATGTTTAGAATGCCTAGGTACATTTATCACAAATGCCAACCCCATTAAACACGGTCCATAACATAAAAATGAATATGGATTTACTTTGACTTATGAATATATTTTGCAGGTTTGGAATAAAGCATCAACGGTTTGGCCTGACTTCACGAATCCCAACACGACCAGCTACTGGCTTGACATGCTCTCTTCGCTGCATAAGGAAATTCCATTTGATGGAATTTGGATCGTAAGATTTGCTACTTTTTATCACACACTTCAATTACAATGCTTCTGGAAGGCGAAATAACTGCCTTCTGCAGAAATAAGAAATAATGATAAACATTTTTAAGCATTTTTTAACACCAATATTGTCGTACATAATTAGATAAAATGCTTCAAGATACGTACGGCGGGGGACCCAAAAGTAACGAGACTCGAGCGGTAGAGGGGAGAAGTGGAAAACGGGTTTTGTGTGGTCGGCTGTTGTACGGAAACTCTTTTTCAGTCATTGTGCAAAGCCGCGTTGTTATGAGACCATGCGTTCGTCCAAAGTTTAATTTGAGAGGTTGCGAGAGATCATCAGGAAAAAAGGTCAGATCTTTGGCGCACAGGGGACTGGTTCTTCCACCACGACAACGCACCTGCTCACACTGTGTTGTCTGTGAAGCAGTATTTGAGTAAGAATGGAATGACCCCGTTTGTTCACCCGCCCTGTTCACTCACCTGTCTCCCTGTGACTTCTTTCTGCTTAAAAGGGACTTGAAAGGGAAACGTTTTCATACCGCAGAAGAAGTGAAAAAAAAATCGAGGAGGCCATAAAAGACATTCCACCAGTGGGTTTCAAAATTGTTTTGAACAGCGGAAAAAAGGTTGGGTTGGACAAGTGCATACACTCTAATATTTGAAGGTGACCAAATTTTGGTGTAAAAATATTGTAAAATAAAAAGGTTACTTTTGGTCCCCCATCGTATTGACGGCCGGCAAAGTCCAGCGGTAAGGCTCTTGACTAGCACTCCGAAGGTCGCGGGATCGAATCCCGGCGTGGCAAATAAATTTTATTTGATTAATTTGTGTTATTCACAATTTATTCATTTAAAATAATATATAGTA
This sequence comes from Limnephilus marmoratus, assembly GCA_917880885.1. Lineage (NCBI taxonomy): Eukaryota > Metazoa > Arthropoda > Insecta > Trichoptera > Limnephilidae > Limnephilus > Limnephilus marmoratus. The sequence continues at coordinate 29,070,895 of OU862916.1, forward strand.
TATTTGCGGCACGTTCCAGAGCGGAAGATACTCTCAGTATCGCCCTGGTGTAAGACCACCAATCAGAATTGAAACGTTGCTTGAAATGGCTTTAGCCGTGTTTGGTGACCAGATCTGAATAGCCAGGTACTTCCCCACCTTCCTCTTCCTATCTCCTTCCCGTCCCCACTACCTTCAGCCTCACAACATACCCCAATTGGGGATGCCATAGTCCCACTGGCTTCAGACGGGAGCAGTTGGGACTCTTGTGCGGTGATTATGTAAAAAAAAAAAAATTTATACGTAGATGAAAAATTCTTTCAATTAAAATGTGATTGTTAAATTGTACTACAAAAATACAGATCTTCATTCTTAACTGAGCATTTGAGGGTGGTGCTTGTACAATTTGTAGAACTGTACAGATGTTTTTAAAATACATGTATTGTTTGTACAGGATATGAATGAGCCGTCTAACTTCTTATCTGGACCTCTGCAAGGAACTTGTGCCCCAGAAAACATACCTTATATGCCCGGCGTCGACGGTTCCGTTGGTCTCAAGTCTGGCACCATCTGTATGGATGCTAAACAGTACGGGGGCGAACACTTCAATCTGCACAACTTGTACTCGTTGACTGAGGCTATGACCACCAACTTGTAAGTATATTTTATAAAAGAAAATACTCAGTAGCTTGGGTAATTATTTACTGAACTTCCGCTATTTTAAGCCCTCAGGCCTCGGGCCTGTTTTGTCGGAAGGTCAAGATATTTCCGTTTTGCAATAAAATCTAAGTAAATGGATTAATTCTGAAAGCATCCGAAAACTAAAAACTGTTTTTGAAGATGATGAAAAATTCAATATAAACATATAATTTTTGAAATCATTTTGGTAAATATTTCCCTATCGAGTCCACGCTCAAAACACTCTTTAAAAAATTAAAACAAATTGTACTAGGTAGATTACAGTTAGTAATAAGTAATTCAGTACCCGGAATTGAAAAATATTGTATTTTAATGGTTATTTTGTTATCTTTAAAAAATGCGAAATGTCATTTCTCAAGGAACGCCATGTTGTTAATTACGACGACAAACGTCTCGCGTGATTTTTCGTGTTTATGAAACCGAACAAAATAATGATTAATACGCATTATTTATCATTTCCGAAGATTGCAATTCGTACTTATTATTGTCTAACTGACAGAAAATGACTTTTTCTTTTAAAAATGCGTATTTCATCGTCGTAATTAACATGGCGGTCCTTGAAAAATGACATTTCGCATTTTTGAAATTTAAAAAAAAAAACATTAAAACGCAATATTTTTCAATTCCGGTTACTGAATTACTTATTACTAACCATTATCTACCTAGTACAATTTGTTTTAATTTTTTAAAGTGTGTTTTGAGCGCGGACTCGATAGGGAAATATTTTATCATTTTTTTTTTAATGTAAATGTAAAAAAGTTTTAAAAATGGTTCACCTCGCGTTTTTTCTAACTAAAATTACTGATAATGGAAAAATTAAAGACACTCATTTTTTATTAGACAAATATATTATAAACGTTGTTGTCAACTCACTTTTTCATTATTTCATGTAAAACTGATAAATAAAAAAATAAAACACATGAAATTTTGAACTTGATTGACAAAAAATGTAACTTTAATGCATCTTTTGACTCCCCCGATGAAAATAGTAGTTGTTTATAGTAATTAAGTCGAAATGAAGCGTAATTTTATAATCTGTGCCTGAAGTGTGGCTGTTCAGTAAATATTATTTACCAATACTTTTTGTTAAATGTTATAAATTTATTTTTCAGCGCATTAATTGAAATTCGCGGAAAGCGTCCATTTATTATTACTCGTTCATCATTCCCTGGATTAGGAAAGTATTCTGGAAAATGGAGCGGAGATGTCTTCAGTGAATGGCACGATATGAAAATGTCAATTCCACGTAAGATTTTTTTTTCTGATCGTATTAATAGTATTATTATAACAAAATTTTATGTTTCCCATGATTTTTTTACGCAAAAATTGAAGTTTGCATTTAATATTACTTGAATTTTTATTACTGCTTTATAAAATTATCCTCTTGCTCTTTCTTTTTTCCTCCATGATCCATCTCATGGTCTCATCCATCTGTCACCAATTTATCTGTTTTTTAAGTAATTATTATATCTAATACATTTGAATTTATGATAAAATGTATATTCCAATTTTCTCACAAGAAATCACTTTCAGAGAAAATCCCTATCCCAATTTTCTCACAAGAAATCACTTTCAGAGAAAATCCCTATCCCAATTTTATTTCAATGTCGTAATTTTAAATTTTTTTTCGCAGAATTGTTAAGCTTCAGTTTGTTTGGAATTCCAATGATGGGAACAGATATTTGTGGCTTCATTGGAAATACTACAACTGAACTTTGTCAGCGCTGGATGGAGCTAGGGGCTTTCTACCCCTTCTCAAGGAACCACAATTCTGATACATCCAGCGTAAGAATTTTAATATTTTTTTTATTTTCTTACAATACCAGATTGGCCCAGTTTTCCACAGCAGGCTCTTTAAAAAGTTTTCTTTCTGTTAAATGTAAAACAATTATCACAATAAAACTATGTTTTAGGAGCAAGATCCAGTGGCCCTAGGTCCGAAGGTGGTGAATGCAAGTAAAATAGCACTCACGGCTCGATACACAATGTTGCCCTATCTCTACACCCTGTTCTGGAAAGCTCACCTTAATGGCGACACTGTAGCAAGACCTGTATTCTTCGAGTAAGTAATTGATTGTTTTTTCTCCTTTTTGCTGCTTTAATTATTAATTTTTTATTGCTACATTTGATTGAAATCACAATACGTAATTTATTGTTAGTATAGTATTTTAATCAAACTAAATAATCCCATCTTTAGGGCAAATTATTATTTGGTTTTTTATTAATAAAATTATAAACTTAAATTATAATATTCTACCTATTGTTTAGAATGGAACATAACTTGATTGACTGCCATAATGTAGTACCATATTATGAATATGAACCAAATTCATTTTTAGAAAATGATTTTTAGAAAATATATTATCATAAAACTATACTAACAGACAGAACAATTAGTCATAATAGACCTGATATAGTTTTACATGACAAAATTAAAAAAAAAACGAATATTGATGTCGCTATTCCAAATTCCTGTAATATTCAAAAATCTGTTAAATGAAATTTAAAGAATTAATAAATCAGAAATGAGATTAAAAGAATTTGGCATTCTCAGACTATAAAAATATTACCATTTGTTATTTCGGCTACTGGCATTATACCTAGCTCTCTCATTCAAAATTTAGGCATATTAAATTTGTCAAAGAATTTATGTATAAAAATGCAAAAGTCAGCCATTTTAAATACATGTAGGATTACAAAAGATTTTTAAAATATTTATATTGAGGGATCAGTAGGATTTATAGGTCCGATTAGAAGTTCCACCAAGCTGAACCCTCTGATATGAAAATATCTGGAGTCGGTGAATTATTTTCCCATTTGGTCTCTTTGACATGTTGTTCTTGTATTTATTATACTTGTATGCAAGTGCATAACGTGGATTGACTAGGTGATCATTTGTGGAAAAGTGCGTGAAAGGGTTAAGTTTTTCCTGCGGGAACGATTTAACCCGGACATAAAATCTGAAGCGTAAAAGTTTAGAATGAAGATATTTTTAAAATTAGTGGTGAAAGGCCACCATTTATTTGTGAAATATTTCATCACCTTGGTTGGACAAGGTTCTAACTAACTTATTTCAAAATTGACCTTTGAATGCAAAACCATTTCTTTTCTCATTTCTATAACCAAAATAATTTTCAGAGCTATCTGCGTTGTATTTCCATAGATTCTTCTATGACAAAGTTCTATCATCAAGCATCCATTTATTTCATAAGGTTCTAACATCACTTTGAACCTTTTGCAATTGCCATTTTCTTTGTATCTGATTTTTTATTGTTGTTACAATGTGCATTGCAATTCATCACTTGGTTGGATAGGGTTCTAACTTCGCCTTACCATGTTTTGAGGTGTCAGAATTTGCAAAGACATTTTCTCATATTTTTTTTACCAATTTCTGGTTTTGATGTTTAATCTTGTGTAAAATACTTTAGTTCCAACACATTTTAAAAGAAAATATTTAAACAGGATGTGGCCCCATCTTGGAATTGCATAGGGAAATGTAGATAGAACCATTTGTAATGAATTATTATGTCCTAGCTGGTTGCATGTGGTTCTATTTACACATTTATGTTATGTTCAATGATATGTTCTAAAATGATAAGTACACGTCCTATTTAAATTTGTTAAACTAAAATACACAAAATTGAACGACAAAATCAGAAATTCGTAAATAGATTATGAGTGCAGGTCTTTGTAAACTTTGACACCTCATATCTCAGAACAGGTTAAAGTGAAATTAGAAACCTGTCATATGACCAGGAGAGGTGAGTCTATATCATAGGTTCTCAACGTGGGCGATAATTGCATTTCAGAGCGTTTCAGACTTTCAGGGGGGCAGTTGGAGACTTAGAAAAACCCATCCCATCCCTTCCTATCTTGCCCAATCCCATCCTGTTAGGGGCCATCCATAAATTACGTCAAACCCTAAAATATTTTCCCTATTCCATTACGCCCCCTCTGTTGTGACAAATGTAACCCCACCATGGTATTCCATTACGCCCCCTCCGTTGTGGCATCCCGTTATGCTCCCTCCATTGTGGCAAATGTACAAATGTAACCCTGTCGTGGTATCCCGTTACGCCCTCCCCCCCCCAAGTTGTGATCAATTGCTGTTTCAGATTTACGAGTTGGGGGGCTCTAGAAAAAAAATATTCTCAAAGTGGGCGGTGGGCAAAAAAAGGTTGATAATCTATGGTCTGTATCTTTTACATTAGGTTAGATGGCTTTAAATGAGTCGCGTGTAACATGCATCATCAGAACTCCCTCCAGACCCTGTTATGTATGTTACATGCGACTCATTTAATGCCGATTTAACTTGTGTTAGGCAAATGCAAAGATTCATTCAACCTCCAGATTTATATAAGCAAGCTTTCCCAATATTCCTCTAACCATTTTCCTTTCACCTCACAACATTCCTCAATACGAGGATAGCCATTCTTCTGACTCCCAAAAGTGTAGCCACCACATAAGTACCTAACTAATTTTTGCTACATATATACGTAATTGTTTTAGGTTTCCTCAAGACAACTTGACCTACTCCTTGGACCAGCAGTTCCTCTGGGGACCTCACCTAATGATAGCACCCATCCTGGACCCAGGGGCCACCTCGGTGAAGGCCTACCTGCCCAAGGTGCTCTGGTACAAGTTCAACGGGCTCAGCTTGCTGGGTTGGTCTGGCTGGGGCACCCTGAGCGAGGGGCAGACGCAGTTGATCCGCGGCGGAGCGATACTACCCTTGCAGACCCCCGAGATGAGGAACAATGAGCCGATCAATACGGGGGTCATGCGGAGCAAGCCGCTGCAGCTGCTAGTGGCCCTGGATTCGGCGAGGAGTGCAAAGGGGGAACTATATTGGGACGATGGAGATAGTCTGAGTAAGTTAATTACATTTATTTTTTAATTTCAGGATACAGTCAATTCTGTAAGTATGCAAACCCATTAACAAAGTAAAATTGCTCGCTGATTGGACATATTATATGGAATCCGTGTACATCCATGCACGCAATTGCAAGGGAATTCAGACAATTCTATAGTGATTGCGTGCTTCATCTGGACACGGTCTGTGGTACCACAATATAAGCACTTTATTAAAAATCAGTTTGCAACTGCAACTATTTGACAGTTGATAACGTGGAGAGCCGGAGCAGAAAATCTTCGGAATACAATTGATTGCCGCATATGCAGAGCCGTGTAAAAATTACCTTGGCGAGTTTTGCTCAAAAATTGGACTAAAAACTATGATTTTTAATATATTTCAATAGGCCACTTGCATATGACTTGGAAAAAATCGTGAAAAAAAATCTTTTCATTAAGATTGCGAAAATGTTAGTAAAATTTTTTAGAAATGTACAGTTTTTTTTATTTTTAAATAAATAAATCCATTATTTGGGCTCGTGATGTCACTACATGAAAATGTCCCGTCTCCGAAAATGTTCCTATTAATTTTGTAAAATTCCACACTGATTTATTTTTTTTATATGGCATCACTTTGATTTCAGGCAAATTTTTGAATTCGTTCACAAGATTTATTGTTTGTTCTCTGCGAACTTATCGTTAGGTTTGACTTTTTGACAGATGTTCTGAAGAGAACCCCGTTCATTTTAGAAGTCGGTACGTGTTTTAGAGGTATATTGGTTATGGTGCTGATTTTAACAAAATCAAATTTTATAATATTCTTATTATTATTATAATTTACAAGTACAAGTATGTTACATTGAATTTAGTAATATATACGTTGTACATTATAATGATTCATGATCAATAAGATGGTTCAAGGAAAAAAATATTTATGAGATGTAATATTTTTGGTATGCCTCGTTTTCTCCTGTGCCATTCGTGTGGAAAATGTTCTTTTTTTTTAAAATGATTTTCGGCTATGTAATTATCGTTTTTTCGCACCTATAAAATTATGTCCCGTCTTTCCGGTTTATAAAAAATGGTCTGAATTTTCGGATTGAAATTTTCAAAAAATCCCCAGGGTTTCAAAAATACGAGTAAAAAAAAAAAAAATACAGAATGTCTTAGAATATTTGTCTAAACCGGAAAATTTTTTAAAAAAATGTTATGCAAGTGGCCTATTGTTTTCTGTTTACCTTCTTATTTTTAAAATGTATTTTATGTTTACATCATAACACGTTCCCCCAATTTAATTTAGAAACGATCCGTATTTCAGAAGTTATAGCTATTTTATGTGAAACATAATTTCACACGCGAATCTGAGGCCGCTTTTTAGAGGGGATTGATAAAAAACCAGCCGCATACAAGCAAGTGGCGTGTTGTAGTATGTGGCTGTTAATATTAGTGCCTAATGCTTTTTTAGAAATCTTTGATAAATTTTATTTTTATGGTTAATTTTCAGATACTTACGAAGAAAGAAAATACAGCCTGGTAAACTTCACTGCCTCTTTGGGGGTCCTCTCCAGCGAGGTCGTTTGGTGGGGATACGGAGTGCCATCCGTCAACAAGATCCTCATTCTTGGACAGATAAACCCGGTCATGGCTGTTTATCTCAACAAGAAGTCCATTAATTTCACTTATGATGTTTCCAAACATGTCCTGACGGTGGAGAAACTCAACCTTCCTTTAGATAACTCATTTACATTGAGGTGGAAATAGTCCAAGTAGTGTCGTGTGGACAAATATCACTTTGGAGAAGATTGTGTCATCAGTCCAAATGTACCATGTCTCACGTCCAAAACAAATTAACACCGAATTGTATGATGCATGGGTAAAGCTACGCTAGCATTTGTACCGAATTTTGACACAATTATGCGCTACGGATTTAAACGAAATTAACACCTAATTGTTCAACATGATATACAATATGGTACATTTACATCAAATTTTACATAAGAATTTTAACCGAAATTGAACATTTGTATGTCCACATTGAAATGTGTTTGTATCAAATTTTGGCACAATTGTGTCATTAGGGTTTTAATCAAAATTGACACCAAATGGTCCAATGGTATGGTAGGTACCATGTTAGACCTAGTCATTATGGAAAAAATGTAAGTGCCGTAAGACCTTCTAATTTTGACCTTTTAACGTTGATAATAAACTTATTAGAACAGTTATAAATGATCTTTTACCGGTTTTTGGTTTGCTAATACATAAATAAAAAAATCTGAATTTTAATTAGTAAGCCTGCAGCGGGTACTTTTAGGCCTAGTCAATGTTTCCCCCGATACTTAATCTAACTTTGACGTTACTTATTCTAACTTTGACCGGTGATTGGCACTTCCTACGTTTTACAAGGATTACTTAGTGGTGTCCAATGTTAGACACAATTTAAATATGATTTACTGTTTTGCAGAGTTTTCTATTGCTAATTTAGTATTTTACTAAATAAATTTTATTGTAACTACCTCAATAAAAAATGCCATTTTATTACCATAGAAATGACAAATTGAAAATTGTTTTTAAAAAAAAGAAAGAACATGAAAGCAATGTTATATACATTGAAATAACCTAATTAATTGACTCTTTGTACATCCAATATCCCTCTAACTCCCTTTTATATGAAAACAATGCCACGTTTGATATAGAAAATAATTATATCTGTTTCTTCTTGATTGAGTGATTGCTTTATCGGGAATTTATGGCCACACAAACCTTTTCCACTTCTTTTCGTATACCATGCAGAATCTCTTCTGATATTTTTTATGATTTATTCAACGTATTGACGATGTGCACCCTTTCTAGTCTGAAAATGTGTAGTGGCACACATCTTTTGATTATCTTTATTGCTCATTGAGAACCAGATAAATTATCTTTGAATGAAGAGTCTTCCTTCATGTCTTCTCTAGATATAATTGTGTTAAGTTTATTTCCATCACATAGAAACCCCATGTGCTAAGGAGATAATATGATCAACAAACATGGCTTTTTCTTTTTTTGGTGAGTTTTCTTGACAACGGTCAATGTTAGAATAAAATATTTTAAATTTAGTAATACAAAATTATGGTTAAATAAGAAATAGTTGAAAACAGAATTAAAAACACCTCAAGCAACTTACCTTTAGTCACATATAGGATCTATATAACTCCCATTCGCAGATCCTAGTGGATTCTGTCAAGGTACTTTTTTGCAAGAAAAATGATGTGTCGCAATCCTTTGACTGCTTCCCGTGAACTAATCGTATGCTGACACGCTAGACTAGTAGAGTAGACGCACAGTGCAACAGCTGATGTTCGATCACCATTTTCAACTGTCTTCGTCTTTTGGCTCCGGGGTGAGGTGAAAGTAATTTTTTTTTTGTTTTCGGTCAATGTTAGCATGGTGGTCAAAGTTAGTAGGTCTTACGATACATACCATTTTTATAAGTTGAGAGTTCTAATAATTTGGTTTTGCTTCTTAGCTTTATTTTTTTAAATTACAACAGCCAATACGTTTTTTTTTTAAATCTAGGTTGTTTTACTAAAATTGTCATCTAAATAAGATTATTACTGGAAATGCCAGTTTTCTATACAGTTCATTTTATGTACGTATCCTACATACCGTTTGTAAGTTAAAATGTTATTTTTTTTGCTCAATTTAACAATGTAAATATTTATGTGTGATAAAAATTTTAGACAGTTTGTGGTTTTGTGTGTTAATTTTTTTTAATTGACTGTTTTTTAATAACTTAAAACATTATTTTCTTTTATTTGTAGACCCTATTTTTTAAATTTGTATTCTTAGAGAAATATGCTGGACTGATTTTAAATAAAATGCTCAAGTAAAACAGCCAGTAAAAATTGTTCCCGAGTTTTACAAAATGTGACTACATAATATTACATATGTATAAATATGTTTTAAAAGCCTCTAATATCTCTCCACTGAGCATGACTTGGAGTAAAAGTAAGTGAATAACCAATGCGGGATTTGAATGCCTGATCAGTCAGTTAATTGGGAAATTTACCATTTTGGTATAAATTGATATGTATTTGATCTCCTACCGGTAAGTTTGTAGATGAATTTAAATGGAGCTATTGTCTCTTGTAAGATTAGCTGCGTAATGTGAAGTGCACCATGAGCTATGTCAATGATATACCTACGTAATAATATTATGTAGAATAAGTCCGGGCACCCACGAGCAACTTTAGTTGCGGGCAACAGTTGTGTCACATTTCTTGAAAAAAGTCGCCGACTGTCACCGTTACTAAAGTTGTGTGTGTGCGCCTGAATTAATATGAAAATAAATAAAAGAGAATCGTAGGGTTGTAATGTAATAAGGTAATGCAGCACAATTTTTGAATTTAAATAAATGTAGAATCTATGTCATTTTATTTGTAGAAATTTGGGATAACTTTACTATTACATGCTAAAAGTAAGGAGTCATTGTTTAATCATGATTTTTTTACCCTCTATGATCTGAAAATATTGCCGATTTGCATATCTTTTTTTATTGTGATATTTAGTGAGCTACCAAAGTTATTTTAAAATTGAAAAGCTGTTCTTTACTAACGGTTGAAAAATTGCTAATGTTTTTTTTTTTTAATACTAATATTATCTTTGTTCTTCTGAACGATCTTTTTTTAAACTACATAGTTTAGAAGTAGTTTCCTCTTTCTTAGGATATTAAAATCCAATTATATAATTATTAGTAAGATAAAGAATCTGGTGTATATAGTAATTTTTTTTTTTGGGCCTGCATAGTGTTTTAATTATTGGAACAAATTAATTTACACATTAGAAAAAAATGTGCATTGCACAGTTTCAGATATCCATGTATTTATACATCTTCTTTCAAAATTAATTTAAATAATATTTTTGTGTAATTTTCAGATACAAAATTTTGTTTTCACAATAATATTTTAATGATTTGCATATCACATAAATACAATTAATACTCCTTGATTCTTGCCTTGTGTGATTTATGATGTTCATGATATGCCATAATAATTAATAATGCCATGTATAGAAGAAAAATGTTTATAATAAAAAATGAAAAACAAATTTTCAGTGTGATGTTTTATTATTTGGTATTTGTGATCACAACAGTACGTGCCGAAATTATATTATTTTCATTACAATAGACAAATAGTGACATTATGTACGGATGTACAGGAAAATCATTTTTAAAGAGGACTTTGAATGTATTTGTGTACCGCTAGTATCGAAAGTTTGATAATGTTCTTTTTTCGTATCTTTCTAAGAGCTTCCTGAAGGTGCTAGTGAACAAGCAGACAAATTGCCTTTTATTGTTTATTACCGAGATGCATGACACAAACAATGATCTCCTGCGATAGTTACACCAAACTTGAAAAAAAATCACCAAATTATTCATAACTAGCTGACCGGGCCACGCGTTGCTGTGGCTAACGAAACACAACACCATCTACTGGTTAGTTACCCAACCTTTATAACCAACGCCATCTGTTAATTTGCAAACAAATCAATCCACACCACCCGTATATTATATATTTCAACCATTTTACACAAAACCTTGACAAATTATATACCTAAACCTTCCTCATGAATCACTCTATCTATTGGTGAAAACTGCATGAAAATCTGTTCAGTAGTTTTTGAGTTTATCGCGAATAGACAGACGCGTCGGACGACTTTAATTTAAGCCCTGTTCAGACACAGCTATAAACTATAAAAGATCATAGCACACCAAATATCACTCTCCATATAATAGACCGTTCACACCCAAGCGGTTTCAACTTAACCGCTCCTGAGGCGATATGACAAAAGTTAAGCGCCCCACTCTCCAATGAAAACAGAGAGGGAGTCATTTTAATTACGGAGCTGCCTAGGCCGGTGGATGACAGATGTCAAGTTGACAGATTCATTACAAAAAATTTGCATTCCGTGGCCGCTCCCTCTTTCATCTGACCCCCTCTTCTACCATAGGAAGAAATATTTGATAGCGTCGTGTGAACGGTACAAAACATAAGCGCTCGCGGTTCAACAGATATCTGCTCGCGGTTTACAGCCGTGTCTGAACACCACATTATAATATGTAGAGATATCTTGACAGAAATACCTTGCCGGCAAGAAATTGTCGTAGAAATTTGCTTATTTACCAGAGCCTATGAAAAAAATTATCATTAAAAAAAAAACAGTTAAAAATCAACCTCCAGCTTGACCACAGCTTCTCGATAAAATTAGGTCATGATTTTTATAAACATCAAGCATTAAAAAGGAAAATAACCATTCTTTCTTAACCATCCAGTACACCACTAGACAAACAAGGGTATCGGTAAAATGATATACCTGTACACATAAAATTTTCAGTGAAGTGAATTCAAAATCACATAGATTATTACAGCTTTAAGATTTCTCCCAACATGACAACATAGAAATCACAAATAAAATCTTATTCTGACCCAAAACTTTTTCGTGATGTCTTGATAGTTTATTTCAATCATTTTTGTACATAATAATATTATAAGAATTCCAAGACAGGGCTTGCTTAAGTTGTAAATATGTGATTTTTTACAAGATTAGGTAACTGTACACATAATCGTTCCAGTATCGTTGAATCAAAATCTTAGTATATAATGTACATAATAAGAATTATTCCTGATTTGTTTGAACCGAAATAATGATGAAAAAAGTACTGTTCTTACATTTCAAAAATGTAAACATTAAGTAACTAAAAATTATCTTAATTCTCTAATTTCTTTGACATGATCTTTGGAAAATATTACATAAGACGCTGATGGAGATGATTTAAACAGCATTTAACAAGGTATACTCTGTACAGTGTAGGTACTGATGGAGAACAAATAAGTTGAGATGCCAAATAGTGCTTTCAATGAAAAAAAATTAATTTTGTATCAGCATTAGCACATAACTCTGTCGTATACAGGGTGTCCAGGGGTAAAGTGCATTAAATTCGGGAGGTGATTCTACGTGATAGTATTAGTAAAAAAGATAAAAAAAACTTTTTTCGAAATTCAAACTTGTAAGAGTATTTTTTTGGTAAAATGATTTTTTTATTTTTTATTATTTCTTCTTGAAAGCACAATTTTTAGGTTTTTTTTTTTTTGACTACCTTACGATAAGGTAATCACAGATAAAATTAGTTTGGCGTGTGCGGCCAGCATTATTATTTTCCGCCGTTACGATTGGTCCACAATCGCATCCGGCAAGCTCACAGTAAATTTATAAGTTAAGTTTGTACCTCACACTATGGATTTTTAGTAGGTAGGTAGAGTCTGTCAAATAAGAGTAGAAAATATAAAAAATCGAACTACTAATTTTGTAGGCTGGCAACACCAATTTAACTGTCAAATATTATTTCAAATCGCAATGGCACTGAATGTATAAAATGTAAATCACATTAAAAAAACATTTTTTTTTTCAAAGAAAAAAAAATAATTCAAAGTAGCACTGTTGTTAAGGTACCTCATAAAATTGATTAAATGGTGTTTTATAAAGTGATTTGCTATAATTTAATTTAACATAAATTTGAATTTAAAAGTAGGTAGAAAGGAAAATCACTAATGGTAAGTTTAGTTACACTACTTTTGGGGTCTGACTGAGTTAAATATATTCAGATCTAAAATTAGAGACTTGATCTAAAACCCGGGCAATGCTGGGGACTTAAGCTTGTATTAAATAAATGTGAGCAATTTCTAAGTGTGCTTTTTATTTTATTATAATATCGTTATTCTTTATTGCATTAACTAAAATTGCAAAGGTAAGGTATAATATACCCATATGCAATTCTAATTTAGAGATCAGTAGATAACGAAATTGCAATAAAAAAATAGTTTTCCCACTTTTATGTGTTTTTGATTTTTTACAAAAAATGTAGGTTACACAGCTTTACATCGCCACCATGTGTTCTATTTTTAGAATTGCCATTTGATCAACAGTGGCGCCCTCCTATGTTTTCTACTCTTATTTGACAGACTGTATGTCTTTTTGTATGGGGAAAAAAGGTTGTAATTTCAGAAAAAAGTTAATCTTTTTTACTCCTAACATCATGTAGAATCACCTCCCAAAGTTAATGCACTTTACTCCCGGACACCCTGTATATTTGTTCCTAATACTCGAGGTATACATACATGCATGCCAAACTTATAAATAATCCTGAAACAAAATTATTTATCTTTATGTTAAAAACATTAACCCCAGACGGGCATCTATTACGGTTGTATCACTGGGATAGCTGTGGCCACTGGCAGACATAAAGAGTCATTGTCTAAAGGCGTTGACGACAATATCTAAATTTAAAGGTGCTTCACCACAACAACCGGAAGACTAGATTAATGTCTTAGGCCCTCTGTTCATGGAGATACTTACAATCTACGTAATTGTGACGAAACCACAAGTACCCTGATGATATACCACTTTTTAATGCTAGTCTCCGTACACGGCGCTATCCGAAATGTACTGAACTTGATCATTTTTCACATGCAGCCGTGGAGTGAATACGCTGTCATTCGACGTCATATGACTTTTTTTCCAACATCAATCCATGCCTTCTCCACTAAATCGTTTCTTACGTATTCTGGTAAAGTATAGTTATGTAAACTTGCATATTTTCCACTTCCAGAACAAATCTAACATTACTTTCATGTTCCGACGCCATTTCTGTCAAACGTCAAACGAATAAGTATCAGACACAAATGGTTGATACTGATTGGAAACTGACAGCCACCGCGTAGCGCCGTGAACGGGCACCAGCAAAATCGTACGGGGGGTACGTATGATACGCGCACGAGGTTCGAATAGCTTGTAAGTATCTCCGTGAACAGAGGCACTTATTGAACTTATTTTAGTTTCAATATGGTCGGGAAAAACTACAACTCAAAATCAATGAATGGGTGCAATGCCTTTATCAATAATTAACTTGCAAATGATCTGTACTGGGTTAGCACATATGCATTTCTAAAAATATACTAATGGCAATCCCTCCGTTTTAATATTTGTGCAGTGAACTAATATGATGCAAAAAGAAAGGATATATTTTCACGCATCCTTTTGTCAATACATAGTCTGTAGCTAGCCGTGCCACATAATGTAGAACACTATATTCTACGCACACAAGTTATTTGTACTGTTTTCTTGCTTAGTTTAATTCTAATTCTTTTCCTTTACCTTTTCTAATACTCAGTCATTTACCCTTAAAATTAATATTGATAAAATACAAGAAAAAAAAAATATATAACTGCGGTTTAGTAAAAAAACCCTTCAAGTCTCATTTTTTGGGAATGTTACTTTTCAGCGGTTTCATGTAGAAGTCTTCCAACTACAACATGATAAAATAATTTTTGCTGATTAAGGCATTTTTAATACTAAAAACTAAATTAATTCTTAATTCTTTTTTAGGTAATTTAAAAAAAAACATGGTAAATATCGGTTCGGACTGGCCATGCTTATTACGAATAATTTTTAGAAAAAAACTTTAGATTCGCCTTAATTACTATAAAAGGAAACTTTTTGGCTTTGGGGCGGCGGAAAATAATGCATTTTAATTTTCAATTGCATAAAACCAAAATTCACTTCGCGAACCGACCCAGCGAAAATCCGCGGCCGTAACTGTCACTGTTATGTTGGTATCCTTGATAAATTAACAAGAGCTAATACGACTGTAGCCGACTTCATGGGATAAGGCGCGTAATTATGAAATTTGTCTAGCGGGCTTGTTTGTGTAACATGGTTTGTGATACAAAAGAATGTGCCCCTTTATAACGCCTACTCGCGTCAACGCAAGAAAAACATCCCAGTTTTCAAGTGGTTTAGCGGCTACGCTAGGTTTGTGTAACATGGTTTGTGATTCGCGGTATTTCATGTAGGTATCCCACGAAGTCGGCTACAGTCCATAACAGTGACAGCTACGGCCGCGTCGGTTCGCGAAGTGAATTTTGGTTTTATGCAATTGAAAATTAAAATGCATTATTTTCCGCCGCCCCAAAGCCAAAAAATTAAAGCGAATCTAAAGTTTTTTTCTAAAAATTATTCGTAATAAGTGTGGCCAGTCCGAACCGATAATTACCACAAACATAGATAAAAGTACTCAACTCTGTAATAATTAAAAGTAGAATTGCAATATTTTACACCAAAATCTTTAAAAACAAATAACCGCTTTCAAAAAAATTGAAGATTTTTAATAAGTTTTAAGAATTTTTAAACATTTGTTTTTATCGTCTCCTGTAAAGTTTTCAATTTGTGGCTTGAAGGGTTTTACCAAACTACAATTAATGGTTAACACAAAAAAGCTTTATCTTATTATTTGCTTTTAATTTTGTCGGTATTTTTTACCATTCTCCATTATGTAATATTTATTTATAAAACAGGTTGCTTTCAATTGAGCTTATCGTTAAATAAATAAATAATTTTGGGAAAAAAATAATTTTTCAAGAAACAAACTATTGTTGAAGACAATAATAATAAATAATTACATATATGAGATTAATTTCTTTCTCAATCTTTGGTTAGCAGTTAAAATTTTTTTTGGTGGGATTAATATAATATAGAAAAATTTCTCTTTGGATCAGCATTTTTTAACAATTTTTAAGTAATCGGTAAGAATAAGCAATTTGCTTATAGATGAGACTTTTGGTATAATAAAAGCCAGGTGAACACATTAAACAATCAATTCGTATGGCATTATAAACTAACAAACATGTAAAATAGCAAAAATATACATAGATAGATGTCTTATATCATCAGAGTGATACTCTATACGGGCAAGACTGGCTCATAGGACCAACTCATAAAGCTTACAGCTAAACCAAGTAAATGGCTCTAAAGAAAGAATTACAATCGCGTCAACATAAAATTAATAATAAACAGACATTATTTATTTTTCACCAATCGGAACACTGATCCTGACCATTTTCAATTAAAAAATTGATGTTTGATTAGAATAATAATATGGCACTAGAATGAACCATTCCCATCTGTGAATGTCCATCCGAAATCTTCAGACCAATTGTGTCTGATTGCGCAAATAATAGAAAAGCTTTCAAACTCTATCTGCTTGGAGTTTTATGCAAGAAACAGGCAGTTAAATCATAAATCTGGCCTTGCAATATGAACATATTTAAACACATTGCTATTAAAATTATTAACTACTCCTGAACTTAAAGCAGTTATTTGAAGTATAAATGACCAAACTGTGTACATAATATATTATATTACATAAATAGTCATGATTTAAATTTAATTTTATGGTACTGCAAAATTGCAACCTTTCTGTATAAAACTATATACATACAATTAATTGACAATAATAAAAAACAATTGGCTAAATAAATAAGAAAAGGTAGAAAAATATCTCTATTCATTGATTTACATTAAATAAAGTATGTAGCGGAAAATAATAACATATTTGATTACTATTGCACCGGCAATAGATTCAAATTCATTTTGTCCATTCTAGTAGCTGAAAATATGTATTGGAAAACAAGTTACCTATAATGATTGAATGAAGTACTGCACAAAATTCAACACTAAACCAGAGAACTATATATACTCTAGACAGCAATGGAACATTACAAATAGTAAAATATTAATATTGTCATTGATTATTTTGCTGCTAATTAAATAAATAAATACATTCATACAAAAATAGTTGTAGAGCAAAAATTTGTACTTAAAAACATTATGTTTATACGACCGGGTTTGAAAATAGTCAGAGTAAGGTGAATCTTTCATATAATTAAATTTAGATTCCTGACCAATTGGTAACTTAGTACTAGTACTTACACAAAGCATAATCTTTTGCCTAGATAAGAGACTACAAGGTGTATAGAATTTACCATATTATGTTACTAAAAACATATTATTGCGTTAATCTATTACATTGTGATGTTAAACTAAATATGCACCAGCAGAAAATGGCACCATTGAAGAAATTAACAATAATTAAATTTGTTCATTTGTATTCACTACAAACAATATGGCCGACTTATTATTTAATTATATGGTGATTTCAATGCACTGTGTACACGAAGCGTGGTAACACTTTTAATATGAAAATGATACCAAATCTTGCACAATGGTGGACACTCCATTCCACAATTTTAACTGGTCAATTCTTCTAAGAGTTCCTCTGTGGACTTTTGTTCAGTTTTGAACTTTTCCATAAACTGTGGCGGCACCGTCCATTCTAGGAATAACTGTACATTTACCTTGAGCTTCTCCGCCACACTCATGGAATCGTCTTTACAAGGAACATGCCCTGAAGATTCCAGAGAGTCAATCAGTATATCGTCGATCAGTCGTTTATTAAATCCTGAAAATGTAATTCTATTTAAATACAAATTTGAAATTAATCATCAACCATCACCAAAAAGTATTCATTTTTTCTATTATTTTGGGTAAAGGAAAAGAGTTGTAATTTTAATCTAAAAATATACAGATAAGATAATAAGTAAAATACTTAAAATGGGCAGAATATTTTGCATTTATCGTAGATTAAAACTTCCATTACAGTTCCGAGAATTTAGTTTTATCTACCCATTTTAATTACCTTACAAAAAGCACCACCGTAATACAAAATACTATATTGCAAGAGTAATAAATATAATAAATGTAACTTTAAGTAAGACAATCCATCTGGATACACTTTCACCGATATTTCCTCTAGCCCTAGAGTTTTATAATCAACCTTCAAAATTAAATACCAATTAATTGCCCAATAATGACTATTATTGACAAGTTATAATAATTAGACCCAGACACCTCTAGCGGATATATTTAATAAAATGAACAGCAATAAGCACCAAACTGAACCCAAACACCAAATTGTCACATACAAATAATTAAAAAAAGCTGGACTAACCAAAGTCACGGTGAAAATGGCAGCACGAACAGGTTTCCAAACAATTCCTATTTGGACCTAAATAAATCATTAAGGACAGATGACACACTCACAAACAAACAAAAAGGCACACAGATTTGCAACCCATAATCTGTAAAATTATACAAACCTAATTTTTGCAGTCTTTTGCTACTGGATATCTTTTTGAGTAAAACAGCGAGCAGCAGACGCATCTTGGTGAGAGCCATGGGCGGCTCCACGGGCCGGTACGCATCGGCTATCTGCTGCGAGAGCTGCTCCTCGGGTGACAAGTGGTGATCCAGGGGCTGGCTGTCACACTGCAGCAAGTGCAGCTCTAGTTCCGATTTGGTATTGAACACGGAGCCGCATGTCTGGTGGCAGTAGGCGCGCCCGTCTCCGTGCACAAACAGCATGTGCTTCTTCATGTGGGGCAGTTGCGCAAAGGGTGCCGTGCAGATGCGGCATTTGAAGGGCTTCTCGCCCGTGTGGTGGCGCGTGTGCAGCGTCAGCGCAGTGGAGTGTGCGAAGGCCTTCCAGCACACGCGGCAGCGGTACGGCCGCGCTCCCGAGTGCTTGCGCTGGTGCACTGTGAGTTGAGAGCGCTGCGCGAAGCAGCTTCCACACTCCGCACAACCGTGGGGCTTCTCCGCTCGGTGCGTGCGCAGATGCTCCTGCAGGTGGCCTTTCAGAGACTTCTTGCACAGAGGACACTTGAAAGGCTTCTCTCCGTTGTGAAAGCACGCCAAGTGTTTCTTGATTGCGTCCGCTCGTATGAATCTCTTCCCGCAGAGGTAGCAAGTGTAATCCCTGATGTCGAAGTGGCCCTTGATGTGGAGGCGCAACTTGGCCCCGCAGGTGAAGGTGGCCTGGCAGTGAATGCAGCTGAAGTTCTTCTCACCTGTATGGGTGCGCACGTGTTGCTTGAGTTGCCCCATACGAGCAAAGCGCATCTTGCAAGATTCGCAGCTGTAAGGTTTCTGTCCCGTATGAATCCTCATGTGTAGCCTCAGACGCTCCTTTATTAAAAATGTTTTTTTGCAGTGTTCACAGATGAACACTATGGGGTTCTCGATAACGTTGGAATGGTACGAGGATATGTGATTTTTCAGATTGCCCGCTTGACGGAATTCCTTCTGGCAATGTGAACAGACATGTGGCCGGAGTCCCGTATGTATAAGGCTGTGTTTGCGGAGATCGTTCTTGCCGAGAAAAGCTTTGCCACATGTGTCACATTTATGATGACGCGGTTTGAGAGCTGCACTTTCGCTGATCTTTTTGCCATTTTTCACTTCGAGTTCGACCTTTTTAGGAGTCTCTGGAATACCATTTGTTGAAATACTTTTAGCAAGCTTATCATCGGAGACGACACTTTCAACTTTAGGGCTGAGTGTGTCTTTTTTCTTGTAAACTCTTTTGGGCTTATTCTGAATTTGGGGTACCCGCTTGAGTTTTATCTCTTTGGGCGGTGTCACTATTTCAGCTTTAATTTTAGATTTATTGGGTAAGGGTTTTTCCTTAACCTTATTTTTTTTTTTCGCAGGTAACTTTTCTTTGGCTTTGAGATTAATACTTCTAGTTTTGGTTTGAAATTTTACTTTGGTATCTCGGTGAGGCCTTAATTTAGCTTTCATATTTGTCATTTTATATCACTTTTTACAATCAGGAATATAATACAGTTAAAAACTACAGGTTAGGAGAAATTTAACGCGATGAATTGGCAAATGTTTGACTAGAACTGGTAAATTAATGAATGTTAGTAATATGTGAGGAATAATAAACCTACAGCAGCTACAAATATGATAGCCGTACAATGGTACGATTAATTATTTACAACATTAAGCCCTTCACCAATATGAATACTATATAATATTTCACGATCTTGTTAGTTATGAGTGCGTTAAGCAATTCACAGAAGATAATAATTTACTGTTTCCATCTTGAAGGAATTTCCTGAGAAAGAGCGAGGAGTCTCTGAAACATACATGCAGTTTATTAAGCCCATAACCGATAATATTCAAATCTATAAGAAAATTAAAGGTATACATGTTTAAATTAAAGATTAAGGAACAATCTAAGTAATTTACTAAATAATTATGTACCAATGATTTATTGACAAGCTGTCAAAAGTTGAAGTTTTAAATAGTAGCTGAATAGTATATCAATTATTTGAACATACCGTTTATTAACCTGCAAAAATATGTATGTAATTTGTGCAATTATGTACCAGCACAATACAAATATCTCCTTAACGCCTACATCGATAAAACAACTTATCTCCACACGGCCATTTTTGTCATTTATTAATTTAATGTTGCCATAAAAACAGAAGATGCAAATTTTGAGACTAATCTATGCTTTTTCAATAATATGACCAAATGATATTTAGCTGCAGGGTTGGGATATTAGAGTGCCAGTATTTCAACACAAAACCCATAAAAATTCCAAACTGTTATCTCTACGTATTATAAATTAAAGTCCTCCACCGCGTCTGTCTGTTCGCGATAAACTCAAAAACTAGTTAACGGATCTTCGTGCGGTTTTCACCAATATATAGATTGATTCACGAGGAATGTTTAAGTATATAATTTGTCAAGGTTTTGTGTAAATTGGTTCAAATGTATAAAGGTGGACGAACGGGCTGGCAAGCGGATGGTGTGGATTTGATTTATATGAAAATTTATAGTTTTATGCCGAGGTTGATGAAATCTTGCACATGTGACCTTCAAAACAAAAGGAAGGTCACTGTCTACATTTGATTTCGAAATCTCTGTGTAAAGCCCGGGCATCGCCGGGGATTTCAGCTAGTAGTTACTAATTTTCAACGATTAAATTTTTCGGGTCTCCCAAAATCACACCAATCTGTGGTTGTCGTTACCAGTCTGACAGTCTCAAATACTCTCAAAAAGCCACATTTTGTTGCAACAAGCACTGGATTTTGTACGGCGGCGTCGGCACTTGCGCTGTTTTTTATTCTTACGTTTAACTGCTTTTAAGCCCTAATATTTTTCAGTGGAGCTCCTTACTATAGAAAAAAATATTATCATCAGAAAGAAAAAAATCCCGTCTTTGTCCGTGCGTGCATCTCTTTATCTTTATAACGATATCCGGAGGCGTCTACTAATATCTACAGGAATTCCAAGAACTGAAAAAATCGAACTAATATCTACGAGAAGGAAAGTGTTGACGAATATCTAGCTCAAACTGTTGACGTTGACGAATATCTATGAGAACCAAAGTGTTGACGAATATCTACAGCACTGGTAGAGGTTGGATTTGCAATTATGTATAACATATCGGAATAACGTAATATTGCGTATGCAGTTTAAAAAAGTTAATTTATATAAGTATGTATGTAAAAATCCCTAATATCGGACTATTGGACACATTTAGCTGATTAATCCAACCTACGCTCTGTAGATATTAGTTCAACCTACGCTCTGTAGATATTGGTCAACACTCTGAAGTTCGTAGATATTAGTTCAACATATGAGCTGTAGATATTCGTTAAACATACAGGCTGTAGATATTAGTATCTGGAGTCCGATATCCAACCTCCAACCAACAAAAAATTGGTTTATTTATGGTACCTAACTACCCGCACCAACACCGACGAATCGTTTTAATTTGTCTACGCAATATATTTTTTCAATGTGTCAAATTTTGACACATTGAAATTTTTTTTGTATCTTTTGTGGGTTGTAATTTTGTATTTGCCGTTGTAATACATTGAATCAATTGAATGCTAGCATATTATTTAACAAACACACTGCTTATTCATTTGGTAACAATGCACTTTTAGCTACATGATGATGCTTGTAGCTGTTTAAATGGTAAGTTTTCTTTAACTTAGAATTCTGCTACAAGGGTTTTAACTGACAGCGTTTCATTTATTCAGGTACATTTAGGCAGGTACATTGATTTGTGTATTAGTATTTTTATAATGGTTATGATGTATTGTACGCCAACAAGTAGTCTAATATTGTTTGGTAATGGTCTTTACATAATATTTATATGTATGTTTCAGAGAACCTTTGCGGAAAAACTTTAGTCATGTCTTGCACTTACCATTACTAACATTTTGTAGTGTCCCGATTGGTGAAGGAATTTATCTTCTTAATAAACGCCACCAATATTGTTGTCATCCACTGCTGAATGGAGGCCTGCCCAATTTGCATTGCTTTCTGTCCTTTGTTCTGCCATCAACACTTATAAGTTCTTTTTATATTTATTTCAATATCTTACTGTCGAGTTTTCGAAGAGTTGTAGCTTTAATATTAAAAGAAGCTATAAACTAGCATTCATCAGTTAAATAAGTACAAAATTTATTAAAATTTATTTAAGTATACACATAAAATGAATAAATTAACTGAAAAAATACCGGAACCTTGCCAAGACGAAAAATGCAACTGTAATAATAAAGACATACTTTTTGTTGAAACTGAGGAAACAACCACTGAAGATATTGACAAATTTACCACTGGCGAAAATAAATGTGAAGAATATGGAAAAGGTTTTTCGCGTAAAAATAGCCTTAACAGGCGTAGAGAGGTACATTCTGGTGTACAAGCATTTACTTGCTCATATTGCCAAAAACAGTTCTCAATTGCAAACTCCCTAAAGAAACATATTGTAGCTGCCCACCCTGAAGAAATGGAGCCTCCCATACTCTACATTTGTGGATATTGCGAGAAAGATTTCCACTCTAAGTCACAGTTGAGGACGCATTTAAAACGTCATTTCAATATCAAACCAGGGTGTCCAGATGATTTATTAAATTCATCTCAAGAGTGTGGAATCGATTCTAGCAAAGAAAATGTAATAGCCATTCCTCCACCAAAGGAAAAATGTCATATTTTGAGCATATGTGGTTATTGTGGGAGAGAATTCCGCAAGAAAAGTCGTCTGAGAGTGCACATGAAGATTCATTTCAGACACAAGCCCGAGGAATGCTCATCCATAACAGTTCAGTATAAATGTCAAGTCTGTGAAATGGAGTTTATATCAAAGGCCCAAGTTAACCAACACAGAATTATACATCCTGATATTAAACCATTTGTTTGCTCGCCTTGCCAAAGACATTTCCGAGTGCAAAGCAGCTTTAAGAGACACGTGGCTTGTATTCACCCAGAATTCATAGAGAATCCCCAAATATACATATGCGGTTATTGTGCGAAGGAGTTCTATCTTAAGACTCTATTAAGGCACCATTTGAAATATTATTCCAGAAGCACTCCTGAAAGTTGCACTAACCGTATTGTTCCGAGTAGAGAAGAACGAATTAAAAAGCTGGAAGAGAAAAAAATAAATGCACCGAGGTATTTATGTGAAGATTGTGGAACAGATTACTCGAGCAAGCAAACACTTAACCAGCATATCTCGAAAAAGCATGCCCTGGTAGATACTGTTGCAGAAGTAGTTTGCTCATATTGTCAAGAACAGTTCAGTAATTCAGACCATCTGATGACGCATACGGCATCTGTTCATCCGGAAGAAATCCAGGTCCCCAATTTTTCTTTATTCATATGTGGTTATTGTGAGAAAGAGTTCCCAACTAAGTACGGTCTGAGGACACACATCAAACTTCACTCTGAAGTTAAGCCATCCCCAAAATGTGTATGCGAAACTTGCGGAAGAGAATTTCCAGCACTAAGCAAACTTAAAAAGCATAGCTTAACGCACTCTGGAATAAAACCATTTATTTGTTCACTTTGCACAAAGGCATTCAGTCAGGCGTGTAACTTGAAGAAGCACACGACGGCGGTCCATCCTGAAAATATTGTAGATCCAGATGTATTCGTGTGCGGTTTTTGTCAGAAAGAGTTCCATGTTAAGGAGCGGCTGAAGATGCACATGCGCACGCATTCTGGAGTACGTCCCTACAAATGCACAACGTGCTCAATGACCTTTTGTCGACCCAGTCAGCTTAAATTTCATCAGGTTTCCCATTCCAAAGATAAACGTTTCTCTTGTCCTCACTGTCCAGTAAAATACATTTCTCAGTATAAACTCCGAGATCACATTAAAAAGCACGAAACTTTGAAACTCTCATGTCCTTGTGGGAAGAATTTTGTTAATGCCCGAATGTACAAGAGCCATATGACTAAATATCACACAGATAATTATCGGGATGTTACTTGCCCCGTTTGTAACAAGACTCTGAAGGGACACTTGAAAGATCATATGCTAATTCACTTGGGAGAAAAGAAGCACAAGTGCCAAGTGTGCGGTGCGGCTTTCCTAATGCCTACAGCACTCAGAGTCCATCTACGCGCACACAAAGGTGTTTCTTAAATTTACTATTCAATTCCCGCGACTTCCAATACTAATCTCATATTGAAATATAATAGGTATTATTTATCTAAACTGTTCTATTTCCTGTACATGGGTTAAGTATACAATCTGCTCTATGTATGTATATACTGCGCGTAGGAATACTGTCTTAGGTTTACAAATCTTAGAAACATTAATCTTAGGTGTACTAATCTTAATATTAGAAATACTTATCTTAGGTATACTGATAATAGAAATACTATTATCAGTATGCTGTTAATTGAAATACTGATCTTTGAAATACTTCTCTTATAAATATTTATCTTGGAAATACTAATCTTAGGGCATACTAATCTTAGAAATGCTAATCTAAGGCCTACTAAACTTAGAAATATGTACTAATCTTTGAAATACTAATATTTAGAAATACTATGCTTAGGCATACTGATCTTTGGTGTACTACTAATCTTATCTTTACCATTCTTAGGTTTACTGATCTTGGGCAGACTAATCTTCTGTGTGCTAATCTTGGGTGTACTAATCTTATCTTTACTAATCTTAGGTATACTATTCATAGGTATACTAATCGTAGGTGTAGTAATCACATAATACTTGGACAGGACAGGATTTCCTAGTGAGACAGACATACATGACCAATGTAAAACAGTTGAATGAATAAAATAAAATAATGTTTTGAATTTATTTATGTACATACGTGCATTCATGCATATTGAGCGTGCAGAAAAAGATCTTGTTTCAAAATGTATTATTTATCTAAATTTTCTTATAAGTTACCTTACGCATAGGGTTTACTACCCAATCTTTAAAAAATATATATTGTATCTGAACTGTATTATTGGTTATGCATACATTGATATAATACTAATATCTTGGAAGTATATATGTATATATTGCCTAAATAAAGTAATTTTAACGTTCCAGGAAAAAACTCTTTCATTTTTAACCACTGCTCTATTTTATCCTAAACACACCAACCAAGCATTTTGCATAATATGTTTTATGATCAGCTAGGAGTCCCAATCAAAGAGTCCCAGAGACCTCTACAATGACAATCCCATATATCAATCACATCCACAATGATAATCACATATTGTGGAATGTTGTAAGGTGTATCGAATAGGGTGCACATTAAGGTGGTCCAAAGATTTTTTTTCATTATTTTTCATTTGGCCACCCCGTGAATTTGTTAAGGCGGGTACAGATTGCTGTAACGTAACATGCAATGTAACATGAAAGGAACATTTCATAAGTGTGGATGCAGCGCGCGCACGAACCGAACATGTACCTACTCGCAGCTGTTCCCGGCAGTCTGCCGAGAACAAGTTCTCCATTGTTCGCGCGCGTTCTGAGGTACAGACACGAACAAGCCGTCCACACAGACGCTCCGCGCACACTGCGCGTCCCTTTGTATTCGGCGAAAAAACCGAAACATTGTGGATTTCGGCGCGCACGAGTTGAAATGCTCTGTTCGCGCGCGGAGTGTGCGCGGTTCGTGCGCGCAAGGCGTCCACACCATGAGAATTCTGTTACATTGCATGATACATTTCGGCAATGTGGACGGCAAATTCTTTCATTGCGTGTTACATTGCGTGTTACGTTACGGCAATCTGTACCCGCCTTTACACGTATTCATAGAAATAACATAGTAAAATTTCAGCGAGACTTGGATTAACAATGTTGATTACCTTCAAGGCAAAAGCTGAGTCAAAAATTTGCGTGTTGTTAATGATACAGCGGAGAGAGGTGTTAAACTATTTGAAGATTACAACACGATACTCACTAAGAATGAGTAACAAAAGCAATTTTTACTTCACATCGTTGAACAAAACAGAAAAATCGTTGCTACTGAAACATTAAAAAAGGAGTTGCGACTAATATTATTGCGACTAATATTATGTTAATTATTGCTTTGTTACCAAATTTTTATAAAATTTAAATACGTTTTATACTTATTTGACTAAAATACTTGTAATATTAATAAACCTTAAATTACGTGTTTTACTTAAAATCCAGAACTTTTGTCAGAAACTTCTAACTCGATGAGCACCCCCTTGTATATAATATAGGGGGCTGAATTTTTTTACACATAATAGGAATGATAGGTGTAACAAATAAAATGGGTGGCTACATCTATATTTGAAAAAATAAAATTTACTATGTAGGCCTGGACCACCTTAGTGCACATGTATGATGTAAAAAATAAGTAGGTACATAAACCACTGGTTTCTATAAAATAGGTGAAATCCTTAATAATTTATTATTCTTCAATAGAGACAGGCAAAGCGGCTCAGTTGAACGAGCCACTTTACTAGGTCTCGTTCAATGAAAAGATCCGGTTCAGTGAACCGGCTCAATTGAACGACTGAATTAGTCCATCTCCCCCCGCCCCACCCCAGGTCCTCCTTAATACTTCATTAAAAAGGGAATCCCAAAATATTGGGGTTCCCTTTAATTGAATTTCCCTTAGTCAGATGAAAAAATGAAACCAAGAAATCCTTTGTTTTGTTGAGTTTTAATACGAAACGTCAGTAACGAAATGTCAGTATGGTAATCGTATGCACGTCTCATGTCGCTTTTGTTAATTCGTACCCGGGATACATTATTATTATTTTTTAAATTATTATCTCGACTTGTGACTAGTTTTAATTTAAAGTTTCACAATGTCATTAAGAAAAAAGTTATATTTGGAATCATTTTTCTGTTGCCACTAATATACTGCACTAAATCCAAACTCATACTGTTCACAACTAATTACTAGAAGTGGTGGTTCGATAGAAGACCCCACCATTCAAATTTCAAATCGTCAGGCAAAATGTCATAAATCAAGGAATGTCCACTAAAAGCGTACGGCTGACTAGATTGGCGCTTATCTGTGAACGAACGATCAATCTGAATAAGTTCAGGTTCAGTTCAGGTGAGCAGACTGACCCGTTGAACGAGCAGATCTGGTGAGCCAACTGACCCGTTGAACGATACGGGTCAGTCGGCTCACCGGATCTCCTGCACACTCGTTCGCAAAGATCCGCGAACCGTGAAGATCAGTCTTACGGAACCGGATCTTACGGATCCGTATGAAGATCCGGGTCACTGAGCCGACTCGTTCACGAACGACTCACTTCTATTCTTCAATAATTTATTATAGTTTACAATAGAAAAGGCATCATAATATTATTTAACGTAATTCATGGTATTAGGGGATTTCCTCTCAGCCTCCTCCACCTTCCCTCTCCCCACTCCACTCCCCCCATAAATCCTCCTCCCCCTCCACCCATCCCTTCCCCCACTCCACTCCCCCCATCAACCCCCCCTCCCCCTCTCCACCTCCACCCACCCCTTCCCCCACTCTTCCCCACTCCACCTTCCCTCTCCCCACACCACTCATCCATCAACCCCCCTCTCCCTCCCCCTTCTCCACCCACCCCTCCCCCACCCCACACCCTCCCCCCTCCACATCCCCCCACCTTCCTCCACCCCTCCCCTTTCTCTTCCTTCCCTCCCACCTCTCCCTCCCCTAATCCCCTCCCCCACCCTCCTCCCCCTCCCCTTCCTCACTCCATCAACACCCTCCTAACACCCCCTCCCCCCTCTGCCCTCTCACCTCTCGCATTCCACACATTCATTCCCGATACATTAAGTTTTCAAACTGCCACCTATTATAATTTCTTATACAAATTTCATAATGGCAGAACTCAATGGTAGTTTTATACAAAATAACGAACAAAAAAAAAAGAATTATCCAATTTGGTTCAGTCGTTTGGGTTTATATATACATTTTTTATATATACATACATACATTTCGGTAGACATAGTTATTAATTACGAATTATTATTCTTCTTTTTATATTCTACCAATAAATCCAGTATGGCAGTTTTATACTTAAAAAATGCGATACCTGTCTATCCAATTAAAACAATAATTGTTGTGTGATAGAAAATGTCAAAATTTGAGAATGACATATTGCAAAACAAAATTCTTAAATAAAAATTCTATTTTAGAAAATATTTGAAGTACCTACTTCCCTAATAATGTGAATCGATTAAAGAATTATAGATATCTTACTAATCGTGCCACCTATTGCAATTTTTTCATACAAATTTCGTAATTCCAGAGCTCTGGGTTATATATAGCCTATATGTTTATATTATTGTAAAGATTCATTAAAATCCATTCAGTAAAGTAGGAATTAGTATTTTATACATATTTGAATTTTAACATCAAAGGGATGTCCATAGTAACCTAATCACAAAAAAATCATTTCCAAGGCGACAATTGGTTTCTGACGTTTGCAATAAAAATATGATAAATAATTTCATAACGCCAGAGCTTACCAATATATATAGCCTATAGATCTCGCAAATAATATAGCTTTTTATTAGTGAAAGAACTTTTAAAATCCATTGAGTGGTTTTTGTGTGAAAGAGTAACAAACATACATCCATACAAACTTTCACCTTTATAATATAAATAATAGGAATAGGATAACAGGATATTATTTTGTTTTTATAAGTATTATGGAGATATCTTCTCGTTAATAGGATAACAGGATATTATTTTGTTTTTATAAGTATTATGGAGATATCTTCTCGTTATATATATTTTTTTTATTTTGAAGGAGTTTATAAGTAGTCAAATTTACATGTCAGCTACCAGTGAGGTGTAGTTGATGTTTCATGAAGTAGTAATATAGTGGTGAGTCTGTCAAATATGTTAGAGTAGAAAATATAAAAAATGAAACTACAAAATTTGTAGGCTGGCAACACCAATTTACCTGTCTAATATTCTTTTAAAGTGCAATGACACTGAAAATACAAAACACTGTACCTATACACATTTAAAAATACATTTTTTGTTCCTAAAAAAAAAAAAATTAAATCGAAGATGCACTGTTGTTAAGGTACCTACTTAATGACATAAATTTGATTAAATTGTGTTTTACAAAATGATTGGCTTTTATAACATAAATTTGAATTTAACAGTAGGTAGAAAGTAAGAATCATTAACGGTGAGTTTAGTTACACTACTTTTAGATCTGAATGGGTTAAATATATGTATTCAGATCTAAAATTAGAGACATGATCTAAAGTCTGGACAACGCTAGTAAGTACTTAAGTTAATACATATTATTAAATAAATGTGAGCGATTTCTAAAGTGTGCTTTATATTTTATTACAATATCGTTATTCTTCATTATGTTAACACAAAATTGCAAAGATATAATAATAATATACCTATACAGGGTGTCCGGGGGCAAAGTGCGTTAACTTCGGGAGGTGAAAAAATATTTTTTTCAGTTTTATGCCTTTAATTTTTAATAAAAATGTAGGTTACACAGCTTTAGATTACCACCATGATTACATTTTTAGTGTTGCTATGTGAACAACAGTGGCGCACTCCTATGTTTTCTACTCTTATTTGACAAACTGTATTGGAATGTATAATTTTTTTTGAGTCTTAGGTAGATGCAATCATTGTATTCACTTGTAAATATAACCTTCTAAATTTTCTACTTCAAGTTGTTCGAGAATTTTTTTTTTAGATATGAACACGTCTTTTGTTGAATATTTAAATAATTTAAAAAAAAAACACTAAGACCTACGATCAAGATTCGTACGATTAAATGGCCTACGATTAGGGTTCGTACAAAATATGTATACTTTATATACATATTCTAACAAGGTTAGCTTATCGAGGGGGTAGAGCGGTTGGCTAGAAACGAACCCATGGCTCAGGGAGTGGAAACACAACCTGCAATAGCCATCCCAAGCTAAGGTACGGGCTACCGTGCTCAGGCTGAATGTCCTGGAGAAGAGGGTCGCATCACTCCCACTGGGGTGAGGTGCTGACTTCAGAGAATCTAGGAGAGCTATACTATATAGCTATACAGTGGACTCTGAGAGAGGAGAGCTGAAGCTTTTCTGGGCCTCTTGGGCAACCAAGGGGGAATGAACCCTTGAATCGTGGGGCCTTCAGGAAACCAAGGAAGAGTGGAGAGGAGAGTTAAGACCTGTGAAGATATATAGTGGAACCAGAAGACACAGCTTCAAATTAGCGATGTGTCAGTTCAGCTGGAATGGGCTCATGTGATCCGCTCCTTTGCGGGAAGCGGTTCCTACTCCCACTCCTTTTTCAAATCGACTACTCCCAGAGAACCCGGCCCAGTCCCAGTACTCTCCGCATCCAAATAAATCCGGCGGTAATCCGGCGGTCCGAGCAACTCAACGCCGAAGCGCGAAAACCGCACTCGAATACAAGTCCCGGGTTCCTTTAAACCCAAGCGCCTTGTTCCAAGCTACGTGAATCGCGACACAATCCATTCATTCCGCCCACTCCCGGACTCGCGCGAACTACGATACATTCGACTCACCCCGTGGCCGCCGGCTTGCTCCGCGATCCACGGTCCGGCGTCACTCACCATTCCACTCATGAGTCGCGGGTCTCGGTGAGTTCCCGACACTCCCCGCTACCCGCGGCCGGCCAACTATGACACTTCCCCTTGAGTCACGAGCTGGGCGCTGGGCGTTCATTCGATCGCTGTTCGTTGATCGACACACACGTGCGTGACCGCTTCGGCTAGACACGGAGTAGTTTTTAATTAGAGCGTCTTATCTGGTATCGTTAATCAACGGGTGACGTGCATTATAAAATAATAGTTTATAGTAAAGCATTACAGCTTATTAATTTACTTATTTAAATTCTCAATAAAAGACCGTGCAGTGTAGATACATTGAATGTACCTACATTGCACGGGTGACGGGTCTTTGTCCTCGTACGGGTCTTGTCCGACTCCGGGGTTCTGAGTTCTCGTGTGGGTTCTACGAGTAGGTCCTGGTTCCGAGTTCTTTGAACCCGTGCGTCCCGTTTCGGTGCGCCGCAACCTAAGAGTATGGATATTAGAGAGACGGCATGTAAAGTGTGCACACCCTCCCGAAGTGTGATTTTAAAAAAATTTTACCGAACGGTTTTTAGACGGCTGACATTGGCTTTTACACCTCGGTCGCGTATAGAGCTCCCAGTAAAACGTTCATAAAACATAGAAAAATGGTCCAGTGCGCCGTAAAGTTCTGTAAAAGTAGTTCTATGAAGACCTTTAAGAAGAAAGACGGTCTTACCTTTCACGTGTAAGTGTTTAAACATAGCTTAAATATACATTTTATAATTTTCGGCGTGTTCATTTCAACCGCGATCGCCATGAGCCCGATATTAACACGTGACTCCGACTGCCAATGGGCCGAATCAGTCAACTTAAATTATAATAATTAATAATTACCTAAAAATTTTAATGTATTTATTAATCATAACGCACAAATATAAAGTTGAGATTTACACATATCATAGGTATGTGTTTTTTATCATTTAGCTTATTAATTTTTAAACATTTTTACTTTGTCTTTTTTGCACTGTTATTTTTAGTTTTTTTTCCTAATAATTTAACACTCCTTTTATATATGTTTACAATGTTAATTTGTAATCACTGTATTGTTATGTAAAAGTCACATTGGCATGCCCCCGTGGTCGAGGGGTAAAGCTCTTTACTAGCAATCCGGAGGTCGCGGGTTCAAATCCCGGTGCGCGCAAATAAATTTTATTCGATTGATTTGTGTTTTCAACATTTTATAATTAAAAATAATATAAGATATATTTCCGGCACTTTCAGGTGGAACATACTCTCAGTATCGCCCTGGTGTAAGACCACCAATTAGAATTGAAATGTTGCTTGAAATGGCTTTAGCTGTGTTTGTTGACTAGATCTGGTACTTCCCCACCTTCCTCGTCCCCATCTTCTTCCCCTCCCCACATCTTCAGCCTCACAACATACATGCCATAGTCTCTCTGGCTCCAGATGGAAGCAGTTTCGATTCTTGTGATATGTATATGTATAGATTTAAAATGCCCGTTTTCTTGAAAATTCACCTCAAGGGTGCAGTATGAACGTATGTATATACATACATAAAATTTAATAATATAATTTTTTATTATTAAAGGTTTCCAAAAGACCCTGAGAGAAAAAGAAAGTGGGTTGATGCCTTAAATCGGAGTGATGACTGGTTTCCAATCAAATCAACCCGCATTTGCTCCTATCACTTTTCGCAAGATTGCTTCTATACAACTGAGAAAGGATTTATAAAATTGCACAGATATACAGTATCTTCGCTTTCAATTGAAAAAATACTAAATATTGTATTGCAATAACG
This sequence comes from Limnephilus marmoratus, assembly GCA_917880885.1. Lineage (NCBI taxonomy): Eukaryota > Metazoa > Arthropoda > Insecta > Trichoptera > Limnephilidae > Limnephilus > Limnephilus marmoratus. Next base: position 29,103,788 of record OU862916.1, read on the forward strand.
CTTTAAAAAAAATCGGAATTGGGCTGGATATCAAATACAATTTTTTTTTCAGCCTACGACTGAATCAGCAGACCCATTAGCCTATAATAGATCACATGAGTTACTCGATGAAGTGGAAGACACTCTCGTAAAAAAAACTTAGATTAGAAGCGAGGAAGTGGAGAACGCCCTTCATTGAACGCAAAAAAAGAGCTAGAAAGTTTGAAAGCGTCACGTAGACGGCAGTTAAAAAAGATTGCCAGTTTGCAGGGGATTTTAACATGTTTACAAGAAGGTCAACATGTTAATGAAAACGAGTTTACGGACTTGGAGTCAATTTCAATCAGCAGTAGAGAACTTTATAACCGGCAGCTATAGAATAAAGGAAAACCGACAAAAAAAATTCTTCCCGGCCCTTAGATCGTTTGCTCTAACTTTACATTTTTATTCTCCAAAAGCTAACGATTACGTACGAAGAAGTTTTGATATATGTTTGCCACACGCTAGGACCCTTGGGAAGTGGTACGAGAGTATTGATGGCCAGGCTGGTTTCACAGTGGAAGCATTTCGTGCTTTGAAGATGAAGGCTGAAGCTTCAAGTAAAAAAATACTCTGCGGACTAGTGATCGATGAAATGACCATAATGACTAAGATCGAATTTGATGGCTCCAATTACCATGGATTTATTGACATAGGTGCTAAGTTAGACGGCGATTGCCTAACAAGGGCAAAAGAAGCCTTTGTCTTAATAATTGTGGCAATCATTGATAGTTGGAAGTTGCCTGTTGGATTTTTTTTAGTAAATGGAATTTCCGGTGAACAAAGGGCAAATTTGGTATGTAAATGTTTGGAAAAGATTCATCTTACGGGTATTGATATGGTATCTTTAACGTTTGATGGGTGTCCGGCGTACATTTCTATGGCCAAAATTTTAGGCTGTTCGTTCGATCCTACACAATTAAAAACTTTTTTCGAACATCCATCTACTAAAGAAGATGTTTGCATATTTTTAGATGCCTGCCACATGATAAAATTAGTTCGAAACGCTTTTCAAGCCAAAAAAGTAATAGTTGATGAAAATAAGATTGAAGCCAAATGGAATCATTTGGAAAGCTTAAATCAAATTCAAAATGATGAAATATTACATTTTGCGAACAAATTGAGGCCGATACATATAAATTTTCAAAATCAAAAAATAAAAGTTAAATTAGCAACACACTTGTTCTGTGAGAGCGTTGCTGACTCTCTAATTTTATACCTTAGTTATTTCATAATCTTTTTTTTAAATTAAGTAAACGCTGAGGAAGTGAGCATTGCTCAGGAAATATGTAGGTTTTTTATAAACAATAAACGTGGTTAAAACTAAGAAAACTATTAATTATGAAAAAGAAATTCGTTCAGCAAATAATACGTAATGGGCTATTATATTTTGTGCTTAAAATACGAAAAAAACTGAGGAACGTTTTTTAATTAAAAAATAAATTAAATAATGAGCCCATTACCAGTTCGGCCCTTCCCTGTAAAGCGCTCTCCCTCCCCCCGATCGCTGAGCGGTAACCCCGTCTGTATCCCCACTCTCCGCCGCCGAAAAATGGAGACAGCTACACTGGTTTTGGCGGTATAATAGGTTCCGAAATGTTTATGCCGCTTCCTTACAATCATAGTTCCATGGCCGCAACAATACCCAGTGCCCAGTCCGCACCTAAGAACTCGGACCCGGGACCTGCTCCTAGAACTCGTGTACTTTTAAAAGGAAGCAAGTCTCGGAGGCTTCCGGAAAAATGCAGAACTTCAAAATGCAGAAATGCAGAACACCTCTACTTCAAATCCAATGTTAACGCTGGTGAACTTTTAAAAGGGACCTGGTTACTGTTAAAGGAATGAGGTATAATAGGTGTTAGCACAATGGCCTAAGGGCTCACGGGAATTATATGTGAACCATCTCGGCTCTATAATAAAAAATATCTTATTAAGAGAGTCATAAAGTAGCTTGAAGTTCATTTTCCACCGGGAGATTTGAATTTACTGCAATACAAGTTGCTTCAAGCAACTCTAAAAGCATTTAAAAATAATTTATTGCACTGCACTGCAACACTGCAAATATTCCTGGGATTTTTCCCTTGACCTATGGCAGAGGTCAGAGGTTGGTTATCCAATAAATGGTTCCCACAAAAAACGGGGTGGCGGTACCCATTCTCACCTCGGTACCCATTCTCCCAATGACCTAGAAACTCCATACAACAAAAGCTGTGCAAATTCGGGGAACAAACAACGCGTTACGTAACATGTTTTTCTTTATTCTAGGGAATTAAAATCTTCCAGGTTGGAAACCCGTTTCGTTCTCGAAATCTCTTGTTTTATTTATTACCGCAAACGCGATTAAAACAAAAAAGGTATTTAAGCGACTTAGCGCTACTTAATTATGACTTTCGGGTAAAAATTGTCACTTAGGCGTAACGTTTAGGGGGGGGGGGGGGCACAGAAAAAAGTTACAGCACGTTCCATGGGGGGGAGGGGGGTCAAAAATCGTCAAAAATCGTCAAAAATTGCGTAACGTAATAATTGAACGCCCCTTATCCAATAAATGGTTCCCGGGGCGGCGATACACATACCCTCCTCCCAAAATGAATTGATTGATCTTGCCCCATGGTCTTGACCCAGTGGCGGATACAGAGGGGGGGGGGGGGGGGGGGGGGGCGCGCGCCCCCCCCTTGGCCACCTTAAGAGCGCTGCCGGTCGCTGCGAACATTTATGAATAGGTATTTTAAAAAATCTCTTTTATTTCACTCTCTGACAGTAGTCAGAATCGCGCTATAGATATGTGAGTGAATGCAGGCCTTGTGTGTGTGGGCTACGCGCTTCACCCGTGTCGAATTATTATTTCTGCTGACCACGCATGTTCCAATCTGCAAATGTGTAGAGACAAGACCGCTCGCAGGGGCGTCCTATTGTAAGCGTCCTATGAATATGCTATTATAGCTACTTATCGTTGTTGCGCGCACAAAATATCCTGTGGGTATTTTAGAATATTAGGATACATAATAAAAAAAAACCGAAAAAAAAAAATTGGGGACCCATATTTTTATTTATTTTCATTAATTGTAGAGTTATTTTTGATACCATGTTTGGGTGAAAACAAGTGGGCTTAATATACATTTTTTTATTAAAACCGACAATTTTTTCTTAAATTTTGCATTCAGGATTTTTGTGCGCACTTTTTATGCACATATGATATTTTGTGTAGCAAACGTAGGAAAGGCAACTTGACCTTTCTCATAGGACCCATATCCCTCAGGCCTCGGGCATATTTTTTCATAAGGTCGAAATATTTCCGCTTTGCAATAAAATCCAAATAAATGGAATATTTCTGATAGTATCCGAAAACTAAAAATTGTTTTTGAAAGGCGATGAAATACGCTTTTAAATTTTGAAATCCGAAATAAACCTTTGCTTTTCGAATATAAAAATTTTGAACGCACACATAATTTTTTTAAAAATGACTCATCTTACGTTTTTTCTAACTAAAATTACTGATAACGAAAAAAATAAAAACACGAACATATTTATTACACAAATGTATTGTTAACATTTCCGTCACCTCACTTTTTATTGTTTCATGTAAAAATAATTAATAGATACAAAATTCCATAAGTTTCATAAACTTTGGTTTTATAAAGGTGTACAATTCCATTATTTTGTGGTTAACTTTTGAATTTGAATATAAAGTTTGATATTTTCTCTTTCTCTTTCGAACACCGTTTAAAACTTATTTCTCAACATAATAGTAAGGGAGACACAAGATCGATATGAGTTGTTCCCAAAGCTAACAAATAGCCGAGGGGGGGGGGGGGGGGTTAAATTTGGATTTGTGACCAAAACACCCAAATAAATTGAAAATGTATTTTTTTAGCAAAAGGTAGAGAAAATATCTTGTGCTGATAAATATGTTTTATTTTATTTATTTTTGTTTCAAATTACGAAATATTGGTCTTAAAAAAATGAATTTCGTATGATTTTGGATGCAACTTAATTTTTTGGTAATTTTTTGACAGTTAAATAGAAATATTAAAAAAATATTTTTGCTTTACCTACTGAGTTAATATTGAAGAAAATATATATATTTTAATATTTAATATAGATGTATAATTGTACAGTGGAGTTATATAAATTACATATGGTGTACATACATAGGATACGGTTACATACTAAAATATTGTGCACTTGGGAGAAATTCGAAAAATCTAAATAAAATAGAGGTGAATATAGATTAATAATAAATAGAAAGAATGAGAAAAACAGGTAATTATTTAGTTAATTATTCCTGATGAAGTTTGAGTTTCAGTTTATTGATGTCTTTGGTTTTTTTTATTTCAATGGGAAGGTTGTTGAAAAACTTTATTCCTAAATAGATATAATTGTTTTGCATTAGTTTGGTATTAAATTTTGGTATTTTGATGTTATCTTCATATCTTTTTGATTTTAGTTTAAAATTTTTTGATGATATTATCTTTGTAAATTTGGGTAATTGCATTTTTCTTGAAGATATTCTCTACTCGAGGCACCGTGAAATCTGCGAAAAGCGTTTCTGTTGGATAAGTGGAGGGTTTCTTTAGGATTACTTTAATGATTAGTTTCTGGATTACTTTGATCGGGGTTAGAATATTGTTGTATGACCCCCCCCCCATGCAATAATTCCATATTGAATTAATGACTGGATTAGTGCATAGTATACTCTTTTTAGATTGTTGAGATTATTATTATTTTTTTATATGAGCTCCACACAGGAGGCCCTGAGAAAAATAATTTCTCTGAGGGCCTAAGTCATCTTTGGGGATGCTGTGTGTATATTATTAAAAAAACATTTCTTTGGGTAATTTTAATTTATGTGCGACAAATTTGAGTTAAAAAAATAATACGAATTCTTGCACACAAAAAGACTTTTTTTCTCATTTTAATTTTATAGTTTTATATTTTTTTTATATTTCTGTAGTATATAGGGATTTAATTTTATAATTTTATATTTTTTTATATTTCTGTAGTATATGTAGTATATTTTTTTAAATAATTACCATTAATTACAAGTAATGGTCAGAGTTGCCTCTAAAATGATTAAAAAGATGAATTTTTGAAAAATGGGATATATTTGTCAGATTATTTAGGAAACCGTGGTGAATCAAATGGTGTAAACAAAAAAAAATTTGGTCGAAAACCTCACATGGGATATTTTGTGAATGCAACGACGATATTTTCTCAAGAGTTTTGAGAATAAATATATATATATATTTTTATACGTTATTAATTTATCAAAAAAAACATTCTTGCATCTATTTATTATATACTTGATGTGGAAAATAACATAGTTACTATATTAAGCCAAATAATGTATATGCGGATATACAATTGGATATATGCATAATAATAATTATACCATAATAAAAAGTCATACAGCTTCATATGTGCTAGAGCTACAAAACTACACTACTTGGATGTTTTTGACCACAAATGTTTAAAAAACTGGCGTAAAAGTACTAATGACGTGTAAGCCCATAGAAGGGTTCTCGAGAAACACAGAAATGCATTGATTGAAATTGCACAAACGAATTGGTTATGGCGACCAAGCTTGAAATGCTGCAAATGGGTCCAATCTTTGTGGCGTCATTTTTAGTTAAATGAGAACAAATAACTTTGTAAAAACAGCTTTATGTAATCAATATTATCAACATATTTCGAAAACAGAGTATTCTCTTCGTCAGGATAAGATTAATATTAAAAGACAAACAAGTATAGGCATATGAGAATTATAGACAAAATATTAAAGGGAGAGGTGATTAATTACTTAAAAATATCACAAAATGCAATTATACATATAAAATGAAATATAAAAATTATTTTTAAGTTAAATACCCTTATAGTATAGCAAAGTCATTGGAGAAGCTGTGTAGAGGATATTTTTAATGAAAGGAAGGAGAGGAATTTCTGGGTAGGTAAAAGTATGAAATGATGGTGGAGAGAGTCCGGCTGTAGAGATCAAAAGATCTCCCACTTCCAGTTTCTCCCAATCCGGCCCGCCACGCAGTAAGTGGACAAAATCATCCGCCACCAAAACCCATGCAGACCTTACCCGTGAACCCGGGAACCCATGCTCAGTCACCAAACATAGCGGACCACTTGGGGTGACCAAGTGGCGGGGGTGTTGGTTATCCAATAAATGGTTCCCGGGGCGATGGTACCTATAACGCCTCCCAAATTAAAAATTTATTATAGTACTTGACATAAACAATTTTAATTTTGCACAATTTTAGTATGAAAGCTCGGTCAGTATTGGTATACCGCGATGAGTCACTGAACAGAAAAAAAAACGAATAAAAAATGTCGATTTCTCGGGCAAGGACAACACTAGTCTACCGATAAAATTCGTTACATCACTACTTCGCTTTATATGTATTTGTCAACACCCTCGTTCCCCGGCCCCCCCAGGAGAACTGAGCGAAAGGGACACCTGCACGTCGGGCCGAAAATACCTAAATAAAATCTTCGAAATCGATGTTTTGTATTCCCCATTTTTCTTCTCCAAAACTGGACCGATTTTAAATTTTTTTTTCACTAACTGTATTAAAAGAAAATATTCTATGTCGGTACGTTTTGCTTTTTTTCAAAATACATTGTTTAGTTTGTATACTGAACGTTTTTTGACGGCGTTTAAATTAGGCAATTTTATTCATTTTTGGAAGGTCCTAACTTCTATAAGAAGTAAATTATCAAAAAAAACAAAACGTACCGACACGCTAGTGGTCGATATCTATATTATGTAAAAAAAAAATTTTGCTCTAGGGTCAAAATCCAGAGAGATAAACGGGGAATACGTTTGTATGGAAAAACGCAGCTAGTATTTCCTCTTAAATATGTATAAGGAAATCTTTCTTCAATCATTCGCTCTACGTGTCTAAACCATCTAAGCATCCCTTTCTTAATCTTTCTTATTGCGCTTGCATCAGCCTTGCATTCTTTTCATATTTTTCTTACACTATCATACATGGCTTTACCACATATGCGCCGCAGGGATCTCAATTATATAGCATTTAGTCCTTCCTCTGCCGGTTTCATGCTTCACTGTCATACATCAGGGTTGGTACCAGCACTCCATTGTGGACTGCTAGCTTCGTTTCTTTCGACAGTTTTTTGTTAACGCCAACGGTGTTCAGTCCTCCATAAATGCGGTGTTACCTGCATTTACCCTTCTTTCAATATCTCTATCAGCCTTCCCATCTCTCGTAAACATACTTCCCGAATACACAAACTCATCCACTGTCATTTTTGGGTAACTATTACAAATTGTCTTTGGAGATGCTATGGGAAGGGTCATTTTAGGGAAAGGAAATAGTGGAAGGAAAAAAGGTATGATAGGTGGTTAGGACTCTCTGGGTTAGTGTGTCCAAGAGAGATGGACGGATGAACCTTTCCCTCCCACTGCGATGCGAGGCAATGGGTCGAGAGATTCCTGCAGGAGAGATTAAATGGTCTCCCTCAACTAGTCCTTTCCAGTACGTGGGCAAATGCACCCGCCGCTACCTTGAAAAACCACATCCCATGAACTCAAACTTAGCGATCCACTTGGGATGACTTATAGCACAGGGGTGTCGTTTATCCAATTATTAATTTCCGTGGCGGGGGTATCCACACTCGCCTCCTAAATTGAAACTTTTGCTTCATTCACATTCATACGTCGTTTCATGTAAAGGTACCCTTAACATGTCCCGACTCAAGTATTTGATTCCCTTGATGGTGTAATTCAATTCAATTCAATTCAATTATTTATTAATTTTTAAAACATTACAAAATAACATTTCAATGCGTTTTAAAAGAGATAAAGTATAATATTGAAGATTTAAACTATTAAATTTATACTTCAATGAAGTTCAATCATACTAACAGCAACAAAGCTTGTTGTCTGAATTGTGCTTTATTGATATTAAACATATCGATATTCGAAGTGATTCTATTTAACAACAAGACAGCTCTCCCGACTGGCATAACCATTGGCAAGTTAGTTCTGCAAGCCGGGAGATAAAACAGCCCTAATAAGCAGCCCTACTGCTCCCTGTGGCCAGCCAAGTTTTAAATGTGCGGTCCGCCAATCTTTTGATTATTTATTGAAGTGAAAACTTCTTTAGCACCGTTGTGATTTGGCAAACACATACATTTATATGTTTTAGCCTGCGAGAGAATGAGATAGTATAGTCGGTCTCCTCTTTGTGCGGTGCTTCGTATTCTCCCCACTGTTGTCTCCTTTTTAGTTTTCTTATATCTTTAGCGCCCCCCCATGAGTTTTTCTGTATCCGCCACTGTCTTGACCCCATGCGCCTTATTATATTAAGGGTTAATGCGATGAAGTGGCGACTTCCCTAACGAAGGACAAAAATCTAAACTCTATGTTGATAAAATCACTAAAAAAATGCATTAGGTATTATCCTTTTTACAGAAACCGCCAATGGCACGCTGCTGGAAATTGCTTAGAATACCTATAGGTAGCATAGGTACAATAATGTATCATTATGATTGCATTAAAAAATACATTTACGTAATTTTTCTATCAAGATTGTTCTACAATTTGTTATGAAAAAGAGAGATTGCATTTTTTGCGTATTTAGTGAATGGAAACGTTGGGATAATTGACTTTTTAGCTATTGTATAAACTGAAACAATGGCGAAAGTTGGTTGGAAGAATAAGTGCGGACAATAATACCGCCCAAACACGCCGCGCGCGTCGTCGCGTCGGTGCGATGGCGATGGCGATGGCGATGTCTTCACGACTCTAGATTCTATGACGGCCTTTGTTGATCGCTTTTTTATTCTATTCGTCAAACGATTTCATTGGGTTATGGTAATCCTTTTAAGGCTAGAACACAAGATATTGCGATAGTGCCTTTTTATGTTCTTGAACCCACCACCCCCAAAACCAGAACCTGGCTACGCCGGTGGTTTAGGTACCTACCAAATTGTTCAATTTTAGTACCTATCTAATTTGTTAATGAATAGGCCACTTGCATGGACTTCATAACGACTTAGAAAAAATCTTGTGGATAGAGTTTTTTACTAAGATTACGAAAATGTTAGTAAAAATTTTTAGAAATGTACAGTTTTTTTGTATTTTTAAATAAATAAATCCATTATTTGGGCTTGTGACGTCACTACATGAAAATGTCCCGTCGCCGAAAATGTTCCTATGAATTTTATAAAATTCCACACTGATTTATTTTTTTATATGGCATCACTTTGATTTCAGGCGAATTTTTGAATTCGTTCACTAGATTTATTGTTTGTTCTCTGCGAACTTATCATTTGGTTTGATTTTTTGACAGATGTTCTGAAGAGAACCCCGTACAATTAATGGGTACGGGGTTCTCTTCACAACGTGAAGATGATGTCGGTACATGTTTTAGAGGTATAATGATTATGGTGCTGATTTTAACAAAATAATGTTTTATAATATTCTTATTATTATTACAATTTACAAGTTCAAGTATATTACATTGAATTTAGTAATATAGACGCTGTACATTATAATGATTTATGATCAATCAGATGGATCAAGGAAAAAAATATTTATGAAATGTAATATTTTTGGTATGCCTCGTTATTGTCCTGTGCCATTCGTGTGGAAAACGTTCTTTTTTTTAAAATAATTTTCGGCTATGTAATTATCGTTTTTTCACACCTATAAAATTATGTCCCGTCTTTACGGTTTATAAAAAATGGTCTGATTTTTCGGTTTGAAATTTTCAAAAAATCCCCAGGGTTTCAAAAATACGATTTAAAAAAAAAAAAAATACAGAATGTCTTAGAATATTTACCTAAACCGGAATTTTTTTTTTAAAAATGTGATGCAAGTGGCCTATTGTGTTTATTCTAAGTTCCTATGTAACCCTTTAAGGCGAAACAACACCGAGTAATCCAATGGAAATATATTAGGAGTAGAACATGTAGGTATTTCAAATAATCAAGTAGGTACTTTTTTTAATTAAAATATTTATTTGCCCAGAAAAAAATGAAGTATTAGGCCTATAAGAAACTGCATTACATATCTCCCTTAAACTTACCCTTACTGTTTTCTTACATATCTCCCTTAAACATTAAGTTTTAAAGCTCTTAAAAATATATGTTATTCTTGAAGATAATATCTAGACATTCCCACGCCGAAATTCAAATTATATAAAATTCCCTCGATAGAAAAAAAATCGCAAAGTATGCTCCAACAATTATTATAAACACATTTGTTTCAGTTATTTTACAAGTTATATGTATGAAAAAATTCACAGTGTTTCTTTAAATGCTGTTTAAGACATTTTACATAGGGGACATACATTAATTACGTGAGCAGTTTTTCTTCCAATCTAGACCCCCCCCCCCCCTTGGTGAGATAAATTTGGGCCACTTCATATATTTTTTTCAAGTAACGTGAGATTTTGCTGGATCCCCCCCCCCTTTTGAGCTCACGTAATTAATGTATGCCCCCATTTGCCCCATACAGAACCCCGCGATACTTTTGCTCTATTTTAAACGAGTCGTGTTTTATTAAACATTTTCACAATTTTCGCATCGATTGTATCGCTTTAAATACACCTCTTACATTCGTAATTACATATCTCTCCATCTTCTTCTTTTTGAGCACGGTTACGGCGCCTTAAAGTTCAAAATCTCCTACTTACAAACCCCTTTTCGGTTATGTTTTTATTGTATACTGTGGAAAATTAAATTCTTTAGAAAATTATCGTAAAACATCAAAATATTTGCGCATGCGCTTCGCAAAATAAAATAAAACCCGCTTTTTGGCGATGTTTTTTTCTTGAAGAAATCAGAAGAGGTGTTAAATATGAATTATCGCCGTCTACATAAGAAGTATTATAATTGTTAACAGTCTCATCCCGAATTTTACACGTCGTGATGCATCTCTTAAATTTCGTGTTCTATTTTATGTACCTACCTATCTACTTTCATTGCATACCTACTATATGGGAGGCGGAAATGGGTACCGCCGCCCCGGGAACCTTTATTGAATAACCAACACCTCTGCTATAGGTCACCCCAAGTGGTTGGCTACGTTTGGTGATTTAGCGGGGGTGCCCGGGTTCATGGGGTAAGGTTTGTCTAGGTCTTGGAGGCGGATGACCAGGACACACTGAGCCCCAGATTCCTACCCACCCCTTTTCCTTCTCAGAATTTTCCTCTCCTTCCTTTCCTTAAAAAAACCCTTCACACAGCATCCCCAAAGATGACGTAGGCCCTGAGGGAAATTATTTTCCTCAGGGTCTCCTGTGTGGAGCTCATTTAAAAAAAAAACGTACCCATAGGTACGAAATTAAATAAATTTTACGGTTCCACACCAACTCAGAATCAAGTCAACTGAACACCTCTTTGAAAAATAGCCCATTACTCTAACCCAGTGGCAGCGCCGGATCTGCCATACGTTCAAAAACGTGCAAAAACCTGGCGCCAACTTCGAAGGGGCGCCGCGGCGCCCGTGAGAAAATAAATATTGTATTAAAATTTAGTTCTAATATTCCCTGAATCGTTTAAAAATTACCCATAGTACGAAATAATTATTACGCTCTAGCAACACTTTCCAAAGAAACAGAATGCGCACGCATCTGGTTGGTATCAACGGCTTACGAATTTATAGTCAATTACAGAATTTTTTTACAAATTCCATATATTTAGTTTAAACGTAAGATCTATTTTTCAATATATCTTTTACCGTCTTTTACGACGAATAGGTGCGATCCAAATTCAATAACCAATCACAGCGCGGTATTTTTGTTCGTAAGCCGTTGATACCATACGTCAGTGTTTAGTGTTTGTTCGCTCAACCCAGGGGAAATGCAAGGCACAAATTTGAGGTTATATTCTTATTATCAATGCTCACTGTCTCTCGTCGGGACTGCCTGTCAGAAGCTAGTAGATGCTATTCTTGTGTTGTACGTTGCCATGAGAACGTATTTGTATTTGCTTTTTCTAATATTCGCGTTGGGTATATAGGTACATAAACGCAGTAAATCTCAAGAATGTCTAATGGACCTAGTTCAGCGAAACCACCCGCATTGTCTCGTAACCTATATATTAAATCATGGTACGGGCACAAACAAACAATTCGTTGTATTATTTTAAAGCATAACTTGCAAAGCGTTTTTCGTAAAATAATTACAATAGCACCATAATTTATGTTTACCCAATAGATTCAGAGAGTATAGGGCTCCTGGCGATCCTCTCTTTAAAAAAAAAAAAAATGTGTGAGAGTTATCGCCAGGTCACTTGGAAAAGTTACACCCTTTATATGTCTTGATTTTATTTGATAAATTAGTGTAAAAAAAATAAAAAAATTGGGGTGAACGAATTTTTAATCAAAATAAAAATGTAGGGGGGGGGGGGGGCGCTATCGGTACCTACTGCACAGGGCGCCAGATTTCGTAGATCCGGCCCTGCCCAGTGGTTCCCAACCTTTCTCTGACCCGGGATCAAATTTGAGTTTATCAGCTTTAAAGGGGGGGGGGGGTGGGTGCCATGCGAGCCTAAGCCACTGCGATGGCGTAGGCTAGCGTGGGTGCCACCAGGGACGGATAGCACAACAGGAGGGACGTAATGGGATAGGGTAGGACGGGTTCTAGCAGAATATTTACCACACGGTGGAGGTGAAACGGAATATCATAATGGAAACTGACCACAAGGTACAATAGTGATAAACGGAATATTGTCCCGATTTTTTTCCGACTTCTCGACCAGGGACCGCCCGAGCTTTCTCGCTTATTGACCGGCGGACCATCCCTAGCCTCTTGCGGACCACTGGTTGGGAAACCCTCCTCTAACCTAACGTAACCTATTTGACCAATTTTTATGTATTTTTTCATCACTTTTAATGACTTCAAAGGAGGTTTTGAGTTGATTTCCCTCTGAGCTGTCCGGTCACCAATTTTTACTACTGGGTAAATCCCTCCCCATGGTTCATAATTTAGTTCCTCTTTTTCTCGACTTAAAATATTATTGGTACCTACTTACCTTTCTTGTAAAATCTTTCAAGATCGCCCCTGTCGGTACCAACAGTGAACATAGGCAGTGGCGTGGCTAGCACGAGTGGCACCCGGTGCGGATAACGTGGTGTCACCCCAAGAATGAACGTGGTGTCACCCAAAGAATTAGTAGGTACCTAATTCTCAATCTAGAATTTGGATAATGTTGTAATATTGAAGAAAATAATTTAAGTATTATAACTGACGGCGCCAGTATTGCGAGGGTGGCCCATTATAAAGCACATCAAAAACAAATTGAAAAAGTTCAACACAAATTTTTAAGGTTCATTAATTTCAAACTCTCCATACCCATTGAACAAATTAATTATGTTAACTTAATGAAAATACTTAATTTAACTGACCTATCGTGTAGAGAACCAAGAGCGATTTAGTTCTTTTATTCAAATTAGTTAATGGATCACTTGACGCACCTGACTTAATAAAACTAATAACAGTAATAACATTTCGAGTACCAAATCGTGACACGAGACTTCCACAGATGTTCTTTGTTTATCCGTCTAAAACTAACTATTTCATTAACTCTCCAATCCAAAGGGAGGCGTCTACTAATATCTACAGGAATTCCAAAAACTGAAAAAATCTATGATAAGGAAAGTGTTGACGAATATCTACAGCTCAAACTGTTGACGAATATCTATGAGAACCAAAGTGTTGACGAATATCTACAGCACTGGCAGAGGTTGGATTTGCAATTATGTATAGCATATTGCAATAACGTAATATTGCGTATGCAGTTTAAAAAACTTAATTTATGTAATTATTGTGTAAAAATCCCTAATATCGAACTATTGGACACATTTAGCTGATTAATCCAACCTACGCTCTGTAGATATTAGTGAACACTCTGAAGTTCGTAGATATTAGTTCAACATATGAGCTGTAGATATTCGTCCGACATACAGGCTGTAGATATTAGTAACTGGAGTCATCCAAAGACTACATAGGCTTGCAAATAAATTCAGTTCCGTTGACATTTTCATTTATTCCTCACCTAAATTTATACCAGAAATTTCAAAATTTTGATCTAAATTTTATTATTATTCTTCTAATATTGTTTTTGTTGTTATTTCTTTTTAATTCTGCTTCATTTCTCTTAGTGTAAAGGAAGAGAAATAATAATTGGTATTTTATTGTTTCTATTTCTATTATTATTATGTTACACGATTGATGTAAATGCTCCAAGGGCGTAAACAAACAAAGATACAAACAAACAAACAAACAAACAAAAAACAAACAAACAAATAAACAAACAAACAAACAAACAAACAAACAAACAAACAAACAAACAAACAAACAAACAAACAAACAAACAAACAAACAAACAAACAAACAAACAAACAAACAAACAAATAAATGAATAAATAAAGTATCCAAAGAATCGACAACTGAACGAAATCTGGGGCGCTCTTATAATAATAATAATTGGATAATTTATAAAGCGCCGTTTTTGTGAAAAATCACCTCAAGGGCGCTAATCACCTCAAGGGCGCTATATTTGGCCGATGAATTAACAACTAAACTACCCCATTCAAATGTATAAAAACGTTTTTCGAAATCCTCCAAATTACCTATTATTATTCATTATTTATAAGTGCACACAAACATGAAATACAGTAAAAACATACAGATGATTGATCATTTTTTTCAGGCAGTTATCGATCGATTCTGCTATAATTGTATTCAGGTTTTGCGTTTATTAAAAATATATATATATCCAATCGCCTTATCTTGATTTTTGAAAGATGCCTTTCAACACTTTTAAAAACACTTACAACTTTTTCACTTATTTACGTGAATCAATAGATAACAATTCACTTCACGAGTTCACGTCAACCACAATGTACGAAAGAATGAAAAGATAGTGTTCATGTGTAAAATATTTTTGAGGCAATATTCTCTCTTCGTAAGATTTTTTTGTAACGATCGGGTGGCACCGCCGCCACCACGCCCCAACCCCTATCTACGCCACTGAAAACAGGGCCGGCTGAATTGCCAGGGCGTTAAGGAGTCAAGGTGCTGATAATGTTTAACACCTAATAGGTACAGCGTCTTTAAGGTTTTTACCAGCTCCAGGCACCGGCCCCAAGTGTACAAACAGGGGAACTATATCGCTACGTTGGGAAACGTTGTACCTACGGCGGATGGAGAACGAGGCTGTAGGAAGGGATTTGCTAATGCGGACCTTGAAGAGGTTCAGATTTAAGGAAGGAGGAAAACAGGTGCCTGAGAAGCAAAACGTTCTCACGAAGCCGACATCAACTGTGAATAGGTTTTTCCGCTTGAACGCGTCGATTTTTTCGCAGGTGCGCAGGGGATCAATTCTGCTAGCTCCTCCAAACCTCCGAACACGGTTCATTGAAACTCTACGTAAACAGACTCAGCATACATGCGTTGCGTGTGTGCATTAGAGATAGCATTCGGTTAACAACGGAATTTTAGACAATAAAGAAACTTACTCGAAATTCGAAGATTTTAAGCATTTTGTCAGAAGCTCATGAAAATTCCCCTTAAAGTTTCTCTCATTTTTATTCATAGATTAATTATTCTACCCTCCCACGGCAGTTAATTATTGATGAGGTCAGGAAGACAATATAAAGGTTAGGTACTAGTTACTACCATCAGGTAGATAACATTCGGATTTGTAACAGTAACACACAAAAGTCGAAAGTAAAAACAACAAACGGCGCGGAATTGAGTTCACCAAGATGCGATCGTAACTTTATTGTTCACTGAGATCAACAGGACCGGAGGAAATATTCATTTTATATCTATTCCCTTGACAATACGAATTAGAAAGTAAGTAAGAAAAGTAATATTTTCTGTCCTATATAAGACTAAGCTCACCACATACTCGGCTCACCCCAAGATTTTCACTGGTTTCCTAAAACCATTTTTTATTACGTGAATATCTCACAAGAGTCTTAGTTGATCCCGTCTGGAGCCAGTGAGACTATGGCATCCCCAATTGGGGTATGTTGTGAGGCTGAAGGTAGTAGGGAGGGGGAGAGGAAGGAAAGAAAGTACCTGGCTATTCAGATCTGGTCACCAAACACGGCTAAAACCATTTCAAGCAACGTTTCAATTCTGAATGGTGGTCTTACGCCAGGGCGATTCTGAGAGTATCTTCCATATTATTTTTAATGAATTAATAGAAAATAATACAAATTAATCAGATAAAATTTTATTTGCCCACGCCGGGATTCGATCCCGCGACCTTTGGGTTGGGAGTCAAGAGCCTTACCGCCAGACCACGCCGGTCGTCTTTTGAAATTGTCTTGTTATTCTTGTTGAAAAAAAATGGAGCAAACAACATGGATGGCGACTTGACTTATTTTAAATATTCCAAAGCTCACAGCAAAAATGACGGAAAAAGTTGTATTGACCTAGAAAATAAACTTTAAAAAATGTGCAAATATCGTGTTGCCCGAGCTCCCCGGTGAATACAATAAAAAGAGGGGCCAAAGTCATCACCTGTCGTCACCCCATGCTCTCTTTTTTACAAATGGCGTCTCTTGCCATCGCGACTTCGACAATAATTTGTGAAGTACACAGGTGCATAGAAAACGTTGATAAACCATGGATAGGGAAAAAAAACAAATAATATAAGTAGGTACTCACGAGCGGCGAATAATTGTGTTAGCGAGGACTTTTGCCCCACCTTGTACGGACATTTACAAAACTGTTTTAAGAAAAATTCTAGGAACATAGAATCTATTATCTATCGAAAAATCCAATACTAAGTAGGTAGGTACCTACCGAATTAATTGGTTTTTAACTCGGAATAGCTTTTTGAATATTTTCTAAAAATTGAAGTATTTACTGAGTTTTCTTTCCTTTTCGCGCGTCAGTTTTTAAACATTGTCAGAAAGATTTAATAGTTTTTTTTACAAATTTTCACTACAACGGCTTTTGTAATAGCAAGGCACGTAATAAGTAAGCAGTCAGAAAATTTAGGAAACGGTCCGGCCCCTGTCTGTGAGACGCCTTCTCGCTCTAAATAGTTTTGCTAACGAAAAGCGGCTAAACACATCTTCAGTGTATTATTCTACTAAGGTACGTTCAACTTTAGTCTAATATTTCCCCGGAGGTTTATTATTGGAGGTAGTTCGTTCGCTAAGGACGGAAGTAACAGAAGAAAGTTCCTAGTTTCTTGGGAATGGATTCAGTCTCAGTCGGCGATTGTTCTTTGAACACTACGGAGTTTAGTGTATAGTTACCTACCTTTATTTACATACTGGGACCTGTGTTTTAGTTGCTTCTCGAGGAAGTGTGCCCTTTATTTTGATTATTAGGTATTTGTGAATTGGAAAAATTGAACTGAAAATGATGCGGAAAATGTGGATGCTGTTTATACTTACCATGGCGACTAGCAAAGCTGAGGATAGCAAAGCTAATTTTTCGGATGACAAAGGTACGAAAAGTGATTTAAGTAAATACTTTACGTAATAACCAGATATTATTTAGTTATAAGAAAAATAGCGACATATCACATTTTTTAAATATTGAAATGACCAAACTTTATTGGACCAAAGAGAAAATAATACCAAGCAGGTAAATTCATAAATAGACTAGTATTTGGTAAGTTTTTTATACACATTAATAGCAGAAATTTTAAATGCTGTAAAGGACAAAAAGTTAGTTGTTCAGCGAAAAGAAAATTTAAAAAAATCAAATCTCCTGCTTTTGTAGAGATATAATTATTACGTTTTTTAATATAAAATTACACTGAATAATATAATAATGTATAATAATAAGAATAATTAAAAAAAATTGTAAATATTTGATTTATGAATGTGATTTATTTTTAATTTTCGGAAAAAAATCCTCTTAAAATTCATGTCGTAAGACACACTTATGTTCCTAGAAAATTTTCGACAACGCAATCGGAAGGGAAAAAAACAGAGAAAAATGACTGTATTTAACTCAACAGCTCTTTACAGCAGTTCAAATTTCGGTTATCGTTATATTTTAACGCCTTAAAGGATTTCGATGTATCTATCTGAAAAGTAGAACATAGTCTACTTTTGTACACTAATGCAGGGTACCTTATACCTACATAGAACACCTTCTACCTACATAGAAAATATAGTAGGTAAAAAGTAGAGAGATAGGAATCTACTAATGCCGAACATAAAACTTACTAATGCCATGTGACAGACACAAAGGAGTACCTACCCCAGTAGGGTCACATTATTATTTTATTTTCAATTTTTGTGAAAAATAAATTAAAGTAGCAATATTTATGTACCACATATATTATAAAAGGTGCAAGGAAGGTTTATTATTATATTACCCTTGTGAGGAAGGGATCAAGGCCATAAATTTATTTATTTATTTATTTAACTTCTCACCATACATTCTTATTTTTTATTTTTACATACAAAAAAAATTAACCTCACTAGGACTAGGCCTGTGTTGAGGTTAACTTTTATAAATTTGAGTGATTTTACACACACAACATACTAAAATACACTACATTTAAAACACTAAAATATTATAATAAAGTAAGAAATAAAAATATCATATTAGTGACCAGATGGGTAATTTAAGTATGAATTGAACAATATAGACCATAAATAAATCTTTAATTACTATACCCACCAAGAAACAAAGCTAGTTCAAAACATTTAGGGTGACACTCCAATTTTGGCAAATGGAACTCAAATAAAATCTATTTTTTTAAAAAGAGGTTATTATTCAAAAAACAAATATTATTAAAAAACAAATCTTATTATTTAAAAATTGAAATCTTATTATTTAAAAAAGGACAAGGATGAAAAAATAGTATGCCAATCCTCTGTTAACACAAATATCTTAACATTCTTTTTAAATTTAGCTAATGAATTGGAAGATTTAAATATCATCAATTATCAGATTGAAATTATTAATATCATCCAGCCCGTTATTAGATAATTTGGAATAATAGTGCATTAAAAAAGAAAACCTTATTAGACAGTAAGTAGGTAGGTAGGCACCTTAATCCCTTTTTATGATCGCAGAGGCGGACTAAGGGGAGGGGGGGGGGGGGGCGGTCCGCCCCGGGCCCCCGGTCCTGGGGGGCCCCCAAACACCTTCATGTTCCCTTGATCAAATCCTAAACAAGGCTTTAAGGCACCAGGAAACTGTAAACATTGTTTTTGTGATTTTTTTATTTTGTTTTTGGAAGAAGCACTTGTTAAGAATGCTCTCACCAATTTTTTTTAAAAGAATTTCGAAAAATTGACGGAGATAGAATATTTTATGTGAAACCGTTTGAAACAGTTTGTATGTTGAATTATATTATCCTTCAGCCAAACTTTGAATGCGTTTTTCTCGAAACCTTTTTAACACGTTTTTCAACCTGGTTGACGACATATTAAACAAACTATACATCCGATTTGCATGCACCAATTCTTAAACTGTGCGAAAGTCTAGTGTCTCCATGTACGTGCATTTCAATATCTAAAAAGAAGAAAAATGGCAGACCAGCGAATTTTACTTACAATTTTTTATGGTAAATTTTCGTCATTCATAAAAATTTAAAAAGTAGAAGGGGGCCCTTTATAAAATAATCCCTACCACAGGGGCCCCTAGCTGATACGTGGCCCTTAGGCAGTGGCCTACACTGCCTTGTGGACAATACGGCCCTGCAAGAGCTGGCTTAAACACGTCGGGGCCCCTTTAAACTAGGGGCCCCTACCCAATGCGGGGCCCCTAGGCAGTTTCATACACTTCTTATGGATAAAACGGCCCTGGCTATAGGGACTGGATTTTCGAAGGCAGTGGCCTACACTGCCTTATGGACAATATGGCCCCACTAGGGCCGTCTAAACGTGTCGGGGCCCCTAGGCAATGCACGTCTCAGGGCCCCTTTACCGTAGGGACCCCTACCCGATGCGGGGCCCCTAGGAAGTGGCCTACAATGCCTTATGGAAACATTTATGGGCTTAAATATGTCGGGGCCTCTAGGCAATGCACGTCTCGAGGCCCCTTTATCCTATGGACCCCTACCCGATGTGGGACCCTAGGTAGTGGCCTACACTGTTTTATGGACAATAGGACCCTGCCAGGGCCGGCTTAAACATGTCGGGGCCCCTAGGCAATGCACGTCTTAGGGCCCCTTTACCCTAGGGACCCCTACCCGATGTGGGGCCCCTAGGTAGTGGCCTACACTGTCTTATGGACAAAAGGGCTCTGCCTGGGACGGCTTAAACATGTCGGGGCCCCTAGACAATGCACGTCTCGGGGCTCCTTTACCCTAGGGGCCCTTAACCAATGCGGGGCCCCTAGGCAGTTTCCTACACGTCTTATGGATAATATGGCCCTGGCTATAGTGACTTCGTTTTCGAACAGTTTAAGACTTGGTGCATTTTTTTTACTATCTTAGACCCTTTGCCTTTGGTAATGGTAATGATAAGATGGCCTTTGCCAAAGGCCATCTTATCATTACAGATAATATAGATAGTTAACAGGGGTGCCCGGGTTCATGGGGTGAGGTTTGTCTAGGTCTTGGTGGCGGATGACCAGGACACACTGAACCCCAGATTCCTACCTACCCCTTAAACCCTTTTCCTTCCCAGAACTCTCCTCTCCTTCATTTCCTTAAAAAACCCTCCACACAGCATCCAAAAAGATGACATAGGCCCTGAGCGAAATTATTTTCCTCTGGGCCTCCTGCGTGGAGCTCATGTAAGAAAAAAAGCCTCTGGTCCTGGGAGGCCTCCAAACGCTTACATGTTTCCTTGAAACCGTTTGAAACACTGTGTATGTTGAATTATCCTTCAGCAAAACTGTGAATGCGTTTTTCATGAAACTTTTTAATTAGTTTTTCAACCTGGTTAACAACATATTAAGAAAAACTACATCCGCCTGTACGTATTTTTATTGCATTTGCATTTACATTTGCGTCTTAATCTTTTCGAAAATTCAGTGTCTATGGCACCATGTAAAGGAATTTTGATATCTAAAAAAAAAGAAAAAATGGCGGACCAGTGAATTTTACTTTCGATATATTATGGAAAATTTTCAGCGTTCATAAAAAAAAGATAAAGTCCCTTTATAAAAAAATCCCTATGTGGTGCCACAGTAACTAGATTTTCTAACAGTTTAAGACTTGGTGCATGCACATCGGATGTATAGTTTTTCTAATATGTTGTCAGCCAGGTTGAAAAACCTAGTTTCGTGAAAAACGCGTTCAAAGTTTAGTTGAAGGATAATTTAACATACAAACTGTTTAAAACGCAAGGGCGGATCCAGGGGGGGGGGGGGGGTCATGGGGGTCATGACCCCCCCCTGGGCTGGGTCCAGGATCTAGGTGGACCTACTTTTTACTTGTATCTATTATAATCAAAATTAAATTATAACTTCTAGTGACTTGACCACGACTATGTGACCCCCCCTGGCGCTATGTGACCCCCCCCTGGCGCCAAAGCTGGATCCGCCCTTGTTAAAACGGTTTCATATAAAATGATGTATCTCCGTCAATTTACGAATTTTCCTTAAAACTTTAGGTGATAGCATTATTAACAAATGCAACTTTAAATAAAAGAAATTAAAAAAAAATGACAAATTTTGTGCTCTGGTGCCTTGTTTAAGATTTAATCAAGGGAACACGGAGAGGCTTGGAGGCCCCTCATTACCAGAGACCCGTGTGAACTGAATAAAAATCTTGTAAAATTACATCAACTTTAGCAACTAGGGGGGAGGGGGGGGGGGGGCTCATTCAGCTTTGCCGCCCCGGGCCTCTGACGGGCTTAGTCCGCCACTGTATGATCGTAATTATTTTCTCAATCGGAACAAACACTTCGATCTGGTATTATGAATTATTGTCTTTGTTTAATTGAAAAATTCAACACAATAGCAATGTTACATAAAGCGCTTATTGTGGAGGTATGCAGTACTATTTTCACTCCATTGTTAATTTGAAATGACTACTCGTAACTAAAAATAAAATAAACATATCGCTGTGTTAAATTAGTTTGGCATTTACCGCAAATGCCCAAAAATTCTTGGCGCGTAGCGAATTTTATTCTTCCGTTTAAATTTTCACTCGCCATTCAATTCGACAATGTTATTTTTTTCATCCTTCAACCTCACAGCAAAAACAAAATAATTTTTAAACTACTTAAATAAAATAAAAGAGCTAAGTCCTCCATTACGACACAAGCAACATTTTCCACTTACTGTGGTGGTAGTAGGAGATTTTTAAAATTATTGACAGGTTATTCGTAACGTGGGAATGTTTGTCTTTCTTTTTTAAAAAATGAAAAATTAAAAAAAAAAGATTATTGATTCATCCAGAACACCACCGTACAAGCAATAATCGGATAACCGTGTGAAAAATTCCATTCTATTTTTTTAAATACGCTGTTGATAAATAGTACCTACCATTCATGAACAGGTCTTTGAGTTTTTCGATATTTTATGATAACTAACTTATTATGCAATAAAAATATATTAGTAATTTTTTGCCTCTACTTCTCGGAATAGTGGGTTAAAAGCCCCGAGGCCTATTCCCATAATTATTTTTAGTTTATTGCCTCCCTGTATTACATAGGGAATTAATAATATGTATTATTAGTGTCTAGCTCAGTAAATAGCTTTTTGTTAGGAATTATCTGCCGGACCATAGGTACCTACCCCGATCGTCTAAATACGTATGTAAAATCTTCAATCCATATACACCTTCGACCTGCAATTACGCAATCGGTACAATCTATAAAAATTACCACTTTTCACGCCTTCAACTCCTTCAAGATGGCTAACAGTATGGAAAAGAGATAAACAACAAATTTGGAGTGAGTAGGTACTTCAAAAATAACTTATCACTGCACTGGTTTTGTGACATTGATGCATTTAATTGTTATCCCAAATCTTAACCAAAAAGTAAAAAAATAAATTCAGAAAGCACCAACAACAAAATTTGCGGTCAAATTACAGTTTGGAAAATGATAACGAATCTAGGATCAAGGCTTGCTTTTGTTGCCACAACACAACATGCTGGAATGTAATGCGATAATTTCTATCTGTGTTGGTCGTTGTTTATCGAATTTAGATGAATTAGCACTTAAATTAGTACTTAGGTACTTACTTAAACGAAAAACACCCCTTCTATTTTGTCTTCAGTACAGAAATTGAGAGTGGCATACAGAGCTGAGGGAAAAGGGGTGATTAATATATCTCTCCTAAATAGTCGCGTTATATTGTCATCAGTCAGAAAATATAATTTCCGTATTATCTCGAAAACAAATTAGAGTGGATACTGAAATAAACTGAATAAATCTGGGCAGACATATTATGCCGATCTTCTGCATGCCTGCTGGCGCTGATCTTGGTGGCGTGTTTATGCTCATAAATTATATTCTACCACTTTAATTTACCTTTTGATTCTGGCTTCTGTGGGGACGATATTTCAAATTGCAGTAGATAATTATTTTTAGCGAGCTTTCGCCCGGCGCCTGTAGTGGCAAAACACTTAACACTATTGCGTTTAATCAGATTAGTTTATCTACGAATCACAGGGGAGATTTCGATATCTGGAATGAGTAACCTTTTCTTTGGTAAAAAACACATACACTCACGATTTGGATTACTCCTCATATGCCAGAAGTCATTAACTAACAAAATGTCGATTCTGAGATAGTCGACTTTAAATTTTCAGCCACCTTTGAAAAGTTTTAACCAAGCTAATAAGAAAGTCGACCTTTTTAAAAGCAATTTTATTAACTATTAGGTCCTTACATATGAAATTGGCGTTTTGTATGAGAGGAACACAAAGTCGATTTTTTTTTAATATAATATATTTATTTAATCAAAGTATGTACCACTGCTATCTATACACTTTTGCCATCTCATAGGTAGTTCATCGATTCCTTTACTAAAAAAACCATTCGGACGGGAATCAATAAAATCTTTGAAGGCGGTTTTTTCCCTTGCAAGAAGTTATCCAAATTTAGAAAAAAATGATAATCTGTTGGGACAAGGTCCGGAGAGTACGGTGGATGTCTTAGACATTCCAATTGAAGCTCCTCTAATTTGGTAGCCGTCTATTGTGCAGTGTGTGGTCTAGCTTTCTAACGCGCGTTTATTGATTTGCTTCACTCAATTCGTGACGTACCGACCTTTCAAGCTTTTTCACCTTCCCAATTTGCTTCAAGTGGATTAAAACAGTTTTATCACTAACACCACAGCCTGCAGCTAACTCGGACGTGGTTTGCGATGGATCCGCTTCCACAATAGCAATTCTTCATTATCAACTTTGGTCTCCGGCCGTCCAAGGGGGTTTTTCTGCAGGTCGAAATTTCCAGACCGAAAACGTTGGAATCAAAAACGCACTGTGTTTTCTTTTGCGACACCGTCGCCATACACATCATTAATCCTTCGAGCCGTTTCTGCATCACTGGTGCCACGGTAGAACTCGTACTCGTAAATAACGCGATATTTCAAGTTTTCCATTTTGTAAACTAAGTGACGCAAAGAAAAAAAAACAATTAAGGAAAAAACAAATGAATTATAATTTTCGAAACACAAACATGAGTAAATAGCTGTATAAATTTGAATTTGGAATTCCTAACCAAAGAGAAGATATAAAACATATAAACATATAATATAAAACGCTGTAACTCCCTTACTATCATAGTTAGAAATATGTTCTAATCGGTGTTAGAAAGGAAAAACACCACGCTTTATATTCCAATCTAAAAAATAGCCACCAAAAAGTAAAATGTACATTTTTATGTACACAAAGTTTTGAATCGAAAATTGAAAAAAAAAATTAGAAACTTAGGGATTTTTTTATAAATTATTTTTACATACATATAGCGACAAAAAAAAGTGAGGTTACAATATTTGTTTGTTGTACATTTGTCTAATAAAATATGTATGTGTTTTTATTTATTTTTTTATTATCAGTAACTTTAGTTAGAAAAACCGTAAGGTGAGCCATTTTGAAAACTTTTTTATGTTTGTATGCGAAATTTTTATAATAAAAAAAATATGTTTATTTCGAATTCTATAATTTGATAGCGTATTTTATCAGCTTTCTTAAACAGTTTTTGGTTTTTGAATGTGCTCAGAAATAATCCAAATATTTGCATTTTATTGTAAAGCGAAAATATTTTGACCATCTGAAGAAAATGCCAAATTTTTTAAGGGTTAATTACGATTAAGATGTTCAATTAGCTACAAACAATGTGTTATTCGACATAATGACAAAATAGGTAGATTGTCACTTCTAACTCAGTTTTGAAAAAAAAATGTCATTTAATGATTTCCGGCAGTAAACCGACGTTGTGAGCAATGCATGCAGCCGTGCAAATTGGCATACTTTTGGTAAGATTCTCTCACAGTTTCTTTTCCAGTCCAGTCTTTTCTACATGTTTAATCTTTACTTTCCACTTTACCATCATTATTAAAGAAGATAAGATCCCCACGTATCCTAGTCGCTCGAGATTCATGGTTTCGGAGACAATCATTCCGCTAGGTCAGTGGTTTTCAACGTGGTGGTCGCAAAACATCACTAAATAAAATAAGATTAATTTTAAATTTATTATAACAAGCAAGCATTATTTTACAGAATTGAGTCAATAAAATATGTAAAAATTTTACCCAACTGTCGAATATTGGCTCTATGTGATCGAGAGACAGAGTTCCAATTTTAGTCCGATTCTTTATTTCGTTTTTATTGCAACGAAATAAGAAAAGTATGCTTTTCCTGGAGGCGGTTCCGACAAATATTCTCTGTAGAGTGACACTGGGCAAATGTGTACATTTTTATTTTGAAACTTTTAGAATGTTCGTATGTTTTGGTTTATAATTTGATCTATAATATTCTACATTCTATACGTCGTACGTATGAAGTACGAGTAGTTATTCTCCCTATTTCTTTTTTAATTTTGGCCATCAATCACAAACAGTTTCATAAGTTTTAATATTTAACGTGGTGGATACAACAGGGAAACTGGTGAATCATATTTGGAGAAGAATTTGTAATAATATAACTTTTTTTGATCTATTTTTTCGTTTTCCAGTAAATCGAATTATTGTTGGATTTTTTAAAAATTACATTGAAATTAAAAAAAAACTAGGAATATCAGCTGTTTAATGTACGCCGAAAAAAAAGAAAAAAGGGTGAAAAAATCAAAAAGATCAGATCGAAAAAAGTTTTTTTGGTTTCTCAATGTGATGTTTATTTAATAATTTATTATTTTTGAGCATTTACATAAAAATAATTGAATATTAACGTGATTATAATTATAAAATTAGCAGTTGGAAGGGCGTAAGATCTAACAATCTAATTAAACACGTTCTCAGGATGCATAGTTTTAAAGGTCTATCTATCACTAAGTTTATCTAATATTTCTGAATGTATCCGAAAATTAAAAACTGTTTTTGAAAGGCCGAAAAAGTTAGAAAAAAACATGTAATTTTTGAAAAATGGCTCACCTTAAGTTTTTCGTAACAAAAATAACTGATAGCGAAAAAAAAGAAAAACACACAGACATTTTATTAAAATGTTTTACAAACATCATTGCCACCTCGCTTTTTTTTAGATTCGTAAAAAAATTAATTAAAAATTCACGAAGTTTCATAATTTTTTTCAAATTGCAATGGAAAATTTGGTTTCAAAGAGGTACACATTTTAATTTTTTATGGTTAATTTCTTGATTCGAATATTAAGCGTGTTATTTTTTATTTCTAATACCGTTTAGATCACATTTCTCACCATGACGATAAGGGAGATACAGCGATTTTTTTAGGTACCTATGTACGAGTATGTGTACTTTTCCCAAAAGCGAACAAATTCGACTGAAGGATTAAGGTGGTATAATCAGACTCAAATCATAAAAAATCCGAGCACGTGTTTGGTGACAAAAGACTTACACACTAATATTTTTCAGGATTTTTTACACACTTATTTTACTTAGACATTGTTGAAAAGTTATAAATACTTACGATCACAAAATAATTATTAAAAGTACATAATTTTTATTCACGCGTTTGAGCATTATTAATGCTAATGCGAAACCAAAAATCACTGCCAAAAAACCACTATACCCTCCCAAATCCGGCGATGAGCGGGTCACAGGTCTACCCGGCAAAAAACCACATTACCCTCCCAAATCCGGCGATGAGAGGGTCACAGGTCTACCCGGCAAAAAACCACATTACCCTCCCAAATCCGGCGATGAGCGGGTCACAGGTCTATCCGGCAAAAACAGCAAAATATAGGCACTTATTTTTTTTTAACGTTTTCGGACAACGCAAAATAATATATCAAAACTACCTGAAAGAAAACTACCAAAACTAACTGACCTTTTGCAAGGAATTTTGACTGTACCAATTCTCTTTCTAAGTTTTATGTTATGTTTTATTTTTTAAAATTTCTAATTTCTAATTACTTTTTATGAACATTTGAAAGCGCATTTGATCACATTTTAAAAACGGTTTTTAGTTTTCGGATACGTTCGGAAAGATGCCATTATTTCCAGTGATATTTTATATAAATTTTTAAACCCCGATAACATTTTCATAAAATTGAAAGAAAACATGATTTCCTCATGGCAGAATCATTGGAATGAATCTAGTAAAACAAAAGGATATAATTTTTTTTCAGAATACAGCCAACGATTTCTTCAAAACCGTGGTTTTCCAGACTTTCTTTGAACAAATTCTTACATGCGGATAGGCCATTGCTGCCACAATGTTCACCTAACAAAAATTCATGATAAGAATTCTGCGATGTGTGAATGTCGTCTTGGTGAAGAGGACCTCAATCATATTTTTTCAGTTACCCTATAAATAATTCATACAAAAATGTCACCCCTCACCTAATCAGTTCGGGCACAATTCGGGCCCCCCTACAACATTGCATGCCTGTTATTTTCTCCGTTTACTACTCGTTTATAAAGTCTTGGCTAATTTCCTGAATATTAACTGCATCAATTTATAACAGTGTTTAATTTCATGTTCCATTTATTTAGTGTGTGATGTTTATTTTTTACGCACAATAAATTACATCAACGTACCTATTTATTAATTTCCTGTTGCTTCCGTATTATTATTATTTTATAATGTAACATAACACAAGGTCAGTACTACCATTTTACTGTGGCAATACTACGACCAGGGCACAATTCAATATACCACTACACAGATCAGTGGCGGCTCGTGAATTTTGGGTGTGCTAGAGTGCTGGTATTAAAAAAAATGGCATAATTGATGTTGTTGTAGCCGGAAAATAATTTTTTTTTTTTGAAAATCAGTTTTTTGTATGAAAATTTTCAGAAAGTTTCAGTTTGGCGGTGTGCCGCACCGATTTCCTGAAAAATCTTCATACAAAACACCGATTAAAAAAAAAAAAAAAAAATATTTTTCGCCTACGACAACATCCATGATGCCATTTTTTTAATATTAGCACTCTAGCACACCAAAAGTCACGAGCCGCCACTGCACAGAATCCAACACTTGGGCAATATGTATTCGCACATAGATGTATGGAATATGTCACTGACATAATTTAAAAATGAAATAATGAAATCATTTATCCGTGATACAAGTACTCACTAAGGAATTCGTTGGTAAATTTAATAAACTACTCGTTCATCGACAAATTTGCTAAACTATCTCTACCTATCCTATTAATGTAATTAAATGTAATGTCTTAGGGGGTTTCTCACCATCCTCCCAATAGTTTATCCATACACATAACGAATATTAATAAAAAAACAAATAAATACTAGCAACAGGTAAGAACTTCGGCTAATTTATCCTATATGTAGCCATTGTTCATAGGTTCAAGTACCGAATAGTAAACTCAGACTTTTTAAATAAATAAATCCTGTAGAATTAATCCAAAATATTCATTATGTGTATGGATAAGCTATTGGGAGGATGGTGAGAAACCCCCTTAGTAAAATCATTGTAATATGTATTATAAACCATCATAACCTGTAGTCAGGGCTGGGCAAAATACATGCCTTGCTGTAATTAAAATACAAATTACAAAATACTTTATCGCATGTATTTAAAATACGAAATACAAAATACTTTCAAGTAGTGTATTTGAAATACAAAATACAAAATACAGTATTTTAACCATTTTTTAATTTCAAATACAAAATACAAAATACATTTGGTTTTGGTAGAACCCTTCGGTTGCAAAAAATTGTCGTAAGTGCCCATATCTAAGGGTGCGTTTTCATAGAAGCAAAGCTGAGCAGAGTGAAACAGAGACGAGCTAAAATTGACTAATCATATTGCTCAGAAGACACATCGCGTCTTCGCTCTACTTGTAAAGTTTTGTGGTATGGAACTTAGGTGTTAGATTATAATAATAAT
This sequence comes from Limnephilus marmoratus, assembly GCA_917880885.1. Classification (NCBI taxonomy): domain Eukaryota; kingdom Metazoa; phylum Arthropoda; class Insecta; order Trichoptera; family Limnephilidae; genus Limnephilus; species Limnephilus marmoratus. The sequence continues at coordinate 29,133,163 of OU862916.1, forward strand.
TATTATAATTACACTAGCTGGTTCCCGGCATGCGTTGCAGTGCCATTTTCAAAGAAATCAATTGTTTCTCCCTGCATGTCGTTTTCCGTGCGTCCCCTTCCCCTCCCTCATCCTCTTCCCCTCTTGCATTCCCCTTCCACCTTCCCTGCCTACCCTCTCCCGAACCCCCATCCCGCCAACCCCCCCTCCCGCGTTCCATATATTTAGTCCCAGTACATTCAGTTTTCAAACAACTCGCGTGCCAGCTATTACAATTTTTTAAATAAAATTTTCATTTTTCACAATATATTACCAATATTCTTTTTTCTATATTATGAGAATAATCAATCAAATCTGGTATCTAGCATAGATGCCTATTTAAAATATCTATAATTTAAAAAATCCATTGACAATTCTTTTGTTACAAAAAAAAACAGCTGCCTGCTAAATTCAATTGCATCAAATGCGCGAACTCTCAAACGCGCGAGGTTTAAATAGTCGTTAAGTTTTCTGAAATTATCCAATTTTCTTAAATTTTTTTCCGTAAAAACCTTCTATAAAGTATTAGAAAACTTAAATGAAATATGTAAAGTCATTCTGAAGTTATGGCGTGACCAAGGGAAACAAGGATTCATTTTTTATATTTAAATGGATGACATTTGTATAGCGCAGTTTTGTGTTATTTCACTTCAAGTGCGCTCTACAGTAATTAACTTAACAATAATCTAGTAATCAGTCAAATTATTTCGTATAGTGCTTGATCCAATACTACGATACAAAAATGTACAATACAAAGCAATGACAAGTTATATAATATGATTTATATGATACAAAATATTATATGACACAAAATGTACAATAACAGTGCTATTATAGCACAGGACAATAATAATAACTAGCATGACGTAAAAAAATTGTACAATTCATTATAAAGCAATGATAAGGGGGCATATACATTAATTACGTGAGCAGTTTTTCTTCCAAACTAGACCCCCCCGCCCCTTGGTGAGATAAATTTGGGCCACTTTTTACTTTCAAGTAACGTGAGATTTTGCTGGAACACCCCCCCCCCCTTTTTGAGCACACGTAATTAATGTATGCCCCCTAAGAAAACTACAAAATCATTAGTAAGAGTGCTATAGCAAAGGACAATAGTACAGGATTCCAGCGTTTTTAGTCTATGCATTATCTATGTGTGTTTATTTTTCATTATCATTATACTAACTAACTAACTAACTAACCATCACGGCGTTTCCCCGCAGGGGTAGGCAGAGAGGACGGACCGCCAAACAACTCGGTCTTGGCACACACTCTTTGCCTCACTCACATTCATACATCGTCTCATACATACTCTTCTATTATTCTGACTTTTGACATGGCCCGTATCAAGTATCTGATTCACTTGATCGTGCCATGTCTTCCTCGGGCGTCCCCGACTTCTTCTACCAGTAACATTTGCATCATATAATCTTTTTACACTACTTTCTTCGCTCATTCGCTCTACGTGCCCAAACCATCTGAGGGTCCCGTTCTTAATTTTGCTCATTATACTTACATCAGCCTTACATTCTTTGCGGATATCCACATTTCTAACACGATCATACATGGTTTTACCACACATACGTCTCAGGAATCTCATTTCAACAGCATTCAGTTTACTTTCATCCTTCCTCTGCCAGTTCCATGCCTCACTGCCATACATCAGGATAGGTACCAGGACTCCATTGTGGACTGCTAGCTTCGCTTTTTTTGACAGTTTTTTATTAGCGCCAACAGCATTCAGTCCTCCATTAATGGAGTTACCGGCATTTACCCTTCTTTCGATATCTCTATCAGCCTTCCCATCTCTCGTAAACATACTACCCAGATAAACAAACTCATCCACCTGCTCCAAGTATTCATCATTCACAAATATATCGCACACTGTTTTCGTACTCTCTCTTTCAAACACCATGACTTTAGACTTACTTACATTCATCATTAACTCATTCTTCATACATACTTCGTTCATCCTAGATACTAGAGACTGTAGATCTTCCATAGTGTTAGAGATCAGCACCGCATCATCAGCATACAACCGGCAACATACTTTCAGACTATTCAATTTCGCGCCCAATCCCACATCTTTCAATTCTTGCATACAATTATCCATGTATAGATTGAATAACCATGGTGACATTACGCAGCCTTGCTTAACACCTTTTGTGATGTCAAAACACCCCGTAAAATCACCGTTCACCCTAACACATGCAACGCTTCCCTCGTACAGAGACGCAATTGCCTGTATGAGATTTGCATTCACTCCATACTTGGACAACACCTTCCATAGCTTTTTCCTGTCGACTCGGTCGTACGCTTTTTGAAGATCTACAAACTTTGTACGCCTTTAAGGCGCAGAAAAGTTTCTGGTTTTTCGCCAGAAACTTCTCAGTGAGCATACGCAAGGAGAAAATCTGGTCCATGCATCCCCTTTCACTCATAAAGGCACCATGCACATCCCATATTTTATCCTTTGTTTCCGTTCTTACCCTTTCAATCAATATTCTTCCATACAGCTTGCCGACAGAACTTAGCAGGCTAATAGCCCTATGATTCCCACATTCCATGCGTGAACCTTTACCTTTGTACAACGGCATGATTACAGCCCTCCTCCAATCTAATGGCAATTAAGATCACTAAATGTAATATTTAATTAAATGAAGACAATTTAAGGTTTTACTCATAAAGTTAAAATAAAAATAAAAAAAAAAATCACTAAATGTATTTGAAAATGTATTTTGAAGCCATAAGTATTTGAAATACAAATTACAAAATACCTCAGCAGAAGGTAATTGAATTACCAATTACAAAATACATTTTTAGGAAGTAATTGAAATACAAATACAAAATACGTATTTGTATTTCAAATACGTATTTCAATTACAAGTATTTCAAATACTGCCCAGCCCTGCCTGTAGTATTATTTAGTTATATTTAAAAAAAAAATAATTTAATTTTCACTATAATATTAAAATCCAAATTGGAGTTCTGAACCCCTGCAACTTGCAGAGGTACTGGAGGTACCATCGATGTAGCGGTTTGCCACTTTGAGAAACTTATACTTACGTTTTATTAGACATGGTTAATGTTGCAATTTTGTAAACCTCTGATCACCTTACTTTAAAATTTTTGTTATTTGTATTTTTATATCATGTATGTATTTTTTTATCGTAACTTATCGTTATTATATCTTACTGTAATTTAAGTTTTTGTTGCTTATATTTCTATTTAACTAATGTACTTTTTTATTTTTTATTTTTTTAATTTTTTTTTTTTAATGTAGCTATTACTTTGTGGTTATCCATTATAGAAAAATGAAATAATTTAACTTTGTATAAACCACTTATTTGATGCGCAAATCCGACCGGTTTCGGAACAAACGTTCCTTCGTCAGGGAAAGCTTATACTAAATATAAATATAAAACTTATACTTATACTTAGTATAAGCTTTCCCTGACGAAGGAACGTTTGTTCCGAAACCGGTCGGATTTGCGCATCAAATAAGTGGTTTATACAAAGTTAAATTATTTCATTTTTCTATAATGTACTTTTTTTATTTCTATTGTAATTTTATTTATATTATTTCCTTCTCATGTTAAAGATGTGCTGCCTTTATTTATTTATGTAAAAGCCCTCTAGGCGTATAATAAAACAAATAAATAAACATTGCTTATTGTAATATAGATAGGTCCTTGTTTTTAATACCAAATTTGTAAAACTACCAAAACTACTCTTACACACATTGATCACAAATTCATCAACTCAACACTGTCCACTGTCCAGAACACTCCTTTGGGGTGAAAAGCAATGGATAAAAAAAATCGATTTATTTGGATTTTACAAAGCGGAAATTTTCTGCCTTTCTGACAAAATATGCCCGACGCCTGAGGGGTTAAAAATTATTCACGGTAATTTTGAAACATTGACACGTTACAAAGTTAGTAGGTTAACACCGTGTATTTTAGTAATTGCCATTTTGAAATGCTCCCTGCACTTTCCGGAGTGGTAGATACTTTCAATATCGCCCTGGTGAAAGGCCACCATTCAGAATCCAAATAATGTTGTTTGAAATGGCTTTATCCATGTTTGATGACGAATAGCCAGGTACTTGCCTTACCTTTCTCTTCCCCGTATCCTTCCCCTTCTCACTACCTTCAGCCTCATAAGATACCCCCCTAGTCTTCACTGACTCCAGACGTTTGGGATCAATTGAGATTCTTGCGCGGTATTCACATTAAAAAAATCTGTGTAGGTACCTAATCGTCTTGCAAAAATCGGAGAAGATGTCATAACCTATAAAAGTTACAGCGTAAATAAGTTTTGCAAATTTCTTAATTAAATTACCAACAAAAAATAGCTTCGTTCCGATTTTTTTTTGCAATGCGCTGTAATAAAGTATTTTCCCATCTCTATGCGCATTCAGCATGACGATAAGTGTGTGCACACAGTAATTGAACGACTCTTCTCCCATACTTACGACATATATCCGATCTTGTTGCAAATTTTGCATTATAAAAATAAATGAGTGTCTCGACACAATGTGATCTGCTCCAGTTAATCTCCCTTCATTATTATAAGTCAGGTAGGCATAGGCACTGACGGTGGGTAGGTAGGTTCCTTCCCTGGATCAACAGGATAGCGGATATTTACGCTGATTAATTGAACGAAAATATTGTATTTATTTTAATTTTTAAACGAAATCAGGTTAAATGCTTTAAATTGAGACAGTTGTTTCCGAAATTGGTCAACATTTATAGGAGACTTATTTATAAGAGGCTTTATTTTCTTATACGCACTGTGGATACGAAAATGATCACCATAAATGATAAAATAAGAAATATAAAATCGTTTTTTTTCTTTTTCCAAGAAATACAGGGGTGCAAAGTAAAAAAAGGCGTCTGCGAACAGGGGTGAACTTATAGTACCTACCTTTCTACCAACAGGAGACTTCGTATTTGTGACCTCTTGACAGTCTCCCCATAGGGAAGAGAGTAAAAAGTATTACATATTTTTAATTTTTTAAAAATATTATTAATTATCAAGGCTTTAACGTAATTTTTACGTATTAAATCCCCGCTTAACACCAGCCGTCTGTTTTCATTTATGCATGAAAGAAACAGTGCCAAAAATCGTGTTTTATTTTATTTTGTCAAGTTCAGGCACAAATATTAAAATGTTTTACAAAAATTTTCTAAAGAACTTAATTTGTCACATTATACAATAAAACCATAACCGAAAATAGGTTCGTAAGAACGAGATTTTAATTTTTTTTTATACGTATTATTTTTTTTTTCTGGGCTTATAAAAAAATGAAAGGAAAAAGAAAAAAATATATTTCAATGGCGTTACACTCGCTTTAATTAAAGCATCTAAAATATTTCCAAGCGATCGTAAGAGGCGATTACTCATATTATGATGCTATTGAAAAAATCATTAGAAAAACGTAGGAAAGACTCTGATCTCGTTTGAATTTATAATCATTAACTGTTGTTGTCACTGTTACACCCCCCCCCATCCCTGTTCCCCCCATTACTGTTACCCTCCCCCCCGAATACTGAGCGAAAAAGATAACTACTGCACCTCAGACTGATAACACCTAAATAAAATCGTCAAAATCGGGGTTTCGTATTACCCATAGACATCCAAATGGATAGACAAGCAGTTACAGATGAGGGGTAAAACCAAACTATGGAGAGCGAAGAGGGGAAAGATGACTGTCATTCGTTGAACAATCAATCTGACAGTATATAGGCATCTCGCATTACAATATCACCATTTAGTTCTTAAAAGCAAAATCTGCTTTGAATGAATAGACCTTTTTACATGGGAGCGCGAATTGCTTGCCACGTTCAAAACATATTTGCTAAGGCCAAATGCTCGCCCCAAAAAGACTCGCGCCAATACACATATCAATATTTTGTTTCCGTGTTTAGTTAAAACACTTTTACAAATGTTTCATAATTTACTTACCCCTGTAACCAGCGACGAGCACATTGGAGTACCGCCCACATCCGCTATGTGTACATTGATACGTAGATATATTGTATAGCACAAGCTGCCGTTATTTCGTTAAATGTATGGATGTCAGTTTCTCGCTGTTCACGGCAAGAATGATGACGTCACACATTTTAGATTCAAGCGAGGCTATATCCCCTCCCCATGGAGCGAGCCGGTTCCAAGGAGGAGCTACAGCCGGCGCCATGTGGAGGGGGAAATAATACGTTTTTATGACTTAGGGCAGGTCCAGGTATATTCATATGTCCGTGGTATTACCCATTTTTCTCCTTCAAAATTTACCTACACGCTTAGTGGTCGATATCTATTTTAAATAAAAATATTGGCACTAGTGTTCAAATACAGGGAGGAAATTAGGAATGCGTTTTTATGGACAAAACGCCGCCCGGTTTCCTCCTTATTATACCTATCATTGATTCATTTTTACAATTACTTTTGTAATTAAGTCTTTTGGTTTTCGCCATCTATAAAAACCATTAACAGAAGGATTGTTTCCTCTCAAATGGAAATCAGCCATTATCACACTTGTATTTAAAACTGATAAACACGACGTTGAAAATCCCCGTCCAATTTTCCAACTTCCCATTCTCTTTGATTTTGTTTTGTTACGTTTGGAATTTTTTATGTTGTAAAATTTTTAATCCTGGAAATTTTTTTCCGAAAAATTTCTCCCGGGTAAATTGGAAATGGGAAAATTTTGTCGGTAAATGGGTCGGGTTATCGTATAAAAGTTTTTGAAACTGAGAAAATCCAAGTTTTGTAAATTTTCTTTTTGATGTTTTCTCATTGGGGATGCTATTTGAAAACTATTTCTTTTTAAAAATAACAGGGTGCGCCACTAAGCCACTTCCGTTTACAACAATCTGAAACTGTACAGACATTCGCATATTAATATTATCAGGTTCATACCATAAATAAGACATTACAAAGAAAAATATCATCGGCACTTACCCACTATGAAATATTATTTGATATCTGTAATTTTTTTCATCATCATAAATAAGACATTACAAAGAAAAATATCATCGGTACTTATTTACTATGAAATATTATTTGATATCTGTAAATTTTTCATCATCATAAATAAGACATTACAAAGAAAAATATCATCGGTACTTATTTACTATGAAATATTATTTGATATCTGTAAATTTTTCATCATCATAAATAAGACATTACAAAGAAAAATATCATCGGTACTTATTTACTATGAAATATTATTTGATATCTGTAAATTTTTTCATCACAGTAACAAATGTTTTTATGTCATAAAATAAATAAATAAAAAATATTTAAAATAATAAAAAACACCCGCTTTGAATTTATTGACTATCTATGGTAGGAAGCTACTCTTGAGTAAATAAAAAAGTTGTCAAAATCTTTGTGTATTTTTAGAGACTCGATTTCTGACGTTGTTTGCCGTGGGCGGCGATGGGCGGCCCCCTCCGCCGCCCCTGCGGCCCGCCCCCGGGCCCCCGCTGCTCCCCCTGCAGGGTGGGCGCTGCGCCTCGCGGCTCGAGACTGCCCTGGACCACATCAAGAGACGGCAGATGTCAAAGGCGAGACACGAGGAGGTGCCGGTGAGTTAAACCAGCGTTTTTCAAACCTTTTAGTAATAAAAAAATTTCACCATTTGGCGACCCTCCAGCCTTTTTTACGTGTTAAATCAGCGGTGATCAATTTTTTTAGCCGGAGGGCCAAGTGATTCATTATCATTTTTTTATGCAGGCCATAGGTAGTATAGGGTACATACAGCTTGACATGGTTAACTTTGCAGTCGGTGGTGTCGCAAACCTATTTGAATTTTAGAAAATGGTATTTTTTAATAAAACTATCAAAGAAAGCAAATATGAAGAGCCGCAGGCGGAAATTATATACCTACACCTGAGGCAAAAATAATAATGCTTTCGATTTTTATCATTTTGAAATATTAAAGAACTAACCTAATATACAGGGTGTCCGGGGGTAAAGTGCATTAACTTCGGGAGGTGATTCTACGCGTCATTATAAGTAAAAAAGATACATGACTTTTTTCAAAATTCCAATTTTTAGGGGTAGTTTTGTGGTAAAAAGATAAAATTTGAACGGCGTAAGCGGCCAGCTTTATTATTTTCCGCTGTTACGATACGGGCCAATCACAACCATGCAATGTTGCCACAATCGTGTCCGGCAGGCTCTCAGCGACTCCAGATACTAATATCTACAGCCTGTACGTCGGACGAATATCTACAGCTCATATGTTGAACTAATATCTACGAACTTCAGAGTGTTGACTAATATCTACAGAGCGTAGGTTGGACTAATCAGCTAAATGTGTCCAATAATCCGATATTAGGGATTTTTACATACTTAGATAAATTAAGGTTTTTAAACTGCATATGCAATATTACGTTATTCCAATATGCTATACATAATTGCAAATCCAACCTCTGCCAGTGCTGTAGATATTCGTCAACACTTTGGTTCTCATAGATATTAATCAACAGTTTGAGCTGTAGATATTCGTCAACACTTTGATTCTCATAGATATTAGTTCGATTTTTTCAGTTTTTGGAATTCCTGTAGATATTAGTAGACGCCTCCCTCTCAGCAAGTAAGATTGTACCTCACACTAAGGATTTTTAGTAGGTATGTCTTTTTGTACGGGAAAAAAGTTGGAATTTCGGAAAAAGTTGTTAATCTTTTTTACTCCTACCATCACGTAGAATCACCTGACACCCTGTATATAAAAAAAAATTTAACGCAAACAATGTTAAATTTTATAATGTCGCTTACCAATGATTTTTATAATTTAAACTGTAATTAAGTACTACTTTCACGAAACTAAGACATATTTACTTAGATAAAGGTATTATCAAAGTTTTTGTCGCTTCACTTTTTTCGTTTAACATAAAAATGTCAACCTTGCCAAAATTTTTTTTTAAATGCTCTTAATAGAATATTTAAAATTTTTTGAAAGGGTTTATGTTAAATTTTTAATGCAACTGAAAGAGTGGTATTCTCAGTTTAAATTATATTTCTCACCGAAGTACAAAATGAGATTAACTTTTATGAGATCGTCGTGATAAATAGGAGTGCGATCGATGACAATGTGTGATTAAAAAATATATTTTTTGATTTTAATAGAAAAAATATCACCGAACAGCAAAATGGCATCTATTTTTTTAACTCCAAAAATGCTCAGGATTCGTTAGTTAAAATCCTTCAGGTACATGCTGTTACACCCTGTATTTTTCCCAAAAAGACTCTTCAGTAATTTGTTGTCTGTGAAGAAAATGCCTCAAAAATGTCCAAGGAGTTAACCCGTCTGCTTGGTTCAATATATTTGCATCTCACAAACCGGAAGCCTCGGTCCCGCGCATAAATTCTGAAACTGTCACTTTGGATCGAGATTGTAAAATATCTATGCAAGATAGATTTCATATTTCAAAGACAATAAGAAGCATTATTTCGTTCTCTTTCTGGTTAAAAAAATACATATGTTTGCATGATAGGAAGAGAGATATACAGCTTTTAAAACGTAAGGTCTCTCGGAACATTTTTGGTCTTATGAAAGTATAATAATAATAATAATAATATATCTTTATTGAATGAAATTTGCAAGATTATAACTAAAAAGTACATATTCAGTGTTATGTTTACAGTGGTTTAAAATTACAAAAGATAATGTATAAGTATAATGCGATTATGTGTTTTGGGATGTATTTATTCGTAAACAAGCAGACGGGTTAAGGTAGAAAATTAACCTAGTAACCACAAAATTCTGTATTTTTAAGAATATGTAATTATTTTGAGTGGCTGATTAAAAATTTTTAAGAAACGTTTTCCTCTAACAAAAGCAAAAGAGAACGAAGCCGTTGAATATTTTTAAATGCAAATATTTTGTTTAGTTCGATCAATAACTTGGTTCTGTCACATTACTAGAGTACAATTTTTATTTCTGTTAGTCCCCACTTCTGTAAAATTATAACCATTGTTATAATAATGTAAATACTTAAGTAATTTTTTACCGACGCCTCGCGACCCCCACTTTGAAAACCACCGAGATAAGACACCATTGATATACCAAGATGCAAAATTAAACTTGTGTGACCATGAGGGGTCACTGAGATACCCCAAGCATTCAATCGCTATTTTAATAGATTTTGTAGGAATACAAAAACTGTCATTTCAGAGATTTTGGTTATCCCTGCTGGCTAGGTGAAGGCAAAAAAAATGATACCACACTTCCCAAAGTCAGTGGAAAGACTTCACTTTTGTGGAATATCATAGGCCTGAAGAAAGCCGGGAAGGTTTGAAAGCACCTGGCTATCCAAATTTGGTTACTAAAGATAATCAAAGCTATTTACAAATATATATATATATATATATGTATCAAAAATATTGTTGAATTAAAATTAAGAATATGCAAAATAGCCCATCCAAAGGAAATAATGTTTTATTTGCCCACATTGAGTTTCAAACCCACTGCGTCCAGAAGGGAATTTATCACCCTAAGTGGTTCGATACGTTTGGTGACTTAGCAGTTCACAGGGTTCACAGGGTGAGGTTTGCCTAAGTCTTGGCGGCGTTTGCCAATCTACTGCGTGACGGGCTGGATTGGGAGAAACCAGTTGAGGGAGACATTTTGATCTCTCCAGCCGGATTCTCTCGACCCATCGCCTTGTACCTCAGTGGGAGGGAAGGATTCATATGTCCGTCACTCCTGGACATATTGACCGCAGATTTCTACCCATCCCGCATTCATAACACGCGCCCAACATTTGTACACGGTTGACATTAGTTACAGGAGAATGGGTAGTTTCTAAGACTCGTTCTTGAGCTCAACTGTGGAACGATTTGCCGACCTTTGTGTTTCCTTCTTCCTACAACATGGATCTCTTCAAGACCCATGTTCACCCCTTCTTCTCCTCAAAAATACCCTCCACACAGCATCTTCAAAGATGACACAGTGTTTACATTAACTCATTTTTTACATTAACTCCTGTGTGGAGTTAATGTAAAAAAAAACCTTTTTCCTTCCCAGAACTTCCTCTCCTTGCTTCCATAAAAATACACCTCCACACAGCATCCACAAAGATGACATAGATCCTGAGGGATTGTTTTTCATCGGGGCCTTCTGTGTCAAGCAAAAAAAAACTTTGCTTTCTTAAGTTGTAGAACCACTTACTACAAAGTACTTATTTTATTTAATTTCTTATTTATTATTGAAGACTATTTTCGAGTTTCCTGGATTAATTGGTTGGTTTTGATAATATTAGAATTATCACTGTTCATAAATAAGCTCTTAATTCAGCTGTCTTTTACATAATGCCTTCATTAATACTTTTTGAATCTGGTAGATAGGAAGAGATAAAATTTTTATAAATAACAAAAAATGCAATCTTTGCTGTTCTTACATAAGAGTATCTATCTATCTTCTTCTTCTATATAAATAAAAATGGATCACCGAAATGTATGTACGCGCATAACTTCCGAACGACTGCACCAAATTGGATAATTCTTTTTTTTGTGTGTTCGTTATTATCAGGTCAAGGTTTGTATAAAACTACTGGTGAGCTCTGGCATTATGAAATTTGTATTAAAAAAATTGCAATAGGTGGCACGCGAGCTGTTTTAAAACTGAATGTACCGGGAATAATGTATGGAATGCGGGAGGGGAACTCTAGTAGGGGGTTCGCGGGAGGGGGGAGGGGAAATTGGGAAGGGGGTTCGCGGGATGGGGGAAGGGGGGGGAGTGGAGTGGGGAGAGGGAAGGTTGGGGAGGCGGAGTGGAACACGAGAGGGGAAGGGGACGCGAGAAAGGTAGGGGAGACGGAAAGGGAAAGGGACAAATAGGAAAGGACACGTAGGGAGAAACAATTTCTTTATTAAATGGCATAGCAACGCATGCCGGGTACCAGCTAGTTATAAATAAATGGGAACTTAATTATGTAGATAGGTTCAAAATCTCAGTATTTTTATATATCCATCATCAACTTCCCAACTGTAAGAAGAAAAACAATGAATAGTGTTGCCTAAACAATAGTTTATAATCTATCTTTTTGTTTACAGGTACAAATGATCAACCTGGATGGGTACAGCTTATCCCAACACATGCGCAGTGCTCCTGTCAACATGTATGTTACCCGAATGCGGGTGAGGTTGCCTCAAAACCAAAACTGGGTCAGAATAGAAAGATGCTTTTTTGACCCGAGGAATGTTTCACTGGAGACGAGGCTTCTCTTTAGTGACCTGACAATCAGTGGCAGTGTCAACTTGCACGAAGGGAATGATGACTTAGACAAATCAAACAATCTAAGAGAAAGTAGTGGAAGATACGACAGAGATACTTTCTACGATAACAGGGACTTCCAAGGACGAATAAGATACAGAAGTGACGACAGTGAAGATGACGATCGTTTGAGGAGTCGAGATGATTATTACGAGAGAAGCAGAAGAGATTGCAACATGATACTAAGACTTCGCAAAGCTGGAATTGGTTTCTTCACACAGCCTCTTAACCAGTCGCCTGGACGGTTCAGCGTTAAAACTGACTCCGAATTCATAGAACCCGGATTCATAAGCGTTTACGCATACGGGTGTGAAAAATATATATCAAGGAGAAGAAACCAACAAAACAGAAACTATCATGACAATGATTACAAGAACCGACAAGACAACCAGTTAGATAAGCGACAAAAGAGACAGATCGATGAGTTTAAATTTGAGCCGTATGCTTACGATGATAGAGAGAGGGAATCTCACTACGGGCGATCTAGACAGTGGGAACCAAATAATCAGAATCACAGAATGGAAAAATCAAAGCTTTTTAGTGATGATGAACAAATCGATGACATTGATGAAATTTCGAGGGAGATGGAAGATATCTTTACCAAAGGGATAAGATCTTTGCTTACAACCTACATGCAAAAAGAATTGCAGCCTGCCATTAAAGAAACCTTGATGAGGAATCTAGGATATACACTGTCTTATGGTAGGTGATTATAACAAAGAATAAAACAACAAAAGTTTACCCATTCTTATTCTAATTTCTAATACAGATTATGATTATAATAAAAAGATTTAAAGATAATAATCTCTCTCTAGGACACAAAGATTATAATATAATTTTTTTATCCGTAAATAAAATTCATAATGTTGTATTAATGAGATGTTTATAAAATGTGTGATGTGTATTTTGGTATTATTGTAAATAACTGTAAATACATACAAGTTAACATGAGAATATTGGTACTAATGTTAGAAGTACGAAGATGTAACAATAAACAAATATTTGCGAATAAAACAAATATTTTTTATAATAAACATGTTTTATTTGTATTGTGTGAAGGGAAATATGTACATTATAATATTATACCGATTATAAACAGAATAATATATACATACGCACATAATATTTTTTTTAAAGGCCTTTAGGCTATAGGAGGAGGTGCAACACGCCGTAAACATCCAGATCACAGTAGAAAAATAATATAGTAACAAATGAGAAAAATGTGTATTACATAACATTAATTTTATTAGTTATCACAATTCTTCTTTAATGTTTTTCTTTTTATAGATATTTAATATAGTGTCTGGCTTAATGTCTGCTATAAACTCTCGGAGAGACTTTTTGAGGCTAGAGAGTCTGATTGGTATTTTCTTAACTTTTGTATTGCTTACTCTTAATTATTGCATCGATTATTTTTGGTTGTTTGTTAATGCACAGTGTATTTAGTTTCACCGAGAGTATAGACTATAGAGCAGGCATAAGAATACAATAACAATATAGTAAACCAATAAAACAATGAAACTTTTAACAAGAACTATAGTAAGATTTTTAACATAAAAATAAAATTTAGAAGGCAAAAATAATGAGACTAATAAATGTAACAAACCAATGATAAATTAATAAATTTCATTTAACTATCTAAGATTAAATAGACATTTTGTTTAATTGGGTGAGATTATGCATTTTCATAGGTACGAGTAATATATTACAATACATATTTTATTATTTCACTTAATTTTTCTAAGTTTCTTTGGATTTTGATAATAAATGCTTCGTATTTAAAAAGGATCTTATACTAGATAATAATAAAAAACAAGGTATTTTTAAAAAACAAATTGTTCACCCAGGAAATATGTTCAAATTGCTCTCCACCAAAACGAATTCTCAACTAAAACCAAAAAATCCACACTAAAACAAATTGAAGATTTACCTTCATAATTATGTAAATTATAATATCAAAGTTTTTTCCTGAGCTAAGATAAACGTACATTAAATTATCAACGATTATTATACTGTTGGAAGTGTTGGCAGATGACCTCAAAGCATGTAAAGTGAAGGGCAGATACTATCATGGCCTTCATGAGACTAGGAACTAGACCTTTATATAAAGCTTTGAAGCCTTCCGTCTTGACAGTATGCGTTATACAGTTCAAAAATCCCTTACAATAAAACTGTTTTCCAAAATTGTGGCGGTGACTTTGAAAACCTTGAATTTGCATTCTCTTTTTGGCTAAGTCAAACGGATAAATGGTGAGTTTAGCAAGAAAGCCAGCAATAGAACCTGCGGAGAAGCTAGATAAAAACGATCCACTTTCTTTACTATCGTAAAAACTTAGGAAGTAAATATTGAAAATGTTATAAAACATAAATTGTGCACCAGAGTGTGGTGCTATTTGAGCAATTGTAGGAAAGAGACCTTTAAACATAGCCAGGCGCCCCTCAACAGAATACATGTGATGTAAAGTGTGCCACACTCCGCGGTAAACTCGGAAATTCTTTTCTTCAGCAATAAGACGCGTCCTGACTGTATCAAATGGAAAAGAAATTACTGTTGCAAACGATCCAGCAATGGCGCCACAGCTAAAATTGATCAACGGGACGAATGACGTCGGTATATTTGTCTGGGATTTGTAACACTTCTCTGTGAGTATTTCGTAAGCCCAAAACTGAGCTATTCCATATGATATCGATAAATATTGTGCAGGGATGTGTCCGCTCCATAATGCTGCGAAGGATTCTTCTTTTAGTATAACTTGCAGCGCCTGTGCGATGGATGAGTATTTGGAGCCCACCGCGATGGGTTCAACTTGGAGCTGAAAGCGTATTTTTAGAACGTCCAAGGGCTGCGCCACACAGCGAGTGATGGCTCCCGAAGCTCCTCCGGCAAACATGTAATGCCATTGCTGCAGCTTATCTGCTTCTTTCTCGTACCCCACCATCACTTACACTACTAACATTTATTTTAAAACATTTAAAAACAACATATTCAGGTTATCCTTCACAAAGAAAACCCGAAATACTTTTAGTTTCTAGGCATGGTTTGTTTTGATATTCATTTATAAAAATACTCCACGCAAACAGACCATTTTCATATAATTATACCACGACGTAGGTACAATATTAATGACGAAAAAGGCGTCTTGAATAATTAAATTATGAAGTAAATAGATTCATTTTATCATTACAATTAACAATTATTATTTGAGTAACCTCAAAACAGTCTAACTTTAGATGACATTTATAAATGTCAAATTGTCATCGACATCGAATAATAAAAGTATTGCCCGTATCGAGACATCGAGAGAGTGTTTATACATTAAAAATGGTTCGTACTTCCCTGTCACGGGTAGGTAGGTGTCTGCTATAAAAGTAACAATATATTTTTATGCCGCCGTAAATAAGTTTGTGTTGAATTATAATAGCAGTTAACGTAGGTAGGCAGATAAACATTTTAAAACAGTACTATTCATATTAAATGCACATTCTGTAATATCGACTTCATTCCATTCCGCTAATAACAATAACAACGTGGGTACCAATACGTGTAATAACACTTGTAATTGCAGATATATTGACTGCGAATCAATGGACTGTAATTTAAATAAACTTTTCATGTTGACACAACTATGTGGGAGCCGGAAAACATGGGATATTTGTAAAGAACCGACTTACCCCTCTATTATGATACGGCATTACGGAGAATCGATATTATCTTCGACCAAGTTGATCGAAGGATGTTATGGTCTTGAGTAGGGTTGCCATCCGTCCCGATATATCGGGACTGTCACCTTTATTGAGCTATCTGTCCCGACGTCCCGACAAAAGCCTTAAATGTCCCGATTGAAATTACGCAATTCAAATTTTAATTTTCCGTGCGTCCCATAGCCCGTACGTGCCGTGAAGTGCCGTTGGCGGGCGTAGGCGGCCGAAACTGAAAATCCGGAAAGAAAATGCCTTCTTTTGAAATTATGCGAGTATTTATTTTCTATTCCTGCTCACAACGCCACAGTAGAAAGAGTTTTTTCATTAATGTCGGCCCAGTGGACTCATGAACGAAATCGTCTGCTCCCAGAGACTGTGGAGTCGATTTTACAGTGTCAAGTCAATTATAACATGACTTGTACAGAGTTCTACAATTATGTTAAAAGGTACCCAGAATTGTTGAGAAAAGCGAAATCTTCTGAAAAGTATGGCCAGCCAAGTACTTCTGCTAGTACCAATAAAAGTAACCTATAAAACAAACATATTTACTTACTTATTATAAAATAAAGAAATTGTTTAAGTATTACAAAATTTTTATTTGCTCCATCCTGAAACGTCCCGACGAGACCCTGGCCGAATATGGCAACCCTAGTCTTGAGGGACACGGCTGGTGGTTAAAATGGCGCAAGCACATAACAGATACGAATAAAATGCACCAAGGCATCAACTCAATGTTCACTCTTATCTACCGGTTTTTTTTTAATTTTGACTGATTGTTCCTTGAGTTATTGTTCCAAATATTACGTGTACTAGGTATAATTTGGCCACACATTGTCAGATAGGATAGATACATGAAAAGTAGGTAGGTATGTATGTATGTATATAGCGTCAACAACATGATAAAAATATTTTTCGTATGTCGCCAATACCTACATAATAATTTATTAATACAATGTTACTGCTCTCAAAAACCTTGGAAACAGGTACCTAAAGGTTTGTAAATTTATTTAGAACTAATTTACAAATCCGAGAAGAAAAATCATTGATTACTAACAACGTAGGTATGTATTTCAATTAGGGTTTTTACAAACTCACTTTTCCCTAAGCACCTTGTAGTTTAAAATGGAATAATCACAAGTACGCAAAATATTATGTATCGTTATGAGTGTGAATGGTATGCCCCAAGTAACGTCGAATTCCCTTACTTCGGTGAAATTGATAAATATTTCCAAGAATAGAATTTCTCTCTAGAACTAGAACATTTTTTTAATTTTTTTTATTGTAATATAAAAAATATGAGTTACATACATTTGTAAACATACATATTTTACAAAATATATATTAATGGTCGTTTTTAGTCATGTATACCTTTATCAGAAAAGAAGAGCTCTTGTGCCTGATAAGGGAGCCACGATTCTTACTAAGGTTTTAAGTTTTAATGTGTTTTGTATAAAATATTAACTTTTTCCTGCAATTTTATTTGAATAATTTTATTTATTTGTTCTGATTGGTTTGATGATACAGGGTAATTCATAAGGGAGGTTATTATAGTTTTTTATGGCTTTAAAAATGTAATGATTTTGCATTTGAGTTTTTTTTAAATTAGGTGTAATAAATTGGTTTCAATTTCTCATTAGTTTGTAAAATTCTTGATATGCTTTGTTATTTTTTCTTTACACATTTTTAAAATAGAAGCTTGCTTGAATATGTCATCGACATTTGGTACTGGAAACAATTTAAAAAGTGATTCTGTTGAGAGGGTACGTAGATTTCTTTTTTAATATTAACTTTAATGATGATTCTTTGCGAAACTTTTACTGAGTTTGGATTGTTTTGTAAGATCCTCCCCAACCTATAATTCCGTATATAAGTAAAGAATGAACAGCGGCGTAATACACGTTTTTGATTATTTTTACATTTAATATTTCTTAACCTGACAAACATGAAAAATATATACATAATAATATGCATTTCCTTATTCTCTTACCCGTGTATTTCGGAGCCTTTTCAAGAGCCTTTCCCCTCGAGTCGGCCTCCGTGGTCAAGGGTTAAGGCTCTTGACTCGCAATCCGAAGGTCGCGGGATCGAATCAATTTGTGTTATTTCAAAATTTATTCATTAAAAATAATATATCTTTACATAGTATAAAATGAAGTCACTCCCGCTGTCTGTGCGCTTAGATCTTTTAAACTACGCAACGGATTTTCTTGCGGTTTTCACCAATAGATAGAGTGATTCATGAGGAAGGTTTTTAAGTATATAATTTGTCAAGGTTTTGGGCAAATTGGTTGAAATATATAAATAAATAAATAGTTGAAATATATGGCAAGCGAACAGCGGGCTGGTATGCGGACTGGGTGGATTTGATTTAAAAGATGGTGTTTTTTTTTATGATCTCCAAACAGGAGGCCCGGAGGAAAATAATTTCGATTAGGGACATGTCATCTTTGGGATGCTGTGTGGAGGGTTTTTTTATGAAAGGAAGGAGAGGAGAGTTCTGGGAAGGAAAAGGGTTTAAGGGGTGGGTATGATTCTGGGGTTCAGTGTGTCCTGGTCATCCGCCTCCTAGACCTAGACAAACCTCACCCCATGAACCCAGGCATCCCTGCTAAATCACCAAACGTAGCTAACCACGTGACCTATGGCAGAGGTGTTGGTTATCCAATAAAGGGGCGGCGGTACCCATTTCCGCCTCCCAAATTGCGAAAAAGCGTTGGTTATAAAGGTTGGGTAATGGCGTGGTGTTGTGTTTCGTTAGCCACGCCAACGTGTGGCCGGGTCTGCTAGTATAGTATATTTGCGGCACGTTCCAGAGTGTAAGAACCTCTCAGTATTGCCCTGGTAAGACCACTGGTCATAGTTGAAACGTTGCTTGAAATGGCTTTAGCCGTGTTTGGTGACCAGATCGGAATAGCCAGGTACTTGAGACAAACGTTGAACGTATGTCTGCACCCCTCCAAAGGAGAAGTGCAATAATTATAAAAAAACGAGTGTGCTTTAGACCATACGACTGAAGTAAAACTTCACTAACTTATATCTCCCTCTCAACTTCCGTTCGCCTCGCCCGATCACACTTTTCATAGCGCTCTCGTCACGCATTCACCAGCTTACTCCCCAAGTCAAGCGTGCGTAAAGAAGTTTTACTTCAAAAGTTTAACTTCAATAAATCTCCCTCACACGTATTAAGAAAATGAAACGCAATTCCCTAGTAAGTGGAAAAGTAAGAAAATCACAAAAAATATAAATCCAGACACAACTCCATCATTGATAGGTACTGACAAAAACAAAACACAGACAGTTGCGCATCGATAATTACTTCGTAGTGTAATTTTTAACTTAATAAAAAAACTGAATTTAATACAGCTAATAAGTTAAAACAACAGTTATTGATTCTGAGGGAACGTACCCATACTACGTGACACGTTTAGGGGGGGGGGGGTCTTCAAAATGTCACGCTCCATACAAATGAGCGGCGGATTGCTTAGGATTTTGGTCACCGGGGGGGGGGGGGGGGGGTCAAAAATTGCAAAAAGTTGGTCACGTAGTATGGGTACGTTCCCTGAGGTGGTACGAAGTTCGCCGTGCCAGCTAGTCTTAATATATAAAATAAAGTCGGGTTAGTTACACCATTTATAACTCAAGAACGGCCGGACCGATTTTTATGATATTTATTTGTTGGATTTGTCTTAGCCCCAAATAGCAGAATAGCTATTAAAACATCGGAAAATTTTACGAAAAAAAAAGTTATGAAGAAAATAATTTTCCTGTCATCTTTTGAAAGAGCTGCGGGAACATTGTGATAAGTATAATATTGGGGGAATGAATTCCAAAAATTCAAAAACGTCAAATGTCAATGCGCTGATGGTTTTAAACATATAATGCTGCCCCTCTTTCGTACACACTAAATGTCAAGAGTCGAAAATGAGAAAAAACGTTGAACGTATGTCTGCACCCCTCCACGGGAAAAATAAATAATTATAATAAATCTCCCTTACACATATAAAGAAAATGAAACGCAATTCCCGTAAGTAAGTGGAAAAGTAAGAAAATCACAAAAATTATAAATCTGGACAACGCCGTCTCTGGTACTGGTACGAAAATAAAACACGGACAGTTGCGCATAGATAATTGTTCCATTGTGTAATTTTTAAGTTAATAAAAAAAACTGAAACAATTATTATAAGCAATAATTATCAGCCTGAAACACTCATCCACATTGAAAAATCTTCCGAGAAAAGATACATGACGCCAACGGGACTTGAACCCTTGTCCTCTCGATTGCCGGTCGATTGCTCTTGACCACTGAGCTATGGCGGCTTATCTCGTACCCGCCAAATGATTCAATATATGCTAGTGTTTCATTCAACAATTACTGCTTATTATATTTTTTCCACCTGAAAACAACCAACTTTATTTTTGCGAGAGAAACATTGTAAGTGTTAAGTCCCTCGCTAGGTGGCGTCGAGACAAATTATATCTTCATTTATTGGGGAAATACTTAAACTTGTCAAATATTAATTATTATTTTTAATTGTAAAACTAACGTTTTTAATACAAGATTTTTTATGCATAGCACAAAGAGTAACAATTATTATAAGCAATAATTATCAGCCTGAAACACTCATCCACATTGTTTTCAATGTGGATGAGTGTTTCAGGCTGATAATTATTGCTTATAATAATTGTTACCCTTTGTGCTATGCATAAAAAATCTTGTCTTAAAAACGTTAGTTTTACAATTAAAAATAATAAAAAAAACTGAATTTAATTCAGCTAATAAGTTAACACAACAGTTATTGATTCTGAGGCGGTACGAAGTTCTCCTGGTCAGCTAGTATATAGATATATACCTAATATTAATAAGTCGATAATGAAAGAGATTTTATTCCAGACCAAAATACATACTCTTATCCACTGGGATAACCAATTAGGGCAATTAGGCTTAGTAACCAACGCAGACCCGAGAAAGATCGTCGAATATTGTCATTGTAAGATTAGTGAAGTTGAATAATTGTTGCAGGATTTAAACAATACTAGCGAACTTACAAATAATTACAAAGCATTTTCGTATAACAAACATTTAATGAACATTTAATTTCAATAATAAATATTAAGGTCAATAAGCGAGATAAAAAACTATCCTATCTTTTAAGTTGGACCAAATTAAAATCGGTGAAGTAGTTTCGGGATCATTGCCTTTCAAAAAAAAACGTTGTCAATTTTCTTTATAATAATATTTTTTGTTTACAAATTAGTGAGATAGATGTCAGAAATTTATCTTTCGTATGAATACCGTTAGTAAAACTTGAAAAATTTAAACAATGAAATACACATTTCAAATATAGAATTATTCATTCATTAATTAAAATAAAGTAATTTTGGTAGGTGCCTACTTTATCGCTTTTCTGAACGGTTCCCAAAATCAGTTCCAATTTAAAATGAAAAGTTCATTGAACCTGGAAAATTTCACGCAGGAATATTTAACATCACATCACAACCGAAATTAGTACGTATGATTATTAGTTTATTTTTAAAATATAAGAGCAAAATAAGAGCAATCTGATGGCCTCCGTGGTCGAGGACTAAGGCTCTCGACTAGCGCGGGTTCAAATCACGACGTATGAGGAAAAGAATTTTCTTCATAACTTTTTTTTGTAAATTTTTCCGATGTTTTAATAGCTATTCTGCTATTTGGAGCGAAGAAAAATCCAACAAATTAAAGATCATAAAAATCGGTCCGGCCGTTCTTGAGTTATAAATGGTGTAACTAACCCTACTTTGTCTAATATATTAAGATAACAGATTACAAACAAAGAAACATTCATCTTTATATATATAAAATCTTTCTTTGTTTGTCCCTTATCTGGCTAATACCCTACCATCTGAACGGTTGAAATTTAAGAACACGACTTCGAGTTCGAGTACATCTCTGACGCCGCGCCTTACGCAAAACCATTTTTGTACGTGATGTTTGTTATAAAGCTACTGTCGTGTCGCCTGCCGCCCGCAAGGCCTAGCACCAAAACCCGCTAGTTATTTATTATTTCCCATACCATTCATCCGATTGTGATAATTTAATGAATTGTTGAGAAGGTTGGTGAGAAACCTTCGCACGTCTGCGAAGGTTTCCATATATATATATATATAAAGAAACCTTGGTGGTCTATGTACATATGTAAACAAATTGCATAACGCCAGAGCTTATGAAATTTGTATAAAACTTTTATTTTATTTTTTATGTTTTTTTAGAGATAAATGGGTCGTTACTGGGGTACCCCGTTCTAAGGACACATTGTACTAGTTTTCTTGTTTGAAATATAAGTAAATACCTATTTTAAAATATTATAGAGGAAAATTATAAAGTTGAATCTAAAAGAAAGTACAATACAAGCATTAATCTTTGTTAGGTTGCAAAATTGTATCTATATTCTTCCTTCCCATGTCCATAATCCATATTTTTATGCTTCTTTTGAAGTCGGTTATTTTTCTAATTGTTTTTATTGCAAGAGGGAGTAAATTAAATAATTTTATAGAGAAGTATTGTATATTTCTTTGTCCAAAAGTCATTTTAGTTGTAGGTTGGTAGAATGTATGTTAGAATGTAGATCTTGTGAATCGGCCAAGTGTGTCTCTGTAAAGTTATCCTAGTTTTTGAATGCGTACATTAGAATATATTTTGTATATAATTGTTTCAGTGCTTTAAAAACATAGTCTGTAGGGGTTCTGATGGGGACTCTTAAGGGCCCGCAACCCGGATTTGTATTCGATTTATTACATATTTCCCTTAAACACGGTAAGTTTTAAAGCTCTTAAAAAATATATATGTTATTCTTGAAGATAATGTCTAGACTTTGCCCGCGCCGAAACGCAAATTATATAAAATTCCCTCGATAGAAAAAAATCGCAAATTATGCTCCAAAAATTATTATTAACACGTTTGTTTCAGTTATTTTACAAGTTATATGTATGAAAAAATTCACAGTGTTTCTTTAAATGCTGTTTAAGATAATGCCCGCGAGATTTTTGTTCTATTTTAAACGAGTCGTGTTTTATTAAACATTTTCGCAATTTTCGCATCGATTTTGTCGCTGTAAATGTTAGCGCTCTCCTCTAACATTCGTAATTTCGTATCTCTCCATCTTTTTCTTTTCGGGCCCGGTTGCAGAGCCTTAAGTATAATTTTCAGAATTGCCCTTTGTGCTATGAGGACTGGTTTTATGTGGAATGGCATGAGCTTCCCCATCCGATAAGACAATATTGTAGATGAGATTGGGCTAATGCATAATATATTTTAATTAGCTGTTCTTTATCTAAAATATTTCTTATTGTTTTGAAAAAATAGGGGAACGCTGGAGGGGGACGGGCCGGGAACGGGGATGCATGGGAAAGGACAAGCTGAGAAGTGGTGACAGAGTGGTAGGGGACAAGGGAGGTGCAGAGGGAGGGATTGCAAAGGAGACATAGCAGCGGTAGGAGTTAGCAAGTGGTAAATTTGGAAAATCCACGCTTCTCACACAGACAGCTGTATGATGCGTCGGAAAACTTCTGATTTATTTGTGAACACACCAGACGAAAAACAAACAAAAATGGTATATCTAAAAACACTTCAATAAACATAAAACCCAAACACTTTGTTTGTGTGGTATTGCAACGCTTGTCGGGTACCAACCCCCTAGTGTATATAAAACTATTATTTAAATCTAGCATGTTACGTAATTTTCTCACTTTAAAAAATATTTCAACTCGCAGTAGGCAGATAGAAAATAGGTTTTTTTTATTTATTTATTTAACGCCCAATGGGCTTTTACATTTTGGTAGTACAAAAATAATTCATGACAGATTATTTAACATATACAGAATAATAAAAATAAAATTTGATAAAAAAGCACACAAGTCATAAAAATACAAAAATACAGCGATTTCATAGGTTTTAATGAAAGTCTGTGAGTATGCGTAATTTCCGGCGATGATTACGACTTCTGTGTGTTTGATCTTAAATCTCGACGACAATAATATTATTCGTCATGAATCGTTATGTTATGTTACGTTATATCATAAAACTTATCATGATATTTCAAAATATTACTCATAGTTTTCTTATCAAATGTTACGATAAAATACAGGCCTTGGGAAACCCTTCTAATTAAACCTAATAATGTGGGGAGTAGCACATTACTTTATAATTAATCTATCGGTCTGCGTAGTGAGTGAGTCACGAGTATAGATTGAAACACTTATCTCCGCAAATGGCCAAGATAGTCATATTAAATGATTGAACCGAACACCCATATTCAGGGTTCACGGGGTAAGGTTTGTCTAGGTTTTGGGGGCACACCAGATCGGGAGAGATTGGTTGATGGAGACCATTTTACCTCTCCGGCGGGACCCTCTCAATCAATCGCCTTGTACAGCAGTAGAAGGGATGGATTTATACGTCCGTCACTACTGGACACATTGACCCCAGGTACGTACCCACCCCCAGGGCCGTATTTACACTTTTCATTAGTATAGGCCACTTCATTTGCGCCGCCCCCCTCCTTCTTCTTAGAAATTGCCACCTATCATAATCATTCATTGTATGTAGGCTGCCTGCAGCTGGTGACACACAATTTTAAAAATAAATATTCAAAAATAGGTTAAGTAGGTAAAAATAAACCAATGAATTATTCTCAAAGTAAAAGTAACATAAAACAAGATTTACAATTTTTTTACGGGATTTTTATTTGTCTAAATCAGTGATTCCCAAAGTGGTCCAGGTGGACCCCCAGGGGTCCACGGGAGACTCGACGGGGGTCTACGTTGGCGTGATAAAAAAATGGGGGTCCACAAGTTGTCAGTGGGGGTCCACAAAAATTTATCTGGTTTCGATAGTAAAGAACAAAAATGTTGGCTTGGCTTTACCCATCAATGTAGGCAGATAATACACTACTCAAAAAAATTAAGGGAGCAAAAAAAAATCCAAATTTTTAGGTGATTTGTGACATGCTGTATTTCAGTGAAAAATGGTCATATTGAGACTTTAAAAAAAGCATTTGAAGTTGTAAGATTATAATTTTCATATTTTTGGCATTTTTGTAGGTTCTCATGAAATCTAAATAGATAGCGCTACGGTTCTCATGCAATCCTAATTTTTTGCTATTTTTTTGGTACACGGGCTTGAATTTTTTTTTCAGTTAGGCCGGCTTATGAATCAGATGATAGCCTTAATATTTAGCAATAATTTCCTTTTTTTAAAACCTCCCTTAATTTTTTTGAGTAGTGTATTTTAAGAAGGTCAGCGACTGTAACTTGTAAAAACTTGCATGTTCGATATTTAATTATATAAGGTGGGAAATACCGGACTAGTTTTTTTTTTAATGATTTTCATGAATTTTTGGAAAGAAATGTATATAATTTATTGAAACTTTGACGTCATTGTATACATGTATACATCTATTTAAGAAAATATTGTGAATTTTTCGAAGCGTTCCTAGGAAAATATGAAAATTATCAACTGCTATACATCAAACGTCACCATTAGACTTAGCTTTTGTGTGCATTTTGGAGGCCATAGTTTTTAGCTCAAATCAATAGGGTTTTGAATTATATTTAAGAACATGTACCTCTTCTATAGAAACCTTACTTTTTCCAAAAAAATGGAAATTAATTTTTTACATGTGTGCATGTGAACAGGAAACCTTGATCATTTGCCATTTTTTTTACATTTTTTTGCAATTAAAAAAAAATACTTTTTGACAATGATATTACTACGAATTTCGGTTCACATGGAGCGTAATTATAAAAATAAGTTATCTGCACATTTTAAAATGTTCGTTAAAAACTTTCTGAGCTAGAGTACATACAAATTCCAAAAAAGTCGTTTCGAGAAAAATGCGTTTCAAGTTTACCACGCGGTTCGGCACAAACACCCTCTTAAATACCGAAACGAATTGAAATTTTTATTTAAGTAAAACTTTGGGAACATATTATTCTTAAATAGTTATACTAACAATTTATGAAATAAAAAATACAAAAAAACATTTTTTTGAGTCATCTACACGTATTTCCCCGATAAGTCTGTAATAATATTATTTAAATAAATAGAACACAAGAAAATATACTATTTTTCTTTTTATTTATACCACTCCGAATTTAGGGTTGGTAGTCAGCCGCGATGCAAATATCCATCGTTAGATCTAATCTTCACATTTTTATGAGTTTTGGGAATATGGTAGAAATGTAGCAGCAGGGGGTTCACCGAAATCAGTAAAATTATGAAAGGGATCTACGAGAAAAATAAGTTAGGGAACCTCTGGTCTAAATCATCTATAAAATAGATTCATTGTTAAATCAATATTTTTGTTTTCACTATTTTCTTCGATTTTTTCTAAGGAGGGGGTACAAATAGAAGAAATACTTATGAAAAAAGGGGAATTCTTTTGAAAAATTGAGTTCGGATGAAAATTATGACCTCCAGGAGTTACACAAATTGTCCAGCCGAATGGCGACTTACAATGCGCGGCAGCTGATATCTCCGTTATTTTTTTGAGGAAAATTTTAGAATATACTGTTGAATGTATGTGTAAAATGACCCCAAAGTATAAATAAAATATATACATTCCTTATGTCTTAAAAAATTTCATGAAAATCACTAAAAATACGCCGTCCTACACCTATTTCCCCCGTTAAACGCTCGTTCGCCGCGTGCAATAAAGATAGACAACTGCCTAAGATTTTTGTGAAATATTCGCACTAAAATCACACATCCCATATTGGACGGTTGGGCATTGAACGATACAAATCCGCGGTCCCATACGGGACCACTGGGCGTCTAAAGGTTTACAGTCAGAAAACTCTAGCTATCCACAGTGACTTTTTTTATAATCATACACAAACTTAACCGCTTACCAAAGCGAGCGAGCGCCGCCCCCTGAACTCTGCCGCCCCTAGGCCGCGGCCTACAAGGCCTATTGACAAATCCAGGACTGCCCACCCCTCATACCTTTTTCCTTCCCTGAACTTCCACTCTCTCCTTTCCTTAAAAAGACTCTCCACACAGTTTCCCCAAATATGACACATACCCCAACGGAATAAATTATAAGTTAATCCACTAAACCTTCAGCGGCGATCCCACCGACTGCATAGATAGGCATGTCGATCTGTAATTATCGTCCAATGAAAATGAATCCGTAAGTGTTGGCACTTCTAGAGAGATTTCGCACCACAGTACCTACACAGATGAAGCCAATAATTATTGTAGGTTCCGTTCGTTAGTTAAAACATGTTCGAAAACATTCACCCTGTCAGCTTAGATCAACTTTGCTTCTTTCATATAATACTATGTAAAGCTGAATATAAAGACGTAGGTATTTAATTATTTAATTATTGTAGGAATTACGGGAAAGGAGTGAAACAACCGCGCGCGGTGTTTCGCGCCTCGTCAGACACAGTCACAGGTCACACTAAAGGGTCACACAAAGATGTGGTACCTTATGGTAAATTTTTATTTTTAAATGGTTTTACTAATATTCGAAACTACAGCATTCTGGGTTATGGATACGGAACTAAGCCCCAATTACCATTAATTACATATTCTGAATCATGTACCTTTGTAGGTACCTTGCTTTCCAAAATATTTCCAATAATTCCAATGTAGGTATTTCACGTCATATCGAAATTAATTCATTTCATAATTCCATTTTGAAATTTGATGAAATGTTTCCCGAGAAATTTAATCACTAAACATGGTGATTTATTTTTGGGTTATACGCCGTGTTGCGCTTCCTTCCTTTTTAGCCAACGTTTCGGACAGCGTTTCAGTGTCGTTTCAGGGCAGATGACACTGTTAAACGGGATAACAAACCAAAAATAAATGCTTTTGGCCTTGAAAATCCAAAATCATACCAGTGACCTGATGGGTTCATTCAGGAGCAGGTAGTGACAAATTTCCATGAGGTTTGAAACCTGTGGTGTTGCTTATACTCTCTATCATCTTTTACTCTCTATTACTTCTCTGTTTCCTCTGTGTTACCTCTTTGTTACTTTTGTGTTTCATCTCCGATACATGTCTTTTACCCCTATAAAAGGCCACAGGCTAATGTATCTTATTTAATTTCTAAATCTATAAAAAATTATGTTATTTATTTGACAACATTCTAATGAAATATCATTATAAAGTTACGGTTAGTTACGGTTAGGTTGACCAACAAAGCTGTCACAAGCCAGCTTGTCTGCAGGATCCACCGAATCAATATTTCTATAGTCTATAATCTTGATGTGTAAATGAGTAAAACTTATTTCGAAGAACATTTAGAGTTTTTGGATACATTTAATTGAAGATATTTGTAAAATATACTGCTTAGGGAATGCAATCCCGCAAGACCATGTCAATCCAGGTATTTGCGGGACTGAACAATCTTAGTCCCGCTGGATCCAGGTATTTGCGGGATCCCGCAGGGTGGACTTAGATATCTAATTAATCGTATAATAAAGACCTAATACCTCAATCTACCAACCTTTTTTTAGAGTTTTAAATTTATACCTAATCAAACAAGTTCTTTGGGACATTTTAAATGGTTTATTAATACACCTTTAGTTAAACATAGGTAAATTTTAAGTCATAAATTGACAAAGAATAAGATAAGACATACATTTATGTAACAACTTAAATTTAAATAATAACGTTCACACGATAAACAATATTCTTGTACAATAAGCGTCATAAGTTTAAACATTATTTTGGAAATAACTTCGTAAAAAAGTTAAAGTATTAATTGTGTCGTCTGATAAACGGCTTTTGATATTGGACACAAGGTAGCCAGCCAGCGGCTGAAAAAGCTCGTTCAGCTTCCACGATGGTTGGCACAATAGTCATTAGCGAATTGTAAGTGAATTGAGGATATGTGCCTTTTAATCCACCGGACTCGAAGTAATTCATTTCCTTCTTTATCAAAACCTCAAGGTTGCTCATATTCTACGCGCCACCGCGCGCAGAGTACCTAACACGTATGAACTACGCTTCTCTGTAATCCCGCCGGTCCAGCGGGATCCCGCAAAATCTTCGACCGAGATTAGTCCCGCAAAATGTCTGCGGGATCTCGGTATTTCGGGATCCCGGTATACCGGGATTGCATTCCCTAATACTGCTTAATTATAAATACATAATATGTCGTAATGTCCCTAACTAATAAGCGGAGTAGCTAGCATGGGTGGCACACATGGGGCTGATAACGTGGTGTCACCCCCCCCCCCAAATTTCAAATTTCGACTTCACAAATGTGTTGAAAATTTGTCCATCCTGGGGGGTGGGGGAGGGGCGGGGGATGGCTAGAGATTTTCAGATATAGGCTATTTTCGACTATAAGACCGTCAGCCACAAAATTCGCACTCCACGGGGAGTCATAGAGCTACGAAAATATAAAGAGTAGACCGTGTTCAATATTTTTGTGACAACATTCTTCGAGATTTTTTACACGGTCGGGTGTCACCCCCTATCGGGTGTAGTGTCACCCCCCGTCGGGTGGCATCCGGGGCCGACCGCCTCCCCCCCCCTTGGATAGATCATTTATCAACCACAGCTTTATCATTTTGCGGTAGGGTCTCTATTTATTCCCAAATTTTAAGTTTTTATTAAGTTTGTTAAAAATCACTGGTACTAAGAATTCATGAGTATGGCCGGCCTCCATATTTTTTTTAAATTCGTGGAGGTTTTGTCCCTTTCTTTCTGTAAATTTTGAGATGTGCCCATGTACCAGTGGCTTTTTGAAAAAGGTTTCTCCCGCATTGTCCATAATAGTAATGTACAAAAGGAGACCTTTTGTTGTAATTAGGCTCTCTGCACAGTTTTTAATTTTTTTTCTTTTGGTATGATTATTTCTTTTATTAATGCAGTTTGCAAATTTTGTACGTATTTAACATAATGCTGCTAGTGTGCCCCCAAGTTCGTATCCCATATCTAAGGATGGATTCGGCCATAGAAAAACATGTAAGTTTAAGTGTACAATGGGGGAGTAAAAAATTTAATTTATAAAAATTTCTCGATATAGATCGGAGATGGTTACATATTTTGGCTACTTGTTTATCCCATTTAAATTTATTGTCTTCTATTATTCCCAGATAAGTACCTAATCCATAGTTTGTCTAGGTTTTGGCGGCGGATGCGTCTGTCCACTTACTGCGTGGCGAGCCGGTTCGGGAGAGATTGGTTGAAGGAGACCATTATTTGACCTCTCCAACAGGATTCTCGACCCATCGCCTTGCACCACAGTCGGAGGGATGCATTCATACGTCTTTTACTCTTGGACCCACTGACCCCCAGATTCCCGCCCTCCCTCTTACTTTCTCCTTCCCTGAACTTCTTCTCGTTCCTTTCCTTAAAATGATCCTCCACACAGCATCCCCAGAAATTATCTTCCTCCTGGCCTTCTGTGTGAAGCAAATGTAATTTTAGAAGTGAGACTTCTTTAGCACCGTTGTGATTTGAAATTCGATGAAACGGAAACGACACTAAAAAGAGACAAATACACACATCTATAGGATTTAGCCTGCGAGAGAATGAGATCGAATGAAACCTTACCGCATTGGCCGCTTTGATTATGAGCTCACTTTTCAAGGCTCCTATTGGTTGAGATGAGGTTTCACTTCTATCGCGTGTGGATTTCGCTCGATTTTTTTTTAAATCTACCTATCTACGTGTTGTTTTTCACATACATACATAATCTATCTCTGTCTTACCTTTGACAGCGCTTTTCGTCAATATTGTACATTTTTCTTTAAAATTCCTTTCAGATCGTGTCATTGTTTGTTCACTGTAAAATGTAATTGTAGGTAGGTATATATCCTGAGTCATGATTATTATTTTTTTATATTTACATCTCATCCTCGTTAACTAATTTATGTTTCAATGGTTCCATGACAGTTGGTCCGGCGACAGTTGGTCCGGCGACAGTTGGTCCGGCCGACAGTTCGTCCGGCTGACATTTGGTCCGGCGACAATTGGTCCGGCCGAAAGTTTAGAAGATGTTTTATTCAAGTAAGTACGCAAAGAGGATATACGGCCGTAAAACCAAAGTCGATATACTATATCTAAAGGCATCTTGAGTGAAAATCCGCTGTTAATATATTTTGACTAATAATTTCGACTCTCCGAAGTAGCATGCGGCAATCACAAAATACGACATACTTATACGTGCAGTCGGCTTAGCAAAAAAACGCTAAAGATTCCCACTTGCATATAATATAACTTTTATATCTGAATATAACACAAGAGTCCCAACTGCTCCCAACCGTCTCGAGCCAGTGAGACTATGGCATCCCCAATTTTGGTAAGGTGTGATGCTGAAGGTAGTGGGGAGGGGAAGGAGATGTGGAAAATGTACCTGGCTATTCACATATAGTCATCAAACACGGCTAAAGCCATTTCAAGTAACGTTACAATTATGAATGAATACTGACGAATAGCAAAATACGACCTCCTAAATCTTAAGTAGATATTGCACATGTAAGTATGTCGTATTTTGGTATTCGTCAGTATTCATCATACTTACATATGTAGGGTTAAGTATTTCTTGTGTTTGTGTCACTTCTTGTATTTTTGAGGAAGTTTAGAATTTCTTCTTCAGAGGGTTTTGGTCTTGATCTTCCACGGTGACCAGCCGGGTTGGAAGATGAGGTTTAGTTTTTATCGTTGTTTTTTGCATGTTTGAATGTGTCAGAGGGGGCGGTGGTTGCTACAAGTAGTTGCTGAACGCTGGGCTTGATTTTTATTTACTAAGAAGTTAAGTATGTTTGGTTTCACAATTCTTTCAGACAGGCTAGAAGTTCTTCTTTTTTGTGTTTGTTGTTTATTTTTCTTGTTGACCTGTACTTTTGTTCCGTCGTCTGTAGGTGTTTCAGGAGATAATGTAAGCACTCTCTTATTGCTGTCCGTGGTTTTCTTTTTGACTTGTATGACAAGTTTTTCGTACTTTATCTTTGCTATATTGCCTTTCTCTCTTACTAGTTTTGCCTGCATTTCTAGCTCTTTTCTTTTCTCCAGTATTTGCGTCGGATAGGCTTCTGTTATGTAACATGATGTTTCTCTTAGTGCCTCTCTTCTCTGTTTAAATATTTTTATTTTGGTGCCAAGTGTGCTAAATGTAGCAATTATTGGTCAAGACCTTTCTCCTTTTTTGCCGATTCTCTTGGCTTCTTGCCGTATTCTGCTTCGGAGAGTCGAAATTTTAGTAAAAATATTTTTTAAGTGGATTTTCACTCAAGATGCCTTCAGATATAAGTATATTGACTTTGGTTGTAGGGCCGTATATCCTCTTTGCATACTTACTTAAAGAAAACATCTTCTAAACTTTCGGCCGGACCAATTGTTGCCGGACCAAATGTTGGCCGGACGAGCTGTCGGCCGGACCAACTGTCGCCCGACCAATTGTCGGGTCACCGTTTCAATATAATGCGCACTGTAATTTCTAATACAAAGACTAATTTTAATTTAAAATATGAAGACGAAAACGAATTATAAAATGTATATATTTATATGACAGTGGTAGTCCAACATAACGCAAAGACAAAAAATAAATTAAAAATGAATGCCATAATACTGTATGGTGGGGTACTAAGTTATGAAGGAGAAATTATATATATTTTTCCATACAATTTATTAATTAAAATGCTAGGTTAGAACTGAGAATGCAATTGTATTACATTTTACCAAGTTTTGTTTTTTTCCTTAGATATTCTTATGTAGAAGAGAACGCTTGTGTTTGGCAGAGGAGTGAGCATCATGATTAGCATAATTTGAACATAAGTAGGTAGGTTTTAAGTAATTATGAACCCTTTAGTTTTATTTACAGATTTAATTTCAATTTGGGAGGCGGATATGGGTACCGCCACCCCGTGAACCATTTATTGGATAACCAACACCCCTGCCATAGGTCACCCCGAGTGGTTCGCCACGTTTAGTGATTTAGCAAGGGTGTCACGGTTCATATGCGAGGTTTGTCTAGGTCTTGGCAGCGAATTCGTTTACCCACTTACTGTGTGGACCGGATCGGGAAAAACTGGTTGAGGGAGAACTAACCTAGACTTCTCCAGCCGGATTCTCTCGACCCATCGACTTACACCGCAGCGGGAGGAACGGACCTATTTTTTCACATTGAATTGGTCTTTAATTGCTTTTACTAGACATTTATCGTATTATTAACTGTTCTAGTATTTTGGCTGAAATATTTTTTTCCCTGTATATATATATACGTAAAGGAATACCTTTATATATATAGGGATTTACATGAGCTCCACACAGGAGGCCCCGAGGAAAATAGTTTCCCTCAGGGTCTGTCATCTTTGCGGATGCTATGTGGAGGGTTTTTTAAGGAAAGGAAGGAAAGGAGAGTTCTGCGAAGGAAAAGGGTTTAAGGGGTGGGTAGGAACCTGGGGTTCAGTGTGTCCTGGTCATCCACCTCCAAGACCCAGACAAACCTCACCGCATGAACCTGGGCACTCCTGCTAAATCATTAAACTTAGCGAACCACTTGGGGTGACCTACGGCAGAAGTGTTGGTTATCCAATAAAGATTCCCGGGGCGGCGGTACCCATTCCCGCCTACAAAATTGTTAAATTTAAAAAAAAGTCCCAATATGTTCCTATATTAATGTTATTCATTTGAGGTGTAATATTCATGTGAAGGGAATGCGTGGATTTGTTGGGTGCGACTTTTAGTTAAAAAAAAGTGAATTTGTTTTTCTTTTATTATTTAAATAATAGTGTTTTTCCAGACAAGATCATTAAATTTTAATACTACATAAATATTATAAATAAGTTAGGTCTGTCAGAAAATTCATTTACATCTGCATAATAATTATAGTCAAACAGAAACTAAGTGAACGGTCAAAGTCCAAAGTCAGTAATGAAATTTACAGGTAAAGCAACACGAGAAGGTTCAAGACTTAAAATTAATTTTACTAAACAAAATGTTTTTATTATGTTCGCGACTGAATTTGAGTAGAATCATTTTAGTTAATTTGTTAAATTTTGGATTCGTAGAAGTAGAATATGCCGTATTAAATTAACATGGCCTTTTCGGATATACTCGTAATGAGTTCTTTGAAAGGATTATTTCTCAGAATTTGAACATTCCATCAAATTTCCAAGTTAGTATTCAAATTCCTTGAAAGTCTTATTCAAGTTCTGTTATTATCCATAAAGTTTTGTGAAATAATTGGCCCATTATGAAATAAAATATATATAGTTAAACTGAACAAGATTTCTTAACCTTTACTAATATTATTTTTTAGTTTTTTCTCATTTTTGATATAAAAGTGAATAATAAATGTGAACTCTTCAGCAAACGATGGAAATGTGATGCTCTAAGCAGAAAATAAAAAAAGACAATTTCTACCTTTAAATAGTTATAGTTGCTTCAGAGGAACTGCTAAGAAGCCTTTTTCAATCAAAATTTTAATTTGGAATTGAGGCCAAAATACTTGACGAAACTGAATAATTATTTTTTAGTCAAAGGTGTAGTAAGTATTAACAGCTATTTTATTTATTTGTGTTTTAAATTTTGATATATGGGCCGTTAATCCCCCTGGCTTCGGATCTATTTTGTAGGTAAAAATATTTCCACAATAAAATCAAAATTAATGGAATATTTCTGAACGCATCCGAAAACTGAAAACTGTTTTAAAAGGTGATAAAACAAACTTTAAAATTTTATAATTCTAAATAAACAATTACTGCTTAAAATTACAGAATCACAATTGTATACCCCCGTTCGCCGTATACAAAATTTGGGTAATGACTATAAAGATGTTGTTGATATATTTAACACATCATTCACTAAATACAAACAAGTCTTAGTAGAATTTATATCAAAAAGAAGAACAACAAATTTAATTAATCCAACTGAATAGCTCTGCTTCGAATCATTTCACATGTACTTTACTTTTCCCAGTCTACATTTTTTTCCATCTTGCATGGTGGAGTATTTTGTTTTTATTTCAATTTGTTTTTTTATTGTATTTTTGTTTTAGATTTGGTTAAGATTTTGATTTTGATTTTGATTTTGTTTTTGTTTTGTTTATGTATTTGTTTTTTTGTTTTTTTTAAATTTTGTTATGCACATTTAAATTTAGATGTTCTTTGTTAAAAAATAAAAAAATGCATGTAAAAGCCCAGCCGGGCGTGAAATTCAATAAATAAATAAAATATATTTTTTTAATACAAACATTAGAAAGTTTAAAAATGGGTCACCTTACGTTTTTCTAACTAAAATTACTGATGACGAAAAAAAATAATAACTCGCTCATATTTTATTAAAAATATTATCATCAGTTATTTGTCGTTTCATGTTAAAAAATAATTCATAGAAAAATCCCAATGTTTCAAAATTTTATTTCAAATTGTGGTCGGAAATTTTGGTTTCATTAAGGTGTACATTTGAATTATTTTGCTGTTAACTTTTAGATTTGAATATTAAGAACGGTGTTTTCTCTTTCTGACACCGTTTAGATCATATTTCTAATCATGGTAGTAAGGGAAACACAGCAATTTCTATGAGACCTATATGAGTTGTTCCGTAAACCGAAAAAACTAGCCTGAGTTGTTAAAGAATTTACTTTTTTATGATTTTACGGTTAACTTTTGCATTTTTTTTCGAGTTTATTATAAATATAAAAAAAATTATCTTGATGCATTTACTGTTTTAATTTAATGAAGAATTAAACAAATATAAATATGTGCGTGGGTCTAATTCAAATGTATGATTTAAAAAAAAACATGTCAAATTATTTAGCCCTGTAACTGCCCACTTTATAAACAGAATTATGGATACAAGACACATTCCTGATGAACTTAAATGTAGCATAGTAAGACCTATTTATAAAAATGGTCCACACCATAATAAATAATTACAGGCCAATTTCCATATTACCTGCAATAGAAAAAAAATTAGAAAATATATATCGATAAATGTAAATAACTTGAGTATTACAGATGAACGTCAGTACGATTTCAGAAAAAAAGTGATAAATTACTCGAAATTTCTGCCAATTTTATAAATTCACAGCTAAACTCTTAAAAACATGTACTGGCACTTTTTATCGATTACTTAAGGGCCCGCTACCCGAATTACTACCGATTTTTTACATATCTCCCTTAAACACATTAAGTTTTAAAGCTCTTAAAAAATATATGTTATTCTTGAAGATAATACCTAGACATTGCCCGCACCGAAACGCAAATTATATAAAATTCCCTCGATAGAAAGAAATCGCAAAGTATGCTCCAAAAATTATTAAAAACAAGTTTGTTTCATTTATTTTACAAGTTATATGTATGAAAAAAATCACAATGTTTCTTTAAATGCTGTTTAAAACAATGCCCGCAAAATTTTTGCTCTATTTAAACGAGTCGTGTTTTATTAAACATTTTCGCAATTTTCGCATCGATTTTGTCGCTGTTAATATTGGCACTCTCAACTAACATTCGTAATTTCGTATCTCTCCATCTTCTTCTTTTCGGGCCCGGTTGCGGAGCCTTAACTGTCTTTGATACACTCACCCATAAACAAATAGTTAAGGTACTTGAAATCATAGGAATCCGTGGCAAACTCCTCTCATTTTTTAAAAACTATTTAAAAAATAGAAAAATGAAAGTTAAGATTTTAAATGAAATGAGTAAATCTACGTACATTAAATCAGGAGTACCGCAAGGGTCAATTTTAGGTCCGAAATTATACATTATAAATGTTATTGCTGTGTCTAAACTTTTTTAACAGCTCGTAGATTCATTTTTGCAGATTGTACAGCACTTGTAATATCCAATGAAAACTTTGTAATAGCTATTTAAGAATTGCAACAAATTTTAATGAACTTCTTAAATGGGCTGATGATGAGCTTTGGCCTCCTGCAACAGGCGCCTCCAACTCCTCCTGTCCTCAGCGGCTGACTTCCAATTTGGTACCTGGAGAATCTGTGCTGCATCCCCTGGGAATGTGGAACATACCCAAACTAATTGCACATAATTTAGAATGTCTACATAAAAAAATGATAATATTTCCTTCTGCGAAACTATTGAATTTACAAATGAATACACTTATCTGGGTATAATAGTAGACAATAAATTTAAATGGGATAAACAAGTAGCCAAAATATGCAATCAGCTCCGATCCATAGAGAGCAATTTTTATAAATTAAATTCTTACTTTTTTTTTTTACATGAGCTCCACACAGGAGGCCCTGAGGAAAATAATTTCCCTTAGGGCCTATGTCATCTTTGGGGATGCTGTGTGGAGGGTTTTTTTTAGGAAAGGAAGGAGAGGAGAGTTCTGGGAAGGAAAAGGGTTTAAGGGGTGGGTAGGAATCTGGGGTTCAGTATGTCCTGGTCATCCGCCTCCAAGACCTAGTCAAACCTCACCCCATGAACCCGGGCACCCCTGCTAAATCACCAAACGTAGTGAACCACTTGGGGTGCTGCCCCATTGTTAAAACTTATATATTTTTCTATGGTCGAATCCATTCTTAGATATGGAATACGACCTTGGGGGCACACAAGCAGTATTTATATTAAATATGTACAACATTTGCAAACTGCAATAATAAAAAATAGTCACACCAAATATATACAAACAAAGAAAAAAAATTAAAATACTGTACGGTGTAGAGAACCTACTTCCAATAAAAGGTCTCCTTTGGTACATTACTATTTTGGACAATGCGGGAGAAAGCTTTTTCAAAAAGCCACTGGTACACGGGCACATCACAAGATTTACAGAAAGAAAGTGGCGAAAAAACTCCGCGAATTTTAAATAAGTATGGAGGCCGTACTCTTGAATACTTAATACTTGGTACCAGTGATTTTTAAAAAACTTAATAAAAACTTAAAATTTGAGAATTATGAGAGACCCTTCCCCCAAAATGATAAAGCTGTGGTTGATAAATGATCAATCCACGTACCTTTGAATACCTTAATATAAAATCTTTATTTTTAGGTAGGTACATTAAGATATATTATGTATTTATAATTTATTAAGCAATATATTTTAAAATATCTTCAATTAAATGAAATGTATCCTAAAACTCTAAATGTATCTACTTCTAAATAAATATTACTCATGTATTTATAATTATACAAGACTATAGACATATTGAATCGGTGGATCCTGCAGAAAAGCTGGCTTATGAGAGCTTTGTTGGTCTACATATCTGAAAAAACTTGCTTGTAATAAATAACTTTTCATGAATAAATAAAATAAATAAAAAAATCTTAATTTTATTTTATGTATGACAAATTTGTGCTCAAATGAAAATTGGTTATCTGGAATTTAAGTTTACGTCTGTCAAAATACTCTTTTTAATCATTTTTATTTTATATTTCATTATATTTATATAAATAATAATAATAATATTTGGACGATTTATATAGCGCCGTTTTTGTGAAAAATCACCTCAAGGGCGCTGCACAAACTTATAATACATTTCTAAAATCTAAAAAACTACAAGCTAGACAAACAATTAAAAACAACTTATGGCTAAAAATTGCATACACCGGTTCATTGATCACCGATACGAAAATATATGTACAATATTTTGACCAATGAACGCGATGCTGCCTAAAATTTAATGAAAACAGGACCATACTTACAGAGGACATTATTGTGAACACATGTTATTTAATCCTGAAAAATATTTTAATATTAATATGTAATGTATTCTTTGACGAGTGTATTTTGGAAAGTAAAAGCAACATG
Organism: Limnephilus marmoratus; assembly: GCA_917880885.1. Taxonomy (NCBI): domain Eukaryota; kingdom Metazoa; phylum Arthropoda; class Insecta; order Trichoptera; family Limnephilidae; genus Limnephilus; species Limnephilus marmoratus. The sequence goes on from OU862916.1 coordinate 29,171,889, forward strand.
TAAAGGTGGGTGGTGCAGTAGTACCTATAAGGATTTGATCTTTCTAAATGTGATTCGTCAAGAGACAAATTGATGTGTAAGGAATCGAGTAATTTTAATTCAGTAAGAAAAGTGTGATTAAGACATAGCACAGACAATACAAGTATGATACTCTCAAATAGGTATATTTAAATTACGGGTATGAGAGCCCAAAAAGGAAGGTTTTTAGTTTGGACCTAAACTCTGTTGGGCTTGTTATGCATCTTAATTCCGGAGGGAGTCTATTCCAAGCCTTGGGCCCAGATACTCCGAAAGCACGATCTCCAAACATAGTATTTGGCTTTCGTTTAGGTTCTATTAGTCTGCCTTTAGCAGATGAAGTTGCTGATCTAAGGGTTAATTGTCTCGGACCGGTATTTTCCGGGACGCATAATTCGGAGATGTAAGGTGGGGCCATTTCGTTGATAATATATTTATTATAGTAAATAGAGTATTTAAAAAATATATAATTATCATAAATTGTTCAATGCGCATACATACATACATACACACATACTCTCTCTCTCTCCCTCACACACACACACACACATACACACGCATACCTTCCCACTACATACATCACCCGTTAATTACTTAATATGCATACCATAAATAAGACAATACAATGAAACACATAATAGGTACCCACCATGAAATATACTTATTAATTGTAATTTTATTTAACCAAAGTATTTAATGTGCTATTTATTTCTGTTTATAAATAAAATAAAAAAAATAAGCTCACATAAATACTGAAGTATCGTGAAAAATTGAACTCTGAAAGGCCTATATTTAATAATTTAAAACACAAATTAATAAATATCCGTACTAGTTATTTTCTCTGTCTTTTGATTAAAAAAATAATTATTCACTTTGGTGGGTTATTATTGGTTATTTTGGTCTCAAATCCAAATTTAAGTTTTGCATGAAAGGGGCTGCGCTGCCGTATTTTGATGAATTTCAAGCCAATTGCTCGGAGACTTTTTATGATATTTTACAGGTACCTACTTAATTATTCAAACAAATTGATTTTCTTTTCTATCGGAACGTCATCGATGTCATTGTCCCAAATTGAAATATAATGCTTTGTCTCCCGTCTGGCAGTGTGAGGTGTGAGTGAGTCAATGGTCCTCCAAGAATGCTGCATTTATTTCCCCAATATTCCCTTCGTTACCTCACCGGAAATGAATTAAACGACTCAGAATGTCGAACCTTGGAGATCGAAAGGTCATTTATCTTTATATGACCAATTTTACACGAGCCGAAGAATGTTTCCGTAAGCCGAATCACTTGACCCAACCTTAGACGAATTAATAGAGTAAAGACACGTGGTTTCACCGAACTGGATCCAGTAGACATTTTACTTTAGTGGGCCGTTATACAGCTATTTCATTCATACACAAATTCTATTAGTGGCTAGCGGTTAAGATTTTGTGTTCGATATTTTATTATGAATCATGTATATTTTAGTGTGAATGTAACGTATATTGCAATTTTAATGTTTTAATTTTCATATCATCATCGGTCCCTGTGCTAGTAAATTATTTAATCGAATGGTCGAGTCGAGTTCCTGAATTGAAGTAGACGAATTAATAAGTATACGACGTACAGCTTATTATGGGAATTATAATTATTCCTAATACCATCAATTATTCGATTGGTCGAACATACAGCTTATTATAGGAATTATAATTATTCCTACTACCATTAATTAATCGAATGGTCGAATCGAGTTCCTGAACTGAAGGCAAATTGATAAGTATACGACGTACAGCTTATTAAAGGAATTATAATTATTCCTACTACCATTAATTAATCGAATGGTCGAATCAAGTTCCTGAACTGAAGGCAAATTGATAAGTATACGACGTACAGCTTATTATAGGAATTATAATTATTCCTACTACCATTAATAATTCGAATGGTCGAATCGAGTTCCTGAACTGAAGGCAAATTGATAAGTATACGACGTATAGCTTATTATAGGAATAATAATTATTCCTACTACCATTATTAATCGAATGGTCGAATCGAGTTCCTGAACTGAAGGCAAATTGATAAGTATACGACGTACATCTTTATAAAGGAATTATAATTATTTATATAATCATTAAATAATTATAATTATAAAAAGCTTTTGGCAAAGGTAATTCGATCATTTTTGTTTCCAGAATTCAAAAGTTCACTTCTAATACCTACCTACCTACTTTTTTATATCGTAACGCTTTTTTAGGAGCAAAAATTATGGTTTTTCTTTTTCTCCTCAAATGACACGACTTTAGTGTATTTAATTTTCAGCTATATTTAAAAAAATGATTTTAGATTTTTCGATGATGTTTCGCAACAAAGTTTAGGAAAAAAAATATATGAGAAGAATAATTTGCCATAATGAGTAAGACTCCACTATTTTCAATTTGCTTTAGTAAAATTCTGAATTCCGGGCAACGTCGGGCACTGACCAATAATATTATACAAAATATCAATAATATTATACCAAATATCAATAATATTATACGAAATATCAATAATATTACACAAAATATCAATAATATTATACAAAATATCAATAATATTATATGAAATATTACTAATTTTACACAAAATATCAATACTATTAAGTATACGAAATATCAATAATAATACACAAAATATCAATAAAATTTTACAAAATATATATTGACATTCAAAATTATGTGCAATTAGTTTGGGTATGTTCCACATTCCCAGGGGATGCAGCACAGCTTCTCCAGGTACCAAATTGGAAGTCAGCCGCTGAGGACAGGAGGAGTTGGAGGCGACTGTTGCAGGAGGCCAAAGCTCATCATGAACCCATTTAAGAAGTTCATTAAAATCTGTTTGCAATTCTTAAATAGCTATTACAAAGTTTTCATTGGATATTACAAGTGCTGTATCATCTGCAAAAATGAATCAATAATATTATTCAATATTCATCAATTCGCAGAAATTAAATCAAACTCGCAACAAAAAACAAAAAATTGAATTTTGGGTTGAAAGTCAATTAATTTTTTTAATAAAAAGATTATCTGTCTAGTTATTAATTTTTCAATGTTTATTTTATTTTTTATAAAGAGACAATGCTAGAGCCGGACGACCAATTTTTATTAGCAATTCAAAACTCTTTTTTTTGAATACTTCACTCCCAACTACCTGGTGACATTGAGGTCATCCCCAATTGGGGTATATTGTGAGGCTGAAGGCAAGAAGGGAGGGAAATGAGATGGGGAAGAGGAAGGTGGTGCAGTACTTGGCTATTCAGATTTGGCCATCAAACACAGTTAAAGCCATTTCAAGTAACGTTTCAATTCTGAATTGTGGTTTTACGGCAATACTGCCGCAAATATACCTTATATTTTTTTAATAATTAAATTGTAAGTACACAAATCAATCAAATAAAATTTACTTGCGCACGCCGGGATTTGAACCCGCAACCTTCGGATCGCTAGTCGAGAGCTGTTCCCCTTGACCGCGGTGGCCGTGTACATACAGAATTTAAGCGTTTCTTGAGTTGGCTTTAGCTATTGTTAATTTAGCCAGGAATTTAGAAATCTTCTTCACCTATTTAAAGTTATTTCAGCATCACAATATTTCCAGTTAGGTACCTATACCTGTGAAATTATATGCTGGCCTCTGTGTTTCCTTTCTCCTACAACACTGGTCTCTTCAAGATGTAGGTTCACTCCTTCCTTTCCTCAAAAAGACCCTCCATAAAACATCCCCAAAGATGACACAGGTCCTGAATGACATCAGGGTCTCCTGCCTCCTGCGCGGAGTTAATGAATAATAAAACAATGCCATAGTTTCACTGAATCCTACTGGAAATCTTGCGCAATATCACAGAAAATAAACAAACAAGGCTTACGTAATCAAAATGGAAACGTTAATATCATGCCTTGCAATTTATTGCGCAATGATATTATTGCTTTTCATCCAACAATATTTAAAAAATCGCCGTAATTGTAACTGAATTTCCCATTAATGCGGAAAAGTCGCTTCGGTTTTCCGAAGCACACGTGTACCCACCAGAGTGAATTGGCTCTGAGATTCCGCAGACAGATTCTAGGGTCTAGACAGCCTGGCTGGCGTCGGGTTTTCATCGGTTTACTCACCAGCCACACATTCGAGGATTGCTCGCGGTATACCCGCTAGCCGCTCAGTCGGAATGTACCACTCACGGCGGCACCACGTGTGACGTGCACACCTTAAAGGCCGACAGGTACTTCACCAATCACCGGTGGATATCCCAGCAAATTACCATAATAACTGTTTGATTGGTTTGACTCAAACCAATCCTACTTTAGCAGCAAGTTCAGTAAGGGTAGATATTATTGTTTAATGTGTAATCGAAGACCATAATGTTTATCAATAATAAAACACACCCTCTTCTCTGTGAATGTACATTGTTATATGAGTAATTAGTTGCGAATGTAAATAAAACTAGTAATTTTTGATTGGCTTGACTCAAACCAATCCTTCTTACACACAGAGGTCAGTTTATTGTGTAATCCGAGAACATAATGTTATCAATAATAATAACACACGCTTTTATCTGCAGCTAAGATCAATGTTGATGATTTGATTGACTTGAGTGAATCCAATCCTTTTTTCGCAGAAAGATCAGTATTGGAATTGTTTATTGTGCAATTCGAGATCGCAATGTTATCAATAATAATAACACACCCTTTTATCTATGACTCAGTATATATATATATGATAAGTGAAATCAAGATCTACATATGTTAATGATTGCTGTAAGATTTGCTTGAATGAAACTAATCCTCTTTTCTTGGCAAATAAGACCAAATGTTACCACATTAAAGTAAAGAATGTAGGGCTGATGTAATTTTTTTTGTCAATTTTGTTCACATAGGGTACATTGTGGGTTGTGGGGCTGAAAGGATGACGATGGGGCAAAGAAGGTGGGTAAGTATCTGCCTATTCAGATATGGTTACAACACATTATTTTTTTGAAAATAGTGTATTCATCTTCTTCGTACGGTGGGAGAGTGGATATTGGTTACACAGGGATTCTGCGGTTTATCGGTCATTCAACGGCATCTGGCATCGCGCTACATCGCTATAACTATGCAGATTTTGGAACTGATAGAGTTGGCACCATAGATAATAGAAACATGGGAGATGAGCCACAAGCCATTATTAGTATGCAAATCGGATCACCACCATTATTAATTATGAATGAATCATTATTAGTATGCAATCGGACCCACAGCGCGCCCCGCCTTTATTCTACCTATGCACCAAACGCATAACTTTCATTGGCTTCCGTGCATTTGATGGACTTTGATGGACCGCACAGTTTGGTCGAGACTAAGTGACAGTATTATCAATTGGTTGGCTCTCTTTCACAGTGTCAATGGTTTCGTTATTTAAATTCATTCACACTAAGCAGCGTTCAATAAGTCCCCATTAGCGCATCATTTAACGGCGACAGTGACTGCATCGGATGCGGTTTAGTATTGTCCGGACTCTTCGCGGTACAATAACAGTTTGGTAAGTATGTATACCATGATGTAACCTGTCACCTATGGCTTTCTACCAATCACAAAGGATTTGAATTAAGCCACTTGTATGAGCACACCGATGATTGATTCATACAAATTAAGTTTTAAAAAAATTTCCTCCGTTAAACTTTAATCCTTAATAAGAATCGTTAATCTTTTTTTCTGTAACAGAAGACTCTACAAGGATAAGTTCCGGCGTCATGAAAATTACCCTATTTTATAATACAGTATCTTATGACCTACGGAGCATTGAAATATCCAGTTGTAACAAGTCTGTGTAATGAGATATTAGATAAATATTTTTTCGTTATATTTATACACACGCGCGCCGAACCTGCGAGTCGAACCAAGAATTATGGGAAAGGTTCGCAAATGTATACGCAGCATTAGGTTTGATTACACTAAAATTCTTACTTGTAGAAGCCTTCCCATGTATCTATTTTTAAACACAGATTTAGTTTGTGTGATACCCACTTAAATGTTTTTTATTCGATCAGGATGAAATTCGAAGGAAAAAACTACAGGTGTTGGCGATAGTCTATTTCTTAGTGACTATAATTTGGAGCATTATCAATTTTTTTGGACGGAAAGCTTTGAGCCGAGGCCTTCCGGACCCCCCATTTTATCTATTCGCCCTCCCATGGAGGCTGTGTGTTGTGTAGTTACCCCGACAGGATGTGGCTCTTCCGCGAATACCGAAATAAAAATCAAAGTATCTAACTTTAAGCGATCAAACATCTTACAATTGAATTTCTAAATTCATTCCAAAGTATTTGAAAGTCAAAAGAAAAATGTTCGCTACTGACCCAAAAAAATAATTCCTTTTTTAAAAATGGCTTTATTATTTATACTACGAGTATTATTAATTTCTACAGTTCTCCTAGTTTATCGACTATTGTTCGTCCACATGACAAAATTGAGTTACATAATTTAAAATGTTTATCTTTGCATGTATTTTGCATTAAACAGACAATAAAACCTAACCCACATGCATTCATAATTACTCTCAGTGACTGTGAGTCAAAACTTTATATGCTCTTTTCCTAAAACTAACTATTCTGGATATACAATAAGTGTACTTTAAACCATTGTTATGATCTTGTGATCAGATTCAATTCGAACCACACTTTAATAAAGAATGCAAAATAGCTTCAAAAGAAAAGATGAAAATAAAACAGTAATGAGTTAATACGGCAGGTAAGAAAACTAGTTATTTAAAAAAATGAATAAAAGTTGGAGATATTATAAGCGAACTCTACGAACGAACTGGAGTACTAGAGTAAAGAAAGCCAAAAATGTTGATTACATTTTAGGCATAACATTTTAATAGGCTTTTAAATTGACTCCTTGCCTCGGGCTAATGGAGTGCATTGATTAATAATACAGGATGAACACGTTTTTCGTCTAGAGATCACACAAATAATTAAGGGATTTTTGCAAATATTGGATCATCATTCTCTTCTAGAAAAATCGTGATGGCAAATTTACCAACGTGTACCTACATTAATAAAAGCGCTCTTATTAGAGGCTTGTCTTTATTGTGCTTTAAGTACAACAAACATAATCCAAACAGCTACCGTAAACTTGAAGAAAATACTATCATTTGCTCGTCAGGCATTATATATGATTTACTTTCATTAATGTACGTAGGCAATCAGTACATCAAACATAGTGCATATGGTATTTTACTTGTTGACCGCTGAATTAAATTTATTGAAAATTTGAAAACAATCGATATATCATATTTAATTGTTTTATTAATTAGTAGCTTCGCTGCTCCGAGTGTGAAATCACAAAAAATAATTATAGAATAAACAATAAAGTAATATTTTTTAAGTGTTGAATGAACGTGTCAGTTCCATAGTTCAGAAAAAAAATACTTTAGGAGCTGAAAATAGTTGAGTCGGCCTAGGAATTGAGGACAGAAAACGCTGTGAAAATTTCTGCTAACCATTCAAATAGATTTCTGCTTTACAATAGGATTCCAAATATTAAATTTCATTCTAGGTTATATGTTACATCCTGTATATGATATACTGGAATCTTATTACAAGTTATTACAAAAAAAACATTATTTATAGGTCTAAAACGCTCGCGTCTAAACGGGGCAGGAGCTGAGCAGAATATTTTATATGTATTTTTTTCTGAATTCCTTTCGATGAATTAAAATAAAAATGTATGAGAAATGTGGATTGAATCGGCAGATATCGCGCGGAGGTATGCTGGGAATCCGTGGAAGCTACGTACGCAGTCTCGTCCCGCTGGGGGCGGTATGTACACTGCGAGGGCTTTCCGGTCCAATTTCTCTCACGGATGACGTCACCAAATGAATTACCGTTCGTGCAGATGCAGTAAAGGCGGTCGACATGACGTCATTTTGACGTAGAGGCCTAATTACCCTTGAATTGCAGTCGGTAAATGGTGATTATTGCTCTTTACTTACGTAGTTATAAACATTAATATGCCGATAAGTTTTACGGTTGAAATCGGCCTAAAGCAAAGCCCGCTTTTATCATCGGCTGCAATATTAAATAACATCTCTAATTTTTGTTACATAATACGATACGTTCAATCCTTTTACTGACAGGGAATTGTGTTCTTCCTTCTTCCAACATTTTGAACAACATTTTAAAAAAGACACTTACAGATTTGTTTTGTAATTTCATGGATATAATGTGTTGTATTGAGCTATTGATATTATTATTTAAAGATTATTACCAGATTCGAACCCTCAATATTCTGACTCAAAGTCAAATGCTTATTTAATACAGATTTGTTTATTATCATAACTAAATGTTTTAATTGATTTGTCTGACGGGAAGGTGGGTAAGGTGGAAATTGTAAAAATATACAAATTATAGTAAAAATATTTTATTTGAACTCCTTTCAAAAATGTTAAATAATCACAAACAATAGGATAAACAATGCTGTGCATAACAACATCGTTAACAAACATAACATAGGAATTTGAACAATATCTTTACTTAAGTTTAACAAAATGGCACATATTCATATTAAATAGGCACCGCATAAGTACCTAATTATGAAAATAAAGAAATTGAGCAATAATTAACAACCTTTATTTATGATTTCTACTTAGAATTAATATCTTTGAAATGAATTTTTCACCTATAATCTATGTCACCTTATCAAGAATTATTTTAAAATATTTACAGTATTTTATTTACAGAATAATTTTTTTTAACATAAAAAAACATTAAAAGTAGAAACAATGTTCAGTGATTATTTAAGGAATTGACGGTTTCTAATTTAAAAAAAGTGTTACTATTAAATAATTGAGCTGAATAGTTTTACAATATCAAATAATTTGTTAGAAACAGAAATGAATTCTTAAGCCTATATTTATTAGATAAACATCTAATATACAAAAATGTTAAAATATGGCACTTTTGAATTATAAATTAAACTTAAAAGTAATGAAAAATAAGCGTTTTGATGCAATATTTTAAATAAATACCTAATACTTTTAGTTAAGTAATGTACAATATTTGGTACCAACTTAACAACTAATGAGAATTAAAAAAATGTCATTTTAGTACAAATCTTTTTAACTTTGTACATGTACTACAATATGAGAAACATGGAATAACAAATAGTTTATTTACAAATCCTAATTTCTAAAAATGCAATTAAAATCAAAGAAATTACATGTATGCTCCAGTCATACAAATATTTTTTAATTTAATTTCTATTTTTTTTTATTGAAAAGTTATGAATTTCCTCCAAGTAAATCCATATTTTCACCTGACTGAAAAACAAATAAATAATTTATCACAATTTCTTAAAAAATATTATTATCATTTTCATACAAATTGATGGAAGGCAAAGCCTCCGTCATTATATCACGAATGCGAGGATTGAGCTTATAAAAACATTGTTTCGATTCACGAATTATTTTGTACTAAATAAAGTAAGTACTTTGCCAGGTCGATAATAGTTTTCCCTACAAGTGACCATGTAAGGGAGAGAAATTAAAAATAAATGTGACAATTGAAATTAGTCATTTAACAATTAAACAACATTTTCTTCTCGCGGTCACTTAACATCAGGTGAGATCACACCATATTTAATACTAGGCGTTTTTAACACTTGCCTTATTATGGGTTTTCGGCACTGTTTGCCTTTTAACTTTCATCAATGACTCCAATGAAAAGTTCACAGTCGATTCTCTGGTGATAAGTGTCCTCGGCGGAGGAGTTAATATAGGATTTGTTCATCCTTCGGATGGTCTCGGGGCTGCACTAGCGTTAGATCCTTCTTCGATCTTCATGCAAACACATCCCACGTCCAAGGGTTCGGTCCAGTTGGAGGATCTGTCCAGAGAATAGAGGACGACATCGTCGGTCAGCTGGGTGCATTCGTATTCGTGGTTGCAGCACCTGTGCTTGGTGGGCCGCAAGCAGGTGACTATCTTTATCACCTGCGGCCAACGGGTCACGTTCCTGTTGATCTCCACGGTAAATGGGCAGATAGTCTTCTGGGCGGCATTTTCCAACTTTTCCCTTGATTGTGACGGGGTTCCAACTACTAAAGCAGATAATCCTCCGCACTGCGTCAGCACAATAAACAAAAACACAAACACTGCGTTTAAACAGAACAACATTTTGCCGGATACTTTAAAAGACATGATGAATTGGCTGGTGGTTAACTAGTAACTTCACTGGGAGATCGGGTTTGAGTTCTGAATGAGGAACGAAGAGCGCGGAAGTGCCAGAAGAGTTTTCAGTTTGCTCTCAAGGTTCACAATGAAGATGTTTCAAGAAACCCGCGGACAATTTATACTATAGCGAACAGCTGGGGCTTCGCCATTTTCCTCCTATGTATGTACAATATTAAATTTGTTCAATCTGTTCTGGAGGGGATACTGATATTGCGCCTGCGTGCTTTACTGCCTAGGTATTTACCTCAATGACGAAAATCTCAAATACCTACGCTACTTCTCAAATAATACTACCATCACTGAATTTACAAAAAATCAATTATAATTTTTCTGTCGCAGAAATTTAAAAAAAAAATATATATTTAAACAATTTAATGACGTCACAAGAATTATTAGATTTAAATTAAGTACCTGTGACTAGTTTTTCTAGGGATTATGCCAACGTTTCAAGATAATTTTTTTCCTCGATAGACACAATTAATAAGTATCTAGAAGTGAATTAGAACAAAATTTCTAATATGAGTTAAAAAAATATTTGCAGGGAATTAAATTCGATTAAAAACTGAGTGTGTATTTTTTTTTTAAATTCTATTTAAAATTAGAAAAAAATGCCATTAAAAATAATTTTCATTATTGTATGATATGATAATTAAAAATAGTTTAATACATTTATAATATATTTTAATATCCATTTGTCTATTAATTAAATTTAATTTTGCGCTCGTTTTTTAGAGGAGACGGATATATTTTTTGAGTTTATTTATTCGCGGGTAGCGGGTTCGAACCCGGCGTGCCCAAATAAATTTTATTTAATTAATTTGTGTTATTTCACAATTAATTCATTCAAAATAATATATGGTATATTTGCGGCACGTTCCAGAGTGGAAGATACTGTTAGTATCGCCTTGGTGTAAGACATCCATTCAGAATGAAAACGTTGCTTGAAATGGCTTTAGCCGGGTTTGGTGACCAGATCTGAATAGCCAGGTACTTTCCCTCCTTCCTCTCCCCCTCTCCACTACCTTCAGCCTCATAACATACCCCAATTGGGGATGCACTAGACTCACTCAATGCAATAGACTCACTGGCTCCAGACGGGAGCAGCTGGGACTCTTGTGAGGTATTCATATAAAAAAAAATTGTCAACAGAATGTACATTAATGAAAATTATAATTAAAGTATTTTTAACTTGCTTCTATTTGACATTTTCACGTCCACAGGTCTGCCCTGATGAGTGATGATGGACATTGTAACGCTGGCTAAATAATGAGGAAGCGCAACACGGCACAACACCCAAAAAAAAATCACAGTAGTAATTTTGACCCCTTTTCGGTGTGGAAATAATGCTCTGATTTTGAAATACCTACAAAAGAAAAAAACGCACCTCGCCCTTTATATCTTCTTCCCCACCCCTTTACCCCCAGCATCACAACATACCAAAATAGGGATGCTGAAATTCCACTGGTTCCAGAAAGTTGAGACTATTTGCGCGGTACTCACATAAAAAAAATCATTTAAATTAACCAACAAAATTTTTCAACAACAGCTTTCAACTTAAAACTCTAGTGGATCACTTTTCAGTATTTTGGGTACTATTATTATATTTCTTTAAGTATTTTGTGAGCTTCCGAATTCGAACGTCAGTGTCCGCGTAATGACCCAAAATTGGTTGTAATATACGAATTTAAAGTAAATATTGGGGTTTCCAGGGAGATGCTAATTGTTATCTTGCGTGCTGTTTAAAAACAGTAGTAGACTTTTTAACGAGTTAGAATTTTTTTCTCTCAATCGGTTCTAATTTTATAAATTTATTTATTTATATTGCGATCATAAAATTTCACAATAATACATAAGATAATGTTTTATCTGTTTATTATTGTTTATGGAGTTCCCTAACCAACAGCATGTATTAGCGATTACCTGTAAGACGAATTAGTGATGCAATATTTTGATTTTCATCAGATACAGTTCATCAAGTAGGAACTTGAAGAAAAAGCCACGTAATTCATATTTGCTAGAATAAATGTAGGCATATTTAGTAATTTTAATTATATAGACATTCTGATACAATTAGCTTTTCGATAATTCAAATGAGATCATTGAAATTAATGTAACTGTGTCAAAAGTCAAAACCATGAATTAAAATATCCAAAAATTAATGTCATTCCGATGTTAGCTCAATAAAAAATATTATTATATATATATATTTTTTTAAGGATACATAAATTATAATATATTTTTTACAATAATTAATTACATAATATATGTATATGATGTACCCCCATAAATAAGCAGGGCTTGTGTGTATGGGGGGAGTTATGATTATGGTTATAATTATAATTATGGTTCAATTTATTATTTTTTATTCAGTTCAAATTTTCAGTGTAATTTTTTAGCAGAGTTTTAAATTTTTTTATGTTTCTGTTCATGTTTCTGATTTTTTCAGGTAGTGAATTAAAAAATTTAACTCCGAGATATTTATGATTTAACTGTCCTATTGTTTTTTACATTTTGGAATAGGAAGTATTGATGTTTGTCTAAGATTTCTGTTATTTTTGAAGGGTGCAACTTTATTTTGAATATTGTCTTTATAAATTTGTAATGTTGCGTGATAAAAGTATAACGCACTTAATTTTCTGACCTTAAATTGTTTGAATAACAGTTCGGATGAATATGTGTAGGGTTTTTTTAAAATTGTTTTTATTATTAGTTTTTGTGATATGTAAATTGTTTGTGTTTGATTTGTATATGTACCGCCCCATCCTATAATGCCGTATTGTATAATTGATTGACAGAAAGCGAAGTATGTGGTTCTAAGTAATTTTTCGTTTAAAATATCTCTTATATTAGTATTATTTGAAAACACGGAGATTTTCGATTTTTTTTCTCACTATCTGAAGCGAATAAAAATTGGTGGTTTCTATATTAAAATCTGGTATAAATTTGTGCACTATTTTGTTAAAATTGAATTTTAGCTATCATTTCAGACCGTAGCCATTTTTATGTATTGAAATATTTTGTGATTAATCTACTTATAATTTTTTCTCCCGATTTATTTAAAATATAATTTTTTTGTGCAATTTTTTTAATTTAATAAAATATTATATTTTTGATTACATTTTTGGTTTATGTGAAATGCGCCCTCTGAAACCTAATGCACTTTCAAGTGAAAGTAGTAAAAACTTCTAAACTATTGACAATTTTTTTCAAATAACTCTATCAACTGTTATCAAGCTGTTACCAATACCGTGTTAGATGTAGGAGTTAGATTGTTTCTAGACAAGGGTAACGTAAGCAAAGGGTGTGCCGAGGATTAGTTTTTTCATACTTTCTGTCTACTAAAATGTAGATGATGTTTAGTTGAAAAAATAAATTAATATTATCAAACAGGAAGGAAGTAACGCTTTCGGATATTTTATTTGTTATTTATCTCCACCGTAAAAATAGCAATTACGAGACACGTTTCACGACAATTACGACAATGAAGACAAAAAGGACTATGGTTTATTTTTGAGTTGGATATATACATATTTTTTACTTGAGCTCCTCACAGGAGGCCCTGGAAAATAATTTCCCTCAGGGCTTATGTTATCTGTGGGGATGCTGTGTGGAGGTTTTTTTAGGAAAGGAAGGAGAGGAGGGTTCTGGGAAGGAAAAGGGTTTAAAGGGTGGGTAGATCTGGGGTTCAGTATGTCTTGGTCATCCGCCTCCAAGACCTAGACAAACCTCACCCCATGAACCCGGGCACCCCTGCTAAATCACCAAACGTAGCGAACCACTTGTGGTGACCTATGGCAGAGGTGTTGGTTATCCAATAAATTTCCCGGGGCGGCGGTACCCATTCCCGCCTCCCAAATTGAAATAATTGATAATAACCTAATGTTAATACAAAATTACTAGAATACTTAGTTTTAAAAAACTAAGTATTGTGTCGGTGATTCAATCCATTATTGTGTTCGTAAAAGATTTGAAAGATTTGAATTTGTTTATGGACAAAACTACTATTCACATTTTTTTAGATTTTCACGGCCAAAAGTATTTTCGTTAATTGTTTTTGGGGTGTTATGCCGCGTTGCAGTGTCCACCAACAGGGCAGGATCTGCCCTGATGATGACACTGCAACGCTACCCGAAACATTGGCTAAAGAAGAAGGTAACGCAACACCGCATAACATCCCAAAAACAAATAACGAAAATTATTCATATTGCGTATGTACGGGCGGAACAATTAAATAATTTCATTTTTTTGAAGCACAAATGGCGAACAATACATTTTCTTAAAATAATTAAACTGGCGCCATCTATAAATTACCAGTATATTATAAATTCTGTCAAGTATCCCTAAAAAAATTTTTTTGTTAAATATTTTGAGGAAGAATATACGGAGGTTTTGCTTTTTTTCGTGAGATAAAGAAGTTTAGGTAGGTACCTATAGCATGTAACCTACAGCCAGGTAATTCGAGTAAATGAAATGATTTGTCCATTGGAAAATAAGGCTGTACGTCATAATAATTCCCTACCATAGTCGGATGAATCAGTATTAACGCACAGTGCTTGAGTTTCAAACAACAGACCCCTCGTATTATTCTAGCCATGCTCGACAGATTGTCCTTATGCTTGGTTTCTTCTTGTTCTTAGGAAACAATAAATTGATGTAATATATGTTTATATCTTATATCTATATATGTATATCAAAATCAAAATATGCTTGCTTGAGTGTATTTATATGAGTACATGAGATGTCTATGCGTTGCTAAACCATTCATCCGATTGCGATGAAACTTTGGGAATTTGATGTGTGCCCGCGATGTATTTATATGTGATCGTGAGTTCTGGCATAATGAAATTATGCGTTGCTAACCATTCATCCGATTGCGATGAAACTTTGGGGATTTGATGTGCGCATGTCCGCGATGGTTTCTATATACAATAGTGAGCTCTGGTGTCATGAAATTATGCGTTTGCTAATCATTCACCCGATTGCGGTGAAACTTTGGGGATTTAATCTGCGCATGCCGGCGATGTTTTCTATATAAATATAATAATATAATACTGAGTTCTGGAATCATGAAATTATGCGTTGCTAAACCGTTCATCCGGAGGCGACGAAACTTTGGGGATTTGATATGCGCAAGTCCGCGATAGTTTCTATGTATACTGGTGAGCTCTGGCATTATGAAATTGGAACAAAAAAATTGCGCTAGGTGGCACGCAAGCTGCTTGAAAATTGAATGTACCGGGACTGTATTTCGGAATGCGGGAGGGGTGAGGGGAACTCAGGGGGGGGTTTACGGGACGGGGAAGCGGGAGGGAGGAGTGGGGTGAGTGGGAACGCGTGAGGGGAAGGGGCGGCGAAAAGGTAACGGGACGAATGGGAAAGGACACGCAGGGAGAAAAAAAATTAAGTCGCATAGCAGCGCATGCCGGGAACTTGCTAGTATAATATAAATGTAACAATATTATATGGAAAGGTGGTTCAGTAGCAGTTCAGTGGCAAGCGGAAGATTCCAAGTTCGATTCTCGATTGCACGGAAATATTTTTTTTTAAGTTTGATTTATTTGACGTCATTAATTAGTTGCACTAATTTCGGTCGTGATGGTTGTACTGTAACTTGATTTTTTTAGTTTCATTTTCAAAATTGGACCAGAACCTGGGAACAATTTAGACAAGCTTCGAACCGAATAATTTTTTTTTTCATTTTTTAATTAAATTCTATATTTGAAATGTGTATTTCTTTTGGATATGCTTTTAGATTTTCACTGCAAAAAGTATTTTCGTTATTTATTTTTGGGGTGTCAGGCCGTGTTGCGCTACCACCCTTTTTAGTCAACGTTTCGGACAGCTTTACAGTGTCCATCATCAGGACAGATAAATCCCTGATGATGTACACTGTAACGCTGTCCGAAACGTTGGCTAAAGATGTTTAAAAAATATTTCTTTTATTTAAATTTGGACGGCGTTCATTGGAAAGGTAAATTTCTAAACGTCTGATTCTGAAGCAAATATTTTCTATTTCGTCTTATGTTGGTACTTCTTTCATCCTACAATAAACACCTCCCAGTGAAAATGTATGTTTGGTCACCCGCTTTCCAACAGCAGTTTTTATTAACAGTAATAAATGAAAAGTAATAATGTTTTAAAAATATACCTGATAAAATTGAGGTCTATCCATTTTATCGTAAAACAAAAACAACAGTTTCAGTATGAATAAAGAGAGACGTGTAAGGCGAACATATGACGCGAAAGTGGATGGTAGAAGCAGTCGGGGCCGCCCGAGTAAAGCATGGCACATATACTTGAGTTTTTTTTTATTGTGTATTTTATTTAGATATAAAATTTGACATCTTATATCTAATGTTTTCTTTTCTATGACTACTACAATATTATTTACTACCTACTGACTAAAATTTGGACTTTACAACATTAAGACATGATCCACGAAAAACTGCAAGACTTTTAGCCTCCTTAACACTTTCAGGGAGTTCATTGAATATTTTAAAACCTTTATAATAAATATTATTTTGTGTTCCCGATAGTTTTAGGAAGCCTAAAATCGTTTCAGTTTCTCGTAGGATAACAATGAACTGTACTGTTGATTCTAACATTATTCAACATATAATCAGGTAACATTTTATTTTTTAACTTATACATAAAAACTAGGGTATTGAAAACTAATCTTTGCCACACACTTAAAATATTGAGTTGGCGTTGCATGGTTTTTATCCTGGTATACCTGCTACAACACAATATAGATCTCATGCCTCTGTTCTGAATTATTTCCATTCTTTTAATTTGTGTTTTATTGCTCAGAAAGATTACACTTGAGCAATAATTCAGATGGGATGCTACAGTTGTGTTATAGACCGATTTCCTAGTTTTAATGTCTAATTTTCCCTTTATCCTACTTAAGAAATTAATCTTTTTGGCAATTTTTTTAGTTAGCATTTCAAAGTTAGAGTTAAGTTTTAACTTATTATCGATTATGATTCCCAAATATTTAATTTCTTCTACCTCTTCAATAGTTTGATTGTCTATATTTAGGGTGATAAGTCCATTTTGTTTTTTCCCTAATACCATGAATTTACTTTTAGTTACATTTAATTTGAGTTTATTTATGCATAACCATTTAGATATTTCATGAAGTTCACTTTGAGTTTGGCAATGTCATGAATCAGAAAAACAGAATGTTAAGTCAGTGTGCCGAGACAGAGTTGTGTAACGGTCCATGCTATCTGTCTACCCCTGCGGAAACGGCTTAGTGGTTAGTTAGTTAGTCACCTACAGACTTACGGTTCCGAAGACTGCTGTTTTGATTCTAATCGTGAGAAAAATAGTTGTGAGGATATTTTAATGAGTCACATTATATTTTATTATCAAATGTGATTAGGTTAACCGCATTACACGATTTTATCTCGTTTAATGATAAGCGCAAATTTCTATTTGGGAGGTGGGTATGGGTACCGTCGCCGCTTTGGGAATCATTGATTGAATAACTGGAGGATAGCATCATTTATCTGGAGGATAGCATCATTTTATTTTATTTTCATTATGAAAATATAATAAAGCTTTCAACTTTTTTTATTAAATGTGGGAGAAGAAAATCATTGCTTAACCCTTTCCACTCTAAGTATTCTTTTGTTTTTATTACACCAGCGCTTTAGTTAAGCAAAATTGCGCTTTTTTAAGTTTTTAGTTATTTTTTGTAAATAAAATTGATATCGGTTTATACACCGCTAATAATTTTTTTTGGTTGTAATCACTATAATATAAATAGCCAAAAGTTTAAATACTTTTAAAAACTAATTCTTTAAAACTGTTTGGCACCACTGTGTACTAGTGCCTACATCTACATGTTTACGTACTCAGAGCCCAGTGCCACCAGAAAACCACTGTAATAATAATAAATTTACTCTAGTGACCAGTGTAATTCGCCGGACTCGAAACATAAATTTATTCCAAAATTTATTTGTACAAAAATTGGTTTGAAATAATGTACCTACCAATATAACCACGTACACACAGATCTTCATTATAATCCTTTTTTATTCTTATTTACATACTCTATAAAGTACTTACTTCGACTTTATATATTTTATAACTATATCATTTTTATATGCTTTCATATATTGCTTTCTATGTTCTATACTTTTCATATTATTTTTATATTCTACTATATTCTTCCATACTCTTTTATACTCTATAGTCATTTATTGTTTCCATACTCTTTAGTCATATACATTCTTTTATATTCATTTGTATTCTTTAAATTTATTTAATATTATTTTATATAATATGTATATTTATATATTTTTATTTAATTTTTTATATTCTCACACATTTCTTTATATTGCATCTGTTAATATACTGTATACGAAAATCGACTACCACAACACAGGCATGTGCCTAGTATGGTGGTCGAAAAATCCCCAATTTATGTGACAAACAATTCAAAGAATAAAGAAACTTAAAAAAAAAAACTAACACCTATCATCATCATCAGAATCTCGCCTTGCGTCGCAGTGGGAGGAAAGGATTCATACCTCCGTCACTCTTGGATAAAATGACCCCCAGATTTCTAAGCAACCCTTAAACTATTTATTTAACGATTAATTTGTGGTATTTTATTTGATTAAATAGAAATTTTTTATTTTTTATAAGAAAAACTCCCTTTTATAACTTTTGAAGGTTATTCCCATCAATGTAATATATCACTGAAGAAGAAAATAACAATAATTATCTTAACGAAAATATGAAAGAGAACAAGACACAGAAAACAGAAAAAAGACAATGGTCGCAACTGGGACTCGAACCCAGACCTCTCGTCTAACTGGGACGTGCGCGTTAACCAATTTCGCTATTGCCACCTTCTGTCAAACCGTCATAATTGTCAATCTCATATTTCAAATTTTTAGAATTAAAAATGTTAAGAAAAATTCAATTTGATTAATTTGTGGTATTTCACAATAAATGAATTAAAAATAATATATAGTACATTTGCGGCACGTTCTAGAGTGGAAGATACTCTTAGTATCGCCCTGGTGTAAGACCACCATTCATAATTGAAAAGTTGCTTGAAATTGCTCTAGCCATGTTTGGTGACCATATCTGGATAGCCAGGTACTTCCCCACCTCCCCCATCTCGTTCCCCTCCCCAAAACCGTCAGCCTCACAACATACCCCAATTGGAAATGCCATAGTCTTACTGGCTCCAGACGGGAGCATTTGAGGACTGTTGTGCGGTATTCATATAAAAAAAATTCCTTCCTAGAAAATTTCCTCTCTTTCCTTTCCTGAACCCTCCACACAGCATCGCCAAAAATGACAAAGGCCTTGAGTGCAATTATTTTCTTTCGGGCCTTCTGTGTAGCGCTAATATAAAAAAAATTAACCGATGAATTAAGAAAATGTGTAATTTATTGATGAACCCACGTGAAGTGTGAAATGCAAAACGTTTATACAATCATACTACCCAGCGACATGCTCCGCGTGAGTGAATTAAATACAATACTTCACTGAAAATAATCTCATGCTGCCTATGCATTAGGATCCTACCCAACTTACTTCTGCCGAAAATTCGGTGTACCTTATTAATGTGGAATCTAGTCATTAACACCTTTGTTGTGAGATTTGAAATGTAACAATGAGCAATTTCACATACTTGGTATACTAACTACGAACGTACGATCTCAGTAATATACAAACCCATTTTTTTCAACTCGGAAGCCCACGATTTAATGACGTACCACTATGGGTTTTACGCGTAGATTCTATAAATACTAATAATTCTTGATAATAGTTGTTTAATAGCAATATTAGTTGATTTCACTTTTATTTTCAACTACAATAACAAATAAAATACTATACTATAAATACTATAAAAAATACTATAAATAACAAATAAAAAACGTTAAAAACAGGTTTAGAAAAAAAAATTATTTACGTTAATTTTTTGAACGTTTAAAAAATTCTTCATGCTGACAGAACATATCATAAAATATTTTAAATGAAAATAATAACGCCACTTCAATAATTATTGCATAATTACTTTGTTTACACCATTATTTTAAATAAAAAAATATATCTACGTATTTCAAAAACAAATGCTACTAAAATTTTTAAAATAAGTTATTTTTATAGCGTAAATAAAAGCCTAAAAATATTTCATACAAATAGCCATATCCCAAGGTTCGTAGAAAATGGTTTTAACTAAGTCAGCTCATACGGGCGTTTTTCGAAAAAAAAAACTCGTTGGGTCGCTTTCGAAATTTCGAACGCGTGACGTAGCTTGAAGTAAAATATTGCCAGTTATGTTGCAATTAATTCAAATCTCCCAGTGGAACATGGACTGCAAGCTATGCCACGAATTTTTAACCAATCACCGCTCTACCCCCTTGATGAGATAACCTAGTTAAAAGTATTTTCTACAAACCTTGGCCATATCCTATATTAATTTTCACATTAGTAAATATATTAACATTTTTTTTGACATGGTTGCTCCTTGATTCTGACGCTTAGGTAAATCTATAAAAGTTTTAGACAAATACAATAAGCATTTTATAAGTAATATTATTTGTCTTATTAATGTTATTGTCTGTTGGTACTTATTTGTCTATTCTTATAACTTAATTTTCAGAATAATGTTGAAATTTTATCTGGACCTGACTAACTAACTAACTAACCATCACGCCGTTTCTCCGCAGGGGTAGGCAGAGAGGACGGGCCGCCAAACAACTCGGTCTTGGCACACACTCTTTGCCTCGCTCACATTCATACATCGTCTCATACATACTCTTCTATTATTCTGACTTTTGACATGGCCCGTCTTGATCACTTGATCGTGCCATGTCTTCCTCGGGCGTCCCCGACTTCTTCTACCATTCACATTTGCATCATATATTCTTTTTACACTACTTTCTTCGCTCATTCGCTCTACGTGCCCAAATCATCTGAGGGTCCCTTTCTTAATTTTGCTCATTATACTTACATCAGCCTTACATTCTTTGCGGATATCCACATTTCTAACACGATCATACATGGTTTTACCACACATACGTTTCAGGGATCTCATTTCAACAGCATTCAGTTTACTTTCATCCTTCCTCTGCCAGTTCCATGCCTCACTGCCATACATCAGGGTAGGTACCAGGACTCCATTGTGAACTGCTAGCTTCGCTTTTTTTTAGCAAATAACCTTTATGGGCAACTTTTAGTTGCAATGGCATCCAATAAATCTTTGCCACCAACAAAAATGTATATCTCCATAGAAACTAAAAAAATTTAAACAAAACACCTCTTTATCCAAGCCTTGGAAACGAGTAGTTATGTCATCGATGCTACCAATTTAAAGCTAAATTGGATTCGTATTTTTGGAGAGAAGAAAGGACTGATTTTTTTAAAATTGAAAAACAACTGAATTTAATATAAAAAATAATCATTATATCCTGATAAATGTTTGAACCATGTTGATATTTTTTATTAAAAACTGTGGTGTAAACAAAGCTGGTTATTTTAATTAATTAAATCGTAAACAGTCATTTTCTTTAACACATATTTTCACTTTTATAAGAATTGAACTACAAAACTCAGTTCAAGTGCTGTATAAGCAACGCACAAAAAATTACAATAAGTGTTAAAAAAAATCACTTTTATGTGAAAGATACAAAGCAACAATTTTGATGCAATGATGCTATGAAATCGGTAGATATTTGTCGTGGGAAAATCGCGTGGGTTTGCTTTTAATCCATCATGCAGATTTTTTTAATTTTCTAGGCTTTCAAGGAAACCCGAAAATAATAAAAGTTATAAAAATAAATTTATTTTGACCATTTCCAAAGAGAAGTGTACAAATTATAAATAATTTTAATGATTTTTCAAAAGATTTGTTGAGTTGAGTTAATTCTGGGTTGTCCGGTCACCAAAATAACATGAATTGTTAAAAAAGAATAAATCAATCAAAAAGTTTTTTGCCTAGCGTTGGTTGGTTTATGAAAAATGTTTTGCGTAGGTTTTTATACTGTAAAAATCTAATGGTTTCATTGAAACTGAAGAAAGAATAATGCTAATAATGTGGTAATACCAGGTAAGGTAGGTGTTTCGGGTAGCCTACCGACCGGCGTGTGCCGTGTGCCTTGTGCAGCCGGTCTGATATTTAAAAACCTGTAATTATACTTGCTCACCTAAATTAAACACCTTTCAGCGGAACTCTTCATAATTCATTGATGAATTTGGACAATTAAAATGAAATTAATCAGATTTCATGAGTAGTTGCGCCTGCTTGTAGGCAATTCTACTAACACGTTGGATAATAAATGTAGATGTGTCTACTGTCTAATCCAACAGCTGTAGCTATATTTTTAGTCTTTTTTTTATTTATTTCAATGCTTTTCGCAGTACGTGATTTGTAACATAATATTTTATATTTTGGTAAAAAACCTGTAATTTTTTCTCGCAGTGTGAAGTTGATAATGTAATATATGCAGAGACTATTTAAGAAATTATAAAACTAATTAAAAATGATGAATCGTATTTGACTATCTACGTGCAAATTATAATAATAATTATACTGGCATTATACCTAGGTCTCTCATTCAAAATTTAGGCATATTAGATTTGTCAAAGAATTTATATATAAAAGTGCAAAAATCAGTCATTTTAAATACATGTAGGTTTACAAAAGATTTTTTAAATATTTATATTGAGGGATCAGTAGGATTTATAGGTTCAATTAGGAATTCCACAGAGCCGAACCCTCTGATATGAAAATATCTGGAGTCGGTGAATTTTTTCCCATTTGGTCTTTGGTAGGTTGACATGTTGTTCTTGTATTGTTTTGTATTTATAATACTTATATAGTGCAATTGCATAGCGTGGATTGACTAGATGATCATTTGGGAAGTGTGTGAAAGGGTTTAGTTTTTCCTGTGGGAAAAATTTAACCCGGACATTTAAATCTGGTGCGTAAAATAATAATATAATAGTATGTTTATTCCAGGATGTGGGGAGTATAGTGCAATCCCACACGTCCCATAAAGTTGTACATATTTACAGAAGAGATAAAGTTAAAAAAAAGTAAATAGAAAAGAAAAGAAAAGAATAAATAAAAATAAAATAAATAAAAAACATAAGCGATAATAGAAATAAAATAGATAATCAATTATAATGTAGGGCGTGGTCTGGAGTGAGCTCGGGCCCAGCGCTCGCTCAGGAGTGGCGCTTGGTGCTGGAAGGCTGCGATCACCATTATGATGTTGTTACCATTTAATTGAAATTATTTGAAGTTATTATAATTACCATTTAAAGTAATTTTAACTCTTAAGTCACTAAATCGTTTCTGATTCAAAATTCGCCTTGGAAGGTTTAGGTATCTTTATAAATTTATTATACTTACGAGACGAATGGCACGTCTTTATTTTAAATACGTCATAAGAAAATATATAAACAACCTCATAAAAAATAATGTAATTCTTACAAAACATTGCAATGACTCAGAGATAATGGAAATCAATCGGAACATGTAAAAATTAGTGCATAGATTTTATGAGTGAACTTCATTAATTTTCTTCACGCTAATTTCAATTGTTGTTACATGGGTAAGTAAGTCATGTAAAATATTCCTGCGTAACATTATCCAAGTTATGTTAACTTTTCATTTTAAAAATTGTAACTACTTATCATATCGGACGAGCTATAAAGTAGGTATCAGAAATATTAATTCTTCGCTTAGATGAATTTGTCTATGTACGATAATAAAATGTATATAACTATATTAACAATATACAGGCTGCGCCTTAGTGGGTTCTTATTACTCATATGATTTCATGGTATACATCAAACGAAAAAATTGGGAAAAATAAAGGAAAAAAAATCATAAGAAGCAAACATATTGTGACTTGACATTTTAAATAAATGAAAAGAAAATACTTGGTTTTAAGTCACTTCATTAATATATTTTCACTGTCTACCGGTTTCAGTATAAAAAAATAGTTATTATTTATAGTAGGTACCGAAAATGGTAGACAAGAAAAAATATTAAGGGCCCGCAACCCGGATTTGTACCGATTTATTACATATTTCCCTTAAAAATGGTAAGTTTTAAAGCTCTTAAAAAAATATATGTTGTTTTTGAAGATAATATCAAGACTTTGCCCGCGCCGAAACGCAAATTATCGTATATAGACATATTAATTAAAAAAATCGCAAAGTATGCTCCAAAAATTATTATTAACACGTTTGTTTCAGTTATTTTACAAGTTATATGTATGAGAAAATTCACAGTGTTTCTTTAAATGCTGTTTAAGATAATGCCCGCGAGATTTTTGCTCTATTTTAAACGAGTCGCGTTTTATTAAACATTTTCGCAATTTTCGCATCGATTTTGTCGCTGTAAATGTTAGCGCTCTCCTTTAACATTCGTAATTTCGTATCTCTACATCTTCTTCTTTTCGGGTCCGGTTGCAGAGCCTTAATGAAGCGAAGAATAGTTACAGAGACAGCGCGCGCTAAACTAGGTCCAGTAGACATACCTACTTTAGTGACCCGTTCATGACCATATTCTTTTAATGACTATCCTTTTCATAAGAGGTGCTACATTTTTTGTTCGATTAGTATGCATATAACGCGTCTTGTATTTTGTATATGCGTAATTTTTTAAAGTTTACTAATTTTCAATGGGTAAATTTCTTCTTTTCGAAGGCAATGGCAAAATACAAGCTTTCAGCTTTACAAATTCTACAAATATAATGTAAATAAATAAATAATAATAAGTGTAATATTTTATGTGGCCCAGTTTTGTGACGGTTCCCTAATGAATGATAAATGGATCCTAACTTTGCCACTAAACAAGATTTAACGAACATGTAAACTGGTATTACCTTTGGTATTACCGAACTACTACTGCTGGTCGAGATTTCTGGGAAAACGTATTATCGATCACATTTAAAAAATACATTCGACGCCGTCCGATTTGTAATTTTATCACTGACTAGCGGGTTCCCGGCATGCGTTGCAATGCCACTAATAAAGAATTTGTTTCTCCCTGCGTGTGTTTTCCCATTCGTCCCTTCCCTTTCCACCTCCCCTTCACCTCCCACGTCCCCTTCGCCTCTCGCGCGATCCCCTCCCCTCTCCCGCGTTCGATATATTCAGTCCCAATACATTTAGTTTTCCAAACAGCTCGCATGCCACCTATTTATATTTGTTTACAAATTTCATTTTTCATATAATACAAATATTAATTTTTGCATATCAATCAATTTTGGTACCTAAAATAGATACCTATTGTAACATATCTATTTCATGAGCAGGTACTGCTCAAAATAGGTACCGTTTATTGTCTATGCTTTATTTATTTTTCTTTTTTTTAAACTTTGTTGGTTGGCGAAACTGCAACGGGACCGGAAACGTCATTCGAGGAAAGATGGCGGCGGACGTCACGTAATTTTTTGAGGCGAGAGGAGATTTTTGGAGGAGAAGTTTGGTTGTAAAAAGATTCTAGTGCAATGTAGCCTAGAAAGTTATTTATTTTTCGTTCTGTGAGTGTGGGACGACTTAAATGGCATAGAAGCCTTATTTTTTTGTTGAATTCCTCGCCGGATGCCGGGAGATTGCTGTATCCGCATGCGGAAGAAAATTTAAACGGTAATCAACGGGGATGTATTGATTACTTGGCTGTTCCTTGGCCGGTGGGATTTTTACACGCCGCTTGATGGGTGTAGATCCGCCGTGGGCCTGTTTGTTGGGTGGAATCCCTTTAAATGAAGCAGCTTTGCGACTCTTGAAGAGTGCGCCGACGTTACTGTTCCTTGGCCGGTGGGATTTTTACACGCCGCTTGATGGGTGTAGATCAGCTGTGGATTTCCTTGAAACTGGTGGCCCCATGACGTGCTGGACGGTGTCTAGGGGTTGGCTGTCGTCGTTTGCAGGAGTGTCACGACTATCACGGCGACGGGACGTGTGCGGAATTAATAATTAAACGTAATTAGCTGACTCTCTCTTTCTACCACAGTTAATAGTTGCTCAAGGTATTTATGTATTGTTTACTTTTCCTTGGTTCAATTTTCTCTTGCAAAATGCAATAAACTTAACATTAATTTTCACTAGTAAAACCAGCGTTTTTTATATGCATGACCTCAAAATCCTTTTCTCCACTATCCTGCGAAGGAGATCTTCTTGCTCTGGGAAGACAGCGGTCGGATGACAAAAGGTATAGGTACTACCTACACTAAATGCTATTACCTTAAATAATTAATTCACATTACATTTGAATGCACTTTACATTTGGCGGCCCAATCTATGAGTTTTTTAAGTTTAATAACTGGTGCTCGGATGGGATTTTCAGTTCATGCATATATCAATTAGGATGGTATTGATAATTTGTAAGTTATCTGTATTTTACGATGTATCTTTTATAGAACGCATCAGTGTGTGTAGTTTTTTAGGTTAGGTACATGTTTTCTTATACGCATTTATACTTGTTTGACGTTTCTGCTTAGTTTATGTGTTGCCACACAGATAAATGCGTGATAATATATTGTTTTTGACAATTTAAAAGTACTTTGTTAGCAGTGACAAACTTACGAATTTGTGGGGGAAAATATGTCTTCTTTACTGGCAATACATGAATTCCAAATGTCAACTGTCACCTGCCAAATTGACGTGTTTGTTTATCAACATACCTTGTAAATACGTAAAGCAACGTATAATTTTTTTAAACAACATACTCCCAACGTACAATATATGAAATTGTTTTCAAATTAATTATTCTTTACTTCTGTATTCATCGGTTCGATTTATTCACGGCTTTACACGGTGTCCGGTGAGCTACATACATTATAAAATGTCCGGTGAGCTACATACATAAAATTTTTTTTTTTTTTTGGAAAATAATTTTGATTTTTTTTTTTCTAATAATTTTTTTTTAATGAAGGATAATTTGCTTTACAGGGTGTCCGGTATTTCAAACTATAAAGTACATTATTTTTTTTTTAAATTCAATAATTATTTAATTATTTTTTCTCAAATTTAAAATTAAAAAACAAAACAAAATGGCGATTACTAATATTAACGGTGCAACTAAGGAGGAGATGATACAGATGTTATCTGAATTAAATATCACTCCAGAGCCTACGTTATCAGCTATGCGGGAACAGGCTCGTATATATAATAAAAGTTTAAAACAATCAAGTAGTGATTCTCCACAACAAAATGAAGGCAATAGTGATAATGCGAGTCAGACTACAAACATAGTCAATAATTATTATCAATCGATAAATACAAATACGTCCGTACATTCTTGGGGTATTAAATTTTCTGGTTCTTCTGATGTTAGGGATTTTATACAACGTGTGGAGGAATTATCTAGATGCCGTCATATAGAACTGTCATCGGTTGTGACGTCCTTTGCAGATCTTTTGGAGGGGAAAGCTCTCTCTTGGTATAGGACTATTTATAAAGATTCATTATCTTGGCCTGAGTTGAGAAATCTCCTCATTGCACGTTTTGACCGTTGTATTAATCAAACAGAGGCCCTAAAAGCTTTATTCGCGATGAAACAGAAATTTAACCAAAGTGTTGTGGATTACGTTGATGAAATTAAATTAGCTAATCTCAGATTAGACGTTCAACTTACGGAGGAACAGTTGGTAGACCTAGTTTCTGATAGTCTGTTACCTAAATACGCATTGGCCATCGCATATTTTGCAGAAAAGGAATTATCTTCTTTGGTAAATGTGTGTAGGAGATTTGAAAAGCACTCCGTAGATAAACCCTTACCGCATTTTACTTCTCCTCAAGCAACATCCTCTTCTCCTACACATTCTTCTTCTTCGAATAGTAGAAAAACTTTAAATTGTTTTTATTGTAAGGCGCAAGGTCATACAAAACCTTTTTGTAGAAAATGGAAGTTTGATTCTCAGAAGAATTCTGACAAACGCCGAGATGACCCCGCTCGCACAAATCCAAAAAACTAGAGTGTGATCCTCTGCGTCCTGCTAGCAAGGATGCCGGGAGATCATCACCCGTAGTTGATAGCTCCAGTAACCGGTTCTTCAGGCGTGACATGGACGCATGCATGCCGATGGCTAGTTCTGGACAAGACATCAGACCCCATGCGAATATTTCTATTCAAAATCTTGTCTTTTCGGGTCTCTTGGACAGTGGTGCGACGGTCAGTTGTTTTGGCGGTTCTCTTTATAACTTCTTTATTAGTCTAGGCTTTAGTTTAGATAAATTAGAATCTTACGTTACCACCGCTGATGGGGTACGTCAGGATGTAATTGGTACTATGCGAGTACTAGTTACTTATAATAATATTAAGAAATATATTACCTTTTTTATTATTCCGTCTCTTTCACCTGTGATTGTTTTGGGAGTCGACTTTTGGAAGCAATTTGACATCGCTCCTCAATTGTTTCCAGAGGCCAACAGTGGACGTGATGTTGAGAATACTATAGGTGAAATTCGCAAGATCACGTCAGCTTCCTTACTGTCCCCCCAAGACAATCGTAGGCTTAATAAGGTAATAGATAAATTTAAGTCAATTTCTTTTGAAAAATGTGGATTGGGTCGTACTCATTTAGTTCAGCACAAAATTAATACGACGGGAGATCCCATTAAGCAACGATATTACCCGTTGTCTCAAACACGTCAAAAACAACTTGAAGCTCAACTTAAAGAAATGCTTGACTTAGGTGTTGTTCGACGTTCGCGTTCGGCTTGGTCGAACCCGGTTTTGATTGTGCCTAAAAAGGATGGTTCTGCAAGGTTCTGCTTAGACTCCAGGAAGCTTAACAGCGTCACGACAAGAGATTCCTACCCCTTGCCGTATATTTCGCGTATTTTAGACAAGCTACGTGGTGCACGCTTCATATCTTCTATTGACTTATCGAAAAGTTTCTGGCAAATCCCTTTACATAAGGATTCTTGCTGCAAAACGGCTTTTGTAGTACCTGGACATGGCTTGTTTGAATTCGTTAGGATGCCGTTTGGGTTAAAAAACGCTCCTAGTGAACTTCAGCGTCTGGTTGATGCACTTTTTGGTCCAGAGTTCGACGAAAACGTTTTTTGCTATTTGGATGACCTAATTATAATTTCAGAAGATATCGATTCACATTTAGAGCAATTAAATAGGGTTTTCTTGCGTCTGAAAGAAGCAGGCTTAACTGTCAATTTGAAAAAGTGCGAGTTTTGCAAGGATGAATTGAAGTATCTCGGTTACGTTGTGGATGCAAAAGGACTTCGCACAGACCCAGTTAAGTTGGAATGCATTCGTACTTACCCCATTCCAAAGAATTCTAAACAGGTAAAAGCTTTCATTGGCCTGTGCGGGTATTATAGGCGTTTTATAAAGGATTTTTCAACCATTGCTGCTCCCTTAACAAAACTCACTGGTTCAAGGAAGGGAATTAGTAATTTTTCTTGGTCTCCTGAAGCGGAGTTGTCTTTTAAGAAATTAAAGAAGGCGTTGACTTCTGCCCCTGTTATTAATTGTCCGGATTTTTCGCTTCCTTTCACGATTCACTGTGACGCGAGCAACGTTGGGATCGGAGGTGTACTTACACAAATTTTTGAAGGAGAGGAGCACCCTGTATCTTATTTCTCTAGGTGTCTTAATGTGCATGAACGAAACTACGGCGTGACGGAGCGCGAACTCCTAGCGGTGTTAGATTCAGTCAACCATTTTAGGCCCTACATAGAAGGTGCTCACTTCACTGTGGTAACGGACCATTCTAGTCTACAATGGTTAGTCTCATTATCTAATCCAACAGGTCGGCTTGCTCGCTGGTCTACTCGGCTGTCACAGTACTCTTTTGATGTTATACATAGGAAAGGTAAATTAAATACGGTTCCGGACGTTCTTTCACGTAAAGACGTTTCTTTAATTTCGGCCATTGATTCCGTTCCCACGAGTACAGATACTTGGTATAATACCTTATTTTCTAATTGTAAATCAAATCCACAACGTTTTAATAATTTTCAAATTAAGGAAAATAAATTATTCCGTCACACTAAATCTCGTTTCGCTCTGCAGGAGTGGAAGCTTGTTGTTCCTTTTGAGGACCGTAACGCTGTTCTATCTAAAGAACATGAGTCGGTTATCTCTTGTCATCCAGGAGTTTTTAGAACATATAAGAAGGTTCAACTTCATTATTTTTGGCCAGGGATGTATAATGACGTCAAAAATTTTGTCAATAGATGTAAAACGTGTAAGGCACATAAAATTAACACTGCTGCGCCGGCAGGCATTTCTACGAACCCGAAAATAGTCACAAGACCTATGCAAATGCTGTCTATTGACCTTGTCGGTCCTCTTCCGCGTAGCTATGCAGGATTTATGTATATTCTAACAGTCGTTGATGTATTTTCTAAATATACCTGGATTTTTCCGCTTAGAAATGCAACTACTAAAAGCATTGTTAAAAACATTGAACAATACATATTCCTTGTACACGGGGTACCGCAAACGTGCGTCTGCGACAACGGAAAACAATTTATTTCAAAAGACTTTAAACAATTGTTAGCAGAGTATAACGTACCTCCGCCTTTTTATAATGCTTTTTATACTCCCCAAAATAACGTGGTCGAACGCTATAACCAAACCATTGGAACTGCTTTGTCTATTTTAACCGAATCTGACCAGCGTAATTGGTCCAGATTTCTGCCTCAAATTCAATCAGCTCTCAATAACACGGTTAATTTTGCAACCGGCTTCACCCCCTTCTTCCTCATGCATGGTAGGGAACAAATTATTGACGGAAACTTTCATAAAAATAACTTATCTTCTGGTGTCGTAGACACTACGTTGCAGCAATCTAGGGACGAATTTGCTAAGAAGTTGGAAGACTTAGTTCCAATTTATGAACAAGTTTCAAATGCTTTGTTACAAGCTTTTAAGAAAAATGCCCAACACTACAATTTACGCCGTAAGACGGTTAATTATGAAGTAGGCGATGTCGTTTGGAGGAAGAATTTCGTTCAATCCAGTGGACCGAATTATTTCTCTCACAAATTGGCCCCTAGATTCGTTCGCAATGTTATTAAAGGTAAAGTCTCTAATTTGGTCTATACTCTAGCTGATATGAACGGTAAAATTGTAGGAAATTTTCATGTAAAGGATATTGTTCGCATGGATTAAATATTTCTTACTCTTTATATATAGATGAAACCAACGTGATTGCATGCGGGACTACCAACCCTGCATGCTGTTCCATTTGTTTCGTCAGTGGTTTTTCTGGTCACTTGCTTTTGAGGTTTGGTACCCTCAAGAGGTTTTGTCTAGAATTTTCACGAAATTTCCTCAATCTTGCTTCCTCAATTTAATTTTTTTTCTTTAAATTCTTCGGAATTTTTTCTATAGGAGACGTCGTTTACAATGAATGTCGTTTCCTCTGATCCGTGTGATCAGTGGCGCCCAATATTTTGTCTAAGTCATATTGTGTAATTGACTTAGTCTTTGACGAGAATTTTTTTATTTTAACTCTAAATAATTTTTTTGTATGAAATGAGTCGTTTCGCCTTCCTTATAGGCTACAATTATACTTACACACTGATGCGTTCGTAAAACAATAGGTTATGTTGTACTGTTTTAGCGTTTAAGTCTGAATCCTTCTTCTCAAGTTCGTTGGAATTTTCTCCCGAATAATGACTTTCCAAGCACTTGGAAAGAATGATTCAAAACTTCTGTTTATGAGAGATTTGAGCGACTTTCTTATGTACAGATTGTTAAAATTTCAACAATTAGTGATTAAGTAAAGTTTTTCTTAAATATACCATAGCTATGTTAAATAGATTAAGTCTGGTATAACTTTCCTTAAAGTCAGTTAGTTAAGTTTGTTAAGAATATTTGTTAAGAAATTTTTTTTTCTTGTCACAAACAAAGGTGGTACTGCTCTGGCATACCTACCCATTAAAGTAACTCATATTTGAAGTTTATCACCTTACCTCTAATACAGGAAAGTGTATTTTGTCTTTTAGTTTTAAGTTAACATTAAGCATTTACATATATAGGTCTCTCACTGCTTAAACCAGTGTTGTACTGTTAATTTTGTCTACTAGTGTCGTTCATTGGATATTGTTCGATCACACCTTATCTAGTGTCGATTATCTAATAAGTATATTCGATCACCAAAATATCATTGTTTGTTCAAGAAATTTATGACTTTTCACTTACTTGATGTATTAAGTGTTATTTTTTGAAGAAATGCCACCTGAGTTTATCTTCAGTCTTTTCTTGCACAAGCAACGTCCTCTGAGGATGGTTTATAATAGTTACATCTTGTATTTTTGTATAAAATCAAGAGTACTTTTTGAGGTTCACTTTTTTAATAGCTAGGTGTTTTGTTTAATTGTAATCCCTAAGCTCTAAGCCTAACATTCTAGATCCTGTTTTGCTTCTGTGTTCCTAATGAATTTTTTCATAATTTTGATGGATAGGTAATTGAAATATGTAAACCCTAATCTAACCTCTTTTATAGATAGGTAGTGCCTCGGTATTGTAAATCCTGATCTAAACTGTTTGACAGATAGGTATGTCTTTACATATAAACCCTACTCTGACCACTTTGTAATTGACAGTTTTTTATAAAACTTGTTATACGATAGACAAGTAATAATTGTATTATACTTGATCTGACCTCCTAAACATCAATTTCAAATTGAACGAGTTGATTCTGTATATTTGTTTATACCTTGGATTAGTTTTAGTTGATAATTTAAGACGCATTGAGTATAATTTGTATGACGTTACTTTTTCCATATATCATTTTGGTTTAGAATATAAGGATAGAGAAAGAGAGAGTTAATTATATGTTAATAATAACTAAGTGTTGCTTTTTTCTATAAAGGAAAGTGGGAGCTTAAGTTCTCCATACTCACTAGTGTTTTCTTGAGAGATTGTATCTCGTCATGTGAGTATCGTGTTGGTAATCTTACAAGCGAGCTTGTAAAAGTGGAGGTATTACCTCATTTTCAAGGTTTTCTTTTGTATGCCATTCTGTGAATGGGTGTTTGTTTTTTAATTTGCTACTTTGGTATATCTTATGTTATTGTTTTTCTGATACTGTGATGTATTATTTTTTCTTTTAACAGTTGTGGAAAGAGAGAGTCTTGTTGGGCGGTGTCCTAATAATTTTACTTCACTTCGCGGCGTAAAATTTTCGGGGGTTGCGGGGAAATGTAACATATCTATTTCATGAGCAGGTACTGCTCAAAATAGGTACCGTTTATTGTCTATGCTTTATTTATTTTTCTTTTTTTTAAACTTTGTTGGTTGGCGAAACTGCAACGGGACCGGAAACGTCATTCGAGGAAAGATGGCGGCGGACGTCACGTAATTTTTTGAGGCGAGAGGAGATTTTTGGAGGAGAAGTTTGGTTGTAAAAAGATTCTAGTGCAATGTAGCCTAGAAAGTTATTTATTTTTCGTTCTGTGAGTGTGGGACGACTTAAATGGCATAGAAGCCTTATTTTTTTGTTGAATTCCTCGCCGGATGCCGGGAGATTGCTGTATCCGCATGCGGAAGAAAATTTAAACGGTAATCAACGGGGATGTATTGATTACTTGGCTGTTCCTTGGCCGGTGGGATTTTTACACGCCGCTTGATGGGTGTAGATCCGCCGTGGGCCTGTTTGTTGGGTGGAATCCCTTTAAATGAAGCAGCTTTGCGACTCTTGAAGAGTGCGCCGACGTTACTGTTCCTTGGCCGGTGGGATTTTTACACGCCGCTTGATGGGTGTAGATCAGCTGTGGATTTCCTTGAAACTGGTGGCCCCATGACGTGCTGGACGGTGTCTAGGGGTTGGCTGTCGTCGTTTGCAGGAGTGTCACGACTATCACGGCGACGGGACGTGTGCGGAATTAATAATTAAACGTAATTAGCTGACTCTCTCTTTCTACCACAGTTAATAGTTGCTCAAGGTATTTATGTATTGTTTACTTTTCCTTGGTTCAATTTTCTCTTGCAAAATGCAATAAACTTAACATTAATTTTCACTAGTAAAACCAGCGTTTTTTATATGCATGACCTCAAAATCCTTTTCTCCACTATCCTGCGAAGGAGATCTTCTTGCTCTGGGAAGACAGCGGTCGGATGACAAAAGGTATAGGTACTACCTACACTAAATGCTATTACCTTAAATAATTAATTCACATTACATTTGAATGCACTTTACACTATTTAAAATAAATATATTATTTTATTATATTCAAAGTATTCGATTTAGGTTAGTAGCATAAGAGAGTACTTCGATTAAAATAATTAATTTAAAGAGTTTATTCGAAAATTAATTTTGATTTAATAATCGATAGTTTGTGATATTTTTGGCAGCTTCGTAAGAGTTTTTGTAATGATTAAAAAAACCTTCGCGAGGGTGGAAAGAAGGTAAAGTGAAAGTTTCAAATATTTCAAACATAGAAGCAAACGTGTATTGATTTTTATATAACAGAATTAGTAACAAAATATTTTTAACTAGCTGGTTCCCGACATGCGTTGCTATGCCAATTAATAAAGAAATTGTTTCTCCCCGCGTGTCCTTTCCCATTCGTCCCGTTCCCCTTCCTCTTCCGCGTCACCTTCCCCTCTCGCGTTCCCACTCGATTCCTACACCTTCCCTCTCTCCCCTCCAATCCCCCCCTTCCCCTGTCCCACGAACCCCCCTCCCAAGTTCCCTCCCCACTCCCAGTTTCCCCTCCCCTCTCCGGATTTCCCCCCCTCCCGTGAACCCCCTACATGAGTTCCCCTCCCCCTCCCGCATTCCATACATTCAGTTTTCAAACAGCTCGTGTGCCACCTACTGCAATTTTTTTTATACAAATTTCATAATGCCAGAGCTCACCAGTAGTTTTATACAAACATTGTCCTGACAATAACGAACACAAAAATAAAAGAATTATCCAATTTGGTGCAGTAGTTCGGAAGTTATGCGCGTACATACATTTCGGCGATTCATTTTTATTTATATAGATAGAAGATAGAAGATAGAAGATAGAAGATAGAAGATAGAAGATAGAAGATAGAAGATAGAAGATAGAAGATAGAAGATAGAAGATAGAAGATAGAAGATAGAAGATAGAAGATAGAAGATAGAAGATAGAAGATAGAAGATAGAAGATAGAAGATAGAAGATAGAAGATAGAAGATAGAAGATAGAAGATAGAAGATAGAAGATAGAAGATAGAAGATAGAAGATAGAAGATAGAAGATAGAAGATAGAAGATAGAAGATAGAAGATAGAAGATAGAAGATAGAAGATAGAAGATAGAAGATAGAAGATAGAAGATAGAAGATAGAAGATAGAAGATAGAAGATAGAAGATAGAAGATAGAAGATAGAAGATAGAAGATAGAAGATAGAAGATAGAAGATAGAAGATAGAAGAAGAAGAAGATAGAAGATAGAAGATAGAAGAAGAAGATAGAAGATAGAAGAAGATAGATACATGTATGAAAACGCATGACGAGGTTATTAAATTATTAAAAAATTATTAGGGAGTCCAAATAATTACTAACCAATGTACGAATAGATACCAATTATTTTGACATATTACCTGTACATAAGGCGAATGTTTGTTTTTTCTACCACTGTTCGTGATGTCAAATATATTTTTTTGTATGGTTTGTACCATGATTGAAGTCCAATCCGAAATTTTTAAATCAAGCATCTTTGGAGGTAATTCAACCATGGAGGTCATTCACGCACAATATATGTTAATATGTATTATACCATAATTTCAAGTCCTAGAAACAGCATGGCTCGTGAGTCATTCGTTATTACGAGTATATACCTATTATGATTGTTTGTGTAACCTCTATAGGTTCAGAGATTGGCTTATTCTTTTTTCATATATTTAATTTTATTTTAGTAATGTGTACGTATTATATACATAAAAAAATATGTATTTATATATGTAGGTGAAAATACAAAGCTTTATATCAGATGACGTTGCAAGCTGAAGATACTTGCGTTGCCTTGATTCAGAAAATCCAGAAAAAAAACTTTCATTTTATGTTCAAAAAGTTTTTACTGCTGTAAGGAACAATATGATTTTTTGTTTTATATATCAAATGATATCAGATAAAATCTAGGTTTGATAATTTTAATCTAAGCGGATATAACCAACACCTCTGCCGTAGTGGTTTGCTTCGTTTAGTGACTTAGCAAGAGTGCCCGGCTGGGGTGAGAATTTTCTTGATCTTGGCGGCAGATGCGTCTGCCCACCACCACCGTATGGCGGGTTAGATTTGCAGAGATTGGTTGATGACGACCTTTTAACCTCTCCAGCAGGACTCTCTCGACCCATCGACTTGCAACGCAGTGGGAGGGATGAATTCAAACATCCGTGAATCCTGGACACACTATCCCCTAGATTCCTACCCACCCTGACACATTTTTCCTTTCCAGGTCTTCCTCTCGTTCCTTTCCTAAAAAAAACCCTCCACACAGCATCCTCAAAGATGACAAAAATAAATCACGAGCAAAATTATTTTCCTCAGGGCCTCCCGTGTGAAGTTAATGCTAAAAAAACTATATTTTGTTTTTATTCGTATTTTGCGGTTAAGAAACTATCAATTTCTACAAACCATCGAAAGTTAGTTTTTGTTAATCATCGCCAATCATAACACCTTTTTTCAAGCATAAATTTTCATTCATAAAATTGGCAAATGATTAAACGAAGGCGATAAGGCTTTATTTTGTACATAACCTTGTGCTATTTATTAGTCATAGTCGAGTTTATTGAATTTCGCTCAAGCCAAAAAGATAATTTTCTCTAATAATGACGATCATCGATTCTTAGAAACTTCTTAGACTTAAGACGACTGATTCACCAAAATTTTAAAAGAGTTTTTTGTCTTTAAAACTGTATTATAAATATTTTTCGAATGTGTGTGTTTTTATTGGCATGAATGTTGTTGCAAGAGTAGGTAGTAAGGTGGCGAGAGAGCCAATGAGAAGCAATTTTTGGTAATTATTAGAGATCGATTAATTATTTTTAATTAAGCTACCCACTTTTCAAGCATATTTTTGTATTAAAAACCAAGTAAGGCAAAGGTACGCATGCACATATGAAGCCATGTGAGAGTGGTGGTCGAAACCATGGTCCTTGGTTCTGAACAAAGAGGTCGTGGATTCAAATCTTGGATTGGGCAAAACTGTTATATATTTTTGAATGTAGCTATAACTTTGTGTTTATCCATTATAGAAAA
The DNA here is from genome assembly GCA_917880885.1 of Limnephilus marmoratus. NCBI lineage: Eukaryota > Metazoa > Arthropoda > Insecta > Trichoptera > Limnephilidae > Limnephilus > Limnephilus marmoratus. The sequence goes on from OU862916.1 coordinate 29,209,322, forward strand.
ATGAAACAATTCAACTTTGTATAAACTACTTATATAATGCGTCAATCCGACCGGTTTCGGAACAGACGTTCCTTCTTCAGGGAAAGCTTATACTAATTTGACAGTTTCGAACAATGTTTTATTATGATAGGGGTGGAGCTGTTGTTAGTTTTTTTTTTTTACATGAGCACCACACAGGAGGCCTTGAGGAAAATAATTTCGCTCAGGGCCTATGTCATCTTTGGGGATGCTGTGTGGAGGGTTTTTTTAAGGAAAGGAAGGAAAGGAGAGATCTGGGAAGGAAAAGGGTTTAATGGGTGGGTAGGAATCTGGGGTTCAGCGTATCATGATCATCCGCCTCCAAGACCTAGACAAACCTCACACCATGCACACGGGCACCCCTGCTAAATCACCAAACGTAGCGAACCACATGGGGTGACCTATGGCAGAGGTGTTGGTTCTCCAATAAAGGTTCCCGGGGCGGCGGTACCCATTCTCGCCTCCCAAATTGTAATTGTTATTAATGTAGATTAGGTGGGTAGGTATTAATGTAGAGTGGGTGGGTAGGGGAACAAATATTATAAATTGTATTAAATTGTCTTATAGCCCAATCATGGATTTGTTCCCCTACCCACCCACTCTACATTAATACCTACCCACCCAATCTACATTAATAACTAGCAACAGCTCCACCCCTACCATAATAAAACATTGTTCGAAACTGTCAAATTAGTATAAGCTTTCCCTGAAGAAGGAACGTTTGTTCAGAAATCGGTCGGATTTACGCATTATATAAGTGGTTTATACAAATTTGAATTGTTTCTTTTTTTTAAACTATTATATTTTATAATTTGGTAGAAAGCAGTCACTTTGTAGTTTGACATATTTTTTTTTTTTAAATAGCTCCACACAGGAGGCCCTAAAAAATAGGCCTTATGTATCTTCGGGGATGCTGTGAGGAGGGTATTTTTAGGAAAGAAAGGAGAGGATGTTCTGGGAAGGAAAAAAGTATGAGGAGTTGGTAATTCTGGGGTCACTGTGTCCGGGAATGACGGACGAATGATTCCATTCCTCCCACTGTGGCGTAAGGTGATGTACCGAGTGAGCCCTGCTCAAGGAGTCAAAATATCTCCTTCAATCAGTCTCTCCCGATCTGGCCTGTCACGCAGTTGGTGGGTAGACGCATCTACCGCCAAGACCCAGACAAAGGAATAATTTATTTATTATATTTTAAGTAAGTTAGCACTTCGCTCCACGTTACAAGATGTTACTCTCAGCATAACCCCGATGAGGGGTAACAAATTTACGATTGTATGTTCATCTTTGACACGTTCACAGTTATTGTGTTGAGAAAAGCAATACTTTATTTATTTATTGTTTTGGAATATTTACAGATTATTAATAATAATATAATAATTATAAATCTTTATTAAACAAATGAAATTTGAAAGATTAAAACTAAAAAGTACATATTCAGTGTTAATGTTTACAGTGGTTTAAAATTACATAAGTGTAAAAGGATATCAACAGAAAAAAATATATAAATATGAACAGTAGATAAACGAAGAATAGAAAATAGTTATAAATTTAAGTTTTTCGGCAATCTGCCTCACTAAGCTAGCCTGTGTTGAGGCAGTAATTTTTAAATCAATTTATAATATTTATAAACATACCTACACTTTTATTAAAAGTAATCACGTAATAGATTGGTTACATTAATAATAACTTTAAATAAAAGCAACCAATACATTGCTTGTATATTTTCATTGTATAATACCAAATCATTAAAAATTTCGAATTTGGGTGAGTGCACCGGTAAAGACCCTATCATTATTTTTTATCCAAATTTTTATGTTATTTTTATTTTTATTCTATCTGGAAGAATGTTGTAAAGTCTTGTTGCAAGGTATCTGAAATTTCGTTGACCAAAAGTAGTATGCGTTTTGGGGATTTGTAGTAAGTCTTTGTCATTGTTTCGAGTGCAGCGAGTATTTAATCTTTTTTCATAGTATTTATGTATGTTTGTGTATAGATGAGTTAGGATTGTTTTTGCATATACCTGCCGAACGTCAAACACATTCATAATATTGAAGATTAAGTTCGAGTCTGTAATTAGAGGTAGTCTAAGAATCAATTTTATAATAGTTTTCTGGGCCTTTATGATTGGGTCTAGTGCTGATGCAGAACCGCCTCCACATGCAATGATACCATACTCAATAATAGATTGACAGACTGCAAAATAAATCATTTTCAAGTGTTGTAAGTCGAGAAAGTTTCTTATCGTTCTGAAAAAGTGCATGGTTTTTCTTATTTTGTTTGCAATTATTTGAGTGTGAATATTCCATTTGAGATATGGATCAATGGTGAGGCCGAGATACTTCATCTGTGTAGTGCGCTCAATGTAGGGACACTGACAAGATTCATTGGAATTAAAACATTTGTGTATTCTAATAGAGACATTGTCATGATGCTGACCTGTTATATTTATGCTTGATGTGACATATTTAGTTTTCTCGGTGTTCAAGGCGAGCGTATTTGTATCTAACCATTAAGATATAAGTAACCTCTATTATAAGATTAACATTGTAGTGGGTGTTAATAATCCACTTAAAATTTTTCACGGAATGCACAGTCTAATATTAGCTTTTCTGTATGTAGACAATTTAACAATTATTAGAAATCACAAGATCTAAACAAAAATATAAATAGAGAGAAGAAAAAATAAAGATTAAAACATGATGAAAAAAGAGAATAATAAATAGAGTAAATAACATTCACATTTAAATCGGGTGGCGGAATTATTGTATACGTGAAGGATCATCTTACATTCGAAAAAATAAATATAGTAACAAGAAATTTTGAATGCGTTTACGGTACTATTTCTATTTACAAACATAAACGTATACATCTATTGGCAATGTATAGACCTCCAAACACAAATAAAAAATTATTTCTCCATGAACTGGAAACTATATTGGGTAATATTGACATTAAAGAATCCATTTTATTACTTGGCGATTCGAACGTTAACATTTTAAGTGAACTCGAACCGATTGTAATCCAATACGAAAACCTAATGGCCAACTTCGGATTGGTCAAAACTATTAACGATGTGACACGAGAAGCAGTATTGTCAAACCATATAACGGCTACTTGTCTAGACCATATCTATATAAGAGAGAGGGAGACCATAGAAATCAGTTCGTGCGTATGTGAAACAATAATAGCTGACCACTACCTAATTGCAACGACGATTTATTTCTCTACCTACGACAAACTCACTTCAAACAAATCGCACGCTGAGTACTATACTGCACTCTCTGAAAAAAAAGTTAATCTATTTATCTCAATCACTGATTGGAATGAAATGCTAAAATTATCTGAACCAAATGTATTGTACGAAGAAATGAAATCGAAATTTAAAAATATTTATGAACTAAGTAACATCACAAAAATTAATAAAAAATATCGCAATTATCAAAAAACTTGGATGAATGATCGCCTCATTGAAAATATACAAACACGAGATACTCTTTGGAGGAAATGGAAAAACTCACCTAACAACAAAACATATGAAATGGATTTCAAAAAATACAGAAATAAATTAAATAAACAAATAATAAACACAAAAAAATTATACTATAACTATAAATTTAATCACTGTTTTAAAGACATTAAAAAAACTTGGAATGAAATTAATAAAACTTTAGGAAGGAAAGATAAATCCGGTTGTGATGAAGTCATATCAAAATATTTCTTAAAATCCAAATCGAAAGATGCAGTGGCAGAAAATTTTGCAGACTTCTTTGATGAGGGGGTAAATAAGTTATTACATGTATGTGATGTCCGAGCGTCAGAATACACGCCGGAATATTTAAATCACACAATGTATCTACCACGAGCAAATAAAAAGCAAATCGAATTAATTATCGGAGGTATGAAAAATTCCAAGACACCAGGCATAGATTTAATTCGTATGTATGATTTGAAAAAACATGTTAAATTACTTAGTCCTATAATCGCACACTTAATTAACAGAATAATTGATACGGGCCATATTCCCGATGAACTAAAATATAGCATTGTAAGGCCTATCTTTAAAAATGGAAATCACTCTTTAATAAACAATTACAGGCCGATTTCCTTACTTCCTGCATTAGAAAAAATCTTAGAAAAATATATATCAATAAATTTAGATAAATACTTAAATAATCTGAGTATCATTGATGAATGCCAGTATGGCTTTCAAAAAAATAAAAGTTGCGATAAATTGCTCGAAAAATTTTCTAATCATATAAATTCACAACTAAACTGTAAACAACATGTATTGGTTCTATTTATTGATTTCTCAAAAGCTTTCGACACACTTAGCCATATACAAATAATTAAAGTACTTGAATCTATAGGTATCCGAGGTAAACTCCTCTTATTCTTTAAAAACTATTTGTCAAATAGAAAAATGAGTGTGAAGATTCTAAATATAATTAGTAAATCAAGATACATCAAATCGGGAGTACCGCAAGGGTCAATTCTAGGTCCAAAATTATATATTATATATGTAATTGCTATGTGTAAGATTTTCAAAAAAGCTCGTCGATTCATTTTTGCTGATGATACTGCTCTTGTTGTATCAAATGAAAATCCTGAAATAGCTATACAAGAATTACAAAGAGATTTTAACGAGCTTCTCAAATGGGCTCATGATGTAGGATTAATTATTAATGTTAAAAAAACCAAATGCATGTACATAAAATCACCAAGTTTGAAAATGTGGAATGTTCCTAAAATAACCGCTCATAGCTTTGACTGTATACATAGAGGAATTGTTAATGTTTGTGACTGTGAAAAAATCGATTTTACAAATGAATATACTTATCTGGGAATAATTGTTGATAACAATTTTAAGTGGGATAAACAAGTGGCTAAAATTTGTAACCAGCTCAGATCCTTAGCTAGTATTTTTTACAAATTAAAATTTATTTTGCCTCATTGTACTCTTAAACTCATATATTTTTCTATGGTCGAATCTATCCTTAGATATGGTATTCGAACTTGGGGACATGCAAGCACTACTTACATTAAATATATTGAAAATTTACAAACTGCCATAATTAAAAAAATTGTCACAACAAATATTTACAAACAGAGACATAACTTAAAATTACTGTATGGCTCAGAGAGCCTACTTACAATAAAAGGTCTTCACTGGTTCACTACTATTATGGACAATATGGGGGAAAGCCCTTACAAACACCTACTTGTACACAAACATACCACAAGATTCAGAGAAGGAAAGGGCCTAAAAACTCCTCGAATATTAAATAAATATGGAAGCCGTACTCTTGAATATATAATACCAGTGATTTTCAATAAAATTAATAAAAACATAAAATTTGAAAAAAATGAGAGACTATGTCCTAAAATGATAAAACTATGGTTAATGAACGAAAACTCCATGTATCTTTGAATATCTTAATATAGCTGCCTACATATCTTGTTATTAGGCAGGTATATTGAAATATCTTATATATTTATAGCTGTAAGTTAAACTATCTAATATTACTATGTGATCTATTCCAATGTTTCCTTAAAAATATAAATGTATTTACAAATATTTTCTTAGATATTATATTAAGAATGTTTAAATTGTTAGAACCTGCAGACAAGCTGCCATATGACAGCTTTGTGGGTCTACTCAAATTTTTGTACAAAATGTATTCTGAAATTTAATAAATAAAAAAAAAAAAAAAAAAAAAAAGTTAAAATACAATTACTTCTTCTAATAGTGCAAAATTATTAACATTTTAAATTCAAATTAATAAATAACGTTGTATTAACCACTTAATTATTTACAAAAACCGACATGTTTCGTCAGCGAAGCTGACTTCCTCAGGGTTTTGACAGAACTAATTTTAAAAATAGACATACATAGGTAATAGAGAAAAATAATAGACATAAACAATAATAAAATTTGAAAGAAAATAATGTATACGGAACGAGGGGCAATATAGAACAATTAAAAATTTAAAAGGGGAATAGATTTAATAATGGGTCATTTAAAAACAATTTTTGATTATTAATAATATTTAAATTTGCATTAACACTCTTTCTAATCTCTAAAATTTCTAATTTATCCAACTGAAAGCCATTGACATTACAATGCATTAATTCTATTCCACTGTTAAAATTAAAGATATGACTAGTTTCTATTAAATGGTTGGCAAACTCCGAGAAACTATTATTATTTAAAGCTTTCATATGCTCTTTAATCCTTATTTCAAAGTTTCTCGAAGTTTTACCTATATAAAAGAAATCACAATCATTACATTTCAATTTATAAATTCCAGATTTTTTCATTTTTGAATCTCTATCTTTATTATTTACTATGTAATTTTTAAGTCTATTGTTTGCATAAAATACAGGAATAATTTCATTAGGTACATTCTTTTTTATTGAATTAGAAATTTTATATACAATTAAAATACAATTATTGTCCATGACTCAATTATTGTAAATTAAAATATTTATTATGAAAAACATGCTACCACGAGGTACGAAGAATTGTTTGTTGTTATAAGTTATAACCATTGAAAATATTTATGGAGATGCGGCGATCCAGATTCAGAATATATCACGTAACTTTTCCACCAAGCCAAAACAAGAGGAATAATCCAAACGCAGTTTGAAATGGTTATGGTAATGTTTATTGACTAGATCTAAATAGCCAGATACTTTTTTAACCATTGTATCCCTCCTTTTGTCTCTCACTTAACTAACAGCCTCAAAACTTTAAAAAAATCGGGACAATACCATACGAAAAATACATTTGACCATTCACTACTACAGGAGTACAGCCGATCGATAAAACCCTACATCAATATAATCTTGACTAAATACGTCATATATAGTCAGGAATCAATATTTGCGAGCATGACAATAATTGACGCGAGATGCGACGGTTGATAAATTTTAGTGCTGTCTCCTGAGTGTCAGTTAAGCTGTCTATGTACAAATAAATTTGAATAATGTAATTCGTTATGTAAAATAACTGGCTTACTAATGAATGGAGGAAGCTCTTAAAATTAAAAGAAACCGTACACGCGATTCATAAACTTAATTAATTCATCTAAGATGCGGTCAATTTATTCCGTTCGATCTTGGAGAAACAAAATGGTTCAAATAACTAAATACCTCAATAACTAATTAACTCCCGTTTAATCTCAAAAAGTAATGCCAATGTACCTTAAATTAGTATTTCAATTCGAAATGGTCTATTTATTAGTATTTTTATTTTTATGTTTTTTTATACATTCCCTGTCATTATCAATCCTGCGGCCGTGCTTGGGAAAACGGTATAAAATCGCTACAATGGTATAAAAAGTTACACCTATCGATCCGATATTGTAAAGTCATCGATTTCACTTTGCTATAGAGCTCCAGACAGACGGGAGACATTTGCGATTTGCGGAATCATAACAGAAGATTGTGTGCATAATTATGTATGTCATTAAAAATGCCAAAATTAAACAATGTACACACGTATTTATTAACCGTTTGAAGTGGTGTTTTTATTACGTGACGAATATCCCGAGCGCCTCGACTTGCAATAATTCATCTCCACGGGACACCGCCAGTCACCGGGCACCGCTCTCCAATCTCCTCTCTCTAGTCATTCCTGGTAAATGGCTTCCAATCAATAAAAAGTTTCAGTTTGAGTTATGACTCCCTTGCTTCTGGGTTACAAGTATTTCATCATGCACCAAGGATCTTCACATGTAATTTTTTAATATGTTATAAAATATTTTATTCCAGTTAACATCATAATTTTCTTTTATACGGTTCGATAATACATATATTTGCAAAGTCGAGCATCGTTACTGTAAGGTTCTGCCTCTTAAAGCTCCGTTGGAACGTTTGTGAGAAAGAATTAAACGGAGATTTTCAGCGGTACGAGCTTTACAAATATCTGAAAAAAAAACAAGAATTAAAGCGTCTTTGACAATTAAATGAACATTTCATGTTTTAAAACTCTATGATTTTATCAAGATGTTTTCGAAGTTGTAGATAAAAAGAACTGTGTAGATTTCAGGATACTAGATCTCACTGTTCGAGAGCGTAATTGGGACAGAAAACATCACCAAAGGATCACTAAATATTGGCCAAGCCAAAAGCAAACACTTGATCGGACGCATAGGTAAATAACTATATACGTGTATAATATGCCTGCAACATGCCAGAAGAATTTATTTTTGAGCAATCCATGAATGAAATACCTAAGGAAAATTTTAATTTGAAAATTAATTATGCAACATTCAATAACAGTAAAAACTTGTTGCATTTTTTTGCATTGACCGGTTTGATCTTGGCTTGTGTGATACGTTAGGGTTATTGCGAAATATTTCTTCGAATTAATAGCTCACCCAATATTGGCGAATCGATTATTAAATCAGGTATTTCAGCAAAACAAAAACAAACAGCGACCGGATGAGGAGAGAATATGTAGTCGAAAATAATAACTCAAGTCGCAAGGGCGCTACCATTGATCTATCGGCAGCCCTTTCTTCGAAACAACTCGCTTAAAGTTCGAATAACCTAAAGTGATACATGTAGTATGGTCCTGCCATTGAAAGCTTTGCTATTACTTCTCTTTTTATTATATGTGACGTTCGTGGCAAAGAGGGAGAGGCTAGAACGAAGCTATCAGCGGTACGCTTTTAAATGTGGTTCTAACTAAGAGCCCTGTGGTATCATCTTTTTCTGTTACATGCGTTGTTTGTGGGAAAGAGGGAGATGTTACAACGGAGCTGTTGTCGGGACGCCTTTACCGATTTTCCAATAATCCATGAATTATTCACGCGCCCACTTTGTGCAATGACCGACATCTCAAAGTTCATATCAGATTTTATAATGGCCGAATTAGAGAATTCAGCGAATTGTCAATGAACCCGTGGAAGGCCTTTCGGAGTTCAATTAGGCCGAAACCTTGAATTTCTGAGCGAGGGGTACACCTTCTTATTAATGTTCATGTATTCATTTTTTTTTAAATTTATGGGCTAATATGCTTCAAGTCAATACCAACCAACACGAATTAAGTTAATTATAATGTAGGCAGGTACTCATTGGTTGTTTCAGAATGGATATATTGGCGTTTTCAGAAATATTTTTGAACGGTTATCAAAATATGAATACAAAATATGTGTGTAAATAAAAAGTGTAAGTTAAAATGTGTGTTTGGGAAAAGTAGGTCTGAATTACATCTAATCTCAATAATTTGGAAAGCAGGCTTCGCTGATGAAGAGTGTAAAGATGTTTTAAATTAATACTTGGTGCTTATTGGATTTAGCAAGTGCTTATTGTAACTAGGTCGAGAAGATATGGAACTCCCTTACGCTGTTAAACAAAATATAAAACTGATTTAATTTAAATTGTGTTCAGGTTTCTAAACAAATGGCTGCATTCATAGTGTGTTCCCACTAACAATGTCATGGGTTTTCCAGACAAAAACATTAAATCAAGCCTGATTTAAAGCGGCGGTTGACCCGCGGTGGTTAGTCTGAAATTGGAACGGCCTAAAAGATAAAAAAAATATATAACATCGACATCCCGCACCGGGCGTTAGTCGGAAGGCAGCCGATACGCCGAAATCGAAGCCTTCCAAAGCTATTACGGTTACTTCGTTTGAGCAATGTCCGGTGAGGAAATGCAAGGGGATGAGCCCGCCGTCTCACTATTGTCTGGCCTGTAATTATTGCAGGAATTCCGGGCGCATTCCCGCCGCCTTACACACCGGCCGGCACGTTGCAGGACTCACATCCAACCAACCTACCAGGTGAATGACAGTAAAGTTGCCCTACCATTGGCGGAATGCCCTCGGATGATCAAATATGGTCCTTCCACTGAGAGCTCCGTCGCAAGTTCTCCTGTAACATGCGACATTTATGAAAAAGAGGGAGAATTACAAGCGAGCACAGCGGATCTGTCAGCGGCCTGTGTATAATTTATTCGGGATTTCGGCCGATTGAAACGTAATGAAATTGCATTTTCATACATAATGCAACTAATCTGCTTTTTATCCCTTGGCGCCACACCGGGCGATTAAGATTTCTTTTATACCTGTGAAAAATATTCAAAGAGCGGTCAAAAGAGTGTTAATTTCCATAAACGATTAATCATACCAATGTAGTATCTTTTAACGACTGAACGATACCTTCAATTAAATAATGTGTACACATCGTGTTTATTGGAAATTTATTCTTCCATCGAATTGAAACTGTTTTTTTATGTATTCAAGGATCCACGATATGTGAAAGCCAAAAAATAGTGTAAACAAAATTTCATTAAGTATTCATGTATTTTTCACAGCTTTATTGTTGATTTTGTTTCCTGAGTTTGTAACATTACCTACTTTTTCGCCTAATGGTTTACGCACGTAGCCTCAAAGTATAATTATTTCTTAAGTTCAAAATGATGAAAAAAAAAACTGATTTTAGACCGTAAACAATTATAAAATTTGCAAGTATTACGACATGACATTTTCACTTGTTAAATTGTAGGTAAACGATTTTAAAATAAGACAGTGTACTGCGCAGACTTATTCCCACTCAACCTCCATAGTCCAGTGGCTAAGACTCTTGACTCACATTCCGGAGGTCGCGGGTTCGAACCCGGCATGCGCAAATAAATTTTATTTGATTAATTTGTGTTATTTCACAATTAATTCATTTAAAATAATATATAGTATATTTGCGGCATGTTCCAGAGTGGAAGATACTATTAGTATCGCCCTGGTGTAAGACCACCATTCAGAATTGAAACGTTGCTTGAAAATGGCTTTAGCCGTGTTTAGTGACCAGATCTGAATAGCCAGGTACTTCCCAACCTTCCTCTTCCCCACCTCCTTCCCCTCCCCACTACCTTCAGCCTCACAACATACCCCAATTGGGGATGCCATAGTCTCACTGGCTCCAGACGGGAGCAGTTGAGATTCTTGTGCGGTATTCACTGTAAAAAAAAAAAAAAAATTGCCCACAATCCGAGTTTATCAAAGGTCACATAATGATGAATTAAAGTTGTGTTCGAACAATCCTTCTTTTCTTGTTTCAACTTGTTAGAGGATTTAATTTGTAGCTTTGGACAATACTTCCTTTTCCTAAGAAAGAAAATCCGCTTTTTCATTCTTAGCAAATGATTTATGATAATACACTTGGCAGTGATGTTTATCGGAACTCTTTACTATCTCTATTAATGCGATGTTAGAATACAAGTTATGTTTAGAATATGTAATTGGTACCGGTTTTGTAAGTGCCATCATTTCAGTTAAGCGTCGATGACCCCGAGCGAGTTTACAAGCTACTATCTGGAAAATTCACTACCTGTTAGTAAACTCGCTCAGTGTCATCGTGTTACTTGTTAACTAGCAGATTGTTGACAATCTACGAAAAAAGTTGAAAGGTCGTCAACTTTACTCGCCACACACTTGCTCGTGATTGGTTTATTTATGTTTTTCAAGATGGCTGCCAATTGATTTCGACTGTCAAACATCACAGAATTAGTTCACGAAGGCGTCGTCATTCTTGTTACTAGCGCTAGCAGCGACCTCAGTTTCCTACGCTGCTGAGCGAGTGTGTGTCATCATGACAATCTCACTCGCTCACCCGCTTTTAAACTTAGTAGATAGTAGCTTGTAAACTCGCTCAGTGTCATCGAGCCTTTAGATTACTTTCTTCAATTGGTTTCAATCAAATTGAGCAATTTGATTTTCATTATAAATACTTATATAGAAGTAATATAAAAAGCTCACTTGTGAATGGTCTCACCACAATTTAATAATGCCTGCGAAAGGAGAAACAGCTGTCATGTGTAATAACAATTACACGCAGAACTTGTTTATATATAACCTACTAGCTGGTCTCCGGCATGCGTTGCACTGCCATTCAAAGAAATAAATTGATTCTCCCTGCATGTCCTTTCCCGTGCGTCCCCATTCCTTTCCACCTTCTCCGCCTTCCCCCTCCCTCGTCTCTTCCCTTTTCCCTCCCTCCCTTCCCCTTCCCCTGCCTTTCCTCCCTGCCGCTAAAATATATGAAATACACACATTTTCATTTATCCAAATTTCATAACGCCAGAGCTTACCATTAAATAGAGCCTATATGTTATTCTGATGTATGAGCTATATTATTGTAAAGTTTCATTAAAATCCTTTCAGTAGTTTTTGCGTTAAAGAATAACAAACATTCATACAAACTTTCACGTTTATAATATTAGAATAACCTATTTTTTTTTAATAAACCAAATAATGCTATTATTAAACATTAGAATCTTATAGTTCTTATAACTATTATCATTTATTCATGTTAAAAACACGCCTTCTTGTTAAGAAAGAGTACGCTATGAAAAAACCAGCGTGCCCCCGTTAGCGGGTTATCCAGATAGGCGCTACGAGTGTGATGGTATTTACGTCACGTGTTTTCGCGCGTCATCGGAGGTTCACCAAGCATAGACAAGCCTCGGTAGCTTATGGCCGCAAAGGCAGAGAAATTCTGCACTACCAGTTGTTCGTTGGAAACGGGGAATCCCCGTCACATTAATGCCTCTGAACCGACCAGTCTAGCACACACCCACCGCTATGGATCAACACCACTTAAAAGTTTTTTTATAGCTCGCATTTTTATGGCAAATAAAAATATTTACTAATATATTATTATCATGCACCAATTTAGATATTGCACGTAGGATATCATTAGCGTTATTTATGAAGCAGGATAATATTTTATTATTATTTTGATCGACAGTTCGGAAGTAGGTACTTGCGATTTTTTAATTTTTTATTTATTAATTTTATTTTAGTAATTTGTACATTTAAGTTTACAAATTTCTAATTAATTATAATATTTCATATTGCAAACTAAATTTTATGTAGCTCCTACAATACGTCTTGAACTTTCCAATTGGTGTGGACTTCAAAGTCTCTGGTAGCTTGTTATACAACTTCATCCCCTTGTACAGCAAACTGTTCTGCGTATTCGCCTTATCCTTTTTTTGAAGCCTGATTTCTTTGCATGTTCTTGTGTTATGTAATAGGATTTATTATACGTCATTACGTCGAGTGAATGCTTAAAATTTATTGTGTAAAGTTGAAAGGTTTATGTTTTTGACAATGTTAGATATTATCGATGACGTCTTTAAAATGAATAGCAAGCGGTTATATTAAATTTTGTTACAATTATTGTGTACAACATCACAAATGCTTCCAAGAGTTAAAATAAATTTAATATTACATATTTCACTCACGTGCCTTCCGAGACACGTGAGAAAATTTTCCTGAGATGAGTCTCAAGTTTGGGAAAGGAAGAAGTCCCGAAGTGCTGGTAATTGTGATTTAAAGATTTCCTCAAGTAGATTCATTCTTTAAAATAACACAAAAAAAGTTGAAGTAAGTAGGATTGTAATGTTTATAATGCATATCTGAGTAGGTATGCAATATAAACAGGGATAACCGAGGTATTTTTTAATCTAATAATGGAAATATTTTTATACTTTTCTACGTTGGTATCAACTAGGTTGGTCATAACTGACTAGTTTTTTTCGAAACCCAACCCAGTTTAAAAAATAAAATGTTATCCGTTATAAATCGCAATTTCAAATTTTAACTTAAAAAATTAGACCAAAATATAATTGAACTCAACTACCACGTGATGTAAATGTCATGATCTCTATCTCTACATATTATAAATTAAAGTCCCCCGCGCCGTCTGTCTGTCTGTCTGTTCGCGATAAACTCGAAAACTTCTGAACGGATTTTCATGCGGTTTTCACCAATAGGTAGAGTATTTTGTGAGGAAGGTTTATCAAGAATTTGTGTAAATTGGTTGAAACATAACGATAATTGTTAGAAGTGTCGGAAAAAAGTCAAGCCGCGCCTGGGAGATTTCATCAAAAACACTGCCTAATCCCTTTGAGATATAAAACAATGCATGCTGGGATATTCCTCTTTTATAGATCTACAAAAAAATCGCGATGGCATATATCAATCTTTTACGGATAGCTTACTATACCCATTCTATCTTCTAAAAAAATGGTCAAGTACAATGGGATAATTGGAAAGTTATTTAGACGGATACAGTATTAATCCTTATTAACTTAAATACGTTAGTTACCCCAAGCATTTCATTCACATTATTATAATCTTTCACACCATCTCTACGTATTATAAATTAAAGTCCTCCGCGGCATCTGTCTGTCTCTTCGCGATAAACTCAAACACGGCGGTGGTTACAAAGTTTGGATTTTACAAAGTGTTTTATTAGCCACAGCAACGTGTGGCCGGGTCAGCTAGTAATAAATAAACAAAAAAGGATTCAAATAAACAGAATTGATATACGCTGAGAATTGAAGTTTACGGTATTAAACTTTGAAAAGATGAACTATAATTAAATACTCTTGATTCGCTATTTTTTCAACAAACGTCAGAAAATCAAGTGATGTTTTTAATAATTAGTGATAATTACTATGGTTGTTGGTTTAAGGGAATACCTTACTCCATAACCCACACCTATGATACGAATTTCACCTGCATTGACAGATGCATATATTATAATTTAACGAAACCGCATCAATAGAAAAGTACTAATACAGGTGAATACAAAAATCGCGTAAGAAGAAACAGAGAATTTTCCAGTCAAACTCACGTTTTCAAGCACGATGCAGGGTAATTCCAAAATAATTCGAAGTAAATAAGACCTTCATTTGGATTTCGTTGTATTACCAAGAATTAAGTTCACCAAGTATCTACGTAATAAAATCATTATTTTTCCACTTTGGTAATTTTATATGCATAACGACTATTTAAAACCGGTTAGTTACGAATTTAGATTTCACCGTTTGATACAATTTTTTGTTTCTCACCTTACCTAATAATGAATCACTTAAAACTAGTTATAAATAAAATACACGGTTCCGGAAATTCGTAGTACAAGCTGCAAATTGGGGAATTTATGTCACATTTGCAATCGATTTTGTGATATAACTTTTTTATTTGAGCTTTCGTTTTTGAGAAAATCATGCCTTTAAATCCTTAAAACAGTATATTTTGAACCGTACCACATAGCTGTCCTATCATGCAAATGATATCCAACCACACCAGCGCCATCTGCTTCAAGCTCTCCAGATTACTTGCCGTTAATCTACAAACTTTCATTAATATGGCAACACCAAGCTACTCACTTTGTCCGTATTCAATTTTCTTCAAGTTTTTATAAGAACAACGCTCTTTTTATAATTTTTTAAGGTTATTCCCATCAATGTAATATATCAGTAAAGAATAAGATAACACTAATAATCTAAATCTAAACTTGGATAACCAACACCTCTGCCATAAGTCACCCCAAGTGGTTCGCCACGTTTGGTGATTTAGCAAGGGTGCCCGGGTTCATGGGGTGAGGTTTGTCTAGGCTTTGGAGGCGGGTGACCAGGACACACTGAACCCCAGATTCCTACCCATTCCTTAAACCTTTTCCTTTCGAGAACTCTCCTCTCCTTCCTTTCCTTAAAAAAAACCCTACACACAGCATCCCCAAAGATTATATAGGCCCTGAGGGAAATTATTTTCCCCAATGCCTCCTGTGTGGAGCTCATGTAAAAAAAAAATATGAAAGAGAACAAGACATAGAAAAATAATAAGATAACGGTGGCAACTGGGACCAGTTATCCCAGTTGTTACCGTTATCTTTTTATCTTTCCTTGTAATATCTTCCTAGCAAAGCGTTAAATAATAATACAAAACTTAAACATAAAATTGGCTTCGAATATATGGAATATATCGCGTTTGGGTCCTACCCGGGCGTCGCATATTCAATCCCTGCTGGCTATCCGTCATCCCTGTTGGCTATCCATCACGGAACAAGCAACATTTTCCGCTTACTATGGTGATAGTAGGAGATTTTCAAACATTGTTGGGTTATTCGTAACTCGGGAATTGTCTTTCTTTAAAAAAAAACAACAAAAAAAATATAATGATGTCGATTCACCATCTTTTTTGGGAAAGAATAGTTTTGAACACCTTTGGTTAATGTAACAATATGCACTTGGACCATTGGGCTTTTTAGACATACTTTAATTTTCCTACGATTCATCTCAGTGGTGCCAAGTGAAGCTATTTAAACCTTTTAAACGATTGCAGCGCCTTGAATTTCCAATGTCAGAATGCACAAAATTTATCACAAGACCAATTTCTATGCATTTAATTTGAGGAAGTAAATCATAATTTAATTTAAAAAATACAGTATTTACACTAATTATTATTTTTAATAAAATAGTACGGCAGATAATAGAAAATTGGGATTTTCACTGTCAACATGTTTTATTTAAATTTTAATTTATTGATGAGGAAAGAAAAACGTAGGTACTTAAAATCTCGTGACTGTCACAGAAGGACGACAAATATTGATTTGATTTTTAATGCAGATAACTTCAAACTATCAATTGACTATTATTTAAATCTGCAGGTATTTGGAATTCTGCGTCATTCGTGCTATTAATATGATATTAAAACTAATCATTTTATTAGGTGCAACCAATTAATAACAGTCAATGCCTCTTATTTGCCAAATATTGTAATAAAAGATATAACTTCTTAGGTTTTTTAATGCGTTGACCTGAAAATATCTGTTGGTTGGGTAATATTCACCATGAATCACAAAGTTTAACGACGATGTAAGGAGCAATCACTACGTCATATCAGTAAATTGACGTAAACTCTGACGTAGATAGTTGACGGTAAGATTTCACCTATGTTACCAGAAGTAGGGTGTGTCCTTTCCTTAAATTCCTCAGTAGGTAACATCGAGGCTCAAAAGATTTATATATAAAAAAATAAATACTCACCAGAAGCCCTTTAAATGTTGGCTTCCTCGTTTTTAAAACGCGTACAAAATAATTCATTTATAAAAATTATAATTATACTTCCAAAAATAAGTGAATTAAAGATGTACATGAGGCGAAATTCTCCATTTAGAAAAGTCGACATTTATCATCCGGATATTAAAATAAATATTTAATTAAATGAAGACAATATTAGCGAAACTCATTCGAAAATGTGGATACAGAAAAATCAGAAAAAGATATTGGCATCTCTGGGACTCTACTTTGGTAGAGCACTTGCCATGTAAGCAAAGGGTCCTGGGTTCGAGTCTCAGAGGTGTCAATTTTTTTTTTGTTTTTGGTCTCCACATTTTCGATTGAGTTTCGCCAATATTGTCTTCATTTAATTAAATATTATAATTTGAGATTTTACTCGTAAAGTTAAGAATTAAAAATAAATTAAAATAAATATATTATTTATGTTTTTAGATATAAAACCTGCCTACAAATCATTTTTTTTCGTGAAAATGTATCAGTAACACCAATCCAAATACATAGACCAACGAAAGCAGTCTATGGAAAGCAGCCACTTCTTCCACTTTAAATATTTTAGTACACTGAAAAGCTGACCTGAATTTCTAGAATAACTAACATTTACAAATAACTACATTTTTATGGGCTTCGCTTTAAATAAGAATTCAATAGGGGAATTTTGAAATGCTGCAAAGGACAAGAAATTCAAAAAAAAAAATTATACCTCATTTTTCTCTGTTTTTTTTTTCATTCAATTTGCGTCGTCGAAATATTTCTAGGAAAATAAATGTGTTCTTTACGACGTGCATATTAAGATTTTGTTTTTCAAAAATTTAAAATAAATTCTGTCATTAAACAAATTTACAAAGAATGTTAAAATGGAAGTGTTTACTCAATGTTAATTTTACAATAAACACAATTTGGGAGGCGGGTATGGGTATTTTTACCATTTATTGGACAACCAACACCCCTGCCACAGGTCACCCCAAGTGGTTTGCTACGTTTGGCGACTTAGCAGGGGTGCCCGGGTTCATGGGATGAGGTTTGTCTAGGTCTTGGTGGCGGATACGTTTGCCCAACCACTGCGTGGCGGGCTGGATCGGAGGAGACTGATTGAGGGAGGCCTTTTGACGTCTCCAGCCGGATTCTCCCGACCCTTCGCCTTGCACCGCAGTATGAGGAATAGATTCATACGTCCGTCACGCCTGGCCACACTGACCCCCAGATTCCTACCCAAACCTCATACCTTTTTCCTTCCCATATCTTCTTCTCCTTCCTTTCCCTTAAAAACCCTCCACACAGCATCCTCAAAGATGACATAGGCCCCTAGGAAAATTGTTTTCCTCGGTGCCTCCTGTGTGGAGCTAATGTAAAAAAGATATAATTATAGTTCTACAAAAACAGGAGTAATGATCTAAATAAAAGGTTTTGTTTTCGCTCTCCCGAGAAAATAATATTTTATCTTTACAGCATTTCATATTTCCGTTATCGAGATCTTGTCCCATTATTTCGCAACACAGGCCCAGGTGAAATTCCTAATAAATGCAGTCCAGTTTTTGACATAAATCCTCTCTCAAATGATTCAAGTTTGGCGAACTATTATAATTTTTATTGCGGTCATATTATATTCCAAAGAAAATTGAATGGTTGGTGGTAAAATGCATTAATAAAGAGTTTAGAATATTTTAACGTGATCGGACGTCAGAACAGCGGGAAAATCCCATTTGTCTCTCGGGCCATTCCGAAATCGAGCAGCGATAATTATGATAGTATTATATGTACCCACATAACCATAATTACCTTTGTTGCATTAGATAATGTGCATCTAAACGTCAAGAAACTAGACCTGATTTTATTTCGAGAAAACCTTTTGTTAATGGGCACCACATTAACTGTTAATTAACACTCATTCACAATTACCGTGACAAGTTATCAAACAACACACTCAGAAGTCTTCCGGTAAATAAAAATATGGAACAATGGCATTTACATTTTGTGAAATGTGAGGCTGGGAGAAGGGCAAGATAAATAAGTAAAGTAAAAGAGGTAGTACATCTATGAATTATCTTAGATCCCATGGGATGTCTGCAGACATCCTTGCTACTGATTTACCCGTAAGTCATTCCAGCTATCCGGGAATCCATTAAAATTGGACCATTGTGAAAATATTATGTAAAAGACTAACTCGTATTAGACTATTTTTTTAATGTTTTTTTTATTTATTTATTTACGGACAAATAGTCCAATTAACAATATAACAATAACACGAACAGAAAAGAAAAAAAATAGAGATTACATATAGATGAAGAGCATTGACAAAATACATATAATATAAAAGTACATAGAGAAGATAACTACAAGTAGCTTGAAGATGGATTTAAAAAGACTTTAAAAAACCACATTGCGTAACGACTGCCGAAAGTCATTTAGGCTTACACCAAAAAATTCAATGCTTTGATTTGTGTTGACAAGTCTCGACATTCTGGATAAAGGAGAATGATATCCATAATTAGTAGAATTGAGGAACAGCAATTCATTATTTCGGAGTCTACGGGAAGGAATGTTGAACTGGATGAGTTGTAACAAAGCAGGTGTGTCGGTAATACTGTTGATAATTTTGAAAATGCATATTAGATCAGAGTCCTTTCTACGTTTTTCTAAAGAGGAAATGTTTAAAGTTTGTTCAATTTCATCATACGAGTATTCTCCTCTTTCAAGTCCTAACCTCCAAGCAATTCCTCGTAGGAAGCGATGTTGTACAGATTCGATGTAACAAATGTGGACAGCATAAAAAGGAGACCAAATGACACTAGCATATTCAAGGTGAGGGTGGACCAGCGAACAGTAAAGAGTTTTAAGTGTATTTATATGTTTAAAGTCAGAGGTAATTCTATGAATGAAGCCGAGTAGTTTAAGTGATTTGTTTACGATGTTATTAATGTGATCCCGGAAAGAAAGTTATATTGTAATGATAGACGAAAATGTTTTTCTAATATTATTAGTTTTCCAGTATTTGCCGCTGTACCATTTTCGCAGCCAGCTTCTAATTTATCTCTCTAAGAAATTTTTCTGAGGAGTAAGCAACTCAAATATGGAACGTGCTAGACCCTTAGCCTTTTCTTTTGGAACAGCTTGCCTGATATACATGGAAAATATTAAATTATTTCCGATATATCCGGACTCCGGTTTCCTAATTATAATAACTGGACAATATGCAAAGAGCTGTTTTTTGTGCAAAATCATCTCAAGGGCGCTATCTCTGATTACAGATATATACAGTCTTATACAAATCTGGTTGTTGGCATTGATTGGCAATGATTTACAAGCTTATAAATGAAATGCTCCCAAAATATCTGCAACTAATATTATGTTTTATGAAAATGTTCACAATAATTATCTTTTCAGGAGTGCCGAGATTTTAGGTTTCCCAAAACTAAACTTACGTACACATAAAACAGCGCTTTTTATAAAAAGACAAAAACAATGACAGTGTATGAGGTGTAATGTCAATGACAATGGAAACGTGAGGTGTTGAAGATTGAAGATGAACATGGCTGCAAGACATGGTCTGTTTTATTGTCTCCCGAATCACTGGATAGTGCTTTCTGAAGTAAGTTCGGGAATGTTTTTTCAGGCTTTTTCGGCTTTTGTGTTTGGTTGTATTTGCAGTACAGGTAAAGTTTTGGATTTAAACACTTTGTTTTTCAGGCTGGCTTGTATTATACACATCACCAATAAACATTTTCTGACCATTTATCTCCACCTGGTGCAGTTGAAATTAAAATAAAGTTCTTCTTCTTTTCTTTTCTTTTACACTTAGATTCAAGGAGATAAAAGGGCAAAAATATCGATGCATGGCTCGTGTCTCCTAAATGTGTACAATCAATATAGAATCGGCGAATAGCGGTTTTTCCTCGATTTGAACTCTGTTTTTTGCCATCTATTAAGCGACTGAAGCTTAAAAATAGTATTGCCAAGGAAGGTTGTCTTCACGGAAATTAAATGCAGTTCTTTTATTAGAAAAAAATCATTGATGGGATAGGACTGCTAAATAACTCACATATTATTTGGAAATCAGCAATGACTAAATAAATCTATATTCAATGGAAATTAGCAGCTTAGTGATGGAACATTATTACATAAATAAAAAAAAAACTGTAAATTTGTTTACACCTTCTTGAACCCTGCGAACACTACTCCCTGCTTTACTGTGTCGTATCACTTGTAACAGGTATTGCTTCCATTTCTCTTTCACATGCCCTAAACTCCTCTCGATTTCATTATGTTTTCATATTGTCATAACAATAATATGAATATAATATTTAGTTCTTAAGAGCGTTTAACCAGCTAGCGGACGAAAATCCACATGTGGTCGAAAGTTGTTCTTACGATCGTGCAGGGTGGTTACAATGAGAAAGATTAATTATTCTCCGTACCAGCTTTTTTAAATTATAACTCAATATCGAATTTATTTCAATCCAAATTAGCTTTAATTTATACCTTCATCCAAAAATGCTGAAAGCCGTGATGATAAAACTATTAAAATAATGTACTTTTTGTAATTATTTTTTGTTTATAAGTATTTATCATTTTTCAATAATGTCTAAATTTAATAAGAATGTTAAAAAAATCTGAAATATATTAGTTTGTAAGTGCGCAAATAAATACACAAATGGACCAATTTTCGTCAAGAAACACATGTACGTACATATTTTTTAAAGATTTTATTGAAACTAAAATTAAAATTCTAAAACATGCGTTTGCTAGATAATGTATTGATTTATTTTACTGCATTATATTATTTGAAATGGGTGTGGTATAATACAAAATCTTTTTTGAAAATTTAACAAATCTGCCAACGACCTATGGAATAACCTTATTATACTAAAAATTAAAAAAAAATCTCAAAATTTATTACATGAAAATGCTAGATAAAAGAACAATCTTTCGAAATCCATTTATAATTTTTTGTGGAAAAGAGTCAATATGTCTAAAATCTGATTTGAAAATGACATATTTCTGGTTTTCTCTGGTAATGCCCTCTTAATATCTGCGGTGTCCGAGGCGCGGTTGTCCGTAATCGGTCGACGTGTTCGCACGAATTACGCGATGTACACGAAATTAGTATATCATTTAAAACAAATTTGTTTTGACAATAATCACAATACGGAATTGCAGAGAGTGTTGACCGGTCAAAGAGTGAGCGATGCGGCGGCAGGCAGGAGGCAGATGCCTCGTAGCACCCACCGTAGCACGCGAGCAAATATTTACCCCAACTTCCGGCCTCTGTGAATACCAACCGCAAGAGTCACTTAATACAGTAAACTTCAAGAAGCGGATCTCCTTAAGAGGATGTTGGATTTGCTGAGGATTTTTTTTATAGATATTCGTTTTCACACCCCTTTGTTTACTTTGCTATAAATAGGCAAATAATTTGTCATGCGGCGTAAGTTGACTTATTATATTTTGTTCCACTGAAATGTATACCGTTATAATTAGTTAAATGTTAGCTTTTTAATTTTGAGTTAGCCATTTTTTATTGTACTATGATTCCACTATTTCGGTACTTGCGGGGCGGAAAAATTGTGAGGTGTCTACGTATTGTAAAAAATCTTCTGAAATTGGGCTTCTTTCTACAATGCCATCGTCTTTACTAGACTCTGGTGACCAAGTACGACACTTTTATGATGCTGTTATTGGCTAGAAAAGATACAGGGAGCTTCTTGACCCCCAATGTGAACAGGTGTGCGAACAAGCGGGCGGTAAATTGGGAAGACTTTTTAGCTAGATAAAGGAGTTGTTGGTGCAATATTCTCATTAAATACAAGAAGGTGAAAAGACCAGAGTGATGAATAATAAATACAGAGAAGTGAGAAAACGATTCAATTGATCAGACTAAAAAGTCCTCCTATTAGCAGATTAAGGCTAAATATGAAAAAAAAATGCGATAATTATTTTCGCATTGGTAGCAACAATTTGTTGGGAAACTTTCATTCTACATTTATGCAACAAATTGTTGTCAAAGAATCTTCCAATTAGTTGATCCCTTCGGCACCGGTGCATAGTCTGGAAAGACGCCAAACGCGTACTTAACATATATGCACACGGTTGACATTTGTCACATGAGAACAGGTCGCTTCTTCGACTCGTTCTTGTGTTCAACAGCTCAGCTGTATAACGATTTGCCGGCCTTCCTACAACATGGGCCAATTCAAGACCAATGTTCATTTCTTCCTCTCCTCAAAAAGGAGGCGTCTACTAATATCTACAGGAATTCCAAAAACTGAAAACATCGAACTAATATCTATGAGAAGGAAAGTGTTGACGAATATCTACAGCTCAAACTGTTGACGAATATCTATGAGAACCAAAGTGTTGACGAATATCTACAGCACTGGCAGAGGTTGGATTTGCAATTATGTATAGCATATTGGAATAACGTTATATTGCATATGCAGTTTAAAAAACTTAATTTATGTAAGTATGTATGTAAAAATCCCTAATATCGGACTATTGGACACATTTAGCTGATTAATCCAACCTACGTTCTGTAGATATTAGTTCAACCTACGCTCTGTAGATATTAGTCAACACTCTGAAGTTCGTAGATATTAGTTCAACATATGAGCGGTAGATATTCGTCCGACATACAGGCTGTAGATATTAGTATCTGGAGTCCTCAAAAAGACCCCTCATACAGCATCTCAGATGACGTAGGCCCTGAGAGAAATTATTTTACTGAGGGCCTCCTGTGTGGAGTTAATGTAAAAAAAGTAGGAGTGTACCGTAATAGCAAAAATCAATTTTCATCCATCGGGTATAACCAATATACCCATTATACGTTATAGAAATAAGTAATAAATTATTTGCAACACGTTATATAAATTCAACGTCTCGTCAATTATTGAAAATTAAAATATTTTTAAGTTTTTCCAAACGAGGTAAATGTAAATTCTTAAAATATGATACGATCAATAATATTACCATAAAATAACCTTAAAATATTACAACTTAATAAAAAAAATCATGGAAATAAATTGATGTATTATGCATGTTTTTACCAATAATTGAATGCATTGCTGGTTAGTGAAAGTTTATAACGACACGTTTCCGGAAATTTTTAACAATTGGCTTTCAGAAACCCCCTTGGTGACAACTCTACGTATCTGCAATAACCTGCAGCCCTTTTTAAGCGAAATGAGTTATCGTCATAGGGAATTTAGTACCTACTTAATGAGTCCTTTCCATTTTCAAACACAATTGCCCTACCAATATAAAGAGCATGATACATGAAAGCTCGCCGCCGGCTATCTGTCACGTCAATCTCCCAACAATACACTCGCGAGGACTTGTCAACAAAGTATCAAATTAACGCCGCGAAGGAACAATAAAAAAACAAGGAAGGCAATAAAACTATTTCTAAACACGATAAACAAGATTTATTATACGGCAAATTCGAAATTTCACATAATGCTTACGTCCAAACCAATGTTTACATTGACGAAAAATGTAAGCGATGCCGTCTTTCAGTGCCAAAAATAGATTGCAAACGTACTTCATTATAAGCTTGTATTATTGTAAATGGGCATAAAAATTGAGGAAACAGTGCGAGAAAATAAATATTCTATTACCGATGTGGGGAATCTAAGGACGTAAGAAAACTTGACCAATGGCGTCAATGGATGTCGTTTCAATGCCGTTATTTTTGTTTCTGCATATCTCTGAAGGATTTGGCAGTTAAAGAGATACAAGACCGAGCCTGTCCCGTCGAGAGTAATTTGAATGGGAAGTCCGGATATCGCATTGACGCACCTGGTAATGCTAATTTAAGATTAGCGACAGTTTTTTGTTCGATGTTGACCCCAGATGAAATTAACTTGTCTCAAATAACACGTTAAGTGCATATTATTGTTCACACGAAACGATTGAGGAAATTCGGTTTGGTTAGTGTATTTATTCACAGATTTATGTATTAATTCATCAATTTACATTAAATCGTTGTTTGCGCGTGTACCTATAAATAAATGTTTATAACTTACAGCGTTTATTGGGTACTTATTTTTAATGTAATATTTATTTTGCTTTTTAGATGAATGGCGTGCACACAACTGATTCTTTCTTGTTTTGCAGGTTTTTCCCCTATTTCCTAATGAATTATGCATTTTGCCACGTTAGCCGTACAAGTGCATTTTATAATTAAAGGAATTTTCTTTTTCTTTTCTTTCGTCATCAAGTCGTTCTTTAATAAATTAAAGAATACTTGTAAATTTAATTATTATCATTATAAATGTGAAAGTGTGTTTGTTAGTTTGTTTGTCTTTCCTTCTTCCAAGTCGCAAAGAAGCGACCGATCTTGATGATTATTATAAGCAATAATTGTCAGCCTGAAACACTCATTGACATTGAAAAATCCTCCGAGAAAAGATACTTGCCGCCAACGGGACTTGAACCCGTGTTCTCTGATTGCCGGTCGGATGCTCTGACCACTGAGCTATGGCGGCTTATCTAATACCCGCCAAATAATTCAATATATACCGGTGTTTCATTCAACAATTACTGTTTATTACATTTTTCCACCTGAAAACAACCAACTTTATTTTTGTGAGGGAGGTATTGTTAGTACTAAATCTCTCGCTAGGTGGCGTCGAGACAAATTATGTCTACTTACATTTTTTGGTGGAATACTTTTAACTTGTTAAATATAAATTATTATTTTTAATTTATAAACTAACGTTTAAGGCAAGATTTTTGTGCATAGCACAAAGGGTAACAATTATTATAAGCAATAATTGTCAGCCTGAAACACTCATTTACATTGAAAAAATCTTCCGAGAAATCGATCTTGATGACTTTTTGCGTAGAGATTAGTGCCCGTGACGTAGAGTACTTTTCTTCCCTGAAAAACATTTCAGTTTCATGGAAAAATTCTATGTTCTGTAATTTCTCCCTAATACCACACGAGCGAAGCCGTGGGTAAAAGCAAGAAATTGTAATAAATAGGTGTGTTGTAATGACGTCTTTAATACCCGTGAAGGGTGTTGTTTCATTGAGTTGTATTAAACTCATTTTGGTGTATGTATTTTGCAATCTTTGCTTTTTTCTTCATTAGATAAATTATGATAAACTAAAGATAATTATCCATAAAATGTGTAAGAAGTATCTCATCTTATGACTTCCATCTTCCGTCAATTTATTATGTCCTCCATTCACCTGACTGGTGGTGTTTGTTTAATATCAAATTGATATAATAACGATTGATGTGGGTCAAGTCTCATCCCATTATTGCAATAGTCATAGCAGTTGAAAAAACAAAGTTTAATGACTCTTTCTTTTACATCATGTATAAATAAAGACCTTGGGAAACTTTTTTGCGATGATCTGAAAAGGCAATAGGACGGCATCTTACCGTATCTCATTGAATGTAATAAGCTTATTATTTACAAGAGTTCTGAGTCAACGTTTACGGATATAGTCCGAGTCGGATGCCGCGGATCAGATCAGGGGTACAGAAAGAAGAAGTAGTAATCAATAGGTTGAGAACGTAATACTGCGGTTGTGTTTAATGTATTTTTATTGATCTTTTCTGCGGTGATGTCTCATGTCTGCCAAGCAAGACGAGCTTTAGTGACTCACGAATTCATTAAATACTTCATTCTTTCATTCACAATGCCCAGCGCCGTATTGAGAGGTTGGTCTTGTTGATATACAAGTTCTGTAAAGCTTGCACTCGAGTACGTTGACACTCTCATGACTCTCTTTTAATTAAAAGATACCTCCGCTATTGGCGCTAGTGTCAATTGCATTATATTGTCAGTTATTTTTCTTCATGTGTGATGAAGCCGAGTTTATATAGGAAAGTTAGTTCATAGTGGTCTGGTATTAGGTTGAAATAAAAGATACTTAAATTACAATAAAAAAACATCAAAAACTCCAAATTCTAATCTTTAACGTGGAATTCAATACGACGAATTTTTAAAAATTAAGATCCAACTTTACAAAAAAATTATCCACGAAAGGAATCATAGATACTATTGAAGAGCGCCAATGAGAGCCAGCGTATTACATTTAAAGAGTTATTAGCGATAATAAAATTAATTTTTCGATAATATCTCCAAAAATGAGGGTATGAGCTGTTAAAGTTAAAATTTCAACAAAGTTTCGTTGGTACATTGTTTGCAATAGTCTCCCGTGAAGTCAATACAGTACAATTCAAAATTTAATGTTATTGTTGCAGTACCGCCGCACACTTTCCGTGACTTCACAAGCTTTTCGGCCGGCCGAAAAAAATCATCATTTTGACAACTTATTTTTTCGGTACCATTCGGAATTTTCCGAAAATCATCATGTTATAAATTGGTAATCAGCCGAAGGACTTCAAGTAAAACATCTGGATTCAAGGCGGAATTCCTTTGGTTTTATTCACATGCACATTGTTACAATAATTTGTCCCGACCCGACAAAACACTGAATTTGGTCACTTTGACCACTTGCTAGACAATGCTAGCTGTTTACAGGAGATCCAGGAATTCTGTTCAAAAGTTCTGCCTTCATCACGCTCTAAATTACCATTATACATTTGTTAAAAAAAATTCAATGAGGGAGACAACCTCAAACATGATCCTGAAAATAAGGCATGCGCCGTTTATTTTTCACATGTCCTCCAACATTTTACGAGATGAAAGTTTCTGTGGAAAGGGCAATAAAGTTCTGTGGTAATTTTTTTTTTTAAATAAAGACAAACATTTCCGGCTTACGAATAACCTGACAATATTTGAAAACCTCCTACTACCACCACAGTAAGCGGAAAATGTTGCTTGTGACGTGATGGAGGAATTAGCCAGCCGAAAAATCGAACACGCGACGCTTGGGATCCAAACGTGATGCCACTCAGCCACTGACCGGTCTTTGTATTTTACTAACCAAGTATTACTAACGAATTCGTGAGAAATAGTTTGGATGCAGGTGAATTCTCTATCAATAGTTTTGTATATTCTTGTCAATTGACATCTGTATCTGTATTTTCTCCTTAATAAATAATAAAAAAAAAAAATAAAATAAAATAAAATAAAATAAAAAAATAAAAAATAAAAAAAAAAACCGGAAGTGATGTTTTGTTATTTACGAGCAATGCCAATTATTTAAACATATCATAATGTTTCCAGATAAATCAACAACTTTTTCCCATTATTATATATTTTTTAATAAAAAATTTTCGAATCAATTGGGTTAAATTAACTAATACTTAATACCCAATTAGTCACATTTTTTAATAATTATTATTTACGATGAATATATTTAGATTTAATAATTTAAGATTATTTGTTCGGTAAATGAGTAGCACTATCGTTCGACTTCATTAATATATTATATAAATATTATACTTCTATAAATATTAATGTGAATTTGATGTTGCTCATTTTATGTCAAACAAAACAACCAAATGGCTTTTATTGTAATCAATACACTTGCTGAGGGACATTGAAAAAGAATTTCCAGTCATCAAATTTTAATCGCCGTTTTGTGACGATTTTTGTGTGAAATTTAGTCAAGATTTCGGTGTGAATAAAATAGCCATAAAGGTTTCGTTAATTTTTGTTTCTTTGGTTCATCTCAAATTATGTTTGTTTATTTTGTTTGCGGTTATTATTATTGAAAGGCGTTAGAATTTCATTTAATACATAAATAAAACGCAATAAAACGGGGTCGTAAACATTGTAACGAACAGCATTACACCATTTTATCAATGAAACACATCTTTTGTAAAAATAAATACAAACATTCCCAGGTTACGAATAATCTGACAATATTTGAAAATCTCCTACTACCATCAGAGTAAGTGAAAAAATAAAAAACACACTACGCCTGGATGGGACCCAAATGCCATGCTAACTCGGACACCGACCGGTCAAACATTCTATATCAATAAAAATCAGTGCTTACTTAAATCAATTTTTGAATACAGGAGCCTTCGAATCCTACTTAAAAAAAATTTCTGACGTTATTTAAGGGTTAAATAATGAAGTTTTACTAATTTTTTATCTGTTTGATTCCCGTTACAGGAAAATTGAACAATATTTTAATGAATAGTAGTTGAAGCTGTCATAATTATTTAATGGTTTTTAATTTGGGAATTCTCAGGCCAAAAGGTCAGAAATGTCAATGGTGTTCAGAATTTCCCAACCACTTGCGTAAGAACGAGCATTTTTTGATTTTGTTTTACATATTATTTATTGAATAACCAACATCTCTGAACCCCGGGTGGTATATTTGGTGATTTAGGAGGGGTACCCGGGTTCATGGGGTGAGGTTTATTCAGATCTTGGTATCGGATGCCTCTGAATTGAGGCCGGATAGGGAAGGACTCGTTGAGGGACCTCTCTCGAGGGACTCTTTTGACCTCTCCAGCAGGATTCTCTCAGAACATAACCTTGCACCGCAGTGGGAGGGTTAGATTCGTATATCAGTCACTCCTGGACACAATGACCACCAGATTTCTACGTATTCCTCTTTTTCCTTCCCAGAACTTCCTTTCCTAACAAGATCATCTAAAAAGCATCCCCAAAGACGACGTAGGCCCTGAGGGGAATTATTTTTCAAAGGACCTGTGTGGAACTACCTACCTAACTAAGATATCTATTATTTTGCTAAAACCAATTTGACTAGCTGCATTAATGAACAAATATAAGTAATCACGGACAGAGTGCCATTCTTGAATATTTTGGTGAAAACAAACTTTGGGGGCCAGTCAGAAGTTCTGTGTCATTTTTAAGAAAACACTTAGATTTTGAGAAACTGAAACTGGAAAACACATATGCCCGATTTATGTATTTATTCATGGTGCCAACATTTTCATTAAGTTTAATAAAATGGAGCAAAGGTCTATGCCGGCACAGTGCGTGACAAATAGGGCACAGACGCGGTTAAAGGGCTATTCACATCTACTGACACAGTGCGTGGCAGATAGGGCAAAGACAAGAATTAACATATGTGCATATCTACCGGCATGGTGTGTGACAGACAGGACACATACGCGAAGAAGTTTCGTAATCATCTGGTGATGCGGCGCCATTTTAATCCAATCTATGCTGTATTTTAATTTAATGAATGGGTACCGGAATGGGAAGCTTTATTGGATAACCAACACCTCTGCCATAGGTCACCCCAAGTGGTTCGCTGCGTTTGGTGATTTAGCAGGGGTAATATTTAAAGGAAGCTTTATTGGATAACCAACACCTCTGCCATAGGTCACCCCAAGTGGTTCGCTGCGTTTGGTGATTTAGCAGGGGTGCCCGGGCTCATGGGGTGAGGTTTGTCTAGGTCTTGGAGGCGGATGACCAGGACACAACCCCAGATTCCTACTCACCCCTTAAACCCCTTTCCTTTCCAGAACTCTCCCCTCCTTCCTTTTCTTAAAAAACCCTCCACACAGCACCTCAAAGATGTCATAGGCCCTGAGGGAAATTTTCTTCCTCAGGGCCTCCTGTGTGGAGCTCATGGAAACAAAAAATCTACCACGCCTAACACGCACTGTGCCGTATCTGCCACGTCTAACACGCACTGTGACATATCTGTTACGTCTAACACGCACTGTGCCGTAACTGCCACGTCTAACAAGCACTGTGACGTATCTGCCACGTCTAACACGCAATGTGCCGTATCTGCCACGTCTAACACGCACGGTGACGTATCTGCCGTGTCTAACACGCACTGTGCCGGTAGATGTGAATGGGCCGTAAAACGTATACCCAAAATCCCAGAAAACGAAAAATACCTTTAAAAAATGACAATTATTTTAGATTCGTTTATCGCACAGTTGGTCGCCCCAGACATAAACAGATGCAGGGCTGGACATGGGGAGACCACTGAAGAAGTGCATGAAAAGGACACCTAAACCAAGGGCGGATCCAGGAATTTTTTCTGGGGGGGCACAAGGGGCGGACGAGCAAAAAAATCAACAATTACTGTTAGGATTTTTTTCTGGGGGGGGCGCAAGGGACGGACGGGCAAAAAAATCAATAATTACTGTTAGGATTTTTACCTGGGGGTGGGGGGGGGGGGCACAAGGGGCGGACGGGCAAAAAAGTCATCAATTTCTGTTAGAAATAAACTTGAAGTATCATACTTCAAGTTTATTTCTACAAGTTCAAGTATGTAAAGGAAGGTTTATGAAAGTGTCAAAATAATAGAAAAATTAAATGTTTAATAAAGACAGTTTTTGCTTCTAAGTATGTACTGTGATGGAATCTCCACAGTACACAAAAATACCGTCACGGGGGCACGTGCCCCCCCCCCCTAAATCCGCCCTTGCCTAAAGCCTAGTCCGCTAATGATTTACATAGAAAATGGAGACAAATTATAATATTTAAAAAATCGTTATACTTTGGAAGGCCGAATGGTTCTCACACGATGTACGTGTAAAAAAGAACTTGATTGTAAAAAAGAAGTACAAATATCTGGAAAATACGTAAAACTTTAATCTGGAATCTTTTTTATTATAGTGCAAATTTCAAATATCATTATTATGGTAAAATGGCGATTTCATTTATACAATTTCATATCGCCGGGATGATATTATCAGCTAAATTAGTCAATTAAATTTACAATCTCCATAAAGGAAATAATTGGCAAATAATAAGTAAATTCGTGGGAAAACCTATTTATTCTGTCCATAAAATAGGTTCATAAATTTATAAATAAGACATAATCAATTTTAGTTGCATAATTTTAAAGACTTTTTAAAATACCCACACACCCCTTTTTACAACGACTTTTTAATTTTTTAATTTTATTTTAATAGTGTGAAAGAAAATTGTTCGAGTTTTATTTACCTATGTATATAAAAATCAAAATATGCTTTTGCTTGGGAACTTTGGGAATTTGATATGCGCATGCCCGCGATGGTTTCTATATATACAATAGTGAGCTCTGGTGTCATGAAATTATGCCGGGAACTCGCTAGTTTAAACATAAAACCTTTCTGCATGACGCACCATAGATTTAGACGAACTTATGCAATTTTACATAATATTGTGGTTGTAGTGTAAAAAATAGTTCGCTAATTAGTCTTTTGGCCGCCTGCACTGATAAGACTGTAAAACCAGTGAGTAATTATTATTAGAGATCTGGCTTAAATGAAAACCGCAAAGGGGCTTGATTAGGCAGTGATATTAATTAAAAATACAGTTATACATTATAATATTAGATAATAAATATTTATTATGATTGACTCACTGATAACTTCTTAGATATATTATGCAAAGAATAATAATGTAAATTGTTTTACCGATATCGCGTGATAAAATATATTTATACCTAAATCATTCAAAAAATGTACTGTTGAAATAAAGAAAGTTAATAAAATTTTCAACAATTATTAATTTTTTTTTAAATTTCTTTTTCAAGTGTAGATAGGAATTACCGGGAAATGGAATAGTAGTCAATGGTTTTTAAAGCCGGTTCGCCTAAGACTCAAACTGATACGTTAATATCTACTCTACTCACTCCAAACCACACATAAGAATTTAATTTGTATTTAAATTATACAATCAGATCTACATACAAAATAGATTTTTGCATATTTTTTTGTTACTGTTTTAAAATTCTGGCAATAATTATTATTTATTTTTGTTGTGTTTTATTCCATTTTCGGTTTAACCGCTCATTATGTTAATTTCACCGAATATATTTTTCTTCTCTTTTTACTACACTTTACTACATCGTATCTATGTAAGATTAGTGTCGTTTAACGCTTTTTCTGTACTCTGCACTTTACGTAGAATGTATCTATTGGTACTCTTTTCACTACATATCATTATCTATAATATTGTGATGTTTATCCCACACAGCATTTAACCTAAAATATACACGTACAATGTCGCTGCAATATCGGTGGAACCACAGTGTCCTCCTTGTGTACCAAATAGGATACTGTTCTTCTACTTATGACGGCAATATTAAAAATATGCGAACATCTCAGCACAGGTTCTCCTAGTAAGGTGTTCACAAAACATAACTATTTGAGTTTTAACCGTTTACATACAGTTGCTAATTACATTACACACTACCATCTAACATGTTACATACTATGAACGTTTTTTTGTATTACTTGAAGTTGTCCTATATATTTCTAAACTTTAAGTATGGCTGGTTAATATATAAAATTAACCCGTCTGCTTGTTTAGGAATAAATACACCCCAAAACACGTAATCGCGTTATACTTTCATAAGACCAAAAACGTCCCGAGCAACATTACATTTTAAAAGCTATATATCTTTCTTCCTCTCATGCAAACATATGTATTTTTTCTTTTAACCAGAAAGAGAACGAAATAATGCTTCTTATTGTCTTTAAAACATGAAAGCTATCTTCCAAAGATATTTTACAATCTCGATCCAAAGTGACGGTTTTAGAATTTTCGCGTGAAACTAAGACTTCCGGATTGTGAGGTGCGAATATATTGAACCAAGCAGACGGGTTTTAAGGCCCTTTAACCAGCCAGCAGCCGAAAATCCACATTTCGTCGAAAGATGTTCTTACGATCGTACATTTTTAAAATTATAATTCAATATCGATTTTATTTCATTCTAAATTTGCTTCAATTTATACCTACATCCAAAAATGCTGAAAGGCGTGATGTCAAAACTATTAAAATTATGTACTTTTAGTAATTATTTTTTGATCATAAGTATTTATCATTTTTCAATAATGTCTAAGCAAAATAATAATGTAAAAAAAATCTTAAATATATTAATTTGCAAGATCGTAAATAGACAGACAAAATAGAGAAATTTTCATCACAAATAAGTGTTTGGATATTTTTTTTAATGATTTCATTAAATTTGAACTAAATTTAAAATTTTGAAACATGCGTTTACTAGATAACGCATTGATTTACAATAATATATGATTATATGGTATGGAACATGTCTTTTTCGTTTGAAAATTTAACAAATCTGCCAACGACCTGAGGTATAACCATTATTATACTAAAAATAAACATTTTTCCTCAAAATTTAAAACATGTGTTTACTAGATAAAAAAACCATTTTTCC
Source organism: Limnephilus marmoratus (assembly GCA_917880885.1). Lineage (NCBI taxonomy): Eukaryota > Metazoa > Arthropoda > Insecta > Trichoptera > Limnephilidae > Limnephilus > Limnephilus marmoratus. The sequence continues at coordinate 29,243,243 of OU862916.1, forward strand.
AAATCAATTTATATTTTTTTGTCGAAAAGAGTCAATACGTCTACAATTTGATTTAAAAATGACATACTTCCAGTTTTCTTTACTTATACCCTTATAGCACGGCACGCGAATGTTTTTATACGTAATGAATCAGCTTACTTTTGTGTAGAGAAATAAATTTTATTTATATAAAACAGTATTTTAAACGCGACAGCCATTCCGCCTTCCTAATCATATAAGAAATGCTAATAATTAACTGCTGTACATTCTGGTAAAATTTCACACGAAATTTTCTCCGAAAGTACTTTACATTAATTTGAAAATCGTGAACGATTATAAAAACTGCCGCTTTGGAAATTTCACAGAATTTATTTTAGACGTTGGTTATGGCATAACGATTCATTATTTCATCCAGTAAACAACAAATTACAGTGTTCAAGTAATTAAATTCCCGGCATGCATATTTACCGTAATTTCTCAAGAATTTTAATGAATTGATCATTATTTGACACGATCCCAAGCAGTGTGAGAAGTCAATGTCAGCGGGCGAGGAATTCCCTCCGAGTAAAGTGACTCACGAGATGTGTGAAACCTGTTTAAAATAAACACACACCTCCACACTCTTCACAGTACATATTTCATACTACGGGCATACCGTGTCAGGTGACTCGGCACGCTTCTTGTACCAAGGTCAGTCGTCAAAACAATTCAACTAACCAATCGCTTTCTTCACTACAGCCAGGCACGGAAAACCCCCGTTGGCGAGGCGCCACTTACATAAAACGAGTTTTTATGTTGAATTATACTTAGAACACAATAATTTGTTGATTAATTTAGTCATTTTTATGTTGATTTTGACAAAAAATATAAATTGATATTAAATTACTTCATAATAATTTTTTTATATATATTTTATTTTAAATGCACATTAACAGTTATATATATATATATAAAAATAACCAATAATAAACATAAATTTTATTTAATTAAGTAATAATAGCGTTTTTGAATTAATGAACATTTAGCTGAAAAATATCTATATAGGGTAATTTAGTAACAGAATCATTTTTTCGAGCGGCATTACTAATGATAAATTAGCTCTACATCTCGGAACAACAAAAGTTCTATATCTGCGCCCTCTTGTGTAGTTGTCGGGGACATAAAACTCTAATTTTGCCGTAACAGATGTTACCGTTTAGAAGTTTTATATTATTGTCAGCAAAGCAGTTTAATACCCAGCATGCCGGACAAAAAGGCTGATGGATATAACCAGGGATAATATCCGAAGTCTCTAAGATATACCTACATATCTCAGAAACTTATTTTGTACTTTCTCTGTCATTTGAGAGTAGGTTAAATCCACTGGTCCCCATATTACAGAACCACTTTCAATCTATAGTACAGCACACGAATCGCGGCCACTTGCTTTATATTATTCGCATTTTGTATATTATGTAAGCACTTGCATACTGCTTCCTAACACCGTATGCAGGGACACTGGAGGTGTAGATTCGTTCAAACTTAAATGTAGATTCGTTCTTTCAAAAAAATTAGAGTCCTTGCGAGAGCCTTGAAGGAGTAACCATCTGTCACTTATACCAGGGCGGGTAAGAGGTGGATTACCTCCACTGATTCACTATAATTTCTATCTTTCATTCTAAGGTCTTCATTGAAGGTTGCATGAAATGATTTCAATAAGGTTAACATGATCGATTCTACATCGCAGGAGCGTATAAAGTTATGAGCATTTAAATAACGGATTTGTTTGTTGCATTCTCTGTTCAGATTAATTCCACATGTAAATAGAGAACATATCTCTGACATATAGGTATTTGAGAAAGATGTAATAACAAACAAATAGTTAATGTAACCTCCACTTTACAGATGTTTTGCGTGGGTATGAAAATTTCGAAAGTATGACAATATCGCACTGTTACGCCAAGATGGCTACATCATGTAAAAATACAGGATGAAAATTAAACAACATATTTTTAGGGAAGCCAGAGCTAAAATTGGGGGTCAATGATGTAGGGTCTGACTGGAACTGACCTACGAACAATATACAAGTTGTCTACGTATCTAATAGTAAATCAGTGTTCTGATTTTTAAATGTTATGAACTTTACAAATAGTTCGGCCGTGAGTCAAATGGCTAATATTATACTTAAAAAAGTCCAATGTCTTCGCTATAATCCATCTGTTGCGCATAAATATTTAAAAAGGTTAAATCAGAAACTTAAAAATCCAAAGCCCACGGTTTTATTTAATTTGTCATAATAATAAATGAATGAATAAACTTTTTTGAACAAAAAAATCACCTCATGGGCGTAACATCTATAAAAATCACCCAATCTAAGTGCAAAACCGAATGAAAGACGCAAAATTTATATTTCAAGGAATGGTAATAATGTGAAATTAAATAATGTAATAAAATACTTATCAGACCAGTACTTACGTACGCAGCTGAGACTTGGATACTAACTAAGAGGAATGAGCGAGCACTGGACGTTTTTGAAAGAAAAATTTTGAGGCGCATCTTCGGACCGGTTCTAGAAAATGGATTTTGGCGCAGACGCTATAACAATGAGCTCTATACTTCGCAACGTTGCAAAATTTATAAAATTGGGAAGACTTCGGTGGCTGGGTCATGTGGAGACCGAGACCGAGCATCAAGCACCAAAGTCTCTGCTGAACTCAAGACCAATAGGGCGAAGGAGCCTGGGAAGGCCAAGACTAAGATGGAGCGACAACGTCCTCAAAGACATATCTATCTTGGAGCTTCCAAACTGGAGAGAGCTGGCACAAAACCGAGATGAGTGGAGGAAGACTCTTGAGGAGGCCAAGACCCACCAGGGGTTGTAGAGCCAATAGTGATGATGATGATGATGGTAATAATGTGAAAAACTATGACATACAAAAGTAAGAAAATAGCTAATTCAGTTAGAGCCATGGAATGTTTTTATAACATTTTGAGCATGAATGACAAATACTTACAATATAATAAATATAAGAAAAATATTGATATATTATATTACCTATTTTCTTTACTTTTATTAAGTACCAAAAGATATTTTCATTTAGTTATATTACAAAAACTTGCAACTTCTAGACCACAATATTGACAATCCGGAGAATTAAGAAAACTTGAATGGAATTGAATTTGTGAAAGAACGGAGCAATGACCAATTTTCAATCGAATAACGCAGAGGTTTTTTTTTATTTAACATTTTTCCGTTATTTATCTCGGAACTATTTAATTATTCTTGTTAAATTCTTTTACGCAAATTCGTGGCCATATCATCTGGGACGTGCGAACTGTGCGGTATTTTGGCATGCGGGCAACGAGTGATGAATTAATCATGACCAAATCAGATATTTCATGTCGTTGAACTGGCTAAATAAAAGTAAAAGGATTTTCGGGAAGAGATTGCGATCATTTGGATTAATTTATTAGAACGATTTGTAGAATTCTTCGCAAGAAATAATGTATTTTTAAATGAAATTTTGAAGGTCGATTTAAAGCTAATAATCAATTTTGAAATAATTGTTTTTTTTTCTAAAAAGATACATTGTATATTCCTTGTATACAATTACAGCCTTACTAATAACAAAACACCTTAACGATGGTTAACCTGCATATTTGTTACTTGCGCGGTGCACTGCGTTTTTACATGGTTACTAATAAGATGATCACATTATTAGGTTAGTTGCATTGTTTTTGCTTGATCTGCGCATGCGCGGCCATCATCAGCGGCCATTTTTTTTCTATAAATTCGCGGCTTTTTTACTTTCGTGACGTGTAAAATATCATGCGCAGTTATTTAACATTTTTAAACATGATTTCTGTTTATGATAGATTCACTGTTATATTATTATCATAAATGAATATAATTTCTATTTTTTGCGACATTTTTGTCAGTTTCCGTGCTTTTATAATGTCTCTGTTGTTACTTTAATTTGGTTAAAATAAACATATAGGTTATTTCGAATAAATTATTTTTTATCCACTTAAGATATTGAAAGAAGGGTAAATGCCGGTAACTCCATTAATGGAGGACTGAATGCCGTTGGCGCTAATAAAAAAACTGTCAAAAAAAGCTAGCAGTTAAAAAGTTAGCAGTCCACAATGGAGTCCTGGTACCTACCCTGATGTATGGCAGTGAGGCATGGAACTGGCAGAGGAAGGATGAAAGTAAACTGAATGCTGTTGAAATGAGATCCCTGAGACGTATGTGTGGTAAAACCATGTATGATTGTGTTAGAAATGTGGATATCCGCAAAGAATGTAAGGCTGATGTAAGTATAATGAGCAAAATTAAGAAAGGGACCCTCAGATGGTTTGGGCACGTAGAGCGAATGAGCGAAGAAAGTAGTGTAAAAAGAATATATGATGCAAATGTGAATGGTAGAAGAAGTCGGGGACGCCCGAGGAAGACATGGCACGATCAAGTGAATCAGATATTTGAGACGGGCCATGTCAAAAGTCAGAATAATAGAAGAGTATGTATGAGACGCTGTATGAATGTGAGTGAGGCAAAGAGTGTGTGCCAAGACCGAGTTGTTTGGCGGTCCGTCCTCTCTGCCTACCCCTGCGGGGAAACGGCGTGATGGTTAGTTAGTTAGTTAGTTAGTTTAACAAAACTTCTATAAAAGTAATAATATTTAATAAAATAAAATGCTTGTGCGTGTGTTAATAAATACCAAATTCGAGTTATCAACGTTTATATTGTTTGGAAGTGAATTCAAAGTGTCAGAATTTTTCTATTACTCTCTCGGAACAATTGTTATATTTTTTTATAATGTTTAATTGTGTTAACAATATAAAAAGTGAAGTGACAGTTTTCTTCCAAATTCATTATATAAAAGGACTGTATTTTTTAAATTTAGTTTTTTTATAAATTTAGAGAAATTTATTAAAAAACTTTCATAAAAAATATTTTGGTAAGAATTTTTTTTCCAATTTTTTCCGCGTTTGAATCTTAAAATATGGCAGTTTTTAAAAACTAAAGTGTATTTCAAATACAAAAATCTAAAAGGTATTTTTATCTAGTTTTCATAAATGGTATTTGTTTTTACGACACTATCAAAAATAAGAAATATATAGAACATTCAAAATACTTTGAAAAAATTCCAAATTTCGTTCAGACATCATTACTAAAACAGAGATAAACTACCCTCTCAGGCCGTGTAAACAATGTGTATTTCTTTCTATGAACATTTTTTTAATTAGTAATATTTTCACATCCGCGGCCGTTTGTCAATTGAATAAAATTTTCACGGGGTTTTTTAGTAAGGCTGTTAATGTTTTACAAAAAAGTTCTAAGCATATTTTATTAATTTTTATTTAGGCAAGGTTTCTTTATTGTCTCCTCGTTGATGTCTTTCACTGACAATTTAATGTTTTATTGAGCAGCGTTTCACACTGAATACCTGTGGGTAGCTATTTTTCTACCAATGCATTTGAAATTATTACGTGTATAACGCGCGCGTCAATGGGTTATTTTTTGTCTCTTTTTCCCAGGTATTCGGTGACTATATACGTGGGTATTAAAGATGAGATCGACTGTATTAGAGAAAGACTATATTTATTAGGTACCTATTTACCGCGTGCGTCAAATTGGCACCATTTGCGAAAACGCTAATTAATAATTTTAAGTGTTCCTATTTTTAAATAAATTGTATTGAAATGATTCATAATGTGTGGAATTTGATATGCTTTATCATACTGTACAGCTATTTATAATTATTGTATTTCGAGGAAAAGGCTAGATCAGGGAGTCATAAGGAATTACGGATATGGTTACACAATCAGTTGCAACCGTTCTGACGTTAGTTTGTTATATTATGTAAAATATGTAAAAAAGCGATTAAACGTGACGCCGTGTAAATAATACAAACATTGAAACATTAAGACTTACGTACGAAATGCCAATATCGATATCTAAGTAAAATAGGCACCGGTAGATGGTATTGTGATATGTCAGCTTTTCCTCATTTGAGCAAATAAAACCATGACACTTGCGGATATACCGATATCCTAGTGAGAATCTAGTTGGCTAAAAATAGCACAGTATCCGCCAAATTCTTAGAATGTTCTTCACTTTTTTATTAAAGAAAGACAAACATTCCCGTGTTACGAATAACCCGGCAATATTTGAAAATCTCCCACTATCACCACAGTAAGCCGAAAATGTTGCTTGAGTCGTGATGGAGGACTTAGCCAATAATAATTTGGGAGGCGGGAATGGGTACCGCCGCCCCGGGAATCTTTATTGAATAACCAACACCTCTTCCACAGGTCACCCCAAGGGGTTCGCTACGTTTGGTGATTTAGCAGAGATGCCCGAGTTCATGAGGTGAGGTTTGTCTAGGTCTTGGAGGCGGATGACCTGGACACACTGAACCCCATATTCCTACCCATCCCTTAAACCCTTTTCCTTCCCCGAACTCTTCTCTCCTTCCTTTCCTTTAAAAAAACACTCCACACAGCATCCCCAAAGATGACATGGGCCCTGAGGGAAATTATTTTCCTCTAGGCCTCCTGTGTGGAGCTCATGTTGGTGAAGAAATTTAATAAAGTAATAATCTCGTTGGGTGAAGAAATTTAATAAAATTAATTCGATCATTTTGGTGTAGGTACAGAATAATAGTATTTATTTTGATAAATTCATTAATCTATGCTTTTTCTCAAAAAGACAGTAAAACATAATAAAGTTAATTTGGCCATTTAGCATATCCATGAGCCAAAATAAACAGCCATTCATTGAACAATAAAATACGACTTTTTATTAATTTATCAGAATAACTCCGTACCCGAGAAGCATACGGATGCATGTCCAAAATTTGAAGAAATGAGTTTTTGATTCAGACTTGAAGTAAATTATCATGTTACCAGTGGCAGAAAGATACAGGTCGTATCATGAAGAAAAATAGGATTTTCAAAAATGTACACGTATGCAACTACCTTAGAAGCAGAAAGATGTACATATGGACGACTCCAGATACTAATATCTACAGCCTGTATGTCGGACGAATATCTACAGCTCATATGTTCAACTAATATCTACGAACTTCAGAGTATTGACTAATATCTACAGAGCGTAGGTTGAACTAATATCTACAGAGCGTAGGTTGGATTAATCAGCTAAATGAGTCGAATAGTCCGATATTAGGGATTTTTACATACATACTTACATAAATTAAGTTTTTTAAACTGCATTCGTAATATTACGTTATTCCAATATGCTATACATAATTGCAAATCCAACCTCTGCCAGTGCTGTAGATATTCGTCAACACTTTGATTCTCATAGATATTCGTCAACAGTTTGAGCTGTAGATATTCGTCAAGACTTTCCTTCTCATAGATATTAGTTCGATTTTTTCAGTTTTTGGAATTCCTGTAGATATTAGTAGACGCCTCCCATATGGACTTGCATCTTTATGATTTTTGCATTTTAAGTATTATGACTCAAATCCTACGTATTATGACTCAAATCATACATTACTACGATTTCTATGGAACTAAACAGTTTTCAAACATTAATCTTTTCATAATACACCACATGTCATAACAAAATATTCCACTTCATTTTCAAGCAGAAGGACCTAAGTCCATGATTTTGTTTTGCCTCAAGTCGGCGTTTTTTTAAACAATAATTTTAAATTTTTTGTTATTTATTTTGGGGTGTTATGCCGTGTTGCGCTACCTCCTCCTTTAGCCAAAGTTTCGGACAGCGTTACAGTATCCATCTTCAGGGCAAATGTGTGACACATTTAAATAATTGATAACATCTTAAATAAAAAACTTAGCAAAATTTCGAAAATTAAATATCTATACAATTCTAATAATATTAATGATAAAGAATGGCGTAAAATTTCGTATATTAATAATTTTTCAGTTCAATGTTGCAAAAATCTCCCTTGTAATATTAAACCAGCTTTTTATACAAGAAATAATATCGGTAATTTTTTGAGAAATGCTAACGATAAAGACCATAAATTGACTAATTCCGGTATAGATAAACTCAAATGTAACGATTGTCCCTCATTTTATATTGGAAAAACAACTCGTAATTTTGAAATCAGAATCAAAGAACATTTAAGGTGTCTTAATAATAATATTTTTTCTGAGTTCGCTAACCATATCATTGAAAATAACCATAGTTTTGAAAAAAAATACGGGGATAAATATTCTTCATATTAATCATAAAGGAAAACGTTTAGATAACTTAGAAGCCTTGGAAATAAAAAAAAATCCCTTAAAAATAATGAATCTATTATCAACAAACAAAAAATATTGTTTTATAGCCCAATCATGGATATGTTCCCCTACCCATCCACTGTTCATTAATACCTAGCAACCGCTCCACCCCTACCATAATAATACATTGTTCCCATCCATATTTCAAAACTGTCAAATCAGTATACATTTGCCCGTTCTGGTCGTTCTGAAACCGGTCGGATTTACTCAAATATAAAAGTGGTTCAAACAAAGTTAAATTGTTTCATATACATATAAAATATTTCCTTTTTAAAACAAAACTAATTGATTTAAGAATTACTTTTTTTGTTTTTTATCAGCATGGATATCCGAAGAAGTTATGAGACCATGGTTACAGAAAAAATAGTTTTTTGGCTCTCCGTAACATTTACCTTTTTGGACTTGCATCCGTATGCTTCTCGGGTACAGAACTTGTCTAAATAAAAGCCATAAAATGGATATTATAATAATTAAGCAATACAAATGTACGTTATTTCCGAATACATCCCTTTCTAGCGTAAACAAACTTTGACACATAACTCAGTGATTACGTTTTATAATAATTTTAACCGTTCATGCGTCACAATGTAGATCTGCTTTATTTTTAGATAGCAATAAATTTAATGATCAGGAATTTTATGGAGGCGTCTACTAATATCTAAAGGAATTCCAAAAACTGAAAAAATCGAACTAATATCTATGGGAATCTAAGTGTTGACGAATATCTACAGCTCAAACTGTTGATTAATATCTATGAGAACCAAAGTGTTGACGAATATCTACAGTACTGTCAGAGGTTGGATTTGCAATTATGTATAGCATATTGGAATAACGTAATATTGCATACGCAGTTTAAAAAACTTAATTTATGTAAGTATGTATGTAAAAATCCCTAATATCGGACTATTGGACATATTTAGCTGATTAGTCCAACCTACGCTCTGTAGATATTAGTCAACACTCTGAAGTTCGTAGATATTAGATCAACATACAGGCTGTAGATATTAGTATCTGGAGTCAATTTTATATATCACTTTAATTTAGGGGCGCGGTTTCTATTGGGCCCCAACGAAAAAATATTACCGCTTCTTAGGGATCAGCAAAAACGATGTTTTAAATAATTTTTTGTACTCAGGGCCTAGTTATCTTTGGGGATGCTTTGTGGAGGGTCTTTTTAGGTAAGGAAGGAGAGGAAGTTTTGGGAAGGAAAAGGGTATTAGGGGTGGATAGTCAGTGTGTCCAGGAGTGACGGAGGTATGAATCCATCCCTCTCACTGCGGTGCAAGGCGATGTTCCGAGAGAGTACGGCTGGAGAGGTCAATGGGACTCCCTCAACCATTCTCTCCCGATCCGGCCTGCCATGCAACTGGTGGGCAGACGCATCCACCGCCAAGACCTGGACAAACCTCACCCCATGAACACCGACACCCCGGCTAAGCACCTATGGCAGAGGTGTTGGTTATCCAATAAATGGTTCCTGGAGCGGCGGTACCTATACCCGCCTCCCAAATTGTTGAATTCATCAGTAACCAGATCTGAATAGAAGACCAGCCTTATAGTATTCTTCAAAAAATTATGCTGGGTGCCAAAGTCTTTGACTGATGTCCCACTTTAGTGGTGTAACCAAAAAATATAAAGATGACTGCAATTAGAAATTAGTAATTCTCAGACATCACGCCCAAAAAATAATATTTCTATTTTACCTTTTTTAATAAATCAAAATCAAAATTTCCTCCGAAATCCTAAGGATTTGGAAGAGGTACGTTTATACCTATCAACTTAATTTTAAACTATGTATTTATTTTCATGTAATACTTTTCCAAAGAAACGTCGCTATCTCAATGACAATTCTTTTTTTAAACTTTCTTCGGGCAGGTAGGTTTCATAATATTGATTTTACCGATTTGATTTGTGCGAAAACTGGCAGGATAAAAAGGTAGTATCCAATTTGTATATTGAACCGGAACCGGAACGTACAACAAATTGACAGAAAGACCAAATGCTTAACGGTCGAGATAAATCAGGGCTATATGAATGTGCATACCCTCAAATTACATGAATGTCAATATACTTTTCCACAATGTTCCTGCCCGTCTATAACCCAAACAAAAAGTATTAAATATCTTGGGATTGAAATTGATGAAAAACTACAGTGGAATTCACACATTGATCTACCTCAAAAAAGCTAACAAAACTCATCTACTTCATCAAAAAATTAAGAAACATCTTTTCGATGAGGGATCTAAAGAGGATATATTATGCTTTATGCCACTCTCGATTGGAATATGGAGTAATAGGATGGGGCTCAGCAGCATCTAATCATTTAAAACAACTTAAGATAACTTAGAATTGCATCATAAAGACCATTCTAAAGGTCCCAATAAGGACGTCAACAACAGAAATTTTTAAACAATTTGATGTTCCAAGCATACAGAAAATCTATGCCTAAAACATTCTAGTACATCACCACAAAAATGATTCAGAGGCAGACACCTCACGTGCTCATAAAACCAGAGCTAAACAAACAGACATACTTAATATACCAAAGTGTAACTCTTCATTTAGTCAAAGAAGTTCTGAATTTTTAGCAGTAAAGTTATATAACACACTCCCACTTAGTATCAAACAAATTAAAACAAAAAATAGCTACATTAAGGACATTAAATGTTGGCTGAAGGAACTATCGGAAAATGAACTTACTACTATACTTAAAACATAGTCATAGAAGTTTCTGGAAAACCTTATCCAAACGTTGAAGTTAAACCATAGAAGTCGCTGAAAAACTTATCCAAAGCATAGTTCCCCTCAGCACAGGATCTCCTAGTGAGGAGGACTACAAATATATTTTCTATTTTATATATACATCTAACTAACATGTTTCACGTAAATTGTAAAAAATATTATATAGTTACTAAATAAAAATAAAATAAAAAAAAGTTCGAAGAAATTAAAAAAATGTGTGCCATACAAAAAATATGCAGAAATGCTAAAGAATATTTTATTAGCCATACTTTCAGTCTCATAAATTCAGTTCACTAACTAACTCATCAAGAAGGAATGGACAAATATTTTTTTGCGCATGTAACCACAAAATCAATAGTAGCGACGCCCCCGAACACACAAGTAAGTTTTTCACCTAAATCAGCTTCACGATGCGTTTTTACGCTATGTTTAGATTAAATAAAATGTTATATTTTTACGAAATCCTGTTCCATGTTTTATTACTTGGTACCTAGGTTTTAAAACATAATTTTAAAAGGGTGCTTAGATTTGCGGTCGGTGGACTTAGCCCTTATAGACACTATATAAGAAAAACTCTCTTTTCATGACTTTTAAAGTTATTCCCATCAATGTAATATATATCATTGAAGAAGAAGAAAACAATATTAATTTGAACGAAAATATGAAAGAGAACAAGACACAGAAAAATAGAAAAAGATAATGGTCGCAACTGGGATTGAAACCCAGAACTTCTCGTTTAACTATAATAGGAATAACTTTCAAATGTTATAAAAAGAGAGTTTTTCTTAAAAAAAATTGAACATTCATTTAAACTTCGATGGCCAGCATGGTCTAGCGGTAAGGCTTTTGACTTGCAATCCGAAGGTGACGGGATCGAATCCCGGCGTGGCAAAAAAAAAATATTTGAATTATTTGTGTTTTTTTTTCACTATTAATTCTTTAAAATAATACATAGTATATTTTCGGCACGTTCCAGAGTGGAAGATACTCTTAGTATCGCACTGGTGTAAGACCACCATTCATAATTGAAATGTTGCTTGAAATAGCTTTAGCCGTGTTTGGTGACCAGATCTGATTAGCCAGGTTTTTCCCTACCTTCCTCTTCCCCATCTCCTTCCCTTCCCCACTACCTTCAGCCTCACAACATATCCTAACTGGGGATGCAATAGACTCACTGGCTCCAGACGACTTCACAGAGACTCTTGTGAGGTATTCATATATAAAAAAAAAACTTTTATGAAAAGGTCAATAGTTTCACATGAATAAAATCTGATATATTTATCCGAGACGCTATCTAGGTTACAAATCAGTTTTTAGAATGCTTGTTTCAGATATAAAGGGTAGTTGCCTACAATATGGGAAAAAAATAGTTGAAGATAATATTGTAAATTGTGAAATTTGAAATATGAGATTGACAAATATGACGGTTTGACAGAAGATGGAAATGGCGGGATTGGTAAACGCGTACGTACCGGTTGGACGAGAGGTTCTGTGTTCGAGTCCCAGTTGCCACCATTATCTTTTTCTATTTTTCTGTATCATGTTCTCTTTCATATTTTCATTAAGATTATTATTGTTATCTTCTTCTTCAATAAAAAAATAGTCTGTCCTCCGTTGGCCGGCAAGGTTAGTTTACCTAGCAGTACCGACCTATTTTCTAGCTCGCATCTCGAATTGCTATTTCATGAGTCATATTCAGCTCACATCGGATTGTATTTTTATACCCTGGTCCATCCAGACTATTGGCTGTAGTTTTTATATGCTATCAATGACTAGAAAAATACTCACGGATGCTTTTTTATTCCGTGGGAATGGGCGTTACTAGGGATGGGCAGACGAAATTATATAATAATAATGATTATTGCTGACATATGTACAATCATTCGCCCCAGGAACAAGTTTAGTGTTAATATTAACTAAATGCCGAAGAAACCATTTGAAACATGTTGATAATTTTGACTAAAAAAGTGCTGTTTTACAAAGTGATTTAGTTAAAATGATGCCACAAATGGAATTTGCGAAGATTGGAGAATTAAAATTATCTATTTTTATTTTTGAAGTAAAACTTCTTTACGCACGCTTGACTTGGGGAGTAAGCTGGTGAATGCATGACGAGAGTGTTACGAAAAGCGAGACGAACGGTAGTTGAGAGGGAGATATAAGTTAGTGAAGATAGAAAGAGAGAGAGTTACGTTTCGTATATTACTGTAGGGGCAAGAAAGTAGAGTAGAGCCAGTTACGTTTCGTATATCTAAGACACAGTGCAGGCCTATTGTCTGTATCCCACTGTAGGAGCAAGAAAGAGCAGTGCGCGCGCACATTTTATTTCTCTCTTCCTATCATATAGATGGAGCTAAAGAAGTTTTACTAAGTGTGGTCTAAAGCACACTTGTTTTTGTAATATTTAAACGCCCATAGAGTTCTTACATTCAGTATATAGTATCTTTTTTTTATAACAGAAAATAAAAATTATTAAAAATACAGAAAAACATATTTAGCCACGTACTCAAAACTGTATTTTTTCGGTTGACCCCACCACTGGGGTAGTGTACTTGTATTATCGCCGCTAGGCGGCGCGGGCCTCGCACCATTGACATTACCTGCAATTTTGAATCTCTCACGACAGGACGCTTATAAATATTTGTATTAATTGTAAACTACCGTGCAATAAATTAACCAAGTTTATTACTACCCTCTTTGTTATTTAAAACCCGTGTATTTTGAAGTAGTGCTAATGGAGTCAGATTAAATCATCAATGGTAATAGTTACAACTAAAAGCAACATCGTTAAACATAGGTATATGGTCTTAACATAATAATACATAATCTGACAATATCCCCCAAATCAACGATAATATTAATAATAAAGTATAATTTTTTGTTAACAGTTCGCACGTAAGGCGATTGAAGTATGTCAAGTTCAAATTATATTCAAATACATCCATATTGTTTAAATATTTGTTACCAAGACTGTGTAAATGTTGTATTTGGGAATTCAAAACATGCAAACTAATGCAAACGCTGTATTGGAGAATATAGAAAAAATGAATGATTCATTGGTGGTAAACTAATACTTGTATAACAAATAAATATACCTACATTTAATAATATGCCGATTCATCCAATATTCACACTTAAGTGGAAAGAGTATCTCGGTTAAGGAATGTTTGTAGGTATTGATGCTTGAATCATATATTAACATTTTAAAATGTATCTATATAGGTAGGTACTTACTACCGACCTTTTACTAATTGGTATTCTTTTACTATCATTCAATTTGGGAGGCGGGAATGGGTACCGCCGCCCCGGGAACCTTTATTGGATGACCAACACCCATGCCATAGGTCACCCCAAGTGGTTCGCTACGTTTGGTGATTTAGCGGGGGTGCCCGGGTTCGTGGGGTGAGCTTTGTCTTGGTCTTTGAGGCGGATGACCAAGACACACTGATCCCTAGATTTCTACCCACCCCTTAAACCCCTTTCCTTTCCAGATCTCACCTCTCCTCCCTTTCCTTAAAAAAATCCTCCACACAGCATCCCCAAAGATGACATAGGCCCTGAGGGAATTGATTTTCCTTATGGCCTCCTGTGTGGATCTCATGTAAAAAAAAACGCATTGCCGTTGATTTCACAAGCAAAATCTTTTCAAATAGATTAAAGTAGGTACCTGGGTTACATGTATATTTGACGGCCGGCGTAGTGCAGCGGTAAGGCGCTTGACTCGCATTCCGAAGGTCGCGGGGCAAATAAATCTTATTTGATTAATTTGTGTATTTCACAATTTATTCATTTAGTATATTTGAGGCACGTTCCAGAGTGGAAGATACTCTCAGTATCGCCCTGGTGTAAGACCACCATTCAGAATTGAAACGTTGCCTGAAGTGGCTTTCGCCGTGTTTGATGACCAGATCTGAATAGCCAGGTACTTCGCCACCTTCCTCTTCCCTAGCTCCTTCCCTCCCAACTACCTTCAGCCTCACAACATACCTCAATTTGGGATGCTATAGTCTCACTGGCTCCAGACGGGAGCAGTTGGGACTCTCGTGCGGTATTCATGTAAAAAAAAATATTTAAGAAAAAAAATATTTTTCTCAGCTACATATCTCATGAAGGAAATGGGGTTGTTAGCTGAAAATTGTTGCATTGACAAAAATAAAATAGAGTATGATGCCATACTTGAACATGCAGAGCTTCAGAGTGGTAGATTCAGAAATCGTGTTAGAGACCAGACCTGAATAGCCAGGTTATTTCCAACCGTCCACCTCCCCATCTCCAACCCTTCCCCAATCGGTTCAGTCTCACAACATACCCCAAGTGGGGTATCATAGTCGCACTGGCTCCGGATAGCTGGAGGCAGTTGGGATTCTTGTGCGGTATCAATATCTGCATTTAGTTTTTCTCACCAAATAGCATCCCTTGTGGGAAATTATTTCCTCTGTGTGTATTTTATTTTTAAAAAGTTCACTTTTCCTGGTGGAAGTATCGGGAACACAAAAAAGATTGCAGATTCTTATTTAGGTTTCTTCTAAAACCTGACACGTCCATGCAACTTCCAAGATATCTCCAACGTAGGATGCATGAACCGTAGAAATGTAGACAATGCGTGACGAGATTTGCAAACTAGTACTTCTGAGAACGTTAGACCTCGCAACCAAAAATGTATTTCTAATTTTCTCTTATTTAATAAATCAAAACCAAAATTTCCTTTGAAATCATAATATTCGTCAGTTGGTACTTATGTATCTACCTACACTACGTATATTATATGAAACTTTCTTTAAAATTTCAAATACGGAAATAAGCAATATGACCAAAGAAATATTCTCATTTTTAAACTTTCATCAGGCAGGTGGGTAGTGGGTACCAAAATTTTGATTATTCCGATTTGTCGGCTCGTAGTAGGAACCACCATCATGCGAACTTTGGCGGGATGAAAAGGTAGTATCAATCTTGAACCTGAAAAAGTGACTCAAATATTCTAAAGAGGTGCTAAAATGGATAACAGTGAAACAGATAGTGTCCTTTCGCGATGATATTTGTACATAAAATAATAAACAACGCCTTACAAAAATACTTTTCAACCCAAATTATACGCAATAAGGACATTCACAGACATAACGCAAGGACATGCAACGAAATCAGACTAACAAAAAAGAACAAATCCAATACGCAAAAAAATTTTCTTCACAAAAAAGGATTGAATATTACAACGCGCTGCTGAAAACTATAAAATCCAGGCCAATTAAAAAAGATTTTGTAAGAACCACATCAATCAATATAAAATTTAATAGTATTTAAGTTATAATAAGTTAGTCATTTATAAAAATAAATGTAGAAATAACTAAAATAAAAATACAGATATTTTTTAAATACATTTCTATGCTATCGCATTTTCAAACCAAAAACAAATTATTTTGCATTATGTTTCTTATCCAGATTTTCTGCTTAGTCATAGCAAAGTATCGGGAGCACATATTACAAGAAAAGCGCAAATTTTTCTGATATGCTGATACAGCTACCAACTAATCCTTGCAACTTTCAAGATTTCTGCACTTGCAAAGGAGGTATGTAGGTACTGTTACCCTGTTACGTGTGGACAATGCGTGATGCTCTATATTATAGATATAAGATGGTACCGGGTACAAGGTACTGGTCCAGTGAGATGTGAGATTGCCGAGGTGAGTCAGCCGTTCTCAGTGGCGCACCGGAGCGATGAGTCTGCCGCCCGCGGGCCGCGCTGTTACCGCGGGGGCATGCCTCGGACACGATGCTAAACACCCTCTTCAATCGAGCAATGTCGCCACTAAATAATAACGACCAGAACAAATCAGGTACAATTATAATATTCATTGAAAATGTTGAACTAGAAGCTCACGCGAGTGACATCTACTGTAAATTAGCGGCTTCCTCTTGAGGGTACCTTTGGTAAGGATTTGCAATTGAAATACAGACTTTGTGAATGTCGTCGGACAACTGACAGTTTCTGCATTTAATAATGTGAAACAATTTTTCTTATCGCTAAACACGATGCATGTGCATTGTGGAACAAATGCAAAAAAACAAAAATTAATTACTTCTTTTCTGTATGACACATGGCACGTGTACGATGATCAAGGATTCGTCATCGTAAAATGTGTGATATCAGATAAACACATATAATTACCTTCATCATTTCAATTATTTTTAAGATACAACTAAACTCTTGTGTAAAATAATCAACGACCGTAGTTGAAAAATCCCGAAGACAAAATCTGAGAAATTTTATTGCTGCAGAATCAGTCTAGATCTTTTCAGATCATTTTTTGATTTGACATCAGATTCTTTTTGATTTGATAATTTTCTCCACGTACATTTCCAATTTTGATAATGTCATACTTGTTCGAACGAACGAAAATAAATTATGTGGTTTAATAATGCTACCGTTAGTTACCTATCTCGAAGTTCAACACCGATTTTCCTCATCAAAATTTTTATTAAAAAATATGGAACATACATATCACATATCATGATGGTATTTTGACTTAAGTTTGGTGAGTAAAATGCTTTTATCAAAACTCCATAACTTCATGAAGAGAATAACTTAGTAATTGTGTTGATTTCATGACGTTAGAGCTCACAGTTTGATAATTTGACTGTTCAAGAATACAATGAATCAAAAAATATGGCATCTTGACTTATTAAAAAATATATATCTCACGATTGAAATGACGACTTTGCGAAGTGAAAACTGTAGGCAGTTTAATACCGAAAAGCTAAAAAATTCATGATACATGTGTTTTTAGTGTTTAATATGGATAAATTTTCTGTCTTATAATTTTTTTTTATATTCTAGCCGAAGTATCAAAGTATTCAGGACACAATATAAAATAAAACAAGAAGTGATTAGAAACTTTTTATTTTAGAAAAAACTCATCCGTGTAACTTGCTAAGGACCTATTAAATCGTCGACACTGATTGAACAAATCAACAACATTGGAAAATACAGAGTGAACTAATCAATCAAAATACAGTATAAAGTGTACAATAAAGAACGTTGTGGTTTTTCCATGGTTGCACTTTAAAATGAAAGATGTTAATGTATCGTGTTAATTTAGAAATAAATCCACATCCCAAAAAAGCAAATGCGCAATGCTGAAAGTAAACAAAGTATTTATACTCGTATATCCACATAAGCACGCAATCAAAAAGTACAGTGTTTACCTACTTCCGTGTTTTTACGCGCAATTTTTTTTGGACAATATGTGGGCAGGTACCTGCCTACTTTGTGGTTTGATTGGGTCTACTCATAAACTAAAGGTACCTACCCACCTCTCTTCATATCCTCCTGTTCAGCCTATTAAGTCTATGATGCCTCATCGCCGTGGTTCCTCGTAGTCTAACGAAACCAGACTCAGGGATGTCAAACCGCTATCCACATTTATTTTACCTACGTGGTTTTGTTTTGGTTTTTTGCAGTTCCTAATAATCGGTGAATGATGAAAATAATGGGGTGGGTTGTTATGTTTTTTAAATTTCTTCACAATTAAAATAATGAAGGGGAAAAAAGTTGTAAAGAAAACTGAGAACAGGAGTATTCAATTATGTAAAGTAATAGAAAATGTATTAAATAATAAAAAAATAGATTTCGGTGAAAAATTAACATTTATTGCAGGCTCAAGGTTTATATCGAAAGCTGCAATAGAATATTTTTAAATTAGTGGGTATTTTAGGTGCTGAAAAAACTCGAAAAATGTCTTTGAGAATTTTCGCGTAATTCGCGCGATGCATGCTTGAAGATTTATTACCTTTTCTTAGTAACTGACTAATCACGTCTTTTCTGCAGATGTAATGCAACACTACTTATTTTTGGCATCCACTCTTTACTTCGTTCACATTAAGGGAACGTACCCAAACTACGTGACCTGTTCGGGGGGGGGTCTTCAAAATGTCACGCTTGGTACAAATGAGCGGCGGTTTGCTTAGGTTTTTGGTCACCGGGGGGGGGGGGGGGTTAAAAATCGCAAAAAAAAAAAAAAAAAAAATTGGTCACGTAGTATGGGTACGTTCCCTAACACGTATTCGTCTCATACACACTACTTTTCTAAAGACTCAAGTAATTGATCTACTTAATCATGGCCATCCCTTAAAGGGGTATTTTTAAAAACTGTGAATACCGTTAAAAATACCGTTAAAAAAATTATGATTCTGATCGTTGTACTAAAATTGTGCAATTATTGATCTAAAAAACCGCGCCGGAAAATCATTGCGAAACTGTACCAACTTCCTACAACGTAATTATGACATAGAAACCGCCAGTGACTGGTGAGACGGGAGTCACTATCGTTACCCGGCGTGACGTCCACACCGCCAAATTCACGAATAAAAACGAACATGTCGTTTTGGCGGCAAAGCAAAAATAGCACATTTTAAATCGTTATGGAAAATTTATTCATCAACCCAAAAATACCTTCATTATAGCAAATTAATTCGAAAAAAAACAGTGAAAATTCCACACTGTCCACGAAATCTTCCGCCAATTACCTTTTTTTATGGAAATAGAAGAGTTAAAATGTTATTTATAAATCGTGAATGTTACCTACAAATTATTCATTACTAGATTCATTTACATCGGATTATACATTTCCAAACTATGCCATTCAATTATCAGTAATTTTATTAATCATGTAAGTGTAAGTAACGAATACGTGATCTTTATTTGTTGCGTTATTTCTCTAACCACTCCCCTCCACTCCCCTCCACTCCCCTCCACTCCCCTCCACTCCCCTCCACTCCCCTCCACTCCTTGTCCAAAAGAAAACCAAACTTCCCATTGCTAATTTTGCATTATTAGTGCATATCTGTGTGCATCTTTCCACTTTTTATTGCATATAATCCGATGTCTAGACATTATCATCTTTTTCTAAAAAAAAAAAAAACAATATGGATGTACATAAAAATCAAAATATGCTTATATGTATATTATGAGATGTCTATGCGTTGCTAAACCATTCATCCGAATGCGATGAAACCTTGGGTATTTGATGTGCGCATGCCCGCGATAGTTTCTATATACACATAATAGTGAGTTCTGACATCGTGAAATTATGCGTTGCTAACCATTCATCCGATTGCGATGAAACTTTGGGGATTTGATGTGTTCGCAATAGTTCCTATATATATTGGTGAGATCTGGCATTATGAAATTT
The DNA here is from genome assembly GCA_917880885.1 of Limnephilus marmoratus. Lineage (NCBI taxonomy): Eukaryota > Metazoa > Arthropoda > Insecta > Trichoptera > Limnephilidae > Limnephilus > Limnephilus marmoratus. The sequence goes on from OU862916.1 coordinate 29,263,411, forward strand.
GTATAAAAAAAATTGCAATGGGTGGCACGCGAGCTGTTCGAAAACTAAATGTACCGGGACTGAATGTACGGGACACGCAGGGAGAAACAATTTCTATATTAAGTGGCATAGCAACGCATGCCGGGAACTCGTTAGTTAACCATAAAATAGAAACTATTTTTTATGAAATACATCATCATCGTTATCATGAAAAGGAAAATAAAAACAGGTGGTTATAAAAATAATCTACCAGGAGTACAAAAATACGGGTCGGTGTTCGGTCACGAGCTCTGGGTGGAAGAACCCTGATGTAATTCATTAACATGCCGGCGGGTTGCCTCTGTCGGCTGATATCCATATTGATTATGTAAACCAACACACACCACTGCGGTCGGAAAATAATGTAAAGCATTACCACCCATCATTATTACGAGAGTAAAGACCGCTTTATTCCACTTATCAAGGTGAATTGCAACTGTATATGATATTTTTAATGTTGACACCATTGAATAAGATCTACGATTATGAGCAATCTCATCATAGCTATATAAGTTTCTTTTACAGAAATATTGTTTATAATACAACATAAAAATTTAAAAAATGAATAGTGTTTAAAAAAAAATCATTACTAAAAGCTTCGGCTTGGCTCTGACGATGCTCTGAGGTCATCCGATACTACCATACAACTAGTATTATTGGTCAATCCGATTAAAAATTCTATGGCGACAATAAGATGGGTTGTTTAAAAAATTTAACAATTTATCAAATATTTGAGGTCAATTTTCACGTTCCATGAAAGTTTTATTAAAGTTTTGAGATTATTTCAGTTTTATGAAGCAACTGGCCTATAATGAAATAATAACAGAACTTGAATAGAACTTACATAGAACGTGAAAATTGCCCTCAAATATTTGATGAATTGTATAAATTGTTTAATCAACCGGTCCTTAAGGGCCCGCAACCCGAATTTCTACCGTTACCTACTATTTTCTTACATATCTCCCTTAAACACGTTAAGTTTTAAAGCTCTTAAAAATACATGTTATTCTTGAAGATAATATCTAGACATTGCCCGCACCGAAACGCAAATTATATAAAATTCCCTCGATAGAAAAAAATCGCAAAGTATGCTCCAAAAATTATTATAAACACGTTTGTTTCAGTTATTTTACAAGTTATATGTACGAAAAAATTCGCAGTGTTTATTTAAATGCTGTTTAAGACAATGCCCGCGAGATTTTTGCTCTATTTTAAACGAGTCGTGTTTTATTAAACATTTTCGCAATTTTCGCATCGATTTTGTCGGTGTAAATGTTAGCGCTCTCCTCTAACATTCGTAATTTCGTATCTCTACATCTACTTCTTTTCGGGCCCGGTTGCGAAGCCTTAACACTTTAAATATTGAACTCGTTTTTATGAGTTCCCTAAAGTAACCCATTTAACAAAAAAAAAAAAATAATCACTTTTAATGACTTTTCAAAGGAGGTTCTGAGTTGTCCGGTCACCGGTGTACAGATACATACTATTATAAAAAGATTGGAATGTACAATAAATAGTTCAGAAATGATTCACTCAAAAATTAAATGTTCATAATACGATTGAAAATATTGACATGAATGTACGTAGGTTATATTTACACAATATTTACGCTAAACATTGATAGTCTTGTGCATGCTAAAATCCCATAGCGATGATTCATTCTCTGACACTCGATAATAACGTGATTTTGCATTCGAGTTGAAAATTTACATTTTTCTACGGAAAGCTAAACGTTTCAACTATAAATTTGTATTGATAATGATCAGAAGCGCAATAAAGAAAACTTTCGTTGGAAAATAAGATATTTCTTAAAAACGTGCGTAAAAATTATTAAAGGTTTATCAAGAAATTAACCCAATCTTATCTACTATACATCAGCAATTTATCATAACCTATTTATAATCATTACAAAAAAAATTACATCAGCTCCACACAGGAGGCCCTGAGGAAAAAAATCTCTCAGTACCTGTGTCATATTTGGGGATGCTGTGTCAAGGATCTTTTTTGGGAAAGGAAGAAGAGAAAGTTCTGGGAAGGAAAAAGGTATGAGGGTGGGTAGAAACCTGGGGGTCAATGTTTAATGTGTCTAGGAGTGACGGACATATGAATCTAACCCTCCCACTGCCGCGCAAGGTGATGGGGCGAGAGAGTTCGGCTCGAAAGGTCTAGGTTAGCTCTCCACCAATCTCTTTCTATCTGGCCCGCCACGAAGCAGGCGGGCAAACGCATTGGTCGCCAAACTACAATTACCGCTTACCTTTAGGTACAGGAAAAGTCATATTATTCATATGATTTCACAAGGATTTTTTTAATCCTTTTCTACGAATCCGGAGGTCACGGGTTCAAATTCCGGAGTGGGCAAGTTAATTTTATTTGATTGATTTGCATTATTTTACAATGTCTGCATATGTAAATAGTATATTTGGAGTGGTGACCGGCCAACTCAGAATGAAACCAACTCAGAACCACCTCAGAAAGGTCAGAGGGATGATAAAAAAAAAATAAAAATAGTTAAATAGGTTAAGTTAGGTTAGGGTTACCGGCAATTTTAAAATTATTTTTTCATAGCTTTTAATGACCTTTCTGAGATGGTTTTGAGTTGGCATGGAACCATTTGGAGTACGTTCCAGAATGGTAGATATTTTCAGTATCGACTTGGCGAAAGTCCACAAATCAGAATCGAAAGGTTTCTTACAATAGCTTTAGCCGTAATTGGTGACCAGATTTGAATAGTCAGGTACTTTCCGATCTTCCTCTTTCTCATCACCCCCCCCCCCCCCACCCTCTCCCTAAACCTTGCAACGTACCCCAATTGGGAGTGCCATACCTAGCTTCACTGACTCCAGACGGTTGGGAGCATTTGGGACTCTTGTGGGTTACTCACATAAAAAAATGTATATATCATCTATCCATCCTTCTTTTTAAGTCGCCTTGAAGTTTTATTTATTCTTTCAAGCCGTATTTTAATTCTGAATCGTGGTCATTCACTAGAACGAAACTGAGAGTATGTTCTGCTGTGCAAAACGGGTTTATGATATGAATCATTGTAATCTATTATGGAAATATAATTATTTATCAAGTAACTGTCATCATCGTCATCATCATCGATAATAAAAATAAAGGTAAATTTTCGATCGCACTGTCCACGATTATTACGAGTAATTTTTAGAAAAAAACTTTAGATTCACCTTAATTACCATAAAAGGAAACTTTTTGCATTTGGGGCGGCGGAAAATGATGCATTTTAAATTTCAATTGCGTAAAGTGAAATTTTACTTCGTACACCGAATTTTACGCCGCCATTTTTTATAACTGTCATTTTGTTCTGTTCGTTGCATTGGTATTCTAGATACTATATGCAAGTAATTCGTATGAGTTCGTAGCCGACTTCATACGGAAACATGAGATGTCGTAATTCTAAAGACAAACATAATTAATAATATTTAAATATAGAGTAGATTAACAAGATTATATAAACTTTAAAAAATAATTTACATTGAAAATTTTTTTTCAAATTAAAAAATTAATTTTCAATGTATTTTTTTTTTGAAAAGTTAAAATTATCTTGCTTAAAGCCTATTCTATATTTAAATATTATTAATTATTTTTTGTCTTTAGAGTTGCGACATCTTATGTTTCCGTATGAAGTCGGCAACGAACTACCCTGTTATATTATCAGGAATACCAACAGTACAAAATGACAGATTATCATAAATGGCGGTGCAAATTCCGTATGCGTAAAATTTCACTTTACGGAATTGAAATTTTAAGTGCATTGTTTTCCATCGCCCCGAATGCAAAAAGTTTTCTTTTATAGCAATTAAGGCGAATCTAAAGGTTTTTTTCTAAAGATTATTCATAATAAGCGTGGATAGTGCGATCGAAAATTTACCAAAATAAACTTGCAGGACTCCTGCTGTCTCCCAGTCCTTCTGCATGAAGCCTTATTATAAAAAACTTATTTGGTGGTCAATGAATAATAAATTAATGGTAGGTATTTAAAAAAAATACTCACTATAGACTTCTGTGTGTGGTAATAAAATATTCTAGATTGAGGGAAACTGCTGTGCGGCTTTTTTCATATAAAACTTAAATTCGATTTGAGCCCAAAATAACTCAATTAACAGAAAAAAAATTCTTACCAAACATTGTAGCAAATTTGTATTACAAATTATAAAATAAATGCCATTAAAAAATCTATTTTTCACATATTATTTTTTTAAGCAACTTTTTGCAGTTAATGATGAAAAATTAAATATATTTTTAATAAAAAATACATTTATTTATTTTATAAATGTGATGAAATTCAAAATTAAAAATTGTTAAACAGGAGCATTTTGATGTGCGTAAATTTAAGTCCCAAATGACAGATTTACTTTGGAACACATATTTCGTGAATATAAAATAAAATTTCTACCAAAAAACCGCTTTCTTTACGATGTTTATTTAAAAAAAAATCATGATATTAATTAATACAGTAGGTAGATAGGGCAAAATTATTTCTTGTTTAATAATTACAATTAACTCGCACAAAATGCCAAATCTCTCTCTTATTTTATTTTATAATTTAAAAATAAATGAATTAATAAGAACTTAGTACTTACTTACAAAGTACTAGTCATTTGTCATTAAAAAATCAATTTGATTGCTTTTGATTAAAAAATATTTTTCCTGTTTGGTTGGGTATTTTGACCTCAAAAAAGGCGAGCAGCCGTCCCTGTTAAGATTTTTGTGAATGTAAATACTGATTGTACAATAATAATTCTTAAGTAGGTACCTATTTATAAATAATATTGACCAAATGCGTATTTTTTTTATTTTAAGACTAGCTGGTACCCGGCATACGTTGCTATGCCATTTAATAAATAAATTGCTTCTCCTTGCGTGTCCTTTCCCATTCGTCCCGTTCCCCTTCCTCTCCCGCATCCTCTTCCCCTCTCGCCTCCTCCACCTTCCCTCTCCCAACTCCACTCCCCCCCCCCTTCCCCCGTCCCGCGAACCTCCCCTCCCGAGTTCCCCTCCCCCCTCCCGGGTTCCCCTTCCCCTCCCTGGTTCCCCTTCCCCCACCCCTTCCACGAACCCCCTACCCGAGTTTCCCTGCCCCCCCCCGCCTTCAGTCACGGTACATTCAGTTTTCAAACAGCTCGTGTGCCAACTGTTGCAATTTTTTTTATACAAAATTCATAATGCCAGAACTCACCAGTAGTTTTATACAAACCTTCTCCTAACAATAACGAACACAACAAAAAAAGAATTATCCAATTTGGTGCAATCGTTCGGAAGTTATGCGCTTACATACATTTCGGCGATTCATTTTTATAGATAGAAGATAGATAGATAGATAGATTCAGGAAATAACATATTTAAAACGTTTATGTTTGCTCGAAGTAGGCAGGTATCACGGGTCACTGTGACGTTTAGGTATTTCACTAGATACTAGACATACCCACCACTCAGTGATAAAGGTGAGATTATGCCACCTTCTGCGAAGTGCGACTATTTTAAGGTACGTTACGTAGGCCGGCGTGCGTTCATACGTCTCTCTCCGTCACGACACAATCATCGGTGTTTTGAGACGTATTCTCCCGCTTCTCACCGAGCTACGGCTTTTTTTATATCTCGGGGCCAATGTGTCGATTAAAATCGAAAGCATGTTTTTTGCTCCAATAATTTTATTAATAGATTCTAGATAGAGAATATCAAGCTTCACCTGAGTTTGGCAATCTTTTTAACGACATCTGATCAAACAACTTTCTATTGCAGACGGATTATTTCGTTTGCTTTGTGGTCCTGGGGCGACCTTTTTAGCATACTTTTTGTTGAATTTTGAGTTGATTTATTATATTATATATTATTTTTTTACATAGGAGGCCCGATGTAAAAAAATCCCTCAGGGTACCTATATGTAATTTTTGGGGATGCTGCGTAGAGGATATATTAGGGAAAGGAAGGAGAGGAAGTTCTGGGAAGAAAAAGAGTATGAGGGGTGGGTATTAGGAATCTGGGGGTCAAAGTGTCCAGGAGTGACAGACGTATGAATACATCCCTCCCACTGTGCGGCCCGCCACACAGGGTTGGGCAATCGCATCCGTCAACAAGATCCACACAAACCTTATGAACCCGGGCACCCCTGCTAACCACTAAACCACTTGGAGTAACCCATGGCAAGAGTGTTGGTTATCCAATAAAAAGTTTCCGGAGCGACGGTACCCATCCCCGCCTCCCAAATTGAAATTATGTTAGGTTCCTAACGGCCGCGGCCCGTCGACGTGTACTTACTTTATCCGCAGTACCTACCTTTGTAGCCATCACACCGACCGCTGCAAGACAGGCATGTGCATTGACCTATGATATCCCTTCATCGAAGGGCATGTGCCTAGCATGGTGCTCGAAAAATCCTCAAATTATGTAATCATCAAAGCAATTAATAAAAAAAGCTTATTTCAAGAACAGAACAAATTTATTTATTTTATTTGTTATAAAATACATTCAGTATAAAGAAACTTCGACTGTCCAACTAGGAAGGTCTCCATTTCTAGGACAGTCAAATTGACATATTCATATTAGTTTGGTAGGTACATTATCATTCATAAAGTATTTGTAAAGTTAAGCTTCACAATTTGCTTTTACATAAATATGCAGTGGAGTAATAGGTTCTGGAATCAATTAATTCACAAGAAAAAGTGTATTCGAAGTGGTTAAACACGAAAAACAGTAAGTAAAAGAAAAATAAAATAAAAGAAAAATTTTGGAAATAAAAGAAATATATAAGGTGCTCGTAATACATAATTATCAAATAACATTTTTTAATAATATTTCTGACTCTGTCCTGCCTAAATCTTGTAACCATTTTGTTTTTTTTTACCGAAGGATGACACTTCACACAGTTTTAGTTGTGAAGGGATTTTGTTATATAATTTCGGTCCCAGGTATGAGAATATCATTTGATAAGCTGCTGTGTTGTTTGTTGGAATAGAAAGTTCATTTCTGCCCTTACTTCTGGTTTGATGTTTGTGTTCGACTTTTTTCATTTTATATTTATTTTTATGAGCATAAATTATTATCTTTTTAATGTAACACTGTCGAACATCTAGTACATTAAATTCCCTGAAGAGAGCGTCGCTCGAATATCTGATAGGTTTCTTCATTATAACACGTAAATAGATTTCTGTGCCTTCAATAACGAGTTTAATATTGTTTTCCCAGCACCCTCCCCCCCCCCCCACCCAATACATCCGTGAGTTATGATCGAGTTGCATAGCCCGTAATATATATTTTTTAAGAAGCGTGTTTTTAAAATTTCCCGCAATGAAATAAATATATGAATAAGTGTACGCTAATCTTTTCGCTACATTTGGTTTTTCCATTTTAGGTTATTGTCAACTATAACGCCTAGATATTTGATAAATTTAACATACTCAAGAGTTTCACATTTAAATTGAGAGTTATTATTTGTGATAATCGAGTTCTATTGTTTTCGTGCAGAAGAAAGAAAAACAAATGGATTAGTTTTGAATGCTCGATGGTTTTTCATTGTGATGGAAAGTGTTGGTTTTCGTATCATATTCGTCGTTTCTGTTGTGATTACCTCGGTGTACCGCGCTGTGGATTATCCTTTTTGGAAGTAACTTTTTAAAATAACTGATTTGACACAATTATACTGTCTTCTTGTTGAGTACAGGGATCCAGTTTCGGATCTATCAATAACAGAACATTGCTCGCCACCTCCTTTTTTATATTTTATTGTATTTCAAAACAATGATTTATTACTAGGTGTGAATTGAAAGGTGATCCAATATTTTTCTTTGACTAACATCGCGGCATATTCCAATTTTGGTACTAATAAGGTGCTAACTGGGAAAACAGAAACGGCATTTACATTAGGTACCTACTACATATTTTTATTTATGTCGAATATTCTCATACGGATAGGCGTGTGCGCAGTTCATCGAGAAAATAAGACGGACTTGCTAACTTTCCCGGATACAAAAATTACAAAAAAGGTGTAAAATATCTAACTAAACGTGGGTTTTTCCCATTTTTTCATTTACATGAGGTATTATTCCTGTATTAGATACTAAACAAATGATTAAGTCTATTTTTACATTTGACAACACAACACATTTGGTGTTGAATCAGTATGCATGCTTAAAATGTCTCGTCTGCCGGTGAGCGTCCTTATCTGGTGTTTCTTAAGATTCAGAAAATTCTGAAGTGAAAATATTATTAATGGAAATGGTTTCTTGGTTTAAGCGACATTTTGCCGAAATCAAACCACAATATGTAGATAGGTAACTCAGAGTTCAATATTTAGTCGTATTTATATATTTACCTACAGTGTTCTTTTAGTCGTATTTATGTCACCGCAAAGTGATTGTTTTCTTCAAAAACATGTCGAAGGCTTTCATATTACGTAAAATTTCATGACCCCGGAAATAAACTGATATCGTTAGGTTAAAATTTATTGTAAAAGCCCTATAAGCGATTTTTTTCAAAGCTTGGTCCGGGCAAAGTATAGGATAAGGATGTTCGGAAAATTTCAATATTTTTTCTGTGTAGTGTATAATGGAGAAAATTGACTTTATCAAACATACAAATACTTGACTTCTTTAAACCAGTGATTCCTGACATTATTTGCAGTAAAACATGCACACGAAATTTTGGTATCAGGTGACATTTTTTTAATGATTTTTTTGTTCATCTGCAAACCTTAAGAAGCAATAGGTAATAGGACAGTCAGGGTCGGGGCAGTAGCGTAGCTAGCATGGGTGGTACCCGGGGCGGATGTCACCCCCAGGGGAGTGGTGTCACCCTCCCCCCGCCCTATTAAAGTTGAAAACGCTAATTTGGGGGGGGGGGGGGTGGCTAGAGAATTTCAGATTTATCCACAAATATAGGTTATGTTCGCCTATAAAAAGACCTAGACACAAAATTCGGGGCATTCCACGAGGACCGTGTTCATGTATACAATACTTTGGTGACAATATCCTTCGTGAATTTTTTTCCACGGTCGAGTGTCCCCAGGGGGCACAAGGGGCGTACGGGCAAAAAAATCAATAATTACTGTTAAGATTTTTTTCTTGGAGGGGCACAAGAGGCGGACGGGCAAAAAAATCAACAATTACTGTTAGAAATAAACTTGAAGTGCATACTTCAAGTTTATTTCTACAAGTTCAAGTATGTTTAGGAAGGTTTACGATAGTATCAAAACAATAGAAAAATTAAATGTTTAAAATAAAGACAGTTTTTGCTTCTAAGTATGTACTGTGATGGAATGTCCACAGTACACAAAAATACCCCTAAATCCGCCCTTGCTCTCTTATATTTTACGCTAGTCAACATTGAATTTAATTTTGTCACAATGTGTATGTATGCTTTGTATGAATAAAATATAGCATATCTGCAGTTGCAGTGTTTCACAATGACAAATATCTTCTAAAATCCCGATGAAAACCAGTACTAATCGTAATTTTCAGAAGTCATTTTTTAAGTTTAGCAGGAAACGGAGATCAGAAGATAAGCTTTTTATATTCTAGGTTTGACGATGGTCATAGTGCAATAAAAACTAAGACGGCAATTCGGGTTAGGCGCGGGTTTGACTTCCGAGGCACGGCGCATAAATATATTATATTATTTGCATTATATTAACATAATATGCGTATTGGAGGCGCCATCCTAATCAATGATCTGATGATAAATTTTAAGTTTAATGCATCTTACAAAAAATACCCAAAAATATTAACAAAGAAGTTGACTTAAGTCATTTCTACGTACCTACTACAACAACGTTCTTGATTTCTACAACACGGCTGTGGAACGATTTTCCGGCCTCTGTATTTCCTTCCTCCTATCTCCTTCCTTCTCCAAAACCCATGTTTAATCCTTCGTCTCCTCAAAGAGACCCTCCACATTGCATCCCCAAAGATGGCATATGCCCTGAGGGAAATTATTTTCCTCGAGGCCTCTCCTGTGTGCAGTTTACAAAAAAAATTAAAAATCTTCTTCCATCGTTGGTTTATATAACTATATTATTGATACCATTTTCATATACCTACCTATATTTAAATGCTTCAGATTTTCTGTCCGGTTTAAATTGTTCTCGCAGGAAAAACTTAACCCTTTCACGCACTTTTCCACAAATGATCATCTAGTCAATCCACGTTATGCACGTGCACTATATACGTTTAATAAATACAAAATAATACAAGAACAACATGTCAAAGAGACCAAATGGTAAAATAATTCACCGACTCCAGATATTTTCATATCAGAGGGTTCGGCTCTGTGGAAATCCTAATTGGACCTATAAGTCCTACTGATCCCCCCATAAAAATATTTTAAATAAAATATTCAATATAAAGCTATTATTGATGAACCCATTTCAACCTTAATTGGATAACCAACACCTCTGCCACAGGTCAACCCAAGTGGTTCGCTACGTTTGGTGATTTAGCAGGGGTGCCCGGATTCATGGGGTGAGGTTTGTCTAGGTCTTGGAGGCGGATGACTAGGACACACTGAACCCCAGATTCCTACCCACCCCTTAAACCCTTTTCCTTCCCAGAACTCTCCTCTCCTTCCTTTCCTTAAAAAAACCCTCCACACAGCATCCCCAAAGATGACATAGGCCCTGAGGGAAATTATTTTCCTCAGGGCCCCCTGTGTGGAGCTCATGTAAAAAAAAATACAAAAATAAAAATATTTTCACTGAATCTCGGGAAACTCCAGATAAGGACGCTGGCAGACGAAACTAATCGCGGCGACATGAAAGTTGAAAACTATTCCAAAATTCATACAAATTCAAAAATAGTCTCACGACTAAAAAGTTTCTCACTTGAGCACTTCCACACCTATTACTTATTACACCGTAATGAATTTTTATGCCCGAAATAGTTGCAACCAGGTTTGGTATATTTATGGTTGTAACTAAAAAAATCTCGTCTGCGGGTGCCCTATACGTACGTAAAAAAGGTATATAATAAATCCCCAAACGGCAAAAATAAAATATAAACAAAAAATAAGAACTGTCATTGCGCAACACAAATAATAGGGAAACATTCACGTTCAATCAATAAGTCAGTAATCACCTATTTTCTTTGATTGATCTTTAAAAATGCTTCTGTATTATGTCAAACTTCCAATCAAACGTGAATTCCCTTGTCATTTCCCGTTAGAGCGCTGTGTATACGTAGGTACGCGTATTATACGCAACGCAAAATGAGAACCAATCAGAAAATGCGTCGACGTAACTGCAATGAACGTAATAACGCGCGTGTACCGGTTTTTCCGTACCGGCTGCACAATTTGATCAAAAATTACTGCAAGTATTTTATTATTGAACGCGAACAAGATCATCACCTGGCGCTTGCTGGTAATAATATTATTATGATTGTGGTATTAATTGATCTACAGGTAGGTAATAGCGATAACAAAAGTCGGGTTTTCCAGCACGTTGGGATATCATTGGGTTTTTCGTTGGAGGCGCGTTCGTTCGAAAAGGCGTGTTTGTAGCTGTATGAAAACACGAATTTCGGTATGTACCTACCTCTTTGCCTTTATTTTTATGGGTAAGTACTTACTTATTTTTGATCAATATAACACTTATTAGGCTTCCAATACACATTGGCAATGTTGGCACCTACCGGCCAACGTGTGAATACCTACTGTTGGCGCCAAGATCCTTTGATGCATGTGTATACGAACCATCATCTTTGATGTGTGTATGAAAAACTGACACCAATAGGTTGGTCGGCCAACGCGTTGCAACGGCCCATACAACGGCCAATATAACCCAAGTGCAAAGTTCGTAGAAAATGCGTTTTAACCACACACATATTGTGGTTTGGTATATTTATGCACATATTCTACGAACCTTGCCAAGTGACCCTGTATACGATGGGCCAGCGCATAAATAAACCAAATAACTCACAGTCAACGCATCGGCCTAACATGCACTGGCAGCTTAAGATATATTTAAAAAAAAATACTGATTAGGTACTTTCCTATTTAAAAAGACAAATGCATTTTTTGACAGCTTGTATAGTCTGTCAAAAAAGAGTAGAAAATATAAAAACTTGAACTACTAAATTTGTAGACTGGCAACACCAATTTAACTGTCAAATATTTTTTTGAAGTGCAATGACACTGAATGTATGGAACACAGTAAACCACATTTTAAAAAACATTTTTTATTCATGACATAAAATTGATTAAAAGGTGATTTATAAAGCGATTTGCTTTAATTTAATTTAACATAAATTTGAATTTAACAATAGATAGAAAGGAAGAATCACTAATGGTGAGTTTAGTTACACTACTTTTAGATCTGAATGAGTTAAATATATTCAGATCTAAAATTAGAGACATGATCTAAAGCCCAGGCAACGCTAGAGGTACTTTATATAATATTAAATAAATGTGAGCAATTTCTAAACTGTGCTTTATATTTTATTACATTATAGTTATTCTTCATTATGCTAACACAAAATTGCAAAGGTATAATAATAATATACCTACATGCAATTCTAATTTAGAGATCGGCGGGTATCTAGTATCTATACTGCAATGAAAAAATATTTTATAAAAATGTAGGTAACACAGCTTTACTTTAACACCATGAGTTATGTGTTTAGTATTGCCATTTGATCAACAGTGGCGCCCTTATATATTTTCTACTCTTATTTGACAAAATGTATGTTGATGACTATTATCTTTGCAAACGACCAGTTAATTGTTTTTCTGATATAAAGCGGTACAAATGAAAAAAACCCATGAATAGTGACACTCGAAACTTTTTTGGCTTTCGTGAATTACGAAAACCTGTAAAAAGTCCTTATAAATCCAGAATTAGGATGAGTATTTTTTCTCGAAGTTGGAGTATTATTTTAACTGCGCCTACATCACGCAATCAGAATAGCTCCTTGTAGTAATGTAATGGCAGATCTGTTTTTGAAGGCGCACACACATGATAATAAGTTAATAAAAAAATAAAATAAAAAAATAAAACAAAGAAATATTTTTATTTCATTTTTTTTAATAATACTTTTATTCATGGGAGAAAACCATAATAATTATTTTAAAATTAAAATTTATTTTAATTGTTTTACTTTCATTTAGTGAAAGTAAAACAATTGAATAAGAAAATTAAGGAAAACAAATAGAAGAGGAAATATTGAATTTTTGATATGGCGATCATTTTAAAAGGTGGCAATACCAATACCAAGATGGCTCCTAAGAAAATGAATGAATGTTTAAAAAAGCACAACGGTCAACTGCATAATTTTGATTAACCAAACTATGAAAAACTACAAACTATGTTCAGAAATTAGTGGCATTTTCCGAAAGGAGATGATTCTCATGACCTTAAAATACCCCTTTTGGGCTTTTCGGGTTTATGATACCTCACATTTTATGAAGATAAAAATATATGGAAAGGCCATCTTTGTATCTGAAATGTATGATCAAAATAGCCATTTATTAGATGTTAAATAAAAATAAAACGAATCTAATTCACAGTTCAAATTAAAAAATATATTTAAAATGAAAATGAAGAACAAATAATTTCAAAGACAAAAGTGTGTAGCTTGGTGTTGCCATACAAATGAAAAATTTTAGTACCAAACGAATAAATTTGTAGATATATATGCCAAGTTTCTTCAACAGTGATGGACTGATTTGAAATTATTATTATTCTTATAAATAATTTCTTATCAAATTCCTGTAAAACATATTTTTGAGAAAAATATTAGATTTTTTTTAGGTCATCGTGCGTTATACACTTTGTACGATATTTACCCTACTTTTAACAATTCAATGTTTGTGGAAAAAATATAATAGAAACAAAGGGAGATATTATGACATAGAAGTATGCAGACTGTCACCAAGCTACTACCAAACTGATTATAAAAGCTGCAAAGTCAGTGACAGTTAAGGAACATACCCATACTATGTGACCCATTCAGGGGGGGAGGGGGATCTTCAAAATACCACGCTTGGTAACAATGAGGGGCGGGGGGCTTAGGTTTTTATCACATAGTCAATCTATAAACTAAATTAAGTTCTGGTTAGAATGTATTTTGACATAAGTTTTATCTTGATAATATTTTTTCCACTTGTAATTACAGGTATGCATGCACTCTTGCCGTCACGCAGCAAGTGCTGTATTTAAAGACAAATATAAGCCAAATAATTTTTTTAAACTTTTCGTTAGGAAGAAATTACTGAAAACCATATTTATGAATTACTACGTGAAAACTGTAGGGGGATGGGGGCCTTGGAATATACTACACGTGGTCACTGAGGAGGGAGGGGGGGTTAAAAATTGCAAAAAGTGGGTCAAGTAGTATGGGTATGTTCCCTTAAGTGTTTGGTGTTAAAATGTTAAGGGAACACATAACTCTGGTCATAACACATAAATCAGTTGTGTGTAAATGTAATTAGCAGTAATATGGGAGAATGATGCTGGCGACATTTTTGTGTTAGTTTCTCTGCAATGTTTCTATTATCAGTGTTTTCATTGCACGGGTTAGTGTGCATCTTGAAGACTCAGGGAGGAGATACTGGATATTACGGGCATGGATTCTTCTTCTGATGACGTGCCGGTGGATCTTGCTCGAGGCATTTCTGTTTTTATATACTTAACCCCGAGATGACTTCTTTTCCTTATAGGCCTGCGTTTTGTCCTAAAGCTAAAAATATATTTGATTTTTAATATCAAATACATAAGTAACAAGAGAATTAATATTTTATGTCTAATTTTAAGCAATTAGAAAATTAAATGCTTCCTTACCAACATTAAAAATTGAAAAAAAATTACAAAAATTAAGCCAAATTTTTTTAAATTGTCATGTAGGTATAGTTTGGCAAGAAAGTCTAGAAATTAAATCAATTGGAACTAAACCTGTTCATTACTATGGCAACACCGAATTATATGACGTTTCCCTATGGCTGTCGTGTTATCGGGTGTTACGGTTGATTTATTGTCTTAAATCTGAGTAGAATATCGCTGATTTGATAATATTTTTATTCATTGTTTGCCTGAATTTAATTAAAATGAATAAATTATTACATAGTGATACAAGAGGGGTTACATTCTGCGTTTTTCAACGCTGCCTAGCCGAGTGTCACGCGAAGAAGCTTTTGTTTGATTTAGAAGATGTTTAAAAACGAACTGCAGAAATGAATGGTACGTAGTATAGTTTGTTTAATAAATTTCATTAGTATTACAAGATTTATGCCAATTTTCGAGCGATAATAATCATTACAATCTAATAATAATCATTACAATAATAATCATTACAACCCCGATACAGGCGAACCCTAGTGGGGTTAATAATTACATGCTAAAATATGCTAAAAAAAATAAATCTGATTTGAGGTTATGTTAAAAAAATTCGAATTTGACATTTCGATTTGACAGTTCATATGCGGCCACAGGAAAAGGGAATAACTCAATAAAAAAATAATAATATGCAACTTCTTTAAACTCGTAGAAAAGTTCCTTTTTTCTCGTTTTCTCTTTTTTTCTTTCTAAGTGAATATTATCTAGTGTGTGTTTTTAAAACTACCTTCTATAATAATAATTTTAATGATGTTTTTCACACACAGGTAAATCTGAAACAACGGTAAGACGAATTGTCAAGGAAGGGGAAAAGGCAGATGGAAAATTTGAAACACCGGGAAAACGAAAAATGGGCATAATAATAATAATATGTAATAGCATAAGTGCTGATGATTGGAAAAATTGTTGCAAACACTTGATGAAAATTGAGGCAGAATATTATGCACGAGGCAGTACTATATATGATGATATCGATGAACTGCGTTTAGATGAAGATGAAGATACGGAAGAAGAAGAATCACACGAAGACAAAGACAATAATTACATGTCGGGTGTTGAATTAATAGACTTAAATTTTTAAGTACCTACGTTTTTATATCGAAATAAACGCCCACTTAAAACTTGTTTTGTTTTATTTTGCTTCTATTAAATTACAGTTTTTTGTGCAATTTTTTTGAAAATACAAATACGCTATGAAATTTGCATTTTGCCAGAAGTGTTTTTTTAAAACATTCGTTCTTTGTCTTATGAGCCATCTTGGTGTTGCCATTTAAAACTAGAAAACGATCGCAGCGCCATCATTTATTTTCTACACTTTCTTGCCAAACTGTACATATTATGAGAACTGAGCAAATCGTCATTCTCTGTTGTATTTTTAGAATTTCCAGAGCACAAATTTAAAGGGTAAGCGGAAAGAAAGATCATGTTCAAGCCAGGGTGTAAATCTATATAAATAAAAATGAATCGCCGAAATGTATGTACGCGCATAACTTCCGAACTACTGCACCAAATTGGATAATTCTTTTTGTTTTGTGTTCGTTATTGTCTGGACAAGGTTTGTATAACTGAGCTCTGGCATTATGAAATTTGTATAAAAAAATTGCAATCTGTGGCACGCGAGCTGTTTGAAAACTAAATGTACCGGGAATGAATGTATGGAATGCAGAAGGGAACTCGGGAGGGGGGTTCGCGGGACGGGGTAAGGGGGGAAGTGGACTGGGGAGAAGGAAGGTGGAGGAGGCGGAGCGGGAACGCGAGAGGGAAAGGAGACGCGGGAGAGGAATGGGAGGTGGAAGGGTAACGGAATGGATGGGAAAGGACACGCAGGGAGAAACAATTTCTTTATTAAATGGCATAGCAATGCATGCCGGGAACCAGCTAGTGAATAACAACAATGTCATTTGGTGATTTTTTGTGAGCTATCAACCCGCATACATGAATTTTAAAACAAAAATCACATATAGATAGTTTTAACCACGTTTATTGTAAAAAAAACTGATATGTTTCATAAGCAATGCTTACTTCGTCAAGGTTTACCTAAAATTCAGTTCTAAGTTAACCTTGATGAAGTAAGCATTGCTTACGGGACATGTCGGTTTTTTAAATAATAAATGTGGTTAAAACTAAGTATTCTATTAATTTTGAATTAAAATGGTGCCACAAAATTAGTTTGCTGTGTTTGAAGAAAAAATCATTGACTTCACTGTGAGCGTAAGAAAATATCAAAATTCAAAAAGAGATCAATATCACGAGCGTTCGGCAAAAACGAACATAGTCCATAAAAATCATTTTCTGCATGTTATTCGAGTGCCAAATTTTTATTATAATACTTGTTAAAAGTTTTATGATAAATCTTAAAGACAGGTTTTAAAACAACAAAATTAAATTGAGCGGACCGATCTTTCTTTCCACTTACCTTCATTTGTTTAGTAATAATTATCTTCAATTTAAATTTTTTAAACTTCAACTTTGTTTTAAAAATTTATCAAGAATAATTTTTTCTACAAACAAAACATTGGTAAAATGGCATCCTGGGAGTGAAAATACTAACCTACAAATATTTGATCTGGATAATCTAAAAAAAGTCAAGCCACCTCTGCATATATCATCGCCGTAGATGTCAAGGGAGTCAAGCCACAAAACCACAAAGCTGAGAAAATCGGCCCGCAAACATTTTTGGTGACAAAAAAGTCACATTTTTTTGTTATATAACCTTTTTAACCCCCCCCGGTGACCAAAATCCTAAGCAACCCGCCGCTCATTTGTATGGAGCGTGACATTTTGAAGACCCCCCCCCCCCCCTAAACGTGTCACGTAGTATGGGTACGTTCCCTTATATTATTTAGATTGAACAAATGTAAAAAAACAGTATTTTAAAAGTTATGTGGGTTAAATTCTTGACCACTGAATATTGAAATAAACAGATGGTACATTTTTGTATGTTAGTCAAAAGAGTTAGGTCTCTTACGATTATTGATCACTGAGAATTTGTGGACAAAGTACTAACATTTTGTGGACTGATATTCTAAACTCTAAAGCAGTGGTCCCCAAACTTTTTGTCGCTGCGGAGCGGTAAAAGTTTTGATAATTTTACCGCAGCCCACTGGGGACACACACACATTGAATAATAATAATAATTGGATAATTTGTATAGCGCCGTTTTTGTGAAAAATCACCTCAAGGGCGCTTTACAATTTATTATGAATCCTAGGCTCTACCTAATTTTATTATTTTCAAATAGATACAGAAACATACCTACTTTCCTACAGGACACTTCCGATAAGACACACTTTATTAGAAAGTTTATGCTTGGGGAAGATACGACTTTGCACGTGGAGGACATTATATTCAAAACACTGGACAAACATGGGTTTTACATTTATATTTAAAAGAATGTGGTTTTTTTTTTTAATAACAAAATATTTGTACAAGCCCTTGCGCAGCCTAGTACCATTTGGTCCTCGGCCCGATACCGGGCCGCGGCCCTTGGGTTGGGGACCACTGCTCTAAAGGAGAGTCTACTAACTATCTAACCACCGCGCTGTTTCCCTAAGGTTTGAGCAGAGAGGATGGACCGCCAAACAGGTCTCGGCACTGCTTGCTTCATTCACATTCATACATACCCCTTCGGTTATTCTGACTCAGACATGGCCCGACACCAGTATTTAGTTTACTTAATCGTGCCTTGACTTTCTCGGACAACCCCGACTTTTACCATTAACATTTGTTTCACATAATATTCTCCTATCTACATATCATCGTTCATCCACTGTATGCTTCGTTAATCCGATCACATGCTCAAACGATTTAAGCATCCTTTTCTTAATCTTTCTCATTTCATGATGCTTGCATTATTTGCGAGTTTCCACATTTTTCACACAGTAATTTTATTTTATTTCAGTTTATTTTATTTTAAGTAAATTTTTTATTTCATTTTCTGTTTTATATTGGAGGCACCGCTGAATATTAGCTACATTCGAGGAGAAATCCTGAATTGCATCTGTGCAGTGACCTTTTCATCAATAGAATCAATATATAAAAGACCTTTTCATCAATAGATCAAAGAACAAAATGTGTAATATTGTAAAAAAGTAAAAACGCTAACTGACAGTTAGGGACTCGCGATACAGTCGAGGGCGCAGACGTATACCCAAGCATAAACAATCTGACACAACGGGCATTCTGTTGAGTTAGAGGAGGACAACGTAAATCATTGTCGAGTGTGAGCAGAGGTGCATGCGCTTTCTCACAAATTTCGTCAGAAGTTTCAGTTTTCAATGCTGTCAAGCCACACATAATATTAAATTATTCGGAAGTCAAAAGTTCTATGCGGCTTGTAGTCATTGACCATCTGGGTGTTAGATGTATTTGAAATTTTCAAAATACTCATAAGTGGAGTGTTTTATGGCTCAAATCCATTGACCATGACAACTTTGAAGGTTTTAAAAACACTTCTGCATGCTAACTCATTTACACCAAATTTGTAGCTTGGCATCTACGGCGACGATATTGCAGTTTCCATGAATCTTTTGCATTTATTTTTTTTATATATACTACTACTGTACTTAGTCGTGTCACATGTAGAAGGTTGTTGAAATGTTTAGTTTAGTGGGGTATTATTGGGTGTAAATTGCCCAGAACGAGCAGGGTTGATTAAAAAGTTGGAATTATTTTCGATTTTGAGTTGGAATTGAAATTTTTAGGAGTCAGGGTTAATTTTTGTTAATGGACTAAATAATAATAACTAAATAATGTTAATAATCATAATAAAATGAATGAAATAAAACTACTTGGTAAGTGCTACGTAAGTAAATTACTAAAAGACAAATTTTCTTGTTTAAAAGATAAAATAAAATGGATAGATGGATTGGATTAGGAAGTCGTACGTAAGGAAATTTTGACAAAGGCTATAAAAACAGAATTTTGAAAATATTTTTTTATTAAATATACAAAATGTTGAATCCTTAAAACGATCAAGAAAATATATCGAACAAAATATTATTCAGCACACTTTCTTAAAAATTTTAACCAACCAAAATACCAGTGCAAAATTTTGGAAATGAAAACACATTATTATTAATTTATACCATTACGAGAATATTAATTTTACATAAAAAATATATATATATTTTAGATTTATCCATTTTTCGAAAAATTTTATATTTTTATAGAATACCGATTTGATTCAATATTTACTCTGAATGTTAATTTCACAAAAACTTAAAAAATATTTGTACGTGACACTTCACTGTTTAAAATATAATTAAAACAAGTATGGGTGTACTGCTAACTCCATTGGAATTATTGCTCAGTACCTGCAAGATATTAATCACATTTAGTATTACAAATTAAAAACACAACTACAATGGTGATATACAGTGGCGTAGCAAGGATGGGTGCCCCCCCCCCATTAGAGTTGACCTTGAGAAATTCAAAACGCAAATTTCGACTTCATAAAAAATAAAAACATTAGTAAAATATTTTTGCGACATCCTACTTTTCCACGGTCAGGTGTCACCCCCCATCGGGGCAGGCCGCACCCCCCCTAGCTATGCCACTGATGATATAACAATAGATGGTAATAAATATTATTCTAATAACCCATTAAACAAAATTAAGTAAAATTGTACAAATATTTAATATGAACCCACAAATGAATCTAATGGCAACGAAGTAAAATCCCAATCATTTGATATCCAAACCTATAAAACAAAACAAAAATATTTTTGTTTCACTTGTGCAATTTTTTTAATTATCGGGATTCTACTGTACCAATAAATGAAAATTTACACCATTGATATTAAATACCTAGATTGTCCTCCATTGTGGGTACAGTTAGGATCAATCTGTATATTCTATGCCAATGGATTTCAATATAAACCAAATTAACAATATAAACACTGCTATTTAAATATGAGATACATAATTTTTTTTCGTAGTACATAATACAAAATAAACTAGCATGAATATAAAGCGGCTATGTTGATAATCTATCAATACATATACCGTGGAGCCTCCTGGTCGCTGTCGGCATTTTCATCCTCTTCTTCCTCTTGGTGTCCTGGTAACGACAAAACATTCATGGTTAGTAAGTGAAAACACTGATTTTTTTCAACACAAATAAATGCTTTTTTTTTTTTTTTTACAGTGAATACCGCACAAGAATCTCAACTGCTCCCGTCTGGAGCCCGTAAGACTATGGCATCCCCAATTGGGGTGTATTGTGAGGCTGAAGGTAGTGGGGAGGGGAAGGAGGTGGGGAAGAGGAAGGTTGGGAAGTACCTGGCTATTCAGATCTGGTCACTAAACACGGCTAAAGCCATTTTCAAGCAACGTTTCAATTCTGAATGGTGGTCTTACACCAGGGCGATACTGATAGTATCTTCCACTCTGGAACATGCCGCAAATATACTATATATTATTTTAAATGAATTAATTGTGAAATAACACAAATTAATCAAATAAAATTTATTTGCGCATGCCGGGTTCGAACCCGCGACCTCCAGATTGTGAGTCAAGAGTCTTAACCACTGGACTATTTAGGTCGTCGAATGCTTGTATCAAATTAAACATTTTAGATAAAATCAAGCATCGTAATAAAAAAGAAAGCCATAATGTGACTACAATAGCCAAGACTATTTTTTAAAACCATAAGATGTAGGTATGAAACTAGTAATTCTGTGAACAGTAGAAATGTCTTTAAAAACCGAGATCAAAATTTTTCTCTTATATAAATTTCCTCTGAAATCAAAAGATTTTGGGAGGATAATTTGGGAAGCGGGTATAATAACAACTGCCGTAGGTCACCCAGAGTGGTTTGCTACATTTGGTGATTTAGCGGGGGTGCCCAGGTTCATGCGGTGACGTTTGTCTAGGTCTTGGTGGTAAATACGTTTGCCCACCTACTGCGTGGCAGACCGGATCGGCAGAGACCGGTTAAGGGAGACCTCTCCAGTCTGACTCTCTCGACCCATTGCCTTGCACCGCAGTGGGAGGGATGAATTCATACATGCGTCACTCCTGGACCCATTGATCCCCAGATTCCTACCCATCCCTCATACCTATTTTCCTTCCCAGAACGTCCTCTTCTTCATTTCCCTAAAAAGAGCCTCCATACAGCATTCCAAAAGATGATAGGCCACCCCACACGTACACGATGGACTATGCTGTTACCTTAAACCGTTACCTTATTTTAGCAGACTCTAGTTTTCTATTTGTTCTGAACGATATATTACGAATTGCAAATTATGCAACAGTCGCGTATACATGGTTAAAAGATTGAATAACATACCCAGGTCCTTGCGTTTTCTGGTGTATGCCCTCTTGGAGGTCTGCGGGGGCAACTCGGCCTCTCCGTGGACCAGGGTGTTCCTGTAAGTCAGCAGGGGCTGCCAATCTTCACCGCGAGATGAAGGCATACCCGCAGCAATCTTCTGGTCTAGTAGATTGAGTCTGAAAACGTCGAAAAACGAATGGTATATTGTCTTACAGGGAGTGCAATGGCTCAGTGCAAATAATTTACATGAATTTGTAAACGGTTTAAATTATCTCGGTTCTCATCACTGGGGTATTAATTTACCAGACAAGGCAATATCAAGTGAAAATAGAATCAGTAGATGAATCAATAAATGATCGGTCAATGGCTGAGTTGGCAAAGCGTCGGCTTCCCACCCAGATGTCGTGAGTTTTCGCTAGTGTATTGTAAGCTGTTAGGAGTTTTTGTCCATGGGCACGGTTGGCTACAGAATTATGGTTGGTACTTACACAACACGCTTATCCTGCTTCAGCAGCTTATTGGTGAACTCGGCCAGTATCTCCAGAAACATGAGGTGGGGTGGAGGGGAGCCGGGGTCGCTGCCCGCCTCCGCACCACCCCAGTCCTGCACGGCAAACTGGATGCCGGCCCGGTGCAGGGCCGTTATGGCCTCCCGGTTCTTCAAGGCGTCCAGGCCAAACGACAGGGCGAAGCGCTTCGCAAGTTCCTGGGGGTCGTTAAAAAACAATTTTTATAAATATGGCAACATTAACGGTAACAATCAATTAGTCAAAGTATTATACTGAATTTCGATTGTTTTTTTTTAATTCAATCCATGCATACCTTCAAATCATTGAATTCTTGAAGATTTCTTGTAATCTTTCCTTTACATAATGGAAGCATCTCAGTTAATAAGGTCTGCATACTGAGAACCATGGTGAGAGCACAGTTCAGCTTGTTTATCTCTCTCGCTTTTCCCAGGGTAGATTTGATAATATCTCCGTAGTCATTGTAGCACTGAAGAAAAACAATTAAAGGGTTATAAATATATTATAGCAAGTACCTACATACCAACAACTAATTTTTAAAAAAAAAATGAGTAGAGTAGGAACCAGGTTCTATTGGCAACACTGAAATAAAAGTGCACAGGATAACTTCTGCATTATGGCAATATCTGTTAGCTCTAAATTCGAAATTTACATGAAAAAAAAAATAAAAGAAGAAAGAATTTATATAAAAGTGGGGGAATCGTGAAAAGTGGAAAACTATTTCAATGAAAGCAATGCCTTTACAATACATCATAATAAGATAAAATATTGCACTCATATGTTTCCAGGA
The DNA here is from genome assembly GCA_917880885.1 of Limnephilus marmoratus. Taxonomy (NCBI): domain Eukaryota; kingdom Metazoa; phylum Arthropoda; class Insecta; order Trichoptera; family Limnephilidae; genus Limnephilus; species Limnephilus marmoratus. Next base: position 29,286,861 of record OU862916.1, read on the forward strand.
AATTCTTAATTTCAACATTTTTCATGTATGAAAAAGATAAGACATTCAAAGAATATGTCTGCATCAAAGAAATAAACGATAGGTGGCATTGTTGTATTCAAAAGTTGCATTGAATACTACTCGCAAGGCCGACCAGTATGACTAGAGCAAAAGCCTGGGCGCCTGACAGATATAAAGGTGTCAAGTTATTTAAGTCAGTGCCGTGCTATAATAGAGCAACAAAAGTTTGCAAATGACGATGATACTCGTTGTTACTACTGATTTGTATACTTTTTTACCGCAAGCGTATAAATAGAAGTGATTAGACTACAGTGAAGTTTACTTAGCGACAGCACGCAATTTGGTGGGCGCGCACCCAGACCTGTACTTTATTCAGCCTTGCATTTTCTCTGAGGCACAAAAAATTTGGACAGAAAACAATTGTATTAACGAGTCAAATGCCGGAACATTTCGCGGAATTTCACGAAAAAACACTAAAAAACCACTACTTTGAATTTTGAATTGAATGTTTTGTTGATAAATTTTGAGCTATTGTATATTTTATTGACTGAAACACGTTCACAACACAATAAACTATCCACTAAAATCACATTACTTGCATTTATTACGTAAATTAATAGGTTTTACGACGTTTTAATCGCGATAATGATAACGACCGTTAATTTCGCGGTAAAATCTGACAGCGCATTGTCATGGAAGAAATCGTTTTAAAAATAATCCAGTGTGGCAATTCGAGTGAAATCTTTAACACTACCCAGAGTAATGATGGCGCAAGCGATTTTGACACTGTTCTTCATACAAATGTCGTACATATAAAGGTCAAAATCGCAGGCCAAAAGTTTTTCAAAGACAATATTATTCAAATATTTGAATTATTTTCTGCGCCTGCGCATTAGGACCCGTGCGCCGGCGCGTCTCCGGCATTTGACCGGTTAAAACAAAAACAAAGCAATTACAACAATCGATACTGTGGCTTTTACTAGTGTTTGCCAAATAATAAAAACACATTCTCATCACACGCAAGGGCATTTTTTAAAGTAAAGTTAGAGGCAGCACACAACCTTACGCTACATGTGGCAATTGAGGTTTCTTTCGCTTGTCACTATGAGATTTCTACAGCACGTCCATTTATTTTAACGTCATTAAATGAAGGGGTTAATAATTATTATTGTTCCTGTTTAGTTATAAAACTCTAAAAATTTGATGTTTTCCGCCTGAGCAGGGATGTATTATTACTTACCTTAATATAATGTTTGAAGACGTCGGCTGCCCTCTTTGTAGGCATCACATTATAAACAATAAGCTTACAATATGAAGCCAAAAAGTTTCTTCTTTTATGCAGCTCTTCAATTCTTCTCTCATCTTGTCCATCTAAAAAGTAGCCAGTTAATTCAATACAGAAGCTCAATATGTTTAACATTATTTTAATAACATACATTCAAGTGCCTTGTTGGAAGCAAGCAAATGGGTGAAATTAAAAAAAAAAAAAAACATAAATGAATTTCTTATTCATAGTATTATTATGGAATCCAGAAATTTACCAGTTATTTATTTAATGAAGGTTATTGTGTTAAATGGCAAGAATCGGATACTTATAAATAACTATCAAAGCAATATGTTGTTTGAGCAAAACATGTTATTCATAGAAAAGTTCAAATAGAAATAAATACAAAGAAAATAATAAATAATTAGGTGAAATTTACAGATTTTTGTCCTAAATGTTTATCCTATAAACACTGGATAGGTATTTGTAAAAGTTCTATTTGAACAGATCTAGGTCAAGCGAAGGTATCTCAAAGCAAAACGGCAAGGCAAAACAAGGATGTTAATTTGTACTAAACTCAAAATGAAAGAAAATTAATGCGACCGGGGCAAATTTTTCCTTAGTAATGATAAATCATACAAATCTGAGAACATTTCAATTAAACATCATAATATGTAGCTACAATTAATTATTAACAAAATTAGGTGTTACTAAAAATATGCATTATTTAGTATGGTTAGGAAGTAAGGATCAAATTTATCATCATGTGGTCATTATTACAGTACAACTTGGTTATAGAGACACTAAGGACTGCATAAATGCAAACTTTAAAAATATGAAGTGACGAAGGAAATATTTGAAAGTATGGACACAAAATAACCATTTCCAAACAAGTCAATACTCCAGTAAGTCCAGTTTTCCATGAAAAAGGGACCACAGATCGTCAGTCGCACAAATGTTAAAAATGAACAGTGTGAGTGCTTGAATGGAAACAGTCATTAGGTGTCGTAGTTACAAATTCCATCACCACAGCGCATTTTTAAAGTTTAAGTTTATGCAGGCCTTTATTGGAATCAAGTATTTGTCACTAGCTGTCGCAGTAGTAGGGCTGTCACCGTAGCTGAGTTGTCATCGTAGATGGCCTGGACAATATAGACGGCGTTTGGCTGTATCACCATAACCAAGATGTACTGTATGGCTGAAAAGTGCACATGATTTGTTGTGAAACGTCAGACTGGAGTCATTACTAAGGGAAAATAAGTGCCCCTCATTTGCCAGTGTCAAGAGTACCATAGTAATATTCTTACCCAAATCGGAGAAATGAGTAATCGGTCACAATTATTTTATCGGCGTGACATGTAAAACAAACAACACACATCAGTTAAGTGTCTTTGTCTACATACTACAATAATAAACCTAGGTCTCGAATTATATTCAGATCTCATTGAAATTTACATGAAATGAATGGACAAATAATGCATATTTTTTGTAACACAAAATGAAAGAATTTTGAAATATGTGCTGCAGCTATTACTTTTGTATGGTTATAAAATATATAAAAATAATTTGGTCATTTAGCAAAAATCTATTATTATAACAGTACAGTACAATCCGGTTAAAGTCACCAGTGCATTTTAAGATACATTTTAAGAAACAATATATCAAATGTGTCATTTATGAGAGGGAAAGATTTTGGTGGCAGGAGCTCAAGTCTTTACTGGCACTATCAGTGACATTATAGCCACCCTGTGTCTAGACCAATGGTCATTACATATACCGATTTGTACTGTATAAATAAAATGATAAAATAAAAAGATTTGTTGTAAAATACACCTACCGTAGTGTTGCTGATCGAACACAAAAGTTTGAACAAACGCATTGAGCAAGTCGGCCAGGTCATCATCCGCTTCATAAACCAGCCACTGCATCTTAGGTTCGTCTTTATAGTGAACAGAGTATAACTGCTCAGAGAAATATATGAGAAGATCACATATTGAGACGTAGGCCTGAAAAATTACCAATATCACTATAGGATGGCTTATTTCAAAAAAATTTGAACAAACCCTTCTAATCTCTTGAATATCAGAGCAGAAAATCCTCAAAATATTGGCTGACAATATTACCTCGATGATTTTTGTTCAAATATCAGAATAAGAAGTAGGATTCATGTTTTTTTGCAATTGCTTTCTGTTTACCAGATAATGTATCTATATTCATGTTTACATTATAAGACGTTTCCCCGCAAAAGCTAACTTAAGGTATCTAAAAAAGAAAACTCCTAATTGCGTGACAAATCTGTAAAAAATATATTTATGCAAATTTTCTGTTTTATCATTTCTACACAAACCTGAGTACACACCCTACACGAAAAACAATAATCAAAAGATGCTTTCAAAGAAATAATGACCTTTATACTATGTACTTTGAAGACTTAAACATTTGGGACGCCATTGAATGAAAATGAATTTTTACATCCACAAGCAATTTATTTTGTAAGCTGTTTTATAGGCTACATTCATGAAATAAATAAGATTTACAGTGAGTGATGTAAGCGCAAGCGATTCTGATTTTATCCTCTATACAGTTTTCAAAGCATAAAGGTTAAAATCGCATCGCAAAACATTCTAACGCAAATATTCAAGCGGTCTCCGTAAAGGTGTCAAGTTCAGTCATCAGCAAGTTTTTTTTTATTTTTCTATCAGCAAGTTCAGTCATAAAAAATCATGAATTTACAAAACACAAATAACAATAATAGCATTATTACAATGGCGAGAAGCAGGAGTCCCCGGTGCAGGCCAAAACTGTTGGTGAATTTCATCAACATTCGCAGCCTGCACAAAAACTTAAACTTCATCCACCACCACCTTCCCTCCCAACGTCCTAACCTTCTCTTCCTTTCTAAAACGCAGATAGCTGAGCCTACAGATGCCTATCTGGATTGCCCGGGCTTCACCCTCGCAGGCAAATTCAGACCCAAAGGAGGTGTCTGTCACTTCAGCCGAGCTGACGTCAACTGTGTGCGACTGTTGAATCTAGAGAACTCCAGATTTGACATAATGTGGGTGCGTGTCAATCTTGCCAGTACGGTAAGATTTTACGCGTGTTTATACCGCTCACCGAACCTTAGCGTTTCAGATATGTCCGAACTCTTCAAACATCTAAGTAATACTGTTGATGACCTATTGCCCCGCTTCCTTACGGCAGAGTTTGTGGTCCTGGGGGTCTTCAATGTTCATAACGAACCTTGGTTAAAGTTCTCAGGACCAACGGACTTGGCTGGACGAGAGGCGGAATCCTTTGCCCTCTGCCACGGACTTGAGCAAATGGTTCAGGAGCCTACAAGAGTTCCGGATGTCCAGACTCTCCGCTCCAATCTGTTTTTAACCACTGTGCCACACGGTTACAAGATTGAAGTCACAGCGCCATTAGGATTGTCCGACCACTGCCTGGTGACGACGTCAACCCCGTAACCTTCAGACTGCCAAACGAGCGGCTGAAGAGAAAAGTGTGGCACTATAGATCAGCAGATTGGTTTGGTCTGCGGGCACATTTTAATGCTTTCCCGTGGTCAGTTGTCTGTTTTCGGACCTCGGATCCCTCAAGATGTGCCCAGGAAATTGGTGAAGTCATCACATCCGCGATGGAAGCGTGAAGCCGTGGTTCAGTCGACAATGCTCTGAAGTGTGACAAAAAAACGCGGCTTACTGAGCCTACCACACATCTCGAACGTCCGAAAACAGAATAGTATATAACAAAATGGCAAAGGAAATCAAGAGGATCATAAATAGGTCAAAATTCGAGTACGACCTGCAGATCAGCAGAAAGCTGGCTGCCTGCCCGCACGGCAGCAGAGCGTTCTGGTCGCTTGAGGGCTCAATAGGTCGCAATTGCTGCAAATCCAGTCTACCACCTCTTACAAGATCTATAACTATCATCGGACCCTGATGATGGACACTGTAAGCTGTCCGAAACGTTGGCTAAAGGAGGAGGTAGCGCAATACGGCATAACACCCCAAAAACAAATGACAAAAAAAAAACAAAATGTTGTTGTTGTTTTTTTTTTTTTTTACATTATATATTGTAAATGAAAATGCCAAAAATTTATTCTGTAAAAAATAAAGTACAATATATATTTTTTTAAATTACTAAATAATATTTTTACTGATAAATTCATGAGAATGGGTTAATTAATTAATTGTTTGTTCAGTTGAATGAACAGCTCGGCTCTGGAGTAGTAATATATCAGATCCGGTAGATCTGCCGAATCTGCCCTGATGATGGACACTGCAACGTTGTCCAAAACGTTGGCTAAAGAAGGAGGTAGCGCAACACGGCATAACACCCCAAAACAAATATAGAAAATGCTTTTGCCAGTGAAAATTTTAAAACGTATCTGACTAACGAGTTATCTTGTTTTTGAGGTCCAGATATGTCATTTAATAATATTCAGAAGATGGGTGTATGTACCTATATTATTTAAAAGTAATTTAATCAAAATAACAATGATTCTATTGAAATATTAAAAAAAAAAGAAAAGTTTTAAAATGTAAGCATGCAAATTAATTTTAATTTAAAACAGACCTCTTCCTTGAGTTCCTTGTCAAAACCATGTTGGATTATAGATTTGCATTGGTCGATGTAGGCGTGCAACCTCTCTCTCAATATTTGAACATCAGAGTCTATGTCCATGCCATTCACATGCTTGTCTTCCAAATCTACCAGACCCCATGTGATGGAGAAGAAACAGCACTTGATGCAGTAGGCAAGGGCCTGTTGGATAGAAGACAAAATAATTTTAATAATATTAAATTCAAATAACACAATATTCTTAGACTAAAACCGTATCAATACCGATGACGGTTAACTTTACAATGTACAGAGTGGAGGAATGGAGCCTCCACCTATTCATGCGAATATGCACGTACATTTATATCTTTTCCATCTTATTTAGAGGAAGACTGAAAAACATAAGTTCGATCATTGTGGTGTATCTAAAAGCCTCCTGTCTTGTCATACAGATGGCAGGTATAAAAGCTTTCCTTGAAGTCCGCAAGAAGTCGGCAGGATTGGTTTCCCAGTAAGATCACTGGAGGGCCGAGGCCGGCTGTTCCCACAAGACATTGGCCACCAGATCAATTATAGCCAGCTCCTAGTTAGGTTGACTAACCGTAGTTATTACTTTGTAATCCGCGTAGTATTAATAAATCACAGATTGTCCAAAGAACTCTATTCTTAAGTGAAATCCTCTTCTTCCAAGAACTGTTGGGAGATACTGTTTGTGAGAACACAACAATTATTGAGTGAAAATATTAATGTTGATGAAATTATAAGTGAATCCATAATAATTGTTTGTAATTACCGCAGTGGGATATTCGGACTTCTCCTTGCATTTGGGTAGGTCATCAAACATAGAATCCCAAATGTTGGTACTGTTGAGGTTGTGGCACTCATACATGATGGAAACCTTTTTCAAGGAATTGCACACATTAAAAGTTTCATCCGCATCTGGTTCTTCACCCTGTCAAGTAAAAATAATAAAATTAGCAAATACTTTCAGGATGATTTGTTCGCTTTTCGGAACAACTCATACAGGTCTCATATAAATCGTTGCGTCTCCCTTACTATCATGGTTATAAATACGATCTAAACGTGTTAGAAATAGAAAACACCATGCTTTACATTCAAATCTAAAAGTTAAACACAAAATAATAAAATGTACACCTTTAAGACAACAGAGAAACAACAAAAAAGTGAAATGACAATAACGTTTGTTTTTTTTTTTTCGAATTATAAAATTTGAAAGCATATTTCTTCAGCTTTCAAAAACACTTTTTAGTTTTCGGATATGTTCAGAAATATTCCATGATTTGGATTTTATTGCAAAGCGGAAATATTTTGACCTTACGACAAAATAGGTCGGAGGCCTGAAGGGTTAAACCCTAAATCATTGGCTCTTTCAAAAATGGTTTCAAAACAAAGAAACGAGACCATACAAGTACTAACTAAACATCACGCCGTTTCTCTACAGGGATAGGCAGAGTGGACAGACCAACATAACAAAAGACTCTTAGATACTCGTACACTCCTTACTTCATTCGCATTCATATGTACCCTTTCTATTATTCTGACTCTTGATATGGCCCAACTTAAATATTTGAATCACTTGATTGTGCCATATTCTCTTTGGCTCTGCCATATCCTCCCTGACTTCCTTCATTTAGGGCCGCCGCACATGCCCACACTCGCACTCGTTCAAGACAATGCGCCAATGTCGCATTGACATTGGTGGACACGCATGTGTCCGCATTTGCTTTCACGAGTCGTACATCAGTCAGTGTCTCTACCATTCGTAGACGAAAACAAAGCAAGATGGACGCGATTGATTTAAGTTCGGAATCCGACAGTGATAACGAGTTTTTAAATTGATTATTGTTAATAAGGAAATCATCCGGAAAAAAAATATGGAAGAGCTCTTACATGTCCAAAAGGAAAACACATGGAGAATTCAAATTAACTTCTGAGTTTTCAGACGAAAAATTTAAAAATTATTTTAGAATGACTAGGAACGATTTTAAAGAAGTACATGCGATGATTGCTTCAAATTTAGAAGATCAAGGATATGGTGGTCATGAACGAATTAGTAATGAAGAAAAATTGGTCTTTCTTTTTCCTTTCCTTTAATTTTGTATTCATATAATCTGGGTGTTTTACATCGTATAAACATTTTTCGCTTCGAACAACTTCAACGAGTTCCTCCATTTTGTCAACACTCGCGCCACTGCCACTCGAAAACAATGTCTCGGTCACCTAGCTGACACGCGCGTACACGCTCATGTACGTGCCTGCGTCGACACGTGAGAGCAAATGCGGAGTTTGGTACTGCGCCATAGGTTTTAAATAGCCGCGTGCGAGTGTGGGCATGTGCGGCGGGGCTTACATCCAGGGCCGACTTACACCGTGATTGCCCTAGAATATCTTCTTGACTTACAGTTGGGCTGGCCCTGCACTGAGTTTGGGGGTCATTTTAGAAAGCCAAAAACAAACAGGTAAACAACAAAAACACAAAAAAAATGTTTCTATAATGTGAGTGGGGCTCCCTGCCCTTACCCTTAGGGTAAAGACGGAACATATGCGTCATTCTCCTAACTCGTTTCTTCACTCATCCGCTCTACACGCCCAAACCTTCTATCTCCGTCTTACATCAGTAGTGTCCCATTATTTTACGATTTCGACTTACTCCTTCCATCAGGTTTCGCCACTCGTCGATGGCTTCCTTGTATCGGTTGACGCACATGTCTGTGATGGTGGACCGGGCAACATTGCACCGTGTGTATATGGCAGTGCCCTCGGTGCACAAAACTTCCAGCGTTTTGCCGCACGTCACGAGCAACTCATTCTCCGTGTGAGTTTGGACGATCTCCTTCAACTTGCCGAGCAGTGCTGTCAAGTTCTAGTGCAAAAATGTTTTCATTAGATAATGGATAGAGCTTGACATAGTTAACGTTGCAGACAAACATTAAACAAAACATTTTATAATACGACAAATTGTTTGTATTTTCACTCATATTTGGGATGCTGTTGTGGGGGGTTTTTATGAGGAAAGGACGGAGTGCACCTGTGTCTTGAAGAAACCCGTATTGTAGAAGGGAGGAAACACAGAAGCTGGCAAATCATTCCACAACTAAATTATTGAATACACTAACAAGTCGTAGAAGCAACCCATTCTCATGATGTGACAAATGTCAAGTGCTTACAAATGTTGGGTGCGCACGTGTCAAATTTCCCCGACCGGAGGGATCAATGAAGCATCTTCCATTGAAATACCAGTAAAACAGATGGCCTCCATAGTCGAGCGGTAAAGCTCTTAACTACGAGCTTTGAGGTTGTGGGTTCAAATCACAATTAATTACATAGTTTAAAATAAATATTTGTTACACGTTCCAAAGTGGAATACATCCTCAGTATCGCCCTGGTGAAAGACCACCATTCAGAATTTAAAATTTGCTTGAAATGGCCTTAGTCTTGTTTGGTGACCAAATCTGAATAGACAGGTACTTCCACACCTCCTCCTCCCCACCAGCTTCAGCCTCGCAACGTACCCCAATTGGGGATGCCATAGTCTCACCGGCTCCAGACTGTTGGAGAAGATGTGACTCTTGCGCTATTTAAAAAAAAAGAACAAAGACAGCATACCCACCTGACATCTGTGCTCCAGAATTAAGAAAGGTGAATTGATCAAATGGACCAATCCTTTCTGCACAGTGTCAAATGTTTTTCAGGTATTTAGTAGGGATAATAAATTATTACTTACAGATTCCTGTCTAGATGTAGTGTAAACATCCAAATCAAAATACTGCGGAATGCACACGAGGTTGGCGAGTTTTTCTGCATCGGCGGCGTATTTCTCCAGCAGGGGCGGAAGGGTCTGGATGAAATGTGTAGTCAGTCTTTGCCTGTCTTCAGATACCTGGTGGGTTAAAATGTTCAAGTATTTCATTATGTAAGATGAAATATAATATGTATATTGACAATAATTTAAGTAAAAAGTCAATGGTTGCTATTTTTATAACACATTAATTATAGTCAAATTATAACTTTGACATTAAAAAAGGCGAGTGTTCTGAGACATGAACATTAGCTTTATAACGGTTTGGGGGGTTCCATGGATTTGAATGAGTTCTTCCTCTCCAAATTTTTTAGATTTTTTACCATTTATGTATGTAAATGGAAATTTAAAAGCTCATAGTAGAAAGCGTGATGTGAAAAGAGTTGTGTTAACTTAGATTTCAGAGAGGATTTTTTAGAATTTTAATGCCAGAGCTCACCGTTCAAAAGTATTTGCTGTTTCACAATATTATTGTGATAAAGGCTTTTAACCACTCAGGTTACGCAAGTTTTTTTCTTAAACGAATTGTCAGATTTATAAAAACTTTGTGTTATTTCCGCTTCACAATTAAAGCTCTATAAATGAAACATTTCTGAACGTAGCCGAATACTAAAAACTGTTTTTGAAAGGTTATGAAATAAGGTTTCAAATTGTTATATTACAAATAAATACTAACATTTATAAATATTAAAATTTAGAATGCAAACATAAAAAATTGTAAAAATGACTGACATGATGTTTTTATGTGAAATCACGGATTATGTAAAAAAAAAAACACTTATTCTATTGTAATAAACAATTTTGCCACCTCTTTTTTTACCATTTCATACAAGAGTATTTAATAAATATTTAAAAAATTAAAGTATTTTTTTATGTTCTTCTATGGACAACTTTGAATAGAAATGTGAAGCTTAATTCAATATGGATCTTCTACTTTTTTTATTTTAGGGTTGTCACTAGAACAATAACAAAGTTATAACGACTTAATGTATTTGACTGCTATTGTTATATTGTCGTGTAAACACACTTATGAGTAGGAGTGGTTAAACCTTTAAGACCCAATAATAATTTAAATGCATTACTTCCAAACTAGTATGCAAGTTTAAGATAAAGACCCAGAGAGGAAGAAACAATCAATATCACCCTGGTGAAATACCCATTACTATACGTGTCCGGAAACTCGTAGTACAAGCGTGAAACTGGTGAATGTACATCACGTAGAGAACCCAAAAAACTTATTTTTTTCGATCTGAGCATTTCGATTTTAATAGTATTTTTTTTCTATTTTTCCTTTTTTTTTGGCAACTAAAGGGTTAAAAAAATTTTTGAGCCCGGTTTACCCTTCGTTGCATTTTATAAGACATTACACAGCTGAAATCAACCCCCCAGTGAAATTTTTTTTCAAATTTAACCAAAAAAATTCCAACTTCGGACCCGATTTACTCGAAAACGAAAGCTCAAATCAAAAAAGTTATATCACAAATCGACTCCGAATGTGATGTAGATTTACCAGTTTTCCGCTTGTACTACGAGTTTCCGGACACCGTGTATATTCCAAACATTGACCTGTAATGGTGACCAGATCTGCATATTTCATATTTACTTTCCAACCTTTTTATATTTTTGGCCTCGCAACATACCCCAAATTGGACATGAGATAGTCCCACTGACTCGGGACAGTTGGGACCCTTGTGCGGCATTCACATAACACCTACCTTGGACTGTTCTTTCTGCGTGTGGTGCCCCTGCTTCCTCTGGGCACCCCTGCCGACGGGTGGCTCCCCGGTAGCCGCCTGCCTAGCGCAGCAGACCATTAGCTCGATGAGGGAGGACTCCTGCTTGTTGTCCAGGGTCTCCTCACTGGGGCCCGCCTCCTCCAGCAGCAGGTCTGTCATACACTCCCAGTCCTTCATCATGGGGTTGGACTCGATGAGCGAGTCCACCAAATAGGCACCGTGCTCGTGTAGCTGGGAAAATCAACAAAATATTGTATTTATTTATTTCCAAAAGTATGTGTACAACAAAAGCAAAACACAAACCATTCATCTCACTAGGGTAGTCCTGTATCGAGATGAGCAGCACGTATAATCACAAACTGTCATGGATTTAAAGTTTTATAGTTTCAATAGGGCAGAAGGATTGTTGGAATTAATTCCGGGTTACATTAAATAAACCAAGTACCTAACGTCATTTGTTGTACTGTTGTGTATTTAGTTATCTATGCATCTATGAATAAAATCTTGCCTTGAACAAGTCGGTTGTTTTATTTCTTTATCACATCAGGTTATGGGCCCAGTATGTCCTATAGTTTTCTAGCAGTGAAGTAAAGTTTGTTGTGATTTTTTTGGTAGCTAGAATAGGCGTTGGCTGTGGTGATAAGGAGACAAAAGAAAAATTATATCTTTGTGTGTTAAACAACGAAGTTTAAAAATCAACCAAAATGGCGTCCGGTTCTCTTTTGGCCAATGTTCTTAAACTAAAGGGCCGTGAAAACTACCGTGACTGGGCTTTTGCAACAGAAAACATGTTAGTTTTGGAAGGATTATCAGCATCTATGAATAAAATCTCTGTCTATCATCTTGCCTTGAACAAGTCGGTTGTTTTATTTCTTTATCACATCAGGTTATGGGCCCAGTATATCCTATAGTTTTCTAGCAGTGAAGTAAAGTTTGTTGTGATTTTTTTGGTAGCTAGAATAGGCGTTGGCTGTGGTGATAAGGAGACAAAAGAAAAATTATATCTTTGTGTGTTAAACAACGAAGTTTAAAAATCAACCAAAATGGCGTCCGGTTCTCTTTTGGCCAATGTTCTTAAACTAAAGGGCCGTGAAAATTACCGTGACTGGGCTTTTGCAACAGAAAACATGTTAGTTTTGGAAGGATTATCAGCATCTATGAATAAAATCTCTGTCTATCATCTTGCATTGAACAAGTCGGTTGTTTTATTTCTTTATCACATCAAGGATAATGGGATAATCTGATGACAAAATGTGTATTATGCATTTACCTCAGACTCAATGAAGAATTGCACAAGATCCCGGATGAGCGGTGTGTTGGGCAGACGCCTCTTCCCTCTCCGAGTCCTCACGCTGGCTGCATCTTCTTCCAACTTGAACAGCCTCACATTTAAAAACTCTCCGGCAGCCTAAAATAAAATAATGTTTAACCCCTCAGAAAATCGCCAATATGCACTTTTAATGACTTTAACGAAATGACATTTTACGAAAAGTTTGTATTATTACCGCTTCACAATTAAAGCTCTATAAATGAAACATTTCTGAACATAGCCAAATAGTAAAAACTGTTTTAGACATGTTACAAAATAAGGTTTCGAATTATTATATTACAAATAAATATTAATATTTGCAAATATTAAAATTTAGAATGCAAACATACAAAAAATGTGAAAATGACTCACGTTATGGTTTTATGTGAAAACGGTACTAAAATCACAGATTATGTAAACTACAATACTTATTCTATTGTATAAATGTGTAATAAACACTTTTGTCACCTCACTTTTTTATCATTTCATATAAAAATATTTAATAGAAATTAACAATGTCGGGCGCCCGTAGGAAATTTGGCGGGATAAATTATGTGTCAGACTGCGCATATGACAGAATCAAGGGCGGCTGGTCGCACAGTGTGTTTGTGTGCAGCACTGGCAAATTATAATGTCCAAATTTACTTTATTTACTTACTGAAGACTAAATAAAATCTCTAATTTAAATCTATAGAATCTCTAATTTAATAATTTCAAAATATTGGTTACCAATATAATGCTACAAATATTATCAGGGAGAATATCAAATAATATAATATTATAATATAATATAATATATAATATAATAATATAATATAATAATATAATATAATAATATATTATCGGGATAATATCGAATATTATCCCGATAATATCAAACTGAGTCAAACACAGAAAGAATTTTAAAAAAAATGTTAAAATTTGGATATTTTCTAATGATCGGTCCTTTACTGGTGCACTCACCCAAAAGCCTTGTCATTGATAGTTATTGCTGTAATAAAATTTCTGTTTTTTTATATTGTGTATATGCAAGCAATAATATAAACAGAAATAAAGTATTGCTGTATAAGAAAATATATTATACATTTATAAGTAAACCATAGACAACATTACGAGAAACAACTTATTAAAAATTCTGCCTCAATACAGGTTCGCCTAGTGAGGCAGGCTATGCACTACTTAAAATATATATTATGTTACTCCTTTATAACAGTTCTTACCTCCAAATCTTTTTTTTTTTCCTATTTCGATACTGTTTTAATGGCATCAATTATTATTATAACATTATTCTTATAATTTATAGATATTAACTAACACATCATTTATTACCTTATGTTTTTAACTTTGTTAGTAACATGTTATTGTCATTAAAATTATATTATTATTACTACTGTGTAAAAGAAAGGAAGAAAATAAAAAGGGAAAATGTACTTAAAATGTAATATTATATTATGTATTCATATATTTTTGGATGAAATAAATAAATTAAAAAAAAAAAAAAAAAAAAAAAAAAAAAGAATGCTTTTAATCTCGAATAGCGCGGCCGCCTAGCTCCCTCGTGTCGGTGTGCATTCGGTTTGCAAACGAACGAAATCATATTTTTGTATGAAATATGTAAAACACCGAAAGCGCGTGGATTTCGCTATTTGTATTAGAATTTGGCTTCAATTGGTGTGCCACTCACGCAACATATTCCGATCCTTGCCGAAGTTTACCGATTGGCGGTCAATCATTGACCATAACCATGACCCGAGGTGACACGAATACAATTGAATTTCGGCGAAGATCATACATAGATCAGTTTGCGTCTAGCGCAGTCTAGCGGCGCGCGCTTGACGTGACGTGATAATTGTCATTCTTTTGTTTTTTTATAATGATTATATTAAATACAAATAACCTAATTTATTAATATTTAATTTTATTACAAAAATGAGTGCAACCAGTGTTGAATATATAAGAGGAAATAACAGTTTGTTTGAAAATAAATTAATTATTGAAAATTCCTAATTAATAATTTTTTTGTCATAAGTAGATACGGATTGTCTGACGGCCGGCATAGTCCAGCGGTAAGGCTCTTGAATAGCATTACGAAGGTCGCGGGATCGAATCCCGGCGTGGCAAATAAATGTTATTTGATTAATTTGTGTTATTTCACAATTTATTCATTTAAAATTATATGTAGTATATTTGCGGCACGTTCCAGAGTGGAAGATTCTCTCAGTATCGCCCTGGTGTAAGACCACCATTCAGAATTGAAACGTTGCTTGAAATGGCGTTAGCCGTGTTTGGTGACCAGATCTGAATGGCCAGGTACTATCCCTACCTTCCTCTTCCCTATCTCTTTCCCCTCCCCTCTACCTTCAGCCTCACAACATACCCCAATTGGGGATGCCATAGTCCCACTGGCTCCAGACGGGAGCAGTTTGGACTCTTGTGTGGTATTCATGTAAAAAAAAAAAGTGAACCACCACATTCTCAAGGCAGCGGCCGCCACTGGACAGAATGTACTTTTTATGTATTTCTATGGAAAACTTGAATAGAGATGTGCAGCATGATTCACTATCAACCTTTCACTTTTTATTTTACGGATGTAACTGAAACAATAACGGAGTTATAACGGTTTCGTGTAAACACGCTCATTGTACTTGACTGCTGTCGTATTTTTAACGCATATATCTGCTTACGTTGTGGAGGGGTTAAAATCCATAGCAAATATATGTAGGTGATGGCTGTACAGCTGTCGTAAGGTTATACATAATACAAAAATAAATCAAAATTTACCTGCGCCACAGCTCTATGCGAAGAATATACCAATTCATAGACATGTTCGCAGTCCTTGTCAGTCAAAATGTCATTATGAATCCTGAAAAAAAAAAAAACTGTAAAATTCATCAAGACTTATTGACTAATAAGATAATAGGCCACTTGCATCAAATTTTTTAAAAATTTTTCCGGTTTAGGCAAATATTCTAAGACATTCTGTATTTTCATTTTTTTTTTAATCGTATTTTTGAAACCCTGGGGATTTTTTGAAAATTTCAATCCGATAAATCAGACCATTTTTTATAAACCGGAAAGACGGGACATAATTTTACAGGTGTGAAAAAACGATAATTACATAGCCGAAAATCATTAAAAAAAAAAATAACATTTTCCACACGAATGGCACAGGAGAATAACGAGGCATACCAAAAATATTACATCTCATAAATATTTTTTTTCCTTGATCCATCTTATTGACCATAAATCATTATAATGAATAGCGTCTGTATTACTAAATTCAATGTAATATACTTGTACTTGTAAATTATAATAATAATAAGAATATTATAAAATTTAATTTTGTTAAAATCAGCACCATAATCATTATACCTCTAAAACACGTACCGACATCGTCTGCACGTTCTGAAGAGAACCCCGTAGATCATTAAAAGTACGGGGTTCTCTTCAGAGCATCTGTCAAAAAGTGAAACCAAATGATAAGTTCGCAGAGAACAAACAATAAATCTAGTGAACGAATTAAAAAATTCGCCTGAAATCAAAGTGATGCCATATAAAAAAATAAATCAGTGTGGAATTTTAAAAAAATAATAGGAACATTTTCGGAGACGGGACATTTTCATGTAGTGACGTCACGAGCCTAAATAATGGATTTATTTATTTAAAAATAACAAAAACTGTACATTTCTATACAATTTTACTAACATTTTCTTAATCTTAGTAAAAAGATCTATCCACATGATTTTTTCCAAGTCGTTATGAAATCCATGCAAGTGGCCTATTCCAGCAGTCTTCTGCAATCCTTCCTTCTGAATTAAGGCGATCCACTTGTTCACTACTGTGCCGTGGACAGTAGTTCTTCGGTGGACGCCATAGGGGTCACTTTGAATAACCGAATTCGTCGACTAGCGGCCGTATTGTAAAATATCAACGCGAAAATGCATATTTTATTTTATTTTGGGAAGATTGGGTGTAAATATCAACTTTTTTTGCGATTATTATAAAATAAACTGAATTTGCAACATTACACAATAAAACTATATGCGAAAAGGGGTTTATAAATAGGAGAGTTTGGACTTGAAAGTGTGTTTTTTAGACCTTATACTTTATTTTTTTATAGGCTTTTAAAAAACTTATAAAAAAAATGACCGATATTTTTAAGGGCCAAGGTATGTTCTACACGCAGTATTTAATTGAAGCATCTACAATACTTCTAAGCGATCAAATTTTCAAAACAAAAACATATGATTTTGCATTATTTACTATGACTTCATCTTAAGACTGGCATTTTATACAATAATTTAGGCAAATTTTGAATCAATTCCAAGGATAAACACAACAAAGTTTGTCACAGAGAAATTTATAAAATACATTGTAGCAATTGTTCAGAATTCTATATTGGTAAAACAACATGCAATGCCAATATTAGAATTAAAGAGCATCATAATGGCTTTTCGGAATTCGCCAATCATCTTATTGATAAAATCATACAATCAAATTAATCAAAGCATGTGCTATATTCAGCACAAAAATGGTCATGGCTATAGATTAAATAATTAAGAAGCAATTGAAATAAAAAAAGACGGTAAAAACAAAAGTCAAATTCTTATTAACCACTCATTTGCCGCTCGTGCGCCGGCGTGTCGTGATTTTGACACGCGATTTTGACCCTTATGTATAAAGAAAGTGTATGAAGAACACGGTCAGAATCGCTTGCTCTATTATCGCTCTTTACCATAGAGAAAACCGCAATTCGCTTGGTCACTCCATATAATTTATATTAATGATTTACCGGAGCGCGGGAACGTGCGCAGTTCTTGCGCATGCGCGGGAAAAATTCTTTGGTCTTCAACTTTGACCTTTCTATGTACGAAATTTCTCAAGGACGCTGTCAGAATCGCCGGACATTGGGTGTCATGGCTGCCGCTTTTTGCGAACGCTAATTGGTTACAACCAACCCCATTTACTCCCGGCATTCAACGAGTTAACCAATTATATGTGTCCAATAGCCCAATATTTTAAGTGTCTCTTTAGATATAATGGTAAACCATAAAGGTCTATGCCCACTACATCGTTCCATACCATGACCGTAACCGTAGCGGCGCATGCAAAAAAGTATTCTTTGTATCGATCAGTATGAAACGCTGCCCACTAGACCGTTCCCTCACCGACCAACACCGTCGCATACCATGACCGGACTGACGGCGAATTCTCGATGCCAATATTTTGCAGGTGCCGGTCCGCTCTATGCCTGGCACGCGACGGAACGGAACGGGCTAGTGGGCAGCGTTTCATACTGATCGATACAAAGAATACTTTATTGCATGCGCCGCTACGGTTACGGTCATGGTATGGAACGGTGTAGTGGGCAGAGACCTACGGGTATAATATGGTGTTAGCACGTTCTAGTGGGCATAGTAGGGCGTAGCGTGTTTATTTCGTGTCGATACGTTCATAGTACGGTCATGGTATGGAACGGTGTAGTGGGCATAGACCTTTATGTGCACATTATCTATCTCTTTCTCTCTGTTACTATAAGGCTGGGGTTAGACTCGTAATTAAAATTTACGGATTACATAAGATTTTGACAGGTCACTCACAGGAGCGTTTACAGGGTGGCCACAAGAAACGGATTTCAAAATTCCCTGATAATTCCAGGTTTTCCAGGGCAGTTTCTACATTTTTCCCTGATATATTTAATTTGATATAAGGGGATATTGTTTGTTCGATAAATAATAAAGGGAATTCCATCATCTATAGCATTTATTATTTCTTTGCATCACAATAATCTATTAAAAACAAAATACACTTGTTACAAATTTATGATATTTTGCCTGAAGACTTTTTTCACTTTTGAAACGATAGATAGAGATACAATCGTTAAAAAACTATCTAAAAATTGAATAAAAGGAAAGGCATTGAAACGGTTCAAGGTTTATTTAACTAATAGATATCAAACCACAAAAGTGGGTCAGACAATCTCCGAACCAATGAAGATTACATCGGGAGTACCGCAAGGGTCTGTTCTCGGACCTATTCTTTTTATAATGTACATTAATGATATGGTAAAAGTATGGCAGACGACGCATTGATATATATAGCAGGAGAATATTATGAACTCATAATGAATAATGAATCATTTAAATAAAAAGACCTACATCGATATGGCTGAAGAAAAATAAACTAAAATTGAATGTAAACAAAACTAACATTGGAAAACGAGTAACGCAAATAAAAAAGACATATTGATAGACGGTGAAGTTTTGAAATTCGGATACACGCGTCCCAAAAAGAATTTTGACTGGACACCCAGGTGGAAAGAGAAAAGTGGGAAGACCCAGACTGAGGTGGGAAGACGAAGTAAGAGGGGATGCAGCACAGCTTCTCCAGGTACCAAATTGGAAGTCAGCCGCTGAGGACAGGAGGAGTTGGAGGCGACTGTTGCAGGAGGCCAAAGCTCGATATGGGCTGTAGCGCCATTGAAGAAGAAGAAGTTTTGAAAGAAGTATTTGAAATTAAATATTTGGGAGTAATAATTGACTCCAAATTGACTTTCGCTCAAAATACAAAACCAATTATTAAAAAAATTGCCAAAAAAATTTTGCTGTTGGGAAGAATAAGAAGATTCCTTGACATAGTCTCCAGTAAAAATGTGTACAACGCATTCATTGTACCACACACATACCGTAGCAGCATTCTATTCTTAGCCAACGACGGATTAATGAAACAAATGACAATTCTACAAAACAGATCTATGAGAACTATATTGAAGAAAAATAGGTACACTTCAGTCAAGAAAATGTTGAAGGAGTTAAATATCTTGTCATTTAAACAAATTATTTACTTCAATACTATATTGTTAATCTACAAAATAATTAATGGCCATACGTCTATTGAATTCCTAAGAAAAATTGATAAAACTACAAAGCAACAACACGAGACAAGGAAAAGAAATGAACTAAGGCTCCCCTTCAGGAAAAAAAACACAGAGTCAAAAGCCATTGATGTACAGAGCATTGAAGATATTTGGAGAATTACCAGAAGAAATAAAATTGGAAGAGAGCATAAAGGCATTTAAAATTAAATTGCGAAGATATGTGATTGATTTTGTATAGATGTGTTATTTTAAGTGTATATATAAGGATTGTATTAGGACATAGATAACTATGTACCTGTTTAAAATACCGCAATAAAACAACTTTGGGGTTTCACAAATCGCAAAATAAATAATTTAGTTTTATTTTTGGTATTCCCTGATATTATAATTTTTTTTTGAAATTCCATGACATTTCCCTGATAATTCCAGGTACGGTAAAATTCCCTGATAATTCCAGGTTTTCCAGGTCTTGTGGCCACCCTGGTTTACACATGCATCCGACTTGTGGTAATTAATGATCACGGAAGTTGTTCGGAAGCTCGACTTGTGTAAATGCTCATGCGACCGTTTACATCTGTAAATTTATTTGCGGTAAGATGGCTTCCTGTCAACAACGACCTGCTACTGTTAAATTTACGCGATTTTGTCAATAAAGACGAAAAGGCCCCAACAAAGTGTTGAAATAGATTTTGGCTTTAATTAAACAATTCTCCACATGCTTTTATGCCGTCAAAGGTGGTCAAAGGCGGCAATTAATATCGTTTTATCTGAATGACAGCTACCTGGCACCTGGCACCTGCTGACAGCAACCGACTTCGAATTCAAAATTTCAAATCGTAAATGTCAAAAGCAAAAACATTAAGATTGGAAAGGATTGGACCGATAATTGAATAGAAGGATGCTCATTTCCCAGAAAACTTAAATAAGTGGAAATAAATACTAGTTTTGTAGGAAAAAAAATCCTATGAAAACAATTGTCTTTTAATTTTTGACATTTCGCAACGGAGCGCGGAGCATTTTGAAACTATTTCTTGCGGTAAGTCTCATAGCTTATCAAACTGATTTTATAAGCTGTAAGAAGGCTCGAAATTCGCACAAGCGCGATACCAGACCTGTCAAAAAAAAACTTCCGAAAGAAAAAGTTCTGTAACTTGCTATAAATTACGTTAAGTGACTTTTGATATCGTTTACATTGTTAATTTGGCCATAAATCGCTTACAAGAGTGATTTACAGGAAAAAACTTACGAGTCTAATCCCAGCCTATTAGATATTAATTTCATGTTATCTCATTGTTCCTTCATACTGTTTATCTCATTCTATATGCACAATATATAAGCACAAACAATGTATATTTTTATTAGTTTAATTTCGCATGATGATGCTTAAACCAAACCAGTCGGTCGTAATAAATTAAATAAATTTCATGGTTATATACAAGATAATTGTTTTATTTCATTCAGAGAATTAATTATTTTAAAATCATCAAATAAAAGCAAAATGTCTGTAGAGTGAATAAACTCACTTTAAAATACTGATCACCAGTTTAACGGCTTGCACTGCAACATCGTATTCTTTATCCAGGGTCATGGAAACAATTCGATCCTTGAATTTGCTGGTGAACAATTCCAGTTTTCCCTTGAGTTCTTCGCAACTATACAGGGGCTGCAGGGCTTGGAGGCATTTCAGTCTAACTTCACCAACCTAAAAAATAAAATTCAAATTCAATTCAAAAGTAAAAATTGGTATTTGTTTAGACAGAAAAAATAATTTGAGTAGGTACTTTGTCGTGAAGGGTCCAGCCGATGTATTTCAAATAAAGATCATCCAAAAAGTTGGCAGGGAACTTCTCCATCCATATGCCGATCTCTGACATTGTGATAGCTCGGATTTCTGGCAACGTATCTCTGAAAAAAAAAGCAACAATAATTTTTAGAGATTAAAATAATAATTGGATAATCTATACTAATATAACTTCACCCGCCATAACACAGGTATATCCCTAGCATGGCGGATGAAACACAACAAAAAAAATAAGCAATGAACAATATTCTTATAAATAAATAAAATATAGAGAGAGAAGACAATTTTTAATGATAAACGGAAGGAAAAATTGTTTTGTTCAATATTTGTTATGTATTTATTATCCATCCTGTAGATTTTATCAAATTGTTACAGTTTCCAAAAGAAGCATTTCAGCACAATGCAATTTACCCTAGACTGATTTTAAACAGAATCGAGATGTTAGAAATTGCATCCCACCAAAAAAACTAACTGATACTTCTGAAAACTCGTACTTCTCACTCCAACTATCTGTGAATTAAAAATACCCTGAGGTGAATAAAATAGCTGTTGAAAGAATACTCTCTCTCTCTGGTTTCAATCCTGGGATTGGTTTGCAGCAATTTCATCTATTCGTTTCTTCCACTCTTCCCTGTCTTGTGCGGCTCTTTTGAAGTCTGCATATGATAAGCAGCGCACGTCCACCAGCAGGTCCTCCAGGTACTCTCGGCGTGGGCGTCCCCTAGCATTTGTCCCCTCGGTCATACCCTCCATTATGGCATGCAAGAGGCCTTCTTGTCTTATTGCATGGCCGATCCATCTTGCGCGCCTTTTGGACAAGGTCCTGAGCAGGTGCCTTCCTCCTTCGATTCTTTGAAGAACCTCCTCATTTGTGATGTGGTCTCTCCAGGAAATTCCTAGTAGTCTTCTATAGGACCACATCTCAAAAGCCTCTAGTCTCCGTTTATCTCTTTCGGATAGGCACCATGTTTCGCAGCCGTACATCAAGATACTCCATACATAGGTCTTGATGAGGAGTTTTCTCAGTTTCAGGTCTATATTATTCGATTCTATTATTTTCGACCTTTTATTGAATGCAACCCTAGCCTGGTGTATACGGCTGTCGACCTCGCTCTTAGATCGACCGTCCCATGTTAATGTGCTCCCGAGGTAGACAAACTCCTTGGTGTTCTTTAGTGGAACTCCTGACATCTCTACTCTCATCTGATGTTGCGTTCAGCCTACAGTCAGTAGCTTTGTTTTGTCTTTATTTATCTTCATGTTGTAATTGTTTTGAAGAATGCTTTGCATGTTTGTTAAGGCCTCTTGCAGTTCTTCTTCGCTTTCAGCGACCAAAGCAATATCGTCAGCAAACCTTATCATATCCACCTTTTGCCCGTGTATCTTTACACCTTTTCTGTGACTCATTCTCTCTCTCAAGTCATCAATCGCACTTTGTATATAAGCGTTAAAAAGAATAGGTGACAGAGAGCATCCCTGTCTCACCCCTTGTCTTATACTGGCTTCTTTTGTATCATTGTCACATCTAATTATAGCGGCCTCATTCTTGTATAGCGCCTGGATTATTCGTCTATCTCTATATTTGATGTCAATTCTCTTCAGAATCTCGAAGAGTCTTTTCCATTCAACTTTGTCGAAAGCCTTCTCCAGGTCTATGAATGCGATGAATGTGTTTTGGTTTCTTTTTATTCTTTTTTCAAGTAGTATTCGTAGCGACAATATTGCTTCTCTGGTTCCTACACCTCTTCTAAAGCCAAACTGGTCTCCGGAAAGGATGTTTTCTACTTTTGGTTAGATTCTTTTTAGAATGATATTAGTCAATATTTTTGAGGCATGGGATTAATATCCCATGCCTCAAAAATATCCCATGCCTCAATTGATAGAAAGAGAAAATGAGGTAGACGCAGATGATTTTTTGACCTCGCACTGAAAAATCTCAAAAACGGGAAGGCACGAGAAATGCCTAATTGTCGCATTTCTCGAAATCCTCTAAATAACAACATAGAACTCTTAGCCATTAGGCTAAGAGTTCTATGTTGTTCACATTTCGTGGTGCCCGTCTTCTTTGGTAATGCGACAATTAGGCATTTCTCGAAATCCTCTGGTATCTTTCCAGTCTTATACATTGTCTGTATCATTTTAAACAGGGCATCTATAGTTCCTTTTCCTGCTGGCTTAATTAGTTCAGCCGGAACGTCATCGATTCCGGGTGCTTTCCCGTTTTTGAGATTTTTCAGTGCGAGGTCAAAAAATCATCTGCGTCTACCTCATTTTCTCTTTCTATCAATGTTTCGTTGTCATTATTTCCCTTTCCATTGTACAGCGTTTCGAGATATCTTTTCCATCTCTCTCCTATTTGGTGATTTTCGAAAAGTATTTTGCCGTCTTCTCCTTCTATTGCATTACCCTTTCCAACTCTCATCCCAAAGAAGTCTTTCACCGCAGCGTGAGCTCTTTCTACATTTCCTCTCTTGAGGTCGTCATTTATCTCATCGCATTTATTCTGGTAGAATGTTTCTTTGGCTATTCTTGATTCTCTATTTATTTGGTTTCTCAGCACTTTGTATTTCTCTTGTGATTCAGTTCTTTTATCATTTTTGAGCTCTCTTCTATCCTTTATCATATTTAAGATCTCATCGGTTATCCATTCCTTCCGTGCTTGGGGTTTTTCCTTGCCTATAGTTTCCTCTGCCGTAGTTATAATCTTCGTCTTTATCACTTTCCAGATCGAATTCACGTTCTCCTCTTCCATTAGGTTGCACTCTTGCGTCTTTTCCCTAAAACTGTCGCTAATCTCTTTTATCTTGAATACTTTTGTATCCCATTTGAGATTTTTTCTCTTTTTTAATTTTTTCAGTTTTAGAAGACTTTTGGCCATTACCATATTATGGTCACTATCTATATCTGGACCGGAATAGCTTCTACAGAATACTATGTACATATTTATACAAGGTGTCCGGAAACTCGTAGTACAAGCGGGAAACTGGAGAATCCACATCACATTTGGAGTCGATTTTGTGGTTTAACTTTTTTTGATTTGAGCTTTCGTTTTCGAGTAAATCGGATCCGAAGTTGGAATTTTTTTGGTTAAATTTGAGAAAAATTTTCACTAGGGGGTTGATTTCAGCTGTGCAATGTCTTATAAAATGCAACGAAGGGTAAACCGGGCTCAAAATTTTTTTTTAACCCTTTAGATACCGAAAAAATGGAAAAATAGAAAAAAAATAATATTAAAATCGAAATGCTTAGATCGAAAAAAATAAGTTTTTTGGGTTCTCTACGTGATGTAGATTCACCAGTTTCCCGCTTGTACTACGAGTTTCCGGACACGTTGTATAGATAGAAACGGCATTGAAATAACACAAAATACATTAAATTACAAACCTGTATCTGTGCACAAACACCGACTTGAACATATACGAGAGCATGTTTTTGATCTCATCCATGTTCTCCTCCAGCTCTTGCCGTTTGGCCACCAGGACCTCCAGACGATCCGAAGCACGCTTGTCGCGTGCCTTTAATCGCTCCGCCTCATATTGTCGGAGGCAATTGTCACAGTTAACGCTGCCAAGAAGCGCCACATCTACTAGTGCAGTCATTAACTTCATAACTAAAAAATATACAAAATATTAAAGAGTTAATAAGGAGAGAAACAAAAATCGCCTACCGAAGCTAGTGACCGACAGAGAACTGTTGGCTTTAGTTGGGTGAGAGCTACTAAAAATCAATGACTTTTGAGGATGGCCTGTTTCCAAAACGGGATGCTGAAAGCTTATGAAGAAAAAAAAAAGTTATAACATTATAATAAAATGGAAGTTATATATGCCTCATTTACCTTGTCGTTTGGTAGATTAATAGTGTAATGTCTGTTTAATGTTTATATAACATTAATTACACTATGAATTTGGATGGCAGAATAATAGTATGACATATAGGTGTAGCACAAGTAGGTAAAGGACACATAATTAATTCATCACTGAAAATCTCGCAAAACTGTTTAAATTCACCGAGCACGAGTGCCAACGTGCGAATGCTGTAGCGCTAACATTGTAAATTAGTATTCCTGAACGAAACCAGTCCAGACGCTTTGGATTAAGCATAATCAAGTTGTGCAAAACTCACTCGATTTAAAGACGCTTCGCGCATGCGTCGATAATGCACGGGATGAGTTACATCTCTGCACTACTCCAATACCTGATTTGCCATATGAGAGTAATCTCTCTTGCTCATGTTATCGTTTCGGAGCGCCAAGCTGTCTCGATACCGCCCAATGCTGTTCCCCAGTTTTATGATGTGCATATCGGAATATGAACAACTAGTTTTATTGGAAGTCTTATTGGTACTGGTAGATAGCTCATAATATGCGGGAATTATGTAATTCATATATGTATATAGATATCTGGAGCACAGATGATGTCGTTGCAAGTTATGTTAAAGCTGCAGTCAGGCAAGCTGAATACACAAAGGCAAGGAAACGCCTCTGGTAAAGAGAATTTTACCAATCACCAAAAGAGGTAAGAGACGAGTATAAAATTGTATTTATTCCTTTATTTAAATTGACAACAAAGCTGAATAATACCTGCCAATGTAGCAGTGTGCCTGAAAGCCCTGACTTGAGAATCAGAGAGTCCAGTCAGCAAAGAGATGATGTTGTCCATAAGATATTGGTCGTAGATGATGGAGTATTGGCAAAGCTTCACCAGGGTCTGCACAAATTCGCAGAAGTTGGAGCGGAACTTCTTCCACACCTGACCGTTCATGATTAGGGGGTATTCTCCGCTTTCCTAGGGAAAAAAAAATTACATTTATACACATATATGCATACATTTTGCGTAAGTTGTATTTCTAACCCCTGAAGTTGTTCGCTTTTGGGAACAAAGGCCTTATAGAAATCGTTTTATCTTCCTTATTGTAATGGTGAGAATCATTTTCCAAACGCTGTTAGAAAGAGAACACCGTGCTTTATATTTAAATCTAGAAGTTAACCAGAGAAAAATTAAAATGTGCATCTTTATGAAATTAAAGTTACCGAATGCAATTTGAGAAAATTTTCTGAAACTTCGTAAATTTATTATTACAGTGAAACCCTCTTAAGAATTTTTTCGAAAAAAACAAACTTCTTAAGCAAGAAAATCTTATGTTTGGGAAAAATTGGGCTGAGGCTCAGCAATAACCAAACTTGTTAAGTCACGAAACTTAAGAGGGAACTTTTTAACCCCTCAGAAAATCGCCAATTTGCACTTTAAATGTCTTAAACGAAATGACATTTTACGAAAACCTTGTGTTATTACCGTTTCACAATTAATGCTCTATAAATGAAACATTTCTGAACGTAGCCGAATAGTAATAACTGTTTTAGACAGGTTACAAAATAAGCTTTCGAATTATTATATTATAAATAAATATTAATATTTGTAAATATTAAAATTTAGAATGCAAACATTAAAAAAATGTCAAAATGACTCACGTGATGTATTTATGTAAAAACGGTACTAAAATCACAGATTATGTAAACAACAATACATATTCTATTGTATAAATGTGTAATAAACATTTTTGTCACCTCACTTTTCAATCATTTCATATAAAAATGTTTAATAAAAATTAACAATGTCGGGAGCGGGCGCCCGCCCGTGGGAAATTTGGCGGGATAAATTATCTGTCAGACTGCGCGTCTGACAGAATGTTCTTTTTAGGTATTTCTATGGACAACTTGAATAGAGATGTGCAGCATGATTCACTATCGACCTTTCACTTTTTATTTTACGAATGTAACTAAAACAATAACGGAGTTATAACGGTTTCTATGGAGACACACGCGTTGACGAGTAAACTCGCTTATTGTACTTGACTGCTATCGTTATTTTAACGAGTATACTTGCTTACGTTGCTGAGGGGTTAAGAGGGTTTTACTGTTTTTGTGAAACCACAAAAAATGAGATGAAAATAATTTTGTCTAATAAAATCTGGGTATGTTTTTCTTTTTTTTGTTATTCATATCATTAAAACTTGTTTGCATGAAAATATCAAACATAATTTATTAATTTCTAATAATAAAACTTGAAAGCGCATTTCATCACCTTTCAAAAATAGTTTTTAGTTTTCAGACACATTCAGAAATATTCAATTTATTTGAATTTTATCTCATAGTGGAAATTTTATGTCCTGACAGAATATGCCTGAGGTCTGACTAAATTTATGAACATAATGATGACTCTGATCTGGGTACCTCATCGAATTCCTCAGTCATCTTCCTGATGATTAGCACATGTTCCATTTGGGCCATGTCGGGAGTTATGCGCCCCTTGCATCCCGACGCATTGATGAAGAATTGCATCAGTTGTACGAGAGCAGCTTCCTTGTTGGATTTGTAGCTTTCAATCCACTCATCAACAATGGTCTGTAACAAATTAATAAAATGGAAATTATAAACAGGTGCAAGACAGTTAGAAAGGGTATGATAACAAAATATATGAACACATTGAAATCTCTATAGTAAATTTTGGTAAAGTTTTAGAATAACTGCATGCTTAATACGAATATGGTTTAGGAAGAACCCTTAGATTCATCCAATTATTGTATAAGACAACTAAACAACCACAACAATAACGGCCAGTTGTTTCATAGAATTTGAACAACTCATCAAATTTCAAAGTTCTGTTATTATATCATTATTTGCAGTTGGTTCACAAAACTAAAATGAGAACAGAACTTGAGTAGAACATTCACAGAACTTGACTATTAACTTTGAAATTTGATGAATTGTTCAAATTCTGTGAAACAACTAATCCTAAGTAAATACATAAACCAATGTCAAATAATATCACATTAAATTGAAAATGAATTTGAGGTAGGTACTTAATTAGTAAAAATTAGGAAGAAATTATGTGTTCCAATTTCAAAATAGTGTAAAAACTACAATAAAGAAATTTTTTTGACATTTAAATTCTCGGCGGGAAAACAGGAGGTGGAAATTGGATAAAAATTTGTGGTTAATATGATTAACAAATTAATTATGAAAAATGTATTGGTAAAGTTGTAGTACTCAGCTTCATTTGGCCCTTCACTTGGCCAATCATTGGCGTGAACACTTCGCGAAAGTGAATTGATTTTGACGAAATCCATATGTAAAATGCATATTTTTTCATCTTCCCTGACATAAATACTCACTTTTCGCAATAATAAGGCTAAATCCAACTATTTAAATAATAAATACTCCGTGAGGTGGAGTACGACAAGGTTATCCATGAATTTATAGTAACTATCAAGATAAAAAGTATTAATTTTTGTAGATCGCTGGCAACGGTTAATATGCACTTTTTAAAAAAAAAAACCTTTTGATTCAACTTAATTACATTAAAAGGCAACTATTTGCATTGGGGAAGTGGAAAATATTTCATTCTAAATTTCGATTACGTAAAATTAAAATTAGCTTTCGTCTTGTGAGATTGTACGCCATTAGCTTTTAGCTCATTCGCTGTCACTTTGGTATGTCGGTATTCCTGATACACTTGAATGTATAACGAACGGCTAGAAGATTTTGAAGGTACGGGGCACTTTCTTTTGAATCACAAACCATGTTACACAAACCGAGCGTTGCCGCTAAACTACTTGAAAACTGGGATGTTTTTCTTGCCTTGACGCGAGTAGGCATTATAAAGGGGCACTTTCTTTTGTATCACAAACCATGTTACACAAACCTAGAATTCCCATGAAGTCTGCTACGCTTTGCTCTAGCATCTTTTCGTACAGTAACAAGAATACCAACATAACAAAATGACATTTGAAAATAATTTTTGAAAATGGACGGTCTCGTTTCACAGAATGAAAGCTAATTTTAATTTTACGTAATCGAAATTTAGAATGAAATATTTTCCACTTCCCCCAATGCAAATAGTTGTCTTTTAATGTAATTAAGGTGAATCAAAAGATTTTTTCAAAAAAAGTGCGTATTAACCATTGCCAGCGATCTCAAAAATTTACCTAAAAAGGAATACTCACATTCAGTGAAACCTTATTGATCTTCAGCATATTATACAGGCTAGCTTCTTCTTCCGTAGTGGGCATTGCCTGAGATGGGCTGTAAATGGAGGGGTTATTTGGCTTCCTTCCTGGCTTGCGCTTTCTAGTCGCAGGTTGAATCACCTCAGGGACCGAGGAAGGTGGGGGCATACGCATGGAGGCGCTGGCTGCAGAACTGGTCCCTGGAAATTGTTAGATTACGTTAACTGATTAAGAACCCATAAAACCAGCACACTTTGAAACTGATCATTGCAGTGTTTGTAAATGATAATAAGTAAACTAACCTCCTCTTCCCCTGCTGCGGGTGATTCTCTTACTGGCCAGAGGAGTTGGTGGAGATTCATCAAGGGAGTCTCCATCATTATCATTATTGGCTCCGTATTCCCTGGGGAAAGTGTTCAATGTTACATTATTTAATAAATAGGTAAATTTTCCACTAACCTACGTACTTTTATCAGGCACAGATTTTGGAAAATACACCACATTTTGACTTATTTACTACAATAAAGAAATAATTACGTTTCGATAGATGGTAAAAGTGGCATTAAAATTCCATTTTTTTTCAAAGTTCAAAATTTCCCGCAAAAACAATTCCTGGGTGAAATGCAGATCCTGCCAAAATCTGGAAATTTAATAGAAAGGCACTTTCTAGATGAGAAAAGTGTGGAGAAGCTGAATAAAAAAAATTAAGGCGCGCTCGGCAAAATTGAGGGAGATACAGCCGTTCAAAGTATTGAGAAAATGTAACTTCGGCAGTGGACAAGCAGCGGAGCGAAATATAATTTTGAATTTTAATACGTCTTTTAGCCTTAGGTTAGGTTAGGTTACTTTAATTTGGAAGGTGAAAAACAGTTTTTTCACCTTCCAAATTAAAGTTCCCAACTTAAAACGCGGAACATGGTTTTTGGCAAAAAAAAAACAAATTTTGGCAGGATCTGCATTCCTCCCCAATTCCTTTTTTTTACATAAGCTCCACACGGGAGACCTTGAGAAAAATAATTTCCCTCAGGGCGTATGTCATCTTTGGGGGTGCTGCATGGAGGGTCTTTTTAAGGAAAGGAAGGAGAGGGAGGGAAAATGGTAAGGGAGGTTAGTAGGAATCTAGGGTTCAGTGTGTCCAGGTCATCCGCAGCCAGATTCAGACAAATCTCACCCCATGAACCCGAGCTAAGTCGCCAAACGTAGAGAACCACTTGGGGTGACCTATGGCAGAGGTGTTGGTTATCCAATAAATGGTTTCCGGGCGGCAGTACCCATTCCCGCCTCCCAAATAGTTTCTTTTGCCACCATTTTAATTTATTTTTGTATGGGTTGACATTTGCATGAGTTTCGTTTCACTCTAAATGAGCATGAATTAGTTTATTCGTACTAAGAATCTATTTTGCGCATGTAAATAAATGTTTCTTGTAGTAATTGAAACAAGGTGTAATTTCCATAATCTGTGCCTAAAAATGCGGCGGCTAGTGGAATAATTACCGATAAGAGAATGACAGATTTCTTCATTCGCCGTTATAATAGATAGTAAATTGTACTTACGTTGAATTGACTGCTTCGTTAGCATTAAAGCTAGAATAATTAATATAATGGTCAGGTTCGTGAACTGACTGACCACCATGTTCTGAAGGAGTCATGGGAGTCATAGGGCTCTCATACTCAGGGGGCGGGTCATCCATTCGGATGCGCTTTCCTCCACGACGATGCATATTGTGGTTTTGATATTATATCTCATATGAAACTAAACCATCCGTGAGAAAACACGAAGTGAAATCTGGTGAAATCCTTCGTATTGATTTTCAATAGTCTGTAAAAAAAACAACAAAAATATTATATAGGTAAACAAAAGTTGGCGGGAGAAGCATAGAAAGGCTTCGGGAAAAAATAAGGCATTTAACACGAATATTTCATAAGCCTGCTATAAACAGTAATTTTGTTCACCAATTGGTTATAAGTAGAAGTAATTAGCGTGTCAATATATTCGAGTAATAATTTAATTGTTCTTCAAAACTAATAACAGGCCGTGGCTGGGCCGACACCATTTTTTATCAGTGTTGCCATAGTGTTGCTAACTCGGTGTCGATCAATAAAGCCACTAGCCAGACGGAGCTTGTCGAACCCGACCCGAAAAGGAGCTAAAAAAGAGCTAAAATCTTGTATAGCCTGGGGAGTGGTCAGAGAAATTCTGAGAAGAAATAAAGATTTCAATACAAAAATGACCAGTTCCTAAAGAAAAAAATCTCGTTTTAAATTAAAAAAAAAACAAGCTTTGCGATGCACCTAAATAACAACCAACCAGGTATTATTATTTTAAGTTTATCTCAAGTTTTATCAGGGCTTATGATTCTTATTGCAACGGACACACCTCATTACATTAGTAGCAAAAGAGCATGTTAATAATGAGCAATTGCTAATATTGCTATTTAGTAGCATGTGTGTCAGTGACGTTGCTAGTATTGAGCATTCTCGTTGAAGCTCAAATGAGAATGCTCACAAATCAACAGCCGTTTGATTTGTGAACATGCTCATTGGATTCGCGAGTGGAAGGGGAAGCCTCTAAGCATGTGTGAATAGGCTAGCTTATGAGCGTGCTTATTTCGATCCGATCTCAGTTCGCGCATGCGCATTCTTTACAAAAATATCAAAAATTGCCCGCTGGAGAGACGAAAAAATCTTCTTTTTCGTGATTTATTATGGGAATCACGAATGTATTTGGAACACAAGGTCACAACAATGCCCACAATAAATTTCCGAAGTCTCCAAAAGTTCCTTTAATTATTTGAAATGTTTCCAAAATAAAGAAGAAGAAAGACATAACATTTTAAAATTATTTTTTTCTCTTTATTCATAAGAAAATAGTGAAATTACTATTTTTTATGAAGCACTGTAGATAATATACTTTGTTTTCTAATTTCCCAATGAAAAGCTCACGAAAAACATGATTGTTTATCCTTCAGAAGATAGTTATTTTAACCGGTGACCATTATACAACTCAGAATGAAATTAACTCAACATCTCCTTTGAAAAGTCATTAACAATGTTAAAAATATAAAACAATTGGTTAAGTTAAAGGTTGCTTACAATAACGCTTATCGCCAACTTTTCCGCCTACCGAGATACTGCAGTGCTACGGAAATGTTCCTGGAGGGACGAGTTCATACTTTCCGTGCACTTCTCCGCCACCGCATGGGAAGTTTATGGCGCAGACTGCGCCATTCGAAGAATGCGATCATCGCCGCCATGACTGCCTGGATAGAATCTCCCCTGATGACCCCCTGGAGACGGGAGACGATGAAATACCCTCCGTAAACGGCTATTTACATTCATTTTAGTGTTTACATACATAATTTTTTTTTCTCAGTTTCATTTTTCATGCTTATTCGTTTATTTAATTTAATTTATGTGTTGTTATTTACTTTTTACCTTAACTTATTATTTATCTTTTTTTGTTATTTTACATTATGGAATGTATTGCATTGCACTTCCCCTGCATACATTCTGGAATAATATATTATTATTATTATTATTAAAGGTTACGTTAGGTTAGGTTATGGACTATTTTTTTCATAGCTTTTAATGGTGACCGGCCAACTCAGAATGAAACCAACTCAGAAAGGTCAGAGTGATGATAAAAAAAAAATAAAGTTAAGTTAGGCATTCTGAATTGGCATGGAACCCTTTTAATGACTTTTCAAGAGTTGAGTTGACTTGATTTTGAGTTGGCATGGAACCATTTACATGTTTTATTTTTTGTGCATGGCATCACTGACACAACTGACGTTTCGACGATTGTTTCGGCTTCGGCTGTATATGCAATCGCGCAATCTCGCAAACGCGGCTTCTAACCTAAATTGAAACTATATTTGTTTTGATTAAGCAGTGCCCTTCTTAAAATACAAAATTATACTCTCTTTTATATAATTTCAATTTCACCATGACTATTTCAGAATCTCGCACTGAGTTTAAGCTGAAGAGCTGCCCCGAAGATGCCATTTCTTCAGTGAAGTTTGCCCCCAAATCAAACCAATTTCTTCTGGTGTCTTCATGGGACTGTACTGTTCGACTTTATGACATCTCCACGAATGTTGAAAGACATAAATACACTCACGATCTACCTGTACTGGATGTTTGTTTTCGGGTATGTTAAAATTTTTGTTTCTTCCCATACAATTTCAGTTAAAAGCTGTTCGCACTGGGCAAGTATTTTGGTCGAGTAGCGAGTATATTAGTAACAAAATGCGGACACCACAATGAGTAGTTTAGTCAGCTCTTTAGTAGAGTCAATCCATTTCGTTCTATTTTTTCAGGCGAGTAGCGATCCCCTAGCGTAGCACTGACGTGAGCGAACCTGTCGTTTTAGCAGAGTTCAATTAGTAGATGCGCAGATATGTCGTGCCATTGGAGCGAAGATGCTACTCTAAAATTCTTTATTTATTCTTTTCGTGTCCACAGTTTATTTATTTTCATCTCACTAATTTATTCTTCCACCTTTTCAAAAATAAGTATTACAATCAGCTTAATTAGCCTATTTTGTTGCGTAGCAGCTCATCACTAATGTACTCTACTTGACTGTAATGTTCAATCGAGCAAGTTACTTGCTACTCGACTAAACTACTCTCCCAGTGCGAACAAGTCATTAGGGACAAAACCAAATATGCATTTGAGCTACACTTGACTGCCCATTCTCTTTGCTCAAAAAGAGTTTGTTATGATCGGCTTTCATATTGTTTTTAACTTAAAATTTCTTTCAGGATGCCGTTCATTCCTACAGTGGTGGTTTGGATGGTACCTTAAAAATGTACGACTTTAATAGTAATATGGAAACTATAATGGGCGAACATAAAGACGCTATAAGATGTGTAGAATTTGCTAGTGAAATAAACGCCGTCCTTACCGGCAGTTGGGATGGATCGGTAAAACTTTGGGATAACAGATCACCACAATGTGTAGGGACCTACAACCAAGGAAATGAACGAGTAAGACAATCTCTCTATTGCTATGTTAAACTGAAATATGTGTGTATTTGATTTAGCTTTGAGTATATTTGTTTGCTCACTCAAAACATTTTTTGTATAAAAATATGGTAAACTTTCAGGATGTCTGGACACGCTTAATACAAATATTTTTTAGAAAAAACATTTTGATTCACCTTAATTACTATAAAAGACAACACATAAAGCTGAAATTGGCTTTCGTCATATAGGATGACGGCTCACAACCATTTCTAAAAAATATTCTGCATGCATGCAATTTAAAAAAAAAATAACGCTTGGTTTTAACCTAATCACTACTGGAAACGGTAAAGTTGAATAAGTCCGCTTCATTTGGCCATGCATGACGTTGAGCACTTCCCATAAGTGAATTAATCTTAACAAAATTGAAATATAAAATGCTTTTTTCGGTAAATATGCAATTAGTCCACCTCACGGACAATACGGAACGTTCGTGTTGTCGAAGTTTGATGCACAGATAATACGGAATATTCCTTTTTTAACAAATAGATAATAGACAATCAAATGTGACATTTGCCGAAAGTACCAACATCATAAAATAAATTCTTGTATATTCTTGATTCAACTAGTTATATTTTCCTAGCCAGGAATTAATGACGTACAGTACCTACCTACTCACTGGTTGAGCTAAAATACGGTAAATTTTTGAGATCGCTGGCAATGGTTAATACGCACTTTTTTTTGAAAAAATCTTTTGATTCACCTTACATTAAAAGACAACTATTTGCATTGGGGGAAGTGGAAAATATTTCATTCTAAATTTCGATTACGTAAAATTAAAATTAGCTTTCATTCTGTGAAACGAGACCGTCCATTTTCAAGCATTATTTTCAAATGTCATTTTGTTATGTTGGTATAAGTTTGTGTGATATGGTTTATGATACAAAAGAAAGTGCCCCCTTTATACCGCCTGCTCGCGTCAAGGCAAGAAAAACATCCCAGTTTTCAAGTAGTTTAGCGGCTACGCTAGGTTTGTGTAACATGGTTTGTGATACAAAAGAAAGTGCCCCTTTATAACGCCTACTCGCGTCAAGGCATAAAAACTCCACAATACTAGTTGGTGTACCTTCCTAAAATAATTGAGAATCAATTTTTCCGCTATGGTAATCTTTTTTAATATTCTAGCTATTGGTACCTTGGAAAATGTGAAGGATTGATTGTCTATGAACATATAAGTTGTTGATATAAATAGAATATGGCGAAGAATTTGTAATCGCGTAAGTGAATTAATTTAAACAAAATTAAAATGTTAAATGCATATTTTTTGCATGTTTTTTGATCTCCCCCGACTTAAATACTCATTTTTCGTGATAGTAAAGCTAAATACAACAGTTTGAATAAAAAATATTCCGTATTAACGAGTAAGCGGTTTAATGCATAAATAATCTTTTTTCATCTCCCTGACACAAATACTATGTTTTCGTAACAATAAATTAAAAATAATTATTAGGTTCATAGTTTGGGTTATTTAATTATATTATCCATATTTCCTAACCTTCAAATTTCACTTTGATGAAAAGTGAAACTTTAATTCATCTTTTATATCACCCCTGATATAAATAGTTGTTTATTGTAGTAATTAAGATGAAATGAAGTGTTATATAAAAAAATAATGTGTATTAAACATGCAGTGGAATTCGGCAACCTTAGCTAAAAAAAATTTAACAATTAATTGATTGACTTCATGGCAAAAACGTGTGACTTACTATTACAAACTGTCTGTCAGCCCTCCCGCATTAAGAATAACCTATAAGGTTTCCCCTCAAAAACTCATTCTCTACGATCCTTTTATGTTTTTTGAGACAGCTCATGCCAGGAAGTAAAACACAAACTCTCAAATGGCTGCCATGATGTAAAATACTCTTGCATACTCTTGCTTTCTCCAAAAGCAGTGTTGTTTAGATTGAATTAATAAGTTTTTGTTTAGTTGATTTTTTTATTAATTAGCTGAAGTACCTGGCGTTGCGTGGGCTTTACGTACAGTTTTTTTTTTAAATCAGACAAATCTCAGTGACTTTCCTCTTGTTTCGAAGGTCAAGTTTGCAAAATTTCATCAATCTCAGAATGAAACTGTAGATTTGTATAAAATTTAAACGAACGCCACCCGTCGCAGACAATTTTCTTTATATTAATAGATATTTATTAGAAATACATGTTGTTTCTAAAAAAATCTTCTTCTAGGTGTACACGATGAGTGTAATTGGCGAGAAGTTCGTTGTGGGGACTACGAACCGTAAGATCTTTGTGTGGGACGTTCGCAACATGGCGCAGACCAACCAGCGCCGTGAGTCCTCGCTCAAGTACCAGACGCGCTGCATCCGTGTCTTCCCCAACAAGCAGGGATACGTGCTCAGCTCCATCGAGGGCCGCGTGGCTGTGGAGTACCTTGACAGCAACCCCGAGGTGCAGAAGAAGAAGTATGCCTTCAAATGCCACAGGATCAAAGAAGCTGGTTAGTTCCTTTGTTGCTAATTAACTTACTCACTAACTTAACTTAATTTATGTAATTTTCCCACTTCTGTTATTTTATTCTTGATATGACCCAACTCGACTATCTATTCGATTTAAAAAAAAATTAACTCCATACATGAGGCCCTCAATTTCTCTCTCTGTGTCATTATTGAAATACTGTGTGGAGAATCTTTTTGAGAAAAGGAAGGAGTGAATGTGGGTCTTGAAGAGAACCATGTTGTAGGAGGGAGGAAACATGGAGGCCGGCCAATCATCTCACAACCGAGCTGTTGAACACAAAAATGAGTCGTAGAAGCAACCCATTCTCATATGACAAATGTTTGTGCAAAAACTTTGGGTGTGGAATGTATCCCAACTGTGCACTGGCGCAAAAGGGATCAATGACGGTAATTTGTCAGAGCTAATCAGCTTGATCATACCATGTTTCCCTGGGAGTCCACAACTTCTTCTGTTCAGATACACATCATATGTTATCTATTTTTCTCTGACCATCTATCTGCTCTACATGTCATTTTGTGGCAGCATTTAAAAATAATATAATATATGTACTTACTTTTTTTTTTACTTCACATATCTCATAGATGTCGTGTGATTTCTCTATGGCTGTAATACAGTACTCAACAATATTTTGTTATTTAATTTCTTGTATTAAATTTTATAAAATGTAGTTGACAGTGCACATGAAAAATATATTTAAACTGCCATTGGGTGTTCGGAAAACTCTTCTGGTTTCACAAAGTTACTGCAAAGGTACCTGAATGTTTTTTCCATCAAGATGGTTCATTGGCCCCATTGATTCATCCTCGTTACACTGCCCGGTGTTTGGATTTTAAGTATTTTAGATGGTCTCATTTTTGGGTATTTTCTCCCATGCCTTCAATTGGCATTTGACCCACTTTTCTTAATGGAGTCAAAAACAAAATTAAACTTAACAGTCTGCATTTTGGAGGCGTCTACTAATATCTACAGGAATTCCCAAAACTGAAACAATCGAACTAATATCTATGAGAACCAAAGTGTTGACGAATATCTACAGCTCAAACTGTTGACTAATATCTATGAGAACCAAAGTGTTGACGAATATCTACAGCTCAAACTGCTGACTAATATCTATGAGAACCAAAGTGTTGACGAATATCTACAGCACTGGCAGAGGTTGGATTTGCAATTATGTATAGCATATTGGAATAACGTAATATTGCGTATACAGTTTAAAAAACTTAATTTATGTAAGTATGTATGTAAAAATCCCTAATATCGGACTATTGGACACATTTAGCTGATTAGTCCAACCTACGCCTTGTAGATATTAGTTCAACCTACGCTCTATTAGTAGATATTAGTCAACACTGGGACCGTCGTAGATATTCGTCCGACCTTAGCTCTGTAGATATTAGTCAACACTCTGAAGTTCGTAGATATTAGTTCAACATATGAGCTGTAGATATTCGTCCGACATACAGGCTGTAGATATTAGTATCTGGAGTCTGCATTTTTGGCATGGACGAATTAAATGAGTATGTTTGTAGCTGAAATTTCAAACTGTTTGTTTGAGTTTAATAATATTTTAACTCCTGCTGCAAAGAGCCGCACAAGACAACGGGAAGGTTTTTATTTTGTTTTTAATTTTTTTTTCTAGGAATTGAAAAAATCTATCCTGTCAACGCAATCAGCTTCCACTCCGTTTACAACACATTTGCGACGGGTGGCTCTGACGGCTACGTCAACATCTGGGACGGCTTCAACAAGAAACGGTTATGCCAGTTCCACCGATACAACACTTGCATCACCTCATTAAGCTTCTGTCACGACGGTTCAGCGTTGGCCATTGCTTGCTCCAATCTTGGAGATCCTGAAGAGTCAGAAGACCCTAAACCTGAAGATACCATCTATATTAGATACGTTACTGATCAAGAGACCAAGCCTAAATAAGAATTTGTGTTATAAGCTATATACGTTTACAAGTGTATGCGATCGAATACGCGCTATTTGTAATAGTAATAAATTAAAGTTAACCCATTGGCATACCAGCCATGCAATTCTGTATCTTTTGTGGACACGGAAGCGATTCCATACGTAATCTCCTGTTAAAATTGTATGACTGTCTATAGCCTGCAATTGCATTTTTTACTGCTTATTTTCTACTGACAGCTGTCAGCGCTGTCGCCGACTTCAATAATAATAATAATAATTGGATAATTTCTAGAGCGCCGTTTTTGTGAAAAATCACCTCAAGGGAGCTTTACAATTTATTATGAATCTTAGGCTCTATCTAATTTTATTATTTACAAATAGAAACATACTTACCTGCAGGACACTTCCGATAAAACACACTTTATAAGAAAGTTAATGTTTGGGGAACATACGACTTTGCATATGGAGGACATTATATTCAAAACACTGGAAAATGCATGACTTTACCTTTGCTACCCTCATCACTGTTGGGTTTACATTTATATTTATTAGCAGATTAATGCCTAAGTTGAGTAAATATTTATTTTGAAAGTCTGGAGAATTTTAAGAATTTGCTTTATTTTTAAACTTATGGATATGACTGTCTGAAAAGGTGAGTTTTAAGTTTGGCTCTGAATTCCGCTGAAACTGTGATCATTCTTAACTCGTGTGGTAGTCCATTCCAGGCTTTAGGTCCTGACACTCCGAAAGCACGGTCACCGAATTTAGTATCTGGTGTGCGCTTTGGTTCCTTCAACCTTCCGATCGCTGATGTTGTTGCTGACCTGAGGGTTGATTGTCGAGAATTGGAATTTTCTGGAATACACATTTCCGATAAGTAGTTCAGTTAGATTAAACCATTCAACTAGTTTAGAACATGAAATGTGTAAGTATACATGATTATTTATTCATTTAATGTACGTTTAAAGTTGTATACCATGGATTTGACATTTGCGAAGTCGGCGACAGTGCTGTCAGCTGAACTTACACATCAGCCCATAGAAAAAGCAATTGCAAGCCATAGACAATCACACAAATTTGACAGGAGATTACGCATGGAATCAATTCCATATCCACAAAAGATACAGAATCGCTCTTCTGTTGTCTTTTTAGGGCGGCCTCTAATATTGTGCTGTAGCTTATTGTACGTAACACCATGACAGTTGCAGGCCTGCCCTTTTTCTGACTCGGTTCGATTACTAAAGGCTCGGGCATGTAGATGGGCAGCCATCTCTGTGCTAAAACTAGATCGCCAAATAAATTACACAGATATCGTTGACCGCAATGACAGATTGCATTCTGTGTGCCCGAGCTTTTAATGAAGTTGGATTAAAGAAAACAATTAAACTACTAAGCAAGTTATGCAAATTTAAGTATCTTAAATATTTTGGAAATATATTTTATAGCTAATATTTGTGTGGCAATGGGTTAACAATGATTTGTGATCCAGACAAGACAATAGAAGTTATTCACATTGTTTATATATAAGAAGTTATTCACATTGTGTATACATTAAATATCATTGTCAGTAATTTTATATT
The DNA here is from genome assembly GCA_917880885.1 of Limnephilus marmoratus. Classification (NCBI taxonomy): domain Eukaryota; kingdom Metazoa; phylum Arthropoda; class Insecta; order Trichoptera; family Limnephilidae; genus Limnephilus; species Limnephilus marmoratus. Next base: position 29,327,228 of record OU862916.1, read on the forward strand.
GTAGGTATTGATTTCAATAAAAAAAATAACTGTCCATATATTTTGTTACACTTGTTGGATGATAAATCTGCGTAAATTTTAAAACCCTCAGAGAAGATTTATTGTTTTGAAAAATGGTTTATTATTTTTATGTCCTCAGTTTAAGTACAGTGTTTTCAGGAATAAAAAACATCAATGTTTCTGATGGATGATTTGTGTGATAAGGAAAAAAAATTATTCATATAGATCACCAAATGCTGATTCTGAATTCATAAGTTTTATTCATAATTATGCGCAGAATTTATAAATAGTCATCCAAAAGCGATTAAATCCATAAGAGATTTTTTTTTTTTTTACAAGAGCTCCACACAGGAGGCCCTGAGGAAAATAATTTCCCTCAGGGCCTATGTCATCTTTGGGGATGCTGTGTGGAGGGTTTTTTTAAGGAAAGGAAGGAGAGGAGAGTTCTGCGAAGGAAAAGGGTTTAAGGAGTGGGTAGGAATCTGGAGTTCAGTGTGTCCTGGTCATCCGCCTCCAAGACCTAGACAAACCTCACCCCATGAACCCAGGCACCCCTGCTAAATCACCAAACGTAGCGAACCACTTGGGGTGACCTATGGCACAGGTATTGGTTATCCAATAAAGGTTCCCGGGGCGGCGGTACCCATTCCCGCCTCCTAAAATGAATTGGGAGGCGGGAATGTGTACGCTCTGTGATTGATAGGAAAGTTCTGATGGAACTTAAACGACTACCTCATTAGTCATGGAATGCAGACAGTTTTGTGCTAACTTACGTTGCGTATACAATTTATTTCAAAAGAATTAATGTTTTTGGATCTTGCTAATATCAGACTGAGAACCCGGTTCAGTACTTGTATCCGGACCTCGGCGGTAGGAGCCACTTGCGAGTCGGGTGCGGTGACGGCGGCGGTCCGAGCCACTCGCACTCGTCAAACCCGTGCGTCTCGGTCAGAGCCATGCACGAGTCGGGAGCAGGTCGTGCATTTGAGTTCTTTTGCGGGCTCCGGCTCCAAGGTGCGAACCCATGTGACTTGGTCCGAGCCATTCGAGAGTCAGGAGTGACTCCCGGGAATGCTCCAAGAACTCGAGTACTTTTAAAAGGAAGCATGTCTCGGAGGCCTCCGGCAAAATGCAGAAATTAACCATCTCTAATTGACATTGGTTTTCAACTGAACATTAAAAAAATTATAGTCTGTCAAAAAAGAGTAGAAAATATATGAGGGCGCCACTGTTGTTCAAATGGCAATACTAAACACATAACTCATGGTGTTCAAGTAAAGCTGTGAAACCTACATTTTTATAAAAAATTAAAAAGGCATAATAGTGGAAAAATATTTTTTCATTGCAGTATAGATACCCGCCGATCTCAAAATTAGAATTGCGTATAGGTATATTATTATTATACCTTTGCAATTTTGTGTTAATATAATGAAGAATAACTATAACGTAATGAAATATAAAGCACAGTTTAGAAATTGCTCACATTTATTTAATACTAGATAAAGTACCTAGTGTTGCCTGGGCTTTAGATCATGTCTCTAATTTTAGATCGGAATAATTAACTCATTCAGATCTACGGCACCACCAAGTGAATCAGATACTTGAGTCGGGCCATGTCAAGAGTCAGAATAATAGAAGAGAATGTATGAGACATTGTATGAATGTAAACGAGGCAAGGAATGTGTGCCAAGACCGGGATGTTTGGCGGTCCGTCCTCTCTGCCTACCCCTGCGGAGAAACGGCGTGATGGTTAGTTAGTTAGTTCAGATCTAAAAGTAGTGTTACTAAACTTACCATTAGTGATTCTTCCTTTCTATCTATCGTTAAATTCAAATTTATGTTAAATTAAATTAAAGCAAATCGCTTTATAAATCACCTTTTAATCAATTTTATGTCATGAAGAAAAAATGTTTTTTAAAATGTGGTTTACTGTGTTTTGCACATCCAGTGTCATTGCACTTCAAAAAAATATTTGACAGTTAAATTGGTGTTGCCAGTCTACAAATTTAGTAGTTCAAGTTTTTATATTTTCTACTCTATTTTGACAGACTATACTTTATTCCTTATTACCGTTTTTATTTTTGAGCTAATTTAATTACCAAGTATGGCAACACTCAATTCAAGTTAATAATATTTGGTGGGAAATATTAATTTTATAACCTCATAAATTTTCTGCACACACTTATTTTTGAGTAGAGGATATTAACTTGTGGCAAAATAATGACTGATCCTAATAAAATAACTCAACATATTGAGCAAATCCTAAGAAAAGAACGGCAAGATGAAGAAGAGTCTAATTTCATAAGTGAATGTAAGTTTGTTTTGTCCATTTTATAATTATATAATGTTACAATAATGAAGCTTTAACTGAAGATAATTACAGAATTTATATTTTGTTTACAGTAATTTATAAACTTGTTCATAAGAATAAAACCAAATCTGAAAATGAGAAAACTATTTTTGAGATGAAGGAGAAATTTGAATCTCTTGAAAAAGAAAATGACAATCGACATTGTGATTTGGAATTGCTCAAAATAGAATTAGAGTCATGGGAAAAACCTTTAAAGGATGCTCATGAGGTTCATAAAGGCGTTCTCAAACAAATGGTAAAGATTTTTTAGAGAGAAGATTCTGCGTTAAGTGTTTATATTGCTAGTACAGATATTTCCTATGGTGAATTTAGGAAATATGTTGTGTCGTATTAGTTTATATTTTGTTATTTTCATTACATTTTAGTATATACCAAATAAAATGTGGTTCCTGATTTTTCTGTAGATAATCTTTGAGCGGCACAAGTGTAATATTATGTGATCAAGTATAATATTGAATTATTATACTTCCATCTATGTTTTTGATTGCATTTTTTACTATAATAGGTATATGTATACACTTTATTTTTTTATGGAATCTGCAAAGGGTACATGGACAATGAATCCTTTGCAGGTCAGCCGGGGTGGTCGAGGTCTTGACTCGCAATCCAAAGGTCGCGGGATTGAATCTCGGCGTGGGCAGATATATTTTATTTGATTAACTGGTGTTATTTCACAATTAATTCGTTTAAAAGTAATATAATATAGTATATTTGCGCCACGTTCCAGAGTGGAAGATACTCTCAGCATCGCCCTGGTTTAAGACCACCATTCAGATTAGAAACGTTGCTTGAAATGGTCCCCATAAGGACGTCGACAGAAATTTTTAAACAGTTTGATGTTTCAAGCATACAGAAAATCTTCTAGTACATCACCACAAAAATGATTCAGAGGCTCACTTGCTCATAAAACCAGAGCCAAACAAACAGACATTATTAATATACCAAAGTATAACTTTTTATTTGGACAAAGAAGTTCTGAACTTTTAGCAGTAAAGTTATATAACAAACTCCCACTTAGTATCAAACAAATTAAAACAAAAAATAGCTACATTAAGGACATTAAATGTTGGCTGAAGGAACTGTCGGAAAATGAACTTACTAGTATTCTTAAAACATCGTCATAGAAGTTTCTGGAAAACCTTATCCAAACAATGAAGTTAACCATAGAAGTCGCTGAAAACTTATCCAAAGTATAGTCCCCCTCAGCATAGGATCTAGTGAGGAGGACTACGAATATATTTTCTATTTTATATACATACATATAATTTCCTTGTTTCATATAAAAATGTAAATAATAATAAATATGTAGTTACAAAATAAATTAAAAATGGCTTTAGCCATGTATAGTGACCAGATCTGAATAGCCAGGTACTTCCCCACCTTTCTCTCCCCACCTCCTTCCCCTCACCACTACCTTCAGCCAGAGGATGCCATGGTCTCACTGGCTCCAGACGGGAGAAGATGGGTCTTTTGTGAGATATTCACATAAAGATTAAGCATGCAAAACAGAAGCATGGTAAAAGGAATGTCAGAAGAATATATGACACCCAAGTGGATAGAAGAAGTAGTCGGGGATCTTCTATGATCAATGAGTCAAATAATACTTGTAATGGTCATGTCAAAAGTTGGAGTAACTTGAGAGCATTATTATTATGTGTTAGTGAGAATAAATAAAAATATCACGATAGAGTTGTTATGCTCCATACTCTGTTTCTATTCCTCTGATTTTTTAAATTACTTTTATGAAAAATTGTCCAAGGATGACCTTCAACAAAAGACGTGGAACAATCAAAGAAGGTTTTGTGATTCAGTCGCCGAATTTATAGACAGCCATGGAACAAGGGCGACAATGAACAAAAACTTTAATGAAGATATTCGCGGACAGATGGCGGCAGCTTTGAGTGGCATGGATGCTGAAAATATCTGTAATATTTCTTTACTTATCGAGTTAATTGTTTTAAATATTAGGAAGGGTAATACAAGAAATCGTATGTAATATTAATAAAGAATTAGATACTTAGCCATTTTGTTTATCATAAAATAGTTTTCTGAAACATATAAATATTTAACAATTATTATAAGCAATAATTATCAGTCTGAAACACTCATCCACATTGAAAAATCTTCTGAGAAAAGATACATGACGCCAACGGGACTTGAACCCGTGTCCTTCTGATTGCCGGTCAGCTGCTCTCCCAAGGTAGCCTCTGTAACAGACTTCCTCAAAACAAATATAGACCAGGGCAAAAAATGCCTTGGAATATTCCTAGATCTGGCAAAAGCGTTTGACACAATTCATCATCAAAACCTATTTGATAAACTAAAAAATATCGGAATCACAGGAATAGAACTCAAATTAATTGAAAGCTATATGGGAAATCGCACACAGTATACCTCTATAGAAAACACATGTAGTGACAAGGAACAAGTATCCTACGGAGTACCCCAAGGCAGCGTACTTGGTCCAATCCTATTCCTTATATATATTAATGACCTGTGTCACCTCCAAATAGACGTGGAAATTATAAGTTTTGCTGATGACACTGTGTTACTCTTTAAGGCCAAAGACTGGAAAACATTAACCCCAAAAGCAGAACTTGGCTTAAATATTACTAAAAAATGGCTCGACTCTAACTTATTAACTTTAAATATAGATAAAACAAAATTCATAACTTTCAGCATAAATTCGAGAGGCCAACCCTCCAATAACATCCACCTTAAAATACATTCCTGTCAATCAACCATTGATATATCAACACAAACCCCATGCGACTGTCCCCCAATTACACAAACGGAAAATATTAAATATCTTGGTATATACTTCGACCGTTATATAAAATGGGATAAACATATAGATTCGGTAGTAGGAAAACTAAACAAGTTGATTTACTTTTTTAAAAACTTGAGAAATATTTTAAACATATGTGATATAAAAAATATATACCTCGCACTTGCACAATCCATAATGGAATATTGCCTGGGGCTGTGCCAGTAAAAAATACATTAATACACTGTTTAAAGCTCAGAAAACCCTAATAAAAGTAATACTTAAGTTACCAATACTAACACCCACATCAATCATATTCGAAAAATTCCCAGTGCTGAAAATTAAAAAATTACATTAAAAACAAATACTAACTTTCCTTTACAAGAACTTATCCACATTTAACATTTCACAAAACTCTCGCAATACTAGAACAAGACATGCTCTCCAACTACAAATACCAAAAACAAACACATCCTTTGGACAAAAACACTACAGATACCAGGCTATAAAACTATACAATTCTCTTCCTACACAATATAAAACAACTAATATTTTTGAATACAAAAAAAACATAAGAAACTGGCTACAATCTTTCTAACTTTTAATTTATAATTTTTGTCGAATTGAAGTCGATTTTATATTTTGATTTTTATTGTTTCTCTTCTTTATAGTAGCTATTAACACTCTTTTGTTTTACTATTCACAATTTATAATTTACTTCTGAAAAATGTCCTCCACAACACAGGTGAACTCCTAGTGTGGAGGACAATATATTATACCTTTGTAACATAAATGCACTAAGAATAAATAAATAAATAAATAAATTGAGCTATGGCGGTTTATCTTGTACCCGCCAAATGATTCAATATATACTAGTGTTTCCTTCAACAATTACAGCTTATTATATATTTTTTTTCCACCTGAAAACAACCAAATTTATTTTTGCGAGAGAGACATTCCTAGCGAGGGATTTTAACACTAACAATGTCTCTCTCGCAAAAATAAAGTTGGTTGTTTTCAGGTGGAAAAAAAAAATAATAAGCAGTAATTGTTGAATGAAACACTAGTATATATTGAATCATTTGGCGGGTACAAGCTAAACCGCCATAGCTCAATTGGGAGAGCAGCTGACCGGCAATAAGAAGGACACGGGTTCAAGTCCCGTTAGCGTCATGTATCTTTTCTCGGAAGATTTTTCTATGTGGATGAGTGTTTCAGACTGATAATTATTGCTTATAATAATTGTTACCCTTTGTGCTATGCATAAAAATCTTGTCTTAAACGTTAGTTTAACAATAAAAATAATAATTAATATAAATATTTTCTTATAGCCAAAGATAACAAGAAGACTTTGAAAAGAGAGGCCAAATGTAAGGAATTGGAGTCAGAAATTTCCAAAAATAAAAGATTGATACAAGATCTGAAAACTAAGCTTTTCAATGTTCAAGCTTTGAACGGATCTAGCCAGAAAGAATACGAAGATGGATTGGAATTTACACGGTATTTTTTTCTTTACCTCCTGCGATAGTGGTACAACGGTCAGCATAGTTGCTTTCCAAACAGTTGGCCTGGGTTTGATTCCCTGCCATGACCCTCTTATTTTTTTAAACTTTATGATCATTTGGCTCTTTTTATTGCACTTTTTCTTTATTAATCTTATGCTTTTTTATCACAGTTTGAGAAATGCGTTGAAATTTTCGCGTGACGAGGCATCTAAATATTACACTGAAATGGATATAATAAACTACAAAATCGACAAAAATACTATCCATCCTATACTTAAAGGGAAGGTTCGAATTTTTATTATGTTATAAATTAATTGAACATTGAATAAATGCAAAAATTTGAAAACAGAAAAATGGGAAAAAGTCGCATCTAGGATATGAACCCAGGATCTTCGTCTTGCCGGGGCGATCTGTTAGCACAGATTAGGGGTGAAATGCAGATCCGGGCACAGTTTGGAAATTTAATAAAAAGGCACTTTCTAGATGAGAAAAGTGTGGAGAAGCTGAATAAAAAAAAATTAAGGCGCGCTCGGCAAAATTAAGGGAGATACAGCCGTTTAACCCATTCATGACGAAGGTTCCATATGGAACTCGAAAAAGTATTGGCATTCATTTAGTCACATCATGCCGATATGTTAAAATAGTGGTGCCAAATACAGTTTGATATAGTCTACAGGCATGTATGAACACTTTTGTCTTGGTTGCGTTCAGTTCGTTTGTGTGTGCAGACGTGGACAGACTTGTCTTTATTGAGTTAGAAAAAAAGTGCAATTTTTTCAAAATGTCAAAACATGTGAAGTAAGTAATCCATTAAATTTATATAGTAGATTTGATTTTTTTCTCCAAACCTGAAAATGATTTTTAGAAAATGAAATTATCTGCCTATTTACAAACATTTTGTTAGAAAAATAATCATTATTATATTCAAACGAGTACTGTGAATTAAAGGTTTTGATTTTTGGTTCCATATGGATCTTTTGGCAGATCTCACTATACATAAAATGTAATTTTTCAAAGATTTCATTATTTTTTCGTGTGTTTTAGGGGTTTGACTGTTGAAGACGTGATGTTACTGCTTGAAGAACAATTGGATACGAATTTAGATGATGATGAAGTAGTGGATGTGTTTGTGGAGCCGCCAATTGAGAGTGACTTGTCCGGAGCAGATTCATCTGATGAAGATGACGGCGGAATAATTGCGAATATCTCTCGAGCACAATTATTTTCTAATTGCCAAATTGTTAGGCGTCGTCGACACTAAACGGGAAAAGGTACGTCCGATTCTGATTCAGATCCAGAGAACCCTGATCTAGAGCATTTAGGAGATGTGCCCTTGGACTCAGCTTGCGGTGATCTCCTCCATTTATGGAGCACAGGGAGTGTGATGAACCCATCGCTCAGGGAGTGGAAACACAAACCTGCAATAGATCCCAAGCCAAGGTGTGTGCTACCGTGCTCAGGCTGAATGTCATGTCACGGTGTCACGAACGGTGCCTCCGAGAAACAGGGTCCCATTTCGGAGTATTTTGACCTTACTCCAGCACTTGGGGCTCTGCTGGTGTGGACCTTCTATTTCCATGGTCACTCGTGGACAAAAAATTGGACCATTCAAAAACTAGGGGCCTTTGGGAAAATAAGGAGTGCTGAGGCCACCTCTCTGGACTTTCTTCACGGGGCCTGCAGGAGAAACTAGGAGGAGAAGCCGTAGAGAGGAGAGCTGAGGTCAACTCCACGACCTCTCCTCTTATGGGTCCTTCAGGGAACCAAGGGGAAGTGCACTCTGCCGGCGTGGGGCCTTCGGGAAACCAAGGAAAAGTGATGTGGAGAGATTATATCCTCTTCCCATGTGGGGCCTTCAGGAAACCACGTAGGAGTGAAGAGGAGAAATGAGGCTACCTCTGTGAGCTCTTCCCTGGTGGGGCCTTTAGGAAACCACGGAGGAGTAAAGATGAAGTCCTCTTCCTTCCTTGGGTCCTCGGGGGACCAAGGTGGAGTGGACTCTTCCCTTTTAAGGCCTTTAAGGAACCAAAGGGAGGAGAACTCTCCGTTGTGGAGCCTTCGGGGAACTAAGGAGTGGAGAGGAGAGATGAATCTTTCTTCCCTCGTGGGGCCTTCAGGGAACCAAGGAACCTCCTTTTGGGCGGAACTGATAGAATGGACCACGTTGTATGGTTGGACTATGCGTGAAATGCTTCGAGGGTTACCTCAATAAATAAGTTTGTTCAAAATTTTACTTTATGTAGAATAAAGTTGAAAAAAATAAATTTCCGACTAGTTATTTGCCGAAGGTGCCATATGGAACTCACCCTTCTCTAGCTTCCTGGGGGGTGAAGAAATCATTTTTTTAAATTCTGAGAAAAATGTCCATTTTCTACCTCCAAAACCAACCCCCCTGTGAAATTTCAGCACGAAATTCGAGAAAAAAATAGTTCGTCATGAATGGGTTAAAGTATAAATAAAATTTCACTTCGTGAACCGATACTACGACACTTCGCCCGCCATTTTGTCACTGTTATGTTGGTATCCCAGACCTACAAACAAGAGCCAGATACGATTGTAGCCGACTTCGTGGGATAAATAATAAGGCGCGTAGGTACTGGAATGGAGACAAACCATTCAAATCCTGGGATGTTTTTTAAAATAAAGATAATATACACAAGCCCGCTACACAAACCCTGCGTAGCTAAACAAACCATTCAAAAACGTAGGCTGTTTTTTAAAGTAAAGATAACATACACAAGCCCGCTACACAAACCCTGCGTAGCCACACAAACCATTAAAAAATGTAGGCTGTTTTTTAAAGTAAAGATAACATACACAAGCCCGTTAGACAAACCATTTAAAAACGTAGGCTGTTTTTTAAAGTAAAGATAACATACACAAGCCCGCTAGACAAATTTCATAATTACGCGCCATGTATCCCACGAAGTCGGCTACAATCGTATCTTGCTCATCCTTGTATCAGGGATACCAATATATCAGTGACAAATTGGCCGCCGGGTTGTCATAGTGTCGGTTCGCTAAGTGAAATTTTACTTAACGTAATTGAAAATTAATTACTTATTCAATTTTTTTTTATTGCTTTCCGCACTTTTTTTCACCTTCCAGATTAAAGTTCTCAACTTAAAACGCGGTGAAAACATGGTTTTTTGCCAAAAACAAGCTGTGCCCGGATCTGCATTCCTCCCCAGATTAGTTTACTTGTTCAGTGCCCCGGCAAGTCGAAGGTTCTGGGTTTGAGTCCTGGATGTGACCGTATCTTTTTCTGTTTTCAGATTTTCGATTAAGTTTTGCTAATATTGTGTTCACTTAATTGAATTTTAAAAATGTATAAAAAAAAAACTTTATTTTTAGAATCAAACTGTGAATAAACAAAGAATGATAACAGATTTTATCAAAGCTTCCGATGGACATAATGTCAGCAATATAAGTATACAGAGTGTTGAATATTCTGAAAATGAAATGAATGAAATATATTCAGAGGAAATACAATATAATAACATGGCTACAACATCAAATAATAGTGTTTCTTACCAAGTTGTGGAAATGTTGACACCAGGAAAAAATGCTAAACAATTTCAACAGGGTGGGTACTTCACTTTATATCAATTAAAAAAAAAATGGTTATTACCTAGGCACATTTTTTTTGTCAGTAGATTTGTATGTGCTTGCAAACAGTTATGGTAATGATGCCAATAAACAAAGCTAATGATATGAAAAATATTCTTAATAATTTTTCCTCACGAGATGAGGAAATAAGTTTTAATAACGTGTCTACAACATCAAATAATCTTTCTTATAAAATTTTCACACCTGGGAAAAATGATAAGCAATTTAAACGGGGTAGGTCTGCTTCACAATGGCTCAAAAATTATTTTTAATTGGTTAAGTAGGTACCCGGGCACTTAAATTTTGAATTTTTTTCTTCTAGATTTGTATGTGCATGCAAATAATGATGGTTACAATGCAAATAAGAAGAAAGCTGATGATAAGAAAAATATTCCTAATAATTTTTCCTCACGAGAAGACGTTTACAAGGAAATTAACCTAATGAAAGAAAAAGCGAAAGCATCCGGAAAACGGCAAATAAAAAAGTTCAATCTGAAAATGCCAAGGAAGTGAAGTTTTGCGATTTTTTAAAATGATGTGGGATTTATGCTTTAAATTAAATATGTTAAAAATATAAATTAATATTTAGTTCTCCCATAACCACTAATAAAAAATATTGACAAATAATGAGCTGCAGTGTAAAACAGATTAACTGAAGATTTTTCTTTGTGTAGTTTAAACTTCAGACTAAAAAATGTCAGAAAAATGTACTTCATCTGCAACTGCTCAAGAAACAATACCAAATGAAGTAGGTACGAACAACAAAAAAATATTCAGCTTCATGCTGACAATGCTGCGACCAAAGAGTTTGTGGTGAAAACATTTAAGAGATATTATATTTCAGATAAAGTAGGAACTGCCATTGTTACTGCTATACCTACTATGGGATGTTGACTTCTTTCGTAGAATGGTACAGGTTGTGGACAGGAATAAAAATCGCCAAGCTCAAGTAAAGAAATGAACTGCCCTTACGAGTAAGTGGTTCGATTCCAATCAATTTTGTATATATTTTGATTGAAGGTAGAATTTTAAACTGGGAGGATAACCCATGAAAAATAATAATTAAAGAACACATTAGTATAGAAAAGAAAGAGGTAGTGAGTACATGCGGTAGGTACATTTCATTAAATGTCAGAAAATTTGAAGCAATAAGTGATGAAATCATTTCATTACTATCTTCAAAAGATATTTTGACGAGTTTATTACAATTGGATGCAACGGATCTGCAGTCTACACGAGGTACAAAGGCGATGTGATTCGGTACCTTGTGTTGCACCTCAAACATCCTTTGCAGTGAATTGTCTGTCAGCTGCACTCAAATGAACTCATGTTGCCACATCTTTTTCTATTACATTAGTGGAACACGATTGGAGTGCAATGGTTCACAGGTATTATTGGAAAATCTTTAGAAGTGTAAACAGCCAATGCCGGAAAAACACAGGCTACCAAGGCAGCCTATGGGCTTGGGTTCGCATAACAAATTATGTAATTTGTGAAGATATTATAAATTATAAGCGGCTTCATTAGTGGAGTCTTGAGGACCGTTCTGGGGATCTTTTAAATGAAATTCTCTAACCACCCACCAGCATATGAAAATATGCTGGATATTTTTTTATTGACACCTCAACACCTCAATTCAGTATTTGAAAATAATTTAAACAACTCATACAAACTTTTCTGAATTCGGCCTAGGAGTCTACAGTCTACTTATCCTAAATGTAACTCTGCATCTTCATTATAATCTTAAAGAATTTTCCTTATCACACCCAAGCCAAAGCTGTTGTAAAAACAAGGTTACAATTTGAGAGGCGGGTATGGGTACCGCCACCCCGGAAACCATTTAGATAACCAATTCCTTTGCTATAGGTCACCCTAAGCGGTTCGCAACATTTGGTGATTTAGCATGGATTAGCATTTAGCAGTGGTTCTTAACCTTGTTGGAGGTACTGATCACCACCAGTTTCATATGCGCTTCATTTGCGATACTCTGTACGTATCTGCCGGGGGTTCGGTACCCATATCTGCCTCCCAAATTGTAATTAGGTATAACTAGACAGACTGCTTATGTAAACATGACATATTTTATTATTCTGCTGAATGTTTGTATAATTTTCATATTTATGTGGAGGAATAATTGATTTTTTTAAAATCAGATTTGCATAAATATGAATTCAAAATATTTACGCGTGTGTAATGACACATTGGAGAAGTAGCGCATCGCTCGACTACCGGCCACTGCAGCGTCCGTGCCAACTGACAGCTGATCGCTAACGATGCTATAACTGGGATTTATAACTGCGTCGCTTCTGTTGCCCGAGTCCCCAGCGTATGCTGCCAACTGATGTCTGCACATGTTGGAAATACAACACTGAACTACCTTGCGCGACCGATGTCTCAGCGTGTGCCCACTCTTAGGCAGGCCGCGCACATCAGACAAAAATCGGATTAGACAAAAATCGATACGAAAACGGGATTGGTTGTAATACTGGGGCCACGCCCATTATCGGACCGGAATGGCTGGCGCGGATAAATGAAAATAGGTCACGCCTTTCCGCGCCGGCCGTCCAAAAGTTTTTTGTCGGATCAGACAATCGGATGAAAAAATCTGATATTTGCAGCCAGCCTTAAGGTTCTAACTGTATTTTTCGTGTTCTGAATACGAAAAAATAAAATAATCCAAGGCAAGTAAAAATCTTTTACTGAGACACGTTTTGTGCCGACTTCAGATCGAAATTTGTCCCAGTTAAACGGAATGGTGTCCCAGTTAACCAAAGTAAATTATATAATAATAATAAACTACTAGCAGTTAAAAAACCCGCTCCGCAGGTTTTTGATGCTAGGCCCTGCAGGCGGCTTTTCATTCGGCTTCGCTCAGTTTGAGTGTTGGGGACCATTTTACAAATCCGGTAGGAACTGGTTCACAAAATAACCGATTCCTCGGATCCACTGTGACCCAGTGACAGTTAGTTACCAGGACAAAGTAACTGCGTTAGACAATGATGTCATTTGTAGTATATAGCCGCGTGATACTATTATTTACAACTGCCAGTTACAATAATAATCAATCAATCTTTCCATATCCATATACCTGCTAATGATATGCTAACGTAAGTGGCGCCATCCTTTGACAATATTGGCTACTTGCTTGAATTTGAAACCGAATTACAAAAGAAGCTTTTTAAGAAACTTCAAGTACGAAGATGGTTTTGCGTACGGCACGGCATAGTTGCATTCTCAGCCAGATTCTTAAATTTCAACCGTACAGATGTTTGCGTATTAATAATGTCCGATCTTCTAATAATTCATGTTTACCCCACCGCCATCTTATACTATTTTAGCTCAGTAAGTAGGTACTTATACTTACTTAATAATTGTTTTATTTTACTAATAATTAATTATGTATATAAATAATGTTTGCTTTCTTCTTCGAATTTCTTATTTAGTTTAAGTAAATAAGTTTTCCCATTGTTTTTTTTTTGTTTATCTAAGTTTATCGTATAAAATTAATATATATTTTTACCTACAGCAATAAACGTATTAGTAAGGTACTTCTAGGTATTGATAAAGGTATTCAGTGCATTAGTGAATGGCAACTAAATGAACTTACGAATAATAAAATTATTATCTTATTGTGATTAAAAAAATTCTTCGTACAAATAAATAATAAATCATTCACACTATTGATAAAAAAATAATATCTGCAGCCGCAGCGCACCCACCAGCTTAAATACAACATGTTTGCCTAAATCGCCATCATCCGGTATGGTCTAGTGGCTAGGATACCTGGCTCTCACCCAGGAGGCTCGGGTTCGATTCCCGGTACCGGAAATATTTTTTATTTCTTTTTATAAATTTTTCTTCACAGTTCTTTATATTTATAATTTATTTTGTTATTATTTTCGTTTTAAGTATTTTACCGACGATTAATTTTTTTTAAACACCCATTATCATCCATTCATCCGTCAATCTAAAAATCAATGGTAGGTTAAGAAGTTCGGAACTATGTCACAGAGGGAGATAATGTTTGCTAATAATATACACTATATACAAGCTGCCAAGATGAATTAAAAAATATAAATGAAATTTTGGTCTGCGGTGACTTTTTAATTATTAATTTAAAAAAAAAACTTTTACATGTTTCGTCACTTAGCCGAGTAACCGACCAACCCCTCACCCCGCCTCTAACTGTCCAACACCTACTGATTTTTTATGATTTTAATTGAAAAAAAAAAATTAAATGTCACCGGAGACCACATTAATGTCAGTTGGTTAAAAAGTAAGTCGAGTACGTCCCTTGGGCCCGTAACCCGGATTTCTACCGATTTGTTACATATTTCCCGTTTTAAAGCTCTTAAAAAATATATATGTTATTCGTGAAGACAATATCTAGACTTTGCCCGCGCCGAAACGTAAATTATATAAAATTCCCTATAGAAAAAAATCGAAACGTATGCTCCAAAAATTATTATTAACACGTTTGTTTCAGTTATTTTACAAGTTAGGGAACGTACCCATACTACGTGACACGTTTGGGGGGGGGGGGTCTCCAAAATGTCACGCTTGGTACAAATGAGCGGCTGGTTGCTTAGGCTTTTGGTCACCGGGGGGGGGGGGGGGGTTAAAAATTGCAAAAAGTTGGTTACGTAGTATGGATACGTTCCCTTATATATGTATGATTCAAAAATTCACAGTGTTTCTTTAAATGCTGTTTAAGATAATGCCCGCGAGATTTTTACTCTATTTTAAACGAGTCGTGTTTTATTAAACATTTTCGCATCGATTTTGTCGCTGTAAATGTTAGCGCTCTCCTCTAACATTCGTAATTTCGTATCTCTCCATCTTCTTCTTTTCGGACCCGGTTGCAGAGCCTTAAGGATAAAAATAATTTTATTGCATCGTGCACATATATTTTAACGTCGCGATGTATCGACGCGTCGAATTATGCTACAATGTAAATGTACATTGCATTATAATATAATGTCAAAAAAGATTTTTACAAAAATAATTTCAGTATTCGCAAAGAAAATTATTTATTGCCATCGACCTGAAAATTACGTGTACGCGATAACGTGCATTTTACGCAAAATTCGTATTTTTTTCGCAAAAATTCTATGAGAATACCGCGAATTCGTATTTTTCAAACGATTTTCTAGTATTGAATTTGGAACGTGAAACGTGAACCTAATCCAATATTACATATCCTAAATATTTCTTTGTGTATGGTTTTGACGGTGACCGGACAACTCAGAATCATGCAACTTCAACACCTCCGCTGAAAGTCATTAAAGTGATGATTTTTTTAAATAAAAATTGGTTTAAACTTAGTTTAAATTATAATTTCTTCTTCAATGGCGCTACAGCCCATTTCGAGCCTTGGCCTCCTTCAAAATAAGCCTCCACCGCCCCATGTCCTCGGCCGTCGTCTTCCAATCTCCGACATGGAGTAGTCCTCTTGCATCCTTCCTGACATAATCCTCCCATCTCAGCCTAGGTCTGACCGCCTTTCGTGGAGAATCTGGGAGCTTGGTAAATATCATAGAGCTCATTATTGTGGCATTTTCTCCATGCATCTCCCTCTCGCACCGCTCCTAAGATTCTTCGAAGTACCTTTCTTTCGAAGGTGTCCAGCAGTTCCGCTGACTTCACATCCACAGGCCAAGACCGTTCTAATAATTGTTTTATATGTGGTTATTTTGGTTTTCCTATGGACTGGGTGGTAAATTATTTTTTGAATCTCCAAACGTCTCATTGTCAGGAGATGGCAACCCATAAAAGTGTTGAACATTGCCAAGGCTTCATACAACATTATTATATAATTAGTAGGTACGTATCTACTCGTATTTCAGTAATGTGACGAGTTGCCGCAAGTGAATTTCTCCGTAAGAAGAAACTGGAGCGACCACGCGAAATAAATAAATTTGCCTCGATTGCTCGAGATTTCCCGGAAGATCATTTTTAAAATTTTTCGCCAACATTAAAAAAAAATCATACGTTCGAATTTTAACATTGAGACTTAAAAAATGATTATAGTGCTATATAGCCAATGAATTAACCCGTATTTTACCGTTTATCTCATATTTGTAGGATTTATAAAAAATATATTAAAAAATCGTAAAGTTTATAACCGCGCTAATACTGCGTGTTTTTTTACTTTGAGATTGCCATGAGGGGTACTAATTCGAGTCAACATAGAATATTTTCGATTTCTGTATGTTGTTTTTGGTATACTTGATAATGAAAGGTGCGTATCTATGGAAAAAGGACTTAATTTGATCAAAAATTCGGCGGGAAAAAAATATTAAAAATAATTACTTTTAACATCGTTCTTAAATAGTCTACGAAGATCGGATTTGCGACATCTATGGTCACAATAGATAAAGCATTTCAATAGATTCGTTTAAAATAATGGCTGGCCAAGGAAATGTTTTAAATAATTACAATAAATGTTTTACAAATGGTAGGAAAATGTGGTCCAATTTTGGGCCGCCGTCAATCGCAGAAAAATAAAAGTGGTCCTTTTTCGACCATAATCGCTCTAGTGGTTAGTAATAAAAAAATTGTTTACTACTTTATCATCAATTTTGTGTTTAATGATAGCTTTTGAAATACAAAACTTAAGAAGCGTAAAGTTTTGTTGGATACAATTTACAACGAAAATATCATAAAAGGGGGAAAATGCCTTTTTAAGACATATTATAAGGGTCAGAAAATCTCTCGTTACACGGACACCACTTTTTAAAACGGTTTGACTGTAAATGCAATTTAATGTTTTCATTGCAATAATAATTTTAATTAATTGGTACAAAGTTCAGGGATTTGTTTTGCACTAGCATCTATAGTGTCTACGTCACTGACTGCAAAGTTAAGCATGTCGATCTGTATCTAAAACATTAAGGCTCTGTAGAAAGCTTTCAAAAAGAAAAAAATAAGCGCTAATTATTAGGTCCTTACATATGAAATTGGCGTTTTGTATGGGAGGAACATAAAGTCGATTTTTTTTTAATATAATATATTTATTTAATCAAAGTATGTACCATTGCTATCTATGCACTTTTGCCATCTCATAGGTAGTTCATCGATCCCTTTACTAAAAAAACCATTCGGACGGGAATCAATAAAATCTTTGAAGGCGGTTTGGACTGCCCCATCGGAGTTAAATTTTTTCCCTTGCAAGAAGTTATCCAAATTTCGAAAAAATGGTAATCTGTTGGGGCAAGGTTCGGAGAGTACCTACGGTGAATGTCTTGGACATTCCAATTGAAGCTCCTTTAATTTGGTAGCCGTCTGTTGTGCAGTGTGTGGTCTAGCGTTCTAACGCGCGTTTTTTGATTTGCTTCACTCAATTCGTGAGGTACCCACCTTTCAAGCTTTTTCACCTTCCCAATTTGCTTCAAGTGGATTAAAAGAGTTTTATCACTAACACCGAAGCCTGCAGCTAACTCGGACGTGGTTTGCGATGGATCCGCTTCCACAATAGCCTTCAATTCTTCATTATCAACTTTGGTCTCCGGCCGTCCACGGGGCTTGTTCTGCAGGTCGAAATTTTCAGAACGAAAACGTTGGAATCAAAAACGCACTGTGTTTTCTTTCGCGGCACCGTCGCCATACACATCATTAAGGTGAAGTTATACGCGAAATCCTATTTAGATACTATTTTGATTTATCTTTACGACGAATCGGTTTACAGTATGAACATCAAAAAATATGCTACGGATAAATCGAAGCTGTTACTAGCTTTTCTATGTATTGGAATTACATTAAAAGTTTTATTTACGTAACAAAAAATATAAGCGTAAACCACCAAAAAAATGTTTTTTCATGATTTAACTATGAAGTAATACAAGAAACAATTTTTAAAAAATACCCCTTTATGGCTAAGACCATTTTTGAGGTTTTCCATGTTCTAACTTTTTTTCGTTCTTATAAAATTACGCACAAAATAAATCAAAACTTCTTTTTCGCTTACTTGCCTCGTGCAAATAAGACGCTCGATTTTAAAATTTTGCAGGCATGAGATTCGAAATATTTCTAGCGTTTATATTCCTCTTAATCCTTCGAGCCGTTTCTGCAGCACTGGTGCCACGGTGGAACTCGTACTCGTAAATAACGCGATATTTCAAGTTTTCCATTTTGTAAACTAAGTGACGCAAAGAAAAAAAACAATTAAGGAAAAAACAAATGAATTATAATTTTCGAAACACAAATACATGAGTAAATAGCTGTATAAATTTGAATTTGGAATTCCTAACCAAAGAGAAGATATTTGAGATCAAAGTTGCCAGTACGGTAAAACGCCAATTTCATATGTAAGGACCTAATATAAAAAAAAACTATTATAATCAATAGGCGTCGGTGAAAATATTTAATAAAGCATGACTTATTTAAAATAGAGCAAATGTCTCTCGACAAAAGTAGCATTTAAAGAAACATTGTGATTTTTTCATTCCTACGAGTATAACATGATCAGAACCAAAAGCGTTTTAATAATTTTTGTTTGTTGTTTGTTTTATAGCAGTAATATAATTTTTTTTTCACATGCTTCAATTATTGTAGTTTAATATATTTAACACAGGTTAAATGTCTGTAAAAGTGTAAAAAAAATCAAAATTTAGTAAACAATAGATTTTCAATATGTCTAAAAAAGTATAGGTTTTGGCCGAAACTAGGACATATACCGAAGATTCAGTTTCGGTTTCGGTTTCGGTAGAAAGTCCTGTTTCGGTCGGACACTGCAAAAAGTATATCAAATATCTAGTAGGTAAATACGGATGTGAGCTACTTTATATATTTTTTCTTTAAATTATAAGATATAAGGCTATTAAAAATATTAATGTTTCATGATTTTAGAGGCAACTTGGGACAATTATTTGTGAGTAAATGAAAAAATAATTTTACTATATTTATTAAAAAAATATGATGAAATATAAAATAAAAAAATAAAACATCGTTAGAAATGCATTTTTTGGGTAAGTAGTAATTTTATTTTATTTTATTTTTTTTAAAAAAGAAAGACAAACATTCCCGGGTTACGAATAACCCAACAATGTTTGAAAATCTCCTACTACCACCACAGAAAGCCGAAAATGTTGCTTGTGTTGTGATGGAGGACTTAGCCAGCCGAGGAATTGAACACGCGACGCCCGGATGGGATCCAAGCGCTATGCCCACTGACCAGTCGAAAGTATATAAACGACAATTTTTTGTTTCTTCGTAAATAGGTAATTTGTATTTTAAAATAAGACCCATCAAAATGACTTCTTTTGATCATATTTAAAAAAAAAATAAATATGGTAAAATTAGTTTTTTAAAATGTTATTTATTTACTCAAAAAAATTGTCAAAGTTGCATCTAAAATCTTGAAACACTAAATTTTTATAATACAAAAGTATTTTTCAGTTGGGTATTTTGATTTCAAATCCAAAAATAAGATTTGCATGAGATGTTCCTCATTGAAGTCAGTTTGGCCCTGCGTACTAATGACTATTCTTCACTATTATTAAATACAATATTTTCCAAGGCCGAGAAGCAGTATCTATTATTATCTAAGTAATGATTCCCGTGGAGTGCACTTGATTGGGATCAACAATTAAAAACGGAGAGGTCACGGTTATTATTGAGAAGTCACTCTTTATGAGCATTCGGCGAAGTTGGTTGACGTTATATTGTAACTAACAGTGATGCTGCATTTTAAAACCTGAAAATTACATAGATATTATTATTTATCTAAAATGAAAATCTTAGAGGTTCGGAAGGAATTAATCACATTTGTTCACGCACGTCTCGTCGTACATTATTAATGGTGTCATAACTTTAATGAGCCACAAAGATATTAAGAATTTATTTCTAACAGGTTACAAGAAAAGGTTCCGAAACATTTCATCCCGCGACAAAATATCGCCGACAAAATATCTCTCTGACGAAATATCCTACGGACAAACATCCCTTAACAAAATATCTACTTAAACCTAACCTAACCTAACCAAAACTCATCAATTTTAAATAAAGCTGATTGTAATGCTTATTTTAGAAGAGATGGAAGAATGAATTAGTGAGATGGGGGGCGCTACTCGCCCGAAAAAATAGAACGAAATGGACTGACTCTATACAGATCTGACTAAATTACTCAACTAAAATTGTGCTGTTCGGACGCGTTTAGCGCTACTCGACTAAACTACTTGCTCGGTGCGAACGGGAGTTAAAGCATTGCTTCCTTACCCATCGCTCCCACCCTTAAACGAGATGTATTGCAGCACTAATTGAATTGATATTGAGAAATTGAATATGTCAATGCCATCTCAGTACCTACCGAATTTGTGCGGACTTACGACTATTGAGCATATGTTTCTAAAATAAAATTTCCCCAGTACCATGTCAATAACTAATTTATTTATATTCACAGCTTGTTACACCCTTCAATTTTGTGGTTAGGCACCTACACAATCTACACATGTACATGAACTTAACGTTTTTTTAAAGAGCTGTCTGCTACGTAGGTACTTTCTAGAAAAATATAAGTTTCGTGGTTTTTATGGCCCGTTTGCGTGCTGGCTTCATTGCGGAGTTATGAGAGTGGGGATTAATTAAATTCAACAGGTAAGTGGTAATACGTAAAGTTAATTTGATTAAACATTTTACGCCCGAAAACAAAGCATTCGTGTCAAAATAATACAAAATATAAAGCAACAGATGGGAATTTAATTGTATAAATTAGAACGAGTGTAGTAATTCAGTCCTACCCACTAAAATATAATATTTTTTGCACTTGCAAGGTGGGTTCTGTTTTTGAATATTCAACTTTTAATCCAGATCAAATGTGTATGTAGGTACTGGAATATTTATGGAGGCGTCTACTAATATTTACAGGAATTACAAAAGCTGAACAAATCGGACTAATATCTATGAGTACCAAAGTGAGGACGAATATCTACAGCTCAAACTGCTATGAGAACCAAAGTGTGGACGAATATCTACAGCACTGGCAGAGGTTGGGTTAGGTTGGGTTAGGTTAGGTTAGGTTAGTTATTACGTAATTGAAGTAGTTTATGCTTTTCCGTACAACCTCTTGCTCAGCTGCCCTCTGTAGATATTAGTCCAACCTACGCTCCATAGACATTAGTCACCACTGGGACCGTCATAGATACTCGTCCGACCTTAGCTCTGTAGATATTAGTCCTCACTCTGAAGTTCATAGATATTAGTCCAACATATGAGCTGTAGATATTCGTCCGACATACAGGCTGTAGATAATAGTATCTGGAGTCATATTTATTATGCTTAAGCTTATGCGAGTGTAAGTTGAAATCATACATGAGGCCATAAAGAAATATTGTTGTTTCCTTTGGCGTAGGTAATGTTGTGTACCTACCTACGTAACAATCATGTATAGGTTTTTGAGCACCGCTTTCAGATATTTTCTAAGAACCTTGGTGATTTGGTTAATTTATACCTTGCTTTCAGATATCGTGAAAACGCGCCAGAAACATTGACTTGATTTTTTTAGAAAAACGGGTAGGTAGGAACCCACTCTTTATTATTTCAAGAAGTAAGGTGTTTTATTGCCATTTTTTAAATAAATAATAGGTATAATATAATGTAATAAAACCCTCTGAAAACGTTATTATTACATTTTCTGACAAATGTTTATCATTCATTATGATATTTAACAGTGGTTTGAACTCGCAACGCATGGGATGATGGATATGAAAGGGAATCCGACGCATTTATCCAGTCGGTTACTAGCCGGTTAAGCTGTTATATTTTAAAGGTTTCCATTTAAAAAATTCTGAAATATTTCCGTTTGAAAATACTAAAGAATTTTCTCCTAAATATTGTTGAAAATAAATAACGAAAAAAAAAATCGTCCGCGACGCTTTTTACGTGTGCTTGTGAATGTAATAATTCACATTCCACAAGCTTCACCCACACCATATAAGTATCTAGTACCTACCTACCCCAATTGGGAATACGGTAGAAAAAATTTCGCCTCCGGCGCTTTTCCATGTTTTTGTGGGAGACGTATCTAATTTTCCACTCCCTTCGCAATCACTCCAGTTGAGGATGCCATAGTTCCACAGGTTTAAGGGTTGTTTTATACGAAGAATTGGGACTAACGCGCAGGATGCGCAATTCGTAATGAATTATTTTTTTAATCTATGTAAGTTATCTACATTTAATTTTTATTTGTCCTTTCAAAATGCAAAGTAGGAATTGTTGCACACGTAAATTGTGTAATGCACAATAAAAATATATAATAACGGAATTTACAAATAATTTTAACATTAAATTCTCAAATCACTGAAATTGGAAATTAACCCACTTCCTGACATCCGATCGAGCTGAAACTCGGCAGTTAGACTCGTTGTCGATTACAATGCGATGATTAGGAAGAAAAAATGTTTATATAAAGATTAACATTTTACGCAACGATGCGGAGATTTCAAATGATCTTTTCATGGCGTCAAATTGCCACTCGGCTTCAGCGAACGCAATCAATCTAACGGCATGCAAATTCACAGAGATCTTATTTTTCCAGATCGCTCAACGTGAAATAACTTCTTCAACTAAAGGACAACTTAATGATACGGAGCTTGATTGGTCTTTGTATAGCGACGGATCGGTCTATAGGGCACGGATTAATTCGCAAGATACCGGTCCACGAGACGTCGAGACCACCAGTCCAGTGATGGTATGTCTAGGGAAATTTCCCTAGATCTAGGGGAGAAAAATATTTTTTAGGGAAAAGGGAAATCAGCACAAAATCTAGGGAAATTTCGAACCCTGGCAAAAATTTTATTACATTTAACAATATTACTGGTATAATAGATTTTTTTTGGAATTCCCATGAATCTTAAATAGTTTTGATGTACTTACAAGCAATGTTATTTTTAACACTGACAACTCAAAATGATATTATGTATCTAAAAAGTTTCAACTTCCGGTTTTTCGGTAATTGCGGGTGATTTTTACTTGGAATTCCGTTTCTTATTCAGTGGTAAGTGTATACATATTTTGAAATTATTATTTCACTTAGCAAAAAGTGTTTTATTTGGAAAAGCACAGTATTATAAGTACATCTACTAAATTCCAATATCTTTCCAATTAATAAACATATAACCGGTCAGTGGTTGAGTGGGCATCGCGTTTGGGTCCTACTCAGGCGTTCCGTGTTCGATTCCTCGGCTGGCTAAGTCCTCCATCACGACTCAAGCAACATTTTCGGCTTACTGTGGTGGTAGCAGGAGATTTTCAAATATTTTGGGTTATTCGTAACCCGGGAATGTTTGTCTTCTTTAAAAATAAAAAAAATGTAATAATAACAGGATTAGTGTAACACAGTCAGGCGATTACGTACTTGCGTAAATATGATTATTTGAATAATTTTACTGCTTACAATGTTATAACATGTCAAACGTTTATTATGTATTTTGTTTTGAAAAGTTTTATGTTCTATGTACATTTGTTACTTAAATTTATTATTGTTTTTTTTTTTTTAATTTAAAAAAATAAATAAAAAACTGAAGGAAAAAAAATTAAGTAACTGAAACAAAATGTCTAGAAATTGATATAGTTAATGCCCAAGAAATACAAAAAAAGTTGACCTTTATTTCAAAGTCCACACCCCCCCCCCCCGCTCAGCCCCCCACGTGTGTTTTGATTTGCCAAGGGTACCTACGAAATCTAGGGAAATTCTAGGGAAATTTCACCTCGAAATCTAGGGAAATATTTTTTTTGGGCAGAACATCCCTGCACCAGTCTGCGTTTGGCGCTCTCCGTCGACAGACGTCAGCTAGCGACGTCTTCTACCCGGAAAATTTCAAACTTTTGCCGCGTATTTCTCCGTGAAAACTTCCGCGTAGAAAAGCTCCGTCAATTCAAAATTGGAAGAAAACGAGACCACAGATAAATGATTATTGATAATACTGATTTGTTCTTGAACCGTGTGAATATCCGTGTGACCTGATTTTTATCTGTCAATTTAATTAAAGTGTTGTTTGTTTCTCGACAATTGGGCAAGTCAGTGACTGTGTTTGAGATATTGCCGTGAAGATTGTTTGAGGCTGGTGTTTTTTGTTCGTTTTTTTTTATAAACTAGACAATGTTATTGGTTTTGAAGAGTTATTTTTCGAACTGAGGAGAAATTGAAGTTCTTGAAGTTGTTTGAAACTCTTGCAAGCTGTCGAAGGAAAAAGTCACCATGATGGAGGGTAAAATATTTTTGATTTATTAAAAAGTTTAATATATTTGTACATAAATTTACTCGATGTTTTGAAATCATGACCACGAAAATGTAATGTTTGTTGAATGTTGCACTTAATTTACAGTTCTGACATATCAAGCTGCGAAATTTTCATGACGCCATAGCTCATCGTTCGATAGTTATTTTGCTACTTCAACACATAGATATTCTGCTTCATAGTAAAGATTTATCACTGTTCTAGAATTTTTGTGCTACGGCGGGAAACGAGCCTAAAACCTTCAGACTCAAAATGAAATGCATTAACCATTACGCCATGGAGCTAAGTTCAGAGCTCATCAATGAATGTTATGTTAAGTTTAATATAATGTTAAGGAACGTACCCATACTACGTGACCAACTTTTTGCAATTTTTAACCCCCCCCCCGGTAACCAAAAACCTAAGCCCGCCGCCGCTCATTTGTACCAAGCGTGACATTTTGAAGACCCCCCTCCCCTAAACGTGTCACGTAGTATGGGTACGTTCCCTTAGAGAATTAATTGACTATCATTTTCAATTTTTATCAGACTGTTTATAATGACCATTGAAAATTATTTCCATCAATGTAAATATCATTGAACAATAAGATAAAATCTAAACGAAAATATGAAAAAGAACAGACACAGAAAAATAAAAACGTAACGGGCGCAACGGGACTCGAACCCAGGATCTCTCGTCTTACCGGGACAAGCGTCTCGGCCAACTCGACAAATTTTTCCCTATATTTTTGGCAGCTACCCTCACAAATAATCATAATGTTCAAAGAACTGGTTTAAAACCCGGATAGTGTCTCGGGATAAATATATCTGATTTTATTTATGTTGGACAACTATTGACCTTTTTCTAAAAGTGTAAATGATTATTCAACTTTTACTAACTCTCTTTATTATAACATAACTTTTGAAGGTTATTCCCACCAATGTAATATATCATTAGATAATTTCAAATTTCCAATTCTCACCAATGTAATATTTGAGGAGAAGATAATATTAATAAATCATAACAGAAGAAGATAATTTTAATAAATCTAATCGAAAATATGAAAAAGAACTAGGTACAGAAAAATATAAAGGTTTTTTCATGGTTAAATTTTATTTTTCTGTGTCTTGTTCTTTTTCGTATTTTAATTCAGATTTATTAGTAGTATCTTCTTCTTCAACGAACTATCATTTTGTTTACAGTGCATTGATAAAACATTATGGTAAGTAATTGTTATTGATACGTGTGTATTTTTAAAATGTGTTAGTGAATATGTTATTTTATTTTTGCGCAGACTAATAATTGAAACTAGTTCCTACCACTCGACTTATAGAAACAGTGAAATATAACGACAGTACCCACCTAAGTACACAATGTTGGCAGCAAAATTGATGTTGCGTCCAGCAAATTTATTAATTAAGCATATCTATGCACACTCATGTACCACAGGAATAATATATAATTTACAAGCATTTAAAAAAATCTGTATCTCTCTGGCTAACCGTTAAACATGTGCTGTAATGTTTCACGGATGAATTCGCTACTTTCACCGTTTGTCAAAAGTTGAAAAAATTTCAACGTAAATAAATTTGGGGGGAATGGGTATCGCCGCCCCGAGAACCCTTATTGGATAACCAACACCTCTGCCATAGGTCACCCCAAGTGGTTCACTACGTTTGGTGATTTAGCAAGAGTGCCCGGGTTCATGGGGTGAGGTTTGTCTAGGTCTTGGGGGCGGTGACCAGGACACACTGAACTCCAGATTCCTACCCACCTCTTAAACCCTTTTCCTTCCCAGAACTCTCATCTCCTTCCTTTCCTTAAAAAAAAACCCTCCACACAGCATCCCCAAATATGACATAGGGCCTCCCGTGTGGAGCTCAGGTAAAAATAATCATTTTTTTAAAACTGTAGTATCTACGTCTCTTTTCAATTTTCGGGCCATCTCTTGGGCCGGCTGGTAGGGGATTTCAGAGAACTGCGTGTGTACGGTGTACGTATGTGTGTGCGTAAGTGCCTTCAAAGTTGATAGTATGCATTGTCGTCGACAATGATTCTGATCGATCTGATGTTTCATCTCGATCGGATGTCGGGAAGTGGGTTAATTTCCACTTCCCTGATTTGCAATCATTCATTCATCCAAGAAAATAAAATCGAAATTACTATTTTTTTTACCTTAGCTCCACACAGGAGGCTCTGAGGAAAACAACTTTCCTCAGAGCCCATGTCATGTAGAGGGAAAGGAAGAAGAGAAGTTTCGGAAGGAAATAGGTATGAGGGGTCGGTAGGAATCTGGGGGTCAGTGTATCCAGGCCTAACGGACTTATGGATCCATCCCTCCAACCCCGGTGCAAGGCGATGGGTCGAGAGATTCGGGCTGGAGAGGATAAAATACCTCTCTCAACCAGTCTCTCTCGATCTTGCACACCACGCGGCAGGCAGGCAGACGCATTGGTCGCCAAGAACTGGATAAACTTCACCCCATGAACCCTGCAATCCTGCTAAGCCACCTAACGTAGCTAACCACTTGGAGTGACCTGTGGCAGAGGTGTAATAAATAATATACACAGTATAAACAAATAGAGTTATAGGTACACATATTCTCTCAGTAATGCCCTGGTGAAAGAAACATTGCTTGAAATGGCTTAACCCATGTTTGGTGACCGGATCTGAATGGCCAGGTAGGTACTCATTCATCTCCTTCCTCTCTCCACCCCTTCACCCACCCAACATACCCACATTGGGGTTGCGATAGTTTCACTGGCTCCGAACAGTTGTGCGTTGTGAGATTACATAAAAAAAAAACAGTTTCTGCCCGGCTGAATCCGAGTATTATAATTCTTCTTCGATATATATATATTTAAATAATTGAAATTCCACTTTTTGAGACATTCTTTTTTTTTTTTTTTTTTTTTTTTTTTTTTTAATTGTACAACAGATTTTTTATCCAATTACTGTACAATTTTCTCATTTTGACAGTCTTAACACCTAGGAAGATGATTATTATACAAAAAAAACTTAAGGCTATCTAAAGAAGAGTTATATATATCTAGTGTTTCCGATATTTCGCTCAACAGCACCATTCCTCTTGTCATGCTATGCTGTGCTAGAACATCTGTTCTGCCGTATGGTATTTTGAACAAGTCGTGTCGACGACTACGGCTGAAATTTTCAGGCACGTATAAGCCATAACATTCCAAGAGGAATGGGCTGTCAATTCGATTATGGATTATGTTAAAACTAAGAATTGCAAGATTTGCATAACGTCTAGTTTCCAAGCTAAATCTATCTGTTGCCTCAAGTAATTCCATATGGTGCATGAATCTCGGGTACGTTCCATTCATCCGCATATAGACATACCTAAGGAACTTTTTCTGAATTTGTTCTAGCATATTAATATATTTAGCTTGGTGGGGAGTCCACACACCACTAGCATACTCCAGATTACTTCTTATGACTCCATCGAACATGGCTATCATTGCATCTGGGTCATCAAATTGCTTACATATTCTGATGATGAAACCCAGGAGTTTATAGCACGCTGGAGTGAGCCGTGATATATGATCCGAGAATGTCAGTTTGGGATCAAAGACGATACCGAGATCTTTAAAGCTATTGACTCGGCATAATGTTTTCCCTTTAATGTTGTATTCAAAAACTATGGGCTTCTGGGAGCGGGTATATGTCATAGTTACACATTTTTTTACATTGAATTCTAATTTGTTTTTTACTGACCATTCTGCAATAGCATCAAGGTCAGATTGCATTTTTAAGCAGTCATAGTAACAGATTATTTCCATCAAAAGTTTGAGGTCATCTGCAAATAGAAGACATTTGCAATATTTTACACAAACCTTCTCTTCAACCACTCTTAATTACGTACGGAGTCCCACAGGGGAGTGTACTTGGCCCTTTATTATTCTTCATCTACATAAACAAACTGTGTGACATTGAAATTGAAGGTAAAATCGTGACCTTCGCTGACGATACAGTTCTTCTTTGTCAAGCTGCCACATGGAAAGATGTATTCGTAAAAGCCGAAAAAAGTTTGTCAGTTGTCAAAAAATGGCTTAACAGTAATACGCTTACCGTTAATACTATCAAAACAAAATATATCACACATAGTATTACACAAAGAGGTCAACCTCCATCAAACATAGACCTGTTTCTGCATGACTGTGAACAAACTTCTTACAATTGTCAATGCGAGCATATAGAAAGGGTCAAACATACAAAATACCTAGGGGTTATTATTGATACACACTTACGCTGGACTGAACACATAACTTTCATCACAAATAAACTAAAAGTCATGCACCTAATAAAATCCATTAAAAACATTTTCCCACTAACAATACTCAGATCCATATATTTTGCACTTTATCAATCGATTGCGACATATGGAATACTGGCTTGGGGAAGTGCTACAAATGTAGCAATTGACCCAATTCAAAAGATACAAAAGGCGATAGTTAAACTAATCCTGCAAGTGCCTTTCTACACAGATTCAAACGAAATATACAAAATATTAGAAGTCATGTCAATAAAACAACTTTATGCCAAATCTGCTCTGCTACACTTCCCCCAAAACCAACTCCATATTCCAATTCAACCCAAAATAATAATAAAAACCAGGTCCTTAACAAATATAACCCTGAACATACCGATAACATACACCACACACGGACAAAGACATTTTCAGTATTATGCAACCAAACTTTTTAATTATATGCCCATTACTCTGAAACAACAACTAACTGCAAATACATCTACAAACATTCACAAAAAACATATCACAGCCTGGATCAAAAATCAAGATATTCACTTTATTCAAAATACTTTAATCCCTAACCAAACATAAGCAAACTATAAAAAGTGTAAAATAAATAAACATGTCTTTCAAGAATTTACCAACTATTCATATGTACATATATTATATACATATATACCTTACATATTTTTTCTTCTAAATAATCTATGTACAATTACCATTAAAATGTAAAAAAAACAAAAAAAAACTAAATTTCTACTACAACACATAAATACTTGTACTTGTCACACTTAATCATAAACACGTAAACACCTCAGCATAGTTTCTCCTAGTGAGGTGTTCACGAAACATACAATATTACCTACTAACAGTTTCACCTTCTCAAACCTACCTTACACCCAACATAATGAAATGTAATATTAATATGTAAAAGTGTTTTAAAAATATATTACCCCTGAAAATCTAAATATATGTATACACTCATATAATTGTAATTCAAATTCATATATATGTAAACCTGATTGCTCTGTACTCACTATTAAAACCAATGTTAAATACCTTGGGGTAACTATAGACAGTAACATAAAGTGGAAGATGCAAATCAGCACAACAGTTGAGAGACTAAGAAAATTAGTGTACATTTTCATTAGAATTCGAAACATTTTAAATATTAGTATGTTAAGAACTATTTACTTTTCCTTAATCCAATCAGTGCTACAGTATGGAATTGTTGGTTGGGGCGGTGCATTCAAAATTTCTCTTTTACCATTGGAAATCATTCAAAAATTAATTATAAAAATAATTTTAAAAAAGCCATATGATTACCCCACTATCAAATTATTTCAAGATTTTAAAGTACCTTCACTTCATGTTATTTATAAAAAAATTACAATTCTACAAATACACAAAGATTGCTTCAATAATGAGAGCTTCACTCCTTTTTCAAGCAGCATTAGAACAAATATCCTGGGCTCTATGACTGTCCCGCGTTGTAACACCACCACAGCTCAACAATACTATAAATATATTGGAGTTAAATGGTTTAACCAATTACCAGTTAATTTAAGATTTTAAACAAATTATAAAAAATTCAAAAAATCAATTAAAGCTCTTTATATATAACTTATCACAATCACTACATCTTATAATATTTTATTTATAAACACAATTGTAATATCTGATATCCTTTTTCTTTCTTTAATTTTTACCTTTCTTTTTTATATCCTCTTCTTTCTGCTTATGTTTTATATATTATATAAAACTATAGATGCATATTATTATATATACGATTATTTTTCTTCTTTGTATACTGTTAATTATCCATCAATTGATCTATATGTATATAAAAAAAAATTTATATATTATTTAAACTTACATAAAAATTAATATCTACATTCGTTGTCTCCGCCTTTTTAACACGAGCTTTGCTAAAAAAAAAGGTGTAAGACGTATTAAATAATGTATATTTTTTTTTCAAAAAACTTTATTTATACACAAAAACATGAAATTTTTGTAAAATTTATTAAATAAAAAAAAAAATAAAAAAATGTAAAAATGTTAACAATAAGGTGTAAACTGTAATATATAGATATAAATAAATAAATAAATAAAAAAGATTACACACTTATGAATCACGAAGGTAAGAAATATAAATAGAGACATGGCAATATTTTATCTTGGCACTTTAGTGTGAGAAACTATTTTCGCGTGAAAATTTAAATTAATCATAAAAAAAAACTGAAATCATCTTTCCTGAGGCAGCTGGCCTATTTTGTCGGAATGTCAACATATTTCCGCTTTGCAATAAATCCAAATAATTGGAATACTTCTGAACGCATTCGAAAACTAAAAACTGTTTTTGAAAGGTGATAAAATACTTTAATTTTTTAGACCGGTCAATGATTGAGTGGGCATCACATTTTGGGTGCCACCCGGTCGCGTGTTCGATCCCTCGGCTATCTAAGTCCTCCATCACGACACAAGCAACATTTTCCGCTTAGTGTGGTGGTAGTAGGGAATTTTCAAACATTTTTGGTTTATTTGTAACCCGGGAATATTTGTCATTCTTAAAAAAAAAAAAAAAATGTAAAATTTTTAAAATATTAATTTTTTTATGCCAACAAAATAAAGTTTTAAAAATGGCCCACCTAACGTTTTTTCTAACTAAAATTACTGAAAAAGAAAAAAAAACACACTTATTAAAAACACGCTTATTTTAAGGGATTCGGTGACTTTGGTTTCATAAAGATGTAAGTCCATTTTAATTATTATGCAGTTAACTTTTTACTAACGTTAAGATTTGAATATAAAGCGTGGTGTTTTTTCTTATTTCTAACCATAATAGTAAGAGAGGCACAAAGATTTCCATTTGACCTGTGTTGTGACCCAACTATGTGTTGTTACGAAAACCAACAAATTAGCTTGAGGGGTTGATATATAATGTTTCGTAATAACCTAACCTATTTAACCATTTTTTTATGATGACTGGCCAACTCAGAATGAAACCAACTCAGAAATGTCATTTAGAATGAAGATAAATAAAATATAAAAAAATGGTTAAATAGGTTAAGTTAGGTTAGGGTTAACGGCTGTTTTAAAATAAATTTTTTCATTGCTTTTAATGACTTTTCGAAGAGGTGTTGAGTTGGCTTGATTCTGACTTGGCATGAAACCTTTTTTTATATAGTCTTTTCATCAGCTTACAATAACATATTATTTATTCTAAAGAATTTAAAATTGTTATTCATGTTTTCATAATTTTTCTTTTATTTAAGTATATTTCTGTAAAAAAATTAATTTAATTTTATATCTATAATTGTAAAAATGTATATAAGTATATTTCTGTAAAAAAATTAATTTAATTTTATATCTTTAATTGTAAAAATGTAACTATTAAATCACTATAATAAGATCTTTAATGTAAAGAACCCGTTAGACAAACTACTAAAAAGTAGTTTATCGGGACTTTTTGTCTTATATTTGTAAAATGTATAAAATAAATACTTAAATAAAAAAATCACTTTTAACGACTTTTCAAAGGAGGTGTTGAGTTTTTTTATTTTTACATTAGCTTCATCCAGGAAGCCCTGAGGAAAATAATTCCGCTATGGGCCTACGTCATCCTTGAAGATGCTGTGTGGAGGGTCTTTTTAGGAAAAGAAAGGAGAGGAAGTGCTGGGAAGGAAAAAAGGTACGAGGGGTGGGTAGGAATCTGGGGTCGGTGTATCCAAGAATGACGGATACATGAATCTATCCTTACCATTGCGGTGCAAGGCAATATTCCGAGAGACCTTATGGAGAGGTCAAAAGGTCTCCCTCAACTAGTCTTTCCCGATTCATCCACCCATCCGTTGAGTTAATTTTGAATTGTCTGGTCACCACATACAATATAAAGGGTCTGCCATCTAACGTTTTTTTTTTCAACTAGTGCTTATTTCGTGAATGGTAACACTTAGCTCATGTCTGATTTGACAAATAATTAGTGTTATCCTTCCGCTGAACGAATATGGTTGTGTATACGCTTGAACAACGCTGGGAAATATTGCGACATTACTTTGAAAATCATGGTAATGTTGCAGAATATGTGCAAAAATTGGAATTTTTTAAAAATTGAAAAAAATAAATCGTTTGGCCACCTCGGAGCTGCGATTTGACACCGTTGGACTATTATTTGTGGGGTGCCGTCAAAAATAAGTGTTACGCCGACAAGCCAGAGACAATTGACGCTTTAAAGGACAATATTCGTGAAGCCATCGGTGAAATACAGCTGCACACAATCGATAATGTGCTTAAAAATTGGACCGATCGTGTAGGCTACTGCATGGCCAGCCGAGGCAGCCATTTGAATGAAATTATTTTCCATTATTAACCGGAAGGATTGTACTTTCAAATAAAAAAAGAAATTTGAGAAAATATTCAGTAGTTTTTTTTATAGCATTTTCAAAAAAAAAAGTTATTTGGCGGACCCTTTATAAGTCGTAGAAGTCGCAATAAACGTAACCCTGGAGAGGACATGGTTAATTAAGATGTCAAGATAATACACAACAAAAAATATTGTTAGATATTTTCTGAAAATACTTCGTTGAGCATAATTTCAGACTCTGAATATTCTTGAAACTTCACGAAACTTCGAAAACCGCAAACTCTATTAACTTAGGCCTAACTTCACCATAGGGTTCACGCTCGTGAATGTTAAAATAAAATTAACTAGTATTTCTGTGAACACTACATTTAGACCTCGCGTCCAAAAAGTATGTTTCTAATTTTCTCTAGTTTAATAAAGTAAAACCAAAACTTCACCTGAAATTATAAGATTTGTTATTAGTTATTAGGTACTTAAGTATTAAATATCCTTCTAATATTAAACCAGCGTTTTATACAAGAAATAATATTGGTAATTTTTTGAGAAATACTAAAGATAAAGACCATAAATTGACTAATTCCGGAATATATAAACTCAAATGCAATGATTGTCCCTCATTTTATATTGGAAAAACAACTCGTAATTTTGAAATCAGAATCAAAGAACATTTAAGGTGTCTTAAAAATAATAATTTTTCTGAGTTTGCTAACCATATCATTGAAAATAACCATAGTTTTGAAAAAAATACAGGGATAAATATTCTTCATATTAATCATAAAGGAAAACGTTTAGATAACTTAGAAGCCTTGGAAATTAAAAAATTCCTTAAAAATAATGAATCTATTATCAACAAACAAAAAATATTGTCATATAGCCCAATCATGGAATTGTTCCCCTACCCACCCACTCTACACTAATACCTACCCACCCAATCTACATTATTAACTAGCAACGGCTCCACCCCTACCATAATAAAACATTGTTCGAAACTGTCAAATTAGTATAAGCTTTCCCTGACGAAGGAACGTTTGTTCCGAAACCGGTCGGATTTGCGCATCATATAAGTGGTTTATACAAAGTTTAATTATTTCATTTTTCTATTAAATATCCATCTAATCTACATACATAAATCAAAATATGCTTGGGGATATATGAGACGTCTATGTATTGCTATATTAAGCACGGGAAATGTTTGAAACTTTCAAAATACCTTCTTTAAACCCCCTGATAATGTATAAAAATGAATATTTGCAATGTATAAAAATGAAAATTTGAATTAAAAATTGTAATAGGTGGTACGCGAGCTGTTTGAAAACTGGGACTGAATGGTATGGAACGCGGGAGGGGGGGTTGGTGGGACAGGGGAGCGGGAGAGGGAAGCATTATTGAGAGAGGGAAGAGGGGAATGGGAAGGCGGGGAAGGTGAAAGGGGAACGCGGGAGGGGAAGGAGATGCGGGAGGGGAACGGGAACGCACAGGAGAGGACATGCAAGGAGAAACAATTTATTTATTTAAATATAGCATTCAACGACATTTGACGACCTCCGTAGTCCAGTGGGTAAGACTCTTGACTCACAATCCGGAGGTCGCGGGTTCGAACCCGGCATGCGCAAATAAATTTTATTTGATTAATTTGTGTTATTTCAAAATTAATTCATTTAAAATAATATATAGTATATTTGCGGCATGTTCCAGAGTGGAAGATACTATCAGTATCGCCCTGGTGTAAGACCACCATTCAGAATTGAAACGTTACTTGAAAATGGCTTTAGCCGTGTTTAGTGACCAGATCTGAATAGCCAGGTACTTCCCAACCTTCCTCTTCCCCACCTCCTTCCCCTCACCACTACCTTCAGCCTCACAACATACCCCAATTGGGGATGCCATAGTCTCACTGGCTCCAGACGGGAGCAGTTGAGATTCTTGTGCGGTATTCACTATTAATTTATCAACGACAAAACCCTTATATTTGCACGACAGCGCACTTTAGGCTTAGCTCGGCCTGTGTATCCATGTATACAAATTAACATGCATATCCGCTGCACTGACTGCACTGATGTGCGCCAAAGCAGATATTTTAACGAATCTAATAAAGTCACATTTACGCAGGTACGTATAATGTACTTAAAATTGCTCTGTAGTAAATTGCGGCTGAAAGCACTTTAATGCACCTTGATTGCACAATGCACAACGAGGTTTATATAATAGCATCATTATCGCCAACAAGCGCATCCAATAGATCAATCATAAAGTTCGGTGAACGAAGTTGTTCAATTAAGTTCAACTGAATTTTAGGCTCCAGTCAAACGGTGCATCGAACCGATGAATTAGATTTACGTGTATTTGCATAACGTCATTTCCTAGAGGAACTGCCAAAGTTAACGCAGTAAATTAAAGCCCACACAGAATTTTGTAGTTTGATGTCTTCCATTTGAAGACGTTTCTTTGGTTTCTAATTATCATTTCATAATTCACTTACATACAGGGGTGCTTAACTGATGCGTTCTTATTACGGTGTTGGCAAAATATTCGCTATTGCGTTTGGACTAGGATATTTATTATTTTTGCATATATACTTGTACAAATCAGAATATTTCATTGATTTGGCTCTGGCGCAACAAGGGCGCAACCAATCTGCGTTATCCTTACCGGTAATGTGCGTTTTCATTCCGCGACAAAATACCTCCGACAAAATATCCTACGACGAAATATCCTACGGACAAAACATCCCCCAACAAAATATCTACTAAAACTTAACCTAACTTAACCTTATATAAATACAAAATCGAGTGCATTTTCGTTATTTATTTTTGGGGTGTTATGCCGTATTGCGCTACCTCCTTCTTTAGCCAACGTTTCGGATAGCGTTGCAGTGTTCATCAGGGCAGATCTAGGATCATCATAGGATCTGCCGGTTCTTCTTTTTTTTAACTTGAATACCGCACAAGAGTCCCAACTGCTCCCGTCTGAAGCCAGTGAGGCTATGGCATCCCCAATTGAGGTATGTTGTGAGGCTGAAGGTGGCGGGGAGGGGAAGGAGATAGGGAAGAGGAACGTTGGGAAGTACCTGGCTATTCAGATCTGGTCACCAAACACGGCTAAAGCCATTTCAGGCTACGTTTCAATTCTGAATGGTGGTCTTACATCAGGGCGATACTAAGAGTATCTTCCACTCTATAACACCCCAAAAACAAATAAAGAAAATACTTTTGGCCGTGAAAATCTTAAAACGTATCCAAAATCGAGTGCAGTTTACACGCGGTAGAAGCGAAACTTTACCTAAACAATCTCAACAAATATTTGAAAAGTGAGGTCATAATCAAAGCGACCAATCAGCGCAGACCTCGCGTAATAACCGTTTCATATCCCAACCAATAGGAGCCTTTAAAAGTGACTTCATTATCAAAGCGGCCGATGAGCGCAGTTGATGCGTCGCAGGTGCACTAATCGTCATTTCCGTTTCATCCGAAATCCAAATCACAGCCGTGCTTTAGAAATTCACTTCAAAAACAAACAGGGACAAAAATAATACAGACATCCAGACAATAAATTATTGTTCAAAAATAGTAAAATATGACAAAAATATTACAGCTAACAATAATTTATTGTCTTTATAATTTATTGTATTGTCTTTTGTTAGGTTAGGTTAGGATATTTTGTCGGAGGATATTTTGTCGGGAATATTTTGTCGCGGGATGAAAGTCGTGGAACCGGAATCCTTACCACCTTCGACAGTAGAATAGTTTATTATTGTTACGAATTTATTTAATTTTTGAATACCTACATAAACTTTTTCAATGACGTTAATTGTCACAAATATATTTTGGCGCAAAAATCAATAAACTCTGTACCAACTAAATGTTAGAAGATATTATTATGAAATACATTAGTCACTTTTAAATCTCCAAGTAAACGATTTAGTACCCCGTATAGTGCCTCGTTCGCAATAAATAAATGGAGTAGTAGGCTCTGACGGCGAAAACCATAAACAATGATTATTATACGAAATGTTGTTTATATCTCACACACCGGCCGAGCAGCAGCTTAATTGGCTGAGTATTTGCCTAGTTTGGAATAATTTTCTGGTTTATGTTACGGCTTCAGAAGACAATAATGCTTTTATTTAATAATGATTATTATATACCAGATCTGTACTTAAACCGTAGGTACAGTACGCTACTAAACGTTGAACTTAATATATTATATACTAGCTGGTACCTGGCATGAGTTGCTGTGCCTACCGAGTTTCCCTCCCCCCCTCCCAGGTCCCCTCCCCCCTCCCTGGTTCCCCCCAACCGCGTTCCATAAATTAATTCCCGGTACATTTAGTTTTCAAACAGCTCGCATACCACCTATTGCAATTTTTTTATACAAATTTCATAATGCCAGAGCTCACCAGGCAATAATGAACACAACAAAAAAGGAATTATCCAATTTGGTGCATTCGTTCGGAAGTTATGCACGTACTTGCATTTTGGCGATTCATTTTTATAGAAATTTCATAATGCCAGAGCTCACCAGTAGTTTTATACAAACGTTGTCCTGACGATAACGAACACAACAAAAAAAGAATTATCCTATTTGGTGCAGTCGTTCGGAAGTTATGCGCGTACATACATTTCGGCGATTCATTTTTATTTATATAGATAGATAGAAGAAGATAGAAGATAGATAGATAGATAGATAGATAGATAGATAGATAGATAGATAGATAGATAGATAGATATAGATAGATAGATAGAGAGATAGATAGATAGATAGATAGGCAGGTACTTCTGACATTTTCATTTCGAATTAGAAATTTTCTTTAACGTTGGTTGGAAATGACTTTTTGAGATTTGACTTACGTAACTTTAGTTTAAAACACAGTATTAGATAATTTTTGTTGTCCGTTGAACTGCGAATTGCTGTGTTGGTGAAAATCACATATTAATAGCCGCCGTGGTCGAGGGGCAAGACTCTTGACTCACAATCCGAAGGTCGCGGGATCGAATCCGGCGTGTGCAAATAAATTTTATTTGATTAATTTGTGTTATTTCACAATTACTTAATTTATTTAAAAATGCACGTTCCAGCGTGGAAAATACTCTCAGTATCTCCCTGGTGTAAAATAACCATTCAGAATTGAAACGTTACTTGAAATGGCTTTAGTTGTGTTTGGTGACCAGATCTGAATTAGCCAGGTACTTATTCACCTACTCTTCCCCATCTCCTTCGCCTCTCCACTACCTTCAGCCTCACAACTGTTGTGAGTCACAACATACCCTAATTGGGGATGCCATAGTCTCACTCCAGACGGGAGCAGTTGGGACTCTTGTGAGATATACACATAATAAAAAAAATACAACCGACAATCAAAAAACAATATTCTATGAAATGCAGACACACCTTTACTTTGAAATTGCTTTATTATTACAATTGTATCGTTTTGTGCACGCGAATGGAACGATTTCATAGAATAACAAGGGATATTGTAGGTAATTCTATGAAAGATTATTTATAGAAAATTCATAGAATTACAAGATTAGAACAGCCACACTTCAAAAACCTGTTTAAATTAGTTTATTTTTCGGCTTGACTTGAACTCAAAATATATGTTAGAGCGGCAAATATGAAAAAAATATTTACCGGCATTTTATTTTTGAAGTCATTCAATGCAAATTTCCCGAATCGGTTAATCAGAACACTAGTTAGTTCCCTTTTGGTGAAATCCCAATACGCTAATGTCGATGAAAAGCTGTTTTAACATTTGAAATTATCATGCGAAAAAGTTTTATTTACTGTTTTATAAACTAAATGGGGTTTTTAGACAACAAAATCGATGGGCGGAAAGCTGCTTCGGAGATCGGCCGCCCGTG
Source organism: Limnephilus marmoratus (assembly GCA_917880885.1). Lineage (NCBI taxonomy): Eukaryota > Metazoa > Arthropoda > Insecta > Trichoptera > Limnephilidae > Limnephilus > Limnephilus marmoratus. Next base: position 29,366,184 of record OU862916.1, read on the forward strand.
TGCGTCACACACACTGCGCGTATGAAGGTAGCGCCAATGTTTTTATTTTAAATTATTTAGGTATTTATATTTAATTTCAATTTTTTTAAACTTAGTTCCTCACAGATGGCCTGAGGAAATAATCCCTCTCAGGGCCCATGTCATCTTTGGGGATGCTGTGTGGAGAGTCTTTTTAGGAAAGGAAGGAGAGGAAGTTCAGGGGAAAGGAAAAAGGTATAATGGGTGGGTAGGAATCTGGGTCTCCAAGAGGTCCAAAGGTCTCCCTCAACCAATCCTCTCGATCCGGCTTGCCACGCAGTTTGTTGGCAGACGCATCCGCTGTCAATACCCTGACAAACCTGAGAACCCCTTGCAAGACACCAAATGTAGGAAACGTAGGGGTGACCTATGGCAGAAGTATTCAAATAAATGGTTACCGGGGCGGCCGTACCCATACCCGTCTCCAAAAGAGGGTGCGCCCGATATTAGATTCACACAATAAAATTAAATAATAAAACTCAATATGAAAGATTATCAGTTTCCTGGAACCAAATGGCACCAAATCACCAAAAGCTTAATATTTGCACAAAATACCTACAGAGGTTAAACGGAAACCTCCGTGTGTATATTGTGCAAGTATTAAATTTCGGTCATAAAAAACGGTGACCCGACATTTGATCCGGCGACATTTGATCCGGCGACAGTTGGTCCGGCGACATTTGATCCGGCCGACATTTGATCCGGCCGACATTTGATCCGGCGGACAGTTGATCCGGCGGACATTTGATCCGGCGACAATTGATCCGGCCTGATCCTTTAGAAGTTTTTTCTTCAATAAGTATGCAAAGAGGATATACGGCCGTACAACCAAAGTCGATGTACTTAAATCTGAAGGCATCTTGAGTGAAAATTCGCTGAAAAAATATTTTTACTAACAATAATTTCGACTCTCCGAAGAAGCATGCGGCAATACAAAATACGACATACTTATACGTGCAGTTAGTTTAACAAAAAAAAATGCAAAAGATTCCTACTTGCTTATAACTTTTTTATCTGAAAATTACACTAGAGTCACAACTGCTCTCAACCGTCTTGAGCCAGTGAGTGTCAATGGCATCCCTAATTTTGGTATGGTGTGATACTGAGGGTAGTGGGGAGGGGAAGGAGATGTGGAAAATGTACCTGGCTATTCAGATCTAGTCACGTCATTTCAAGTAATCCGACTAAACCTACATATACTGTACACTTTTTTTGATTTTAATTTTAATTTTTTTATATTTTTATTTTTTAGAAGTTTTATCAAAACACAGAGTCCCAACTGCTCCCAACCGTCTGGAGCACGTGAGACTATGGTATTCCTAATTTTGATATGTTGTGAGGCTGAAGATAGTGGGGAGGAGAAGGATATGTGAAAAAATTTCCTGGCTATTCAGATCTAGTCACCAAACACGCCATTTCAAGTAACGTTTCAATTCTGAATGAACGAATAGCAAAATACGACTTTCTTATGTGTGCAACATCTACTTAAGATTTAGGAGGCGGATATGTTTACCGTCGCCCCGGGAACCATTTATTGGATAACCAACATTCCTGCCATAGGTCATCCCAAGTGGTTCACTACGTTTAGTGAATTAACAGGGGTGCTTGGGTTCTTGGAGTGAGGTTTGTCTAGGTCTTTGTGGCAAATGTTTTTCCTCATCTACTGCGTGGCGGTCCGGATCGGGAGAGGCTGCTTGAGGAAGAGATAATCTAGATCTCTCCAGCCGGACTCTCTCGACCCATCACCTTGCACCGGAGTTGGGGAGGTGGATTCATACGTCTCTCACTCTTGGACACATTGAGCCTAAGATTCCTCTACCCACCCCTAATAAATTTTTCTTCCTCAGAACTTCCTCTCCTTCCTTTTATTAAAAAGACCCTCCACACAGCGTCCCCAAAGATGACATAGACCCTGAGTGATTTTTTTCCCTCAGGGCCTCATGCGTGGAGCTATTGTAAAATTTAAAAAATGCAGTGTATGGTGAATAGATCTGAAGAGCCAGGTAAATTTTCAAACCGCGGTTTGTTAATGTCTTATCTTATGTAAACCCGGTTACCAAACGTAGCGAACCACTACGAACCACATACCAAAATTGGGGATGCCATTGGCACTTAATGGCTCGAGACGGTTGAGAGCAGTTGGGACTCTAGTGTAATTTTCAGATAAAAAAGTTATGCACAAGAAGGAATCTTTTTCGTTTTTTTTTTGTTAAACTGACTGCACGTATAAGTATGCACGAAATTATTGTTAGTAAAAATTTTTTTTCAGCGGATTTTCACTCAAGATGCCTTCAGATATAAGTACATCGACTTTGGTTGTACGGCCGTATATCCTCTTTGCATACTTACTTGAAGAAAAAATCTTCTAAAGGATCAGGCCGGATCAATTGTCGCCGGATCAAATGTCCGCCGGATCAACTGTCCGCCGGATCAAATGTCGGCCGGATCAAATGTCGGCCGGATCAAATGTCGCCGGACCAAATGTCGCCGGATCAACTGTCATGGAACCATAAAAAACACATCGTAGGCTTGTTGAAAAAGTATCGATATATTTTTAGCCGATATATTTTGATCCGATATATCAATACAAAATATTAAATATCGAAAATTGTATCAAAAACGATATTTTTATTTATTTATGTAACTAAAGTCACTAGAATCCATAACCGTATAGGAACGAACGGAAAGTAACTGTATTGGGTCATGACATTTGGTGGTTGAAATTTTAACTATTAATTGCTTGCAAATCTATTGTCTTTGCATTAGTATTTGTGATAACTAATATATACTATCTCATATGTGTAGTACATACATAGAAATGTATGCTATTTTTCTCCATGTTTTTCTAAGCCACTCCTATGTGTTGGTTCCCAATTATCATCTATGATTATTGACTATACCTTGTTCCAAATACGAAGTCCTTTTTGGCAGATTAATACGCCAATAGAATGTTACTGAGACGCATACAAACTTTGCATGCGTCTCAGTTTACATATAAGTTAGAAGACAGCTTTTTAGTTTTTGATATTTTTGTAATTATTACCTAATAAAAAAGAATACTGATAAAAATACCTTCATTTTTATTGAGATTTTTGTACATTAAAATAATACTAAAAGGGATCGAAATGAAAATCTAGTCTCTTTCAACTTCCGAATCTTCCAATCTTCCGAACAGGCTCTCCATTGATATGCTTGGTGTAACCCTAAGTGACCAGCTCAGGTATGGGGGCTCCATCGAAGCCAGAGTAAAGTTAGCCTCCGAGAAATTGGGCGTACTGTATAGGGCCCGCAGATACTTTAATAGTGCACAACTGCTAACCCTGTACAAATCGCAAGTGCGCCCCATGGTTGAATTTGGCAGCCACTTCTGGTCTGGAGCTCCAAAATACCTGAAAAATACCCTCGACTCTGTGCAGAAACGGGCGGTCCGTTTGATAGATTCTCCCATCTTAACAGACGGATTGCAATGTTTAGAGCACAGGCGTCGGGTGGGAATGCTATCCTTGTTCTACCGGTATTACAATGGAAGATGCTCCGAGGAACTAGCATCATTGGTCCCTCCGGCACCGGTGCATAGTCGGGAAACACGCCAACATTTGTACACGGTTGACATTTGTCACATGAGAACGGGTCGTTTCTTCGACTCGTTCTTATGTTCAACAGCTCGGCTGTGGAATGATTTGCCGGCCTCTGTGTTTCCTCCTTCCTACAACATAGGTCTCTTCAAGACCAATGTTCATTCCTTCCTCTCCTCAAAAAGACCCTCCACACAGCATCCCACATGACATAGGCCCTGAGGGCAATTATTTTCCTCAAGGCCTCCTGTGTGGAGTTAATGTAAAAAAAAGCACATTGTTTATAAAAATTACTATTGATAATTTTGAGTTGAATACATTATTATTTTAAAAACGCAAAATATTTTGAAAATTTGACCGATATATCAATACACGATATTTTTTCCTCGATGTGTCGACGTCGATATTGATATTTTAATAAATATCGATACATTGATTTTTTTTTTCACTTTCGACATCCCTAACACATCGTGCTTTAATCAATGGCTTTAATTAGACAAAATGTAGTTACCTACCTGTTACTTAGAATCATTCTCGAATTCGTCAGATTAAGGCATCAAAGCACTACGACGTATTGCAAAATCATACGTTTTCGGTTTGAAAATTTGATCGTTAAATATTTCAGATGCTTTAATTAAATACTGCGAGTAGAACCCTTGTTAGCCTTTCCAATAATCGAGCGTTTTTTCGATAAGCCTAGAAAAAATAAACTATCAGGCCTCTAAAGTTGAAAATCTCCTACTGACGAACCCCTTTTCGGTTATGATGAAAATTGAGACCGCACATATGTGTGCAATATCCACCCATTTTTGAAGATGAATTTGAAAACCTGTTGACTTATTTCACTAAAAGTCTTTGCAAATCACGACGTTTTGGCCACACGAAATTTGCATCGTGCTTTCTCGAAATTTCACGGTCAATGTAAATATCAATTTTCAGCCAACATCGTCATTTCTCACAGGTATCATAACTGAAAAAAATAACACAAGACGTCACGTTTTTTATTTCTCGCAAATCTCGATAAAAGCCGATTAATGAAACTACAAAAAACAAAAAAAAACAGCGTAAATGACTTCGTTCATATTTGAAAAAAAACGTGAATTATTGCAAATAATTAAAAATACCGTTTTCGGCTGTGACTCTGCCTGTAACTCCGGCTCAATGAACTCTACTTCGAATTTTAGCGGTATTTTTGAAATTGAAAGTGTTTGTTCGATGAATGCAGACAAGCGATAAAGTATCTATCCATAATATAATATTTTATTTTCAAAATTGAAACTGATTTGCCGAGAATTCAGACCTTCCATGATTTTCACGTGTACTCCTATCCTAGGAGCATTCAATCAATTTACTGAAGAAAAAATTCAATAATATGAATAGGCAGGCACTCATGTAGGCATAACATGAAAAAAAAATAAAAACAGTAAAAAACTTATTTTCAGAAAAAAAAAAATTCAAGGAAAAACTTCATAAAAAATAACACGAAATACAAAAAGTATGTACATATACAAAAAAATAATAATTGCATAATTGCAATTATTATTTTTTTTGCTTAAGTAAATACCTACGTACTATCTGAACAAAACGGTGTTGGCTTATCTAGAAAATTTTATTTACGGTAATTAAAAATGTGATAAACATTTAGTGGGAAAAAAATACTTAATTAAATAATGAAAATGTTAATGTAATTAACATATAATTTGATTAATATAATTAAATATAGTTTGCCTCTTGTTTATATTTAAAACTAGGAGTTAAAAACCCGCTTCGCAGGTTTTTGCTGCTAGGCCCTGCGGGCGGCTTTTAGTACGGCTCCGGCCGGTTCAAGTATTTGTGACCATTTTATAATACTATAGGCACTGGTTCCTAAAATAGCCAGTTCCTCGGATCCACTGTGATCCAGTGACAGCTAGTCACCGTCGGTGACTCACCGAGACAAAGTGACAGTGACAAAGTAACAGTGCCAAAGTAACTGTGTCAAAGTAACCGAGACACGCAATGACGTTATGTGTAATTTATAACAACTTCGTCAAGTAATGCCGTGAATCTTCCAAATCCGGAAGAAAACTCAAAAATATAAATCCGTAGCAGTTGTACCTAGGGGGGAAATATTCACGTGCGAGCTGCTGACGGAAGTAGTGACATCTTGTGTCGAATTCTTGAATTTGAAACTGAATTATAACAGTAGCTTTGTGTAATATTCCACGTACACAGATGTTATTTGAGGCGCGGCGTTGAGCGTGGCGTCCGACATGCACTCGTGGCTGGGTTTTGAAATTCAACCACACAGATGCTAGCCTATTAATATCTACTGTTTGATGATGATGATGATTGATGATGTTCTAAAAGTAAAATATTCTAAAAAAAAAATTGGGCTCGTCCGGGATTTGAACCCGGGACCTCCCGCACCCTAAGCGGAAATCATACCCCTAGACCAACGAGCCAGATACTAAGACAGTCAATATTAACAAACGACTTTAGATAAGATACAAAAGTGTGTCAATTGTGAAAGTAATTCTGCACGCGTCCGAAATGGTCGGCACGATACTGCACATGCACATTGTATAGGCACATATTATAAGTGTACGTACGTCTAATATACTCGTACGTCTGTATATCATTGTATAGATAAATCAAGAATCAATAATAAACAATAATATGTGTATGTAATCAAGAAAATATTGTTATCGTGATTTATTTTTGGGTATTATTACTTGGGGTTTAATAAACTAGTCCCGGCGATAGATACAGACCGTAGGTAAGTGACGTCTTTGTTCTAGTGTCTTCGGTCTTTCGTCGTCGATGACATCCGTACGAGCTCTCGCTGGGACTAGTTTATGCGTCGAGCTATTGCTATACAAAAAGTCGGAAACCTTGCTACCTTGTAACTGGGGTTGCCATCTCTTAAATTTGGCAACCAGGACAAGACGCATGAAAACCCCGGATTTTAGGGCCCAGAACCCGGACATGTCAACCGGTTTTTTAAACATAGTCAGTGTAATAAAAAAACAGTTGAAAATGTGATAAATCACCTTCAATTTATTTTAAAATTAAATTTAGTCATATTTTAACATCATTTTAAAAGTACCTAACTAACATTACAGTTTGTTACAAATTGTTTTAATAATCAGTTAATTTTTTTTTATTCAATAAAACACAAATTATTAATGTACTCTGTTATGAAAACAAAACCTTATTAAAATATTAAGCCTAACAAAATTCAATTAAATTTTTAAACAAAAAACTTTAAAGTACTGAGACCATTTAAGTATTCACTCTTACAATTTTTGAGGTAACACTATTAACTCAATAATTATTATATCTTATCTTATAAATTTTTATCAGCAGCCATTTAAACAACAAAATATCTCTTAACATAATATGAATTAAATTCAGTCTTCTTAAATCTTAAACAACAAAACTGAAACTTTTAAAAGTTTAGACTTACTGTAGGATATGATTTTAGATTTTCACGGCCAAAAGTATTTTTGTTGTTTATTTTTGGTTTATTTTGGTCAACACATCTGCCCTGATGATGGACACTGTAACGATGTCCGAAACTTTGGCTAAAGGAGGAGGTAGCGCAACACGTCATAACAACCCAAAAATAAACAACACAAATTACTGTAATGTAAGTTACATTATTACTTTTTTTAAGCATAAAATAACCAAAAACTACTTCAACAGCTATATTGTAAATTTCTTTTACGTAATAAAAACAATCATAACTCTACAAAAATGAAAGAAAATTATTGCACTGATAAGTAAATTATTTGATTATCTAGCTATTATAGCTTTTTCCTCAGCCTCTCGCCTTTTTTACTTTTCATTTTTTTGTATTTATCACTCTTTCCGATAGCTTTTAGAATACCTTCCCTTTTTAAAGGGAATTTGTAAAAATCGATGCAGCTGTATTCTTGGAAATTGAATTTAATTTTAATTAAAGATAAATGAAACAATGTTACTTTTATATTTGTTTTTACTTTTATATTTGTTTGAACCTTTTATATTTGTTTAAAGCCGACCGGTTTCAGAAGGACAGTTCCTTTCTCAGGGCAAACGTATACGTTTGACTTTAAATTTTAAGACTTTAAATTTTTTTTTTAAACCCGGACATCAAATGAAACCCCGCCCGGACGCTCCCGGACGCCCTCTAAACTAGGACAAATCCGGGGAAACCCGGACGGATGGCAACCCTACTTGTAACTAATATCTAATAATAAACTAGCAGGCCCTGCGGGCGGCTTTTGGTTCGGCTTCGCCCAGTTATTGTTGGTGGTCATTTTGTAAACCCAATAGGACCTGGTTCCAAAATTAGCCAGTTCCTCGTATCCACTTTCAACGTGTCAACCAGTGATGGCTAGTCACCGCGGAAAAGTAACCGGGACGGGAGAAGACGTGATATGTAATATACAGCCGCTTGATACAACTGAGTATAATATATATTTTTCGGCTTGACTTAACCAATATTACTTAAATTATACGTAAAAGCGGCAAATATGAAAAAATATTTACTGGCATTTTATTTCTGAAATCATTCAATGCAAATTTCCCAAACCGGTTAATCCGAAAACTAGTCCCCTTTCGGTGAAATCCCAAAACGCCAACATCGACGGAAAGCTGTTTCTACGTTTGAAATAATCATGTAAAAAGTTTTATTTACAGTTTTATGAACTAGATGGGATTTTTAGACGACAAAATCGTTGGGTGGAAGTTTGTTTCGGAGATCGGTCGCCCGTGTGCGCCCTGCACACTGCTCATTTATATTTTATTTAAATATTTTTTTAATTTAGCTCCTCACAGGAAAACAATCCCTTTCAGGGCCTATGTCATCTTTGGGGATGCCGTGCGGAGAGGCTTTTTAGGAAAGGAAGGAGAGGAAGTTCAGAGAAAAGGAGAAAGGTATAAGAGGTGGGTAGGAATCTGGGGGTCATTGTGTCCAGGACGACGGACATATGAATCAATCCTTCCCACTGCGGTGCAAGGTGGTGGGTCAAAATAATCCTCGCGGAGAGGTCTGATTGTCTCCCTCAACCAATCACTCCCGATCCGGCCTGCTACTTAGTTTGTTGGCAGACGCATCCGTTGCCAAAACCCGGGTACCTCTGGTAAATCACCAAACGTAGCGAACCACTTGGGGTGACCCTGGGCGGCGGCACCCACACCGTCTCCCAAAGAGGGTGCGCTCAATATTATATAATTTTGAGCGCACTACGCCAATAAAGAAATTGTTTCTCCCTGTGTGTCCTTTCCCATTCTTCTCGTTCCCCTTCCGCCTCCCCTTCCTCTTCCGCGTCCCCTTCCCTTCACGCGTTCCCACTCCGCTTTCTCCGCCTTCCCTTTCCCCACTCCCCTCTCCCGCTTCCCCCGTCCCGTGAACGCCCCTACCGATTTTCTCTTCCCTCTCCCGGAATAAAATTAAATAATAAAACTCAATATGAAATGTTATCAGTTTCCTGGAAATAATAATATAGCTTCCGTTTAACCTCTATGGGTATTTTGTGCAAATATTACAACGGCCATAAAAAACACATCGTACTTTTAATTGTACAAATGTACCTACCTATTACTTAGAATCATACTCTAATTCGTCAGATCAAAGCGAATCACCATTAAGTATTCCAAAATCATGTGTTTTTGCTTTTAAAATTTGATCGTTTAGAAATATTTTAGATGCTTTAATTAAATATGGCGAGTGGATCACATATTGGCCTTTGAAATAATCGAGCGTTTTTTCAATAAGCATTTTCTCAATTTGGGAGACGGGAATGGGTACCCCCGCCCCGGGAACCTTTATTGGAGAACCAACACCTCAGTCATAGGTCAACTCAACCCGAGTGGTTCGCTACGTTTGGTGATTTAGCAGGGGCGCCCGGGTTCACGGGCTGAGGTTTGTCTAGGTCTCGGAGGCGGATGACCAGGACACGCTGAACCCCAGATTCCTACTCACCCCTTAAACCCTTTTCCTTCCTATAACTTTCCTCTCCTTTCTTTCTTTAAAAAACCTCCACACAGCATCCCCAAAGATGACATAGGCCCTGAGGGAAATTATTACCCACAGGGTTCCCTGTGTGGAGCTCATATAAAAAAAAAAAGCCCAGAAAAAAATAATAGGCCTACAAAAAGTGGTTTAAACTTCAAAATCTCCTGCTTGCCAACCCCTTTGGATACGGTTTTTTTCATGTAACATGGGAAATTATGAGAGACGGCACATGTGTGCAATTTCCATTTTTGAAGATGAATTTGAAACCCTGATGACCTCTACCCATCTATTAACCACTCTCACAACACCTGACACTCACGGAGAAATCCAAATTGTAACACTCACAACCAAAACATCTCTCGCTCAAAGACACTTCACTTTCTTAGGTCCAAAACTATACAACTTCATGCCTGATGCTTGGAAAAAGGAAAGCACAGGTGTTCTTCGTAAATTGACCACTACTTGGTTTCAACAATTAGGCAGAAAGGAGAGTGAACTTTTACTACATAAAAAATAAAATCAAACACAAACCAAAAACAACAACAAAAATTCCATCAAAAAATGAACTATGTAAAAGATACCCCTTCTAATCTATATTATTATGTGTATCTACCTATCTGTATGTATCTTTATGTTATTAATTGGTTATTTCATTTACATTTAAGTTTTAGTCGGTTATTTCATTTTTATTTTATTCTTTCTCTTCTCTTTTTTTTTTCTTTTGCTATGCTAAACAAATAACAGTTAGGAACTATATTTAAAATTATTTTATTTTACATTCCTTCTTTTCTTTTTATTTCCTCTTTTTATTTCATCAATTTTCTTTCTTTTTGTACAAGTCATGTTCAACATGTTCATACCCATAATTATTTGACTGTCCTAAAACGGGATAATACTCCTAGTTAGGCAGTCAAAATTTGATAAATTATGTATATAGATGTATATTATTGTGCTAAATAAACAAATAAATATTAAAAAAAATATTCCATTAAAAGCCTTTGCAAATCACGACGTTCCGGCCACACAAAATTTGCACCGCGTTTTCTATCTGGAATTTCACTGTCAATGTAAATAATAATTTTCAGCCGGCATCGTCATTTCTCACAGGTATCATAAATCATAACTGAAAAAATAACACGAGACGTCACGTTTTTCATTTCTCAAAAATCTCGATAAAAACCGAGTAATGAAACCACAAAAAAAACCAGCGTAAATGACTGCGTTCATATTTGAAGAACGTGAATTATTGCAAATAATTAAAATACTATTTTCGGTTGTGACTCTGCCTGTAACTCCGGATCAATAAACTCTACAACTTTCGCTGTGAATTTTTACGTCATTTTTGAAATTGGAAGTGTTTGTTCGGAGAATTCAGACAAGCGATAAAGTACCCACCCATACAATACAGGGTGTTAAGGGACGTACTTGATTTACTTTAACCAGTGATTCCTGACATTATTTGGAGTAAAAAATGTAAAAGAAATTTTGGTCTCCGGTGACATTTTTGATGTTTTTTTTTTCTACAAAAACATAAAAAATGGTAGTTGTTGAACAGTTGGCGGCGGGGTAAGTGGTTCATCGGACACCCGGCTGAGTGACTAGTGACGACATGCGGAAGAAATTTTTTTTTGCTTGATTTTGAAGAAAAAAAATTTGAAAAAAAAAGTCGTCAAATAAAGTCACCGGAGACCAAAATTTCATTTACATTTTTTACTTCAAATAATGTCAGGAATCACTGGTTAAAGTAAGTCAAGTACGTCCCTTACACCCTGTATAACATTTTAAGAGAAAAGTATTTTAAATGCCATTTTTAAAATTTCACGGGTATACAATCAATTTACTGAAGCAAAAAAATCAGTAAAATGTGTCGGCATAACACGAAAAAAAAAATAAAAACAAAAAAAACTTATTTTCAGAATATTTAAAAAATTCTAGGAAAAAATTCACAAACAACAACACGAAATACAAAAGTATGTCCATTTAACTACAAAAAATAATAATTGCATAATTGTAAGGGCGCTGTGAGTACGTACTATCTGAACAAAACTATGTTGGCTTATCCAAAAAATATTATTTACGTTAATTAAATATGTGATAAACATTCAGTGGTAAAACAATACTAAATTAAATAACGAAAATATTATTATTTCGTAATTTGCCTCTGGTTTAAATTTAAAATAATTATTTCGTCTAGTCTAGAATGTGTTTTAATGCCTTTTAAATTATACGTTGACCTCTATTTTCTAAATGGTATATTTTGACGATAAATCAAAACGATCATGAAACTAATTAAACATTGGGTACATCACTATTTTCAGCATTTAATTCTCGGCTAATATTCATTGAAATATGTCAGAGAAATTACAGAATAATTCGTCACCCTGCTTTTATTTGTGTACCAAAATTTACATCAGCATTCTGCGTCGAAGTTTATTTAAAACCATTTTTACATTTATATTAGGCATATGATTTTTATTAAAAGTAGTACTTACTTAAAAGTAGTTTATTTTCTGTAATATTTCTTTTTAATTTTCCTATTACACTGTATTTTTAAAAAAATACGGAATATTTGATAAAGCTTAAAGAAAAGGTAAATGTCTACCTCAAAACTACAGAGAGAGCGTAACTGGGATCGGCCTAATGGGCAATGAAAAAGAGGAAGCCCGTTGTTATGTAATGTAAAGAGGGGCAAGCACTATTGCAATTAGATGTCACAGGTTCGAATCCAGACTTGCGCAAATTTAATTAATTCTTCTTCTTCTTCTTGTGCCCTGTCCGTTCAACGGACGTTGGCTATCGTGTTGGCTATGCGGACTTTGTTTACTGCAGCCCGGAACAGCTCCACGGTAGACTGGCCAAACCATTGTCTCAGGTTTTTTCAGCCATGAGGTTCTCCTTCTTCCAGGGCCCCGTCTTCCGGCAATATTGTCCAAAATATTGAAGTTTTCGGATTTTTATAGTTTTAACTACTTCCTTTTCTTTATTCATCCGAACCATAACATCTTCGTTTGTAACGCTGTCCATCTAGCTTATTTCAAGTATTTAATTTTTTATAATATTTAATTAATACCTACAAAATATTACGTTATGTATTTGCGGCACTTTCCAGAGTGGTTAAACACTCTTAGCTCTCCCAGGGTGAAAGAAACATTCAGATTAGTAACGTTGCTAGCTTTAACAGTGTTTGGTGACCAGATCTGAATAGTCAGGTACTTTACAACCTCCCTCTTTGCATCGCCTTTCTTCCCCACTCCCTTCAGTCCGCAACATACATACCCCAAATGGGGATGGCGTAGTCCCACGGGCTCCGGACACCTTTTGGCAGCAGTTGGAACTCTTGTGCGGTATTCACATAAAATAAAAATGCGATCGCGAGCATTTAGCACGTCGATGCAACCACCAAAATGCTTGCAGCTTTACTAATTTTGAATCTGTTTAACAGTTAATAATATTGTAGGTAGACTAATTATATAATTTGATGTCAATTTAGTAATTCGACGCCCAAATTCAAAATTTTTGCCTCCAAGTAATAGTTCAACAAAATTGTTGAGTTGAGTAGCTTTACGGTAAATTCAACCTGCGAGTCTCGTGTTGAAGTAATGTGATAAAGTGCAGAATGGCAGAGATTAAATTCATTCATGTGTTTTGTCGAATCCGCTTACGCTTGCACATACAGTTTATGAACAAATAGTAAACACGAACTGGAGGGCGCTGCGATCGCTTAAATGGTTTTAAATGGCAACCCCAGGTTGGTTGAAAAGAACAATAATGTGATTTAAAAGGCACTATGGTTCAGGTGATTTTTTTAAAATAAAAGCAAACGGTGGTAAGAAATGAGTTTAAGTTCCTGAAAGGAGATAATAAGAAACTCCAGTGAAAAATATTATGGCCTTAAAAAAATATGTTTATATAGACCAATAAATGCTGATTCTGAATATATAAGTTTTGTTTAATAATATTAAACGCAGAGATTTAAAAAAATTATTACAAAGTCCATTTTTAGTCGGGTCGTAGAAATACGCCGTCAAGTTGGCATTATTGAAATGTTTAGTGGTGACGTCACTGTTCCTCTAGTCGTGACTTCACCGTAAAGTCGTTGTACGGGAATGTAGATATGACACAAGCCATCGTATTAATTTATTCGTTTATTTACATACTGTTTGTAGAGATTTAGTTGTTGTGTTTATTGAAACATTATTTAGGCCTAAATAATTTTTCAAAAATAAAGGTATCTCTTATTAGTTTATCTCTATAATTGAAAATATTCAAAAACTACTGCACAAAAAATAGTAATGCTTTTTCTAGGGAGAATACTTCGAACAACGGAATTTAAAATGGCGGCAGTAAATCAGCTGATTGCTCGATCCGATACTAATTTTTCAGGAGTAATGAAGTCACATGATTCACCATACATACGGTGGTTTTCGGGGGATCTTGAAAAATTAAAACTTTGACAATTATTTTAACTATTAAAACTTACTCTAAAAATAAAAATAAAAATGCAGTTACTTAAGTTAGAACGTCATTATTGGACTGGAGTTCTCTATTCTACATACAGAAGGAAATTTATTATTTGACTCATTATTTTAATAGCTTGGATATTTTTTAAATGTAAATATCAAAGATCCCATTTGTTAGAGCTTAATTTAAAATGTGGGTGAAGAGTGCACTTTTAGCATTTAAGAAATAAAAAAAATGTTACATAATATAACATGAGTTATACCATTTTTCGTGTCCAAGTCTATAACATAACGTCACATTTGAATCAACTTTACTTATATCATGATTTATTTTAGGATTATTATGCCGTCATGCGCTATGTTCTTTAGCCAACGTTTCGGACCGCATTCAGTTTCGTCATCAGGGCAAATGTGATGATGGACACTGTAGTGCTCTCTCAAACGTTGACTATAGAAGGTGGCATAATAACCCAAAAATATATCACGATAATGTCTGTCCGTGAAAATATTCAATCATATTCAACAATTCTTTGTTTTAAAATCAGTTACTCTATTTTAAAACATTTTTTACTTGTACTTACTGATTTAATTTAGCACTTTTGTTTATAATACTTTCGCACAGGCAGTGCTTTCCCAAGGATTTCACAGGCAGTGCTTTCGCAAGGGATTCCTCAAGGGACTTTTGTCTTATGTATGTATATATATATTTAATTTTTGCTAACTTCATTACTTGTATGTTATATTTGTATCTCACTGTATTTAGAAATTATGTAAAAATTACTCATGAAATGTATGTAGATATTATGGGAAAAAATAAAGAAAAAAAAGATAGTAAAGAATAGTAATGAAAATTATTAGTTCCATTTTGTTAAATTTACAGATTTTTTCTACAAACTGTACTATGGAACTTTTGTGGAACGGTGAACAGCGTGAACGTCCGCATCGCATTGAGTTGTGCGTCGCGACGCCACTTACTGAGATGGTTAACGTGTCACTAATTTATCACTCGGGGTCCCGGCCTTTGTGTCACCTTTTTCCATTCATAATAAACTAAGCCATATCTGAGGTTAAGCGATGATTAATATTTCAAAGGGCCTTGGGTCTTGGTATTTACACCACTTTTTGCTCTTTCAAAATCGAAGTTTCTTTTGACATAAAAGTCGTTGGTTTTAGACTTGAATATTTTTATTATATGATTTAAGAGTTCCAGATGCCAGGAGCCAGTGAACTAAACCATCTGTACCTTGATAATCTTTTGAGGTTGAATGAAGTAGAGAGGGAAAGAGGAATGTTAATATGTTCCATTGAAATTCAGATCTTGCTTACACAATAAATCTGAGGCGAGTTTTAGCGACTTTTTGGTTCTGAATAATGATTTCTCATAAGGGCGACACTAATGGTTCCATGCCAACTCAGAATGAAACCAACTCAAAAAGGACATTAAAAGCTATGAAAAAATTATTTTAAAATAACCTATTTAACCATTTTTTTATCATTTTTTAATTTTATTTATTTTTTTATTTAATAAATTTTACAAAAATTTCATGTTTTTGTGTATAAATAAAGTTTTTTGAAAAAAAAAAATATACATTATTTAATACGTCTTACACCTTTTTTTTGAGCAAAGCTCGTGTTAAAAAGGCGGAGACAACGAATGTAGATATTAATTTTTATGTAAGTTTAAATAATATATAAATTTTTTTTATATACATATAGATCAATTGATGGATAATTAACAGTATACAAAGAAAAAAAATCGTATATATAATAATATGCATCTATAGTTTTATATAATATATAAAACATAAGCAGAAAGAAGAGGATATAAAAAAAGGTAAAAATTAAAGAAAGAAAAAGGATATCAGATATTACAATTGTGTTTATAAATAAAATATTATAAGATGTAGTGATTGTGATAAGTTATATATAAAGAGCTTTAATTGATTTTTTGAATTTTTTATAATTTGTTTCCAATCTTAAATTAACTGGTAATTGGTTAAACCATTTAACTCCAATATATTTATAGTATTGTTGAGCTGTGGTGGTGTTACAACGCGGGACAGTCATAGAGCCCAGGATATTTGTTCTAATGCTGCTTGAAAAAGGAGTGAAGCTCTCATTATTGAAGCAATCTTTGTGTATTTGTAGAATTGTAATTTTTTTATAAATAACATGAAGTGAAGGTACTTTAAAATCTTGAAATAATTTGATAGTGGGGTAATCATATGGCTTTTTTAAAATTATTTTTATAATTAATTTTTGAATGATTTCCAATGGTAAAAGAGAAGTTTTGAATGCACCGCCCCAACCAACAATTCCATACTGTAGCACTGATTGGATTAAGGAAAAGTAAATAGTTCTTAACATACTAATATTTAAAATGTTTCGAATTCTAATGAAAATGTACACTAATTTTCTTAGTCTTTCAACTGTTGTGCTGATTTGCATCTTCCACTTTATGTTACTGTCTATAGTTACCCCAAGGTATTTAACATTGGTTTTAATAGTGAGTACAGAGCAATCAGGTTTACATATATATGAATTTGAATTACAATTATATGAGTGTATACATATATTTAGATTTTCAGGGGTAGCATCCCTGAAAATCATCCCTCTTAATGACCTTTCTGAGGTGGTTCTGAGTTGGTTTCATTCTGAGTTGGCCGGTCACCGATACTAATAGTACCTATCCTTTACTCTAGAAAGAGACGTTATAAAGTAAATTATTTTAATAATAGAAAGATTAGCGTAAATTTTTAGAACGTTGTAGCAACATAAATAAAACATTTTTCAGGTATATCACAAGGGTCGCCACCAGGCCCTATCTTGTATATTATGTATGTTAATGCGATGAAATTGATTTATGCCGGCGACAATGCATTAAGATTTATTGACGGCAAATATTTTATAGCTAATAGACTTTTTCACTCTTCAAAAGTGGTCTTATGATGTAGATTTATATATAGACATAACACAAGGACAATGCAATAAAAACAGACTACCAAAAAGGACCAAACCAATACGCAAAACAGTTTACTTTACAAAGGGTTGAAGTCATTGACCTATTGGTCGAAGGATGAAGTATTTTATAATGTACTGCCGGAAACTTTAGTTTACACCAACAATTGGTAGATTCAAGATGTATTGTAGGAGCCACATTAAGCAAGAAAAAAATATTGTTTATAAGTTATAATAATCCAGTAATTTGTAAACTTTGATGTACAAATTACTAAAATAAAATTAAATCTCATGATGCCAACACCACCATAAGTTCTAAAACTGTTGCTCACAATTTTAATTACACCCACAATTCTGTTACACAGCCATGCTTTTCTCGTAAAATTTAACTTGACGGACTTGTTAACTGTTACAGAACACGTTTAACAAAAAGTTTGCTTAGAGTTATATAGTGAGCCGACTTTAAAGATTTTTTTCTACGAAATACCTATTATAGGATGATGATAATGAACCGTTAAGTTTATTATGAGGCAGGTTACGAGAAACCTAAATTTATAATTATAAATCTCTATTGTTTAATTACCTACTGGATATATGTATTTTGTTTTCTGTTATTAACTTTTGTACTCATCCAACTTTTAAACTGTACTTTTACTGTACTTATGATGTACTTTTTGTTTTTGTAATTATAAATCTTAATTTTCTTGTTCAATAAAGATACATTATTATTATTGTTATAATTAGTTTTTAGTAAACCCTGAAGAAGAGAGCATCGCTCTCGAAACATGTCGGTTTCATGGACATTAAAAGTGGTTAGAACAAAGAAATCTTTTAATTTAAAAAAAAAAAGAGTTTTATACTAACCAACTAACCTCTAACACTGTTTTCTAGCAGTTTAACGGGACTTCATTGTAATCAGGGCTGGGCAAAATACATGCTTTGCTGTAATTGAAATACAAATTACAAAATACTTTTTCGCATGTATTTAAAATACGAAGTACAAAATACTTTCAAGTCGTGTATTTGAAATACAAAATACAGTATTTTAACCATTTTTTAATTTCAAATACAAAATACAAATTACAAAATACATTTGGTTTTGGTAGAACCTTTGGTTGCAATAAATTGTTGTAAGTGCCCTTATCTAAGGTTGCGTTTCCATAGAAGCAAAGCTGAGCAGAGTGAAACAGAGACGTGCAAAAATTGACCAATAAAATATTAATTATTATTTTTAATTGTAAAACTAACGTTTTTAAGACAAGATTTTTTATGCATAGCACAAAGGGTAACAATTATTATAAGCAATAATTATCAGCCTGAAACACTCATCCACATTGAAAAATCTTCCGAGAAAAGATACATGACGCCAACGGGACTTGAACCCGTGTCCTCTCGATTGCCGGTCGATTGCTCTGACCACTGAGCTATGGCGGCTTATCTCGTACCCGCCAAATGATTCAATATATGCTAGTGTTTCATTCAACAATTACTGCTTATTATATTTTTTCCACCTGAAAACAACCAACTTTATTTTTTTGCGAGAGAAACATTGTAAGTGTTAAATCCCTCGCTAGGTGGCGTCGAGACAAATTATGTCTTCATTTATTGGGGAAATACTTAAACTTGTCAAATATTTATTATTATTTTTAATTGTAAAACTAACGTTTTTAAGACAAGATTTTTTATGCATAGCACAAAGGGTAACAATTATTATAAGCAATAATTATCAGCCTGAAACACTCATCCACATTGAAAAATCTTCCGAGAAAAGATACATGACGCCAACGGGACTTGAACCCGTGTCCTCTCGATTGCCGGTCGATTGCTCTGACCACTGAGCTATGGCGGTTTATCTCGTACCCGCCAAATGATTCAATATATGCTAGTGTTTCATTCAACAATTACTGCTTATTATATTTTTTCCACCTGAAAACAACCAACTTTATTTTTTTGCGAGAGAAACATTGTAAGTGTTAAATCCCTCGCTAGGTGGCGTCGAGACAAATTATGTCTTCATTTATTGGGGAAATACTTAAACTTGTCAAATATTAATTATTATTGACGCCACCTAGCGAGGGATTTAACACTTACAATGTTTCTCTCGCAAAAAAATAAAGTTGGTTGTTTTCAGGTGAAAAAAATATAATAAGCAGTAATTGTTGAATGAAACACTAGCATATATTGAATCATTTGGCGGGTACGAGATAAGCCGCCATAGCTCAGTGGTCAGAGCAATCGACCGGCAATCGAGAGGACACGGGTTCAAGTCCCGTTGGCGTCATGTATCTTTTCTCGGAAGATTTTTCAATGTGGATGAGTGTTTCAGGCTGATAATTATAATAATTGTTACCCAATAAAATATTGTTCAGAAGACACATCTCGTCTCCGCTCCACATGCAAAGTTTTGAGGTATAGGACTTAGGTGTTAGATAATAATAATTATTATTTTAATAACACTAGCTGGTTCCCGGCATGCGTTGCAATGCCATATCCAAAGAAATAAATTGTTTCTCCCTGCATGTCCTTTCCCGTGCGTCCCCGTTCCCCTCCCGCATCCCCTTCCCCTTCCGCGTTCCCCTTCCGCGTTCCCCTTCCCCTCCTACCCACTCTCCTCTCCCGTTCCCCCGTCCCGCCAACCCCCTTCCCGCGTTCTATATATTCACTCCCAGTCCCAGTACATTCAGTTTTCAAACAACTCGCGTGCCACCTGTTACAATTTTTTTATTCAAATTTTCATTTTTCACGTATTAAAAATATTAATTTTTATATGTTATAAGAACAATCAATCAAATCTGATACCTAACATGGGTAACTATTTAAAATATCTATAATTTCAAAAATCCATAGACAATTCTTTTGTTAAAAAAAAAACGGCTGCCTGCTAAATGCAATTTTATCAAACGCGCGAACTGTCAAAGTGCGAAGTTAAAATAGTCGTTAAGTTTTCTGAAATTATCCCATTTTCTGCTAAATTTTCTTAATTTTTCTATCCGTAAGAACCTTCAACAAAGTATTAGAAAACTTTAAAAAAATCAATGAAATAAGTCAAGTCGTTCTGGAGTTATGGAGTGACCAAGGGAATCTAGGATTCATTTTTATATACATAGATAACATCTGTATAACGCAATTTTGTGTTATTTCACTTACACAGTTAAAAATAATCTAGTAGTCAGTCAAATTATTCCTGTAGTGCTTGATCTAATACAATGATACAAAAATGTACAATACAAAGCAATGACAAGTAAGTATAATATAATTTGATACAAAATGTTCAGTAACAGTGCTATTACAGCACAGGACAATAATAATAACTAGCATGACAAAAAAATGTACAGTACATTATAAAGCAATGATAAGAGAACTACAAATAATAATCATTAGTAAGAGTGCTAGAGCACAGGAAAATAGGACAATAGTACAGGATTCTAGTGTTTTTAGTCTATGTATTATCTACGTCAGTTTATTTTTCATTATCATTATTAAGATTGCTAAATGCATTTCAAAATGTATTTTGGAGCCATAAGTAATTGACATACAAATTACAAAATACCTTAGCATCAGGTAATTGAAATACCAATTACAAAATACATTTTTAGAAAGTAATTGAAATACAAATACAAAATACGTATTAGTATTTCAAATACAAGTATATTTATATTTCATTAATATTTGTATTTCAATTTCAAAATTTGTATTTGTATTTCAATTACAAGTAATTCAAATACTGCCCAGCCCTCAAATTGTAATTTTAGATTGTAATATGTATTATGAATGGGTATGTAAAAAATATATCCTATAAATTATTTACTGAGCGTATGGAAGTCCTGTTTTTTTCATTCATCTGTTTAATTATTTATTACGTTCCGGTTCAAGATGGTGGCCTTGTTGGATACTACTTTTTTTCGCTATAGTTCGCGTAATCTTAATTTCCACTAGGTACGAGCCGTCAAATCGGAAAAATCAAAGGTATGTACCTATCGGCATGGATAAAGTTTGAAAAAATAATTGTCACGGAGATGGTGACATTTGAAAGAAAAATTCCTTATTTAAAATTAAAAAAAGTTACATAAAATATTTGTGGGTTATAATTTGGAGGGTATAAGCGTCAACTTACATGGCTTTGGATTTCAGTGGAAATTTTGGTTTTGATGTAAAGATGAATATATACGCGAAATCCTATTTAGATACTATTTTGATTAATCTTTACGACGAAACGGCTTACAGTATGAACATCAAAAAATATGCTACGGATAAATCAAAGCTTTTACTAGATTTTATATCTATTAGAATTACAATAAAATTATTATTTACGTAACAAAAAATATAAGCGTAAACCACAAAAGAAAATGTTTTTTCATGACTTAACTATGAAGTAATACAAGAAACAATTTTTTTAAAATACCCCTTTATGGCTAAGACTATTTTTGAGGTTTTCCATGTTCTAACTTTTTTCGTTCTTATAAAATTATGCACAAAATAAATAAAAACCACTTTTTCGCTTACTAGCCTCGTGCAAAAAGACGTTCGATTTTAAAATTTTGCAGGCATGAGATTCGAAATATTTCTAGCGTTTATATTCCTCTTAAAAGAAAAAAACACATTTATGTTTTTTTTTAATCGCGGTTCACCGCTCACAGAACTACTGATTTAATTTAAATATTTTATTATATTTGTGGTATTACCGACATAAATAAAATCAGATTTTACTTCTTTAATCCGGTTTTCGAACTAACCATGTATCTCTGGATAGAGAGCAAATTTCTTATCGTATTTACTTCGTCAATTATTGATATTCTTTCTGAGTAATTTCAAAGTCAATATTACACATCAGTCAATTCCATGCCAAAGGCTTTGTATCGACTAAAAAGAGCTCAATCTGGGACATTATAAAAAACAAATGTTCTAAGGAAGTCAAAGTCTTCCGAACAAACGCCCTGGAGGCATGAAGTTCACATTATTCCAAGAAATATTCCTCATTTCAAGTTATTACGTTTAAGTAGGTACCTACGGTTAGGTACATTTCTTAGAATTCATTTAAAATGTTGATGATATAATAAAATTGTTGTCAATCTTCTGACGTCACAGGCCAAGATAAGTGAAGTTTCTACGTCATGAATACCTACTTGAAAACATTTCTGAACATTTGTGTGTCAAGAACGGGTGAACGGACAAGAGTGGTTACTTCACTGAAGAGATAAACTGATAGAAGTGCGTTGAGGTCGTGGCTGTATACCCAAAGTTAGCTCAATTTTCCCTGACTTCTGCTGAAATTCATAAAATATTTTCAAATATCGATATTCTTCCTTGACCAGAAACAAACTCATTGGTCGAATGGTTTTGAATGAATTGGCGACATCAGTTTTCTTTCGAATCGCACTTCTAATGCTGTGTAGGTATACATTTGCGAACCGAAACGCGAGCCGAACCACGAAATATGGGAAAAGAACAAAGCAACCAAAAAAAAACGTTGGTTGATCTGCGCATTCACAGATGGCGTCAATTTAGTTATTTTAGGTAAAAAAATTTGCAATGCTTTAAAAATATGGCGAAATATTTTTTTGCGTCCGTACATTCAATATGAATAATGAATAAATAGTTTTGTCTATAAACAAACTCAAATCTTTCAAGAAAGGCTAACAAATCCAATTTTGTATCGGTGACTCAATCTAATATTGTATTTATTAGCCTTTCTTGAAAGATTTGAGTTTGTTTATGGAAAAAAAAAACTATTTATTCATATTCGTATTGAATACGTCCCTACGGACGCAAACAATTAACTCGCCTTAATTTTTTAAAGCATAACATGCAAAAAAATGTTTTAATCTAAAATAATTAAATTGGCGCCATCTGTGAATGCGTAGATTAAAGTAAATGTTTAACCTTAACCTTAAGGTAACCTTAACCTTATGTTTAATCTTAAGGTTAAACGTCACGTGCGTTATAATCTACGCATTCACAGATGGCGCCAATAAAATTATTTTAGGTTTTTAATACTTTTTGCTCGTTACGCTTCAAAATATCAAGGTATTGGGTTTGTTCTTAAACAAACCCAAATCTTTCAAGAAAGGCTGAAAAATACAATATTGGATTGAGTCACCGATACAAAATTGAATTTTTCAGCCTTTCTTGGAAGATTTGGGTTTGTTTATGGACAAAACTATTTATTTATATTCATATTAAATATGTACGGGCGCAAACAATTAATATACCTTAATATTTTAACGTATTAAAAACCTAAAATGATTTTATTGGCGCCATCTGTGAATGCATAGATTATAACGTACGTGACGTTTAACCTTAATCGTGAAAATTGGATTTTTCATGATTTTAACGGCAATTTTGACAATTTTTTTGAGTTTTTATAAACAAATGAATAAAGTAGCACATATCCGTACTAGATATTTTGCTACAAAATTTCATTAAAAAAATAAATATTCAGTTTTCGTCAAGTATTTTGGCCTCAGATCCAAATTCAAGTTTTTTGTAAAAAAGACCGCGCAGCCGTTCCTCTTGAACTAACGATACTTCACAATTTAATATTTATTTTAACACAAGAATAAATGCACCAAAGTCCCGTTTTCTCGAGCGTTTTGCGTTTCGTGTGTCTGCAAATTTCTTTGTACGCTCCGTATCCGTTTCAAGATGGTGACCGTTCTAACGGTTCATTAAATTTTTTTTTTGAAATGTGAAATCGTCCTGTTTATTTGAAAATAACTATTATTCGCATTTTTTCATTAGCGCCCGAAAAAAGTTTTGAAAAAGAATTATCTTTGAGATGTTTCTTTGAACCAATTCTATAAATCCGTATCTTCTATCTTTTATCTTCTATATAAATAAAAATGAATCGCCGCAAGGTATGTACGCGCATAACTTCCGAACGACTGCACCAAATTTGATAATTCTTTTTTTTTGTGTTCGTTATTGTCAGGATAAGGTTTGTATAAAACTACTGGTGAGCTCTGGCATTATGAAATTTGTAAAAAAAAATGCAATAGGTGGCACGTGAGCTGTTTGAAAACTGAATGTATGGAATGCGGGAGGGGGAAGGGGGGAGGGGGAGGGGAACTCGAGTAGGGGGTTCGCTGAAGGAGGAGGTGGGGAATCCGGGAGGGAGAGTGGAACCTAGGAGGGGGAGGGGAACTCGGGAGATGGTTTTTCGGGACGGGGGAATGGGGGAAGTGGAGTGGGTTGTGGGAAGGTGGAGGAGGCGGAGTGGGAAAGCGAGAGGGGAAGGGGAGGCGGAAAGGGAACGGGAACGGGACGAATAGGAAAGGACACGCAGGGAGAAACAATTTCTTTATTAAATGGCATAGTAACGCATGCCGGGTACTAGCTAGTTTTAAATAAAATAAAAATATTTCATAAAATATATGGGTTATAATTTATCAGGTAGGTATTCAAGTACGTACTTTTTTGATCTTTTGATTTCAGAGGAAATTTTGGTTTTGATTTAATAAATAAGAGAAAATTAGAAACATTCTGTTTTGAATGCGAGGTCTGCTATTCGCAGAATTACTAATATATCATTGCGCTTCAGAACGCTCTTAACCAGTGACTTGGAATATAATTAGTATAAGGTATATTTGATCGTTTTATTTGAGGAAATGGGAGGGTGCTTGCCTAACTTCTAGCTTTGTATATTTTCATTAATCACAATGTTTTGAATAAAATAATAATTTTCCTCATTTCATACGAATCTTCCTCCCACTCAGATTGTCTACTTTTCCCATAAATTAGCTAGCGGAATGTTTATCCGAACGTAACTAATAAATTCTTGCGATTATTTGATTTCGTGTATTTTTTGACTTTTCGAATATTTGTTTCGAATAATGTTTTAAACATAAAATTATTATAAGCTATTGGAAATGCTAAGAATATTATATAGACATTAAGCTGTTGACTTTCACTGATTTTACCAACAGGTCCACGTAAAGAAAACTTTCCTTTCTTTCTATTTTTTTTCTTGGCATGCAATAGTCAACAGCATTAAAGATTTTGGCATCGTCTTTGATCCCAAACTAACGTTCTCGGACTACATATCACGAATCACTTCGGCATGCTACAAGCTCCTGGATTTATCCTCCGAACATTTAAGCACTTTAATGATGCAATGCAATGCAACCCAGATGCAATGCTAGTCGATGATGCTGACATGGCAAGCTGGAATATTCCAGCAATACCCATCTAGCATACGCTAGTGGGGCACCTATGGATTCCAAACCAAACAATAAAACGATAAGCACCAAATACAAAAATATGCTATAAACGTATCCAGAAAAAAATCCTCATGTGTATGCGGGCGCATGAAACTTATCCGAGGTTCATGCTTTATTAGGACTTACTTGAGGCAACGAATCCCCCAATTAAACAAACGGAAAATATTAAATATCTTGGTATATACTTCGACCGTTATATAAAATGGGAAAGACATGTAGATTCGGTAATAGGAAAACTAAACAAGTTGATTTACTTTTTTAAAAACTTGAGAAATATTTTAAACATATGTGATATAAAAAATATATATCTCTCACTTGCACAATCCATAATGGAATACGGCATTATTGCCTGGGGCTGTGCCAGTAAAAAATACATTAATACAGTGTTTAAAGCTCAGAAAACCCTAATAAAAGTAATACTTAAGTTACCAATACTAACACCCACTTCAATCATATTCGAAAAATTTCCAGTGCTGAAAATTCAAAAATTATATTCAAAACAAATACTTACTTTCCTTTACAAGAACTTATCCACATTTAACACTTCACAAAATTCTCGCAATACTAGAACAAGACATGCTCACCAACTACAAATACCAAAAACAAACACATCCTTTGGAAAAAAACACTACAGATACCAGGCTATAAAACTATACAATTCTCTTCCTACACAATATAAAACAACTAATATTATTGAATACAAAAAAAATATAAGAAACTGGCTACAATCTTTTTAACTTTTAATTTATAATTTTTGTCGAATTGAAGTCGATTTTATATTTTGATTTTTATTGTTTCCCTTTTGTATTAGCAATTAACACTCTTTTGTTTTACTATTCACAATTTATAATTCATAATTTACAACTGAAAAATGTCCTTTACAACACAGGTGAACTCCTAGTGTGGAGGACAATATATTATACTTTTGTAATGTAAATGTACTAAGAATAAATAAATAAATAAATAGTTTTAGACTAGAAACCTGACGTTATGCAAATCTTGCAATACTTATTTTTAATACAGTGCTTAACTCTATTGATGGCCCAAACCTCTTGGAATGCTTTGGCACAAGCCTACGTGCCTGAAACCTTCAGTCTTAGTCGTCACTATGCCTTGTTAAAGATGTCACACGGCAGTACAGATGTTATAGTACAGCATAACATGACTAGAGGATTATTGTTACTGATTTTCTTTTAAAGCAGTACATATATTTAATTGCTAGTTAAATAAGTAAAAAACTTTTTCTATACCTATATACCCAAATGTTGAACATTTAAATATGAAATCCTGTAGGTACTATAAATGTACGAGTACATATATCAAATAATCTGTAATATATAAAATAATTTAAATACATTAAAAATAATGTTTTTAAACAAAAAAATGGTGATTTTACAAGAAGTGGTTTTAAAAAGATAACACAAAATAAATGCATGTGCATTTATTAGACTTTAAAGTGTTTTTTTTTTGCTCTTGTCAGTTTCCGAAAGGTATTTTATTTTAACAAATAACATCCCCCCATGGTGGTATGCCACCTCACGGGTTGTTTTGGGGAGGACTTTGCAGATTTCAACCACCAAAGAAAAGATCCAAAAGACATAGATAATAGTGAAAAAAAAACACCCGACAAGCAGAACAAGTTGTAAAGGCGGTAATTTGGCAAGCGTTTGACATATCTCCCAACTAGGATCCATTGCCGAAGGGTTCAGTAACTAGTTCAAAGAAGCACCTTTCATTAAAATACCGGTAGAATAAATAGTTTATTTTTCATTTTTTTGTTAACGCCATGAAGGCTTTTGCGTATATAAATTATTATAGGTAAGTTGTTAGGAGTGTGTATTACATAACATAATTAGGATATCACATAATAATTACAACTAATTAATTATTGCATAACATAGTTAGGAGTGTGTATTATATAACATAATAAACTGAATATGAAAGATATAAAAATGCACAATACATGTAGGTATGTAGTTTCATTACTACGTAAAGTTGTACAAAGGAGTTCAGTAAGTGTAAGTATAATAGAAGTAAAAAAGAAATACTATGGAAGTAGTTACCGAGCAATGTCTAGTAACTTTGTGGATATTAATTTAGACATAAAAATAAATAGTTGGATGTGAAGCAAGTATGTCATTAGCAACATTAAATAAACATTTATTTCGCCCGATTGGATGTTTTGCAAAGTTAAATTAATACAGCGATAAAAGGTATACGAGAAAGAGTAAGAAAGATGCTAAGTAGGTATAATACTAGTATGTAGTATTATCACGGAAAGTTGTACAAAGAATTCGAGAAGTTTATAACATATACATAAGTAGCATTGCGACGTGACGCCTCTGGTTCTAAAGATTGAAATCCGTCGGTTAAGATGGGAAATCATATCTTTCTTCTTTTCTAACTTCGTAATTTACCCGACTGTTTGCTTTCTACCCTTTATTTTAAAATGCCAAGGGTAAATTATCGGGCGGTAAAATTCACACCGTCAAGATCATGCACAACTCTCATCTCCTTTGGAATAGATGCCGTAAATACTCGTAAACAGGTTTCAACACAAGCAGAACTCTCCTAATCCACGGGATTTAAATTCCTCATCCGATGGTGAGATCAAAAGGGCACTACGCAAAGCTTTCTCGAACGGTTTGAGTTCTGGGATATTCGATGTCTAAGGCTTGTCGTTTGTGATCCTCATTGTCAGCCCTTCAAAGGTTCACCCCAGAGGGCGCCCTGGCAGCCTGAATCTCTTAAGGCATGCTTCAGTTAATGAATTCTTATATTTTAAAAATTTACCCTCCGTTGATTTTTGATGTTGATTGAAAGTTTTTATGAAATTAACTTTTTTCATTTGACGTTCATGATGATGCCTCCTTACGTTGAGTCAAAAAACGTAAAAAATATCTTAAAATCGTGATATATTTTTTTGATAAATTTATTCGCTGCAAAAATAATATATTATGTGGATAAATGGTTTTCTGTGATAAGATTACGAAAGCAGCGGTTTTTTTTTGCGAAAATGAAAATCAGCTTCTGAATAAAGGTCATTTGCTGTCAATTTAACCGTAGACATTTTTCTCAAGGACCCAGTTACTTTTGGAACCGGTTCTTTGTGGAATATTTATATAAAATTAAAAATATTAGAAAAATTGTAAAAAAAAACTTTATTTTTATTTTTCACAGAAATTCTCTAGCCACCCTTACAGTTTTTTTTTCTTATGAAGGTCTGGTAGGTAAATGGATAAAGAACCTGATCCGCAACACATTTCAGGTACCAACCATCTCTAGTTTCGGGACTTCAAGCTACGTCACGAGCCAGATGCTGTTTTTTTTCCGAAAAGTGCTTGTATGAGCTAAACTTGTTAAATACATTTTCTACGAACCTTGCCTTCCCACGTTATACAATACGAATTTTTTCACAGAGTGTTCGAATATCCCATAAACCGTTTAGTGTAGGTAAGTACGTAGGTATCTACTTGTTTTTTTTTTAAATATTTATTGACTGTTCAAAGTAAAACGGTGGAATAAAATCATGTTAAAAATAAACGAAAGATGTTGAATGCAGGGGTGTCCGGGTTCATGTTGCATGGTCTGGACGGAATGGTTGAGGGAGTCCCTTTGACTTCTCCAGTCGTACTCCCTCGAACATTGCCTTGCACCGCAGTGGGAGGGATGGATGCATACGTCCGTCAATCCTGAACACACTGACCCTTAGATTCCTACCCACCCCTAATATCATTTACCTTTCCAGAACTTCCTCTCCACATAGCATTCCTAAAAATGATATAGGCCCTGTGTATGTGGAGCTAAGGGGGCATACATGAATTACGTGAGCAGTTTTTCTTCCAATCTAGACCCCCCCCCTTGGTAAGATAAATTTGGGCCACTTCGTATATTATTTTTTTCAAGTAACGTGAGATTTTGCTGGACCCCCCTCTTTTGAGCTCACGTAATTAATGTATGCCCCTATTGTAAAAATAGCGGAAATATGGACCCACCGACAAAATATGGTCGAGGCCTGAGGGGTTAAACTTGTATATTTATGATCATGGTATCGAGATCACGCGTCACTCTATTCAACAACGATCAACCCATGTATTGTATTTGTCCTTTGAATTTAATTAAGTAGCGTCCGACCGAAACAGGAATTTTTACCGAAACCGAATCTTCGGTATCTGTTTCAGTTTCGGCCGAAACCGAAACTTTTTTTAGTAATGTTAAAAATCTATTGTTCTATTCTACTTGGGTTATTTATTACACTTATACAGACAGTTGTTAAATGAAATAAAAAATAACAATAATTGAAGTATATTAAAAAACAAAAATTATGTTACTGCTACAATACAAACAAAAATTATGAAAATTAACAAAACATGTTAAATACTTCTGGAACAAAATATGTCAATAAACAACTCTTACATTGTAATGGAAGGACCTCACTAATTGAGTAATTTAATTTTAATTGCGTTTACAATCACAACATTCTTATTACGCGTGTTAAAGGATATAAAAAACAATTATTGGAGTGTGAAAAATAATTATTTATATTATAAATATCTGTAAAACAAACAAAAATTTACAAATACGTTAAATACTTCTTGAAATGAAAATTTATCAATAATCAACACTTACGAGTACATTACAAAGGAAGGACCTCAATAATTGAGTATTTTAACCGGTTGTTGCGACCTCAGCTGATGATGGCGGGTGACACACGAGCCACGAATTCACCCGAAGTCAGCCGAACGACGCGCGATAATTCACGAATGCAGAGTTTCGGTGCGGCCGAAGGTTTGACAGATTTTCTGCCGAAACCGAAACTTATGCCGAAACTCGATTTTTTTGCCGAAACTTGCCGAAACCGAAACCGAACCGTTCGGTCGGTCACTATAATTAAGTACTTAATGCATTAAAATTTTAACCAACGAGAATGATTATGTATATATGAAATATTATTTAGAACTATCACTTAAAAAAATATAACACATTATCAGTTTGATGCATGTGACATCATAATTAGCGAACATGATTTTGCACCCGGGGTTAATTAAAGTCTTGTCCAGAGTCTACTTGAAATTGCTGTCGTTTCGTCATAGGATAAAATTGCTATTAATTAGTCAGTAAATTTGCATTTTTAACTTCGTAGATGCATATTGAGTGTATGGTGGATGCATTGTAACTTGAGATAAGCAACTTGGGTACTATATTAATAAAAATAAAATATATTTTTAAGCATTTTTTTTAAACAGAGAAGGCCTTGAGGAAAAAAATCCTTAGGGCGCCGTAACCGCGCTCAAAAAGAAGAAGATGGAGAGATATGTAATTACGAATGTTGGAGGAGCACGCTAATATTTAAAGCGATAAAATCGATGCAAAAATTGTGAAAATGTTTATTAAAACACGACTCGTTTAAAATAGAGCAAAATCTCTTGGGGACTGTCTAAAACAGCATTTAAAAGAAACACTGAATTTTTTCATACGTATAACTTGTAAAATAACAGAAACAGACTTGAATATAAAAAATTTCGGAGCATACTTTGCGATTTTTTTCTATCGAGAGAATTTCATATAATTTGCGTTTCGGCGTGGGGAATGTATAGATAATATCATAAAAAATAACATATATTTTTTAAGAGCTTAAAAACTTTAACTGTTTAAGGGAGATATGCAAGAAATCGGTAGAAATTCGGGTAGCGGCGGCTTAAGGGCCCATATCATCTTTGGGGATGCTATGCGGGGGGGGGGGGGGGGGGGAATTTTTAGCGAAAGGGAGGAGAGGAAATTCACCAGAAATTTTATGTTACAACATATATTTGCTAATAATTACACAAAATTAAAAATTATATTAAGTTTTTGCCACTATAAATACGCTACAGTCAGAGAATAACATTTATTTAAAAGTTAATATATAATCAAGAGATTTCACTGCCAAGTCGATTAATAATTTTACGACACGTACCGTGTAAAAAAGACTAATTAAATTATAAAAATATAGTAGATTAGATACTCTTCATTTATGAAGTTGAGTAAATTTTTTAAAGTAAAACCGAGTAAATAAACCAAGGAAACAACAGCAGAAATATCAATATTATGGTAGGTAGACACTTACTTGAGATAGTGAAGTTTCTTTGATGTATAATTCCTTATTTGAAATTTTTTTTAACATAAAATGCATGGTTTAAAATATTGATTATGTAGGTATTTAAGTACTTACATACTTACAAATCTGATGATTTCAGATCAAATTTTGGTTTTGATTTATTAAATATCTACTAACTGAAGTCACCGGCGATGCCCGGGCTTTACACAGAGTTTTCGATATCAAATGTAGACGGTGACCTTCCTTTGCATACAAATCAAATTCACACCTCCCGCTTGCCAGCCCGCTCGTCCGCACAAAACAGACATTCTTCTTTATCTAATATACATCTCAACCAATTTTCACAAAACCTTGACAAATTATATATATATCTCAAATTTCCTCACGAATCATCTATTGGTGAAAACCGCATGAAAATCCCACAGACAGACATGGCGGAGGACTTTAATTTATAATATTATGTATAGAAGAGAAAATTGGAAACTTACTTTTTTGGACGTGAGGTCTACTGTTCATTGAGCTACGAATAAGTTTAAAAAGCCTTTTTTAATTACATTGAAAGGTCACCGAAGTAAACTAAAATAGTCCGTGCGAAAGCTCATACGGACGCCATCGAAGTTCGTACTCTTTCTTCTCTCGCGTCTTGTTTGAAAACGCCGACTCTTGAACGATGATGACACGTACGATCTCTCGCTGGGACTAGATTCACTAGACCGACAATTTCTATTAATCAGTGGCGTGCATTGTTCTTTAACTAAGCCCAAGCATAAAGGTAATGTAATAAATGAAATAGTTAAAAGAATGCAAACTGGCGACCAACTTATGAAAAAAACGGTTTTCAAAAATGTTTTAAAGTCGTTAGATGCGGTACGTTGCCTGCTAAAATACAAATGAATTTTAAATTCCCAGCTGCCTCCAGATCAAAATCTAATAAAACATGATTCCCTCTCCAAAGATTATGGGAATCGACCAGTCGCGTGGCGAAACAGCCGTCACCGTTGCAGCAATGCAAGTAAATTTAAAACAGCCGAATAAAAAGAATTTATTTGAAATTGAATTAATATTGCGAAGCTTTTCCCCTTTTCCATTTGACACGTCAGGTGTGATTAATAATTTTATGAGAAATTTTGAAGCATTGCATGATATAAGATTTATTTGCGTTTCTGGTAGAGGAAATTTAAGAGGACAATATATTTATAAACACAGTTTAGCACGTTTTAGCAAAAGGTAAGCACGAAGAGACACGGCATGTGGTCAGTGTAGTTCACTTTTAAAGCGCATTTTATGTGGATAATTAGTAAAAAAGAATATTGCCACCTGTAGGTAGGTACTCGAAATAAGTGGGTACTGTTTAGCTCTTTTTACTACTAAAAATTGACAAGAACAAATTTGTGGGCTGAATCAAAACAGAATCTTTAATTAAATGAACACAATATTAGCGAAACTTAATCGAAAATCTGGAAAAAATTGGTAGAGTTGCGCCCAGGCAAGGCGAAGGTCCTGGGTTCGAGTCCCATATGTGATCGTATCTTTTATGAATTTTCTTTTTTTCAGATTTTCGATTGAGTTTCGCTAGTATTCATCTTTGTTTAATTAAGTTGAATCATACAAAATCATATGTTTTTGTATTGAAAATTTGATCGCTTAGAAGTATTACAGATACTTCAATTAAATAGTGTAGAACATACCTTGGCCCTTAAAATACCGGTCTATTTTTTTATAAGTCTTTTAATAGAATTAGAAAAAAATAATATCAGGTCTATAAAAAAATCACTTTCAAGTGCAAAATCTCCTACTTATAAACCTCTTTTCGGATATAGTTTTATTGTTTAATGTGGCAAATTCAGTTTCTTTTATAATAATCGCAAAAAAATTATATTTACGCCCGAACTTCACAAAATAAAATATAATATGCATTTTCTCGTTGTTATTTTTGACATCAATCAATACGGCCCGCACTCTACGAATTTGGATTCTTAAAGTGACCCTTATGCCATGGGCACAAGAACCATGCACTTGGCACACCCATTTCGAATCAGTTACGCCCGGCCTGAGTTAATGTTTTTACAGGCCTTTACGAAATCAACCTGTAAAAATAATTCTCAAATACTTTTTCCAACATTTCCAAAAGCTTTGTCTCATCTATTTTTAAACTCCATCCATAAAGGGGCGTGAATTCCGATTTCGATTTTTCCTGGACTATTGGATCGTCTTAAATATTACACGGGCCTTACCATTACCTTAACACGGGCATTAGCCTAGTATGGTAATCAAGTAAAAATCATAAAAGTGTACTTTCAAAAATTGTATGAAATAATAATAAAAAATAAAAATTTGAGGTTGTACTCATTAAGTTAAAAATAAAAATAAAAAATTGAATATTTATGCACTAGCTTTTTATTTTTTTGAAATATACAATTACTTTGGCACAACGATCACAGCAAAAATACAAAAAAACAATGAAAAATTATAAAAGCATTCAGCTTTTCTTCCAAAGCAAAGGTTACCACGATAATTTTATAAAACTGTATAGTTTAAGGTTGAAATATTAATTTTCATAGTATGAACTCTCATTTTATTTCCCAGCAAAGGGAGGTAACGAAAATGTTTTGAAAGATTTCATGTTTTCAGTTTTTAACGTGAGGTTTTTTTGTTTTGTTGTAAAAAGCCCGTGAAGAATAATACTCCTTGTTTCATAATGAAGGGGAAAAGCCAGCGGCCTGCGAGCATTTCTTTTAATTATCGTGTAGTCAAGACTATGGTAAAATGGTTCTATTTGTTAAAACATTTTAGACAAAAATGTGCTCTGAAATACGTTTTAAAAAAGTAAAGCATCATACTTCCCGTTTCGGTAAATTCAAACAATAGTTTGTTCAGGTATCCATTGTATTTATAAAGAACCCCCGAATAAAATCCTTAGTATTTAACCTTTAAGGGCCCGCAACCCGGATTTGTACCGATTTATTACATATTTTCCTTAAACACGGTAAGTTTTAAAGCTCTTAAAAAAATATATGTTATTCTTGAAAATAATATCTAGACTTTGCCCGCGCCGAAACGTCAATTATATAAAATTCCCTCGATAAAAAAAATCGCAAAGTATGCTCCAAAAATTATTATTAACACGTTTGTTTCAGTTATTTTACAAGTTATATGTATGAAAAAATTCACAGTGTTTCTTGAAATGCTGTATAAGATAATGCCCGCGAGATTTTTGCTCTATTTTAAACGAGTCGTGTTTTATTAAACATTTTCGCAATTTTCGCATCAATTTAGTCGCAGTAAATGTTAGCGCTCTCCTCTAACATTCGTTATTTCGTATCTCTCCATCTTCTTCTTTTCGGGCCCGGTTGCAGAGCCTTGAGGAAGCGGACCGTATCGGTAGAGATGGGTAGCGAGAAATGAAAGGCGTCAGTCGGTGTAGTGAGTCAGTCGTTTATTGGGCTACGTAGCGAGGGTCGGTAAAGCGGTAACAAGATGTAATGCAGGGTGCCGTGATGAGATGCTGCAGGCGTACGGATGTGATGGAGATGGTGTGGTGAAGGTCAGCGAGTTGCTCAACACCTTGGCGGTGGAGATGACCTATCTTCCAGGCCGTTGCTCCACGCTTTAAGTCGCGGAGATGAACGGTGTGTGGCTCGGTGAGCTGAGCCACCAGCAGGTAGTCCTGGCGAGGCGGAGCGTGTTTCCATTGCAGCGAAGCACGGTGGGGCTTCGGGGTGCCATGAAACGGTGAGCTGATACCTGGACTGAAGGTGACGCAAGCCTTGTAAGTCGCGGGATGGAGCTGATCTCAGGAGCTGAAGACACGATGGGCCTTGTAGCTGAGACGTGGTGGTGGACCTCGGGAAGCTGCCCTGGATGTGTATAGATGCCATGCAGGAGCACTTGTGCGGAGATCGTTACATGCTGAGATGTTGGCCGACTGTTAGTGTGAGACTGAACTGCAGCGGGCGAGCGATCGGCTGCTTATATAGCCGCGGCGAGTAACTACTCTCGCGGTTGGTAATACATGCCACTTCGGCAGTTGACGAGAATGTTCGGCGCCGTACAGATATTGTACGGTGCTATCTCGAGACCTTTCTAGGCGGTGGCGATATTATCATCGTCGAGCAGGCACGGCAGGCGACAAAGTGCATCGCGGCCGGTATAAGTAGGAAGGTACCTAGGCAAGTAGGTTTGCCGGCGCTGCGCGAATATTAGGAGATGTTTCTCGATCGTTCTTTCTGAAGGCGAAAAGATTATGATGTGTCGCCAAAGCCTTAAGTACCGACGTTTTAGTTACATAAAAACTGCATTTTAAATTTTTTTTATTATTAAATGCAAAGATTTATGCATTTATTAATAATTAAAAGCATTAAAATCACGATCATCGATTTTTTTGGAAAAAATTGGACTTTTATCTAAATCTTAATGTATCTTAATTATTATTCCTTTTTTTAAAAATAAATTAATCTTAAAGATAACTATGTAAACATAGATTATATAATTAGCAGTTTTATGAAAAACCACAACGGGTCAAATTGTAGGAGCTACCAAATATTGCAAACACAGGCTTGAATGCTTTGAAGGCACACATGTGTCGTGCAAGTGTCACATTTGTAAGTAGTTTTGCGTTTTAGTTTTAGGGACAGATATGACATAGTTTTCTAGGTTGTTTACCTTCCATTTCATTTTCGTTACTTAAAGGTTAAAATATTATCCGACACGTTGGCTAAAGAAAGAGGTAGCGCAACACGGCGTTACACCCCAAAAACAAATAATGAAAATGATGAAATACGGTTTTAAATTGTATGGTTTAAAAAAAATCACATAATTTATTAAATATAAAAGTTTTGAATGCAATCATATAAAAGTTTTAAAAATTACCCACCTTACGTTTTTTCTGACTAAAATTAGAAATAATGAAAAAAACACTTTAAAATTTTATTAGACAAACGTATCATTACTTCACTTTGTGTCGCTTAATCTAAAAATAATTAATAAAAATCGGAAACTTTGGTTGAATAGAGGTGTACATTTTAATTTTTCTGTGGTTAACTCTTAATGTGAATGTAAACGTAGTGTTTTCTCTCTCTAAGAGCGTTAATATCATATTATTTCTCACCATGACATTAAGGGAGCCACAACGATTAGGTTAATATTACAAATTTGGTTAACAGTCATGAAATACACTCAGGTACCCGGGTATATAATATATAATTTTCTCGAATCATTCGAATTACTTTACTTATTTTTTGCAGTCTTTGTATCACGAACATGCATAATATAATTTACTAGGGTAGCAGAAACCAGCAGGAGGTGTATTGTAAACTACGGCGAGGGAGTTAGGAGGCAGGAGCGATGGAGCGCAGTGAGATGAGTTTCACTTTGAGTCTTGAGTATGAGAAGGAATGCAAGTATGCCGAGCAGAAGCATTCTGTGTGCTGCGTTGGTAAGAAAGATATTTGATTTTCTCAGTGTAAAGCTTTAGTAGTTTTGTTGTTATATCGTCCAATTTCCGGACCTCTACGATCAAAAACAGTAGTAAACAAGCGGCATAAGTATTTTGTAATTAAAAATGTATCAGCCAAGGCAGTAATTATTATAATAACCATCTTCTAGTTCAGATGGAAAAAAGAATTGTGCTTTATTATTTAATTTCAAAATTTAGAAAGATACAGATGTTCAATATAGGTACTAGTTCCAGGGAGAGATCGCACGTCATCGACGATCATTCTAAAAGCCGTTCATGAAAATCGTCCTTCCCACATGAATGTCGAATGTCATTAATCACATTCCTACAGACATTTCGCAAACGTATGTTTCTTTCGAATTTTACATATCTATAACTATTTTAGTATTGCCAATTATAAAAACAAGCAAATAATTAAATGCTTTATTTCACAAAAAGCATACAATGGTAATCAAAAATGAAAATAATATCATATCATTACAAAGGCATAAAAAATAGGTAAGTTCCTGTCCGGGATCACTTATTTCTCGATTTGTAACATTTCGCCCAGGGATAAGACCACCATTCAGAATTGGAATGTTGCTTGAATTGGCTTTAGCCGTGTTTTGTGACCAGATACGAAGAGCCAGATACCCCTCACATTCCTCCTCCTCATCTCCTTCCCCTCCTCACTACTACCTTCTGCCACAGATAACCTACAAAATACCCCAATTGAGGATGCCGTAGTCTCACTAGCTTCAGATTGGTTGGGACTCTTGTGCGGCAGTTACATTAAAAAAATCGTAATGAAATGATAAGGTGACCAGTGTGACCACCCAATTTTAAATATTGGAAATTTTAGAACACTTGAAAATTGCATATACATTTTAATAAATTCATGTCTTGTTTTCTTTTTATGAAAATGTAATTTCGCAATTTTTTGTTTATTATTTTTATAATGTAACTAATAAAATTTTATTTCGATGCATTTGAGGTTTTTATATTTTCATATCATAATTACTTCTTCAGACATATATTTTCGACTGCACAGGTAAATAGGAATATGAATTTAAATAATTAAAATTATTGTACTAAATCTCGCTTTTATTTTGATTACTCATATTTATTAATGTGTGCATACAAATAAAATATTATTTACCTACCTGAATCATTGATGTAGGTACTTATTAATTGATATAACTATGTAAAAATAATGTAAAAATCCCGTTGATTACAGAAGAATGGTCACTGTCACACAATCTGAGAGAATATTTGTCTGCCTGGGAATATTTTAAGGTCCTGCTAAGCCAAACATAAGGCTTGTCAGCAGGAGCCAACAAAGTATTATTTATGTTTTTATTTAATAAAAAGTGAAAAATTTCAAATAAAAAAATAACGTTACATTTTAAGTGAAAACCAACAGTCTACAAAAAAATGTAATAATAATAAATAATAATAATAGCCTTTATTCGGACAGTAAATTAGGTACATTTAATTATTTGTAATAAACTTTTCACATTTGTAACACTTATTATGCATCGACTCCCTGTCTGTTTGTCACTAGTTGACAAAGGCCTCCTCCAACTGTCGCCATTTCTCTCTATCATTAGGTACTCTTGTCCATGTACCACCTGCTATGGCTTTGGTGTCGTCAACAAAAAAATGTATTGAATATCAAATTGGCTCATCACCCTCAAATGCCGTCCTTAAAGAAAAAGCTGGCAGCTATGCTTCAATGTACTGGTTGGGATACAATGTTGTTGAGATTTTAATTGCTAAATGTTTGTTTTATACAACAAGGCTCCGTAAATTTCAACCTTCAATTGAATTAGGCTGGAACGGTTGCAATTATTTTAAAGGTCAACGAATGGACGTAAGAGGAAGCTAATATAATTTTCGGTTGAGAATTACGGAACCGGTATAATTTCTAACTCCACAGTACATAGGTTGGCATAAAATGTTAAGAGGGCATTACCAGAGAAAACCAGAAAAATCTAACATTCACGTGTTTTAAATTTTGAGAAAAAATATTTATTTTTAGTTTAATAAGGTAATGGTCGTTGGCAGATTTGTTAAATTTTCAAAAAAGATTTTGTATTATACCACACCCAAATCAAATCATATAATCATGCAGTAAAATAAATCAATACATTATTTAAGTATCGTATGTAAAATGATAAATACTTATAATCAAAAATAATCACAAAAAGTAGATTATTTTAATAGTTTTATCATCACGCCTTTCAGCATTTTTGGATGTAAGTACAAATTAAAGCAAATTTGGAATGAAATAAAATCGACAATGAGTTATAATTTTAAAAAGCTGGTACAGAGAATATTAATCTTTCTCATTGTAACCGCCCTGCACGATCGTACGAACAACTTTCGACGAAATGTGGATTTTCGGCCGCTGGCTCCTAGAATTAATTTAAAGTGAAGGTTATTTTGCGTTTTGTATATTTTTGAATAACTCTTACTAGAAATTTTGTGTAGATTCGACCATCCTTTGAAGCTATGAATATTATGATGTAATTAAGTCATAATATAAACTCGTGATTAAAACGACAATTTTACCCTGGTACTGAAAGACCAGGAAGTACGCATATATACCGAGGAATATTTTGGGAAATCTTTTAACGTCAAGTGGCTGAAAGATTGCGTTTCCTCCCTGGGTATATCTACAGGCGGAAGGGGGTATTACGAGAGAATCAGCGAGAGGAAACGGGGTCTGTTGGTTTTCAGGAATAGCTTCTTCTACCTTTCAGGGGTAGTAAAATACGTCGACACTCAAAATCAGGGGGTGGAAAGTAGGATATCCGATGTTTTGTAGTACCTACCAACCGATGTTCGCTCCCTTCAGAGCTGTGCTATTTTGACTTTTATTCGGGCTATTCGCTCTACAATTTCAACTGAAAATTAATTAGTGTTTCTTACCACAATGATTCACATAAAAGGCTTTTCTTAATTTAATAGAAAAAATCTAATCTTTCATCGTTCATCTCCAAATCAAATCAAATCATCCAAATTACATAACAGATACCAAACTATTTATTTTTCAAAATACCCACAATTCTTAGTTTTGATAGCAATTTGTACAAAACGAATTAATTACACACTACCCTAACCTAACATAATAAAATATTTTAAAATGTTATCCTTTTACCATTGCCCATTTTCATAATAGAAATTGGCGTTTTGTATAGGAGGAACATAAAGTCGATTTTTTAAAAATGTTATATATTTATTTAATCAAAGTATGTACCATTGCTATCTATGCACTTTTGCCATCTCATAGGTAGTTCATCGATCCCTTTACTAAAAAAACCATTCGTACGGGAATCAATAAAATCTTTGAAGGCGGTTTGGGCTGCCCCATCGGAGATGAATTTTTTCCCTTGCAAGAAGTTATCCAAATTTCGAAAAAAATGGTAATCTGTTGGGGCAAGGTCCGAAGAGTACGGTGGATGTCCAATTGAAGCTCCTCTAATTTGGTAGCCGTATGTTGTGCAGTGTGTGGTCTAGCGTTGTCATGAAGCAGCAGGTGCCTGCCTAGAGCGATTAACCAGCCTCGGTTGTTTAGCAGCTACCTTTTCCATCATGGTTTGCAGTTGCTGAGATTTAAGAAAGCTGTAGTGAACGACACAAAAAAAAGAAAAAAAAAAATGAAAACACAACTGTGTTTTCTTTTGCGGCACCGTCGCCATATACATCATTAATTCTTCGAGCCGTTTCTGCAGCACTGGTGCCACGGTGGAATTCGTACTCATAAATAACGCGATATTTCAAGTTTTCCATTTTGTAGACTAAGTGACGCAAAGAAAAAAAACAATTAAGGAAAAAGCAAATGAATTATAATTTTCGAAACACAAATACATGAGTAAATAGCTGTATAAATTTGAATTTGGAATTCCTAACCAAAGAGAAGATATTTGAGATCAAAGTTGCCAGTACGGCAAAATGCCAATTTCATATGTAAGGACCTAATATTTGTCTGAAAAAAAATTATAACCCACTGAATGTCCATCTTTAGGTATCCCTTTGTCTATGACGAAATTCGTAATTCAGCGTAAATCTGGAGTAATTCAAAAGGAATATTAAGGAGTTTTCCACCAGGGTGTCTGAAGGCATATATTCACATTTTTCATCGGTAACAGAACAAATGTTTGTGGAAACAACATAATTGTTTACACTTTCCTTTGCAGCGCAAGCAGCACGTATTTGGAACGAGCTTCCCTTTGATTTAATGCCCTTTTAGAAGCATTTTCCATTCCCCTCAAATAAATACTTGGCTTCTATCCCATCTTTATATCTTTTCCTTCCTTTCCACATTCTTTCCCACTTTATTATTATCTTAAAGGTCACAGTGAGCAGAAAAACGATTAAATATTTCTACTGTAAATTAACAATGGTTTTATGCAGCAATAAGCCCCCGATATTTTAAATATATGAAAATCTTTTTGTTTATTGTGTGAAATTTTTAATAAATCACTTTTTACTTCATTCAAATGAAAAATGTATTCCTGTGGAACGATGTAATTCAATGGATACATCTATCTTCTTTTCACCATTAATAAAGGCGTCTGTTCTCGTACTGAAGCTAAAATCTGCTTTAGATGGAAAGAGATCATGATAACGTTTATTTATTTTTGGTATATTTAAAATATATTATATTAATAATTTTATTTTAGTAATTTGTACATTGAAGTTTACAAATTTCTAATTGATTAAAATATTTCATATTCACTATATTTTTTCAAGTTTTATGTAGCTCCTACAATACATCTTGAACTTTCCAATTGGTGTGGACTTTAAAGTTTCTGGTAGTGTGTTATACAACTTCATTCCCTTGTACAGTAGACTGTTCTGCGTATTGGCTTTGTCCTTTTTTTGTAGCCTAATTTCCTTGCACGTCCTTGTGTTATATCTGTGAATGTCTTTATTGTATACAATTTTATTTGAGAAGTATTTTGGTAACGTGTTGTTCAATATTTTGTGGATAAATACCATCGTGTTCAAGGTCAGCATCTGTTTCACGGTCAACCAATTTAGTTCCTTTAACATTTTAATTATTTTTGAAAATCTGTTTCGTCGGAGAATTATTCTCATAGCCCTGTTTTGGAGAATTTGTAAGTTATTTTGTTCTCTTTCGTTACATAGGAAAAGTATACTTGAGCAGTAGTTGAAGTGTGGAGCAATAATTGAATTGTATATGGTGATTGCAGTTTTTCTAGAAATTTTTGGCCGAATTCTTCCAAAAAAAGATATCTTTTTGCCAATTTTCTTTTGGGTGTATTCAGCATGTCTATTGAAGTTTAGTTTGGAATCTAATATAACTCCTAAGTATTTCATTTCAGTAACATTTTCAATAATTTCACCATCAATTTTAATTTTGCTTTCACTGGATGTCTTTTTGTATCCGATCACCATACATTTTGTTTTTTTTGGATTTAATTTAAGCTTATTTATTTTTAGCCATCTTGATACATCATTTAGTTCATTATTTAAAATGTGTATTAGTTCTTCATAGTTATCTCCAATTAAGTATATTAGTGTATCATCGGCAAAAAGTCGTACTTTGCATTTTGAAAATATTTTCACCATGTCATTAATATAGAGTATGAACAATAGAGGTCCAAGGACCGATCCCTGTGGTACTCCTAACTTATTTTCCATTGGTTTTGAAAATTGATTATTTATTTTTGTTACCTGCTTTCTGTCTCTCAAATACTCTTGTATTAATTTAATGGCTACAGATGAGAAACCAATTTCTTTAAGCTTTCTTATTAGTATGTCTCGGTCTATAGTTTCGAATGCCCTTTGAAAATCCAAAAATATTGCTAAGATAAATTTATTATTATTCATTCCTTCCTTCCATTCTTCGACAATTACGTTTAATGCTGTTTCACATGAGTTATCAGATCTGAACCCTGATTGCTCTTGGTATAAAATATCGTGTTTATCTAGATATTGCAAAATTTGTTCTTTTATTATAACTTCAAGAATCTGCTCATATTTTGGTAAGGTGTTGATTGGTCGAAATTCTTCACATTTTCTGGTATTTTTTACCTTTGGAACCGGTATAATGGTAGATATTTTCCATGACTGTGGAAATTTTCCTTCTTCAATCGTCTCATTGATAATATTTAATAGAGTAGATCCAATTACTGGAAAAGCATCTCTTATTTTACTAATAGTTAATCCATCTGAACTATTCTTTGATTTTATTTTGTTTGAAATGTTAAATAAATATTCTGCATTTATTTTTCTGAAGACCAATGATTCTTTGTTTGGGTCGATATTATCATTTGTGGGGTTAACAGCAATGTTGGGTATTAATTTGTTAATTTGAATGATACTTTCAATAAAATATTTATTATAGTTATTAGCCATGTTTTCTTCGTTTATCTCTTTTGGAAAGTTTACAATTTTTATGTCGTCTTTGTTTTCGCCATGTACTAATTCTTTTATGCTTTTCCAAATTTTTTTGGGATCCCCTTCTTCTGAGTTTATTTTATTTTTTATGTACTCATTATGCGTTATTTTTATGTCTTTGGAGTATTTGTTTCTCGCTTTTTTGTAGTTATCCCAATCCGTAATACTATTAGTAAGGCATGCTCTTTTGTAAAATGCATCTCTATCGTGCTGCATCGTACGTAGTTCGCTTGTGTACCATTTATTATTGTTTCTTTTATGTATCTTCTGTTCTGGAACAACTTCATCAATAGATTTTTTTAAGTTTAATATCATCTGGTCAGCTTTTTGGTTATATTCCATTTGATTTATTCCATTCCAATTAATAGTCTCTAAGGATTGAATGAAAATTTCCTTATTGTATTTTTTGTAATTTTTAAATGTTGTTATTTGTGTTTCCTTACTGGAGTTGCATTTTTCTCTGTCATTTATTAGAATTTGAATGATGTTATGGTCGGTAATTTTAGGATTATCTAGTACTTTAATATTTAAATTGAATTTATTTGAGATTACCAGATCAATCGTCGTTTTTGAGATATTTGTAATTCGTGTAAAATCTTTGACTAATTGTTTCATCCCTGTAGCTTGTATAATAGATTTTAGTTTTTTTGTGTATATGTCTGCATTTGCTTTAACATTTATATTAAAATCTCCAGCTATAACGTTTATATTTTCATCTTGTAAATTTTCCATGCACCATCTTTGAAAATATGTTAAAAAGTCGCACTTGCTTGTGTTTGGCGATCTATAAATTACAGTATATACACCTTTCTTGTTTCCTGATTTAATGGTGATGGCTAAGATCCAACAATGTTTTTCAAATTGATTGTTCGATATTACTTCATATAGAATTTTATTGCTTAAGAGAATCATCACTCCTCCTGTATGTCGACTATGTGAGTCGCAACGGATGGTATTATAATGTTCAAATCTAATTTCATTATCTTGAATATCTTCAGTAACATGTGTTTCACTCATCATAAGCATAAAAGGTTTCTTCTCCTCTAAAAGTATTTTTACCTCTTCGTAATGTGCCATGATGCTTTGTATATTCAGGTATATAATTTCATCTT
Source organism: Limnephilus marmoratus (assembly GCA_917880885.1). NCBI lineage: Eukaryota > Metazoa > Arthropoda > Insecta > Trichoptera > Limnephilidae > Limnephilus > Limnephilus marmoratus. Next base: position 29,410,469 of record OU862916.1, read on the forward strand.
TCTCGTAACTTTTTTTTATAAAAAAGAGATTCTGCTCATTTTTGCTTCTAGTTTTCTTTTATAAATTGGGCATTCCTTGCTCATGGCTGAGTGACCACTATTTAGTTTCAGTCCTAATCTATTGCTAGTCATTATACAATTGATGCACTGAATATCCTCCTCGGTGCAATCTTTAACATCATGGTGTTTTGCGCATTTTGGACAAGATTTTAGGTTTCTGCTATGGATAATCCGAATACACAGTGGAGTAAAAGGGGGTTTATTCAGAGAAGTTTCGTTTTTTCGACATTTTTCTTTCATGGATTCCTTATCTTCTTTCAAATATTTGCTACGGTTTTGTGGATGTAAACTGTGTATCAAACAAATATTTTTTTAACATTACCTACATAACGTTTATATGAGTGATATGATAATGATAACGTTAAAGTCAATACTTTCTTGAAATACGAAGACACACATTTCTAATTTGTGTAGGAAAACTTTGGGATATGACTTGCTATAAAATATTAATTTATATTAAACAGTGAATCATTTTCGGAACCATAATTATATATTTATTTATTTGAAGAACATACACAGTCTTAGTAATATAATATACATAAGAGGATGACTTACTGATAGGTATTTAGAAATATAAAACTAACTGACTGTAAACCAATGACGTTACATACTATATTAGACGAGGGGTAGAAATCTCAAAGTGGGAAGACAATGGCAAGACAATTGTACCGGTCTCGATATCTAGTACTTTAGTAATAAACTGCTACGCGTCGAGTAAGGTTGCGTCTTACCAGTACTTACCAGTAAGTAAATTGCATTTTAAAAAGTGTCAAAATGCCCTCCTGTGTGATGAGAAAATGTTTCAATTACACTGCAAATAATAGTAAAGGCGAAGGAATAACACTTCATTTGTAAGTACACGCAAATTACTTAATATTATCGATTATTATAAATATTACAATTAATTTTCATGTTTCCCGCTCGCGGTATTACACGTCATTACGAGACAGAGAACGTTACATCAAAAAGTAGCAAGCATAACAAAGACAACCTGCTAACAGTAGGTCGGTTCACACAGCGTCCCGCACTCGTTTTCTTCTTTTGGGAAAGATGGGGTAAAACGTACAAAGGGTAAATCGTTAATTAACTTAATTATGTTTGAATTGTCATAACGCTCGAACCGAGCTTCCTTGCTGACAATGACAAGACACTATAATTTAATACACGTAAACACGCTAGTTGTAGTTGAGCTCTGTTGATAAATATAATTTTTTGTCATTTCATATGAAAATAATTACCTAATAAAATCCCAAAAATTAAAAAAAAATTCAAATTGCTATTCAAAACTTTACGTTTTACTTTTTTGGTGGTCATTTTTAGATTTGAATATAAAGCGTGGTATTTTGTGTTTCTAACACCGTTTAGAACATATTTCTCACTCCGTTAGTAAGGGAGTTACAGTGATTTATATGAGACCTGTGTGAGCTGGGACAAATATGGTCTCGTGCTATTCAACGGGTTAAGCCTGTACAGATCTTTTTGTAATTTAAAGCAGTCAATAAGGCGTTAATAGGAAGAAATATTTTGATGTCATCAGCGAAGAGTAGAACATTTGCATAATGGAAGCATTTTATAATGTCGTTGATGAAAATTGTAAATAGATTTGTATACTCATTTGAACCTATGACCTGTACTGTATTATAAAATATGTTTTTAACAATACTACTATAATAGTACCAATATTGTATTACTAATGATAACTCATATAATTATAATAAAAAAAATATTTGCCCGTGTGTCTTGTTTTACCCGCCTTTACCCTCCCCTGTGCGTAGTGTAACCGAGTGAGAGTATCTTGTTATCTCAAGACTATGGCGAGTCTATTTATTTTATATAACGTCATTGCTGTAAACTAGATTATTTAAGAAAAAAATAGAACTAAGCGGCAATTTAAAAAAAATAATACTACAAATGTAAATTCAACAAATGATAAATTTATAATTTCACAGAGCCGAACACTCTGACATGAAAATATCTGGAGTCGGTGAATTATTTTCCCATTTGGTCTCTGGTAGGTTGACATGTTGTTCTTGTATTGTTTTGTATTTATAATACTTATATAGTGCAATTGCATAGGGTGGATTGACTAGATGATCATTTAAGGAAGTGTGTGAAAGGGTTTAGTTTTTCCTGTGGGGAAAATTTAACCCGGACATTTAAATCTGGTGCCAACAATAAAATAAATGTGATTATAACTATACTTAAATAGACTGCGAAATAGGCATTTGGGTTGGGACGGGTAAGGGGAGGAGAGGGACAAGGTAAAGTTGCCACGCAACTAATATAAAAATATTAGGTACAATTAATTTAATCGTCAGGAATATGTGTTATTCGCACTTAGAATGTGATACAAAGAAATTCTACGACGATGGTAACTAGCAGTGAATTGTCAGCAGTGAGTTCATATTTGCAAATTTATTGTTTATAGTAGTTACATATCCTTTGCATAAATTAATTTTGATTGGAATTGGTGTTGAATTTCTCTATGTAGTAAAGGGTATTTTGTCTGCTGTATCGAATCGGCGCGTGAAAATTTATTTGGTTTAGCAACTCCGGGTAGTCAAATTTTAAGTTAATAATTTTATACAGGAGCATCTGATCAGCGACAGGCCTCCTGTTCGAAAATGTTTCTCGATTTCGTCGTAAAAGTTGTATACATTGACAGTACGGTAAGACCATAGGCAGAATGTCCATGAGTTGTAACTAAAATATTTAATATGAACTCCTATCGTAGTTTACTAATACGGTTTATCATGACCATTCATCAATATAGTTACCATAAAATATGAGTAAACATGGTGTTTCAAAATTTTTACCATAAAATATTGGTAAATATGCTTTTTTTGAAAGACAAACATTCCAAGTTACTCCTACTACCATCACAGAAAGTGAAAATGTTGCTTTTGTCTGGGTGGAACTCAAACGCGATGCCAACTTAGCCACAGACGGGTCAAGTTTCAATACTGTTACCATAAAATATAGGTAAATATGAAGTATCAATAGTGATAACTGATAACATAAAATATTAGTAAATATGAAGTTTTAATATTGATAACATAAAATATTGGTAAATATGAAGTTTCAATATTGATAACATAAAATATTGGTAAATATGAAGTTTCAATATTGATAACATAAAATATTGGTAAATATGAAGTTTCAATATTGATAACATTAAATATTGGTAAATATGAAGTTTCAATATTGATAACATTAAATATTGGTAAATATGAAGTTTCAATATTGATAACATAAAATATTGGTAAATATGAAGTTTCAATATTGATAACATAAAATATTGGTAAATATGAAGTTTCAATATTGATAACATTAAATATTGGTAAATATGAAGTTTCAATATTGATAACATTAAATATTGGTAAATATGAAGTTTCAATATTGATAACAGAAAATATTGGTAAATATGAAGTTTCAATATTGTTACAAAAAAATATTGCTATATGAAGTTTAATTTTGACACCATAAAATATTGGCTCAATATGATTCAATGCACCTTTAAGATTTTTTAGCAAAAGCTACCATTTGCAATAAAAAGTGTTTATATACAAACCGGTTTTTACATTTCAGTTCGGTTAATTCATTCCCTTTGTTTTTGTTAGAATATGACATCTCATATTTTTAAGAAAAAACACTTTTCACCGTGACCTGAATTTCTTGTGTCACTTATATTATGTGTGTAGATTACAGAATGTTACATATTTTCGGATCATTAGTTTTTGAAAACCCTGCTTTGATAACATCGGCTCGTATATTGTAATTAGAAGTAACGCCTACATACAATTATCGTTTAAATATAAGAGAGTTTAAATCCCAAGTTTGAGACAAAGATTTTGGAGTAATTTAGATGATTTTTTCCACTATTTTCCAATTATTTAAATAAAAGGAAAAAAAAGCAACCGTACATTAAATAAAAGCCGGGATTAACAGTGCTTTAAATAACCCGCGAAGATTGTGGAAGAATTGCCTCCGCAGAAAACAAGAAAAATGTAATAAAAAAATTATTTAAAAGGTTTTACTTACAAATCGTACATACGAGTATGTTTTGCTAAAATAATTATTTTGTTTTTGATGCACTAACCTCGACTCAAAAAAAACGGCATCCTTACAACTGACAAGTTACTTAAAGCAGGTGTTTTTGAGATCATTTAAATTGCTAACATAATTTATGTTTCAAGCCACATGTCACGCTAAAACTGGCCTCGTAAAAAACGCAAACGTTCTGAAAGAAGCTCTCAAGTGATCTATTAGAAAAAATACATTTTTAAAATACGAGCGCCACGCGGAAGGATGATAAACAAATCTTTTTACACGTATTGTGATCTACAATGTATTTACAAAGAGATCACCGTAAAATGTTTCCAAAATTGTATGTTTATAAGTCTTTCAATAGTGGTGTTTATCTCAAGTAGTTCTGGGGACGTAGTGTAATCTATCGCCAGCAGGTGTTTGGCGCCCGGCCAAAAGTCCGCACTTGAAAGCTTTCCACTTATTGAGCTTTCATTGTTTTTTACGGTGATGATTTAAGGCACTTGTCGTTTAGTGCCTAATATTTGTCGAAAGCTAAAGTTAAACGATCGTGTAACAAGTTTCAACCTACACAATTATTGTATTATGGCAGTTTGGAGGTGTTTCTAAATGATCAAATAAAAGCTTTGAAGTGAACAACATCAAAGAAAAGGGCTTAAATTTTTTCTATTATGTTTTTTTTTTAGTTTTCTCACCTTACACTTTTGAGACACTCGCAAGAGCTCCTTTCTGAAGGGTGTAGGGATGTATAATTGGGAAACTATGCTGTTGCAGGATTATAGCTATATGTCAACACAAAAAATGAATGACAGTAATAAATATTAAAACCCTTTGGGTGATTAAATAAAATAAATATGGAATATTTGAAGAGAAAAAGAGATGGAAAAGAGGAATAACTCGTTTGTTAAATAATTTCCCTCGGGGCCTATGTCATCTTTGGGGATGTTGTGTGGAGGGTTTTTTTAAGGAAAGGCAGGAGAGGAGAGTCCTGGGAAGGAAAAGGGTTTAAGGGGTGGGTAGGAATCTGGGGTTCGGTATGTCCTGGTCATCCGCCTCCAAGACCTAGACAAACCTCACCCCATGAACCAGGGCACCCCTGCTAAATAACCAAACATAGCAAACCACTTGGGGTGACCTATGGCAGAGGTGTTGGTTTCCGGGGCGGCGGTACCCATTCCCGCCTCCCAAATTGAAATTGATGATATGATCGAGGCTAAAAAAGGATTCGTTCTCTTGCTGCCAAAACTAATGTTAATAAACGTCACGTTGCCGTCAGAACAATTGTTTCAATTTGTTGTCGCTTTTTAACAATTTTTTTATTTTATTTTTTTTATTTGTGACTATTTAATTACAGGTATGATGAGAATTACAAGTATATGTGTATAAATATTTCATCTGTTCTTAGTCCTCCTCACTAGGTGGTCCTGTGCTGAGGCGGACTGGTAGATTTATTTGATTTTCCGTTATTTAGTTTCTATGATATTTTTAATACATTCTCTAGTATGTCTGCATTAATTTCTTTCACCCATGTTTTGATTTTTTCCTAAAACTTATTTATCTTTTCTATCTTTTTCAAACTTGGAAGAAGGATGTTGTAAAGTTTGGTTGCCAGATATATGTGCTTTCTTTGGCCAAAACTTCTCTTGAATTTTGGAACATCTCGTATATACAATGACCATTGACCAACGATTAAACGTTTACAATTTTGTCAACTGATTTATAATAAAACACTATTCATTTCATTTTATCTCTCTTTATTTGCATTAGTTCCACAGTTAATTCCACGAACTCAGTTATGTAATATAGTATTTATTGTACCATTTTATCTTTTCTCGAAGATAAATATTACGTACAAAGGTAATGAACACTATCTTGCTTATGTCGTGGGATGACCAATATGTAATGTATTGCGCTAAATATTAAATGTCGCGCAATCTGTTTACTTTCAAGAATAATGAATGCGCTAGGTTTGCTCGGAAGCCGGACGTCCACATTGCGGTAACAACATAATGATAACAGATAGTAACACGCGTCCAGGTAAAGAAAATGCGACCAGCCACGGTCTTTACAATATCACGTCGGGCTCACAGAGGTGGATTAAGAATTATTAATTAATCGGGATTGTGAGATTTTGTGAAAAGTGCATTTTAGTATGTGTATATATTTAATTACGCTGATACGCTTACGCTTACGCTGATGATATCGACATAATCACGAAAACTCCAGATGCTTTACGTAACGCCTTTATAAATCTTGAAAGCTCTGACAAAAATATGGGTCTCGTAGTAAACCAGCAAAAGACCAAATACATGGCTGTAGGATGCACCCAACAAATCCCAACTCTCTCATGTGGAAACCAAAATTTCGAAACGGTACCAAGATTCACATACCTAGGCTCCCTGATAACAAACGACAATAATACCACAGAGGAGATCCAGAAGCGCACAGTGAACGCAAATCGCTGTTATTTCCGCCTACAAAACTAATTAAAGTCCAGACTGCTGTCCAGAAACACGAAGATATTAGTGTACAAAACACTTATCAGACCAGTACTTACGCACGCAGCTGAGACTTGGGTACTAACTAAGAGGAATGAGCGAGCACTTGACGTTTTTGAAAGAAAAAATTTGAGGCGCATCTTCGGACCGGTTCTAGAAAATGGATTTTAGCGCAGACGCTATAACAATGAGCTCTATACCTTGTTTAAGGAGCTAAACGTCGCAAAATTTATAAAATTGGGAAGACTTCGGTGGCTGGGTCATGTGGAGAGAATAACCGAGCATCAAGCACCAAAGTCCCTGCTGAACTCAAGACCAATAGGGCGAAGGAGCCTAGGAAGGCCAAGACTAAGATGGAGCGACAAAGTCCTCAAAGACATATCTATCTTGGAGCTTCCAAACTGGAGAGAGCTGGCACAAAACCGAGATGAGTGGAGGAAGACTCCTGAGTAGGCCAAGACTCACCAGGGGTTGTAGAGCCAATAGTGATGATGATATATTTAATTGATTGTGATCATAAATGTAAGTAAAAACGTCCTTTACCTTATAATTAATTTACATTTTGTTATTAGTGGGAATTTAAATATTTAGTAAATGGATCATAAGGCTGTAAAATATTTAATTTTATTGATTTATTTGAACGTAATCTGCTATAATTAAAATTAAATATCTCGAGTGAAGATGATTTTCATGGAATAATGCTCGCAATTTTTTTTTTAATTTTATTTTGTGTGGGTAGATACTTACGTACTAAGAGACCCATAATTTATTCACTTGACGTGCCTATTTAAAGTCACTCAATAAGCAACATTATATTTTACAAAATACATATCTCCGTGGCTCATCCAAACTTTCTCACATTCACGTTAATTTATAAAAAAACATGAGACCAATCGAATAAAATTATTTTTTATTAATATAAGCGTTTATGCAAAAACCTAAGGGGCATACATTAATTACGTGAGCTCAAAAGGGGGGGTCCTGTAAAATCTCACGTTACTTGAAAAGAATATACGAAGTGGTTCAAATTTATCTCACCAAGGGAGGGGGGGCGGGTTTGCATTGGAAAAAAATGCTCACGTAATTAATGTATGCCCCCTAAACAAATAAAACAAAGAAAGACAAAAGCAAGGAATCGGTGAACTATAAGAATTATGCTTAACAGCCAGATTAGTTTTTTACGCTATGTATCATTATATAAGGTCCTTACATATGAAATTGGCGTTTTGTATGGGAGGAACATAAAGTCGTTTTTTTTTTAAATATAAAGTATTTATTTAATCAAAGTATGTACCATTGCTATCTATGCACTTTTGCCATCTCATAGGTAGTCCATCGATCGCTTTACTAAAAAAACCATTCGGACGAGAATCAATAAAATCTTTGAAGGCGGTTTGGACTGCCCCATAGGAGTTGAATTTTTTCCCTTGCAAGAAGTTATCCGAATTTCGAAAAAAATGGTAATCTGTTGGGGCAAGGTCCGGAGAGTACGGTGGATGTCTTAGACATTCCAATTGAAGCTCCTCTAATATGGTAACCGTCTGTTGTGCAGTGTGTGGTCTATCGTTCTAACGCGCGTTTTTTGATTTGCTTCACTCAATTCGTGAGGTACCCACCCTTCAAGCTTTTTCACCTTCCCAATTTGCTTCAAGTGGATTAAAACATTTTTATTACTAACACCGCAGCCTGCAGCTAACTCGGACGTGGTTTGCGATGAATCCGCTTCCACAATAGCCTTCAATTCTTCATTATCAACTTTGGTCTCCGGCCGTCCACGGGGCTTGTTCTGCAGGTCGAAATTTCCAGAACGAAAACGTTGGAACCAAAAACGCACTGGGTTTTCTTTTGCGGCACCGTCGCCATACACATCATTAATCCTTTGAGCCGTTTCTGCGCACTGGTGCCACGGTGGAACTCGTACTCGTAAAAAACGCGATATTTCAAGTTTTACATTTTGTAAACTAAGTGACGCAAAGAAAAAAAAACAATTACAGAAAAAAACAAATGAATTATCATTTTCGAAACACAAATACATGAGTAAATAGCTGTAAAAATTTGAATTTGGAATTCCTAAACAATGAGAAGATATTTGAGATCAAAGTTGCCAGTACGGCAAAACGCCAATTTCATATGTAAGGATCTAATATAATATATTAAGAGGTGTTTTTGTTCATTGATCACACAATATATTGATCACATTGATCACATAATATAGAGAGCACAACATAATATCTATCGCCAGTCCAACTCCAAAGTCGCGAATCCGCATTTTTGCCAGTTTTGAGTATGTTCCGTTTAAATATTTTAATTTTAAACTATTTTTTTAATATTATATATAAACTAGAGATTTATTTGCTAGTTTAATAATAATTTAAATCGATTTATTATATCAGTTCTAAACTTCAAAGCTCAATACCTCCGTTTGATGTTTTTGCGGATTTGCGAATTTGGCGTTGGACCGACCATATAACGTACTAATTTAGACAACAAAATAAGACACAATTGTAAAACAAGATAATGATAACCTTTGCTAAATGTCAGGCTTTAGGAAAATTCGCAGTAACCGCTGAAACAGTGCGGTCCTGTGGTTTATTCCCATGTTCTCGTAGATAGAATAATATTACATCATATTATTGTACATGTTATTGGAAAGGGTGACGGGGTGAACCGGATGTTTGCAAAAGATAAATAATGAAAAACAAAGGTAAACCAAGTGACGTTCGACAGAATACACATAAACGATTTACCGTTATTTAAATACAAAAAGATTTCTTTTTATCGTTTTACCGAAGGGCTCGTACAGTGAACGTAACATAAATTAAATATTGCAGAAGGTCAAAAAATGTATTATGAGATAAAATCAACGAAATAATTTATAGAAATTGAAAATGAGCAAAAGCAATTGTGGTTTAATAAGAAGGCTAGTGTGAATAATTTTAATAACACCATAATATTAATAATTTTAATACACTAGATCTCGTGGTCAAAAACTTATCCAACAAGTAACTACTAACACAACATTTGGGCAAAAAAGCTTCTTATATTATGTCATTAAACTTTACAATAAAATACCACTCTCACTCAAAAACCTCAACATTATAACATTTAAATTTCAAATAAAAAGCTGGATACTAAATATAGGGAGATAAGAAATAGAAAATATACTGATATCAAATACATACTAAAACCAAATCTAGTAAACTGAATTATAAAAAAAAACACTATCTTATTTAATTTATAATTATTAAAAAAAAATACTACATGATATAGGTTATGTCTAATTCATGTTAATTTCTTATAATTAAGTTATAATATGTAAATGAAATCCTCAGCACGGGAGATCCCAGTGAGGATATCATTATCTCTACTGATACTAAGAAATGAAGACAATAAATCATCATTATTATTATTATTATCAAAATATATTGGAAATATACGATGACGTAATAAAGAAGTGATTAGAATGATCCATGTGGAAAAAAGTTATTAACCTTTACGTACCTTAATGTAAAAATTTCCTACGATCCGAATGGGGTCACTAGGATCCCACATAAAATCGCGAAGACGACCATGTCCCAATATGGCCTTTCCAGTAGAGGCGGTCCATGACTTCAATGAGCCAGAGTGGTAAGCTTGAAAAATACTACTGATGTTGTTGTAGCTGAAAAAAATATACGCATATGTATATATATTTTTTTCTTTTTCAATATATATATATATATATTTTAATAAAGAACATAAAAATCTTCATTTTAAAGTCATGGACCACCACTGATTTCCAGTATCACTCAGATATTAAAGGTACCTAACGCTTTAACGTAACATCCCCTATCAGTCAATCATGTAATGCAAAACTGTACAAGAGATCTCTGAGTACGAAATAAAGAGTAACTCGAATACGTTTCTATTTGTGTCATGATATTATTGTTGCCCTTTCCTCTAAAAATGCACCTGTTACGACCACACTCGTGGGTTATTTGGGGAGAGGAAGTTTTTTTTAAAGTGGTCGGAATTTGATAAATATAATTTTATATCTTAAAAAAATAGTATCGGGTTAATATTTTTTAATGTAGATCGATAGCCGAATAGTGTTTGCAGTATTAGCGATTAAATTATAGAGTATGTGGTATGAAAAAAAACTTCGACATCACAAAACTTTCGTTTGGGGGTATTAGGTACCCCCCTTAGGAACGGGAATATTAATTCAAATCCTAACCTTTTCAGAATGATATATGAGAACTGCTTCTGTTGCCCTCTTCTACCGAAGGTTGACTGACATCGAGGCAATCTTCTGAACTCCTGAATTCCGGAACAATTCCATGCCATGTATACATATATGAGTTTTGGCATTTCCTCCACTATGTCTCCCATCAATCTACCTCAGGATTAAAAAAATACCATAATTCGGAATCAAATCTGTTACTTGAAAACGCTTTAACCGTATTTGGTGACCAGGTCTAAATAACCAGGTACTTCCCAACCTTCCTCTCCCAATCCCTGTCTCCTCTCCATCACCTTCAGTGTCATAACATACCCTAATTGTGGATGGCGTAGTCCCACACGTAGCAGTTGGGACTCTTGTGCGTTATTCACGTAAGATTTTTTTAAAATATTATAAAAGCTTTTCCCGGAAACACTATTAAAAGCTTTACAAGAGGGATGTGGGTTTTTAATAGAAAATATTTAATTTAATTCAATAAGTTTCAAAAGGTAGGTGTATTTTTTTCATCAGCTCCACACAGGAGGTCCAAAGGAAAAAAAATCCCTCAGGGCCTGTGTCATCTTTGGGGATGTTGTGTGGAATAGAAAGAGAGGAAGTTCTTGGAAGGAAAAAGGTATGAGGGGTGGATAGGAATCCGGAGGTCGGCGTGTCCAGGAGTGACGGACGTATGAATCCACGCCCCCCACTGCGATGCAAGGCGATGTTCCGTGATAGTCCTGCTGGATAGGCCGAAAGGTCTCCCTTTTTTATGTGAATACCGCACAAGAATCTCAACTGCTCCCGTCTGGAGCCAGTGAGACTATGGCATCCCCAATTGGGGTATGTTGTGAGGCTGAAGGTTGCGGGGGGGGGGGGGGAAGGAGGTGGGGAAGAGGAAGGTTGGGAAGTACCTGGCTATTCAGATCTGGTCACTAAACACGGCTAAAGCCATTTTCAAGCAACGTTTCAATTCTGAATGGTGGTCTTACACCAGGGCGATACTGATAGTATCTTCCACTCTGGAACACGCCGCAAATATACTATATATTATTTTAAATGAATTAATTGTGAAATACAGAAATTAATCAAATAAAATTTATTTGCGCATGCCGGGTTCGAACCCGCGACCTTCGGATTAGGAGTCAAGAGCCTTACCCCTAGATTACGGAGGCCGTCTGCGTCCCTCATCCAGTTTCCTCGGTCCGGCCTGCCACGCAACTGCTCCCCTCTGGACCCAGTGAAACTATGGTTGAAGGTAGTGGAAGGAGATGGGGAAGAGGAAGATGGGGAAGTACCTGTCTATTCAGATTTGGTCACCAAACGCGGCTAAAGCCATTTCAAGCAACGTTTCAATTCTGAGTGGTGGTCTTACACTAGGGCGATACTAAGATTCCACTCTGGAACGTGCCGAAAATATGCTATATATTATTTTTAATTAATTAAATGTGAAATAACACAAATTAATCAAATGAAATTTATTCGCATACGCCGAGATTCCATCCCGCGACCTTCGGATTAGGAGTCAAGAGCCTTACCCCTAGATTACGGAGGCCGTCTGCGTCCCTCATCCAGTTTCCTCGGTCCGGCCTGCCACGCAGTTAGTGGGCAGATGCATCTGGACAAACGGATCGGCGGTACCCATACACTCTCCCAAATTGAAATATCATGGAATGAACATGCAAAAAAATCACTTCACCCAATATTCAAAGAGCCGTTGCTGCGTTTCCTCCTTAAATTCACTGTCACCGGATGTTTTCAATATATCGTCAAGTCGGTAGGTGTAGGTTTATTTGATTGGTCAACAGGTTTAAATGGGACCGTAAGTGAGGACAATAATTCTTTCGATTCTTGAAAGAGTCTCTCCACATTGACGAAATCTTCACCACTGCTTGAGATTTTTTTGAAATTGCTATATTTCTTGAAATTTGTTTTTTGTGCAAATATTTGTAAACAAGTTTTTAGTAAAATATTTATATGGCGTTATTTCTTATCTCTACATCTCTACATATTATAAAGTAAAGACCCCCGCGCCGTCTGTCTGTCTGTCTGTTCGCGATAAACTCGAAAACTACTAAACGGATTTTCATGCGGTTTTCACCAATAGATAGAGTGTTTCGTGAGGAAGGTTTAGGTATGTAATTTGTCAAGGATTTGTGTAAATTGGTTGAAACATAACGATAATTGTTAGAAGTGTCGGAAAAAAGACCAGCCGCCTGGTAGCTTTCATCGAAAACGCTGCCTAATCCTTTTGGGATATAACAAAACAATTAATGGTGGGATATTCCTATTTTATAGATCTACAAAAGAGTCCGCGAAGGCATATATCTATCTTTTACGTATAGCTTACTATACACATTATAATCTTCTTATGTTATTATTCTCATCAATTGCTGTTCGTTTGCGAGTTCCGCCCAGCCGCTCTCGAGAACTCGAGAGCGGCTGGGCCGATTTAGGTGATTTTGGTTTTGAAATGTTTGTCGTAGTCCAGGGAAGGTTTAACAGTGAGATAATATGAAAACATTGTGAGGAAGATAGTAAAAACAAAAATTTCATTTTCTCATATAAACAGTTCTACTGTTCTACCTACTTTCAGAAGCACAACATAATCTAGAATTGGAATGCAAAAAAAAAGAATTCTGATTGTCATATTTCAGTCGCTGTCAAACGTTGCCTGTCATTCTGTTACCATTTAAAATCTTCTATCAGTTTGTCAGTGCGTGAGAACTTTATTTACTGTTTTAATATGTCAAGGAAAAGACGAGCTGACATAGATCGTCGAAGTAAATCAAATGGGTGACGAGCTACCTCACGTGCAAACCGCACTGATGATCTCTTCGCGATGAACTCAAAGACGGCGGTGGTTACAAAGGTTGGATTTTACAAAGTGTTTTATTAGCCACAGCAACGCGTGGCCGGGTCAGCTAGTCTTATAAATAAAAATTAATCGCTGAATGTGTTGCTAAGCGCATAACTTTCGAACTACTGCACCAAATTGAATAATTTTTTTTGTGTGTTCTTTATTATCAGGACAAGGTTTTTATAAAACTTCCGGTGAGCTCTGGCATTATGAAATTTGTATAAAAAAATTGCTATTGGTGGCACGCGAGGTTTGAAAACTGAATGTATGGAAAGCGGGAGGAAGGGAGAGATGGGGAGGGGGGAGGGGGATGGAGGGAGGGGGGAGGGGAGAGGGAGGGCGGTGATAGGGGGGGAGGGGGGAGGTGGTGGAGGACGCAGGAGAAGAAGGGGAGGCAGAAGGGGAACCGGACGAATGGGAAAGGACACTCAGGGAGAAACAATTTCTTTATTAAATGGCCTAGCAACGCATGCCGGGACCAGCTAGTACGTAATAAATTCAAATTTGTAATGGCGCAAGAAATTAATAAAAAAGTATTATAATCATCGATCCCATGAATTTTGAAAAAAATGAGCGATTATTCAGGACAAAATAAATAAAAATATCTCATCTCCTGTTGATATTTATCAGTATTTATGCTAAGAAAACATTTGGGTGATCTGCACCGTGAGATATCGATGTTTGCAGAAAAGATTACTTTCTTCGCATCATATTACTTAGCAAGGGCGGCTGGTAGCACAGTGCGTTCGTGTGCAGCACTGGTAAATAATATCGTCTAAAATTACTTTATAATATCTTACCGAAAAATATGAAATCTATGAATCTCATTAAAAATATCACCTACCAATATAATGCCTAATATAAGATGAATCAGGGAGAGCAAACTTTCAAAGTTCCGCGCGAAGTTACCCTGTCCCCCGGTGTGCAGGCCGATTGCAAGCGGAACGAATTATGTTTTTGTATCGAATATCCCAAACATCACCAGCGCGCAACGACGGCCACATGTATGAAAAATTAAGATATATTGGTGTGCCACCCGGCGGCCTTTATCATACAAACTTAAATTTGGATTTAAGGCAAAAATACTTAACCAAACTGAATAATTCTTTTTTTAATCAAAAGGTACAGCAAATACCTAAATTTTCTTTTTAATTGATTGTTGTTTTAAATTATAAAATGCAGATCATTAAGGAATTCATTTTTTTTTGGGTAACTTTGACAATTTTGCCCTCGTGCTGTTTATACATTGTTTATAAATACTGTTTATATCCTGTTTATAATGAAATATAAAACTAACTAACCAACCATCACGTCGTTTCACCGCCAAATAACTCGGTCTTGGCACACACTCTTTGCCTCAATCGCATTCATACATCGTCTCATACATTCTCTTCTATTATTCCGACTTTCGACATGGCCCGACTCAAGTATCTGATTCACTTGCTCGTGCGATGTCTTCCTCGGGCATCCCCGACTTCTTCTACCATTCACATTTGCGTCGCATATTCTTCTTACAGAGCTTTCAATTTTATTTTTTATTTTATGAAATATAAGATAAAATAAATTAAACATTGTAAAAAAAGAGTTTTTCGGGTTGAAATTTAAGATTTATTTACGAAAAAATTGTATTGTGTTTTTATTTTCTTAGTACAGATAAAAGATCTGTTCAAAAAAATTAAAATTTTAAATAAAAAGCGATATGTAGAAGTTTTCGCCCTTCGAAAACAGCTTAAAATAGACCTTCTCTCCAAATAAGATTAGTGGAATCATTTTTACCTAATGTTGCTTAGTAATCGTTATCTCATAGTTACGGATTATCAGTGAACCACCACGTTTTCAGCTAGCTGCTGTTACTTAGATGTGTATAGTGGGCGTGTCTGTGTGCTCGAAGTAAGCTAAATTATTTTTCTTACTTCTGCTGACATTCATCAAACTTTTTCAGATATTAAAATTCTTTTAGGAGTGGGTAAATGTTTACATTGGCCTGTCTGGGACCGATAAATCGGTATAGATTACACATCTGAGGATTAGCTGAAATGTATACAGGACCCATTATACCTATATTATCTTATTTCATTATGTAGGCGTATTGATAACATAACTAGTAGTTCTGTAAACAGTTTAGTGGACCTCGCGTCCACTAAACTGTTTGAAGTCATAATCATAAAAATAAATCTTTTAAAATCACAAGATTTGTAAGTAGGTTCTTAAAAACTCACCTTCTTAATTATAAACCACTTTACGTAGGCTTAAAAAAACAAATAAGGAATTACATATACACTAGCTGACCCGACAAACGTTGTTTTTCCATATAAATTATTTCTAGTGAATATTTTGGTTGTTAAATAAAAAAATTACGAATGTATTGTAAGCGTGTGGGGAAGGGATCTATGACAGAAAGAGGAATGGAGCGCTGTAGACGATGGCCGCCGATTAAAACAAATAAAAACTAAAATAGGAAAATGAAATAAAGAAAATCAATATGAATTTCGAAGAGCAATTGAATGTGCGATATTTTTTGTCAGTCCGTCTTTAGCCAACACAAATAAGCTCGATGGTTTGCCCACGCGAGAACATGGTGCCGAACGAAATATAAAAATGACGCGACGCTTCTCGCAAATGGCTTGCGCATGTGTGGTTGAAAGTTCGATGAAGCGGACGTAGCGCCATCTGTCATTCAACAACATAAATAATGTCGTTCTGTTTGATATACGAAAGACGGTTAAATTTGTTCATACAAAAAACAAAAATCGTGATTAAAAATGGTAGGGTGGAGGCGGGAGAGTTAAAATTTGGGGTTATAAGTATTTTTTGATACCAAATAAAAAAAAATTGTCAAAAAAATAGATTTTTTTTCTGGATAGGGACACCCTAATCACGTAGCGGTGTAAAATGTAATTTAAAACCTATTCTCACACTTACCAAATATACATAAAAACTTTCATCAAAATCGGTCAAGCCGTTTCGGAGGAGTGCGACCACAAACACCGTGACACGAGATTTTTAATATTTAAGATTTTACAATTTGTCCAACGAAATGTGATTATCTCAATGATAATTTGACCATCTCAACGATATTTCTTTTTTAAAATTTTCTTCAAGCCTGTAGGTAAGTACCATAATATTGAATTAATTAAATGAAGACTTGAACCCAGGAATCATAATATTGATTTATCTCATTTGATAGCTCATAGAAAGAACCACGATCATGCGAAATCTGGTGGGATAAAAATATAGTATCCAACACGGCCACCATCTTGAACTGGAACCGGAACGTAACAAACTAATTTACACACAAAAAGATTGTGTTAAATAAGACTTCTCAACACCAAGTCAATAAAAGACCTACTTAACTAATATGGTACTATCTATTCCTTCGATTAACCTTTCTTAAATGTGAATTCTTTGTGGAACTTTTTGATTGGCAGACGATGCCCGCAGCAGGGTAAAACCGGTCCTGTCATCAAGGCGCCGCAACCGGGCTCAAAAAGAAGAAGATGGAGAGATATGAAATTACGAATGTTAGAGGAGCGCGTTAGTATTTAAAGCGACAAAATCGATGCGAAAATTGTGAAAATGTTTAATAAAACACGACTCGTTTAAAATAGAACAAAAATCTCACGGGGTTGTCTTAAACAGCATTTAAAGAAACAATGTGAATTTTTTTCATACATATAACTAGTAAAATAACTGAAACAAACGTGTTTATAATAATTTTTGGAGCATACTTTGCGATTTTTTTCTATAGAGGGAATTTCATATAATTTGCGTTTCGGCGAGGGGAATGTCTAGATATTATCTTCAAGAATAACATACCTATATTTTTTAAAGAGCTTTAAAACTTAACGTGTTTAAGGGAGATAATATGTAAGATAAGCTTGTTGAAAAAGTATCGATATATCGATATTTTTAATTAAAAATTGAATTCAATATATCGATATTTTTAGCCGATATATTTTGATCCGATATATCGATACAAAATATCCAATATCGAAAATTGTAACAAAAACGATATTTTTTTAATTTATGTATTTTAGGTCACTAGAATCCCAAACCGTATAGGAACGAACGGAAAAAATAACTGTATTAGGTCATGACATCTGGCGGTTGAAATTTTAACTATTAATTGCTTACAAATCTATTGTCTTTGCATTAGTATTTGTGATCACCAATACTATCTGATGTGTGTAGGTACATACATAGAAATGTATGCTATTTTTCGCCATTTTTTTCTAAGCCACGTGTTGGTTCCTAATTGTCTATGATTATGGACTATACCTTGTTCCAAACACGAAGTCCCTTTTGACATATTAATACGCCAATAGAATGTTACTAAGTTTACATATAAGTTAGAAGACAGCTTTTTAGTTTTTGATATTTTTGTAATTATTACATTTTTTCCTCGATATGTCGATGTCGATATTGATATTTTAATAAATATCGATAAATCGATTTTTTTTTTCACTTTCGACATCCCTAATGTAAGAAATCGATAGAAATTCGGGTAGCGGCGGCTTAAACAGCAAGTTCAATATATTTTTTTGCAATAATCACCAAAATATTTTAACGTAAATAAAACTTTAAGTTTTAACCACTTTTTATTGATGGAACAACGGAGCAGAAGGGACCATCGGTCCTGAAATACGTTGATTGTGTCAATTTAAATAGGTAGTTAGCAGTGGCGGTCCGTGAGTTTTCAGTGAGCTAGTGCGCTAAGATTTGCAAAATATGACGTTATTGACGTTGTTGTAGCTGAAAATGAATTTTATTTTTATTTAAAACTAGCTGGTCCCGGCATGCGTTGCTATGCCATTTAACAAAGAAATTGTTTCTACCTGAGTGTCCTTTCCCATTCGTCCCGTTCCCCTTCTTCTCCTGCGTCCTCTTCCCCTCTCGCGTTCCCACTCCGTTACCTCCACCTTCCCTCTCCCCACTCCACTCCCCCCCCCCTTCCCCCGTCCCGCGAACCCCCCTCCCGAGTTCCCATCCCCCCTCCCAGGTCCCCTTCCCCCTTCCCAGGTTCCCCTCCCCCTTCCTGGTTCCCCTCCCCCTCCCTGGTTCCCCTCCCCCATCTCTCCCTCCCTCCCGCTTTCCATAGCAATAGCCGCTTCCTCGCGTGCCACCAACAGCAATTTTTTTTATAAAAATTTCATAATGCCAGAGCTCACCGGAAGTTTTATAAAAACCTTGTCCTGACAATAACGAATACACAAAAAAAAGAATTATCCAATTTGGTGCAGTCGTTCGAAAGTTATGCGCTTAGCAAAACATTCAGCGATTCATTTTTATATATAAGAAGATTTCATTTTTTGTATGAAGATCTTTAGGATTCTTTCAGTCAAGGGATGCCCCGAATCCACATACTGAAAGATCTTCATACAAAAAGTAGAAATTTAGAATTTTTTTTTCTCAGCTTCAACAAAATCAATAATATCGTATTTTTCAACCTTAGCACTCTAGCTCACTGAAATCTCACGAACCGTCTCTGGTAGACGTTTATAATGCAAAGGGTTTTTTTTTTTATTTATTAACGTATTGTTAGCGGACCTACATGGGGGTCCCTACATTCTGCCGACAGACTAGCTCAGGTTTTAGTCAGCAAAGCGGGAGAGGCCCTCACCACCAGGGTGGTAGGATCTGTGAGGCGTGTGTGTGGCTTCCCTGAAATAAAGCTCAAATTTCTACGGGCTGGGGGAAGGCAGTGAAACCAGTAATCAGGGTAAACAACAGTTATATTGGGTAAAACACCTGCGTAAACACAATATCACAACAATGCATACAGAGTAATTCAGGGTAGCAACAACAGTTATATCTAAAAAGGAGGAATCTGTCCCTATAATCTCTCTGGAAGGGCTATTTATCTCCGCGGTGAATTTACTGTGAACACACGCAAATATGGGGGAATATAACAGCTTGGGTACTCACAGTGAGCGTTTGGACTCTTGTATCTTCCGTATCGGGAAAGAATTCGGCCATTCTTGGTGTCCTAGTGTATCACTTAGCAAAAACACGTTCCATGCTTCCGCGTGGAACTTTCTGGAATGAGCGCGGAACGGTCCACACATTAGGCGTGCGCACTAGACCGGGGGCTGCAGGGAAGTGGCGGTTGGTGGCTCGCTACCGACGGTCTTGGGTTCCGCCACCGGTAGCGCGCCGGCAAGCTAGCGGAGGGGGAGCGAAACTGTAGTTTGCGCAGTGGCGTGCGCTACAACTTGGGAGGAGGGGCCGAGTAATTTGCAGGGGCGTATTTGTGTATCGTAACAGTATATAGCAGTAAGGTGGCTGAGCTGACAAAGGCAATAAATGTTTCGCAGACAGTCGTTAATAATTAATGAAAACTAAGCGCTTATCGTGCTTTACGCGCATAAAAAGCCTTTGAAAATATGTTTCATTAAATTTAATATGACTATAAATTAGACGATTATAATATAGACGAGTGTCTGTACAATATATGTACAAGAAAAATGTTAAAATATGTCTAATATATTTTTTTTGCTGTCGAAGTACGTAAAATAAGTACCTACCTGTATAGTTTGCCCTGTATTATAATTAATGTCACCTTTTGTAGTACATACCTACCCGTATAGTTTGGCCAGTATTATCATTAATGTTACCAGTTGTGGTATCTACCTGTATAGTTTGCCCTGTATTATCATTAACATTGTCTGTTGTAGTACCCACCTGTATAGTTTGCCCTGATTTATCATTTACGTTACATGTTGTAGTACCTACCTGTTATAGTACCTGTCTGTATAGTTTGGCCTGTATTATAATTAATGGTACCTGTTGTAGTACCTACCTGTAAAGTTTTCCATGTATAATCATTAAAGTTACCTGTTGTAACGCCAACCTATTGTAGTACCTATATTTACCTATAGTTCGCCCTTTATTATCATTTGTGTTACATGTCGTAGTATCTACCTGTTATAGTACCTATCTGTACAGTTTGTAGTAGTACAGTACCTGTATTATCATTAATGTTATCTGCTGTAGTACCTATATGTTGTAGTACCTACCTGTTGTAGTACCTATTTGTTCTAGTACCTGCCTGTTGTAGTACCTACCTGTTGTAGTACCTAACTGCTGTAGTTCCTACCTGTATTGTCTATTATATGTATGTCTGTATGCCTAACTGTGTAGTTTGCCCTTTATTGTCATTAATAGATAAGTATTTACATCATACTTAAAATTTCTTAAATATACACGAAAAATAAAACTGAAATATTTTAAACCTTTTCTCTGCAATAATTATAAATCCGCGACGCATCGCGCGTCAAACCGTTTTATTGATGAGCGGATTTCAATGCGACTAACGCCATTAATCTATTCAATGCCCCCTTTCAAACGTATCAAATTGAATGCATTTCAGCGATACAATGGCGATATGACTGACGCAGTTATCGCCGCTTAATCAAATTGTTCACGAAATGCAAATTTACTGACTGGAAATACGAACGAACGCAGTTTTATTAATACTCAATAAAACATTGTGTAAGGTCTATTGTACAGTGCATGGGTGCTTGATTTGATATTGTATTTCTGTGTAATGCGTAAATTTTTTCAATTTTAATGAACCTGTAATTTATAAAATTAGAACTGATAAATATATTAACCTATTTTTTGTTAATGAATAATTTATTCAATTAAAATGAAGACATTATTAGCGAAACTCAATCGAAAATCTAAAAACAGAAAAATCTGAAAAAGATACGGCCACATCTAGGACTCGAACCCAGGAACTTCGCCTTGCCGGAGCGCAGCTCTACCAACTGAGGTAATGTGTCCCTATCCGATTCGGTCATATTTAACTGTATCATACTTCGAGTAAGAATTACCAAAATTAACTTAATTTTCTTAACGCATATTTTTATGTATGATGGCAAGACTCAAACCTGAATTAAATGCTATCTAAATAGTGTCTTCGATAAATTTCATCCGTTTTTATTTTTAATATGCGACGTCTATTGACTTTTCTGCAAGTCGGGTTTGAATCTTGCAATCAACCAATCGTAACACACTCTTACATTGACACTTATCGACAAATATCGACAGTATATCAATATGTCAATGTGGTTTATTATTAACTATCTGGTTCCCGGCATGCGTTGCTATGCCATTTAATAAAGAAATTGTTTCTCCCTGCGTGTCCTTTCCCATTCGTCCCGTTCTCCTTTCCCACACTGCCTTACCTCAACCCACTCCTCTCGCCCGCTCCCCCCGTCCCGCGAACCCTCCCCCGAGTTCCCATCTCCCGCATTCCATTCATTCAGTCCCATTGTATTTAGTTTTCAAACAGCCTGCGTGCCACCTGTTGCATTTTTTTAATACAAATTTCATAATGCCAGAGCTCACCGGTAGTTTTATAATACAAACCTTGTCCTGACCATAACGAACCCAACAAAAAAAAATCCAATTTGGTGCTATCGTTAGAAAGTTATGCGCGTACATACATTGCGGCGATTCATTTTTATTTATATAGAAGAAGAAGATAGAAGATAGAAGATAGAAGATAGAAGATAGAAGATAGAAGATAGAAGATAGAAGATAGAAGATAGAAGATAGAAGATAGAAGATAGAAGATAGAAGATAGAAGATAGAAGATAGAAGATAGAAGATAGAAGATAGAAGATAGAAGATAGAAGATAGAAGATAGAAGATAGAAGATAGAAGATAGAAGATAGAAGATAGAAGATAGAAGATAGAAGATAGATAGATAGATAGATTGCCTACCCCACAGGCAGGTAGGTATAGATCGTAGATTCTCAACCTTTTTTTCCCACCGCCCACTTTGAGAATATATTTATTTCTAGCGCCCCCTAACCCGTGAATCCGAAAAAGATACCACGACAGGGTGACAATTGCCACAGCGCAGGGGGCGTAACGGGATACCCCGACGTATCATAATGGGATACCATGATGGGGTTACAATTGACACAACGGAGAGGCGTAATGGGATAAGGAAAATATATTTGTGGATGGATGGTCCCTAATGGGATGGGATGGGGCAAGATTGGATGGGGTGGGATGGGTTTCTCTGGGTCTCCTACCACTCCCTTTTTTTTTTTTTTTTTTTTTTTTTTTTTTTTTTTTTTTTTTATTTATTAAAATCAACAAACAAGTCCTGCTAAGCCAATTGAATTGGCTTGTCAACAGGTGCTTATATTTTAGTTACATATAGATTTTTACATTTAAAATTTACATCTTATATCTACAGATTCAACATTTTTTTTATACATATCAATATCAATATATTTTCTTTTTCCGATAACCAATTCTTCACCATATATTTAACCTTATTCATAGAATTACATTTCTTTATATTGTCAGGTAATAAATTAAATATCTTCGGTATGATGTATTCAAACGTTCTCTGTCCGTACTTATTGTTAAATTACGGAACTATTAACCCGTCGTTGCGCGTGAATCTAGTGCTGTATTTATGTTCTAATTTCTCTTTATGCTGCGGGGTAAATATATGTTGAATTATAATTTTGTGCCATAGTATTGCTTTAACAGGTAAAATTTTGGCACTCTGAAACAGCAACGGTGTATCATGTCTCTGTTTGAAAATATTAGGGACTTAAAATCTGAAATACCCCCCAATTTTATCTTGGTCTTCTACCTCCCCCCTAGAGGTCTGAAACGATCGCCCGTCGCCTCATCGTTGAAAACCTATGATTTAGACGGCGGCGCATTTGAGTATTCCGTCGGTATAATAATAATAATTGCGATTGAGAATGTATTGTAGATGCTACTATTCTCGCCCAGCCAACGTTTTACAGTGATGTATTATGCGCCATGCGATGCATCGCTTCTATTTCAGTAATTGCGGCGATGTACCTACGAATGTGAGGACGGTGTCATTCAGCATTGATTCAATTTCATTCTCAATAGCGAACCAGTTGAGTTTAACTATGTGTTATGAATGTCACTTAGTCAGTTCACTCGCAGATATTCTGGACTTAATGGGAAATTCATAACTCAATTACCTATACATATATCTACGTTTAGAGTTTGAAGATCACGTGGAGATTTTAACAACTATAGAACAGTTTTTCTCACAGAAGTTAAGAGGGCATTACCAGAGAAAACCAGAAATATGTCATTTTCAAATCAGATTTTAGACGTATTGATTCTTTTTCACAAAAAATTATAAATGGATTGCGAAAGATTGTTCTTTTATCTAGCATTCGCATGTAATAAATTTTGAGATTTTTTTAAAATTTTTAGTATAATAAGGTTATTCCATAGGTCGTTGACAGATTTGTTAAATTTTCAAAAAAGATTTTGTATTATACCACACCCATTTCAAATAATATAATCATGCAGTAAAATAAATCAATACATTATCTAGCAAACGCATTTTTTAGAATTTTAATTTTAGTTTCAATAAAATCATTAAAAAATATGTACGTACATGTGTTTCTTGACGAAAATTGGTCCATTTGTGTATTTATTTGCGCACTTACAAACTAATATATTTCAGATTTTTTTAACATTCTTATTAAATTTAGACATTATTGAAAAATGATAAATACTTATAATCAAAAAATAATTACAAAAAGTACATTATTTTAATAGTTTTATCATCACGCCTTTCAGCATTTTTGGATGAAGGTATAAATTAAAGCTAATTTGGATTGAAATAAATGCGATATTGAGTTATAATTTTAAAAAGCTGGTACAGAGAATAATTAATATTTCTCATTGGAACCGCCCTGCACGATCGTAAGAACAACTTTCGACGAAATGTGGATTTTCGTCCGCTGGCTGGTTAAACGCTCTTAAAATATAACATTGTCACAAAATGGCCCTTCAGCGCTATTTTGTTTTCGATAGTTGAAACGTCCCAGTTAAATGCCGATTCTAAGTCCGTTTCGGCTTTTGAACAAATAGTGATCAGCAGAAGTTATTTTAATTTTTTTTAATCGATATTTTTCTTTTCCTTTTTCTTTTACTAACACTCTCTCTTCTCTTTTTTTATGTTTTCTATTTCAGAAGAATTATTTCACGGGCTGCTACTTCTATTTATCTTTTGTATAATGTTAATGTAAGTACTTGCATACTGCTTACTAACCCCGTATGCATGGACATTGGAGGGTCTAGAGTCGTTCAAATAAATGTAGCTTTGTTCAAAAAAAAAGTAGAGTCTTGACGTGTGCGGTGAAAGAGGAAACCATGTATTTCCTTAAAACGCGCGCCGTTGGGAAAGTGGTGGGGTCCCATCCAATGATCAGCAGAAGAGGCCAACTATTACGTTGTTAAGACCCCGCTTTCCGAATTTGTGCCGATTTATAACATAATTCCCAATATTTTAAGGTCATAAAAAATATATATGTTATTTTGAAGATAATATCTGTAGATTTGATGAGCCAAACGGTAATTATAAGAAACTAGCTGGATCCCGGCATGCGTTGCTATGCCATTTAATAAAGAAATTGTTTCTCCCTACGTGTCCTTTCCCATTCGTCCCGTTCCCCTTCCACCTCCCCTTCCACTCCCGCGTCCCCTTCCCCTCGTGTTCCCACTCCGCCTTCTTCACTTTCCCCCTCCCCACTCCACTCCCCCCCGTCCCCCGTCCCGCGAATCCCCCTCCCCCCTCCCGCATTCCATACATTCAGTCACGATACATTCAGTTTTTAAACAGCTTGCGTGCCACCTATTGCAATTTTTTTGTACAAATTTCATAATGCCAGAGCTCACCAGTAGTTTTACACAAACCTTGTCCTGACAATAACAAACACAAAAAAAAGAATTATCCAATTTGGTGGAGTCGTTCGGAAGTTATGCGCGTACATACATTTCTGCGATTCATTTTTATTTATGTAGAAGATAGATAGATAGAATCCTTCGATTTAAAAAAATCGCAAAGCATGCTTCGAAAATTATTAAAAACACATTTGGTTCTGTTATTTCATGTAATAGGAATGAAATAATCCACAATTAAATGCTATTTCAGATATTTGTCGAGAGATTTTTGCTCTATTTTAAAGATGCTTTATTAAATATTTTCACAATTTTCGCTTAATATTAGCGCGCTCCCTCTAACATTCACATTTACATATCTCCCTTTCACACCATCATCTGATTCTTTTTAAACGTTTAGCTTATTACAATTTGGTAGAAAGCTGAAACGCACGTCATAGAATCGGCTTTTCAAATGTGAAACAAACGACATGGCGCTGAATGGCCAATTGATGACTTTGTGACAAGTGAATTTCTGCGAAACAACTGGGCTTAATGTATTCAATTCTTTTGAATCGTGTTATTAATTGTCTTAAAACGGAAAATTCTAATCTAAAAATGAGGGCTATCCGCCTGATCCGTTGTTAACAGTCCGATTGCCGCTCTGACGGTGTTTTTTTTTATTTTTTATTTATTTTTTTATTTGAATACCGCACAAGAGTCCCAACTGCTCCCGTCTGAAGCCAGTGAGACTATGGCAACCCCAATTGGGGTACGTTGTGAGTTGTGAGGCTGAAGACAGTGGGGAAGTAAAGGAGATAGGGAAGAGGAAGGTGGGAAAGTATTTGGCTTTTCAGATCTGGTCACCAAACACGGCTAATGCCATTTCAAGCAATGTTTCAATTCTGAAAGGTGGTCTTACACCAGGGCGATACTGAGAGTATCTTCCACTCTGGAACGTGCCGCAAATATACTTTATATTATTTTAAATGAATAAATTGTGAAATAACGCAAATTAATCAAATAAAATTTATTTGCCACGCCGGGATTCGATCTTGCGACCGTCGGTGTGCGAGTACCGCTGGACTACGCCGGCCCCAAACCAAACCCAAGACCAAAACTCTTCAAAGTTTGACCCAAAATAGGCATATTGAGTCTGTTCTACAGGTATTTCAATAGTGCACGTATGCAAAACTCGACGGATTTGCATTAGAAAAATTACTGAGAAAAGTTATTGACCGGGATTTGAACTAATGGTTTTTTCCAGCAATTGAAGCAATTATTTTGTAATTAAGCTATCGTGGTAACCTCTACACTTCCATAGAAAGAAAAACGGTTTGAAAACTTGTATCGAATGTTGCTCAGATTTAGGCAGTGCATATATTTACTAGAAAAAAGAATATAGCCTGACATACTACATATTACTTGCAGGTCGCCAACGGAGGTTAAGTAATGATTTTTTTAAATATTCTTGAATGTAGCTATAAAATGAAACAATTCAACTTTGTATAAACTACTTATATATTGCGTAAATCCGACCGGTTTCGGAACAAACGTTCCTTCTTCAGGGAAAGCTTATACTAATTTGACAGTTTCGAACATTTTTTTTAAATTCCTCTATTTTGTTTTATCCACAAAATCGAAACCAGCTTCGCCAAAGTTATGTATATTACGCTGAAAGTCTGTTTTTTTAACAGAATCATTCAATGACTTGAAACATATCTAGATTCCAAAGAGAAAATCATTTTTGTTCGTCATCATTAGTATTTAACCTTGTATTTAGAATGAGTATAGGTCGGATTTAAAATAAGCAGCTTAACTTTTGCTTTGTAGTTGAAGTTATGAAGCTTTAGTTAAAAATACTTAATAATATTTGAAAATCGGTATTTTTTGTAGGCATCTATCCCGATTGAAAAGAAAACAATTCCACTACATTACGAAAGGTTTTTGATCTGCGACTCATAATTTAATTAATATTATTTATGCCAGTAAAAGAAATCATATGTCTTAATTATTAAAAATTATTCTCATTTCCAAGTCTCAAGTTTTTACAGGAGATTTCAAGATGATCACGTGTAATTTAAATTCTTGCTCTCAAACTTATATGTTAAATTACTAGCTTATACTTGGAATTAAAATAATTATTTTAAAATCCTTGATATGTGCTTTTTTTTGCGAGACCGTTTGCACGATTTAAAGAGTGCTTTACATGAGACACTTGGAGATGGTATTATTATTAATATATTACAAAGGCTGGCCTATTGGATATGCCGGATTTAATTTTAAAATGAAATAAGAAAATGATTATTTAATTGGGAACCGAAGATCTCCTGGATGACTCAATGCTCCAAAATACTTCAGAGAAACGGCCTGGATGAAGGCGATACTCAGAACAGAAGAAACTACAACCTGAGAACGAGAAGAGCCGACCCCAACAGCCTATCTATGCAATGAGTTGGGACAGCGCAAGGAAGAAGAAGAGTTTTTTTTAATTGGGAATTTTAATTGATTTATGAAATGGACATGATGTGATTAATTGTGAATAATGAACTCTCTGGACCCATCGTCTTGGACCGCGGTAGCAGGGATGGATGCATGCGTCAGTCACTCATGGACACGTAGACCCACAGATTTCTACCCATCCCTCATATTTTTTTTCTTCCCAGAACTTCATTTCCCAAAAAAGGTCCCCCACACAGCATACAGAAATATGACATATCCCCTGAGGGATCTTTTTCCTCAGGGCCTCCTGTTTGGAGCTAATGAAAAAAAAATTATCTGACTTGGAAAAAGTCAAATTTGATCAGAAGGGTTTAGGTACGCCGTACAGCCGCGGCGATCATTATTTTGCGACATCATATTTTTAATGAATCCCAACTCCATCCCATCTCTGTACGAGACCTGTAGGCCTATTCAAAAACTGTACATAATAAGCGCCGGCACACAGAGACGCCCGACTATTGCAATGTATTGATTGAGATCTCTTTTGCTTTGATGGCTATTGAAGTGCCGGGTAGTGCGCAGCAGGGGTACTGTAGCACGCATGTCGCATATAGGCATTGTAAGGAGAGAGTATCTGGAAACCGGGGCGTTTCTGAGGTGGAATTCTCTTGCATCGGAGCATGTAAGGCTGAGGTCTACCGGCGACCACGCCGGGTGTTTATTCTAGAGGTGCTGTGAGTGGCATAGTTTGGTCAGGAGTGCGGCTAGCACTCGAAGCGTGCTGCGCTCTAGATGTCTGTTCTTGAGTTGTTACGTATCCAGGATGACAGCATTCGAGGCTGGCCTGATCGCGCTCCAGACGTCATGTGGGCTTGAGTTGCTGCATATCCGGCACCAGCATCCAAGGCCGGGACGGTCGCTGTAACGCGAGTTTTCGCGAATCTTCAGTCCTTAAAGTGCTTTCAAACACTTTATGTGGAAGTGTTGTGAAATACGTATGTCAAGGTATTGTGAAATTGATATTTCTATGACGCGCCTTTCGGATGCGTAATATTTTATCTTTGACGAAGATATATGTTTTGAAGAGTTCTGCCTAAAGTTTATTACGGTTCCTCGAAGTGTTGAATTGTTGGTCAATTGTTAATCAAGTTTGCGTGGATCGTGTCTATTTCATATAAATCCAACGCGTAACAATCCAAAACGAATAAATGAAAACGCCAACTGTCGTAAGTAAATTTGGTGACATTGTTGTTGTGATATCAAATGCTATGTTCCATCTAGTGATGCATAACACTTTTCGATATAATCTCTAAAGGTAAATTAATATAAGTGTCCAAATAAGTAATAATTTACGGTATGTCACTTTAAAATTATATCCGGCGTACCCAATGGGCCACCCGTTGTACCAATCTTGTCTGGATAGATAAAATAAAACAACTACTTTTGTGAAAGCGGTGAACAAATAAGAGCTGAAACCTGAAAAAATTGCAACTACTACTTACTCTGTCAAAATAGGTTCAACGATTAAAAACCTTTAAAATTTATTTATTTTGATCGGACCAAACACGTATTTTCAGACTTATTCTATTTTATCACCTTCAAATAAAATTGAGGCTAAAGTTCGGTGTTTGGGCGAAATTCCTAAAAAATAAAACTAGTTATTTTTATACTAATTTGGGGTCGGGGAATCCGAATCTGAAAGAATTAGGCGGCGGCAAGCAATATTAACTGAATTACACGACTTTAAAAATTTTTATACACACACACATGAAAATAATCATTTCGGAAGTATTTTGACACACGTAGTACAAAGATCATAGAAAAACAAGAAATGTACCAACACATGTGCCGGCAGTGTTACCAGCTCTCAAAAATATTTATCCCTATATCAATATGAAAAGATTAAGTTCATTAGATGTTTAGTAAACGTAACAACATTGAGATTTTATTGTGATTTATTTTTGGGATTACATGCTGTGTTATGCTACCTCCTTCATTAGCCAAAGTTTTGGACAGCATTGCAGGGTCCATCGAGCAGACGTGTAATCGAGGATTGTGTTGAAGAGTATGTTGCCAGCTCCAATCCTCTTTGAGCTGGCATTACAGTATAATTTTTTTTTTTTTTTACATGAGCTCCACACAGGAGGCCCTGAGGAAAATAATTTCCCTCAGGGCCTATGTCATCTTTTGAGGATGCTGTGTGGATGGTTTTTTTAAGGAAGGAGAGGAGTGTTCTGGGAAGGAAAAGGGTTTAAGGGGTGGGTAGGAATCTGGGGTTCAGTATGTCCTAGTCAAAGTTCAGTATGTCTTTTGGTGTAAAGATTTTAATGCTACATACGCTCTTAGCTCTCTGCTGAAAGGTTTCTTCTTTGTTTCTTGACTAAATATTTGGGATACCATTTAATAAATGGTGTTGGATTATCCAAATAAAACAGCCACCATCTTGATTTCCCCATCGCGTTTTTTTCAGAGTACATACATAAAATACATAATTAAGAGGAAGACACATGTCAGAAATGTGGTGACTGGACATCTCAGAATGAAACCAACTAAGAACCACCTCAGAAAGGTCGTAAAGAGTGATTATAAACCAATGTAAAAATTGGTTATAGGTTACGTTAGGGTAGGGTTATGGGCTTTTAATGACTTTTCAAAGAGTTGTTGAGTTGACTTGATTCTGAGTTGGCATGGAACCAAAAATGTATATGCATATACTTAGCATGCCTTATATAGCCATGATGATACATAAACAATGGACATAAAATCGCGTGGCAAACGGAGTCACGATTTCTAGCGCAAAAGTGGTTTTTATTTATTTTGTTAATAATTTTATCAAAAAAGAAAAAAGTTATTCAATGGAAACGGTCTCAGATCATTTTAGCCATAATATCATATTTTTAAAAAGATGTTTCTTTTATGTGTTCATACATTTCTAATGAAAAAAAACATTTTTTAGCAGTTTACGCTTAGTTTTTTTTATAGATATAGGATTCGGATTCCCCGGCCCATAGTTAGTATAAAAATAACTAGTTTGATTTTCTAGGAATCAAAATGCTTCCAAAATGGCTATTTTCCTGTATGTGTATAAAATTTTTTAAAGTCGTGTAATTCAGTTGATATTGCTTGCCGCCGCCTAATTCTAGATTCCTATTCGGATTCCCCGACCCCAAATTAGTATAAAAATAACTAGTTTTATTTTTTAGGAATTTCGCCCAAACACCGAATTTTTGCCAAAATTGATTACAAAAAGCGGGTGTTATTATTACCTCACACCCAGAACAATAAAACTCTCTTGATATATGGACTACAATGAACAAACGTAGGTACCCCTTAATCGTCTTTTCAGGCGCTCTTTTTAATTGGTTAAAATTGTAGTGAAATGCCTCACTGCCTATCTACACATAGGCTCAGTAATTTAAAGCTAAACATATCATAATTAATTTATTAAAAAGCTTGATTCGTACTGATATTTCCACATTTATTCCTAAGATGCAAAACTTCGAAGTTCATTTATCAGTTCAGCTTGGCATACTATGTCATTAGGCAGTGAAACTACGGGACTACGTGTGTAGACACTAGAAGCGTATTACGCGTTTCATCGTGCACTCTATTTATTTATAAAAGCTCGTAAATTGGAAACGTACCGGTAAGTTTACAATATATCGTATATAATGTTTATTATTGAAAAGCTAACGGCTAAACAAACGGCTCCCCAAGATACTCTTCAATAAAAGAGTTCCCCAGAATTTGGCACGCGGGCCAAGTGTGAGAATAACGCCTTGACAGTGGACCATTCGATAAATAGATAAAGGTCGAATATAATTTCATTGCCGCTTTTGACTAGTTTTGTTGGGTTTATACAACTTTTTAAATTACTGTCTATTAATATGTCATATTCGAATAAACAGCTTTTTCTGCCACGAACAATTTTAATTAACCAACTTTTCATGAATTAATTTGTGTTGTTTCACAATTAATTATTTTTAAATGTTATTAAGGGCCAGGCACTTTCCCATTTATTACCTCTTACCCACCGCCTCCCCCCCCCTCAAACTTCAACCTCGCAACATACCCCATTTGGAGATGGTCTAGTTTCAGACGGTTGGGAGCAGTTGGGACTTTTGTATGGATTTCACAATTAATAAAATCAGTTTGGATGCCTCCTTAAGAACTCGCGACCGGTGAGCTTATCCAATCCAACAACCTCAGCTCGCAAGCTCAATTCCACTGTGAATTATGGATCTATAAAATGTATAGTTTTTTTGTGAAAAAATAATCAATATACAGGGTGTTAAGGGACGTACTTGACTTACTTTAACCAGTGATTCCTGACATTATTTGGAGTAAAAAATGTAAATGAAATTTTGGTCTCCGGTGACTTTTTTGGACGACATTTTTTTTTTCTAAAATTTTTTCGTAGTGGAATGTAGTGGAATATTCGGGAACAGGGAATCGGTAAAATCATTGTGGAACATTCCAGAACACTCGAATATTATGGAATGTTCTGGAACATTGTAGACCATTCGAAGCCCTTTTTGGATAGGTGGGGCTACCCATTGGTAGGAGTATATAAAGCAAGATCCGTCATTGGTTCGACCGTCAGTTCAATCTCATATCAACTCCCCGAGCAAAGCCGGGTGTCCCAGCTAGTAATTAATATGGACGACCTCCGTAGTCCAGTGGCTAAGACTCTTGACTCACATTCCGGAGGTCGCGGGTTCGAACCCGGCATGCGCAAATAAATTTTATTTGATTAATTTGTGTTATTTCACAATTAATTCATTTAAAATAATATATAGTATATTTGCGGCATGTTCCAGAGTGGAAGATACTATTAGTATCGCCCTGGTGTAAGACCACCATTCAGAATTGAAACGTTGCTTGAAAATGGCTTTAGCCGTGTTTAGTGACCAGATCTGAATAGCCAGGTACTTCCCAACCTTCCTCTTCCCCACCTCCTTTCCCTCCCCATTACCTTCAGCCTCACAACATACCCCAATTAGGGATGCCATAGTCTCACTGGCTCCAGACGGGAGCAGTTGAGATTCTTGTGCGGTATACACTGTAAAAAAAAAAAAAAAAAAAAAAAAAATATAATATTTTTTGTGACAAAATAAGACATGATTTCAAATATTCGAAGTATCTGTAATAAACTATGTTTAAAATTTTCAGTTACGCAAAATACCACAACGTTAACAAAATGTGTGGGTACATTAATTATATAGGAAGATATTATATACCTACATATAAAATATTGATATAAATGCTTGTTTTTTGCTCAGAAGATTGCTGGTTCGATTACCGCTGCAAAAAAAATATCCGATTGGTAGATACACTTTGCACTGCCCTAGCGGAAGACCACAATTCAGAATCGAATCATTGATTTCCAACCTTCTTCTCACATATCTCATTCACTTCTCCACAGCCTCGCAAAATATCACAATCAGCGATTCTATGATCTTACGGACCCCGGGATGCTTGTGGGGATGTTCACATAAAAAAATTCACATATTTTTATATCCACATGTTGTTTTCGGGTAGAATATAGAAAATACACATTTTAGGCACTGTCAGATAGTATGCTCGTTAAGATTGATGGGCGTTAATTATAAAGTGTTTAATTCACTCTACAGCTGTTAGAGACATTGACAAATCTATGAGAACAGATTCATAATCCGCATAGAAATAGCTTTATTACTGGAACGAAGTACCTAGCATGAATGCAAGCGTAATCAAGTCAGTTATCAATTTGAAGTAAGCGGCAGCACGTGGTTAATACAAATTGCAAGGAAAGTCAAAGTACGATAGAAGTACAAAGGATAAGATAATGATGATTGTCGCTTCAAATGATACAGCCTGCGTGCAATTACCCCACAAAGCCATCAGCCATCAGTTTGTCAGTCAAATTACTACATTACGATAATCAACAATTGTATTCGTTTGAGCAATCATTTCTCCATGCAATGTTGCCACTTACGATCAAACAAACGTAGTACGAGGCAATGAAAAAAATGCTAGACGCGATGGCGGCCTGTTTCGTAGATATACAAACGTCAAAATGTTAATAAGAAATTGTAGTTAAATGTAACTTTGTGTGATCTGGTTTATTCTTGAATTATTTTTGATATTTACCATTCGAGGTTGTAATATTCGTAAAAAATGTATCGCTTTTGATTTTTTATTCAAATATTTAATAGGTCGTGAAATAAAGACCACCGGTCATATGCTTACTCTTCACGATACATAAAAAAAACACATTAAATTAATGCAAACAAAATAGGTAAGAAAATAAGGTAACAAACAAAATTTTCATCATTAGACATAATTTATTTATTTATTTATTTATTTATTTATTTATTTATTTATTTATTTATTTATTTATTTATTTATCTATTTATCTATTTATCTATTTATCTATTTATCTATTTATTTATTTATTTATTTATTTATTTATTTATTTATTTATTTATTTATTTATTTATTTATATATTTATTTATTTATTTATTTATTTATTTATTTATTTATTTTTTTATTTATTTATTTATTTATTTATTTACGGACAAATAGTCCAATTAATTATATATCAATAACACGAACAGAAAAGAATAAAAGAGAGATCACAATGAAAGGAGATTACATATAGATGAAGAGCATTGACAAAATACATATAATATAAAAGTACATAGAGAAGATAACTGCAAGTAGCTTGAAATGGATTTAAAAAGACTTCAAAAAACCACATTGCGTAACGACTGCCGAAAGTCATTTAGGCTTACACCAAAAAATTCAATGCTTTGATTTGTGTTGACAAGTCTCGACATTCTGGATAAAGGAGAATGATATTTATAATTAGTAGAATGTTGATTGAGGAACAGCAATTCATTATAATAATATCATGTGAAAATAAAGTTAATTCTACTATTCTTTATTCACAGGAGTTTATTGCAAACTTTTAGGTATTTGAACTATTTTTTTCTTTTCTCTTCCTTGAGCCAACCAACGCCAACGTTTCGGATACCCTTCCAGCGTCCACCTGCCCCAAACGCGTTCCATTCTATTTAGGTTTTGACAGTAGTGTCGGTTGAATAAAACTGAAAAAGAGGGAATTGAAGTCAGAACTAAACATTGTATGATCGGCGGCAAGCAATCGATAAATGGTTAGTATGTTTTTCATAAAATCATAATAAAGTATTCATTTCTTGGGCAAATATTAAGGATGTAGATAAATGAAACCATTTAACTTTGTTTGAACCACTTTAATATTTGAGTAAATACGACCGGTTTCAGAACGACCGTTCCTTCTTCAGGGTGAATGTATACTGATTTGACAGTTTTGAAATATGGATGGGAACAATGTATTATTATGGTAGGGGTGGAGCCGTTGCTATCCATATTTCAAAACTGTCAAATCAGTATACATTTGCCCTGAAGAAGGAACGGTCGTTCTGAAACCGGTCGGATTTAGTCAAATATAAAAGTGGTTAAAACAAAGTTAAATTGTTTCATTTATCTATAACGGATAACCACAAAGTTATAGCTACATTCAAAAGTATATTAAGGATGTATTTTGTTTTATCACTAATGATAACTCCACAGAGGATTTTTTCCTAGAGCATTCTTCATCATGCTTCATATGTCGTATTTGGGAATGCTGTGAAAATGGATTACATCAAAATTATTTAAACTTTCGGAAATGGTAAAAGAAAACAAATACCACAATCTTTATTTCGAACTAGAAAGGTTAACGGAATCTTCCAATCGCATGGCTGCAGGGCAAGTGGAAATTTTACCTGTAGAGTCATGATTGTAACCTTATGCAGTGCTTTAAGAATTCTGTACTATAATTAGTTATTAGAAGACATTTTATTCTTGTTCATTATAAACGAAAACCTCATATGGTTCATAAGACAAGAAGTTATTTTGAAAAGTTTACATGCATATCGATTGCGTACACTTGACCTATAGACGGGGTAAGCATACGCATGCTGTATTGTAAGTGTTCGCACTCTTCTTTCAATTTACTCTTGGGTACAAAATGACCACCTATCCGTGTTCGTTCTTACAGGTCCAGTATTTCACCGTAAGAATTAAACATGAGTTAAAATACGTACTTGTTAAAAACCATTTGTACGTACATTGTAGTAAGACAAAATGGCTTAAGCTTACCCCCGATCACTCACTCTATCACACAAAAATAAAATTCACATAAAAACACATGTCTGGCCGTCTGTATTAGAATAACCCCTTTGCATCACTATTTTACCAAAAAATTGACATGGATCACACTATTCTGTAACACAATACCCATCGGTAACAGAAGAGAAAAAAATAAGAAAAATTATAAAAAAAAATAAATTACACGACTGGATTCAAGGCGACCAGCAAGCACCACAGAATAGAGTAGGGGCAAGCGAATCACGCACGATTTTGTCGTAAACTTCGTTGTTTACGTTTTCACACCGCGAATGGTTACCCGTCCCCTCCACGTGACTCTAATGTGTACAATTCACTGTTATTTTATTAGAAGTTGATATCTTAACGCATGATTGAATTTTTTGTATAAAAATCTCTTTTTTTACTTTATTGAATAAGAAACATTTAATGTTTCAGTACGAATCACCCTCTAGGTTTTTATAAAAGGGATCATGTTTTACTATAGTCCAAACTCTCTGATTATTTATCAATGTCATAACATAATAAGCAGTTATAACTTCTTATTATAAAGCGTCACTTAAAATTATCAAGACACAATATCGTGCCAGAGATTAAATTTTCCAAATGACATATCCGTGTACAAAATGCACAGCTCGTAAATATTTTGTGTGCAGCTACGCAATAAGTGTTCGTAATAATTATTTTTAAGTGTTAAACAAACTGACAGTTACATACCGTCATGACATCTTATTTTCATTATTTCAAATTATTCGTATTATAAAATCACAGGGCAAGATGTTCCACTAACGGCAAGACTGCTCTAAATTTTAAACAACTGAGCCATGCCCTGATTTGCTGTGATCTTGCAATGCTTTTAAAATCAATCTGTGGTTGTTTTAAAAAAAATTATGTCAATATATTTTATCCGGATACCACATACCAATAATTAAAAGCAAACGCGGCGTGAACACTAAATCGCAAGTTGCAAGGTTGTGTAGACTATCGATTTATCCAATATAAGTTTTAGAGTGTGCTTTCCCATCACCGCGACTAGGATTTCAAAAAATCCTGCACCTTTTTCAAATCCCGCGGGATTGCGAGATAGAATTTAGAAATCCTGTGGGATCCAGCGGGAATAATAAATCGAAATAATGCAAACTTTTCATAAATACTTTTTTTTTTTATTTTGCATCAATATCTTTGACCCTGGTTATTTTATTAAAAGATATTGAATTGAGCTAGCATTAAAAGTATTAAAAAAAAAATTTTATTAAAAAAAGATCGTAAAAATAAAATAATTCATAAGTGTCAATGATAGACCTCTCCGTGGGGTCGTTTTGAAATCGACCATCTTTGGAAGGTATTGAAAAATACATAGAAAACTTAATAAGTATTAGACTACGATAAAAAATAAGGTCGTAAAAACATGGACTTTGGAGAGTCTTGTCTCCCATCCCATACGTGAACATATGTGAACATTTTGAACAAAAGCCCAGCAACGGAAAACGCTATCTCTCTCTTACCACACTAGTTGGTGGGACTGTCAGCAAAAACGAGTGTGCTAGCTGAAGCTGATACACCCAGTCTCAAATAGAGACATCTCTTCCTTCAAGATCGATTCCAGATTAAGTTTCCGCATCGATTCATCAAGTTTTTGGAGCAAATTTAGCATTTTTTTCAATGCCGCAATCCCGCAAATGAAATATTGCTGAAATCCTGCGGGATTGCGGGGTGTGGGATAGCGGGATTGCAAACCCTAACGGCGAGACGATATCAATATGTTTAAGGCAGTTGAAATTAACAAAATAAGATATTTTATTTAATTTCAAACGAAAATATTTTACATTCAAATTAAAAAAGGTTTTATACGCTCACCCACAAATTAAAGCGGACGAGTGAAGATATTTTCTCTCCAAAATAGAATTGAGAAAGGTACTTACTCATTTCAAACGTACGGAATCGAATTTTACTTTTTTTCATCTGTGAGCGTAATTGGAAGGAAGGCATCCCGTATTCGTAATATCATTTATCTAAAGTAAATGAAAAATAAGATTTTTTTTCGCTTCAAAATGAATCAACTGATATCAAATATATCACAAATATTTATAAAAAAAATAGCGGAAAGATTTAGGCTTTCTTCATTGAATGAGTAGGAATACTTTTTTGTTTGCAGCTTTTAACTACATGTACCAAATGGTTCTGATCAAATAATATTGAACAGCTCTGTTCTCGTAAACGGATTACATTTATCTTTTATAAAGCTAAAATCTAAAAAGGAAATTCGTTTTCCTTTGTTGAAAATATTTAAATGTTGATTGGATTAAAATAATGTCCTTTGATGCGGTAAAATCGATAATAACCATTAAAAGAGAGGATCTAATCCTAGATCCCCAGTCAGGTATATCTCTTTATGCGTGTTCTATTTATGGATCATTTCAAATGTTCACGATTTAAAAAATAAATAGAACACCCCAATGGAATTAATTTTGAACAATACATTTATTAAATCTGATACTAAAACTCAATTTGTTGAACGGTAGTGTTCATTGTTCAGTGCTGCTTTTCTGCATAAGATATAGGTACCATGTAATAATAATTGTTGAATGTTTAGTTGGTCTGTAACCTGGGAAGAAATACAAATTATTCCTCCAAAGTTAGGTAAATGGTCCAAGTCATTTCACTGTTCTCTCTTCTCTAAAAGAATCACATCATCCGTCGAGATGGCATATTTCCTAATTTTATTTTATTTTTATTTTAAATACATAAACGGCTATACTGCCTTTTATAAATAAACATATAATAGAGTACAAAAGTAAGAAAAATAATATCATTACATAATAGTAGTTTTAAACTTAAAAAATAACATACAATTATTTTGTGTATCACAACAAAAAAATAACAAAAAAGAACAATGAGAAATATCATTATTTCATTTCAACATAAATTAACA
Source organism: Limnephilus marmoratus (assembly GCA_917880885.1). NCBI lineage: Eukaryota > Metazoa > Arthropoda > Insecta > Trichoptera > Limnephilidae > Limnephilus > Limnephilus marmoratus. Next base: position 29,449,364 of record OU862916.1, read on the forward strand.
TAAATGGTGCATTTGCTGGTGAAAAATCACGAGATTACCAAAGATGCGGCTTATTAATATCTCGTCGAAATGTGTTTGACCATTATCACAAATTGGACTAATTGGAGGTAAAAAAGTGGAACCAATTTTCCGAATGATGGTCATCCACCAGGGGGATACCTACTGTGAGTATCTTCAACTCTGACGTACATGAAACCTGTTGACGGTTTACTGGAATATATAAAAAATTCCAAGTTCTTTCTGCTTTTATTAAAGACACGATATGTAGGTACTTATAAAAAAATAATCTATGATTTTTCTGTTGTTGTTTATCGGAATAATTTATGTTCACGGTTTTTTTTGACATTCTCAAATATTGCCGTATTACTGGAGATCTTCTAAAGTGCCGAATCAGCGTCAGTTTTAATTTTTATCAATCAAATTTAAAGTTACACGTTAAAACGTAATGGCTTTTGATCAAAATTTTCATTACCTTTCAAACATAATACGACCGTTAGGTATGTTTGAAGAGCTTAACACAATTTGATGAAAAGCTGAAATGTATCGAAAATCAGTGTTCATATAGAAGCGTTCAAAAGTAAAAAAAAAGGAAATGGCGCTGATCGTCGTATGGATTTGATTTTCATCGAATGTTAAACAGTATGAAATAATTACAGCTCAGACACGTTTGAAGAAGAATCTTGTACGTGTTCACTCATGGAACTAATATCCATACTCAGTGTTCACTTGACGATTGTTTTCCTTGTAACAAATAACATAAATCATTGGCGGCACGTGAATGATAATAATTGCAGTGGTTTATTATTGTTTTATTACACAGACAATGGCTCTACTCCTGTTTGGTCTCACCGTAATTATTGACTTAGCAGTTAACATCTGTATGGCTTAAATAATTAATACTTAAATGCAAAGTCATGTATCAGTGAACGGGAATAGGCATGTTAACTGTTATTTATATCGATGGATTGATTGATTGTGCTAGGAAACGAATTTCTTTATAGTGTGATGTAATTTCTTTAGAGTTAAGGTGGTACTTAAAAGAATTCACAATCTGCTATTTCATTATTTTAGTTTAATGATTATAAAAAAAAAACATTTTGCTAGTCCATGTCTTAAAATATAAAGCTGAATTAATTGTTCTGACCGTATATATACGCAATATAAATATCAATAAATTGTGTTTTTGTTATTGGTTTTTGGGGTGTCATGCCGTGTTGCGCTACCTCCTCCTTTAGCCAACGTTTCGGACAGCGTTACAGTGTCCATCATCAGGGCAGATGTGTAAATGTTAGTGGTAAAATGTGTGCTTAAGTACTTCGAAGCAATACCTTGTTGCCAGCTCCACTCCACTGCGAGCTGGCATTACAGTATACTTGAAGATGGTTTTCTGCATTTAGCTTTGGTGTAGCCGTCAATTACCGGATACCAAGAATTATTGAGCTTAGCTCCGTCGTCTCTATTAATGTTAATAGGATTTTTATGAATTTCAATTGCCTCTGCAATTAGGCGTGCTCTATAAGTTTTGGGTCTTCCCAGGACTTCAGGAACAAATCCAAAGTATTGGCCGGTTTCAATTAAATGCTCGGCGATTGCCGATTTGTCAGGGTGGCCAAGTTTACACGCTCGAAAGTGTTCCGATATCCTTTTGGAGATCGTCCGCTCTGTCTGGCCCACATAGACCTTATCACCTTATCACTTATCACTTAAGTACTTAAGCACACATTTCACCACTAACATTTACACATCTGCCCTGATGATAGACACTGTAACGCTGTCCGAAACGTTGGCTAAAGGAGGAGGTAGCGCAACACGGCATAACACCCCAAAAACCAATAACAAAAATACTTTTGGCCGTGAAAATCTAAATCATAAATTGTGTTGTTCATAAAAAAAACTGAATTCTTACAAGAAAGGCTAAGAAATATAATTTGGATTGAATCAATGAAACAATATTGCATTTGCATGTCTGTCTTGAAAGAATTGAGTTTGTTTATGGACAAAATTATTTATTCATGTTCATATTACTTACGTACGGGCGCAAAATAATTAATTCATCTTAATATTTTAAAGCGTAGCTCGCCAAAAGTGCTTTTTACTGAAATAATCACCTGTGAAAGAGTGTATTTTGAATTATTTCACGTATCATCTTAATTAATTTGGGTGATACTTGAAATAATTACTTAACTTAATTCAATTTATTTTGGCACTATTTATTTGATAACCAACTCCTCTGCTATAGGTCACCCCAAGTGGTTCGCTACGTTTAGTGACTTAGTATTAAGTATTGTGGTTTATCAAGGTCTTGGCGGCCGATGTGTCTGCCCACCTGCTGTGGTCTTTTTACCTCTCCAGCCAGAATCCCACGACCCATCGCCTTGCACCGAAGTTGAAGGGATGGAGTCATACGTCCGTCTCTCATGGACCCCCATATACACTACCACCAAGCTATCTGCTGTTTTTACTATGTGGGTCTGCGCTTCCGGGTGTCGCCAATATTGTTTACCAATTAACAAATAAACTAAAAGAACAAATAATTAACGAATAAACCAAAAGAACGTTAAACTAAATGAACGAATTCTTTCCTTATTCAAAATATATTGTTAACCAATATTAATGCACATTTTCAAAAAATCAACGAAATGAACCAATTCTTTTTGTATGAAAACTACTCTAATTAGGGCGTAGTCCGGCGACAGTTGCGCGGACATCATAGCACATCTCTTCTGATTTGAATATCTTTGACTACGCACCCATCCCTCATACCGATTTCCTTCCCAGAACTTCCTCTTCTGCCTTTTCATAAAAAAACCCCCGGCAGCATTCTCTAAGATGGCATAGGCCTCGAGAGAAATTATTTTCCTCAGGACTTCCCGTATGTAGGTAATATAAAAAAAGACCGGAAAAACTCGGAATCCATTTATCCAATCCATGTTACCAATTTCAAACTATGATTTCTGAAAGATATGTTATATTTTTTCATAGTCGATACATGCCCCTCGCCGAGATTAAATACTGTTTTTTCACAATAAAAAATACGTACATACCGAAAGATAAGACTTCTTAATTCATTTTTAGGTCAGTGAAGTGAGCTCATTTGATCTAGCCTCGTTAGTTTGTGGATATAATATTTCAAGCTGAAATTAGTCGCCTAGATGAGAATATATATATATATATATATATATATGTAGAACAATTTTCTCGGTTTACCCGCGTAACGTAGTCCTTAAAAGGACTTTTTAACTCCTGAAGTTTCGGACAGATCACACTGTCCATCTTCAGAGGCCTTATGTCTTGAGTTTTGTCTCAAACTGATAGCTTTCGCATGTCTGTTCGGTCCAAAAGCTAAAACTTAAGTTAAGTTAAAAAGTCCTTTTAAGGACTACGTTACGCGGGCAAACCGAGAAAATTGTTCTACATCTTACACCCGTGAAAACTTTAATCATAACATATATATATATGGTTTGTTTCATCTCGTAAAAAATAAGTCTTTGAAGTTATCGTAAGTGTGCCTAAGAAGATATAATCGCTCTTTTATACTGAAAAGAAAATTCCACTACATCACGTTGAAAACATTTAAAAAATTCTAAGCAGATACATTCACATTCAGTATAATTGCCATTTTTTTGAAATATTACCGGAATGTTTTTGAACACCATTTTCGTAATTAACTAATTTAACAAATAGCGGACACGTGTTTTTAAGTTCACATTCAATATCAAACGAAAGCTCATAATTGGCTGTTCGTTAAAAAGCTTGTGGCATAAAATATATGAAATTCAATTTTCCCAGTTCCGCATTTCTCCATATAACATGACAGCTTCTTCTCCGTTTCAGAGCGTCGTTAAGCCGAGTGCAATGATTTGTGACGACATAAATTTAATATCTGTCACATTGCGTTTTCTCAAATGGAAACTGTGATCTAAGTTCTTGAAATGTTTTCTACGTTACCGCGGTAATACTTTATGTTTCAATATTGATTTAGTAATTAAGAAACATCTTTGACTTCCGATAAAAATGTGGTTAAAATATACAACATATTAATTTTAATTTTTTATAGAAAGTTTTTGACATAATGTTTATCAAATGAAACAAATAGTTACTCTGTACATAAAAATACAAAGTAATATGTTAGAAAAAAAAAACCACAATGACAAAGAAAGCCTGTGCGTGGGTACTATTATAATATACTATTATCACGTACAGATATATATATTTTTAGAGGATAAATAATATAAAATAAAATTATGAAAAAAAATAATAAGCGAAATCCATACAAAGTCTTTATTATTCACATCACGCATTGATAAAAGAGATAGTGTAAGAGAAGGAAGGGGGGGGGGGGGGGGGTTGTGTCTCTCGCAATCCTTGACCGTTAAGAGAATCCCACAGAATTAAAATAATTAATCAAATAAGTTATTTATTTATTTATTTTTAAGAAACAAACAGCTTTTACATAATTAACAGTGATAAATATATAAGTGGACTGCAGTTAAGCCACAGAGTTTCTTATGCTAAAGTTCATTGGAAATGAAGTTTTAATATCTTGAAATTAATTTTGGGTTATAGGAAGGGGAGAGGAAGAAGAATTTAGGAAAAGGATAGGAGATGCTCCCGATACAATCCATACTCTCATATTAATAATCGGTCGTACGCGTTACTTCATATCGACATTTATTTAGGTTGTTACAAATTATTACAAACAATGTCAATGCTGTGAAATTTTGTATTATATTGTGCACATCTCGAGGAATTGGAGAATTTTTTCTAATGTTTGTTCTACATGAGGGTAAATAAAATAAATCGGATTGCTGGATTGATCTTGACGGAATATGAAAATTTTTAAACAATAGGATTTGATCGAAAAATAGACGTCGCGTCGTGTTTAGTTGAAATTGTGAAATTTAATGGATTTGGTATAATTTGGGAAGTGTAAGTTTAGTTCTTAATTTATGTGTTTAATATGTTTTTTTAATTTTTCTATTCTCTCAATATGGGCTTGGTATAAACTGTATAAAGGATAATAAAAGAGTAGGTATAGAAATAATAATTAAAAGTAAGGAATTTTTAGACATTTATCTCTAGGGCTGTATTAAATGTGTACATTCATTTCAGGCGGATAATGGAAATCGAAATACATATTTCATACTTTAATTACGGCTTTCAAGGTTCCTAGAAAATGTATTTATTAAATTTTTCTACGAAACATGGGTGTATGTATTTAATACAAAAACACAATTGAGTATCATAATATTTTCATAAATTTAATTTATTCTACATTTAAAAAAATCGGCCATGTACCATGAAAGCACTGTTGTACAGAAACAAGTTGGAATTCAAATTTAGGGGCCTACTCAACGACACCTTCCAACTAAATTAATAATGCTCCGTAATGTTACTAATTTTCAAAGTGCGCCCTTTTATAATTTATTTATGTGACACTCGCAAGAGTTTCCTCTTCTCGAATGCATAAATTCAAGGGTTACCAAACTTTACTTTCGTTAGGGCACGTTGTTAAGTGGGAAAATTTACAGAATGTTTATAAAATATATATAACAAATAACTGAAATAACATTGCTGAATCTGGCACTTCGCCTCACATTTCAAGATGTTTCTGCTATGTACAGCTGTTACTATTACAGAAGTTTTCGTAGTAATTGAGTTACTTTTCCTGCCGAGATACCGAGATAGAGTTCCCTAAAACTACTAGGAACAAATATATTCCGAGCAAAACAAATGATAAAATTAATAAACGGTATCTAAATTAGCAACACACTCGTAAGAAAATTGACTTAAGGCGGTCCACCTCAATTGAAATATACATGCGCCGGGATTTAAACCCGCGATCTCCGGATCGCCAGTCGAGAGCCTTCCTCCTCGACCACGGAGTCCGCATGCATGTATTATATTTCAAATTAAAAGAATTTCTTTGTTTTAACCACTATTTTTATTGTTTATAAAACCGACATGTTTGGAGAGCGATGCTCACTTCATCAGGGTTTGCTAAAAACTAATTATAACATATATGTATTGTAATAAAATGAAACAATGCATAAAAAATAAATCATTTTTATCTTAGTTCTTCTTATTAGGGAATTTCGTGCTGAGGTGGACTATGTTTAGTGATTGTTTTTATATTTTAAACTCTCGTGAAGTTTTTTAACGCTTTTCTTTTCCTCTTTTTTTTAAATAATTAAAAAAAAAACAACCAGAACAATCTTCATTTAATTTATTGCTGATGGATGTGAGTAATGGGGCTTAGTGCAGAGGAATTTATAGTTTATTACGCTGTGACGAAGGTCTTTTTTAGGTAAGCAAGGAGAGCTGGTTATGAGAAGAAAAAACGTATGAAGGGTGGGTCATTGTGTCCAGGAGTGAATAACGTATGAATCCATCTGCTGTGCAAGGCGATGGATTGGGAGAGCCCGGCTGGAGAGGTCAAAGGGTTAGTCCCTTGCCTCTCTTGATCCCTCCGCCACGCAGCTGGGGGCTTTGAGCAAACCGTACCTAGACAGATTCCTTTGAAATCGAGCACCTCTGTTATGACATCAAACGTAACGAACCACTTGGGGTGACCTATGGCACAGGTTTTGGTTATCCAATGAATAGTTCCCTAACAGGCGATAAATTGAATTTGTATATTAGAACCCATACCCGCCTCCCAAACAGCTAATTATTTAGAAGCCTGCGTGTGCAATAATCCCACATGTTTCGTGTGATACGCCAGTGACAGTGATTTTAATCCTCGTAGGCTCTGCGAAACTGATCCACCGTATTGTATTAATTCACTTTGAAATGGACACCATGTGCCAGTCAGATAAAATCGGTGATTTTGGCAAATATTAATTATTGCTGATTTTGGTGGATTTGCATCGCATTTTTCCAATGAACAAAATATTAGAGAATGCGTCACAGTTATTGCTGTGAAACTGTTTGACGTTAATAACATTTAGAGTAGGTACATATATATATTTTTTAAAGAAATCATCATATTGAAAAAGGATAAAGGCTTATTAAACTGCAGGCCGAGCACTCGATGTTCTTCACAAAAATACACAAAAATATCCAGATTAACAATAACGATAAATGTAGAACAGCTTTTTATAAAGTGAAATCTCAAGGCAAAAATTTAATAAATAATATAGATAAGAGAGAAAAAGTAGATCTTTCCAAGCCCGCGAAAAAGAATATTTTACAAACTGGGTGAATGACAAGGGTGAATTGTCGAATGAAGCATCAACCTATCAGAGGGCAACGTATCCTAACCTAACCTATTACAAGGAAAAAGACGTCAAAGTTCTCCAACTTGTAATAAAGGTCTTAAACTAGATAGGCTAAAATCATTATAAATTACCCGCCTAACTAAAAAAATAGCCCCTAACTTTAAAATAAATAAGAAATTAAAACCATTTGCTAAATCTTCACATCTGTATCTATCGCACTATTCATAATAATTTTGAAATTAAAATACGTATTATGTTTATATTATGACCATTTTAATATTGTTCCCACTCCAATGTAAACAATCAATTAAAAAATCCTACATAATGTAATTAATACAATTGATTAAAATCCTTGTAGACCACCCCTTTCCCCCTCCCCCACATGTTGTGTAGACTAAGAATAATTTGTACCAGTCTGAAGATGGCTAATGGCGGCCATACACACTACGGTCCACCGGAAAGGTCTACCTGTGCAGGTATGCCTGGGCAGGTAGACCGGAGCGTGTGTGGGAATAGACCTGTGTAGTTTTTTTAACCTGCGCAGGCGATCGGAGCAAAATCGAAAATCAATTCTTTCGGGTGATACCGTACGGTGTACCTGCGTGTGTGTGCATGTACTCCGGTCACCTGCGCAGGTCGCGTCAGTTGTTTTTAAATATCTGTCCCGGACGGTCGTCGCGTCGCTCGTATCGAATGCCACCGTAATTCCATACGCAAAAATGGTGCCACCAGATTCAACTAAAAAAAGCGCTTGAAGATTTTATTGAAATATATAGAACTCATCCACCTCTTTGGCAGATCAAAAACAAAGGCTACCATGACAGAGATAAAAAAGAAGCTGCTTATAAATTTCTGATAAAAAAAAAAAAAATTGAGCCAGATGCGAACAAAGAAGTAGTTGTGAAAAAATCAATAATTTCAGAAGTAATGTTAGAAGTGAAAAGAAGAAATATGAACAATCTTTAAAGTCTGGGGCATCTGCTGATGATGTGTACTGTAGTAAATTGTGGTACTACGATTTATTTAATTTCGTTCATGATCAATGCACTCACAGAGAACATTAGATTCCCAGAGAAATTAACGCAAGGCCTATCGTATCAATGCCAACGCGTCATCGTCTGCAATCGATGCCATCGCAAAGGAACGGAAGACCGCTCCGGTACACCGGAACGTCCCCATACACGCTACCGACGTAGGCAGACCTGCGCAGGCAGACCTGCGCAGCCAGACCTGCACAGGCAACCTCTCCGGTAGACCGTAGCGTGTAATAATAACGAGCTGAAACTGGTTACGGTTAAACAAATTAAAGTGGAAATAAGTTTTATTATTAATAAAATATTATTATTCTTATAACTATTGTTGCTGCTTTGCCTTTCTCTCCGGGAGGAATTCCGGTAAGTTAAAATGCTTTTTCAGCTGATATAAATATGTCAAATGATTTAAATGCTAATAAATCAGCTACATACTTTGGAAAAAGCTAGTTTTACGTAAGATAAAAATTCTTAGAAACATGAAAATCGCATTGGCTGGAGAGGCCTAGAAAGTGAACGAATTCTTATTGCAAAAGCTTTAAATTTGGTAAGTATAGCAATAACAAAATAGTTAGTTGTGAACCTCTTCGGTTATATGATCTGTCGATGTGAGAGGGTTTTTGATTGATTCTGCATTTGCCAGCGGGTATTTTATCCAATTGCACCTGATGGAAATCTACATAAGTACTATTCAGTATTCTATCCAAATGCAATTTCCGGTCATGAGTAATTTCCATGTTTACCACGTTGTTTATACATTTTGTAGATTAATTGTGGTGTTGTAAATATAATAATTGTATGGCACGTATCAAATTCATAATTAAACAAATAAATGTGTTTAATTTAAACAAGGTGGTACGGTCGGCGCGTTTCGTCTTTCCCAGTACTTTTTATTAATTTGGTAATATTACAGATATTAGAGTAAATACGAGATATAGATGGCACTAGATGGTGGTAGACATGGGCAGATTTATTCCCTGGAGTGAATCGATTCAGTCTGATTCTTCTGGCCTTTTGAATTGATTCCTTTTATTCATTCCTTTAATACAATTAATTAAAAAAATATATATATATACATATTCTCTAATTCAGAAAAAAAAGAAGATATGAGTGGGGAGGTTACGAAGCACCGCACTAAGAGGAGACTAGCTTCGAAGCACCGCACAAAGAAGAGACCGATTAGACTAAATCCTATAGATGTAGGTGTTGGCCTCTTTTTAATGTTGTTATTTTTCGTTTCATCGAGTTTGAAAACACAACGGTGTTAAAGAAGTTTTCACTACACAAAGCACTCTTCCTAGGGTGAATTTGCCTATTGACTTTAAAAAAAAAAATACGAATTATGTCGTTCTGAAAAATTGTACTACGGAGTTAATGTAATATTTTAACCAAAAAAAAATTGGCAAGAAAAATGTAATTACATTAGACTAGAAATAAAATCTTAAATAAAACAGTGTTTGGTTTCACCCCTAAAGTTAAACTAATTTTATTTTATTTATTAAACTTAAAATTGTTCCACTTCACGTGATCTAATATAAATAAACATTTTATCATTTAAAGTTAAATAGACATTATTTTACGACAGCTGACCACAGCCAATTGCCGAAGTTCTGCGTCTCAAAGTAGATAGGTACTTGTATTCCAATAGCTTTGATACGTACCAAAAAATAACGATAATAAATCATTCCCGGATTTCTAGCTAAGTTTGGATTCAAAGTCGGAAGTTTTATTTATTTATTTATTTATTAAACGCCCTGATGGGCTTTTACATTATAATTTATAAGTTGAGTAACAAACAATGAACAAAATATAATACAATGAGAAAAGAAAATACACAAAACAGTGTAACAACAAAACAAATAATAAAATAAAAATACATATTACGTAAAAGTGATAAGATGTCTCATATTCAATATAAACAAAAATTGAAGAAATTATGTAAATCTATTTGTGCCTAGAAGAATAAAAGTGATAGAATATACAACGTTTATACTGATTAGTTTTAAGATGAAATATATCACCTAGATTAGAATATTTATTTCCGAGACTGTGAAGTCTCGGAAACGGAGAATTTTAATAAGCTAGTGTCCTGGTGTTATTGAAGTAGAAAGGTAATAAATGTCGACAAGATTTTTGGGGAACATGGATATTGATAAATTGAAGTAATTCAGAACAGTCAATTTTGTAATGCAGTATTTTATGTAATAATATTAAATCTGTGCTTATTCTTCTTTCTGAAAGTTTCAACAGATACATTTTATCCAGGAGATAATTGTAATCAATGTTTAGTATGGGAATATGCAATTTATAGTTTATAAACCTTAGAAACTTCCGTTGAATCTTTTCAATGTTGTCTGAATGAATGTTGTAAAAGGGAGACCATAACGTCGAGTTATATTCAAGTTGGCATCTGACAGGGGGTTTTATATAACATAATAAATGTGTCTAAATCATTGAAATCTTTTGCAGCTCTCAAAACAAAACCAAGAGTCTTTAGGGCTTTGTTGATAATATTATTAATATGACATACAAAGGTGAGTTTACTGTTGAACATAATGCCTAGATCCATAATTTCACTAACACAATTTAAATTTTCATCATTTAAAGAATACTGAAAAATAATAGGATTATTTATTTTTGAAAAATGAATGAACTGGCATTTATTTATATTTAATGCTAGTTTGTTGATAGAGCACCATTCAAAAAGATATATCAAGTTAGTTTGAAGTATAATACAATCATTAATGTGGTTAATCTCTTTATATAGTTTCATGTCATCGGCAAACAGTAGCACATTTATGTCAGTAAATATTTCAACAATATCATTTATAAATATAATAAACAAAATGGGCCCTAAATGGGAGCCTTGCGGCACTCCGTTGCTATAAATTTGTAAGACTGTGTGCCATTTATTTTCACACTAAGAATTCTTTTGGACAAATAACTAACAAACCAATTTAATAAACTACCATAAACTCCAAGTTTCGCCAGATTATTGATTAGTATTTTGTGACACACCTTGTCAAAGGCTTTGCTAAAATCAGTGTATATTGAGTCAACCTGGCACCTGTTGGCTAAAGATTTAGATATGAAGTTTTCGTATATTAGTAAATTGGTCAGTGTAGATTTATTTGAACAAAAGCCATGTTGGTAGGGAGTTATAATTTTTTTAATGTTTGTGGATATTTTATGGAGGACAATTTTTTCAAAAAGCTTGGGTATCGATGATTGGATACATATTGGTCTATAATTTGTTACGTCCGTTTTGTCCCCTTTTTTAAAAATGGGTGTAAGAAAACTGTGTTTCCATGTATCAGGGAAACTGCCTGTCTCTAGTGACTGGTTAAAAATTAGAAAAAGAGGAACAACAAAACCGTTTAAACATTCTTTAATTAGCACAGGTGGAATATTATCAGGTCCTGCATTTTTTCTAGCATCTAACAAATTTACATGGTTTTTGATATCTTTAATTTCTATGCGTACTTCAGATATATCCAGACTAAGATTCGATGAGAATTTTGGAATTTCGTTGCTAGGTATATCCTCTTCATACACAGATTTAAAATAATCGGCGAAAAGATTTACAATGTTTTTATCATTATACCCAATTTTTCCATTGAAATTCATAGAAGTTGGAATACCTAAGTTAGTATTTTTTTGAGAATTAGTATAATTCCAAAACTGTTTTATATTTACACGAATTTCCCTTTCAATTTTGTCAATGTAAGTTTTTTTAGCACAATTTTGAGATTTTACAACACTCCCTTCTTAACAATTGAAATTTTAATGTAATCACTCGTCAGTCTGGATCGCTTGTAATTTTTATGAGCTATTTTCTTACTATATGTTAAAGTGATCAAATTGGGACTAAACCAGTTTGGAAAATGAGAAATTCTATTATGTCGAAGGGGCACAAAATTTGCTATAGCATCATTTAGAATGTCATAGAATTTATTTACATTATCGTTAATATCTGCGTTTTCCAGAAAGGACCAATCTGTTGTATTTAAGCAATCAGAATTTTTTTGAAAATTTGCTTTACGGAAGTTATAAGATGACTTGATATTTTTAAGATGAGTGTTATTAACAAAGGGAATAACTATGTTCAGAGGAGGATGGTAAACGTCTACAGGTAATAGTTCTTCCAAAGATTTACATACGTTAGCAGTGGGCTCACTGCAAAAAACTAGATCAAGAATGCGACTATTTAAATTAGCGACAGTGTTTAGTTGTGGGATTGATAAATAATTCGACATACCCAGAATCTCTCTTCCACTAAGATTAGCAGTTGACATATTAGTACCAGACAATTCAGGGTCATCATGGTTCCAGGATATATTTGGTAAGTTATAGTCTCCTATTATGACAAGTTTGGCACTGGGATATTTAAACCTTAAAAATTCTACGTCCTCAATATGTTTTGTATACAGCTGTGTATCGGAGGATGGCGGTAAATATAAACATCCAATTATTAACTTGCCAGAATTTTTGTTTTCGAGCAACACGAATAATTGTTCAACCTCACTATTCTTGTTTTTAAGCACTTTTGACGGAATACGTTTGTGGACAGCAATCAGGACTCCACCCCCTCTTGTATTGGAGCTGGTGTTTGAACTACGGTCTACTCGGTAGATGTGGTGATCGCGCAATCCAAGCTCCGCTGAGAAAATTGATGGTGTTAACCAGGTTTCCGTTAACATGATGACATCGTGTGAGAGAGTCGGGGCACTTATTCTGAATTCCTTTAGTTTCGTTCTGATGCCTCTGACGTTCTGATAGTAGATGTTACATTTATTTAGTTGGAGTTTTTTGGCAAAATATTGACGATTTTAGGTAGGTTATTTATATATTTTATTGTTAAATTTGATTCACCATTTTTTTTCTAGTCTCCAGCTCGTCGCGAAGTATTATCAGGTGTTTTCTTTGTTGAATGGTCTGATCATTTTTGGCTTTGATACCATCTTTGAATTTTTTGTTATTGATCAAAATTGTCCTAACAAAATGTTCCTCTTTGAATTCTAACTTAATTGGTCTACATTTATTCGTGACTTTCTTTGTTCCCAACCTGTATATTTTAATATCATGAGCATTAAAGGAAGTGTCAATGTTTTTCAGGGCCGTGGTAACTTTATTCGCGTCATCGGAAATATTTATCGAGGTTAGATCAGACGTGCTCTCAGGAACATTGAAAAGAATAACATTTTTTTGCACGGAACTTCCTCTCTTCAATTTCAGTCAATACGTCACAAATATTTGATGAAAGATTTGTGGGGTTAGCATCTGTTGGCTGAGTGAGTGCTACACTTTTTAAGGCTGACAATTCGCCTTCAAGTATTCCCATACGTACAGCCATCAATCCTGTAGTTCCCAGCAGTTCCGTTGTTATAGGTGTTATTTTACCCATCTGCTCCTTCGTAAACTTGTTACCGGGGTCATTAATAATTTTGATTAGTGAACTTAGCAGATTTTTAGCTTTGGTCATATAGTTTAGCGAATTTTCGTTTAAATCCATGTTTGAGTAGGTTTTGAAGATGTTTAATTTATTATTCCAAGATTTACACAATAGCGCCTATTTCCCGCAACCAGTTGAGCACCTTTCAAAAATAAGACACTTTTGAGCCAATAGCGAGTGAAATGACGACACTTTCGACCAATTGCGATAATGCTGACAAACTTATTTATGCGCCTGCGCGATTGAAGTGTTTACGATTTCTGAAGTGTTTTGTAATATTTTTTAAATCACAGCACTGCACAGCACACAGTATATTTCAGAAATCTAACTGATTCAACACTGGAAACACCAATTGATTTCAATTATTTCAAACTTTATTTTGTGTTTACACGCAAATTCTTGTTGTTTCGGCTATTTTAATGTGGAGCGTATTTCACTGTTTGTGTACTCTACGGCGGTTGGTTGGAATTTTTTCAATCAACTATGTAATGAAAATGACGGTTTGGCCAACGGAGAGGAATGAGTGAACTGCACGGACAGATTCGCGGCGAGCATTGAGTAATGAATTAGTAACTTTTGACTAGTGTCTTGCCTCGCAGTGACTTGAAAACTCGCGAGCTGCGGACCTAGCAGGAACTGCGTTTTGGTCCTGTTGGGATCTGACATTGACGAGTCATAGGGACGATGACATCACAAGTGAATTGAGATTTAATTCCTGAATAAGTGAAAAAGACACCGCGCTCTGGACAAACTCGTTAGCGACAGACTATAAACTAGAGACTGGAATATTTAAATATTTACGAATCATTATAATATTTAAATCGTTTACGGTACACATCATTCATTGAAATAATTTAACAGTAAAATAAATGGAAAATAAAAACTTATGGTTCCGTTAAAAATCGTAGGATGCAAGGCCAAAGATGAGGAATGAAGAATCAATTCCTTTTGAAATTTAGAATCAGATCGAGTGTGTCACAAGATTGAATTTAATTCAGTCATTCAATTTTTCCCACGCTTATTAGATGGTAGTCGATTAGATTACCTATAAATGGCGTTTTCGATATCGCAGAAACCGAATATATAATAAATAAGGTGGGAATCTCAAGGTCGGGGTCCATATTAATCTAACCTCCTGCTAAGTCAGAGCCCATTATCAAACTATCACAATAAAGTCCAAAGTGTTTATTTCGCAGTTTTAGAAAACCCTGGATTTACTAGAAGTCCTTGGTGTTGCTCGGGTTTCAAACGTTATTTTCAAATCTAATATAGACACTATAATAAACAATCTCTGTAACAGACGTCTTGATGAATTAGATCTTGTTTACGTGAAACTTTTGCAGCTGGTCGCCACACCTGTTCCTTCAAAATATTACTGCCTACAAGAGAACAGTAAAAAACTTATGGACAAGTCGATTCTTGGAAAATGTTACATGAAAAACTGCACGTGTTATTCAAAAACCAAAAACACCTCGCATTATCACAAACCACAGGTGCGAAATGCGGTCAACCCGTGCAAGAAAACACTTCGTGTCTAAACTAGTTTGTTTACGTGAAAAATCACAGCTGGCCGCCGTACGTGTCCCTTCAAAACATTATCGCCTACTACCTATTCAGAGAAGAGTAAACAATATATTAATCAAGTCGATTCTTGCAAAATGTTACACAAAAGGCTGCACGTGTTGTTCAAGCACTAAAGCACTTAGCAACCAAAACGCCTTGCATTATATTGATGATAAATCCTGCATTTTAAGCAGGTGCGTTCGTCCGCCTGGGGAAATCAGGTCAACTCAGGCAAGAAAACAATACACATGTCCAAACCAGTTTGTTATTCAAACCTGCCTCAAACACCTGGGGTAATTAAGATAAACTACAGATGCAGAAATGCAAAACATGTTTACGTTTTCCTTCAAAACAGGTGTACGTAAAATTTGGTATAAAAACCATCTGAAAATAAATATTTCATGTCATTACCCAAGAAGTCTTGGAGTTCTTATTATCTCCCAAAACCGAAGTGACGATCGGAGTCCAGCGCCCTATTGTTTATAGTATTTGTATGGAACAAAGAAGTGGTCTCATACAATCTCTATTAGATATAACTTAAATAACAATAAATTAACGAATGGTCGCCGCATCATCCGTCATTCCTCACTCAATGAGAGCTGTACTAGAGAAAGACGTCGGTTCACCATTTGTCTTGAGCTTAAAATATTAAATTTTGGTATTTTTAGCTATTAGTTTAGACCTTTGAGGGTTGAGCCTCGAGCTTCGAGATTCAAGCTTGTTCACTTCGAACTTCGATAATTGAGCGTGCCACTCTTAGAACTTCGAGCTTTATTGAGTTTTCAGCTTTTGGTATTTAAGATTGTCAAAAAAGTTGAAGAAAGTTTTATGTCACCGGCGTTGCCCGGGCTTTACGCGGGGAAAAAGGGTTGGGGTGGTTTTTCAAATCTGTTGTAAGCAGTGACCTTCCTCTGTTTTGAAGATCAAGTGTGCAAAGTTAATCAAAGCCCCACTGGGAAACTTCTTTAAATATACCGATATATTGCCGATGTCCCCAACGTCACCTGGGTTTATGCAGATTTTTTAAAAATCAGATTTTCTTTAATTTTTCTCTAACTGAGTAGCTAAAAATCTGCTTTAAGGGATGGGGGTGGTTTTTTGAAATCACATACAGTCAGTGACCTTCCTCTTGTTTTGAAGGTCAAATATGTATGTTGCATCAATCGCGGAATATGTAGATTTGCATAAAAAACAAACCACACCGAGACCCTTCTTTATATATATACAGATATAAACAGAAGATGTCCCCGATGTTGCACGGGCTTTATTCAGAGTTTTTGAAATCTGATGTAGACAGTAATTTTCAGCTTATTTTGAAATTCAACGTTTTTTTCACCAAAAATTATCAATGTACAATTAAATTATCATTATAAAATTATCAATTAAGGGGTGGGAAATGAGGATGGCGGCGATAACTCATGCATGTAGTGATCTTAATATTTTTTTAAGGTTATGTTTGCAAAATTTCGTCAACCTCGCTATAAAGATAGATTTCCATACAAATCAAATCCACGTCGCCCGCTTGCCAGCCCCTCTGCCAGCCAGGCCACCAGCTTGCGCCCACCACAAACAGACAATTAACAATATGTATAGTATATACATATAATATATGCTGCGTTTAAACAGGTAGGTATTACCGCACAACGCCGCTTGCGGTTGCATTGTTCCTTTCCATAATTCATGGCTCGGCTCGCGGTAATCCCACCTGTTTATACCCAGCGCTAGATAGAATATATAAGTACAAGATAGGTAGATTGTTTACCCAGCCAGCAGCGTGCGCGTGATCCTGCGATGTTTTTACCGATTAGCGTGATTTTCAAGCACCATTATTTCATAATTTTCAAAACCGATTTATCAATATCCTCCGAACTACCTACCATGTGCAATAAAACTTAAAAATATTTAGAATTAACATTTATTCTTTGTGAATTTATCCTTTCGTTATGTTTGGTTCTGTTACCGCGCTAAAAAAACTCTCCTACTGTTTTTATATTTCGGAACTTTGTGTACCTGTGTACATAAAATTTTACTTGCATATAGGATAGGTACATAATATTGTAATATTGCTCCCATTTTTGTTAATTGTTGAATCATATATGTATAATACAACATAAAGTATACAACAACCTTCCACATGATATTAAACAAATACAAGATACACTCAGATTTAAGTCATCACTAAAAACATTCCTTCTGAACAGGTCTCATTACACATTAAGTGAATACCTCACATAGGTACAACAGTTTTTATATTTATGTTTATATAATAAATTAAAACAAATTCACTTTGTATTACACCACTTCTATATTTATATTTCATTTGTGTTCAAATCTGCATAACATGTTAGGTTAACTGGAAGAATTAGGATATAGGTACCTATAAGTTATACCTTTTGTACTAAATGTAAATTTTGTACAAT
The DNA here is from genome assembly GCA_917880885.1 of Limnephilus marmoratus. Lineage (NCBI taxonomy): Eukaryota > Metazoa > Arthropoda > Insecta > Trichoptera > Limnephilidae > Limnephilus > Limnephilus marmoratus. Next base: position 29,467,050 of record OU862916.1, read on the forward strand.
AAATGATTTTGATTTTAATATAGTTGAACTAAGCCACTATTGTCAAGCAGCTTGCAATGGCTCAGCGGAAACAAAAAAATCCAAAAGTATTTTAAAAATCTGGGCAAGGAATTTTATTTTTTTATTTTTTTTATTAATAAAATTCCTTTATTATTTATTTACAGCTTTTTTACATTTTTAAATTAAGTCCCGTTAAACTGATTGATATCAGTTTGTCAACTTTTAAGTAAGAGAATGTAAGGAAACGTACCCATACTACGTGACCGGTTCGGGGGGGGGGGGGGGGGTCTTCAAAATACCACGCTTGGTACAAATGAGCGGCGTAGGGCTTAGGTTTTTGGTCACCGGGGGGGAGGGGGGGGGGAAATTGCAAAAAGTTGGTCATGTAGTATGGGTACGTTCTCTAATATATAAGGATAGATAGCGGAGTAAGGGGGCACAATTACATGAGCTTAAAGAGGGGCGGGGGGGGGGGGGGGAGTTCAGCAAAATTTCACGTTACTTGAAAAGAATATAAGAGTGGCCCGAATTTATCTCACCAAGGGGGGGGGGAGGGTGGGTCTAGGAAGAAAAACTGCTCACGTAGTTAATGTATGCCCCCTAAGACGGCAATTGACTTCCATTCTTAAGTGATTACTTTTTATTTTTTTATTAGCTTCACACAGGAGGCTCTGAGAAAAATAATTCCCCTCAGCGCCTTTGTCATCTTTGGGGATCTTTGGGGATGCTGTGTGGAGGGTCTTTTTAGGAAAGGAAGGAGAGAAAGTTCTGGGAAGGAAAAGGTCAATTAGGGGTGGGTAGGAATCTGGTGTTCAGTGTGTCCAGGAGTGTCGGACGTACGAATCCTTGTTGAGAATGTTCCGAGAGAGTACCGAAGGAGAAGTCAAAGGAAATTGCTCAACCATTCTCTCATTCATTCATTCATCCGCTTCCAAGACCCGGACAAACCTCACCCCGTGAACCCAGGCATCCCTGCTAAGTCACCAAACGCAGCGAACCACTTGGAGTGACCTATGGCAGAGGTGTTGCTTATCTAATAGATAGTTCCCGGGGCGGCGGTACCCATACCCGCATCTCTAATTAACTGAAGGAAGAGTAGCAACAGAACTGAGTAGTGAAAGGCCCTGTAGTCTATAAATATGGTGATCACCGATAATTGGACAACCCTGTACTGTACATTTTATATATGTACAGTCTAATGAAAGTACAGTATATGGTGTAAGTAAGAAAGTGTCACGTCCACAGCATAGCGGTTGGCATTTTTTTCCAATTGAGATGCCAGACGGCGCGTGGCGCGTCATCCTAATCATATATATAAATATAGGTACCCGAGATGAGTTCGGCAAAGTTTTGAACTTCCTCCAAGAAAACAATGAAAGCTCTACCCAAGTTGGGATGTGAAAATATCAGATGGACTTTTATCTGTTATTGTAAAATGTTAAAAGTTTTAATAAAACTTACATTGTTCGTGACGCTACAGATACTTTAAGAGAATTTTAAAAGCTTAAACAAAATAATGAGATTTAATAAGCTTTTATTATGATTCGCTTGCGATTACGATCTTAAATTAACATTTTTACAAGAACTGATTTAAACAGTTGGAAAATATGAAGCTTTTGTTTTTGTTTTTTTTGACAATTAAATTGATATTTCAAAGTTTTGAAGGTGATGTGGAATTGACGAGAGCTGAAAATGGATTCATTCGAATAGAACTTCTAGACAGAAAGGGCGGTGCTCGAACGCCAGAGCTCATCGTTCGAACATTTTGTAATTTCAGACAGTTTTAATAAAATGACCTAAATTAAATATCTAATACTCGTATTTTTTTCCACAAAAATCATCTTCTTCTTCTTTGTGTGCCGTATCAGGTCTCCCCGACGTTGGCGATCACTCTTGAAAATGTCTCTCTGTCTTGCGCTGCCCGGAATAGCTCCTCCACACTTCTAATGCCGGTCCACTCTCGTATATTTTGCAGCCAAGACATTTGTCTCCTACCTGGCCCTCAGCGACCCTTTATCTTGCCTTTCGATATTAAATGGAGCAAGTGATACTTCTCCCCTCGAAGTATATGACCCAGATATGAAATTTTCCGGATTTTTATTAATGTAAGCAGTTCTCTATCTGCTCTAGCCCGCCTGAGAATTTCTGTGTTGGTGATCATGTAGGTCCATGGGACCTTGAGCATTTTCCGGTGAAACCACATTTCAAAAGTCTCTAACCTGTTCATGGTATTTACTTTCAAGGTCCATGTTTTACATCCATACAGCAAGACCGACCACACATAACATTTTAGCATTCTCTGCCTTAGTTTTAAGCTGATATTGTTATTGCAGAAGAGAGATTTCATTTTAATAAACGCAGTTCTTGCTGCTTCAATTCTGCACCTAACTTCTACACCTGGGTCAAGAGTCTCCGTGAAAAAAACATCAGTATTGAATTTTCGTATTTCGGAATATCCAATAAATGACTATAATTTTCACCTGAAATACTTTTTTATCAAATGAAAGCTGGACGCAATTTACTCGTAAAGGTTCCACTTTATTTCAGATTGCAATATTCAAATTTTTATTAACCCAATTACACCAATATTCATCACGCTTTCAACTGACTGTATACATACTGCCAAAACATGCCATAGGTGTCGAAAGGGCACCGGATATTTATAGAACATTCATTACATATTGAAATAATATCATATATCAAAATTGCATAAATGAAATAAAACATTTTGTAAAACCTAGACTTGAAAATCGGGCAAAGTTAAACCAATGAAATATTTAAAGAAAATAAAATGTTTATCTAAAAATTAGCACACGCCAGTACAGCCGTGGGTTAGAGTTTGAGTTTCGGTTATGACCATACATTAGGAATCTGTTCGGTTGTCATGTTTATGTATTTTTCAGAAATAGATTTCAGCCGAAACTTATTTAAATAAGTAAAAAAAAAAAATCTTTTCACCCTGAAACTTGGAGTTTTTGTTGTTAAACTTGTTAGAGTCCATTAAGATTAAAAAACATTCTACACCCTGAAACTAGAAGTTTTTTTTGTTAAACTTGTGAGAGTCCATTAATGTTGAAAAACATTCTATACCCTGAAACTAGGACTTTTTGTTGATAAACTTGTTAGAGTCCATTAAGGTTAAAAAACATTCTACCTACATCCTGAAACTAGACGTTTTGTTGTTAAACTTGTGAGAGTCAATTAATGTTAAAAAAACATTCTATACCCTGAAACTAGGAGTTTTTGTTGTTAAACTTGTTTTAGTCCATTAAGGTTAAAAAACATTCTACACCCTGAAGCTAGAAGTTTTTGTTGTTAAACTTGTGAGAGTTTATTAATATTAATCTAAAAAAATGCAAAATAAAATAAAAGACAATACGGCATGGTCTGACGGTCAGTAGGGAACCCGCTATACGGCTGTGAACTGCGTGCCCTAAAGTTTAAGTTTAGACTTACGGAATTCCATATTTCGATTGTGTGAAAGCACTGTTATAAATTTGTTTAAGGCCACTTTTAATTTAAAACACTCTACCGGTTTCAGAAGCACCCTTCCTTCGTCAGGAGAATATTCTCCTGACGAACGGTAGAGTGTTTTAAAATAAAAGTGGTCTTAAACAAATTTATGTTTTTTATTGTAAATAAGAGCTTCTGTTAAGTACATTTATTTTTTTTATTTTTTTTTTAATTTTTATTTTTTTATTTTTTTTATTTCATACAATTTTTGAAAATACACTTTTATGTTTTTTTCTTGATTACCATACTAGGCTAATGCCCGTGTTAAGGTAATCATTACTACATTACTTTTTAAAAACTTCCACGCAAATAAGTAAACTAATAAAATCAGAATGTGGTCTTAAACAAATTTGTAACATAACATATGAATATTTAATGAGTAAATTGGTTCTAATTCAGCGCTTTTTGTTTTGTTGTTATGTAACAGTGCATTATTGTACGCAATAGGTACTTTATTTAAGGAATTACGAAACACATAAGATCTTAGAACTACAACCCTAGCTTGGCGAAGCCGAACCAAGAGCCGCCCGCAGGGCCTAACAGCAAAAATCTTCGGAGCGGGTTTTTTACTGCTAGTTTAGTAATATTGTTTCAACATTTCATTATATCCAATTGTCGTGAAGGGGTATGGTCTAGAAAATTACTTTTTACATACACATAAAAAAAACATGATTAACGTCTTCGTATTTTATGTTAAAATTTCCGATACCTACTTGAATCACGCTTAACGGAAATGAAAAAATAATATTTACGTTCGGATTTGCCGTACGGTACGATGCGACGTGTAATCTGTTTACATCATGAAATATTTCATTTGCGATACAGACAGTTTGAAACATGCATGTTTAATGTTGGTTGACTTTCGGGGGGTTGAAGGTTGAAGTATATATCTATAAAGAGATGTAGAGAAAGTTTGTTCATCACTGATGTACAAAAATAAACGATTAATCTTTGCTCAGCTGCACTGATGATCGAAATTGCAAAGCCCCATGAAACGTTGCAAAACCGGGAAAAAAGCACAACACACTAAAAGTATTCATAATCTGCTGTTTCATATGTATTCATAATCTGCTGTTTCATATGTATTCATAATCTGTTTCGTAGATGGCGCTAGTTTAATTATTTTAAAATAAATTTTCCCAGTTATGCTTTAAAATATTACGAAGAATTATTTGTTTGGGCACGTACTTAGGATGTGTCAATTATTTCAACTTTTGTATTTAGAAACGCCCGGGGTCTCAAAAGTTGCGTCTTTCAAAGAAAATGAGAACTGCATTTAAATTTGTTTTTTTTTTTAAATGGTTATTACCCCGCTAATGCATTGAAAATCAGAAAACAATCCTAAAACCATTTTTTTTTAATTTTTAATAAAAGAAAATTTCAATGCGTTATTAAAAAATGCGTATAACTGACAAAAATGAAAAAAAAGTTCAAGTTTATGAATACAAGTATATCAACAAGAATTCTGATTTTATCCAGAAAAAGTGTTATTTTCCCCTTTTATATTTTTAACCAACACATCACATATGTTTAAAAATATTTTTTTTTTAGTTCTTTGTACTGCAGTTGTGGAATGAAAAATAAGTTTGGTACAAAATATAAAATATGAACCCTGTGTTTTATTTTTTTTCCAAATCATAAAATCTATTTTTTTTTCAAAACTTCCGGCCATTTTAGCGGGCTAATAGTGAACAATAATTTCATTTATTTTAACGTTTTCGAATAGCTACAGATCATACGAAGCTTTTGAGACCCCGGGCGTTTAAATATAAGGTCATTTTTTCTCTCCATGGAGAGTGACACAAGCTAACGTACATACGTAAAATGAATATGAATAAGTAGTTTTTTTGCATTCTTGAGCATTAACTACGTAAAAATTTCCAGACATTTTGATTTTGAAGAGTTTTGTTTTCCATGTACATTAAATGTAACTTGAATGTTACTTAAGTGTTATTTAAATTTTTTATTTACCTGCTACCGGTTTCGACACATCCGACACATTGCTAATCATTTAATAGAGACAGGCCATAGCTTGTAACAGCTATAACAGGAAACTTGTTACGGTCATAAATAAATTAAGTGGAACTAAGTTTTATATGATTATTATTTTATTATATGTTTTATTATATTATTACAAACTCAATTATTTGAATAAAGGCATACGTATACAGTATTATATCGGTGAATCAGTCCGATATTTTACTTGAATGCCTTTCATGAAAGAATTGAATTTGTATTTGAACTATTTATTCATATTCATGTTATGTAAAAAGTTTTTTTTCCTAAAATAGTTAATTTAACGCCATCTATGAAAGAGCAGATTATGAAGCACATAATATTATGACGTCTTTATCATATGATGGTAAGGCCACACTGCGGCCAACTTCCAACTTCAGAAGTATGGACGATTGTGTGGAGGGGTAGTTAATATACAAAAAAATCTCCATATTGCCCGGCAACGTTGGGGACTTCAGCTATATACATATATTAGTTATTTAAAGGGTTATCAGAATGGAGCTTTGTCATTTATAAAAATCTCTCAGTTTTATTCCGAGATAGGTGAACTTTAGCACACTTGACCTTCAAAAGCAGTGTAACGTCTTTGCCTAAGTCTGATTTTGAAAAACTCAATGTAAAAACCGAACTACATCGGAAAGTTCAGCAAGTATTATTTATAGATCGCGCGTACGACGCATGCTTATAATATTAGGCACACATCATCTGTTACGTAGTCCTTTAAGGACCTCTAATGAGTTCAGCGAAGTGAACGATTATTGATTGCTTCTAAAATGAGTGCTCACGCACTTGACCAGTAATAAAGAAAACACATAGATTATATCAGAGTGAAATTCACACACTTTCATAATACAACTTAGATTACTTTAATATTTTGCTTTGTACTTGAACGATACTGAGTGAATGATGAGTTAAACTGAGTGAATAATTATCGATTGCTTCCAGAGTAATTGCTTGCCAAAAAATCTGCCATTATCTAGCAGGCAGTTTATATAAAGAAAAAAAGGTCTTTATGGTTAAAGTTTCGACTAACATAGTGACAGACTAATCCCAATAATTTCGTGCTCGTGTGGGCAATAAATTGATGTTAATAATCCCCTCTGATGTTAGGTGCGTAAAAGACACTATGCGAAAAAAAGATGAAATTAGATAAAGTTTTTAGTATGTCAACTATCAATTAACTAGAGCAGACTGGAGATTCGAGAAAAATCATAGGATATTATGTAGGATTTGTGCCTTTGCCAAATCACTGCCTTTCGAAAGAAGAATTTTACCAATTGAATGTTTGTAAAACTTGAAAAATTACTACATTTATCCAATGATTTGTAAAAATACAAGAAACATTTCTTTCATACTAATCGAACAAAAAATATACCATCGCTCGTGGAAAGGACAGTCATTCAAATATGTACGAGTATATTATCGGGCCGCTCAAGTATGTCCCCTGGACCTACGTAGTTCAGTGAAACCACAATATTAATTTAACAAAGCACCTGTCAAACTTTTCAATGAAACAAACACCCAATTGAAATAAAGAATTATTTTTCAAATTAATAGATTTGTAATAACCACTTAATTATTTACAAAAACCGACATGTTTCGTCAGCAAAGCTGACTTCTTCAGGGTTTTGACAGAACTAATTTTAAAAATAGACATACATAGGTAATAGAGAAAAATAAAAGACATAAACAATAATAAAATTTGAAAGAAAATAATGTGTAGGAGACGATGGGCAATATAGAACAATTAAAAATTTAAAAGGGGAATAGATTTAATAAGAGGTCATTTAAAAACAATTTTTGATTATTAATAATATTTAAATTTGCATTAACACTCTTTCTAATCTCTAAAATTTCTAATTTATCCAAATGAATGCCATTGATATTACAATGTATTAATTCTATTCCACTGTTAAAATTAAAGGTATGACTAGTTTCTATTAAATGGTTGGCAAACTCCGAGAAACTATTATTATTTAAAGCTTTCATATGCTCTTTAATCCTTATTTCAAAGTTTCTCATAGTTTTACCTATATAAAAGAAATCACAATCATTACATTTCAATTTATAAATTCCAGATTTTTTCATTTTTGAATATCTGTCTTTATTATTTACTATGTAACTTTTACGTCTATTGTTTGCATAAAATACAGGAATAATTTTATTAGGTACATTCTTTTTTATTGAATTAGAAATTTTATTATTAAAATACATCATTTTCCTCCATTTTTCTCTTCTTTATCCTTTTGTACAGCGTAGATGTATGATCTAAGGAAATTATTCTTGTATTTTTTATTAAGAATTTTTTCAATTACATTGGAATTATAACCATTATTGATTGCAATTTGTTTAATAATATGGTTTATAATAAAGAATTATTAATTCATGAAATATTTTTTTACTTACTTTATATATTTGCATTATGTATCCCGATATAAATAGTTTGCATTGTGAAATAAAAAAATCCTTGAACTTGAATAATGTCACACATTATACAGTAATATATCACATTATTTACCCACGCACCATCAATTGAAGTTAGAATGTTTTAGTTTGTAATTACTATTGGGTATTCCTAAAAACTGGATTATTTTTGCGAAGACCTTATCAAACGTTTTATTTTATATTCTGTTATAGCCAGATATAATATGATATAAACAGTTTTAGAAAAAGTGAATAAGTACTAAGATTTTTCTTTGCACGTAAAATTTAACCACATGTACGTTAAAATTTTTGACATTTGTCAAGCGGGAATATTTCTAAATATATCCTTACTTTGACAGATTTTGTTTACTCTGATAATACGTTGTCTAGACCCGAGGGTTAAACAATGACTACCAAATCGTCACATATTATTTAATAACTAATAACGAACATAAATGAAATGAAACATCTGTCAATTTTGCAATATTTAAGAAAGAGCTCTAAAATCACGACGGTAAAGAACATTAGAAAATTTTAAAAACAAATTGCTATAAGTAATTTTTTTTACATTGGGTTGCAATCCTGATGATCATGTAAAAAATTAAGGGAAATACAAAATCATGAAGACATAAAATACGCCGAATACGAGAGAAATTTGTAGCTAGATTTTCTTAGGAAAAAAAACAAAATTCTCGTTAACCTTTCAGAAACTTCAAAAAAGTGGACGTGGATGAATCACCAATTCGTAACGGGATTCTACGAAGGTTCTGGAATCTACAAAAAATATTTTAGAAAATTCTACTAGGTATAAGAAAATTTTTTATCGCTTCTTCTAATAGTGCAAAATTATTTTGTGGTAACATTTTAAATTCAAATTAACAGATAACTTTGTTTGAAATTAATAAATTACTTCGTTTTTACCACTTTTATTGCTTATAAAACCGACATGTTTCGTCAGCAAAGCTGACTTCTTCAGGGTCAAACCCTGAAGAAGTCAGCTTTGCTGACGAAACATGTCGGTTTTATAAACAATAAAAGTGGTAAAAACGAAGTAATTTATTAATTTCAATCATAATGGTGACACAAAATAAGTTTGCTGTGTTAGAAGAAGAGATAACTTTGTATTAACCACTAAATTATTTACAAAAACCGACATGTTTCGTCAGCAAAGCTGACTTCCTCAGGGTTTTGACAGAACTAATTTTAAAAATAGACATACATAGGTAATAGAGAAAAATAATAGATTATTATAAGCAATAATTATCAGCCTGAAACACTCATCCACATTGAAAAATCTTCCGAGAAAAGATACATGACGCCAACGGGACTTGAACCCGTGTCCTCTCGATTGCCGGTCGATTGCTCTGACCACTGAGCTATGGCGGCTTATCTCGTACCCGCCAAATGATTCAATATATGCTAGTGTTTCATTCAACAATTACTGCTTATTATATTTTTTCCACCTGAAAACAACCAACTTTATTTTTGCGAGAGAGACATTGTAAGTGTTAAATCCCTCGCTAGGTGGCGTCGAGACAAATTATGTCTTCATTTATTGGGGAAATACTTAAACTTGTCAAATATTAATTATTATTTTCAATTAAAAATAATAATTAATATTTGACAAGTTTAAGTATTTCCCCAATAAATGAAGACATAATTTGTCTCGACGCCACCTAGCGAGGGATTTAACACTTACAATGTCTCTCTCGCAAAAATAAAGTTGGTTGTTTTCAGGTGGAAAAAATATAATAAGCAGTAATTGTTGAATGAAACACTAGCATATATTGAATCATTTGGCGGGTACGAGATAAGCCGCCATAGCTCAGTGGTCAGAGCAATCGACCGGCAATCGAGAGGACACGGGTTCAAGTCCCGTTGGCGTCATGTATCTTTTCTCGGAAGATTTTTCAATGTGGATGAGTGTTTCAGGCTGATAATTATTGCTTATAATAATTGTTACCCTTTGTGCTATGCATAAAAAATCTTGTCTTAAAAACGTTAGTTTTACAATTAAAAATAATAAAAAATAATAGACATGAACAATAATAAAATTTGAAAGAAAATAATGTGTAAGAGACGAGGGGCAATATAGAACAATTAAAAATTTAAAAGGGGAATATATTTAATAAGAGGTCATTTAAAAACAATTTTTAATTATTAATAATATTTAAATTTGAATTAACACTCTTTCTAATCTCTAAAATTTCTAATTTATCCAATTGAAAGCCATTGACATTACAATGTATTAAATCTATTCCACTGTTAAAATTAAAGGTATGACTAGTTTCTATTAAATGGTTGGCAAACTCCGAGAAACTATTATTATTTAAAGCTTTCATATGCTTTTTAATCCTTATTTCAAAGTTTCTCGAAGTTTTACCTATATAAAAGAAATCAAAATCATTACATTTCAATTTAAAAATTCCAGATTTTTCCATTTTTGATTCTCTATCTTTATTATTTACTATGTAATTTTTAAGTCTATTGTTTGCATAAAATACAGGAATAATTTCATTAGGTACATTCTTTTTTATTGAATTAGAAATTTTATTATTAAAATACATAATTTTCCTCCATTTTTTCTCTTCTTTATCCTTTTGTACAGGGAAGATGTATGATATAAGGAAATTATTCTTGTATTTTTTATTAAGATTTTTTTTTCAATTACATTGGAATTATAACCATTATTAAATTTTTTATTATAATTCGACATACGGATATTTGATTTCATTTTCAGATTTTCTTGTCTATTATTTTCATCAAAACGTTCTTCAGTATGGGTGGCCCCAAGAAGTTAGGTGCAGTCGATAAATCAGTTTGTTTTTTTGTTGGAAAATGTGTGATATCACCATATTTATACGAAATACACGTAAATGTTTATATAGCACATTTCTTTAGTAATGTAGTACCTCTGTTTGCAATAGTCTCTGTATTGCAAATAGTTTACAGCATGATGATGCACGAAGCTCAATAAAGCATAAATTTGATCCATAATTCAAGACTAGCGACACGATTTCTTACGAGAGCCATAAATCAACATCAACCGTGTCTTTGTAATGGGAGAAGCAACACTAGTCACCCATTTGTGATAACAAATAGAGCGGAAAGCGTTTCAGCTAATTGCGTATTTACCACGAGGTGTTAGCCGTTTTGATACACCTCCGCGAAAAGTTCACATATTGTAACCTTAGCCTTTAACCTTATGGTTTGCAGGTAGGACTATCTTCGTGACGTTATCCTGTGGATAGTGCATATTACGGGGGCAACCCAATGAGTCATAAAAAACGCTTGTTTCACTAATGTCCAAATTGTTTTGGGTTTTTTTTTACATAAGCTCCATACAGGGGGCCCGAACAATAATTCCCCCCCAGAGCCTGTGTCATCTCTAGGGATGCTGTGTGGAGGGTATTTTTTTTGGAAATGGAAGGAGAGGAAGTTCTGGGAACGGAAAAGGTATGAGGGGTAGGTAGTAATCTTGGGGTCAGTATGTCCAGGAGAGACGGACGGATGAATCCATCCCTTTCACTACGGTGCAATGCGTTGTTCCGAAAGAGTCCTGCTAGAGAGGTCAAAAGGTCTCCCTCAACCAGTCTTTCTCGATTCGGCCTGCCAAGCAGGTGATGGGCAGATACACCGCCACCAAGCCCCGGACAAACCTCACCCCTTGAATCTGGGCACTCCTGCTCACCAAACGTAGCGAACTACTTGGGGTGACCTACAGTAGAGTCGTTGGTTATCCAATGAATCGTTCCCGGGGTGACGGTACTCATCCCCCTCTTCAAAAATGCTGCCAACCAACATAATTTTATAATTTTTTTTTTTCATTTAAATTTTAATGGTCCCCATTGAACTCTGATTCTAGTCCGGTTTCAGCTGACGAGCATGACGGCTATTTTTTTATGCTTGTCGAGCTGAAACAGGTAGAAAATCAGCGTTTGACTGGGACTATTCAATTGTAAAAGAAACATTGCTACCCGTGCCTATGAATATTGGTTAAATTGACCACTTTATGACAGAATGTTTTAGGATCTTGCGTCCTGTGAACTCCAGAGTAGGCACATCGGCACATGACCGTACTACGGCAATTATAGTGATGTGTAGAACCTTCATCACCATGCTGTCCAAATAATTTCAAGGCCCTAGTTTCCCATGGGTTTCCTTCTCTATTAGATTTATTTTCAATATTGTGAGTACATAATATGTAGGTATTAACGTGGGATGAAATTACATTATGACGTATAAATTAAAGATGTTTAATGTTTAAAACAGAACAACTTTATCAAACGCTGAGATTTCAATTGCGAAGTTTATCAGATAAGGCTTGAAACAAGGAGATTAAAATAATGTTGTATATCTAAAAGCTTCCGAGCTTGTTACATAGAGGGCAGTGCTAAGAGCTGCCCCGAAAGTCCGCAAGATGGCGGTTAGTTTAGTTCAAAGTTTTTGCACCAGGTGAGCCGAGGTCAGGGGTGCAGTTTTCAGGAGCTCACATAATTCAGACGTGGGTGGTTTGTATATTTATGATTCAGACCCATTCCAGCTAGCTTCTAGTTGGGTTGACTACTCGCTGTCATAACATTTGTAATACGCGAAGTGTTAATAAATTCAGATTAACATAAAGAACTCTATTATTCTATAGAAGTAATGTCCTTCCAAGACGAGTTGGAGAACTTGATTGTGTGAATACAACAACTTGTGAACACAACAAATAATATATAGGATCTATGAATTATTGCAGGCGACGCGACGTTGAAAACAGAATGACGTTTGGTTCTTTAAACCACCCCGTCATTGAAAATGCGCAGTTTGACGCACATGCTCTGCAGTGTGGCGATTCAACAAATTAATATCAGCATTAAAAAAAAAGTACTATTGTTCCGGCAGTATAAATACTTGTAAAATGAAGTCTTATTAATATTCAAATGAAACTCCATGTACAGCAAGGCCAAACACTTTATCGTATCTTACGACCGCTTATCCTAAACGGCATACTTATTATTTAGCGGATGCACCTGCCAAAGCCAGATACATTCCCCCCGAACTTCGAGAAATACCCCTTGCAAAAGCCTCGGGCCCAAAACGTTAAGCAATTTGTTATGAAATCAGCCTCCCTATCCTCCTTCCAATTAATTTATCATTGCAAGCCCACATAGGGTAAAGGGAAGGGAGGAGAGATCAAATCGATTACGCATCGTGGCACAATTTATTTGAGATATTTATTAAATGTTTTGATATAATGTACCTATTCACGTACTTCCAAATATTAGGTTCGTACATCTGAAATTGGCGTTTTGCCGTACTGGCAATTTTGATCTCAAATATCTTCTCTTTGGTTAGGAATTCTAAATTAAAATTTATACAGCTATTTACTCATGTAATTGTGTTTCGAAAATTATAATTCATTTGTTTTTTCCTTAGTTGTTTTTTTTTTCTTTGCGTCACTTAGTTTACAAAAGGGAAAACTTGAAATATCGCGTTATTTACGAGTACGAGTTCCACCGTGGCACCAGTGCTGCAGAAACGGCTCGAAAGATTAATGATACGTATGGCGACGGTGCCGCAAAAGAAAACACAGTGCGTTTTTGGTTCCAACGTTTTCGTTCTGGAAATTTCGACCAGCAGAACAAGCCCCGTGGACGGCCGGAGACCAAAGTTGATAATGAAGAATTGAAGGGTATTGTGGAAGCGGATCCATCGCAAACCACGTCTGAGTTAGCTGCAGGCTGCGGTGTTAGTGATAAAACTGTTTTAATCCACTTGAAGCAAATTGGGAAGGTGAAAAAGCTTGAAAGGTGGGGACCACACGAATTGAGTGAAGCAAATCAACAAACGCGCGTTAGAACGCTAGACCACACACTGCACAAGAGACGGCTACCAAATTACAGGAGCTTCAATTGGAATGCCTAAGACATCCACCGTACTCTCCGGACCTTGCCCCAACAGATTACCATTTTTTTCGAAATTTGGATAACTTCTTGCAAGGGAAAAAATTCAACTTCGATGGGGAAGTCCAAACCGCCTTCAAAGATTTTATTGATTCCCGTCCGAATGGTTTTTTTAGTAAAGGGATCGATGAACTATCTATGAGATGGCAAAAGTGCATAGATAGCAATGGTACATACTTTGATTAAATAAATATATTATATTTAAAAAATCGACTGTATGTTTCTCCCATACAAAACGCCAATTTCATATGTAAGGACCTAATATAATGCCAAAAGCTTAGTCAGAAATGCCTACATATAAAAGTTCTACTCTAGCAGTAGTTTCATTTCGGGAGTTCCCGTCCGCCTGTTCAAAGTTCATAGCCCGGACAAGGGGGGAACCCATTGAATAAAAAAATTAGCACTAGAAGTGCCTTTCGTACTAATTTGAATGGAAACAATTGTGCCACTGACTTAGTATGTTTTTAATAAAAAAAACCAAGGGTTTAATTATGTTGTAGACACCTACACACTATTATTACGATATAATTGCTTAGATCAGTGATGAGCACCCTGAGACACGCGGGTCTTTTCGTACTGTTGGCTAATATATTCAACGGTTTCAATTCTGTTTTGCAAAATGTTTAGCCGAGAACTTCAATCTGTCTTCAAAGTTTTGAATCAGGACCTATAAATGATAAATTTTTAACACATTCCTAAAAAGAAAAAAAAATGTGGTTCAACCGTAAGTAGGAAAAAATTAAACTGAATGAATGGACAAATTAAATACAAATAAATTAAGAAATTAACTGAATATTTTGATGAAGATTATCAGGATTCTTTCAGTTTGGTGATACGCCGCATCCACATTTCAGTATAGCTTCATAGAAAGAGTTGAAATTTTGAACAAAAATAAAATTCATTTTCAGCTACAACAACCTCAATATCGTCGTATTTTCCAATCTTAGCGCCCTAGTTCACTGAAAACTAACGGACCGCCATTGGCATCTTGATGCCTGAACGCCAACTGCGAAGTTGATGCGTTCTACCATATCTTTGGTTCTACCCATTGACGTATGTTCAACCCTACCGCAGACTCGTGAACAATAACCTCCAAATAGAACGTTTTTTTACATTAGTTCCACACAGAAGAGGCCCTGACAAAAAACCGCCTCCCAAATTGAAATCTAACTATTTCATTGATAAACTACCTAACTTTTTACTAATGTGTACATTTGCCCTGAAGAGGGAACGGTCGTTCTGAAACCGGTCGGATTTACTCAAATATAAAAGTGGTTCAAACAAAGTAAAATTTTTTCATTTACCTATCGTTTTATTTTTTAATTTTTTTTATTTGTCTATAACGACTTGACGACCTCCGTAGTCCAGTGGCTAAGACTCTTGACTCACATTCCGGAGGTCGCGGGTTCGAACCCGGCATGCGCAAATAAATTTTATTTGAATAATTTGTGTTATTTCACAATTAATTCATTTAAAATAATATATAATATATTTGCGGCATGTTCCAGAGTGGAAGATACTATTAGTATCGCCCTGGTGTAAGACCACCATTCAGAATTGAAACGTTGCTTGAAAATGGCTTTAGCCGTGTTTAGTGACCAGATCTGAATAGCCAGGTACTTCCCAACCTTCCTCTTCCCCACCTCCTTCCCCTCCCCACTACCTTCAGCCTCACAACATACCCCAATTGGGGATGCCATAGTCTCACTGGCTCCAGACGGGAGCAGTTGAGATTCTTGTGCGGTATTCACTGTAAAAAAAAAAAAAAAAAAAAAAAATAGTAAATGTACATTGGTTTTTTTATGCCTGTCTCACTAGGATATACCTGTGTCGAGACAGGCGTACAAGTATATAAATGAATAACGTAGTTACAAGAGTATTTAAGGTAAAATACATATTAATTTGAACCGAAATTAAAACAGAAAGTGATTGGAAGGGTGGGTAATTAACAATTTCCTTTCTGTTTCCAGAGGAGGATGGAATGGAGCTAGAGGCTCTTTACCGACGCTATTGTGTTCGCCTCAAGCATGCGCTGTTCGTGTCTGCGCTGTGCGTAGCGCTAGTCACTACGTTCGCAGTGCTGGTCACCTTGTGCGTGCTGCACTCCCATGTAAGTACAAAACACTAATATCATTCAATACAATGACAAAAATCATCACTTTCTTTAGTCATTTCTTCGTTGCAGAGGGTTGTGACTCCATTCAAATTCCCTCTGTGAACAAGGCTGTTCCAATCGTTGCGGTTCGTATATAATACGCACACGCACAAGCGTCCCAACTGCTCCCAACCGCCTGGAGCGTGTGAGATGATGGCATCCCCAATGGGGCTAAAAGTAGTGGGGAGGGTAAGGAGATAGGCAAGCGGAAGGTAGGCAAGTACCTGGCTATTCAAATCTAGTCACTAAAACGGCCAAAGACATTTCAAATAACGTTTCAATTCTTAATGGTGGTCTTACACCAGGGCGATACTGAGAGTATCTTTCACTCTGGGACGTGCCGCAAATATACCCCTTATTAATTTTTAGATGATTTAATTGTGAAATAATACATATCAACCAAATAAAATTAACTTGCGTACGCCGGCATTTAATCGCCGGATCGCTGGTCGAGAGCTTTACCCCTCGACCACGGAGGTTTTTACACAAACACCTTCTTTGTAAACATAGAAAAGAATCTTACAAATCTCGTACATGTTGACCCACATACATATAACAATTTCAGACTATAATAATTATAAATAAAATAAAATAACAACATTTCACAAAAAACAAAATAAAATAGCAACTTTTTTAACAAGTCACCACAGAGGACGAAATAGTATCTATTATAAACAATATGCAAGGAGGTTCCACCCCAGGCTTTGATGGAATTACAGATAATATTTTTTCAAATATTCAGAATCATATTTATAAACCATTATGCGTAATAAACACAAGTTTTCAAAAGTTTTCAATCTATTTACAAACAAACTACTATTACCCTGATAATCCCGAGGAAGTAAGCTACTACTGAACCACGTCAGTAATCTCTAATAGGTATAACAAAAAAATTAGAAATAGAAAAGATAGTTAAAAAAAGTATCAATTTCTAAATTGTAACAATATAAATGAAAATCACTACGATTTTATGAAAGGTAGAAACACTCAGGATGCAATTGCAAACGTAACTAGAATTATTTATAATTCATTTTATAAATCATTAAAATGCATTTTAATTTTCATAGATCTCAAAAAAGTGATTGACAGCATATCACGACGAACTTATGAGAACATTAAGAAACATTGGATTAAATGGGATAGTTTTAGAATGGCTAAAATCTACCTTTTCAAACGCCCTGAAGTCGTAAAAATCAATAAGGTGCTTTGTCACCAAAAAACAAGTCACTTGGGCATACCTCAAGGTACACTCCTGGGACCATTACTGTTTATCATCTATGTAAATGACACATTCATACAAAGATTGAAAGAAAAAATCTTAAGCTCACGACAATGTCATAATCATTCAGAAACTGATTGGAATACAGTTAATAACCTAGAAAATACTGATATTAATATACTGAAAAACAGATTCGATAAAAATCTCCTCTCCGAACACTGAAAAAATCCCATTCTCTATCATAAAATTTAAATAAAAACAATAATTAAAAATTATAATACACCCATAGACACCCAAATTTGATAGACGAGAACATACAGATGAAGGGAAAAATCAACTATGGCAGTACGAAGAGGGGGAAGATGACTGTGATTCGTTAAAAAATCAATCTGACAGTATATAGGCATCTCGCATTATAATATCACCATTTAGTTCTTAAAAGTAAAATCTGCTTTTGAATGAATAGACCTTTTTACGTGGGAGCGCGAATTGCTCGCCACGTTATTAACCTTTTTGCGAAGTCCAAATATGGCAAAGTAAAGTTCGCATCTTTTCACATACGAATATTTTGTTGCCGTATTTAGTTAAGACACTTTTGCAAATTATTATTATTATTTTTTTTTTAATTATTTATTGAATCATTTATTATAATTACAATTTTACAACAAATATATATTTTTTTTACAGGTATTTTTTTTTTACTACCCTTCCATTTAAAGCATTTGCTTGTGTATGGAAGGGGAGTGTACATAAATGCTATTAGTTATTAGTTATAAGTTAATACTTAAATAATTAATTGTACATAAATATATGTGAGCTGCAGTATGTATTTGATAATGGTGTGAATTTTTTTAAAAAAAGAAAGAATGTAATGGAAAACTAATAGTCCAGTAACTTTGTCGCCTGAATGTATGGGGTAGTATGCGTTAAATCCGGTAGTTCTGATTTTTTGCAGATTTGTTTATGATGTTGGCCAAATGAATAATCCAAGTTTTCGACCTCGAGCGCCGAACGCAACTTTGTCAAAAATCGAAAAAACAGCAAAAAAATCGTTATTTTTTCAAATTTTGGCGATTATAACCCTAAAGGCCTAGTTTTTGAAAAAAAAAAAATTATGACGTTTTTAAAGTAGACTAATTTTTCTACAATATGATACTAGAATTGTCTCTGTAGACCTAATATTTTCCGAGATTAAGCCTTTCAAAGTTTGTGATCTCGAGCGCAAACCGCGAAAAAATCGTTTTTTTTTCAAATTTCGGCGATTATAACCCTAAAGGACTAGTTTTTGAAAAAACTTTTTTAAGACGTTTATAAAGTAGACTAAATTTGCTACAATATGATACTAGAATTGTCTCTGTAGACCCAATAATTTTCCGAGATTAAGCCTTTCAAAATTTATCATTTTTTTCGATCTTCGCAATTTTTTGTAATATTTTAGACGTCACTCGAATAACTCCAGCGGGATGAGGTTTCAATTACCTTCGACGTGTGAATCACGAATGTGACCCACCTGTAACACGTTTATGACTGGTACGTGGTATGACTGACAGTGTACTCTCTCGACGGACATTAGGCATGGTGTATCTACATAATATCTGCCATGAAGTGGAAACATACTGCGAGGCTACCACTGCAACAACTGGACATCATGTTGACATGAGACCATCTCGTGGCACCAGAGATGAATCAGATACTGAAAAACTCTGTAGATGGTTTGCAAAGCACCCTCCATTCCTTACAACAGATTCCATTATGTCCATCAGCAGTGGCCTGGTTGGAGAACCTAGTGTCAACAGCCATATGGCTCTAAAAATTGGGAGAGAATCGATGCTAAATATGGTTGGCCAGAACTTCCAGGAAGTGAAATTCAAACGTAAAAACAATGTGGTGTCCCTTTCTTCAGCTGTACGAACTATTACTGTTGGCAATAAACAGGTTACTGTTGATCCTCTAACACTGTTTCACAGGTTGTGTGTCTTAAAACAATCGGATGAAGAATTGCGAGAGTTCTTCACTTACGAACTGTCACCAATCTCAATGTCATTGTTCTCTGAAGAAGGGATGAGAAAGGGCACAAAATCCACCTTGTATTCAGTATTTGAACCTGTAACCTTAAATGAGAAGCAAGAGTTAACGAATTTTGTAGTAGTGGATGGAGGGCATCTACTTCACAAGGTTGTGTGGCCTCGAAGCTCATCATTTGGTGCGATAGCTGACAGATACGTACAGTATATTACTGCTCACTATGGCTCAAATGTGGCAGTAGTTTTCGATGGTTACCCCGTAGATGCTGTACAGACAAACACAAAGAGCTCTGAGCGTCTTCGAAGAGCCGAGTTACACTCATCGCGAGAGATAATCGTTGATGAGAAAACCGTGGCACAGGTTCCTCAACAGAAATTCTTGTCAAATGACAAAAACAAGATTCGTTTCATAAAACTACTGACAATAAAAATGGGAAATCACAACATTTAAGTACTCCAAGCAGAGGAAGATGCTGATAGGCTCATCATCACTACAGCTGTAACTGCTGCCTCTACCTATGATGTAGTGGTAGTCGTTGGTGAGGACATTGACTTGCTGATCATCCGTAATGCGATCTCAAACCAACGTGAAATTTTTTACAATAAATGTGGAAGAGGCAAAGCATCAGATGTCATGTATTCCAGCATCGCTTCTTCAAAATCCCTTGCCTTCATCCATGCCGTTAGTGGTTGTGACTCGACATTCTGCTTCTTTGGCTTAGGGAAGATACAAATGATGTCCATAGTCGAAAATAATCCGGACGTTGAAAAGCAAGCTGCGATTTTTCTCGACACCAACTCTACACCTGACGATATAGCAGCAGAAGGAGAACGAGTCATAATTGCTCTATACGGAGGCAACCCCAACACCCATAACCTTAACGAACTGCGGTACCAACTATTCGCCAGGGCTGCGACGAAAACCAGCTTAAATCTAGCCAGATTACCTCCTACACGAGACTCTGCTCTCTCCTGGGGGTGGATATCCACGCCACAAGGCCTCAATCCCAAAATGATGACCAGAGATGCAGCCCCACAATACCTCTTGCGGATGATTTCTTGCGGCTGCATGAAGGGTTGTCAGAACGCGTCAAAAAATAAAATGCTCATCAGTCTGCAGGCACTGTAGCGGGGCCTGTGACAATATACCTGATGTTGAAGTAATAGATATCCCAGAAGGCGACGATCTGTCCGATGTCGAAATGGAGGATGACTTGTGCTCACAAGACGTCGACGATTCATCACCATCTCCTGATGGGGATATGAAATCCCAATACATCGATCCAGATACGGACGAACCTCAACCGGGACCTTCCAAGAGGGCTAAATTAATTTAATTTTTTGATTTTGAATATTACTCAGTTTCCTAACAAATAAATATATTAACTTTTGTTGTACTTATCTTTGTTAAATAAATAAAAAATAAAAGAAAAAGAAAATACTTTGTTTTTTATCTTTTTTACTTCATTATTCGTAACTTAGCTTAAGCATCATCATCGCATCATAAAAGTATAGGGCTTCAATAGTATAATCAGGGTCAAAATTCATTCAGAACGACAGAATTGCAAAAAATTGCGAAGTTCGAAAAAAATGATAAACTTTGAAAGGCTTAATCTCGGAAAATTATTGGGTCTACAGAGACAGTTCTAGTATCATATTGTAGCAAATTTAGTCTACTTTATAAACGTTTTAGAAAAGTTTTTTTTAAAACTAGTCCTTTAGGGTTATAATCGCCGAAATTTAAAAAAAAAACGATTTTTTCACGGTTTGCGCTCGAGGTCACAAACTTTGAATGGCTTAATCTCGGAAACTATTGGGTTTACAGAGACAGTTCTAGTATCATATTATAACAAATTTAGTCTACTTTAAAAACGTCGCAAAAAAGTTTTTTCAAAAACTAGTTCTTTAGGGTTATAATCGCCAAAATTTGAAAAAATAACGATTTTTTCGCGGTTTTTTCGATTTTTGACAAAGTTGCGTTCGGCGCTCGAGGTCGAATACTTGGATTATTCATTAGGCCAACATCATAATTAAGTCTGCAAAAAATCAGAACTACCGGATTTAACGCATACTACCCCATACATTCAGGCGACAAAGTTACTGGACTATTAGTTTTCCATTACATTCTTTCTTTTTTTAAAAAAATTCACACCATTATCAAATACATACTGCAGCTCACATATATTTATGTACAATTAATTATTTAAGTATTAACTTATAACTAATAACTAATAGCATTTATGTACACTCCCCTTCCATACACAAGCAAATGCTTTAAATGGAAGGGTAGTAAAAAAAAAATACCTGTCTATACATATTCATATGTCTATGAATACAACAAAGAAAACTTAGCAGAACTAATTGCAAAAAAGCATGTCTTAAGCAGCCAGATTTTAAATGGAAAACACGTATGTGTAACTTGTCAAAAGAATTAAGAAATGTATTTATATATTTATAAGACTTAGGAATATTCTTAGACTAGAAAACCTAAAATGAGTGCATTTGTTCAATCCATATTACAATATGGTATTATTGACTAGGAAGGAACATAATATGACAATATTTTTAATCCATTTAAAATGGTTCATAGATTGGTAATAATTAAGGAAATCTTAAAAAAAACTGTTTGGATTATCTACTTAAATTCTCTTTTCAATATTCAATGCACCTACAATAAAATGTAAAATAAAATTCGAAAGGTATAAAAAACATTCAATATTACAAATTTTTATTTATTTATTTAATTTCAACGGTATACATATACCATAAGAACTGAAGATACATGTCACAAAAGAAAAATAATAATATAGAAATAATAAAAAAAAATGGTTTAACAGATGATTGTGGCATTTTAATTAGAAATGACACCAGAGAGACAATTACGTAAAAAAATCTATTATAAAGGTTTGATAGCATAGCCCTCTTGTACCTACCTTCCGTGCAGTTAAATAGATCTGCAACATCTGCATATCTATTAGTAACATCATGTAACCTAAGTAAAAGTGAGTGTTTAGTATATTCAGTCTTATTATTGTTACATTTAAACAGGATTTTAGATCGAGTGGTTCTCGTGGGAATATGAAATTCAATGAGCTTAGTTAAATCAGGACTGTCTATTCTACCATTTACAATTTTGAACATAAATATTAAGTCGGATATAATTCTTCGATCTGAGAGTTTTAATAAATTTAATTCTTTCAGCAAGTAATTGTAGTTTATGTTTTCAATGGGAATACCGAGTTTAAAATTAATATGTCTTAGAAATTTATGTTGAATTTTTTCGATTGAATCTGAATGTATTTTAAAATGGGGGGATCAAATTTTTAAAGAAATACAGTTAACTACCCTACAATTCTGGGTTAAACTACAATACTAGTTGTATTATCCTAATCTCTCCTCTTCCTCCTTTCCTTAAAAAAAACCCTCCACACAGCATCACCAAAGATGACATAGGCCCTGAGGGAAATTATTTTCCTCAGGGCCTCCTGTGTGGAGTTAATGTAAAAAAAAGGCATCGTAAAAATCTTACCTACTCGTACATTTGATAACAATCCAAATTTGTCACAAAGTTGTTAAAATTAATTTTATATCAAAAGTTGCAAGTATATTTCCGTCGCTTCTTGCTAGAAGCACCGGAGTGGGCGGACAAGCGCTCTCACTCTGAGGGCAGGTGGTGGCACCTGATATTTATAGGGGCTATTATTAAAAACTTTTACGAACGTAATACGTGCACTTTCGTCGGATCGGCAAACTTAGATGACAACAAAACCTCTTATTAAAGATCGTTCAAATATAATTATGACATTCAGCTCCTTATTAAATTATCAAAAATACTATGTTGGTTTTAGAAACTCTAGTTTTATTTTTTTTTAATCTAAGTTAAAAAATAAATATTTTGATAAAACTTTGAATTTTTTGACGCCTAGGTCAAATAAATATAATAAATACAAAAAGTTTTTTTTTAAATACCGTTCGGTAATATTGACGATCAATTACCGGTAAGGAATGATAAACACACTTTTTTATCATTGAAGAAGAAGATAACAATAATCTGAAAGATTATAAAAAATATGAAAGAAAACGAGACACAGGAAAATAGAGAAAGATAATGGTCGCAACTGGGACTCGAACCCAGATCTCTCGTCTAACCGGGACGGGCGCATTAACCAATTTCGCCATTGCCACCTTCTGTCAAACCGTCATATTTGTCAATCTCATATTTCAAATTTCAAAATTAACAATATTGTCCTCAACTAATTCTTTTTCCCATATTATGGGCGACTACCCTTGATATTGACGGGAATAACCTTCAAAATTTATAAAAAGAGAGTTTTTCTTATTAAAAATTGAATATTCATTCAGACTGTTATAAATTGGTATTTAGCAGAAGGTCGTCAAGGAAAAACATCTGGTTTCAATGGAGGAATTCCTTTGTTTTATTCACAAGCACATTTGTTACAATAATTTGTCCCGACCCGACAAAACACTAAATTTGGTCACTTTGACCACTTGCTAGACAATGCTAGCTGTTTATAGGAGATCCACGAATTAAGAGAGAGTTAAAACTAGAAAAGCAGACTATTTATAAGAATGTTTTCCAACACAATCAAAATAAACAACACTTTAGTGTCACCATTACACATTATACGATATAAAAACCAGAAATCTACTTTACCGACTAACATTTCGTTTTAGTTTAGTCTTACGTCGCTAATCTGTAAAATGCAATATCAACTAACAATATGCTACAAAAAATATGCCGCTAGATGGCAGTAGTCTTCACTCTTTTTAACATACTGCCCGGCGGGGAATGAGAAAAAACAACAAGTTTTTTTGAAATTAAAAATCAAACTACAAATTCCTAAATCTACACACAATATACTAAAAATTTACAAGATGTGTAACTATCTAAATTTGAAGGGTCCGGGAACCTAACCAACAATTAAAATAACCTAAAAAATTTATAAATTTCTAAAAAATCATGCAAAAAATTAAATAATAAAATAATAAAATCACAACATTAATAATAATTTTGTAAAATTGACAAATCAATAATGTCTCATTGTCTCTATGAAGAATTTTCACTTCAATTATATATTTTTTTTTAACACCAATTCACAAATAGCAATACATTGTTAGTTCGCTGTTGACTGATTATCAGTTCATTAACTTTCACTGGCATGGCACTGCCAAAAAACCGAATGAACACTTCACCGGGTAGACTACTCGGCCATCTTGTCCAGGGTGGTCATCGTTTTAGAAAAGTACATCAGCATGTACTTCTGTATGTCATCATTTGGGTAGATCATCATAAATTAAGGGGCGGCCGTGCCCTGGTAAGCAGATAGTACCATTAGATCTGCAGCGAGGATGATCATCTCGCGGTTGTTGACTTGAAGCCCCAGTGGCTTCAGGCTGGATACAGTGGTGTCAACAACACCAATACCGATGCTCCATAATTATTGATGTGGTTTGGTTGCATCGGTTCAGCCCTAATTGCAGTTAGGCTGTGACCTTGGGAAGGTCAGTGGTTTGCCGGGTCGGGAAATTTGGATCCAAGTTTGATTCTATTGGCATCAAACATATTTTCGTGATGGGTCTCACAAAAGTGCCTTGTGCTGTTTTGAGGGTAACTACCCTCACTACTCCATCCGGGCCTGGATGAGTAGTTACTACGCCATCTTCCATAATGCAGGAGGCAGATTGTCTTCCATCAGGATTACCAGATCGTCCTTCTTTATGGCCTTTTGGTTGTTGGCCTGCCATTTGGTCCGTTTTTGCAGCTCAGCAAGGTAATCTCGTTTCCATCTGAACCAGAAATTTTGAATTAGAGCGTTTAATTTTTGATATTTGCTTAGTCTGTTCTCCGGGAGCTCGCGGACATCCAACTCGGGAATAACCGAAGCATCCCTGCCCATGAGGAAATGGTTGGGAGTTAGAGGGAGAAGGTCATCTACATCATCAGACAGGGAAGTTAAGGGACGGGAGTTCAAACAAGCCTCTATCTGACAAAGCAAAGTATACAATAATTCAAACTGCAATGGGTTATTTTTAGTAATTCGATATAAATGAAACTTGGTGGACTTGACGGCGGCTTCCCACAGCTCACCGTGGTTCAGTGCCCTAGGCGGTATAAAACTCCAAGATATTCCCTTATCAGCTAAAAACCTATGGATTTTGTCATTGTTCAATCTTACACTGGCATATAGTTCTTTGAGCTTATTGGAAGCTCCTCTGAAAGTGGTTGCATTGTCAGAAAATATTTTTTCCGGTTGACCCCTACGGGCAATGAACGGTTACAGAGAAAGAAGTTTCTACGGTAATAAACTCTTTAAAAAACTCTTCATCCACCGGCATTGACGAAATACCCAACAGTGTTCTTAAAAAAATTGCCCCGGTTATAATACAACCATTAACTCATCTGCTGAATATTAGCATTCGCCAAGGATTATTTCCCACCATTCTAAAACAAGGTCTTATTATCCCTATTTTCAAAACAGGCTCCAAACTTGATATTAGTAATTATCGTCCTATTACATTACTTAATTCCCTGTCTAAAGTATTTGAAAAGATCGTTAATAATAGTCTTATGGAATATCTGGAAACCAACAACCTACTATCACCGCGGCAATTTGGCTTCAGAAACCAGAAAAGTACAAACGATGCCATAGCCACCGTCACTGACCACATCTCTGGCCACCTTGATAAGGGCTCGAAATGTCTATCGGTATTTCTCGACCTGTGTAAAGCGTTTGATACAATATCACACATCAAATTAGAACGCAAATTGTTCAACATAGGTATCAGGAATAATGAATTAAGCCTCCTCTCCAGTTTTCTATCTGACAGATCCCAATGCGTTAAACTCAGAGCTACAAAGAGTCAGAATTTACCTATTAGTTACGGTGTCCCACAAGGCAGTGTTATAGGTCCAACGCTCTTCCTAATATACATTAACGAGTTGTGTAACCTAGATATCGATGCCACTATTGTCAGTTTCGCCGACGACACTGTACTACTATTTCAAGCAAAAGATTGGCCTACCGTATATTCTAAAGCGGAGGTAGGAATTCAAAAGGTTAAATATTGGCTTGACTCGAACACATTAACTCTTAACATACAGAAAACAAAATACTTACTGTCTAGTCTTACCAATATCACAAAACCAAACCTACACCCAAAATTAAAAATACACGAATGTAATAACTCATCTCAGAACAGGAATTGCAACTGCCCATGCCTAGAACAAGTAACAACTATCAAATATTTAGGATTAACCTTTGATACACATCTAAATTGGAAACAACATATACTTAACACTACAAACAAAATCCGCAAATCTATTTACTTTTTCAAACAAACGCGCAATTTCCTTAACCTACATCTTTTAAAAACAGTGTATTACTCACTGTGCCAATCTCACATCGAATACGGAATTTTAGCTTGGGGTAACACTTATTATAATGCCCTCGAACCCATCATTAAAGCCCAAAAACTAATAATAAAAATAATTCTTAAACTTCCTCTCACTACCAGCACTGATACGATCTTCAATACTTTCAACGTTATGGACATTAAACAGCTCTACGCAAAATCCATCTTACTTTATTTACACAAAAACAACAAAATCCTATACAAACCATCACAAATGATACACAATACACGAGCCAAAAATAAAGAACTTCTCCAAACTCCCTTTTTTAAAACCACCTTTGGACAAAAACACTTTAAATACATAGCTTGCAAACTATACAATACACTTCCAGCCACGATTAGACAAACCGAATCAAAGACCAAATACAAACAAGATTTAAAGAAATGGATTATAAGTATTGGACGCCACACTACTGCTAACATCTGTAAAATAGAGTACAAATAGACAGAATTACCATCTCACGTATGTCCTTACCCTTATTAAAGAACTTAAAATAGTAAAATCCTATATGTATAATATAACTTCCTATATAGACTCGAAAGGATTTACTACTTTATTCATCTCTTCCTTCACCTATATAATGCTCTCTTTATGATATTAACCCTCAATCTTAATCATCTTTCTGTTTGAATTGTATAAATCAGTATGTATCTTACCTTAAATATTCTCATGTTGTAATTAAATATTCTTATGTATGATACTCATTTATGTACCTCTACGCCTGTCTCAACACAGGTATTCCCTAGTGAGACAGGCATCGAATAATGTTATGTAAACATACCTTTTATAGATAAATAAATAAAAAAAAAAAAAAAACCTCTTTAAACAATTAAAAAAAGCATCGCTTGACAAATCTGTTACGAGTTCCAAATGAACCGCTTTGGTAGAAAAACAAACAAATATGCAAAGATACGATTTAAGGAGCGGAGATTTTCTCAGCGCTCCAGCCTTCGTGTCTATCCGTCCGGCATAGTCGACGTCCATGACAGAGAACGGTCGACTGGGAGTGATTATCTCAACTGGAATGTTTCCCAGGATCTGCCGGCAAACCTGAAGTCGGTATCTAAAACATACAACACACTTATGTAGGAAACGCTTAACAGTGTTTCTCCCAAATATCGGCCAATATAAATAAGTAGCTAATTTTAATCTTCTACTTGCACACATTAAAACTTCCATTAAACAGAGATTGAGAGTTTTCAATCTACTGCCATACGTTTTATCCTTAGGGTTACAACAATTATTTATAAATCTTAACGCTTGAGCGATTACTCCTTTCAATTTGGTTAGCGATAAGAATTTTTCGAAAATATCCCATTCTTGAGTATCAGTTACTAGTAGTTCATTTTTACTTTTTATTTCCGGGGGATCCAAACATGACATCTTGGATACTGGCCAAGTGCTGACATCTTCCGTCAACCAGCTTGGCCCCTTCCACCATATTGAAGTGCTGACTAACCTTTCAGCTGTGGTACCTCGGGACAGTATATCCTCTGCATTTTTTGACGATGATACGTGCCGCCACTGCGTTGGATCAAAGGTGGAAGCTATGCACAATAATAATTGACGCTTACTCTTAGTTTTACCTGACGGCTTTGTAATTTCATACGACGGGTAATCTAATTCATTATTCCAAATTAATCCAAGTATTTTTTCATTCTTGGAATTGTCAGTGATCATTTTCTCACAATTGACCTGTTTAGCAATTTCACCTTGGCTCCGCCCAGATGACAATTCCAAAATATTTGATCTCCACTTCCTCAGGGTCATCCCTGCGGACAGCAAGATATCACTTATTTGTTTCTTTAACTGGAAACAAACTTCCAAGTCATCCCCTCCAGTCAATAGATCGTCCATATAAAAATCATTTTCTATGACTTGACTTGCTACTGGGAAATTAACTTGATTATCCATACCGATTTGTCGAAGACATCTCGTTGCTAGGAAGGAGGAAGGTCCCAGCCCATATGTGACGGTCTTCAATTTGTAATGTCGGAGTTCCTCTTCTTGTGATTCGCGCCATACAATCTTCTGAAGGCTGCGATCCTCTGCGCATACGTTAATTTGACGGTACATTTTTTCGATGTCCGCAGTCATGACGTATCGATGTATTCTGAAATGTAATAAATGGCTGTATAAGTCCTTTTGAATGACAGCTCCCACCATCAGAGCATCGTTCAGGGATATTCCGGTCGACGTCTTTGCCGAACCATCAAACACTACACGCACCTTCGTCGTGGTGCTAGCTTCTTTTATGACCGCGTGATGCGGCAAAAAATAGGATTGCTCATCCCCTCTCCATTTATCACATAACTCCATATGACCTAGTTGCTCATATTCTTGCATAAATTGTACATATTGCAATTTCAATTCAGGATTTATTAAAAATTTCTTTTCTAAATGCTTAAATCTTTTTTCCGCTGTCTTTAACGAGTCACCAAGTTGACTCACACACGGGCGGCGCGGCAGACTTACAACGTATCTACCATCGCTCTCTCTAGAGTGCGTGGCGACGAAATCCGCTTCACACGCCTTCTCCTCGTGATTTTGAAATCTCGCAGGATTCACCTCCTCCATCTTCCAAAATTTTTCTATTTGATTAGATAATGTGTTTATTGATAAACTACAAAATTGCGGTACTGGCCTTTTTTTCTGATGAATGTTGATCGGGCCCGATATAACCCAGCCTAATTCAGTCCTCTGAAGAGTAGGTCCGGTATCCAATCTCAGCCGATCATCTTGTAGTATATCCCAAAAGCTCTCAGCGCCTAACAGGATATCAATAGGCGCCGCTACGTTGAAATTTGGGTCCGCCATTTGTAATCCCGGCGGCAGCTTAAAGTCTTTTCTGGCCACTGTTGCTTGAGGTAGGTTTGTGGTTATTTCCTGCAATATTAGACAAGTGATATTTTGATTATAATTTGTTCTCAGAGATTTCATTTTTATCGCAACACGTTTCTTTATATGGGTAACATTGTTGTGTATACCTAACACAGGCTTGTTTATATTCTCGCATCTCAAATTTCAAACTTCATTGCGAACTTTTCGCACATAAAATTGGCTTGAGCTCCAGAGTCAATTAGGACTCTTGCCTCATGCACTTTATTATTGTGACCTACTACCCCAATGATAGCAGTCGACAATAAAATTGTTTTTTCAGCCTTCGCTAAAGCTGAATGGTTTGATACTGAAACTCGTTCAGCATCCATTTGGCAGTCACCTCTGGGGTGATCTTCACCTTTATTCATGGAGTCATCGCTCGGATGCATCTCCCTGTGCAATAACGTATTGTGGCTCTCGCTATCACAATGCTTGCATTTTAAATTAATTTTGCAATATGGGGCCGTATGTCCTAACCTCAAACATTTGAAGCAGGCACGGTACCTCCTTATTGCGTTGGCTCTTTCTCCTGAATTTAATTTTAAATTTTTTTTACAAAAATATATTTTATGCCCTTTGTCATTACAACAAATACAATTATTGTGGGTAGCAGCTAAAAATACCGATTCCTTTTTGGGATTATTGTTGCTACCACTTGCTTTCGGGTAGGTAGGAATTTTTTTCGAATCTGAATTTAACATTAATTCCAAAACTTGCGCACGCGAGGTCAAACATTTAAGAAATTCCTGTAATGTAGGTAGCTCATCCTGCAATGGGTTTTGTTCCCAATGCTTTCTAGAACTTGCATCCAATTTATTAGAAATTACGTATATAATTAAAGCATCCCA
Source organism: Limnephilus marmoratus (assembly GCA_917880885.1). NCBI lineage: Eukaryota > Metazoa > Arthropoda > Insecta > Trichoptera > Limnephilidae > Limnephilus > Limnephilus marmoratus. The sequence goes on from OU862916.1 coordinate 29,497,512, forward strand.
TTGTTCGATTTTCAAGCCTAAATTTTGCAACGCTTTCAAATTTACATTAGTTTCATCAATCAGATAACGCATGGCTACTGGATCCTCATGTTTCATCTCTTTAAGTTGAAACAGAGCTTGGATGTGTCTTTGTACGGTAGTTCGCAAATTTGCAAACCTCTGCTGCAACAATTCAAAAGCCGATATATAATTCAGGTCTGACACCTCGAAATTGGCGATTATCTTTGCTGCATTCCCCTTTAAACAGGATTGCAGATAATAAAACTTCTGTACATTGCTTAAGGCAGTATTGTTATGAACTAGTGTCTTAAATGTTTCTAGAAAATTAATCCAATTTTTAGGATCTCCGTTAAATTCTCGTAACTGAAGGTTGGGTAACTTGATTTCTAATTTGGGAGTCTCTACAGACTGAATTGCTCCTTTAGCATTCGCCAAGGTTGAATAATATTGATTTTCAAAATTCTCCCTTTGCAAATTATTATCAATTTCGTTGGAATCCGGAAGACTTTCGATTTGTTCCTGGACCTCTTCGAAATCATCAATTATTTTTTCAATTCTCGCATAGCGAATTTTAATTTCGTTAACTGATAATGCGTTTAATGAATCCGCAAATCTCGTGAGTTTACCTTTCAACACTCCGCGTTTGTTAATCAACGATTTTAAATTATCCATTTTTTATACGTTTGAAAATAATTCAACACAACAAATGCTAAAAATGTTCCTTAAAAAAATAATTTCTTTGCAATAATCGCGTAGAAAACAGTAGTAACCAATTCAAGCTATGAACAATGACAGAATCTAACAATAATCATCTTCTAAAACAATTAACCTAAAATAATTTGCATGACTTGCATTTTACACTGCGGGTAGTTAGTTTTTTGTTTTTAAATAAGTACATCGACACACAAAAAATAGCACTTGTTTGAACAGGAATTCACGGAATAGAAGGAAATAATGGGCAGGATACTTATATTTGTAGTCGTTCCTTTTTCTTCATGTTTTCATCTTTTCATCTTTCTGGATTTTTGGATAGCTCGCTGGTTCATTTTATTGTTTCCTTTTAATGCCTTAATCCGATCGTAAGGTAGATGCGGCTGGAGGACCATGTTATAAATTGGTATTTAGCAGAAGGACGTCAAGGAAAAACATCTGGTTTCAATGGAGGAATTCCTTTGTTTTATTCACAAGCACATTTGTTACAATAATTTGTCCCGACCCGACAAAACACTAAATTTGGTTACTTTGACCACTTGCTAGACAATGCAGGCTGTTTATAGGAAATTCACGAATTAAGAGAGAGTTAAAACTAGAAAAGCAGACTATTTATAAGAATGTTTTCCAACACAATCAAAATAAACAACACTTTAGTGTCACCATTGCACATTATACGATATAAAAACCAGAAATCTACTTTACCGACTAACATTTCGTTTTAGTTTAGTCTTACGTCGCTAATCTGTAAAATGCAATATCAACTAACAATATGCTACAAAAAATATGCCGCTAGATGGCAGTAGTCTTCACTCTTTTTAACACAGACTATTAAAAATAGTTCCATATAAATAAATTCGGATATATTTATCCGAGACGCTATCCAGGTTACAAACCAATTCTTAGAATGATTGTCTCCAATAAAAAGCCAGCCGAGGAATCGAACACGGAACACCTGGGTGGGACCCAAACGCGATGCCCACTCAACCACTGACCGGTTGAAATGGAATAAGTCTACGTCTTAATAATAGAACCCCTTGAAATAAAAAAAACTCTAAAAATTAATAAACCCAATTTATAAAATAAATAATTAGATTTAACAAATAGCCCAATTTAAAACTCCCATTTCCACACATATTTCACTTCCTAATTTTACCTTCCTCCCTCTCGCCCACCACCAATGTAGACGTACTCTTTCCCTCTTCTACGTTAACCATAAATATACTGCAACTCTGTAATTAATTTAATATATTTTTATATAACCGAGATGAAGGTTTAGGTTGAACCCAAATCGGTACATTAAATAAAGTGGTACTCAAACTAAGTTATTTTATACTGATCTTCTTAACAAAGAAGTATCAAAGGCAAGGAAGGAAGCAAACACTACCTTATAGTCTCAAAGGCAGGTTATGATCCAGAATAAACCAAAACATATCTCGTGCATACCTATTTTGTGAAGGTTTTCATTTCGGAAACCTGGAAATTTTGTAAAGGTTTTTCATTTGAGAAGTCTTATATAACTCTTTTATGAGGTAATTAGCCCTGCTGAGCTGTTCCCGTAGTTCAGCAAAATTAAATAATGAACTTATTTTTAGTACGTCTCTATTCAAGCGAATAATTTATACCTGATGAACTTCCTAACCACATTAATAAATAAAACGATCCAGTCTCGCACTAATCCTCGAAGGGAGCAGATGCCCTTTTGTTGAGTTATTTAAGTGTTTTTTAAAAAGCTTGTTTGATGTGTGAAATATCGATAGCCATTTTATCGTAGTCTGTGTGATTCTTAAGACTTTAATTTTATCTTTGTGCAAGCTTTCAAAAAAGGCCACTTTTATATCACACTGCAATGATTTCGAACAAACAAAAAAAAATCAGCCTCAATATCAAAAATGGTGACAACTGTCTCGAAAAGAAAATGACCAAAAAATATTCGGGCCTGATCGCTCCCGTCCTAAAATGAGTTTTGTAACTCATCAGGATTTCCCTAGCAAGAGATAAAAACAATTAAAAAAATACAAAAAAATCAACACTTTCTAAGCTTCCTACACGCCCATGTCTATTTCACTCAGTCCCCCTATCATTTTTTTTTTTTTTTTTTTTTTTTTTTTTTACAGTGAATACCGCACAAGAATCTCAACTGCTCCCGTCTGGAGCCAGTGAGACTATGGCATCCCCAATTGGGGTATGTTGTGAGGCTGAAGGTAGCGGGGAGGGGAAGGAGGTGGGGAAGAGGAAGGTTGGGAAGTACCTGGCTATTCAGATCTGGTCACTAAACACGGCTAAAGCCATTTTCAAGCAACGTTTCAATTCTGAATGGTGGTCTTACACCAGGGCGATACTGATAGTATCTTCCACTCTGGAACATGCCGCAAATATACTATATATTATTTTAAATGAATTAATTGTGAAATAACACAAATTAATCAAATAAAATTTATTTGCGCATGCCGGGTTCGAACCCGCGACCTCCGGAATGTGAGTCAAGAGTCTTAGCCACTGGACTACGGAGGTCGTTTGTTTGAATCTCAAGATTTATGTTTTCACTTCCCAGCAAAACAGCGTGCTGGCATTATTTCCTACAAAGAAATAAGGTCTCCTGCAAACTCGAGATGAAATACATTAGCAAAAAAATAATACGGATGATGCTCATTTCTTCACTAGATCCCTCGAGCGATGGGAAGTAATTAAATGTTTCAGAAGCTACATGTTACCCTTTTTACACATCTATCTGTTAATTTTGCTCATCATGAATCTTTCATATTAAATTAAATCAGCTGGATGTTTAAACCATTTAGCCCCGCTTTACGAAGAGAAGATTACTTAATTTCAAGAATAAAATGCAGAGCACATAATTTATTTATATGTCTTTGACCGGGTCGCTAAAGTTTCCTACCTGTATTCAGCGTAATCATTTGCATAATTGCGTAACGAGATGTACAACAGGGCGCCCACGAAATACAATTAAAAGCAGACTGACCCTAAAACTGATATAAAGGAAAACTTTTCAAGGAATTAACAAAATTGCCTCGCCACGACCTTTTACAATAAATCTCATCAGACTTCTTCTTGAGGGTTTAGGTCCTTCGGGATTCGCTCAAAAGGTAATGAAAAAAGTTATCACATTATTCAAAATCTCGATCGATTTATTAGAAGTTTGATGCTTGGTTCGTAGAAAAAAATATAATTCATACGCTTTATGTATATCGTTTTTGAATATTTATTTGTAATAATCATTTAAAATTATCCAATCAATTAAAAGTAACCAAAGTAATTTTGATATACAAACAATTATTATTTTTTTGTAACATGAATAGCTCACATCCTAAGAAAAATACCAAAACGTGTGGCTTACTTTAAGGCTTTTGATGGATTATTATAAAGTTAACGTCTTTTATAAAACACTGTTTTGTGTGCAGGCAAGTTTGGTTTTGGGAAGCCTTAAAATCACGGCAACTTTTCGTAGGATAATTGTGAACATTTTCAAAGTACATTATTTTAGTTGGCAGATATTAGTGAGTAAGTTATTTTTAAAATTGCAATTCATTATTAAACTATTATATTTAAGTCATATTATGTCATCATATTTAAATTTTGTAACATAATTTTAACTCTAGTAAAAATGTCTCATTTTAATATCATCCTCACCACCCTATTATCCCATAATTGTGGGATACTAGAAGCGAGATTCCTTCGTTCCTCGCTTCTTGTACATCTTGCTTCCAAGAAGCGAGATAGAGATAAAGATGCGAGGAACGAATGTCTTGTGATCCTTTGGTAGAAATTTAAATATCTTGAAAAGGACGTAACGAATAAAACTATGAGAAGCCAATTTTTTTTCTCTAAGTAGCTTAATATGAATGATTTTTTTTCGTTCCATTAGCCGTTTTTTGCCTACTTTTGAAGTTTTATCGTGTCTCTAGGGGGCTTAAGAATAAAACACTGGAACAATGATTTTAATGCGTTATTAAAAGTTACAACGGTACAAAACCAGTTGTTTTGAGATCCGATCTATACTGACCCATTCTAAGAATCCAACTTTTTTAGCAATTTTCATGTATTCAAAGGGTTTGTTTAGTTTTAATTTCTCGTATAATATTATACCCAAATATTTTATACTGCCAACTCTTTCTATATTTTTGTTATTAAGTTTTAGTTTTGCCTGCTCATTTTCACCTTGGAATCACAATCAGAAACTTTGTTTTCAAGACATTTAATTTTAGTTTGTTTTGGTTTAATCTTTTTTTTTTTTTTATTTTAGCAAAATTTTATTGATACACAGGAATAGGTACGTACATAATAACATAACATATAAGTGAGTAACAAAAAAAGATCCCACAAAGGCGACGCCTTTGCGTGGGCATTATATTTGTGGATATTAAACAGTGGTGGTTAAAATAGAATTTTACGAATATTTTATATGTATATTATTTATAGAGATCAATATGCTTGATTTTTCAAGAGTTACTGAGAATTTTCTCAAAATTAAAAATACATATAAACGTATATACACACGTTCATTTATATATTTCCTTTTTTAATCTAAATATATAGAGAGACATGGAATATTTTAGGAATTTAGAAACAGATAGTAGGTAAAAATTATAGAAAAAAAATACCTACTTTCAAATTATTTTTTACCCAGCTTTTAACATTTTTTTTATTAAGCGTTACATAATTTAAGTCAATTTGTATCTTCTAAATGGAATCCTGTTAATGTATACTGGCTAAGTATAATCAACAAATATTGTTAAAATATGGTTCTGAAATTAAAAGTTTTTTACGTGAAGGTGCTCATAAATTTAAAAAAATATACCTAAGTGCTCCTTTATTTTTATTTCATAATTTTTTTTTTCAAAACCTTTCCGTCATTAAGAGGAAATACCAGCGGCGTTTTTTCCATACAAACGTATTCCCCATTTTTATCTCTGGATTTTGACCCTAGAGCAAATTTTTTTAAAAATAATATAGATATTGACCACTAGCGTATCGGTACGTTTTGCTTTTTTTGATAATATACTTCTTATAGAAGTTAGAACCTTCCAAAAATGAATAAAATTGCCTAGTTTAAACGCCGTCAAAAGACGTTCAGTATACAAACTAAACAATGTATTTTGAAAAAAAAGCAAAACGTACCGACATAGAATATTTTCTTCTAATACAGTTAGTGAAATTTTTTTTTTTAAATCGGTACAGTTTTGGAGAAGAAAAATGGGGAATACAAAACATCGATTTTGACGATTTTATTTAGGTATTTTCGGCCCGATATGCGGTTGTCCCTTTCGCTCAGTTCCACTGAGGGGAGCGCGAAGTGGAACAGAAGACATTGGTTACAATACCTATCGACGATATTTTTAAATGACCGGCATAGCTCTTAAAATTAATGCTGTGAGGGTTTTCATATCGTTACTTTATTATACGCTAATCCTGACGAAGAAACTTTAGGTTTCGAAAAATATCGATTTTAATTATTTTAATTAAATAATGGTATTCACATTTGCGCAGGCCTACCGAAAAATCAGTCAGATCATTATGCCCCTCGTTTCATCAAGATCTGTCGCCATTTCATGATGTGGCGAGGCTCTTGATTCTATGCTTTTATATTAATTTCAATTAAGGTTTGCTGCGTTCGTGACTTAGCAGGGGTGCCCGAGTTCAAGGGGTGAGGTTGTCAGGATCTAGGCGGCGCCGCCGTGTCTGCCCACCAACTGCTTGTCGTGTCGGATTGGGAGAGAATGGTTGACGGAGACCATTTGACCTTTCCAGCAGGACTCTCTCGGAACATCGCCTTACACGTGTGAAGGATACACTCATACGTCTGTCACTCCTAGACGCATTTACTACTGACCCACAGATTTCTACCCACCCAATACCTTTTTCCTTCCCAGAATTTCCTTTACTTCGCTGCCTAAAAAGACCCTCTACACAACACCCGGAAAGGTGACACAGGCTCTGAAAGGAATTATTTTTATTAATTCACACATTTTTTAAAATTCACTTTCATTTTTTTATATTCACTGCGTAGAGCTAATATAAAAAAAATTTGAAGCTTTCCCATTGATGTTTTTTTAATGGTCGAACAACATTGCACCTCAAAGTGTTTACGAGTATTTTACCCCGCCTTTTCTACCTATGAGAGCTATGAAGGAGTCAGAACTAAAAATTATTTTGAAGTTTCTTCCTGGGGTAGTAAAGTTTATCCATATATTAAATCTGTATACTTTTTGTGAATCTTAAGCCAAGGAACTCGTCATTCCTCTTGTATGTAGGTAATTCCTTTTGCCTACTAAAGCGGTTAATAGGTAGATTCTCGTTGTTAACTTACCCCAGAGATTGAACCCAAAACTTTTGTAAGGGTCTTTTAGGTGTACCACTGGGCTTTTAATTCGTTGCTTGTTAATTAAGAAGAACGAATTAGTGCTTTAATAAGGACGTTCCTAACTTTAACAATTTTACAAAATGCTGCTTTTCTGAACCTAATTTCCTGATATTCCGGGAATTGCATTATTTTTATAAAAGCTTTCATTAATGCAATATACATAGCTTCCACTGACGTTATTATTAATACTTTTTTCCAAATTTCGTGGATAAACGGTGAATCCTAGTTTTTAAGGTAATTTGTAGCCTTTTCCAAGTAAATTTATATAAAAACAAAACTTATACACTACCTACGAATTCCTTTTAAATATTTCCCTATTTTTTTAATTTTCTCGAATTCAGATTATGTTCTTTTATCGAAATAATATTCCCTTACTCACGCAAGATCCATGTTATTCAAAAAAAGTTACTTTATTCACACAATTTTCCTCTTTTAACAAAACGTTCCCCTATTAAAAATTAATTCCCTAGATGCAATGATTGATCACTACAATCTTTTTTACATTAACCTCACAAAGGAGGCCCCGAGGAAAATAATCTTCTTCAGGGCCTATGACCTCTTTGGGAATGCTCTGTGGAGGGTCTTTTTAAGTAAAGGAAGTACGATTTCACAGAGTGATAAATGAAAATTACAAGCCATTTAACAAGAGAAAAGCTTTCAAATTTTGGCCATTATTTCTAAATAAATCACAGTGTATGTTGAATTTTGAAAAAAGCAAAAAAGTACATATGCTAAATTTTTGATATAATAGTAACAAAAAACATGTTTTGTTTTTCACGTGTATTTTTTATTATCCCGGTTAACATATATATTATACAAGCTCCAAAAAAAACATTTTAAAATCTTATCAATTTCTTCTTTTGAATTAAGGGGAAACAATCATTATTCAAATATCTACGACCGAAGAGGAGTAATAAGATAAATATTAATAATACCTCAAAGCAACTATAACTCCCCTTGGAAGCCAAGGGCACGGCCTAATTTGAAAGAAAGGCGCGAAAATTTTGCTTCCCGAATTTTGCTTAAATATCCGTATAAATAAGAAAATGAACTGATGTTGTTATTTTTACATAAACCTGAACAGACATCCTACGTGAAATAACACATTTTAAAGGTGATTGATAATAAATAAATACCTTTATATGCATTCGAAAAAGGAACAAAAATGCTAAAACTCACGACTTTTCGGTTTTGACAGCTGTCTAAAGTCACAGATAAATTAATTACAAACATTCTAGAGTTGCCATATGAATGAAATCTGTTACCCTACCTGTAGGGATATTTGGCGCAAGCGATTTTGACCTTGTTTTCATACAGTTTCTTTATACATAAGGGTCAAAATCGCATATAAAAAGTTTTTTTTTAAATTTCATAGGGGACATAGGTGTCCCCTTGGCCTCCCAGGCGAAACGATGTTGCTTTAGTTAATTTCTTTTATGCGCTCTGTCTTGGTATTATATAAGATGTTTTTTACTTATAAATAAATGTACACTAAGCTAATAGAAGATTTTATTAGTACCGCGACTTTTCATCCCGCGACAAAATATCCCCGACAAAATATCTTACGGACAAAACATCCCCCAACAAAATATCTTCTAAAACGTAACCTAACCAAACAAAAAAATGCTACATCACATAATATAGACATCCTGTAAATACAATAAATTGTTGTTCAAAAATAGTAAAATGGGACAAAATAATACAGACATCTTGTAAAGACAATAAATTATTGTTCAAAAATAGTATAATGTAAAATAAGGTTAGGTTAGGTTTTAGTGGAAGATGTTTTGTTCGTAGGATATTTCGTCGAGGATGTTTTGTCGCGGGATGAAAACGCCGTTACCGATTTTACAGGGTGATAAGTGAAAGTTACTTGCCCGTTAACTATTGAAAAGTTTTCAAATTCTAGTCATTATTTCTAAATAAATCACCTTATGTGTTGATATTTGCATAAAATAAAAATCATGAAAATGGTAAAATTTTTGATATAATGGTGACAAAAAGAAGTTTTGCTATTTACATGTAATTTTTATTAACCCAATTAAATACGAGTATATACATTATATAACAAACAATTTAAAATCTTATCATTTTCTTCTTTTGAATTATGGTGAAACGAACACCAGCCATTTGATCTTTCAGAGGCCTACTGGCACCAGGTTCAAAAGTATTCACGGCACAACAAAACAAAAGTTAGAGTCAGCAACAAATGCTCTTCGGCATTGAAAGGCCGAAGGTTAAGTGGATCACAGATCCTAAACGAACGCACATATCTGCGAAGTCTGGTCCTAAGACGTTTATCTCATTTGATGACTGAAGACCCCACGGGACCTTGGATGCTGAGAGCAAGGAATTATCATCAAGTTTTCTGAAGATAACAGATGCGATTTCTGAAGGCAATCTGCTTATCAAATCAGCAATATCAGCTGCAACTCGAGTTACTCCCATCAGACACAATAGCGAATATAATGAATTCATGTTTGGTATTATAAGCGATGGGTTCAATGAAGTTTGTAAAGTGTTGATAGATTGGGTTTTAGATTTCCAGGAAATTTGGTGGTAGTCCGTTGGTTTTGGTAATACCGTGTTGCCGACATCCATTTTCATCACAAACATTAAAAAATATATCTTCTACTCCTTCTTCAAGGTTTATTCTGTCAATTGCTAGGTAAAAAGGATTGTCCCCTCTCGTCTCATTGTTTTATTGTTTAAGTCAGGTACTATAAGTGTAATAACTCTTTGTAAGGAAGTTTTGGGAAGGAAAAAGGTATGAGGTACAAATTTAGAAGTCAGTGTATAAGTGACGGACGAATCTATCCCTCCCGCTGCGGTGCAACACGATGAGTCGAGAGATACTAGCTGGAGAGGTAAAAAAAACCGGTCCTACCCGATCTGGTCCAACCGGCAGGCGCATTCGCCGCCAAGATCTGAACACGCCTCACCTGCTAAGTCAAGTAGAAATTAAATAGCTAGTGATAACTATTATTATGAAGGTTTTCAAGCCATTCAAGCGAGCATGTTACTAAGTACACTTATTGGTTCACAGACTGAAAATACACTCTAATAGTTTGTGTACAAGTAATCAGATTACTGTTGACTAAACTAGTAAATTGATTATGTGGTTTATTGATATTAGCCCAATTATATTTGCGAAAGCCTTTGCAGTAGGCAACTAGCAATTTCGGAAGTAGATAGTAGGCATTCGATATAAAAAAATAATCAATTATTTAGTAAAACCAAATATTAATTATAACGGTAAAGATAATTGGGTTGCAGACTATTAACAAACTTGACGGCCGCCGTGGTCGAGGGGTAAGGATGTTGACTCACAATCAGAAGGTCGCGGGATCGAATCTCGACATTTGATTAATTTGTGTTATTTGATGTAAGACCACCATTCAGAATTGAAACGTTGCTTGAAATGACGTGTTTGGTGACCAGATCTAAATAGCCAGGTACTTCCCCATCTTCATATTACCCATCTCCTTCCCCTCTCCACTACCTTCACCCTTACAACAGAAATTTCAGATTTATTTTTTACCCCGATTGGAGATGTCTTTATCTCACTGGCTCCAGACGGGAGCAGCTGGGACTTATATTATATAACATTAAAAAAAAACACGTTTTAAGATAATTAATACATGGTAAAAATATATAAACTTAAGTATACCCACGAACTGGCGATGCCTATGTGGGATTTTTTTTTGTTATCATACATATATGTATACTATTTGTAATATCTTTTTTTTTCTTTTAATTGTATTATTGTTTATCTTTATATAATATTTTTATGTATGCAACAAAAAAATTATTAATAAAAAAAAATAAAAAAAAACGAACTAATAGGTATTTAGGATTATCTTTATTATTTACGTAGTCCTAGAGTGATCTAGATCTAAAGAACCAACAGATTGTATGGGTCTTAAAAGACGCTTGAAGTCTCCTATTAATTAGATACCAAAACAGACTCACAATCATATTTTTCCCACAATCATATTATCGACACACAAACACGGGTACATTCGGATATTACATTCATGAAATTTCAAAATTTATTTATGAAAATGTACGTAGGTGGGGTCTTATACAGTGTTGAAGAAATGTTTTCATATTTTTTAAAGCAATACAATACTAAGATCCACATTCCACATGTTATGTACACATTATGTAAGAATGCGTGGGTGAAAGCGGAGGTTTGAGCTGGGGGAACAGAAAGAACCCCTTAAATTTACTTTGATGGTGGAATTGGATAAAGCAACCAACACCACTGCCAGCCGGTAGATATATCTCATACTCCTTTATTATAAATTTTATTATTTCAATTTTTTTATTATGCTGTTTAATCAGAGGTAAAGTCACAAGGAGGAAATCCATAATTGGTTTTATTTTGGCTATACAAACATGTACAAAGTGGAAAAATGTAAACTTTAGATTTAAAAAATAAATAAATAAAAATAAAATAATATATTTTTATTATATTAACATTTATTATAATAGTACGGTTAAATTAACAGAATTTTTTTTTTTTTTTTTACATTAACTCCACACAGGAGGCCCTGAGGAAAATAATTTCCCTCAGGGCCTATGTCATCTGGGATGCTGTGTGGAGGGTCTTTTTGAGGAGAGGAAGGAATGAACATTGGTCTTGAAGAGACCCATGTTGTAGGAAGGAGGAAACACAGAGGCCGGCAAATCATTCCACAGCCGAGCTGTTGAACACAAGAATGAGTCGAAGAAACGACCCGTTCTCATGTGACAAATGTCAACTGTGTACAAATGTTGGGCACGCGTTTGGCGTGTTTCCCGACTATGCACCGGTGCCGAAGGGATCAATGATGCTAGTTCCTCGGAGCATCTTCCATTGTAATACCGGTAGAACAAGGATAGCATTCCCACCCAACGCCTGTGCTCTAAAGATTGCAATCCGTCTGTTAAGATGGGAGAATCTATCAAACGGACCGCCCGTTTCTGCACAGAGTCGAGGGTATTTTTCAGGTTTTTTGGAACTCCAGACCAGAGGTGGCTGCCAAATTCAACCGTGGGGCGCACTTGCGATTTGTACAGGGTTAGCAGTTGTGTACTATTAAAGTATCTGCGGGCCCTGTACAGTACGCCCAGTTTTTGGGAGGCTAGCTTTACTCTGGCTTCGATGGAGCCCCCATACCTGAGCTGGTCACTTAGGGTTACACCAAGCATATCAATGGAGGGCCTGTTCGGAAGATTGCTTCCGTTGAAAGCGACTAGATTTTCATTTCGATCCCTTTTGGACGTAATCAGACAAGATTGGGTCTTTGAAACATTAAATTCAACGAGATTATTTTTACCCCAAGAGAAAACACTCTCGAGGTAGCCGTCCATTCTTTGCTTCAAAGCCCTACGAGCTGTTGGAGTTTGTGAGCCCTTTGGGGGCTTGTCAAACAAAAAGCTATCATGAACTGTACTGTCGTCCGCATAACAGTGAATTGGTGCACATGACAAAAGGTCGTTTATGTGCAACAAAAACAAAGTTGGAGACAGAACCGATCCCTGCGGGACGCCAGCATTTATTGAGTGTGAGGAAGAGGTGAAACCATCGACTACCGTCTGAATCGACCTCCCCCTCAAGAAGTCGGCAATCCACGTACACAAGGATGCGGGAAGTCCGTAAGAATGCAGCTTGTTGACAAGTCCTCGGTGCCAAACCCGGTCAAAGGCCTTGGAGATGTCCAGTGCAACCGTTTGGGTCTCACCGAAACGTTCCAGGCATCGCCCCCAAACATGCGTCACATACGCGAGAAGATCACCGCACGAGCGGTTCCGACGGAATCCGTATTGACGGTCGTTAATAATTTTGTTCTTCTCGAGGTATGTGAGCAGTTTGTCGTTGATCACACGTTCCATCACCTTAGACAGAACTGATGTGATCGCTATGGGGCGGTAGTTGGCCGGGTTGGAGCGGTCACCCTTCTTTGGAATAGGATGGATAACCGCTTTTTTCCAACCAGATGGCACAGAGCCAGTCTTCAGGGACATTTTAAAAAGCTTCGTCAAAATTGGAGCTAATTCTGCAGCGCACCTCTGCCGTACCAGGGCAGGTATTCCGTCGGGCCCACTAGCTTTATTAACATCAAGCCCTCGTAAAACATGGAGTACTTCCCGATGCCGGATCCTCAGCTTTATTTAAATAAATTTATGTATCTTGTACAGAATAGTACAAGTACAAGATACATAAATTTATAATTAGCAGTATTACGGGTTATATAATAATCGGCTAAAAACGAACACATCAGTAATACGGATTTAGTTTTGGGGGGCCCTGCTACCGACGACCATAAGTCAAAAAACGACACAGGCAATTAAAAATTAAGTGAAAAGTTACATGTTTTGAAATATTACGATCGACCGGTTGGTAGAGTGGTAGTTATTAGGTCCCACTCGAACGTTGCTGTCTCGATCCTCTACTAGTTAATCCTCCATGATTACGGATGCTATATTTTCCATTTATAATGATGGAAGCAGGTGGATTTTCAAGATTCTGAGATTATTTGTGCATATAAGTATGAAAGTACATATGGAAAAAGGGAATTTTAAGTGATCATTAGATGTTTTAAAATATCTCGACCAATCAGTCAGTAGAGTTGTATGTAGTTATCGAACCTCACTCGGGCGTTGCGGGTTCTATATTATATTCTATATACATTTATGATTTTTCAGAAGAACTAATTGTGAAAACAAATATGATTGTGACTGATGGTGACCACTTCGCAGGCCAGATCTGGCCCGCGGGTCGCCAATTGCCGGTCGCTGGTATAGATATAGGAAAGTATATGAAATATTACAAATTTATAAGTAGGTACTAATGTGATTTACCTATACAAGGGCTTCAGTTTCGGTAGGGCATCAATATAAATCATCTGTGTTTAAAAGCCTCTTTCATATATATTTGACTTTAGCTGCATAAATGGCATTATTTTTAATTGCAATTGGTAGTCTTAAATATTTTGGGTGCAAAAAGTTAAGGATTCTTTCACAGTATTTATTGGAATATTTCGGAACCGCTAATCCTTCATTTTGCGTGAATCTTGTATTATGTTTATGGTAAACTCATTCCCTACGCAAGGAATCAGATAATTTAACACGTTGACTTACAATATTACAATATAACAATCATTAATAATCCTCCTACAGTATGATGAACTCGCCTCAATAGTAATAATACGTGGATAATTTGTATGGAGCCATTTTGTAAGACCACTTAAAAATAATTTCTGAAACACAAGTATCTACGAGGCTGATTTATGAATCCGCACGGGCGATCCCAGCAAAAGCCACAAAAAAATAGACGAAGGGAATGTAACGTTTCTTACAAAACAAACATGGCACGTGTGGCATTAAATATTTAGGTACGTCACGGGGCTCTGTTTTAGAAAGTGGTCTGGCTTTCAAGTACAAGATAATTAATTACTATTTTGAAGTTCTGAAACTGCGACAAAAACTAAAAAACATGGGACAACGTCAGAATTCTTCGGAAACGGTGATTAAATTTGACATGTTCGATCATTTAGTCAAATATATCGGTGATGATGTTGGATTTAACAAATGTTGAAGGAATTCTAGAGAAGAAGGCAATAAATAAATTTACGCTTTGCAGGCATGGACCACACACGGGAGATGAAATGGGGATGGAAACCAGGGGAGAGGTTTTTGAAAAAGGCAGTTAGGGAAAGATCACGGAGGCGAACGGTTGAAATTACGCGGATAATCAAATTTTAAATAAGAGACAGTGAGGGTAATTTCGGTCTCGAAGGCGGACGTGTTTCAAAGTTGCAGGAAATTATAACGGTAGTTAGGACGCATAAACAAAGGAAATAATTCGTGAAACCGACAAAATTAACGCGGATAGTCAAATTTTAAATAGAAGGAGTGAGGGGGGGAGATCGTTCTAGCGGACGGATGAGATTAGCGAGGCAGTTTTCATAGTACGTGAAAGTCGAAATTGATACGCGAGGAAGGCAGGTCAAATTGGTGGAATTCGGATCACGAAGAATAAAGAAAATAATTTTGAAACTGACGAAAATAATTTAATTAACTCCGGGAAGTGAGCTATTTTGTGAAAATATTCAGACGTAAATTCAGAATTCAGTTGTTTTCAATTCAGTAAAAAATTGCATGATGAGTGTTGTGTTTTGCGAAAGTGCATGTGGTAATTTAATTGGAGTCTGAAGCATCGTGAATTCGGTAAGTATATTTACATTACATATTTAGTGCGGACCTTGCAGAAAAAGATTCAAATCACAACAGTGTTAAAGAAGCTTCCATTTAGAAAACCAGCCGTCAGCATTTTAGAAACAAAAAATTACTTTATTACAAATTGCGTTACATATTTAGTGCGGACCTTGCATAAAAGATTCATATCCATTTGGTTCGGAGCGTGTACCTACCCAAGGTCATGCTGGGATATTTTGAAGTGAAGGGCGCGTTTGTTTTCGGTTTGAGTCATAAATCCTTTGACACTTCCTTCTATTGTCTCTTCGAGCAATAGCTAAGATTTAATTTTGTGTAACTGGACATTTTGGGCGGGATCCCTGTCTAATAACAGAGTGCAATTCACACGCGGTAGAGGTGAAACCTTCAGAAAACTAAACTTCGGGAGAATGACGAATTTAATACGTTAATTGTGGGATTTATTCATTTAATATCGTTACCAAGTGCTAAAATTAGTTCAATTTTATTCTACGAAGCACCGCACGAAGAGCAGATAGATAGGCCACGAAGCACCACACAAGGAAGAGACCGATTATAGTATCCCATTCTCTCGCAGGATAAATTTTATAGATGTGTTTAGTGTCGCACGTTTCCGTTTCATATAGATTCAAATCACAACAGCGTTAAAGAGGTTTCACACGATAAATCCAATAGATGCGTTTAGTGTCGCTCGTTTCCGTTTCATATAGTTTCAAATCACAACGGTGTTAAAGAAGCTTCCATTTAGAAAACCAGCTGTCAGCATTTTAGAAACAAAAGATCAAAGTTGTGCAGTTTACACGCGGTAGAAGTGAAACCTTCAGAAAACCAAAGGAGGCAAGGGTGGGGAGGCTGTGAAGCTCCACACAAAGAGGAGACCGACTGAAGTGCCTCATTCTCCGGCAGAATAAATCCTATGGAGGTACGTGTTGTCTCTCCGTTTGGCGTCGCTACTTTTCATTCTATCGAGTTTAAAATAACAACGGTGCTAAACAAGTCTTTTGGGGGTGTTTTGTTAATTTTAACGGACAAGAGATAGTTATGTATCTTACGATTGTGTTGCGAGCCATTACATCGGGAAGACTATGTTGAGGGTTTAGTTGGATATAATAAATTACGTTACATTAGGAATACCTATTCTCAAAAATACTTTGGAGTTTACTCAGTAATTGAAGATACTTGTTAGGCAAGGTACGTACTGGGTATATCAGTTTAGAAAAAGATGTATTGCATGTTTACTAACAAAATGTATACAATAGAATTCTCAATCCAAAAAAAATAAACCGACACCTTTTACCTCAAACTTTAGGAATCTCAAGAAAACTGTTATGTAGAGGCCTACATAAGCTAGCTTTCGACTTCGTTGAAACGCACACTTGGAAGTACCTTACGATTAGGTATATAGTACTTTACGATTAGGTATATTTTATACGAAATTTACATTTTAGCTCAAATCTTTAGTATTTGCGATTGAACGAGACCGTCAGCGCTCTGCTATTATTATTTAGCAAATTTCCTTCTTTCAAATTTAACCGAACGAGTTACGGCGCTGGAGCTGGCGATTGCTGGAATAATTTTGAGTTAAGCTTCCCTATTCCATGATTATAGGTTGCACTTTATGCAGTTATGATCTGTGGGCGAAGTGAACGAGATGCCGGTGGGCTACACTATTTCCCAAATGTGGAGGCAAAGCAAGCGACGATAGGAACTTAGTCCAATTAAATTGGAATCCTTTGTGATGGAGACTTGGAAACCTGCGTCTCTGGACGGGCCTGGAGCAGTTGAGAGCGAGGCAGGAGCCCTTTCATGATGTCGACGTATATGCTATCACATGTATCGTCATAAAGGCATTGGGAGACGTCTGGAAGGCAAAGGACGTGCGCCCACAACCCCTTTACCCCCCTCCAGAGGCCTCAGCTGATAAGAGTCGTTGTCGCGGGAGGCCAATTAAATACAGGACGGAGATAACGATCTGGCCGGGCTCCTCCGTAATGAAGGAAAAGAAGTGACAAAATTCGCGTTGGCTTCACTACCCTTTGATTACGCTCGTGGGGAGCTACCTTGTCAGCGCAATGAAGAGAACATGACATACAGAGTTGTTTTAGCAATCGATCGGCGGCTCTTTGTCGGAAACCGGATAAATTTTCATAATCTTCCCCAAAATTAGAATTAGGGCATCATTCGGCATCAGGTTGGGAATTTACTTTGGACGAAAGCGTAGCGGGGGAAATGGTTGGGATGGACGATTTAGAACTGAATTCACGCCCCGGTGCCATTCATTCCTGGACCCAGCGCCCTGGAAGCCAAGTTTGACATTCCTTCTCCGAGCTGATATTTGAGATGATCTTGGGATATCACCTATCGTAGGGCGGAGGTCCGTGAAATGCTACATGGGGGCCCACCCCCGTCACGCCTGCTTCCGTCATGCGAGGGGAGGTATTTTCATTCAAATCAAATACCGATGTGCACCGCGGCTGAAGGCAGACGCATGTTTATAACGTGCCTAGGAAAACGTAATCATCATTTCTACTGGTTCGAGGTGGTGTGCTGGACGGAGAACGGGACTGTTGAGGAGCTGTGTGACTGCAGAGGCGAGGGTCGATGACATCAAAAACCACCTTTACTAAATTCAAACTTCGCGAGATCAGAGGGGGGAGCGGCTCCACCGACCTCCTGACATTGCCGTTTGTCTAATCCACTTCGGTTTAATGTTCACGATTCAATGCTATAGGAGTGAATGGGACTCTAGACATTGACATGCTGAAAGACTTCATCATCATCATCATCATCATCAATTCAGCTTAGAGGATGTCACGACCTAAAACCTCGTGCCACCCACGCATCCCTGAATACTTCCGGACATCGGCTACCACACCAAAAATCGAAGCAGATCCTCACATCAAGCGATATGAGATGGCATTTCATCAAACAACAGTAGCAGTATCACCATTATAATTTAGCGGCGTATTGGTTGAGAACACTCCCATTATCACCCTCCAAACCAGAAACACACATCAAACCCTTTCCCGACAGGAAGCAAAACATGTCGATTTTACATTCGTCGCTTGCGACCATCAAAATATTCTCTGGAGGAGTTGGAATTGGGGATTGACCCGGCGGTTTTAATTGAACCTCACCAAGTCAGTTGCGGAAATGGAGGAGCCCAATTGTAGCAAGACATATTTTGTTTCATGTCAATCCCTAATAATCTCCCAAAAATACCTACTCAAACTCAAAACTAACTAACAAACTTCACTTACAACTGTGACTGTAGAATTTGTGCACCCCGGGCCTGTTTTGATTGAATTTTGATTGTAATTTCGTAATTAGAGTACAAATGTCAAATTATTTTATATGTTAGCATCCCGAGGATAGCTGAGGATTCGCCGCATTTCACTAAAGGTAGGATCTTCCTAATTCACTGTATAAAGGTATATTTATGTACTAGGTACTAGGTACTAGGTGGGATGACGCGGGTTAATTCAAAAGACATAATCATCAACAAACAAGTATAAGACGGACGTTAGTAGGGGAGAAAGTTGCACGAACGGTAGAATTAGTTATTTTCAAGTTAGCTAGAGTCATTGTAAATTGTGCCCTAGTGAATTGCAACACGCCATACCTAAAAGAACAAAGGGTTTACCACAAACAAATTATTAATTAAACTGGATTAACCATATCAAACCTTTAAAAAAAAATAACACAACGTTAAGGGGTTAATTACAAGTTGATTAATTGAGAGCATCTCGCCACGTATACCTAAAACGTATTACGTAAAGGGGTGTCGAGGCTCTGCCAAGGGAACGAAGGAGAGAGGAGTTTGGGCGACGGAACTACAAGGCTACGAATACGAATGGGAGACGAACTCTACGTACAGAGTATAAAGCTTTTAAAATTTTGGGGGGGGGGGGGGGGGGGGGTAAGACCATACTATTACAACAGGTAAAACATTCAGACTTGAACATTAATTTATTGTGCATAAAACTTCTGTGTGCATTGGTATATTTATGGATTCATGCTTTTGTAATGGAGTTTTATAATATTTGGATGTAACTTGGTTAGTTTTACACGAATGTCAGAATAATTTTAAAGTACTTATTTTTGGGCCCAAAATATTTTATTTTATAAACCCTACCCACAATAGCCCGTGAACAAACGTTAGTAATGTGTACGTCTCATTTCATGTAGTAGTCATTAGTTACACCCAAATATACATAATTTTTGACAAAATCAATGGTTTTACCCGAAGAGGGCTGTGCAACATCTTTATATATACAGTCAAATGTGTGTGTGCAACGAAGGCATTAGATTATATCTTGGATGTGGAAATCTTATGTGCATAATTTTTTGTCATTTATTATGAGGCCTGCGTCATGAGACTATTTCAGATGAGAATGCAAACAAAAAAAAATATTTAAAAAATACCACCTAATTATCCCGTTATTCAATCTTTTTACGAAACCTTAATTTCGAATGGCGAATTCACTTTTCAATTGGGTATTTCTGAAAAAATCTTAAATTATTAGTAAGTAAGTAAACATGAGATAATTTATTTGTTTATTTTAGGGAAATCAACAGTTTACAATTTGATAATATATATATACGTTTAATTTACCTTACTGAGAAATCAATTATTTCCACATTTATACTGTTACATTGTGTATCTAGAAATTAATAATTAACTCATACTGAAATCTTAAAACTTAAATATATTACATTAAAAGATATTACATATAACAGGAGGTAGGTAGTCATAATATATGTCATTACATTTATGCATTTTGGTACTCATTTAGTAATTTTAATATACCTTTAAAATAATTTTTATATTTATATTTAATTTCGTCGTAATGAAATGAAAATGTATGTTATACGCGTTTCCTTTTGAAATTCCGCTGTGAAATAAATTATGTTGAAAATAAACATGCTGGTTTTACTTATTCATTTATTGGCATAGTAAAACACAATATCACCCCACGATTATTTGCACAAAGCAACTTAATACTTCTGTATGGCTTGTCAGGTCTTATTGGATCGGAAGTTCGTTATAAAAGTAAAACCTGTTGAATGAAGACATTTTCCGGGTGAAATTTGGGTTTGGATCAGAAATAAGAAAATCCTATTCGTAGCAGAAATTTCCCCCAATTGCCTCAATAAAAACCACCGACTGGAATACAAATGTGATTATTATGAATACATTTGTGCTCCGTGTAAATATACAGGTTGTTAAGGAATGTACTTGACTTGCTTTAACCAGTGATTCCTGATATTATTTGGATTACAAAATGTGTGATCTCCGGTGACTTTTTATTTTTCAATTTTTTTGTCTCCATAATCAAACAAAAAAAAATCTTCCAAATGTTGTCACTGGTCACTCGCCCGAGTAACCACCCAACCCCTCACACTGCCCCTGACTGTCCAATATCTACTGATTTTTTTATTTTTTTCAAAAACTATGACCAAAATTTCATTTACGTTTTTACTCCAAATAATGTCAGGAATCACTGGTTTATAGTAAGTCAATCACGTCCCTTAACACCCTGTATACAAAATTTCGTATACTTTGTTTGCAAAGCATGCCGACGTGATTCGTGATTGAGCTGTATTTTTATTATTAATATGTAAAGTTTATTAAGATATCCATGGAAATTTTGTGATATTTAAAATCTGCGGAGATAGGAGTATCCGTGTCAGTTTTGATATTCTCATTTAGATACCAGAAAGTACTCTAAACCCTCCCTTATTTGAATTCTATGGGTATCTCTGTCAGGTGCTCTAGATTGTTGAAATAGTGGTCTATACGTAAAATTTTGATTCGGCGTTTTTTACGCCAAGAAATCGATAAACAACCTTTGATCCTTGAGCGCTCCAGAAATTTGATACAGGCACTTCTAGCATTAAGCCCCAGAAATATATCATTGGATATATCGCTTTTCATCAAACCTGGGTTGCGTGGTCCCAAAAACTAACACCTCATTCGCTCAACGACAATTCTGGTTCATCGCTCCTAAAATATATAATGCTCTGAGTACTGACATAAAGTCAAGTAATTCTAATTCTCTTTTTATAACACGTGTACAACATTGGATTTTTGAAAGGGGACGAACGCACTTTAAAGAATTCATGAGTTCTAACACTACATTTTAATTATTAATTTTTGCATTTCAAAATTTTAATTTCCATTTGTATTTCTATTTTACTTTAAAATGTTGTTATTTTTTTCTCTTAGTTTTTCACTAAATTTATATATGTTTTTAATTTTGATTTATATAATTATATGTTTTAATTTATACAGAACACTTGAGTTCTTAACATTTAATTTTTATTATTAATTTTTGTATTTCAAAATTTGAATTTGAATTTTCATTTTTACTTTTCTTTAAAATATGGTCTTTTTTTTTCTCTTTAGTTTTAAGTATTTCTTAATATTTTTTGAAATGTTAAAATATTAAATGTACGACTACCACAACACGGGCTTAGCCTAGTGTGGTAGCCAAAAAAAACCCAAATATCTGTTACTAATAAAAAATATATGAAAAAAAAAAAAAAAAAAAAAAAAAATTGAATCATCGGCATCATCCTTGTCTTCATCATATTTTCTACCTACAGATGTACGGAGATTTCTCCAAGCCTCCATTCTTCTCAGTTCAGTGCTTTACCCTGTCACGCGTTTCCCCTTAACATGATTAGGTATGCTATACATATTGTCGATCTAGCTTGTTTTAGAGCGGCTTTGAACCCCTTTTAGCCCAGTCAAGATGTACATCCGTGCTTGCAAAAGGTCCGGTCGTTTTGAATTTTTTATATGTTGTTAGGACCTAAACCAGTAATAAAAAAAAAATTTTGCAACTTCGAAAGTGCTGTGTGAGCGGAGGTGGACCCAAAAAACCAAGAAATTTTCGGATTTTTTTCAGTTTTTGCTCAATATCTCAGTGAAGGAAGAGTGTGACCGGTATAGTTAGTGCACATACTTTTAAAGTAGACTAAATTTGCCACAATTTGAGATCAAAGCGAGCTATATGCAGCCATTGGTTTCCAAGATACAGTTCTTCGAAAATAGGCCATTTTTTCCAAAAAGTGAAATTTTTTCGAAATGGTCACTTATTTTGTAAAATATTTTCTAAAACACGTATCCCACGTCAAACATTATATGAAATAAAATTGTAGTAATTTTAATTAGCTTTCATTTAAAACTAGATTGATATTTGTAGACCTAACGGTTCTCTCAAGAATGCCAGATAACCAAAAACAGTCATAGGTGGGTTTTGGGGGGAAATGCAAATAAACTGTTTTCACGTCTTTTTATGGTTTTATTGTGTTGTGAAGTAATTCCATTAGTCATCTATTCTATTCAATCTATTCATCTATTCAAACTATTCATCCAGGCAGAGCGTGCTGGTGATTGGAACCTTCATTTGTACACTATCCACAAGATGCTCCCTTTTTTCCACGCAGCTGGACATTTTTTGTATGCTAAGAGCGCGCACCTCTACCTTCAGGATATGATGGCTCTACAAGATCGGATGGATAAAAGTTAATATGACATGTTCACAAAAGGACCCTTCACCATTCGCCGGTGTGACAAGTTTTGGTCTGGGTTGTGGTCAGATCTAACAATTGAGCAGAAGCTGATGCGATCCATGAAAACCTACGGTGGGTTGACCCAAGGAAGGGGAATCTCCGACAGTGTTCAGGCAAGGTGGACAACAGGAATGGTGTTTATGTTGAACATTTGTGAAGAACTGGAAAGTTTTTGCAGCATCTCATGTCCTACTGGAGAGCAGAATGTAGACGTGAGACTTTCTAGAATCATTCGAGATAATAGTGACGTGGAAAAACTAAAAAACTGGTTTACTCTCCACCCTCCATTTCGCAAAACTGACAGTTTGATTTCTATCAGTAGTGGTTTATTGGCAGGTCCTGAAATTAATTGCCACACAGCCCAGAGAGTTGGAACGGAGGGAGTGATGAAGATTGTGGGGCAAATGTACGACAAGGTAGTAGTAAAGCGGAAAAATAAAGTTACCACGCTGGCATCGATCACCTCAACCGTTTAACTGCCGGACAAAAACAGAAGAGTGGCTGTGGATCCGCTCACAATTTTCCAGCGAGTGTGTATTACAAAGCAATCTGAACAGGATTTACAGGATGACTTCAAGTATGAGTTGGCCCCGTTCCCGATGTCTCTGTTCAATGAACAAGGGATGCGCAAGGGCACAAAATCTACTCTGTACTCTGCCTTCACTTCTCTTTCCAGCCACACGCCGATAGATGCCAGCACTCACGTCATTTTGGATGGTGGCTACCTCTTGCACAAGGTCGTGTGGCAGCGGAAGAGTACGGTTCGAGCACTTTTGACGCATTAAACCACCTACGTCTGAAACCACTTTGGGATGAACGTCTCCATCGTTTTGACGGCTACCCGAAGATGCTACCAAAAAAACACCAAAACAGCGGAAAGACTCCGGCGCTACGCAGCTCATTCCAGCTACGAATTGATGTTCGATGAATCCACAGTAATTCAAATTACTCAAGAGCATGTATTGGGCAATGAGAACAATAAGAGACGCCTTATAACTCTTCTCTGTGACGCCCTTCAGAAGGATGGAGTAGAAGTGGCTGTTGTCGAAGAAGATGCGGATCGATAGATCGTCATGATGGCGCTTTCAAAAAGAGCAGTAGCCGATCGGGTCGTCACAGTGGGAGAAGACGTCGACCTGCTCGCTCTTCTCAATGGTTTAGGTGCTGAAGAGACAAACGTCTATCTTCAGAAGAGCACCAAGGGTGAAGCTGGTTGCTGTCACTACTCTATGACCTCCTACAATCACCAGGGCTCCTGGCGATTACCAGGAACGGTACTATTTACCCACGCGTTTACCGGGTGCGATACCACCTCAGCACCGTTTGGCCAAGGAAAGACCAAAATCACCACACTTCTGAGCAAGAGTGAATCACTTGCTGAGCAAGTGGAGGTCTTCCTTCGGCCAGACTCCATCCCACAAGCCATAAGTGAAGCAGGCATCAAGTGCTTTGTGGCTCTATATAGGGGTGACATCGCGAGGGATACTTTGGATTTCCTGAGGTATAAGACGTTTGTCACTTCAACAAGCATAAACCTCGCCCGTTTGCCACCGACGAAAGATGCTGCAGGCCACCATGCAGCAAGGTGCTACCTCCAAGTACAGAAGTGGCGAGGAATCAACTTGAATCCCACTGAATGGGGGTGGAAGCTGTCTTCTCAAGGACTCACCCCCATCCCAACCACGATGGATCCCGCACCTCCTGCCCTTCTGCGAAAAATTTCATGTAAATGCAAGAAAGGATGCTCTGGGAGCTGCTCGTGCAGAAAGGCTGGGCTCCACTGCTCAGTCCTCTGTCAGTCATGCGGTGGAAAATTGTGCAATAACGTTCCGGATGTGGAGCTGAAATGCTCGGACGATGAAGATGACCCGACTACAGACTGGGCGCCTCTCCCAGCGTCCATCACAGATATCGAGACATCTTCTTCGTGCGAGCCTAAGCCCGGGCCATCTAAGATAAAAAGAAAGACATGATTTGGCAACCAAGACACAATACTTACATGGTTTATAATAGTTTTATTTTTTGTGTACATATAACTTGTCCTTACAGTAGGTACCATGATGTTTGTACAAGCATTTTAGTATGTAGGTATATAAAACAATGTTTGAAGATGACGTAATTCCCGATAGATGTATTATCTTTTCTTTTTTTCATCAAAAATGTGTTAACAATAACAAAAAAAAACTGTTTGATAAATAAAACCATAAAAAGACGGGAGAACAGTTTATTTGCATTTCCCCCCAAAACCCGCCTATGACTGTTTTTTGGTTATCTGGCGTTCTTGAGAGAACCGTTAGGTCTACAGATATCAATCTAGTTTTAAATGAAAGCTAATTAAATTTACTACAATTTTATTTCATATAATATTTGACGTGGGATACGTGTTTTAGAAAATATTTTACAAAATAAGTGACCATTTCGAAAAAATTTCACTTTTTGACAAAAATGACCTATTTTCGAAGAACTGTATCTTGAAAACCAAAGGCTGTATATAGCTTGCTTTGGTCTCAAATTGTAGCAAATATTTAGTCTACTTTAAAAGTATGTATACTATCTATACCGGTCAGACCCTTCCTTCACTGAGATATTGAGCAAAAACTGAAAAAAATCCGAAAATTTCTTGGTTTTTTGGGTCCACCGCCGCTCGCACAGCACTTTCAAAGTTGCAAATTTTTTTTTTTATTACTGGTTTAGGTCCTAACAACATATAAAAAATTCAGAATGACCGGACCTTTTGCAAGCACAACCCCCTTTTCATGTTTAACTTGACTGGACTATTTGGTTCTCTTGCCTGCCGATAAATAATGACGAGATGTATTCTTTTAGTGCGTTCTGCTCATCGCCAATGCATTGATCAGCCCTTTAAAATATATTTCTTACAATTTCTCTATTCGAGTAACTATATACAATTTTTTTTTTTGTTTAAAATTATAATATTGTTAGAAAAATAAACGTAATACGATTATAATTGCATCAAAAAATATTGTAAATATTATTTGTATTTTCTTTCTTCCCTTTGTTCATTTTTAATTTATTGTGTTCGTGAAATAATGAATTGTTCGACGACATTTTGTTATTATGGATTAAATTTGGGAGGCGGGAATGGGTACCGCCGCCCCAAGAACCTTTATTGGATAACCAACACCTCTGCCATAGGTCATCCCAAGTGGTTCGCTACATTTGGTGATTTAGCAGGGGTGCCCGGGTTCATGGGGTGAGGTTTGTCTAGGTCTTGGATGCGGATGACCAGGACATACTGAACCCCAGATTCCTACCCACCCCTTAAACTCTTTTCCTCCCCAGAACTCTCCTCTCCATCATTTCCTTAAAAAAACCCTCCGCACAGCATCTCCAAAGATGACATAGGCCCTGAGGGAAATTATTTTCCTTAGGGCCTGCTGTGTGGAGCTCATGTAAAAAAAAAAACCGGTCGTTTCTAAGTGCGTGCTCAAATATTACAACCTTTATACCTACATGCTCATGCTCCGAGGAACTAGCATCATTGAACCCTTCGGCACCGGTGCATAGTCGGGAAACACGCCAAACGCGTGCCCAACATTTGTACACGGTTAACGTTTGTCACATGAGAACGGGTAGTTTCTTCGACTCGATCTTGTGTTCAACAGCTCGGCTGTGGAATGATTTGCGGGCCTCTGTGTTTCCTCCTTCCTATAACATGGGTCTCTTCAAGACGAATGTTCATTCCTTCCTCTCCTCAAAAAGACCCTTCACACAGCATCCCAGATGACATAGGCCCTTAGGGAAATCATTTTCCTCAGTGCCTCCTGTGTGGAGTTAATGTAAAAACAAAAGAAAATAATTTTTTTAAATTTGATCAAATAAGTTTAAAACAATATGAACTTACAACTTACAATTAATACCAGCAGTTTAATAATACAATGAATGGGAAGAGAAATAATATAAAGAGAAATACCTAAGAGAAATTAAAAAAATACGCCAATAAAAGCGGACTAGTTTGATGTAGGAGTTAAAAATAATATTGTGGACTGAACGATAATATGTCATAAGTACTAGGATGTGGCAATATTAAAAAAATGTGGTTTGAGTTATGCTATGAATTTTTTTCTTAAGAGCTTAAGAGCTTTGTGCAAGTTTCAACAATATATTTATGATAATTATTTATACGTTCCAGAGAAAAAGGAACTCCAATCCCAATTTCTTTCTTTTTTTTTAAATCAATACTGATCTTCTTACCAAAATATTTTTTTAATTGTCACGGTTAGTTTTAACAGGTAAAATAATTTTTAATGCTTTAATTTTTCGGGTTTTACGTAACCAGTCTCAAAAAGCTTACGTTTTTTTTCAATAGGCACTGAATTTTGTATGGCGCCGCCGGCGTCGAGAGTTTGCACGTTTTTTTTATTTTCAAGTTTAATCGCTTTTAAGATTGTAAAACACCAGGTAAAATGTTAGCATCTCATCACTACTGTTATTGTACCAAGGTGCAAAAATATACCCCTTACCGCATCTGATAAACAATTTATCAGTGTTTCAAAACCTGCGTTGCAATGAAAAATAAACCATCATATTACTTCTAAACAACTTACTGGTATTTATAATACACTGATTATGGAGACTAATATTATAATATATTGGTGTATAATAATTTACCGCATAAAATTAAAAATGTGTTTTAATTCAACTACGACTTTCCCAAGTAATAAGATGATGTTCTTACTTACTCGTAAAAGCTTTATTACTCGAAATTCTGCAATTACATAGCCAGAATTAAACTAGAATAAAATAATCATCGCATTATCAATGGGAAGTATATCAAATGAAATCGATTTCCGTCCGGGTTTTAATTTTTTAGGGTCTAAATATTGTTTCAATTCCGTCAAACAAACAACAATAAAATCTTTTAAATACAAACAAAACCTGAGTTTCATCGGTTTTCATAAAAAAAGCACAACGAAATGTTGATTTGTTGACTAAGTTCCGTGACTTGTGACGTCAATATCAACAGATTCGGTCATACCAACCAAACAGTAGGTTTTAATGTGATAGTATTTTTTTGATTCGTTTTTAAATACGATTTATAAAATCTACGAATAATAATATAAAATAGATGATAAAACTGAAGTAATCAGCGTTCCCGTAATATATATATTTTTAAGTTACATTATTTTTCATTGAAGTTACTTATTAGGAGGGTACAGATTTTGGACCGCTTCTGAAAATGCAGACAAAAGGGAAATTTTAAGGAAAGCTAACAAAATTCTTCCACGTGTTGTGTTTTAAAGAAATGGTACCAAGGTAATATCGTTAATAAAAAGAGTGAATTATAGTGATTTGTTTATGGAGTATTATATCGTTTTGCGCTACCACCATCTTTAGCCAACGTTTCGGACAGCATTACAGTATCCATCATAAGGGTAGGTGAGTAATCTATTATCGAGATATTTATTAGATTACACATCTGCCCTGATGATGGACACTGTAATGCTCTCCTAAACGTTGGCTAAAAAATGATATAGCGCCACGGCGTGTTACCCCAAAAATAAATCGTTTAGCCGTGAAAATCTCAAATCACAACAAAAGAACTCTCCTCTCCTTCCTTTCCCTAAAAAAACCCTCCACACAGCATCCCCAAAGATGACATAGGCCCTGAGGGAAATTGTTTTCCTCAGGGCCTCCTGTGTGGAGCTCATGTAAAAAAAAAAAAAATATTACTTTTAAGGTTTTTCCCTAATCATCATTGAAGTGAGCTGCAAACCCAATGTAATTAGCTTACTGGAATTACCAAAATATTTAGAAATTCGATAGTCCAAAATGACTTAGCAACAAATATAATTATTGTAATTGATTAAAATCCTTGTAGACCACCCCTCTCCCCCTCCCCAATATGTTGTGTATATAAACCGTAGACTAGGAAATATTTGTACCAGTCTGAAGATGGCTTTGACGAGCTCAAACCGGTTACGGTCGAATAAAATTAAATTCTTTTAAATTCTTATAAATTCTTGGAATTCCACCATGAATTATCAATCTCAAAAATAGAAATATTAAAATCCAAAATGGTTGCCAAATCTATACCGTTGCCATTATATTATTATATGGAACATATTCTCATCTTAATTGAATGAAGAAATTAGTCTAGGCACGTTCGAGTAGGTACTCCATCCTAATGCAGTAAATAAGGTAATCCCATAATACATATAACGTATACACGAGTAGATGGATTTAGCGATATATTAAGTGGA
The DNA here is from genome assembly GCA_917880885.1 of Limnephilus marmoratus. NCBI lineage: Eukaryota > Metazoa > Arthropoda > Insecta > Trichoptera > Limnephilidae > Limnephilus > Limnephilus marmoratus. Next base: position 29,526,630 of record OU862916.1, read on the forward strand.
TTTCACTTACCATATAATGCGGAAAGCGTTAGTCGGTCCAGCTACCCTAAGGGAGAATGCTAGTTAAATCTCCCGCCTGACCCTGATCTATGTTTGCACTCGACGCCCCCTATGTACTGGATGAAGGAACATGTTTCACACTGTCATGTTGTTATTATCTGTTATGCCACATAACCACTTTGCAATCTGATCCTTTGTATTATGGCTCGTGCATACATAATAAGACGTTTAGGGGTCCTTTTTATTAATTAATCAAAACGCCATGAAAACTTATTTCTTATATACAGCAGTGGCAGTCCGTGATTTTTCAGTGAGCGAGAGTGCTAAGATTGAAAAATTCGACATTACTGATGTTGTTGTAGCTGAAAGTGATTTTTTTTTTCAAAATTTCAACTTTTTGTATGAAGATCTTTCAGGGCGGTTACAAAGAGAAAGATTAATTATTCTCCGTACCAGCTTTTTTAAATTATAACTCAATATCGAATTTATTTCAATTCAAATTAGCTTTAGTTTATACCTTCATTCAAAAATGCTGAAAGGCGTGATGATAAAACTATTAAAATAATGTACTTTTTGTAGTTATTTTTTGATTATAAGTATTTATCATTTTTCAATAATGTCTAAATTTAATAAGAATGTTAAAAAAATCTGAAATACATTAGTTTGTAAGTGCGCAAATAAATACACAAACGGACCAATTTTCGCCAAGAAACACATGTACGTACATATTTTTTAATGATTTTATTGAAACTAAAATTAAAATTCTAAAACATAAGTTTGCTAGATAATGTATTGATTTATTTTACTGCATGATTTTATTATTTGAATTGGGTGTGGTATAATACAAAAACTGTTTTGAAAATTGATCAAATCTGCCAACGACCTATGGAATAACCTTATTATACTAAAAAATTTAAAAATTTCTTAAAATTTATTACATACGAATGCTAGATTAAAGAACAATCTTTCGAAATCCATTTATAATTTTTTGTGGAAATAGTCAATACGTCTAAAAACTTTTTTGAAAATGACGTATTTCCGGTTTTCTCTGGTAATGCCCTCTTTAGTACTCGTATATCTACTACGGGGGCTTCAGATGAATTCTCCATGTTTGGTGAAGAGGCGCGCCCTGCCACTGGGCCACGGCCTGGACGAGAGTGTTTTCCGATCTTTGGTAGCGCTGACTCACCCCGGCTATTCTGTGGCGCATCAAAGCGGCGAACCCATGTACCCTTCCTTCTGCGAACATCTGCGAGGCACTGCATCTCCAAGGTAGGCCGAATAGCGCCCTATATGCGTTGTTGTATTGTACTCGAAGTGTGTTCATGACGCCTTGTGAGTATCTTGTCCATAGTTCGCATAATTTGTCATGTAATATATTTAACCATTTTTTAATCACTTTTTATGACTTTTAAAAGGAGGTTCTGAGATGACTTCAGTCTGAGTTGTACAGCCATCTGTATTTAAATATTTTCCCCTTTCGAACATCTTCTTTTTAAACGTTTACTACCGGGCCAAAATAAAAAATTAAGTGTAATTAGTTTTAAAATAAATTATACCACTCTAAGAAATTAAAAAAAATTGTTTTGTATGTTAGAAAGGCATCGTGAAAAATGTCCAAGCGTAGTAATTTTTCATTGTGGGCATATGGTGCGATTGCGCGAGTAATTGGCGAGTTATGTGCTGCATTAGTGTTGTTGGCTTTTATATGAAAAAGTGAAGTGTGCCTGGTCCTTCTCAGTGGCACACTTAAACCAATGACAGATAACAATTCGGGACTATCTATTTTAGTATTTATCAGATTTTGTAGTTGTTGATAGATTTCGATATTGGGGTTGAATATATATTTCGGAAATACAAGATGAAGAAGATTTTTATAATGAGACATATTTTAATCTGGTGCAATAATTATTTTCGTCTGGAATTCTGAGATTGTAATAAGAACGGGTCGTTCCTACGACGGTGGAACGATTTGCCAGCCTCTATGTTTCTACAACATGGGTCTCTTCAAGACCCATGTTCACCCCTCCTCTTCTCAAATTACCCTCAATACAGCATCTTCAAAAATAACACAGGGAAACTATTTTCCTCAGGGCCTCCTGCGTGGAGTAATGTAAAATAATAAAGTTAATAATAACGTTAAAATATTAAAATATTTATTTTATGTTAAAATATTTCAACACTGTTATTTTTATGTTGTAAATATTATTAATATACCATTCGTGAATTTACTCGAAAACGAATGAGCAAATTGAAAAAAAGTTATTCTACGAAGCCAATACCAAAACTGACGTATATTTCTCATTTTCCCGCCGGTATTACGTGTTTCCGGATACCGCACCCAAAGGAATTATTAATAAATAAATAAATTAAAATAAAATAGTTTTGGTGGCCACGTTATCGCTTGTCTGAATTTACAATCAATTCCAAATTTGAAAATTAAAACAATATTACCGACAGCCGACGTTTAAGATCAGAGCAATATATTCGGGCTTATTGTTCAGTTTAAAAATGAATGCTTGAAAACAAGTGATTTATTTCGCTCACGTGAGTTAAACCGCCCATATATTTATAAAATGAACAACAAAATGGAATATGAAATTGTTCAATTTCCACCGCTAAAGAAGTGATTTATGTATCGAATTCCCATTAAGTTCTATAAACTGTGTGTACATCACTTTATTATCGAAGCTTTAATTTTTTTATCCAAAAATGCGTCCAAACAAAGTATGTTTCTAATTCTCTTATTTAATAAATCAAAAACCAAAATTTACTCTAAAACCACAAGATTTGTAAGTGGTTACACGTAATTTTTTTTTAAATTTCAAAAAGACATTATAAAATTTGTTCAAAGCAATAATAATAATATATTTTTATTGAAAGAAATTTGGAAGATTCATAACTAAAAAAGTACATGTTCAGCGTTAATAGAATACACTGTATTATAAATTATATGTACAAAAGTTGACGTCAGAAAAAACTATTTATGAACAGTAGGTATTATTTAAGAAATAGAGATTTATAGTTATAAGGGTTATTATAGTTATTGAGGTTTCTCAAAACCCACCTTAAAATGTAACCATCTCGAAGAAAATTACGTTTTCAGGCCTGTGGGTATCGCAATATTGATTTTTCCTATTTGACTGCTCGAAGTAGGAACCACAATCATGCGAATTCTGATATAAAAAGGTAATATCAACAATGTCACCTTCTTGAACCGGTTTATTACGAACAAATTTATAGAAAAATTTAATGCCAAATGGTTGAGTTAAAACAGGACATCGCTACGCTCAGTCAAAAAGTAGGCTGTAAATTAATGTACAGTCTAAATCAAAGAAAAACGTATAAATCTTGAATAAATGGAGTGTAATAAATCAGAAGAGAGTTAGGTTTAGTTAAGTGGGCTTAGGAACTTTTCTCATTAAGTTGATCATTTGATTCCTGTTCGGTTCTCTGATCACTTTATCACCATTTCCCACGCAATGCCTCCTTCTGAATCAATCGTCCTTTAAATAAATAATGAGGATGTTATATTGGATTTGTCATCTAGCTGTAAGTACCCACGTTCGTGATTATCGCCAAGTAAAGAATAGTTAACCCAAGAGTAGGTACATGCTAAAACTTCTATTTTTGAAACATAAATTTCGTGATTGAATTCCACTAGGAATAGGCCACTTGCAAGGATTTAATAACGACTTGGAAAAAATCGAATGGATAGATTTTTTTACTAAGATTACGAAAATGTTAGTAAATTTTTTTGGAAATGTACAGTTTTTTTATTTTTAAATAAATAAATCCATTATTTGGGCACGTGATGTCACTGCATGAAAATGTCCCGTCTCCGAAAAATTTCCAATTAATTTTGTTAAATTCCACACTGATTTTTTTTTTATATGGCAACACTTTGATTTCAGGCGAATTTTTGAATTTGACATTTAACGTTCACTAGATTTATTGTTTGATCTCTGCGAACTTATCATTTGGTTTGACTTTTTGACAGATGTTATGAAGAGAACCCCGTACAATTTACGCTGTCTGTACGTGTTTTAGAGGTATAATGGTAGTGGTGCTGATTTAACAAAATCGAATTTTATAATATTCTTAATATTAGTATAATTTACAAGTACAAGTATATTACTTTGGATTTAGTAATATAGACGTTGAACATTTTAATGATTTATGATCAATAAGATTTTTTTTTTTTTTTTTTACAGTGAATACCGCACAAGAATCTCAACTGCTCCCGTCTGGAGCCAGTGAGACTATGGCATCCCCAACTGGGGTATGTTGTGAGGCTGAAGGTAGTGGGGAGGGGAAGGAGGTGGGGAAGAGGAAGGTTGGGAAGTACCTGGCTATTCATATCTGGTCACTAAACACGGCTAAAGCCATTTTCAAGCAACGTTTCAATTCTGAATGGTGGTCTTACACCAGGGCGATACTAATAGTATCTTCCACTCTGGAACATGCCGCAAATATACTATATATTATTTTAAATGAATTAATTGTGAAATAACACAAATTAATCAAATAAAATTTATTTGCGCATGCCGGGTTCGAACCCGCGACCTCCGGAATGTGAGTCAAGAGTCTTAGCCACTGGACTACGGAGGTCAAGATGAATCAAGGAAAAAAATATTTATGAGATATAATGTTTTTGGTATGCCTCGTTATTCTCCTGTGCACTTTCTTGTGGCAAACGTTCTTTTTTTTAAATGATTTTCGGCTATGTAATTATCGTTTTTTCGCACCTATAAAATTATGTCCCGTCTTTCCGGTTTGTAAAAAATGGTCTGATTTTTCGGATTGAAATTTTCAAAAAATCGCCAGGGTTTCAAAAATACGATTAAAAAAAAATTCAGAATGTCTTAGAATATTTGCCCAAACCGAAATTTAAAAAAAAATGTCTTGCAAGTGGCCTTTTATACGCATATGCATCTCAGCGTAAGAAATACATTACAGCAGACCTCGCAGTGGCAGAACACAGTTTAAAAACCGAAAAATCAAAGTTGTAACTGATTAAGCTGATATGTGGAGGCTTTGCCGAATTACTTTTGGTTATTGTTAAAATTCTGGTAATTTCAATGTTTAAAAAAAAGAGATTTCATAATAGAGAAAAGTTACAACATTATACAGGATGTAGAGACGTGCCTGACTTTACTTTAACCAGTGATTCCTGACATTATTTGGCGTTTTGACGCCTCCGTGGTTGAGCGACAAGGCTCTCGACTAGCGATCCAGAGATCGCGGGTCCAAATTACGGCGTGCGCAAATAAATTTTATTTGATTAGTTTTTGTTTTCACAATTTAATAATTAAAAATAATTGTAATGTCCATCTGAGCCAGTTGTGCGATCAGAGCCAATCCAGATGCGGACTTACAGATGTGAAGACGAAGTATTATAGTGGGTAGTACACTAAATGAAGAGCGTAACAGAATTCTGTACTAGTATTTATTAGGGAGCTCGCACGCATCGCCTTATAAAGATTCACGCAAGCATGCTATCTCGCTTGCACTCATATAATTCACACAGACATTACAATAATAATATACGGTATATTTGCAGCACGTTCCAGAGTGGAAGATACTCGCAGTATCGCCCTGGTCTATAGACCACCATACAGAATTGAAACATTGCTTGAAATGGCTTTAGCCGTGTATGGTGATTAAATCTGAATAGCCAGGTGTTTCTCCACTTCTCTCTTCCCCATATCCTTCCCCTCCCCATTTATCAGCAGCCTCACAACATACCCCAATTGGGGATGCCATAGTCTCACTAACTCCTACAAGTCAGGTACCTACTCCTCTTAACAGCCTGTACGAACTGTTATGGGAGGTACTTGACTTACTTTAACCAGTGATTCCTGACATTATTTGTATGTAGTTTTTTAAATTTATTTTTTTAATTTATTTATTTATTTTATACATTTTACAAATATAAGACAAAAAGTCCCGATTAACTACTTTTTAGCCGTTTGTCTAACGGGTTCTTTACATTAAAGATCTTATTATAGAGATTTAATAGTTACATTTTTACAGTTAAAGATATAAAATTAAATTAAATTTTTCACAGAAATATACTTAGATACATTTTTAAAATTATAGATATTAGATAAAATTAAATTTTTTACAGAAATATACTTAGATAAAAGAAAAATTATGAAAACATGAATAACAATTTTAAAGTCTTTAGAACAAGTAATATGTTATTGTAAGCTAATACAAATGAAGTAAACTAAGTTATTTTCTTTTAATAAACAAATGAATTCTTTTCGTGAGCCAAGTCTTCAGTAAGTTCACCAATTGTTTGTTTTGGGCACAGTTTTTAATTTCAGCTGGAAGCATATTTAAACAACTGGGAATCATGTAATTTAACGTTCTTTGTCCATATTTATTTGTATGTTTAGGTACAATTAGTCCTTCATTAAAGTTAAAACGAGTATTATGGTTATGTTCCAGCCTGTTTATATATAAAGGGTTATTTATATGCTGAAATATAATTTTGTACCACATAATTGCTCTCACTGAAAGAATTTTGAGACTTTGATAAAAGTATGGAATATTATGCCTTTCTTTGTATAAATTTTTTTCAGCTAATAATTTAACCAATGAATTTAACCAATAAGTTAAAAATATAAATGAAATTTTGGTCTCCAGTGTCTTAGTTTTTAAATTTGTGTAATTCGACCACAAACTATTTCGTAGATAAACTAGGAACTAAAGACGTAATTCATTCAATACTTAAAAGATTCTTCCAGTTATAATCAAAACTACTTTTAAAATTCGATTTCGAGATCCGACTGATCTCAGCAATTGCATTTAAATATACAAGTTGCATGGAAACTAACATTAAATTTCTTTTCATGTTGGAGGCGGATATTGGAAATATTGATAATGCATTTCTGACGAAATCAGAGATTCATTTCATTTCCAAACACACGACATTTCATTGAAGAAGAACGTAAAATTAATAAAACTTAAAGCAATATGAAAAACAACAAGACGCTGAAAAATAAAAAAAGTAATTTCTTCAAAGTTAGCAAATTCACTTTGTGGCACCATTTTATTAATGAAATAATTAAAAACACTTTGTTTTTACCACAATAAACTTTATTTAAAAGTCAACATGTTTCAAGAACGATGTTCTCTTCATCAGGACATATAATGTACTAAAACCAAATGATCAAACATAGAAGACAGGTGTGGGTAGAAATGGAATTAGTGGGGGAGGAGTGAGGTGGAAAGGGGCGGTGTTTAGAAGAGCAACAAGGGGGGGGGAGGAAGAGGTGGAAAGGGGGGGTACTTAGAAGAACACAGACAAAATTACAATGGGAATATGTTTAAAATAGGGTTATTCACAAAATTAATTTGATTGTTAATAATATTTAAATTTCTATTGACATTTTTCCTAATTTCTAATATTTCTAAAAGATCTAAGTGAAAACCACTAACGTTAGTGTGTAAAATTTTAAAACCAGTATTTATATCAAATGAATGGTTAAATTCAATTAGATGGTTAGCAAATTCCGAATAATTATTGCTATTTAGACATCTCAAATGTTCCTTAATCCTCGTTTCAAAATTTCTGCAAGTTTTACCTACGTAAAAATGATTGCAGTCATTACAATTCAATTGGTAAACTCCGGATTTTTTCATTTTTTGGTCTTTGTCCTTGTTATTTAAAATATAATTTTTCAATTTATTATTCGTATAAAAAGTAGGCTGTATTGTATTAGGAATTTTTTTCATGATTAAATTGCAGGTTTGATGATTTACAAACAATATTTTTCTCCATTGCTTTTTAATATTATCAGTAAGCAATGGGTAAATGTAAGACAAATGAAATTTTTCCTTATATTTTTTGTTTAATATATCGTCTATTAATTTGGAGTTATAACCATTATTAGATGCAATTATTTTAATGGTGTTAAGTTCAGCTTTGAAATTATTTGCGGATAACGGGATATTAATTAATCTATTGATCAAATAATGGAAAGCTCAGAGTTTTTGTGAAAATGGATGGTTAGATGCGTTGTGTATAATTATATCAGCGTATGTTTCTTTTCGGAAAATATTAAATTCAATCTTATTATTAATTATAGTTAGGTTTAAATCTAAGAAATTTATGCTACAATTAATTCCTATTTCTAATGTAAATTTAATGTTTTTATGAATTTTGTTAAAAAAATTAAGGAACCTTTGAAGTTGTCTTTTGGTACCGGTCCATATACATAAAATATCATCTAAGTAACGTTTGTAAAAATACACATATTTAAGTAATAAGGCAGAACTATTAAAGATTTTATTTTCTAAATGGTTTAAAAATATATCAGCTACTAACGAACTGGTACTTGACCCCATGGCCAAACCATCTTTTTGTTTGAAAATTTTATTATCAAATTGAAAGAAATTTTGGTTAAAGACTACATTAAGACATTTAAGTAAATCCTGGGCTAAGTCATTAGGTAATTTGGAAGAATTCAGTAAGTTATTTATAATTGTTTTGCTTTCTTCAACTGGGACACTTGGAAACAGATTAGCGACATCAAAAGATACTAATAATGCATTATCGGGGATTTCCAAACATTTTAAGTGGTCAACTAATTGTAGGGAATTCTTAATTGTATACTTAGGTTGAAAAATATTTGATTCAATTATAATACTATTTAATGCTGACGCTAATTTATAGCTAGGAGCATTGCAATTGGAAATTACAGGTCTTATAGGTTGTGTCTTCTTGTGAATCTTAAGTAAACTGTATAATTTGGGTATTTGAGGATTTTTTACCGTTATTCTTTTATTTTTAAATAGATTAACAATTTTGTCACTTTTGCAAGATTTTAACGTGTCTATTAAACAAAAAATATAAGAAAAAATTTCATTTGTCTTACATTTACCCATTGCTTACTGATAATATTAAAAAGCAATGGAGAAAAATATTGTTTGTAAATCATCAAACCTCCAATTTAATCATGAAAAAAATTCCTAATACAATACAGCCTGCTTTTTATACGAATAATAAATTGAAAAATTATATTTTAAATAACAAGGACAAAGACCAAAAAATGAAAAAATCCGGAGTTTACCAATTGAATTGTAATGACTGCAATCATTTTTACGTAGGTAAAACTTGCAGAAATTTTGAAACGAGGATTAAGGAACATTTGAGATGTCTAAATAGCAATAATTATTCGGAATTTGCTAACCGTCTAATTGAATTTAACCATTCATTTGATATAAATACTGGTTTTAAAATTTTACACACTAACGTTAGTGGTTTTCACTCAGATCTTTTAGAAATATTAGAAATTAGGAAAAATGTCAATAGAAATTTAAATATTATTAACAATCAAATTAATTTTGTGAATAACCCTATCTTAAACATATTCCCATTGTAATTTTGTCTTTGTTCTTCTAAGCACCCCCCTTTCCACCTCTCCCCCCCCCCCTTGTTGCTCTTCTAAACACCGCCCCTTTCCACCTCACTCCTCCCCCACTAATTCCATTTCTACCCATACCTGTCTTCTATGTTTGATCATTTGGTTTTAGTACATTATATGTCCTGATGAAGAGAACATCGTTCTTGAAACATGTTGACTTTTAAATAAAGTTTATTGTGGTAAAAACAAAGTGTTTTTAATTATTTCATTAAAAAAAGTAATGGTTGCAACTGGGAATCGAATCTTGGATCTTTTGTCTTACCGGGACAAACGCCGTAACCAACTCGGCTATTTATTTTGAGTAACTTTTGTCATATTTAAAATTCAGAATTAACAATATTATCTTTTTTTTTGTTTTTCGTTATTTATTTTTGGGGTATTATGCCGTGTTGCGCTACCTTTTTCTTTAGCTAATGTTTCGAACAGCGTTACAGTGTCCATCATCAGGGTAGATATGCACACATATACGGCATAACACCCCAAAAATACTTTTGGCCGTGAAAAATCTAAAATCAATCTAAAATAAGTAATTTTTTCAATATTTTATTTTATTTTATTTTCACACTTCATTGAATTTCATTTCGTACACCCAATAGTAATATATTATGTTTACACCTACATCACACGAAGGTTGCTAATTTATTCTATTAATAATATACTATATAATGTAAGTACTTCAAAATTAGTTTGTTTAAAATTTGCAAAAAATAGTATTGCTCCCATCAAGTGATGTCCAGGGCCAGGGATTCCCGCATCAAGTGATGTCCTTGGCCAAGGATTGAATGTTAGTTAGTTAGTTGCCAGAGATGCCTTGGTAGTGTTGCTAACATCAAGTGATGATAAGGGCCAGGGATAGAATGTAGTTGCCTTGATAGTGTTGCTCCCATCAAGTGATGTCCAGGGCCAGGGATGGAATGTAGTTACCTTGATGGTGTTGCTCTTATCAAGTGATATCCAGGGCCAGGGATAGAATGTGGCTGCCTTATGAGTGTTGCTCCCATCAAATGATGTCCAGGGCCAGGGATAGAATGTAGTTAGTTGCCAGAGATGCCTTGGTAGTGTTGCTCCCATCAAGTGATGATAAGGGCCAGGGATAGAATGTAGTTGCCTTGATAGTGTTGCTCCCATCAAGTGATGTCCAGGGCCAGGGATGGAATGTAGTTACCTTGATGGTGTTGCTCCCATCAAGTGATGTCCAGGGCCAGGGATAGAATGTGGCTGCCTTATGAGTGTTGCTCCCATCAAATGATGTCCAGGGCCAGGGATAGAATGTGGCTGCCTTAAGAGTGTTGATCCCAACAAGACATATCCTGGAACAGATTGTCCGTATTTGAAACAAGTATCTGAGGTGACCATAAATATTAATAACATTATGTTTCAATAACAACATGTTGATAAAGTGATATTTTCCAATATAAAATCTACCAACACAATTGAAAGAATTTAAATAATGCTTGAAAAAATAATAGTTGACTCACCACCGAAGGATCTGCTTGGTCTTGTCAGAGCTAGTCACGATGAAGTGATTTTCCTACAGTTGCATGAACTCAGTTCGGTACCCAAAGCACAGCCAGATGCAGGAAGAGCTGCAAACCAATAAACAAATAAATAAAGTATATACATTGATAGTTTCTTTTAAAGTACCGCATCTATTGTTGTTTTCAGGTTTTGGAAATTCGATTACTCCGGAAGTTGATCTTTCGAGAAGTGGGTTATTTGGTAACTTGATATTCAAGAATTTGTTAATTTGGTAAGCGGGTAAAGTTGTTCTTTGTGTAATTTTTGTAACTGTATTGTACGGGACATGTGTTAGTACCCAAGGAATTTGCTTATTCATAGAAACTCTCAATTTGTTAAGAGATTTAATTTCTCATTTGACATAAATATTTTGATATAGTTATAACCAAATAAAACTATTGCGATAAGGTGTTTTACGAAGATTGACAAAGAGTAACAAGAGCTTCCATATTAAATTTTCCATTTAATTCTGAGCTAAATTCAGTTCTTGTAAAATGACGAAGAGTGCCATTTTAAATTTTTTTAATACAAGCTGCACTTTCTTATGTTCAAACCAAAAGATTTACCTACTTTGCGTAAAAACCCGAATAAAATAAAATATAATTTAAAAATTTTCAGTCATACCAGAAACTAATTCTGATTACATTAAACTTTTTTTTTCATTTATGATAAGAATTAAAATTAGCCCATTGCACCCGAGTAATGTAATGCATTCGAGGAAAAGAACTAAGCAAGTATCAAAAAATAGATCCAAACAATATAAAAGACAACTTTACCTGTATATCTGTTCAGCAGGAGTTCCTGGAGCATGTCTTCAGTTGGGAGATCTTTAGTTACTAGGTGCTGCCTGGCTGATCTCTAGTACAGGTTGTGCCCAGGTCACAACTTCACTATTGTTCTCTTCACCAACTGATGTCCATTTTAGTGCGTGTTTTATATTATGTCTGAATAGACATGAATATGTTAAGCGCCTTATAACCGAGAACTACCTACTATTATTTGAACTAAGAAGAGAGCGCTTGAATTGAGTGTCATTGCAATACTAAGAAATATATAAGTAGTTTTACTTTTATTTTCTAGGTTATTTGAGAATAACGCTCTGAGGGTTTAATGTCACTGAACTGCACTGTATACATTTCTTGTTTTACTCGAGGTTCAAAAATTTAATTTTTCACACTTGTTTCATAAAACTCTTTAGGTAACGCTGAATGTAGTGATATTTAAAAACAACATAAGTAAATTTGAACCGTTTTCACGGTATTATTTATGTTTTGAGAATTTTTGAAAGGTAATTAGCAATTATCGTTCTTGTCTATTTTTTGGTTCGCAGTTTAGTATGTTATAATAGAGGGTGATGGCACCAACTTAAACATAATTTTCACAATACAGTCTTGAAGGAGAAGAGATTCCAATTTCAGTTTGGCTTCCTGTGGTGCTTGCGAAGAAGATCAACCACCTCTCGGTGTCCCTTTTCTTCCGCCCAGGAGAGGGACGATTTTCCATTCTTGTCCTTGCAGGATACATCTGCTTTATTCTGTAGTAAGACCTTCACAACATCCATACGTCCTTCTTGTGCCGCCCATGACAATGCAGTTTTTCCATTATCATTTTGAGAGTTGACATCAACACCGCGCTGCAGCAGAAGCATCACCATCTCTTTGTGCCCGTTAGCAGCCGACTGGAGGAGAGCAGTGTCACCATCTTTATCTCTGGAGTTCAAATCAGCTCCATACAATAGTAGCAGTTCAGCAACATCTAAACATCCGTAACCTGCAGCGCAGTTAAATGCAGTCCAACCGGTAGTTTCCATTATGTGGATGTCTGCCCCTTTCTCCAACAGTATGCGCACTGTTTCATAGTGCCCTTTTATAGCCGCCAGGAGAAGAGCAGATTTACCATCAACACCTTGAGTGTTTAAATCAGCTCCATTTAAAAGTAGGAGTTCAATTACCTTTGGGTGTCCTTCACTTGCAGCTTGCATCAATGCTGTCCATCCGTTATTATTACTTGTGTTGATGTTTGCTTCGTGTTGTAATAGTTTTTGCACTGCACCATATTGCCCATTAAAAGCCGACAGTAAAAGAGCGGAGTTACCATCTACATCCTGAGAGTTCAAATCAGCTCCATTTGACAGTAAGAGTTCGACGACCTCTGAATGTCCGCCTGCTGCCGTTGAGATTAACGTAGTCCAGCCATTATTATTCCGTGCGTGGATGTCTGCTCCATTCTCTAACAGTTTCTGCACAACATCATAGTGCCCATTAAAAGCCGCCAGAAGAAGAGCGGAGCTGCCATCTGTATTTTGAGAGTTCACGTCAGCTCCATTTAATAGTAGAAGTTCGATAATTTTTGAATGTCCGCCTGCTGCAGTTGAGATTAATGCAGTGCACCCATTATTGTCCCTTATATGGATGTCTGCTCCATACCGTAAAAGTTTCTGTACTATGTCGTAGTGCCCATTAAAAGCCGCCATTTGAAGAGCGGAAATACCATCCACATCCTGAGAGTTCAAATTAGCTCCATTTAACAGTAGAAGTTCGACGACATCTAGATGTCCGTCAACTACAGCTGAGATTAAAGCAGTGCAATCATAAGTATCCTTTACGTGAACGTCTGCTCCTTTTTCCAACAGTTTACGAACTGTGTCATGGTCCCCTTTATGAGCCGCCCGAAAAAGAGCAGTGTAACCAAGCTCCGTCTGAGAGTTTAAATCAGCTCCATTCAACAATAGCAACTCGACGATCTCTAGATGTCCTTCGCTCGCAGCTTGAATTAATGCAGTCCAGCCATCTTTATTCCTTATGTGGATGTCTGCTCCTTTCTCTAACAGTTTGCGTACTATGTCAAGGTGTCCATTATAAGCCGCTAGCAGAAGAGCAGGGTTCCCAAGTTCCGTCCCGGAGTTTAAATCAGCTCCATTCAATAGTAGGAGCTCGACGACCTTTAGATGTCCTTCACTAGCGGCTTGAATTAATGCAGTGCAGCCGTCATTATTTCTTGTGTGGACATCTGCTCCTTTCTCCAAAAGTTTGCGTGCTACATCGGGGTGTCCATTGTAAGACGCAAATAGTAAAGCAGAGGTACCGTTTACATTCCTGGAATTCAACTCAGCACCATTCAACAGGAGGAGTTCAACGACCTCCAAATGTCCGTTACTCGCAGCTGACATTAATGCAGTCGAGCCATTACTAGTCCTAGTCTGGATGTCCGCTCCGTTCTCCAATAGTTCCCGCACTACGTCGCAATGTCCTCCTAGCGCAGCTAATTGCAGGGCGGTAGAACCATCACCTTCCTTAGAATTGATGAAAAAAGGCATTCTTTGCTTTCCAGCGTATTGAAATTCGGTTACCTCTTCATCATGATGATTACCACTGTTAATTGTTTTTATGATATCGTAGGTTTCTTTCGATTGATTTAGTAAAAAAATTACAATAGTGGTATATCCTGCCTCTGATGCACAATGCAAGGGATTCTGTTCATGTTTATCATATGTTACACAAACTCCTTTCTCGGCAAATAATTTGAAAAACGTATGATCTTTTTTACTTGCCGCGAGATTGATGGCAGTATCACCGTGACTATTAAAGGCAATGAACAAATAAGCTTGCTCAGTATCGCTTTCCATACCACCTAAGATATTTTTTACAGTTCTATAGTCATCCTTTCTCAATGCTGTCGTAAATGGGGTGATTTGTTCTCTAATGTGCTCAGTTCTAATTAAGGCCTTGTTTGCGCTAGTAGACGGCTGTATATTTGAACAATATTCTCTAAATAAGGTATCATCCTTGTTGCCACCCACATTTATGAAACTGGCAAGCATAAGTTCAAGTAGTGACTCGTACGAACAATTCTCCACATTTTCCATAATTTGGTGTACAATATTGCGATTCCGATTTCCCAACGCTATGTTCAGTGCAGTCCTCCCGGCTTTGTCTCTTGATGTTATAAATGAAATGTAGGCTTCCTCAGATGTCCTGCTGCTTGGACCACTGAGAAGGATTGCAACGATCTGCCTATTCTGTTCCTCAGCGGCAATATGCAAAGGAGTTTTGTAATGATCGTTGAATAATAGCTGACGATTTTTATACCAGCTTTGGTACAATATCGGGATATTTTCCAGTACAACGCTTGGTATTGGTGGTGAAATGTCAAGCTGAGTCTCTATGAACTTTCTGATTATAAAATAGTTCGGACTGAGCAACACACTGAATAATTTATTTTTAACGAGGATGTCATTTTCTTCAGTTTGGCTTCCCTCTCTGAGCCATTGAACGAAGAAATTTGCGCAAAAGTATTCTGCGAACGTACGGTGAATGAAAGAAAAGGTTCCATCACTATTAAATCGGATCAGCCCTAGCCGGCTTACATCTTTCAATTCTTGGTCCGATAAATGTTGTACTTTCTTTGTGAAATAATTTGCTGCAAACGTTGGGTCATAGGATTGGAAAGCAAGAACACAATGCTTTTCCATTAAATTCGTGACCATATCATTCAGAAAAGAAAGTGGAAGACTTTTAAAAATATTCTTCTGATCAAAGAATATGGTTTTCTTGACTCCAATAAACTGTTTATATAAGTCAAACAGATTGGTGATTTTGCATACATTTTGCTCTTGTTCTGGAGACACCTCAGACAGTATGACCTGTTGGAGGAACACATTGGCCAGCATTCGGATCTGAAGCGGGATGCCCATGAAGCTCGCTGCGTCTTCACCCAGAACTTTCACCACCTCCCTCCGCAGCTCTTCGGCAAACTGGCGTAGTTTCCCAATTTCTGGTTCTCCATATTCTGGAAGCTCTAAGGCTAGGTGTGGAAGCCAGGAATTCACCATATAATAATCCTGTTCCCTTTCTGTAATTTTTTCCAATACTGCAGAAAATTCCGCTAATTCATTTTCGAGCCCTTCTTGTGGGTACACCCGTGTGGTGATTACTGTTTTGCACTTTGTAACATTTTTTAAATATTTCAAAAGCTCTACCACTTTCAATTTGGTTTTTTCTTCAGTTATCTCGTCAAACGCATCCAACAAAACACAAACCTGTATCGAACGATCTGATTCGAGGCAATGCTGTAAAAGACTGCGAAGAAAATTATCATCAGTGGGTAAACCCGAAGCACAAATCAGACATTTTGTAACCGAATGCAAGTTAAGTTTTGAGGGTAGTTTATCAATAGCGGTCAAGTGATTATGATTGATTCTCAGTACCCAAGAGCCTTGAGTGAGCTCCGACATGCGTGTCAGGCTGGTAGTCTTTCCCATACCAGGATCATCCGCAATGATTATCATCTTTTTCCTTGTGTTGCTGAAATCACTTTCTTCGATGGGGTCGCTGTAGTCCCTTGTGATGAAGGGGCGCAGGCCATCCAGAGAGCCGTGGGAGTATTGCCAGACCAGACACGGGCTTTCTTTAATCTTCAGAAATACGAAAAAATGTTTATTGAACGATTCCTGTTTATTTTCGTCATTGGTATTCAATTCTTGAGAATTATTTAGGATTTTAAAATGATCTTTTGAGACAAATAATTCCACATCCTCACTGGATAAATTGAAGGAGCTTATGAGTGATAACTTGTCTTCCACACTGTTGAATAGGAATATATCTTTATTTCCGCTATAGCGAACAAATTCATTCATGGATTTAATGATAATACGAGTGTGAAACTTCCTAGGCATATAGAGGTTACTATTGTAAATTTCGCCCAGGGTGAAGCCTTCCGAGCATAAGTAGAACCAATAGATTAGTTTAGCTGTCTTTTCTCGACACTTTTCCAGGAAGAGGTCTTGACCATCTTCGTCAGAGGTGAAGATCCTCCACCGTGCATCCTCCACCACTTCCTCCCAATAATCCTGACTCCCAATAAGCTGCTCTGGGTCGCTGATTACTATAAGTGGTCCGTCGGCCCCAGTCCTATTCAGTAGTGCAACAAGCTTCTCTTTTCTCACTCGCATATTCCCCTTGGAATAGAGTGAATCTATTTCACAAAGCCTCGGAAGCTTGTTTGGGATTTTAACTGTAAACTGGTGGTCCGTCGCTAGATACTTCAAAATTGGCGAAATTAATTTATTAATTTTATTTCGAATCGGTTCATCATTGGTTGTGCAGTAATTTCCCAGGAATGTATTGAGATTTAGTGTCTCTTCCCCTATGGCTATTGCATCCCTTGCGAGTATTTCTTTTCTAGAAGTAAGAGCCAGGTCGCTCAATTCAAATACTTTAGTAGGCTTAGTTACAACGGTCAGATTATAATCCAAAAATAATTGGGAATCAATCGATTTCTGTAGAATGATCACCAGCTTTTTTTGACTATATGTTTTTATATTTATTAATAATGTTCTCAATAGTTCGCAGTTTGGGAGAAAGTTATTGGTTGAAGAAGCGAATTCAAGAACCAACAGGTTATCATTAGTAACATAACTCTGGTTTAAACCTTCGATGTCTATATTCTTAGCTACACTAGCCATATCATTCAAACACAGGATTGTGTGACAGTTTTTTTTCAAATATTTTGCATCCAATGATATGTTTTTAATTTGTTTAAAGATATTATACAATCTGGCAGCCTCGAATTTAAGATCGCTAGTCTCAATTTGTAAAATATTTTGTTCGGAAGATTCTAAAAATGCCTCCAGCCCCAAGGTGTCCTCGCAGTTCTGGATAATGGGCAAGGTGCGAAGGTAGTCCTGGCCAGCCAAGTATAAGGGGGCTGATTTTATACTCCTGTTCTGTTTATTCACAGCCTCCATTATTTCTTCAGGAAACCAGCGCAACAATTGTTTCGTTTGTCTAATTACCTTCCCCAAATGCTCTCTTGTTTTACAAGTGATGGTGTTTCTTCTGGTATCAATCTCAAATAGTGGGAATTCCAATTTTTTAAGCCTTTGCTGATTCGTAAATTTTTTAATTTTGGTAAGTTTTATTAGCGCATTGTTTTGGAATACGTTCCAACTTTTGATGAAATTAAACTCTTCTACAGAAAATATTCCCAAGTTGCAGGTATTTCCCAATGACGGAATAGTGTTGTATTGTAAGGCTGGTGTTTCTTTTGAGTGAATACTGCCAGCATTTCCTTCAACTGGCTGTGTGGTCTGGTTGCTGCCACTAGAACTCACAGTAGGAACTTGTACAACATCCAGATGCAAGATGTAAGAATTAGTAAATATTTCTAGCCCATGATAATATTTACGCTCAGAAAATCCCTGGGGCCAGTTCTTCACGATATATGTCTCCTTCCCATCTTTAAAAGCATTGATAAATTTATCTATACTGTGGGTATCTATGTTGGTCAGCAAGGTAGGCTCCTCCGAGTCACTGGGCAGGGTGATACGTTCAGTAAGAATCTGTTGTAGATCTCCCACGTGAAAGCCCGTGCTGTTTACCAGATTTGGAGCAGCGAAGAAGGTGGTGATATCCAGTTGATTGGCGCACATGGAACGCTCATATCGTACATCATAATCTCTGCTGATCTTGATCAACATATCCTCAACCCCAGGACTGTCCAAGGCCAGAGTATGCGCGTGTAGGCCTTCTTCGGGGGTGGCGTTTCTGCAAAAGCCATTGCCTTCCCTTTTGAGGTATTTGACCGTCATGGTGGTGACTCCGGCCAGCCACGCTCCCAAGGAATGACCACTGAAGGACAATACCAAACGACTTCCGTGTTGTTGATTTGTTCCTAAAATAGTTTTCTTTAGATCGTCTGAAAAAGTGACAGCGGTTAGCATGTGCTCTGTGTATTTATTAAAATAAATACCCTTTCCATCTGCGTAGAGTGGCCCCATCTTTTTAGGGTTCGTTCCTCTATGGGCTACGACAACTTGCTGCTCTGATGGGTTCCATACGGCACAGCCAAAGTATCCGTTGCCCCAGGAGTTGTTCTGTGCGGTGGTAAGTAGTTGCCACCCTTTAGGCAGGTCCAGCTTTCCCGTACAATCAGAGTAAGCTAGCTTTGCGAAAGCCGCCAACACTTTCACTTCGGGGTATGGTTCTAAAGCCATTTTATTAATGTTGTCTTTAATGGGTGCGAATGATTTTAGGGTTTCCTGCCAATTGGGTACGCTGTAAGTTAAGCCCGTGTCCGCTTGCATGTTGAGGATGTAGTCGAATGGAGAGAGTGGAGCCTGAATCTGCAATTTGGACAACATAACTAGAGTTAGCATTATATTGAAATTTCACCGACAGAAGATACAGTGAGCAAAATATCTAATACTTCGAACCAATGATTTAAGCAAGCATGCTGAGATATACACTGGGCGTACAGTATGTAGATCACAAGTGAATTAAAGTAATTAATAAATTACGAGTGGGTACTTCAGCGTGTATATTAACAAGATAGAAAATTTTTAATAGTTATCATTGTATAATAAGATATTTTAAGTGATTTTATGCTTACAAATAAAACAATGAACAACAAATTTACAAATTGAGCCTGTCCTTTTTTTAAATCCGCCTAATTTTAACACCGAGTGCAACTCCAATCCCTCCTACAGAGTGCCAATCAATACACCTAAAGGTTAGGATATCATACTATTTGTTCCATTTATATCACACCGCTTTCATGACAAAACCGAAAAATTAAAAAAAAACAAACAGAACAAGTGAAGTAAAGTAAAAAAAAACGATAATAAAGGTTTAAGCTAATTTTAATACTAAGGCACACAAACTACTCCTACTGGCACATACTTCTAGCTTCATACACCATCTCATATATATCTTTCTGTTATTCTGACTCTTCATCTTCATCTTGTTTAAGTTTCATTTTGTTCAAGTTACTAAAAAAATTTAAATCAATAATAATTACAACATAAATAATATGTGTGATAATGTGTATTATATTCATTCGACATAGATTTGCTGTAAATATAGGATTACATATTATATTCTCATTAATTGTGTTAAAAACAGATAAGCTTGGTAGATGAGAGAAGAATACATAATATCTCTTATACGATTTGAAATGGGTGTTGTATAATACAAAATCTTTTTTGAAAATTTAACAAATCTGCCAACGACCTATGGTTTAACCTTATTTGACTAAAAATAAACATTTTTTCTGACAATTTTAAACATGCGTTTCCTAAAAGTAAACAAAAAAACGACTTAAAAAAAATGCACTAAAAAGTAAAAAAATAATTTCGTATTCTTCTACAACTTTATAATCAACTTACCTTTTCTACTCATCAATATGTACATACGATTGTTATTTTTGGAGTCGGTGTCGGCAGGAGAGGAGCTGTCAAGTGAATACGCCGGGCCGCGGGTACCTTGGTTGACACCGACTCCAAAAATAACAATCGTACCTACATATTGATGAGTAGAAAAGGTAAGTTGATTATAAAGTTGTAGAAGAATAAGAAATTATTTTTTTACTTTTTAGTGCATTTTTTTTAAGTCGTTTTTTTGTTTTGTTAAAATTTTTGTTTATTTTTTGATTTTTAGTGAATCTGAAGTACTCTAACTAATTCGATTAAGATTTGGCCGAGTATCGTAAATTTGTTCTTCAGAATTGGAGAGTTCCGTTACTTTGTCATGGATCCCATAATCAGAACCTAACCAAACTCTCATCAAACTACCCTTGAAGTACATCCTTTCCAATAAAAAAAGAATCATCGAATTCGGTTGGCGTGATATTGAGTTATTCGTCCATTTGTCGCGCACATACTTGATGCAAATTTAAGACTTATATGATTTTCTCATGTATGCCATTGTCAGAACTGGACCAAATTAAAATGGGACCACACGGGAAGCACCAGATTTCAAATAAAAAAGAATCATCAATATCGGTTCACCCAGTCGAAAGTTCTGAGGTAACAAACATAAAAAAAAAATACAGTCGAATTGAGAACCTCCTCCTTTTCGAAGTCGTTTAAAAAGAACAATCTTTCGAAATCAATTTATAATTTTTTGTGGAAAAGAATGTCTAAAAAGAACGTCTAAAATCTGATTTAAAAATGACATATTTCTTGTTTTCTCTGGGAATACTCTCTTAAGGAAAATAATTTCCTTCAAGACCTGTATCATTCTGTGGCGATGCTGTGTTGAGGGTCTTTTTAAGTTTTGGAATGGAAGGAGGATCTGGGAAGGAAAAGGGTATAAGGGGTGGGTAGGAATCTGGGGGTCAGTATATCCAGAAGTGACTTATGAATCCATCCCTGAGCGGTGCGAGGCGTTGGGTCGGTAGAGTCCGGCTGGAGAAGTCAAAAGGGTCTCCCTCAACCGACCGCTCCCGACTCGACCCGCCACGCAGTTGGTAGGTAGATGCATCCGTCCCCACAATCTGGACAAATCTCAACCCATGAACTCGTTAAGGCTGATATCATCGAAATGATAAGATTAAGAAAGATACGCTTGGAAAGTTTGGGCATAAAGAGCGGATGAACGAAGAAAGGATGTTTAATGAGATTATTATGATGTGGATGCGAATGGTAGAAGATGTCGGGGTCGCCCAAGGAAGACATTGCACGATCAAGTTTTTGTTTAAATTAGCGCCACATAGGAGGCTCTAAGGAAAATTATTTCCCTCAGAGCCTATGTCATCTTTGGAGATTTTGGTTAGAGGGTCTTTTTAGGAAAAGGAAGAACCGATATGAAACCATCCCTCCCATTGTAGTGCAAGGCGATGGGTCGAGAGAGTCCAGCTGGAGAGGTCCAGGTTAGGTCTCCCTTTACCATTCTATCCCGATCCTGCTCACCACGCAGTAGGTGGGCAAACGCACTTGCCACCAAGACCTAGTCAAACCTGACCCCATGAACGGATAAACCTCATTCGCAATCAAGACCTAGAAAAACCTCGCCCCTGCTAAGTCACCAAAGATAACGAATCACATGGTGTGACCTATGGCAGGAGTGTTGGTTATCCAATAAATGGTTCCCATTCCCAAATAATGCCGTGGTTGCGGAAAAACGACTTATTTTATTTTTTAATTATTTTTTATTAGGTTTGTCAACAGTGATTCATATCAAAGTGCTCACAAATACAATTACATTGAACATGGTTGATATAATCACTAATTAAGAGGGAATAACCAGAGAAAACCGGAAATATGACATTTTACAATCAAATTTAAACGCATTCACTCCATTCCACAAAAAAATGTTTTCGAAAGATTATTCTTTTATGTAGTAAAGGTATGTTTTAAATTTTGTGTATAATAAGGTTATACCATAGGTCGTTGGCAGATTTATAAAATTTTCAAACAAAATTTTGAATTATAAAACACACATTTCAAATCATATAATCTTGCAGTAAAATAAATCAATAAATTATCTAGGAAAGCATGTTTCAGAATTTTAATTTTAGTTTAAATAAAATAATTAAAAAAAGTTCCGCGAACGTGTTTTGTGACGAAAATACTTCGTTTGTCTATTTATTTGCGGTCTTACAAACTAACATATTTAAATAAAAAATTACATTCTTATTTTTCTTAGACATTATTGAAAAATTATAAATACTTATGATCAAAAAATAATTACTAAAAGTACATAATTTTAATAGTTTTATCATCACGCCTTTCAGCATTTTTGGATATAGGTATAAATTAAAGCAAATTTTGAATGAAATAAAATCGATATTGAGTTATAATTTTAAAATGCTGGTACGGAGAATAATTATTCTTTCTCATTGGAACCGCCCTGTACGATCGTAAGAACATACGTCGACGAAATTTGGATTATCGGTCGCTGGCTGGTTAAAGGCCCTTAAAGACAAACACAACATTGATAAAATGGGACATAATACGCTTCACAATACTATAATATAAATGATGATATTTCTCATTGTTCTTTTTTGTTATTTTTTGTTGTGATACACAAAATAATTGCATGTTATTTTTAAGTTTAAAACTACTATTATGTAATGATATTATTTTTCTTACTTTTGTATTCTATTATATGTTTATTTATAAAAGGCAGTATAGCCGTTTATGTAAATAAAATAAAATAAAAATAAAAGCATTCTGCAGAGTATGTTTTACCCAACAAGATACCGTCTCAATACTGTGAGCGTAGATAATAATTTAAATGTTAGATTTGAAACGAAAAAAAAAAACAGCTTGCAGGTGACTCATATTCATAACGTCTTATCTATTCAGGATAGTTAGAAGATAGCGATGTTGGTAGATGGTTTTATCAATTCGGGAAATGATTCATTCACAATTTTATCAGTTTGTGATAGTGATAAACATGGAATAAAAGACATAATACAAAGAATATAAGACACGATGATAACTAGATGAAAATATATGATGATAGGCTTTTTGAAAATATAATATTTTTCACTAATACCTGCTATATTTAGGCATTTTTATAAATTAAAAAATTGTGAATTTATTGACTTTTGAATCGCAAATACATTTTTATCTTAAATTTGTTCTCCCCCTTGTACTACGAGTTTCCGGACACCGTGTATAAGATGGGAGCAGACATGTTTTTCGAATTCAATTTTTTGAAATCAATTATTCGAATTTCATTTTTTTGAAAGACTAATTTTTTGAAAGACTAATTTTTCGAACGGCAATTGGCCGAAAGACATATTTTTCGAATTTGTTAATCAAGTTTTAAAATATATATTTCACTTGCTCTTGACTAACGAGATACTGTTGGGTTAGGTTAGGTTAGGGGCGTTCAAGTATTACGTAACGCTATTTTTGAACATTTTTGACCCCCCCTCCTCCCCATGTAACGCGCCGTAACGTTTTTCCGTACTCTCCCCCCCCCCCTAAACGTTACGTAACGCCCAAGTGACAGTTTTTACCTGAAAGTCACAATTAAGTTGCGTAAAGTACTGGAAAGTCGCTTAAACTCCTTTTTTTCTTGTTCGCGTTTGCGGTAATAAATAAAACAAGAGATTTCGAGAACGAAAAGGATTGCCAACTTGGAAGATTTTAATTCCCTAGTTTTTTTTATCTAAATAAAGAAAAACATGTTACGCAACGCGTTGTTCGAACCCCCCCCCCCTCGTAACGCATAGTAACGTTTCACAAGACCCCCCCCCCTCCCCCCCGAGTGTTACGTAATATTTGAACGGCCCTTTAGTTGGTATTGTCCATCCTGTAATAAAATACTCTTGTTCGTACTGTATACATACTTATATCAGTTCGAAAAACTAGGGTTTCGGTCAATTGGTGTTCGAAAAATTGAAGCTAGAAAAATTGCATTTCGAACATTTAAATTCGAAAAATTGATTTCGAAAAATTGCAATTCGGTTAATTTACCTAGACCCGTAGATATAATTGCGGCACGTTTCAGAGTGGTAGATACTTCCAGCATTGCCCTGGTGAAAGACCTCTATTAAAAGTCGAAGCGTTGCTTTAAACGGCTATATGCGTGTTTGGTGGCCAGATGTGAATAAATAGGTATTTGCTAACTTTCCTCCCCTCATCATTTTATTCACCACCGTACTATCTTTTGCCTCATAGCATAAATGGGGATGCTTTAGTTTCACCGGCTACAGACGGTTGTGAGCAGTTGTGGTTTTGATCCTTGTGTGGTACTCACATAAAAAAAACTGAACAATCTGACTCTCCACAACCTGTTATGACCCGACTCAAGTATTTGATTCAACTGATCGTTGTTTGTTCATTGGGCATTCCCGAATTCTCCCACTCCGCAACATATTATATTTTCTGTTAAGAATAGTGACATATATGAGGTAAATACTGTAGTTAATTCCATTGGTTTAATTATTCTCAGTTTATTAGAAGAGTATGCATATTAGAGACCTCTGTAGGAATTTTATAGAAGCTAGTGTTACCGGCCAACTAAATTAGAGCACGTGACTCAGTAGTTGGTTAGTGCCATTATTTATTATTATCGTATTTTTAACAGTCTGAAAGACGGTATTTTTACAGTTTTTAGCAGTATAAAAGGGGTGCTACTCAAATATTTCCTTCTCTCGCATTAACAGATACCTAGAGTATAGACCCCGTGTTACCCAAGCGAGGTCCGGGCCAAAATTAGCTTCAAAAAGTGTTGATTTCATTGTTACTCAAAAGTGTTTGTAAATAAAACGACTCTTCAGTAAAAAAAGTGTTTTACAATAAAAAGTCCACCACCCTAGATGATATTGAAGTGACTTTGACATTTTCCTTACACTGTTTTCTTCGTTCACCCGCTCTACATGTCTAAACCATCTAAGCGTCCCTTTCTTAGTCTATAATGCTTTCTTTATTTTATCCCCTTTTTATCAATCCTTTAATATAGAATAAGTGTTTTATTCGATAAACAATACATGAAAAACAATATTCCTACATTGTACGACAAGGAAAAAAGTAATGAGTGTTACAATATATCATAGACATATGAATATTAATAGACCTGCCCTAAGCGATAAAAGCGTATTATTTCCCCCTCCCCATACCGGTTCCATTGGAACCGGCTGGGATCGAGTATGGCTTCGCGTGAATCTAAAAAATGGGACGTCATCATTCTTCTGCGAGCCAGTGTCGAGCACTCAAGTGAAAAAGAGAATAAACCCAATTGTCGTATTACATTCCATAGGCAAGCATTATTTTACTTTATTATAAGCTTATTCAGATCACATAATATGGTCGTTTTTGTAACACACACTATCACTCGAGACACATGGCGTGTGCTCGTCGCTGTTTTGTGGGGTAAGTAAATTATGAAACAAAACATTTGTAAAAGTGTCTTAACTAAATACGTCAACAAAATATTGGACTATGAAAATAGGCGAACTTTACTTTGCTGTATTTGGAATTTGTAAATTTGTTCATTTCGCGGCGAGCAATTCGCACTCCCATGTAAAAAGGTCTATTCGTTAAAGAGCAGAGTTTACTTTTAAGAACTAAATGGTGATATTATAATGCGAGATGCCCATATACTCTCAGATTGAGTTATTGACGAATCACATATCACCGAATTCATCTTCCCGCTCTGCGCCCCGCTGTAGTTGGTTTCTTCCCCTTACCTTTATGTTCTGGTCTATTAATATTCATATGTCTATGCAAAATATAATTTTTTTTCCTTTAAAAGAAAGACAAACATTCCCGGATTACGAATACAATACAGCCGAGGAATCAAACACGTGACGTCTGGGTTACCCAAACGTGATGCCAACTCAGCCACTGTCCGTTGTACGTAACAAAAAATATAAGAACAACACCTTAATAATTTATGCTACAAAAAATACTCAAATATTATCTACTCATATGTGGGTAGTAAGTACTTGGAGGAAATATGGTAATATGTATAAAATTTGAAATCGGACGGTCTCCAAAAACTACAAATCAACTAAAAAGTGTCTCGTGTGCGCACTTCATATACCGTAATGGATTTTTATGCACGAAACTGTTGCTACCCAACTATCTCCGCAACTAAAGTCTCTCATCTGCGGGTTCCCTTTTAGTCTGTCATAGTTTAGATTGTCGCCCTTTTACTCTAACGGTAAGGAATCGACAAAAACCGAAGACCTTGCACAGAAATGTAAAGTTTACTACGATTTTTTGTATTTGTTGGGCAAACTTAACTACGTAACAATTTCAAGACATTTTGTTTTGGAGAGTATTAGGTAATTCACGATGCACATTTCTCACATAATTTTTTTTATCTGTTACCTGTTTCGACAACTAATTTTAAGTAACGACGTCTTCATATACTCCCGCCACTTCGTGTCCAAGTCCATTAAAGCAGTTTAACAACAAAAATAAAGACTTACCTGGTGTAATTTCTCTTCGAGTGAGGATTGGTTTTCTTCGAGCGAGAATCACTAACCAACCAAGTATTATAATTAAAGTGACTTGTGAAGCACTGACCACTAAAAGTTAGTATACGATTGACGGAGAGTGTAACGCGACATTCAAAGGTTTGGTAATAAATAATCTATTACAGAAATGGATAATTCCGTTTACTTCAACGAGGCTTATCTTATCAGTCCTGATAAGTGTTTCAATTGCCTGTTAAAAACGCCTAGTTATCATAAACGTTATCATCGCACAGTTCCTGTTTACGAGTGCTACAAAATTTAAGTGAAAGATTAAATACATGAATTTCGGCAGTGCCGCATAACCCGCGACCCACGAACATTTATTGCGGACCCTAAATGAAAACTCTCAAATTATCAAGAACTAATGAAAGAAAATGTCTGGGAGGCACACAATACTGTTTCCATATTATGGCTCGACAGTGTGTTGACTGTTAACTTTGCAGTCCGACGTTAGAGATTTTTGCAGTCCCGCCCCTCTGATTTTTGAAAAGTGGATCTAAAAAACCGCGAACAATTGAAAATTCTGCTAAAAAGGTTGTGTAGTACTGTATTTTCATCGACTAAATCGCTATTTTCTGGAGAGTGAAAACGGTGAAATAAATACTATCATAGTAGCTTTCACGTTTCACGGCGTTGGTTGGGGTTATGGCTGGTTTGGAGTTCCGTTTTGAGGTTGTGAATTTTAGTAAACTAGGTGCGATTCAGTAATAAGTGGTAATAAACCTTTCTCAAAAAATAAAAATAAATTATCGAAAACAAAGATAATAATGATAAATCTAAACTAAATATGAAACAACAAGACACAAAAAAAAATAAAAAAAGGTAACAGTTCGACTAAGGGTTTGATTCCCAGTTGCGACAGTCACTTTTTTGTTTTTATAAGTCTTGGTCTGATACACGTTTCGTTTACGTTTATCAGTATTATCTTCTTCTTCAATTACATATTACACTGATGGGTTTAACCATCAAACGCTATTTAAAAAAGTTGTTCCAATAAAATTAATTCCAAATAATTTCTTTTTATTTTATTTTATTTTATCTTATTTATTTTAGGGAAAGTTGACAGCAAATCAGAGATTACAATATAATACAATAATAATATGATAATTATGCCAATTATGAACTTTCCACTGATAATAATTAATAATAGATAATAAAGTGTGACAGTGTAAGGGTATTTTCTTAGTTTTATTGTTTAGTTACAAAACATAAAAAAGGGGGGGGGGGGGGGGAGGAGGAACATAGGGATAGGATTAAGTGGTAAATGACGGGAATATATAGGGATTGAACTTTCTAGTTTGTGTCATGTTGCTTGGTGAGTTTTCGTTTTATGTCACGTAAAGTTGAGTTAAAAATGTCAATGTGGTAATAATTAGTGTGTGGATCTGTAGATAAATGAGTTCTGTTTAGAGTTGGTCTTGCAAAGAGGGAGATTAAAGGTAAGCGACTGTCTACTGTTGCGATTTGGAACATGGAAGGATAGGCGTTGAAGAAGATCAGGACAATCGATTAAGTTATGTGTAATTTTAAATAACATTACCGAATCTGCTATATTTCTTCGACAAGTTAACGTTAAGTTTTTTTAACCATCAGGATAGATAAAGAAGTATGGCGATTGGAAGTTGAACCATGTTCCGTTTGTTCCCTGTAAGTTTCATTTGTGGGTTTATGTTTTTTTTACCTTTTGTGGCCAAAAGTTAATTTTAAATTATGCCGGATAAATAAATTAATAAATTCCTTCATTGTTTTTTACATTTTTAAAGTAAGTCCCGTTAAACTGATTGATGTCAGTTTGTCAACGGGTTCCTTTGACATTTTTTTTTATAAATTGAGACAGGTGCATAAAATATACACATTTTTACATTATGTATATATAGATAAAAGCATATATTTGGAAAAAAATGTTAATAAAATTAGTAAGAAATAAAGAAACAGAGAAAATGAAAGAAAGAAAAAGAAAAGAAAAGTAAAAAAATAATGGAAAAACATCAAAACGAAAAGCGGAATAATCGTTGGGTAATTACTACATCTAGACCACTAAAAGTCATCATTTTCGAATTGAACACAAAACTATACACAAACACATACTATGTGTCTGTGGCGTACAGGGCCGAGGGCGAATATGAGAGTTGATTTCCGCTGACGCTGACATTGTGCTCAATTCGAAGTTGTCTAGTTACCCCTCGATATAGATATTGATTTTAATTTAACCCCGTATCTCATTCCAGTGTAGAGAAACTTCGCATTAAAAAAATATGTTAGCGTCCAAATTTAAATAAATGTAAGATTATTATCTAGACCAGTGTTTTCAATCTGTGGGTCGCGACCCCCCTAGGGGAAACCTTACTCGGGGGTCGTCGCGTCGGCAAAATGAAAAAGGCGAGGTTCTAACTACAATAAAACACTATTTCAGTGAGAAAGATGAGCTTGTTTATTTTAAAAATAAAGAAAATAATTCTGTACCCGAGAAGCATACGGATGCAAGTCCAAAAGGGTAAATGTTCAGGAGAGCCAAAAAACTTTTTTTTGTTGTAACTATGGTCTCATAACTTCTTCGGATATCCATGCTGATAGATAACAAAAAAGTAATTATTAAATCAATTAGTTTTGTTTTAAAAACGAGCAAATAAAACGAAATATTTCATATGGGAAGCATTTAAAAATATTGTTTAAAAAAACGCTGACTTGAGTCCAATAAAAACACGGACTTAAGCCCTCCAGCTTCAAAATAAAGTGGAATATTGTGTTATGACATTTGGTGTAATATGAAAGAATCAATTTTGAACATTGTTTACTTCCATAAAAGGGATCGAAATGAAAATCTAGTCTCTTTCAACGAAAGCAATCTTCCGAACAGGCCCTCCATTGATATGCTTGGTGTAACCCTAAGTGACCAGCTCAGGTATGGGGGCTCCATCGAAGCCAGAGTAAAGTTAGCCTCCCAAAAACTGGGCGTTCTGTACAGGGCCCGCAGATACTTTAATAGTACACAACTGCTAACCCTGTACAAATCGCAAGTGCGCCCCACGGTTGAATTTGGCAGCCACCTCTGGTCTGGAGCTCCAAAATACCTAAAAAATACCCTCGACTCTGTGCATAAACGGGCGGTCCGTTTGATAGATTCTCCCATCTTAACAGACGGATTGCAATCTTTAGAGCACAGGCGTCGGGTGGGAATGCTATCCTTGTTCTACCGGTATTACAATGGAAGATGCTCCGAGGAACTAGCATCATTGATCCCTTCGGCACCGGTGCATAGTCGGGAAACACGCCAAACGCGTGCCCAACATTTGTACACAGTTGACATTTGTCACATGAGAACGGGTCGTTTATTCGACTAGTTCTTGTGTTCAACAGCTCGGCTGTGGAATAATTTGCCGGCCTCTGTGTTTCCTCCTTCCTACAACATGGGTCTCTTCAAGACCAATGTTCATTCCTTCCTCTCCTCAAAAAGACCCTCCACACAGCATCCCAGATGACATAGACCCTGAGGGAAATTATTTTCCTCAGGGCCTCCTGTGTGGAGTTAATGTAAAAAAAAAAAAATAGAAAGCGTAGTAATGTATAATTTGAGTCATAATACTCAAAGTGTAAAAATCATAAAGACGCAAGTCCATAAGTACCTACATCTTTCTGCTTCTAACATAGTTTTTGCAATAAAGGTAGTTGCATCCGTATACATTTTTGAAAATTTTTGTTCATGATAGGACCTGTATCTTTCTGCCACTGATAAACATAATAATTTACTTCAAATCGGCATCAAAAACTCATTTCTTCAAATTTAGAATTTGCATCCGTATGCTTCTAGGGTTCAGAATTAATGTATTTAAATTACTAAATTTTGTCTGTATCTATGACCAAAAGGGGTCGCCAGAATTTTTCAACCTGTAAAGGGGTCGCTCATTCAAAAAGATTGAAAAATACTGGTCTAGACAAATAAAAATCAAAATATGCTTGCTTCTATGTATACATGTGAGTTGTCCATGCATTGCTATATTAAGCATAGGAAATGTTTGAAATTTTCAAAATACCACCACAAAACCGTACATCTGTAAACTATTTTTACTCATTACAAAAACTCTTACCGAACTGTCAAAAATGTCACAAATTGAGAATGACATTTTGCAAACATGGTTTGTTCAAACAAAATCCAATTTTCTAGTAAACTCTTTAAATTAATGAATTTAATCGAAGTACTCACCTATGGTACTGACCAAAATCGAATAACGCACGCCGTAACGGGAAGTTTCACCTCGAATGCATCTCAAATGCAAGCCCTCATTTCCAGCGATTGACAATAAATATCCACCATTAGTATGTGCACTTCAACGACGAATTTTTGACACTCGAAATAAAATTTAACCATTTTAAATCGTCTGTGCGGTGCCAAATTTTGCCAACATTGATGTTCATGGGTCAGTCATTTCCATAATTGTCAATAATTTACAGCAGCCTTCGCAGGTTAATGATCCACGCTTCTGACTTTCACTCGGGTAGTTATGGATCAATTTCCGCCGCAGAGCTAAAATATATATATATTTTTTTTTATTAGTAATAGAAGGTACATAAATTACAAATAATTTTTATACAGTAATTAATTACATAGTAGAATATTTGATGTACCCCCATAATTAAGCAAGGCTTGTGTGTAGAGGGGGTGTTATTGTATTGCTTTTTTTTATATCATTCAGTTTAAGTTTTCAGTATAATTTTTAAGGTGAGTTTTAAAATTTTTTATATTGGTATTCATGTTTCTAATTTTTTCTGGTAATGAATTAAAAAATTTTGCTCCGAGATATTTATGACTCAATTGTCCAATTTTTTTTTTACATTTTGGAGTGGGAAGTATTGATGTTTGTCTAAGACTTCTGTTATTTTTAAAGGGTGCAACTTGATTATTAATATTATCTTTATAAATTTGTAATGTTGCATGATAAAAGTATAATGCACTTAATTTTCTGACCTTAAATTGTTTGAATAAAAGTTCTGACGAATATGAGTAGGGTTTTTTTAAAATTGTTTTTATTATTAGTTTTTGTGATATGTAAATTGTTTGTGTTTGATTTTTATATGTACCGCCCCATCCTATAATGCCGTATTGTATAATTGATTGACAGAAAGCGAAGTATGTGGTTCTAAGTAATTTTTCGTTTAAAATATCTCTTAAACATCTAAATATATATGTTAGTTTCCTTATTCTGTTGTTCAGAATATTTATGTGTGGAGACCATTTTAAACGCTGGTCTATTGTTATGCCCATGTACTTAATATCAGTTTTGCTTTCTATTTTTGAACATGATATATTACATTTGTGGTTTTCTGTATTTGTCACAGAGTGGATTATTAAGTTTATTTCTTTAGGTGTTTCTTGTTTTTTAATGAAAAATGGTAAATAATAGGTTTTTTTAGAATTTAAAGTCAACAGATTTTTATCAAACCATAATTTTAGTGCATTGATATCTGTATTTGCCATTTTGTTTAATTCAGACCAGGTGTTTGCTTTTAGTAGTAGGACTGTGTCGTCAGCGTAGGAGAAAATGTCTCCATATTTAGAAATATTGAATATATCATTGACATATATAATAAATAACAATGGTCCCAAAACTGTACCTTGGGGTATTGAAAAATCGCTATATTTTGAATCGCTGACTTGATTTAGTAATTTTACTTGTTGTTGTTATATCTCATAAGTGTTGCCAGTGTGAGTTAAATTATATGGACTATACAAAAATAGTTTTACAACAGGATTGTACATACAAGTACATATACATACACACAAGTGCTGAACTTTCCACCTGCTTTAGTATTCTTCTACGCGTTCAGTCCATTACTTCTTCGGCATGTCTCTGGATCTCTTCCACCGGGGCTCCAATTTAGTCATGATTTTCGTTGTTCAGCCATCTGGTTTTCGTTCACATGGCCAACCCAACACAGTCTTTAGGACCTATATTGTTTCAAGTTTTGAAATTCTCCAATTTGAGACTAATTTTAACTCTGAATGATTAATTTTCCAGCGTTTGATAAACCGGTATATCCAAGCAACCCTTTATAATTTTATACGAAGTTGTAAACTTAATTTGAAATAAACAGTCTCGTCATAAGTGCTTTACAGTATTTCTCGGTATAGTTTGTATCCACTAAGATTGATCGATGTGAATTTACATGTAAAACAGACAACCCTTGTCCAGGGCGTAAATTAGGTTTGGTCTAACCTCAGTCACCGATTGGTGTACATTCACTCCCTTGCGACGAAACCTTGTTAGAATAAATTACATTCCAATCCATATAAATAGAAGGATGGATTTAGTGGGTAGTTTATCAACATTTAAAGATATTTTTAATTACTAATATCCCCAATGACACAATAGCTGGACATATTAAATTATTTACAACAACAATACATTTGTGGCCGATATTTCGGTTGATCTTTAATCTTGACTTAAGAATTGTAGAAATTCATACCTCCAAAAGAAAGATTTTATTCAAATGCATCAACATTTTGCTTTGCGGGAAAATAAAGTATCCAAGGGGTGGACTATTATAGTAAGTTTATAGTTTCTTAACATCGATTAGTAAGTCACGTTAGTAACTGGTAAAGATTTTAATGGTAAGTAACATTATATTAGTAACTAGCAGACCCGGCCACACGTTGCTGTGGCTAACGAAACACAACGCAATTACCCAACCTTTATAAAATCCACACCACCCGCTTGCCAGCTGCCCGCCGCCCGCTGCCTGAATTGAATATTTCAATTTCTCGACTTTTCTCTACTATAATAAGCATGTTTTTATACATATAAACCTTCCTCTTGAATCGCTCTATCTATTGGTGAAAATCGCCTGAATATCCGTTGCGTAGTTTAAAAGATCTATGCGCACATACATTTTGAGCGACTTCATCAAATAAAATAATTCAAATTAAATACCTACTTACTCTACTACATCTATTTTCCAATTTCTTCCGTAGAACGACTTTCAAATGTGACTATAGTACGGCCCGCCAGCCGTTTTAAATCACACAAAAATATGTTTTCTTTAAATTTCTCGGATTTTCTCTAATATAATTTACATGTATTATACATATAAACATTCCGCTTCAATCACTCTATCTATTGGTGAAAACCGTATGAAAATCCGTTGCGTAGTTTAAAAGATTAACGCGCACATACATTTTGAGCGACTTCATTTTATACTATGTAATGATGATGATATGTAATGATGATAATGATAATGATGATGGGAGTTATTAGCTATCGTAATATTGCACACTAATTTCCTCAGAATTGGATGCACTATTAATTTCAAAGTTTTAGAATGTAAATCAAAGTCCTTCGAAGTATCAACGTTACCGAATAATTGAACAATGGTTTCAAGCTCCCGATGTGACGCCACGTGGTTGAGGCTAAAGGTACAATAGGCAGTTCCGCCTAGGAACCGGACAAAGGACATCTAAGTGCAGTGCGTGTCCAAAAATTTTCACTTTTCAAAACTTTGCTCTCAAAATAACCTAAAAAAGTAGCCACAAAGTGAAACACATATTTGGTCAACCGGTGGTTGTTTTAAACATTAATCTCTGTAAAAGTACCTAAATTTGTCGACGGTTTTTCCTGATTAGAGATGGGCATAATCGAAAAATGACAATCGATTACTCAATTTCGAAATACTGTAAAAACGAATGATTTTGAAATTACCCACTCGGACGCTTACGAAAGTTTCAACGTTGCTAGGTCCAAAATTCGATGTCGTCATTTTTTCAATCATCAAGAGATCATATTGAAATTGCAATTATTTGGGTAGTTATGAGTTTGCATGACATTCTTAAGAATAATCTATTAATTATTGAAGTGAAACATAAAATAATATCTTGTTAGTTCGGCAATCTTGGTTATTGTGGAGTGTTTTGAATAACTTAACATCGCGTTTATTTAAAATTGATGTAATCGATAATTTCGATATGGACAATATCTCATTAAGTATACCATCACTATCTAAAAATATATTTTTTTTTAATGAAAAGACAAATAACTTTGTTTACATATCTTTTATTTATCCTGATGATGTGAACATCGTTCACGAAACATGTAGATTATGTATAAATAAAAGTGTAAACAAAGTTATTTGCCTTTTCATTAAAATAAATAATGCCATCACAAAGTGAAAACCTTTCCGACGAAGATTTCTTCGAAAAGTTAAAAATAAACCATAAAAATTCCACGAATTAACTCCATATCCCTAATCATGAACAATTTTACATTAAAAGTTAACGATAAGCAATTTTTAATGACCATTTCAACATAATTTCTTAACTATTGAAGTTAAATAACATTTACATTGTTATTATTGTTACAACATACTTAAATTACCCATCTGGTCACTAATATGATATTTTTATTTCTTACTTTATTATGATATTTTAGTGTTTTAAATGTAGTGTATTTTAGTATTTTGTGTGTAAAATCACTCAAATTTATAAAAGTTAACCTCAACACAGGCCTAGTCCTAGTGAGGTTAATTTTGTTTTGTATGTATGACGACCTCCGTAGTCCAGTGGCTAAGACTCTTGACTCACATTCCGGAGGTCGCGGGTTCGAACCCGGCATGCGCAAATAAATTTTATTTGATTAATTTGTGTTATTTCACAATTAATTCATTTAAAATAATATATAGTATATTTGCGGCATGTTCCAGAGTGGAAGATACTATTAGTATCGCCCTGGTGTAAGACCACCATTCAGAATTGAAACGTTGCTTGAAAATGGCTTTAGCCGTGTTTAGTGACCAGATCTGAATAGCCAGGTACTTCCCAACCTTCCTCTTCCCCACCTCCTTCCCCTCCCCACTAGCTTCAGCCTCACAACATACCCCAATTGGGGATGCCATAGTCTCACTGGCTCCAGACGGGAGCAGTTGAGATTCTTGTGCGGTATTCACTGTAAAAAAAAAAAAAAAAATGTAAACATAAAAATAAGAATGTATGGTGAGAAGTTAAATAAATAAATAAATATAACCATCTTTACATATTTCCCAAGCTTCATAAATGAATCCATTAAAATTAAAGCAACAATTCCACGGCTCCAATCTAAAGAATACATTTTCCTTGAATGCTACTATTAAAGAATATCTGAAATTGTTTCAAACAAGAATTTATAAGAAATACTTCGTTAAGTAGCTGCCTACTCGCTGTTTCCAGTACAGCCATTAAACTTTCTTTGAATGTAAACACAATAGGAAAGTACTTTTATCCGACGAAGCGTTTATTACAACTGTAACTTGGTCCCTTTTGTGTTTAACGAGTATTCTTCGATATTGCCGATTCGAAAATATTTGCGAAATTGCTCTCATTGAAACATTTGAATAGATTGCAAGGTTTGGGCGAACGGAGATTAAGTCTAAGGATACTTGGAAATGTAATTAAAAATTATAGTAGGAAGCGATTCCATTATGTATAAGGTCATGTGATTTGAGATAGAAAATTAAAGCCGTATATGAAAAAACATGCAGTAGCCAAAAAAATGGGGCCTAAGAAATTTTTTGGTGGTCACGATTTTAAATTACTTACCTTGAACATAACAGATTTCTCTTCCATTACCCACAAATTTGTTGATACCTACCCTTATTTAAAGCTAGCGATTTATAAAACGATGGAAGTTTACGTCGGTAACGATGATTAATATCTGCAATTTTATTAATTTAGTTTTTACGAATTACAGAAAATTCAGATTATAAAATGTTATTGTGAGCAAAAAAGTGCAAAATACCTTGAAATATTCTGCACAAAGGACAAGAAAGGGGCGTTGAAGAGTTTACCAGTTATTTCCGGGCATGAATTAAAAGATGATTGATATTGAAAATATTATGTCAGCAACGATAAAATGACGGTCGATGTAGCATCTTTAAGCAACGTGACGATAAAATGCAGTGTGTTTATTTCGGATAAACCTAAATCACCGCCATTTTGTAAAAGAACGGAATAGAATAAACATTTTGTGGAGCATTTTAATTCCATCGGAAAAGTGAAGATACTCGTATGTATAACATTGTGAATAATAAATAATGCCGTTTTTCAAACAGAAAAGGGTCAAGCTTTGATCCCTGAGTAATTATTGTAAAGTTATTTTATAAGGAGTTCATATAATAATAATAATTGAATAATTTGTATAGCGCCGTTTTGGTGACAAATCATTTCAAGGGCGCTGTGACAGATGACATGCAGAAACACGTGTCATGATTCCTACAAACCTTTATCATCATCATGGAAGAAAATGTATGATCCTATTAAAATATTATCACGCGTCAAACAGAATGAATTATCGAAATTATCTTCAACGAAATTTCTTCCTGTAGCCTGGAGGGTCGGGGGCGATTCCTTGGTCGACATAAATTCTTCCCGGTCCATTAGCGTTTCTTTGTGATCATTCGGTTGAATCGTTGAACCCGTTTGAACCCTCATTTGCTCTTCAGTCATCTTTTTGTCTCATCTACTTCAGAAAGGCTGCTAAGTGAATCGATTGATCTTTTATTAATTTGCATACATTTGAGTGAAAATATTGAAAGCCAGGTAATTTTTGTTTGCTGAAAAGTAATCACACGAATAATCGTTTCGGTGCTTGTTACCGAGGCATTATTCGAACTAAAGTACCTACCGACGGTTGTCTCTCAGATACTGATGTGCAATATGCTTGGAATGTTAGGTTCGTAGTCGGATTTATTCATAAGAGTAATAAATGCCCCGCCCTGAAAAAATGGTGACGACATTAAAAAAATATAGGAATTTAGTTGCATATGAAATAAATATTTATTTTTCACTTTATCACTTTAAGAAAGTGCACAGTGATGCTTAATGTATTTAATTTTATTTTTAATGCTGTTATTCGTGAGTGTTAGATCTCTGCGATACCCTGAAAGTGGCTAAAGGTGTTAAACATATCGTATATTAGAATTTAAAAAATAATTTACCCCTTTTATTTTTCTCTGATTTGAGTTTGTTTGAAATAAAAGATTTTAGAAAAAAAAAACGATAGGCTATTATTTGCGAAACCTGTGCAGGTATGGACGAAATTGTGTCTCGTACAAACGAAGAGCTTTTTTAAAACACGCAATTTATCAGAGACAATAAATAAGTTATCAGAGAAAATATTCATCGCGCACGAAGCTCACAGACACTTTTAAAACATTTGAAACGATGTTTATTCAAGAATACATATTTCGCGAATTATAACGAAAACGTTCTTGTTTGTTTTGACAATGAATGCGGATATTTAGATTGTGAGAATATTGTAAAATCTATTTTACACGTGTTTTGTTTTGTAGTGTTTAGTTGTTTTGTTTGTCTAAATGTCATATTTGTCAAGACAACTTAGTGACAGCCATTTTTTATGTTTAACTTAGAAACATATGGGCCTCTTATATATAGCTAATGTAAAAAAATATACAAGACACCGCCGGACCATTTTGTTATAATCACATTACATTTTCAGTAAAAAAAGTTTCGATGTGAAACATCGTGATTTCAAGTTTTTAAAGAAAATGTCTAATGACAAAAAACTTAATTATAGACTACATAAATATAATAACTAAAACTATTTTATGTAGTCTATAATTCGTCTGTAGTCTATAATAAAAAAGGTATTTAGTTCGTTATTCTTAAGGAAATAATTTGTGTTTTCTAAAGCCTACGCAGAATTAAATATTTTTTTAAGTACATGGTAGTTTTTTTTTTGGTAAAACAACTAGATTTATGGGAGTCTTGGGGACTCCTGGCACTTCTAGTTCTAGTTGTGGAGACTTACGATTACCCCGGAGATTGGGTTAATCTTGTGTTTTATTTCACTCGAGCCGCAGATAATTTTCACCTTCCATAAAGCCAGCTTACCTGAGGGACCCTCACTTTTAAATATTTGAACATTATTTGAAACATAACTATTTATAATGCATGGAAAACAGAAAAATAAATACGTATGTAGGTACCTATCCATGTAAATAAATTACACATCCATATCGTGGTGGAAGGTACTCTCAGTATCGCCCTGGTGAAATATCACCATTCAGTATTAATGAATGAATGAAACTTTGCTTGAAATGGCACTACTTTCTCTTCGTCTTCCTCATCTACTTCTCCTACCCACTACCTCCACCCTCACAACATACCCCGATTACTGATGACATATTTCTATTGGTTGGTTGGAAATTATGACTTTTGTGCGGTGTTTACACAAACAAAATAAATTCTTCACGTGAGTGTTGAAATTAAAGCTTGAACGTTTCTTTTTTTAATAAACACATATTTTCAAATTGAATGGCTTCCTTGCTGGATCGGAAAGTTCTTCATATGAGTGTTGAAATTAAAGCTTGAACGTTTCTTTTTTTAATAAACACTTTTTTTCAAATTGAATGGTTTCCTTGGTGGATCGGAAACTTCTTCGTATGAGTGTTAAAATTAAAGCTTGAAAGTTTCTTTTTTTAATATACACATATTTTAAAATTGAGTGGTTTCCCTGTTGAATCGGAAACTGAGGCCCCCAATAGTCGGTCGATAAGGATTGATAGGATATCTTTCGGTAACTTGCCAACATTCCCTAGACTGCAGATCGACAACGAATGAGTAACAGTTTACGATGACTAAGTGTTCTTAATATATTCGACGTCCACTGTTGTTTGTACATTATCCAGCTCCTCTGCGGCCGCAGTCAATAGCAGGCCGAAAGTTTTATTTCGTAACCTCTGCAATCTGCAACACCTGTCTCTGACTTAAGGCTCCACAACCGGGCTCGAGAAGAAGAAGATGGAGAGATACGAAATTACGAATGTTAGAGGAGAGCGCAACATTTACAGCGACAAAATCGATGAGAAAATTGCGAAAATGTTTAATAAAACCCGACTCGTTTAAACTAGAGCAAAAAACTCGCTTGTCGCAATTAAAGAAACACAGTGAATTTTTTCATACATATAACTTATAAAATAACGGAAACAAACGTGTTTATAATAATTTTTGGAGCCTACTTTGCGATTTTTTTCTCTCGAGAGAATTTTATATAATTTGCGTTTTGGCGCGAGCAATGTCTAGATATTGTCTCCAAGAATAACATATATTTTTTTAAGAGCTTCAAAACTTAACGTGTTTAAGGGAGATATCGATAGAAATTCGGGTTGCGGGCCCTTAATCGTCTTCCCTTTTTACTAGAAATTACCAACTTTTTCATACGGAGGGCAAAATTATACATTTCGTATTGCACATATTGCACTCACAGCTTTATATTGTTAAATGTGCGGTCGTAAAACTATTTCTATTTTGTAAAACGTTAATTTTTTATGAAACAATTCTAGACTGTCTATTTTTATCATTCTGAAATATTAAAGAACGCAAAAAAACCTACTTTCAATTTTGGGCAATTGTTGATATTGTCGTTCGGAAAATTAAACAAAATTTAATGAAGGATTTGGTATCCTAATAAAACGAAAACCCTTTAATTGCGTCAACAAGAAAAGCGTTGCACTGCGAAGCTGACTTTAATATATATGTTACTCCCATCTACGCCCATGGGACTTTTACATTTGGTACTCAATGTGTACATTTTTTTACACAAAGGCTAGTAATAAACAATATGGTAATAAAAATAATTTCTTACATTACAGTGGATAAATTCGTAGAAAATAAATAACTGATAGTATCAGAAATTTTCATTCTACACTTATGGTCGAACCACAAAGTTTGTCTTTAGAGGAATATGTAAGAAAACTTTGAAGAAAGACTAAGACCCCTTTGCAAATCAACAGAAATCGTTGAAAATTCCTACACCTCATTTTTAAAAATTTTATTAGCCAAATGGAAAGTACGAAAAGTCTTGCGGCCACACGGAACGGGCTCGCGGGCCGCGGGTCGCTCATCACTGCTCTATATCATCAAATTACTACTTCGAAAGATACGAGGCGCATAACTGCGTAGCTTCACATGCATATTTGTTTAAATTTAGAATACTTTATACATTCAAGAAATTGTTTTCAAAAATTAGTTGCAAAAATTCCACCGAAAATAAATTATTACTTTATTTACAAAAAAATAAGAACACAATATTAGGTACCTCCGTGCAAGCATTTTGTTGACAATTTGCCAATGTCGCATTTTATTGTGGACGTTTTTTCTATTCATTTAATGCTTCAGCACTTGCAAAAATTCAGTAATATATGAAACAAATTTAAAAACGTGTATTTTTAAATGAAGGTCGACCTTTAAAATAACACTATTTTTATAATTTTTACAATATGCAGCTAAAAAGATACCCACTATTTTTTTATATTAATTATAATTGTAACCTTAAATCAGAAATTACGGTAAAGAAGTTTACTTTTATTTAAACGGATAATATAGACAATTGCGGCTATTTTCAGTATAAGTCATTGAAATTTTTGAAATATTAATTTAGGTAGTTATTAACTAAAGCATAATTTCTATTTGTAAAAAGATTTCTGTAAAATAGTATATCTCTACATATTATAAAATAAAGTCCTCCGCCGAGTCTGCTGTCGTTCGGTTCGCAATAAACTCAAAAACTACTGAACTGATTTTCATGCGGTTTTCACCAATAAGTGATTCACGAGGAAGGTTTAGGTATATCATTTGTTAAGGTTTTGTGTAAATTGGTTGAAATTTATAATCTGTGTGTGGTGCATGAGCGGGTTGGCAAGCGGGCGGTGTGGATTTGATTTCTATGCCAAATTACAGTTTTTTGCCGAGTTTGATGAAATTTTGCACATGTGACCTTCAAAACAAGAAGGTGGTCACTGTCTACTTTTGATTTCGAAAACTATGTGTAAAGCCCGGGCATCACCGGGGACTCCAGCCAGTATCGGTATATTTGATCTCCTTTTGTTAATGTAACCATAGTACAAGGTGGGGCATATGTAATGTCATAATGTGGATTGGCTTCCATTTAATTAGAAATTAAAAAAAATGGGCTCAGTATTCATGGAAAGTTATTTAAAGGTGTAAAATTAATGACGTTAAGTTGAAAAAATGATATCGCTCAAATGACCACCCTTTGAGTTGATGCACATTTGTGCTCGTTTTACGTCATTTTGAATTGCTCCTCACAAAACATCTGGCTCCAAATTGGTGATTTCTTCTTCAATGTTGGCTTTCAAGACTTGTAATGTTTGAGGTTTGTTGTAGTAAGCGTGAGCCCCGAAGAAGATGTCTGGCGTCGTCAAATCTGGCGATCTGGTCGGCCAGTTCAAATCGTTAAAACGGGAGATCACTCGTCCCGGAAATTGGTCAAATAAGCAGTATCAATCATTTCGCATTCTTTAGTGCGTCGCTCCATTGCTTGTTGTAACTAATTATTGTTCTTACGATCGTGCAGGGCGGTTACAATGAGAAAGATTAATTATTCTCCGTACCAGCTTTTTAAAATTATAACTCAATATCGAATTTATTTCAATTCAAATTAGCTTTAATTTATACCTTCATCCAAAAATGCTGAAAGGCGTGATGATTAAACTATTAAAATAATGTATTTTTGTAGTTATTTTTTTATTATAAGTATTTATCATTTTTCAATAATGTCTAAATTTAATAAGAATGTTAAAAAAATCTGAAATATATTAGTTTGTAAGTGCGCAAATAAATACACAAACGGACCAATTTTCGCCAAGAAACATATGTACGTACATATTTTTTAATGATTTTATTGAAACTAAAATTAAAATTCTTAAACATACGTTTGCTAGATAATGTATTGATTTATTTTACTGCATGATTTTATTATTTGAAATGGGTGTGGTATAATACAAAAACTTTTTTGAAAATTGAACAAATCTGCCAACGACCTATGGAATAACCTTATTATACTAAAAATTAAAAAATTTTCTCAAAATTTATTACATACGATTGCTAGATAAAAGAACAATCTTTCGAAATCCATTTATAATTTTTTGTGGAAAAGAGTCAATACGTCTAAAAACTTTTTTGAAAATGAGGTATTTCCGGTTTTCTCTGGTAATGCCCTCTTAAAATCTCGGCAACTTTTCGTAGGATAATTGTGAACATTTTCAAAGTACATTATTTTAGTTGGCAGATTGTACATTATTTAAGTGAGCAAGTTATTTTTAAAATTGCATTTCATTGTTAAACTATTAATCTAATTATCAATCTGTCTACTCTACAACATAAATATCACCTTGTGTATATTGACTCAATTCTCCACGTTAGGGGCCATTCATTCATTACGTAAGACGAATTTTGCAATTTTTTTAACCCCCTCCCCCCCTATTATAAGAAAAATAAGAATAGGCCGACCCGTAGAATCCAAAGGGAAAAAATGAATACACGTTTGGTTTGTTTTAATGTTTGTTTGTGCGGATCCTTTGCCATGGAAATGGAAATCGTTTACCTATACGCATCCGAGCGAACCTCGGCGCTCGCGTGGTTGCCCGCGCTTTTTCGAAGTATATTTTTAACTT
Organism: Limnephilus marmoratus; assembly: GCA_917880885.1. Lineage (NCBI taxonomy): Eukaryota > Metazoa > Arthropoda > Insecta > Trichoptera > Limnephilidae > Limnephilus > Limnephilus marmoratus. The sequence continues at coordinate 29,569,757 of OU862916.1, forward strand.
TTCGCATTTTTGTGATCTCACGTAAGAACTATCGAGACTCCTTCCCACCCTCTTGTAAGAAAAAATAAGACATGGTCGATCCCCCTCCCCCCCTAAATCGTCTAACGTAATAAATAAATGGCCCCTTACGAATTTCTTGTTAGACAAAATAACTCCCTAAAATTCGATAATTTTGATTTTCATTTCTCTCATTGTATATCCATATTTACAAATACAAAGTTATCAATGTTGGGTTAATACGGAATATCACGCATTCATTTGATAATGTTAATTCCCGTGGTGAAGGAAGCACCAATGAGCCGGGTAAATTTTGAATTTGTCACGTTTGACCCCAATATTTGAGGTTAATTATTATAGTGATAATCGCCCTAATACCTGAAATTTGCGTGATACTTTCATGCTATTAATATTAATTAAAATGTCTACGCACGAACAATTTATTTATGAAATTAATTGAACTACTAACGTACCTTTGTATCTTTATCAGTGTAATCCACAATGTTTCTACTGTTGATAATTTTAATTAAGTTTCATTTAGGGATCGGACAATCATCGTGATGTGTTTTTGAGCTTCTTTTTATTTTATTTTTATTTCATTTATTTTTTATTGGTAAATATCGGTTCGGACTGGCCACGCTTATTACGAATAATTTTTAGAAAAAAACTTTAGATTCGCCTTAATTACTATAAAAGGAAACTTTTTGGCTTTGGGGCGGCGGAAAATAATGCATTTTAATTTTCGATTGAATAAAACCAAAATTCACTTCGCGAACCGACCCAGCGAAAATCCGCGGCCGTAACTGTCACTTTTGTTGTTAATGTTTTGTTAATGTTGGTATTCTTGATAAATTATCAAGAGCTAATACGACTGTAGCCGACTTCGTGAGATAATGCGCGTATTTATGAAATTTGTCTACGGGCTTGTTTGTGTAACATGGTTTGTGATACAAAAGAAAGTGCCCCTTTATAACGCCTGCTCGCGTCAACGCAAGAAAAACATCCCAGTTTTCAAGTGGTTTAGCGGCCACGCTAGGTTTGTGTAACATGGTTTATGATTCGCGGTATTTCATGTAGGTATCCCACGAAGTCGGCTGCAGTCCATAACAGTGACAGCTACGGCCGCGGATTTTCGCTGCGTCGGTTCGCGAAGTGAATTTTGGTTTTATGTAATTGAAAATTAAAATGCATTATTTTCCGCCGCCCCAAAGCCAAAAAGTTTCCTTTTATAGTAATTAAGGCGAATCTAAAGTTTTTTTCTAAAAATTATTCGTAATAAGCGTGGCCAGTCCGAACCGATAATTACCTTTTTATTTAACGCCCAGAGGGCTTTTACACGATCAGTAGTATAATTTTAACATCACAGATAATTTTGAAACTTAAGAAAGAAATAACAAAAATAAAATTACATTAGAAAAAAAAATGCACACAAGTCTTAAAAATACAAGAAACAACAACTGTAAAATACGGCTAATAGATAGGTTTACCAAAATACAAGATTTGTTTAGGATTAGTGTTGGAATAGGTTTTTTACATCATCTTCAAAACTCGCACAAGTTGTTATCAAATATCTCAACATCACCTAAGTATTGATTTCCCGTAGTGTGAAATCGATGTACCAGAGAGAGCAATGTAGTTACGTTTATGAATGCTGCAGTAGAATAGTGTATTTTGTCATGTTGTTGCTGTGGGTATGCGTAAGTTTATGAGTTACAGGAGTTGGCAACAGTCGAATTTAGAGTTTCGTATTTTGAATAAAAATGTTAAATCGTTTATTTTTGGTCTAAATAAGATGTTATTACGTGCGATATGTACCAGTCCTCAAATTTTATACAGCATTTGCCACAAATTAAGTCCATATCTAGAGAGATTTACCTAAATAAGAACTTAAGTGAAAAATATTATATTTATTTTTAATTTTATAAGTAAAACCTTAATCTGTGATATTTTAATTAAATGAAGACAATATTAGCGAAACTCAATCGAAAATCTGGAAACAGAAAAATCAGAAAAAGATATTGGCACCTCTGGGACTCGAACTCAGGATCTTCGGCTTTCCGGGCAGATTTTTGATTGAGTTTGGCTAATATTGTATTCGTTTAATTAAAATCTTACGATTTAAAATTTTACTCATAGAGTTAAAAATTAATATTCATCCTAGACTTGCAGAAAAGTCAATAGATGTCGCATATTAAAAATAAAATTGATAAAAATTATCCAGACACTATCTAGATTTGGATGCGGTTTAATTATTGCAATCATACATAAAAAAGATAATGTTGGTGGTTCTTAGTCGAAGAATGATACAGTTAAAAATTTCCAAATCGAATATCGACACCTTGGCGCAGTGGTTAGCGCAGTGGCCCGGAAAGCCGAAGGTTCAGCTTCGAGTCCCAGAGTTGCCAATATCTTTTTCTGATTTTCTGTTTCCAGATTTGCGATTGAGTTTCGCTAATATTGTCTTCATTTAATTTTAAAATATTATAGCATCAAAAATATGCTATTCACATAGAATATACTCGTAGACCAACAAACGATGATTCTGAATATATGTACACTTTTTATTGGATGTGTATTAGAAGTAGAATTTAAAAAAGGCATTTAAATAAATTAATAAAACGATTGATGCCACGAAAGATAAGGGAACGTACCCATACTACGTGACCTATTCGGGGGGGGGGGGGGGGTCTTCAAAATACCACGCTTGGTACAAATGAGCGGCGGCGTCCATAGGTTTTTGGTCACCGGTGGGGGGGGGGGGGGGGGGGGGGGGGTAAAAAATTGCAAAAATTGGTCACGTAGTATGGGTACGTTTCCTAACCTCCTCCGACTAATTTATTGGTCTATCATAATTCACAAAGGTCTCATGGAAGTTGTTGTGTCTCCCATACTTCAATGGTAAGAAATATATAATAATAAATATGTTAGAAAGAGAAAATCCCACGCTTTATATTAAAATCTAAAAGTTAACCACAAAATACTTTACACCTTTATGAAACCAAAATTCGACCGCAATTTCGAAAAATAAAATGAAACTTTGGGAATTTTTTATAAATTATTTTTACATAAAACAACAAAAAGGCGAGTTGACGATTACGTTTGTAGTACACATTTGAAGATTAAAATATCTGTACCCGATAAGCACATGGATGCAAGTCCAAAAAGGTGAGAACGAAAAAATTATTTTTTCTGTAACTGTGATCTCATAACTCATAACATCTTCAGATATCCATGCTGATAGATAACAAAAAAGTAATTATTAAATCAATTAGGTATGTAGTTCTATTTTATAATCGAGCAAATAAAATGAAATATTTTATATGTAAGGCCTGGTATCGCGAAACTACGACTCCACTGTTAATTGGCGGTAAATGCTGCAGAGCAAAGCCTATGCAGCCCTCGAAGGACCAGTCCCGAAACTACGTGAAATCGCTAAGTTATACGGGACGATTAAATAGCATACACTAGCAAAACCTGATGGATAGTCAGTCGATAGTTCAAATCTGGGCTTTTGGAAAATTAGATAAGCCCAGACTGGAATAAGGAAAATAGGACTCACCGTTGCAGATGGGGCCTCACTGATCTCCAGTTTTGGTGTACACTTTTCACTGTTTAATTTAAAAAATCGCAATATTCTTATAGTAAGAGGTTACGATACATGCGCCCTGTCTGAGATGTTATTTTGTACTGAGCAGCAAATCACATAGTCACCTCTTAAAAGTTTAGTACTTTCTTGCAACAATTTTTATGGTGACATTCAGGAAGGAATGAGTAGGTAGGTGGGATAAATTAAGGATTTTGACATATCTACCCACCAAATCTGCGAATGTAATACCCAATCAATCCCATATAAAAATGCGCGAACAAGGCCTTTAAAAATAACGTTAAAAAAAGCGTTGCATGGACTCGCACACGACTTAATCGACAAAACCGAGGTACGTATGACGTCACGCGTACCCCGCCAGTTTTGAAACATTCCAACGGTGAAAACTATTTTAACATTGAAAATGACATATTTAACAACCAAATTAGATTCACGTGTATTTAAGATTAAAACTTCATTTAAAAATCGATTGCAAATCCTTAATATTGAATATATAAAAAATATTTCATTTTCAGTTTTTAGGAAATATGCCTACCCACACAATTATCTAAGATTTTTTTTAAAGCCGAAACTCTAGATTTTAAAATATGTATTTTTAAAGACTTGAACATTTTAATCTTTTAAATTTTTGTGATAACTTTTAATATTACGTACCAACGTTTATTTGAAAAGTTTCTAAGCAGTTTAGTTCTTTTACATTTTAACTTATGTTTGAAGAAATAACATTTTAGGCGTTAAATCGGATTAACAAAGAATATACTCGTATAATATATATTTCTTCGGGTTAAAAACTTTGAAGCTGTTTTGCATTTATATAAGAGAAGTTAAGGAAGTTTTCGTATGAATAACTTTCAGATTTCATTTTTAAAAGTGGGTTTAGGATGTTTTAATTGGTTATAATATGCCTAATGAAGTGGATAATAACTACTTATGTGAGTGATTTTTGTGATTGTTTTTTTTTTTTAATTTGAGCCTCTTGCTCAGCTGCCCTCTGTAGATATTAGTCCAACCTACGGTCCACAGATATTAGTCACCACTGGGACCGTCATAGATATTCGTCCGACCTTAGCTCTGTAGATATTAGTCCTCACTCTGAAGTTCATAGATATTAGTCTAATATATGAGATGTAGATATTCGTCCGACATACAGGCTGTAGATATTAGTATGTTGAGTAAGTACGTAGTACTTAATAATTTCAAGCTGTTTTGCACCCCTTAAAATCCCTCATCAGGCAGAGAGATTCTGCCTATCTTTAGAAAAGTTAATTACCTTTTCCATCGTCTTCCATAGCAGACTCTTGCCCGAAGGTTTAGTAGCTTTGAATAAAAAAGGTACATCCTGTATACAGCAATATACTAGATATAAGAAGCCATGAGAGGCTTTAATTTAACACTGGATTTGGTATGACTGAAAATAAAAACTACACCAGAGCAAAAGATTTAAACACATGTGTTGATTTCAAGTTTGAATACACTGGTTATACCAGACCTACTGAAATCCGCCGTAACCCTAGATAAAAAAAATATTTACAAACCTTCAAAATGGTTTAAAAACATTAATACGTTATATATGTATAAAGCATCGCATAAAACGTGGGTGATTTGATAAAAAATAATTTCTTTGAAAAGCAAATGTTACAAAAAAAAAAACACATTTACACTTCCTGATTTATAACTAACCGAAGTTCACAGGGTTGCCTTGGCTTTGCACAGAGTTTTTTAAAATTAATATAAACAGTGACCTTCCGCGTCAAAGTGCGCAAAATTTCATTAGTTTCGGAACAAAACTGTAGTTTTGTATTCAAATCAAATCCACGACGCCCGCCCTTTGCTTGCCCGGTGTCCTCCACTGACACTCTTTTTTATATAAATAAATAATATTATAAAAAAGAAATATTCGCAAATACGCGACTTTCATTCAATCATTACTAAATAAAAAAATGTTAAAAAAATAAATACGCAAATAAATTTTTAAAAATAAGGAATTCGACGAACAAAACACTTCCTTCAATATTATCATCGTCATCATTATCATTACATCTATCTATCTATCTATCTATCTATCTATCTATCTATCTATCTATCTATCTATCTATCTATCTATCTATCTATCTTCTATCTATCTACCTATCTATCTATCTATCTATCTATCTATATCTATATATATATATATATAAATAAAAATGAATCGTCGAAATGTATGTACGCGCATAACTTCCGAACTACTGCACCAAATTGGATAAATATTTTTTTTGTATGTTCGTTATTGTCAGGACAAGGTTTGTATAAAACTACTGGCGAGTTCTGGCATTAAGAAATTTGTATATTAAAAAAAAAACTGCAATAGGTGTCACGCGAGTTGTTTTAAAATTGAATCTACCGGGAATGAATGTATGGAATGTGGGAGGGGGGGGGGAACTCGGGTAGCATTCGCAGGACGGGGGAGGGGAACCAGGGAGGGGGGAGGATAATCGGAAGGGGGTTTACGGGATGGGGGAAAGGGGGCAGTGAAGTGGGGAGAGGGAAGGTGGAGAAGGCGGAAGGGAAACGGGACGAATGGGAAAGGACACGCAGGGAGAAACAATTTGTATGTGCGGGTTAATCTTTTAAACTACGCAACGGATTTTCATACGGTTTTCACCAATAGATAGAGTGATTGAAGAGGAATGTTTATATGTATAATAAATGTAAATTATATTAGAGTAAAGCCGAGAAATTTAAAGAAAGCCTATTTTTGTGTGATTTAAAACGGCTCGCGGGCCGTACTATAGTCACTTTTGAAATTTGTTCTACGGAAGGAATTGGAAAATAGATGTTCTATAGTGAGTAGGTATTTGATTTCCCTTTTCAAATATCCAGTGTTGCATTGCAAGCATTGTATAATTAGTGGCGATCGCTCGAATTGCATTACATAGTATAAAATTAAGTCGCTCAAAATGTATGTGCGCATAGATCTTTTAATAGAGTGATTCAAGGGGAAGGTTTATATGTATAATACATGCTTATTATAGTAGAGAAAAGCCGAGAAATTCAAATATTCAATTCAGGCAGCAGGCAGCGGACAGCGGGCAGCTGGCAAAAGGGAGGTGTGGATTTTATAAAGGTTGGGTAATGGCGTTGTGTTTCGTTAGCCACAGCAACGTGTGGCCGGGTCTGCTAGTATTTAATATAATAATACTTTTTGACAAATTCGTCTTACCGCTTTCTTTACCGACATAAAAAAAAATTCAGAGGAAGTTTTCAGATTGCTGAGCGTTGGCTAGACATATAAAATGAACCCAATTAGTATGGGCCTAGGCGTATCTTGAGATGAGTTTTCCGAAATTCATAGACAGTATTACTCTTAACTATCTCACGTTTTCGAATTATTGTCTTCCAGACGACGATAAGTAGGAAAAATCATCACTCTTGACGTCATGACCCATGGGAACATAAGTCAAGACTTGCGAAAATATTATTCACAATAAAATCAGTTATAATATTCTCCTGACGAAGGAAGGATGCTTCTGAAACCGGTAGAGTGTTTATAAAATAAAAGTGGTCTACAACAAATTTATATGTTTGTTCGGTAAATATCGGTTCGGACTGGCCACGCTTATTACGAATAATTTTTAGAAAAAAACTTTAGATTCGCCTTAATTACTATAAAAGGAAACTTTTTGGCTTTGGGGCGGCGGAAAATAAAGCATTTTAATTTTCAATTGCATAAAACCAAAATTCACTTCACGAACCGACCCAGCGAAAATCCGCGGCCGTAACTGTCACTGTTGTGTTGGTATCCTTGATAAATTAACAAGAGCTAATACGACTGTAGCCGACTTCGTGAGATAATGCGCGTATATGAAATTTGTCTAACGGGCTTGTTTGTGTAACATGGTTTGTGATACAAAAGAAAGTGCCCCTTTATAACGCCTGCTCGCGTCAACGCAAGAAAAACATCCCAGTTTTCAAGTGGTTTAGCGGCTACGCTAGGTTTGTGTAACATGGTTTGTGATTCGCGGTATTTCATGTAGGTATCCCACGAAGTCGGCTGTAGTCCATAACAGTGACAGCTACGGCCGCGGATTTTCGCTGCGTCGGTTCGCGAAGTGAATTTTGGTTTTATGCAATTGAAAATTAAAATGCATTGTTTTCCGCCGCCCCAAAGCCAAAAAGTTTCCTTTTATAGTAATTAAGGCGAATCTAAAGTTTTTTTCTAAAAATTATTCGTAATAAGCGTGGCCAGTCCGAACCGATAATTACCGTTTGTTCATATGAAGCGGATACTTTGTGATGTGACATTATTAATTTAAAATAAAACAATAACTTTGTAAACACCACTTTTATTTATTTAAATAAAAGTGGTGTTTACAAAGTTATTGTTTTATTTTAAAATTCATATGTGTTTTTATTGAAATATTATTTCATTTATTTGATTACGGCCTCTTATCCAATAACACATTACAAATCATATATAAAACGAACTGAAGTACAAAAGAAATTTAAAAATGCTTTGTGTTTTTATTATTTTACCACACATTGGTCCTGGCTAACAGTCTAAAATGTAGAGTTGTCTTAATTCCTGGTTTACAGCAATGAGGCATTGAACTGACGGACGACGGATGAAAAGAGAAGGAATTCTTTAAAAATGAGATCCCTGAGACGTATTTCTGGAAAAACTATTAAAATGTGAAGATCTGGAAATAATGCTAGATTAATGTAAGCATAATGATAGTGATAGAGAAATGGTAGATAATGATAGAGAAAGTACAAAAGAAGTTTCTGAGATATTTATATCTTAGAGAATTTGGATATTATCCCAGGTTAAATCAATCAGCCTTTTTGTCCGGCATGCTGGCTATTAATATCCTCGCCGATAGAAGGAAAACTGCTTTGCTGACTGCAGCATATAAACTTCTAAACGGTAACATCTGTAATCCCGATATAATACAAAAATTTAGTTTTATATCCCCGACAACTTCACGAGAGGGCGCAGAAACAAAACTTTTGTTATTCTGAGATGCGGAACTAACTTACCATTAGTAATGCCGCTTGGAAAAATGATTGTTACTAAATTACCTGTCCCCTGATGTAGATATTTTTCAACTAAAGATTCAACATAATATTCAAAAATCTTCTTATTACTTAATAAAATAAAATGTATGTTTGTTATTGGTTATGTAGTAAACTGTAAATGTGAATTTAAAATAAAATAAATAAGTAATGCATACAATTAAGAAAGGGACGCTTGTTTGGTTTAGGCTTGTAGAATGCACCATGACGGAGTTCAAAGAGAAAAAACATATGATACGAATGAATGGTAGAAGAAGTTGGGAACGCCCGAGGAAGACATGGCAAGATCTTGCGAGTCGAAGGCTTGTCGAGTCACTTTAAAAGTTAGAATAACAAAAGAATATGCATGAGGCGATTTATGAAACGGCGCGGCGGGATGGTTAGAGTTAGTTGAGATTTAGATTAACCGAGGAGTATGTAATATATAATTTACATTGTTAATATGTAAGTAACATCATCATTTTATATTATAGCCTTTTTTTATTTAATTAATTCTAAAGATTTTTTTTATTATTAGCTCTAAAGTATTCAAGCCAAATCCTTTTAGAAAGAAAAAATATTGTTGATTATGAGTGATTATGAAATATGGTTGTTAAGTTTACGCTTTTCTGGTTAGAATGTCAATTTAACTTAATTGGAATGAAAATCTAAGGCCCCGTTGTTTCGCAGAAATTCAAATATCTTCAGATGGCTATTCAGCGCCATTTTTTACATTTGAAAGAACCCCGTTGCACTAGGGGGTCGAGGGGCAAGCTCAGGTTGCGGGTACCAATCCCGGCGTACGCAAGTAAATTTTATTGTGTTTTCACAATTTAATGATTTAAAATAATTTAAGGTATATTTCCGGCACGTTCCAGAGTGGAAAATACTCTCAGTATCGCCCTGGTGGAAGACTACCATTCAGAATTGAAACGTTGCTTGAAATGGCTTTAGCCGTGTTTGGTGTTAATCTTAAAAAATTAAATGGCTGTGAATGGCCATATGATGACTTTATCACACATGGATTGAAACAACTGGGCCTAACTGTTGGAATGGACGCTGTAGTAAGAAAAAAATAATAGCTTTAATTTATTTCTCAAGAATTTATAAATTTAAAATAAATAAGAAAAGAAAGTCACCTTAAATACAAATTATGTTTTTAATTAATATTACAAGATTTTCTCCCTGCAGGCAAACCGTCGCGTCGTCTTACGACATACTATTTACTTCTCTTCGAAGTTTTCGAAATAAAAAAAGCTGCTATAAAACAGTATTTTTAATTTCCGGCATCGTAGTATACTTCCCTTATTTTTATGAAAGGTGAATCATTTTTTGACATTTTGAAATAAATATTATTTTCTTTTCAAATTATTTACATAACACAAATGCTACGATATTTTTAAATAAGACTTGTTTATTAACAAGCTTATCCAATACTAACGGAACAAGTAGGTACATAAGTAACATATAACATAGGATCAATAAAGCAATGTCTGTTGGTGATAGAATGGTTTAACCCTTTAACATTCAGATTAATAATATTCGTGAATATTTCAAAAGCGGAAAATTTAAATGCTACAAAGAACATTAAATCCAAAAATTAGTTAAACATCAGTGGCGGTTCGTGTCTTTTCAGTTAGCTAGATTGAAAAATACGACATTACTAATGTTGTTGCTGAAAAAGAATTTTATTTTATTTGTTCAAAATTCAAACTTTTTGTATGAAGATCTTCATACAAGAAGTGGAAATTTTGAAAAAAAAACTTCTTCAAATTTTGCAATTTCACTTTGTGGCACCATTTTATTAATGAAATAATTAAAAACACTTTGTTTTTACCACGATAATCTTTATTTAAAAAATCAACATGTTTCGAGAACGACGTTCTCTTCATCAGGACATTCATCATCATCACTGTTGGCTCTACAACCCCTGGTGGGTTTTGGCCTCCTCAAGAGTCTTCCTTCACTTTCTCGATTTTGAGCCAGCTCTCTCCAGTTTTGAAGCTCCAAGATAGATATGTCTTTGAGGACGTTGTCGCTCCATCTTAGTCTTGGTCTTCCCAGGCTCCTTCGCCCTATTGGTCTTGAGTTCAGCAGGGACTTTGGTGCCTGATGCTCGGACATTATATGTACTAAAAACTAAATTATCAAGTATAGAAAGACAGGCGTGGGTAGAAATAGAACTAGTGGGTGGGAGAGAGGTGGAAGGGGGGGGGGGGTGCTTAGAAGATCAAAGATTTCTATCTACAACATATTTCCATTGTATTTCTATCTTAAAAATATTTCCATTGTAATTTTATATCTTTGATCTTCTAAGCACCTCTCCTTCCACCTCTCCCACCCCCTCCCTCCCTGTTGATCTTCTAAGCACCTCCCCTTTCCCCCTCTCCCCCCCCCACTACTTCCATTTCTACCCACGCCTGTCTTTCTATACTTGATAATATAGTTTTTAGTACATATAATGTCCTGATGAAGAGAACATTGTTCTCGATACAAGTTGATTTTTTAAATAAAGATTATCGTGGTAAAAACAACGTGTTTTTAATTATTTCATTTGAAAAAAAAAATCATTTTCAGCTATAACAACGTCAATAACGTCATATTTTTCAATCTTAGCGCTCTAGCCCAAAAACTCACGCAACGCCACTGCTAAACGTGTCATTTTTCTCCGTTTTTCGATGTGCGTCGTCGAAATATTTCTAGGAAAATAAGTGTGTCTTTTACGCTTGCATTTTTAAAAGATTTATTTTCTGAAAATTTAAAAATAAATTGGAAACACCGTATTAAAGGTAAAAAATATCAATCACAGTAAAATGGTCGTGATCTTATACTTATCATGAAATTTATACTATATTTACACGTGGAACGATAAATATTTATACTATATTTTTACACGTGAAACGATAAATTAAAAACCAAAAAAGCCTATTTATTGATCAAAATAATTTCTCTGTATTTCGTTTTGTATATTGTTTTTGTTCTAGTTTTGGTTTTGGGTATACTAATATGTTTACAGAAAAGATGTCAGACTAGGCAAAACATTTTTAAATAAACCACCGGTAAATAAGTATAAATATATTTTTATTGAGAATACCCCACAAGAGCCTCAACTGCTTAATTCTAAACGTTTAATTCTAAATGGTGGACCCTCATCAGGGCAATAATGAGAGTATCTTCTACTCTGAGACGTGCCGCAATATACCGTATATTACAATAAAAAACACATAAATTTTTTTAAGACCACTTTTATTTTAAAACACTCTACCGGTTTCAGAAGCACCCTTTCTTTGTCAGGAGAATATTATAACTAAACAATGATACAGAATGTAAGGTGTTTGAGTGGGAGGTGAGCAAAGGGGTGGGGGTAATTGCGGGATTTCCGGAAAGAACAGAGCGGTTAATTGGAAAAATATTTAGAATGGGACTGAACATTGACGTAGAAAATACTTGAACGAAGGGACTGAAAGATAAATTAATTTGGTTATTCAAAATACTAGCATTATTATTTAGGGATTTTCTGATTTCTAGTGCTTCTAAATTATCTAATTTTTTGCTTTTATTGTTACGGTAGCAATTACGATTAGCAATCACCGAATTTCCACAGATCACACTTTTAATAAGGACACAGGGGTTAAAATTCTTCACCGTAACAATAAAAGCAAAAAATTAGATAATTTAGAAGCACTAGAAATCAGAGATATTGAAAGGAGGGTAAATGCCGGTAACTCCATTAATGGAGGGCTGAATGCCGTTGGAGCTAATAAAAAACTTTCAATAAAAGTGAAGCTAGCAGTCCACAATGGAGTCCTGGTACCTACCCTGATGTATGGCAGTGAGGCATGGAACTGGCAGAGGAAGGATGAAAGTAAACTGAATGCTGTTGAAATGAGATCCCTGAGACGTATGTGTGTTAAAACCATGTATGATCGTGTTAGAAATGTGGATATCCGCAAAGAATATAAGGCTGATGTAAGTATAATGAGCAAAATTAAGAAAGGGACCCTCAGATGGTTTGGGCACGTAGAGCGAATGAACGAAGAAAGTAGTGTTAAAAGAATATATGATGCAAATGTGAATGGTAGAAGAAGTCGGGGATCAAGTAAATCAGATACTTGAGACGGGCCATGTCAAAATTCAGAATAATAGAAGAGTATGTATGAGACGATGTATGAATGTGAGTGAGGCAAAGAGTGTGTGCCAAGACCGAGTTGTTTGGCGGTCCGTCCTCTCTGCCCACCCCTGCGGGGAAACGGCGTGATGGTTAGTTAGTTAGTTACTAAAAATCAGAAAATCCCTAAATGCTAGTATTTTGAATAACCAAATAAATTTATCTTTCAGTCCCATTCTAAATATTTTTCCAATTAACCGCTCTGTTCTTTCCGGAAATGTTCTTTCCACCCCTTTGCTCACCTCCCACTCAAACACCTAACATTCTGTATCATAGTTTAGTTATAATATTCTCCTGACGAAGGAAGGGTGCTTCTGAAACCGGTTTAAGACCACTTTTAAATAAAAGTGGTCTTAAACAAATTTATGTGTTTTTTATTGTAAATTATGGCGAGCCACAAAGTTAGTGCTTTTTAAAAATATGCACCGTATATTATTTTTAATTACTTTAAACGAAACAATTCAATCAAATATAATTTACTTACGCACGACCTTCGAATGGCTAGTCGAGAGCCTCGCCCTTCGACCACGGACGCCGTCATAAATTTCTTGCTTTAGATGTATCTTGGAAAGATTATGGTAAAATACTTTAAATGCCTACCAACAAAATAATGCACGTGTTATCTATCCAAAACTGTTAGACAAAGAAAATTTTATACCGAATTTATAGCGCCACAAGGCGGTAACTACACGAGTATTAATAATCTCAGAAACCTTTTTAATCTCATGTAAATATCCTTGTTTTGTCTTAAGAAAATTGTTTTACCCAATAATAGCTTAGATAATATTACCTAACAAAGGAAAATAATTCTGCCCAGGGTACAATGCTAGGTCAGACATTATTATTATTCAAATCACAGGGGATATTGGATGTGAATACAAACTTAGTGATCCCTAAGGGATGATAATTTAATTCCGCTGTTCATTTCAAATCCACTGAGTGGTGGTATTACTTGTGTTCGCATGAGTGTGTGAAACCTTAGGGATGTTAACCAATCATATTTTAAACATATGTAATTATATCAACGTACTATATATGTATATGAAAAACTAGATGAAAAGCATTAGATATTTTTTAGAACTTAATTAAATTGGTTGTTTGTCTGTTGATTTTGTAGAACGAAGTACTATGATATTCATGGCTTATATAATAGATTTGTAATTAAAATGTTTTTTTTTTCTACATGAGCTCCACACTCCCTGAGAAAAATAATTTCCTTCAGGGCCTACGTCATCTTTCGGGATGCTGTGTGGAGGGGCTTTTTTAAGGAAAGGAAGGAAAGGAGAGTTCTGGGAAGGAAAAAGGTTTAAGGGGTGGGTAGGAATCTGGGGTTCAGTGTGTCCTGGTCATCCGCCTCCAAGACGTATACAAACCTCACCCCATGAACCCGAGCACCCCTTCTAAATCAGCAAACGTAGCGAAGCACTTGGGGTGATCTGAAACAGAGGTGTTGGTTATCCAATAAAGGTTCCCGGGGCGGCGGTACCCATTCCCGCCTCCCAAATTAAATGTAAATCAAATTTAATAATGTTATTATTAAGTTCTGTAAGTATTTCAGTTTTTCTATTATTGTACCAGCTGTTTCGGCTTTTAAGGTCATTTACAAAACTGTATTAAAGCCATTTTGAGACAACTTAAAATAACATTAATTAATAAAGTAAGGAAAATTATTTATTATCTACTTTTGGGTAGTCAACAAGGCCAAAAAAATATAACATATTTAAAAAAGTAATTATTACGTGTAACCGGCAATAAATCATTTTAGACACCACGAAAATTTGAAATTGGGTGGGGTAAATAGAATCATACGAAACAGCTGTCACAATAAAATAAAAAAATGGAGTTCTACGAATTAAACACCAAACAATTAATAATATAATTATTCATTATATTTCAAAGCATATTATACTCGTAGAAGATGGCGCATTATTTGGTTGGCATATTTTACCTTTGTTATTCATAATGTCATGTGGGGAATGAAACGTGATCAAACAAAAAAGAAATTTTCAATAAAACAGTGTGTGTTTTAATTGGATTACGGCGAAATGGCCCTAAGCTAGAGAATGAAGAGTAAATTACGTCTACTTCGAGTAAAGCTCTTTTAACAATCGCTTTACTAACATTTATGTAACATTTTGTTTTTTTTTTTTACTGAAAATTAAAGTTCATGAACCTCTGCATGTGTGTAAGAAAATGGAAGAAAACCTTCTCTTGAATTTCTATGCATGTATCTTATTATCATGGCTTACGCGATAGCTTAATGGAGTCACGTACTGGACTTGGCGCACGATCTTGAGTCCTGGGGAGGTTATGGGTTCTATTACAAAAATATGTAAAGGTTTTTCACATACAGGTAAATTTGAAGATAGTAGGTACATTTCATGACTTTGCTCATATGCTCATTTCAGAGTTTTAAAATTATTTTCTGAGAGTTGTAAAGCCATGTGTGCAACGTCACAACACAATCAGTTGAAACCCCCAGGCCTCGGGCATATTCGGACAGAAGTTCACTTTGGTTTCGTAAATGTGTTTATTTAAATTATTTGAATCGTACACGATGGCACGGGGGTTGAGAATAACCTTGCGGCTACTCCTTACTAAATGAAACGCTTATGGATTTCGATAAGAATTATGCCCAACTCACTGTTGTGTCTCGTAGCTTGATCTTCATTCGGCGGTGGTCATAGGTGTATCCAAGGCGTACGATAAGATTGTTCGGTTATTAGAACCACGATATAGTTTGAGTCACGATACGATGAAGCGGTTCACACAAAACATTCGATAAAGACGACGATATTATAAAGCTTCACATTACACGCTTCCGATTGATAGAAAATAACATTTCAACGTAAAGCCAAATATCACGTTACGATTTGTTGCGATGGTTGTTGATCGACTGACGATATTGCGGTACTTGACTTAGTCCACCGTATAGATAAGTACACTTAACGTGCGGAAGTCCAAAATCTGGATTCATCCGATCTGCATGGTAAATTGGAACACAAATACGCATGAAATTCATCAGCGTTATGAAACATTATTTGTTGGTAAACTTTTAGATTGAAATATAAAGCGTGGTGTTTTTTTTCGTTTCATATTTCTCAACATGAAAATAAGGGAAACACAACGATTTATATGAGAACAAGTTGTTTCCAAAAGCGAAAAAATTAGCTTGGAGGGTTAACAATCAAAATTTTATATATACGTGGTGTAAAGACAGACACGAACTTCACTTACTTTTACATGGTGATTCTCGATATTATTTGGAGTAAAAAAGTATACGTAAATGTCATTTCGGTCTCCGGTGACATTTTTAATATTTTTCCAACTAGAAACATAAAAAAAAAATCAGTATGTATTGGACAGTTAGGGCGGGTGAGGGGTTAGGCGGTTACTTGGCTGAGCAACCAGTGACGTCATTTGGATTTTTTTTTATTTATTTTGATTTTCAATCTTGTCTGATTACGTCTAAAAGGGATCGAAATGAAAATCTAGTCTGTTTCAACGGAAGCAATCTTCCGAACAGGCCCTCCATTGATATGCTTGGTGTAACCCTAAGTGACCAGCTCAGGTATGGGGGCTCCATCGAAGCCAGAGTAAAGTTAGCCTCCCAAAAACTGGGCGTACTGTACAGGCCCCGCAGATACTTTAATAGTACACAACTGCTAATCCTGTACAAATCACAAGTGCGCCTCACGGTTGAATTTGGCAGCTACCACTGGTCTGGAGCTCCAAAATACCTGAAAAATACCCTCGAC
The DNA here is from genome assembly GCA_917880885.1 of Limnephilus marmoratus. NCBI lineage: Eukaryota > Metazoa > Arthropoda > Insecta > Trichoptera > Limnephilidae > Limnephilus > Limnephilus marmoratus. Next base: position 29,586,315 of record OU862916.1, read on the forward strand.
TCTGTGCAGAAACGGGCGGTCCGTTTGCTAGATTCTCCCATCTAAACAGACGGATTGCAATCTTTAGAGCACAGGCGTCGGGTGGGAATGCTATCCTTGTTCTACCGGTATTTCAATGGAAGATGCTCCGAGGAACTAGCATCATTGATCCCTTCGACACCGGTACATAGTCGGGAAACACGCCAAACACGCGCCCAACATTTGTACACGGTTGACATTTGTCACATGAGAACGGGTCGTTTCCTCGACTCGTTCTTGTGTTCAACAGCTCGGCTGTGGAATGATTTGCCGGCCTCTGTGTTTCCTCCTTCCTACAACATGGGTCTCTTCAAGACCAATGTTCATTCCTTCCTCTCCTCAAAAAGACCCTCCACACAGCATCCCAGATGACATAGGCCCCGAGGGAAATTATTTTCCTCAGGGCCTCCTGTGTGGAGTTAATGTTAAAAAAAAGAAAAATTAAAAAAAAAGACATTTGCGGTAATGTAGTTTTATGTCCTATGACAGAAAACTAAATAATGAGAGCGAAGATGATAAGTAAACAAAATACAAAATGAAAGTTCTATAACACATTGTAAGGGTGAATCACAACACTTGTGTAGATCTGGCAATGTTCACGCTAAATGATAATACTATGGCTGACAAAAAAAACGTGTCTTTAGTATCCTTGAAGGCAGCCTCAAAAATATCTCTTTGGTCTGATCTAATTTTTTTTCCAGGAGTTGTATTCCAAGACGACCTCTGTGGCAACTCTGGTGGGGGTGTCCGGCATCATAGCGGGCGTGTTGTGTGCCGCGCGACTGCCCGCCTGGCTCGAGAGCGAGGCGGCCGCCCTCATCGCCGCCCTCCTGGCCGCAACCGCCCTCGGAGCGGCCGCCCTACTGCTCGCCTCCAGTCACGCGCCGCTGCCGCTGTTTGCTCTGATTCTGGTAAGAATTTTTTTCAGCCGCTCCGAGAATAACCAATACCTCTTTTGTAGGTCAAGCCAAGTGGTGATTAGTGGTGGTTAATTAACGCTACGTTAACACTTCGAAAGGTGCCCGGGTTCATGGCGTGAGATTTTTCCTAGCCTTGAAGTAATCAAATATTTTCAATAAAAACATCGTATCTGTTTTTATTTTATTTATTTATTTATTGAAGAAACAAACAGTACATTATTTACAGTGGTGAATTTTTTTTTGAGATATTAAGTATATTTAAAGGTGGATACCTATGATATGTTTCATTGAAGTATCTTACCGGGTGATGTGCGTAGTGGGTAGGTGTGTGTGTGTGAGTACGTCTGCAGATGTGATAAGTGGTGATGTATGTATGTATGTATGCGCCTTGAAAAATTTACATTATTGACATGATGCTCTTTTTAAATTTGGGAAGTGAATCGGAGAAAATCTCGATGTTAGGATTTAGACAAACATCATTGAACAAATGAAGAGCACGGTTAATTGGCGAATTAGTTGCTGCATTTGTTTTATAATTATGCATGTGGAATAATTATGTATGACGTGTACGTCTTAAGGGTATGTTAAAATTAATTAGGGAAAGAAGTTCGGTAGAGTCGATGTTATTATTTAAAATTCTATGTATAAATGTTAAATCAGCTATTGCTCGCCGTTGTTGCAATGTTTGAAATGTGCGTTCAAAGTTATTTTTGAATTTAAAGGAAGATATTTTAAGAATTTGTGTTGAATGTTTTCTATGTTATCAATATACAGTTTGTACTGCGGGTTCCAAATTGGCGAGGCATATTCCAGTGTACTTCTGACTAATGCAAAATATAACATTACTACTGTACGCGGGTTACTGAATACTTTACGGATTCAAAAAACAAAACCAAGCATTTTATACGACCTGTTAACGATTGATTCGATGTGCTTATTAAATATAAGTTTGCTATCAAGGTAAACCCCAAGATCTTTACATTCCTTTTTAGAGATGACAGGTTTATTGTGGAGTGAATAAGTGTACTTAATTATATGTTTATTTCTGGTGAATGTTATAGTGTGACATTTGGAAATATTGATATCTAAGCAGTTAACTTTGCAATACTTGCAAAGCCTATCTAGATCACTTTACCCGATAAGAGATATCAATTCAGATTCAAAACGTTATTCTTTTTAAGATTCCTCTCCACTTCCACCTTAATCTCACAATGTCCTCCAATGGTCGAGGAACAAATTAATAGGTAAAGTTTTTCAACGGCAATGTCACAAAAAATAAAAATAAAACAACCGTTATTATGAAAGCCACGTACGCTTCTGGTCCCTTTAACAAGCTCTTATAAATGAAATGGTCGAATTGTGACTGGAATTTCTGTTATCACTTTATTAACTTCCTAGTGGGTATTTGAAGTCGGAAAAGATTTTAAAATTTTTCAAATGTAAGAAAAGTTTTATGTAACTAAAGGCAGATATGATTTTAAATTTCACGGCCAAAGGTATTATAGCGATTTTTCGTGTCACACATTTTGGTGATTGACACACAATAACGCTGTCCGAAACGTTGGATAAAGAAGGAAGTAGCGCAACACGGCATAACTGAAATCACTTTAACTGAAAGCATAATTAGTGTTTTTGAAAAAAAAAATTGTTATTTGTACTTTAAGAGAGCATTACCAGAGAAAACCAGAAATATGTCATTTTCAAATCAGATTTTAGACGTATTGACTCTAATCCACAAAAAATTATAAATGGATTTCGAAAGATTATTCTTTTATCTAGCATTTGCATGTAATAAATTTAGAGAAAATTTTTAGTATAATATGGTTATTCTACATATAGGTCGTTGGCAGATTTGTTAAATTTTCAAAAAAGATTTTGTATTATACCACACCCATTTCAAATAATATAATCATGCAGTAATAAATCAATACATTATCTAGCAAGCGCATGTTTTAGAATTTTAATTTTAGTTTCAATAAAATCATTAAAAAATATGTACGTACATGTGTTTCTTGACGAAAATTGGTTCATTTGTATATTTATTTGCGCACTTACAAACTAATATATTTCAGATTTTTTTAACATTGTTATTAAATTTAGACATTATTAAAAAATGATAAATACTTATAATCAATAAATAATTACAAAAAGTACATTATTTTAATAGTTTTATCATCACGCCTTTCAGCATTTTTGGATGAAGGTATAAATTAAAGCTAATTTGGATTGAAATAAATTCGATATTGATCTATAATTTAAAAAAGCTGGTACGGAGAATAATTAATCTTTCTCATTGTAACCGCCCTGCACGATCGTAAGAACAACTTTCGACGACATGTGGATTTTCGTCCGCTGGCTGGTTAAACGCTCTTAACGAATTTTTAGACGCATGGGAAGCTTTTGGTCATACTTTCCCCCGTATACCTAATAATAATCAAAAGCAGGGTTCCCAATAATTTATACGGGATGCTAAGGAAGGTAGAGCTAACAAACTTTAACAAGTGATTTCTGAGCTTACTTGGAGTAAAAAATGTCAACAAAGTTTTGATCTACGGCGGCAATTTTAGTTTTTTTTTTTTTAAATTTTGAATAAAACTTTTCACGTGTTGTGTCAATGGTAACTTTGCCAAGTAACCGCCCAATCCCACAGCGATTTTTTTATGTTTTTACGTGAAAAAAAGAAAAAAAATACCATGGATCAAAGTACCATTTAAATTTTTACCTCATCTAAGATCAGGTTTCACTGGTTAAAGAAAGGCAATATTGATATGTACTTAATTACAATTATATATTTGCAAATATCATCTCAGTAATAGTTCACAACCAGTGGTCCGTGGACCACACGTGATCTACGAAATCTAAACATTTATTCATTTACCACGAAACATTTATTCATTTGCTACAAAACGAATCAAAAGGTATCCAAAAGCTGATTCGTAACCCTTTTGGAATTAATGATGGAGAGGTAGCTGAAGAAGTCCAAGAAGAGCACATTGACTTGCAAAATGATAGTACGCGTTTACTTGCGCGATTAAAAGTTTATCATTATTGTATCTTGTGGTCCCTGAGAAAAAAACCTAAATGTAAAAAAAGGTCGGGCACCGCTGATCTAAACAAATTTACGGAATTATTGTAAATATTATTGTAAAGTTTGATCATTATATTCGTCGTAATAATCGCTATTTAGACTTTGTTAGTATAAATCTATAGTATGGCAGATGTTTTGACACAAAAAGTATAATTTACTAAAATATTGCTTCAGCCAACTGATATTAGAGTCATTTTTATTTATTTATGCTGGGTTTTTAATTTTATTTCTCTCTCAGGTGAGAACAATCCAGATATAAATACTTAATTAATACACAAATAGGTTAAAAATGACAAATTTTGAATTTGTTTAAATAAAAAACAATTAGAAATAGAAAATATAAAAATACTAAGTTCACCCAAATGACAACTAATACAAAGAGAGGCAAGAGACACAAGAGACGTAATTAGAGATACAAATGATACATAATATAATTAGCACAACATATTTTTAATTTTTTTGTACATATTTTTTATTAGCAATCGCAGAACATTTTTTCTGAATCCATGTAGAAATAGATTATCTACTTCAGCACTCTCTATCTGATTATATAGTCGACACATTTGGGACAGAGAGCTAAAATAAGCGATTTGAAACAGTTGATGATCTGAAACAGACCTAATTTAGAAAAATTTGAAGATCACTGGCGAAAATAGCATTATAACAGTTAAATTTTGAACCAAGGTCATTTATGAACCTTAGAAAAATAAAAGGGCCACGGTTTGATCCCTGTGGTACACCAGAAGTTACTACTATATGAACATTAGAAAAATAAAAGGGCCAAGGTTTGATCCCTGTGGTACACCAGAAGTTACAACTATATTTGTATCCATTAATAAACACTACTTGCGTTCTGTTACATATATGTATGTATGTATATGATTTCACCCAGCGAAATAGGTCTCCATGTATTCCTATTTCATCATGTTTTTTAAGTAAGATGGGGTGTTTAACTTTATTTTACCTTTTGGAAATCAGTATAAATTGCATCTACTTGTGATCTTTCGTTAAAAGATTTACACACATATTTACAAAATTCCAAAAGATTTGAATTGATAGATTTGTGAAAAACAAGCCCTCCCCCAGAGAACCGTCTTAAAGTGAGAAAAAAAAATCACTTTTGTAGACTTGTATTGTTTAGTTCATTCGAAACAAGTAACAGAAAAAACATAATCAGGTTTGAATTATTCAATGTTCGTTGTATAACGACGATAGATATTATATGAACTTAGTTCCTTGAAACGTTTATTTGAAGTCAATTAACTATTTTTTAATTGTCTGTAAATTGCCGAGACTGAGGGAGCATCCATTCGTGACGAAATTATCTAGCTCCTGACCCTTGCTTTAATGGACTGGAACGTGTGGGCGTAATGACCACCGATCTATTTAAATCTCAGTAAGTTATATCCAGTACCGGATTATCCCTAAGGCAGAGTAGGCAACTGCCTAGGGGCCCCGCATCGGCTAGGGGCCCCGCGTCCTGAGATACAATGACTTGCTTCAATTAGTGAGCAACAAGTTTCGGAAAAAGTCAGCTTTCAAGGTGTTTTAATTTATTTTTTAATTAGGAACATTTACAAGTTAATAACATTAGGTACACGCATTAAAGAAAACAACAAATTATAATAATTAGGTTATAACCCAATAAATAACTAATGTTCATATCATGCACAAATAATAAATAAAAGTCTATAATTAAAACAAATATATAAACATAGTTGTATTTTACTTTTCTTTCCTTCTATTTGTTGCAACATTACTTAGTATCTGAAGTGATTGAAGGTGACGTGTGTGGCTTATATTGGCTTTTGTTTTATTTTATTTCTATTTATATGTTTAAAATATAAATGTTGTAGAAGCTTCAGTATGCACTACGTATCTGCTTGCAAAAATTCTTTGGGAAGGGTTGTCTGGGAGAGATCACTTTAGTGACAAGACAATAATATATATCAAGGGAACATGGAGGCGTTTGGAGGCCCCCCAGAGTCAGAGGACCATGTGAACTGAATAAAAAAACTTGTAAAGTAAAGGGGCCCCGAGACGTGCACTGCCTAGGGGCCCCGACATGGTTAATCCGGCCCTGGTTATATCGGAAACTTCGCTGTGATAGCATTCATGCGAGCTTTTCAATAAAGCTGAGGACAAGCTCGGCTATTTAGGTGACCCGTATTTTGCCATAGTATTTAATTCGTTTGTATAAATTATTTTGAAATTGTTTTGATGCGGTAGATACCAAGCTGGATTTAAAAAAAAATGTTTTCAGAAGGTTTCTTCGACTGGTCATAGCCGTTATTTCTCTATTTCTTTTATTAAAACTATTATCTCTTTTTTTATGTTACCTATTTCAGAAGAATTATTCCACGGGCTGCTACCTCTATTTACCTTTTGTATAATTTTAATGTAAGTACTTGCATACTGCTTACTAACCCCGTATGCATGGACATTGGAGGGTCTAGAGTAGTTCAAATATACAGTGTGTCCGAGGGTAAAGTGCATTAACTTCGGGAGGTGATTCTACACGATGGTAGGAGTAAAAAAGATTAACAACTTTTTCCGAAATTCCAACATTGTTTTTCCCATACAAAAAGACGTACCTACTAAAAATTCTTAGTGTGATGTATGATCTTACTCGCTGAGAGCCTGCCGGACGCCCGACTCGATTGTAATTGGCCCGTATCGTAACAGCGGAAAATAATAAATCTGGCCGCACACGCCGGACTAATTTTACCTTTTTACCTCAAAACTAACCCTAAAAGTTGGAATTTCGAAAAAAGTGTTCCTCTTTTTTACTTGTACTATCATGTAGAATAACCTCCCGAATTTAATGCACTTTACCCCCGGACACCCTATATTTAGCTTCGTTAAAAAAAGTAGAGTTTTGACGTGTGCAGTGAAGAAGAAAACCATATGTTTTCTTATAACGCTGTTGGGAAAGTGGTGGGGTCCCCTCCAATGTATTTTTTTAAAGTTAGGCAGACATTCTAGTTTACAATACCTACTCGAAAATCTCCTACTATCATTACAGTAAGTGATAAATTTGCGTGTGATGATGGAGGGTTTAGCCAGCTGAGATAGAATTTACGACGCCTCGGGTATGTTTCCCACTTCTTTCGATCTGCCAACATCCTCAATAATTAAAATTTATGTTGCAATAACACAATAGCAAATTGTAAAACATTGCTTCTGCTGCGAATGCACACGAGTAGTGCAAGATATTGTTTTTTTTTCGAATGATAAAATATCTTAATTGACAATTAATCAAAATATATTTTGTCATTAATTTTATTTTCCGGGTTTGTCATTGTCAAATCAATTCAACTGAGTTTTTGGTCTTATGAAAATAATTATAATTATAATTACACTAGCGCAGACACTTTAAAACTCAATTCTTGACAAATGAGTTCCAATTTTGAAAATAATAATTTTCTGTTTAAAATATTATATTATATTTAATCACTGAAGACAATATAGCGACTCTCAAACAAAAATTTGAAACAGAAGAATCAGAAAAAGATTTGGTCGCATCTAGGAAATGAACCCAGGAACTTAGCCTTGCAGGGGCTCTGCTCTAACTACAGATAGACGGTGTCATACTGAATCGAACGTTATTAAAAGCCTTGCGTCTGCGTGGCTGAATTTAAGAATCCGGCTTCCGACGCATGTCTGCCGCCGCTTCTTACCCATCGCACCATATAAACATCCGTGTACGTGGATTTTCAGACAAAGCTACCGTTCTAATTCGGTTTCTAATTCAAGAATTTGTCACAAGATGACGCCACTTTTGTCGGCAAGACGCAAAGGGACGTGCCCTTCCTAGGTGTAAGTTCTATGAATTTATGAACCTGGAGTATCGGATCACATTGACGGTAATACCTACTTAGTTGTATCAAACGGCTGCACATATGACGTCATCGCCGATCCCGGTTACTTTTTCGCGGTGACTAGCCATCACTGGTTGACACGTTGACACTGTTGACAATGGATACGAGGAACGGGCTAATTTTGGAACCAGTTCCTATTGGATTTACAAAATGATCACCAACACTAACTGGGCGAAGCCGAACGAAAAGCCGCCCGCAGGGCTTAGCAGTAAAAACCTGCGGAGCGGGTTTTGAACGGCTAGTCTCAATGAATTCAACAACTGAATTTAATGTATATATATATATATATATATTTAAATCTCAACTAAATCAGTTCCAATTTTGAAAATTAAAATCATAATTTTCTATTCTGTTCACGATGACGCAACTATGTACATGTACCTTCCTCCACCCAACCTACTTTCCATATCTATCCTATCTGACAACATGTGTCAATATACCCAACATGTGATATTTTGGAACAATAACTCCAAAAAACAAAAGAAGTCCCTGCACAATTATCACATATCTAGTGCTCTCTTAGTTGATTTAATTGGTATCTATTGAAGTAACCAATGAAATGATTAACTGTTCTTTCAGTTCTTTAAAATCGACTTTGTTAAGGAAGCCTTTGTGAAACTCTTACCAAGTTAACTTAGTGATCTCTCAGTTTGCTTAATTGGTGTCTATTGAAGTGACCAGTGTAATGATCAACAGATTCCTCAGTCATTTGATATCGACTATTTAAAGAAGTCTCTTTGCAATGATATCAATGTAATGGTCTCTCAGTATGTATGATTTGTGTCTATTTGAGTAACCCGTGCAATTATCACCTCCTATGGTGTCTCGGTGATTTTAATATCGATTCTATTGCGGAAACTTGTGAAGTGATTGCAACCCAATGATCCCACGGTGCCATTATATCGAATCTCACAAGAATGTGCTGTATATTATTAAGGTTAGTCAGATTCCTTGTCAGTGTCCACTATTTACCAAGCAATTCCCATAGTTGTGTCACGTTGAAAAACTATATTTTTTGTCATAGTCCATTGATATTCAGTCAATGTATCTGCTACTACAGTTCACATTATAGACAGGTAGGTATTTTAGCGATCGTCTGAATCTTCTAATTTTGAAAATGACACTTAAATTCAAAATGAAATTTCTAGATATCTTTGAACCGGAGTTACAGACGTCCTCCGTAGTCCAGTGGGTAAGACTCTTGACTCACAATCCGGAGGTCGCGGGTTCGAACCCGGCATGCGCAAATAAATTTTATTTGCTTAATTTGTGTTATTTCACAATTAATTCTCTTAAAAATAATATATAGTATATTTGCGGCATGTTCCAGAGTGGAAGATACTATTAGTATCGCCCTGGTGTAAGACCACCATTCAGAATTGAATCGTTGCTTGAGAATGGCTTTAGCCGTGTTTGGTGACCAGATCTGAATAGCCAGATACTTCCCAACCTTCCTCTTCCCCACCTCCTTCCCCTCCCCACTACCTTCAGCCTCACAACATACCCCAATTGGGGATGCCATAGTCTCACTGGCTCCAGACGGGAGCAGTTGAGATTCTTGTGCGGTATTAGAAAAAAAAAAAAAAAAAGACAGGCAGACGGAGTTAAGAGGGAATGCGGGCAGCGTTTTTTGCCATACAAACGTATTCCCCGTTTATCTCTCTGGATTTTGACCCTAAAGCAAATTATTTTTTACGTAATATAGATATTGACCATTAGCGTGTCGGTACGTTTTGCTTTTTTTGATAATTTACTTCTTATAGAAGTTAGGACCTTCCAAAAATGAATAAAATTGCCTGATTTAAACGCCGTCAAAAGACGTTCAGTATACAAACTAAACAATGTATTTAAAAAAAAAACAAAACGTACCGACATAGAATATTTTCTTCTAATATAGTTAGTGAAAAAAAAATTAAAATTGGTCCAGTTTTGGAGTAGAAAAATTGGAATACAAAACATCGATTTTGACGATTTTATTTAGGTATTTTCGGCCCGATATGCAGTTGTCCCTTTCGCTCAGTTCCCCTGAGAGGAGCGCGGAGTGGAACAGAAGACATTAGTTACAATACCTATCGACGATATTTTTAAATGACCGGCATAGCTCTAAAACTGAAATTAATATTTTTAATTATTTTTCTCTTTTTAAAGTTAAATTCAAAAGCTTTTTAACTGTCCCACTTCTAACTTCCTTCGAACCGCTCTTCTAAATGTAACACTTTGTGAAAAGGTTGCTTTATTGCTTGGTACTTTATTTATCAATTACCTTTGTTACCTGCGATTTTGTTGCTTAAATACACAATATGCTTTTCTATCGTTGGTTTTACTAAAACCGCCTTTAATTGTTGTTATTTAACTTCCCAGCCTTCTACAATTCAAGAATGGGAATAAAATAAAGGTAAATCATCCAATTGTTAGGAACATAATGGCACCACCGCGCGGCGCGGGAGTGTTATTTATTTGACACAGTACAAAAGATGCCGTTTTAATACCGCCGGAATTTTCCGAGACTTTCCGTTTTTACACGATAAAGGTTATTAAATTTAACTTTACGGAGTCCTTATTTACTGGTGAGACAGTATCGGGCTAAATAAATAAAATAAAGGAATGCGAAGAAAGACAGTTTATTCCAAAACGACTGTTTAACCGTATCTTATTTAAAGGGGATCTTGAATAATCCATAGGATTGGGGTGTTTTTTGGGGCATCATTTGGGAGCGAATGAAATTACGAAAGGAAATAATCAACTTGGGATCCCAAGAAGCTGCTCTGTTCATTCACGCGAAACTCATAAAAAACCGGAAAACCTTAGAAATGCTTTTTTTGTTATTGTGTTTATTCCATTAAATATTCATAATTAATTTTTGGGTAATTATTCCAAATTGGGCACACTCCGCCTTTAGCCAATATTCGGATAGGGTTACAGTATCCAACAGAATATGTTTTTTTTTTGCTTTTATTTATCTTTTTTTGTATTTTGTTCGCAGGCTGTTCACACGATGCTTCCTGTTTCTCGTTCCCTGGCTCTTGTTATAGCAGCCCTGCTATCTGCCGCCCACCTTGCTCTGGCCTTCGGAGTTGGCTTCCAGAAGAACGAGCCGCTCTTCTATCAACAGGTGAGCTACATTTCTTCTTGCAATTTGGGTAATGTGATTTTACAACAACACCGTTTGCGTTTGGAGAACGATCAAGAGAGTGACCAGTACATTACCAAAATATATATTATTTAGAGTTTTTATTCCAGCATGACTGGGCGGATGAAGTAATCTGCCATTTGTTTTCTGAATTGCGATGGCGAATCAATTGTCAATAGACCGTAATTAATATGTTGAATATATTATCTCGAGTGATGGGTGATAATCAGAGCCCTTCAAATGCCATATTGCCATGGCGCCATACAAAAATGCCATATTTTGCCGATTTTTCGGTAAAATGCCATATCCTGCCGATTTTTTGGGAAATGCCATGTTTTGCCTTTTTTTTCACCAAACTCCTTTTTTAACAAAAAAAAATCGAATCGAAAACATGTTAAAACTCTAAGTTTAGTTTTACCCATTTTAAAATAAGGTGCAAGTCAGAGTCAATGACATGGGGATTCTGGAACCCTGAGGCCAGTGTAGAGGGATTAGTGTGAAGGGGGCTGCAGTAGGGCCTTTTGTTAGCAAGACTTTCTAATGGCAATGGGTAAAGCCCATGGTTAAAACCCAATGGAGTGGGGGTGCTTCGTGAATCTTTACATTTATCCCTTCCCTACACCTCGTTATTCATTCCAACCTTAGCTTTCATACTGAGTGTTAGTGTTAGTTACTGAAGTGTTAGTGAATTTTTCGCTCGTTCATTTTTCGCTCGTATTCGATATGCCTAAAGGCTTTAAGCAAGTAGTCAAAGAGCTGGATGACGATTCTGCTTCGGTAAAAACCGCCAAAGCACTGATGGAAAATCCTATCCTCTTCCCTCAGCTTCTTTTTGTTGAGTCCAATTTCAAGGATATTCCAGGCACAATTGAATCTTTTCAGTCTGAAAGCGTGCAGCTGAGTGCAAGTGTCAATAAAATGAAAAGTATTTCGGACACCGTTTATCCAGGAGCCACCGGGAAGAAGATCCAGGAGAAAATCAAGGCCGTCCTCTATAGGAATTGTGGGTGGGAGGAAGTCAACAATATTGTTTCCCTTCTGTCTGGTGAGGAAGCCACTCTGAAGGAAGGCTGGGAACCTGCTGATGTCCTCGCTATGAAATACGCCCCAGCAACATCAGCCGATGTGGAGAGGACTTTTTCAAAAATGAAATACCTTCTGAGTGATCGACGGCTGGGATTTTCCATGGAAAACGTTGCAGCACACCTGATGTTGTTATTTAACAAATAAAATGTAAAATTTTAAATTAAAACAATCATTTGTATAAAGCTTTGTAAATAATATCATATAAATAAAAAATAATAATTTAAGTATAAGTAACTTGTATGTTGTATTATTATCCTCTCAGAATATCTGGGGTGGTCGGGGAGGGTTGAAAAATAAGTGCCATATCGAGCCGAATAAGTGCTATATTTGGGCTAAAATAAGTGCCATATTGCCATATTTTTAGTGCCTTATTTCGCAAAAATAAATGCCATATTTTGAAGGGCTCTGGTGATAATGAAGAGACACTGGACAATTGGTCGCGTTCATGGCCCCTGTTTATTGTCTCCTCGTTCTCTCGTGCCGTCTATTTCATACTAGACATCAGTCGGGCGGTCGTCACAAATTGTTTGTAATGCAAGGTTAAGTAAGAGCAGTTTTAATTATTAAAAGATTTACTAAGTTTTTCGAAACGTTAAATAATTGATCTATCATGTTTTGACTACGTATTTCGAAGAAGACGAATTTTTAAAAAGTTATTAAAATATTTCAGTTTTAAGGAAAAAAATACAAAAATGTTTGTGCATCCTTACACAAACTACATCATTTTAATGAAAATCTATTTGATTAAACTTTATTGAATAAGATAATTAAATCCTGCCATCGATATGTTTCATCATTATTCTGCAGATTTTCTTTTAGCTGAGTTGTGAGATCAAACTATTGAATAGAACGTGTTTTGTTTTTATTTTTCTTCGAATTTCTAGTCCACTGTCGTCGAACAATTCCTTCTTTTCCTGTCTCTTGAAAGTCCTCACATTTTAACTGGCTACTACAACTGCCCATATTCATACTCAAGCCCCCTCTTCAAGCAATAAGGTTGTTCTATGCATTTGTGAATTGCAGATATATTCTGATCCTATCTGAGTTTTAAAATCTATATTTATAAAAATTTAGGTTCCGTATGTTTGCGTTCGCTAATCTCGGAAAGTAATCGATGGATTGTTTCAAAATTTTTACAAAACATTGCATTATAGCAGAAGAGCATTTATACATACTTTTTATTTGGAAGTTACAAAGGAAAAGAATAATTTTATGCGTTTTAAATTGACTCATAATATGTCAAAGAAAACATCGGAATGACAGTTTTAGACAGAATGACATTTTGCAGAAAAATGATTGTTAAATAAAAATTCTATTTTTGAAAATCTTTAAGTTGATAAATTTATTTAAAGTAGGTACTCCCCTAATAGTTTGAATCGAATCAAGAATTTTAGATATTTTAAATAGGTACCTATGTTAGATACCAAATTGAATACATGAAAAATTGAAATTTGAATAAAATTGTAAAAGGTGGCACGCGGGCTGTTTAAAAACTGAATGTACTGGGATTGAATATATGGAACGCGGGAGGAGGGAAGGCGGGGAAGGTGGAAGGCGAAGGCGAGAGGGGGGATGGGAACCTGGGAAGGGGAGGGGAACCTGGGAGGGCGGAGGAGAACTCGGAAGAAGGGTTTGCGGGACGGAGGAAGGGGGGGGGGAGTGATATGGGGAGAGGGAAGGTGGAGGTGACGGAGTGGGAACGCGAGAGGGGAAGAGGATGCAGGAGAAGAAGGGGAGGCGGAAGGGGAAAACGGGTCGAATGGGAAAGGACACTCAGGGAGAAACAATTTCTTTATTAAATGGCATAGCAACGCATGAAATAACGTGATATTGTAAAAGCCTTTAAGGTATGAATAAATAAATAATTTAAAAAAAATTATACTACAGCATAGTCACAGCAGATATTCAATTAAGCAATGTGTCTTCTTGAAAAATGCACAGTTGCTAGACATTTTTTTTTAACTCCTCTAATAATTAAAATCAGACAAAGCCACAGCGAAGCGTGGTCGGGTTCAGCTAGTATAATTATATTTTTGATCAAAACATTTTTTTCAGGGCATTGAATATTTTCAAATCGTGTTCTAGTTTTAATACAAAAATGTGGTGAGCTCTCGGAAAACGTTCGATTTTCAAGGCATTATCAAATACTGTTCATAAATCTGAAATCTCGACTGATATGGGTCTAATCATTTAGTTATTGCTCAAATCCCTGTTTAAAAATATTTCTATCGAAATAACGTTCTCAACCTCGGTTAGTTACGTTTGCATTTGTCAGTTAGCTAGTCAGTAACCTTTTTATATTAGGTTTTAATGTTTTCCTATTTTGACCTTCCAATTTACTGAACTTGCGCATTTCAGATACCTACCTACATACATATTGAAAAGATCTGCAAATCAGCCGTAAAAAATGTTGGGTTTTTGTCATACACAATTTTTGTTATGTCATATACAAATAAGTTGACAAACATTGCAGTCATAAAACTGCTTTACTTTAGCTTAGTTCTTAGTGTTCTCGAGAGTGAATCTCAGGTATGGGAGCCAGAGGACATCATTTATATGTATAGGTATTCAAATTCAAAAGAAATTTTACAATTCCTCCGTACAGAGAGTTAGGTCTTTACCCATGGCTGTTTCTTCCCCGGTGTAGAACTAACCTACCAATGTTGATGTCCCAGGGAAGTTAATTAATTCCTCTCAGGAAATTTGCATATTTTCCAATTGTCCTTCAACAACTTTTAAATGTAACATTTTCCGTGTAACATTTTTTGTTCTACATAATTATGTTAACTATATACCTATAACATTTTTATAATTATGTTAACTACTAATTTTATAATTATGTTAACTACTTGGTAACTTTTTTAATCGCTTTTGCAATGTATTTGTCTTTGCCAAAAATGTATACAGGATGAAACAGCACGTTCCCGGAGCATTTTAACCAGCGATTCCCTGACATATTGGAGTACAAAAAGTAGATGTCCCACGCGTAGCGATGGAATCACGTTATGCGTTGTTTCGTGTGTTGCCGTGCTGCTGGACGGGACGGAGTACTTATCATGTGACCCACTAGTAAATACTAAACTATTTGTTTGCAACGTGTGATAGAAAAATATATATATTTTTTTTAATTGAAAAAAATGTAATCGGACAGCAAAAGACTTACATTTTTTACTCCGAATATGCTCAGGAATCGTTGGCTAAAATCCATCGGGTACGTAGTGTCATAATTAATATAGTAATCGGTCAATAATTTTTATTTCTTTGCCATTCCAACGTACCTTCTTTTAACTTGTCAGTTATTTCGTCTATAGATAGTTAATCTTTTCCTTTTCCAATTCAACGCAACTCGCCTTGTAATGGCAATATGCCGTATCTAAAGATACAACATTTAGGCTTTACAGAGCTCAAATAATTCCATTCGTCGAGTTACATCATATGAACTTACTTTTTCTATATATTGTTGTTACTTCCAAGGAATTGACGGTGGTGCAATTCTGTAATGGCAGAACGTTGCTACTTAAAGTAAGGCATTCTGCCGGGAAAACCCCACAAATACGCTTTTTCGCCATTGCTTCGACGTTGTTATGCGGTAGACAAAATGTTTGAGTTACAGCTTATTGGCTTCACGAATTAGCTGCTATCCGTGCCAGGTGCGCGTCAGATGATGTGTCCAAAAGCTGTACCTTCGTAAACCTAACTTTGAGATGAAGGTCATTTTTTTTTTCTCGCAAACTAATAGTAGTAAAAATTTAAAATTTGGTGAAAGGTTTGAACGAGAATCAGTTCAAATAAAAAAAAAAAACTAAAATCATGATTTGCTTATACAATATACAGGGTGTTAAGGGACGTACTTGCCTTACTTTAACCAGTGATTCCTGAAATTATTTGGAGTAAAAAATGTAAATGAAACTTTCGTCTCCGGTGACTTTTTTTTTTAAAAATTTTTTTCTTCAAAATCAAACAAAAAAAATTCTTCCTCATGTCGTCACTGGTCACTCAGCCGGGTCTCCAACGAACCCCTTACCCCCCCTCCAACTGTTTAACAACTACCATTTTTTATGTTTTGAGAGAAAAAACGAAAAAAAAAAAAAAACATCAAAAATGTCACCGGAGACCAAAATTTCATTTACATTTTTTACTCCAAATAATGTCAGGAATCACTGGTTAAAGTAAGTTAAGTACGTCCCTTAACATCCTGTATATACATATATTAAAAAAAAAATAACACCAATTTAAAAGAAAGGATCAAAACTAGCTATTTGGAGATACAGCATATTGCCATTACACGGGTGCGGCATCCTTTTTTAATAATGTAGATTGAAACACATAGTTTATAAGCATCCCGTCTACATTGTCTTGATTAAAATGTAAATAGATTGAATGCCGTAACACTGAAACACGCGCCGTGCGGCTTTAATTTGGCTGAATGAAATTATATCCGAACCAATTTACTGATATTACCCACGTGTAGTTTGTGTACTCCACCAATGCTTGAGACACATACGTGATTTATACGAGAGGTGGTAATTAAAAGGTTGTCATGGTAGCTAACGAAATATAAACACTCCTTCCAGTCGTTATATTAAATTACTGAATAATAAAACATTCTTGAAAACCTAACACCGTTACAGAGATGAACACATTTAATCAGCGAAAGAGTAGACAGAAGGTTAATTTATTATTTGTTAAGTGCCTTACCCAAATGACACATTTAAAACAACTTTAATCCACAAAGCTTACAACATACTATTCAAAAGTATACACCTTTGCTTTTTACATGTACATAAGTTAAATACATTACACGGATTAGACAATTTTTTACCACAATTTTATTTTTTATTTATCCAACTTTATTAAGTGCATTTAGGACATGGGTGATTTGTAATGCCTGTCTCGCTAGAAAATTCTGTGTTAAGAGAGCATTTCATTTTTTATTAAGTACAGTTTCAAATAATAACCTTTGCGAGTGAAATAGCTATAATAATATGTTTTCAGGAGTATACTCGACAATAACAGAAAATATATCGTTTTATTAACTGCAAAACTAGGTTGTCCCAAAGGCATATTAGTTTTATAGCCCCAAAAATGTATAATTTACTATGTACAAACTTTAAACAGAACACATGTCAAAATCTTCAGTCTTATAAAAAATATACCAAAACTTGGCTAAAAAATACTGAAATAGATATTTTTTTCTTATAAGTTTTAAAAAGCCATTAATTATATCTATCATTAGACAGCTTTTAGAATACAAATATTATATTGTTTACTTTTTTTTGTCGTTTAATTGCACTTGTGATATATATTCTTATAAAACTTTCACAAATGCGATAATAACAGTGCAGACTGTTATTATGCAGCAGTTTTTAATCGCAATTATTCAGTTACTATTTATTATGCTTAATTTATATATATACTTAAACTAATTAATTTATGTATACTTAAAATCTTTACTTTAACAATAAAAATAAAAATCATTATCATACCCACGCACAGGCATTGCCTTTGTGGGATTTTTTGTACATACATTTATTGTATTAAGCTTTTTTTATATACTTTTCATTTTTTATCTATCTTTAATATGTGTTGTATCAAAAATTTTCAATTAAAAAAAATGTGTTTGGAAAACATACAGTTTACTATAATTTTCCTGGTATTCTTTAGAAGTCGTGCGGTACTCAAAAACATTCGTTTGATGCAGGTTTTACATACCTACATACCCATTTTGAAAACACTACGTTGTAAATAAAAATATTATAGGTATATTAAACATTTTGTATACTTTTTCATCTTTCGAAACATCAAATCTAATATTACATAAATTGACAGATATTTTTTAAGAATAACCGAGTTCTAAAGACTTCGTTATTAACAAAACACAATGTACGTATGTCAAAATAAATAAATTAATTTTTTTATAAGAAAAACTCTCTTTTTATAACTTTTGAAGGTTAGTCCCAGTTGCGACCATTATCTTCTTCTATTTTTCTGTGTCTTGTTCTCTTATATATTTTCGATTATTATTTTTATCTTCTTCTTTAATGACAAATTAATTTAGTTGAAAATGTAGGACGCACTAAGATGGATGGATCTGTTTTTATTTCGTGAATAAAACACAAAACTCTAAAGCAAATTTTGTTTAATGTTCAAGTTTATTAACACATTAATGAAATACCTAAGCCTGAGATGGAAATTATAATATGCATTAATAATTAAGGATTTACAATCTTAACATGTTTGCTCAATGCTCATACACGTTAACGTAAGTAATTCATAAAGTTTTCTCAATTTTCCTAGAATCATAAATTATTTAATTTTCATAAAATCATTATTACCAGTATTACATGTAGGTACAATATACATCGCACCATCAAAATTTCTGTAAGGCCACGTCCGCATAGGCAGGCGGCTTGCTTAGCACCTAGAGCCTAGCGAGTCACCTAGCGAGTAGCTTAGTAAAACGAACGTTCTCGAATTTTAGCGACCGGCCGCACTGCGCGCTTGGCGCCTAGATAGGTAGTAGATAGTCGCTTGGCGTGTATCCAGGTAAACCAACGTGTTGGTTTTTTGCCACTAGGCGCGAGGCATTTTAGAAGAAAAAATTGGATGAAATATTATTAGACAGTTGTCAGAAACTATGGGAAGATGTAGCAATCTAAGTAGAAAAAGATGGTTAGTACTAAAAAGTGATTTATTTATGATGAGATTTTTTTTACATTGAGAACTTAATTGTGGTTATGAATTTTCATGATTTGTTTTTGGGATGTTATGCCATGTTGCAGCTCATCTGCCCTGATGATAGTGGTGATGGACACTGTAATGCTGTCCGAAACTTTGGCTAAAGGAGGTAGCGTAACACGGCATAACACCCCAAAAACAAATATCGAAAATACTTTTGGCCGTGAAAATCTAAAGACGTACATGGTTATAAATATTTTAAAAATGAATTTTCTGTAAGTAGCAGTTTTAGAACTAATTTTGAAAGTGACATCTCGTCAACGTGCCGACAAGCAAATGACCAAGGCACCTAGCGACCCACCACACAAACCACCTTCAGTGCGGCCACCATGTATCCTAGCAAGTAGCCAGAGTGCAAGCCACTAGGCTCTAGGCGCTAAGCCAGCCACCTGCCTGTGCGTTCGTAGCCTTAGGCTTTCCCTGATACAATTAGATTTTGAGATGTACGTCATAATTAGATACACTCGAATAATACAAAAAAAGAACCACAAATGTAACAACTTTCATAAAATGTTGAAAATATGTGCAAAAAGTGTTTAATTAAATTACAATATTTTTTAACAATTACGTTCTTAAACAAAAGTTAAACTATACGACCGATTTTGTTGTTGATATTTGATAGATAATATCAAAATTTCAATTCGTTTGTTTTCTTTTACGATTCAGTGTAATTAATATTCGTAAAAAACAGAAAAGTAGATTGGTTTTATATCGTAGTTCTACTACGCCAGACAACTTTTTCTTGGCATACACTCCATGCTTCACTCATATTCATATATCGTCTAACACAGTGGTCAAAAATAATTCATTTTTTATTTTTATTTTATTTTTTATTTTTTATTTCTTTCATAGATTCAATAATATTATTATGAAACTAGCTGATCCGGCGAACTTCGTACCGCCTCAGAATCAAAAACTGTTGTCAACTTATTAGCTGAATTGATCTAAATTGTTTCTCCCTGCGTATCCTTTCCCCTCTCGCGTTCCCTCTCCCTCTCCCCACTCCACTTCTCCCCTTCCCCCGTCCCGCTAACCCCCCTTCCTGAGTTCCTTTCCCCCCTCCCGCCTCCCCCCTCCCCCCTCCCACCTCCCCCCCCCCCTCCCCCGGTTCACAGTTCAATATTATTATACCCCTTACAATATTGCCGCAGTTCTTTCAAAATAGGAGAATTCGTTCCATACAAAATGTATGGGGAAAATAATTTTCTTCGGACTGGAACACCCTTTACTTTTAGGGGTATGAAAAATAGATGTTGGTCGATTCTCAGACCTACCAGATAAGCACACAAAATTTCATCAAAATTGGTCCAGCCGTTTCGGAGGAGTATGGGAACAAACGCCGTGACACGAGAATTTTATATATTAGATTAATTAAAACACTTTATTTTTAAACAAGTTCTGCTGTGTAATTATTATTACGCATGACAGCTGTTTCGCCTTCTGAAGGCATTATCAAACTGTTGAATATTATTGAATATATAAAAGAAATAAAAATTAAAATGGAGTTCTACAAATTAAACATGCTAACAATAAATAAAAATCATATGTTATTAATATTAAAATATTTCATAGAATTAAATTTTTTAGTTTGGACAATATCTGTTCACATCATACGAAAAATCAATTGTAGAAATAAATTCTGTACTTGGAATACCTTTATTATTATTTTATTCCCTTTTAAAATGAATGTAGTTTAATCGGTTTGTGTTTATACACTCAATTGTTTTATTTGTATATAAAATAACATCCATACAATGTGTAAAACTTCGCAAAATAAATTTAATAATTAGCAGGCCTTTATTATTACTTCATTCCTTTTTAATTAGCTGTAAATATAAACTAGATGTTCTTACATTATAGTAAATATTTTTCCATTGAAAAATAAGCACATATTATATACTTTAATATTCTACTTGGATTTGATTTGGAAAAAGAATTTATTTTTCATCCGGCCCCCAGGTTTTCTAAAAACTTGATCCAGCCCTTTTCTCAAAAAAGTTGATGGCCACTGGTCTAAGACATCCAAATTTAATAGACGAGAACATACAGATGAGGGGAAAAATCTACTATGGCGGTACGAAGAGGGGGAAGTTGACTGTGATTCGTTAAAAAAACAATTTGACAGTATATAGGCATGTCGCATTATAATATCACCATTTAGTTCTTAAAAGTAAAATCTGCTTTTGAATGAATAGACCTTTTTACATGGGAGCGCGAATTGCTCGCCACGTTATTAACATATCTGTGAAGTTCAAATACGGCAAAGTAAAGTTCGCATCTTTTCAAATACGAATATTTTGTTGCCGTATTTAGTTAAGACACTTTTATAAATGTTTCATTATTTACTTACCCCCTGTAACCAGCGACGAGCACACTGGAGAACCGCCCAGATTCGTTATGATCGACATGTTTTAGGGTGTAATGTATAGCACAAGCTAGCATATTTGCCGTGTTATTTCGTAAAATGTACGATGCGAGCTCGACGCTGGTCTGGACAAGAATGATGACGTCACATTTTTTAAATTCAGGCGCGGCTCTCGCAAGCCCAGCCGGTTCCAAGGAACCGGTATGGGGAGGGGGAAATAATACGCTTTTATCACTTAGGGCAGGTCTACATATATTCATACGAGTATGTCTATGAGTTAAACTATTGTAAGTCATTTGTAAGCCTTCACAACCTTTTTATGGGAAATGATAAGAAAATGGGAGGATACAGATTTTAAGCTTATTCATCATAAAAACTGTGTTCTATAAATCCTCCTAATTACCCCTCCAACAAGCGTAAAGTACTTTATCCACAGATTTAGGAAGAGAGGTTTAAGCGCTCCGTAGTTGTAGTGGAACACTTTTCTTGCTTCACATAAATTCTCTGTCTTCTCCTGTCACTGTCAATGTCATAGGCCAGTTGTTTCACAGATTTTTAACAATTCATAATATTCGACATCTAAAATTGGACAGTTGTTTTATATATCTGAAATCATAACATACGAAAAGAACTTTCACAGAACTTGACTTTTAACTTTAAAATTTAATGAGTTGTTCAAATTTTGTGAAACAACCAGTTCTCAATTTATGAACATAATCACGCCTGGAACCACCCAGATCTCTACTTACACGCGTTCTAAAGTATATGAAAGGTCAATAAACTCCTAAGAAGATTTAATAAATTATAACACCCTTGGGAAAATAATTATTTTGTGTTCAAACATCTGTTTTGCTTACAACCTTATTATGTAATGAGTTATTACTTGCTCGTTATTTTGACGACAATAGAAGATTTTCTATGGCCCTAAAACCTGGGTAATAAAAGTTTTCATGGAAACAACAACTTTGTGGACTTGTTACTTTTATGGTTAGTCGATACGAACTGCTCTAACAAGTTCCCGTAAAATAACACTTTGTTTGTATCTCTTACAATATTTTACAGAGTTTCATTATTTTCAAAGGTCAAAAAACGAATATTAAGTAGGTGTCACCTACCTGCTTATAAGTTTTGAAAATTTTTTCATGTTTCTGTAAAAAGTTCTATTCTCTCAAATAAATCAGAGATTGAGAAGTATTTGTTAATTCCTTCATTATTTTACTAGTATTATCTTTGGTTAGAGAAGAAGAGAAGATAGAAGCTATCTCTTACTTTATAAAAAAAAATGTGTACAGGTGCAGATGGGGCCCAGCGTTTTAAGAATATTCCGGGTTTCCTAGTCGAGTTTCTTTGCAAATGCAAAGAAAGAGTAAGGAAAAAGATTTTTTTCGATAAAAACCACATTTTTGCTTTTTATCTGTTTTGCGAAATACACTTCGTCCTATAAGAAATTGTCCATCGAAGACCATTTAGTATAAAAAAAATAGTATGTGTTATAATATTAATAATTAATTATTATTATTTATTTTTTGCGGGTACTGCACAGGAAATGATTAATTTGTGTATTTCACAATAGATTCATTTAAAATAATATATAGTATTGTGGCGACACATCATTATTATCATCGCCATCAAAAGAACATACGAGAAACATCTCCTAATATCCGCGCCCATCGGCAAACCTACTTGCCTAGGTACCTTCGTACCTATACTGGCCGTGATGTACTTTCTCGTCTGCCGTGCCAGCCCGACGATAATAATATCGCCCCGCCTAGAAAGGTCTCGAGACAGCACCGTACAATATCTGTACGGCGCCGAATATTCTCGTCAATTGCCGAAGTGGCTCGTATTACCTACCGCGAGGTAGTTACTCTACCGCGGCTATATAAGCAGCCGATCGCTCGCCCCCTGCAGTTCAGTCTCACATTAATCATCGGTCAACATCTCAACATGTAACAAGTGCTCCTGCATGGCACACGCTCCAGGGCAGCTTCCTCGAGGTCCATCACCACGTCTCAGCTCTAAGGCCCACCGTGTCTTCAGCTCCAGAGATCAGCTCCATCCCGCGACTTATAAGGTTTGACGCACCTTCAGTCCAGGGATCAGCTCACCACTTCATGGCACCCCGAAGCCCCACCGTGCTTCGCTGCCATGGAAACACGCTCCGCCTCGCCAGGACTACCTGCTGGTGGCTCAGCTCACCGAGCCACTCACCGTTCATCTCCGCGATTTAAAGCGTCGAGCAACGGCCTGGAAGATAGGTCATCTCCACCGCCATGGTGTCGAGCAACGCGCTGACCTTCACCACACCATCTCCATCACACCGCACGCCTGCAGCATCTCATCACGGCACCTCGCATTACATCATGTTACCGCTCACCGACCATCTGCTACGTAGCCCAATAAACGGCTGACTCACCACTTCGACATGACGACTTTCATTTCTGTCTCCCGCTCCCTCAACTGGGGAAGCTGCCCTGGAGCGTAGGGATACTATGCAGGAGCACTGATTACCTACCTGTCAGTACCTAGTCTCCATTCATCGATAAAGGAACACAGTCCGAGCAGTGTAGTAACTGCGCCCGGCACGGGCCCGCGCAGTTAGCAGTGAACAATTTATCCAGCGTGACCCAGGAACATTCCAGCACCTTCGAGGCACTTCTTCAACCACCATCTCGTCATGAGATGGCAATCAACATCCTGCAACGAGCAGCAACCACAACCGGCAACGCGCCATCATCCAACATCCTGCAACGAGCAGCAACCACCACCGGCAACGCGCCATCATCAGCATCCTGCAACGAGCAGCAACCACCACCTGGCAACGCGCCAGCATCCTCATCGCCTCACAAGGTTCCTTCCTGCGTCACGTGTGTGCTCCGACTCACTGGACACACAGCCGCGATACCTCGTCAACGCGACGACGGTCAACCGCCTGGACCAAGGTCACGTCTACACCGCCATGGTGTAGGGCAACACGCCGGCTCCCTGAAGGCCTGTGATCTTCACCGCCGTAGTGTCCTGACCTTCATCTTCACATCATCACGCAGCAGCACTACTGTCACTCCGCTCCCGCTCCGCATCGACCTCCGCTACGTAGCCACAATAAAGACTGACTCACTACATCGACTGCACGCCTTTCATTTCTCTCTCCCGTCTTTACCGATACGGACCGCTCCCTCAGTATATTTGCGGCACGTTCCAGAGTGGAAGATACTTTCAGTATCGCGCTGGTGTAAGACAACCATTCAGAATTGAAACGTTGCCTGAAGTGGCTTTCGCCATGTTTGGTGACCAGATCTGAATAGCCAGGTACTTCCCCACCTTCCTCTTCCCTATCTCCTTCCCTCCCCACTACCTTCAGCCTCACAACATACCCCAATTGGGGATGTCATCGTCTCACTGGCTCCAGACGGGAGCAGTTGGGACTCTTGAGCGGAATTCTAGTAGGGATATGATGTGAGACTGAAGGGTGTGGGGAGGGGAAGGAAATGAGGAAAAGGAATATTGGGAATTACCGGGTTATTCATATCTGATAAATAAACCATTTTGATTTGGAAAGGTGGTATTTCACCAGGCCAATACTGAAAGTATCATCCACTCTGTAATGTCATACGCAGCGTAGTGTACTACTACGTACTAGAATGATTTTAACCATTGATTCCGAAGCATATTTGGAGTAAAAAATGTAGAAGGCATTTTGATTTCCGAAGAATTTCAATTAAAAACAACGAATATATTTTTCTATCACATGTCGTAACTGAGTAGTCGGGTACAGCCTAGCGGGCCATAAGCACTCCGTCTCGTTCCAACAAACGGTAACACACGAAACAGCGCGCTTGTCAGATGAACCCGTCGCGATGTGTAATGAAATGACATCTAATATTTTATTACAAATATACTCAGGAATCTCTAGTTTAATTAAATTAAAAATCCTTTATGTGCCGGTACACCGTGCATTTATTATTTCAAATGAATTAACGACTGCAAGAATATCAATCTCAAGCCGGGTCCATTGCGCGGGCAAAAGCCAGACTTTTGCTTTGACAGTCAAGGTCAACAACATTCAAGGTCATAAATGTTTGACAATTATTGTAGTGTTTGAGCTTCCCGTGTTCGGCGGAAAACAAAACAAAAACAAAACTTAAACATCCCATCTCGGGTGAAGCGGGAAGGCAGGCGGGGGCCGGCGGGGGGGGAGGATTCATTTTTTGACAGATGATACGCGATGCGGTCGTGGAAAAACGGGAAAAACGGAATGGCCTTTTATGGTTATGTGCCATGAGCGAGCATAATCACGAGTTTAAAATATTATTATACCTAAATATAACATAATAATCAAAATATTTGATAATAAAAATTATAAAATAATATCAAATAATTATAATTATTCTGTTTTTGACGTAAATGTTTACGCACTCTAAATTCTAGTAGCTTTAGGTCGTGCAATACAATGACGTTATTTATTTTATTTTATTTTATTTATTTATTTTCGGGAAATCGACAGTTTACATTTTTACAGTTTGTACATGTTTGTATAGCCAAAATAAAACCAATTATGGATTTCCTCCATGTGACTTTACCTCTGATTAACAGCATAATAAAAAAAATTAAATAATAAATTTATAATAAAGCAGTATGAGATCAAAAATTTTATAAAACAAAAGATTAACTATATAAAACTAAAATTTACATAAAACATAAAATATCAATACATTGGTAACCATAAGAAGCCAGATTCTACATATAAATCAAATCATAACAGAATTAAAGATAAACGATAGAAACATAGACACATAACATATTCATGAAACATCAGAGAAATACTCTTTTATGTACCCCTTATATTTGGTAGGTTCGGAATTGAAAATGTCCACCTTGGATAATATGCTATTGTAACTATTGCATAGTCTGTTCAGACAAGAATTTTGCTTGCAGTTTGTCTTGTATTGATCAACCCTGAACAGGACAGAAGAGCGTGTTGTACGCGCAGGTACATTAAATTGAATTTTATTTAGCAACTCTGGGCATTGAATATTATTGTTAACTAATTTATACAGGAATATTGCATCCTTATGATGCCTTCGTACACTCAATGAATCAATTTTAAAGTATGAGGCTGCCTCTGCATAATTATTAAATCTTACATATGACTTGTAACAAAGATATTTGAGGAATTTGTTTTGAATTGCTTCAATTTTGTTCGTATGGATTTTATTATTATATAATGTTATTGGTGCAATAATCGATATTTGTCGAAAATTTTCCCTGATAAATAAATATCTGTGTTTTCTTCCTGGTGTAGCATCTTTTCCACATCGAACGCATTTTAACATTTACGTAAACGATAAACGTCAAACGTCAAGTTTTTTGGTTATCAACTGCGCGGATCTAATAATTATTAAGGATTTTAAATAAACACACTGTCGTAATGGATGATTATTTCTATCGTGAACTCACTTGTAAATAAAGTCTATTAATTTATAAATCTGCTTCAGAGACACGGGAGAAATTGACCAATTTAAATTTATTCTATTTTTGATGCTACGTAGTTATTCACGCACTCTAAATTCAACAGTAATCGATATTAGTTGGAAATCTTTCCTGATAAATAAATATCTATTAAAATATCTGTGCATCTCAAATTCAATAGTAACGTCCGTTTTCCAGACCAGTTGTCAAATTGTGTGAACCGCGCGAACTTCACCCTAATCTTACAAATGTAATTGTTTGAAAGTCCTTCAATGACCTTCAAATGCCGAACACGGGAAGCTCAAACACTATAAAAATTTTCAAACATTTATGACCTTGAATGTTGTGTTATGGGACTGTCAAAGCAAAAGTTTGGCGTTTGCCGGCGCAATGGACCCTTAGCGGAACTTTTGACTCTGTTTTTTTACTTCAAAAATTTGAACCGAATGACACAAATGTCAGTAAATTTAATGTTATTAAAAATTTTATTAAGTTTTTGACAACGGCAAATATTTGGCAGTATAATTACTTCAATATATAAATGTTATCTTAAAAAGCTCACTGCCACACTATGTTATAATTATTTTGTATGCGTTATCACCGGAATACCACAATTCCGCTAAGGGTTAAGTAGTTTAGCTACTAAGATCTTCATATATTAAAGGGCATTTTTAACTAAGGTATATTAAGCAAATCCTAGTAAACGTAAAAGTATATTTTCGTTAAGACCATTTTTTTAAATCTATTCGGTGCGTACCACGAGAAAAACTGCCGCCATTCGTACCTAAGATTTTTTCGAGTATCAGATCAGATGAAAGAACTATTCCCAATTAATAAGTATTTTATATAAACAAACTAACATTTCATGACAAAACAATACTCAAATAACCTTTATGCTCAATCGTTAATTAAAATGCGTTGTTCTTTTTCCATGGCGTGCATTTTTTGTAAATATTTGTTAGTCACGTTCCTGGTGCTAATTGAATAAAAGAGAACCTTTATTCCGCTTTTTATAACTTAGATGACAAAGTCTGAGTGTTCATTAGTCTAGTGACAAAACAGATCGATAAGTCTGTCCAACATCCGTCCATGTTCATTTGTTATGCTCCGTTTGTTTTTTTAACAAGTCAGTAGAATGCCTACTGCATATGCATACGCCTTTATAATAATAGTTTTTTAAATATAATTATTTTTCCCTTAACTATATATCCTCCTATACATCATCTGCGGGAACAAAAAACCTAAATATGTAAATTATATACCTACCCTTCTTTCAATAACTGTTTATGGGCCAGTATCTTTTAAGAGGGTATAACCAGTGAAAACCGAAAATATGTCATTTTTAAATCAAATTTTGATCGTATTGTCTCTTTTCCACAAAAAATTATAAATTGATTTCGAAAGAATGTTCTTTTATTTAGTAAACGCATGTTTTAAATTTTGAGAAAATATGTTTATTTTTAGTATAATAAGTGTAACAGACGCATTGATGCATTAGATCTTGTTTACGTGAAACTTTGCAGCTGGCCGCCGCACGTGTCCCTTCAAAATATTACTGCCTACAAGAGAACAGTAAACAACTATGGACAAGTCGATTCTTGCAAAGTGTTACATGAAGAAACTGCACGTGTTATTCAAGCACTAAAAAGCACTTAGCAACCAATAACGCCTTGCATTATATTGATGAATAAATCCTGCATTTTTAGCAGGTGCGTTCGTCCGCCTGGGGAAATCAGGTCAACTCAGGCAAGAAAACAATACACATGTCCAAACAAGTTTGTTATTCAAACCTGCCTCAAACACCTGGGGTAATTAAGATAAACAACAGGTCCGAAATGACGTCAACCCATGCAAGAAAAACACTTCGTGTCAAAACAAGTTTGTTATTCACGAAACTTACACCTGCGGTCATCCAGATAAACAACAGGTGCGAAATGACGTCAATCCATGCAAGAAAAACACTTCGTGTCAAAACAAGTTTGTTATTCACGAAACTGAACACCTGCGATCATCCAGGTAAACAACAGGTGCGGACTGACGTCAACCCATGCAAGAAAAAACCCTTCGTGTCAAAACAAGTTTGTTATTCACGAAACTGAACACCTGCGGTCATCCAGATAAACAACAGGTGCGAACTGACGTCAACCCATGCAAGAAAAACACATCGTGTCAAAACAAGTTTGTTATTCACGAAACTGAACACCTGCGGTCATCCAGATAAACAACAGGTGCGAACTGACGTCAACCCATGCAAGAAAAACACATCGTGTCAAAACAAGTTTGTTATTCACGAAACTGAACACCTGCGATCATCCAGGTAAACAACAGGTGGCAAAATGAATAACATGTTTACGTTTTCCTTTAACACAGATTAGTATAAAAACCGTCTGAAAAATAAATAGTCATTCATTATCCAAGAAACTTCTGAGTTATTACTATCTCCCTAAACCGAAGTGACGATCGGAGTCTAGCGCCCCTATTGTTTACAGTATTTGTATGGAACAGAAAAGTGGTCTCATACAAATTGGTCCTTCCGAGCCAGGATCCCACGTCATCAAATCTTTCCCAGTGGAGATGGCATCACACGCAGCGGCCGTAAAATCCTGGCTTCAACCGAGACATCACGGTCCTGCCTCGCAAACTCAGATGCATCTATACCTACCACCGATCCAGATGCTACCTTAAGCCTACGCCTCCACCATCAAAGATCTACAGGAGGCTGATAAAGATGACAACAAACTGAGCAGCAACGATATATGGAGCTTCTACACATACAGCAATGCAACATGCAGCTAACAGACATCTAGCAACAAATTGACAGTAACGAGATACGCAGCTTCCACATACGGAGCAACGAGATATGCAGCTACCACACATGCCGCAACGAGATATGCTGCTAACAGACATGCAGCAACGAACCCAGCAGCAATAAGATATGCAGCTTCCACACATGCAGCAAGGAGACATGCAGCAATAAACTGAGCAGCAACGATATATGGAGCAACAAACTAAGCAGCAACGAAATATGCAGCTACCACATGCAGCAACGAGAAATGCAACAACAAACTGAGCAGCACCGAGATATACAGCTAACAGACATGCAGCAACGAACCCAGCAGCAACGAGATATGCAGCTACCACATATACCACAACGAGATATGCAACAAAACACTGAGCAGCTCACAGACATGCAACAACGAACCCAGCAGCAACGAGATATGCAGCTACCACATATACCGCAACGAGATATGCAGTAACAAACTGAGCAGCAACGAGATATGCAGCTAACAGACATGCAACAACGAACCCAGCAGCAACGAGATATGCAGCTACCACATATACCGCAACGAGATATGCAGTAACAAACTGAGCAGCAACGAGATATGCAGCTAACAGACATGTAACAACGAACCCAGCAGCAACGAGATATGCAGCTACCACATATACCGCAACGAGATATGCAGTAACAAACTGAGCAGCAACGAGATATGCAGCTAACAGACATGCAGCAACGAACCCAGCAGCAACAAGATATGCAGCTTCCACACATGCAGCAAGGAGACATGCAGCGATAAACTGAGCAGCAACGAGATATGCAGCTACCACATGCAGCAACGAGAAATGCAGCAACAAACTGAGCATTAACGAGATATTCAGCCACCAGATATGCAGCAACGAACCCAGCAGCAACAAGATATGCAGCTTCCACAAATGCAACAATGAGACATGCGGCAATAAACTGAGCAGCAACAAAATATACAGCTACCACTCATGCAACAGCGATATATGCAGCTACTAGATATGCAGTAATCCGCATATATGGATACTCGATACCCTGTGGCAGCCAGCCAGAGAATTCCCGAGCTTGCAGCAATCGGCCCGACCCTAAATGCTAGTCCCGGATATACTGAAAACCAAGACCGTACTCACACTAGATGAACATATCGAAACATAGATCCACTGGCCTAAATCACCTCCGCGATAGTAGAATCACTCCACATTGCCAGAAGCAAGCCTTATCAGAGAGTACAACAGCTGGCCTGACACGCAAAGCAGATTGCTGACCCATTTGCGGCCCTGCGCGCTGCAACTCCACGCCAAGCTGATCACCAACCTGCCTGAATTTGCAGTCCCATACGAGCCTGAGCCGCGTCCTGCCATCTCATTTTCATGATAAGTTATTCCTTCTTATTGTTTATTCAAGTAATGGCATCAACTAGCCCGCCCCCAACTTGCTTGCGACAAGATACGCAACTCAAGTAATGGCATCAGCTAGCCCGCCTCCCAACAAGTTTTCAACGAGATACGCTACTCAACCGAAAGCCAGCAAGGCTAATTCCATCTTTTAATTTCAATTCCAGCAGTGCCACTACCAGAATAGTGGTGCTCCTCATCACCGCAGCCAAGGCGAGCAAGCCCTGCCCCCAGCAGTGCCACTGCCAGAATAGCGGTGCTCCTCATCACCGCAGCTAAGGCGGGCAAGCCCTCCCCAGCAGTACCATTGCCAGAACAACGGTGGTCCTCGTCGGAGCAGCCAAGGCAAGCAGGTCATTCCAGAACATCGATACTCTCCAATGTCTCCTCAGACGGGAGGAGCCCATTTCCACATTAAAAGGGACAAAATTTCATGGAACTGACTCCGAGATGAAAACGCTCTAGTGGCACTGAAGCCACGAGACAGACGCGCAATTCTCTAGCAATGCCGTGCATCAATTGGCTTTGCTAACCACCAATAAAACCTCACAGTCTAGGAAAGGTTAATACGACCCACAAAGAGGCAAATCGACCCACGAAAAGGAGATCAACCCGGCTTTATTTCCTGCCTTACTATTCGGCCCAAAATACTACATCAAGCCGTGTGGCGCTCGAACCTGAGCTGGGACAAACCCATTGCCCCTGAACATATCCAAAAGTGGACCGATTGGCTGACACTGCAAAAAACATACAAAGTCACGATCCCAAGACGCTGCGTCAATTACAAGCGAAGCAGCGTAACCCTCTTCTGTGACGCGTCTGAAAAAGCCTGTTGCGCCGTCGCCTACTACACTGAAAAGTTAGGTGGCACCTTGCGGACCGCCTTCTTGGCCAGTAAATGCAAAGCCGCACTCATCTCAGCGAGACTCGCCCAAACCATTCAAAAGGAAAGCCAAGCCCTGATAACTCAAACCCATTTCTGGACAGATTCAACAACAGTATTGTGTTGGCTGCGCACCGATCCACACACTTACTCCACTTTCGTGGCAAACAGACCGGGCGAAATAGACGAGATAACCAACATACACAACTGGAGGTGGGTGCCAACCAAGCTGAATCCCGCCGACCTTGGTACACGGGACTCAGACATACCCGACCTATCACCCGCGGGAAGGTGGTTCTCCGGCCCAACCTTCCTCACCATGCCTGAGACCTCGTGGCCAAAAGAACGAGCGCCTTTCCAAACACCCGACGAATTAACACTAGAAGTGAGGCCCCACTACGTCGGTCTTATGTCAACCCCAGGGGAGGCGCTTCCTTCCATTGAGCAATTCTCCTCGTGGAACAGACTAATCCTTGCAACAGCTTGGGTTCTCCGTTTTATAAATCGATGTCGGAGAAAAAAAAAATCAACAAACCCTCAGAAGGCCCGCTGCGAGTAGAAGAGATCCACGAAGCGGAAGACAGTTGGATAAAGAAATCCCAGGAGGACGCCTTTAAAGCCGATATGAATGCCCTCAGACAAGAACATGTGTCACCATCCGGCAGCCGCCTAGCTTCATTGAACCCTTTCTTCGGACAAGATGGCAGGTTGCTGATGGGTACACGACTACAAGGCCTACACAACACCAAGGATGTAGCACAGACTCCCATCATCCTGGACGGCAACAATCCTTACACTCAGCTCTTAATCCACCACTACCACAAAAAGGCAGACCATCCCGGTACAGAGAGAACAGTGGCAGAAGTACGGAGCAAATTTTTCGTACTACGCTTGCACACCACAAGCAGAAAGATCGCGCGCACCTGCCCCATGTGCTATATACGAAGAAGCAAGCCCTCACCACCCTTAATGGGAGCATTTACTTCGGACCCATGACTATCACAGTTGGCAGACATCGAGAAAAACGCTACGCCGCAATCTTCACTTGCTTCTCGATACGCGCTGTCCACCTAGAACTCGTTTCTTCTCTAACCACCGATTCTGCTATTATGGCCATACAACGAATGACAGCACGAAGGGGAAAGCCTGTAACCATGTACTCAGACAACGGGACTAATTTCCATGGGACCGAAGCCGAGATGAGAAATGCCTTGAAATTACTAAGTCAAGACGTTAAAATGCTTGATCAAATGGAGATTTATACCATCAATGACGCCGCACATGGGAGGAGTATGGGAAAGACTGGTACGATCGGTGCAACGGGCACTAAACGCCACGCTCAAAGGACGAGCACCTAAAGAGGAAACTCTCCTGACTACCCTAATCGAAGCTGAATTCGTAGTGAACAACAGACCACTCACCCATATATCA
Organism: Limnephilus marmoratus; assembly: GCA_917880885.1. Classification (NCBI taxonomy): domain Eukaryota; kingdom Metazoa; phylum Arthropoda; class Insecta; order Trichoptera; family Limnephilidae; genus Limnephilus; species Limnephilus marmoratus. The sequence continues at coordinate 29,619,518 of OU862916.1, forward strand.
ATGGATCCTCGCGATGAAGAACCTCTGACACCTAACCATTTTCTTCTGGGGTCGGCCGGAAGACACTCTCTCTTGTCCATGTACGAAAAAGGGGACGAAGAAATATGTCTCCGCCGACAGTGGCGTGTCGGCCAACGACTGGCGGACATGTTTTGGCAACGATGGCTTCGACAATACCTTCCCACCTTAGCGGCCCGACAAAAATGGCACCACCCTGTCACACCCATAAAAAAAGGATGACTTGGTGATCATCATGGATCCTGCACTACCTCGGAATCATTGGCCTCGCGGCCGCGTCATCGAGGCGATAACCGCAGCCGACGGACAAGTTAGAACCGCTCGAATCCAGACTAGTTCCGGGGTGTACCTAAGACCAGCCGTTAAAATCGCTGTCATCTTACCAGCTCCTACACCTGCTGAGTCATCTCCCCCTCCTCTTCACAAGGACACATAACAAACCAAGATACCTACATCAAGAATGCGTCCGACGAACTAGCTAGGTGCAATCAAACATTACACCGGGAGGAGAATGTAACAGACGCATTGATGCATTAGATCTTGTTTACGTGAAACTTTGCAGCTGGCCGCCGCACGTGTCCCTTCAAAATATTACTGCCTACAAGAGAACAGTAAACAACTATGGACAAGTCGATTCTTGCAAAGTGTTACATGAAGAAACTGCACGTGTTATTCAAGCACTAAAAAGCACTTAGCAACCAATAACGCCTTGCATTATATTGATGAATAAATCCTGCATTTTTAGCAGGTGCGTTCGTCCGCCTGGGGAAATCAGGTCAACTCAGGCAAGAAAACAATACACATGTCCAAACAAGTTTGTTATTCAAACCTGCCTCAAACACCTGGGGTAATTAAGATAAACAACAGGTCCGAAATGACGTCAACCCATGCAAGAAAAACACTTCGTGTCAAAACAAGTTTGTTATTCACGAAACTTACACCTGCGGTCATCCAGATAAACAACAGGTGCGAAATGACGTCAATCCATGCAAGAAAAACACTTCGTGTCAAAACAAGTTTGTTATTCACGAAACTGAACACCTGCGATCATCCAGGTAAACAACAGGTGCGGACTGACGTCAACCCATGCAAGAAAAAACCCTTCGTGTCAAAACAAGTTTGTTATTCACGAAACTGAACACCTGCGGTCATCCAGATAAACAACAGGTGCGAACTGACGTCAACCCATGCAAGAAAAACACATCGTGTCAAAACAAGTTTGTTATTCACGAAACTGAACACCTGCGGTCATCCAGATAAACAACAGGTGCGAACTGACGTCAACCCATGCAAGAAAAACACATCGTGTCAAAACAAGTTTGTTATTCACGAAACTGAACACCTGCGATCATCCAGGTAAACAACAGGTGGCAAAATGAATAACATGTTTACGTTTTCCTTTAACACAGATTAGTATAAAAACCGTCTGAAAAATAAATAGTCATTCATTATCCAAGAAACTTCTGAGTTATTACTATCTCCCTAAACCGAAGTGACGATCGGAGTCTAGCGCCCCTATTGTTTACAGTATTTGTATGGAACAGAAAAGTGGTCTCATACAATAAGGTTATACCATAGGTCGTTGGCAGATTCGTTAAATTTTCAAATGAAAAATCTTATTTTACAAGACATATTTCATACCATATTTCAATCATACATTATTGTAAATCAATACGTTATCTAGTATACGCATGTTTCAAAATTTTAATTTTAGTTCAAATAAAATCATTGAAAAATATATCCGAACACTTATTTAAGACAAAAATTTCTCTATTTTGTCTATCTATTTACGGTCTTAGAAATTAATATATTAAAGTTTTTTTTTCATTCTTATTTTGCTTAGACATTATTGCAAAATGATAAATACTTATGCTCAAAGAATAATTACAAAGAGTACATAATTTTAATAGTTTTATCCATCACGCCTTTAAGCATTTTTGGATGTTTTTTTTTTTTTTTTTTACATGAGCCCCACACAGGAGGCCCTGAGGAAAATTATTTCCCTCACGGCCTATGTCATCTTTGGGGATGCTGTGTGGAGGGTTTTTTTAAGAAAAGGAAGGAGAGGAGAGTTCTGGGAAGGAAAAGGGTTTAAGGGGTGGGTAGGAATCTGGGGTTCAGTGTGTCTTGGTCATTCGCCTCCATGACCTAGACAAACCTCACCCCATGAACCCGGGCACCCCTGCTAAATCACCAAACGTAGCGAACCACTTAGGGTGACCTATGGTAGTGGTGTTGGTTATCCAATAAAGGTTCCCGGGGCGGCGGTACCCATTCCCGCCTCCCGAATGTATAAATTAAAGCAAATTTGGAATGAAATAAAATCGATATTGAGGTATAATTTTAAAAAGCTTGTAGGGAGAATAATTAATCTTTCTCATTGGAACCGCCCTGTACGATCTTAAGAACACCTTTCGACGAAATGTGGATTTTCGGCCGCTGGCGGGTTAAATGCCCTTAACTAAGATGTCGTCTAATTAATCTGACAAATCCTAAAAACATCATCAACTTTTAACAACCATGTTTTAGTATTCAATATCGACATTTTATTTTGTATGGAGTGCTCAATTTAGAGCATTAAGTTTTTCCAGAGAACCGATTGAAGATTTGACAGTATTTTTTCGTGTTCCGAAAGTAAGTTAATAAATCAGTGCGATCAGAATAAAAACTTAGTCGTAAAAGCTGAATCAAAATTTCTGAATAAATAAGTGAGTTACAACAAAGTGAATATTTAATTTCAATAGAAATATGCACTAATAAATCATATTACCCAAAGAGAGAGCTCTAACAATGCTAACACAGTACAATTAGGAGCAGTCGAAATGTTGATGAGATACGAAATTGAATTGAATTTGAATGACAATCAAAGTCTGAGTAAAGCCACAACCGATTGCACATTGGAGTCGCGTGTAATTTCGTCGACAATGACAACATAGGGTGACAACGACATCAAACACTGACACGCTGGTCCAGAGTTTCTCAAACTTATTTAACTCACCGCCTTCTTTTTATGATGATGACATTTTTCTGCTGCACCCCGAACTTTACTAATATTTCAGAAACACTGAAACTTTTTATGTGAGTTTCACACTAAAGTATCTACCAAATGCACGAAGCCAGTATATTACAGTACCTCTAATAATTCTTGGGTATGTTTTGAGGTGGATGGGAATGGGGTCACGAGGGGGATGGGTAAGAGGAACATTAGAAATTACTTGGCTATTTCGCCTTTAGATATGCTCAAGTAACGCCAAAGTTTCGAGTCTGAATGACTTGTCCTTCAACCATGTTTTATGTTAAGACCTGTCTGCCTGACAATTTGATCACCATTAAAGTAGAGAAAGATTGCAATCAATAAACCAGCACAACGAATGGACCAATTCATTGTTTAAAAATCTAACCGTTTTTAAAATCCAAGGTCAGGTCAAAAATACCAATACCTCGCCCCGGCTGCGTATTTCCAATCCCTAACGCGGTTGGGTCACTCTAGCGACCGAGCCGCGTTAGGGATTGGAAGGCGTAAATCGCCTTACAAACACTACCGCATTTCAGTCGCGCTAGTGACCGAGCCGCGTTAGGGATTGTTATGCATAAATCACCTTACAAAAGCTAAACCGATTCAGTCACCTAACGCGCGTTTTTTTTTACTTAAAATAAATTTTCAATGTAAAAAAAATGCTAACTAAAAAAACGCTGTCCATCCTCTCTGCTAACCTCTCTATAATTACGGTCGTCGCCCTCACAGAAACTGATAGAGCAACGAAGCGCATAGGTGACTGAATCGGTTTAGCTTTTGTAAGGTGATTTATGCATAACAATCCCTAACGCGGCTCGGTCACTAGCGCGACTGAAATGCGGTAGTGTTTGTAAGGCGATTTACGCCTTCCAATCCCTAACGCGGCTCAGTCGCTAGAGTGACTCAACCGCGTTAGGGATTGGAAATACGCGCCCCGGCTTGGTTCTCTATTCTCAGCTTTCAGTGTCTTCGCGACTTCCATTGGAGTGTCATGTATATTATCACGATAGTGTTACGTCAATATGACGTACCTACAGATTCAGCGTTTTACCTTTACACTCAATAAATTCCATTTATCGAATTGCGTCATAATTTTTCTTTCGTATATTGTGGTTACTTCCCAAGGAATTGACGATGACACCACGCCAAAAAAGAAACTGCGCTGGCAGAACATTGCAACTTGAACAGCCGCTACCCGAATTTCCACCGATTTCTTACAGATCTCCCTTAAACATTTAAAGTTTTTAAGCTCTTAAAAAAATATGTGTTATTTTTGTAGATAATATCTAGACGCGTTCCACGCCGAAATGCTAATAATATGAAATTCCCTCGATAGAAAAAATCGCAAAGTACTTATGCTCCGAAAATTATTAAAAACACGTCTGTTTCTATTATTTTACAAGTTATAGTTATGAAAAAATTCACAATGTTTCTTTAAATGGTGGATACTTAAGACGCCTTCCACGAGATTTTTGCTCTATTTTAAACGAATCGTGTTTTATTAAACATTTTCATAATTTTCGCTTCAATTTTATCATTCCAAGTCCAACATTCGTAATTACAATTACATATATCTCCATCTTCTTCTTTTTGAGCGGGCATGCAGCGCCTTAAAATACAGCATTCAGGACCCACGATTATGTTATTTTGCCATTACAAGGCCAGTATCGTCAGCTATTCATACCACTTGCATCTCGTGATGTGTCAATATGCTTTATCTCCAGAAAGCCAATTTTGAGAAGAATAGCTTTAATTTGAATGACATTTTGATATTTTTCTCGCAAACTAATAGTAGTTATAATTTAATATTGGTGAAAGGTTTGAGTATTAATTTGAAATGTTTAAAAAAAAACATATATATCATGAATTTCAAAATACAAACATTTCCTAATAATTTTCGTTATTAATATTTGGGGTGTTACGCCGTGTTGCATTACCTCCTTCTTTAGCCAAGTGTTCATCATCATCTCTGGTGATAGACACTGTAACGCTGTCCGAAAAGTTAGCTAAATATAGAGGTAGCTCAACACGGCACAAATCCCCAAAAATAAATAACGAAAATACTTTTGGCTATGAAAATCTAAAATCACATATCGTTATTCAGAACTAGCTTTTTGGAGATTCAGCATTTTGCCATTACACGAGCGATCAAAAAGTCGCCGAAGCTCCGGCTACAAAATTTGCTCTGTGGACTTTAACGCGTAAATACAATATTTTTAATTATTTTGATTGCATTTTTTTATGTTTTTTTTATTTTTCATGTTTTTTGTTATCATTTATTATTGTTGTCATTTATGATTGCTATCATTTATTGTTAAATGTAATCGAAGAAGTGGTTTAGTTTTAATAACAGTTTTTTTTCTTAAAGAATACGATGATTGGACCGCCATAATGCAATTTGCACATTAGCTTGAAAAACCTTTTATTAAATATTGTATAGTTGTTGATCAATTTATACATATAGGTATGATTTTGGCGACAAAGCATGCATTATTTTATGGTCCGTAAATTAAAGGGTTCCATTTGCGAAACCTATCTGTTTTCATATATACGTAGTCTCCCAATTTTTAATCACATCTTATTTAGCGCTATCACAGCCATTTCCCCCTCCACCCCCTCACTGGTATAAAAATGCTTCCTTATTTGTTCCTCAGTCGTGTTTTATTTATTCCATGATCCCATAATAATAATAATATACATTTCACCCCCTTTGGGAATCACTACGCAACACCGAAACGTGGGCACCTACATCACGCGCGGGAACAAAACAACACCGCAAGAACATCTTTATTATCATCGCAGTGTTCATTGTGACAAATTGTCTGTCTGTGCAAGTTTGCCGTCTGGTTTGCTATGCCCCGCACTTCATATTATAGTTGTTCTTGACGACCTGCGGAGGCGAAGAAGCGAGAAGCCCTTTGCCGCTTCAATTACTCACTTTGCCGCCATCCTGCGCGCACTATTCGACTGGCAAACGCTTTCGAACAATCTAATGGGAAGAGAGGAGAGAGATTTTATTTTCATTGCACTTGTAGGACTCGCGAGAAAACTCGAGAAGTGCTTTGCGAGGCGGGGAAAGAGTTCACCTTTGCTGATACGGCGGAGTAGGTAGAACAACAGATAGGTAAACATACATTCACTAGCGGTGAAATACAATGTTTCTGACGGCGCCCGCAGACGAGAGACCTTAGTATCCGCTATACAATTTTGCTGGTATTCGTACACTGCGCTACGCGGTGGCTGTGGGTGCGAAGTCAGTTGCACGCTACCTACGCGTTGTAGCATTCGTGTCTGCTACTATTCGTTTGACGTTTGACAAAAACGGTGTCTGAACATGAAAGTAATGTTAGATTTGTTCTGGAAGTGGAAAAAAATGCGTTTTTATGTAACTATACTTTACCAGAATACGTAAGAAAGGATTTAGTGGAGAAGACAAGGCTTGACATCTTGTTAACTCCACGGCTGCACGTGAAAAATGATCAAGTTCAGAATATTTCGGGTAGCGCCGTGTACGGAAACCAGCATTAAAGAGTAGTATATCTGCAGGGTACTTGTAGTTGCGTCACAATCACGTAGTTTGTAAGTACCTATCTCCTGAAGGGCCTTAGTTGCGGGCATAAAAATCCATTATGATATACTTATTAGTCCAGTCAGTGCACAAAAAATGGAAATTCTTTGCAAATCGTTGGGTAGTTTTAATTTTTGATATCGTTTGGGTTGCCACGGTGATGTTGAAACCAACTGTTCGACATCGGCGAACCCCCGCACCTGGCATTTTCCCGGCAAAACAGCAAAATTTAGGCACTCTTTTTAAATGTTTGCCGTATATTTCGAAGCTTTAAGATTTGTTTAAATAAAAAAGTGGATGCAGTGGATTTTAGTAAACGGAAACGGAACACACAAACATTTACAGATAGATAAAAAGCCAAACGGTCGACTTAAAACAGGGCTTCGTATAAAAATATAAATCTATAGACGATTTACTAAAAATTAGCACAGGAGGAGCAAAAACCAAAGATGAAAAGTTAATTCCACATTGACCACGATGTGAGTTATTGCTATCAGACACTTATTTTATGTAAATACCACACAAGAGTTCCAACTATTCGGAGCCTGTGAGACTAAGGCATCCCCAATTGGTGTATTTATGAGGCTGAAGGGAGTGGGGAGGGGAAAGAGATGAGGAAGCGAAAATGGAAGGTTGGGTGCTATTCCGATCTTGTCACCAAACACTCTTAAAGCGATTTCAAGCAACGTTTCGATACTGAATGGTGGTTTTTCAGATCACCAGGGCGATACTGAGAGTAATTATCTACCACTCTGGCATTGTACTTATTATTTATAATGCATAATTAAGTTAGTCCTAGACTGCACAAATCAACATTATTCTCTCTATTCATCCACAACGTATTTGACTCCATAAAAAACTACGTGAACTTTGTCAGTTGAACACTTAGCGGAGGTCAATCTGTAAAAAGAGATGTTAAACTTTAGATTATACTATAAGCTGAGCGAATTTATTATGCTGAACACCGTTGATGAAGAGATCATGTCTAGTAAGAAGTAATGAAACGGTAAAAAAAAATTTAGATACTTACTGTCAATAACTTCATTTCATCGGGGTAGCGGACTTTTTTTTATTGTAAAACGCTTTTTAAAATGGAGTCGTTTTTATTTACAATCACTTTGAATTTACAACAATGAAAATCAACATTTTATAATAATTTGGCCCGGACCCCGCCTGGGGACTTAGAACTGTACCCTAGGTATCGATTAATGCGAGAGAGGGAAGTATTTTGAACAACACCCTTTTTATATAAAATACCCGTAGATAAGGCTTACAACAACAGACAATAATAATAAACAGATGGCTGTTGGAACCTACTGAGTCACGTGGCATATTCTAGTCAGCCAGCAAAACTAACTAGCTTCAATGAAAATTACCTAGATGTCTCTAGTATTCATTATTTCTTAATAACCTGATCAAGATTAAATCAATGATTATCTACAGCAATCATCCCATAGATGTCTCTATTCTTAACACTTACATCTTGTGAAAACATACCTAACCTAGCTATAAACTATAACATCTCACTAGAAAATCATTGCTCCTAACTCAGTTTTATCTCAAGAAAGTGGAAAATTCAAGGATTCATAATAATCTAAAATACGTTGTTTCACAGAAATTCAAATGTGACACTGTCGTCAAATGGCCATTCAGGTCCAGTTTTTTTTTGACAGTTGAAAGGTCTCCGTTAAATGTCGATTATGAGTCCAAATCAGCCTTTGATTAAATTGTGAACGGCAGAAGAGGACATCATGTTGTTAAGCTTGTCAGCTTATTACATTTTGATAGAAAGCTGAAATGCACCTAGAATCAGCGGGGTCTTTTCAAATGCCAAAAATAACAAAATGGGGCCCAATGGCTATTTGATATCAGTGTTATATTTGAATATCTGTAAAAAAACTGGCCACTGACGTGAGGCTCTGAGGAAAATAATTTCCCTCGGGGCGTATGTCATCTTTGGGGATGCTGTGTGGAGGGTCTTTTGAGTAAAGGAAGGAGATGAAGTTCTGGGAAGGAAAACGGTATGAGGGGTCTGGAATGAGAAGATATAAGAATCTGGGGATCAGTGTCTCCAGGAGTGACGGACTCACGAATCCATCCGTCCCACTGTGGTGCACACGGAGTCCTGCTGCAGAGGTCAGATGCAACCACCGCCAAGACCCGGTCAAACCTCATCCCACGAACCCGGGCACTCCTGCTAAATCACCAAGCATAGAAAACTACTTGGGGTGACCTACGGCAGAGGTGTTGGTTATCCAATAAATGGTTCCCGCTACCCTCACCACCTCCCAAATCTAACCGTGATAAACAGTTATAGTTGAATTTAAAATAAAACAATAACTTTGCAAACACCACTTTTATTTTTTATACTTTATGCCGACCGGGTTGCGTATTTACAATCCCTACCGCGTTTCAGTCGCTTTAAATTTTCAATATCAAAATTTAAATATTTAGAAATAAAATTATTAATTTATAATATACACATTGGAAAGATTATTTTATCTAAATTTTAGAACAATTTTTGTTTTTGCAAAGTGATAAAAAAATATCAATTCGGAGGTTTATTTACAATATATGGGAATAATATTAAAATTTAAATATTTAGAAATAAAATTATTAATTTCTAATACAAACATCAGAAAGATTATTTTATCTAGATTTTAGAAAAAAAATTGTTTTTGCAATGTGATAAAAAAAAACCAATTTAGAGGCATATTTAAAATGTAAATGGTCGTTACCGCGACTGAATCGGTATAGGTTTTGTAAATACGCGACCGGGTTTCGCTACAACCGTAGCTTCATCAGGGCAGTATAATACTCTACTAACATTAGGTTACATGTGTGCTATAATATATAAGTAGCAAAAATGGGCTGGACTCGTCAAGTGAAGGAGGAAGAAGTCGTAGATGGAGAATTGGGACGGGAACGGGCGTGTTTTTTGTCAATAGGGAACAATCTTAGTATGGGACTTTTATTTAAATTTAGTTGGTTATTAACTACCTTATTATTAGTGTTCATGGTTTCCCAAGTTCAAGTGCCTCTAAATTGTCCAACCTTATACCAATATTGTTTTTATGAATAAGTTTGGCGCCGGAGTTTTTATCAAATTTATGGTCTTTTTCGATCAAGTGGTTTGCAAACTCTGAAAATCCAGAGCTGTGTAAACATCTAAGATGTTCTTTGATACGGGTGTTTATATTGCGTGCTGTTTTACCAATATAAAAAACTGGGCAGTCGCTGCATTGAAGTGGTGTTTACAAAATTATTGTTTTATTTTAAATTAATAATGTCACATCACAAAGTATCCGCTTCATATGAACAAAAAAAAAAGTTATAATTGATGTTGCATCGTTAGCGAATATTTCTTGGAAAATCTAAAGCGACAAGTCTGTTGTCTGTTGTTTCAAGTGACCGTATTGTCTAATTGAAACGTTATTCTTTATCAAAATCATCCAATTACAAGTCCGAACATCCCCTGTCGTAAAGTTTTAACCTTTCAAAGGCCAGGAACGCGCCCGCGCGCGAGACTGGAATTTCAAAAAAGAATATTAATTCAAATAATTTGGATGCGATTTTAAATTTTTTGTATAAAGAAACTGTACCAAGGAAAAAGTCAGAATAGCTTCCTCCATTCTTATTCTTAAGGTAATTTCCAAAAAATTTTCCAAAAAACCCTGGCCCTTGACAGGTTAACACGACGCGCGATGAAGCCATATTGACGGTGTAGTGAATTGGATTTACGAAGAAAGAAAACACCACCGTTTAAATTATTTATCAAACTATCAAATACCTTTATTTGTTTTTATATTCGGATAGTTTTTTTGGTGAATGAACTTGTGGTGTGATTACTTATGACTAAAGACCGGATTATATGCAACAAAAAAAGCCCAAAATATGCATGCAAATATGCAATTAAAATAGCTAAAATATGCACGAAAATCCATAAAAAGGGCCAAAATATGCAACATGAAATAATACAGGAAGCGGTATTTTTAAATATTTTTTTTAGTAAGCTATTAGTTCTCAGGGATAACAATCGTATTTTCAAAATATGAATTACAAAATGTATTTAACAATGAAATTTACAATTTACCTTTATACAACGTGTCCGGAAACTCGTAGTACAAGCGGGAAACTGGTGAATCTACATCACGTAGAGAACCCAAAAAACTTATTTTTTTCGATCTAAGCATTTCGATTTTAATATTATTTTTTTTCTATTTTTCCATTTTTTCGGCAACTAAAGGGTTAAAAAATTTTTGAGCCCGGTTTACCCTTCGTTGCATTTTATAAGACATTACACAGCTGAAATCAACCCCCTAGTGAAAATTTTTTTCAAATTTAACCTAAAAAATTCCAACTTCGGACCCGATTTACTCGAAAACGAAAGCTCAAATCAAAAAAAGTTAAACCACAAAATCGACTCCAAATGTGATGTGGATTCTCCAGTTTCCCGCTTGTACTACGAGTTTCCGGACACTTGTATACGTATATGACTAAGTAGGTACTGTTCTAAATGTTCTGTAGACAAATTGTGTCTACGATCGCTTAATATCTTTTTGTAAGCGGAAAAGGAGCGTTCTGCGTCTATGTGACTGGACAGAATTTAAATTTGGATGCGATTTTTGAACTTATTGTGCCGGGTAAAATTTCACCTGTCCCATTGATGAAGCTATCAATTCGGCACAAGGGTTCGAACCCTTGGTTATTGTTCAGTAAGTTTTCAAACTTTTCTTTGAGTTTACTCGGGAATAGCTTTGGCAAGGAGGAATTCATAAGGCGAATTTTCTTCATAACCTGAATAGAAATTCATTCAACGCCAATCCATGAGTTTCAAGCGTTTTATACTTGCAGGCATGTAGGCGAAATGAGTGCTAATCATAGCTAGTTTGTTTTAATGCTAGCATCGTCAAATGTTTCTTTGCACTGGAAAACTGCAAAATCCTCTGCACTATCGAAGTCATTGATAACACCCTCGATGGCCTCAAAATGTTCATGGTAAAACATCACAGCTTGCCGCGCACTTGGCTATCTGACGTTTATGGTTTTACTATATGAGGCATCTGAACGAGATCGAGCGTAAATATGCAAGATCTCAATTTTTTGCTAAAATATGCATCTACCGCTGAAAAGGGTCTAAATATGCAAATGCATATGCAAATATGCATTTGCATATAATCCGGTCTTTACTTATGACAATGTAAGGAATATTTTTTTCATTAGCTTTTACGTCCTTACATGAAACCACGTGATACCTTTTATTTGAGTCGGTTTAATAAAGGGTTCGAATAATTGAATCCTCAAAACCAGGCACTGGCTTCCTTCGGTAATTATTAGCAATAAAGAGTGTTAAAATGTATTCACCACCCAGATATTCGCGTTATGTGTGTGAAATACGGTACTGTGTAGATAAATAAGAATTAACTAACCACCATACTTGCATATTCCGTTACTTATCAAGTAACGGAATATGCAAAGAGTATAGAAAACAAGAGAAGATGGAACGTCATCTTCTCTTGTTTTATCCGCATTCGTACACACTTTTAGCACGCGTTCGTATATAATAATATAAAATTCAATAATATTACAATTCGTACACTTTTTTCCAAAATTTCAAAACAACAATTTTTTTCAAAACCTATAACGTTGAAATATGTATCCTCATTCTACCAACAACGGCAATAATCACTAATCTAGAGGGTTTAAGGGATGTATCTGACTTACTTTAACCAGTGATTCCTAACGTTATTAGTAAAAAAAATATAAATGAAATTTTGTTTTCCGGTGACATTTTTGATGTTTTTTTTATCATTTTGATGCTCGGTTACAAGCGAAAACTTAATTAAACGCGTTTTTCTCAAAACTAAGTTGACCGGAATCGTAGTTTATTGAATTTTCATCCGATTCACTTCATTCAAAGTTTGAGTTAAAAAAAAAAAAAAAAATATGCGGATGAACCCCGACTTATGAGAAAATTATTATCAAAGAACATTGTAAACAATATTGCAAAATAAAGGTCGATATTTTTCGTCTTTTTTTTATATCCGCTATTTTTGCAATCAACAACTTTTTTTTGCAAACTGTTGTTCATCTGCATTCTACATTCATAATTTTTTTCAATTTCATCTTTCAAATAATTTCGAAGAACTCCAGAAAATCACCTAATTTTGACGGACTCTCCGTTTGCGGTCACTAAAACAAATTTTCAATGGTATTTGTACCCTTTACATGTAACAAAAGTTTCGTAAACGAAAATAAATTTTATCGTTGAAAAAACGCATAGAAAAAACAGTCGGCTGGACCAGAATACTCCTTTTATTTATTTATTTATTTTAGGGGAAATCAACAGTTTACAATGTGAATAATTTAGAAATGTTTAATTTACCTTACTGAGAAACAAATTATAGATTTCCTCATTATGCTATTACATGGTGTATCTAGAAATTAATAATTAACTCAAACTCTTACATCAACTAAAAGATATTACGTATTACAGGAGGTAGGTAGACATAATATATGTCATTACATAATATATCATTCTGCATTTTTTAACTCTTTTAATAATTTTAATAGAATTTTTATATTTACTTTCGTCACAATTGAAGATATCTATATCAGAGAAAATGTTATTATATGTTGAACATATTCTTATAAGGCAAGCATTTTGGTTAGAATTTGTTTTGCAGTGTTTCTCTTTAAAAATATTACACGAACGTGTGTGCCGTGTAGGTACTTTAAAATCTATTCTGTTCAATAATTCAGGACAGTCAGTTATGTTATTTATGATTTTATATAGCAACATCGCACCAGAGAATTGTCTGCGTACACTCAATGCATCAATTTTGAAAAAATTTGTTGCATCAAGATAATTGTTAAATCGATTGTGCGATTTGTAAGAAAGGTATTTTATGAATTTTTTCTGAATCGATTCAATTTTGTTTACATGTACAATGTACAGCATAAAATGGAGACCACACAGTTGACGCAAACTCTAAATGGCTTCGTACATATGCAAAGTATAGTTGTTTGATAATTACAGTGTCTGTGAATTCTTTTGTATTTCTTATGATGAAACCAAGCATTTTAGCTGCTTTATTTGTTATATGATTGATATGAAATTGATATTGTAACTTACTAGAACGAAACATCAGGAACCTGTTCATTATTGGGGACATCAACATTAATATACTGGATACTGGAAGGCAACATCCACAAACACAGGAGTACCAATTACTCCTCCTCTCCCACGGGATGTCTGCCGCCATAAGCGAACCAACAAGAGTGGATCACAAAATGAATAAATCAATCCCCTCGCAAACTTGCATTGACCACATAATGACAAAAACAAATAAAAACTACTCCACAATCATACATCAATCCACCATCACTGATCACTACACTTTAATTCTTAACATTCATGCAAAGAAAAATCGACCATCGACTCAAAATTTAACGTGGAATAGACATGTTATAGACTACATAAAACTAAAAAAATCACTACAAACTGAAACCTGGGAGTCAATATATAATGCTGAAGACCTAGAAGTTGCTTGGAAAATATTTATTGAACACTTGCAATTAAAAATACAAAACCACACTTCAATAAAAACTTACACATATTCACACAATAAAATTATCAAAAAAGCTTGGATCACACCTGGCCTACTTAAATGTATAAGAAAAAGAGACAAGATCCATCAGCAAGTAAAAAACAATCCTTATGACCTTTCCCTTAAATTATTTTACAAAAACTATAGAAACATCTGCTCCAATCTCACTAAATCGGCTAAACAAAATTACTACAGATCTAAAATAGATCAATCCAATAATAATCCAAAACTTATCTGGCAAATAATTAAAGAAATCACCTACACAGATCAAAACAAAACAAACCCATTGGAAGAAATCAACACAGATAACGGTACACTCTCGTTCAACAAAAACGTACATAAACTAATTAACTACACTAACAACTTTTTTGCAAACATAGGCTCGAATTTAGCCAACAAAATAACCAAACCTCAACACTTTAACCCGAACATAAACAAACACCCAAATCCACAAAGGATTAAATTTGCTCTAAAACAAATCACTAAACAAGAACTAACTCTAATGTTATCTAAATTCAAACCAACATCTTCATCTGGTAGTGATGAAATCACAATGAAAACAATAAAATTCTTACAAGATGAAATTACCGACCCGATACTCTTTCTAATAAATAAATCTATCACGGAAAGCAAATTTCCATCTCAACTCAAAATAGGGACTATTACACCAATCTTTAAATCAGGAAATCGTAAAGATATCAATAACTACAGACCAATCACAATTCTAAACACATTATCTAAAATCTTAGAAATAACAGTTAAAACTCAACTCGTCGACTACCTAGAATCAAATAAACTATTATCACCAAAACAATTTGGTTTCAGAAAAAATCTGGGAACATCTAACGCCATAGCCTTAGTAATTGAATATATTAAAAATTCTCTAGACTCACATAAAAAATGCATTGGCATATTTCTCGACCTTTCTAAAGCCTTCGACACAATAAATCACTCACATCTTTTTGAAAAACTAGAGAACATAGGGATTACTGATAATGAACTGATATTTTTTAAAAGTTACATGGGAAATAGAAAGCAAACTGTGAAACTTAATAACATAATCAGTGAGTGTATTGATGTCAAATTCGGGGTGCCGCAAGGAAGTATTCTGGGTCCGATTCTGTTCCTTATTTACATAAATGATCTATGCCACATAGAATGTGAAGGAGAAATCATCAGTTTTGCGGATGATACTGTTCTCCTAATAAATGGGAATAATTGGACAGAAACATTTAAGAAAGCAGAAGACACACTTAATAGGATTAAAAAATGGCTAGACTACTATTCACTTACACTTAATGCTAATAAAACCAAATTCATCACTTTTAAAATAAAAAATAAGAAAAACTCTGAAGAAAACCTGAACGTGAAAATCCATAGCCCGCATCACTTAAATGAGAATTGTGATTGTCCCTCATTAGAAAACGTTGACCATATAACGTATCTGGGTCTAAAAATTGACCAAAACTTAAAATGGACCGAACACATTACGTATTTAAATAATAAAATTAAAAAACTAAGTTATTTTTTCAAAACTATCAGGAATGTCCTCATTAAAAAAGACTTAATCAAGATTTACATGGCTCTCTGCCAATCACTGTTAGAATACGGTATTATCGGATGGGGCAGTGCAAATAAAAACATACTAAATCCACTAATTAAAACTCAAAAAGCTATAATGAAAATTATACTGAAAGTTCCTGTAAGAACTAGCACTGACGAAATCTTCAACAATCTTAACATCATGTCAATTAAACAACTATATTCTAAAACTATACTCATTTACATTCATAAGTACAAAACCCAAGAAATAACAACTAATACGTACATTAGAAACACTAGATCTCATGGTCAAAAACTTATCCAACAAGTAACTACTAACACAACATTTGGGCAAAAAAGCTTCTTATATTATGGCATTAAACTTTACAATAAAATACCACTCTCACTCAAAAACCTCAACATTATAACATTTAAATTTCAAATAAAAAGCTGGATACTAAATATAGGGAGATCAGAAATAGAAAAAATACTGATATCAAATACAGACTAAAACCAAATCTAGTAATCTGAATTATAAAAAAAAAACACTATTTTATTTACTTTATAATTATTTAAAAAAAATACTACATGATATATGTTATGTCTAATTCATATCAATTTCTTATAATTAAATTATAATATGTAAATGAAATCCTCAGCACGGGAGATCCCAGTGAGGATATCATTATCTCTACTGTTAATAAGAAATGAAAACAATAAATCATTATTATTATTATTATTATTATACTATCGAGAATCACACCTAGATCACGAATATTGAAGCCGGTTTCAATTTTGTTTTCATTTAACAGATATTGATGTATAATTTTTTTGTCATTTTTTGTGAATATGACATGATGACACTTTAAACCGTTTAAAAATAATTGGTTACTCTCGCAATATAAAGCTACGCTATTTATCTTGTAATTTAATACAATCATTTAGTTCATTTATGGGTTTGTACAGTTTGGCATCATCGGCAAATAATTCTAATTTGGAGTATTTTACGACATTCACTATGTCATTAATATATAAAATAAAAAATAATGGACCGAGATGAGACCCTTGCTGGATGCCTGAGGAAATTTCTTTAAAATCAGAATTTAAACCCTTTATTGCTACCGCTTGTAATCTATTGAGTATGTACGAAGTTACCCAGCGAAACAAGTTACCGCGTATGCCAATAGACCAAAGTTTCTTCATTAATAATTTTTGATTTATTTTATCAAAAGCTTTGGAAAAATCAGTATATAGAGCGTCTATATACTGATTTTAAAATTTAAAAATTAAAATTTTAAACTAAACAACTTTAGTAATAGAGGAGGCGTAGTAAATTATAAATTAGATGACAATAATTTAATGGAGAAAGGGTTCATTATGCAATATGCAGTTGCGTAAGATTGCTTCATTATAAATTGAAAATATCATGGCGCATCTCAAAGTTACACAGGCTGCACTTACTGCAGATACACGATAGTGAAAGGAAAGAATACGAAACGGATTCAGAGCTTTCTTGTTTGCATCGTTTGAAGACTATTTGCCATTGCATCTTCAAACGAATCTTCGCCATTTCTAAAGAAACAGCAACAATACCTACCTGCTAGAATCTACTGAGATATTTAATTGTAATATTTGTTTATTAAGTACCTACAGATTTTATAAAACTTTGTCCAACCAGGAAATTCCCGTTTTAGGACAGTCAAATTGGTTGATCTTGGTTCACATTTCGTATAATATATTTTATAAGTATTTTTTTTTTAATACCAACATTCAGACAAAGTTCATTAATGAGATGTGTAGTTTTGAAACTTTCTTAAAAAAAAGGCAATACAACACAGTAGTATTATTTCCGTAGATTGAAGCAAAGAGTGTGCGCGGAGACAGTTGTGTGGTGGTCTGTTCTCTCTGCTCACCCTTTCTGAGAATCGGCGTGATGGTTCTTTCGTTAGATATTGTTAAATATTTGTCGAAATAGAAAAGAAGGGGTTGGTTTATATAAATACGGTTTCATGACAGTTGATCCGTCGACATTTGGCCTTCCGGCGCACTTCTATCCAAGTCGGTTTAGGGAAAATACGGTATACCTAATTACACAAAATAACTAACTGACCCCGAAGGGATGTGCAGAGAGGATATACCGCCGAATAACAAAAGTATAAAACATATTTTCATTCAAATGGATCAAGGAAAAATCTGCTTCTCTATATATTTTTGTACTTATACGCTGTATATATACTGTTATGTGTATACCAGCGCATAAATACAAAAAAATCAACACTGTATATTTCGTTTGATTTTCATACCAACTTAGTGTGTAACGATTATTATAAAAAAAGAGTGAAACCTAATGGTATTAATATTATTACGTGTGTATTAAATATGTATGGCTAGCTACAGTGTGAAAGTAGAAACATGTAATATGTCAAGTCAAAGAAATAAAAAGAGTAAATTAATTATATTATAAAATGATTTATTGAATTTAGATTAACATGACATTTGCGAAGTATATATTAAAGACTCTATAAAATTATTGATCTCCGGGGGTGTTTGTAATACTCGAAGAGAATTACAACAATCAAACTATTTTGCGAATGAATTTAAGTTATGTGGAAGTAAAACGAAGAATTGGACGCCAGAGTATTTAAACAACAACACTCAAGTATTAAATAGTATAACCAAAGTGGTAACCTTGAATATCTGACTAAACTAAATATAATATTAAGATCAAGATTAACGTTACAAATTCGATGCGCCATGATGTGCTGATTTCGACCGTCGCAGGTATGCGTTCCTCTTCTTGGGCTTGATCGATCCAAACTGCAGGTTGCGGTTAATCCTCGTACTAGCAAACCCAGGTGCTCAGGCGTACCAACATCAAGAAACAAAAGGCGTTGTTGACATTATTTAGGAAGCAGCCGGTAGCTACCCGCTACAAGTGAAGGGTATTTTTGAAGTCGATTTTACCATTGAAATTGGTAAATAATTAACATAAAATCATAATTTTATAGAAAACATCATTTTAGAGGGCTAACTAATTCTGGAGGCGGGAATGGGTACCGCCGTATGGAACCTTTTATTGGATAACCAACACCTCATAGGTCACCTCAAATGGTTCGCTACGTTTGGTGACTTAGCAAGTGTGCCCGGATTCATAGGGTGAGGTTTGTCTAGGTCTTGGCGGCGGATGACCTGGACACACTGAACCCCAGATTCCTACCTACCCCTCATACCTTTCCTTCCCAGAACTTCCCGTCCTTCCTTTCCTTAAAAAGCCCTTCCACACAGCATTCCCAAAGATAATATAGGAGCTGAGGGAAATTATTATCCCCAGGGAGTCCTGTATGGAGATAATTAATATTAAAAAAAAAAAAAAAACTGCCGGCGGATCAACTGTCGGGTCACCCAAGTAAGATGTGTTTACAATTTCTTTCAATCATTAAAATTTTCAGCAATTTTCACCAAAATTTAAGGGAATTTGAAATGATTTTACAAAGTAAGCATTTAAAATAAGACCGAAGCACTGTTTGTGTGCAATTTCAAAGAATGCATTATTTTTACAACCTTATTTGATGTGTCTAGCGCTTACGGTAGGGATGAGAAAAATTGCATTACTGTTTATGTGGACGACTCTTATCTCCAGTATTGGTCTCGACTCGAAAGGCATCTGTGCCGTTTTCCCGCCCCCCACTCCTCCAACGGAAAATGCAATTTGTCGCCACGATTTCCAATAAATGCATCTTTCCTCAGACTTTCCATCGAAGGATACCCTTAAAAATTACTTAGTACGTTTCTGAAACAAGTGAGTTTCTGTAACATAGTTGTGATGTTTATGGGAGAAATTTTTCTCAACAAAATATATTCAAGTTATATGCTTAGCATTGGTTTACGCATTTGGATTTTATTCAGGAGGTTTTATTTTTTATGTCATTGAAGTAGAAGATCATTATAATAAATTTGAACGAAGTAGAACGAGACTCAATAAATAAAAAGGTAACGGTCGCAACTAAATATGAAACCCAGGATCTCTTGTCTTACCTGCGTAGCGCGTTAACCAATTGGGTCATTGGCACCTTTTTATTGTCAATTTCATAATTCAAATTACTATAGGGGCTCGACCCTAGGGGGGAGGGGTACGATCCTTAGGGAAGGAAAAAAAGGGGGGGGGATTTTTTTGTAAAAAATAATATTTTTAAAAATGAAATTCCTTACTCTTATTAATTTTGAATCAAAATGGTGCCACGAAATAAGTTTGCTGTGTTTGAAGAAATATTTTACAAAAGCTCCAAACAGAGATCATGAGGAAATTATTTTCCCTCATGCTGTGTGGATGGTCTTCTAAAGGAAAGGAAGGAGAGGAAATTCTGGGAAGGAAAAGGTATGAGGAGTGGGTAAGAATCTGAGGGTCAGTGGTTCCAGGAGTGACGGACGTATGAATCTGTCCTTCCCTCTACGGTGCACGGCGATATTCCAAAAGAGTTGTGCTTGAGAGGTCACAAGGTCTTCCTCGACCAGTCTCTCCTGATCCGGCCTGCCACAGAGCCGGTGGGCAGACACATCCGCCGCCAATGCCCGGATAAACCTCACTCCATGAAGCCGGGCACCTCTGCTAAGTCACCAAACGTAGCGAACCACTTGGGGTGACCTATGGCAGAGGTATTGGTTATTATCCAATAAATGGTTCCCGGGGCGGTGGTACCCATACCCGCCTTACAAATTATTATATTATTTTTGGGACTTCTTACCACCACTTATTATTTACAACACATTGTCAAAAGAGATGGTGCAAGTAATATAGTGTTGTATTTTCCAGGAATGTAATTTATGAGAACCATTCTTTTTTCATCCTACGCGATACTGAGGCCTAGTGGTGGGAAGGGGAGGGGGGGGGTATGCCTTAGAACGCCCTTGCTTTCGACCATTAAGAGCGTTTAACCAGCCAGCGGACGAAAATCCACATTTCGAGAAAGATTAATTATTCTCCGTAC
Source organism: Limnephilus marmoratus (assembly GCA_917880885.1). Classification (NCBI taxonomy): domain Eukaryota; kingdom Metazoa; phylum Arthropoda; class Insecta; order Trichoptera; family Limnephilidae; genus Limnephilus; species Limnephilus marmoratus. The sequence continues at coordinate 29,640,257 of OU862916.1, forward strand.
CAGCTTTTTTAAATTATAACTCAATATCGAATTTATTTCAATTCAAATTAGCTTTAATTTATACCTTCATCCAAAAACGCTGAAAGGCGTGATGATAAAACTATTAAAATAATGTACTTTTTGTAGTTATTTCTTGATTATAAGTATTTATCATTTTTCAATAAAGTCTAAATTTAATAAGAATGTTAAAAAAATCTGAAATATATTAGTTTGTAAGTGCGCAAATAAATACACAAATGTACCAATTTTCGTCAAGAAACACATGTACGCACATATTTTTTAATGATTTTATTGAAACTAAAATTAAAATTCTAAAACATACGTTTGCTAGATAATGTATTGATTTATTTTACTGCATGATTATATTATTTGAAATGGGTGTGGTACAATACAAAATCTTTTTTGAAAATTTAACAAATCTACCAACGACTTATGGAATAACCTTGTTATACTAAAAATTTTAAAAAATTTCTCAAAATTTTTTACATGCGAATGCTAGATAAAAGAACAATTTTTCGAAATCCATTTATAATTTTTTGTGGAAAAGAGTCAATACGTCTAAAATCTTATTTGAAAATGACATATTTCTGGTTTTCTCTGGTAATGCCCTCTTAATATTATGACTTTCACGTGTATCAATGGCAACAATGCAATTTTACACGACGCTTTTTTGTCAAAAGGCGCTCACATTTTACGAAAACTTTGATCTTCATGTATCATACTGAACAACATATTTTGAGGATTCCGCAAGATCATAATATTGAATTTTTAAATGGAAATTGAAATTCCAAACATTGGAATAACTTAAGGATTACAAATAATAATAAAATTCTTTCGAAGGGCCGTATTTTACGCTTGGTAAATTTAACAATATCGGTCTCGGACAACAAATTATCGAGAAAGAAAGTTTTACGATTTGTTAGTCGGAAAACACGCTTGTTTTATTACGAAACGATCTTGAATAATTTTCTTAAAACTTTGGTAATTGCACCCTTTTGAAAATATTAATTTGATAATTACATCGCTTTTAGTTAGTTAATCCTTATTACTTTACGTAATTGAAGTAGGTACTTATCAATTTCCGCCAAACATTTCGAAAAGCAATTCGAAAGATTTTTTAGAATATCTGAAAAATAAAGTTACAGTTAACGATTCAATTCACAAATCCTTAGATATGTACAATTTTTAAATTTTTTAAATGTACATAATTTTTTTATTGGTATTTTTTTTCAGAATAAAAATTATATATTTAACTAGCTGACCCGGCAAACTTTGTTACGCCTCAGAATCAATAACTGTTGTGTTAAATTATTAGTTGAATTAAATTAACTTTTTTAATTAAGTTAGCAATTATTCCATGCGCAACTGTCCACGTTTTGTTCTTAGGGAACGTACCCATACTACGTGACACGTTTAGGGGGGGGGGGGTCTTCAAAATGTCACGCTCCATACAAATGAGCGGCGGGTTGCTTAGGATTTTGGTCACCGGGGGGGGGGGGGGGGGGGGGGTTAAAAATAGCAAAAAGTTGGTCACGTAGTATGGGTACGTTCCCTTATCAGTATCAGATATGGCTTTGTGTACAGATTTATAATTTTTGTTATTTTCTTACTTTTCCACTTACTTACGGGAATTGCATTTCATTTTCTTTATAAGTGTGAGGGAGATTTATTATAAATATTGTATTTTTCCTTTGGAGGGGTGCAGACATACGTTCGCTGTTTGCCCAATTTTCGACTGTTGACAATTAGTGGGGTAGAAAGAGGGGCAGCTTTATAATGTTTCTGAACAAAAGCAAAACAATCAGCGCATTGACATTTGACGTTTTTGAATTTTTGGAATTCACTCGCTATTCAATATTATAGTTACTTATCACTATATCGCTGCAGCTCTTTCAAAAGATGAGAATTCGTTCCTTACAAAATGTATGAGGAAAAGAATTTAGAAGGTAATTTTCTTTCGTGAATTATTCCGAAGTTTTAAGAGCTGTAGAGACAAATCCAACAAATCAAAGATCAAAAAAATCGGTGCAGCCGTTCTCGGATTATAAATGGTGTAACTAACCCGACTTCGTTTTATAGTTATATATTAAGATTAAAAAACTATACACTTGGGGCTGAAATTGAATTACTTTTTGGAAAGTGGTCTGATAGCTAAGGAAAGAGGTTATTAAATATTTTCTAATTTCCTCCTCCTGGATATTTACGTTTTACGAGAATGATAAAAGCATATCAGGCATGTCTTTGAAACCATATTACAGAAATGGTTTAAAAAAGATTCCTGGTAATTAGGTACTTGACTTCCTTTAATCAATGATTCCGAATCTGCAAAAGTCATTTCAAAAAACGTTACAATTTTGAATAAATACCGATGAATATAAAAATACGACATACTTACATATGCAATATCTACTTAAGATTTAGGAGGTCGTATTTTGCTATTCGTCAGTATTCATTCAGAATTGTAACGTTACTTGAAATGGCTTTAGCCGTGTTTGATGACTATATCTGAATAGCCAGGTACATTTTACATATCTCCTTCCCCTCTCCACTACCTTCAGCATCACACCATACCAAAATTGGGGATACCATAGTCTCACAGGCTCGAGACGGTTGGGAGCAGTTGGGACTGTTGTGTTATATTCAGATATAAAAGTTATATTATATGCAAGTAGAAATCTTAAGGGTTTTTTTGCTAAGCCGACTGCACGAATAAGTATGTCGTATTTTGTGCTTGCCGCATGCTACTTCGGAGAGTCGAAATTATTAGTAAAAATATTTTTACAGCGTATTTTCACTCAAGATGCCTTCAGATATAAGTATATCGACTTTGGTTGTACGGCCGTATATCCTCTTTGCATACTGACTTGAAGAAAACATTTTCTAAACTTTCGGACGAACCAATCGTCGCCGGACCAATTGTCGCCGGACCAAATGTCAGCCGGACGAACTGTCGGCCGGACCAACTGTCGCCGGACCAACTGTCGGGTCACCGAAAATGTCATGGGCTGACTGCAAGAACGATCCGTTCATCGTGATTTATTATTTATTATTTGAGGTACTATGAGGCTGTGTTGCGCGTCCTCCTTCTTTAGCAACGTTTTGGACAGCATTACAGTATCCATCATCAGGGCAGATCTGATTGTTAATTAATCAGATCCGGTAATTCACCACAATCTGTAGATTGTGGTGAATTACCGGATACCAAGAACTGTTAAGCTGCCCCCGTCATGTATTTTAATCGTAATAGGACTTTTATGGATTTCGATTGCCTCCATAATTAGGCGTGATCGTTGCGTTTTGGGTCTTCCCAAAATATCAAAGTACCTAATGGCCGGTTTCAGTTAAGAGCAGGATGGCCGAGTTTGCACGCTCGACGGTGTTCCGTGATCTTTTTGGAGATGGTCCTATCTGTCTGCGCAGATTATGGAAACCCCTAAAATAAATAATTATAAATAATACCCCCAAAATAAATCACGATAATGATTTTGGCCGTGAAAATCTTCTTACGATCACAAAATTTAAATGCTAAGGTAAGTTTCTCTCATCTGAGAAGTTGCAATTCCAGGTGCTCAACTACTAACTACTTTTCACCAACTAACAAGAACGTTGCACGCTCCGGATAACGAACGGAGGCCTAGGGTCGATTTTATAACCATCCGTTCGTCACGCTTGATACCATTTTTAAATAATATTTGGTCTACCGCTTGTTTTTGCCGTTTTATAAACATTCACAAGGCTACCGGTCGATTATGTAGCGGTTAATGCTTTACGGACCGATTTTGGCCTGTTAAATGGATAACGATCCGTTTGCTGATGTTTTTTGACAATTTTAAGTAGGAAGTTGTTTTCGGAGCTCGGTTTTTTTTTTTTTTTTTTACAGTGAATACCGCACAAGAATCTCAACTGCTCCCGTCTGGAGCCAGTGAGACTATGGCATCCCCAATTGGGGTATGTTGTGAGGCTGAAGGTAGTGGGGAGGGGAAGGAGGTAGGGAAGAGGAAGGTTGGGAAGTACCTGGCTATTCAGATCTGGTCACTAAACACGGCTAAAGCCATTTTCAAGCAACGTTTCAATTCTGAATAGTGGTCTTACACCAGGGCGATACTAATAGTATCTTCCACTCTGGAACATGCCGCAAATATACTATATATTATTTTAAATGAATTAATTGTGAAATAACACAAATTAATCATATAAAATTTATTTGCGCATGCCGGGTTCGAACCCGCGACCTCCGGAATGTGAGTCAAGAGTCTTAGCCACTGGACTACGGAGGGCGTCAAGTTGTTCTCGGAGCTCGGTTATTTATTTATTATCGAAATCAGTCAGTAATGCCAGCCCAGCTTTATTTCTTTTATATATTCAATAATATTATTATTCAATTTATAAAAGCAGTTTATTTATTAACAAGTTCTGCTATGTTAGAAATAAATTAGAAATAAAAATTAAAATGGGGTTCTACAAATTAAACTCAAAAAATAAATAAAATATTATTAAGACTAAGTTTTTAAGCTCTGGGATCAATACTGCAAGTATCTGGCGATTTTACAGGAATCTCCAAGTCGACGCATCCGTATAACAATGCAAGTAGTGCATAAATAAATAAAAATTTAAATAATAAAACTTTCGGACTAAATGTAACCGATGACCGCTAGTAATGCACATTTGTTTATAATACGTAAAATAAGATAACGAACGGATAGCGGTCCGTTAATGAAAAACGGTTCGTTACTTAACTGAAATTTGGTACTTCGTTTATAAAACCGGCCCTTAGTATCACCATTCGAAGTACCAACATAATAAAACCACGCCGAGTTCACAATGTATAATGTTGGCAACATGAAAAATGATACGTGTATTTGTGAAATGAGTTCTATTTTTCCTCATAAATATATAGTATCAAAATTTTATGAATTTTCATTCTCATTTGGATTGAATTACCGATATAATATTGTATTTGTATGCCTTTCTTCAAAGAATAGAATTTTTTACCGACAAAAGTATTTATTCACATTCATACACCGTAAGTACAGGCGCAAACATACTATTCATCTTAATAATTTGAAACATACCTTGCAAAAAGTATTTTTTCACAAATTAATTAAATTTGCACGATAATCTATGAACGATCAATGAATGAATAATGTTATTTTTTTACGTGAATACCTCACAAGAGTCCCAGCTGCTCCTGTCTGGAGTCAGTGAGACTATGGCATCCCCAATGTTGTGAGGCTGAAGGTAGTGGGGAGGGGAAGGAGATGGGGAAGATGAAAGTAGAGAAGTACCTGGCTCTTCAGATCTGGTCACCAAACACGGCTAAAGCCATTTCAAGCAACATTTCTATTCTGAATGGTGGTCTTACACCAGGGCGATACTGAGAGTATCTTCCATGCTGGAACGTGCCGCAAATATACTATATATTATTTTAAATTAATTAGTTGTGAAATAACACAAATTAACCAAATTAAATTTATTTGCCCACGCCGGGATTCGATCCCAAGACCTTCGGATTGCGAGTCAAGTGCCTTACCGCTTGATCACGCCGGCCGTGGAATGTTGACCCTACTATCCGATAAAATTTACTTACGCAATCAGCGACCTTCAAATTGCTAGTCGAGAGCTTTACCTCTAGACCATGGAGGCCGTTAAACGACTTCTGTATTTCCACAACATCTCCACAACTTCAGCTACTCACCGAGGTGATCCTGCTATGCAGTGCATCGGTCATATTGGGACCTACAATGAAGCTCTAAGGTTGCGCACAGTCCTACAATATTTTGCACACTTTACAAAACATTCCCCAAAACGGAAAACTGCCAGCTTTTTTATTTCCATTTTCTAACCCTTCATTCTCTACCTTTTCCAGTTGCTCGCCGAGATGATTCTGCTGTGCTGCGCCTCTGGCATTGGGCTGTACTATCGGGCCCTGACGGAGGCTGCGCACAGGAAGACCTTCGCAGGCACCAGAACCTGCATCGAGTCCAGGGTCAAGCTGGAGTGCGAGAGGGAGCAACAAGAACAACTACTGCTGAGCGTCATCCCTGCGTACATTGCTGCAGAGGTTAGTAACATATTTATTTACCTTCCGATAAATTGTCACAGGGATGAAAATCTCGATTATGATGTAACTAAGTTTTTTTCACTGATAATTTTGTAGATTTAGTTTGTTACATAACGAGCATTGACGAAGGCGTCTGCTTACCACCAAAGTAAACTGCTTACCACGATTAAAAAAATCCTTATGCCTGAGCCATAAGAGAGTTATAATAAAGCTAGCACACCAAGCTATTGCTAGTAACCTACTACGCTGGTAGCTCTAGTATGAATACTTGAAACTTGAGTAGGACTTTCACAGAACTTGAAAATTAACTTTGAAATTTGATGAAATGTTCAAATTATCCTAAACGACCCTTTCTAATTGTAATAGTAGAAAAGAAATCACATACCTCAGTTCACAGACCTAATAATTAAGGGTCGACCGAGACATGTTTTTCGTTCTCGGCCGAGACCGAGACCGAGACCGAGAGTAAATTAAAATCTCGGCCGAGACCGAGAGCCGAGACCGAGAATAGATAAATTGAGAAAAAAAAAATGAAAATGCGCTATTTTGGCATAATATAGTATATTTAAGAATGTAATAATAATTTGTTTTAAGGCGCCGCATCCGCGCTCAAAAAGAAGAAGATGGAGAAATATGTAATTAGGAATGTTAGAGGAGCGCGCTAATATTTAAAGCGATAAAATCGAAAATATTTAATAAAACACGACATCATTTAAAGAAACATTGTGAATTTTTTTCACAATTATAACTTGTAAAATAACTGAAACAAACGTTTTTAAAATAATTTTTGGAGCATACTTTGCGATTTTTTTTCTATCGAGGGAATTGCAAATAATTTGCGTTTCGGCGTGGAAGGCGTCCAGATATTATCATTATGGTTATAAGTAAAACCCGCCTCGCTGCCAGCCGACCAATCACAATCGACAGCTCTCTCACGCACTGACACCAAGTGACAAATGTGAACGCGTGCGGTAGTTTTGAATCCCATTATCCTATACCGTACCTACTTACAACGGTCTCGGTTATGGCCGAGAATCTCGGCGATTTTTCGCCGAGAACCGAGACAGAGTTCTCGGTAGAATTTGTAGCCGAGAATGCCGAGACCGAGACCGAGACCGAGATCTCGGTCGACCCTTACTAATAATTGACAAATGTTTAAAATCATGGTAAAAAAAAAAAACAAAAATGTTTTTAAAACACTGAATCTTTTCTTTCACGCAAAGGAAACATTGATATTCATTTATCAAAAAGAAAAACTTTAATTAAAATGCTTCCAACGTACCGTTGTGCTCTTTTAAAATTTGTGAAAAAATTTCATTAATTCCGCTATTTTCTTGACATTTTTAATAACAATTTACGAGATCATATTTTACTCTTCCGACCATCTGAAACGACGTTTTTACGTTATGTTGAAATATTTTCCCAAAAATAGAACATTCATAAGTTTAGAATGGAAAATAAATCTTTTTATGGCTAACGGTTATTAAATTCTTAACATTTTTCATTAATAAAATTATTTTTTTTAAGATTTTTGAGATGGTTTCGGGCTACATACTATTGAATCACTCATTGAACTAATTTACATATCACTTTCTCTCTTTGTCTGGCTTATCTCTCAAAAACAGTTTTCCACAGTGTCAATGTGTCAATTCTCTCCAGTTAATTTCCGGAATATTAATTCCACGAACATTACGGATTCCCGTATAAACATTTGAGATTTTCAGCCATGTGCAATGTGCAATTCTGGCATCGTAATAATTGAATGCACGGACGCGATAAGTTGGATAATAGGCATTTTGGCCTGAGTTATGCGACTGTTCACTGTCATCGGAGTTATATTTCATGACGTCGCGTCGGTTGGTTGATCATTTCATAATTAGTGCACACTGTCAATGTCATTATTTGTTAATGCTGAACTAATTTGAGTGTGCGATGGGGTTTGAACTCTTACTTTCTGTGACATATTTGTGAATCCAACAGTTATATATAGATAATGGACGCTTTTATGTTTACCGTGACGATTCACGGTAACTGTACAATAAACATATATTCCTTACCGCTATAACGCCGCAGCTCTTTCTTACACATTAAATAATGGTAACATGGTAGTAATAATGGTAACAAACAAAATGTGACTGTGAAGTCCTACTACGGCGGGAATTGCGTTTCATTTTCTTTATACGTGTGATGGAGATGTATGAAAATGATTGTAGGTGTCCTTTGAGGGGGTGCAGACATACGTCCACCGTTTGTCTCATTTTTGACCGTTGTCATTTTGTCATTTAGTGTGTATAAAAGAGCGGCAGCATCATGTGTTTAAGAACAAAACCAAAACCACTTTTGAATTTAGAATTTTTGAAATTCACTCACATTTTAATATTATCCTTGTAACTGTATATACCTACTTTCAAAATTGTCATCAAGGCAAAGAGTATTTGGTAAGGGTCTACGGAGACTTCACGGTACGGTGTGTGAGAGAGAAGCAAGAAAATGATGACTTTTTTCCTTTGGAGGGAATATACCTACTATGCCGTCCAATTAAACTGTAAAATGGATATATAATAAGTAAATTAAATTTCATTAATTATCTACATACATGTACATAAATAAATTATATATAGGTACTCCAATGTAAACGGAAACAAAAGAAAAAATAAACGAAACAAAAATAAACAATATGAACAGTAAAAACAGTAAAAATGAGAATCCATAATTTTGCATCAAGAGATAGATTCAGCCAGTGTGACTCAAGGTACTGTTGAAAATATTTACATCTCGTAGGGCGTAATTTTGTGCATGCTTAGATGTACAATGAGGAAGGTATGATGAATAAATAATTCGATCTGGTGTGTCTATTATGTATACGAATAACGCATCAGTGATTTTTCTATATTTACATAGAACAATAGGATTAAAGTGTGAAAAACAAAACAAAACAAGTTTTCGACTTTTCCAAATTGTATCCTAGATATTCAAAGCTTTGTTATTTGGCTGCAATTGCTTTGATTCTTGCTCCGATGACTTTGTAAATATTTACGGCGACACTTTTGGACGAAAACAAAATTTGCAGTTACGGGCTGACTTTTTGATAACTGCCCAAAGTCGGTTGGACTTGGAGTTTTTATTCAGAGTAAGCAGTAGAAAAATAGCAAGTTGGTTCACATTAAAAAAAACTTATCAAAGACTTGGTAAGTTTTCGCTAAGAATTGTTCTGCTGCTGGCTTTAGCAAATGTTAGTTGGGAATATCTAAGCCACATTAAATATCCAAATAACCGCTGCACTTTTGCTTATTACAAACCTATAATCATTACTAAATCAACCATAATACGATAGTTATTTCGTTAGTAAAGTTATACTAATATAGGTACCAAGAGGGCACAGATTTTTTTTTGTACCGAAATGCACGGCCTTTTTCGACACTAATACAAACTAGGCTTCCCTAGAATGATCTAGAATTTTATGTCGAATGATGAAAAAATTTGAATATGACGTACGTCGTACGGATACCTAATTATAGTAGTGTAATCGGTGTGGTGCGCACAGCGCTAATATTATTAGCTTGCTTCGCGCGTACTTTTGAATTCTTGCAAAAATGGTATAAATTTGGATATTATTTATATTTTTATGCGAGTGGGTAGGGTAGGCCTTGTGTTACATGGACACATGGACAGCACGTCCCTGCTGATTAAAGTTAAACATTGTTAAATAAATTTTGAACACATCGGGTATCGAATTCATGATACTTACGTTTCAGATTCAATGAACTTAAAGCTCTGCCACGGGGTCACAATGAAGCTACGCAGTAAATTATCAATTAGACGTTTTTAAAATTGAGTTTTCCAACATAAACATTGTGAACGATTTATGTTACTGGTAACTACGAATTGTTTATCGTATGGATAAAGTAAGAAGCTCGCTAATTTATGACATAAAGAAATGCTGAAATAATACAGCCTTGCTTAAACAAGAAGTGTGCCGAGCTTAGTTTATGTTTATCAGAGTTGAATAATAAATAATTCTAGTGGTTGACTTACACACTCAGGAAACTGTGGGATTAGCAAGGAGATTAATGATATGCACCGGAGATAGTCTCTGCCTAATCTCACCAGGGTGATAAATAGAGACTCAACAGATAATTACTGATAATTAAACCTTGGAACAGAAGATGTCAATAATAAATTAAGCTGAAAGTAATTTTGGTAGCAGTGGTACGAGCTTAACCCGTTTAATCACAGGAGACCATATTTGTCCCAACGCACATAGGTCTCATATAAAACGCTGTAACTCCCTTATTATCACAGTTATAAATATGTTCTAATCGGTTTTAGAAAGGAAAAACACCACGCTTTATATTCTAATCTAAAAAATAACCACCAAAGAAGTAAAATGTACACTTTTATGAACACAAAGTTTTGAATCGCAAATTGAAAAAAAAATTTGAAACTTCGGGAATTTTTTACAAATTATTTTTACACAGAGCGACAAAAAGTGAGGTTACAATATGTGTTTGTAATACATTTGTCTAATAAAATATGTATGTGTTTAAATTTTTTTTATTATCAGTAATTTTAGTTAGAAAAAACCTAAGGGGAGCCATTTTGAAAACTTTTTTACGTTTGTATACAAAATTTTTATAATTAAAAAAAAAAGTTATTTACAAATTCTATAATTTGATAGCGTATTTCATCACCTTTCTAAAACAGTTTTTGGTTTTTGAATGCGCCCAGAAATATTCCAAATATATGCATTTTATTGTAAAGCGAAAATATTTTGACCATCTGAAAAAAATGCCAAATTTTTAACAGGGTTAAAGAGATGGATTTTAGTACATTAATCTACCGTCATTAAATTTCACGACTCGGAACATTTTCGCAATATGTCGACTAAATTGTAAGATTTAATGATCAAATCGTTTAAGTTTTTTGAAATCAAATGATAAACATCGATTTGAAACGTATATTCGAAGGGTTTCCTCTAATAGACCACTTGCATCACATTTAAAAAAAAAATCCGGTTAAGGCAAATATTCTAAGACATTCCATTTTTTTTTTTTAATATTTTTGAAATACTGGCGATTTTTTGAAAATTTCAATCCGATAAATCAGACCATTTTTTATAAACTGGAAAGACGGGACAAAATTTTATGGGTGCGAAAAAACGATAATTAGACAGCCGAAAATCATTTAAAAAAAAGAACGTTTTCCACACGAATGGCACAGGAGAATAACGAGGCATACCAAAAATATTACATCCGAAAAATATTTTTTTCCTTGATCCATCTTATTGATCATAAATCGTTATAATGTTCAACGTCTATATTACTAAATCCTATGTAATATACTTGTACTTGTAAATTATAATAATAATAAGAATATTATTATTAATATTTGATTTTGTTAAAATCAACACAATTACCATTATACCTCTAAAACACATGCAGACAACATAAATGTACGGGGTTCTCTTCACAACATCTGTCAAAAAGTCAAACCAAATGATAAGTTCGCAGGGAACAAACAATAAATCTAGTGAATGTTAAATGTCAAATTCAAAAATTCGTATGAAATCAAAGTGTTACCAAATAAAAAAAATAAATCAGTGTGGAATTTTACAAAATTTCGTTTTCATGTAGTGACGTCACGAGCCTAAATAATGAATTTATTTATTTAAAAAAAAAAATTGTATTTCTAAAAATTTTTACCAATATCTTAGTAAAAAAATCTATCCACACGATTTTTTCCGAGTTGTTATGAAATCCATGCAAGTGGCCTATTCTTCTACACTGGAGAGCGGTAAAAGATATGGCAGCGAGGCATGGAATTGGCAGAGGAAGGATGAAAGTAGACTGAATACTGTAGAAATAAGATCCCTGAGGCTATTTGTGGTAAAAACATTTAAGATCGTGGGAGATCCTAAAATAATGCAAGGCTGATGTAAGCGTAATGAGTAAGATTAGGAAAGGGACCTTCAGATGGTTTGGGCATGTTGAACGAATGAACGAAGAAAGGAGTGTGATAAGAAATATAAGAATATATGACGTAAATGTCAATGGTAAAAGAAGTCAGGAACTTCCGAAGAAGACATGGCACGATCAGGTGAATCAGATACTTAAATCAGGCCATGAAAAGATTCAGAATAATACAAAATAATGAGCCATATACAATGTGTCCGGAAACTCGTAGTACAAGCGGAAAACTGGTACATCTACATCTTGTAGAGAACCCAAAAAACTTATTGTTTTCGATCTCAGCATTTCGATTTTAATATTATTTTTTTTCTATTTTTCCATTTTTTCGGCAACTAAAGGGTTAAAAAAATTTTTGAGCCCGGTTTACCCTTCGATTCATTTTATAAGACATTACACAGCTGAAATCAACCCCCTAGTGAAAATTTTTTTCAAATTTAACCAAAAAAATCCCAACTTCGGACCCGATTTACTCGAAAACGAAAGCTCAAATCAAAAAACTTATATCACAAATCGACTCCGAATGTGATGTAGATTTACCAGTTTGCCGCTTGTACTACGAGTTTCCGGACACCGTGTATGTACATATCATTATCTTCCTTTTCTTAACTCATATATGATTGCAAGATTCTATCCTAATTTAATTTCTATCTAGCCTTTCTATCTGGCCTTGGATAAATATTTGAAATTTTTCATTTTGTTAATATTATCTTCAATGATTAAAAATTATAATTTGAGGTTTTAACCTAGTAAGTTAATAAGCTGTTCTACCACAAAAGAGTCTATGTTTGATGACCAGATCTGAATAACGAAGTACGAGTACTTCCCATTTCATTTAGCTTCATAACATTTTCAAACTATGGGAATGACAAAATTCCACTGGCTGGGACTGTTCACACATTTAATCTCTTGTAACCAAAAAAAAACATACCTACTGTTGTGTATGTTAAACATAATGATTAATACAACTTAAAACACAATTGTTGGTAAAAGGTTATTTATTTAAGAAAGTAAGTTCACAGATCACATAATATGGTAAAAATAGTCACAATGTATCAATTCACTAATTAACTGAGCAAGGGATCGGAGGGAACCTTGCCGTTAGGCTTTGGGAACAACAAAAGCTGACTGTGGTTCTGCTTAGAGGGTCGTACCATAGGACGAAGCGCAACTAAGGCAGCAGTCGGGGGTCTGGTTGGTGCTTTACTTATGGTAGTAGAATACTCCTTAGAGGGTCGTGCCAGAGGACGAAGCGCAACTAAGAGAGCGTACTAGCCAAGAGCGAGCTGCAGACGAACTGACTAATTTAGGGCGCGCAGCCTGTTATATAGCCCATTCCTTGTTGCGGGGTGTGGTTTATGTAGCGGCTCGAGGGTGGGAGATGCGCAGAAGGCGTCGGCGCATCCTAGTTTGCTTAGGGGTGGGTGAGCAGGATGGCGCTGTACGGGGGAAAGAGATGGTGTAGAGGCAAGCGTAAAAACGGCGCGCTACAAACTTTAAATGTGTGGGGAAACTTACAAATAAGTTTAAGTTCTTGCGAATTCTATTTGATTTATTAAGTTATTGTAATAAGGACTGGCCGTTGGCACCAACAAAAAACTGTCCAAAGACGCGAAACTAGCCGTCCATAATGGAGTACTGGTACCTACCCTGATGTACGGCAGTGAGGCATTGAACTGGCAAAGGAAGGATGAAAGTAGACTGAATGCTGTAGAAATGAGATCCCTGAGGTGTATGTGTCGTAAAACCATGTATGATCGTGTGAGAAATGTGGAGATCCGCAAAGAATGCAAGGCTGATGTAAGCGTAATGAGTAAGATCAAGAAAGGAACGCTCCGATGGTTCGGGCATGTAGAGCGAATGAACGAGTAAAGGAGTGTTAGGAGAATATATAACGCAAATGTCAATGGTAGAAGAAGTCATGACATGGCACCACGACCAAGTGAATCAGATTCTGTCGGGCCATGTCAAGAGTCAGAATAATAGAAGAGCATATATGAGACGATGTATGAATGTGAACGAGGCAAGGAGTGTGTCCCAAGACCGAGTTGTTTGGCGGTCCGTCCTCTCTGCCTACCCCTGCGGGGAAACGGCGTGATGGTTAATTAGTTAGTTAAGTTATCGTAAATATTACAATGAGTATTAAACTGGACTTGACGTCCTTACTTGAGTAGGCTTTAAGTATTTCCTAAAGCTACCAGCCGCCGGACTGATAGCGTTGCCCCTACCATCAGGTCATCGTAACCGTTCGCATACAAGACACGAACTACAATACATGGTACTCTTCTGACATACTACTTAACTGGTATCTTTTTTTTTTTTTACAGTGAATACCGCACAAGAATCTCAACTGCTCCCGTGTGGAGCCAGTGAGACTATGGCATCCCCAATTGGGGTATGTTGTGAGGCTGAAGGTAGCGGGGAGGGGAAGGAGGTGGGGAAGAGGAAGGTTGGGAAGTACCTGGCTATTCAGATCTGGTCACTAAACACGGCTAAAGCCATTTTCAAGCAACGTTTCAATTCTGAATGGTGGTCTTACACCAGGGCGATACTGATAGTATCTTCCACTCTTGAACATGCCGCAAATATACTATATATTATTTTAAATTAATTAATTGTGAAATAACACAAATTAATCAAATAAAATTTATTTGCGCATGCCGGGTTCTAACCCGCGACCTCCGGAATGTGAGTCAAGAGTCTTAGCCACTAGACTACGGAGGTCGTCAAATCTGTTGGGATACAGCAACACTTCGTATAACTTACTATACTAACGACATTTATTAAAGGTTGCTGAAACTACATGATTATACCTATACGCTACACCTACCGATATAAGAATATGGAGCTTTTTATTACAAAATGAAATACCACACCTACAAAAATATCAATCTGAAATTGTCCCTGCATCATAATTCCTGTTTAATGACACGTGGCATAATTGTCTTGAAGCAACAGTCTTCCGATTGAAATTCCATCAGCGTGTTCGCATCACCGCCCTCGACATCCCCCCCCCCTCCCCCCCCCCCCCCCCCCCCCCTTCCCTCCAGCACATTGGGTCCGGTTCAGTGAACTGGCAAAAACAACACACCCGCAATCCAATAAAAATCCCACAAAGACAGTTTCTAACGGGGAGGTTTACAAACATACGTATAATATCAGAATTCGGAACACGTGAAATCCAAAATAGGCATTAGACACGTCTATTTTAGTCAGTCTTCGGGATTGCAGAAAAATTTAACAATCCAGGTAATATATCGAACGTCCAGTTGATTAGTCAGACAAATCCAAGAAATTTGAGTTGAGTATTAGTTATGGGGGGTATTACCAGAGAAAACCAGAAATATGTCATTTTTAAATCAGATTTTAGATGTATTGACTCTTTTCCACAAAAAGTTATAAATGGATTTCGAAAGATTGTTCTTTTATCTAGCATTTTTCGCATGTTTTAAATTTTGAGAAAAAATGTTTATTTTTAGTATAATCAGGTTATACCATAGGTCGTTGGCAGATTTGTTTAATTTTCAAAAAACATTTTGTATTATACCACACTCATTTCAAATCATATAATCATGCAGTAAAATAAATCATTTCATTATCTGGGTATCGCAAGTTTAAGAATTTTAATTTTAGTTTAAATAAAATCATTAAAAAATATATACGTACATACATGTGTTTCTTGACGAAAATTGGTCCGTTTGTGTATTTATTTGCGCACTTACAAACTAATATATTTCAGATTTTTTTTAACATTCATATTAAACTTAGACATTTTTGAAAAATGATAAATACTTATAATCAAAAAATAATTACAAAAAGTGCATTATTTTAATAGTTTTATCATCATGCCTTTCAGCGTTTTTGGATGTAGGTATAAATTAATTCAAATTTGGAATGAAATAAAATCGATATCGAGTTATAATTTTAAAAAGCTGGTACGGAGAATAATTAATCTTTCTCATTGTAACCACCCTGCACGATCGTTAGAACAACTTTCGACGAAACGTGGATTTTAGTCCGCTGGCTGGTTAAACGCTCTTAAAGCTGTCAGATTACCCACAAACAACACCAAATCAATTAAAAAGCAGAAAAGTTTGTTGTGAATTAAACAAAATTTTGATGTTTTCAAGGGCAGTAAGATATTTCAAAATGTATTATTTTAATCAAGACACGTGTAAATAATATTTGATTTATGGTGAGCATTTGAATATTGCTTTCCTCATTATCTCAAAACTTAATATTATTTGGAGATGTCTGACTAATGAGCATGCTCAAAATATTCTAGACAGATAGGGTACAATCAATTTTATTTAGAAGTTATTCAACCTTTGGTCAAAAATGGTTACCGCACCGTTACCACACCGTTACCGCACCGTACGCGCATCGTTACCGCACCATTACAGTCGATATAGAGGGAGCATCATGGGATCTATTGCGATGTGTGGCAGTGTGATTAGTGGCAACGTGTGACAGCAAAATGACCGGTCAGTGGTTGAGTGGGCATAGCGCTTGGGTCCCACTCGGGCGTCGCGTGTTCGATTCCTCGGCTGGCTAAGTCCTCCAACACAACACAAGCAACATTTTCGGCTTTCTGTGGTGGTAGTAGGAGATTTTCAAACATTGTTGGGTTATTCGTAACCCGGGAACGCTTCTCTTTCTTAAAAAAAAAATATATATATATATATATATTTTTTTACTCCAAATATACTCAGGAATCGATTGTTAAAATCCTTCGGGTAAGGAAAACACGGCATCCATGACTTTCGAAACCTGTGTCTGTTACGAGTGCAGTTCCGTCAGTCCTGAAGTTTATAGAATAACCTACAGAAATATTTGTATGTAGGCAAGAAAACATTGTGGCGGTAGGTACTTATAATTTATTTTTTTTTAAAGAAAGACAAACATTCCCGGGTTACGAATAACCCAACAATGTTTGAAAATCTCCTACTGCCACCACAGAAAACTGAAAATGTTGCTTGTGTTGTGATGGAGGACTTAGCCAGCCGAGGAATCGAACACGCGACGCTTGGGTGGGACCCAAGCGCTATGCCCACTCAACCACTGACCAGTCATAAAAATGAGGGTCTCTCCGAAGGTAACACATTTTGACGATAGAGGCAATAATGGTGCACACAGGCAACGTATGCAACTACCAACAGTTCTGCCACGATGTTGACAGAAGGGAAAATGCACTCATTCCCCGCCTTTCTGCGCCACCGATTTTCCTGTTTCTAGGGAAGGACACCGAAGTCAACGAACATCATTTTTTCTGCAGGTACTATTATGTTTTTTATCGTATTTTTATTTTTCATTTTATGTAATAGTTGTATATATCTCATGTAATATGTCAGACTGGGCATGCACTATCCTCCCAGTCCTGTTGGATTAAAATTAAAATAACTAATTAAAATTTCCATTTTGATGGAATTTCAATAAAATTTCCAAGAAGCGACGGGTGAAAGCCCTACTGAAAACCACAAAGGAAAAACAAAGAATATCAACTCAAGACAAATTTTCATGATTCAGATGATTACAAAAGTCTATTTTCTCACTGACTTTCATCGTCAATACTTTTTCCAACCACGCATCGTTTTGATTTTTTGTCTATTTTTATGCGGAACCTCACGATTCTTGGCTGCCATGAACAAACAAATAAAGTGCCATAGTTTTTTTTACTACGATGGTCATTGCTAAAACAATTTTACTGTGCGAAAGATTCATTAGATGACATGGTTACTTATATAATTGGCATCTCATGACATTGTTACTTGTATAATTGGCATCTTATTAAATATGGTAACTATTTATTACGCATTTGCTCCGATAATGGATACTGCAAGGCTGTCAGTAATATAGGCAATCGAAACACATCATGATTTCCCTAACACAATAAGGAAAAAAATAACAGTTCGAAGTATTTTTTTATTTTTTTATTCTTCATTTTACAATTTAGAAAATAGGTACAGAAGAAGTGAGTACAATTTATAAGCATAAAATACGCATACAGATATAACACATCCAAATTACTCATAGTCATAACTCTATCTCTATCTTTCTCTAAATCTTCTCTACATAATATTATAAATTAAAGTCCTACGCGTTGTCTGTCTGTCTGTCTGTCTATCTGTCTGTTCGCGATAAACTCGAAAACTACTGAACGGATTTTCATTCTAGATTTTCACTAATAGATAGAGTGTTTCGTGAGGAAGGTTTAGGTATGTAATTTGTCAAGGATTTGTGTAAATTGGTTGAAACACAACGATAATTGTTAGAAGTATCGGAATAAGTCGAGCCGCCTGATAGCTTTCATCGAAAACGCTGCTTAATCCTTTTTGGATATAACAAAACAATGCATGGTGGGATATTCCTCTTTTATACATAGATCTACAAAAAAGTTCGCGAAGGCATATATATCTTTCTTTTACGGATAGCTTACTATACCCATTCTATCTTCTAAAAAAATGGTCACGTACATTGCGGTAAATGAAAAGTTATTTAGACGGATACAGTATTAATCCTTATTAACTTAAATACGTTAGTTACCCCAAGCATTTCATGCACATTATTATAATCTTTCACACCATCTCTACGTATTATAAATTAAAGTCCTCCGCGGAATCTGTCTGTCTCTTCGCGATAAACTCAAAGACGGCTGTGGTTATAAAGGTTGGATAACCATCCAGTAGATGACGTTGCGTTTTATTAGCCACAGCAACGCTTGGCCGGGTCAGCTAGTTTATACATAGGAATTCAAATAATATCATTTCAAATCTTGATCTATTAGCCTTTTTTACTTTTTTTTTGAGGTCGGTGGTGCATTTTGAAACTGTTTTTATATTCATTGGCATCTTATTAAATATGGTAGGGACAAGATGTACGCGTACATTGCCCGTATTTATTTATAATTTTCGGAATGGATAAACACTCATTTTTACTAAATGTTGCCATATGCATGATCTATTTTTCCTTTGTATATTGAATGCGACAATTTTCATTTAAGCAATTTGTTTAAAGCCACCAAAAGGCTCCATTAATTTTGAACACTATTGCCCAAATGTTATGACTACAAAACATGAAGGCAAACACTATTTACTTAATTGGTATAATTATTTTTAATTATTTAATTTCGTTAAATGTATCTTGAAATAGTATTCTTTACTGTTGTACTAGAGGTTCCATGAATTCCTCTCAAAATCTCTTTGAAAAGTCATAAAAAAAATTAAAAAACACCCCATAACCTAACCTATCGTAACCTATTTAACCAATTTTTTTTTCATCACTTTTAATGACTTTTCAAAGGAGTTGAGTTGGGTTGATTCTGAGTTGTCCTGTTTCCGTAACAGCATTATTTATTATTATAATGTAGGTACTTAATTACTTATATCAAAACGTACCCCAAGTGGTTCGCTATGTTTGGTGACTTAGCAGGGGTCCCCGGGTTCATGGGGTGAGGTTTGTCTAGGTCTTGGAGGCGGATGACCAGGACACACTGAACCCCAGATTCCTACCCACCCCTTAACACTTTTCGTTCCCAGAAATCTCATCTCCTTCCTTTCCTAAAAAAAACCCTCCACACAGCATCCCCAAAGATGACATAGGCCCTGAGGGAAATTATTTTCCTTAGGGCCTCCTGTGTGGACCTTATATTGCAAACCTTTTAGTAACATGAAGGGCTGTATAATATTGCAGGGGGTAAAGTGCGTTAACAACTACGGTAGGTGATTCTACATGATATTATTACTAAAAAGATAATTAACTTTTTTCGAAATTCCAACTTTTAGGGGTTGTTTTGTCCAAAAAAGATAAAAATAGACAAGCGTGTGCCACCACATTTATTATTTTCTGCTGTTACGATACGGGCCAGTCACAACCATGCAATGTTGCCACAATCGTGCCCGGCGGGCGCTCAGCAAGTAAGTCGTTCGTCACACTAAGGATTTTCAGTAGGTACGTCTTTTTCTATGGTAAAAAAATGTTGGAATTTTGTATAACGGTTCATGATCTTTGGTATATAATCCGTTGGTACATAATCCATTGGTATATAATCATTTAAAAAACATTGATAATTTTAATTTCGTAACTTATTATTATTGATACACTTTGTGTCTACATACCTACAAATATTAATTCAGAAAAAAAATCCTGGATAAAACATGTGTTAAAGAACGCCTAAATTGATCTTCCTTATAATAACATGCTTCCGCGAATACAATAATTTTTATTGACTTTACCTCTACTTTAAGAGCGTTTAACCAGCCAGCGGACGAAAATCCACATTTCGTCGAAAGTTGTTCTTACGATCGTGCAGGGCGGTTACAATGAGAAATATTAATTATTCTCCGTACCAGCTTTTTTAAATTATAACTCAATATCGAATTTATTTCAATCCAAATTAGCTTTAATTTATACCTTCATCCAAGAAAGGCGTGATGATAAAACTATTAAAATAATGTACTTTTTGTAATTATTTTTTGATTATAAATATTTATCATTTTTCAATAATGTCTAAATTTAATAAGAATGTTAAAAAAATCTGTAGTTTGTAAGTGCGCAAATAAATATACAAATGGACCAATTTTCGTCAAGAAACACATGTACGTACATATTTTTTAATGATTTTATTGAAACTAAAATTAAAATTCTAAAACATGCGTTTGCTAGATAATGTATTGATTTATTTTACTGCATGATTATATTATTTGAAATGGGTGTGGTATAATAAAAAATCTTTTTTGAAAATTTAACAAATCTGCCAACGACCTATGGAATAACCTTATTACACTAAAAATTTAAAAATTTTCTCAAAATTTATTACATGCGAATGCTAGATAAAAGAACAATCTTTCGAAATCCATTTATAATTTTTTGTGGAAAAGAGTCATTACGTCTAAAATCTTATTTGAAAATGACATATTTCTGGTTTTCTCTGGTAATGCCCTCTTAAGTTTACCTCCGTTATTGTATTATATTAAGTAAACTAGCAGTAAAAAAAGAACCTATAAAGGACGTTAGGAACATACTTGACTATCTACCAGTAATTCCTGACATTATTTAGAGTAAAAATTGTCAATAAAATTTTGGTCTCTGGTCGAGTACAATTAATTTACGGAAAAACGTTTATTACAAGTCGATAAGCACACTCAAATCTTTCAAGAACGGCTAACATGTACAATATTGGATTGAATCACCGATACAATATTGTATTTGTTAGCCTTTCTTGTAAGATTTGAGTTTGTTTATGGACAAAACTATTTATTCATATTCATGTGGCATACACACGAGCGCAACCAATTTATTCTCCGTAATATTTTAATACATTACTTGTAAAAAACGTTCTCCCTAAAATAATTGTAGGTACTCGCGCAAACTATGAAATAGTAGATTTTGAATTCTTTTGAGTAACCCTAAAGTAAGCCGAGTACGTCACTTAACCCCTGTATATTTAAAGTGAGATAAACCAATTTCGACAAGAGAAGCAAGTCATTTGCGGCTAGGCGCCTGTATTAATAAATACGTAATTCATTCCCTATAGGCTTACGTTGCTTCTTCGGTAAGCAACACACAGCGGCCATTTTCCATTTCGTCTATTTTCCCGCCTAAACCGAGTTCTAGCAACACTAGTTCCCGCGGGAGTGGTAAAAGAGTTAAGTGTGGGAAAACGTCAGCTTTAAATTGTGAACTTGTTACGTCGTGATGTGAATTTTTAAGTGAAAGACGGATAAATGCAGGTTAATTTACTGGAGCTTATATTTCAGTTTTTATGCCTTTTGCTTACCTACTGAAGATTGTGTTTGAAAAGTGTTTTGCTTGTTATTATTATTTGTGACTTTTATATTATAAATACAGCGAAATTATACGATATTCAAATCCTAATGCACCTCTTAGTTTTATTACGTAGAGGTACCTATTATTAAGAAACGATTATTTTCTAAGATCACTTAAATTTAATAAATCGTGTTTCAATGAACACAACGGATAAAGGTTGTACCAATAATTATAATATGCTTTGGAGTGGACATTGTATGCCTACATAAACGGTATCCGGAAACTAGTTAAGTGTTACAAGTGAAGTTGAATTTTTTAAGTGAAAACTTTTTTAGCACCCTTGTGATTTGAAACTCGATAAAATGGAAACGAGTGACACTAAAAAGAGGCAATCACATTCATCTATAGGATTTTGCCAGCGAGACAATGAGATAGACTAATCGGTGTCCTCTTTGTGCGGTGCTTCCTAGAATAAAATATAAAATAATTTTTAAACTTGGTAACAATTTTATAAAACATTAACCCTACAAATATCCTACTCCTGATACTCTGCATTCGTCTAATTCTCTCGAAGTTTAATTTTATCAAGATTTCACTTCTACCGCGTGTAAACTGCACACACGGTAGAAGTTTTGTTATTTTTTTGAGCTTTCGTTTTCGAATAAGTCTTTAAAGAAAAATGTGAATACCTCACAATAGTCCCAGCTGCTTCCGTCTGGAGCCAGAGACTATCGTATCCCCAATTGGGGTATGTTGTGAGGCTGAAGGTAATGGAGAGGGGAAGAAGATGGGGAAGAGGAATGTGAGGAAGTATCTGGCTATTCAGATCTCGTCACCAAACACCAAGTCTAGTTCGAAGTAGGATTTTTTTGATGAAAATTTAAAAATAATTAAAAGCGTCGAAGCTGAACACGGCTCCAAAAGTTATTTTAATCCTTTCATTTCGACGATTAATTTCTGGACCCCGTGAACACCCTATAGGTAGAATTTTTTAAACGAAAATTACTGGTTGATAATCTCAGTATCGCCTTCATTAAAGACGAATCGGATTTCAGAATTGAAATGGCTGACTAGCTCTGAATAGCCAGGCACCTCCCCACCTTTCTCTACCTTTCCATACTCCCATCAGCTTCGCCAAATATCAAAATTTGGGATGCCGTAGTCGCCCTGGCTCCGGTTAGTAGACAAAAAGTGGGATTTTCGTGCGGCATTCACATGAAAAAAGTAACAATGTATCTACATAAATAGATTATCTGTATTATCATAAAAATCTCTATTTTTATAAGCCGATTTGGCACTTAATCGCATCTAAAATTACCTTCACTCTGGTTCAATAAGTGAAAAGCTAAAATATTAATGGTATATTAAGTGGCAGTGATGGGCTATTAAAATACTCGTCGTCTTTCACTTCTGTCGGAAAGAGGATTAACACCCCCCAAGGGGGCGCATGAAGGCGACTATTTTACTAACCGGAGCGCCGCGCCGGCTGGACAGCTTTCTTGTTCTTGACTACTAATTTTGTAAATCGGAACGTTGTTCCAGTTAATTAAAGCTGATTCAAGGGCCTTCCTTAAGGCTCTGCAACCGGGCTCGAAAAGAAGAAGATGGAGAGATACGAAATTACGTATGTTAGAGGAGAGCGCTAACATTTACAGCGACAAAATCGACGCGAAAATTGCGAAAATGTTTAATAAAACACGACTCGTTTAAAATAGAGCAAAAATCTCGCGGGCATTGTCTTAAACAGCATTTAAAGAATCACTGTGAATTTTTTCATACATATAACTTGTAAAATAACTGAATCAAACGTGTTAGTAATAATTTTTGGAGCATACTTTGTGATTTTTTTCTATCGAGGGAATTTTATATAATTTGCATTTCGGCGCGGGCAATGTCTAGATATTATCTTCAAGAATCACATATTTTTTAAGAGCTTTAAAACTTGCCGTGTTTAAGGGAGATATGTAAGAAATCGGTAGAAATTCGAGTTGCGGGCCCTTAAGGCCCGGTAATACCTGCTCAAAAAGAAGAAGAAAGAGGATATGTTAAAACGAATATTAGAAAGAGCGTGCTAATGTTAAAAATGATAATATTTAAGCGGAAATTGTGAAAATGTTTAATAAATTACGACTCGTTTAAAATAGAGCAAAAATCTCGTGGGGAATGTCTAAAATAGCATTTAAAGAAAAACTGTGAATTATTTCATAAATATAAATTGTAAAATAACTGAAAAAAATGTATCAGTAATAATTTTGTTAATTAACGTTTAATAATTTTCGGAGCATACTTTGCGATTTATTTCTATCGAGTGAATTTCATATAATTGCCATTTCGGCACGGGGAATGTGTATAGGCATAGTTATATTATCTTCAAGAATGGCATACATTTTTGTAAGAGCTTTAAAAGTGTTTTTTTTTCTAAAAAGAAAGACAAACATTCCCGAATTACGAATAACCCGACAATCAATAAATTATGACTTTTTATTACACTCATTGAAATTGTTGAAGTTAAGTGACAGAAGAAAAATTTTTGATCTCATATTTTTATACAAAGTTGTAAATCATCAGTTGGATAGCCCTGATATATTAAAGTTGATTCACTTTCATGAACCTACTATTAGATCAAGGTTCACTAGTATGTATTATTGTGACAATTATACGTCTGTCGCTGGATATAATTCTGTTATAAATAGAATACTCACCATTGGTAATTTTTATGCCAATGTTGCTGATATTTTCCATATTTCCTTATTAAAATACAAGGCTCTACTTATCAAACATTTCAGCCTTACGTATTGTAAAAAGGTTACTTCATAACAAGTTATTCTTTTTATTTCACTGTATCCTTTTGAAGTTTTCATTAGTTGTTAGAAATTTTTTCTCTTTTTCTCTTATTATAAGAAATTAAAAAAAAAAACAATCTTTCTTCACTGTACTATGACTGTTTAAATATAATAATAATAATACATGTTTGTAAATGGCACTTGTGCCGTAAATTTTAAATAAATAAATACATAAATAAATATTTGAAAATCTCCTACTACCACCACAGAAAGCCTAAAATATTGCTTGAGTTGTGATGGAGGACTTAGCCAGCCGAGGAATCGAACACGGAACGCCTGGGTGGGAGCCAAACGCGATGCCCACTCAACCACTGACCGGTCAAGTGTTTAAGGAAAATAAGTAATAAATCGGCGGAAATGCGGGAAGCCGGGCCTTAAACACCAAAAATAATAATTATAATATACATTTTACAACATGGGAGGCGGGAATGGGTACCGCCGCCCCGGGAGCCTTTATTGGATAACCAACACCTCTGCCACAGGTAACCCCAAGTGGTTCGCTACGTTTGGTGATTTAGCAGGGGTGCCCGGGTCCATGGGGTGAGGTTTATCTAGGTCTTGGAGGCGGATGACCTGAACACACTGAACTCCATATTTCTACCCACCCCTTAAACCCTTTCCCTTCCCAGAACTCTCCTCTCTTTCCTTTCCTTTAAAAAAAACCCTCCACATAGCATCCCCAAAGATTACATAGGCCCCGAGGGAAATTATTTTCCTTTGGGCCTCCTGTGTGGAGCACATTTAAAAAAAAAATATTTACCCTTAACCACAATATTGCGAAATTTTAATATCTGCGAATTATCGAGAACTTCAATTATGTTGAATATTTACGTGTAAATAAAAAAATATATAAAGGTCTTTAAAAAAAGAGTCTTTTGCACCTTGTTACATGATTTGGAAAAAAAGCTAAAAAAATCAATGAAGCAATTAATTTAGCTTTGTGACTTTAGATTGGATTTCGTGAACAAGAGCTACATTCTCAACTCAGGATTATTTCGATCAATCGAAATTAACTTTGCTTGAATAAGGAAAGGAAAACTAAAATCTTGATATATTTTTTGTTTTAATGAAAAGACAAATAACTTTGTTTACATCACTTTTATTTATACACAATCTACGTGTTTCGTGAACGATGTTCTCATCATCAGCGTATATGAACATATAATTTCGTGAACGATGTAGATTGTGTATAAATAAAAGTGATGTAAACAAAGTTATTTGTTTTTTCATCAAAATAAATAGTGCCATTACAAAGTGAAAACCTTACCGAAGAAGTTTTCTTCGAAAAATTCATATTTTTTGTGGTTTTTTATTCCTATCTGAATGTGGCAAAAGCAAGTAAGTAAAAAAAATATGTCATCCAAGTCACTTCTTGTATACCTATCTACTTCGATATGATTTTGATTTGAACTAAATACTTCTTAAAATCGCGAATGGAAATCGCATAAATCTCACAAACCGGAGCAGCGTTCCTGTTAATCTCAGCTTTAATCGAGCACTGCCTCTAATGCTACGCCCAAATGCTTGCGACAAGCAGCTTGCCGCAAGCTCAGGCAAGCTCTGACAAACGAATGGCTGGCTTCCACACACTTGCGAGCGCGCCAGTGTGTTCGGAGCATCCAAGCGCGGCGGACGTCTACCTTAGAGTATATATTGTTACTCTAAGGCTATACTATGTTTGCGTTAATCTATTTTTATTTTGGTTCCATGCCAACTCAGAATGAAACCAACCGAGAAACACCTCAGAAAGATCTTTAAAAGCTATGAAAAAATAATTTTAAAATTGCCGGTAACCCTAACCTAACTTAATCATTTTTTTTATCGTGACCTTTCTGAGTTGGCCGGTCACCTTTATTTTAACGCGAAATAAAAGACAAGGGGATAATATATTTTTAATACCATTGAACCATTGAAGAAGATAATACTAATAAAAATATGAAAAAGAACAAGACACAGAAAAATACAATGTCTAGTTCACACGCGGTAAAAGTGAAACCTTCAGAAAACTAAGGTAGAAAAGAGTGGGGAAGCTACGAAGCACCGCACAAAGAGGAGACATTATCTTGCAGGCTAAATCCTATAGATTTTTGTCTCTTTTTAGTGCCACTTTTTCGTTTCATCGAGTTTCAAATCACAACGGTGCCAAAGAAGTTCGAACTCGAAGATCACTTGTCTTTATATAATATTGCCTTGTATTATAAAAAAAAAGTTATTCTAACAAAAATCATGTTTTTTTTGTAATAATACTGTATAAATCATCAATAAAATATTATTTATTTATTTTGACTCTTTAGGTAAATCCAGTCGCAATAAATTACGTTAGTGCATTAAATTTATGTATTTAAACATTTTAATAAGAATAATAAGTCAGGCTCGCCTCATACGCCATTCATATTCATATGTCTCGTAATATTATCATAGACCGCACGGAGCAAAAAAGGCGTGCATTCGCCACCAGCTCCGAAGTTCCACTGAGCGCGACCGAGCGGAGCGCTTGCCGCTTGTGGCCAAAATATCCGACCTCGATCGGATCGGCGGCAAGCTCTCGCAAGCTCTTGCAAGCCTACGCAAGCCAAGCCACACGCGCGGCACCAGACGCTGGGGCTTGTGGACGCTTGCAGAGGCTTGCCACGTATTTGGACGCGGCTTAAGATCTCTCAGTGTTCCGGCAAGAGTTAAACATAGATAGACTAGGCACAATTGAGTAGATTTTCCGATAAAAGTAATATGTAAATAATTGCGGTCGTTATAAAATAATATTGCAGGAATTTCAACACTATAATCAGATTAATCTTAATTATTATTATGACGAATAATTATTTATAACGAAACGTGGTTTTTTAGGGTGCGTTGACTTATGTACTTACATTTCAGTTTCCTGACCCTTAACGATTATTACAATACAAGTACGTACAAGCAAGATTGCCTCAAGCGAAATCCTTTGTTTCGTTAAAACAATCTTCTTCAGCGTTGAGAGGCAATAAGTAGATATATCATTTCAAATAATTATATTTCTGTGTAAATTATTACCATTATTATTTCATTAAGACTCGTTTAAATTGCGGAAGACAATATCAAGAGGGATTTCTACTGTTTCACGAACATGGTCTGAAATTTAATAGGAGATTCCGATTTTTTTTTTTTGTAGTAGGTGCTTCTTGCGAACATACAATTTCCCCGAAGGAGTATTTAGAGAGACTAAACATCCTACATTTCCTGATACTAACTTCTACATTAATTTCTTCGCTTCAATTTTAATACATGCCAAAAATATTCTTCCATTGTGGCTCTTTAAGTACATAGTTCCGGAAGTGTTTGATTCCAATGTGTTATATCTTCCAGGTACGTTCCCCTCTTACACTTAGTCAGGGGTCGGCAGTTTGTCAAGTGAGAAGAGCTAAATTGTCATGAAAACAGGATAACAAAGGTGCCGTATATATGTAATATACATGGGGGGGGGGAGGATTTCACCGGTAATTCGATTTTCACATTGCTATTATTGTGAAATCGCGACCTTCAATGCTAGAAAGCACAAAATGACCATTTACCGCCTATGTGTGTTCTTTGTACTCACCCTTCACTTATTAAAATCAGGTCAGTGACATTCTGGAAATTCTAATATCTAGATATTTATTTATTTTATTCAGGTTCTCCATAAAACAGTTATGCAACAAATTATTACGGAGAAGATTAAGTATAAAATTTAAAATAAGAAAAAAAGTGCGTTGGTTCAGTTTCACTATGTTGTGACGTATGTCAAAAGATAGTTACTGAACTCTCTATAGGTAACATTGAAGATGTCGATGCTCAATGCAGAATCGTTTAGCAGTTGAATTGGTCTGTTTAATGGCGCATTCTGAAAGGAAGAAGTTCTCGCTTTCGGAGCATAAAAAAGTGCGTGGGAATTCCCACGAGAATACGCGTTAGGGACATATAGGTTAATCTCCTTTAACGTAGGTGGATTCAGTACAATACCGGAGATCAGCTTAAAAAATTTTTTAGTTTTATGATCGAGCATTCCTGTTAAGAACAACGATGGATACAGGAATGGGTAGTATGTATATTCCCTCATATACAGGTAACGCATAAACCTTTTTGTACTCTTTCTATTTCCAGGATATGTTTTTGTTCAGAGGGGGCCCAAATAATGGAGCTGTATTCTAGGATGCTACGAAAAAGTGCTTCATATGTTTATTTATTTTATTTTTTATTTATTTATTAATTTTCAACGCCCTGGTGGGCTTTTACATGACAAGATTATAATACAGAGACA
Organism: Limnephilus marmoratus; assembly: GCA_917880885.1. Classification (NCBI taxonomy): domain Eukaryota; kingdom Metazoa; phylum Arthropoda; class Insecta; order Trichoptera; family Limnephilidae; genus Limnephilus; species Limnephilus marmoratus. The sequence continues at coordinate 29,669,165 of OU862916.1, forward strand.
GTTTTTTTTAATAAAAAAGATGAACTATAAAAATATAACTAGTAGGTAAACATCATACAGATAAATTTAGGAATGATAGTGCATTACAATAAAAGAGAAAGTTTCTAAGTTGTAAATGACATAGAAATAAACTAGTAGGTATGTTAGCAATTACAAAATTTACAGGTGACTGATTAAATGTCATGAATAATACATGACAAAATGCAAGATACATAAAAAGAAAACGTTAACAAGTTTTTACATTGTAGATTAATATAGAAATACACAAATATATGCAATAGACCCTAGGTGATGCTCCTTAGATATCAAAATATTCTACATAAAAGTATTGTTCAGATATTTCTTGAATAACGGTAAACTTATATTAAATACATCGATATTTGAGGTGTATTTGTTCCCTAGTGTGTGAAGTCGAGAAATTGATGCATGTGTGTGATAGTTGGTTAGAGAATTATTGTTACAGAATAATATGTTTTGCCTTGTCGCACGGGTTGGTACCTTAAAGTCAATGAGATGCAGGAAACAGTTTAATTCGGAGTGAATAATTATTGTTATTTGTATTGCAATTCCATTAGTCAATGATCTCGCATTACAGAAGAACAAATCATTTTGTTGGCGCGGGAGTCAATGTCAGATATGTGGGATTTGAAAGAGAGATTTGCTTCAAAAATCACGCCAAGGTCACGAATCTCGTTATTATTATGACGAATATATGTTTCTATAGCATTCGCAATATCTTCTCCACTTGTTTTTCGCTTGAGCGGCAGAAGTCCAAGAAGTCCAAGAAAAAAAATCAGAGGGTGTAATTCACACGCGGTAGAAGTGATGCTAGATGTCGTGTTCTTACACCAGGGCGATACTGAGAGTAACCACTCCAGAACGTGCCGCAAATACACTATATATTATTTTTAAATGAATTAATTGTGAAATAACACAAATTAATCAAATAAAATTTATTTGATTAATTTGTGATCGCGATCTTTGGATTGGGAGTCAAGAGTCTTACCTCTCGACCTCGGCGGCCGGGTTCTTTCTGTTGAGTCGCAAACCTATTTGCAAGGAGTCGCATGCGGCTCGCGAGCCGCTCCTGCCGACCCCTGCACTAAGTTAATTTTGCTTCAAGGTATACGCTGTAAATTCTGTATGTTATACCTTTAAAGTGTCCTTTTCTTAATATCTCCTTTGCATTCTTTTCGGATTTCCTTGTTCGTAATACGAGAATACACCGGATAGGAACACATAAGTATGTTGAAGAAGAAGATAAGGGAACGTACCCATACTACGTGACACGTTTAGGGGGGGGTCTTCAAAATGTCACGCTTGGTACAAATGAGTGGCGGCGGGCTTAGGTTTTTGGTCACCGGGGAGGGGGGGGGGGGTTAAAAATTGCAAAAAGTTGGTCACGTAGTATGGGTACGTTCCCTAACAAGGTAAAATCTGAACGAACATTTGAAAGAGAACAAGATACAGGAAAATGAAAAAGATAATGGTCGCAACTGGAATTCGAACCCAGAACCTCTCGTCTAACCGGAACGGGCGCCTCAACCAATTCGGCCATTGCCCCCTTCCATCGTCATATTGGTCAATCTCATGTTTCAAATTTTAGAATTAAAAATATTATCTTCGACTAATTTTTTCGTAAATAATATAAATTGGTATTCTGATGAATACATAAATAGGTATTCATCAGAATTCTCATTTCTACATTATCAATTATAATTTTGACATTTATCATTGATCTAATAAATATATTATACGTCATATCTGACTAGCCTCGCTTCTTAGAACGCTATCTAATTTACAAAAAAGTCACTTACCTACTAAATTTATTTCATCACGAAGGTAATGTTATAGTCCTGCAGGCTTTAAATAAATCAAACATTAATTTAAAAATAATTCTATGTACCTACCACAATTTTTCAACAAATTTTTGCTGAAGATAATTCTGAAAATTTGCTGAAACATTTATGATATTCATCCGAATTGGAAATGATTTTTTTAAGTAAACATGAAAATATCTTATAAGCTTGTATATCAAATTGAAGATTGGGAATTGGAATTAAAAATACAAATTTTGGTAGTTGTTTTTTTAATTTTTTTTAAATTTTATTGGTTTTTTTGGGAAATTTTTTTATTTTTAATCTTATAATAAACTTAAAATATACTTATTTCTATTGAGATCGACGTTATAAAAGTATTCGATTGAGATTTAATACTTTTAAAAAATACCAAATGTGTGCTTATATATTATTATTTATAACCTGAGAAACGGCTATGAAATACTCTAAATACCGCAATCAGTCTCAAATCACTTAAAATCTAATAAATTAATCATTCTAACATCATTAAACTGCAAATCAATTTCTACTCTTAAAAGTATAATAAAATACTGAGTGACAAGTTTCAAGGTCAGTTCAATGATGATTTCGAAGTGAAAAAAAAACCAATTATTTTCTTTCGCTCATCCATATTTTTCTTTAGTAAAAGAGAAATAGGATTAGTTAGCAAGATTTCTTCAGACAATTGTTATGGAAAAAAAATAGGTGATCCTTAATTAATAATTAAAAATATTTGAATGAGACCAAAGTAGATATCACATTTCTAATATTGAGTTTTCCTTGTATTACCTCACATACCACGTAATGACGTAATCATATACCTAGTAAACTTAGTTTAAATATAATAAATACAGGCACAATATTATCTTTATATTTTATACATATGTATAACGGAATCTGTTAAATAGATGAATGGATACCATTTAAGATTCTCAGTTAGTGTTTGGTTTTTGAACTTCAGTCTAAAGGCTGTCCTTTATATGCAGTAATTGCCATGGTGCAAAATGTAACTGGCAGAACTGCCAGGTTATGTAAGTTTTCTTAAAATAAATATAATTTATTGAGTAATTCCGGGATTCAAGACATTTCCTTGAATATTAATACACTGTATCTACTGGGAAGGCCCAAAATTTGATAGCCTAATTACAGAACACACAAATTCTCAAACCATTTATCAAAATAAATTTGATCTACTTGTTAACGCTCTTTGTTCCACGGTACCCGGCTTTGCAGGGTATTTACAGAAATGACCATTGCAAACAAAATTATTTTGGATGAACTACTATGAACTACTATGATGGTGCAAATGCTAAACATGTATATTGCCATCATTCTACACATTTTTTCTAATGTCTGAAATATAACAGGGAGAATCAAAAAGGAGGAGAAAGCGTTACACGGTTCAGTACCCGAAAGTTAAACAACTTAATCTTTGAAGTATTTATAAACACACCTATAATATTGGCCAGACTCTTGACGTTTTTGTGCTACAGTGCTAAGTTAAATGACGAAAACCATTGCAATTGCAAAATGCAATTTCAGTTCTGAAATGATACCATAAATCATAAGCCGGAAAAGTCACGACCAGCCACTGCTATTGACATTAATCGGTCATTATTTATTTTCTCTACTATTTCTTAGTTATTATATATTAGGATCAGACAAAACATATCACATGAATTAAATAATCGGATGAGATTGCTTACTTCGCCGAAGTATATGGAATTTCTCCCACTGAGTAACGTAAATAAAGCCTTAAAAATAAATAAAAATAAACATTTCGCTGACACACTCTAAGATTTAAAGTAAATGAAGAAAATACATTAGAGCAATACGACAACCTGCTTTTCGTCGGAAATGTGACTGATAGTTATGAAGACACTAACGTCTTCTCCCGGCCAAGATCTGTACACGACATCATTTTTCTGAACCAAAGTACGCCTTGATAATAGCTTATCATCCAGCATAAGAGTACACTTATGAGCCATGTTAGTGCTCTGGAAACCCAACAGGGCGCAAAACACTTCCTTGGGCGTATCTCTCATATTAGGATGTTGAACTTCATATCTCATGTTCTTCTTAGCGATGGACACGTGCAGGTTGAAGTTGAAGAGCGAAATTTTGACCAGGAAAGCGTTTCCATGAGTGAGGAGACAAATCTTGTATTTGTGTCTCGTCATTGAAGTGTTCATCATCTTATTGGCGAACTTTTCGATGACGATGTTCACTTTGGAGGCCTCGATGGTCGTCATGCCGTGAGCAGTTAAGATGTGCTTTGCGAGGTTGGTGAAAGGGAGACAGGTGGCGCAGAGCTCTTCAAGGGGGCATACTATCTGACCGAAAGTGCACACTGATTCGTGATCCAGACGTCCTTCAGCGGTGAGCTGGACGGTGCATCCCCACCTAGAAATAAAATTGTGTTGAATAATTTTTTTTTCAGTGCCGATTGACGGTTGATCAATATTCAATATGGTGTTTTACAATAATAGCTTTTCCTATGTCTAACTTTTCCTCTTTCTGCCATATCACAAATACACTTTTTTTACATTAGCTCCACACAGGAGGCCCTTAGGAAAATAATTTCCCTTTGTTGATGCTGTGTAGAGTGTCTTTTTAGGAAAGGAAGGAGACTAAGTTCTGGGAAGGAAAAGGGTATAATGGGTTGATAGGAATGTGGATGTAAGTGTGTCCAGGAGTGACGGACGTATAAATCCATCACTGCGGTGCATGGCGATGTTCCGAGAGAGTACGGCTGAAGAAACCGAAGAGTCTCCCTCAACCGTTCTTTCCCGATCCGGCCTGACATGCAGCTGGTGGGCAGATGCATTCACCGCCAAGACCCGGACAAACATCACCCCTGCCAAGTCACCAAAACTAGCGAACCACTTGGGGTGACCTGTGGTAGAGGTGTTGGTTATCCAATAAATGGTTCCCAAACCCGCCTCCCAAATTGAGATTACATAATAACATTATACAATTTTTCTAGCAGTTTCAATAAAAAATTTGAAATTCAATAATGAATTTGAAATATCTAGAAACGTTTTTATCTATGTACTACTTACATAAGTTATGATTTTAAGGGTTTAATCATATTTTTCTGCCAATATCAACAATGCTCTTAGTAATGTTTGATTTAAAATTGTTTTCAGGTCTAAGAAATTAGCTGTTAAGAGGGCTTTTGATATTTTGGAACAAGAAATAAGAGGAGGTTGGTTTTGGTGCTTCGTATTGTGAGTGATTTTACTTACAAAGGTGTGTACGGGTGTATTTCCACATATACCTTCGTAAGTAACGGACAAAGAAGAAATTCTTTTCTCAATAATGTAGGTCAGAGATTACGTGCTTTACAAATAAAATGATGCACGACAGGAGTGAGTCAACTATCATAGCGATAATACTCGTATGTATTTATAAAATGCAGTATCTTGAGAACTCTCCATTATCTTTTAAATTTAAAAATCATAACATTCCAAAGAAAATATCCCTCCTTAGAAACTGAATTGCTTAATTGCTTCTATGAACAAAAATTAAAAGATCTGTATCAGTACAATCATTTATAATGCACAATGATTAATTTCGAAATCAAAAGGAAGTCCTATATTTTCATTTAAATTGCCATTAACGTTTACACCATTTATCACAATCAAGCACTTCGAATAATGATAAATCTATATTACATGAACAGGCCATAGTCTTGACGAACAAAAGATTGATTATGAAAAAGAAAATGATGAAAAGTTAATAAATCCTGAATTTCATCGTGTTAAAAAAATTATCAAGGTCCTTTGAAAAAGGGTGAAATCTTTTCCAATATAAAAAGGACTTGGCGGGCCCATTAGTTTGCCCGGAAACTTTCTCCAAGTCTTTCTTATTCAATTTGCGTCAGAACCATTTTTGGTTATTTTGTCATGAAATCAAATCCGCAATATGCCCGAGAAGGATAAATTCGATAACGTAAATATTTATTTGTATTTCGTAAGAGCACGTTTGTTACTACGCATTGATTTAACAAAAAAATATTAATATTTAATCACGATCGAAATGTGTATTGGTGAAATGTGTATCACATTCATTCCAGATAAATATGAGTATATCAATTATTTGTCTGAAATAATTTATTAGTCAACGGTGGAGTGCAGAATTCAGCAATCTCTAGGGCAAAATATCTGTTCTTTATAATCTATGGGTATCTCAGTATAACATATTTTAGGTAGATATAAATATAATTTTTCAATGACTTTCTAAAAGAACTAGACTATGCCTATAAAATATGTATATTTACGTATTTTGATAGAATTATTACGAATATTCTGAAATTATCAGATAAATTGGACCCAACCAGTCTGGTGCTACGCAGATTATATTTTTAATATTCAGTTTCATAGTTATCTGATCTGTTGATTTATCTGAAAAATTTTTCATGTGTTCCACAAATTCGATGACTAACTAACGCCACCAGTAGTATTTCAAAAAATCATGATTCTTCGTAAATGACTCATTATTTTGTCCCAAAATGTATTCGCATAATTTCTCCCTATAACAAAAGATAAGTCTTGTAATATTTTGAGATAAAAATACCATATTTATAACACAATGAATAAACAGAAACACGGATGTGATTATAACGAATCAAAAGGGTCTATTTCAAGTCAATATTGAAAATCGGAATCCAAGTGGTTACGAATGACAGGCCCTTTTTTTATTATCTATGTTGATCTCTAACCAATAAGATGACAGCAAACCTTGCCACCCACCCTAACAATGTACGTAGGTACCAGTACGGTTGCCATTTGATGACAGAAAGCTAAGGTAGAGTTAGCCTCAATATCAAATAGCCTATTTTTTTGTACGTAAGATTTTTTTTAGGACAGAGAAAAGGTTCTCCTATTCTTAAGATCAAAAAAGATTTTCAGACGAAATTTTCTATTTTTAAGATTTAAGACGAAAGGATTGTTTTTTTACAATTTTAAACTTTTTTGTACATAAAAAATTGAAGACGCCTTTTTATAACTCTTCCTCCAGTTTTAGATTATAACCACACTTTATTAATGGACGTTCATCTCTAATCTCAAATTAAGTTCTTTTAGTACATTTTTATTAACAAATACGTATACGTATTACGTATGTTGTTAACTGTTGTAATATAATTAAGACGGTTACGAAAAACTCTAAAGTATTCTCTTTTTAAAACGGGTTTGCAAGATGATACAAGAAGGATGAAACAACAAAAAAGCTCCAGTTTGTATAACTATATTCATGTTTTATACACATAAAACTATCACCTATTAGACTATTATAAATTGGTGGAATGTAAATTTACCTTTGGTTCCTGCAAGGCAGCGTCAGGTCTCTGAGTAGCCTGGCCACAGCTGCGCAGGGGGACCGGGGATGAGGTGCGCGGCAGAAGGGGCACTTTGGCAACTTGCGCGCGCATGTCCCGCACCATAGACCACCGCAGCGCGCGCATGCGTTCACTCCGGCATTCTAAACCAAACAAAACAAATTACAAAATTAATATAATCAATTTTAATCGTAAAACGCAAGTGCGTGGTTCAATATGCATTACCTAAAGAAATGGGCCAAGACCTAGACAAACCTCACCTCCATGAACCCGGGCATCCCTGCTAAGTCACCAATCGCAGATAAGCACTTGGGTGACCTACTAGAGGTGTTGGTTATCCAGTAAATGGTTCCGGGGCAGCGGTACCGATAACCACCTCCCAAATTGCTCAGATCAAACAATGCTCAGATCGAAAATTAAAAGTTTTTCGAGTTCTCTATGTGATGCAAGTTTACGGCTTGGACTATGAGTTTCCGGACAAATAATCAAACTAGGCTATTAGCGCTATAGTTCTGTTATAGAATATTTGACGAATTCGTAAATATGAAATTAGTATAACGTCGTAAATTAAAGAAATGATTGAGAAACTGCTGGCTTGTACAATTAGGGTGAATGAAAAAATAAAATACGAGCACATAAAATATTGACTCTGAAGAAGCTGGAAAAAGTAGTTGGGGACACGGCCAGAAAACTAAAAGATAAGGCACGATCAAGAGAATCCAATACTTTTTTTAGAAGAAAAAGCTCTTTTTATCGCTATTCCAATAATTCTTGATTTTCTGTATATTTCTGTCATTCGGCAGGATGCAAGATTATAAAATATTCTGTCTATTAAATAATTCTCTCTTGAAATACAAAGATCATTGAATCGGGACATATAAAACAAAAAGTTACTACAGCAGCAAGTCCCAATCTAACAAATAGCTTTCGGAACACTTATCCAATACCTGACTTAATGGCCACCCTTCATTAATGAGCATTGAACGCCATTTAAGTTAGTTTCTGGTATTTGAGATTACTAAGAAGTTCTTTTGAATAGCTCACCTCGACTTAATTATTAGTGAAGGATTATCGCTAACTTACACAAAGGAAATCGTGAATTTCTAACTAAGTTTGTTTGAATTATTTTGTGCTTATCATTGTTATATATACGTACTATAATTACAAATAATTTTAACGCTCATTACCTTTCATAAATGATGCGTCATGGTGAAATTAGAGAACGTGTAAGGAATAGCTTCAAATTATAATGACTATCTAATTAAAATACTAGTATGTTAAGATTACAAATTTCTCATGACAGATTTGCAAAGTAGTAGTATCGTGAAATAATATAGTGCATAATTTTTTTTACAATCGCAAATAATATTTGTACTTATTTTTTTTTTTTTATTTATTTATTATGGATACAAAAGAAAGTACAAATTACAATTGGGAACCTTTGCCTGTCCAACTAGGAAAGTTTCCCGTTCCAGGACAGACAAATTGACATGTTTAGTTCATATTATACCTGAAATGTACATAATTACATAACAAAAACAAAAACAAAAAGAACAGAAAATTTCATTTTTCTCTGAAGCTAAGGTGTGTAATAAAGAAAATGTATATAAAATATATAAATATAAGTACACATACATTTTTTGTGACAAAGTAGAAAAGGCAATCTGGTAGCATATATTATAATCGGATTTACCGAATTAACCTGGTAACATATGTATAATACATTCAGATTTACAAGATGGAGGAATTACAAGAACAAGATGGAGGAATTACAAAAGATTTACAACATAAAGAAATGAAATTATGTTTGGTTATGTGTTTAGGAGTTTGAACTTTCGATACATAGTACACTTATAGGAGAAACTATATTAAAATTTACAATATTAGATATAATAGTGAACGTAATAATCTATACGATTTTTTTAAGCGATTTAGCTACAATGATTTTTGTAACTAAAAATTATTTTCACTGATTTAAAACATGTTTTAAGAACAGTATTATATTATTAGTACGACAGTATGAATATACACCGCGCTCGTGTGAACTCTCCTGCTAAAATATAAAAACTTACACGTGTACTTTACACGTGTTTTATGACTTAAATAATAAAACGTATTTTAAAGATTTACCGAACAACTCAGATTGAAATCAACTAGAAACCCCCTTTGAAAGGTCATCAAGTGATGAAAAAATATATTAAGAAATGGTTAAATAGGTTACGTTAAATATGGGCTATTGTTCAATTTTTTTTCATAGCTTTTCAAAGAGATGTTGAGTTGACTTGATTCTGAGTTGGCATAGAACCGTTTTAAGACGACACAATATTAACCCTAAAATATATTCAGAATCTTAACGACGTAAGTATAGAAGCCGTGTACACAAATTGCGACTCACGACCAAAGACGTTATATACTGTAGACGCGGGGTAGAAATCTCAAAGTGGGAAGCCAAAAGCAAGGCAATTGCACTGGTCTCGATTTCTAGTACTTTAGTACTAAACTGTCACTCGTCGAGTAAGATCGTGTCTTATCAGTAGGAAAATTGCATTTAAAAAGCGCCAAAATGCCCTCCTGTGGGACGAGAAAATGTTTCCATTACATGGCAAACAGTAGTAAAAGCGTAGTAATAACATTTCATTTATATGTACACATAAATGACTTATTATTATCGATTATTGAAAGCAATACAATTATTTTCCATGTTCCCCGTCCGACAATTTTGTGAGTCGTTAGAGAAAAAATACACATTCTTTAATTGTCTTATGGTACGGCCACACTTAGGCCAACTTCCAACTTCAAACTTTCGGACGATTGTGTAGAAGGGTAGTTCGTTTGTTGGAAGTTTGAGTTGGAAGGTTGGCTTCGGTGTGGAAGTAGCACATCTTTTTAATAGATACATGAATAACTTTTGAATTAAGAAATTACTGAAAACCGCTGAAAACAAGGGGGTGTTGCTTACTTGCTATATTATTTTGCGAGTATGTGATACTATGGCGAGTCTATTTACATAACGTTATTGCTCGCGACCCGGTGTTTTGGATGGACCTACTGTCGAATTTGCCTTACCAAACACTCTAAAAAATATGGGAATCTTAACGATGTAAGTAAAGTAAGCGGCACGGCGCGGGCGTATTGAACGTACGGTCGAAATAGCCCTAGCAGGCCTGGAGATTCGACCTTTCTGCCGGGTTTATTTTAATTAATTCTGAAGAACGTGTAACTAATATTTAAGATGTTTCTAAACGATTCCCTCACGAAGTTATTAATTCATCGTCTAGAAAAATAAAATCTGGTGCTTACGGCAAAATTTATAATTATGTACAGTTTATAAAATGTTCAAACCGTTGTAAATAAAATATATTAATGGTGAGGTATTGTTTTTATTAATCTTACATATAAATAACTTACAACCCCGGGTATCGGTTTGAAAAAAAAGTTATTATATTTACGAATTCGTCGGAATTTATTAAAATGTGAGCCTAGCAAACCCCCAATATTATAGTGTTATACCGCCTTAAAGATACACATTACATGGTATGAAACTTAGTTAGATTACCAGTTACTTATTTAAATTGTCATTGTACTCGTATATATCTTTAATATTTAAAACCAACTGGTTTCGATTCGATCTGAACCTTCATCAGGGTTATATAAAAACAGATTTAATTAATTAGAACGTTTCAGTTTATTTATAGGTATTATAACACGGAAAAGGAAGAAAGAAGATCAACTTTTATCGGGGTTAGAGAGAGGTATGTAAGAAAGAGGGAGTAAAAGTAGGTGTAGAGAAGTGGAATATGTATACCTACAAAGTGTTTGCTGTACGTGAAAAAAAATCTTAATTATTTTCCGCAACACGATATTACTGTTTCAGTTTATCTACGAGGAATTCCGAAGCGAAAATAAAATTCCGGACCAAACGTTGCCTCTTTTCCAGCGCACTCACGTGAAAAATCGTTAATTTATTTAATTAATAAAAACAAATGAAAAAATTCCTAGGATACGCTTCTCGACCGTCCGGCTCTTTGCTCGGCTCTTCAGCTGTGAAATTAAATCCTAAACCGTGTTAAATGTTGTAAATAAATGTATGTAAGCGTGTGTTATTTTGTCACAACTTTTGACCTATGCACGAAAGCCTAAACGAATTGAAGAGTACAGGGAGAGAAGGGAAATAGTCCACCATCTTGTCAAAACAAACAAAATACGCAAGACGTTTTGTTCAGAATTTTGTGTTTTAATAGAATTATTTTTGATGCAGACCAATAAAGGTGATTGAACCAGTTGAAAGATGATTTTAAGAATATGCCTTCAGGCTAAAAATTGATTTTTTCACGCCACACTGGCTTATAAAGAGGGCTGTGTAATTTTACTACATCATCGAGTTACCAGCGAAAACATAATTGTACGATTCCCATTAAAATGAAATTACTTACAGCGTGTCATAATAGGTAGTAGCCAAGGCTAATCATTAAGGGTCGAACAAGATCTCGGTCTCGGTTTCGGCATTCTCGGCTACAAATTCTACCGAGAACTATGTCTCGGTTCTCGGCGAAAAATCGCCGAGATTCTCGGCCATAACCGAGACCAAAAGACCGTTGTAAGTAGGTACGGTATAGGATAATGGGATTCAAATCTACCGTGCGTGTCACATTCGTCACTTGTGTCAGTGCGTGTCACGACAGCTCTCTCAGCAGTTCAAGTGCTGTGATAGAAATAGCGTTTGATAGCTTTCTTAGAGAGCCAAGACTGCAAGGAAATGCAAATATTTTTGAGTATTAGTATTCGTCGCCATATCAAGTTCTTAGGCCTGCATCAATTTTTTTTATCAGCACCGCCTACTAGCGTAGCAAGTGAACAGCTCTTTTGTAGAGCTGGTCAATTATACGACACAAGGCGACACTCTTTGAAGGGTGAAAACACAGAAAAATTGCTTTTTATGTACTACGACGTCATGTTGTTCAATTTTGATTATTAAAACTATTTAAAACAAGTTATTATTACATTCATTAATATATTATATTATGCAAAAATAGCGCATTTTATTTTTTTTTCTCAATTTATCTATTCTCGGTCTCGGCCGAGATTTTAATTTATTATCGGTCTCTGTCTCGGCCGAGAACTAAAAACCTGTCTCGGTCGACCCTTCCTAAACATTTTTTTTTTCAGATCTGTTACAGATTTTTACCTCACAGACATTAGTTATAATTTCGTTGAATACTATTTTTATTTTTCCTTTTCATGTAACAGTTTATCTTTCTCACCATGCTGTATTTAAATATAAGAAATAGCAGTGGAAAAGGAAGATATTCCAGGACAATTCCCCCTTTCTATGTTCTTTCTGAATTTTTATTATTTTTAAGTTATATGTTTGTCTGTAATATTGTATTCATGATCACAAAAAAACACAACTACGTAAGATTTGCTTTGTTCCTAAACGTTTAAAAAATTGTTACTATACTGTTTCTCTCCCTACACTCTTCGATTGTTTTCTTTGGTAGGAATGCAATGAATAATCAAAACAATCTTTTATTTTTTATCGCTTTTGCGAATTGGAGATGTTTCCTATTTCGTTGATTTATACGACGGTCAAGGAAATAATCTAATGGTCGACCTCAGGGGCCGGCATTGCCTTGTCAGCGCGTAAAGGCACAAAAGGGATTTAATTTTTCATGTAACCACAGGCACATACTGCTGATAATAATAATAATAATAATACACATGAAAATATAAATTATTTTCTGTCGCTCTGCATTAAAAAGCCAATAACCAACTTCATGGTATGCTCCTTGATTTTAAAAACAGAGGTAGTTCGTTCGAAACCTGATTTATTGGTTTGTTTGTGGTTTATTTACTTGTCATTACGATTTATGCACTTAACTAGGCAGAGTATTGAATCTGCGACTTCTGGATGGGAACGTGACCGGATCGCTGAAACATCTAACCGCATTACATAAAATAAATATATACCTTATCATTTTGGTAGTAGAATCTAAGCAAGTACCTTTACGTGCATGAAATAACGTGGAAACGAGTAAGATACAGCCGTAAATTATTTTCCAGTCATAAAGCTTCTTTGAGTTTTTTATTTGTTATTCGCAGTGAAGGCAAAACATTGCCCATGCCATCTAAATTAAGCTCTTTATCTTTTGCTTGACTTATTTATTGATGTAATTAAAGTAGCAAAATGTTGAATGAAAGTATTTTTGAAAAGCCTACTTGAAACAGATTCCGATGCGATCAGGAGGCTTATTGGAAGAAATGAATCAAATGGAGGAAACACCATGATTAAGATTTGATGGCTGTGCTTTGATGTTGGAAAAAACCCTTCGCGTTTAGGTACCACTTAAGAATCTCAAACGTTTAGCTCTGATGTTCTGTAATATCTACGCACGGATTTTTTCTATGTGTTGTTATTTTACGGGTTATGACAAATCTTTTTAGAATATAGTTATGTCATAAGCTATGGAGCATTGTAATATACCTTTAACTTTAAAAACTGGGACAAACGCCTTCGGTTTATCCGTATTTTTTTAATTGTTCTACAATATTATGAAAAATAATTTCTTAAAATATGTATTGTAATTCGGTATCAGGCGGTGGATTTTAGATTTAAAAAATAACACATTTTTACGTATAATCCGTATGAATCCATCCCTCCCAATGAGGTGCGAGGCGTTATTATGAAGAAATCCTGCTGGATAGGCCCGCCATGCAGTAACTCGGCAGGCGCGGCCTGGACTAGGACAAACCTAACTACATGAACCCAAACGTAGCAAACGTGACTTTTAGGGTGACCCAGGGCTGAGATTTTGTTTAACAAATAGGACGGCGGTACCCATATACGCCTCCCAATTATTTTTAAACATTAATTGAGATGGAAAATAAATAAAAGTGTAAATAAATTATGCTATTGGATACGTTTCGGGCTGCCGATTTGATATAATATAACCACTTTTAAGTAAATCTTGGACTTACTTGTAGAGGATTCATGCAGATTCCGCATTCAGATAGTCTGGACACCAGCTCTGAACAGTTGCTGCAGGTGCACTCGTGGGGTGTCGAAAAAGCTGAAAAATAATTTAACATCAGTCTAAAAAAAAGAATTCCATCTAATCACAATCCTAGCTTACGTATGGCTTCAGATATTTCTTTATCTGAATGCTAGACGGGTTTTCAAATTTTGATTTTCAGGGAGGTGGCTTCTTAGGTCGTAGGTTAAGCGACTTTATCTTAATCTATATAAATATTAAATACATATATATAAATAAAAATGAATCGCCGAAATGTATGTACAAAAATGTATGTATGCGCATAACTTCCAAACGACTGCACCAAATTGGATAATTCTTTTTGTTTTGTGTTCGTTATTGTCAGGACAAGGTTTGTATAAGTGAGCTCTGGCATTATGAAATTTGTATAAAAAAATTGCAATAGGTGGCACGCGAGCTGTTTGAAAACTAAATGTACCGGGATTAAATGTATGGAATGCAAGGGGGGAGGAGGGAGGGGGAAAGGGGGGAGAGAACTCTGGCAGGGGGTTTGCGGAGGGGGAGGGGAACTCGGAAGGGGTGTTCGCGGGACGGGGTAAGGGGGGAAGTGGACTGGGAAGAGGGAAGGTAGAGGAGGCGGAGAGGAATGGGAGGTGGAAGGGTAACGGAATGAATGGGAAAGGACACGCAGGGAGAAACAATTTCTTTATTAAGTGGCATAGCAACGCATGCCGGGAACCATTTTTACAAAATTTTACAAATTATTACCTCGAAAACCATTTATTGGATAACCAACACCTTTTCAACGTTAGTTGCACACAGGAGACCCTTAGGAAAATAATTTCCCTCAGGGCCTATGTCATCTTTGGAGATGCTGTGTGAAGGGTCTTTTTAGGAAAGGAAGGATAGGAAGTCCTGAGAAGGAAGGGGGTGTAGGAATCTGAGTCATAAATAATCCAGTGAGACTATGGCATCCCCAATTGGGGTATGTTGTGAGGCTGAAGGTAGTGGGGAGGGGAAGGAGATAGGGAAGAGGAAGGTGGGGAAGTACCTACCTCTCTATTCAGATCTAGTCACCAAACACGGCTAATGCCATTTCAAGTAACGTTTCAATTCTGAATGGTGGTCTTACACTCTGGAACGTGCCGCAAATATACTATATATTATTATTTTGTTTAATGAATAAATTGTGAAATAACACAAATTTATAAAATAAAATGTATTTGCCACGCCGGGATTCGATCCCGCGACCTTCGGAATGCTAGTCAAGAGCCTTACCGCTGGACTACGCCGACCGTCAGATGCATCTGCCCATCATGCAGCTGGTAGGCAGATGCATCCGCTGCCACAAAACCCGGACAAACCGCACTCCATGAACCCGGGCACCCCTGCTAAGTCACCAAACATAGCGAACAACTTCGAGTGACCTATAGCAGAGGGGTTGGTTATCCAATATAAAAAAATGGTTCCCATACCCGCCTCCAAATTAAAAAAAATTAATAACTTTCTAATGGTTCGAATTTTCTAATTACCTGCAGTACCAGCGGCTTGAGCATTGACTGCCTCGGTCACGGTTGTATCTACCATGGGTACATCTTCGCTGGTCTCCACACTCTCAACCCGCTCAGGGGGGGGAGAGGATGGCCCCGGTAACTCGGCCGTCACAGTGAGGGTGGGGATGTGAGAGCGCAGGGGGATGGACACGGGGCGGGGGTAGGGGAGAAGGGGGGGCATGGAGTTGCGCCTGGAGGGGGTAGAGATGCGCGGGGAGATGCGCGGCGAGAAGATTGTCGGGGACGGTGGGGGCGACTCGAGATCGCTGTCTCCTAGCGTCAGGGCGAAGAACTGAAACCGAGAACATACATATTAACAAAAAAAATAATGCCTACAATAGAGAACTCCAGCCCAATTTTTTAAAAATTTTTGTTATGAATAATGACCTTCTAACTTAAATAACGCATTATTATTTTTATTTTTAGAGTTAGTTTTAATAGTTAAAATAATTGTCAAAGTTTTAATTTTTCAAGATCCCCCTAAAACCACCGTATGTACGGTGAATCGTGTGACGTCATCACTCCTGAAAAATTACTATAGGATTGGGCAATCAGCTGATCAAGTGGCGCCATTTTTAATACCGTTATTCGAAGCATTCTCCCTAGATGTAGCATTACTATTTTTTTGTGCAGTAGTTTTTCAATATTTTAAATAATATCGATAAACTAATAGAGATACCTCTATTTTTGATAATGAATTATTTAGGCTTAAATATTATTTCAATAAACACAACAACTAAATCTCCATACACAGTATGAAATAACGAATAACATGAAATGTTGTTAATACTGATGGCTTGTGTCATACCTACATAATCAAAGATTTCAACACAATGACTGGTGACGCGTGACGTCAGCACTAACCATTCAGTAATACCAACTTTACAGGGTGTTTTGACGAGAGGTTTAAAAATGCACTTTTTATTATTTTTTTAAGAACTCTACGTTTAATATAATGAAATAAAACTTATATATTCAGAATCAGCGTTTATTGGTCTATATGAACATGTTTTTTTAAAGCCATAATATTTTTCACTGGAGTTCCTCATTAACAATATCAGTAGGTTTGTATAACTAAGCTTTTGATTTTGAGCTGAATATTTTTTTTGCTTTATGTTGATTGTTACGTTCCCAAAATAAGCGAACTCCGCTTCTCTTTTTGAGGAGGATAATTAGTTTTAGCCGATCTGCGTATATTTGTATGTGTTAGTAATTTTCTATGAAATTCCAAAACAAACTGCGACATGAATATGATTAGAGACACTGATTCATAGCTTTAATTTTTAAGAAATGTAGCATTAATTATTGAAAAAATAGCTTTTATAGCTTTAATTTTGCGTTTTCATAGCGTTTATAGCTAAATAGGATAACGTTAAGGAATGGGAGTCGGCAAGAGGGGAAAAACAATTAAATTGGCAAAATCACTTGAAACATGTTTATTTTATTATTGATTGAAACTCAACATGGCACATGTTTCTACTGTATAATGTGTCATGTTCGTTCTACGATCTGTCAATACAAGATTATAGCAATTAAAAAATCTTTCTGCGTCAAAACTATTCACAGGGGGGCACACAGTCATCAGAGCTGCCTCAGCAAATTCTCTGTGCACATTTTTATAGCTAAGAGTAGCTGAATTATGTCTACAGTGACTCCATCCCCCACTTGCTCTACAAGCTGTCTTTGAAAATACCTGTTACCTTCCAGGAATTTACTGTCATCAACAGATTTAAACGTTGGAGCAAGCCTACTTTTACTTGCTAAAAAAATAGCGTCTGATCGCTGGACATTCTGACCTACAATTGCAGGATTACATTTTACCTGCGTGCTCAAGAAATTGATTAGTGCTGTTGTCTTGACGGTTCAGCATATGAGATGCCAGTTTCACAGAACTCTTCTGACAACTCTCTCTTATTTGAGTTTTTATTTGGGTTAAGACAACCCGGTTCTTTACCTCCTGCACAGCCTTTAAGGTTTTGGCAGGGAAAACACCATCACTTAATTTTTGTAAAGAAAGGCTTAGGGACACCAAGTCCTCCCAAAGCAAATGAGCGTATGGATATTTTGACCCTTCTAATACATTTACAAAATTTGTTGAGTTTTGTTGTAAAAATCGCTGCTATTTCGCGTTTTAACATTTTTATCGCTAAAAACACCATTTATCGCTTTAATTCGCGAATATATCGTTAATGCGATGAATCAGTGTCTCTAAATATGATCATAACGATATGTTACAATATATTATAGCTATTGTAAAAAGGATGATGCAAGTTGCCATCTTTTTATAAGTCCCCTTTCGATAAAATGTTAAATATTAATACGTTTTTATTTGGTAAAATAATTACATTTTATAATATAATTTGGTAATGTTGGCCTCACTGGGTGTTACCCGTAAAAATTATGTATGTGTAGGGTTACATGTTTAAAATAACTATAGTTCGTTAGTTTTTTTTTTTTATTTCAACATAAAACAATATTTCTTGACATGATATCGACGTATTTAAATGAAGATAAAACAAAATGATAATTTCGTAACACAAGGAAGAGAATAGGCCACTTGCATCACATTTTTTAATTTTTTTTTCCGGTTTAGGCAAATATTCTAAGACATTATGTTTTTTTTTTTTTTAATCGTATTTTTGAAACCCAGGGGATTGTTTGAAAATTTCAATCCGAAAAATCAGATCATTTTTTATAAACCGGAAAGACGGGACATCATTTTGTAGGTTTGAAAAAACGATAATTACATAGCCGAAAATCATTTAAAAAAAATAACGTTTTCCACACGAATGGCACAGGAGAATAACGAGGCATACCAAAAATATTACATCTCATAAATATTTTTTTCCTTGATCCATCTTATTGATCGTAAATCATTATAATGTACAGCGTCTATATTACTAAATTCAATGTAATATACTTGTACTTGTAAATTATAATAATAATAAGAATATTATAAAAGTTTATTTTGTTAAAATCAGTACCATAATCATTATACCTCTAAAACACTTACCGACATCATCTTCACGTTCTGAAGAGAACCCCGTACATCATTAAATGTACGGGGTTCTCTTCAGAACATCTGTTAAAAAGTGAAACCAAATGATTAGTTCGCAGAGAACAAACAATAAATCTAGTGAGCGAATTCAAAAATTCTTCTGAAATCAAAGTGATGCCATATAAAAAATAAATCAGTGTGGAATTTTACAAAATTAATAGGAACATTTTCGGAGACCTGACATTTTTATGTAGTGACGTCATGAGCCCAAATAATGGATTTATTTATTTAAAAAAAAAAAAAAACTGTTCATTACTAAACAATTTTTTTTTTTTTTTTTAATGTTATTTATGTTATTTATTTATTTATTGTAAGAAACAAACAGCAGTTTTATACAGGATGTTAAAAATGAAGCGGTTAAAAATGAGGTAAGCCAAAACAGGATAAACAAGATAAATCTTTTTACTAACATTTTCTTAATCTTAGTAAAAAGATCTATCCACATGATTTTTTCCAAGTCGTTATGAAATCCATGCAAGTGGCCTATTATTGCAAAATGCAAAAGATAACTTCCAAAGTTAAACAACCCAGAAATTTTACGACGTTCCAAAAGAAATAAGACTTTCATTATCAATTGCATTTTACATCTCTACACAATGTAAAACAAAGTCCTCCGCCGCGTCTGTCTGTCTGTTCGCAATAAACTCAAAAACTACTGATCGGATTTTCATGCGGTTTTTACCACTATATAAGAAAGGTATAGGTACATAATTTGTCAAGGTTTTGTGTAAATTGTTTTTTTTTGCATGAGCTCCACACAGGAGGCCCTGAGGAAAATAATTTCCCTCAGGGCCTATGTCATCTTTGGGGATGCTGTGTGGAGGGTTTTTTTTTAGGAAAGGAAGGAGAGGAGAGTTCTGGAAAGGAAAAGGGTTTACGGGGTGGGTAGGTATCAGGGTTCAGTGTGTCTTGGTCATCCGCCTCCAACACCTAGACAAACCTCACCCCATGAACTCGGGCACCCCTGCTAAATCACCAAAGTAGCGAACACAAGAAGCGAAGGGGGGGCACAAGGGGCGGACGGGCAAAAAAATCAACTATTACTGTTAGGATTTTTTCTGGGGGGGGGAGGGAGGCGTTCAAGGGGGGGGGGGGAAATCGACAATTACTGTTAGGATTTTTTCCTGAGAAGGGGCATAAGGGGCGGACGGGCAAAAAAAATCACCAATTACTGTTAGGATTTTTTTCTGGGGGGGGGGGGGGCACAAGGGGCGGACGGGCAAAAAAATCAACAATTTACTGTTAGAAATAAACTTCATTGTGATATTTGAAGTATGTATAGGAAGGTTTATGAAAGTGTCAAAACAATATTAATAAATGTTTAAAAAAGACAGTTTTAGCTTCTAATTATGTACTGTGAAGGGAGGCGTCTACTAATATCTACAGGATTTTCAAAAACTGAAAAATCGAACTAATATCTATGAGAATCAAAGTGTTGACGAATATCTACAGCTCAAACTGTTGATTAATATCTATGAGAACCAAAGTGTTGACGAATATCTACAGCACTGGCAGAGGTTGGATTTGCAATTATGTATAGCATATTGAATAACGTAATATTGCGTATGCAGTTTAAAAAACTTAATTTATGTAAGTATGTATGTAAAATCCCTAATATCGGACTATTGGACACATTTAGCTGATTAGTCCAACCTGCGCTCTGTAGATATTAGTTCAACCTACGCTCTGTAGATATTAGTCAACGCTCTGAAGTTCGTAGATATTAGTTCAACATATGAGCTGTAGATATTCGTCCGACATACAGGCTGTAGATCAGATCAATCAGTATCTGGAGTCCTTTTTTTTTTTACAGTGAATAACCGCACAAGAATCTCAACTGCTCCCGTCTGGAGCCAGTGAGACTATGGCATCCCCAATTGGGGTATGTTGTGAGGCTGAATTTAGTGGGGAGGGGAAGGAGGTGGGGAAGAGGAAGGTTGAAAGAAAAAGAAGGAAGAAGAAAAAACCTGGCTATTCAGATCTGGTCACCAAACACTGCTAAAGCCATTTTCAAGCAACGTTTCAATTCTGAATGGTGGTCTTACACCAGGGCGATACTGATAGTATCTTCCACTCTGGAACATGCCGCAAATATACTATATATATTATTTTAAATGAATTAATTGTGAAATAACACAAATTAATCAAATAAAATTTATTTGCGCATGCCGGGTTTGAACCCGCGACCTCCGGACTGTGAGTCAAGAGTCTTACCCACTGGACTACGGAGGTCGTCGTGAAGGAATCTCCACAGTACACAAAAATACCGTCTGGGGGGGGCACGTGCACCCGTGCCCGTGCATACAACAGCAGCTGTAAAAACAAAACACGCATATCTCGACACAGGCATATCCTGGTGAGACAGGTATCGAAAAACTCCATATAAACATTCTTTATATAGATAAATAAAAAAAAAACAATAGATTAAATTCTTACACACTACTATCAAAATCAATACGTACATCATCGTAATATTCCGTCATTATATAAAACTTGTCACTGAAAACTAATTCTTAGCACTCTACAACACACAACGATCTCTTCTTCACGAACTATAAAACAATAATGAATGCTTTACAACGGAAATATCTGAACACACTTCATTTATTCAATGATTAATCTATCTCGAGATTCCAAGATAACTTATCCGAATAATTCAAATTAAATTGTTGATAACACACTGGAATCAAGATAAGACCATTTTTGTTAAGAAATTATTTTCACTTAGAAAGGAAAGACTGACTCGTAGCCATCAGCTGTGTTATCACTGTGGACGTTGACATTAAACTGATCGTAATTCCTGAATGATATGATATCGTGCTGAAAGATTTACCTGAAAACTGACCTGGGTAGTGAGTGATTCATAAAGGGTTTGTTGGACGGGTCAAGATTAAGTTCGGACTTTCTAGGAAATGGGTTATTTGTTGCAGTCATTAGGGATGACCGTCGGCTGCTAGGTCGTTAAAATATCACAATTGTTTGCTAGGTAAATTATTATTAGTGTACCTACGTCTAAATTGCAGGTCTTTACCTGCAATTTAGACGTTTTGTAGAGCTGGTCAATTATACGACACATTGACAAGGCGACATTCTTTGAAGGGTGAAAACGCACAAAAATTGCTTTTCATGTGCAACAAAATCATGTTGTTCAATTTTGATTATTTAAAACAAGTTATTATTACATTCTTTAATATATTATATTAAGCAAAAATAGCGCATTTTAATTTTTTTCTCAATTTATCTATTCTCGGTCTCGACCGAGATTTTAATTTATTCTCGGTCTCGGTCGACCCTTAATCATAACTTATTTATTTCAGATTTGTTACAGATTTTTACCTTACAGACATTAGTTATAATTTTGTTATTATATACTATATTATTTTTCCTTTTCATGTAACAGTTTATCTTTCTCACCATGCTGTATTTAAATATAAGAAATATCAGGGGGAAAGGGAGATATTCTAGTACCTACGTCTAAATTGCAGGTAAAGACATTTCTGAAAATTTTACTGTTTAATATTTTAGTAACTGTGGTTATTATAGGAGAGTTCAATAGTAACATTGAGACCTTTTACAGTAGGTATCAAATTTGTTCTGAAGCAGAAAAACTCTTTAACTGTAAGTTCTTGTTTCATGAAATTAGGACGACCTCCGTTGAGGGGGCTCTCGATCAGCAATCTGGATAGTCATACCGGGTCCAGACAGTTGGGAGCCGTTGGGCCTCTTCTGTTCACTTAACCCATTGGCCACAAACCCCGACAGCCTGCCGGGTGTGCAACTCAGGTACTTAACCACAAACCCCGGCACGCTGACGGGCTAGAGTAGGTCCGCCAAAAAACGGAATACGAGCTCAACAATGACATTTTTGAATAAAATTTTAAATGCCGAACATTCTGTAGATAATTAATCATTCATTTCGAAGAATTGGCAATAAAATGTTTCTTATGTTTTTTCACTGATATTTGTGTTCCAAGTTTTGTATGCTGCCAGCCGCCATTTAATTTCTTCAAAATTGCGAGTGGTTCTAGGCTTTTGGTAGTGACCCTGAACGTCCCTGATTGCTTTGAGGACTATCATACCATTATTTTATTAGTCATTAGTAATATATGCATGTAAAAAACAACAATCATTATTGTTTGATTTATGAATAATATGTTTTTTTGTAACTTTTTAAAATAAAAATGTGAAAAAAAACTTACGAAAAAAGAGAAGGTTATATTTGTATCCTTATTTACAGACATTTCAATATATTTTTTTAATTTTATTTTAATGTTTTTCTTTACCTTAATCGAATATGTAAATAAATTTAAAGAAATTAATTTATTTGAATATATGGTTTAAAAGTTACAATAGATTTAGTACACCAATGCAGGTTTTCAATTTTTGGTACAAAATTAATTCAGTGGTGAAGGCCAATTTTTTTGCTCATTAATTCTGTGGCCAATGGGTTAAGAATACGGATTTTCAGGCAGTCAACGTAACTATCAGTTTATACCATGTTTTCTGCGAGCTCCGAGTTTAAAACAAGATAAGACGCCATGTTGGTTACTTCATGTTTGCGATTTTTTCAATTAATAATTATTAGGTATCTAACTATTATTAGAATCATTCAAATATGTGTCCTGATACCACGATGCACGGACTGATTCACCCAAAGATATTCTAGGATTCACCCATTTCCATATCTCGCCAATGATACATAATAAATTCTTTAAATAATCATTCATTATTATTACACAGAATAAAATGAAGTCGCTCAAAATGTATTTTATATATTTATTTATATCTATATATATTACAGTTTTTACCTTATTATAAACATTTTTACATAATATATTTTGAAAAAAAAAATTTTTTTTTACATATTAATATTTCATTTCATTATGTTGGGTGTAA
Organism: Limnephilus marmoratus; assembly: GCA_917880885.1. Taxonomy (NCBI): domain Eukaryota; kingdom Metazoa; phylum Arthropoda; class Insecta; order Trichoptera; family Limnephilidae; genus Limnephilus; species Limnephilus marmoratus. Next base: position 29,692,840 of record OU862916.1, read on the forward strand.
GGTAGGTTTGAGAAGGTGAAACTGTTGGTTGGTAATATTGTATGTTTTGTGAACACCTCACTAGGAGAACCTGTGCTGAGGGGTTTACGTGTTTATGATTAAATGTGACAAGTACAGGTATTTATGTGTTGTAGTAGTAGAAAGTTAGTTTTTTTATCTTCTTTTTTTTACATTTTAATGATAATTGTACATATGAATAGTTGGTAAATACTTGAAAGACATGTTTATTTATTTTATAGTTTGGTTAAGTTTGGTTAGGGATTAAAGTATTTTGTATAAAGTGAATATCTTGATTTTTGATCCAGGCTGTGATATGTTTTTTGTGAATGTTTGTAGATGTATTTGCAGTTAGGAGTTGTTTCAGAGTAATGGGCATATAATTAAAAAGTTTGGTTGCATAATACTGAAAATGTCTGTGCGCATAGATCTTTTAAACTACGCAACGGATTTTCATGCGGTTTTCACCAATAGATAGAGTGATTCAAGAGGAAGATTTATAGTAGAGAAAAGCCGAGAAATTCAAATATTCAATTCAGGCAGCTGGCAAGCGGGTGGTGTGGATTTTATAAAGGTTGGGTAATGACGTTGTGTTTCGTTAGCCACAGCAACGTGTGGCCGGGTCTGCTAGTTATAAATAATAAATGGTTGCCGTAAAGATTCACTTTTGTGGCGGGAAATGAAAATCAATATTTGTTATTTATTACTTCATTAAAGTCGCAAAAATATGATAATACAACATCAGCGGTAAAAACAAATACATTCTATTATTGAAGAAGAAGATATCATTACATAGTATAAAATGAAGTCGCTCAAAATGTATGTGCGCGTTAATCTTTTAAACTACGCAACGGATTTTCATACGGTTTTCACCAATATACAACGTGTCCGGAAACTCGTAGTACAAGCGGGAAACTGGTGAATCTACATCACGTAGAGAACCAAAAAAACTTATTTTTTTCGATCTGAGCATTTCGATTTTAATATTATTTTTTTTCTATTTTTCCATTTTTTCGGCAACTAAAGGGTTAAAAAATTTTTTGAGCCCGGTTTACCCTTCGTTGCATTTTATAAGACATTACACAGCTGAAATCAACCCCCTAGTGAAAATTTTTTTCAAATTTAACCTAAAAAATTGCAACTTCGGACCCGATTTACTCTAAAACGAAAGCTCAAATCAAAAAAAGTTAAACCACAAAATCGACTCCAAATGTGATGTGGATTCTCCAGTTTCCCGCTTGTACTACGAGTTTCCGGACACCTTGTATAGAGTGATTGAAGAGGAATGTTTATATGTATAATACATGTAAATTATATTAGAGAAAAGCCGAGAAATTCAAAGAAAACATATTTTTGTGCGATTTGAAACGGCTGGCGGGCCGTACCATAGTCACTTTTGAAATTCGTTCCACGGAAGAAATTGGAAAATAGATGTCCTAGAGTAAGTAGGTATTTGATTTTCCCTTTTCAAATATCCAGTGTTGCATTGCAAGCATTGCATAATAAGTGGCGATCGCTCGAATTGCATTACATAGTATAAAATGAAGTCGCTCGAAATGTATGTGGGCATAGATCTTTTAAACTACGAAACAGATTTTCATGCGGTTTTCACCAATAGATAGAGTGATTCTAGGGGAAGGTTTGTATGTATAATACATGCTTATTATAGTGGAGAAAAGCCGAGAAATTCAAATATTCCATTCAGGCAGCGGGCAGAGGGCAGCTGGCAAACGGGTGGTGTGGATTTTGTGTTACATTAGCCACAGCAACGTGTGGCCGGGTCTGCTAGTTAATAATAATCTAAACGAATATCTGAAAGAGAAAAAGGCACAGAAAAATAGATAAAGATAATGGTCGCAACTGGGACGCAACACGTCAACAACAACAAAGAATTTCAACACGAAAGGTTCTGGGTTCATCATCTTTTTCTGTTTTTTCTGGGTCTTGTTCTCTTTCATATTTTAGTTTAGATTATTGTTATTATCTTCGTCTTCAATGATTTTTTTTTTTTTATATGAGCTCCACACCGGAGGCCCTGAGGAAAATAATTTCCCTCAGGGCCTATGTCATCTTTGGGGATGCTGTGTGGAGGTTTTTTTTAAGGAGTTCTGGGAAGGAAAAGGGTTTAAGGGGTGGGTAGGAATGTGGGGTTCAGTATGTCCTGGTCATCCGCCTCCAAGACCTAGATAAACCTTACCCCATGAACCCGGGCACCCCTGCTAAATCACCAAACGTAGCAAACCACTTGGGGTGACCTATGGCAGAGGTGTTGGTTATCCAATAAAGGTTCCCGGGGCGGCGGTACCCATTCCCGCCTCCCAAATTGATGGGAATAACCTTCAAATTTCATAAAAAGAGAGTTTATCTTACAAAAAATTAAATATTCTACTATATTATCATCAATTATAAATAATCAACGATAAATGATTAATAATAAATTCTAAGATTTTTTCTCTAAATAAAGTAGGTACTTTCAATTTGGAAGGCGGGTATGGGTACCACCGCTCCGGAACCATTTATTGGATAACCAACCATACGTTTATTTTTCATCATTTTACGCCAAGTGGTTCGCTAAGTTTTGTAATTTAGTAGGGTTTCATGGGGTGAGGTTTGTCTAGGTCTTGGCGGTGAAAGCGTTTGCGTACCTAGTGCGTGGCGTGTCGAATCTGGAAAGACCGCTAATCTCGACCTCTCCAGCCGGACTCTCTCGATCCTTGCACCGCAGCGGCAGGGATGGATTTATACGTCCGCCAATCCTTGACACATTGACCCCCAGATTCCAACCCACTCCTCATTTTATCCTTCCCAGAACTTCCTCTTTTTATTTTCCTTAAAAAGACCCTCCACACAGCATCCCGAAAGATGATATAGGCTCTGAGGTATTTTTTCCTCATAACCTCCCGTGTGGAGCTAACGTAAAAAATGTGCCTTGTGGGTTGCAGGTAGACGATGCAAAATATATATTTTTTAATAATTTTTTGGTATTTTTTTTTTATGCAAAAATATCTACATATTATGTTTTTAAACCACACTGTCCTTCGCCTTCCGCGGTCCATAATATGCAAATATATTTTTCTAAGAACTGTCAATTATTTAAAACAATTATTATTAACCGAACAATTATTTAAATATCACAGATTTGGTATGTTAGTAACACAATTCCACGAATTTGCAACCCTCCATTACGCCCTTTGTGGAATTCCGCAAATAGATACAACTTCTCCCTCTTCCTCATAAATAACGCTTGAAACAGAAGACGAGTTACAACGGACTTATTAGTAGTAGATTAAACCCTTAACCTGTTTCTGATATATCCGTTGCAACCTCTCCCTCTTTCCAAAATGCGTGCATGTAAACAGAAAAAGAGGTTACAAGTTACTAAGGACCTCTTATAGTCTAACAGTCTAACCTAACAGATACCAAGTGCACTCCCAAAATTTCATACGGGGATTAACGTACAGTAAAAACTTCGAAAAACCAAAACTCGAAAGGCACTCTACCATTATATCTTCTTATATATAAAAATGAATCACTGAATGTGTTGCTAAGCGCATAACTTTCGAACGATTTCACCAAATTGGATAATTCTTTTTTTTTGTGTGTTCGTTATTGTCAGTACAAGGTTTTTATATTTCCGGTGAGCTCTGGCATTATGAAATTTGTATAAAAAAATTGCTATTGGTGGCACGCGAGGAAGCGGCTATTGCTATGGAAAGCGGGAGGGAGGGAGAGATGGAGGAGGGGAACCAGGGAGGGGGAGGGGGGAGGGGGAGCTGGGAGGGGGGTTCGCGGGACGGGGGAAGGGGGGGAGTTGAGTGCGGAGAGGGAAGGTGGAGGTGATGGAGTGGGAACGGGAACGGGAGAAAAAAAGGGAAGGCGGAAGGGGATCGGGAGGAATGGGAAAGGACACTTAGGAAGAAACAATTTCTCTATTGAATGGCATAGCAACGCATGCCGGGACCAACTAGTTATTAATATTTATATCTTTCATTCCTTATTATTTATTCGACCCTCGAAAATTCTGATTTTCGGAAATACATTAAACTGAATTCTAAAAACAATATTTTAGAGATACCAAATAATTATACGCTGCGAAACAAAATTTTGAAATTCCAATGGCGGTTATTCCCGTGAATTAGGCGACGAAATCCTTAGGAAATTCCATTGTCATTTACATCATGATACTCAAAAGCAAATAATTAATGATTCTACATTTGGTAATAAGTACCTAGTGTATTGACTTCATAAGATCAAAAACCAGTCCATTACTTTATTTTTGATTTAAACTACCTTATTAATGTCATTTTGACTCGGTTCGTTTAATTGGTGTGATTGGAATTACATAATATTGTGTGATCTAATATATGTAATTATTCATTCTTTCATACGTATTTTTGTTAAAGAAATGTGTTTAACCTTGAAGCAATCAACATTTTCGTATGTGTTGAAATATTTAGTTATAGGTTTTTACAATAATTAATTGTTTTTTTTTGCATCAATCTTATGCTTGTTATTCTGTTAATTTATTTGTCACGTCTTATTTATTATCAATTATGGTATGTAGCACTTGAACCACTACTACGACATAACATGGAATAAATTTCATGTTAATTAAATAAATATGTGTATCTACATGTTTTCTACATCTACATCTACATGTTAAAATGCTTTTTTTTAAATTACAAATAAACATTTACCGATGTACGATGTATATTGTATTGAAAAAAGTATGTTGTTTTATGTTGATGTGCACATTTAGGTGTTTTTTGTCTTTAAAAATATAAATATGTAAAATCCCGGCCGGGGGTAAAAATCAAATATTATTCAAATTTAAAAATCTCATAAATTGGTTACCGCTTTATTAAATAGCATCAGATATAACCTGTCTAAGAATTTTCTTTATTCTGAAATATGTATGTTATATGAGTTACCAGACACCTTGTAAGAATTTTTAAACACCCACGCATTTTTATTCAATCCTTAAATTCAGACTTGAAGACACTTGTCCCAAGACACAGTTCCGAAGATAAAAAACAATTGTTTAATAAAATTAATTTTAAGTCGTGAACCTTCTCGTGTTTCTTTACCTGTAAATTTTATTACTGACTATGGACTTTGACCGTTCATTTAGTTTCTCTTTGACTATAATAGTAGAATTACTATACCTACATTTGTCGCGGATAAACCCACAACCTGTTTTCGGGTGCGACCCCTAATTTGCCGCACGATTGTTTCCCGTTTAAACTTGTAGGCCTGAAATGCTAAACCTTCTGCTTTCAGTGGTAAGAAAATATAGGCAGTATTCGTTGGACCAAACAAATTCATTATTCACCCGCTTAATCATTTAGATTGTTCTTTCAGAAACATTTGATGCCAAATAGGTTCTACTTAACGCCAGATGAGATTCCTGATGTGAACGAATGGGGTATTACGAATGTGTGTCATAAAATATGTATGTATATGTATAATTTTTTTTCTAACGGTTTCGACACATCGGTGACATTCACTAGCAAATCATTTAATAGAGACAGGACAAAGCTTCAACAAAGAAAACACCAAGTTTAAACATTCAAATACAAATAAATACTCTACTAGAAATCTTAGAAATCTGATTCAAAATTTAAGCATATTAGATTTGTCAAAGAATTTGTATATAAAAATGCAAAAAGCAGTAATTTTAAATACATATAGGATTACAAAAGATTTTTTAAATATTTATATTGAGGGATCAGTAGGATTTATAGGTTCAATTAGAAATGCCACAGAGCCGAACCCTCTGATATGAAAATATCTAGAGTCGGTGAATTATATTCCCATTTGGTCTCTAGTGGGTTGACATGTTGTTCTTGTATTGTTTTGTATTTATAATACTTATATAGTGCAATTGCATAACGTGGATTCACTAGATGATCATTTGGGGAAGTGTATGAAAGGGTTTAGTTTTTCCTTCTTTTTTTTTTTTTTTTGGGGAAAATTTAACCCGGACATTTAAATCTGGTGCGTAAAATAATTTATATGACGAGAATGCCAACATTCTTATAAATACTAACCAGGAATTATTAGATTCCTGGTCAAATAAAATTATTCACGCAAAACACTTCAATTATCTCAACCAAACGTATGTTGACAAACTTTCGTCAAACAAATGGTTGGGTATTGGAGAGTTAAGCGCAGAAATAGAAGTATTTATGCTTGCCATTCAAGATAGAGTCATTAATACTAAAAATTATAGGAAGCATATAATCAAAGATATAAATCAAATTGATGATTTATGTAGAAAATGTTTGGCTTTTCCGGAAACTATAGAACATATTATATCGGGATGTTCTATATTAGCGCCGTCCGAGTATACATTTAGGCACAATCAGGTTTTAAAAATAATTCACCAAAGTTTGGTAATTAAACATAACTTGATTGATTGCCGTAATGTAGTACCATATTATGAATATGAACCAAATTTATTTATAGAAAATGAATTTTATAAAATATATTATGATAAAACTATACTAACAGACAGAACAATTAGTCATAATAGACCTGGGGGCCAAGTCTCTATCTTTTATTGTTTACTAACAGCCCGTTACTTAACATTAAATACGTCACAAACACGTATTTTGACCTTAACGCTATTTTTTGTAGTCTCTATTATTTCGTAATGCGGAATTTTGTGACGTAATTAACGTTAATTACGTCACAAAATTCCGCATTACGAAATAATAGAGACTACAAAAAATAGCGTTAAGGTCAAAATACGTGTTTGTGACGTAATTAATGTTAAGTAACAGGCTGTTAGTAAACAATAAAAGATAGAGACTTGGCCCCCTGATATAGTTTTACATGACAAAATAAAAAAAAACAAATCATTGATGTAGGTATTCCAAATTCCTGTAATATTAAAAAAACTGTTTCTGAAAAAATTAGAAAATACACAGATTTAGGAAATGAGATTAAAAGAATTTGGCATTCTCGGACTATAAAATATTACCATTTGTTATTTCGGCCACTGGCATAATACCTAGGAATCTGATTCAAAATTTAAGCATATTAGATTTGTCAAAGAATTTGTATATAAAAATGCAAAAATCAGTAATTTTAAATACATGTAGGATTACAAAAGATTTTTTAAATATTTTTGAATGTAGCTATTACTTTGTGGTTATCCATTATAGAAAAATGAAATAATTTAACTTTGTATAAACCACTTATTTGATGCGCAAATCCGACCGGTTTCGGAACAAACGTTCCTTCGTCAGGGAAAGCTTATACTAATTTGACAGTTTCGAACAATGTTTTATTATGGTAGATTTTAGAATTTTTTTTTTTTTTAACAATGTTTTATTATTTAGATTTTTTAAATATTTATATTGAGGGATCAGTATGATTTATAGGTTCAATTAGAAATGCCACAGAGCCGAACCCTCTGATATGAAAATATCTGGAGTCGGTGAATTATATTCCCATTTGGTCTCTAGTAGGTTGACATGTTGTTCTTGTATTATTTTGTATTTATAATACTTATATAGTGCAATTGCATAGCGTGGGTTGACTAGATGATCATTTGGGGAAGTATGTGAAAGGGTTTAGTTTTTCCTGTGGGGAAAATTTAACCCGGACATTTAAATCTGGTACGTAAAAAAACAAAATAAATAAATAATAATAATAATTTTGTTAATAAAATGTAGCACCCAGTAAATAACCCTTAATAACAAAGTTCCTATGTTATGTTGACTCATTTCACCGTTCTCCCCCTCCCCAAAATCACCCCTCCCACTACCCCCACCTAATCATTCCATCATTTCTGTACTTGTTTTAATTTTTAAGTTAGTTTTAGTTTGCTAGTGAATGACATGGATGTGTCGAAACCGGTAGCAGAAAGATTATAATGTAAGTAACAAATGTTCATGGAAAGTAAAACTCTTCAAAACAAAATGTTATGAACAAGACTTGAAAAGGGATGTTTCGATCATTTACAGCAGAAGGACGTAGAGAGGAGGGCCAGCGAAATATTTGACAGGCAAGCGGATGGTAGTAGAAGCCGGGGGCGTCTCAAAAAGACATTGCACAATCACGAGATTAATTATTACACCATGCGAAAAAATCGACACCTACAACACGGGTATATCACCAGTCTGGTGGTCTATTTAACATAGAAAAGGAAAAAAAACCCACATATGAATATGAATGAAGCAAGGAATCTGCGCCAAGACAGAGTTAGGTGGCGGTCCATGCTACATAGTATATGGGCGGAGAAACGCTGTAACGGATAATTAGTTATATTCATAAATAGCACAGGGTAAGTTATAGAAAACTGCACGATCTGTTGGATAGTAAGAATTCTCTCAGAATTTTAATATTTAACTAGGTATATTTTAATTACTTCTTCAATAATCGCAATTCACCATGGGGGTAGGCACGGTGGGGCAAGGTGGGGCGCTTGCCACATCCTGGCTGGCCTCTGAGATTGTCGACCGAGTCGCGTTTTCAAAATTACAGCACTTCATAGGATCGTTTTTCCTTCTTCCGTTCATATTCATTGTTTTCATAGAGCCTAAATCATGAACATGTTGTAGAAGCCTACTTTTTTCAGTACCTAGTCTAGATTTTTATTTTTTTGCCTCACCCTAAATCAAAACCTGGCTGGCTATTTATTAAAAAATAAGTAACTTTGTACATCATCACTTATTAAAAATTATCTACATGTTTCGAAATCGATGGTTTCTTTGCCGGGATAAAAATATAATGCAATTAGTAAAATACTATGTATTTTACAAATTGAAACCTGAGAGATATTTAAACTCCTAGGGCCGTCTATCTCAACAGAAAGCTAAATCGTGTCCTAAAGTTAAATTTTAACTGTCAGTTAAAGTAACGAGGACGTTAAATAGGACCGCGCGCTGTTTCAACATTCAAGTATATTTTCGCTTTAGTAATAGTTGTCAGTGTGGCCAGTCTAAAAAGCAGAATATTCCTCGGAATTACGTGACAAAAGGCATCGAAATATTTTTTGATGCGGCAACACCGTAAATTAAATTAGATCAACTGTCAAAATATCCGGTTGTATTTTGTTTCGCGTCGTAGGATCTGACGGCTTTGTTCCGATAAAAGTATTTGTATGAAAATTTACAAATAAATGACGATATAATACGTATAATATACAATATGAATGTAATTTACTTTCCAGTAGTTGTGATATCTCCTTGAATTTGAAGTGTCGTATATTTTACGAGATCTAATTCAATTTATTTATGGGATCGAAAATATTAGAAAAACATACATTATAGCTTTTTAAAATCCGTTTGTAAGAGAATTACATTAAACGTAAGTAGTGTATAAACTATACTAGCGATATTAATAGAGCTTGTCTTTTAAAGGCAGCTTCACTCGCTAATGCGGTATACGAAACGAGTTCAACCTACTACTCATAATATATTTTTTGTAATGTTTATGATACAATAGGTATATTGATTTGAAGATCTTGTAAAATTTGCGATACATCCATTAATAGAGCTTGTCTTTAAAAGGTAACGCTAAATATGTCGATATCAGAATTGATTCTGTTCAACAGCAAGATTTTTTCGACATGCGGTGCCGCCCCAAAAATTCGAGATCATCCCAGATAACCATATTATTGACGCGGGGACGAAATGTTTTGGTTTTCGCTGCAAGACATATTGGATGAGGAATTCATCGTCATTATCATCCTTTTCTATAATATTCATCATGATTACTGTTTAGTATATTAGTAATCAATGTTGAAGCACCCATTTTCGTACATTACTTCGGCCAGAACTGTCAAATATGCCAATATTGCGGAGTAACTATCGGTTTTCGGAAAGTAAGTACAAAAGTTAAAAGTAACGTAAAACAGTCAGTCAAATTGATTGAAAAACGCATTTTGCTGAAATTTAACTATAGTAACGGCGTTTTGTTTTACTTTTACTTTAGCGAGCGTTGAAACAGACGGCCCCTATTTTATTACAAAATCACACGACAATCCATCTTGAACGAAGTTACAAAGAGTTGAGTGTTACATTTTATTTGAGTCTTAATTTAACAGCTGATGTAAAATGTCAACTTTTATCGTTCCAAACCGACTAATACCACCATTTTCACTTGAAATATTTTCATCAAAGAAGATCACATTTTTGCTTGGACTAAACGGACATAATAACTCAAGACATTGTCTGAAATGTAACAAACCGAAGTTATTACCTGTCGATTCTGCCAATTCACAGATTTATTGGAGTACCTACTGCAGAAAAATATTTTTATTGCTCCTGGAAGGTTTAGTGCCACTAGAGCAGGTAAGCGCGGGACTTATGCTAGAGGATTATAGCTATCGTTAAGAGTTTAATCCTTCTTAATCGAAATGGATAGTTTGGGTATTGCAATCCTTTGGTTTATCCAGAAAAGAGGAATGATTTTGGAATGAGGGTTAAAACTACTGAATTCATTGTTCATAATAACACTACCGAATATATTTTATTGTTAGAATGCTTGTAAAAATATCATTCTATTTATTCTTTTCAAATTTCTTTAAATTCAGTATGAAAGGTAAGGCGTATTTCCCAATCAACTTTCAAAACCCATCTTTTCCAACCTTCTGAATTCTGGCAAATTAAACTATTTTCTAATATGAGGTAAAACTATTGTTGTTTTATTGTGATTAGGGATGCAAGGATTTTAAAAATATCGATATTTCGATATCGATATTTATCGAATTAAGTCGATATTGCTATATCGGTCTAGTAGGCCGATATATCGATATTTATTATTTTTTAAAAGCTTGTAGAAATCCACTGTAGTTTTAGTTATATCAAACGTTTATCGATTATGTATGTAAATATTTTTTTTTACTTACCTATGTGAATAATCGTAAATTCTGGATAGTTATATAAAATGTGTTTTTTTTTCATAAATTTATTTAAAATATTTTCAATATTTTATGCCAGCTATCGAACTTCAAAATAGTAACTTTGACAGTCTGCTTCCTTGTAGCCGGTTTCTGCTTTGAGTTATAGTAGCTCCTGCCTTTGAAAAAAGATGTTCAGAAGGAACACTTGTTGCCACAATAGGTAGGTGACTCATTGCCACTTTAAAAAGATTGGGATAAGAGACCTTGCATCTCTTGCCATGTTTTAAGAACGTTTACTTTATAGTATTTACATGAGCAGAAATATATAACGTAAGCTCGTCGTCACCGTCAGTTTTTTTTAATTTTTATTTGCGTGTGAGCCAAAGATTTGTGGTGCGGGTTTTTCGATATTTCGATACGATATTATTCGAGTTTTTCGGTATTGATATAGCGATATTTTGAGGAGTCGATATATCGATATTTATCGGTTTTACGGTATATCGTCGCATCACCAATTGTGGTTATGCCCCAAAAATAATGAGAGAGCGATGTAATCATAATGAACATTAAAAGTAACATTTAGGAAGAGATATCAGGTGAAAGTCGGGAAAAGTGGGGTAAGATAGCATGATTAAGTCAATCAAATGATATTCCCATTTATATCAAAGGAAAAAATAACTGTATTGTCAAGACGATACAATCGTAAATTACTCGTGACTTAATTCTAAAATAGTGCTACAAAGTAATTAAATTATACGAATCCTACCTCGCACCTGATTACTATTCAAAAAAATGACGTGTATCACCAAGTTACTTGTGACTTGGACTTGGATATTCTTTATTGACAGAGTTCCTAAACAATGAGTTTACTGACTCTAGCATAATAACAATGGATTTTTTTTTATGAAACTTTGCGTGGAGGGATTTTATGAAGTTACTTGTTATTTGTAATCTAGTCTTAATCGTTAATTTTCATATTTTATTTACACACAATGATTTATTTAGAGTGTGTAATTTGTAGAGAATTGAGTATTTCCTTTAATACTGTTTTACGTTTGTTTACTTTATTATTACTTCACATATTTATTTAGAATTTTTTGTTAACATTTTAGATTTATATGTTTGTTGTTTAAATTTATATGCTAGTATTACATGCTATTATTTTTAAAATTCTTAATAACATTTTTGGTTTTATTAAATTACTAGCTGGTTCCCGGCGTGCGTTGCTATGCCATTTAATAAAGAAATGTGTCTCCCTGCGTGTCCTTTCCCGTTCGTCCCGTTCCACTTCCTCTCCCGCGTCCCCCCATCCCCTCACGCGTTCCCACTCCGCCCCTTCCACCTTCCCTCTCCCAACACCACTCCCCCCCTTCCCCCGTCCCACGAACCCCCATCCCGAGTTCCCCTCCTCCCTCCCATGTTCCCCTCCCCCCTCCCGCATTCCATACATTCAGTCCCGACTCCCAGTACATTCAGTTTTCAAACCTCGCGTGCCACATGTGCATTTTTTTATACAAATTTCATAATGCCAGAGCTCACCTGAAGTTTTATATAACCTTGTCCTGACAATAACGAACACACACAAAAAATATCCAATTTGGTGCAGTCGTTCGAAAGTTATGCGCTTAGCAACACATTCAGCGATTCATTTTTATATATAAGATGTGTATACTTACCACGATTTTTTATACTTTTCTAACCGTTAAACAGTTTTTAATAATTCTTTTTAAATTGTATGTGCTTATGTTTGAGTGTATCCATAATGTGTTTATATTTATTATTATTTAAATTTTTTGTACTAGTATTCGTCTCAGAACAGACATCGTTTAAGGAGACGATTATTAACTTAGTTGCTTTTCTTCAGATTATTTTATCTTTAAAAAACACCCGGGTTGCCGGCAGTTAAATTAAATTAAATTAGAAACGAAAAAATTTAACTAGGTTCCCTTCTTGATTCTCCTTTTGCACGATGGATGAAATATACCTACAGATATTAGATATCTTAAATATATTTAGTGGAAGAATCACTCAGTGTCGCCCAGGTGTAAGAATTGAAACGTTGCTTGAAATGGCTTTAGCCGTGTTTGATGACTAGATCTGAATAGCCAGGTACGGTAAGGTAAGGTAGATTGGTTCAACAGTTTCACAAAGATTGTCTTATTTATGGTTGCATACGGAACATTCGGCTTTTTAGTGCATACAAAGATTATAATCACTGTGAATGAATGTGTTTTATCTGTCTACCCTGGGGACAAGCGTTAATAGTATAACTTAACGTTTCCTTTGCGGCGAGTGGAATCACCCCCAATTCAATCTAAGATGGACGGTGAATTTCGCTAGCATACAAATAAACACCGTATACAAATAAACCCAAATACCTGTTACCTCTTTTCACGGAACACCCATTTCTTATTTGTAACGGGAACACAAATTGCCGAGTCCCAAGACAGTTCTAACGGGATTGCCCAGGTTTTCGCTTGGAAAGCCGTTTTAAGGTGAAAGGTATCTGCTTCTATAGCCGAGTCTCGCATGCATTCTAAACACCGAGCACGAAGTACTCGTATTTTGGGTTCGCGTCGATCCAACCAATAAGGGTAGCTTTTAAACTATGTATTGATAGCTCCCCAAACCACCATTGGTTTTTCCGACCCTTTCTCAACCATGAATTGTTTTTGTGTTTAATTCGTAAAACTCCATTTAATTTTTGAAAAATTTATTGAAATTTTATTTAAAAAAAACATTCTCAACCATCCTCCAAACATCGCATAAAATGATATTGCTAGCAAGACTCGCATCTGTAACATTTAAATCATGATAATTTTTTTTACAATAGCTCCACACAGACGTTTTGGGAAGGAAAAAGGTACGAGGGGTGGGTAGGAATCTGGGGTCAATTTGTCCAGGAGTATGAATATGAGAGACGTATGAATTCATCCCTTCCACTACGGTGCAAGGCGATGGATCGAGAGGCTGAAGAGAGAGAGGAAAAAGGTATGGGGGTGGGTAGCAATCTGTGGGTCAATTTGTCCAGGAGCATGAATATGAGAGACGTATGAATCCATCGCTCCGATTCGATTCATCGATTGGCTGGAGAGGTCTAGATTACGTCTGCCTCAACCAGTCTCTCCCAATCCGGCCAGCCATGCAGCTGGTGGGCGGACGCACCCGCCGCCAAGACCCAGACAAACCTCAACCCTATTTTTTTTTTTTTTACATGAGCTCCACACAGGAGGCCCTTAGGAAAATAATTTCCCTCGGGGCCTATGTCATCTTTGCGGATGCTGTGTAGAAGGTTTTTTTTAAGGAAGGGAAGGAGAGGAGAGTTCTGGGAAGGAAAGGGGTTTAAGGAATGGGTAGGAATCTAGGGTTCAGTATGTCCTGGTCATCCGCCTCCAAGACCTAGACAAACCTCACCCCATGAACCCGGGCACCTCTGCTAAATCACCAAACGTAGCGAACCACTTGGGGTGACCTATGGCAGAGGTGTTGGTTATCCAATAAAGGTTCCCGGGGCGGCAGTACCCATTCCCGCCTCCCAAATAAACTCTATGAACCCGGACACCCCTTTTACGTAATCAAACGTAGCGAACCATTTGGGGTGACCTACAGCAGATTTTTTTTTATTTACATGAGCTCCAAACGGGAGGCCCTGAGGAAAATAATTTCCCTCAGGGCCTATGTCATCTTTAGGGATGAGGGTTTTTTAAGGAAAGGAAGGAGAGGAGAGTTCTAGGAAGAAAAAGGGTTTAAGGAGTGTGTAGGAATCTGGGGTTCAGTGTGTCCTGGTCAATTCATAGCAATAAAGTGGAGTCTGTAAAAAAAAACAAGGCACTCACTCGTCAAAAGAAGGCACATTTCAGATTTGATCTCCCTGTTTAAAATCATAAACAACATGTATGATTCATATTTAATTAATCAAATTAATCTTAATATAAGGCCGAAATTCACGAGAAACCTTGAAACCTTTTGGATCGATACTTACCGTATTAATACAAGTTTCTTCAAACCAACCTCGAGAATGACTCGGTTATACAATAAATATTGCAAACATGAAGACTTAGATGTATTTTCAAACTCAATTGATACCTTCTGAGAAGGAAATTATACTTACATATCCCTGATGATCTCCTCACCTAGACCTATGACATGTGTATAAATGTATGTATATGTTCATGTGTGAATGTATTTTGTAATTATTGATTCTTCTTGTTTTATGTATGTACTTTAATTTATTATTATGTATTACAACTAATTAAGAGGGCATTACCAGAGAAAACCAGAAATATGACATTTTCAAATCAGATTTTAGACGTATTGACTCTTTTCCACAAAAAATTATAAATGGATTTCGAAAGATTGTTCTTTTATCTAGCATTCGCATGTAATAAATTTTGAAAATTTTTTTTAGTTTTTAATATAATAAGGGTATTCCATAGGTCGTTGGCAGATTTGTTAAATTTTCAAAAAAGATTTTGTATTATACCACACCCATTTCAAATAATATAATCATGCAGTAAAATAAATCAATACATTATCTAGCAAACGCATGTTTTAGAATTTTAATTTTAGTTTCAATAAAATCATTAAAAAATATGTACGTACATGTGTTTCTTGACGAAAATTGGTCCATTTGTGTATTTATTTGCGCACTTACAAACTAATATATTTCAAATTTTTTTAACATTCTTATTAAATTTAGACATTATTGAAAAATGATAAATACTTATAATAAAAAAATAATTACAAAAAGTACATTATTTTTATAGTTTTATCATCACGCCTTTCAGCATTTTTGGATGAAGGTATAAATTAAAGCTAGTTTGGATTGAAATAAATTCGATATTGAGTTATTATTTAAAAAAGCTGGTACGGAGAATAATTAATCTTTCTCATTGTAGCCGCTCTGCAGATCGTAAGAACAACTTTTGACGAAATGTGGATTTTCGTCCGCTGGCTGGTTAAACGCTCTTAAGAATGTTGTGATGAATGGTATGCTCACCTCCCGTTGGAATTATCACTGTAACCATATTAAAATTGTTAACTGATGTAATAATTATATGTGATATATTCTGTTGGCGAGCCAACAAATAAATAAATAAATAAATCTGCCTCCAAGACCTAGACAAACCTCACCCCGCGAACCCGTGTTGCTTAACCCTCGGCATGCCAAGATGCAAAACAAAACGTTGGGTACTATGAGGGGTGATGCTACAACCCCAGGGATTTTATCATTTCAATGCCACTTTTCCAATTTATTTATAAATTTAATGGAAAATTACTCTTGTGGCTTGCACGTTTAATGTATTTCCGTTAAATAATTATCATAATACAGTTAATTTCATAATATTAAACTTATTGATATATTTTCAAACAAAATCATTCATCATCGAACGCTCCGGCTCCGGCCGCGACGGCTTTGGCTTGCTTCCTATAAGTAATAGTCGGTACTTTGGTACCTGCCGCCCGGCGTATCGCCGCGGTCGGCGGCTGACAGAGCGAATAACTGGGTGGTTCCAAAATAACAAAAATAATATTAAAAATAAAACAATGATTTTTAAAATTTCATTTTTTGGGGTACGATAATTGATTTACACACATAGAAAATAAACAGACATCAAACATTGTTAAACATTAAACTACGCAAGATATACATACAAATTGGTCGATATTACAACAATTACATAAAAAACTTAACAATTTTATCATTTATTTAAATTCAGCATAAAATAATAAAATTATATATTTAATATTTATTTAAATCATCTTCAAAAACAGTTATTTAGCAAGGTCCAAGAGGGGCAAAGTAACATATAAAAGCAATGCAAAGAATCAAATAAGTAGGTACTATAAATAACAATAACTATATAGTGGTGGTTTAAAAAAAAGAGCTAGAATACTTAACTATAAGATCATTTATTATAATTGAACGTATATTTTATAAAAATTACCTACACTAAAAACTAGTTGAAGAACGTTTTTAAACTGTTTTATAAATCGAACGATTGAGCCTGTAAAAATCTTAAAATAATTTTTATGAACCCCATTTTGAGATAAATAAAAATAAATGACCCCCAAAGTGCCCCTTACATGAAACGGAAAAATGTGAGCTCCATGTTCCGCAATAATCATTATAAGTTTCTTAGAAGGCAGTACCAGAGCAATGATATGCAAATAATGCTTCTAAGAATCCATGAATATCTGGAAAATAATAATACCTGTTATAGGTACAATAGAATAAACCATTAATGGGTTATTTCCCAAATGTCATTATATTCATGCTATTTGCATTGCCTTGATGTTATTTTAACGGTTCATTTTAAAAATACCCTTCTGCCACTAATTATTACTATTTACTCGGAATACCCTTCCAACTACGGTGGGAAATTCTAATAATAAACATCTTCTGTCGCCAACCTTTCACATATTGTTGATAAATTATATCTATAAAATTCAAACAAAGTAACCCAACTCTTATTGATTTTTTTAAACTGTGAAGGTACATACATAGATTGTTATATTTTAACTTAATTTTTAGTATAAAATTGTATGGGCGAAATGGATATAAAAAGTACATAGTAATAAAAACAGGGAAGAATTGTCAACAATATCTGGATTCACGAAAAAAATGACATTATTGTCGTAGATATATACTAAAAAAAAGCAATGCTGTAAAGCTCCTGATGAAATACTGAAATTTTAATAATTCTTCATTAATTATACCGCTTCTTGTCATTATTAACGCAATTATTGAAAGGCAATATTACAAGAATGGAACGATTTACCACAAAAACCGCAATTCAAACTTTTTACTATTCAAATTATTTTTTACCGTCCGCTGTAGTGTTTTGACACGCACTGTAGCTAAACCCCAATAAACACAGCTGGTTGGGTCAGCCAGACGGGCGACGCACTAGGTAAAGGACACTATGTCCTTACACCCTTATGCAGCTTTCGATGTAGTGCGTGGGAACGAGATGCCGTAAATTGCCAAGGTGCGAATGGAACAGGGAACCATATCCATTTAGCAAACTAATGTGGGAGAGAGATGGAGCATTTCTCAAAGTTTATTTTGTCGTAGATGTGGTTCCAGCAGGCAAGAAATATCATACGAGGCAAGGAATGATACCTACACAGTAACAAAATATTTTTTTACGCTTTAATCTAGGACAATTTTATATTTTTTTTAATGGAAGAATATGTGTTTATCGGTTTTGCAGGAATACAAAAAATATCGAAATCGTTAAGTCTCTATTAAAAATTCTACATGGAGAATAGTAAATTTAGAAATTATGGGAACCCCTTTCAGCAACGGGAGGGTTAACCAAAAAATGGTTCACGGTGCGGCGGTTCCCATATCCGCCTCCCAAATTGAAAAATGTTGCATAGTTAAAATAATATACTCGTAATTGAAGGAAGAATGAAGGTACACTTAATGGGGTAAAAATTTATTGATTCTTCAGAAATATTAATTTGTGATACGATGTAGATGTAAGATTTTTGTAGACACGAACGACACGAACGTATCAGTGATAAGAATGGCAAAATAAGGCAGCGTTTTGTGGCTTTTCGTTCTGTGTGTCTACCAATGGATTTAAAGTTAATTCAATATCACTAATAATAAATATCATTTTACTAATACTAAAGTTAAATTTCTTTAAAAAGTCAATTTTTGGAGGGTATTTTCGAAAAATATTATTATGAAATTTTAATAAAAGTTCTTCGCATAACTGATCCTCGATATTCGCCAACTATTTACATACCTTTCAATATATTCAAATTTTCTTCGAAGTTTCGTCTTATAGGTAATCCAACCTTCAACCGCAAAATTTTGCCTTACTGTACACGATACCACTGGCATAAATTGCTTTATGTCCTAAGGAAGGCTGTTTGTAGTTTTTCAAGTACGGGTATGAATAATTATTGTACATTAAATATTTGATGTGACCATCATTTACAAAATATAAATAAATATACAATTTGATATTTTTATATTGTCTGTATATGTTATAATGATTTTTTTAAGCCGCTGATCTTAAAATAGTGGTTGTGTTGACCCGGCGTCGATGACGCTGGGTCACAATGACCCGAGGCGATTTAAAACGGCCATATGTTTTTTCACGTCAACCGTTCGACTTGAGCGCTTGAGTAGCTGGAGGTAAAAACCCCTTCTACTCCCACCGCCGGCGTGTGAAGTTAAAACGGGTAAATATAACCTGTCAATAATTTCATTTCATCGGGGGTGGTGGACTTTTTGGGAAATAAGGGGACTGTAGGTATCGATTAATGCGAGAGAGAAAGTATTTTGAAAAACACCCTTTTTATACTGCTAAAAAATATAAAATACCGTCTTCTGGTTTACGAACAATAATAATCAACAACAATGGCGGTCGGCACCTACTGAGTCACGTGGCCTATTTTAGTTAGTTGGTAACACTAGCTTCAGTGAAATTCACCCAGATGTCTCTAGTATTCATTATGTCTCAATAACCTGATCAAGATTAAATCAATGATTATCTACAGCAATCATCCCATAGATGTCACTATTCTTAACATAACCTATAGTTGAAATGAAATTCTATAGTTATTTTTTCATAGTTGATTTTGCATGTGTTTCTTGCTAAGATAATAAAAAGTTGATTTATAAAATATACTGGTATTATTTATATTTTTTTGAATGAGCTAAGAACCCATAAATAATAAAAAAAAAATTCAAAATCAAGATAACCCTTTCAGTTTTGGTACAACCCATCGATAAAATTCGGGTCACGGTTACCCGGCGTCATTGACCGCGAAATTATGTTCACGTCATTGACGCCGGGTTAATAAGAGGTCAGCTTAGTTGAATTTCAAGTAGTAGTTCGGGGTTCGTTTCTCGGCGGTGGCTATTTAAAAAAAAAAATCATTTGAAAAAAAAAATCACTCGCCATCTTTCACGGTTCTAGTACCTAAAAATATTCAATAAAAACTGTAAGCAAGACTTTACTCGTCGAGATTTGTAGTATTTTGCAGTAAAATTAGTATTCTTATTAAAAAAAACTATACTATTATTCATCAAAATTTAAAACAAAACTACCAACTTCCATTGTTAGTTACTTGATAGTTTTATGAAAAAAATTCAAATCTTGCTTTTAGAGTGAGATTAATGTTTTAATTTCACCGCTAAGCCGATAATAAATGCAATTAATTTAAGAACTCGGCTCATTCTGCGTAGAAGCCAGAATCTGACATCAACATCTGCTACCAATTGAATTCATGTCAAGTTTAGAGGAAAACCT
Organism: Limnephilus marmoratus; assembly: GCA_917880885.1. Taxonomy (NCBI): domain Eukaryota; kingdom Metazoa; phylum Arthropoda; class Insecta; order Trichoptera; family Limnephilidae; genus Limnephilus; species Limnephilus marmoratus. The sequence continues at coordinate 29,712,967 of OU862916.1, forward strand.
TCTTAAACGGTACCTTTAGACCACAATGAAAATTCCGTCTTCTCGTTCTTCTCGTGAATTAATTATACTCATCAATTATTACTGATTTTCTCTAGAGAGGAGAAAAGGGCTGATCGGTAAGGGTAGCTGCTATCAACTTCTTTTCTCGCGGGGATATAAAATATAAAGTTGTTAAGTTGAAAATAATGGTAGTTGCCGCAAGTTTTAGATAAGCGGTCTCTAAGTTGCTCTTGCTTAAACCAATTGAACTTTAAAAGTTTTATATCACCGCGAAAATAATAAGGTTGCAAACTCTAATCATAAGGCATACAAATAAAATATTGGATTGAAACACCGACATAATATTATGTTTGAATGCCTTTCTTGAAGGATTTGAGTTTGTATAAGAACAAATCTATTTATTCATAAACATATTGCTTATACGGACGCAAACAAATAATTTGTCTTGGATACGCGCCATAAAATATATTTAAATACATTTGGGCATTAATCTCATTTTAATTAATAATTTATGCTATGGGACCATGGGGGCTCCATCTATGGTGGTTTTATTATATTGAATTTCCCTATGTGACATTGAAATTCAGTGAATTCTGGCATTTTATGACCTCTGTGGAGCAAGCAATTACTTCCGAAAAAATCAATAGATGTCAGTCCTAATCAAATGATTGACCCATAATTGAATTATTGTTGTGAAATTTCGGCACGTATTATTAATTTGCAAATTAATATACATTGTGTGAACTTTCTTCCTGTGATAAACATCCGTTGAGATTGTGCAATACCGCCTTGGCAAAATCAGTATTTGAAGGAAACTGTGTCGTTTTTCTGGACATCGTGTGGAGAGCTGCATTCTCTGAGTGAGTATTTGTTTTGTTTTCACTGAGGATTTTGGAATTGCTGTATAATCTGTTTTGTGTCACATAGGGAAGAGTTCATCTTTCATTAATTACATAGGGTAGTATTCCCTCGTGTCTGGGGCTATTTACACGCCCCTACAAGTCTTATTATTTTAAAGCCTAACTTTTTTTTTCATAGCATTATTAAATTAACGCCATACGTGAACGAGTTTTAATATTTTCCATTAACAAAAATCATTCCAAGCGCCAAGTATCGATAAAAAACCAAAACAAATTCGCTGTTGACCACAAATTAATTACCTTACACTTTTGACCCTGTGCGCTGCAAACGCACTGAGCGATTTTGAAAAATCAACGCTTCACCCTTCCCAGGAGCATCCCAGAATGGGCGCGGTATTATTTACCAAAACAGTCACATATGTTTTCCGCAAAAGAAAAAAAAAACATTCGAAATGATTTGTGACCGGCAATATTCGACATGCTCATCTATAAATATGCAAGCGATTGCTTGGTGCACGGAATAAGGTCTATCATCAAAGCAGCTGGAGTATTTATAATGAAAATAACAATAATATCATCATACGTCTGAGTGACACCGTCAAAAGGGCCAATGCCCCGATGCAAAGGCTCGAACGGCGAAAATCCCATTATAGGCACAACAATTGATTTCATACACTTCGTTTTGCCCTTCGACTGCTTAAAGCCATTTGATAGTTGGGAGCGGCTCGGTGCGTTGTGCGGCTTAGTCTATACGTAGTCAATGGAAAAAGTACACTTTAAAGTGATTATTTCTGCGGTGTTCAAACATTAGCGAAAAAATGGCAACTAAAATGTGGCGAAGCTTTTTAAAACGAGTTTCAACTTTTCATCGTAACAATTACAAGTATCTTTCACGCCTAGTTTTTAATGACGTCACTGAAGTTCAATATGTCTCTCAACTCTCAACTGATCGTATTGGAGAATCTTAGAAATCGAATTATGTTTCTGATATATTTATTCGATTAAGTATTTCTTCTGATGGAAGATTTATGTGAGAATATCAAACTCAATAATCTTGAATACATTATCAGTCGCATTACGGGAATCATTTTTTTATTTATTTCTTACTTCCTAAAAATTATGAATTCACGCTTGAGAAAACATTTAGTATGAAAAATCTCATCTCCTCAGATATACACAAGTAAGACGAAACATTATTTTGTTTTCAAATAATATTATCACAGGATTCTAAATATAGGTCTAATCTTGTATTTGGAAAGGGCGCGCCAATTGGGGTGGTTATGAGAAATATCTTCACACTCTCATAATATTGCGTTTAAATTATTTTATTGATAATAAACACTTTTTATCATTACATATATTCGAAGCTTTGATTATATAAATTTATTTATATAATCAAAGATTCGAAGTGAGCTTGGTGAGCCTGGTGACCATATTTATATATTAAACCGACGATAGATGAATATTTAATCAATTCCTGTTAGACGTGTGACGATTCGACGACATTACTTCCTACACTTGATGGATTTGAAACTAGGAATAAGATTACAGTTTTTTTGTGCAGTTCTTGGTTCTTCTTCCACAGGGTACGATAAAAACATACAGCTATAGCATTTAAATAAAAAAAAATCAAATGAAGAATATTCCATCTTGGTTCCTTGTAATAACGTGCCTAGTATCCATGCGGGATGACGATTATAAGATGCAGACCTGTTAACCTTAAGTACCTACCCAATTAATATAATTAAATTGTTTTTTTTTTTTAGCCAAAACTAATATTACTATAATGTAATGTTACACTAAAGTTAAAAAAATACCAAATAACATGTCAACGAAAAAATCATTTTATTTTATTATTTCGACTTTTCGTCGATTACCAATAATTGTGGAGTGTTTGTCTACACCAGTGGTTCCCAAACTATTTTGGCCCACATTAATGTTTATAGACCCACTCATTTGTGTTTGTTTACACATTAGTATTTATAGACATACTCTCATATATATGTTCGTGTCTTATCAAAGTAAATGTTTCACTTAAAAAAAATGTTGATGATAATTATTTTCCATGATTAAACAACAAATGCACTTTAATAGATAACGAAAAATCATACCTGAGAGTTGTGATAACATGCAGACCTTTTCATCAATAGTAGTATCCAATACAATTTTTTATGTAATTTTTTTAAAATTTCTTCATGTATATTTTTTTATCCAATTTTTTTTTTTTTTTTTTTTTTAAATTGTGATAAACCATTTTACATCTTCTCTGATTACGTCTAAAAGGGATCGAAATGAAAATCTAGTCTCTTTCAACAGAAGCAATCTTCCGAACAGGCCCTCCATTGACATTCTTGGTCTTACCCTAAGTGACCAGCTCAGGTATGGGGGCTCCATCGAAGCCAGAGTAAAGTTAGCCTCCTAAAAACTGGGCGTATGTACACTGTACAGGGCCCGCAGATAATAGTATCTACACAACTGCTAACCCTGCACAAATCACAAGTGCGCCCCACGGTTGAATTTGGCAGGCACCTCTGGTCCGGAGCTCCAAAATACCTGAAAAATACCCTCAACTCTGTGCAGAAACGGGTGGTCCGTTTGATAGATTCTCCCATCTTAACAGACGGATTGCAATCTTTAGAGCACAGGCGTCGGGTGGGAATGCTATCCTTGTTCTACCGGTATTACAATGTGTGAGAATGGTTTTAGTGGCACGCCTGCCTGTTTAAATATGCAAGAGCGAGACGGCAGAACGAGAGTATAAAAGGTGATGAATGTTCCTGCAGCTCTCCTTACCTAAAGACAGCTCCGTTAGCTAGCACGCAGCTTATCGACTTATATACTTGCAAATAAATGTTCATCTCGTACACGCATCTATCATTTAAGATCTACAAGATCACATCACACGCCTACACACACGAAAGTCTAAATAACACAATGGAAGATGCTCCGAGGAACTAGCGTCAATGATCACCGGTGCATAGTCGGGAAACACACCAAACGCATGCCCAACATTTGTATAAGGTTGACATTTGTCACATGAGAACGGGTCGTTTTTTCGACTCGTTCTTGTGTTCAACAGTTCGGCTGCGGAATGGTTTGCCGGCCTCTGTGTTTCCTTCTTCCTACAACATGGGTCTCTTCAAGACCAATATTCATTCCTTCCTCTCCTCAAAAAGACCCTCTACACAGCATCCCAGATGACATAGGCCCTGAGGGAAATTGTTTTCCCCAGGGCCTCCTGTGTGGAGTTAATGTAAAAAAAAAACATTTCATTGTACATTCCAATAATATTGGCCTGACTGGGTGGCTTACCCTTGTTGAGGTCCCAAATATAATTAACACGTTGCGCACAATGACATAAGATGGTACATTAAAAAAATCTTCCTTAAGATTCAATTACCTAATATATTTTTTCTTGTACCTATATTTCAGATGAAATGATATTTCACGTTAAAAATTAAATAAATGTTGTATTAATTAAATAAATACACGTGTATGTCGTGTATACTAGTTGTATTATAAATTTATATCCACTACTACCTCACACCTCACTATACAACGTTTCTTTCTTGAGATTTGAATTCTGAGAAAATGCAGTTATTAATGCTACAATAATATTGTCATGTTTCTGTTTCACATCTATAGCATATTATTATTTATTATAAATCACGTTTGAGGTTAGACAGAATTTAAAGTTGTTGTAAACTACGATTACCCAAGAAAATAGTAATGATTTTTTCTATACAATAACTTTAAAACCTCACAAGTATTGACTAATATGAATCTATTTCGTTGCGGGAATCCCCCAAGAAATACTTCATTCCCTCGAGCGTCTCTTTTATCATATTTTGCCTGTAATACAGAGATATGGGCACACGGAGCACTGTTTGGCGTTTTATTTATGATGTCGTATTTCCTTTATATTGTTTGCCAGTTTAATATTTCCTTGGTATTATTTCCCCACTGGGAAGGAAGACGAAATTACTAAAATGTTTTATCCTTTCAATTGTTTTGAATTAATTATAACCTAGATACGTAAATATTTTATTCGTTTTAAAAAATATGTTTGACCTCAGTGTTTAAGGCCCGTTAGTAAGCGTTCAAAAAGAAGAAGGGGAGATATGTAAATACGAATGTTAGAAGGAGCGCGCTAATTTGAAAAACGGTAATAATTAAGCAAAAATTGTGAAAGTGTTCAATAAAACACGACTCATTTAATAAAAGAATCGCTTTTGTTGCATTTAAAGATACACTTTAATTTTTAATACCCGTAACATGTTAAATAACAGAAAAAATGTATATAATGTATAACTGATTACTTTGTATAAAACCACTATTTTTAAAACAATATCAACATGTTTCGACAACAATGTTGTCTTCATCAGGATATGTTACTATAATAAATGACAAACAAGTATAGACAAATTAGAATAAATTAGAATAAATTATAACATAGACAAAATATTAAAAAGTAGAGGTGATTAATTACTTACTAATCATAAAAATAGTTATACAAAATTAAATATATATCATAAAAATAGTTATACAGTTATACATTATATGAAAAATGATGCCACAAAATAAATTTGCGAAGTTTGAAGAAGAAAAAATGTATTTTTAATAATTTTTAGGAATTTCATATAATTCCCGTTTCGGCTCTACAAACGTATAAATATTATCTTCAAAAATAAGATATATTTTTTGTTGGCTTAAAAACTTAAAGAGAAATATGTTATAGAACGGTAGAAATCGGAATGCGTGGGCCTCCGGCCTAATGAAGAATACTAGTACTAGTACATACGAACACAATTTGTGGTTATCACTAATTAGTGTGATTGTAGTTCTCTGCGTAAATCAATTGTTGCATAAAATAAATGAAGGTCAGGAGGCAGTAGATGACGAAAATAAATAATTGTTATACCACTCTTCGAGGTTTTTTAAATCTACAAGCTTATTTTATAAAAAATGTGGATAGTTTAACCCTCCACTAAATTGATTTATGTAAAAAAAACATTGTTAGATAACCTTTTTTATAATAGTTACAAAATGGTTATCTTCACCCTGCATTTGAGGTGAAGGGGACCACTGTATTTATTAAAAAAAAACCACTGCACCCCGTTAAAAAAAATAGAATGGCCGATTGTAATGTGAGTGAGTGATTCTGTTTTTTTTTTTAAATTTTTAAAAGAAAATACATATCTGTATATATATATTTGATTCCTTAATAAAACAAAGGTAGACGACAAATTTACAAAAAGGATGAAAGCAGGGATTCGTATTCACAATACTTTTGACCTCCTAGTTGTTTCTTGTACGTTTGTGGCACGGCCCGCTCCATCCCTGAAAAATCAGTTTTCTTGTAAATGACGCACTTCACATGCTGCCGTCCTTTTTGACTTTTGATTGATTTATTTTACAGAGTTCCTAAACATGAGTTTTCTGACTCTAGCATAATTATATATTGATTATCTATAGATACTTATTATTATTATTATGGTTGGTTTGAATGAGATATTAAAAACTATACTGCGGCTGTAGGTTATTTTTATTCCTTCCGGAGGACTATCTTTGGTTTTTTATATTTAAAATTGTCATTTTCGCTATATTTCGCGAGCGTATTTATCGTAGGATTCGCGTGGCCCGGTAGGCCGGCATAAAATATGGTTGCTTGTGAGACAATGAAGTCCTTTATCAACGAAATGTTGGAGTCATTATGGAGAGAAGAAATTCTACTCCATTTAGGTGCATTTAACTAATGACTTTGTTTTGAAAAATTTGAATCTTCTTTAAGAGACTGGGAGCCGCATGCCCCCAAACTGGGCAAGCATAGGTGAAGCCAGGTCTTATGCTTGTTTTATATAAAAGTAATTTGTTGTCCGTCGATAAACATTTTCTATTTTAACTTTAAAGGGTCTATCTCTTAGGTAGCTGGCTATTAGTTGAATAAGTCTTAATGGATAACAAAGAGAGTACATTTTATATAAGAGGCCGTTATGCCAGACTTTATCGAGAGTCTTACTAACATCGAGTGAAAGAATTACTGTTTTTTTCCTGACTTTGAATGCCTCCGTGATGTGTTCCACAACACGTAGGAGTTGGTGAGAGGTGGAATGAGCTGCTCTAAAACCACGTTGGAAGTCTGGCAAGAATTTACTATTATGAGTGAAGGAATTTAATCGTGCTAGTATAATTTTATCCAGGATTTTACCTAGGCATGGAAGGAGGCTAATTGGCCGATGATTCTCCGCTAATAATGGATCCTTGCCTGGTTTGTGAATTAAAATTACGTCAGCTTCTTTAAAATCCTTAGGAAAGCAACGCAGTCGAAGTGACGCGTTGCAGATGGCTGTCATGGCGCAGATGTCTTTAGTTGAGAGATGTTTTAAAATCTTATTTGAAATGTCATTAGGCCCGGCGGCCTTCTTCTTCTTTAATTTTCTAATTATATTCAATATTTCTTTAGAAGTTGTGCACCTGATTGGGGGGTCTTCAGGGTCTAGATTTAAGATTGCTTCTACTTTTGAATCCACTTTTGTCTCGAATGCAGAATCGTCGCGATCGGTGTTTGGGGTGAATTGACTTTCAAGGCTATCTGCGAAGGCTTCGGCCTTGTCTGCAGCGGAGTAAACTTTTCCGTTGAGGCCTTGAATCGGGGAGATTTTAGTTTTGGGGCGTCTGAGTGCTTTTCGAGAGCTTCCAGTAAGCTGTTTTATCGTCTTCTAAAGTCAACGTGCCAACGCTCGTTGCGAAATTCGCTGAGGGCATCACGCACTTCTCTGTTTAGTCGATTAAGATGTTGTTTCACTATCGGGTTGCAAGATCTTTGCCATTCTAACAAGATTTTTTCCCTAATAAGATCTTTGATCTCTTCGGGTATTCCGTGACGTGAATCAATCAAAAGTCAAAGTGCTGCCTACCTACACAATACCATAAAACATTATTATGTTACATGAACTAACTACTATGGACCTTACCAAAAAGGTATTTTAAATTTTATACATCTGACGAATAACCACGTACCTACGGTAGATTAATGATTGTTTATCAGTTACATTAAATTTTAAACACTTTTATTATTAACGCTCTGTGTCACCAAATTGATGTTTAAATTAAAACCAAATTATGTACCCACAATATGGCTTTAGAACGGGGTATCCAAGTAAGGACACATTTTTCTATTCTTTCCTTTTTGTAGTCTGTAAACTAACAAATAAATAAATAATATATCCTTGTCGCTGTTGTTTGGAGCCATCCTTCCAGTTCCTTATGCACAAGGATCAAGGAAGCAGTGTATGTGGCCACCCCATCCAGTCACCTATTATAATATGTTTTGGTCTCCGATCTCCCAACCCTACTTCACCTTGGAGCCCCTGGAGGCATCCAAGATTATGAATTCTTGTTATATTTACGGTTCTTCCGTCTTTCCGACAGTTAGACTTAAACAGAATATTCCTGAAACCAAGAGCTGTAACTCAGGCAAATAAACGTTCGACCAAATAAATAATTTCACATCTAATTAAATGAAAACATAGCACTTCTTCAATCTTTGCAATTTTTTTTTGTGGCGTCATTTTCAATTAAATGAAAACAATTTACTTTGTAAAACACCACTATAATCAAAATTATTTACATGTTTCAAAACCAAATGTTTCTTCCTGAGGATAAGATTAACATTAATAAAAATAACAAAAGAAAAATACAATCTATAGACAAAAATATTATAGGGAGTTGTGATTAATTAAGTATCATAAAAAACAATTATAAAAAATGAAAAATAAAAATTATTTTACAAAACGTAAAAATTGCATTTACGTTAAAACTTTTAAAATAAAAAAATAATCATGATATCTAAATAACAAAAATAAATTATTATAAATGAAAATAAATTTAGGAGATGGCTATTTAAAAACGCTTTTCTGATTTCTAAAATTTCTAAGTTATCGAATTGTGAACCCGTTGTGTTTGTGTCTAAAATTTTTTATTTATATCAAAAGAATGGTTCTTTTTCCAAAATGTGGTTGGTAAATTCAGAATAATAATAATATTTAAACAAAGGGGATGCTCCTCAACTCTAATTAAAAATTTTAGAAGTCTTACCTATATAAAAAAGTTACAATCGTTTCAGATTAATTTGTAAAACCCAGATTTGTTATTTAATATATAATTTTTTCAATTTTTTTTTTTTTTTTTTTTTTTTAATTACCATGGTTTTTATTTAATTGAAAACAAATCAATTTGTGTACACCACTTATTATTTATAGGATCAAAATTATCATCATGTTTCGAAACCAATGGTTTCTTCGTCACGTTAAAATGAAAATGAACAAAAATAATAAAATACAAGTAAGTACAGACAAATAAGTACACGTGGACAAAAAATATTACAAAGAGTGGTGATTAATTAGTTAAAAATACTTTAATAAAACAATGATAAAAATTAATTCAGAACTGGTAATAATTGCAATTACATAAAAAGTTTTATAGATTGTCATAAAATAATGAAAGAGTAACCAAGATGTCTAAATAACAATAAGAGAATTTCTAAAAGATGATATAAAAATGGTTATTAATAATATTTAACTGGCTATTAAGGGCCCGCAACCCGAATTTCTACCGATTTCTTATCTCCCTTAAGCACGGTAAGTTTTAAAGCTCTTAAAAAAATATGTTATTCTTGAAGATAATATCTAGAGATTGCCCGCGCCAAAACGCAAATTATATAAAATTCCCTCGATAGAAAAAAATCGCAAAGTATGCTCCAAAAATTATTATATTTCTTTAAATGCTGTTTAAGACAATGCCCGAGAGATTTTTGCTATATTTTAAATGAGTCGTGTTTTATTAAACATTTTCGCATCGATTTTGTCGCTGTAAATGTTAGCGCTCTCCTCTAACATTCGTAATTTCGTATCTCTCCATTTTCTTCTTTTCGAGCCCGGTTGCAGAGCCTTAATACTTTTTATAATTTCTAAGTCGAATGATTTGTTTCCGAAATGTGGCTGGCAGATTCAGAATGATTATTATTATTTAAACACCGTAGGACTTCCCCAATTAAGACAAATTTACAATCGTAATAATTTATATTTCAAATTTCTTGAAAATCCATGTTTTGATGGGTAGTTTATTAATATGAATGAAATCTTTCATTTTCTTTTATGAATCTAACTAACCACAATGGGTTTTTGGTGAATTTACTTCAGAGCCATTAATCATCATAATTCATAATTCATCGTTTGTATGTTTGAGATAATTTCTGGGAAATGTAGGTTAAATTTTAATACTAAGTGATTAAATAATTCATATCCGAATAAATTAAAGCGGTTTTCTAATCTAAAATAAGTAGGGCAATTATTTTATAATGTTTTCAGCACTGATTACAATTATTTACTGATTAAATTGCTTTGCAGGTCGAATTTAATTTAAATTATTATTTGAAACGATAATCTGCTTATTTTTAACTCATATTTATACATTATATTAGTATTATCTTTATATAGGTGGCTACGTCATAATTTTTTGGATGTAATGATAACTCTTACATGTGTTAAAGCTCCGTTAAAAGTTTTCATAAAGAATAAAAAGATTGTTGAAGACGGTTTGAGTATATACAAATGATTAAAATGGCGAAAAAAAAAAAAAAAAACTAATTTTGAATAGGTAAAGTACTTGGAAGTATTGTTTTTGTGAAATACATAAACCGTTCACTGGAAATGCGCAGTCGTAAATTGGTTTTACAAGAATTTCTCGGTAGCGTTTCACCTCAGGTATGGCGGTTGTTTTGTACAACAATCAACAACAACAGTCAAAATATATTTAATTAGGATAAAATTCCCTTTTCACCGACATACATATTGTTTATGGAAAGTGGCAAGTTTGCTTAAAACGTTTTCCCGTATATATTCGTAGTAAAAATGTGCTCAGATACGTTTCAAGTATTGCAAACCAGAATTAAGTCAAGCACTCGTTCAGCATAGTATTTTTCAACTTTGTTATTCGACTTCGAATAACAAAGTTGAAAAAGAAATATCCAATGAAAATGAAAAAAGTGGACATTCTACATTTATGCACAAAGAGTTTCAACAGCTCCCTTCTGGAGTCAGTGAGACTATGACATCCCCAATTGGAGTGAGTTGTGAAGCTGAAGGTAGTAGGGAGGGGACAAAATTTTCGAAGAGGAAGGCGGATAGAACTGGCAGGAACGGGCTTTTCAGATTTAATTTTTTTTATGCGAATACCTCACAAGAGTCCACAATTTTGAGTCAACTCGAGTTGCGCGACCTGTTGGCGACCTATTAAGGTAAATAAATTAATATAGCTAAAAACCTTTGAACTTATTAAATCAGATAAACAATTAATAAGTTGAAGTTACAAACATATGTACTCGTAAATAAGTACCGATTATTATTTATTAAATACAGGTTAATTAAATAATCACCAGCTTCCGCTTACTAATTTTTTACTTCCGCTTTCTAACGGACAAATTACATGAAGCTTTTTTTATGCCGATCCCCACATGGAAACTTTTTCGGAATTGAAAATTTGAGACAGCGCTCAAAAATTGAGATCAAATTATGAAAGCATTTGCCATTTGCCTTTGCCGTCAATTTTGCTAATTTTCAAAAATATACGCGACATTCAAAATTTCAATTCACGTGGTAAGTACATACCAAAAATGTATTTGTCCATAAAATAATATTATCTTAGTTAAATGATTTAGAAAAAATGACACTACACTTTCACAAATAGTAATAAATATACTTCTTCTTCTTCTTCTTATATAATAAATACACGATATAGTTTAATTTAAATATTAACAGCAAAGTCCTCATAGTATAATTTTATGAAAAAATGACAGTCAACAGACGAAAATCGGTTCCTATACAACAGGGGTGGGGAACCTGCGGCCCGCGAAGCTTTTTAGTGCGGCCCGCTAGGACTTTTGGTGCGGCCAGCTGAAAGTACCACAAAAAATTACAGTCAGAAAGCGAGAATGGTTTTCTTTCGCGGTGTTTCAAGTACATTTTAAAGATATTATTAGGTACAAAACCCAGAGAAAGTTTTAACATAGCTAACAGGTATGCACCTATGTTACTAATAGATAAATAAATACGCGATCTATTTCTCTCTACTATTTCTTTTTTTATACGATAGTGAAATTAAAATTGAAAAAAATTGTCAGAATTGGTGACAACTCTATTCAGAAAGGAATAAAAATGATGTACTTTTATTATACATTGCCACACTTCTGCTATAAAAAGAGTTTAATAAAAATAAAATCATTCCATGTAAATTATTGTCGATAGTTAAATAAATTTTATACCACTCTTCGAATTGCAGATGAATGCTGACGCATTTCGAAGGAAACAATCCATGTGTTTTAAGTTCAAAAATCTGAGGATAACCACTTTCGTGTGGGAGTAGTATCAATTAAAGCTGGGGACTCGCATGCAGATTCACTGTTAAAACCAGTTTCATGTTCCGTATGATATGGCAAAATTCCAGCTACGGATTAATCAACTGACGCATTTCGAAGAAAACCTTTCTAATATTTCGAATGGAGTTAAACTTTTTGTTTCAAAGCATATTCTGCAAAATTCGTAATTCATAGGAAAATCATACGCATATTATGAAAGTAATACTAATTACAGCTGGGAACTTGCATAAAGACTCACTCTTAATTTAAAACCAGCTTCGTGTTCATAAAGTAATGATTAAATTCAGAATTTATTATAAACGGATTCATCTGCTGACACATTTCGAAGAGAACCATTCTCTCATCAGAAATGCAATTATAAAATTCTCTTTAGTTGCAAACTATTTATGTGCTGTCGGAATCAAAGAAAAACCATGTCCATGTTCTGAGTGTAATTTTAATTCCCGCGTACACATTTAATTTAAACCGGTTTTGTGTTCAGAATATAAAATAAATAAAAAAAAAGAAATTGCAGATTCATCAAAGGAAGCTATTCTAATGTACCAAGCGAAGCTTTATATTTGAGTTACACACTATATGCTGCAAAATTCAGAGGAAGTGACTGTTCCGTGTGTAACTTTTATTTAAGCTTGTGGACTCTAACGCAGAAACAATTTTAAGTTAAAACCTGCCTCGTGTTCTGAGCACAACGTAAAAATTCGATATGTGTAATCCTCTGCTGACGCAATTAAAAGGAAACCATTCTCGCTTTCCGGGAGGACTAAATTTTTCTAGTTAAAAAAATATTAGGATTTCTACCACCCCCCGGCGTATGAAATCAAACATCGAAATAGCCCCCGAAAGCAAAAAGATCCCCCCCCGCTATGCAAGGTGTAACAGCATGTACCCGAATGATTTTAACCAGCGATTCCTGAGTTACTACACAAAGTCCTACAAAAAGTAGTTGTCATTTTGCTGTCCGATGATATTTTTATTTCCATTAAAAACAAAAAATATATATTTTCAATCACACGTTCACACTGTTCACTCGGGATGCACATGGTTTTGTGTGTTACCTTGCTGCTAGAATGAGACGGAATGCTTATTACTCGAACTGCTTGGCTGTAATGGCTATTAATATCGGACTGCTTAGTAGCGACGTGTGATGGAAAAAAGTATTTAAAAAAAACATCATCGGACAGCAAAATGACACGAACATTATGTACTCCAAATATGTCCAGGAATCACTGGTTAAAATCGTTCTGTTAGGGGCTGTTATATCCTGTCTACAAAAATAGATTCCGTTCTTTTTTCATCCCGAATCCATATCATCAAATTAATGTCGACCCATATGGAAACTGGCAGAAAAACACCGTCGTGTAATATGACCGTTAGTCGAATATGGGTTAGGAATATCCCAACTTCTCACATAAAATATAATAACTTAGCTTAAACTTTCAGAAAGTTTCTGTTAAAATATTTGTTGAAGTGTTGATTGATCTCGAAGAAACCCCGAACTTTCTTAATAAAAGCTCACATAATTTTTCTGCGTTATAATAATATTATTCAGAATTTTAACTCAATTTGGCCAGACAGGAAAGTTCTCAAACTCTGAATTAACTAATTAAACGTGCTAATATAATTATTTTAAACACTGGAATAATTTCATCTAAGGGAATAATTAACTTTTCGTTCAATATTTTTCTTTGCTATTTCCTCTAATTTAATTTCAGTTTTGTTTGAATTTGGAGCTAATTATAAAGCTTGAATAAAATTTCGGTACCAAAATCGTAGGTAAAACGTAATATGTTGAAAAAAAAAATGTAGGACGTTTATTTACAAGAAATTGATTGAAAGAAAAAACGTTTATTTAAAAGAAATTGAAACATTAATTCACCATGCCAGGATTCGTGGTGACCAGAAGAACATAATATAAAAGCTACAAAAACAGAAATAATAAAAAATCTTGTAAATAATTAAATAAATAACACCCCCGTCCCCCCATACTCACAAGCTAAGATTTTTATGGGGTTCATCTTTAAATAAACATAAAAAAACAAACATTACGTACTTAAACGAATTACAAATAATACAAAACAAAGTTATTAAAAAACTCTTCAGCTATAACCCAGACACTCCCACAAAAAAACTATACCTACCAGGAAATGAATCTTTTGAAAATAAGAACATTGTATGAATATAACATATGTCTTTTAATCTACAAAATACAAAATGGACTTATACACACAAACACAACATTTATAAAAACATCACAAGTACACGAACATTATACTAGAGAACACAATAAATTGTATACAAATACTGTCAAGACTGAAAGTGGCAAGAAAAGTATTGGCCACGAGGGAGTTCACATATATAATCTCCTTCCAGATAACCTTAAAGCAGAAAAGAATATAAAAACCTTTAAAAAAAACTATTTAAACTTAAGATGTTGGAACAAAATTAAAAATATTACTACTACACCTGTACTATATATGCTCTGTACTTCTGTACTTAAGTTAAGAAAGCGAAATATTATATTTCTTTTAACTTATTAAAAAAAATACAAAAATAAACTATGGATTCATAATTATGTAAATGAAATGTTACTATAGACGTATAGATTATGCAAATGAATTTTGACAATCAGTTATTATAAATAAAATTCCTGATTTTTTTTTTTATAAAGTTTAGAAATGTAGATTGGAAAGTCAACATAAACGAGCTGAAATTAAGTTTTAACTAAAATAATAAGAATTTAATTGGAATAACTTTTGAAGGTTATGTCCATCAATGTAATATAAATATTTTTATTTATTTATTTATTTATAATTTCTCACCATACATGTATTCATATTTTATTTATTTTTTTACATACAAAAATATTAACCTCACTAGGACTAGCAGCCTGTATTGAGGTTATTATTCATAAATTTGAGTGATGCATTTACACAAAAATCACTAAAATACAAAACACTACATCCAAAACACTAAAATATTATTTTTTGTATTTCTTGGGCATTAACTATGTAACAATTTCTAGACGTTTTGTTCTGACAGTTTTAATTCTGCTCGTGAATGATACGGTTGTATCGAAACCGGTCGCGGAAAAATTAAATTTAAGTAACAAATGTACATTTAATAAAACTCTTCAAAAAACAAAATGACTAAAATATTATATGCGGAAAGTAAGAAATAACCATATTATATTGGTGACCAGATGGGTAATTTGTAACAATATAGACCATAAAACAAATCCTTAATTACTATACCCACCAAGAAACAAAGGTAGTTCAAAACAACTAGGGTATCACTCCGATTTTGACAAATGGAACTTAAATAAAATTTACTTATTTAAAAAAAATATACATCTTATTATTTAAAAATCAAATATTATTAAAAAAAAATCTTATTATTTTAAAATAAAAAATCTTATTATTTAAAAAAGGCCAAGGATGAAAAAATAGTATGACAATCCTCTGACAACACAAAAATCTTAACATTTTTTTTAAATTTAGCTAATGAGTTGGAAGACTTAATGTAATCTGGCAGAATATTACACAAAAGTGGAGCCTGATATAAAAAGTTTCTTTGGCCAAAAGATGTTTTAGTACTTATTGCGACAAAGTTCATTGTTGAGCCAATTCTAGTGGTATGGATTTGTTGGGTTCTTTCTGCAGAATAAGTATTTATAAAAAATCTACAAATTATTTTAGAGATGTACAGCTGTTTTATACTCATAACGTTAGATTCCTTGTGTGCCCCGGTAAGATATGAGATATGGTTAAATGATTACTTTCATTATATTACAATATTACTAGGTATCTGATGTAAACGAAATGAAAAAGACTAACAAAGAGGTGCGCATAGATGGTTAGTTTATGTTAGGTTAGCGTCAGGTTATGGTACCTAGAGCGGTAGGACGGAGCAAGGAGTAACAGGATTTGTCGAAGCGACGGGAATATGACGAGCAAGTAGATGAAAGGTGAATTTGGAAAGACCTGAAGGTTATTTTATTTTATTTTATTTATTTTTTTATTTTTATTTTTTTATTTTTAATTTTTAATTTTTTATTTTATTTTATTTATTTTTATTTTTTATTTTATTTATTTTTTTTTTCTCAACTGCTCCCGTCTGGAGCCAGTGAGACTATGGCATCCCCAATTGGGGTATGTTGTGAGGCTGAAGGTAGTGGGGAGGGGAAGGAGGTGGGGAAGAGGAAGGTTGGGAAGTACCTGGCTATTCAGATCTGGTCACCAAACACGGCTAAAGCCATTTTCAAGCAACGTTTCAATTCTGAATGGTGGTCTTACACCAGGGCGATACTGATAGTATCTTCCACTCTGGAACATGCCGCAAATATACTATATATTATTTTAAATGAATTAATTGTGAAATAACACAAATTAATCAAATAAAATTTATTTACGCATGTCGGGTTAGATCCCGCGACCTCCGGACTGTGTGTCAAGAGTCTTACCCACTGGACTACGGAGGTCGTCAGTTTATGTTCATAAAGACAAGATTTTAAATTTAATAATTGGTAAGTATGTTGATCAGTTCATAATACCGCCCATGCAATACAATACACCGTCGTTGAAAGGATTTAAAAAAAAACGGCACTATACAAATTACCTAATATACTCGTATTATTATTATACGAGTAACATAACATTTCCAATAAAAGGTTGTAATAATTTTTGTTTTGTAGGTACCGCTCGAAACCATTCTTCAGGCAAACATAATATGAATTGCAAATCCTACCTTTTGAGAATTCTGATAATTATTTTAATAGCAAATATATATTTTTTTTACCTGCTGATTATAATATTAATTATGAATATATTAAGAGGGCATTACCATAGAAAGCCGGAAATACGTCATTTTCAAAAAAGTTTTTAGACGTATTGACTCTTTTCCACAAAAAATTATAAATGGATTTCGAAAGATTGTTCTTTTATCTAGTGAAGTTATGTAATAATTTTTAAGAATTTTTTTTAATTTTTAGTATAATAAGGTTATTCCATAGGTCGTTGGCAAATTTGTTAAATTTTCAAAAAAGTTTTTGTATTATACCACACCCATTTCAAATAATGTAATCATGCAGTAAAATAAATCAATAGATACATCATCTAGCAGAGTTATGTATTAGAATTTTAATTTTAGTTTCAATAAAATCATTAAAAAATATGTACGTACATGTGTTTCTTGACGAAAATTGGTCCATTTGTGTATTTATTTGCGCACTTACAAACTAATCTATTTCAGATTTTTTAACATTCTTATTAAATTTAGACATTATTGAAAAATGATAAATACTTATAATCAAAAAATAACTACAAAAAGTACACTATTTTAATAGTTTTATCATCACGCCTTTCAGCATTTTTGGATGAAGGTATAAATTAAAGCTAATTTGGATTGAAATAAATTCGATATTGAGTTATAATTTAAAGAAGCTGGTACGGAGAATAATTAATCTTTCTCATTGTAACCGCCCTGCACGATCGGAAGAACAACTTTCGACGAAATGTGGATTTTCGTCCACTGGCTGGTTAAACGCTCTTAAGAGCTTTCAAAGAATTCACTTATTTAAGAATTTATATTTCAGTATAGTGTGCAGACAGGGGAACTATGTCACCACCCGATTGGGCTTCAAATAAAAGCTACAAAGCGAAGAGTCCTAAAATTTTGTACAGTGATACATATACACTCTGTATGTTGTTGATAGAAATAATGCATTAAAAAAAATTCAGAGCTTACAGAAAGTTTCGAGTATTTGCTTTAGATCCAAATGCTTTAAGTGTCAAGATTTACAGTGAGCAACTCTATTTATTGGATCAAATATTCTGGAATTACTAAATGATCTCAGTAAAAAAAGAAACGGAACACTTTGCACCATAAATTCTGCAAATGACGAATAATTGAAGGTATAACATACGCATCTTAAGTAAAATGAGGTTTTACCCGGAATTCGCAAACAAATTATTTTCGACTCTCGCAAAATATAATCCATGCGTTTATTTTCCATCACTCTGGAAAGCTTTTAAAAAGCTTTTAGGAGACGCAGTCAAATATCAAAAGCCTAGTGGAACATGCAACCCTTCAAACAAATTGCATTGAATCCATCCTGGGTTGCAACGGAGAATTCAAAGTGAATTTGAACATATGATAGTGATATGTCGTCCCAAAGATTTAATTTAAAAACAAAGGACAAGTCTCATTATTTTACGTTAATATTATTTGTTATTGTCCCACTGAATGGATTGCAGCAGATTGCAGTGCCGTTTACAAGTTTCTTAGTCAGTTATGTACACAATATAATATTTATGTTCTATTTATTTTATTTTATTTTTTTATTTCCGATCGGGTATATACAAAACATTTTATAACCTATTTTACGACAAAGAGAAGAAGTACGTTACTATATTATATTCATTAACTGATGTTACAGCGATGACCCCCATTTACGAACTCTTTGACGCCACGTCGATGGGGGTATTTAAATTTAATTCTGGTAGTCTTAGGAGGTTGAAAGGAATAAATATAAAAAAAATTAACAATTAATTATTTTATTTTATACACTTTTCATTTAAATTCAAAGGGTTATTAGTTCTAGTTATAGAATAAAAAATAATACAATTAGTGCTTTTTTATAGGCCCAATTTCGGTTTATATTTCCATACAAAACTATGTTTCACTGTGATTACGAAGTTCAAATGATATAGCGATACAATTTCAAGCAAATCCGCATAAGAGAGACAGACCGCATGCAATTAGGTCTACAATCAAAACCTAAGTCAGTGGTACATTTGCTTCCATTAAAATTTGTACGGAAGTCATTTCTAATGTTATATTCTTTATTCTACGGTTCTACTACTAATTTGAGAGTTCCAAGGAATGCAAATTAAGGACTAGCAAGAAATTTTACTAAAAAGCATTTCATTGTAACACACAATGAATAATTAATTGTAAGACTGGGGTTGAAGTTTCTAAGTATATCTTCAATGAATAAAGTTTGTTAATATTTTGGTATTCAGCAATTAAGACCGGGCAAAGAGATTCCCAAATTCCGGAGACGTAGGTAATTAAATTAGCTAATTAGTGTACTTTTTATGCATTAGGTGTACCGAGGTAAAAAAAACTTCTGAAACTCATAAAAAACATGGAAAATTCTTCCTCGCTAATTATCCTTTCTGTAGGTCACGAAACAATAAATTCCACGTTAAGTGCGTTTTATTTTTGTCGTTTTGAAATATAGAAAAGTTCTTTATGAAAACAAAGCCTATTCGGAGGAAAATATCAATTCTTTCCACGTTCTAGGGATATAAAATCAAGCGGTTATCAACTTCTTTACTGTTGAAGGAAACGTTAACGTCGTCGTAGAACGATATTGCAAAATGTTTCTCATTTTCATAGGTCTCGAGGGAACGAACGCTTTCTATTTTATATTCTTCTCCTAGGGCCATTTCTTTTATAATTGTTTGTTTCGCATTATGGATTTCGAGTGATTTGTTTTTATATATTTCTGGAATATCTATCGTTTCGGCATCATCGTTGATTTTGGTTCTATAAGACACGAATAGACTCCTATCTATTTTTTTGAGTTTTTGATATTTGCGATTCTCGTAATGATCTACTTGGGAATCTTGGTTTGTACCAGTCATTGTCAAAAGCGATCAAAAAGGGGGGGTATTTATGAATAATTGTGCTCCGAAAGAGTTTAAGGAAACTTATTTTCATGCTCACAATTATTCTTGCTTAATTTCTGAACTAATTGTTAACACGTAGTTTTTTAACAAGTATTTTGTAGCCAACCGGCTACGAATTGGTTCAACAATTAGAACTTTTATGCAAATTGTCTCTTGGGAAGGATGATTTTCTTCCATTCACTTTTTTTTAAAAAAGTAAACTTGATATTTAAATTTATTTCTATTATAATAGTTTCAGTTTCAGTGCCGGTAAAAATAAGTTTATTGAAATACTTTTATTACAGCTTCATACAAAAATAATTTGCTAAATGTTATTTAATATATATGTTTTAAATATCTGCCTCACTAGAAGTTACCTGTTCTGAATTATTGTTTTCATTTAAAGAAACCTGGGAGGAGGATTTATATGATAACAAACTAGGCCGTAGGTCACCCCAGGGGGTTCGCTAAATTTGGTAACTTAATAGGGGTGTCCGGATCATGGGATGAAGTTTGTCCGGGTCTTGACGGAGGGTGCGTATACCCACCATGGCGGAGATTGCTTGAAGGAGACCTTTTGATCTTTCCAACCGAACTCTTTCGGCCCATCGCTACACGGTACTTGGAGAGTCCCAGCTGCTCCCACCGTCTGGAGCCAGTGAGACCATGGCATCTCCAATTGGGGTATACTGTGAGGCTGAATGTAGTGAGGGGAAGGTAATGGGGCAGAGGTAGTCGGAGAAGTACCTGGCTATTTAAATCAGGTCACCAAACACCGCTAAAACCATTTCAAGCAATGTTTCAATTCTGAATGGAAGTCCTACACCAGTGCGATACGTAGGTACTCGTATATTCCACTCCGGAACGCGCCGCAAATACATTATACGTTATTTTAAATTAATAAATTGTGAAATAACTCAAATAAAATTGACTTGCGCATACCGGGATTTAAACCCGCGACCTCCAGATTGCTAGCCGAGAGCCTTACCCCTCGACCATGGAGGCAGTATATTCTGGGAACCTTTTTTTGTCACATTTAAAGAAAGATGATAAAACGTATGAGTTGATAATTATAAAGGGATGAAAAGGCGATAAAATTACAATCTTAAATGAAAGTTTTTATATTCCATTATTTAAATCAGACGACCGGAGCGAAATGAACGCTAGGAAAGAAAATAAAACAATTTTCACCTAATTAATATAAATTACAACCTTCACCTTAGTTTTCAAGGCATAATGCAGGTTAGTTAGGATATATTATATTACGAAATCCTGTTATTAATGTGCAAGTACGGGTTTCTTACTACATTATTACAGCGGACTTCAAGTTGACAGTTGAGTTGTGAGGATTGTTTTGTAATTCGTGCCCCTGTTCTTGATCCCATTTTATTCATATAACAAAAGAGTCCCAAGAGTCCCACAAAGTCATTCATCGTTTGCAAACTTCACCGATGCCCCACGATACGACGAACACTGAATACGCTCCGGCAGTTTCAGCATTTGCAAGTGAGTTTTCAGTTGAATTTTATTATGGTACAGTAAACACAATGCTAGCTCATACCTGACCGCCTTTTGACCACGTTGCATAATTTTCCACAGTCGAAGTTTGCCAACAAATAAAAAAAGTATGCGGCAATCACCACATTGTGCATTGCAAGGGTTTAAGAATATTTTGTGTTTGATTTATAGAGATTCCTATGTTGATTTGTACATTCGGGGACGACGCAACAGTAGATAAAAGTTCATTGCCTAGATGCTTTCTTGGCCGCTTGTTTAGAAAACTTTGTATTAGGTAGGTACTTCTCGGAAGCAAAGGTGTTTTATAATTAGATATATAAAAGCTTTACATCATATTTTGGGAAAGATGTTGTTAACTCAAAAATGATGCTTGAAATTCTAGTCAGGAAAAACGGTGCAAATTTCGTTACACTGGAGCTCACCGATTCTTAGCGAGACACGCGAACGAGTTTCCTGCTTATGCATATGTTTTATTTTTTAAATGTGATTAAGGCTCCGTAGTAAGAGTTCAAAAATAAGAAAATATGGTTTGAAATGGTAATTTGTAAATACGAATGTTAAAGGAAGCGTGCTAATATAAAAAAAAAATGATTATAAAAAAGCAAAAATTAAAAAAAAATCCTAGAAGGTGGCCATGACTGATTTGATAAAATCGGACATCCCGGTTAGACGAGAGGTTCTGGATTCGAGTTACAGTTGCGACCATTTTCTTTTTCTATTTTTCTGTTTCTTGTTCTCTTTCATATTTTCGTTAAGATTATTAGTGTTATCTTCTTCTTCAATGATATATTACATTGATGAGAATAACCTTCAAAAGTTATAAAAAGAGAGTTGTTCTTATAAAAAAATGAAAATTGTGTATTTAATAAAACACGACTCGTTTAAAATATAGCAAAAATCTCTCGCCAAATATCTAAAGTAGCGTTTAAGAAAACACTGTGATTTTTTCATAACTATAACATGTTAAATAACAGAACAAGATGTGTTTTTAATAATTTTCGGAGCATTTTTTGCGATTTTTTTTTATGGTGGGAATTTTATATAATTAATTACCGTTTCAGTCCAACAAATATATACATATCTTGTCTTCAATTGTGTTATTTTTTAAGAACTAAAAACATAAGGTGTTCAAGGAAAACATGTTATAAATCGGAAGTAATTGGGAATGTCGGGTTGTAATAGTTTATAAATAATAAATTTAAAAGAGATGCTCCTTTTCAAGTAAGATCACAAAAAGCATAATGGTTCATGCTGTTATTATTATCTGCATGCTTTCTGGACGTAATATTTATTACGTCGAATAAGATAAATTTATCTTGGAATTAATTAGCGGTACTCGTGTATTCGTGTATACAAATCATATTTTTTAAGAATTTTTACATCTGAGTAATTTATCAAAAAACTTCGCAAGACGCAGTTGTAGTCTCATTTTTTGTTGTTTATATACAGAGACTCGTGAAATGATTTGATCCACAAGCTTTCCCAGTTTAGATCATGTCAGTTGATGTTTACAGGAATATCAAAGAGGAATTGGTATTTAGTGGAGTAGGAATTATTTTTGTACCCTCTGATCATTGCTTCAGGTAAATATTGAAATGTGTTATATGAGGAACTGGAAAATATAATCAAGTTTTAATAAAAATAATTCAAACGTGTGCATGTTTTTCGTGTATTCGTGCAAAAATTTAAGTCTTAGGAAGTAATCATTTACGCTTATAATTTACGTAAAACAAACTTCTCAAACACAAGATTTTGAACACTTTAAAAAGCTAACGTGTACAAATATTTCGTATAATTATATAGAATGTATTATTTCTCCGTCACTGGCATGGCGGTTTGTTGGTACAAACAAACCCATCTCGATGAATATGAATATTAGAATATTCCATTTGTATTTAGAAATAAAATTCAAATGTTGGTTAATCCACACTCCACATAGCATCCCCAAAGATGATACAGACTCTGGGAGACATGATTCATACTTCCCACTCATGATTCCCAAATATGATATAGGCCCCGAGAGAAAGAATTCATACTTCGCTTTCATGATTTACAAATATGATATAGGCCCTGAGGGAAAGAATTCATACTTCCCACTCATGATTCCCAAACATGATATAGGCCCTGACAGAAAGAATTCATACTTCCCATTCATGATTTACAAATAAGATACAGGCCCTGGGGGAAAGGATTCATACTTCCCACTCATGATTCCCAAATATGATATAGGCCCTGAGGGAAAGGACTCATACTTCCCACTCATGATTCCCAAATATGATATAGGCCCTGAGAGAAAGAATTCATACTTCCCATTCATGATTTACAAATATGATATAGGCCCTGGGGGAAAGGATTTATACTTCCCACTCATGATTCCCAAATATGATATAGGCCCTGAGGGAAAGGATTCATACTTCCCACTCATGATTCCCAAATATGATATAGGCCCTGAGGGAAAGGATTCATACTTCCTACCCATGATTCCCAAATATGATATAGGCCCTGAGAGAAAGTATTCATACTTCCCATTCACGATTCCCAAATATGATATAGGCCCTGAGAGAAAGCATTCATACTTCCCATTCATGATTCTCAAATATGATATAGGCCCTGAGAGAAAGGATTCATACTTCCCATTCAAGATTCCCAAATATGATATAGGCCCTGAGTGAAAGGATTCATACTTCCCACTCACGATTCCCAAATATGATATAGGCCCTGAGGGAGAGACTATACTTCCTACTCAGGATTCATACTCTTTAACATACCGAACCCCAGATTCCTACTCACCCCTCATTCTTTTTCCTTCCCAGAACTTCCTCTCCCCCTTTTCCTAAAAATACCCTTTCCAAAGCATCCCCAAAGATGACGTAGGTCTTGAGGGGAATAATTTTCCTTAGGAAAAAATGGAGTGGAGCTAATGAAAAAAAACTCAATAAAAGGTAAGTTGAGTTAATATTTCTTATTTAAAAAAGTGAATTATGAATAAATTGGAACCATTTTTTTATAATACTCATAGTTTCTAACATTCGTAGTTCCTACCTATACTCTGCGTAACTAGTTCAAAAGTCGGTACCCCTGTAAGTTCAGAACTTCATCTTTCCGATTGCCATTCGAGTGTCTTTCCTACAGGACAACTTTGTTCTGATTATGTCAACGGATAATGCAATAATAATGGTATATTTGGTAGCAAACTTGTGCAATACTTTTAAGTGTACATTATTTGTCTTTGTACTAAAAAGCAAATTTTGTTGCAAACCTTTGGCGCTGACAACGGAATCTATATTTATTTTTTTTATTTCAAGCCAAAATAATTATACAGTACATATATTTTGAGGGATGTCCTTGTGTCATAGTGGCTGATGTTTACAGAAATAATTTATTCATTATATGCTTGATAATGATATTAATGAAATTATACAATTCAGTTTGGTTTATAAGTATCACTAGTTGAACTCCCCAGCTTTGCTCGGGCTTTACTCAGAGTTTTTAAAAATCAGACTCAAACAATTTGTTTTGAGGGAAAAGCGTGCAAAATTTCATCAATCTTGGAATAAAACTGTTGATTTGTTTGGGACTGCCAATCGATTGGAGAGGACTTCCAACCGTTTGCCATGCCCTTATTACTTATCTACTGTGTCTTCCTCCCAAACAGGTGCTTGTAGGATACGCTGGATACAATCACTCAGCGCTTGCCACCTCGTGGACTTTCACCAACCTGTTCCATTGTCTTGTCTATATTTTGTCATACTAACACATATTATATCTATATTTCCCGCTAAGCATTTGCATACTGCTTACTAACAACGTATGCAGGGACATTGGAGGTCTAGTTTCGTTATCAAATGTAGAGTCGTTTTCACCAAAAAAATTGTCCTTGCAAGAGCCTTGAAGGGGTAACCACCTGTTACCTATGCCAGGGCGAGTCAGTGGTGGGTCCTCCAATGTTGATTTGTTTAAAAATCAAACGAACGCCGTTTTCAAACGTCTTATTTATCTAAATAACTGAAGTGAAACCTGAGTTGCTCGGGGTTATGATTGGTTCGGAGTAAAGTTTTGAGGAGAATTCTAGTAAACTTGGTGTAGTTTGGGGTGGAAATAATAATATTGTCAAAAAGTGAAAAAAAAAAATTTTTTGGTATTTGATTCTTAACCACGTGCCATGTCTTCCTCGGACGTCCTCGACTTCTTCTTGCGTACACTTTCACGTCGTACAATCTCATGATACTCCTTTCTTCGTTCATTCGATTTGTGTGCCCAAACAATCAAAGCATTCCTTTCTTAATCTTATCCATTTCGCTCACATCACATCATTATACAGGTATACATCTCACTTTACGACAGATAAGTTCCTGTTTGTTTCAAGCCTTCCTCGGGCGATCTGGCCCTCTTCTACCATTCATTTTTACGCACCTCTTTCTTAATTCATCATATACGCCTAATTTTATCACACATAATTATTTGCTTTACTTGATCATGCCATGTCTTCCCCGGGCGTCCCCAGCTTTGTCACCCAATCACTTCCACTTCATAATTCAATATCCTTATCAACTATACAGTCTGCCATATATTTAAAGATAATATTAAAACAGAAAAATTATGCACAAATACAATTAACTTTGAGCTTTAAGCTTTGCGTTTTCAGTTTTGAGCTCTGAGCTTTGATCTATGAACTTTGAGCTTTAAGTTTGAACTTTGAGTTCAGAGCTTTGAGTTTTGAACTTCTAGCTTTGAGCTTTAACCTTTTAACTTTGAGTTTTTGCCTTGAGCTTTATTAAGTTCTGTGCTTTTGATCTTTAAGTTTGTCAAGAAAGTCGAAGAAGGTTTTATGTCCCCGACAATTTTTCGAATTCAGATGTGCAAAACTTCATCACCGCGTATCAATTCTGCTTTAACCCTTCAAAAATTTGGCATTTTTTTCGGATGGTCAAAATATTTTCGCTTTACAATAAAATGTTAATATTTGGAATATTTCTGAGCACATTCAAAAACCAAAAACTGTTTTAGAAAGGTGATGAAATACACTTTAAAATTATACAATTCGAAAAAAGTTTTTTTTTTTATTTATAATATCTTTGCATACAAACATAAAAAAATTTACCAATAATAAAAAAATAAAAACACATAAACATTTTATTAGAAAAATGTATAATAAACACATATTGTAACCTCACTTTTTTGTCGCTCTTTGAAAAATAATTTATAAAATATTCTCGAAATTTCAAATTCTTTTTTCAATTTGCGATTCAAAACTTTGAGTTCATAAAAGTGTACATTTTACTTTTTTGGTGGCTAGTTTTTAAATTGAAATATAAAGCGTGGTAGTTTTCCTTTCTAACACTGATTATAACACATTTCTAACTATGATAGTAAGGAAGTTATGGCGTTTTATATGAGACCTATGTGCGTTGGGACAAATATGGTCTCCTGTGATTAAACGGGTTAATGGGTAAGGATGGGGTGGTTTTTTAAAATTTCGTGTAAATGGTGACCCTTTTTTAAATTTCACAATCAAGCGTGCAAAATTTTATTGATCTCGAAATAAAAATATGGATTTGTATAAAAAACAAAGCCGCACCGGGACACTTCTGCATATATGTATACGTTAATAGATTTTATTACATATCTGATGTCCCCGGCGCTGCCCCGGATTTATGGAGTTTTTTGAAATCCATGTAAAATTAATTTTCCACTTATTTTAAATGTTAAGTGTGCATAATTTCATAAAAAGTATCAAAATACTCCTTTAAGGGGTGGGATAATAGGATGGGGGTGGTATTTAGAAATCTCTTGAAGATAGTTATTTTACGTTTCTTAGTTCTATCAATCTAAAAATAAAACTTTAGATTTATGTACAAATCAAATTCACTCAACCCTCCCACCAACCTCCAACCCACCCGCCACAATTTGGGAGGCGGTTATGGGTACCGCCGCCCCGGGAACCATTTATTGGACAACCAACACCCCTGCCATAGGTCACCCCAAGTGGTTCGCTACATTTGGTGACTTAGCAGGGGTGCCCGGGTTTATGGGATAAGGTTTGTCTAGGTCTTGGTGGCGGATATGTTTTCCCAACCACTGCATGGCGGGCTGGATCGGAGGAGGCCTTTTGACCTCTCCAGCCGGATTCTCCGGACCCTTCGCCTTGCACCGCAGTGTGAGGAATGGCTTCATACGTCCCTCACTCCTGGCCACATTCACCCCCAGATTCCTACCCACCCCTCATACCTTTTTCCTTCCCATATCTTCTTCTCCTTCCTTTCCATTAAATGACCCTCCACACAGCATCCTCAAAGATGACATAGGCGCCTAGGGAAATTGTTTTCCTCGGTGCCTCCTGTGTGGAGCTAATGTAAAAAAAAAAAACAAACAAACAATCAGCTGAATACATTAGAAGATGGAAGAAGTTTAAATAAAGTAATAAAAGAATATAAAACAGATTAAGTGGTTAGAGTGTAGAACGTATGGTTATTATGATTGAAATATTGCAGACGTATCAGGACGGGCTTTTCTCTTGTTTAGCGAGTTTTAGATTTAGAGTGGAAATTTTACCTTTTAGATAAAGTACAGCGTTTAAACTATTCGTCCACCCTGTTACGAAACTATCAGAGTTTGCGCAGCTGCCGGAAAATTTGTCAAAAAGGAAATAGGCCAGGGCTTCCAGGCAACTGCCCGTTGCTACGCCACTGTTGTATAATTCGTATGTAAGCAAGAGAAGTTCAAAACACAAATACATATAATTCTGATTATCATCAACCCAAATATGAACAAAGATTTTCGTAGAACAATGATTTAACGAGGGTTCCGAACCGAGACAGATAAATATCTAAAATAATAAACTTTTTCATTTGACTTTGTTTCCGATGAATGGAGATAATCGAAACTTATGAATAATATAAATATTTCATTAAAATGTAATAGGAAAAAAAAGGTTTTCTCTTTTACATGCTAAGAAGACTCACTGAAGGTTTTCGCACGAAAAAAGTTCAACTACAAAATACTTATTTTAGATGAAGCTGATATGGCGATTTATTTCTTTTAGCTTGAACCCAAGATTTATTCAAAAAAATTTCATCCACTGATCACAAATAACAATTCGCAGAAATTGTTCTTTTCGGATAAAAAAAAATGTTTTATGGAAAACACAGAATTTCTTAAGATAATTTGTGAATTATTAAAATTCTAATTTCAGTTATCTGTAACTCCGGTTCAATAAACTTGAGAACTTTTACTTTGAATTTATTTGTCATGATTTTCGAAATAAGTGGTTTTTTTGGAGAATTCAGTCAAGCAAAGTAGGTACCTACCCATAATATAATATTTTTTACCGACAATTATTTTAATTGCCATTTTAAAAATCAGAACTGATTTGTTGAGAATTCAGGCTATCCATGATTTTTCACGGGTCTACGCTAGTTTTTAATAATTTTCTTTTTTCTTTTAATAACTTTGAAAGTTACGCCGCGTTGCACTGCCAAGATCCCTAGTGAATAATTTACAAAGGGCAATGTAAAAAAAAATTAATCGCCACATTTTTTTTTAATGTTCAAAACATTATGATTTAATATTTTGTTTTGTCTTCAAACTGCCTAAAGTAAACAGTCAGTCCAAAACACGTTAGATTTAAACTAAAAGTAGTGTAGGTAGGTGCTCGAAGGTACCCATTGTGATAGACAAATAAAAACGATAAATTGAGTCAATATATGTTTACAATATACTAACAATATCTTGTAAATTATAAAATATATTTTCTTTCGTACTCCATGTGTTCGCGATTTTCACTAAAGCTCCTTTTAGTTTTTGTTTCGCGTTTAAAGTTATGTGCACGTGTTTTTAAAGCTTTTTTACATTAAAAACTTCGCCAAGATCGAAGTTTTAAACAATTCTAACAAAGAAAACTGGGGGTAAAGCTGATCTTTGTCAAACTCTTAAGATGGTCACCTGAATTAATAATTTTTTCAATATCTCAGGCGATGGAAAAAGAGCTATAATTTTTTATGCAGAAGATCACATTGCAGAGTGATTATTTGGAGGAAACTCGATTAAAGCATATTCTGAAATCTCAAATCATTTAAAGTTGAAATATTTCACAAACTACTTCATATTAAATATTTATTCCGCTTAAAATAAATCCACCTTAAGGGCCCGCTACGCGAATTACTACCGATTTCTTACATATCTCCCTTAAACACGTTAAGTTTTAAAGCTCTTAAAAAACATATATGTTATTATTGAAGATAATAACTAGACATTGCCTGCGCCGAAACGCAAATTATATAAAATTCCTTCGATAGAAAAAAATCTCAAAGAATGCTCCAAAAATTATTATAAACAAGTTTTTTTCAGTTATTTTACAAGTTATATGTATGAAAAAAAAAATCACAGCGTTTCTTTAAATGCTGTTTAAGACAATGCCCGCGAGATTTTTGCTCTATTTGAAACGAGTAGTGTTTTATTAAACATTTTCGCAATTTTCGCATCGATTTTGTCGCATTAAATGTTAGCGCTCTTCTCTGACATTTGTAATTTCGTATCTTTCCATCTTCTTCTTTTCGGGCCCGGTTGCGGAGCCTTAAATGGTTTAGTTCTAGTGTAAACATACAACATACACTTGTTTCAAACATAAATTAACATCTTTTCTTAAACTAAGTAAGTATATTTTTAATTTCACTGGGAACTAAGCTATTCATTAGGATTCCTTTATGTGGTAAGTAAACAATTCTATGTTTTTGTTTTGTAATTTTTTTTAAAATCTGAAGATTTCTTTCTGGCTTACATGCGGTATGTGCGGAAGTCTTTATTGTATTGTAGTTTGTCTTTAAAGAAAGATAGTTGTAAATTGATAAAAACTTTGAAGATAAAAATTGAAACTTTATGAAAAATTAAACGCTAAGCACTCATTGTTGTGTATTGCATTGTCCCATCTCTAATACTT
Source organism: Limnephilus marmoratus (assembly GCA_917880885.1). NCBI lineage: Eukaryota > Metazoa > Arthropoda > Insecta > Trichoptera > Limnephilidae > Limnephilus > Limnephilus marmoratus. The sequence continues at coordinate 29,743,384 of OU862916.1, forward strand.
AATTAATTTTGCAGTGAGCACTTAATATTTTATCATTTTTCTTTGCTTCTATATACCTATAGCCTCTTTTATTCATAATTTTGTCGTGTCTCATTTAAATGCATTTTTTGTCTACCAGCTCTGTTGTCTGTGGTCATCCACACAGCTTTCTCTTTTGCGTCAATAAATAATCGGATACATCTACTGGATCTGCCGGATCTGCCGGATCTGCCGGATCTGCCTGATGATGGACACTGCAACGATGTCCGAAACGTTGGCTAAAGAAGGAGGTAGCGCAACACGGCATAACACCCCAAAAACAAATAACGAAAATATTTATTTAACCTGTTTGCATTTTTGCAATTCATTCTACAAATTAAAGACCCAGTACTCAATCAATCTCTCTGTAAACTTGCTATTCATCTGAATTAACTAAAGTTACAATTAATCCAGTACAAAACGTAAGTGTTTTTACTAACAAAGGATACATCTAACTAATTCAGTATGGAATCATTGGATGGGGAGGTGCATATGAAAAAATTATAAGTCCTGTAAAAGTGGTACAAAAACTAATTATTAAAGTAATTTTAAAAAAACCACCAACATTCCCTTCAGCATCATTGTTCAAAATTTTCGAAGTACCAAAAATTGAAGACCTCTACAAAAAAGATTCAATACTACAAATATTCAAAGAAAATGTAACTAAAAAATTTAAACTCAACTCATCATTAAGGCATAAATTTAACTTCCAAATTCCCCTATTTTCAACACAACAAATGCACAACAATTATATTTACAAAGGCATAAAATATTTTAATAATCTTCCCGAAGAAATTAAAAAATAACAGATTTCGTAACATTCAAGAAAAAGGTCAAATTAATCTTTAAAAAAAATCAACAACCATAACAACACCAATCAAAATGTTATAACTTCAATTCCTAGCATATCAAAAATTAACATCACAACATAGTTTATATTTATTGTATTTACTAAGTAAAATGTATGTTATAAAAGTGAAAAATAGTAGTTTATATATTATATTTATATACAGTTTATATTTATTGGAAAATGTAAGTAAAATGTATGTTATAAAAATGAACTAGCTGTAAAATAACTCCTACGCCAAGCTCAAGAGCTAGTACTCTTCATTGGCGTAGAATTTCAAAAGCCATGTATCTTTTCATTAAATAAAAAAAAAAAAAAAAAAACTTCAAATCATAACCTCTCTCACTGTACGTTTCCCTTGGTGTGGAAACGAAGATGTCCACGAAGCTGCTCACTTTACAACTGGCAGAGGACTGTTTGGAGACCACACCCAGGGACGCTACACTCATTATATCTAATTCCTTAAGAATTTTCTGTATTGATTTATATTTATTACGATTTACTATATTCTGTATTATTAGAAGTAGTGTTAAACCATCTGCATTAGTATAGAGAATACTAGAACATTAGTCTACGTGAGGCGCGATGATTGTTAATAAGTAAAGTTAAATAAGTAAATTTGTTTCTTTATCTAAATTTGTCTTCATTCTCAGACACACCTCTTTTTTGGAAATAAAATCGGAATTTTCTTTAAGAGATATCAGAACTTAGAACTATTCCCAAGTACTTTATCTTATGAATCTTTTCTAAGTTGTATTACAGTTTGCCCGTGGTGTGCCCAAGGTTAAAAATAAATATTAAGACAAACGTAAATTCTAAAATTCTTAATTTCGTTTTTTTTTATAACTGATATGTAGATAATCTTATCGCGCCTTTCCAGAATATCAGAGTTTATAGTGTGAATGAAAAGCTATACTATTCGCATTGATACATCTTCAATGAATATTATACGTGTTTATTATTCTGAGTCATGACGAGACCCGACTCATGAATTTGATTGTGCCTTGCCTTCCTGGGATATCCACGATTCCTACCACTCACGTCTGTGTATTTTCCATTACTTTTGACATTTATACGTTTAGCCGTTTGTCTCCCATATTTCTTTTCATTTCATATATTTTTGACGAAAATAGGCATAAAAAAACTCAACAGATTTCAAACCAAAACTCTAAGCTGTTAAAAATAATTTTCCCAAATAAACAGTGGCCGTTCGTGGCCATATCACTAGGAGTTCGATCGGAAATTAAAAAAAAGGGAAAAAAAATCACTTATCCTTTTTTAGTCTCTGCTTTAATATATTTATTAATACGTTTTTCCTTAGGTGTAAATGAATTTCACAGTATCACTGTAACAGAGATTAGCTCTCTGATAACATAATACAATTTGGTGATTCATTAAGGCGCCTGTGGCTAATGAATATAATGGCGGAAGTTATTAAAAGTGATTTGAAAATCGAAAATCTCAATTTATGCGAGAAACTGCTTTTTACATTTGAACAACTTAAAACACAATAATCACATAAAAAAATAATGAATCTTGCAAAATACTATTCCCTATAAATTCGGCTTCAACATATCTCATAGTTACTGCGCAAACGTGCAGCAACAGATAGGTTTGCTCACCCGTGCGGTTTTGCATGAACTGTTTCTTTGAAACGCACGTATGAGATATACATATCTAGGACTCGGGGAGTATTAATACGAACAGGTGGACTTTTACCACGAAACTTGTGTAGCGCGAAGTTTTAAGTGTGGTAAAATGATATATCGAGTTTGTCTTATTTGATTATCTTTTTTTTTTATGATATTTCACTGCACAAACGCATTTTAGAGAAAACCGCCTCTCTAATAAATAATAGACGGATGATTTCCTCGTGACGGAGATGGTAATATCTACGTAAATATTTCAATAGGAGAATAAAATATTTTGTTATTTTTAATTATTTTTATCCCACAAATCTGAATCATTTTGTGGGATATTTGGAGCGCATTAATAAGCGTAGGTTTTTATTTTATAATGCCTTCAATACAAGACATCTCTTTTTTCAGTCCGATTCCAATTAGAGACCAAATTCAACATTTTTCGCTTTACGCGATCGCTATTTGCATCTCTATTTTCATATCTACGATTTCAGTTGGCATCACAGCAAACAGCATGGTTCATGTGTTGTTTGCAGTGATGACAATTGAAATCGTAGATATGAAAATAGATATGAAAATAGCTATCGCGTAAAGCGAAAAATGTTGACTTTGGTCTCTAATTGGAATGGGGCTAAAAAAAGATGTCGTGTATTGTAGGCTTAACAACGATTTAAATTAAATCAGTAACGACCTTGTTGACCCAAGAATAGGCTATTTTCATTGTAATGAACCCACTACATAATAATTAGAATAAAACAATAACTTAAACCATTTGCCACAGTAACAATACAGGCTTCACATACGCCCATTTAAGCAATTATTCACATGTACAAAAGTACTTCAATAAATAGTTATGTGGTATGGAAGTTAATTACATGTTGGTACAACAATTCGTAACAATATCAATCTCTTTGTTAAGAGTTCTGAGCCACAACTATTTAAACACCTATCAGGGGTTCGGAAAAGCGATTCGGTATCCTCGGTAAAAGGTGAATTGTGTAAAGAAAGGGTTACCTGGCGAAGTAATTCTGAAAGCACAAACGACGCCTACTCAATGGTAGTCCGAAACTCCGGAGAGCCGTTTATGGAAAATTAACCCATCAAACCATCCTTGGAGGTTTACAAGTTGAGCATATGAGGCAAAACCCTAAAGTGCTTCTATTATTGTTTAAAGTAATATTGCTAAGTGTATTCTCGGTGAATAGTAAGTGGGAGTTGCGCGGAACATCGTACATTCTATTATTTATCCCAACTAATTATTTTTTACTCATGAGACCACACAAAAGTTCCATTTTCCAAAAACAGTACGACTGTGGTCGTGGGGGTAATTGGGGGTAGTGGAAGAAAATTAGTTAAGATATTTTGCGTTACACAGTTTTTGATGCGTGACCTCTGGCCTAAGAAATACAACCCCTACTACTTTACCACGAAGAAATTTTGTACATATATACTCGGAACTTGGTCCCTTTTTTTTGATATCTGCTTTGTAATATTTACGCAGATGTAACAAAAATAACTGTACGAAACAGCTAGGTACCCGGATCTGTCAAGAACAAGCTGGAACCAAGTTCATGTCCAAGGAATCTACAAGTCGAACGACCTATTTTCTGGGAATGTAAAAACTACCGATTTGTACTGCTGATCAAATAAGGACAAATCTAAAACCATAACGATGAACAAATTTGCATATGAATTGGTTTAAGTTGTCTAATGGTTTATTTACATTTGAGGTGGATTGCGGGAAAAAGATAACTTACAATCATTAAACGTGATTAACAATATAGGCTCATTCATCATTTCGACCAGTCTTCCTTGTCCTTCTGAGAAACATTTAAAGAAAAGTGTAAGAAATTAATGAAAGAACCGTTAAACTTAAATATATATGCTTTTCAGAAAACAGATTTATGGTAGGCAGACGAATATTTTTTTGATACACTCACTATAAATAAATATTGCGGTAGGATTTCTACATAAAAGTATTATTTTCTAAAGTTTCGCCTCTTTCGAAAAATACAACTTCAATCTAAAAATTATTAGTGAGGTATTTGTAAACCTCAATTATGTTATTTTATAATGACATGGAACATCGTTTACGCGTTTACGCTATTTAATTAGCAGCTATCTTTCAACAAAAGACCAAATCGTGGTTGAAAAATGTGATAATTCTAAGAAAGAATAGGAATACATTATATCTTCTTTTGTGCCATACAACAAACAAACAGTGCGTCAGAATACGACAGAGGAAAAACGCAAATAAACTGATTGGAGATTAGCCCCCTGAGGCGTGTGTGATAAAATATTTTACGACTAATTTTTTTCAGTGTATACTAGAGGTGGGTAAGTTCTGCATTTTTCCGGAAGCCTCCGAGACTTGCTTCCTTTTAAAAGTACACGAGTTCTAGGAGCAGGTCCCGGGTCCGAGTTCTTAGGTGCGGACTGGGCACTGGGTATTGTTGCGGCGCACCGAAACGGGACGCACGGGTTCAAAGAACTCGGAACCAGGACCTACTCGTAGAACCCACACGAGAACTCAGAACTCCGGAGTCGGACAAGACCCGTACGAGGACAAGGACCCGTCACCCGTGCAATGTAGGTACATTCAATGTATCTACACTGCACGGTCTTTTATTGAGAATTTAAATAAGTAAATTAATAAGCTGTAATGCTTTACTATAAACTATTATTTTATAATGCACGTCACCCGTTGATTAACGATACCAGATAAGACGCTCTAATTAAAAACTACTCCGTGTCTAGCCGAAGCGGTCACGCACGTGTGTGTCGATCAACGAACAGCGATCGAATGAACGCCCAGCGCCCAGCTCGTGACTCAAGGGGAAGTGTCATAGTTGGCCGGCCGCGGGTAGCGGGGAGTGTCGGGAACTCACCGAGACCCGCGACTCATGAGTGGAATGGTGAGTGATGCCGGACGGTGGATCGCGGAGCAAGCCGGCGGCCACGGGGTGAGTCAGGAATGTTTCGTAGTTCGCGCGAGTCCGGGAGTGGGCGGAATGAATGGATTGTGTCGCGATTCACGTAGCTTGGAACAAGGCGCTTAGGTTTAAAGGAACCCGGGACTTGTATTCGAGTGCGGTTTTTGCGCTTCGGCGTTGAGTTGCTCGGACCGCCGGATTACCGCCGGATTTATTTGGATGCGGAGAGTACTGGGACTGGGCCGGGTTCTCTGGGAGTAGTCGATTTGAAAAAGGAGTGGGAGTAGGAACCGCTTCCCGCAAAGGAGCGGATCACATGAGCCCATTCCAGCTGAACTGACACATCGCTAGTGTATACCGCACTAGAGTCCCAACGGTTTGCAACATCTGGAGCCAGTGAGACTGTGGCATCCCCAATTGGGGTATGTTGTGAAGCTGAAGGTAGAGAGAAGGAAAGGAGACAAATAAGATGAAGGCTGGAAAGTACCTGACTTTTCGGATCTGGTCCCAAAACAAAGTCATTTCAAGTAACGTTTCAATTCTGAAGGCTGGTCTTACGCCAGTGCGTATTGAGAGTATCTTTCATTCTAACATGCCGCAAATACTAGGTATACTGGTAGCTTATATTATTTTAAATGAATAAATTGTGAAATAACACAAATTCATAGAGTCGAGAGCTTTACCCCTCGACAGGAGGCCGTCATGTATATGAAAGTATGGCGGATGAAGCCTTAATTTGCAATAAAAAAACGGATAATTTGATTATATGGATAAGATAATTGAAGATGACGCTGAAAATGCTTCAGGAAAGCATGGCACGATTCATTCTTGTCAAGATATTAGACGAATGGTGTGAATGACGCAAGGAATCGGACAGTCAGAATTGTTTCGCGTTCATTTCCCACTGCCCACTCCTGCAGAAATGGCACCGTACTTAGTTGATTTGGTATTTAAAAAATCTTTATATTTAATGCGATAGCGAATATACTTACGGATCAACAATAAAACAAGTTCAATCATAGTTAGATAAATGAAACAATTTTACTTTGTTTGAACCAATTATATATTTGAGTAAAGCATATAATAAGTATATAATCATAGTTAGTTGAATCGAAAATCTTTGAACATAAATATTTAAATCTATTTTTTGAAAAATGCGTTTTTCCTCACTGGTGGATTCCCAATACGATTATATTATTTACGTGTACAATATTTTATGCTTTTATATATATATAAGATAATTATTAAAAAAAATTCACAAAAGTTTTAATTCCACATTTTTTGACATAAGCTCCACAAAAGGAAGAGGAAGAAAATCCCTCAGGGCCTTTTTCATCTTTGGGTAGGCTGTGTGGAGGGTATTTTTAGGTAAAGGAAGAAGAGGAAGTTCTTGGATGGAAAAATGTATGAGGGGTGGTAAGGAATCTGGGGGTCAAAGGTCCAGGAGTGCCAGACGTATAAGCCGATGGGTCGAGAGAGTCCAGTTTGAGAGGTCTAGGTTAGATCCCACTCAAAAAGTCTATCCCGATCCGGTCCGCCATACAGTAGGTGAGTAAACGCATTCGTCACCAAGACCTAGACTTATCCCATGCACTCCTGCTAAATCGCCAAACGTAACGAACCACTTGGGGTAACCTATGGCAGCAGTGTTGGTTATCAAATAAATGGTTCCTTGGGTGTCAATACCAATCTCCAAAATTTACGTAAATCACAATCAATTTATTACCTATTTCCATTTGCTGTGTGATAAAATTAATTATTGCAGTGGTATGTACTTGAATTTAGTCATTATTATTTTACAAGTAAACCCACTCCAACTTCCTCTCCTAACTTCATCAAGTGGTTTGTACCATCTTTGAAGTGAGGTTTATTTGCTTCTGACACCTACTATTAGTTGATTAACTTACCGACCATGAGAACTGTTATTACTTGGCGAAACAGACCCGCAAAACGTTGTTGAATGTCTTGGTTAGAACTCCATTCACCCTGGCATAAATTTAAAGATGGTCGTTGAAAATTTACTTTACAACTATACTGATGCGATTGGTGGCGATTATCTCAAATCTAACAAATCCAATGATGATTAGGTTCAAATTAGGTAAGTATTGAAATTTTTTTAATTTTTTAATTTAAATTTTTATTCCAGCAGGACTGGGAGGGTAGTGCAATATCAGTCTGCCATATTACATATACAACTATAAACTGTAAAAATAAAAAAAATTGTTTACAAATTAGGTAGGTACTTAATTAAAACATAAACTGCAAACAAAATTCATCACACAAATAACAAAAAATAAGCATAAAATTAAAATAAATAATAATTAAACAGAATTAAAAATAAAAAGATATTTTAGGATTGTCTATCAGGCTGGTCGCCTCATCATTTGCATCCATCGCTCATTTATTGGGGAACTGAGCCACTCGGATGCAGCCACGACAATGATATTGGTTGAAGTCCGTGTCCTGCTCCAGAAGCCGGCTAGTCGGTGGCGAAGTAAGGCACCCTCCCCTCGCTGAACATCATGGAGGCACTGCAGAACCTCGGTAATTGCATAAGTTGCCTGTATGCATTGTTGTAGCACATCCTCAGTTTGTCCCATTGCGCTGCTGGGTATTGTGTCCACAGTTCAGATGTATACAGGGCAGTGCAGTATGTCTTGAAGAGTAATTTACTGACATCATCGCTAAATGTATGTTAAGAGGGCATTACCAGAGAAAACCAGAAATATGTCATTTTCAAATCAGATTTTAGACATATTAACTCTTTTCCACAAAAAATTATAAATGGATTTCGAAAGATTGTTCTCTTATCTAGCATTCGCATGTAATAAATTTTGAGAAATTTTTTTAATTTTTAGTATAATAAGGTTATTCCATAGGTCGTTGGCAGATTTGTTAAATTTTAAAAAAGATTTTGTATTATACCACACCCATTTCAAATAATATAATCATGCAGTAAAATAAATCAATACATTATCTAGCAGAGTTATGTATTAGAATTTTAATTTTAGTTTCAATAAAATCATTAAAAAATATGTACGTACATGTGTTTCTTGACGAAAATTGGTCCATTTGTGTATTAATTTGCGCACTTACAAACTAATATATTTCAGATTTTTTTAACATTCTTATTAAATTTAGACATTATTGAAAAATTATAATTACTTATAATAATTACAAAAAGTACATAATTTTAATAGTTTTACCATCACGCCTTTCAGCATTTTTGGATGAAGGTATAAATTAAAGCTAATTTGGATTGAAATAAATTCGATATTGAGTTATAATTTTAAAAAGCTGGTACGGAGAATAATTAATCTTTCTCATTATAACCGCCCTGCACGATCGTAAGAACAACTTTCGGCGAAATGTGGATTTTCGTCCGCTGGCTGGTTAAACGCTCGTAATTGCTCTTCTTTGTCGTTCCACATCTTCTATACCTTCATGTCTTCGGTTAGGATATGTCCGAGATACTTAACCTGTGAGGCCATAAGCAATTCATTTCCTTCTAGATATATTGGAGGAATATTTGATGGCTCCTTATCGTGTTTGAAAGCGACGATGACTGACTTTTTAGAATTGTACAACAAGTTATGAGAGTTTGCATACTCTTCGAAATAAAACCTGTTGGTTAAAACCCCAAAACTTTCGATTCATATTTACTTTAAAAAATTGCAGGCTTTGATAAGTAGCATTAGATCAGTTTTTTTTAATTGGGGAGAACGGGCAGAATTATAATATGGGTTAGTGATTTTAAAATATTTAATATTTTGTAATAATAATTACAGTATTTCGGGGTAAGTCGTGGTATTTTTTATCTTGATTTGGTGACAAATTTTGCACACTTCAAAAAATATTACACACTAGCGCAAACCCGTGAAATATCACAGGCTATTATTATTGCAGAATTTGTGAAGCTGAAAGTTTTTATAAAATATCTGCACCAAGATCATTTGCCTTTCAACAACAAATCTTCAACTTCAATCAACTTGTAAGGACTTACTTTTATGAAAGAAAAACTTTCACAACTACTTACATAATAAAAACGACTGTAGAGATTTATTTCAATTATTTTTTTAACGATATTTATTTGGTTTTAATTTTATATAAGTAGCTCCTGTAAGTTTGATTACAGCTAGAAAGGCTACATTTTGACCTTTGGCATAGTTTAAGCCATAATTAATATTTTTCTTTACTTTAGTTACCAAGCTATAGTTTTTCTGATCATATCTTGATCTGCTCAAGCGCTTTCTAATCATCCCAAGGGACTGTCCGAGACGTCCAGGCTTTATTGCCTGTAGGTCATCAGGACACAGGATTAGCCATTTACAAAGGAGAGGGTTTGAAAGTAATTGACTGAGCGGAGCGAAGTCCTATTTTAACTCGACCGTTTTACATATCATCTGTCTGTAATTTTTTTTATACTTTCTATGTGATGCCGTTTTAATGTTTCAGTAAAGATTCTTTTTTCAAATGTGTAATCGTACTTATCAATATTGTGGTACCTATAGCCTCGATTACATTGAGCGAGTTTACAAGCTGCTGGCCGACGAATTCACTATCTGCTGGTAAACTTGTTCAGTGTAAAATCTGCTAGTTAGCTAGTACATATGATTACACTGAGCGAGTTTACTAGCAGATAGTGAATTCGATGGCTTGTAGCGTGTAAACTCGCTCAATGTAATCGAGGCTTTAGTAACTGCATGAAGAAAGATTTGTCAGTGACTTTTATTTGGATAAGTTGTAAAATTCCTCATTTGAAATAAATACAAAACGTTACATATAAATTATATTATGGTTAATAATAATAATTAAGTCGGTAGGTGTTTAAGTACCTGTTTACAAATATTATTATTAAACCAGAGGAAATTTTGGTTTCGATTCATAAAATAAGAATAATATGAATTATTTTTTGGACGTGACGTCCACTGTTACAGAAATACTGGGTATAAATGTTAAATTTTCGTATTTTTACATTATGAAGCTTTATCTAAACAACACTATTTCATTACTTTTACAACGTGTATATGTCGCTGGATGTTTTTTATATACCAATTCCTCAAATTAATTCCACCCTTGACCAAATCCTGAATCAATATTCGCTGAAATATTTCTCACATTGCGTTCGATGCGGAATGTTAATTGAAAATCTTTATGTTGCTGTCGTACCACCACCTGATATTGACAGGGATTTAGATTGGCTTGACATGAAAATCTCGTCTCAGTAGTGAGGCGAATTCTACTGATGGATTGTGAAAAAGATTGGAATAAATGTAGGCACCATTTTGATAGCCGTTCGTTAAAATAATATTTCCATTAAGTTAGGTAATTAATACAAAGAATAGTTTGTTTTGCAGAATTTAAACAATTCATAAAATTTAACATTAAAGTTCTGGGAAAGTTCTATTCAAGTTCTGTTATTATTTCAGTTATGCGAACAACAGATCCATAATGGAATAATTTGATGAATTGTTCAAATTCCGTGAACTGGACCTTGGCATTATAAAATTATAATATACTATTGCAGCGTGTTTTCTCACTTCTGTTGTCTATTAAGATACACCAGAATTTATTTCCTGAATTATAAGAAAGCTTTTGTCAGGTTGGAATTATTTTTTTATTATTTTTTATTTTTTTTTATTTACGGACTTGCGTCCAATTTAAAACAAAGTATCACGAAATTTAGAAATGAACATTATAAGGATTCGGATGGTACAAGCAAAGACAAACAGTGAAAATAGAAGAAAAAATAAGTGTCAAGTCACGTCAAGACCTTGCAAAAATTAGGGTGAATGTGAAATATCTTCAATTGTTTAAAGAGAGACAGAAATCATTTAAGCTAATACCAAAAAAATCAAGGTCTTGGCGTGAGTTGACCATTCTACACATTCTGGACAGTGGTGAGTTATAACCATAATTAGTCGAGTGCTGATTGAGGAAAAGCAGGTCTTTATTTCCGAGTCTACGAGAATGTATGTTGAATGTGATGAGTTGTAGTAATATAGGATCAGACAAATAAGATCAGACATAAACAAATGAGATCAGATTTTATCCGACGGTCTTCTAAAGGAGAAAGGTTTAGAGTTTGTTTAATTTCAGCATGCGAGTAATTGCCTCGCTCTAATCCTAGCCTCCAAGCAATCCCTTTTAGGAACCGATGTTGAACGGATTCAATATGACGAATATGGACAGCCTAAAAAGGAGACCAACACAAGCATATTCAAGATGGGGGCGAACCAAGGAGCAGTAAAGAGTTCTTAGGGTATTTATGTTTTTGAAGTCAGAAGTGATTCTAGAGATGAAACCAAGTAGTTTGAGAGATTTATTAACAATCACATTTATATGTTCCCGGAAGATCAAGGGAGATACCAAGGTCTTTAATAGATTGAACAGTTGTTAGGCAATTATTAATTAGTTTTTTTTCGAAAACCATCGGATTTGTAGATCTGTGGAAGGACATAATTTTTCACTTATCGAAATTTAGTTCCAAGCAATTATTTTTACACCAGTCATTGAATGATTCAATATCTGATTGGAAAAGAAGGCAGTCATAATTATAGTAGGTACCGACGGATTATCCCAAACCATTTTGAGATCAAACTAAACTTATCATAACATTTACTAAAATATGAAAGCAGACAAGGGCGGATCCAGGGGGGGGGGTGGTCATGGGGGTCATGACCTCCCCCTGGGGTGGGTCCAGGACCTAGGTGAACCACTAATACTCTACTTTTTACTTGTATCTATTATTATAAAAATTAAATAATAAATCCTTGTGACTTGATCACGACATTTGTGATTGACCCCCCCTGGCGCTATGTGACCCCCCGGGTGCCAAAGCTGGATCCGCCCTTGAAAGCAGATCGATCTATTTACATATAAATACCGAATAACACTTTGCGCGTCCAAGAGTGTTTATTGAGATGGTTGATATGACAGAAATGTTTTGCTCTTTGGTAATTAAGAGATCTAATATTAGACGATAAATAATTTTACAGTTCTTGAACCAAATACAAATATGTTCTCTACTGTTGTCACTTCTTTATATATATATTTCCCTGTTATTTAATAAATACATATACAAACTATTTTCAACTTTCGAGTTAACTGTAGATAATTTTGAAATTTACAAGATGCAACTTTCACGGTTCAAGATGTCTGGATATGTTAACTTGCGTCATTTGATTCAACGTTGTCGATTACCTTGTTACAGAATGGTTGGGATAATCAAGTCTCATGTCGAGGGTAAACAAGACAATTTAGAAATGTACAAGACAATTTTGAAGTAAATATGGAAAGTTATTCCATTACGTCGGGCGATCCTTTGAGATGCTTCACATCTTCTGCTTGAAGTAAACTGTACACCATATCATGTACTATGCTTGAGTTCAACTTTAAAACAGGTTCAAGCTTCAATATGAAGTTTTAAAGATAGATAAAGAGTCACTACCAATTCTTGACTTTGTTCCTTGTTTGTTTGTTTTGACGAAAGTTCTTCTACGAGGTGCTGAATTATTTGCTAAAAAGTTGTGCTGTGAACCGTGGTATGAAATTGTTGGTTTTTTAAGCCGCTGCACAAGGCCGAATTATCAATTTACGACGCAAAAAATATTTTTATTAGATATTCTGATGAGAAATGCTTAGAGGAGACTACTTAAGAAAAATTTTCAAATGTAAACTTATTAAGATTAGTTATATTAGTCAAATTAAAAAAATGACAATAATTTAATATTAAATTATTTCTGTGTTTGAATTAGTTATGTAGGTATATAAAACTATCAAATCACGACAACTTGTAATACTTTAACACAGTGGCGGCTCGAGCACATTTTTTGTAGTGGGGACGGTAATTTTTGTGTAGACATTTTCATGTTTTTTTAATGTTGTGTTTTACCAAAAAAGTGAGTTATTGCGTTTGTCACGTGCTCCCACGAATTTTCGTGTTTTGTCAAACTTTCCGATAAATGTTTAAAATATATAAGATTAAAATTAGTTTTAAATCTTATACCCAGCTTGAGTACACCGTATCACCACCAAAAAGTATCTATACTTAGAATATAATTTTCAGTTAAAAGTCGACTTCATTAATTCTTTTAATAGATTTTTTATTTCTTACCAAAAGTATATAAAGTAAAATAGATCAGAGGATAAGTTACGCACCTAACTAGGAACACCAACTAGGTACCTACATACATAAATATTAAGTTTAATAAAAATACACAAGATAATCATCGGCACTTTCGTTTAAATTACCTTTGATGTGTATTTACCACGAGAACGGCGCTATAGAAATAATCCGATCAATCGATAACAATATTACTATTTACTAAACATCAAATACGATTATAAAACGCCTAACGTGAATTCCGGCCCGTGCATAATATTCACAATCTTCACAGGGGGATTCTTGAACCGGTCCCCGCGATTATGGTATAGATGGTTCAAGTGCGCATGCGCGGATCCCTAAAATCACATACAAAAATATTCAGCGCGCGCAAAAACTTCATTTTAGAAGGAATAGATCGCCGTGTTGTCCCCTAACTGCGCAGTAGTCAGTGCGCACAGTCAAGCGGGCGCTAGAATCTAGTACCTATGCGTCGAGTCGAGTCCGAAGCCGAAGTGGCAGACCGGCCGGCAGGTCGCGTTTCGCGTTAGTATTAGTTTAGTTTAGTTGTATGCTTTCGCTTTGGAAGAAAGGAGAGCGGTCGCACGTTTGTTCGCGGAAATATTTCAAATTTCGAGCCTAAAATTTATCCAAATTAACTTTTTAGATTATATTTGTAAGCGCAATGACACTTTTATGTTGAGAACGCATTAATTATTTTTTGTGAAAACAAAGAATTATCAATTTTTTCTTGGTATGTTTCTGGAATAACTGGTGGGGACTGTCCCCATGGTCCCCTTATGGGGAACCGCCACTGCTTTAACATTATAAATATCTAGTTCTTTTCTCTTAATCCTTATTTCCTTTTCAAAGACTACCTCAAAAGAACGCGCTTCATTTAACAAAAGGGAAAGGAGGGATACATATTTAACGTTTTTACATCAGTTATGAGATATTTTTTCGAACTTGTAAAAAAGAGTAATGGAACTCTACGAAACATTTTTTGTAAAAGCCAAAAAGCCAAAAATTCAGTACATATATTTTTTTACAAAAATAATTTTTCATCAAAGGTATATCGTCTATGTAAATTCAATACCGCGTACAAGCCAATAATTTCAAAATACGCTTTTTTGGCACTGTCAGTTGAACAGCACAAGCTGCATTGATTGGTGCTTTCTAATTATAAAATTGACCTAGACTGCTTTTACTGGGTTAAAGTCAATACCGCGAATGAACCATCCCCAGTACATAAACCAAGTAAGAGCGCGTATATCCCTAGAGAGTTTTTTGTCCCACCTAAACATTTTTACAAATGGTTCTTCTACGGGGGCTTACACCGACGATATTATATCTATATTACATATAACTGTTATTTTAACAAGAATTGAAAATTTTCTTATCTGTTACTTCAATATCCATTTTGAAAATTTTATGATTTTAAAGTAGGGAAAATAGGACAACCGTAGTAACTCCGTAAATGATACAGACGAAACTAACCAGCATTAGCCGCGCGAAAGATGACTCAACTTTGGGCACATGTGCAGGCAATTGGGTTGCGGTTAAATAATAAATTCTTGCCGTCCATTTTGAACTGGTTTATAGAGAACATTTTAAAGGTATTTTTGAATAGTTTGAAGAACTTTTACCTATTTTCGGCACCCTAATTTACTTTAGCCGTCCTTGTGTACGCTGGTATTATCGTATAAAATTATACTCTCGATAAATTTGACAACCATTTATTCGAAGATTTATTTTTTTATGACAACCAAACAAAGTGTAACCTTTTCATTACTATGATGGTTGAGGTAAATCTTACATATAAAAATGAATCGCTAAATGTGTTTCTAAGCGCATAACTTTCGAACGACTGCACCAAATTGGATAATACTTTTTTTGTGTGTTCGTTATTGTCAGAATAAGGTTTTTATAAAACTTCCGGTGAGCTCTGACATTATGAAATTTGTATAAAAAAATTGCTATTGGTGGCACGCGAGGTTTGAAAACTGAATGTATGGAAAGCGGGAGGGGGTAGGGGGAGGGAGGGGGGGGAGGGGGGAGGGGGAGGTGGGAGGGGGGAGGGAGGGCGGAGAGAGGGGGGAGGGGGGGAGATGGAGTAGGCGGAGTGGGAACCCCCCGTGTACCGTGCGAGCGAAGCCGCGGGAAAAAGCTAGCTGTTTATAAAAATGGTTCCTTTATGTAAATATAATAAAATTGATCAATCAATTATGTTTTGCACTTACAACGGCTTGCCAAATATTACTTGAAAGGAGAAATGGTGAAGGGTGTCCCTAGTTCATTTTTCAGTGGCACATTTATTTTATTTATAATTTACATTACGTTTGTGATGTGCTCACTATGAACTCCTGCGTTGAGAGCAGGCACATTTTATAAGGCAAAGACCCCGAGGGAAAGTATTTTCCTCCGGGCCTCCTGTGTGGAGCTAATGTAAAAAAAAGCAGATTTCCCGCTAACCAGCGCGAGGAACAGCAGAAAAATAAACACTGAAATCCACGTAACTGCAAAATACTGGTGTTTAACATTTCAAAAAGCAGATGTTTGTGTAAAGTTGCTCTGTGAAAACAAAGAGCAGCACTCCAACCAATTAAAATGTTAAATTAGACATTAATTAGGAGTCAGGATTTTGCAGTTTTATCAACCCTTTGAAAAGCAGTAGGGGTGTTCATAAGCAGCACACTTTCCACCGACCGCGACAGGGAGATTTACGGGGTAATATTTTGTGGCGAACTGCCGTAAACATTAACGTGTTTACTGTTTACCGTTTCTACTTGCAGAATATTGAAGTTTCTATAAGGTGTGTAAATACAAAATAATGTGATAATGTCTCTTAAATTAAAAACACTTCTCGAACGCTGAAGTAATTCTATAAAAGCATGAAATTTTTGTCACATTTATTCACACGATATGACTTCGTATAGGTCAGGGGCTGAGTTCTGAGTTGGCATCGCGTGTTTGATTCCTCGGCTGGCTAGGTCCTCTATCACGATACAACCAACATTTTCCGCTTACTGTGGTGGTAGTAGGAGATTTTCAAATATTGTCAGGTTATTCGTAACCTGGGAATGTTTGTCATTCTTTAAAAATAAGTATTTATTATTAAAATTATTTCGTGTCATGATTCCCTGCCTTCTAAGCCTAAATCTTAACATCAACTCGTATTAACAATTTATTGGCAAAATTATAAAAATGGCATTAAAATTTACCAATTAATTTTTTTTTACCTGGGCTCTACACAGGAGGCCCTGAGGAAAATAATTTCCCTCAGGGCCTATGTCATCTTTGGGGATGCTGTGTGGAGTATTTTTTAAGGAAAGGAAGGAGGAGAGTTCTGGGAAGGAAAAGGGTTTAAGGGATGGGTATGAATCTGGGGTTCAGTATATCCTGATCATCCGCCTCCAAGACCTAGACAAACCTCACCCCATGAACCCGGCACCCCTGCTTAATCACCAAACGTAGCGAACCACTTGGGGTGACCTATAGCAGAGGTGTTGGTTATCCAATAAAGGTTCCCGGGGCGGCGGTACCCATTCCCGCCTCCCAAATTAATAAATTTACCATTTTATTTCTTTAACATGGCCAAGATCGCCCGTAATGAGTCAAAATATGATTTTATGTTGTTAAAGCTTTTATAGTTATTATTTTGGGAGGCGGGAATGGGTACTGCCGCTCCGGGAAGAGTATTTACAAAACCTATACCGATTAATATACCGCGGTAACGACGATTTACATTTTAAATATACCTATATTGTTTATTTTTTAACACATTGCAAAAACAAAAATTGTTCTAAAATCTAGATAAAATAATCTTTCTGATTTGTGTATTAGAAATTAATAATTTTATTTCTAAATATTTAAATTTTAATATTATTCCCAAACATTGTAAATACACCTCTATATTGATAATTTTTTATCACTTTGCAAAAACAAAAATTGTTCTAAAATCTAGATAAAATAATCTTTCTAATGCGTATATTAGAAATTAATAATTTTATTTCTAAATATTTAAATTTTGATATTGAAAATTTAAACACCCCTGCCATAGGTGAGGAGAGGAGAGGAAGATGGGGAAGTTCCTGGCTATTCAGATCTAGTAACCAAACACGGCTAAAGCCATTTCAAGCAACGTTTCAATTCAATAGATATTTTACTCCAACGTATTTATTTCGAATTTTAAAGCACGAATGTGAAGATGAAATGTCAGAACCTTAACGAAATTTGGGATGAAAAAGAAATGAATTTTCAATAAGGAAGATAATGCCTTCGCCAAAAGAGAGGAGTTTTTGGTATTATAATAATTCCTGAGATTGAGATGAATTCGTTTCCATTATTCAATAGTCGTCAGAAAAACTCGGATTAGTGGTTTTTTATAAGGAAATTATTTTCTGCAAACATTCAATTTTCTAGCTCGCACTGTTTTCCATTCAAATCAATATAACATTATGATAAATTAAATTTTATCACGTAACTCTAACTAGTCTATTAACCTATGAATTTAATCTAAAGATTAAATTTAGAGTAATATCAGATATCAGTTTTTGTTTTTAATTAATACCGCACAAGAGTCCCAACTGCTCCCGTCTGTAGCCAGTGGGACAGGCATCCCCGATTGGGGTATGTTGTGAGACTAAAAGTAGTGGGGAGGGGAAGGAGATGAGGAAGAGGAAGGTGGGGAAGTACCTGCCTATTCAAATCTGGTCACCAAACATGGCTAAAGCCATTTCAAGCAACGTTTCAATTCTGAATGGTGGTCTTACACCAGGGCGATACTGAGAGTATCTTCCACTCTGGAACGTGCCCCAAATATACTATATATTATTTTAAATTAATAAATAGTGAAATAACACAAATTAATCAAATAAAATTTATTTGCCACGCCGGGATTCGATCCCGCGACCTTCGGAGTGCGAGTCAAGAGCCTTACCGCTGGACTACGCCGGCTGGCAGTTCTTCTCAATACGATATAATATTTATACCTATTACGTGTGACGTTTGGGTGTTTTTCTACGAAAGCTAAATAGTAGGTTAGGTCACAATATCGGTTTAATACCACCATGACGTCGTAATTTCAACACGCAACCTGTCATTTTCTGCACCCAGATTTGTTTGTGTTAACGGTGGAAAGGTCAAACACAAATGGAAAGAACTGTGTTTTTTCGAAGAGTTAAATGGCTTTTTTTACATAATCTACAAATATATAAGTTACTTTTACTTACAGACAGGATTGCCGGATGGGCTGGGAGGGACCAGACAGACGAAAGGGTGTTAATAAAGGGGCTGGGTTGTTTATAAACAGACCTAGACGGAAGATTTTGAAACATTAGAAGAAGGTGTGGCAAAATACATATATAAATTACAGTTCTCTGGACAATTTATAAGGGAACTAAATCGTTCTAGATTTCTAGACGCGTAAGTTAATGAACTAATCAAAGTAAAATATTAAGATCATCCTGTCATACTTCATTTCAGTAAAGCTTTTTTTAAGTTTGAATGAATCAAGTTTGCGGGGGTAGATCCTTTAGGCAACTACTTGTGTTCCCAAGGACGTTTCTGACTTGCTTGATGTTAATACAGTTGAATAAGCTCATTGAAAAAGGTTTCGCAAATCCGGAAGGAATCAATTTGTGTATCCCAAATAAATGTCATCGCGAAAGGGGAAAATGTGAAGTGTGAATATTGAAAATGCTCACATCAATATATACCTACATACATTTATAAGGCAATTCAAATACACACTCATTGGAGCTGCGCATATCTTCAAATATCAACATATTTCGGGCATAAGAGAGTCGAAGTACCGATGGCTCTGCAGAGAGACCAACTTTCAGTCTAGAAACGTGGTTTTTAAACGTTTATCTAGTTAAGTGACCAAATCCAATGATTCTAGTACTTCCAAATATACAAAACTCATTCTTTCACTTACTTCAGCTTCTTAACCAAATATGCATTCCATGATTCAACTGGCTTCGGGCAGTTATTACAGTTGTTTGGTATAAAATATAAAATACTTTTAAAACCTCCTTGCTCCTGAAAATTCATTTAATCGTTAAAAATCATTCAAAATATTTAAATAAAAATTTATAAGATCGAAACACCAGGCTTAGCAAACCAAAATATGATCATTAATACAGCGATTGTTGTAAAATCTCAGCTAACAGTTGCTTTTTCATCTTTGTAGGTGAAGAGAAGCATCATGCTGAAGATGGCAGATGCCTGTCAGGAGATGTCCTCGAAGCAGACCCGTTTCCACGAGATGTACGTCCAGCGGCACAACAACGTGAGCATCTTGTACGCGGACATCGTCAACTTTACACCCCTCTCGGAGCAGCTGAGCGCCTCGGACCTGGTCAAGACGCTCAATGAACTGTTTGGCAGGTTCGACCAGATCGCTCAGGTGAGTTCTATATCATTATACAAGATCAAATAGTGCGTATAAGTAAATCTCGATTTATTATGCTTACTGCAACAATATATGTTTCCTTAGGTCGAGGTCAGTAGACTTTCTAGTGAGAAAGACACAATTTTAAGAATTGATAATCTAAACATTTTCATAGAGCCGAAACATATTAGGACTAATAAAACAGTATGTAATATTATCGTGATTATTTTTTTGGGATATTATGCCGATTTGCGAGACCTTCTTATTTAGCCAACTTTCGGGCAGCATTACGGTGACCGAAACGTTGGCGAAAGGAGGAAGTACAAGACGGATAATAAAAAAAAAATCACGATAATACACGATTTAATTGAAGAGCTTTCTTTGAAAAATGCACAGAACTTTTAGAAGTAAAACTTCTTTACGCACGCTTGACTTGGGGAGTAAGCTGGTGAATGCGTGACGAGAGCGTTACGAAAAGGGTGATCGGGCGAGGCGAACGGTCGGGCCTTTACGCACGCTTGACTTGGGGAGTAAGCTGGTGAATGCGTGAGAAGAGCGTTATGAAAATTGTGATCGGGCGAGGCGAACGGTCGGGCGAGGCGAACGGAAGTTGAGAGGGAGACATAAGTTAGTGAAGTTTTACTTCAGTCGTGTGGTTTAAAGCACGCTCGTTTTTTTTGTATTAATTTACTTAGAATTATTATAGTATTAGCGAATACCCGGCGTGCGTTGAAGCCACATAAAGAAATAAACAAAAAAATTAACCAAACAAAAAAAACGACTTAAAAAAATGCACTAAAAAGTAAAAAAATAATTTCGTATTCTTCTTCAACTTCATAATCAACTTACTTTTTCTACTCATCAATATGTAGGTACGATTGTTATTTTTGGAGTCGGTGTCAGTCAAGGTAGGTTTGTAACTGCATACATAGTTATAGGTGAGATGTGCTTGTGTCGCACGAGCGACTTGACGAGGCGAGAGGCGAGAGTGGGGCCGCGGCGGGAGGGGAGCTGTCAAGTGAACACGCCGGGCCGGGTACCCTTGCTGACACCGACTCCAAAAATAACAATCGTACCTACATATTGATGAGTAGAAAAAGTAAGTTGATTATGAAGTTGAAGAAGAATACGAAATTATTTTTTTACTTTTTAGTGCATTTTTTGAAGTAGTTTTTTTGTTTTGTTAAATTTTTTGTTTATTTTTTGATTTTTAGTGAATCTGAAGTACACTAACTAATTTGTTTGAATATGGGTAGACCTACTAAACGTACTGCTCATATGAGACAGACATAATTTGACCATAACGACGTTAGGATTCGGCCGAGTATCGTTAATTTGCTCCTAAGAATTGAAGAGTTCCGTTACTTTGACATGGATCCCATAATCAGAACCTAACCAAACTACCCTTAAAGTACATCCTTTCCAATAAAAATCACCGAAATCGGTTAGTGTGACATTGAGTTATTCGTCCATTTGTCGCGCACATACTTATTCCAAATTTAAGTCTTATATGGTTTTCTCATGGATGCCATTGTCGGAAATTAAAATGGGACTACACGGGAAGCACCAGCTTTCAAATAAAAAAGAAAAATCAATATCGGTTCACCCAGTCGAAAGTTCTGAGGTAACAAACATAAAAAAATAAATAAAAAAATACAGTTGAATTGACAACCTCCTCCTTTTTGAAGTCGTTTAATAAATTGATTTTCTCTGCGTGTCCTTTCCCGTGCATTCCGGTTATCGCTCACGTTCATTTGTCTTCTAACCTCCCTCGTCCCCCCGTCCTTTTCCCCCTTCCCTGCTTTCCCATTCGCCTTTCCCTCCTCCCGCCTTAAAATTTTAAGCAACCCCCGATACAAAAAGAGCTGACGCTGAACTTTAAAACGCCTGAACAGATTTTCATAAATTGTAGCTAAGAACCATCACGTCAGCTTTCAAACAAACAAACCGCATCATAATCGGTCTATTCGTTTAGGACATACGATGCCACAGACAGACACTCAGAATGTCAAATTTATAACATCGCTGCTTGCTTCGTCGGTTAAAAATGCTAAAGAAGGACATAGCGCAACACGGCCTAACACCCTAAAAAGAGCTAATGATAATTAAATATGTATCTTCCATTCAGCTGACCTTTACCTTGCTGAGAATATTAATCTTTGGCTTGTTTTGTAGTGGCATGTTTGAACAAGCCTTCAAATCAGTAGGTGCATACATACCCCTATTGGCTTTGATAACTATATTGTTTGGTTTGATCACGATAAAAGTCTGTCTGTTGACTAACTAGGGAGAGAGCTTGTTCGAGTAACATAATATGTTGTTTTCAATCACGTTGTCTGTATTTTGTAGCTGATCGATGGTTCCGGTGATCATCCAGTATGATCCGACTTCAAAACTAGAATTTAGAACGATTTTGATTTAAAAAATCTAATTCAGAGGGAATTTTGTTTTGTTTTGAAAATACATCGATTTGAACTGATCAATCATGGTTACCCACTGTACCGCTGATGCTATTTACAAGCGTGAAATTAGATAATTCGCAAATAGAGTCAATATTACTTTCGATTAAATCGAGTCAAAAGTTGGATTTTTTGGTTCAGATTTGAAAAATCGATCACTAGAGATTAATAACAGTTGATATGTATTTAAATCTTAATATATAATACAAAGTCGGGTTAGTTACACTATTTATAACTCGAGATCGACTGGACCGATTTTGATGATCTTTGATTTGTTGTATTTGTCTCCGCCCCGGATAACAGAATAACTATTAAAACATCGCAAAAATTCACGAAAAAGAAAGTTATGAAGAAAATTATTTTTTTCATGTATTTTGTATGGAACGAATTCTCATACTTTGAAAGAAATGCAGCAATATTGTGATAGGTATAATATTTAACTATGCGTGAATTCCAAAAATTCAAAAACGTCAAATGTCAATGCGCTGATTGTTTTGCTTTTTTTCTTAATCATATAATGCTGCCCCTCTTTCTTACACACTAAATGTCGATAGTAGAAAACGAGACAAACGGTGAACGTACGTCTCTGCACCCCTCCAAAGAAAAAATACAATAATAATAATAAATCTCTGAAATGAAAAGCACTTTTTTTACGTAAGCTCCACTCAGGACCTATATCATCTTAGGGGATGCTGTGTGGAGGGTCTTTTTAAGGAAAGGTAGGATAGGAAGTTCTGGGACGGAAAAAGGCATGAGGGGTGGGTTATCTGGAGGTCAATGTATCCTTGAGTGAATCCATCCCTCCAACTGCGGTGCAAGGTCATTGCCTTGACCAGAATTATCCTTTTACCTTGACCTTTCCAGCCGGACTCTTTCGACCTATTGGTCGAGAGAATCCAGCTGAAAAGGTCAAAAGGCCTCCCTCAACCATTCTCTCTCGATCCGGCCCGCCACGCAGCAGGTGAGCAGATGCATCCACCGCACAAAAGTCACCCCATGATCCCGGGAATCCCTGCTAAATCACCAAACGTAGTGAACCACTTGGGGTGACCTATGGCAGAGGTGTTGGTTATTCAATAAATCGTTCTCGGGGCGGCGACACCCGTACCCGCTTCCTTTCGAAAATTCCCGTAAGTAAGTGGAAAAGTAAGAAAATCACAAAAAATATAAATCCGTACACAACGCCATATCTGATTCTGACCAAAAAAAAACACGGACAGTTGGGCATCGATAATTTCTTCATTGTATAACTTAATTTAAATCAACAGTTATTGATTCTGAGGCGGTACGAAGTTCGTCGGGTCAGCTAGTAATACATAAAATAGCTTAAAAAATCGAATCGCCCAGATTGTAAAAAAGGTTTCTTTTGCTCTCTGCGTAGGGTCACCAGTTTACCGCTTGTACTCCTAGTTTCCGGTATTTATAAATATAGATTTTTATCAGTATAACCACAATAAGACACAAAGCTGTTAAAAATCATTTGAAATAAAAGTTTTATTCGAAATATTAATTTTTTTATTTTATTTAAATTTTTTTATTCCAGCAGGACTGTGAGGGTAGTGCAATCCCAGTCTGCCATATTACATATACAACTATAAACTATAAAAGAAAAGGATAAATATTTACGTATTAGGTACTTTGTTAAAACATAAAATGAAAATAAAATTCATCAAATTAATAACAAAAAAATAAAAAAAGCATTTTATTCGGTTAAAGAATTTCTCAACGATAACTTTTACTAAAGATTTTTATTTTTTTGACTTCTTAAATTACGTTACTTTTCCTACGAATCATGGCAGCATTTTTTTTCAGCACCAATTGGGGATGCCATAGTCTCACTGGTTCCAGACGGGAGCAGTTGGGTCTCTTGTGCGGTGTTCATATAAAAAAATCTATTTTCTGACTGCGGATCGGCGAGTAAATACCCAACGTTCACCTGCCTTCTAGTATTTTAATCAGCTTGATTCCTTATTTCACCAGAGAAGAAAAAGAAGATTTTATCTCACTATCTTTTCATAACAAACTTTCTTCATAAGTGAGTCAATAAGTGAGTTCCCACGTTATCAGAACTTTGTCTCACTGTTCTCAGAAATAATTTGTTAGTAGGCTATATTAGGAGATTTCGCAAAAGTAGAATCACACGAGTAGATAAATAATTCTTAAGATGTATTATTAAACATTTATATTAAATAAGATAATACCATCGTCAGGTAGATACAATATGGACGGGTTGAAGATTAAAACTAAGATAAAAATGAAAGTACAGGCAAAGTCTTGGAAGTTACATACCTATACATAATACTAAAACTTATAAATATTTTAGGTCTCACCACCTTTCTTAGATAACTGTCGGGATAAAAGATTTATGCCTTGAAATCTATATATATAAAAATCAAAAAAATTTTCCACAACAAAATTATAAATGGATTTCGAAAGATTGTTCTTTTATCTAGCATTCGTATGTAATAAATTTTGAGAATTTTTTTTAATTTTTAGTATAATAAGGTTATTTCATAGGTCGTTGGCAGATTTGTTCAATTTTCAAAAAAGTTTTTGTATTATACCACACCCATTTCAAATAATAAAATCATGCAGTAAAATAAATCAATACATTATCTAGCAAACGTATGTTTTAGAATTTTAATTTTAGTTTCAATAAAATCATTAAAAATATGTACGTACATGTGTTTCTTTGGCGAAAATTGGTCCGTTTGTGTATTTATTTGCGCACTTACAAACTAATATATTTCAGATTTTTTTAACATTCTTATTAAATTTAGACATTATTGAAAAATGATAAATACTTATAATCAAAAAATATCTACAAAAAGTACATTATTTTGATAGTTTTATCATCACGCCTTTCAGCATTTTTGGATGAAGGTATAAATTAAAGCTAATTTGAATTGAAATAAATTCGATATTGAGTTATAATTTTAAAAAGCTGGTACGGAGAATAATTAATCTTTCTCATTGTAACCGCCCTGCATGATCGTAAGAACAACTTTCGACGAAATGTGGATTTTCGTCCGCTGGCTGGTTAAACGCTCTTAACCGTTCATCTGATTGCGATGAAACTATAGGGATTTTATGTGCGAATGTCCGCGATGGTTTCTGTATAAAATAGTAAGCTCTGGCATCATGAAATTATGCATTGCTAAACCGTTCATCTGATTGCGATGAAACTTTGGGGATTTGACGTGAGATGAGAGCATGGTTTCTGTATAAAATAGTGAGCTCTGGCATCACGAAATTATGCATTGCAAAACCGTTTATCTGATTGCGATAAAACTGTGGAGATTTGATGTGAGCATGGTTTCTGTATAAAATAGTGAGCTCTGGCTCATAAGATTATGCATTGCTAAACCGATCATCCGATTGCGATGAAACTTTGTGAATTTGATGTGCGCACATCCGCGATGGTTTCTGTATAAAATAGTGAGCTCTGGCATCATGAAATTATGCATTGCTAAACCGTTCATCCGATTGCGATGAAACTTTGGGATTTGATGTGCCCGCGATGGTTTCTGTATACAGGGCCTATACAGTTTTTAACTGCTAGTAATCTTACAAAAATTAGGCATAGGTATATATGTAATATTTTATTATTATATTATTTGTATAGGGGACGAACCGTTTACAACAATATTTATAATTCATTTTCGGAGTGCTTCTCATGTGAACGTATAATGAAAAGATCAATCGCCAAGCAGAAATTTTAATGAACATAAATAATTTATGGTGCTCATCTATATACGAGTAGATAGGGTTAAACACATATTTTACTGTGCCTGTCTCACTAGATATTCTGTGACCAGACAGGCTAGATTTTCGAGCTTATCTAGTACATTTAGCTTTTATATATTTTTTTGATGTAGGGCGAATTGGTATTGATGTTTTAATAATAATAATAATAGTATATTTTAGAGTTAAGAAGGTCTACTAAAGGTTCTCTAAATTAAATTTATTTTTTTCAAGGCTTACATTTTTAAAAATTGAATGGTGGATAGACGGCTTGTATTGGTGATTTAACGTATTAGCTTAAAATTATTAATTCAATTTTGAATGAATCCCCTTGAATTGCTAATTAATTTTCATTCTATGTTCCTGGCAGGACAGTTACAAGACAGTTTGTACCTATCATTTGTATTAATTCTTCTTAAATGTACTTATGTTACACGCCTACAAGACGAATTTAAAATTGGTAGCCAAATACTCCGATGTTTTTGATATATTTCTTTCATAAATTTTGCAATATACGATGGCTTTGCTGCATTTTTTTCTAATAGAGCTGATTTATTTGGTGAAAATGTCTCTGGACGAGCAAAATAGCCTTGGTTCGATGACTGAGGAAATCAAATTATGTTGATACTTTTATATCACTTCCAACTATATAGGTACATATAAAAGCTATTTATTCTTTCTTGTATAATATATTAAATATTTTTATGTCAGACTTAACTACTGCACTGTTTAAATGGGCGTAAATTACTAAATAAAACTATGTATACAAGACTATTATTTTATTTTTTATTTTGCAGAAACCAACAGTACATTATTACATAATGGAAAAAAGTTACAAAGTTATTGAATTAATACAATAATTGGTACCAATGACATGTCGCTGTTATATGCTTATGTTTTTGTGAGATAAATAATACATTATACCTAAAGCGGCCTACACACGACACTGCATGTAGTGACTGCGGCAGTGACTGCAGAGAGCGTGGAGTTGAGCGAACTAGCGCTGTCTCGTTTGCTAAAGGGCCGCTAGAACGAGACAGCGCTAGTTCGCTCAAACCCACACTCTCTGCAGTCACTGCCGCAGTCACTACATTTAGTGTCGTGTGTAGATCCCTTAAATTAAATTAGTAAATTATTGAAGGAGAGGGGTGTGTGGGAGTGTTTGAAAATGTTTTTTTTTAAATAGAGGGAGGGAATCAAAAAATATATCGGTATTTGTGGTTTTTTGAATTGAGTTGAATCTTTGAAGGATGCGGGAAATGGGCGATGGCGATTATGCGATATATTATGGCGATCTTATGCGCATTTCTTAGCCTAGACTAGACAGTGGGTATTATCGTGAAATGTATGTAGGTTGTAGGTACTATAGGTTTGTATTGTACGATCACGCCGCTCTTTGGTTTTATGTAATGTGATTGCACGGAATTAAATGTAACTTGACATTTCTTTAGAGATTGCAATTCTGTCGAAAATCAGTGTGTGAATATTCCACTGCAGATTTGATAACTTAAAATATTAATAATAAACGGAAGTTGTTCGTCATACATTGTTATTGCTGCTGTTTATTAATTGTGCCTACGTTTTTCAAACGTGGACTTATTGAATGACTGGACAATTTAACCAAGTGGAACATTATCACTCATTTGTAGAGTAACTAAAAGGGAAAAAAACTAGTATAAATAGGTTACCATTTGTTAGGTTAGGCGAGGTTAGGTTAGGTTAGGTAACGGGCTATCATCACTTTTTTGACTTTTTCATCACTTTTAATGACTTTTCAAAGGGGGATGTTAAAGTGCCACTTTGTTGAGTTGTCATGGAACTTGAATAAATACAATGTTATGCTATCGAATGCCATCGAACGCTATCGGATGCTATTGAATAGTCGAAAGATGTTAAATATTATATATGGCCGGCTACGGGAGGGCTTATTTCCAGGTGATGCAGTATTGCCTTCAGTTTTACGATTCAAAAAAACGAAATTTATTTCGTAATATTTTTCGAACTTTTCTTTTGTGGATACCATAAACATATGAATATTGGTAGACCAGAACATAAAGGTGAGGGGTAGACAACAACTACAGCGGGGCGCAGAGCGGGAGATGACTTTGGAGATATGCGATTCTTCGATAACTCAATATGACAGTATATAGGCATCTCGCATTATAATATCACCATTTAGTTCTTAAAAGTAAACTCTGCTTTTGAATGAATAGACCTTTTTACATGGGAGCGCGAATTGCTCGCCGCGTATTGAACAAATTTGCGAAGTCTAAATATAGCAAAGTAAAGTTCGCTTATTTTCAGACTTTAATATTTTGTTGCCGTATTTAGTTAGGATACTTTTACAAATGTTTCATAATTGACTTACCCCGTAATCATCGACGAGCACACGCCATGTACCTCGAGTGATAGTATATATTTACACGTTTTCAAAACACAAACCATGTTTTTTGCGGTGTTATTTCGTAAAATGCACCGATGAGCGCTCGACGCTGGCTCGCAGAAGAATGATGACGTCACATTTTTTAGATTAGCCGTAGCCATGCTCAATCCCAGCCGGTTCCAAGGAACCGGTATGGGGAGGGGGAAATAATACGCTTTTATCACTTAGGGCAGGTCTACTAATATTCATATGTCTATGATGGATACAAATAAATATAATATTGAACAACGCTTGTTAGGATTGTGTAAATATATTAAACGAACTCCACAATAATGTTTATGTTAAGAAAGATGAATAAAACATAAATATACGGAAACACAGATTAAAAAATTCTATTTTAAGTATTACCTACTGGGAAATAGTTACAAACAGAGCGCTGTATAAATTCTTAATCCTGTACAAATCTGCAATAAAACTGCTACGAAATTCGGATTTTACAACAAAGAAAAATGGACTGGTGTAGGTGGTTATATCGAGTTTAATTAGTGTAATGAGTACTACTTGTTCTAGGGGAGGTACATTCAGTGTTTTCGCTGTAATTCATTGACACGCTCCGGCGCCTCAGAATAAAACCAGTCTATGGGATTTTCCATGGCGAGATATTGCGAAACTTTTTTTGAAGCTTTAAAATCAAGTTAAGCCAGAGCCATGAAAAGCCTTAAATACCATGTACAATATACAAAGAGAGAAAGGTTTATTGTCCAAGCCCAAAGCAGACAACTTTTTTGCCGAGGAGTATTTCAAAATGTTGAATCACTTGATTTACATAAGATCCTACCCCGTTTTCTTTACTTAACTGAAGAAAGAATGGAAGATACTCCCATTTTTGCCCCGGTCAAAAGCACAATTCAAAAAAGACATATTGATCTTGATAGAAATGATTTTTTATGCGAGTACCTTACAAGAGTTCCACCTGCTCCCGTCTGGAGCCAATGAGACTATTGCTCCCCAATTGGGGTATGTTGTGAGACTGAAGGTAGTGGGGAGGGGAAGGAGATGAGGAAGAGAAAGGTGGGGAAGTAACTGCCTATTCAAATCTGGTCACCAAACATGGCTAAAGCCATTTCAAGCAACGTTTCAATTCTGAATGGTGGT
Organism: Limnephilus marmoratus; assembly: GCA_917880885.1. Classification (NCBI taxonomy): domain Eukaryota; kingdom Metazoa; phylum Arthropoda; class Insecta; order Trichoptera; family Limnephilidae; genus Limnephilus; species Limnephilus marmoratus. Next base: position 29,773,061 of record OU862916.1, read on the forward strand.
CTTACACCAGGGCGATAATGAGAGTATCTTCCACTCTGGAACGTGCCGGAAAAATACCATTTATTATTTTAAATGAATTAATTGTGAAATAACACAAATTATTCAAATAACATTTATTTGCCACACCGGGATTCGATCCCGCGACCTTCGGATTGCGAGTCAAGAGCCTTACCGCTCGACCACGCCGGCAGTCAAAAGTCATGGTCATAGGTTATAGCTATATATGTTTAGATCTGTTGGTATAGCCAGATAATTCCCCACTTTCCTCTTCCCGATATCGTTCCTCACTTTCTCCAGCCTCACAACTTTCCCCAAATTCGATGTTCACAGAATTCGTATTGGGATGGTATTAATTATGTCATCCATTTACGCCATAGGACTGAATCTACGCATCAACCATTTTTTTATTATTTATCGCTGAACATGGTTCAAGTTTCACCTTAAACAAAATGAATCCCGAAGTAATCCATTGCACATTGGATTTGCATTCAGGATTAAATAAATTCATTTTCAACCCATTCAATTATTTTATATCTATCGCTGCTCTCTACTGTAGGATTTAGTCTTTTAAACAAATCCGTTGGGTATAAGAGAAATGTTTACTTTGGACTTACTCGTGTCCCTGTACAGTTTTGTTTTGAGAGGGATTAATTGCATCACCGCTGACAGTCGTATCAATATCATCACGATCTCTTCGTGAATAAGACAATGTTAATTAATTAATCGAAATTAGCACGATCTGTCGGTACCCCCTCAACCGGTCTCTCGATTCAGCCCACCTCACAGTAGGTGGGCAAAATAAATGTATCCACCGCGAAGACCTATACAAACCTTACCCCATGAAACCGGGCACCCTTGCTAAATCACCAAATGTAGTGAACCACTTGGGGTGACCAATGGCAGGGGCTTTGAGTACTATCAAACCTGCCCCCCCAAACGTTATTATTTAACATAAATCAATTTAGAATTAATACATTTACAAGTTTCAAAAACAATCAGATTATTCCAATAGGCCACTTACATGGACATCATAACGACTTGGAAAAAATCCTGTGGATAGATCTTTTTACTAAGATTACGAAAATGTTAGTAAAATTTTGTAGAAATGTACGGTTTTTCTTATTTTTAAATAAATAAATCCATTATTTGGGCTCGTGACGTCACTACATGAAAATGTCCCGTCTCCGAAAATGTTCCTATTAATTTTGTAAAATTCCACACTGATTTAATTTTTTTATATGGCATCACTTTGATTTCAGGCGAATTTTTGAATTCGTTCACTAGATTTATTGTTTGTTCTCTGCGAACTTATCATTTGGTTTGAATTTTTGACAGATGTTGTGAAGAGAACCCCGTACAATTTAGATGTCGGTACGTGTTTTAGAGGTATAATGGTTATGGTGCTGATTTCATCAAAACCAAATTTTATAATATTCTTATTATTATTATAATTTACAAGTACAAGTATATTACATTGGATTTATTAATATAGACGTTGTACATTATAATGATTTATGATCAATAAGATGGATCAAGGAAAAAAATATTTATGAGAAGTAATATTTTTGGTATGCCTCGTTATTCTCCTGTGCCATTCGTGTGGAAAACGTTCTTTTTTTAAATGATTTTCGGCTATGTAATTATTGTTTTTTCTCACCTATAAAATTATGTCCCGTCTTTCCGGCTTATAAAAAATTGTCTGATTTTTCGGATTGAAATTTTCAAAAAATCCCCAGGGTTTCAAAAATACGATTAAAAAAAAATAAAAATACAGAATGTCTTAGAATATTTTCCTAAACCGGAATTTTTTTTTAAAAAATGTTATGCAAGTGGCCTATTAATAAAATACTTAGTTTTTACCACTTTTATTGTTTACAAAAAAAAACCTGTTTCGTGAGCAACGCTCACTTCTTCAGGGTTTTTATTGATACTAATTATAAATAATAGACATAGACAATGGTGTCAATTGAAAAAGAATGGACATAGACAATGGTATCAAAGGAAATATGAGAGTTGGTAGAGGAGAGAGGGGCAATAGGGGACAATTTACAAAGGCAGGTTTAATACTGGGTAATTTAAGAACAATTATTGATTATTAATAACTAGCAGACCCGGCCACACGTTGCTGTGGCTAACGAAACACAACGCCATTACCCAACCTTTATAAAATCCACACAATCCGCCAGCTGCACGCTGCCCGCTGCCCGCTGCCCGCCTCCTTCGCCTTGCCTCCGGCTACTCGACGCTGAATTCCTTAGGGTCGTCGGGTATTTCCCCCCAATCTCCCATTTACTTTTCTTTGAGGCATCACCGAGGAACCGGCTAAGGGGCGCGGAAGCTGGGTGTGGTTCACGACTAGACCGAACGTCATGCGCATTCTTGCTAGGACTGCCAATCGATTGGAGAGGACTCCCAACCGTTTGCCATGCCCTTAGTACTTATCTACTGTGTCTTCCTCCGAAACAGGTGCTTGTAGGATACGCTGGATACAATCACCTGTCCCATTGTCTTGTCTATATTTTGTTTTACTAACACATATTGTATCTGTATTTCCCGCTAAGCACTTGCATACTGCTTGTTAACAACGTATGCAGGGACATTGGAGGTCTAGTTTCGTTATCAAATGTAGAGTCGTTTTTACCAAAAAAAATTGAGTCCTTGCAAGAGCCTTGAAGGGGTAACCATCTGTTACCTATACCAGGTATGTGGTGGGTCCTCCAATGCCCGCTGCCCGCTGCCTGAATTGAATATTTAAATTTCTCAGTTTTAAACTACTATAATGATCATGCATTATACATATAAACCTTCCTCTTGAATAACTCTATCTATTGGTGAAAACCGCATGAAAATCCATTGCGTAGTTTAAAAGATCTATGCGCACATACCTTTTGAGCGACTTCATTTCATACTATGTAATGTTATTCAAACTAGCATTAGCACTCTTTCGGATTTCTAAAATTTCTAGTTTATCCAACTGAACGTCATTGATATTACAATGTATTAATTCTATTCCACTATTGAACGTATGACTGGTTTCCACCAAATGGTTGGCAAACTCCGAGAAACTGTTATTGTTGAAGATTATTAATTGAAGTAATTGCTAATGATGTAACAAATATTGATGAATCATCCCCTATAGAGCAAACAATTTATTTTCAAAACCTCCTCTGATTAACAAATAAATTGGCAGTAAGATCAAAGGCTGATTTTAATTGAATTAGAAATGCTGACTTTCAAGAATATTCTTGCCTTTTAATATATATTTTTAATTTGATGAGTTAATCAGACTTTGTCTGAACGGGGGGATGAAATATATTGACACTGATAATTTTATCATTATACCCTTCGGAAAAAAATTGGCCTTACTGGGTCGTTCGAATGTCCAAACAATAATTTTATGCTCTTGCAACGATGGCTATTGACTTATTTTTTTATGTCGTTTCAGCTCTATTTCTTATTTTCCGCCGTGGACTGGGCTGTCAAGTGTTCAGGTGTTCAGTATTAATTGCTAGATTAAAGCGGGTGAATGTGGCCTCTTTTTTCACTTCCTCCAAGAGTTAAGTTTTACTCTGCATCCAATAAATTAGGTATCTTCCTATCGGGCCTTGTTCGGTTAGTGATATTGTTTAACCCTTAATTACTCGCATGGGGTCAAAGCATTTTCGGATTAAAAAATGAAGCACTTGGCGCGGCCCGATTCCCCCCGCGCCCTCGCTAGCTTCATAACGTGCGTTTAAGTTTGTATTTTTGTAGCGACCAAGTCACGGGAGTGGAAGGACGCGTCGCTGCGCTCTTGAGCGGTGACCCCGTGCGAGTAATTACGTTACTTTACAAAGTACCAACAAAATGCAAAAAATGTACAAGATTTGTGTGCAATGATCACTCTGAAATAAACTGTTAACAGTGTAACAAAGGTGATTCGGAGGGTTCCAAAAAATACGAGTATTAACTATGATCTCAGTATACCTAAGTAAAAATTGTTAATTATTGATAATTATTTTAGTTTATGTTTTTGTATAATTAGTTAGTAATTCATGTTATTACTTATAGATATTACAGAATAAACAAAGCATTTTAATAATTAAATCGTTTCATTTACTTATATATTTCAATATACATTAAAAACTACTCATACTATTTGGGGTCATCTGTGACCCCATGCGAGCAGTTATGTAATGTTCTTTGTGCGAGTAATTAAGGGTTAAACTAAATAAAAAAAATAATCTAAAGTTTTTATTACCGAACGATAAAATAAGATTATTGGGATTTTAACCCCTTGACCGTATTCTGGCAGTAGGTTAGAATATTTTCGCTTCGCGATAAAATCCGAATTAATGGAATGTTTTTGAACGTATCCGAAAACTAAAAACTGTTTTTGGAAGATGATAAAATACGCTTTCAAGTTTTATTATTAGAAATAACCAAAAAAAAAATACTAAAATTACTGGTAACGAAAAAAGATAAAAACAAAGTTAACACACATATTTCATTAGATAAATGTATTATAAACGATAATATTATAAACGCGCCGACTCGATATAGCAGACATAATACCCTTTTCTACATTGATAAATGCAACACCAATTCCAACCAAAATGAATTTATGCGAAGGGCATGTAACTACTACAACATTAAATTTGCACGTTTAGAAACATTGCTGACACATTCACTGTTAGTTACTTTCGCTACAGAATTTCATTGTATAACATTCTACGTGCAAATAATACATAACACATATTCACGATGATTATTTTAATTGTACCTAATATTTTTAAATTACCTGCGTGGCAACTTTCCCTTATCCCTGTCCTCCCCTTATCCAAATACCTGTTTTGCACCCTATTTTCTTTACAGTTATAATCGCATTTATTTTATTGTTGTGTTTTTATATTTAGGTTTATCACTTGTTGAATCTACAGCTGGATTATATATATATGTATATATATATTTTTTTTAATTGCTGCTTTGTCCTGTTTTTTTTTTCTTTTCTTAAATATTCTAGTTTACATTCTGTTACTTTTATGTTTCTAAATACCTATCTGTGAACATTAATAATTGGTCTGTTTTTTGTTATCCTCTAATGTATATTATGTTATTAAGACTGTTTATGTTCCTTAAATAAATAAATAAACGTTATCATCACCTCACTTTTTTATTGTTTTGGGTAAAAATGATTAATAAAAAAATCACAAATATTTGTAATTTTTTTTCAAATTGTGGTCTAAAACTTTGGTTTCATGTAAGTTTACATTTTAATTATTTTATGGTTATCTTTTAGATTTGAATATGTAGCGTGTTGTTTCATCTTCCTAATACCATTTAATTCATATTTCATACCATGATAGTAAGGGAGATACAACCTAAATTTCAATTGTTTCGAAAAGCGAACAAATTAGCCTGAGGGGTTAAGATCGTGTCAGTATTTCGACCATGCCTAGCATTGTGGTCGAAAAAACCATAAATTTTGTAACCATCAAAGCAATAAATACAATAAAAACACTCATAATCTAATTATACACAATTGTCTGCAAAATTGTAATTGCCACCCTTTAAAAAGAGTAGACTGTATTAGGTACCTAGGTGTAAATATTGATAAATTTTTGAGATGGAACGACCATATTGATATGTTAACAAAAAATATCAAGAGACTTACCTATATTTTTAAAGAACTTCGTCATGTACTGGATAAAGAGAAATTAAAATATGTCTATTATGCCTTAGTACAATCTCGACTTTCTTATAATATTGTATGCTGGGGATCCTGTCTAAAGTCCAATGTAGAGCCACTAAATATTGCTCACAAATTAATTCTTAAAGTCATGTACACAAAAAATTTCGCTATCCATCGAAACTTCTTTACAAGGAATCTAATGTTATGAGTATAAAACAGCTGTACATCTCTAAAATAATTTGTAGATTTTTTAAAAATAATTATTCTGCAGAAAGAACCCAACAAATCCATACCACTAGAATTGGCTCAACAATGAACTTTGTCGCAATAAGTACTAAAACATCTTTCGGCCAAAGAAACTTTTTATATCAGGCTCCACTTATGTTTAATATTCTGCCAGATTACATAAAGTCTTCCAACTCATTAGCTAAATTTTAAAAAAATGTTAAGATTTTTGTGTTGTCAGAGGATTGGCATACTATTTTTTCATCCTTGGCCTTTTTTAAATAATAAGATTTTTTTAATAATATTTGTTTTTTAAATAATAAGATATATATATTTTTTAAAATAACAAAATTTTATTTGAGTTCCATTTGTCAAAATCGAAGTGTCACCCTAGTTGTTTTGAACTACCTTTGTTTCTTGGTGGGTATAGTAATTAAGGATTTGTTTTATGGTCTATATTGTTACAAATTACCTATCTGGTCACCAATACAATATTGTTATTTCTTACTTTCCGCATATAATATTTAAGTGTTTTATTTATTTATTTATTTATTTGAGACACAAACAGGATATTTATAAAACATTTTTGTGGGTTAAATAAAATAAATTAAAATACAAATATAAATATCCCTAAACTAATGTGTCTGCAGTAATCACATTTGAATTTTTACAGAAGCAAACACATGAAAAACAATGCAAGTATTATTTATACATAACTTTAAAAACAAAAAAACTAAATACAAAATTGAAATACATTATAAGTATACAATATATATGAAGTATTTCCTGAGATGTAATAAAACAACAAATTTATTTTTAATTTTTTTTAGGTGCACAAATCGTGGAGATAATTTTTGAAACATGTTACATTATTTAGAAAAATATCTATGAAAGTGTGTATTTTAACAAGATCGTTGTATGATCGACATATTCTGGATGAATGTAGTGTTTTGAATGTAGTGTTTTGTATTTTAGTGATATTTGTGTAAATGCATCACTCAAATTTATGAATAATAACCTCAATACAGGCTGCTAGTCCTAGTGAGGTTAATATTTTGTATGTAAAAAAAAATAAGAAGACATGTATGGTGAGAAATTATAAATAAATAAAAATAGAAAATTGAAAAAAAATATGCACATTAATTATAAAACATGGATCAATACCATTAACATTTTTTAAAGCATTTACTACAGTAAAATATGCTAACGCTGTTATGGGGTAAGTTTTGTAAATCTTACAGATTAATTCAATGATAAGTGAAATCCTTGGGTGACCAAAATACTTTAATTAAGTCATGTCTTTTTTATAAGCTTATTCTCCTTGAATATTTGCGTGAAAACGTAGAAGGTCACCTGAATGTTCTATTTTAGTAAATCATATAATTTTACTTTGGCATTCAGAAGTGCTTAAACACTTTTAATACTTATTCCTTGCCCTCATTAAGCAAGGATCTTGAAGTAGAATTGAAGGTAAACGGTTGTAAAATTCAAAGTACTTACTTAAGTTAAATTAATTAAAAGTTGAATGGCGCTAATAGTTGAAATGCGATTTTAAGGAAGGACTAAGGAAACAAGATTTTTGTTCAACATCCATTAACAAAAAACGCATCCTTAATTAGTAATGTTTTAGGTTAGTATGTATTAGTTTTTAATATAAATGTGTCAGTATTAAGCATCATCCAGATATTACCTAAAAATGTCAGTTCTCAAATTAGAGCGGAAATATTTTTTGTTCGTAAAACACGGCATAAAATATATGCCAAGATAGAAATCATTCAATGGGATAATCACATATGCAAAATCTGCAAACGCCTATAAGCTATTGTGGGGCGAATTTACAAAATTAAATATTTTATGCCTATAAGTACGTTAAAAATAATTTATTTGTCACTAGCGGAATCTACTATCAGATACGGAATAACGTCTTGGGGAAACTTGTGCAAAACAAATATAGGTTACATTCAAAAAATTAAAAACTCTTTAACTAAGCTCTTTGTAAGCAAAAGTATTTATGCACAAAGAAGAGACATAAAATTATTATATGAATCAGTTAATATATTGCCTGTTCTAGGGAAATCATGATATAAAATGATTTGCCAAAACCTATTGTCGGATACAATACACAAAGAAAAAGTAGATCATGCGCATGGCTCTAGATTTTGTAAAAATGAGGGTTCGTTCGTTCCGAAAATTATAAATAAATACGGGCAACGGATATTTACTTATCTTGTCCCTACGATATTTAATAAGATGCCAATGAATATAAAAATCGGATCAAATTGCACAACCGATCTCAAAAAAGTTGAAAAATGGCTAGTGGATCAAAACTTTGTATATTGATATTGTTTTTTAATCTCATGTATAAACATAACTTCGAGTAATTTGGCTGTGTCTGTCTGTATATTGTATGCCTTTGTATTGTAGTTACTTTTAAGTTTTTCTTCTATACCTATTTTGTATATTGTGGTTTCTTGTTATATTTGTGCTTTGGTGTTATACCAATATTGTTAAGTTGACCTGCTGACTAACTGCTTTGGCAGTTTAGCGGGTGTTTAAAATGAAGAATAAAAAAAATGAAAAAATCTATTTCATTCTAACACGTTCCGATCCTAGGAATTAACTTAATGTTATTATTAACTTTTATTTCGATTTAGATTCTTTTTTATATTCCTGGATTTATGATAAATCTTTCTATGAAAGTGGAACTTATTTTGTTTTCAGATTCATGGTGTAGTTTTCTTTGTTATTTGATCCTTCCTTTGATATTACATTCGACGTAAAACCTTCTTTACGAATTGATTAGCCGAGCCTACTTACCTCTCGCCACTTAAACCTTACGGATTTATCTCGAAACAGATATATGTATAAGAAAAACCAAACATCAATTTTAAAGCATTTTAACAATTCATCAAATATTTTAAATTAGTTTTCACGTTCTGTGTAAGTTCTATTCAAATTCTGTTATTATATAATTATAGGCCAGTCTCTATATAAATCTGAAATAATCACAAAATTTGAAAACTTTCACAGTACGTGAAAATATTTGATGAATTGTTAATTTTTTTTAACTACCCATCCTTGGTGTTATACTGTTACTTTTCTCCCGAAAATGTTTTCCTTTTGTTTAGCTGCTTTATAAATAACTTGAAACATTTCATACTCTGTGTCAAAAAATTCTATTTTAAATTCTGGGTTACTTACTCAAAATGTGTTAATACTTTCTTAAACGAATTTTCGCCGAAAAGTTACTTTCTTCTCGAGACGAAGGCTTTTAATTGGATCAAATAATAGACACAATGTGTAGCTAATTTGCTGAGTGTCTACGGAAAGGGGTATAATTAAGGACATAGTCATCCACAGTGTTTAATTCACAACTCACTACCCTCGTTTCTTGCTAAGTAAGTGGCCAGGGTTTATGGTGTCGGCTTTGTTAGAGAATTTATTATCTTACTTAGTTATATTATCAACATACAAATAGGGGATAATTAATTCCCTATTAATTATACCATTGTCTCTAACAACAATTAATTGGGATCAACCATGAGTGAAATACGGAGATAAAAGAAAACGAGTTTTATAACTCACTGGGATTGCTTTGCAGCAAGAAATATAAAGTAATAATGAGTATATTGACATGATACTTTAAAAAAGCTGTTACAAAAATTTCTTCGCATGAAACTGGCACCCAAATGCTAACGGTGTATTTAACCCCTCGATTTTAGGAACAACTCATGTAGGTCTCATAGAAGTCGTTGTATCTCCCTTACTATGATGGTTAAAATATAATCTAAACGGTGTTAGAAAGAGATAACACTACGCTTTATATTCAGCTCTAAAAGTTAACTGCAAAATAATTTAAATCTACACCTTTATTAGCCTAAGGTTTCCGACCGTAATTTGAAACAAATTAAGAAGTTTTAGAAAATTTAAATTAATAATTTTTACATGAAACGATGAAAAGTGAGTTGATAATAACATTTATAATACATTTTCCTAATAAAATATGTACTTATGTGAAATATTTTTTTTTTGTTATCAGTAATTTTAATTACAAAAAAACGTAAGGTGAGCCATTTTTAAAACTTTTTTAGGTTTGGATTCAAAATTTTTCTTGTTACGAAATTTGAACGCGTATTTTATCACCTTTCAAAAACAGTTTTAAGTTTTCAGATGCGTTCAGAAACATTCCATTTATTTGGATTTTATTGCAAATTTGAAATATTTTATGAAAGACCCAAGGCCCGAGGGGTTAATAGGTTTAATACCACGCTCTTCATAATCACAAATATGTACATAGACTACACAGATTTTTCACGGATCGAAACAGCATCGAAAATAACCATAAAAAACAAAAATAAATACACATTATGTAGCATTCTATATTTTAAGACAATTGCGCCTTTGTCATGAAAATAAGTCAATAATATGGTTGACGGTTACACAATTAGTTATAACCCAATTATTAAGTTCGTGACTTCCTCATTGAAATCAGCGGGAAATATAAAATTTTCATACGGAAAAATTGTTATTGCACGATGATTTCAGGTTTCAATAAAAAGTTTTATCGGAGGGTGGATTTTGTCTACTATTAAAGTTTAATAATTGATAACTCATGTTGATTTCAGTCAATGTTTGCTTTCAAAATCAAAAGAAAACTTTGTAATCATTTGAATTAATGAGGATTAAACATAATAAGGATTTAAAATACGTACTACCTTTACGAAAAATTCTCCTAACCGCATTCAATTCTTTGGATAGGAGATAATATATTACTAATTATCCTAATTACATATATTTTTTAAAAGCTTTAACGGTATTTATCAATACTGCTTGTAACAAAACGTTTAAATTTGCTGAACGTAATGTTGTTATTTTCCATTAAACGGGTTTTTTTTTTTTTTTTTTTTTTAATTCCTTTATTTTTCCCATATTTTACAATTCATATTTACATATTTTGAAAAATCATAAACAATAATGTGGGAACCCACTAAGGAACAGCCTGTGCGTGGGTAATATAGATAAAATAAGAATTATTTAGTACCTCGAAAAAAACAAACAGTTTATATAAAGCAAAAATAAAAATTGTTTAAACAGTTTGTACAAAAAGTGTATACAATAGTGTACGGTTAAATAAGTGTAAAGTGTAATAAATGATATATAGTCTGTCAAAAAAGAGTAGAAAATATATGAGGGCGCCACTGTTGATCAAATGGCAATACTAAACACATAACCCATGGTGTTAAAGTAAAGCTGTGTAACCTACATTTTCATAAAAAATTAAAAAGGCATAATAGTGGAAAAAATATTTTTTCATTGCAGTATAGTGATACCCGCCGATCTCAAAATTAGAATTGAATATAGGTATATTATTATTATACCTTTGCAATTTTGTGTTAACATAATGAAGAATAACTATAATGTAATAAAATATAAAGCACAGGTTAGAAATAGCTAACATTTATTTAATACTAGATAAAGTACTTAGCGTTGCCTGGGCTTTAGATCATGTCTCTAATTTTAGATCTGAATATATTTAACTCATTCAGATCTAAAAGTAGTCTAACTAAACTCACCATTAGTGATTCTTCCTTTCTATCTGTTGTTAAATTCAAATTTATGTTAAATTAAATTAAAGCAAATCGCTTTATTAATCACCTTTTAATAAAATTTATGTCATGAAGAAAAAATGTTTTTTAAAATGTGGTTTACTGTGTTCTACACATTCAGTGTCATTGCACTTCAAAGAAATATTTGACAGTTAAATTGGTGTTGCCAGTCTACAAATTTAGTAGTTCCAGTTTTTATATTTTCTACTCTATTTTGACAGACTATACATTGTAATAATAGGTGTAAAGTTTGTGAGAAAAGTGATATAAACTAAATAAATAGAGATTTTAGAAACATAAAGTAAAATAAAACTAAATGAATAGAGTTTTTACATCTGTATGGTTTAGCCATAATTTTAACTCTTTTATGTAATGCGGAAGTTTAGTTGCAACTTGAATATGTTTTGGTAAGCTATTGAAGGTACGAGGTCCAATAAAGCTGCTGTGAGTTTGCATTTGTTTTGTGTGTATTTGGGGGGTATAGAATACATTATTATTTCTAATATTGATTCTGTTTTCATTTTTTTCAAATTTGTTTACGTTTTTAAAGATATATTTCATAGTTTGCAGTATAAATAGTTTACGGAGATTGAATAGTTTAGATTCTTTGTATAAAGCATCTGTCGAAAATGTTTTAATTCTATTATACATAACTTTGATAATATAATTTTGAGTTGTTTGTAAAGGTTTTATAAAAGCATCAAGCGCCCCACCCCATCCTATTATTCCATACATGAGTGAAGATTATACCAGAGAAAAATAAATCATTTTCAATTTGTCAATATTCAATACTTCTTTAAGTCTGTAGAATATGTACGAAAGATATCTCAATTTAGAAACGGTATTATTAATTTGTGATTGCCAATTTAAATTTGTATCAATACATATACCCAAATATTTTATCTTTTCAGCTTTTCCAATTTCAGAGCAAGATGAGCATATTACTTGATTACAGTTATCATTATGAATTCTAATTTTAGGGTTATTGGGGGGTTTGTTTTTACTGTTTTTATAAAAAGGTAGGTAAAATGTTTTATTGTAGTTTAGGAAGAGTCTATTACTATTTAGCCATGATGATACATGTGTAATACATTTTGATGCATTTAAAAAAGTTTCAAGCCAGGATTTTCCGTTTACAATTATTACTGTATCATCAGCGTAAGATACAATATTACCAGGGATTACAACATTACATAAATCATTTATATATATTAAAAATAGGATTGGTCTAAGCACAGTACCCTGTGGTACTCCATTTTTTATCCTCGTTTCCCCACTATAAAAATTCCCTATTTTTGTTTTTCGTTTTCTGTCTTTGAGATAGTTAGTGAGAATTTTTAGAGTATCTTTTTTGAAACCTATTTGATTAAATTTTTTTTATAAGTATATTGTGATTTACCGTATCAAAAGCTTTTCTTAAATCTAAAAATACAGCTAGACTTTTTTTATTTTTGTCAACAGATGTGTACAATTTTTTTGTCAAATCAAATATTGCATCTTCAGTGCTTAGTTTACTTCTGAAGCCATATTGATTTTGGGACAGAATTTTGTTTTGTTCTAGGTAATTCATTACTCTATTTTTGATACATTTTTCAAATATTTTTGAGAGGTTTGAAACTAAGGAGATGGGTCTGTAATTGTCTAATATGTGCGTTTCTCCTGATTTGTGAAATGGAATGATGGTGGAGATTTTAAATTGTTCTGGAAAATGTCCTTCTTTTAGTGATATATTAAAAATATGTAGCAATGGAATTAAAATATTATGTTTTATTTTTTTTAGTGTGTTACCCGATAAACCATCAATTCCTGTAGAATTTGTTGATTTTAGACTATCAATGTGTTTTACAATTTCGTTTATCGTGATAGGTGAAAAATATTCTAAGGAGTTAATTGAATCGTAAGTTGAGACTAAATGCAAAGATGAGTCTACGGGTATTGTACTATCAATTTTACCAGAAGATTCAAGTACTTGATCTACTACATTTGTGAAGAAGTTGTTAAAGTTTTCTGCAATTGCCGATTTATCGGTTATAACATTGTTATTTATTTTAATCTCTTTCACATCAGTTGATGCCATTTTTTTGTTTGTTTATTATTTCATTAATAATATTCCATGTTTTTTTGGTATCATTTTTTGCATTATGGTTACATAGGTACTTTAAAATTAAATAATCGAGATACGTATTTAGATTCTAATTGCTTTTGCATAAGTTATTACTTACATTGTTGAACAAAGCTTGACGCAAACAAACGATATTTTAAAATAATTAATAATAATTTTAGGGAATACACTTTATTTTGTATTTGAGGCGACAATACATAACGAAACTGAATAATTACTTTTTCAATCAAAAGATAAAGCAAATATTGAGTATGGATATGTGTTACTTTATATATTAACATTTCAATTTACAAATTAAAGTCCACTTAAAATTTAATTAAATGAATGTGAATATTAGTGAATATCAATCGAAAATCTGGGGTCGGAGGTGCCAATATATTTTTCTGTTTCCAGATTTTCGATTAAGTTTCGCTAATATTGTCTTCATTTAATTAAATATTAAAATTTGAGGTTTTACGCATAAAGTTAAAAATAAAAAAAAATACTAACATTTTTATTTATTTTTTTGCAACCTGAGGCAACTCAGATAATTTTTTGCGAGTTAATGGTAATTGTTAAAAAATAATCTTTCCCAATCTATCATTGAAACACAATGACATATAAAATAAATAAAAAATAAAGCATCGTTATAACGACGGTTTATAGGCCGAAAACTTTAAATGTATGACACGACAAATGTGTGTTCCACCGTAAATAGGTTGTTTGTAATTTGAATTTACACCCATCAAAATGCTTTCTTTAATTATTATTTATCTTTTATATAATATCTATATTTCTATAGTATATAAATAGAGTAAAATTATATTTTTAATATATATCGTTAACTCACAAATAAATGCCTAAGTTACCTCTAAAATCGTGAAAAATTGAATTCTTTAATCGCCTACACTTTAGGTATTATTTAAAACACAAATCAATAAAGTACTTTATAACTGCACTAGATATTTGTTAAACATTTTGTGAAAAAAAAATTCAATTTGTTTGTGTGGCCTAAAATCCAAAATTAAGTTTTGTATGAAAGGGGCTTTTGTTAATGTCCACCACACATTACCCAAAGCACTCCCGAAAATAACATATTATTTTGTAAGCACTCATTCACAACGGCTATTAAATAATGATACACATGGGCGAGACTGTTAACGCAACTTGACTTACCCACTAAACTTGGCAACTTTAAATTAAATTTGTGATCGGCAACTTGAACTTGCCTCAACCATCAGAAATTTTTACGACGCAAATATTTTATAAACAGCCCAGTTCCCGAATCGTAACATAAACTTTCAAGCATGGCGCTGTTTTGTGCAATAAAAGTTCTCCATCGAGTACTAAATTCGTGTACCTACGAGTAGATACTGACTTTTTCACGTTCATGTACTTACTGCTACTTGTGCATTCACTATGCATGTCTTCTCGACCATTCCAGACAAGCCAGACATTCTTTTGGGAAGAAGAATACAAACAAAACGAAGTTATCTTTCAATGCGCATGGTCTTGTCATCCGTTTCAGAATTTTATATGACATTTTTCCATTGTTGTGCGGTCACACGTTAGCATTAGATACATTGTGGGCATCGGAAGCATGTTTTACGGTAAAGCAAAAATATTAATAGTTAACCCTGTTGCATAACTTAAAAGAAACATACTTTCAACAAGCTTTTTGTTTTGATTGAAAGAAAATGGTATTTTTTATGAGGGATTAATAAGGGACTTGCAATAAATTTAATAGTTAGTTATTCAGTAGTAGGTAAATAGCATTTTATTATTTTTCATTCTTCTCTGTTTTTCCGTAATATGTTAGAATATAATAGAATTAATGATAACACAAAAAGTGTCTTGTGAAGTGTTTCGTGACACAATTATGGGCCCAATTTGAGCCTAAAACTGTGTGTTGGGCTAAATGGAACATCTATTTCGGTTCAAATTCGTATGGAAGGCGCTTCTAGTGTTATATTTCGACTGACATAATACGGGCACGTGTATGGTGTGGTAGTTAAAAAAAACTGTTTACAAAAATTATTTTATGAATAAAAAAAAAACTTTCTTTTATGGTTCTGACAATGATATTTTACAAAACATGTTAAAGTATTAAACCACATTCAATTTTATTGTATTTTATAAGTTTGCCAGTGACTCTTTTGGTCAGTGCATCCTAATGAATATATTAATTCATATGTTTAGATTTAACATCGGGGCTCTAAATTGCCTTGAAACTAAATAAATGGTGTAGTTGATTTAGATTTAATTTTAGGTTTTGCGTGTATTTTTTTGTAAATATTTAGGTATAGGTATTACGGTAACATAGCTGATCTTTAGATTTATTCGCAATTCATGACTTTGACCTTGGATTGAATTTTAGATTTCTTCATAAATTTCAAATTGTAACATAACTCTTCTTAATTTACTAAAAAACGTAATTTTCAAAAAATGTATCTTCGAATTTTTAAATTAAAACTACCTTTATTAGAAAAAAAACGAGTGTGCTTTAGACCACACGATTGAAGTAAAACTTCACTAACTTATATCTCCCTCTCAACTTCCGTTCACCTCGCACGACCGTTCGCCTCGCCCGAAAACACTTTTCGTAACGCTCTCGTCACGCATTCACCAGCTTATTCCCCAAGTTAAGCGTGCGTAAAGAAGTTTTACTTCAAAATAAAATAAAAATAGTTTCTCCTGTAAAGTTGCTGAAATGAATAAAACCTACCAATATGCTATCTTTTTGTGGGCATTGACAAAATTCGCTGTACTGCATAGTTAACATTAATCTAGGCAGCATTTTGATACCGTACTCGTACAAGTATCTCTGTCGGCATAGTATTCCGTTTGACACTATTATTAAGACGTAGTAAGATACATGTAAACGATATATATTAATAAATGTAATTAAAGCCCCACGTGATACGAAACATAGGAATCCAAGAAGATTAATCAAATTCTTGAAAATATAATACATTATGAAGATTCTCACTGGGAAATAATTCAAATTAATTTGAAACAGTGATTTGTAGTTTGCGACACAACATGGCGGTAATAACGGCGGATTATGCGATGTATCTCTGCGAATTTTACCTGAAATTGTTTGTATCTTAGCCCACTCATTACCTTTAAATTATGACTTGATGAATTGTGCAGACTATTAACTTACGACCAGAAAATATAACACATAATTTTTTTTTTTTTATCGTCTTAAGAAAATGACTATTGTTAAGACAAAAATGTTCACACACATTAAAAATAAGCTGATATAAATCCATCACGAGAAATCATGCCGTTTTTTTGTTCGTCGTGTTTGTTGTTCATTTTAAAAAGTAAAATGATATTATATTTTTTAATGTAGCTATTACTTTGTGGTTATCCATTATAGAAAAATGAAATATTTCAACTTTGTATAAACCACTTATTTGATGTGCAAATCCGACCGGTTTCGGAACAAACGTTCATTCGTCAGGGAAAGCTTATACTAATTTGACAGATTCGAACAATGTTTTATTATGGTAGGGGTGGAGCCGTTGCTAGATAATAATCGGATTTGCACATCAAATAAGTGGTTTATACAAAGTTGAAATATTTCATTTTTTTAAAATGATATTGTTTAGCCAAATGTCGAGCGGTCCGTCGAAAGAGTTTGGGACGTTTGGGTGCCTCTGATATTAACGATTCATAATTTAGTACCTACTGCTCGAGGCGCATTAAACCAAAACATCCTAGATCACAGTGTGATCTAGGATGTTTTGATTAAACTGAGAGGCACCGCAAACGAAGTGTTTAACGAAAAAATTATGTCTTTTCACAAAATTCGCAAGGGAAATTTTCTCTTAGAAACCGAAAAATATAACAAAACTCATGGGCAATTGTGTTTCAAACATTTTTTTTAAAGCGTTATTGTGTAAAAGTTGAGTTGCGCTTATGACTTGCACTGCATCTGACACGTCTCACATGTTGTTCGCAAAGTTCTTGCGGTCGACGTATGTTAAAGCTTGGTACAAAGTTTGCTTTGATATTATTTGTTACAATCTGTCCTTCTCACACCATTCCCGAGTTGAGTGTCCAGTCTCTCCAAGAAAAGGTTTAATTAGTTCTTCGAAACGATTTTCATGTATAAGAACTTCTCAAGCAGGCTATACAAATACTGAACTGGGAGTGTTTAAATCCTCGTTTTAGTCCCGCGCAACGCAAAGCTTCCTGTAATTAATTTTCTCGGAAATTTCTCGTCGCAATCTCCTTGTATTACGATTGTTGTTCTCGTGTAAGCTTTGGGAATCCACTCTTACGTTAGTTGCTAGACAATACAGCGGAGTGGTTCCTGTCTGAGCTTACTCGTGGTAGTCACAATGATGACGAGATAATTAATATACGCGTTGAATAATAAATCAATCTTATTGGAATGCCGTTTCACCTTCGTCTTATAATTGGCTAGGGGTATTTTACAACAATAACAGATCCGCACTGAGATTGCTAACTCAGAATACTTCGTTGTTATGGTTTCTGCTTTCTTCAAGAGGTATCTACACCCTACACATCGAACGAAAATTGTCACGTAAGATATAAACTTGAAGAAGGTTGATAGTAGAAATTACTGGTAGTATTATAGTTAATACTGTTGTATAAACAGAAAAAATCTCTAATATCACGATCTTCGATATTCTATTACTGGAATCTCGAGCTCGATTTAAAAGAATTTTGATGCCTTTAATTTTTTCTCATCGTAGATATCGATAAGGAGGTTTGCAAATCAATATCGATATCGATATGGAGGTTTGCAAATCGATATCGATATCGATATCTCAGATGTCGATACGGAGGTTTGCAAATGTTAGATTTATTGAAACAGTTGTTAAGCTTCAACCAAAAAATCGACTACCAGTTTCGGAAATTCACTTTCTTTGACCGAAAAAAAAACTTTTACCCTTTGGTAATTCCGAGAGCAGTCCAAAATTTAAACAAATTTGGAAGTTAAATAAAATCAACTTATATTTTTGAATGTAGCTATTACTTTGTGGTTATCCATTATAGAAAAATGAAATAATTCAACTTTGTATAAACCACTTATATGAGGCGCAAATCCGACCGGTTTTTCTTAAAAACTTAAATTAACTCTTATTTGTTTCTTCTTTTCTATTTTTTTTATTTAGAAATTTAATTAAAATTAAATTGGATAATGTTATGATCGAGTTCTGCAAGTATTTTAGAATATATTTTAGTTACAGCTGTTTCGACGTGTAAGGTCATTTTCCAACTGTGGTGAAGCCACTTACGGACGACTTATTTATAATATTTTAAAAGTGAATTTTTGACTTTGAAATTTTGCACTAAATGTAAGAGTTTTCTTAATTGATTTAGAATGACGTTAAAGGGAAAACGTGCAAAGGGAAACCAAAGTGAAAAATTCTGAATCCCACATAATCACTCTCTCAATTCTCTGTAAATTGGATTAATCAGTAATAAATCAATTTAGACACCTTCAAAAATTTACTTTTAAAATATAATAAATAAGTCGTCCGTAAGTGGCTTCACCACAGTTTGAAAATGACCTTACACGTCGAAACAGCTGTAACCAAAATACATTCTAAAATACTTGCAGAACTCGATAATAACATTATCACATTTAATTTTAATTAAATTTAAAAAATTAAAATGGAGTTCTACGAATTAAACACAAAAACAATTAATCTTCTTTTCTAATTAGGTACTTACTTGTTTTTGTTCATTCAGGTATCTAAAACTCTCGTAATCAAAATCCAGACAATTGAAGTAAGGATAATTGAGGTCCGAATAATCGAAGTACGGATAATCGAGACTCTACTGTACAAACATACATCTTCGGTTTCATTCACATCAGGAACTCAGGGTTGACTTAAGACACGCTGGCGCCTGCAGGTGTTGTTCAATTCCCTCAGCTTCAAATTGCATCCCCTTACCCCCCCTTTTCTCCACCCCCGCCCTCCCACATCACCTCCAGCCTGACCCCGTGGGTGCCGGGATTAACGAGGTATCTGAGTAATAGCTGCTGGGGGAAGGGCGGATGAAATGGCAGTTGGTGTTTAGCTATTCAGTTTCTGTTTTAGTACTGCGATGAAGCAGGTAGATTTTACCAGTGAAATATGCGTTTTTGACACTTTAAATTTGAAATTTTAAACATCTAATATTATATACTCTGAAGATATAAATATATTTAAAAATTATGGTTGCTTTTTTTTCTTTTACAGTTCTATTGCTAACAAGTGATTACAAAAAAATGGCATTTAAAAATATGACCTTTTCAACAATTTGACTTCTTGATCGCCGACGCTTAATTTATGCCTTGCGTCCGCCGGCAAGTAATAACTTACTTGTTTTTTTTTTCAAAATTAGTGTTTTCAAATTGTACCTTCTTACCATGATAATCATCATCATCATTATCATTACATTGTATAAAATGAAGTCGCTCAAAATGTATGTGGGCGTTAATCTTTTAAACTACGCAACGGATTTTCATACGGTTTTTACTAATAGATAGAGTGATTGAAGAGGAATGTTTACATTTATAATACATGTAAATTATATTAGAGAAAAGCCGATAAATTCAAAGAAAACATATTTTTGTGCGATTTAAAACGGCTGGCGGGCCGTACTATAGTCACTTTTGAAATTCGTTCTACGGAAGAAATTGGAAAATAGATGTCCTAGAGTAAGTAGGTATTTGATTTTAACTTTTAAAATATCCAGTTTTGCATTGCAAGCATTGTATAATTAGTGGCGAGTTAATTAGTTTATATGTATAATGCATGCTTATTGTAATAGAAAAAAGCCGATAAATTCAAATATTCAATTCAGGCAGCGGGCAGCTGGCAAGCGGGTGGTGTGGATTTTATAAAAATTGGGTAATGGCGTTGTGCTTCGTTAGCCACAGCAACGTGTGACCGGGTCTGCTTTTGTGTTTATAAAATAGTGTGTTTAATAAAAGATAATGTGTTTATGTATTTATAAATTACTAGCTGAGGCGGCTGATGAAACACAACGCCATCTACTGGATGGCTACCTAACCTAGATAGCCAAGTGTTATTACGATAAATTAACTCACACCGCCATCTATTAGAATCTTAATGAACTTACAAATAATTACCTAGAATTGTCCTATAACAAACATTTAATCCACAATCATACATATTGAGGTCAATAATCGAGATGAAAACTATCCTATCTTTTGAGTTGTACCAAATTTCACATAATAGGCCAAATTTCACCAAAATCGGTTAAGAAGTTTCGGAGTTTATCTCGAACAAACATCGTAACGCAAGATTTTTATATATGAAGATTATAGGTATATGATAAGTATTAATAAAAGATAACGTGTTTATATATTTATAAAAATGTCCACCAAAAATAGATTCCGCAGAATTCTTAGTTATATTCAGAGAAATGTGTTTTTAATAATATTATGCTGGCTAATAAGGATATGCTGGCGAACAAGAATTTAATTATTGCAAAGTAAAATAAATTAGTAGAACGAAAAAAAGGCCGTTGATTTGGCTTCACTTTTTATGAATGTTTTTAACAAACAATATACCGAATGAAGTTAAAAATACGTTATTGTGTTTTTCGGCCAATTATTGTAATAAATTTTTTAGGTAGGGGAGGGTGGGGCGTGTTGTGACTAAATTACAAAACTGAGTGTAGTAGAAAAATCTTTAATGAAATCAAAGGTTTGACATTTTAATGGAAACAAATAACTCTTTGGCTACATTATTTTGGTATTATTAACCTTGTTAACATACGAATAAAGTGACAAAATATTATTTTACAAAATATGGGAATTGGCACAACACGCCCCACCCGTGGGGCTAGTTGTGACGGGGGTGGGGCGTGTTGAGACGAACAAATAATTAAGTAAAAGCATTAGGTAGGTACGAAATAAAATTGGTAAAAACGAAAGTCCCGATAATATATTATCAACAGTTAAATAAAAGTGGTTGTAGTATACCTCCAATGTAATAAAAAAAATAAAAACATTTAAAATAAATCTCAGCCAGTCAAGCAAAAGTCGCAGATGAAGTCAGGAATGTATTCATCCACTCCGGTACATAACTTATGTCACCATTTATGACATTTTATGCACCTCACCCATCTTTCACCAGAAATATCATTAGAGTAGGGGTTACGACAAAATATACATTGCTCTTCTTCCTTTGCATCGCTGTCGTCAGTTTCCATAAGTGGTGGCTCCTCTTCAGTTTCACTGGATGATGTGGACATCAGTTGTATTAAGCCCATAGTAAACTTTGCTGCATTTTGCGATGTAATCTGCAAGTTCTTTTTCCTGTGCATGAGTAAAAACTTGACCAGGATTGGAATATCCCACATTACAATTTGTAAGAGGACTAGCTTTTTTCCTTTCGATGAACCGCTTTCGTGTCATATGATTAATTCCAAAAGAGACTGCAGCTTTTCGAAGTTACACGTTTGTAGTAATGATTTCTGCTACAGCTTGTTCATAAACGTTTTCTGGAATTTCCCCTCTATTCGTCTTTTTTTTATAATTTCGGACCATTTTGCAAAACTAAAAAAAAAAAAATTACAAATAGGCACAAAAAGGAAATGTATCTAGGTAATACATATATACATTCATAATATGTAAAAAAATACGCCTGTTTACATAACACATATTGTATTAATGCATATTTTATATAAACGTAAAAAAAAACTAAATTCTAGCGGCGAGTTATGTCTGCCACAACTCGCCCCCGCCTTGATGTAACAACTCGCCCCACCCGACGATTTTACATAAAAATGGCCATGCAAGTAAACATACTTGACGTACGCATTTCATTTATAACTAATAACATAGTCAAAAGATACAGTTTGTGGAGAAAAAAACATATAACGACTTATCGAGTGTTAGCAGGTTGGCAGACGACTTCGAAAATTTCCTGGAAAAGTTCGTTTAGCACTTAAAAATCACACTTTGTCGTATAACTTTAATTATATCGACCGCACGGCACCACCGTTTTGACAGAAACTGGCGGTACGGTGTTCACACGAAACGGCGCGATGCGCGCGCATATAAGTCAACTAGCGGGAATTTTAAACGCGATGTATCAACACGCCCCCGTCACAACACGCCCCACCCTCCCCTACTTTTGAGATAATTTACAAATCTGGAGGAAAGATTGATCGACGGATGTCGGGAAGGCATATCCGTCGATTATTCAGTGACCCGAATTTAAAGAATTTTTTAATGTTCAATTTTGTACATACGAGAATGTCATTTTTATAAAAAATATGAAACAACGCAAAGACGAAGTGAAGCAATAAATAAATTCAAACATTTATAGAATGACTTCCATGCCTACAAACTTACTAAAGAAACTATTCTATACGAATATCCAACGCACAAACAATACCTACTTCTTCAGAAAAACCATAAATTTAATCTTTTACCAAACCATAAATTTAATCTACTATATAGACGCAAGTCCAATTTGAGTTGACCCATTCTAAAATTTGTTTCAATCCCTTTTGGCGCTGTTCTGAAAATTTTAGTATTTTGTACAGCTGTTTTCATTCCACTTGCTAGATAATGCTAGCTGTTTACAGGAGATTCACGAATTAAGAGAGTTTTTAACTAGAAACGCAGGCTATTTATAATAATATATTCCTATACACACAAAATAAACAAACCACCATTGTGTCAGTCATTGTACGATACAGGGCAGAAATCGAGAAATCTGCTTTATCGTCTAGCATTTAATCTGTAATCTGTACCAACAAAAACAAGAAGCAACAAAAATACGCCGCTAGATGGCAGTAGCCTTCACTTTTTGAACAGCTATCATAATGTTTCGAATGAGACTTTACATAATAAATTGGTTATTGCAATACCGTTTATCGTTTAACGATTTTCTGTAAGCTTTATTTTTTAACTTTTACGTTCAATTCTTTACGGGATTTACCTGCTCATTCAATAATCTTTTTGTTTTAATTGTATTCGAATTATTATGTATTTAAATTAAATATTCTTGTAACTACGTATAATATTCATTTATGTTACTCTACGCCTATCCCGACACAGGTGTATCATAGTGAGACAGGCATTGAAAAACCAAATGTTAACACACTTTATAAAGGGGGTTAAGGGACGTACTTGACTTACTTTAACCAGTGATTCCTGACGTTATTTGGAGTAAAAAATGTACATGAAATTTTGGTCTCCGGTGACTTTTTTTGATGACCTTTTTTTATGTTTTTCTTCAAAATCAAACGAAAAAAAATTTCTTCCGCATACCGTCAATGGTCACTCGGCCGGGTTGTCCGACGAACCCCTTACTCCACCTCGAACTGTTCAACAACTACCATTTTCTTATGTCTTTGTAGAAAAAAGAAAAACGTCAAAAATGTCACCGGAGACCAAAATTTCATTTACATTTTTTACTCCAAATAATGTCAGGAATCACTGGTTGACGTAAATCAAGTACGTCCCTTAACACCCTGTATAGATTAATAAAATAAAAATAAAAAATCTAACACAATACACATTACAAGGAGAATTGATAAACTACAGGATAAATAAATAAAAATTACAGCTCTGATAAATTATGACACAAAAAAATAATAAAGATGATGTCAAATGCGCACACATCCCTTCACAGATCGCCACTTCCTACATTTATAAACATCGCATACCTACCCACCACGCACAGAAGAAATTACTAAATACGAGGCTTATCCAGAAAAAAAGTGTACTGATTTTTTATTTCTTTTTTTGAAAAAGTGTAATAGAAAAAAATACAGGATATTGTTGATACACGTTGTTTTATTCAGGAGACAGCGAGAACTGATATTTATTAAGCTTAGAAAATTATTCACGCAAATTATTGAAACTGGCCAGAAATTATCCGGAACCGGATTTAATGTGAACAATGAATGGATAGGCTGTTTAATGCTTGCTGGTCTACCAGAAAAATTTTACCCCATGATATTAGCAATCAAGCATAGTGGAATAATAATTACTGCAGATGCAATAAAAACAAAATTGCTTGATATGGCAGGAAATGACACGGAGTCAGTTGGGGCATTTTCCGCCAGAGTGCGCCCGCGCCGCAATGTTGACGGAAATACATCGAAGGTCAAAACAGTAATGAAATCTGTCAGATGTTATAGATGTAAAAAAGAAGGGCATTTTTAAAATCAATGTCCTGTTGGGCAATCAGAGCGAATGAAGACGTCAAATGCATTTTCTGTTGTGTTTTTGAACGGGAATTACAACAAAATGGATTGGTTTATAGACTCGGGCTCTTGTTTTCACATGTCACATGTAAACATTATGTGTAATACGTCGAATCGGACGAGTGTGAAGGAAATAATTGCAGCTAATAGAAGTGCTATGCCTGTTTTATGCTCGGGAGAAGCTAAAATTATTACTTTAATCCCGAAAAGTAAATATGAAGTTATATTAAAAGATATTTTATGTGTGCCAAAACTTACGACAAACTTGATATCTGTCAGACAGTTAATCAAAAATGGAAATAAAGTGGACTTCAAAAGAAAATGCTGCTATGTTTATAATGAACAGAACGAGTTAGTTGCTATAGCAGATTTGACAGATGGTGTTTATAAACTAAGGATGGAATACGAGTTAAAAGTTCCTGAAAGAATAATGTCTAATTTAGCGGTTTCAGGCAACACTTGGCACCGCAGATTGGGTCATGTCAATAGTAATTATCTGAATAAAATGACCAGTGCTGTAGAAGGAATGAATCTTCGAGAAAAAGTTGATCTTGGCAAGACATCGTGTACGGTTTGTTGCGAGGGAAAGCAGTGTCGTCTTCCATTCTCAAAAATTGGTACAAGAAGCAAAGAATTACTTCATTTAGTTCATACTGACGTTTGCGGACCTACGGAGAAAGGATCGCTTGCAGGTTCAAGATTCTTCATACTCTTCGTTGATGACTATAGTCGTATGACATTTGTATATTTTATCAAACACAAAAATGAAGCACTTAGATGTTTTGCAGAATTTAAAGCAAAAGTTGAAAAACAAACAAATAAGAAAATAAAGATATTGAGAAGCGATAATGGTGGTGAATACTGCAACAAAGAGTTTGATTCATATCCCAAGAAGGAAGGTATCACGCACCAAAAATTATTGACCATTTTTCCAAATAATTGCTAACCCGTTCAATGCATGTGGTGAGCCGTGGCACAAGTTTCTTTTGCCCTTCTCGAAGAATTCTTCTGCCAGCTCCTTCCCCCTCTTCAGGGCCACTTTCTGCACCTGCTCGTCGGTTGAAAATTTATTTTCATCCATACATACAGCCTTTAGGAAGGTGAAAAGATGATAATCTGAAGACGCCAAGTCAGGGGATTACGGGGAGTGGTTCAAAACATCCCAATCAAATGAGTCCATGATCTTATTGGTGGCTAAGGCTTTGTGAGGTCGGACGTTTTCGTGAAAAAGGCAAACTTCTCTGGTCAGCATTCCCCTCCTTTTGTTTTGAATGCTGCTTTTGAGTATTTTTAGGGTACACAATATTGTTGTGCATTGATGATCTCAATCTGAGGCCGAAATTTGAACAAAATGATGCCTTTTCGGTCCTAAAACACTGAGGCCATGATTGTTTTTGCCCGAAATTGTGGTTTTCAATTTTTTCACAGATGGGGAATTGGTGTGACGCCACTTTGACGACTGTTTTTTTTCCCAGGCATGAGTCACCCACTTTCATCTCCAGTAACAACAGAGCTCAGAAATCCTCACCTTTTTTTCTTGAGGGTGTTATTTCTTCCGTGAGTAAAAAGCAGATCACAGCACTTGGCGGGATTTTTTGCCAACAACTTTCACGCAACTGGACACTAAAACGTGAGTTTACGTACAACAATGTTTCTGCGATGCTCTTTCTGGTACCCCCTGTACCACTAAGTGTTGCCAACCCTCAAAAAACTAAAAACCTCCGCCCGTTGTGGTCACAGTACACTTACTTTCTGGATATGCCTCGTACATATACCACAAATAAGACTCTACAAAGAAACATATCATAGGATTCATAGGTACCCACCATAAAATATTACTTAATATTTGTAAATTGTCTCGTCGCTGCAATCAATGTACTTTAAGATTGTTTGGATACTTTATAAGATTTTCATGGCCAAAAGTGTTTTCGTTATTTGTTCTGTAGAAGGACGTAGCGCAACACGGCATAACACCCCAAAAACAAATAACGAAAATGTACTGATTGTTTCAATATAAATAAATAAATAAAAGAAGACAGGAATATGGTTTTGAGTGCAAACTTCTGCCACGTCAGTACAAAATATTTGGATTACTTGAGTAATGACTGACAAAATTATTAAAACTTGAACCAAAAAATTCAAGGCCCTGACTTGAGTTGACAAGTCTGGCCATTTAAGATTTATGTTGGAATGAATATCTTGTAAAATAGGTATCCCATGTATAGTTCTTACTAAATGAATAAAAATTGCTATGTTTTATTATATTACAAGACATGATACGTCCTGCATAACGCAAAACATAAAGTCACGATTTTAAATCTTTCCTAACGCGTGGGTGATTAATGATTAATAATCCTCACGTGTGGGTGATAACCTTTTATGATAAAGTAGCTTTACTTGAAATGTGAGTTGAGAAGATTGATTTTTCGTTATCCACAAATATATTATTGCGTCTTCCATTATTTTTTAATCTTATGCACATTTTAGAGGTTTTAAGTTGATCGATAAATCCTGAAAATCTAATGATTTTTTGCAGCTAATGGAAGATGATTTCTGTTTTATAGTTAAGATATAACATTTATCACAACCTGTATGACACCAAAATTTTATTAATAAAATGCGAAAACGATTGATGCTAAAAGTACTTGAGTCTTGAGTCGAAATAGAAAGAGGTATGTTAAATTATTTATTTACAATACATCGAATATTAGGTCCATATTAAGCAAGAATATTGACTTTATTGTCTTGCATTTATTTGAATCGGATTATGATAGTAATAATAAAAAAACGTTTATTCATCGATGCATTGTTTTTCATACTAAGATTTTTTACAATATTACACATTTTGTTTATTCGTTATTGATCCTATTGACAAAAAGTTCACTGCTTAGCTATAATTCAGGATATCTCCTGGAATTTAGCTGGTATTCAGCAGTGCCTTTAATATAATATTAATATATATTAATTATATAAATATTATTTTACGCACCAGATTTAAATGTCCGGGTTAAATTTTCCCCCGAAAAAAAAAAAAAAAAAAAAAAAGAAGGAAAAACTAAACCCTTTCATACACTTCCCCAAATGATCATCTAGTGAATCCACGTTATGCAATTGCACTATATAAGTATTATAAATACAAAACAATACAAGAACAACATGTCAACCTACTAGAGACCAAATGGGAATATAATTCACCGACTCCAGATATTTTCATATCAGAGGGTTCGGCTCTGTGGCATTTCTAATTGAACCTATAAATCCTACTGATCCCTCAATATAAATATTTAAAAAATCTTTTGTAATCCTACATGTATTTAAAATTACTGCTTTTTGCATTTTTATATACAAATTCTTTGACAAATCTAATATGCTTAAATTTTGAATCAGATTCCTAGGTATTATGCCAGTGGCCGAAATAACAAATGGTAATATTTTTATAGTCCGAGAATGCCAAATTCTTTTAATCTCATTTCCTAAATCTGTGTATTTTCTAATTTTTTCAGAAACAGTTTTTTGAATATTACAGGAATTTGGAATAGCTACATCAATGATATAAGTTATTTTTTTAATTTTGTCATGTAAAACTATATCAGGTCTATTATGACTAATTGTTCTGTCTGTTAGTATAGTTTTATCATAATATATTTTATAAAATTCATTTTCTATAAATGAATTTGGTTCATATTCATAATAAGGTACTACATTACGGCAATCAATCAAGTTATGTTTAATTACCAAACTTTGGTGAATTATTTTTAAAACCTGATTGTGCCTAAATGTATACTCGGAAGGCGCTAATATAGAACATCCCGATATAATATGTTCTATAGTTTCGGGAAAAGCCAAACATTTTCTACATAAATCATCAATTTGATTTATATCTTTGATTATATGCTTTCTATAATTTTTAGTATTAATGACTCTATCTTGAATTGCAAGCATAAATCCTTCTATTTCTGCGCTCAACTCTCCAATACTCAACCATTTGTTTGACGAAAGTTTGTCAACATACGTTTGGTTGAGATAATTGAAGTGTTTTGCGTGAATAATTTTATTTGACCAGGAATCTAATAATTCCTGGTTAGTATTTATAAGAATGTTGGCATTCTCGTCATATAAATTTAAAGGTGTAATATTTCTATCTGCCTTGCAAATTATTTTGTGCATTTCTGAGCTATTAGCTTTCCTATGGAAAAAATTTCTAAGCATTTCTACCTGATTGTGTTTCAAAGATGTTATTTTGACTACACCTCTACCTCCTAAATTTCTAGGTAAATTAATTCGTTCTATAGCTGAATTTGGATGATGGCAATTAAATTTTGTTAACGTAGTTCTAATTAATCGTTCTAAACTATCTAAATCTGTATTGGACCATTTAATTATGCCAAATGAGTACGTTAGTAGAGGTATTGCCCAAGTATTTATTGCTTTTACTAAATTTTTAGCAGATAGATTGCATTTTAAAATTTTTCTGATCCTAGTTTGAAATTTAATCCTAATATCATTTTTAATACTAGTGTGATCTAATCTATTCGATTGCGGGTATCCTAAATATTTATAAACCTCATCCCCTTTCATACTTTGAATTTTGAAATTTCTAAATGTACCCTCGTCTCCATCTACAATTTTGCCTTTCTCTATATGGATAGTTTTACATTTATCTAAACCAAAAGTCATTTTAATATCATCTGAAAAAATTTTAACTACCTTAATCATTTTCTCTAAATTTGATCTAGAATTTGAAAATAATTTTATATCATCCATATATAATAGATGTGAAACTATACTACTCTCTCTAGTATTACCCTTAATTTTTATTCCAAACTTGCTTTTAATTAACATTTTAGAAAGGGGATTCAATGCTAAGCAAAACCAAAGAGGGCTCAATGAGTCTCCTTGAAAAATCCCTCTTTTTATTGAAATGCCCGGTACTACTATTTTCTTACCTTTTAAATTAACTAGCAAATCTGTATTCCAAAAGGACATAATATTTTTCAAAAAGCTAATTAAATATTAATATTAATATTAATATTATATAAATGCATATTAATATTAATATTTATATTATAATAATTAAATATGGGGGCATTACCAGAGAAAGCCGGAAATACGTCATTTTCAAAAAAGTTTTTAGACGTATTGACTCTTTTCCACAAAAAAATATAAATGGATTTCGAAAGATTGTTCTTTTATCTAGCATAGTTATGTAATAAATTTTTAGAATTTTTTTTAATTTTTAGTATAATAAGGTTATTCCATAGGTCGTTGGCAGATTTGTTAAATTTTCAAAAAAGTTTTTGTATTATACCACACCCATTTCAAATAATGTAATCATGCAGTAAAATAAATCAATACATTATCTAGCAAAGTTATGTATTAGAATTTTAATTTTAGTTTCAATAAAATCATTAAAAAATATGTACGTACATGTGTTTCTTGACGAAAATTGGTCCATTTGTGTATTTATTTGCGCACTTACAAACTAATATATTTCAGATTTTTTTAACATTCTTATTAAATTTAGACATTATTGAAAAATGATAAATACTTATAATCAAAAAATAACTACAAAAAGTACACTATTTTAATAGTTTTATCATCACGCCTTTCAGCATTTTTGGATGAAGGTATAAATTAAAGCTAATTTGGATTGAAATAAATTCGATATTGAGTTATAATTTAAAAAAGCTGGTACGGAGAATAATCAATCTTTCTCATTGTAACCGCCCTGCACGATCGGAAGAACAACTTTCGACGAAATGTGGATTTTCGTCCGCTGGCTGGTTAAACGCTCTTAATATAAATATTAATATGCATTTATATAAATATTTATATTAATATTTAATTATATATTATATATCTCCTGGAATTTAGCTGGTATTCAGCAGTGCCTTTAATATAATATTAATATATATTAATTATATAAATATTATAATAATTAAATATTAATATAAATATTAATATTATATAAATGCATATTAATATTTATATTATAATAATTAAATATTAATATAAATATTAATATTAATATGCATTTATATAAATATTTATATTTATATTTAATTATTATAATATTATAATAATTAAATATTAATATTAATATAAATGCATATTAACTAAATTATTATTAACCTTAGATATGAAAATATCTGGAGTCGGTGAATTATATTCCCATTTGGTCTCTAGTAGGTTGACATGTTGTTCTTGTATTATTTTGTATTTATAATACTTATATAATGCAATTGCATAGCGTGGGTTGACTAGATGATCATTTGGGGAAGCGTGTGAAAGGGTTTAGTTTTTCCTGTGGGGAAAATTTAACCCGGACATTTAAATCTGGTGCGTTAAAATTATAATTAATTAATTAATTATTAAATTAAAATTAAATTAATTCAATTAAAATAAATTAAATGAAAATTGAATAAATCAAATATCTAATTTAATAATAATATAATATTAATATAAAAATTAACATGATGGGGAATTTTGACTCTTTTAGGATTTAAGTACATTTCATAAACTTAGGCAGTTTTTGGTGCTCTCAGCACCACGCCCGCGCCATCTAGAGCTGTGGTTCTTAACCCGGGTTCGATCGAACCTCAGGGGTTCAAATTAACATGTATTAGTATTCTTAGGTTACAAGTGCCATTTTTTATGATTTTTCACTAGCTTTGAGGCAGAACTGTGAAATATTTGGCACTATTGCACAGATGTTTTGGTTGTAAGAATACCCCCCGACTCAGAGCCCGTTCACACTTCCGTTTTAAAGACGGAGGCGGGTCCCGTTTTTTAAAACGGAAACCCTAGCCGCTGTAGTGACTCGATGGAACTGTTCACACTTGTAGGTTCCGGCGTAAAAAACGGTTTTGTTATTTTTTGCCGGAGAATCGCCTACGCAGAGCGTCCGTTTTTGTCGCCGGAACGGGACGCGCTGGCTCATACATTTCAATGGAGCTGTTAACACTACACGGAGAACGGATCCGTTTCCCCACCTCACGCTCGACGCTTCCCCACCGCCCGCTCCCAGACGCAAGCAGCAGGTAAATTACGCGGTTGTGTTTTTATAGGGCGCGCGTTTGGCGTTTGTAATATTATTACTGTTCGTTCCAGAATGCGATTTCTTCTATTTAATTTTAAGTAAAATAATAATTAGTTCGTAAGATTCGTGTAGACGAAACATCGCCTAAAATATACAAACAAAATATTATCCCACGGTTTGAACAAATCAGGTCCGAATCTAGTAATTAAGTAATACCTATGGCTGTTTTTATTTATAATATTTATATTTATTAATATTTTTCCTTCTTTTTAATAAGTACCACATGACAACAAGAGCTTCATCGTCGTCCATTGCGCACGACCGTCTACTGAAGAATGAGCAAATAAAATGTTTTGGTCATTGTTTTCGTAGAGTAGGATCCGTTTTTTAAAACAGATCCGTTTTAAAAAACGGGAATGTGCACAGGGGCATGGGCTTCCGTTTTAAAAAACGGGACCCGCCTCCGTCTTTAAAACGGAAGTGTGAACGGGCTCTCATATGATTCGGTTCGATTTCCAATTAAGAAGGGTTCGGTGAATGCGCATATGGTGGGGGTCAGTACCTCCAACAAGGTTAAGAACCACTGGTCTAGAGGGTATCAAGAGAGGTACTGACTAACTTTAACACGTGATTCCTGAAACTATTTGGAGTTAGAAATTGTAATGAAATTATGAAACGATGACAATATATTTTTTTTTCAATTAGTTTTTCACTCGCCATCACTGGACACACTCAGACGAGTAACCGCCCAAACTCGACCCTAACTATTTGGCGTTTTTTACGCTCTTGGTCTTTATAAGTTTTATATTGTGTGATCTTGCAGTTGGAGATTTTCTATGCTACTCGCCTTTGCAAATTAAACACTTTTTGCATTTGTCTGATCGTACTTTTTATATTTCTTGATTTTCATCCAAAAAAATATTACAGTATGGCTAGGGTTTAAAAAATGGAACACATTTTTTTTTCCTAAGACAAAAAAGCTACATTCTTTTTTTTTTATAGAACTAATTCGAATAGAAAGAAAATAATAAAATTAGGTAGGTACTTGCCTAGAAGTAATCCCATAGAACAAGTACCTACTTAATAAATATCAATTTTAACCATAGCTCCCCGACAAAAAGGGCTGAAATTAAATGAAAGTTCTTTTTAGAACCATATAAAAGTTAAAATTGATTATTATTATTTGTCGGAATATATATATTTTTTTTAATTAGAAAGATTAAATTATTTCTTAAAAATAAAAAGAGAGCTGAAACTAGCTAATACATATATCGTAATTCATTGATTGTTGTAGTTAGTTTAGAAACAATAAAATAATAAATTGAAGTAAATCATTAGAAGAAGCATAAAAAAAAAATAACACTAAATTAAAAAAGGTTCATCTTCTTGATCCTAGATCGATAGCCTCTGCAGTTCTTGTCCTCAAGAAAGATAGCTTCTTTTTGATCCTTGGCCTTAGTAAAGATGACTTCTTTTTGATACTGCTCTTCTTAGATGTGAGTGGTTTATTTTGATCCAGGTCTTCTAAGATGTGATAGCATCGTCCATCGGTAGAAGACACAATTTGGTAATAGGTCTTTTCATAGACCCTTGCTGCGTCTTCAAGGTGACTACACGGGTTATCCCATCTTGTCCAGGGTGAGTGGCGATGACACGTCCCATCCTCCATAAATTTGGTGGTGCGTTGTCGTCTTTGATGATAACTAAGTCCCCAGTCTTTAGTTGTCGCCTGTTCCCATCCGTCCATTTAGTCCTTTGCTTAAGCTCTCCCAGATGTTCAATTCTCCATCTTGACCAGAAGCTCTGTCTTAGCTGGCTTAGTTTTTGGAAATTATTAAGTCTGTTTATGGGAATCTGTTGTAAGTCAGGTTCAGCTACAGCTGGCAGGTTATCACCAATAAGAAAGTGACCTGGAGTAAGTGCGAAGAGGTCGAGGGGATCATTGGATAGTGGAATTAAAGGCCTAGAATTTATGCAGGACTCTATTTGGTATAATAACGTACACATCTCTTCATATGTTAATGAAGAGACATTTGCCACTCTTTTTACGTGATATTTCACACTTTTTATGTTAGATTCCCAAAGACCTCCATGATGAGGACCTTTAGGTGGGATAAAAACCCACTGAATAGACATGTTAGTTAAGTAATTAGCTATTTCCTTTTGAGAGACATATAAATTATATATATTTTTCAATTCATTATTCGCTCCAACAAATGCAGTAGCATTATCAGAATACAATTTACTAGGTTTTCCACGTCTAGAAATGAAACGCTTTAAACAATTAAGAAAGGCATCTGTAGTCAGAGAGGTGACCAGTTCTAAATGAACTGCTTTAGTAGAGAAGCATATAAATAAACAGATATAAGACTTGACTGAATTGGATCTCCTACTGATTCCAGACTTTATTAAGATTGGCCCTGCGTAATCCAGTCCTGTAACAGAGAACGATCTACATGGTGACACTCTATCCTCTGGAAGATCAGACATTATTTGATGACTTGTTTTTGGACTGCATTTGAAGCATACAATACAATTTTTGAGTATTTTTTTAATAGCATTTTTTGCCATTATAGGCCAATATTTTAGCCTAATAAGTGCTAGTAACGTTTGAGTACCTACATGCAAATTTGTATAATGAAAATGTTTAATGATTAACTTTGTTAGAGGGTGATCGTGAGGTAGTAATATCGGATGTTTTTGTGCTTCATGTATCAGTTTTCCTCTGGATAATCTCCCACCTACATGCAATAAATCCATATGTATAAATGGGCTTAATGATTTGAGATGACTGGTTTTATCTAAGTTTTTTCCCGCCTTTAATGTTTTAATTTCCTTTGAAAATGAATAAGATTGAGCGACTATTATTAATGATTGTAATGACTTGTTTAATTCTATTATAGAAAGTTGTCCGCTAAATGTATGTGTTTTTCTTGTATTATTAATGAAACGTAGGATATAAGCAGTTACTCTTTGTAAACGCGTGAGAGAGGAAGAACGATAAAACAATTCCCAATCTTTATTCATACTGACGGTTAAATTTATTTTGGTTTTTAATTCTGGTGGATCGATGCAAATTTCCTTATAGTTCGGCCAAGTTACTTCATCTTGAGTTAACCAATTAGGACCTCTCCACCAGATTTCTGAAGAAAATAGACTTTTAGCACTGGTTCCTCTTGATAAAATATCCGCAGCGTTATCTTCGGAGTTGACATGCTTCCATTGACTGGTTTCGCTTCTTTCCTGTATTTCTGCAACTCTGTTTGCAACGAATGTATTCCATCGCGCTGGTTGATTTCCTATCCAGCATAGAGTTATAGTGGAATCACACCAATAAAATGTTTTATCCAAAGGTATAAGTAGGGATTCCTTTACTTTTTCAACAACTTTTGTCAACAGAACAGCACCACATAATTCCAATTTAGGCAAGGAAATGGTTTTTAATGGAGCTACTCTTGATTTAGCTGTGATTAATTGAGAATGCCGTTTTCCTGATTGGTCTGTGGATAGCATATATACGCAAGCAGCATAAGCTTTTTGGGATGCGTCACAAAATCCGTGCAATTTTATGTTTACAGTTTGATTACATATAATTTTTCTAGGTATTTGAAAAGAATTTACACCTTTTAAATCTTCTAAATATTTTTTCCAAAGCTTCAGAATTTCTACAGGTATTTCTTCATCCCAAGATATCTTTTCTTGCCATAATCTCTGCATAATAAGTTTAGCATTCACGGTTACTGGTCCTAGCAAACCTAATAGATCGAAAATACTAGCAATCAGCGACAAAATATTCCGTTTATTATAAATAGGATGTGACGGTAGTACCACGTGATATAAAAAAACTATCTTTTTGGCAATTCCAAGCTAAGCCTAGAATTTTTTCTCCTTCTGGTTTGTCCAAAATTACCATATCAGTGGCCTGACCGGCCTTCGATGACAAATCAGAAGAATTAGACCGCCATTTTCTTAAGTTCATACCGGCCGAATTCATTATGGAGATTAACTGTTCTTTTAACAAATTACAGGATTCCACATCGTCTCCACCTGTAATTAGATCATCCATGTAAAAATCTTTCTCTAAAATGAGACTAGCTTCAGGATACAAGTGTGCGTTTTCCATGCTCAGCTGCTTCAAGCAACGCGTGGCTAAGAAAGATGACGGTCCCATACCATAAGTTATCGTATTTAACTTGAAGTGGCCCATTTCCTCTTCTGGAGATGCTCGCCAAAGTATTTTTTGGAAGACGCGGTCCTCCTCTCTAATGTTGACCTGCCTGTACATTTTCTCTATGTCAGCCATCAATACCACTTGATATTTTCTAAAATTCAACAAATGGGTGTATAAATCATTTTGTATTATTGGACCAACCATTAACGCGTCGTTTATTGATATCCCGCTGGAGGTTTTTGCGGAGCCGTCGAACACCACTCTTAGTTTGGTAGTGCTGCTGGTTTCCTTTTTGATTGCATGATGAGGTAAATAGTATGATTTTTCTTCATTTGAAACTGGTTCAAATTTTGTCATATGATCTAAGTTTTCATATTCTTCCATGAATTTAATGTATTGAACTTTCAAATCCATATTAGAAGATAATTTCTTTTCCAAGTTTAAAAATCTTTTTTCTGCCATAGGCAAGGAAGTACCTATTTGATCTATACAAGGTCGGAATGGTAAGCTTACTTCAAAACGCCCATTTTCATCCCTTTTTGGGTGGACGTGAAGCTCTCTTCACATGCCTTTTCTTCATAATTTTGGTGCTTGATGGACACCAATTCCTCCTGTTTCCAAAATCTTTCAATTCTTGCTCTTTTTTTGTAGTGCACGTTCTAATTAGCCCGGATAATATCCATCCAAGTTCAGTGCGTTGCAGCGTAGGTCCAATTGTTCCTAATCTCAATTGGTCAGTGGTCAGCATTTCCCAAAATAGTTCGGAGCCGAGTAATATATCCACATGACCGGAAGTGGAAAATTCAGGATCGGCCAATTTCAATCCTGGTGGTATGTTTGCCTCTCTTTTTGGAAAAGAGGTCTGCGGTAACTTGCTGGTGATTTCTTGTAATACCAAGCAAGTAACAAGTTTTTTGTAATTAGAGTTTATTGATGAAAATTCAAACAAGATGCTCTTCTTTATATTTGTTATATTATTATGTAACCCAGAGACCGGCATATTTAATGACTTGTACTTTATGTTTAATTTTTTAGAAAATCGTTCAGTTATGAAATTCACCTGAGAACCATTATCCAACAATACTCTCGCTGAATGAATAATTCCATTACTGTCCTTTACGTTCACCATTGCCGTTGATAACAAAATTGTTTTTTCTGTTTCTCCAAAGATGGAATGGTTTGAGACTGGTACTTGATCCATGCTATTCTCAGTGTCTTGATCCTTTTTAGGGAAAATATGGAGTAACGTGTTGTGTCCTGCCTTATTGCAAGTTCTACAATTATTCTTACTCCTGCATTCTT
Source organism: Limnephilus marmoratus (assembly GCA_917880885.1). Taxonomy (NCBI): domain Eukaryota; kingdom Metazoa; phylum Arthropoda; class Insecta; order Trichoptera; family Limnephilidae; genus Limnephilus; species Limnephilus marmoratus. The sequence continues at coordinate 29,810,399 of OU862916.1, forward strand.
TAGTTGAATGACCTACATTTAAACACTTGATGCAAGCTTATAATTGCTTGATTTTCTCAAACCGTTCATGTTGGTTTAGTTTCAAAAACTGTTTACAGAAATAAATCTTATGATTTTCCTTACAAACAATGCATTTCAACCTTTGCGACAATAATGAAACTGAAGATTCCTTTTTGTAACTTGACGGTTTATGATGCGCAAATACAGGTTTGGCTGTGGAACATGTTGCTTCCGATGCTTGCAATACTATCGCCCGATCTGCCAAACATTTTAAAAATTCTTGCAATGTCGGTATTTTTTCTTTAGTTGGATATTGTTCCCAATAGATCCGGGTATTAGAATCTAATTTGTTGGCCAAAATATAAATTATTATTACATCCCAATACTCCGTGGGAAGACCTATGTTTTTCAATGAATTCAAATGTAATTGTGTTTGATCTAATAAATTTCTCAAGGCGACGTGACTTTCCTGTTTTAATTCCTTGAGCTTAAGCAATGAATATAAATGTTGATTAGCTATTACATGCTTATTTTCAAATCTATTTGATAAAACCTGCCAAGCTATTTCGAAATTGTCTTGGGTAATTTCAAGTGCGTTTAATATTTCTGAGGCCTTTCCTTTTAAACAGTCACGCAAATAGTAATTTTTCTGGAAATTATCTAAAGATTTGTTATTACCTACTAATGTGACGAAAGCATCCCTAAAAGATAACCATTTCGAGTAATCACCACTAAATTCTGGGAGCGAAAACGTTGGTAATTTGATTTTAATATTGTTAGTATCATCAATTTTTTCAATGCTTTTTATGGATTTTTTTGCTAACGTAACTACTTGATAATATTCCAATTCAAAACACTCAAGTTGGCTATCTGCTTCATCTGAGTTACTATCAAACTCTTCGATCTGAGATTGTTTATTCTTAAAGCGATTTAACAATGCGTTTACCTCCTCTAATCTTGTTTCCGTTTCTATTACATCAACTGAATCACTTTGTAGGTAATTCTTAAACCGTGTTAATTGTGCTTTCAATTCACCGCGCTTCTTCACCACTGATTTTAATGTTTATGGCATAATGAAGATTTTTTACACAAACATACACATTAAATAATTTAAAATATCCTTTTGTTTGTACCACCTTATATATATAATATAATATAATTATAATTAGATTATAATATCACGCAAAAAGAGTGGCTCTTGGTGGCGAATTCTACGCGTGATTTTACAAAAATTATTATTTTACAAATTTTATGCCTTAATACCTTATGATGTACGACCGGACTTCTGGCTGGATGAGCTGGTTTTCATTTGGCAAATCGAAGGACCATATGGCGTTTTTTACGCTCTTGTTCTTTATTAAACAACTATGACATTATATGTCTCACTGAAACATGGCTTAACAATTCAATATTTAATGAGGAACTTTTCGATCCAAGATACCATGTTTACAGAAGAGATAGAGATTACCATAACCTCAAACAGAATCGCGGTGGTGGAGTTTTAATCGCAGTAAAAAATAAATTAATTTCTGAACAAAAAATAGAATGGGGATCAGAGGCGGAAGACATATGGGTAACGATTTCACTTCCCGGTAAAAAAATTCACATATGCACTTCATATATTGCACCTGACAGTAAACACCTCATAAATATTATGTCTCACATAAACAAAACATCACAAATTATGACAGATAACAACAATAATGATAGTTTCATTTTGGTAGGAGATTACAACCTATCTCACTTACATTGGCTACCAATTAATGAGAACTGTGATTATATGTGTACTGAACCAATCAATTCATTGAATCCCGCCCATTTGAACTTTACACAATTTTTATCATTTAATAATCTGAAACAATATAACTCTCAGAGTAATAGTATAAATAATCGCATTCTCGACTTAGCTGTAAGCAACATACCACTGAAAATTAGGCACAATAATATCTCATTAGTACCAGAAGATATTTATCATAAAACACTGCTAATTTCAATTCCTATTAAAAAAATAAATAAAAACCTGAAAACTAACGCAAAACAAATATTACTATACAGAAAAGCGGAATATTCAATAATAAACACAAAATTAAACGAAATTGATTGGGATCATAAACTTAACCATTTGAATACTCAACCCGCAACTGACGTCTTCTACAACATATTAAACAACATTAAAATAAATTATGTACCAACTAAACCAGCTAAAAATTGTAATTATCCGCCGTGGTACACATCATCGCTCATAAAAATAATTAAAGAGAAAAATAAATACCATAAAAATTTTAAAAAATTTCAAAATCCACGTGACTATCAAACGTTTTCTCTCTTAAGATCTAGACAAAAACGTATCGCACAACAACTCTACATTAATTATATACATACTGCTGAAAATAGCATAAATGGTAATCCTAAACTCTTCTGGAATCATTTTAATAACATGAAAAAAACACAATCGTCTCTTCCAAGGACGATGCACCTAGATGACAAAAAAGCAGAAAATGGCCAAGACATATGCAATATTTTCATGGAATATTTCCAATCAGTTTACATAAACGATAATAACCTACCAGACTTCGACATACCAGAAAACACAAATAACATAAATATCACCACGGTCAAATTCACACGAGAAATAATCTTAAAAGAAATAAAAGCTCTTGACATAAACACAAGCGCGGGGTGTGATGACATTCCCTCATACTTTATAGTTAATTGCGCGGAAACACTTGCAAAACCTCTCTGCATTATATATAATAAATCAATGAACGAAGGCACGGTACCTGAAATATGGAAAAGAGCCTATGTAACACCAATCCACAAAAATGGTGAAAAAAATAATTATAAAAATAAATAAAACACTTTGTATTTTAACCACGAATTTATTATATTACATATCGACCGGTTTCGCTTACATCAAGCTTCTTCAGGATATAAGTAATAATAACTAAATATTAAGTGAGAGCTATGGCTTATATATGAGTTGAGTGACAGAGGGAGAAAGAAAATGACCAAGAACATAATTAGAAAGAGACAAAGTATTTGACAGAGGTAAAGTGGATAATCAATTAGTGGGAGGGAGACAACAATACAATAATCAATTAGTGGGAGGGAGACCACAGTATAGATCTAATCACAAATAAAAACCAACAGTTAACGGTAATAAATGAGATATTAAACAAATTTTGATGTATTTTACATTATAAGATAAAGGACGATATTTAGATATATGATAATATTAATAATGAAGGACATCAGACTAACACTAAAACACATACATAATATCATGGGTTAGGATGGATAGCTGGAAATAAGTTAAAAATAGGGCTATAAGGTGAATTTTTTTGATTTGATAAATTGATTTGGTTATTGAGTAAGAATTCTGACATATTTGTATTTAATGATTTCCTAATCTCTAAAGCTTCTAAATTGTCTAGTTTTATACCTATATTATTTTTATGTAATATGCGAGTTCCTGAAATTTTATTAAAAGTATGATTTGTTGAGATTAGGTGATTTGCAAGCTCAGAGAACCCCTTTCCATTTAAACATCTTAAATGTTCTTTTACTCTAGTGTTAACATTACGTGCGGTTTTTCCTATATAGTAAGCAGGGCAATCACTACAGCTAAGTTTATAAATACCAGAGAAACTTAAATGATCTTCTTTGTCTTTAGTATTAATTAAAAATTTGGCAAGGTTATTGTTTGTATAGAAGGCCGGTTTGATATCTACAGGAAGGTTCCTAACGCTTAGATTAGAAAAATTATTTATAAATAAAATTCTACGCCAATGATATTTTGGAATGTCTTGATTGTTTGTCGGGGTGCTTTTATAAAGAAATTTATTTGTAGCTAATTGTTTTTGTTTCTTATTAAGTATTTTATTGATTAGGTCCGGGTCATAGCCATTATTTGTCGCTATTTGCTTAATAATAGATAATTCTTTTGAAAAATTAATGCTAGACAGAGGCACAGAGACTAGTCTGTGTATCATTGAATGAAAGGCTGAGTGTTTGTGGGAGATCGGATGATTTGATGTGTTGTGTATGGTTATGTCTGTGTATGTTGGTTTGCGGTATATGTTGAAAGCAAGTCTATTATTTAACAAAGATATTGTAAGGTCTAGAAAATTAAGAGAAGCATTAATTCCTATTTCTAAGGTGAATTGTATTTGTGTGTGAAAAGAATTTAAAAGCTGGAGGAAGGTCTTTAATTGACGATCTGTACCGGACCAAATGCAAAACACATCGTCCACATATCGTTTCCATACCAACAAGTTTTTTAGGAGAGGGGATTTGCAAGAAAAAATGCTATTTTCTAGGTTATCCATAAATATATCAGCTACCAACGGGGACATTGGAGACCCTATCGGCAAGCCCATATTTTGTTCATAGATGGTGTTATTGAATTTAAAATAATTTTGGTTTAAGCAGACATTAAACAGACGAGAAAGATCATTAGAAAAATCTTTTGGCAATTTAGAATTATTTAGTAAATTACTAATAAGAGATTTGCTTTCATTTACTGGGATACTCGGGAACAAGTTGATAACATCAAATGATATTAGTTTACTGTTAGTCGGAATTACCAAGTCTTTCAACTCATTGATTAGGTCTAATGAGTTTCTAATAGTGTGTTTGGGGGAAAACACTTTTGAATTATTAAAGACATTAGTGACAAAAGAAGCTAATTTAAAATTTGGTGACTCACAACATGCAACAACTGGTCTAATGGGGGTACCAACTTTATGGAGTTTTAGGAATCCATATAACTTGGGGATTTTAGGGTTTTTTGTCAAAAATTTTACTTTATTATATGAGTCATCTATAAAAATTGGGGTTTTACATGAATTTAAGGCATTTTTTACATTATCGAGATATTTATTTGTTGTGTCTTGTGATAAGATCTTAATATTATCATTATTAACGAAATCATCCATTTTTGAATGATAATCAGATTTATGCATTATAATGACAGTATTGCCTTTATCGGCTTTGGTTAAAATTAATTGGTCAGTCTCTAATTTTTTACGGATGTTTAACATATAGCGCGTTTCTGGGTTAAATAAGGGTTTACATTTTGGTATTAGATTTTTTAACAATTCAGCACTTTTATAAAAGAAAGGATTTGGGCGGCTATGTAGGGCGGTCTCTATGTCGACAGCAACATTTTCAACTGCATCTTTGATAGTGGTTTTGGTATAATTTAGATTGTATTTTAGATTGTATTTTGCATTTGGTCCGGTACAGATCGTCAATTAAAGACCTTCCTCCAGCTTTTAAATTCTTTTCACACACAAATACAATTCACCTTAGAAATAGGAATTAATGCTTCTCTTAATTTTCTAGACCTTACAATATCTTTGTTAAATAATAGACTTGCTTTCAACATATACCGCAAACCAACATACACAGACATAACCATACACAACACATCAAATCATCCGATCTCCCACAAACACTCAGCCTTTCATTCAATGATACACAGACTAGTCTCTGTGCCTCTGTCTAGCATTAATTTTTCAAAAGAATTATCTATTATTAAGTAAATAGCGACAAATAATGGCTATGACCCGGACCTAATCAATAAAATACTTAATAAGAAACAAAAACAATTAGCTACAAATAAATTTCTTTATAAAAGCACCCCGACAAACAATCAAGACATTCCAAAATATCATTGGCGTAGAATTTTATTTATAAATAATTTTTCTAATCTAAGCGTTAGGAACCTTCCTGTAGATATCAAACCGGCCTTCTATACAAACAATAACCTTGCCAAATTTTTAATTAATACTAAAGACAAAGAAGATCATTTAAGTTTCTCTGGTATTTATAAACTTAGCTGTAGTGATTGCCCTGCTTACTATATAGGAAAAACCGCACGTAATGTCAACACTAGAGTAAAAGAACATTTAAGATGTTTAAATGGAAAGGGGTTCTCTGAGCTTGCAAATCACCTAATCTCAACAGATCATACTTTTAAGAAAATTTCAGGAACTCGCATATTACATAAAAATAATATAGGTATAAAACTAGACAATTTAGAAGCTTTAGAGATTAGTAAATCATTAAATACAAATATGTCAGAATTCTTACTCAATAACCAAATCAATTTATCAAATCAAAAAAATTCACCTTATAGCCCTATTTTTAACTTATTTCCAGCTATCCATCCTAACCCATGATATTATGTATGTGTTTTAGTGTTAGTCTGATGTCCTTCATTATTAATATTATCATATATCTAAATATCGTCCTTTATCTTATAATGTAAAATACATCAAAATTTGTTTAATATCTCATTTATTACCGTTAACTGTTGGTTTTTATTTGTGATTAGATCTATACTGTGGTCTCCCTCCCACTAATTGATTATTGTATTGTTGTCTCCCTCCCACTAATTGATTATCCACTTTACCTCTGTCAAATACTTTGTCTCTTTCTAATTATGTTCTTGGTCATTTTCTTTCTCCCTCTGTCACTCAACTCATATATAAGCCATAGCTCTCACTTAATATTTAGTTATTATTACTTATATCCTGAAGAAGCTTGATGTAAGCGAAACCGGTCGATATGTAATATAATAAATTCGTGGTTAAAATACAAAGTGTTTTATTTATTTTTATAATATAATGTCTAACCACAAAGTAATTGCTTCTTATGAAAAAAAAAAGAAAAAAATAATGTTAAAAACTATCGGTCGATTTCAAAACTAACAATATTCAGTAAGTTAATGGAAAAAATTGTTTACAAATATCTAAGCCCACAACTGAATCACATCATTACAACAAAGCAACACGGTTTTACAAAAGGCAGAAATGTGGAAAGTAACCTCGTTCTTCTTACTGAATTTATTGTCGATCACATGGACAACCGCACTCAAGTAGATATCATTTATACAGACTTTGCCAAAGCATTTGATAAAATTAATCAAAAACTATTACTCAGAAAACTTTGGTCATTAGGTATACGTGGTAATTTATTTCGTTGGGTTACATCTTATATACTCAAGAGATCACAGGCAGTAGCAATAAAGGGTTTCGAATCAGATTTCAGTGAAATTTCCTCTGGGATCCAACAGAGTTCACATCTCGGACCATTATTTTTCATTTTATATATCAATGATTTGGTCAATGTTGTTAAATACTCTGAAATAGAATTATTTGCTGATGATGCCAAGCTATACAAGCCAATAAAAAGTCTAAACGATTGCGTCAACTTACAACATGATTTAAACAATATATTTACCTATTGCCAACAAAATCAACTATTTCTAAATGTCTCAAAATGTCATCATATTACCTTTTCAAGAAATAAAAATAAAACATTATTTAATTATTCTATAAATAACAACAACATTGCAACAGTCTCAGATATTCGTGATCTTGGAATAACCCTTGATAGTAAACTACAATACAACCTTCATATACAACAAATCACAAATAAAGCTGCTAAAATGTTAGGTTTTATCATGAGAAACACAAAACTTTTTAATAGTATCAACGTCATTAAGCAACTCTACTTTGCGAAGTCTACTGTACGAAGTCATTTGGAGTTTGCGTCAGTTGTTTGGTCTCCATTTTATAAAATCCATACGAACAAAATTGAAGCAATTCAAAATAAATTCCTCAAATATCTTTGTTACAAGTCATATGTAAGATTTAATAATTATGCAGAGGCAGCCTCATACTTTAAAATTGATTCATTGAGTGTACGAAGGCATCATAAGGATGCAATATTCCTGTATAAATTAGTTAACAATAATATTCAATGCCCAGAGTTGCTAAATAAAATTCAATTTAATGTACCTGCGCGTACAACACGCTCTTCTGTCCTGTTCAGGGTTGATCAATGCAAGACAAACTGCAAGCAAAATTCTTGTCTGAACAGACTATGCAATAGTTACAATAGCATATTATCCAAGGTGGACATTTTCAATTCCGAACCTACCAAATATAAGGGGTACATAAAAGAGTATTTCTCTGATGTTTCATGAATATGTTATGTGTCTATGTTTCTATCGTTTATCTTTAATTCTGTTATGATTTGATTTATATGTACAATCTGGCTTCTTATGGTTACCAATGTATTGATATTTTATGTTTTATGTAAATTTTAGTTTTATATACTTAATCTTTTGTTTTATAAAATTTTTGATCTCATACGGCTTTATTATAAATTTATTATTTAATTTTTGTTATTATGCTGTTAATCAGAGGTAAAGTCACATAGAGGAAATCCATAATTGGTTTTATTTTGGCTATACAAACATGTACAAACTGTAAAAATGTAAACTGTCGATTTCCCGAAAATAAATAAATACATTTTATATTGTGTGATCTTGCAGTTGGAGATTTTCTATGCTACTCGCCTTTGCAAATTAAACACTTTTTGCATTTGTCTGATCGTACTTTTTATATTTCTTGATTTTCATCCAAAAAAATATTACAGTATGGCTAGGGTTTAAAAAATGGAACACATTTTTTTTTCCTAAGACAAAAAAGCTACATTCTTTTTTTTTTTATAGAACTAATTCGAATAGAAAGAAAATAATAAAATTAGGTAGGTACTTGCCTAGAAGTAATCCCATAGAACAAGTACCTACTTAATAAATATCAATTTTAACCACTATTCAATACCCAAAGATTAAAACAAAAAGTTGTGAAAAAAGTCGCCGATAATTTTTTTTACTAAAAATAATCGGAATCATTGGTAAAAGTAAGTCAGTTACGTCTCTTCACCTTGTACATTTGAAATTTTGATTAGTTAAATAAAACAAAAAAATTAATTAATGTTTTTTTTTCAGGATAACCAGTGCATGAGGATAAAGATCCTCGGTGACTGTTACTACTGTGTTTCCGGACTTCCGGTGTCAAGGCCCAACCACGCCTATAATTGCGTTAACATGGGGCTTCAGATGATAGAGGCTATACGGTTAGTATTAAATCCTATACTCTTTGATGGAAGGATATGAAGAATGATGTATTGTCCTTTAAAAGTGCGGGTATTATTACATTGACCGTAAACGTAAAAGGATTCGTATAAAAAAAGATCTTATTTTCAGAAAAGGTTTAGTCAGAAGTCAGAACAAGAAATAAGTTCTTGCTCGCAAAAACATAATACCGATGGAGTCGTAGAAAAGGGAATAAAACATTTTTTTCTTTGATTATTTTTGTAATAAAAAAAAGAAGTTGTTCTCGACTTTGCTCGAGATTTGGAGAAAAAAATAATATTATTATATATCTATCGTGCCAAAATAAAATATTTATGCCTTACTAATAAACGTTTTTAAGACTTGGCACGACCGTTAAACAATCGTTTACCATACATGCATGGTTATTTATCAGTTGTTAGATATTAGTTGATATTATTATTTTTCATTACATATTCAAATTGTTTCGTGTAATTGTATGTAATATTATTATTATGTATGTTATTGTGGTTTTTTTAGTGTTTTTACATTCATGTATATGATAGTTCCAAAGCCCACGAACGAAATTCCAGCTAAATATTCCAGCTCAAGGAAATTTAAATATGGTTTCCTTAAATCACATTGAAAGACTCAATTTTTTATAAGAAAAACTCTTTTTTTATAACTTTAGGAGGTTATTCCCACCAATTTATGAAAAAAATATATATGAGAAGGTGGCAATGGCGGAATTCTCAAACGCGTACGTTCCGGTTTGACGAGAGATTCTGGGTTCGAGTCCTAGTTGCGACCATCATCTTTTCAATTTTTCTGTGTCTTGTTCTCTTTCATATTTTCATTTATTGTTATCTTCTTCTTCAATGACACCTTGAAAGACCTTAAAATCTTTTCTTCTTTAGAGCCCGTCACCTAATGATATTCGCTGAACATGAGCAGTGAGATAAAACACATTAGTCAACGGTCTATCACACAAACGTGCTGTCACCTCTAGACATTCTGTCACCTCTATCATTGACTAATCATTCCTACAACCTAGCACCATGGGACATACAAATATCGTGAAATTGGTGACCCCGACATGATATAAATACAGAACCTGCTGAACATAATAGTATCTACTCAAGCTTCTGCAAATTGTGGAAAATTAACACGGTGAGATTGTCTCTTACAAAGGAATTTCATGTTATTTACAAGCTAGAGCAGACTGAGGAATCTTTGAATTTTTAGAAAATATTGAATATTTCCTTAGACATAAGCCGTCAAAATGTTTGTATTTGCAACCGGCCGAAAAACATGTGACGTGTATGCTCAATTTGGGAGGCGAGTATGGGTACAGGCGCCTCGGGTACCATTTATTGGATAACCAAAACTTCTCCCATAGGTCACCCCAAGTGGTTCGCTACGTTTGGTGAGTTAGCAGGTGTGCCCGGGTACCGGGGGAGGTTTGCCCGAGTCTTGATAGCGGATTCGTCTGCCCACCAGCTGTATGGCAGGCCGGATAGGGAGAGAATGGTTGAGGGAGTGCCTTTTTTCAGACGTACTTTCTCGGAACATCGCCTTGGGCAGCGGGAGGGATGGATTTATACTTCCGTCATTCCAGGACACACTGACGCCCAGATTCCTACCCACCCCTAATACCCTTTTCCTTCTTCTTTCCTAAAAGATCCTCTACACATCCTCCTCAAAGATGACTTAGCCCCTGAGGGGAATTATTTTCCTCGGACCCTCTTCTGTGGAGCTAATATAAAATTAATCTTAAAATTCTAACTATTGGTGACCAAACAATACACAGTGCACAGTTTGGAACATTTATTGGAATGTGAATTCTTATGTGGACACCATCGATCCAGCCTGCTACATTTTTTTTTTAATATGAATACCGCACAAGAGTCTCAACTGCTCCCCTCTGAAGCCATCCCATCTGTGGCATCCCCAACTGGGGTATATTGTGAGGCTGAAGATAGTGGGGAGGGGAAGGAGATAGGGAAGAGGATGGTTGGAAAGTATCTGGCTATTCAGATCTGGTCACCAAACACGGCTAATGCCGTTTAAAGCAACGATTCAATTCTGAATGGTGTTCTTACACCAGGGCGATACTGAGAGTATCTTCCACTCTGGAACATGCTGCAAATATACTATGTATTATTTAAAATGAATAAATTGTGAAATAACACAAATTAATCAAATAAAATTTATTTGCCACGCCGGGATTCGATCCCGCGACCTTCGGGGTGCGAGTCAAGAGCCTTAAACATTAGCCTACAGTGAGTTTTACGCTTCCTATTTCCCTTCTATTTACCTTCTAAGAAAGTTTCCATACACTGAATTAGGAGACCACCTCTTTTCTTGTAAAATTTAATAAGCTTACGTAAGTAAAGATAACATAATAATAAAGTAATATTTAATATACTCACATATAGTTTGGCAATTAAGTGTAGAAAATAAATGATGGCGCTGCGATCGTTTTCTAGTTTTAAATGGCAACACCAAGATGGCTCATAAGACAATGAATGTATGTTTTAAAAAACACTTCTGCCAAAATGCATATTCCATAGCGTATTTGTATTTTCAAAAATTTTGCACAAAAAACTAATTTCATAGAAGTAAAATAAAACAAAACAAGTTTTAAGTGGGCGTTTATAAATAAGGATAACATACTAAAAAAAATCAAAATTAAAAAAATATATATAATTTGTCATTGGTTTCGCAAAAGGAATTGTAAAAGATTGCATTTAGTTAGCAGTAGACGTACTTAGTTCCTCGCCGGAATGAGATCAGCAAAATCCCTTTAAATGATCGAAAAATTCTTGTGCGGGCTTTTCTATGAATTCCTGAGTTCCACCGATACTGCGCAATGAAGTTAAGCTCCTTTGCTCTTTGACTTCCTTTTAAAAAGGCAAAGGAAATGAAAAGAGTAACGACAAACATAATATTTTACAGAAATGTATCAACATTTTCAATTTTCCTTTAAACTTATTAAACCGCCGACCTATGCGTTTTAAGAAGAAAAAAATTCAAAGGCAAGTTGAAAATAAAAAAAGAACTTTGACTTTTTTAAAGCTTTTCGTTTATGGCGGGATATTATTTTTGTAAGCATTTCTGTTTTTATACGATGTTGAGGTGTTAGATTTTTACAATAACAAAATATAAGTGGGATTATTTGAGTTTATTTTTAATGATTTAATTTTCAATACTTTTTGAGATCTAGAATTTTCAACCGAATACCAGTTAATGTCCCAATACATTGATGGAATTTTATAGCAATAAACACTATAAACACTATAGGCAGCGTCATACATTTCATATATAGATATTATTCATTATTCATACGAGTATAATATAAATGATATTAAATTTATAAAATTATTGAATTTATTTTCGAAGAAAACAAATACTTTGGGGTGTGATATATTAAAAGCAAAAAATACACTTTGTAAAACCTACACCACTTTTTAAAAAGTGGTGTATTGCAATTTCAAAAATCCAGTAACGAATCGCAGCTACCGTCCTACTACGTGTCAAAAACATGAACTTAATATCCAAAACGGCGTAAATTATATTAAATTCAAATGTTGAATGTGTATAACGCAAAGGAAAACTTGTTTGTACATATTAGTGTCGAATAAGGCCGTGCCTTTCGATACAAATCATAAATATTGCCTGACGACCGGCTGGCGTGGTCAAGGGGTAAGTCTCCTGGCTCGCAATCTAAAGGTCGCGGGATCAAATCCCGACGTGGGCCAATAAATTTTATTTGATTGATTTGTGTTATTTCACATAAAAAAATACATAGTATAACTACGGCACGATCCACAGTGGAAAATACTCTCAGTAATCGCCCTGGTGTAAGACCATCATTCAGAATGGAAACGTTGCTTGAAATGGCTTTAGCCATGTTTGGTAACCAGATCTGAATAGCCAGGTACTTCCCCACCTTCCTCTTTCCCATCTCCTTCCCCTCCCCAATACTCTTCAGCCTCGCAACATACCCCAATTGTCTTACTGTCTCCAGACGGAATCAGCTGGGACTCTTGTGAGGTACTTGTTCAGGATCTCAACTTCCGCTCTCCTGACAGAGCAATCCGGCGTGGTAATACCAGATTCCAAAGGGAAGTGTGGCTGGAGTAACTCTTCAATAATAACTCCAGCTCTTGAATAATTGGTCTTTATTGAAACAATAAAAGACCCGTAGGGTAGCTCATGTACGGTGAGCCCAATGATGCTATCTCTCTCCGCGGTTTTATAACCCACATGAAGTGAAAACCTGGCAGCAGACGTTTTGCCCAAAAACGACCCGCCCAAGACGGATGGTAACAAGAGAAGCAGGAATTAAAAAATCCGTGGCAATACGAAATCGCCCTGGCAATTGCCAACACAAAAAAAAATGTTGCCACAACCATTAGGGTGACAATCACAAATATTAATATTTCAGTACCTGAAATCTTAACATATTCCCGCCCAAAACGAGTATTAAGGAATAGTCGTTTTTCATAAAATAATATATTAGAAGAGATTGCAACATTGGTACTCAGAATTTACCCAACGAGTTCACATACAAAAATAAACAATATTCAATATATGGATATCAAAATAATAACAAAAAACTTATAACTAAGTATATAACCCTATGTCAGACTTGACATTAAAAAATGAAAGTTTAATAACGTAGAACCTTCTGGTGCGCTGCACCCACTTATGTGAAAATGGTTTAACACTTGGCACTGATGAGCCTGACGGCACTTTGATTTACACATCACATCACTTTTAGCGTTGTAATTGGTTCTTAATCCAGGTTGGAGGAAGCATCCTCCATGGGAAGTAGACAGAGCTGTGTCACGGCTCTTTTGGTGACACCTCTGGCCGTCCTCAAGGAGACGACGCGGACGCGTCCGTCTTGGCCAGGGTGGATCTCCGTCACTCGCGCCATCCTCCAGTGCTGCGGAGGTAGCTGGTTGTCTTTGATGATGACCATGTCACCAGGCTGTAAACTGCGTTGACGTCCTTCTTGCCATTTGACTCGGTTCTGCAATTCTGCTAGGTATTCCCGGCTCCATCTGTGCCAAAAAGATTGAACAACGGTAGACATCTTTTGGTAAATATTAAGCCTGTTTGTAGGCAGATGATGGATATCAAGCTCAGGCAATGCTAACAGGTTGTCGCCAATAAGGAAGTGTGACGGGGTGAGGGCGTTTAAGTCATTTGGATCTGATGTTAATGGAGTCAGAGGATGGGAATTTAAACAAGCCTCAATCTGTATTAGTATGGTATTCATGCCTTCGTATGTCAAAACAGTTGACCGCATTGCTTTTTTTAAATGCAACTTGGTCATTTTAACTGCACTTTCCCAAAGTCCCCCGTGATGCGGTGAGCGGGGAGGCAAGAAACTCCAGCTAATATTCTGCTGGGCCAAAAAATTATGGATTTCTTTATCAGATGCCTTCAAAAAATCAAATAGTTCAGTAAGTTCCCTATAACTACCTGTAAAGTTAGTTCCATTATCAGTAAAGAGTCGTGAGGGTTTACCCCTCCTAGCTATAAATCTTTTCAATGCATTCATAAATGCCATTGAAGTTAAATTAGTCACTAATTCTAGGTAAATTGCCTTCGTTGAAAAACAAATAAATAAACATATGTAAGATTTTACACTCTTAGCATTTCTGGTTAAACCAGACTTAATTAAAATTGGACCTGCAAAATCTATGCCGGTTACATAAAATGGTCTTTGGATTCGGAATCGGTCAGCAGGAAGGTCACCCATGAGCTGGCGACATTCGCGCGGACGGACTCGGAAACATACAATACATTTATGCAGTGCTCGCTTCACTGCGTTTTTACCATATATTGGCCAAAAACGTAAACGCAGTAATGCGAGCAGAGCATTACATCCTCAATGTAAATTCTCATAATGCAGATGGGTTATTATTAAGTCAGTCAACTTATGATTTTGTGGTAACAAAATTGGATGTTTTTGAGAGGCTGAGGTAATATCGGATTGTGATAGTCGACCTCCAACACACAACAACCCATCCTGCATAAAAGGATTTAGTGCCTTTCCTTTGCTCCGCCTAGATACAAATCTTCCATTACTCACAGACGCTATTTCATCATAAAATGCGAATCGCTGAGCGTTCAAAATCAATACATGCATGGCATGTTCCAGTTCGATTACAGAAAGCTCGTCGACCCGCATCGGTCTTCGTTTAGAACAGTTATGTATGAAACGTAACATATAAGCAACTACGCGCCTCAGTCGACTTAATGAAGAATAATTATTAAATATTTCCCAATCGACAGGACTACTAGTAACCAAAACTATCCTCGCCATTTCTGGCAACTCCGTGGGAGTATCAAATGTAGAACGTGGCCACTTATCCTCGTCGGACGTGAGCCATGGTGGTCCTGACCACCATAATGAAGATGTTTTCAACTGCTGAGATGTTATTCCTCTGGAAATTATGTCAGCTGGGTTTTCAGTTGAACAAATGTGACGCCATATAGCGCCATCACCTTCACGTTGTATTTCTGATACGCGGTTAGCAACAAAAGTAGTCCAACGGTACGGTTCTCCTGCAATCCAAGCCAATGTTATTGACGAATCACACCACAAAGTGGTGTCAACAGTTACTTGGAGAGCTGCCGTCACCCGCTTCATTAATTTAACTAATAATTGTGCTCCACATAACTCAAGACGTGGTAACGATAAATTTTTTAGTGGGGCTACACGAGATTTAGCGCATATTAACTGTGATTGGTGAATGCCGTGTTCATCGGTAGATCTTAAATACAGACAAGCGCCATATGCTACTTGAGATGCATCGCAAAAACCGTGTAAGCTAAAAGATTTTTTATTAAAGCAGAAAGTTTTCGTCGGTACCCGAATATGATTTGCTTTACGGAGACTCAGCGTGTAAATCTGCCAGGCCACTAAAAGGTCATTGGGTAGCTTGTCATCCCAGGATGTTTTTAGCTTCCACAATCTTTGCATAATTATCTTACCGACAATGATTACTGGGCCTACCAGTCCTAAAGGGTCAAACACTTTTGAAATTAATGATAAAACTTGACGTTTTGTTACTTCTAACTTTGAGTCTATGCTTTCTACCTGATAGGTAAACTCATCAAGTTTGGTGTCCCATATTAATCCGAGAATCTTAGCTTCATTGGATTCATTTGGCAATAATTCTAAATTATCTTTAGAATCATTAATCGAGGGCGCATTGGACCTCCATTTTCTAATCTCCATGCCTGCTGTAGCAAGCGCATTAATGATTTGTGATTTAAGCAAGTGACAAGTATCAATGGAGTCACTACCAGAAAGAAAATCATCTACATAAAAATTTTCCTTAAGGGATTTACTAGCTAATGGATGAGTAAATGAAACGTCATTACCTAGCTGATGCAGACAACGTATTGCTAAATAAGGCGAAGGTGTACGAAGGTGTACGAAGGTGTACGAAGGTGTATGTATATCCAAACCATATGTCACCGTGTTTAGCATATAGTGTTTCGAACAATCCTCCGCATCCTTTCTCCATAATATACGTTGGTAATTTCTGTGTTCCGGGTTGATATTAATTTGGCGGTACATTTTTGCAATATCTGCGGTGACTGCATATTGATGTTTTCTGAAAAATACCAAGTGGCAAAATATATCATTTTGAATGGTGGGCCCAATCATTAGAGCGCGATTCAAAGAAATCCCTCGAGCGGGTTTAGCCGACCCGTCAAAAACAACACGAATTTTAGTAGTTGTGCTTGATTCTTTAAATACAGCGTGATGTGGTAAATAATAAGTAGTTTCATCACGTATTGGCGGTTCACATTCAGTCATGTGACCTAACGCAAGATACTCATCAATAAATTCCGAGTATTGTTCCTTTAAACTAGGTTGTCTTAAGAATTTCCTTTCCATTGACACTAATCTACTTTTAGCAATACTAAATGAATCTTCTAATTGAGATAGGTTAGATTTAAATGGTAAGTTCACTACAAATCTACCATTTGCATCGCGTTTATGCGTGCCTTTGAAAATCTTTTCACATTCACTATCTTCCAGAGAGTGATGCTTACTATTTTCAATTTCTTCAACCTTCCAAAACCTTTCTATTTGATTCTGCAAAGAATTTAATGAAATATGACAAACTTTAACTGGCCTCGTATTTTGACGCCTCTGTACAGCTCCTGATATTATCCAGCCTAGCTCCGTTCGATGCAATGTAGGTTTATCCTTTCCTAACTGTATCTGATCCGTACGAACCACCTGCCAGAATATCTCTGCTCCGATCAGCATATCAATAGAAGCTGGCTGGTAAAACTGCGGATCAGCTAACTGGATGCCGTCTGGAATGTTCAACATTTTTGGATTAATCAAGGTCTGTGGAAGATTGCAAGAAATCTCATCTAATACCAAACAAGATATTTCATCCCGGTATTGAGAACATAATGATTTAAATTTAATGTCAACTGTTTCCTTTACATGAATTAAATTATTATGCAAACCTGAAACAGGTATATTCAACTTTGTACAATGCAAATTTAATCTTTTACAAGTATCCTTTGTAATAAAATTAGACATTGAACCCGAATCCAAAAGTGCGCGTATTTTGTGTGTTCCACCATACGCGTCTTCTATTTTTACTATTACGGTAGATAGTAAAATTTCCCGCCCGTTCATGTCACAAAATTTACTGGTGCCTCCGACTGACCCTTGCCAGTTGAAGTACCCGCTTGTACATTATCAGTATTGATATGTAACAGAGTGTGATGTTTTCGATCACAAACACTGCATTTTTCCTTCCACCTGCACAACTTTGAAAGGTGCCCCGGTTTTAGGCAGTTATAACATAAATTGTTCTCTGAAACGAGCTTTCTTCGTGCCGCTGGTTCTTTGTTAACAAATATTTTGCAAGAATAAATGAAATGACTGTCATTACACAGCATACAATTAACGTTGCTCGACGCTAACGTAACCTTGTTTGTAGACTTCCTTTCCTTAAAATTAAAAAACTTTGCTTTTGATACAACTGGTTCCGATTTCTGTTGCATTCCACCAATATCACCTTGGATAGTTTCCAGGATCTGAGACCTTTGTGAAATAAAATTGCTAAACTGCACGAACGTAGGATAAACTTCGTCGCATTCTAATGATTCCCAAAGGCTACGTGTGTTATTATATACTACCCGGTTATTTCTAGAGAACTAATCAAATCAAGTGCCTCTCCGGACACATAACTAATAAGGTAATGAAATTTCTGAACATTATTTAATTTACTGTTATCATGAATTAAGGCAATGAACGAATTTTTAAAAGTCAACCATTTATGGTTGTCACCTGAAAACACTGGTATAGAGATTGGTGGTAAATTTACTGATATATTTGGGACATTTTCAATCTTCTTAAATTTTGATAACATTTCCTGTCCTAATGCAATTACATTAAAATATGTACCTTCAAAATTATCCCTCGCGTCATTATCTTCTGATTTGTTCAATAAATCAATCTCCAGCTGAATTTTGGAGAATTCTATCAGAGAAGGTTTAATGGCGTCCAACCTCGATGACAACACGCCAGGTGTAATATCATTTTCGTTGCTTAAATAGGTTTCGAATCTCGTTAATGAACCTTTCAAAACCCCGCGCCGTTTAATCAACTTGTCGAGTTCCATTTTTTACAAACGAAATAACACTAACTTGATTTAAAAACTGAATACACAATACACAACGCGGCAGTTTGACGTAAACAATAATGAATAATACCATAAATATACTAACCCCAATATACTATAGATCATAGAGAACCCAATCCACAATACTATAGCATACAAAGACGAAACTTGCAACCGCGTGGCTAGAAATGTAGGTAGGCAAAGCAAAGTTATTCGGCAGACTGAATACAACAATAAAAATTATTATCACAAACAAAATTTATGCTATATTGAAAGCATCTGATTATGAACACCCGAATATAATTCGATATAATCAATACGAAATAATGTGGCATCTACACAGATTTTTAGCTTTTTAAATGGAATTTGAAAGGACAATGAAAGGAAGGCTACAACCTGATTTGCTGTGCATGCGAGCGTCGTGATGAGGCTCGCTTGATCAATCCAATGATGGTGATTAGGACGCCGACTGGACCACTCCCGATGATGATGAGGCCTGACTGGGCCACTCCAAATAATGATCTTCCGTCTCAAATGGATCAATCCAAATAATGATCACTCAGCTTGAATGGGTCAATCCAATAATGATCACCCGGCTCGAATGATCAATGTAAATAATCCCGGCTCGAATGACCAATGTTCAGGATCTCAACTTCCGCTCTCCTGACAGAGCAATCCGGCGTGGTAATACCAGATTCCAAAGGGAAGTGTGGCTGGAGTAACTCTTCAATAATAACTCCAGCTCTTGAATAATTGGTCTTTATTGAAACAATAAAAGACCCGTAGGGTAGCTCATGTACGGTGAGCCCAATGATGCTATCTCTCTCCGCGGTTTTATAACCCACATGAAGTGAAAACCTGGCAGCAGACGTTTTGCCCAAAAACGACCCGCCCAAGACGGATGGTAACAAGAGAAGCAGGAATTAAAAAATCCGTGGCAATACGAAATCGCCCTGGCAATTGCCAACACAAAAAAAAATGTTGCCACAACCATTAGGGTGACAATCACAAATATTAATATTTCAGTACCTGAAATCTTAACAGTACTCGTATAAAAAAATTGAAAACAAAAAAAAATCAATACCCAGTTTAATTAGTGTTTATGTTAAATATAATTACATACTATATTAAACATACCTTTACTAACAAAATAATAAAAAAGGTGAATGAAAAAAATGCGGTAGAAAAATCATAGAATATTTATTTCTCCAGTAAATATTCCATGATTGGCTTGATGGCTTGTAAAATGAATAAATAAAGCGGTCATATGAATATTTGATTGTTATCTAATCAACATCGGCCAAAGTCTACAGCTTAAGCTATTCTTAGTGAAAACTTATTACGTCCGGAGGAAGATGGTAAATTAATATCAATTTTCTGTTTTCCTACTTGATGAAAAACTACGTGCACTTGGGCAGATTTCCACAGGGATTATTTCATCCTGGCTTTGATATCATCGAGGTAAACAAATCCGTTAACGTTATATTTATTTATCTATTTAATATTAAAACTTATGAAAACCCCTCTTAAATAACTGTTAAAAAAATAATGGCTAACAAAGGCAATCAAAGAGTCCCAAATGCGAACGTTACCTTTTTATTTCCTGTTTAAGTGTGTTTTATTTTTCCATTGTTGTTAATGACAAATATCATATCATTTTGGGAGACGGGCGTGAGTACCACCGACCGGGGAACCATTTGTTTTATTTATTTTTTTTTTCTTTGTTTTACAAATTTTTAGAGAAAAATGTGTCCTTACTGGGTTACCACGTTCTTCACATTGTACATGTTTTGTGTTTAAAATTTAAGTAAATTATGCCTATGTTAAATCGCGCAGATCCCAGGTCTGGTCTCCAGATAGTCTGCAGTCAGGGTGTAAGTTGAGCTGCTTTTGTAGACTTCCTTCTGTTCCACACCACGGGAACGTACAGTGAGATAGAGAGTTTTGAGGTGGTTGAGAGGTTATCCTTTTGTAGAAACAAAACACTTGTGTTTTATACTGGATATTGTTGTCTGTTTATTTTTTGAATATATTTACAGAGAGATGATTCTGGTCTGAACACTTGACTGGCAACAAGAATTGAAATTAATTCGTAATAGTCTAACAGAAGCGAAAAGAAGAATTGAGATGATGAGAATGACATGCAAAATGATAACAAACCGTTTTATAAACAAAAATTAGAAAGCTGACGTGGCCACAAACAAAAGAGATTATAGACATGCAATTCATTGCAATATTTTAGTAAGAGGTGGCATAGACATGAAAGTTTAAGGTAAGAGGCTCTACACATCGAGATTAGATAAATGAGAAAATAAAAAGTGTTCAGTTCTAAATGAAGCTAAATATGAAATAGGACAATCACAACACACAACATCCAAGAAAAATATTAAAAGAGGAAAATTATATAGTTATGTACACCTAAAAGAAAGCATAATACAAGCATTAAACCTTGTTAGGTTGCAAAATTGAATCTATATTCTTCCGTCCCATGTCCATAATCCATGTCCATAGTCCCGTGCCATTGGTCACTCCAAGTGGTGCACAACGTCTGGTGACTTATCACTGGTGCCCTCGTTCATGGGGTGAGGCTTGTCTAGGTCTTCGCGACTAATGCGTCTGCCCACCTACTACGACTGTTTGACGGAGACCTTTTGACCTCTCCAGCCAGACTCTCTCAACCACCTTGAACGGCCCATCGCCTTGCACCGCAGTAGGAGAGATGAACTCATACGACCTTCACTTCTGGACACATTAACCCCCAGATTCCTATCCATCCCTCATTTCCTTTACATCCCAGAGCATCCTCTCTTTCCTTTTCCCAAAAAGACCCTTCACACGGTATCCCCAAAGATGACCTAGGCTCTTAAGAATTTTTCCCTTAGAGCCTCTGTGTGGAGCTTATGTAAAAAATAATTAAAAAATTACATATAAAATCAATCAGTAATCAGAAATAATATATTTTTTTAAAAGAATTACAAAACATTTCCGGGTTACCAATAACCTGATAATATTTGAAAATCTCCTACTACCACGACAGTAAATGGAAAATGTTGCTTATGTTGTGATGGAAGACTTAGCCAGTTGAGGAATCGAACATGCGACGCCTGGATGGGACCGATGCGTGATCTATTTATTTAAAGCGATCCAACTCAGCCACCGACCGGTCGTTATTACATGTATTCAATGATCAGATACTTTCTCATTTAATGTCTGTAATGAAGTTTTAGACGGTACAAACTAGAAACCTGGTTGATATCAAATGTAAGTTAGGAACGGTTACAAGCTTGGCTATTTTATGGGTAGGAATTTAGGAATTTCAAATACACGCAATCTATGAGCTTCATGCAAGATTCCGCAGTTGATTCCGTGAAAATGCTTACCTCCCAGTATTAACGTAGGTGTAATGTATGCCTGTTTCATGTCCGGCCATAAAATCACTGTAAAATTTGATTTTGGTCGTACATCTGCCCCACCTATAATATTATGACAAACAATTTCAAACGAAAGGGAGCCATTTCGGCCACGATGAGATGGTATGGCTGGGAATATCTGTTTTACGAGCTGTAAATTAAACATAAATATACAAAATGTTATCGCTTTGGGATGTTTTTGGTTCTCTTTAATATCCTCAAACGGCGAAAACACTTCGGGAGAAACGCTTCAACAAAATTTTGATAAAATTGCGGGAGATTTATCTTGGTGAAAACAAATAAAACATGTTTCCATGGGTTTATCACGAAGGTCAAAACATTGTGGTTTACATTGAATCATTCACATATTTAGAATTATGCACATACTTCGAAAATCTTACCTTTTCCCATATGGTTGTGTTAGATTACTTGCCTTTGTTCTGACTGCTAGATTTCATGCCAATTCAGAATCAAGTCAAGTCAACACCTCTTTGAAAAGTCGTTAAAAGCTAAGAAAAACAGCCCATAACCTAACCTAAGGTAACCTATTTAACCAAAGTAAAGTGTTTGCATCTGATTAAGAAAATGATTAAATTTTGAAGTCTTTAAAAAACCATTGTTCCTTTTTTTACGTTTTTCAAGCCGCCAGAAAAATTACGTAGGTAAAAAAATATTAATGCTAACACATTGACTTGACAAAGATAGATTTAGGTTGTTATTTTGATTTAATCTCTAATGTTTGTTTTAATTCCGAATACTTATTACCTAACATTAATTTTGCTACTTACAAGTTTACGTCTGTTTTAGTTCTAAGTATTCAAAACAAACCACAGTTGGCGTGTTTTTTTTACCAGTATTTGTATGTATTAAGTACGTTAATAAAATCCTCGCTTCGGATCCTTAAAAAAGTAAGAAAGAGTTCATTGCGTATTTCCCTTAAAATCCTTAAAACTCACGATACTAATTTTGTACTTCTTTTTCATATAAAATGAATTTTAAATTATGCTAATAATACTTCAATACAAAATGAATACTAAATCCACGTGGTTTTTTTGGGAGGAATTTTTTTGTGATTTTTTGGAAATTAAGGTTTTATTATATAAAAGTTTATAACGTATTTTGTTAGAGGATTTATTAATTTTATTTGGTTAGGAGGTTTATAGTAAAGTCCAAAGTGTACATCTTAAATTCTTAGCGAAGCATCTGTCTAGGTTTTGAGATAATATTCAAACAAGTTACGTTGGTACTTTTTTACAGATATTACAAATCATAATAAATAGCAGTTGAGGTTAACCTCTCAAGCCTCGAACGGACATTAGGTACTCGTTATAAACAACATATTCCATTAAGTAAAAAAAACACTTATTCTATTGTATTGTATAATAAACAATTTTGTCACCTCACTTTTTTTCCATTTCATTCAATAATATTTAATAAAAAATTAACAATGTCTAACGGCACGTAGGCAATTTGGTGGATGAAAACTGTTTCTACAAAATAAGTATTTTTTATGTACTTCTATGGACAACTTTGAAAAGTGACGGAAGGTTGGTTCAATATGGATCTCCAACTTTTTGTTTTTTGGTTGTCACTAGAACAAAAACAGAGTTATAACGATTTCTGTGGGTACACACACATTAGCGTGAAAATATGCTTATTGTACTGCTATTGTTATATTGTCATGTAAACACGCTTACGGGTCGGAGTGGTTAAGATGAATCTAAAGGTTTTTCTGAAATATATTCGTATTAAGCGTGTCCAGTGATTTCCAAATTTCACCACAAGTTCTAATTTAAAAGGGATCGACAACAAATTAACAGCAGATAAGTTCCAAATGTAAATATGGTAATTGTTTTAATTTTAAAATGAAATACAAACAGATCGATCAGAAAACATACCTTACTGTTTTCCACATTCTTATTTTCAATGCCGTATATCTCTTGTAACAGGTAACAGAGCCCATCAACATACAGCTTCTGTTTGAGGGCTTTTAGTACATACGTACCATCTGAATGCTTTTCCACCACAGCTATCGTAGTATGCGACTGACGCACATCTATTAAAAAAAATAAAATCATATAATTTTGCAGCTGAAAAAATTCTAGTCTAAATTTTGTGTTAGTTTTGGTAAAAAGTTATACCATCGATGCCTTCTTCGACCACACAATGAATTGCAATGGGCAGCATGTCCTTCTCTGAATTAAAGAGAAGGTCTTCCTCAGTGTATTTGCTAGGATCGAATATGTGAGTGGCTTGACAAAACTGTTGATTTGCTCCTCGCTTGTACCGGTAGGTGTGGGAGTTCATTGATGAGTCGCGTGGATTGTACCTACAAACATTAATCTATTTTAATGCATTGTCAACAGCTCAGATATATCGTTCAACGTCTCGTTCATCTCTGGAGGACAGATCTGACCGGGGCGTTCATATATTTAAAAGTATTTTTTTCTACAATACGGAGATATGTGTTATTTAAAATTGACGAGATTTTTTCGTTGACACTTGAAAGTAAAAAAAAAATGTGTTTTTTTATTGTAAGAACGGCATAAAAGGCGAAGTGATAATTTTCTTAACAAATCCCCACACAAAAGGAATGTATTTTCCATATACCGAATTCTTTCCAATTTATGGACGTTTCGATTCAAAATGTGTCGGTTAGTTTTTTTTTGTTTGAAATTATAAACTTTTCATTAAAATTTTATTATTTATATATCGTCATCAATTTTTACTTAAAATGCAAACGTTCAAAGTTAACTTTATCTAATTTCAAAAATTTATTACTGTTCACAACTTAAAAAATTAGGGAAAATATATATAAGGAAAAATAAATTTAATATAGGGAATACTTCTTGAAATTTTAACATTAGAGTTAAGGAACATCTAAGATGTTTAAATAATAATAATTATTCAGAATTTGCCAACTATATTTTGGAAAGAAGTCATTATTTTGATATTTATAAAGGTCTAAAAATTTTACGTACTAACACAACGGGTATCCAATTAGATAATTTAGAAATTTTAGAAATTGGGATAATCGTTAATTGTCAATTCATTATTTTAAATAACCAAACAATAAAACGCGTCAGATTTTATGTTAAAACTTAACCCTTTCACGCACTTTTCCACAAATGATCACCTAGTCAATCCACGTTATGCACTTGCACTATGTAGGTATAATAAATACAAAATAATACAAGAACAACATGTCAAAGAGACCAAATGGGAAAATAATTTACCGACTCCAGACATTTTCATATCAGAGGCTCGGTGGAACTCCTAATTGGACCTATAAATCCTACTGATCCCTCAATATAAATATTTGAAAAATCTTTTGTAATCCTACGTGTATTTAAAATGACTGATTTTTTCATTTTTATGTATAAATTCTTTGACAAATCTAATATGCCTAAATTTTAAATGAGAGAGCTAGGTATAATGCCAGTTGCCGAAATAACAAATGGTAATATTTTTAGAGTCTTAGAATGCCAAATTCTTTTTATCTCATTTCCTAAATCTGTATATTTTTTATTTTTTCAGAAACAGATTTTAGAATATTATAGGAATTTGGAATAGCTACATCAATGATGTAAGTTATTTTTTTTTAAATTTTGTCATGTAAAACTATATCAGGAATATTATGATTAATTGTTCTATCTGTTAGTCTATTATGACTAATTTTATTGTTCTGTCAGTTAGTTAATTTATTTTCTTGTTAATACTAACAATTTATTTATTTTGTCTTTTAGACTTCTTGTTTTTATTATTTGTTTAAAAGTTTTTTGTTATCTAAAAGCAATTTTTATACATCCTAACATAATTTTTATATTTAATTTTATATGATTGTTTTTTTATGAAATTTATAAGTTATTAATCACCTCTCCTTTTTAATATTTTGTCTTTGTTCTTATTTGTCTGTACTTGTTTGTCATTTATTTTTATATTAACAACTTATTCTGACGAAGAAATTATTAAATTAATTATTTTCGAATATTGATTTTGTTATTAATAATATAGTGGTGCATACTAAGTTATTTGTTTTCATTATATCAATAATGGCGCCACAAGGTAGGTTTGCGAAGTTTGAAAAAAGATCATAAGTATTTCCCATTCGAACATCTTACTTTCGTATAATAATATATCGACGTAAGAAGCAATTCCAATCAACAAAAATTTATCCCTTTCCACCGTCTTGAACCTTTCATTTTCATCCTTTACATTGACCGGGTAAGATTGTAAGTACTTCAAATAACTTTGGAGAAAAAAATCACTGAGGATTGAGACGTCATTCACAATGGAAAAAAGAAAAAAAATACGAAAAAGGAGTAATACATTTAATATTTCAAGATAAGCCACATCTCTCAGGATTGATAATCAATCAATACGGTTTCAAGGCACCCTCATCCATATATAATATCTACTTAATAAATATAACCTTATATTTAAATTCCTTTCCTCCGATGTCTGATTTCCGAGATGTACCCAGGAAATTAGGATACTAAGTAAGACTGATTGACTTTAAACCGAATGTAAGCACTACGTATTAAGATTGGTAGAGTTTTAGATTCACAGAAATTGAAAAATTCACGTCTTAAGTAAGATAAATCGATGAAACCTTACACCTCTCGATAGAACTGGAGCTGTGCAAGGTGTTCTTTTCAAGAGAAAAATCGAGAAGATTCCGAGTGATTTTTATTTATTAAACCTCCTTTGTTCGAGATAAAATTGAGAATACTAGCAACTTACAGCACCTAAAAAGCTAGTGGTTAGAATTTGGCTTCGTTTTAACTGTCGATTTCTGAAAAGGATATATTCACAGCTTATGTTCACTTAACGAGAAATATTTTTTTGAATTACCTAACGACATCGGTGGATCAACATGGATAAATTATTTTTTGCTGAAACAGTCTAATTTAAAATAATCTAAATTTTACTAACCCATTTTATGGAAATAAACAACTTCGAATACAATACATATTTAAAAGATTGTTAAACGGATATGATTATGTTTTCACTATATATAATATGGTCAAACTATTCTTCACTATAATGTGTGGCCTACAATGAACAAAAAATGAATCTACTCTTTCACAACGGATCCATCGACGTACACTTATCAATGGCAAATTGGCTTTTTCGAAGTATTCGAACAACACTGGTTGTGATCTAACAGGAAATATATTTGTTACTTAATAATGTAAATATTTTTTTTTGGAAAGCAATTAATGTGAACAGGCGTAAGCGCATCAGACTTTTCCAATTATTAAAACCGGAATGAATTTTCACGGAAACAGTCAATTTTATAGTGTCTTGTTTACTGGCATTGAAGCATCCCGAATACGTCAAATTTAAACGCCTTTTAAAACCGTTGAATAAAGCGGTACAGAAAAATCCCGGACCGTGATAGTCAGCTTAAACTGGCACTTTGACATTGACACTGATACAAAACTTTAATTGGAGTTTTTTTTACTTAAAAAAAGGTTTTTTAGTTTGGTAGGGAGTGGACGGAATCTGGATTAAACAGATTATCCCCAGAAAAGCAAATAATGCGAATAAGGAAGAGTGGAATTGAATATTGTGTGCGGGACGGGGTGAGCAGTAAATATTTTTTGAAAATTATGCAAAAAATTTACTCTTCGCTTCTAAAATGAAGGAATATTTTTTGTCCCTTTTAGCAATTGCAATTCCTCTATCGAAAACAATCCATGTCGAAAACAAAGTAAAACTTTAACCTCATGATATGATTCTACTTTAAGCATATTTCAAAATATTTTTTTACTGCATCGACGCATTCAATCAATTACCTTTCGGTGATGCGATAGTGGTACGATATCACATCATTGGGCGATGATGAGATATTTTAACAATATATTGATGATATTGTAACCTGTATTTGTTATAATATTACATCATTGGGCGTGGTACTATAAACACCTTTTGTACTGTTAAAAAATTCTAATCCCCGTATCGAAGGTGGGACGAAGAATTTTCCTAATTTAATTTCTATTTTAATTTTGTCTGTGGATAAGCTTTAGTTTTGAATCACGTAAATCTATTGCTAAATTCACAAGCCAAGTTCACAACAAAATTGACAGTACTGAATTTTTACACAGAACACAAAGGAGGTACGCTTCTCGCTTCTTGGAATTTTTTTCGCTAAAAAGTTTTGCAGCGCAAATTCAAATCAATATTTGTCCATAAAAATGGTATGCTACTACATTTTCAGGCTTTTGTCACTTTTAAGTATCATCTTATTTTTGAGCAAATTTTCCAAACACATTATTTTAATAGTAATCTTAATCACTGAAAATCGGTAAATCGTCTCTCTGAAAAATTTTGATCGGTGAGTCAAGCATCATAAAACTTGCAGAGCTTTTTCTATCAAACTACACAATGTCATTTTCACCATGAGCTGTGTAGGTATAAAATGTAATAAAATAAAAATTACCCCTTTGTTGAATACGTTGAATTACACGTAATTGTCAACAAAGTAAAAATATAATAGTGTCGAAATGTAGTACACAAGATTTTTTTTTTTTTTTTTTTTATTTATTTCTATATATTACAGCGTTTACCTAATGATTAACATTTTTACATAATATATTTTAAACTTTTATTGTGTTGGGTGTAAGGTAGGTTTGAGAAGGTAAAACTGTGGGTGGGTATAATATTGTATGTTTCGTAAACACCTTACTAGGAAAACCTGTGCTGAAGTGTTTACGTGATTATGATTAAGTATTTGTGAGTTATAGTAGTAACTTAGTTTTTTTTTTAATTTTGGATAATGGTTATGGTACATTGATTATTTAGAATAAAAAAATATGTAAGTATATTATAAGTGTGTGTATAGTTGGTAAAACGCTTTTTATAGTTTGGTTATTTTTGGTTAGGAATTATAATGTTTTCAATAAAGTGAATGTCTTGATTTTTGATCCAGGCTGTGATATGTTTTTCGTGAATGTTTGTAGATGTATTTGCAGTTACTAGCTGTTTCAGAGTAATGGGCCAGTTAAAAAGTTTGATTGCTTAATACTGAAAGTGTATTTGTCCGTGTGTAGTGGGTGTATCGGTATGTTCAGTGTTTTATTTGTTGAGGACCTGGTTTTTATTACGGTTTTTGGTTGAATTGGAATGTGGAGTTTGTGTTGGAGGAGGTGTAGTAGAGCTGATTTGGCATAAATTTGTCTTATTGACATGACTTCTAATGTTTTGTAAATTTCGCTTGAATCTGTGTAGAATGGTACTTGCAGGATGAGTTTAATTATAGCCCCTTTGAATTTTTTGAATTGGGTCAATTGCTATTTCTTTACCTCCCCAAGCTAGTATTCCATATGTGGCAATGGATTGACAAAGTGCAAAATATATGGATCTGAGTTTTGTAATGTATTGTATACTGCAATAAAGTACAATATATTAAGGTTTTCTAAAGCATATGGTATGTACCTTTTTGAAAAATATAAACGGTTGATTACCCGTAAATAATATAAATTGCTCCCCTCAAACGAGCTCCTATCTATTATATTATCTATTATGATTGAATCCTGAAAGCTTTATTTATGATAAAGTAATAAACTGGTTTATGGTTCCGTTTAATAGATTTTCGCTATAATTGATCAAATGTATTACCTTGTTCAAGTCCCGTTAAATAAACAGAAAAAAGTAAACTTCGCTGGCGAAGGAAAATACAATTTCGTAAATATTTTCCGGATTCAAATTACACGTCGTTCAAACGAAGCGTTTTATTTTTTAATCTCAGAAAGACTGCTTTTACATTTTAACGAAAAAAAAAATATTTTCAGAGTCACTAATTTAAATCTTGTCAGATATGGTGGAACGACTTATTTTTTTTATCGTTCAATGACTATTAATGTGGGAAATAATCTAGAGATTTCGCAGGTCTGAAAATATAATTGTATCTATTAGAGACTACAGGTAAAATATGTGTGCAAATTCCGTAATTCCAGAGCTTACCGTTCTTGTATTTTTGTAAGATATTCACAAGGATAGTATACAGTTAACTCATTTGCAAGCCCGTAAAAAATCACGGGATGTTATAATTATACATTAACAAAGGGATTTGTGAAGCTGAAAACACTTATTTATAAAATATTTGCCTTGGCATCATTGACTATCAAAATAATATTTTAAGATGATCCGAAATATACCATTTGAATAGTCACCGTAAGAAATTCTTAAAAATCCCTATTCAGATTTAGATCTGCCAAACATGTTTTGCCCATTTTTTTTGTTCAAGAGAAAATTGGCAAACCACAAATAGAATTATTATTATCTATTTAAGTCAAATAAATTTACTACGTATGTTATCACTTTTCTGATAGGATTAAAACTCACCAGTTACAATTTTGAAAATGAAAAGTTAATTGAACTTGAATAATTTCGCACAGGATATATTATTTAGGAAATGATTGTGCGCATAGCATTACGCAGGAATCATAGAAATATTTGGCATTACGCAAACATTCACATACAACCAAAATCAAGAAGTGTTTTCGTAAAGAAATATGTCTAAATAAAACCTTTTTTTAATTCTGTTTCTCTGTGTAGGTCGAAAATCAATATACGTTTCTGCTTTATGTATAACAAAAAAGGACAATTTTCACAAAAGGAAACATCTATATACTATCTATATATAAAAGTTAAATATAGACAGGTAGGTTTATAATGTAAAAAATCAATTATTATCTTGTTTTAATTCATCGGAGTAAGCACCCAGTTGTATAACATATATAGTCTGTCAAATCAGAGTAGAAAATATAAAAAAAATTAAACTACAAAATTTGTAGGCTGGCAACACCAATTTAACTGTCAAATATTCTTTTAAAGTGCAATGACACTGAATGTATAAAACACAGTACACCTCATTTAAAAAAATATTTTTTGTTCATGACATAAATTTGATTAAAATGTGTTTTATAAAGTGATTTGCTTTCATTTTATTTAACATAAATTTGAATTTAACAGTAGATAGAAAGGAAGAATCATTAACGGTGAGTTTAGTTACACTACTTTTAGATCTGATATCTGTATATCTATTAGATCACCTCTGAATAAGTTAAATATATTCATATCTAAAATTAGAGACACGGTCTAAAGCTCGGGCAACGCTAGGTACTTAAGCTAGGATTAATAATAAATGTGAGCAATTTCTAAACTGTGCTTTATGTTTTATTACATTCTCGTTATTTTTCATTATGTTAACACAAAATTGCGAAGGTTTAATAATTATATAATTATACGCAATTCTAATTTTGAGATCAGTGGGTAGATATATTATAATGAAAAATTTTTTTTTCACTTTTATGCCTTTTTAATTTTTTATAAAAATGTAGGTTACACAGCTTTACATCAACACAAAGAGTTATATGTTTAGTATTGCCATTTGAACCACAGTGGCGCCCTCCTATGTTTTCTACTCTTATTTGACAAACTGTATTATGAAATTTATTTCTTGTTTCCTAACAAAATTTTAC
Source organism: Limnephilus marmoratus (assembly GCA_917880885.1). Classification (NCBI taxonomy): domain Eukaryota; kingdom Metazoa; phylum Arthropoda; class Insecta; order Trichoptera; family Limnephilidae; genus Limnephilus; species Limnephilus marmoratus. The sequence goes on from OU862916.1 coordinate 29,841,891, forward strand.
CTAGATATCCCTTATACATTTTGTGTATGAACAATGAACATGTCGTAATAGGAGTTGTATTTTAAATTCATAATTAAGAATAAATTAATATAATTATTTTTTCGACAGAAATAGGCACTTTGAAAGAAGATAAAAATAACAAAAGTTCAATTTTTATTGAAAACAATCATTTTATTATAGAACTAAAATGAATTGACATTTCGCTTCCCGAAAAACTTTTTTGTTTCAAATATGTAGATATTTCTTTTTCAAATATCGCAATTTTCGACACCTTTTTAAATAAATACGGCTTTTCATGAATTTATTGAGTTTTTTTTATTATTAATTGTGTCTAACAGTTAATTGATGCATTTAAAAAATGTCAAACAATATTGACCTAGAGTAATTATTCGCTTAAAGCAGCCTAACGAAAAAAGGTATTTTATGATTTTTCTTTTCGTAAAATCCCTCCTCAATTACTATGTTTTATTAAAATATCTGAAAAAGATTATGTGATTTCTATTTCGAGGACTTCGTTTGATAATACAATCGGTGTGACATTTCTGTTATTACTCCTCTTCTATATTATCTGGTTCTTCCCACGATCTACCGTTCCAGTACATAATATTACTATTCGTGATGTGGGTTGGACAGGGGAAAGGAAAAGCAAGAAGAAGTCGATAAAAAGGTTTGAATTCTACGACGTGTGTAGACTGAACAAAGATTATGCTTATTTTAACATTTTCTTACATTTAAGGGTTGTTTTGGATTGTTAAAAGAAATTTTTTGGGGTTGTTTGCATTATTGGGGGTTAATGTATATCTGTGAAAAGCGAAATGATATCAGGCTTAAAATATTTGTATCTAAGAAATTTGTGCTGAACTCGTTCCATGTTGTTAAAGTGAATGTTCTTCAAAGAGGACCAAATAAATGAATCGGACGTCGGACTAATGAAATAAAGAGCGTTCTCATACAATCTTAACTCTCCCGCAGCCAACTGGGGCTGAAGGTAGACCCCAAAATTACTATCCTTCTTATATCTACTTAAATACATGAAATATATTTTTAGTATTTTAAGGATAATGTGCCGTCTAAAAAAATTTGAAAAAATCGTTGATCGCAGGAAAAAATATTTTGTCAAATATAGGTAATATTACCTGCCCAATAAAATGGACAAATAACAAAAAAAAGAAACGAAAAAGGATCATCGGCCGACCCACTTGGTTACGGACGTTATGTTTTGCATCTTGGTCTTGGTCGAGAGTTGGACTTGCAATAATCAATTAAAATTCTGCAAAGGAAGCCAAGTATCTTTATAACATTATTAGTTATGTCATTTGTGTGCAAATCATTTTTTTGTATTTTTGTACCCGTTATTTTAAGATTCGAAACAAATTATAAAAAATTAAAAAGTTAATAAAAAACACCACAAAAGAGCAAATTACAAAAATACTTCTGAATTATAGTATTCGATATCCGTTTTTTTTCTTTCTTCTTTTTTCAGATCCACTTATTTTTTTCTGTTCTATTTCTTATCTTTTATATAAAAAAATCAAAAAAATGTTTACATACGTTTCTCCGCCTTTTTAACATGAACAATGAGCATTGCCTTAAAAAAAATGGTGACAGGATTTATTAAAAGAAAAACTTTATGTAATAAATATATATGTAATTGTACCATTATGAGTAAAAAATAAATTTTAAACATTGTGCAAAATTTAATATCTTATCTAAGTAGATTGAAGAAAATGAAAAAATAGTGATTATTATTACACTGGACTGACATCTCTCTACAAATGTTTTCCTAAATACATGTAGGCAGCTGGTAGGTGTTTCAGTAATGAATTTAATATCTTCACGGATCTATATTTTCTTCGTATTCACAAAAATAGCTATCTTTGTTGTTTAAAAATATATAAATACTAAGAAAAAAAATGACTTTGTCTAAAAAATATTATTCTCATGATGAGCATAATAAGCAAATAAAAGTGTTTATACAGGGTGTTAAGGGATGTTCTTGACTTACTTTAACCAGTGATTATTTAGAGTAAAAAATGTTAATGAAATTTTGGTCTCCGGTGCCTTTTTTGGTGATTTATTTTTTATTTTTTGAACGACTTCGAAAAGGAGGAGGTTCTCAATTCGACTGTGTTTTTTTAAATTTTTAAATTTTTTTTTATGTTTGTTACCTCAGAACTTTTGACTGGGTGAACCGATATTGATGATTCTTTTTTATTTGAAAGCTGATGCTTCCCGTGTGGTCCCATTTTAATTTGGTCCAGTTCCGACAATAGCATCCATGAGAAAACCATATAAGTCTTAAATTTGCATTAAGTATGTGCGCGACAAATAGACGAATAACTCAATATCACGCCAACCGATTTCGATGATTCTTTTTTTATTGGAAAGGATGTACTTCAAGGGTAATTTGATGAGAGTTTGGTTAGGTTCTGATTATCGTATCCATGACAAATTAACGAAACTCGGCCGAATCTCTTAATTTGACCCTAACGTAGTTATGGCCAAATTATGTCTGTCTCATATGAGCAGCACGTTTAGTAGGTTTACCCATATTCAGACAAATTAGTTAGTGTACTTCAGATTCACTAAAAATCAAAAAATAAACAAAAATTTTAACAAAACAAAAGAACGACTTCAAAATATGCACTAAAAAGAAAAAAAAGTAATTTCGTATTCTTCTACAACTTCATAATCAACTTACTTTTTCTATTCATCAATATGTAGGTAGGTACGATTGTTATTTTTGGAGTCGGTGTCAGCAAGTCGCTTGAGCGACACAAGCACATCTCACCTATAACTATGTATGTAGTTACAAACCTACCTTGACTGACACCGACTCCAAAAGTAACAATCGTACCTACATATTGATGATTAGAAAAAGTTAGTTGATTATGAAGTTGTAGAAGAATACAAAATTATTTTTTTTCTTTTTAGTGCATTTTTTGAAGTCGTTTTTTTGTTTTGTTAAAATTTTTGTTTATTTTTTGATTTTTTCCAAAGTTTTTCCTTCAAAATCAAATTTTTTGCCTTCCTCATATTGACACAGATCACTCAGCCGAATAATTGCCCAACCTCTCACCAACCCCCAACTGTCCAACAATTACTATTTTTGATGTTTTATAGTAAAAAAAATACATTTCAAATGTCCCCGGAGACCAAACTTTCATTTATATTTCTTACCCCAAATAACCACAATCAAGTCAAGTACGTCCCTTAACGCCCTGTATATTGTATATTATGTATTGGAGTTGGGTTTACCTTGTATATTTTAGTCTGTTATGTACGGATTTTAATGCTATGTTTGTAGATTATAATTCATAAGCCTGTTGATTGATCAGCGAGTGAACATAAATTAGACTTTTTATCTTAAAAAGGCACGAACTGCGGCTAAATTATGTGTTAATAAAATTTGGTGCGCGTGTTTCACAAAAATGTGATAGTTTTGAACACAGTAGAACTCTAGCATAATTTATCTATGAACTTGTTATACCAAGTATAATTTATATCCGTTAATGTTTTCGACGGCTGGTAATATGGATAAAATCGAATCAGATGGCGCTGGTGTTGTTGGATTTCATTAGAGTGATACTTTGAAACTATATCACTCAGTGTGTCCAGGAGTGACGGGACGTATGAATCCATCCTTTCCACTGCGGTGCAAGGCAATGTTCCGAGAGAGTATGACTGAGTATGCTACGCGAGTCGCATGGGCGTCTGTGATAGTATGGCGTCCGAACATGATTTCGATGTTAAATTTGTTTTGGAAGTGGAAAAATATCCACGTTTGCATAACTATAATTTACAAGAATACATAAGAGCGAAGTTAGCGGAGATAGCGTGAATTGAGGTTGGAAAAAATCAATTTGTTTTCATTCTCATGTAGTTACTTGGCGGCGACGAATGCTAAACAGTTAATATTTCTTTCGTCGTGAGGGTGAACACAAAATCCTATATTAGATATTAGGTTTTGTATGCTTCAGATTTAGAACATTGTCTTCATCTCTAGAGTCACATGACATGTTATTAACTCCACAGCATTGTGACGTCATTGATCTAGTATCTTCTGTCTTTTTCGTTACTAAGGTGATCCAATAGTCCAGGAAAAAATCGAAATCGAAATCCACGCCTCTTTTTGGGAGTAATTTAAAAATACTTGAGAAAAAGCTTTTGGAAAGGTTGGAAAAGGTATTTCAGAAATTTTTTTTGAAGGTTGATTTCGTAAAGGCCTGTAAAAACATTATCTAAATTCTTTTTACGCGTAATTTAAAATTGATTTCACGGAACCAAGCGACGAGGAGTCTAGAACGTCTATTACCATGGCGGACGGGGCGTAACTGTTACGAAATGGTTGTGCCAAGTTCGTAATCGTTAGGTGGACGGCATAAGGCTCACTTTAAAAATCCTAATTCGTCGAGTACCGGCTGTATTGATTGATGTCAAAAAGAACAACGAGAAAAGGGAGGCGGGAATGGGTACTGCAACCCCGGGAACCTTTATTGGATAACCAACACCTCTGCCATAGGTCACCCCAAGTGGTTCGCTTCGTTTGGTGATTTAGCAGGGCTGCCCGGGTTCACGGGTGAGGTTTGTCTAGGTCTTGGAGGCGGATGACCAGGACACACTGAACCCCAGATTCCTACCCACCCCTTAAACCCTTTTCCTTCCCAGAACTCTCCTCTCCTTCCTTTCCTTAAAAAACCCTCCACACAGCATCCCCAAAGATGACATAGGATCTGAGGGGAATTATTTTCCTCAGGAAACATATCCGAAAAGGGGTTTATAAGTAGGAGAGTTTGCATTTAAAAATGTTTTTTCAAAGACCTAATACTTTATTTTTTTCTAGGCTAATTAAAAGAATTACCGAATTTTTTTAAAGATATGTTCTACACGCAGTATTTAATTGAAGCGTGTTTAATACTTCTAAGCGATGAAATTTTCAAAACAAAAATATATGATTTTGTATGATTTTGCATTATTTCGCAAGTCTTTATCTTAAACAAGACGCATGAGAAGGAAGAGAAGGAACGTTAATGACGTCCGTATGAGCTCACTCTATTACTGGTTTAAAATGATCAATTATTACAGTACAATTCTGTAGGCGACGTGTATCGTAGTTTTTTAAAATAAATTTTTTACATTAGCTCCATACAGAAGGCCCTGAGGAAAAAAAACCCTCAGGGCCTATGTCATCTTTGGAGATGCTGTGTGGAAGGTATTTTTTGGCAAGAAGAGGAAGTTCTGGAAAGAAAAAGGTATGTGGGGTAGGTAGGAATTTGGAGCAATGTGTCCAGGAGTGATGGACGTATGAATCCATCCTTTCCAGTGCGGTGCAAGGCGATGGGTCGAGAAAGTCCGGCCGGAGCGATCAAAATCAATCAATCCTTCAACCAGCTTCTTCCAATCCGGCCCGCCACGCAGTAGGTTGCATCCGTCGCCAAAACCTAGACAAACCTCACCCTGTGTTTCCGGGCATACCTTTTTTATTTACATTAACTCCACGCAGGAGGCCCTGAGGAAAATAATTTCCCTCAGGGCCTCTGGGATGCTGTGTGGAGGGTCTTTTTGAGGAGAGGAAGGAATGAACATTGGTCTTGAAAAGACCCATGTTGGAGGAAGGAGGAAACACAGACGCCGGCAAATCATTCCACAGCCGAGCTGTTGAACAGAAATACGAGTCGAAGAAACGACCCGTTCTCATTTGACAAATGTCAACCGTGTACAAGTGTTGGGCACGCGTTCGGCGTGTTTCCCGACTAGTCACCGATGCCGAAGGGATCAATGACGCTAGTTCCTCGGAGCATCTGCTAAGAAACCAAAAGTAGCGTACCATTTAGGGTGACTTGCTGCAGGGGTATTGGTTATCTAATAAATGGTTCTCGAGGCGGCAGTGGCGGTACCCATAACTGCCTCCCAAATTGAAGTTGGCTTGCTTGTAAATATCTTTGGGCCTAAAATGTGCCAAATAATTTCGTTTGTAATTTATTTCATTTTTTTCTTTCATTCTAATTCTAATTAATTTCTTCTTCACGTACTTTTATCCATTCATTCCTTTTGTATATTATACTAGCTGGTACCCGGCATGCGTTGCTATGCCATTTAATAAAGAAATTGTTTCTCCCTGCGTGTCCTTTCCCATTCTTCCCGTTCCCCTTCCGCCTCCCCTTCCGCCTCCCCTTCTTCTCCTGCGTCCCCTTCCCCTCTCGCGTTCCCACTCCGTCACCTCCACCTTTCCTCTCCCCACTCCACTCCCCCCCCTCCCCCCGTCCCGCGAACACCCCTCCCGAGTTCCCCTCCCCCCTCCCAGGTCCCCCTCCTTTGGTTCCTCTCCCCCATCCCTCCCTCCCTCTCGCTTTCCATACATTCAGTTTTCAAACAGCTCGCGTGCCACCAATAGCAATTTTTTTATACAAATTTCATAATGCCAGAGCTCACAAGAAGTTTTATACAAACCTTTTCCTGACAATAACGAACAAAAAAAAAAAGAATTATCCAATTTGGTGCAGTCGTTCGAAAGTTATGCGCGTACATACATTTCGGCGATTCATTTTTATTTATACAGATTGTTGAAAACTGCATCAGATTAAGCCGTGCCAAGTTTACTAGCAGTAAAACACACGATACGCTTGCCCATAAGTAAATAGCTGCCATCCTAACTTGTAAAGTAAATAGTTAGTGTAAACTTGGCAATGAAGATAGGAAACGTTTCCTTCTTGAATGAATTTGCCTCGCTCGTAAAATACGATATGAAAGTGATGAGTAAAGTTGTTCATTTCACTGAAAATATGTACATATACATGAATATAGGTAATACCTATATGTTGAGAGTTGCTCTTTGACCGAACATAAGCTGGGAGTTTTTAGTGGCTGGTTCCGAGTTATTTATTCGGGAGAGATTTTTTGAAGCTTTGTGAAAGGTCGTATTGTTTTGTTGATTGCTACGGAGTGGTGTAAAAACGAGTGTGTTTTATCCTGTTTATTCGAGGCCTCTGGCTTATTCTGTCAGAGGGTTTAAATATTCCCACGCAATAATCGAAATAAACGGAATATTTTTGGATGAATCCGTGAACTAAAAATTCTTCAATAAACGTATAAATTTTTAAATATATATATTTTTTTTTAATAAAAATGGCTTACCTTACTCTTTTTCTAAATAAGGAACTCCAGGGAAAAGTATTATGGCTTTAAAAAAATATTTTCATACAGACCAATGAACGCTGATTCTGAATATATAAGTTTTATTTCATAATATTAAACGTAGAGTTCTTATAAAATTATTAAAAAGTGCATTTTTAAACGTCTCGTCAAAACACACTATAAAGTTGGTATTATTGAATGGTTAGTGCTTACGTCACGCGTCACCAGTCATTGTATTGAAATCTTTGATTATGCAGATATGACACAAGCCATCAGTATTAACAATATTTCATGTTATTCGTTATTTCATACTGTTTATAGAGATTTAGTTGTTGTGTTTATTGAAAAAATATATATATTTTTTTTGGTTTTAGGTAATTCACCCTGAAAAGAGTGCTTTGTGCCGGTAATAGTTAAAGTGGATAAAAAAATTCGGTTAATCTATTGGGAAAATAATAAAACAAATTAAATATTGGACTCATTTAGATCACTAAAACAATGTGCAATGTGCACCAATTCATTGTTACGCGGATGACAGTACAGTTCATGATAGCTTTTTGTTTGACAAGCCCTCAAAGGGCTCACAAACTCCAACAGCTCGTAAGGCTTTGAAGCAAAGAATGGACGGTTACCTCGAGAGTGTTTTCTCTTGGGGTAAAAATAATCTCGTTGAATTTAATGTTTCAAAGACCCAATCTTGTCTGATTACGTCTAAATGTGATCGAAATGAAAATCTAGTCTCTTTCAACGGAAGCAATCTTCCGAACAGGCCCTCCATTGATATGCTTGGTGTAACCCTAAGTGACCAGCTCAGGTATGGGGGCTCCATCGAAGCCAGAGTAAAGTTGGCCTCCCAAAAACTGGGCGTACTGTACAGGGCCCGCAGATACTTTAATAGTACACAACTGCTAATCCTGTACAAATCGCAAGTGCGCCCCACGGTTGAATTTGGCAGCCACCTCTGGTCTGGAGCTCCAAAATACCTGAAAATACCCTCGACTCTGTGCAGAAACGGGCGGTCCGTTTGATAGATTCTCCCATCTTAACAGACGGATTGCAATCTTTAGAGCATAGGCGTCGGGTGGGAATGCTATCCTTGTTCTACCGGTATTACAATGGAAGATGCTCCTAGGAACTAGCATCATTGATCCCTTCGGCACCGGTGCATATTCGGGAAACACGCCAAACGCGTGCCCAACATTTGTACACAGTTGACATTTGTCACATGAGAACGGGTCGTTTCTTCGACTCGTTCTTGTGCTCAACAGCTCGGCTGTGGAATGATTTGCCGGCCTCTGTGTTTTCTCCTTCCTACAACATGGGTCTCTTCATGACCAATGTTCATTCCTTCCTCTCCTCAAAAAGACCCTCCACACAGCATCCCATATGACATAGGCCCTGAGGGAAATTATTTTCCTCAGGGCCTCCTGTGTGGAGTTAATGTAAAAAAAAAAAATTAAATATTGAATTCATTCAGGTTAATAAACTTACATAAAGCTGTATGAACACGAGAATTGTTAAGAGATAAAAGGTATGAAATGTTAAGGGGGGACTGGGGTGTGATTTTAATAAGCCGGCGGTATATGTTCTTGAAAGATGAATGGTTTTTACAGTTAAAGAAAACGTGGTCGAGGGTTTCCTCTTCCACACCGCACTGGCAGACCGGATCATCTAAAACTCTAATTCTAGACAAGTGAGATGCAATTGAACAGTGACCAATTCTCATTCTCGAAATACATGAAATGAATCGTTTTGAAAGTTTTTTACCGTGAATGGCTTAGCAGGGATATGGTTTTGAATTCCATGGCTTAGCAGGGATATGGTTTTGAATTCCAGCATAGAAAGATCCAGTTCTTATTTTGGAGACTGCCCAATTTTCTTCCCAGGCACGAGTCATGTTGGATTTAAGAATCGGGAAGACATCGGAGATAGGAATTCTAAAATTTAGTGGGATAGTTCCGGAATCTGAACCAGATTTGGCGAGAAAATCGGCCATCTCATTACCCTCGATACCCAAATGGGCAGGGACCCAGGTCAATATCGTCTCAAACCCAGACTCACTTAGAGAATTGAGAAGATTTTTTAATATTATATGTAAAATAAAAAAGAAACAATATTTAAGCTTAAATAATTCAGTATCAAAAATAGAGGTATTATTTAAAATATTGAAAAACTTTAAACTGTACGAAAAATTTGTACAACATGCTACATCATTATGCTACCTAGAGACGGGCAAAGCGGCTCAGTTGAACGAGCCGTTTCACTAGGTCTCGTTCAATGATAAGATCCGGTTCAGTGAATCGGCTCAATTGAACGACTGAGTTAAGCTACGTACACATTTGCTCATTAGAAGCCAAAGAGCATGCTACCTAGTAGCAATTGCTACCCGCTCACTCGTTCGCAAAGATCCGCGAACCGCGAGCAAGTGTGTCCGTAGCTTTGAAGATCGGTCTTACAGAACCGGATCTTACGGGTCCAGGTCACTGAACCGATTCGTTCGCGAACGACTCTCTTCTACTGCAAACTTCGAAATCAAAATGGCCGCCATCGATCAGCTGATCGGCGCTGTATCTTATTTGTGCAGTGTGTAGGTGATGCTTCGTTTGAGATAATATTGATTTTAAAAGCTAAAAAAATAATAATTTCAAACAATTTCTATACCACACTCCCGTAATAATATTGAAAAGTATAATAATATAATAAATATAATATAATAAATAAATAATTCCACCTAAATAATGTTTTAACTTATCGAATAGTATCATCTTTCTTCCGTATAATTATCATACAAAACGGCAACACCTGTTAAAAATAAAAATAACTTTTCAGGAGTGATGACGTCACACGATTCATTACACGTGCGGTGGTTTTCGGGGATCTTGAAAAATTAAAACCTTGACAATTATTTTAACTATTAAAACCAACTCTAAAAAAATTTGTAGTTATTTAAGTTAGAAGGTCAATCATTAAAAAAATTAAAAAATTGGACTGGAGTTCTCTTTTTTCCCGTTTCATGTAAAAATAATTAATAAAAAATTCACAAAGTTTGAAACATTTTTTTCAAATTTCCATCAGTAACTTTGGTTTCATTGAGATGTACATTTTAATTCTTCTGTTATCTTTTATATTTGAGTATAAAGCGTTATGTGTTCTCATTCTAACAGTTTAGGTATATTTCGTTTGGACCATAATCTATGATTGTAAGGGAGACACAACGATTTCTGAGAGACCTGGGTGAGCACTTCCCAAAAGCAAACAAATAGCTTCAGGGATATTTCAACTTCTTTAGCTCCGTTGTGATTTGAAATTCAATGAAACGAAAAAGCCACACTAAAAAGAGATAAACACATTTATCTACAGGATTTAGCCTGCGAGAGAATGAGACTAATCGGTCTCCTCTTTGTATGGTGCTTCGTAGCCTCCCCACTCCTGTCTACTTTAGTTTTCTGAAGATTTCACCTTTACCGCGAAGTGTCAACTACAAAGTTGTATTTTTTTGTATATTTACTTATTATAGTAGTTTCAGGCAGAGTTCGTAGTAAAATTTATTGGTATCTCTAGAGCAAAAATTCCGAGCCATAACAATGGTGACTTCATCACAACCTTTCCAACAAAATGTTTCTAAACTTAATCGGCACGTAGGTGCCATAGGGATCACTGTGTCTACAATGACGAGAGAGGTCAGAAAAACGTGAAAAACTAAATTTATCACGATAAAAAAGAAAATATGTATAAATCAGTTAAATTTATTTAGTAAATTAAGGCTATTATTTTACGTCCGTATGTTTTGCGGTAACTTAGTTGCTATTTTTTTCTAATATTATTAAATACACACGCTGAATAATATGAAAATTGTACACCGACTTAGTATCAATGTTACTTTCAACTGAATACATTTCCTGATATTTATTTTATATAAGACTCCGTTATGTTCTTAAATGTTATTGACCTATCAGGCCTCGGGCCCATTTTGTCGGAAGGTAAAAATATTTCCGCTTTGCAATAAAATTCATATAAATGAAATATTTCTGAACGTATCCGAAAACAAAAACTACTTTTGAAAGCTGATGAAATACGCTTTAAAAATTTATGAAATAAAATAAATAATACAAAATTTATAATATAATTTGAATGCAAACAAAAAAAAAACATCATCTTACATTTTTTCTAACTAAAATTACTGATAACGAAAAAAAACACACGTTATATTAGGCAAATGTATTATAAATATTATCCTCAGCTCACTTTTTTGTCTTTTAATGTAAAAATAATTCATAAAAATACTTTAAAGTTTCACTAAATTTTTTCAAATTGCGGTCGGAAACTTTGGTTTCATAAAGGTATACATTTTAATTATTTTGCGGTTAACTTTTAGATTTGAATATAAAGCGTGGTGTTTTATATTTCTACCACCGCTTAGATCGTATTTCTAACCATAATAGTAAGGCAGACACAACGATTTCTATATTTCTATAACGAGACCTACATGAGTTGTTCTGAAAAGCGAAAAAATTAGCCTGAGAGGTTAAGTATATTATGCGTCTGCCTACCTGACGTATGGTGGGCACTCCTGGGCACACTGACCCCCAAATTCCTAGCCACACCTCACATCTATTTCCTTCCCAAAAATTCCTCTCCTTCCTTTCCTTAAAAAAATCCTCCACATAGCATCCCCTAAATAATTTCCTTCAGAGCCTCCTTATGCAAAAAAGGTACTCATTAAAAAAAGGAGAAGAACTAAAAATGGTTTGAAAGACGAAAGGTACATCCATACATGTATGTATTCACATACCTACAAGGCCAACCAGACTAAACCATTTTTTTCATTTGCCAGAGTGCAGAACCAACCTTAGAAAAAATTCTCCAATCCCCCGTATATGCGCGCAATATAACACGCAATTTAACAATATCGATATTCCTAATAACACTCTTGTGAAATACCGAAACGAAGTCAAACGTACGACCACAAATGTTAATTAAATTAATGCACAACTATAGAAAAGGTACAGCATGAGCATCTCCTGTCCCCATCCCACCTTCCTCTGCCTCTTGCCCTTTCCTCTTCCTTCTTCCTTCTAATATACTTATATATATATATATTTCTGTTGTTGTTATTTTCATTTTCATTTAACGGTTATTACCAATTACAATTGTATATTATATCATAATAACCAACATTAGCATAAGAAACTGTTTTGGCTTACCTCATGTTTAACCTCTTGTATAACTCATCCTGTATATAAATTGCTGTTTGTTTCTTACAATAAATAAATAAATAAATGTAAATACGAATTTGGAGCGCGCTAATAATAAAAACGATCATAATTATTGAGCGCAAATTTTCTTTTAAAGAAAATATTTAAGTTAAGTAATAAAAATCTCTTGACATCTGAGTTAAGTAACATTTAAAAAAATAATGTTAATTTTTCTTTCCCATAACATGTTAAAATAACAAAACCAAACGTGTTTTTTTACAATTTTCGGAGCATACTTTGCTACTTTTTTCAATCGAGGGAATTTTACATAAATAGTAGCTTTTTTAACTCGGCATCCGAATGGAGATTATCTTAAAAAATAAGTAAGCAAGTTTTTTAAGAACTTAAAACTTAAGGGTTCTCGGAAAATGTGTTATAATAATAAGTCGGTAGTCTTATGAAAAAAAAAACACAGATACAGACAGTAATTAACATTAGACAATATAAAAGGTCTTATGAAAAAAAACACAGATACAGATAGTATTTATCCAGACAATATAAAAGGTCTTATGAAAAAAAAACACAGATACAGACAGTAATTAACAAGACAATATAAAAGGTCTTATGAAAAAAAAACACAGATACAGACAGTAATTAACAAGACAATATAAAAGGTCTTAGGAAAAAAAAACACATACACAGACAGTAATTAACAAGGCAAAATAAAAGGTCTTATGAAAAAAAAACACAGATACAGACGGTAATTAACAAGACAATATAAAAGGTCTTACGAAAAAAAAAACAGATACAGTCAGTAATTAACAAGATAATATAAAAGGTCTCATGAAAAAAAAAACACAGATACAGAGAGTAATTAACAAGACAATATAAAACGTTAGGTACCTGGAGAATTCGCCTGCACCCTTATTATTTTTTATAGATTGTGTGAGTTAAAAGGAGAGTGAATTTATAAATAAATCTCTTTTGAAGATAATTAATTTATTGTTCTAAGTTTTAAGCATGTCTCCTCCGTGGTCGAGGGCAGGTCGTGGTTTAAATCCCGGCGTGCACAGATAAATTTCATTTGATTGATTTGTGTTTTCAAAATTAAACAAAAAATCGAGTTTAGTTTATACGTGGTAGAAGCGAAACTTTACCAAAACAATCTCAACCAATACTTGAAAATTGAGGTCATAATCAAAGCGACCAATGAGCGCAGACCTAGCGTAATTTCCGTTTCACATCTCAACCAATAGGAACCTTTAAATCAAAGCGGCCAATGAGCCCAGTAGATGCGTCGCGCAGTAATCGTCATTTCCGTTTCATCTGAAATCCAAATCACAGCGGGGCTATAGAAGCTTCACTTTTAAAAAAATAAGGTGCGGCTTGTTCCAGAGTGGAAGATACTCTCAGTATCGCCCTGGTGTAAGACCACCAATCAGAATTGAAACGTTGCGTTGCTTGAATTGGCATTAATCGTGCTTGGTGAGTAGATCTGAATAGCCAGGCACTTCCCCGTTTTCCTCTTCCCCAAATTTTTTCCCTCCTCACTTATCTTCAGCCTCACAACACACCCCAATTGGAGATGCCAAAGTCTCACTGGCTCCAGACGGAAGCACTTGGGACTCTGGTGAGGTATTCACATAAAAAATTTAAATGAAAAATTGGAAATCAATCGCAAAAAATGTTATGTTGGTAAATACGGCTTAAATTAAAAAAAAACCTTTATTGTGAATACACTCTTAAATGAAGTTAAATCAAAATTAAAAACCAATGATTTTGTCTACGTACCTACACGAGTTTTTTCCACAAATTAAATGTTGTACACAAAGTTATTGGTTTTTAATACAAGTCTTTCATCACGAAGTTCAAATTTCGCAAATGTAATGAATGTTGCAGCATATTTTAAGTAAAAAAGATATAAACTATTTTCTTCGCAATTAGTCTTGCATGATTTAAATTCAAAACAATCCTCATAAATTTAATGTTGTATCTGACATTTTGCATAAATTTCTACACGTTATATGTAATTGTGTTACTCCCTGAAAGTATTTGTTTTCCTCGCGTAAGGTATGCACTACCTACCAAGGAAATTCTGAACATCTGCTAAGGATTTTGCCACACGACCTGTAAACAAACACGGTAGAACATGAATATGTTTAAATCAACATAGTTTGTATACTGTAAATTATATTTACATTTACTCAATGCTACCTACGCATGTTCTGAAGAACGTTTCAGACGAGTTTGATTCTAAGAATATAAAAGTTAATTTATTAATATTATTTTAAGATTGAAACGAAGTCTTTGATAAAATATTAAGCCTCATAAAATACAAGTAGATATGTTAAAAATAATGTTAAAAAAATGTAAATGATACCCACATTTTTTTAAGAAAACACGTCTGCAAATGAGTTCATATTGGCAATTCTTAGTAAGAAAAAATGTTAATGTATTTTCCTTTTTAAAACCGGAACAATCAATAATTGGTTTTTGGGTGTCGAGCTTTGATTTTTGATATGCTTCCTCTTCCTAAACTAGCTAACGTTTCTTGCGTATACCATCGGTCTTGACAGACACAGTGAAAAAAATATCAAATGTTAATGTTAGCCTAGACATAAATACCACAGCCTTACTAATAAAAAAAACACTTTACGATCGTTAAACGGTGTTTCTGTTCGGTGACCGTTAAATGGTGTTTCAGCAACGTTACCAAAAACTTATATAATAACATAATGAAGTTTTTGTATTGGCTGCATCGAACTTTGATAGATTTGAGCAAGATTTCTCTACAATTTGATTAAAAAGGTTATTGATAAGCTTTTTTTCGTATTTGAAGCTGTATGGCAATTTTCAAACACGAAAATTTGTTTCAGATACAAAAATCCAAAAGGTAATTTTGTCTTGTTTCTATAAAGGTATTTCTTTTTACAACATCTTCAAAAATAAGAAATATACAAGACATATAAAACACGTTGGAAAAATTCAAAATTTATTCAGAAATTATTAATAAATCAAGCATATTTAATAGATAAACAACCCCCTCTGGCTGTGTAAGCAGTGTACATATCTTTCCATGAACAATTTTTTGTCATTTCTTTAATTAGTACTGTTTTCACATCCACGGTCGTTTATCGGTTGAATAAATTTTTCACGTCGATTTTTAGTAAGGCTGGCAGTGTTTAGCCTTCACACATTTCATGAAACCTACTCGTAAATAAATAAAATCAATGTTACTATATTAAGAGCTGAAATAAAATTATTACATTATATTATTTCTAACGAATTTATTCTATATTGACAAACAACAATATTACCATCACTTATAAAAAAAACGAATGGTTTTATACGAAAATCTGTATTCCTAAAATGATGAACGACAAAACAATCTATTTACGTTTTTCTCCAAATCAAAGTAATGTTTAGGAACCTACCTTCTCAATATAGCTTCAAGGACATTAAACGATTCAGCCAACAAAATTTTCTCACCCAGATTTAGGGATTTAATTAAACAATGCAATCAAAATGGGCTGGTGGCGATAGGCCTCCATTTGAGGACTTACCTACTCGTGTTTAATTAAATGATCCGATATTCAATTTGATCAGTGATTCCCAAAGTGGGCGATATCGCCTCCCTTGGGGTCAGCATCGATCCAGCCCGGGTGGTCTGAAGAGAAACAGACGGAAAATTATTGAAGAGCTGTAAACGATAATGTAGCGATTTACATGTGAATATAGATATTTATAGGTATATTTCGCGCATTCTGGAATGGTCAAATTAAAATACGATAATTTTGCTGTGCTTTTTAAGATATATAACAGCTTTAAAAAATTGGTACTTCGTTAGAAGATAACAATGAAAACGGGGGTGGTGAACCAAATAAATTTAGGAAACTTTAAGTTTTGACGTTAAATACGAAAGCCCGTGGAATTACCCAGATTAAGTTTTCATTTTGAATAGTTCGGCTTTGGTCTATGATTCCAAAAATGTTAATACAAAAGCTGAAGGTTAAATTATAAGAAATTTAACTCAATTAAAATATGTTGTCATTAATTAGCGTTGTCTTGCAGTGTTTCAATAATATTTTTGACAAAAGTATCTACTTTTAAACTTCTTTAGATATAATTATATTCCGTAGTATTAGTATTGTAGTTGATTATTTCATATTAAAACGCATTTGAATTTTATTTAATATTAAAATGCATTCATCTTCGATTGGCAAGCATCTAATATTGAACAATGAAATTGAATGACGGCCAATAAGTGTTTTTCATAATAAGAAAAATAGGAATTTCAAGAGCAATAAACTCTTTGATTTAAACCAATTTCATTTGAAAAAATATTTAAAACAACAAATTCCAAAAGAAACACTGTAACTTTGAGTAGGTACATCACTTTATTTTAAAACGACCCGAAAACTGGCTTCAAAACTTTTATGCATTTCCTCGGTATTAGTTGTATATTACTATTTCTAAACATTTTGTTTTAAAGATTTTTATTTTATAATGATCCTACACTAACTTACCATTTTTTTAATTCGACACCTTCGATACGTGTCATTTACTAGTGTTTAGTTTAAAAAACGCTAGTGAGTGACGCGGACGTATCGACACCGGTTGCCGACAATTAGAAATAAGTAACAAGTTCATAAAATAAAAATCTTTAAAAAAAGATGAAAACAACTAGGTACGTAGAATTCATATCTATCCTGACAAAGGCAAAGTTTATACAGAAAATTGGTTGGCCTGTTAAAAAAAATATATATGCAATGTTTAACCCGTAGTACACATCCTCGTGAATTAATTCTTAAAAACGTAGGTATATACATTTGGAGAAATGAGAAAAAGGAAAAATCCATTAAAAGCTTTGTACTTATCTAAATAAATAAAATTGGCAGAGAGCTTGTTTGAATACCTACCTTTATTCAGTCGTATTTCTAATTAACCAAAGCATAAGGGTTATATTTAACATTACAAATTCGTTGTTTTCACAGTTGTTATCCTATGTGTGTACGTAGGGTCCTCTTGATTTGAATTGTAAATTCAGCCGACGCGGCCCCTACAAGGCTTCCGAGTATGTTGACGAGCTCGTGGTTGGCGTTCGCTCTCTGCAAACAATGTAACAATTTTGACCTGTTGAAAATATCGGAGTTCTAAACAAAGTAGGGTTAATTAGATAGCAAAGTACGATATTTTATTTTAAAATTTCTCTCAGATAAGGTCTTTCAACCGTTTCACAGAGTTTTAATACGTTAGCTACTCTGATTTTCATGGAATTACTCTGAGACTTAACGACGAGTAAATATTCAACATTTAGCGATACATCCTTTTTAAAATCTGATGGTTTTGAGGAAGGGCCACCACTTTTTCCAATCTCCTGTTGTCTCCCTCCAGTTTTCAATGCTAAAAGATGCGTTTTTAACTCTGAACCATTCAGACACCTAAGTTTAAGTTTTCTCAATAATTTTTCATCCAGTAGGGTCAATATGGAGAAGCCTGATTTTTTTTATGGTCGGCTGCAAATATTTGGTGCAATTAAAGCACTTCTTGTATTTTATTCTTCATTCTGTGGGCGATACTGAGAATTTCTACAACTCTATGTATGCCTCTAAAGATTCTCCATAGGATCTTCTTCACAATTGTGTCATGATTTATTTTTCCCCTTATTTTGAGAAAAGTCACGCTTGTGGAAGAATTTACCAACCAAGTTACACCGAACCTCTTTAAGATCTTCATTACCATAACCCTAATAAATACCCCTCATTAACCCGTCTCATAACTTTACTCATACGGTTGGTGATATATTTCTCCTATTTGTATACAGTACCTACGTACATAATATATGGAAGCTTTTGCAAGAGGAGTAAAAAGCGTATAAGCAGTTTACTTTGATAATGTAAAATATAATATAATAAATAATAATAAAATAAAATATAATAATAAAATAAAATACATATAATCAAAGATATAAATCAAATTGATGATTTATGTAGAAAATGTTTGGCTTTTCCCGAAACTATAGAACATATTATATCGGGATGTTCTATATTAGCGCCTTCCGAGTATACATTTAGGCACAATCAGGTTTTAAAAATAATTCACCAAAGTTTGGTAATTAAACATAACTTGATTGATTGCCGTAATGTAGTACCTTATTATGAATATGAACCAAATTCATTTATAGAAAATGAATTTTATAAAATATATTATGATAAAACTATACTAACAGACAGAACAATTAGTCATAATAGACCTGATATAGTTTTACATGACAAAATTAAAAAAATAACTTATATCATTGATGTAGCTATTCCAAATTCCTGTAATATTCAAAAAACTGTTTCTGAAAAAATTAGAAAATACACAGATTTAGGAAATGAGATTAAAAGAATTTGGCATTCTCGGACTATAAAAATATTACCATTTGTTATTTCGGCCACTGGCATAATACCTAGGAATCTGATTCAAAATTTAAGCATATTAGATTTGTCAAAGAATTTGTATATAAAAATGCAAAAAGCAGTAATTTTAAATACATGTAGGATTACAAAAGATTTTTTAAATATTTATATTGAGGGATCAGTAGGATTTATAGGTTCAATTAGAAATGCCACAGAGCCGAACCCTCTGATATGAAAATATCTGGAGTCGGTGAATTATATTCCCATTTGGTCTCTAGTAGGTTGACATGTTGTTCTTGTATTGTTTTGTATTTATAATACTTATATAGTGCAATTGCATAACGTGGATTCACTAGATGATCATTTGGGGAAGTGTATGAAAGGGTTTGGTTTTTCCTTCTTTTTTTTTTTTTTTTTTTTTTTTTTTTTTTTTTTTTTTTTTTTTTTTTTTTTTTTTTTTTTTTTTTTTTTTTTTTGGGGGGAAAATTTAACCCGGACATTTAAATCTGGTGCGTAAATATAATAAATATAATGACTTATGTACTACCCTTTGTTGTATCCCTCTGATTTTCTCGCGGGAATGCTGGGACTAAATCGTCTCGACGTTAGGAGAAAAATTGCAATGGTACTAGTAGCACACAAGCTGCTAAACGGGCACATTTGTAATCCTGATGTCCTGGAAAGGATTTCACTTTATGTCCCCAATAACTTCACCAGTGCAAGGCAACACAGATTTTTTACTTTTCCTAGAGGCAGGACCAACCTGTTATGGTTATGCCTCTGGGGAGAATGACCTCACTATTAAACCTTTCTTCTGAAATTGACATTTTTCAATCGAACTACAATCATTTCAAGAGCGAAATAAAGGTATTCTTTAGTACCTGTCATTATTAATGTATCTATATAATTAATGTATTACACTATTAACTAAAAATTGTGAAATGTAATTGGATATATATGTTACTGTTTTTCACAATAAATAAATAAATAAATAACTAGAAAAATGTAGGTGGTATTTACGGTTACTTGTTCTTACATCATTAATTAGACTGAACTGTCGTGTCGTGTGGTAAGGTGTATTTGTTTTGCTACAACACTGTCTATTGTCGAAGGCTCCATAATAGTTACGAACATGGACTTTACACAGATAGAATATATTGCTTATCGATTGTGAATCGAGGATAGTCTGTTAATTTATCTTGGCAAGGAGGTTTGACCATTATTCAGTAAATTTAGATAACCTCATTGACAAAGAAATTGAACGGTGGTACCTAAATCTTTTCAAATCTTTGATACTTTCTTAAATGTATTCCTTATTCTCCCAATATATGCAAGATTTATTTTGGTTTGTCATTGGCTACAAACAACTAATCGCAAGAGGTGAGATTTATCAAGCTTGATTACATCAATTTGAATGAAAACTCAGCAATTTCAATTTCAATTAGACCTTTCGATTATTAGATCCCACGTATACATGTGAATTTGTTTATCTGCTCAAGAAAGAATTTCAGTTTTGAAAATATTTGATCAATTTAAACAGAATTAAGAAATAAATGTACTTACTTCGCCCACACACTTACAACATACTTCTGTCATTTCGTCTCTTCGGTGACGTAGTGCTATGTCATTTTTTTAAAGCGATAATGGTTAAATAAATCATTACTGCAAAATGGAGAGGCTTTGTCAGTTTTCAACTTCTTTTAGATAAAATATTTGTGTCGGAAAATGTCGTACTCATTGTATATATTAAACAATGGAAATACATTTTAAAAAATGCATTTCGTCGGTTAAGAGCGACAAGTTCATAACTAACATATTTCAAATGTATTTTTAATTAGCAAGATTTCTTTACAATGACATGAATTCATTTGGAAAAAGAATGGCGAAATGATAAAGGACATTGTAAAGAACACGTGATTATTAAAAACTCAATTTGACAAAAATGTTATTTGGCCACTTGTCGCTCTTAACCGATGATATGAGTTTAGGTTTAGGTAGTTTTAGAGTTAGGCATTGGAGGTTATCCACCACTTACCCGCCCTGGTATAAGTGACAGATGGTTACTCATTCAAGGCTCGAATGAACGAATCTACATTTAGTTTCCAGTGTCCCAGCGTACGATGTTAGCAAGCAGTATGCAAGTGCTTAGCCGGAAATCAAGATACAATAAGTGTTAGTATGACTATAGACAAGACAATGGGACAGGTTGGTGATAGTTCATGAGGAGGAAAGTGCTGGGGGATTGTATCAAGCGCTTATTAGTGTTAGGCGGTCAAAAAAAAACACGGTGACAAAAGTTATTTTCGGAGATGAGCTACTTTAATATACCATTTTTATTATAAACTTATTACAATCGCCAGTACCCAAAAACTAGTAAAAAGATGCGAACTCTAATATTCAGGTGGATATTATATTTATCAATATACACTTTACCATACAAATGACACGAAACTATTTTAATCGTTGAGAAACTTGTAAAATGTATTTTCATTTCACATGTTTGAATATAATTAGAAACTAACAGAATAAGGAACTCCAGTGAAAAATATTATGGCTTTAAAAAATATGTTCATATAGACTATAGACCAATAAACGCTGATTCTGAATATATATATTTTATTTAATAATATTAAACACAGAGTTTTTAAAAAAATATTAAAAAGTCAATTTTTAATCGGGTCGTAAAAATACACCGTCAAGTTGCCATTATTGAAATTTTACTGGTGACGTCACTGTTCGACGTGTCGTGATGTCACCGTAAAGTCATTGTATGGGAATGTATGATATAATACAAGCCATCGTATTAATTTATTCGTTTATTTACATACTGTTTATAGAGATTTTGT
Source organism: Limnephilus marmoratus (assembly GCA_917880885.1). NCBI lineage: Eukaryota > Metazoa > Arthropoda > Insecta > Trichoptera > Limnephilidae > Limnephilus > Limnephilus marmoratus. Next base: position 29,863,467 of record OU862916.1, read on the forward strand.
TGTTGTGTTTATTGAAACATTATTTAGGCCTAAATAATGTTTCAAAAATAAAGGTATCTCTTATTAGTTTATCTCTATTATTGAAAATATTCAAAAACTACTGCACAAAAAAAATAGTAATGCTTCTTCTAGGGAGAATACTTCGAACAACGGGATTAAAAATGGCGGTTGTTGATCAGCTGATTGCTCGATCCTATGGTAATTTTTCAGGAGTGATGACGTCACACGATACACCATACAGACGGTGGTTTTCGGGGGGTCCTGAAAAATTAAAACTTTGACACTTATTTTAACTATTAAAACTAACTCTAAAAATTAATTAAAAAATGCAGTTATTTAAGTTAGAAGGTCATTATTCATTAAAAAAATGGACTGGAGTTCTCTATTACACTTATTTTCGAAGCGTCGTCGTATCCGCGTCGCCGAATAAAAGTAATTAAAAAGAAGCCGGTAATTTCTGAGGGGTGGCAAAAATTGTGTAGATATTCGCGATGATCAAAGTCGCCCCTCCGTTCAAAAGTCACCCCATGTTTCGATACTTTATCACGCTTATTTTGTTTGATACTTCGTAGTCCTGAACATAAAAATGTATTTATTCTCACCATTTTCCTTAAAGTTACAGGTTTTATTGATCTGTGCAGATTGCGTAGAACAATAACTGTCCCAGGGATGTGACAGCGAGATAATGTTTATTTATTTTATTTATTTGTTAATATTTCAACGACCTGATGGGCTTTTAGATATAAGTTTATAATACAGAGACAAAGTTTAAAATAAAAAAGATGAACTTGAAAAAGTAAACATCACATGAATGGAAGGTATAAAGATATATTTTAGTAAAAATAATGCATTACAATACAAGAGAATTTTTTTAAAGTTGCAGATGACATAAAATAGTAAACATTGTGTATTTACAAAATTTACATAAAAACAATTCTTGACAACTCAAATCAAATGCCACAGTGCCAAAGTGTTTCTTAAATAATGGTAACTTTTTATTAAATACATCGATACTTGAGGTAAATTTGTTTGCAAGTGTATAAAATCGTGGAATAGGTGCACGTATGAGGTAGTTGGTTCCAGAATTATTGTTGTCAAATACTATGTTTTGCATTGTCGCTCGAGTTGGTACCTTAAAGTCAATGAGATGCAGGAGTTCACAACAGTCTAATTCGGAGTGAATAATTTTAAAGAAAAAAGTAAGGTCAATTATTTTTCTTCTGTTTTCTAGGGAATCCAACACGTAAGAATGTATAGTTAATGCGTTGAATAGGTATATGTAAAGTTAGTAAATCGTAAAAATTTGTGCTACACTCGTTCAATATTTTTTATATGATTTTGTTAATATGGGGACCAAACTATGGAATTGTATTCCAGCAAGCTGCGTACTAGTGACAAATATACAATTTTTATAACTTCCAACGAATCAAAGTCTTTGATGGTTCTGACTATAAATCCTAGTGTCTTCATGCCTTTGTTGGTTATTTGTTGTATGTGATTTATAAAAATTAAATTGGGTGTTAAATATAACTCCAAGATCCCCGATTTCTTTGAGTTTTCTAAGATTTTGTCATTTATTGTGTATTTGAAAGATAGCGGGGTCTTTGTTCGACAAAATGTTAGTGTCTTACATTAATCGATAATGAGGATTAAGTTGTTTGCAACACACCAATTGTGTAATTTGTCAATGTTTGACTGTAGGATTAGGCAGTCACTTATATTGGATATTTCTTTATATAATTTGATGTCATCGGCAAAAAGCAGAATAATATTCCCTTTACCCTTTTTGCGTCATTAAAATGATAACGATAGACATTTGGTGAATCTTTTCTAACAATAGGTACAAAATACAAAGTTTGATAAAATTCTGAGGTATTTCCTTAACCACATAAAATATTTAACACCCTGTGTGAGTCACATAAATAATGAAGTCGGCGAGGCGCGGTTGAACACCCTTTGTACTTTGAGTCATTTATCTCGAAAGCGAGTAGGCATGTTTTGTATAGAATAAGGTGAGCCTTATGTCTTTCATTCGTGAAAAAGGGGAAACTTCCGCATCATTTTCTTAACTGAATGATATATTAAGCACTTTGCACATTTGGTGGGTAAGTTTCCATTCCATTAATATCAAATCTAAGAAAGTAGAAATTTGAAATAAAAAACTTACTTTCCTTCACAAATATTAATTTAATTTCAACTAGCCAGTTCCCCGCATGCGTTGCAATACCACTAATAAAGAAATGGTTTCTCCCTGCGTGTCTTTTCCCATTTATCTCGTTCCCCTTCCGCCTCTCCTTCCCCTCCCATGTCTCCTTCCCCTCACGCGTTCCCCTACCCTTTCCCGCGTTCAGTATATTCAGTCCCGGTACATTCAGATTTTCAAACAGCTCGCGTGCCACCAATTGCAATTTTTTTTACAAATTTCGTTTTTCATATAGGTATTACAAATATTCATTTTTGTATATTATCTATAAGTACACAACCACTAAAAATACGAACGCTGCTGCCAACTCCCCCATTTCCCGCATCCTTCAAAAATTCAACTCAATTAAAAAAACCACAAATACCGATATATTTTTTGATTCCCTCCCGCTATTTAAAAAAAAAACATTTCTAGCACACTGAATTCGCACACATAACACACACATCCACACACATCCACACACAAACACACACATACAAACACTCACACACACCACACTCCTTCAATAATTTACTAACTTAATTTAGGTAAAATGTTTAATTTATCACATAAAAATATAAGTATATAACAGCGACGTGTCATTGGTACCAATTTTTTTTTATTTTTTTTTTTATTTTTTTTTTATTAATATTTTTTTTTGGTTACATACACAAAAATATTACAAAAAAAACATTTCTTTTGATAAGAAGTAAAAAAAAATAAAATAAAATATGTAGCTTAACGATAAACAATAATACAATTTAACAACAAAAAAAAGATATTACAATATTATACATATATGTATGGTAACAAAAAAAATCCCACATAGGCATCGCCAGTTCGTGTGTATACTTTTTTTTTTAATGCAGTTAAGATACAACATAGCAAATTAAATTTTAAATTAGTAAATTGAAACATAATTATTTTTTAACATATTTATAGAACAAATAATTCCGTATTTAAAAAAACAAAAGTTAAGAAAAAAAATATATATATATGAAAAACAAAAAAGGTTAAATAAAAATTAGGGATTTGTAAAGTTATAACAGGTAAGATGTTATAGCAGGTAGGTTTTTGTGACATTTGTATTATCGTTATCTATATTATAGTTATCCAAGTCTTTATTAATTTTTTGTATATGCTGTAAGAGGATATGTTTTTAGATTTAATTTCTATAGTCTGATACAGTGCATTATAGATTTTTGGTGCAATGAAAAAAGCATGTCTAGTTTTGCAAAGGGGAACCTCAAATGCATTATTTACTCTACTGCTGGAGCGTTTTTCGTTTTTTGTAAAATATACATTTCGTGAAAATATATATTTCAGACATTGCATACAGTAGATTTTTTCAATAATTGCAAGGAGGGGTAGGTAACATCTTTATGCAACATTATTTTTATTATTAATTTTTGAGTAATTTCTAGTTGCTTAATATGGGTATCATAAATACCCCCCCATCCAATTATTCCATAAGATATTGATGATTGCACCAATGCATGATATACCAGTTTCGTTCTTTTAATATCAACTATGTTATTTAATCGTTTAAAAATGTAAGTCAAATACCTAAGTTTATTTACAAGGTTTTCTACGTGATTTGTCCATTTTAGTTGGCTGTCTATAATAATTCCTAGGTATTTAACTGTGTTCCCCGAATTCATTTCTATACAGTTAGCACACAAAACAGGGTTGCAAGAATTGTTGTGAAACCTTATATTTAGGTGAGTTAAGGGTGCCGCCCTTTTGGTATTATAGAATGGAATATACATAGTTTTTTCACAGTTCAGAGTTAGGAGGTTTTGGTTAAGCCATTCTTTGACAATGGATGTGCACTTATTTGCTTTTTCAGAGACTTCTTTCCATGATTTACCATGGACTGTGATAGCAGTATCATCAGCATACGAGAATAGCTTTCCCGGAAAACTGATATTACACAGGTCATTGATATAAATTAGGAACAATAATGGACCGATAACTGTACCTTGTGAAACCCCATGTCTCACATATTCTGGTTTACTAATATTATCACCAATTTTTGTACATTGTCTGCGATCAAGTAAATAATTTGTTAATAGTGACAGACAATTATTTTTAATTCCAATATTATTTAGTTTTCTAATCAGTTTATTATGATTAACGGTATCAAACGCTTTTTTTAGGTCTAAAAAGATTGTTAAGCTTTTCATATTTAAGTCAAGATTGGTGTATATATTTTTTGTTAGATTAAATAAAGCGTCATCTGTACTAAGACCTTTTCTGAAACCGTATTGATTTGGGGACAAAAGTGCATTTGATTCTAGAAACTCTAGTACTTGTATTTTAATAATTTTTTCTAATATCTTCGCTAGTTGGGATATTAGCGATATTGGTCTGTAATTGTCAAGTTTAGAGATTGATCCAGATTTATGTATTGGTACAATATTGGAGAGTTTAAATGCGTCTGGGAAAACGTTTTTTTCAAAACAGGAATTAAAAATGTGTTGCAAGGGCTTCGAAATGTGTTGTTTAATAGATTTGATAGCGATGGCGCTTAACTCATCTGGACCATTGGCTGTATTTGTGTTAAGATTGTCAATGTGTTTTATTATTTCAGATTCGGTAATACGTTTAAATTGGGTTAAATTAGGACTATTTTCAGAGTGTTCGTCCATTTGAGTGTATTGATGAATATGGTTTTGAAATGAGGGATTGTTATTTATTATATCTGAAGCAACATTTGTAAAAAAATCATTGAATTTATTTGCAATATTTCTTATATCCGTTTTGACTATTTTATCATCTGTAACAATTTTTTCAGGGAATGTTTTTGCTTTATGTTTTCTATTGGTTATTTCATTTATGACTTGCCAGGTTGTTTTAGAATCATTATCAGCTGTTTGTAATTGTTTAGTATAATACTCTTGTTTACATTTTTTATAAGAATATTGAAAAAATTTCTATAAATGATGTATTGGTGTCGTAAATTTTCATTGGGTGGAATGTTTTTAGCCATACAATAATTCTCATGATTTTTGTAAATTTTGTACAGTTTGTTCCTGTGTTGGCTTGCAATTATCAAACCACGCGTGATCCATGGTTTAATTTTTTTATGTTTGCTTCTAGGTATTGGTGTTGGTTCAAGACTATTCTTGATATTATCATTTAATATTGAATAGAAGGTGTATAGTGATTGATTTGGGTCATCATTGGTTAAAACTGAGTTCCAAGTTTCTTTTTTTTAAAAACTGTTTAGGGTTTGATAGTTAATTTTATTTTTTCCCACTTGTTGGGCTTTAGTTGTATGATGATACTTTAAGGTACTGTGACCGAAAAAAGTTGGGAAATGATCGGTTATATCAATTTTTAGGACAGCTGATTTGGGAATACAATTTTTATTGGTTTTAAGAAATATGTGATCAAGACAAGAACCGTATCTGGTAGGGCTATTATATAAGATAGATATCCTTCGCTGTATATAACATTTAGATATTCATTTGCAATTGGGCTCAGGATAGAATGTTCTATGTTAATATTTATATCCCCTACGATAAATGAAAAATCTGATTGGTTGCAATTATTTTCGTTTATGAAATATTTTAATTCTGTGATAAAAGATTTAGAATCTAAAGAAGGGGAGCGATAAACAGCAATTATAGAGTATTTTTTATTGTTTAGCTTGAATGATAAATGTATGGCATTAGAAAACTTAAATTTTGGGATGTTTATTATTACATCAGTTATTTTATGTGCACTATAGAAAATCGTTAGACCGTCATGCGAAGTATGTTTTGAAGGAAGTGAGTAAGTCTTATAATCAGAGATGGAGTAAGGGATTAGTTCACGCATTTGCGTTTCCGTAAGTATAATAACATTTGGTTTAAATCCTAGAGAGTTGAGGAAAATACAAAAATTCATCAAAATGTTTATGAATACTGCGGATGTTTAAATTTATTATGTTGAAGTCAGTATTTCCTTCATTTATGTAGTTATTTAGTTCTGTAGTATCTTCACATACCTTTGTGTCTATTAACGTAAAATCATCAGTGAGATCCATTTTCACAGATTATAAAATTTCTTCCTTTTTCTTGTCCCAGTATGTGATTAATGCAATGGTATGTCGTTTGCATCTTTTATGCGTATTATAGGCGAGTCGTCGCCCTTTCTAAGTAAAATTTGTCCGTCCTTCGTCCAAACATATTTGTATCCAAATGCTTTTGTTGATTTGGCTAAACATAGGAGATGTTTGTTTGCTGGCGTTAATTTTTCATTGATGAAGATTTTCTGTGTTGACTCCGAGTACTTCATTTCTTGAGGGGTAAGTATTCCTTTAATTTTATTTTGTTTAATTACCTTATCCTTTGTCTCTTTTGAATTGAATTGGATGGAAATAGTCCGCTTGGCCGGATTGTTATAGTAGTTTACCAAAGAATTATTTTTTAATAGGTCGCTGCAGTCAAGGGCCGACATCAGTAGTTCAATGGGCTTTCGTACATTATCATTTTTCTGTACTTCGATTCCTTGTATTTCGATAGAATTTTCAAGCGCGCTCTGTTGGATGTGGTTTACAGTTAATTTGAGATTTTTTACCTCTCTTTGCAATTCCTCGATTTTCGCTTCATTTTTTTTTGGTGATCATTTGTTCTTTTTATTTCTTTCTCAAAATCATCAATTTTGTTTGTGCAGTATTCTACACTCTTAACTAAGTCTTGTATTTCGTTTTTAATATCCAAAAACAATTTATTTACGTCTGTCTTTATAAAATTTCTTAGTTGAAGGTCGATTCTATCACTCATTGTTCGTAGTAGTTGTTCTTTGAAGTTTTCAAATTTTTGATCCGTATCATTTTTAGGGGGCATTTTTTATTTTTTTTTGGTCCTTGAGGTTAATTAGTTTTATATATTGGATTTGTTTGTTTGTTCACAAATGCCCCATACAATTTATTTTATTAATAATTTTGTTGTATTGTCTATGGCAGAAAGACAGTTTTTTTTTTGTATATTACATAAATTGTCTGTGGTTTATAATATCTTGTTTCGTTTTTTTTTTTTTTTAGACGAGATTTCTAGATATTTAGCACTGCCACTAACAAATAAACTCACTGTATTTAACGAATCACTGGTTTTTTGTTTTTTTTTTGTGTTTTTGTAGTGTTTTTTTCTTAATTGTCACTTATTTTGCAATTAAAATTGGAGCTGTCAGAGTTAGGTGTTGTTCCTTAGCGGTTATCCATAGAAGTTTTTAATTATTGTGTTAAATTCAATAACTTTGAAACTATTTTCTACTATGTAATGTTACGTTACGGAATTGATTCCCGTGCGAGCTAATAGCGAATTGACCCCTTGCACAGGCCCTCCGCCCCCCTCTCCCCGCGCCGCGCGGCGCCCGTAGCCAAGCGCCGAGCGGCTCCCCGCATTCATTCCTCGGCCGACCTTCGGCATAACAACTGTGTCCCCGTGATTGCGCTCCCTGTAAACTGAACTCGCGATGTTTTACTTTGATTGTGCATTGTGCTCAAGAAGCTCCCGCCTAACCAGTACCCGTCTGACGACTGCCTATCTCCTGTTTGTGAGTACCAATGAACCTTGCTTTCCCTCTGTGTGCTAAGAACTGACATTTAACTTCACTATATACGCGTAGAGAGAGAGTTGATAGAACAATAGCATTTTAGTTAGCCAAATAACCATGTGTTTAGTGCCGAGGCTGGCTTGTGTATAATCCTGTTCACCTTTAAATGAATAAACCCTTTTTCGTGCATAACTACTGTGTTCTGATTGAGGAAGGAGACCTGGAGATTTTGAGGAAAGGAAGGGGAGTAGGAATTTACAAGCGAACCACAAACACTCGCCCTGGGTTTAAGAGGGACCTTGCTCGCGCCGGCTGTGCAGAGCTAGCCGCCGGCTTGTTTATTGCATGTCCTTTCCAGGTTTTGGGTTTGGCGTTGGCCGCAAGTAGCGCCAATGCTAGCAGTAATTATGTACTGTTTGTTTCTGCAAAATAAAATAAATAAATAATTAAGAACAATCAATGAAATTTGGTACCTAATATAGGTACCTATTAAATATAAACATAATTCAAAGTATTCGAGTGTGGTTAGTAATATAGGTGAGTGCTTCGATTAAATTAATTAATTTAAAGAGTTTATTCGAAAATTGAATTTTGATTGAACAATCGATGTTTGCAAATGTCATTCTTAAATTGTGATATTTTTGAGAGTTTCGCAAGAGTTTTGTAATGATTAAAAAAACTTTTCCGATGTATTGTCACGCGGTTGTAGTACTCCAGAAACCTTCGCAAGGATGGAAAGAATGTATTTTAAAAGTTTCAAACATTTTCTATGCTAAATATAGCAATGTATAGACAACTCATTTATATAAATACATATTTATAAGTAAGCATATTTTGATTTTTATATAAATTTATGTTGATCGACGATTTAATGATACCATTAAAAATAATTACATTTTTCAGTAGAATACAAATAAGAGAAAATAATAAAAAATACATATTTGAAAAATATTTGTAATTTAACACTAGAAAGATGTCTAAGTAAGGGGTACCACAGTACATGTAAAACATATAATTAATATTGATTCTTCTTCTTTGTGTGCCGTATCAGGTCCCCCCGACGTTGGCGATCACTCTTGAAAATGTCTGTAGCGACACATCATTATTATCATCGCCATCAAAAGAACAGACGAGAAACATCTCCTAACATTCGCGCCCATCGGCAAACCTACTTGCCTAGGTACCTTCGTACCTATACTGGCCGCGATGTACTTTCTCGCCTCCCGTGCCAGCCCGACGATAATAATATCGCCCCGCCTAGAAAGGTCTCGAGACAGCACCGTACAATATCTGTACGGCGCCGAATATTCTCGAAGTGGCTCGTATTACCTACCGCGAGGTAGTTACTCTACCGCGGCTATATAAGCAGCCGATCGCTCGCCCGCTGCAGTTCAGTCCAGTTCAGTCTCACATTAATCGTCGGTCAACATCTCAACATGTAATCAGTGCTCCGCAGGCATCGCTACGCTCCAGGGCAGCTTCCTCGAGGTCCATCACCACGTCTCAGCTACAAGGCCCATCGTGTCTTCAGCTCCTGAGATCAGCTACATCCCGCGACTTATAAGGATTGACGCACCTTCAGTCCGGGGATCAGCTCACCACGTCATGGCACCCCGAAGCCCACCGTGCTTCGCTGCCATGGAACGCGCTCAGCCTCGCCAGGACTACCTGCTGGTGGCTCAGCTCACCGAGCCACACACCGTTCACCTCCGCGACACATAGCGTCGAGCAACGGCCTGGAATATAGGTCATCTCCACCGCCATGGTGTCGAGCAACTCGCTGACCTTCACTACACCATCTCCACCTCCGTACGCCTGCATCTCATCTACGGCACTCCGCATTACATCATGTTACCGACCACCGACCATCTGCTACGTAGCCCAATAAATGACTGACTCACCACTTCGACATGACGCCTTTCATTTCCGTCTCCCGCTCCCTCAATTGGTGACCCCGACGTGATCACGTCGCGCTCCCTCAACTGGAGGCCCCGACGAGAGGTGGATATGCAGCATACAGCATCCTGAGAAGAGTGTTACCACGACGCACCGGTAACACCGCAAAACGAGGGAATCGGTAGAGACGCATCAGCACGGACGCACCGACCAGCAGCATCAACCCGGCTTTCCTGCGACTCCTGGCATCATCTTTCAACCCTGTACTCCGTACACTGGGAAGGGGGTGTGTAGCGACACATCATTATTATCATCGCCATCAAAAGAACAGACGAGAAACATCTCCTAACATTCGCGCCCATCGGCAAACCTACTTGCCTAGGTACCTTCGTACCTATACTGGCCGCGATGTACTTTCTCGCCTCCCGTGCCAGCCCGACGATAATAATATCGCCCCGCCTAGAAAGGTCTCGAGACAGCACCGTACAATATCTGTACGGCGCCGAATATTCTCGAAGTGGCTCGTATTACCTACCGCGAGGTAGTTACTCTACCGCGGCTATATAAGCAGCCGATCGCTCGCCCGCTGCAGTTCAGTCCAGTTCAGTCTCACATTAATCGTCGGTCAACATCTCAACATGTAATCTGTGCTCCGCAGGCATCGCTACGCTCCAGGGCAGCTTCCTCGAGGTCCATCACCACGTCTCAGCTACAAGGCCCATCGTGTCTTCAGCTCCTGAGATCAGCTACATCCCGCGACTTATAAGGATTGACGCACCTTCAGTCCGGGGATCAGCTCACCACGTCATGGCCCCCCGAAGCCCACCGTGCTTCGCTGCCATGGAACGCGCTCAGCCTCGCCAGGACTACCTGCTGGTGGCTCAGCTCACCGAGCCACACACCGTTCACCTCCGCGACACATAGCGTCGAGCAACGGCCTGGAATATAGGTCATCTCCACCGCCATGGTGTCGAGCAACTCGCTGACCTTCACTACACCATCTCCACCTCCGTACGCCTGTATCTCATCTACGGCACTCCGCATTACATCATGTTACCGATCACCGACCATCTGCTACGTAGCCCAATAAATGACTGACTCACCACTTCGACCTGACGCCTTTCATTTCTCTCTACCGATCCGGCCCGCTCCCTCAACTGGTGACCCCGACGTGATCACGTCGCGCTCCCTCAACTGGAGGCCCCGACGAGAGGTGGATATGCAGCATACAGCATCCTGAGAAGAGTGTTACCACGACGCACCGGTAACACCGCAAAACGAGGGAATCGGTAGAGACGCATCAGCACGGACGCACCGACCAGCAGCATCAACCCGGCTTTCCTGCGACTCCTGGCATCATCTTTCAACCCTGTACTCCGTACACTGGGAAGGGGGTGTGTAGCGACACATCATTATTATCATCGCCATCAAAAGAACATACGAAAAACATCTAATATTCGCGCCCATCGGCAAACCAACTTGCCTAGGTACCTTCGTACCTATACTGGCCGCGATGTACTTTCTCGCCGGCCGTGCCAGCCCGACGATAATAATATCGCCCCGCCTAGAAAGGTCTCGAGACAGCACCGTACAATATCTGTACGGCGCCGAATATTCTCGAAGTGGCTCGTATTACCTACCGCGAGGTAGTTACTCTACCGCGGCTATATAAGCAGCCGATCGCTCGCCCGCTGCAGTTCAGTCCAGTTCAGTCACACACTTACAGTCGGCCAACATCACAGCATGTAACGATCTCTGCATGGCATCGCTACGTTCCGGGGCAGCTTCCTCGAGGTCCATCACCACGTCTCAGCTACAAGGCCCATCGTGTCTTCAGCTCCTGAGATCAGCCACATCCCGCGACTTACAAGGTTTGACGCACCTTCAGTCCAGGGATCAGCTCACCACTTCATGGCACCCCGAAGCCTCACCGTGCTTCGCTGCCATGGAACGCGCTCCGCCTCGCCAGGACTACCTGCTGGTGGCTCAGCTCACCGAGCCACACACCGTTTACCTCCGCGACTTAAAGCGTCGAGCAACGGCCTGGAATATAGGTCATCTCCACCGCCATGGTGTCGAGCAACTCGCTGACCTTCACCACACCATCTCCACCTCCGTACGCCTGCAGCATTTCATCACGGCACCCTGCACACATCAAGTTACCGATCACCGACCATCTGCTACGTAGCCCAATAAATGACTGACTCACCACTTCGACCTGACGCCTTTCATTTCTGTCTCCCGCTCGCTCATGTCTCTTTGTCTTGCGCTGCCCGGAATAGCTCCTCCACACTTCTAATGCAGGTCCACTCTCGTATATTTCGCAGCCAAGACATTTGTCTCCTACCAGGCCCTCGGTGACCCTCTATCTTGCCTTTCAATATTAAATGGAGCAAGTGATACTTCTCCCCTCGAAGTATATGACCAGATTTGAAATTTTCCTGATTTTTATTAATGTAAGCAGTTCTCTATCTGCTCTAGCCCGCCTGAGAATTTCTGTGTTGGTAATCATATCGATAATATTGTGATAATATTGATTAAAAAGATATTTCATTGAAGAAGAAGATAACACTAATAATCTAAACAAAAATATGAAAAAGAACAAGACACCGAAAAATAAAAAGATAATGCAAGTTTCATAATTTTGAAAGAATTCGATATTTGGAAAACATCTTCAGTTTGTTCAGAGAATTTGTAAGAAAACCGTTATCATTATTTATGCCATTGATACAACAAAAAAATATAAATAATTTTTTAACTTTCGCCGAATAAATCCCGCCAATTTGTAATCGTACGCTTTTAGACGCTTTTCTAATTACCATCACGATTCACGGTAACGGTACCGTGACGGTAAAAAAAACATTCGTTCATTATAGTTATAATGGTGCAGCTCTTTCTTACACATTAAATAATGGTGAGACAAAAGGTGAGATATACAAAATTCGTGTGACTGTTTCCTCCAAAGTACTACTTTTTCCTATGGAGGAAACAGGTATACTCGTATCTTATGACGGTGCTGCCATTTTCGTTCATTCCCGTTCTGGGAATTTTTTCGTTTCGTTTTCTTTATACGTGTGAGGGAGATGTATGATAATGATTGCGTGTTTCCTCTGAGGGGTGCAGACGTACGTTCACCGTTTGTCTCATTTTCGACTGCTGTTATTTAGTGTGTAAGAAAAAGCTGCAGCATTATACCATATATTTAAGAACAAAAGCAAAATCATCAGCGCATTGACGTTTTTGAATTTTTGCATTTCACTCACACTTCAATATTATCCTTGCAACTATATCCCATACTTTTTAAATTAGCTTCACGGCTAATAGTGTTGTAGGGGTTTACGGGATCGTCACAATGTCGTGTGGGAGAGGGATGCAAGAAAAATGATGACTTTTTCCTTTGGAGGAAACAGGTAATTTTAAAAGCGCTCTATGACATTTTTTTGGATTTTATCTATGGAATCAAGTAAAAATATTTGAGACAAACTGAAAAGAATAATTATTTTTCTTTCCAACGATGAACACACCACAGCATACTCTAAAAAACAGACAAAATACTTTACATTGTTTTGACGCCTAGTCAGATCTGTCCTCAACAGGATCTATGTGATGTCCTTCCGAGGCTTTAGGGTTAAATTCGATAAAAGTGGGCGCATCACAGAAAGTGTTTTTTCACATAATATATAATTTCAAACCCGAAAGTATTGGCTTCTTCCGAAAAAAAATGTCATTTGTTCAGCCACTGTGACAATTAATATCAGCAGAAGATCAGTGCAGATCACATAAAAGCTCTTATCATGTATAACTATTAACCACTCAGGTGTTTTGCCATTGTGAAAGTTTTATATCTTAAACGAATTGTCAGATTTATAAAAACTTTGTTTTTTTCCGCTTCGCAATTAAAGCTCCATAAATGAAATCTGAACGTAGCGAAATACTAAAAACTGTTTTTATAAGGTTATAAAATAAGCTTTCAAATTGTAATATTAACATTTGAAATTATTAAAATTTAGAACGCAAACATAAAAAAATGGAAAAATGACTCACGTGATGTTTTTATGTGAAAACGGTACTAAAATCACGGATTATGGTAAAAAAACACATATTCTATCGTATAAATGCGTAATAAACAATTTTGTGACCTCACTTTTTTACCATTTCATACAAGAATATTTAATAAAAAATTAATAATGTTTAAAAAAGCGTAGGCGATTTAGCGGGTGAAAACTGTTTCTACAAAATAAGTCCTTTTAATTTATTTTTATGAACAACTTTGAATAGAGATATGAAGTGTAATTTAATATGGATCTCTTACTTTTTGTTTTAGGGTTGTCACTTGAACAATAACGGAGTTATAACGATTTCTGTGGGAACACACGCGTTAGCTTCAAAACAAGCTTATTGTACTTGACTGCTGTTGTTATGTTGTCGTGTAAACAAGCTTAGGGTCAGAGTGGTTAAAATAATTTAAAAAATCGTATTTTTCTAGGTTCGTTCGAGAAGCTACTGGATTCAACGTGGATATGCGCATTGGGATTCACACGGGAAACGTTCTTTGCGGAGTATTGGGTCTGCGCAAATGGCAGTTCGACGTCTGGAGCGACGACGTGACACTTGCCAACCACATGGAGTCTGGAGGCATCGCTGGGTGAGCAAAAATCTTCCCTTATTAGCTTTGTCCTACCGATACACGAGACAGTTCACAATTAGCAAAGGCGAAATTAACCGTTAAAAGGGTGAAATAATTTGTGTCCGTAATTTCCACATATTATAAATTAAAGTCCTCCGCCGTGTCTGTCTGTCTGCCTGTTTGTCTGTTTATGCGGTTTTCACCAATATACAGAGTGATACATGAGGAAGGTTTAGGTGTATAATTTGTCAAGGTTTTTGTATAAATTGGTTGAAATATATAATGGCAAGCGGGCGGTGTAGATTTGATTTGCAGCACAGCAACGCGTGACCGGGTCAGCTAGTAATTAATAATATAATATTCAGAGTTTTCAACAATTGATTCATTCTTAATTCTTCTTATTCGCACTTCTTTTTACATTAGATCCACAAAGGAAGCTCAGAGAAAAATAATTACCCTCAGGACTTATGTCATCTTTGGAGATGCTGGGTGGAGGGTCTTTTTAGGAAAGGAAGGAGAGGAAATTCTGGGAATTAGGAAAGGTAAAGGGTATTAGGGGTGGGTAGGAATCAAAGGGTTAGTGGTCAATATCCAGGAGCGATGGACGTATGAATCCATCCCTCTCACTACGGTGCAAGGCGATGTCCCGAGAGAGTACGGCTGGAGAAGTCAAATGGACTCCCTCAACCATTCTCTTCCGAAATGATGCATCATGTAGCTGGCGGGCAGACTAGGACATCCTAACCCAAATGAACCCGGGCACCCCTGCTAAGTTACCAAACGTAGCGAACCACTTGGCGTGACCTATGGCATAGGTGTTGGTTATCCAATAAATGGTTGGGCCGGGGTGGTGGTATCCATAACCGCCTTCCAAATTGTATGTTTTCGTTGTTATTGTGTTGTTTTGTGGTCATTACTTTCACTTGTTTAAAAAACAGAAAATTCGAAACACGCCTCCTCCGTCTGAACGACGTCATAGAAGAATCTATAGCGAAGTATATGGGAGGGGGCTACAAGTGAAATTGTAATGCATATTTTTCTGATGTTCGCTCTGGACCAGCGGTCCCCAATTTGTGGCCCGCGGGCAAGATATGGCCCGCAAAGTGTGCCGCGAGAGTCCCAGATCGGACGATTATTCCTTCCCACCATACTTGGTGTACCATCCATCGGTCACATTCATTATTTTTACATTTCTAGGACTTGTGAAGAAAACATAAATGTATGTTTTTAAGAACCTGCAATGCCTGAGTGGGTTTCAATAACTATCACGATACTAACTGGTTGGTTGGTTGGTTGGTGATGTTTGAAATTACGTAAACACCACTTCATTTTTTATCGCCTGCGGTGCTTTTCCGTACAGGCTTTGTATAGAAATATTTTTTTGAAAATCTACCTACTTTCATCATTATGAGTGGAAAACGTAGCTTCTTCAATGATGGAGAACTAAACTAGTAGAGGATCGAACCAGAAACGCCCGAAAGGGAACCAATAACCACCACGCTATCATCCGGTCGGTCGTGATATTTCAAAACAATAATCTTCACTGAATTTTTATCGCGCCTTTTCCGTGCCTTCTGTCCCACCTTTCGTAGGCAGAGGGGGTGACGTTTAAGAAAAACGGTTAAGAAAAAAAGGTTGAGAAACTTATCTAAAGTATTTTTGTTATTGGTTTTTGGGGTGTTATGCCGTGTTGCGCTACTTTCTTCTTTAGCCAACGTTTCGGACAGCGTTGCAGTATCCATCATCAGGGCAGATCCGCTAGATGTGATCCGGTAGGAGGTAGCGCAACACGGCATAACACCCCAAAAAAAATAACGAAAATACTTTCGGCCGTGAAAATCTTACAACGTATCTTATCTAAAGTATATTCTTCCACTCTACGATGCTGCTGGGCACGACACGAACCACGATGACGACGGGCAGTCACAAGCACTCTGACTGAGCAGGCTCGCACGCGCAATAGTGCAGATGACCCGCCACCTAAACTAATTGCCGACCGCTGCTCTAGACGAGAGTTTTGCATGAGTAGGTATCTGTTTGCATTCTTCTCGAGACGAGACTCGATTTGAAATACGAGTATCTTAGGAGATGGTAGTACCATAATGCGAATTATTTACCGTCCCACTTCACTCACACATTATTTTGAGTCGCACGTTGTGGGTACCGTCCCTGAAACCATTTCTTGGATTTTCTACATCTCTGCCATGGGTCACCTCAAGTGGATCACTGCGTTTGGTGACCTTGCAAGGGTGTCTGGGTTCACGTGGTGAATTGTCCGGATCTTGGTGGTGCAAGCTTCTGCCCACCAACTGCGTATCAACCGGACCGGGAGGGACTGGTTGAGGGAGACCTTTGGACGCCTCCAACAGGACTCTCTTGACCCACCGCCCCGCACCGCACGGCAGGCCATAATGAACCCCAGATTCCTCACAACCCCTCATACATTTTTCCTTCCCAGAACATCCACCCCTTCCTTTCCTAAAGACCCTTCACACAGTATCCCCCTGTGTGGAGCTAATATAAAAAATATGGTTGAGTCTTTTATGTTTGAATATAACGTC
This sequence comes from Limnephilus marmoratus, assembly GCA_917880885.1. NCBI lineage: Eukaryota > Metazoa > Arthropoda > Insecta > Trichoptera > Limnephilidae > Limnephilus > Limnephilus marmoratus. The sequence continues at coordinate 29,880,277 of OU862916.1, forward strand.
AATTTGGGAGGCGGGAATGGGTACCGCCGCCCAGGGAACCTTTATTGGATAACCAACACCTCTTCCGTAGGTCACCTAAGTGGTCGCTGCGTTTGGTGATTTAGCAGGGGTGCCCGGGTTCATGGGGTGAGGTTTGCCAGGTCTTGGAAATGGATGACCAGGACACACTGAACCCCAGATTCCTACCCATCTCTTAAACCCCTTTCCTTCCCAGAACTCTCCTCTTCTTCTTTTCCTTAAAAAAACCCTCCGTACAGCATGCCCTGAGAGAAATTATTTTCCTTAGGGCCTCCTGTGTGGAGCTCAGGTAAAAAAAATGTACGTTTAAATGTACATTTATTTATTTATCTTTTTAAATGTAAATTTCACTTGTAGCCCCCTCCCATATACTTCGCTATAGATTCTTCTATGACGTCGTTCAGATGGAGGAGGCGTGTTTCTGAAACATGTCGGTTTTTGTAAATAAATAAGTGGTTAATACAACGTTATTTATTAATTTGAATTTAAAAAAAATGTGTATTAATAAAGCAGACCACCTGTTTATTAATGCTTCACTAGAACTCGTGACGACGAGTTCTGGTGTCAAGAAATTTAGTATTTTAATCTGAAATTTCTGGATCAACGCAAATATTTTCAGATCGAAACATCTGAAAAATTCAACGTGCTCTTAAAAATATCCCAGGATGTGATAAAAATAACTTTTTCGCATATACTGGAGCAGACTATTTATACAGCGACTGCCCACTGTCCATTACCTTTTAACGTTAGGGAACGTACCCATACTACGTGACCAACTTTTTGCAATTTTTAACCCCCCCTCCCCCCCCCCCCCGGTGACCAAAATCCTAAGCAACCCGCCGCTCATTTGTATGGAGCGTGACATTTTGAAGACCCCCCCCCCCCTAAACGTGTCACGTAGTATGGGTACGTTCCCTTAGCTATTGGCATCTACTGCTAAAAGCATCAAAACGGAAAATGTGCAGCGACATTTACAGCAAAATTTGATTACGGTACAGCGAGGAATAAAATTGTATGAAGTAATTCAATTCGCGAACACTTTTGTTCGAACTACGTCCCTACGAACTGAGCATTCAGTTTGTTTCTAACTGTTGCTTTTCATTCGTTTTCCTCGAATTCCCTTTGGATATGCGAAAATTTCTGGCTTCAGCTGTCCCCAATGAAAATTCTGAAAGTCTCCTTAACCTGAAAAGTCTGGACTGTTTTGCTGAGCCTTTTGTTTGTCTACTCCGCTGCGCTTATTATTATGTTAATGCGGACTACTGAAGGAGAAAAACACTTTGCAATTTATGCGCATAAACCAAATGCAATTTGCCTCTGCAAGCCGAGATTTTATATTGACAATAACTACATTGGGTTACTTGGGAAAGAACAAAGGCTTTCGTATTCATGATTTCCATCCCAATATTACATTTATTTAAGATTGTTGTAGGAAACACACAGATATATACATACATTCATTTTAAATTTAATAGTGAATATAAAATAAATCAGATAAGTTTCACTATAGAAGAAGATAACAATAATAATTTAAACGAAAATATGAAAGAGAACAAGCCACAGAAAACAGAAAAAAGACAATGGTCGCAACTAGGATTCGAACCCAGACCTCTCGTCTAACCGAGACTAATTTCGCGATTGCTCCCTTCTATCAAGCCATCATAAAAGTCAATCTTATATTTCAATTTTTAGAATTAACAATATTATTAAATAAAAAAATTAAAAATATTAGAGTTAACTCTCCCGCAGCCAACTGGGGCCGAAGGTAGACCCCAAAATAACTATCCTTCTTATATTTACTTAAATACATGATATATATTTTTAGTATTTTAAGTATTCCTGCGCAAAGGATTAATACATAATATGCCATTTAAAAAAAAAATGTGAAAAAATCGTTGATGGCAGGAAAAAATATTTTGTCAAATAAAGGTAGGTAATATTCCCTGCAAAAACATAAATAACAAAAATAATGTATCAAAAAAAGAAACAGTGTTTTCTTTGGTTTAAAAGTTTAGAAAAAAAAATGCATGGGGTCATCAGCCGACCCCCACGGTTACGGACGTCATTTGGCATCTTGGCCTGTCGAGAGTAAAAAAAAAAAAATATATATATTATCTTCAACTAATTATTTTTCCATATTATGGGCAACCACCCTTTTTATTGGAAACAATCATTCTAAGAGTTGGTTTGAACCCTGGATAGCATCTCGGATAAAAGTATCCGAATTTATTCATACGGAACTATTGACTTTTTATAAAAGTCTAAATGAATATTCAATTTTTTATAACAAAAACTGTCTTTGATAACTTTTGAAGGTTATTCCAATCAACATAATATATTTTTGAAGAAGAAGATAACAATAATAATCTAAACGAAAATATGAAAGAGAACAAGACACAGAAAACAGAAAAAAGACAATGGTCGCAACTGGGACCCGCACCCAGACCTCTTGTCTAACCGGGACGTTAGAACGTTTTTTATGACGGCTTGATAGAAGGGAGCAATAGCCAAATTGGTTAACGCGCTCGTCCCGGTTAGACGAGAGGTCTGGGTTCGAGTCCCAGTTGCGACCATTGTTTTTTTTCTGTTTTGTGTGTCTTATAATGTGTCTTATAATTATAGAAGGATATTAAATATAATATTAGAAAGCAAATAGTAGAAAGATATTAAATATAGTATTAGAAAGCAATAATAGAAAATGACTGATTCCAAAGGACAGATGCACATCCGAGATGAGCTCTTGGATACGCCCTATATAGTAGTTTAAGTATAAAAGGTTTATTCAATAGTTTCGCAAAGCGTAGAATGAAGCCCATTTGTTTGTGGGCTTTTTCTGAGATGTGTTCAATATGATATTATATCAAAAGGAACACACATATTGTTTATTTGTATGGGTCTCTCTTTCGGCCGCTAATAAGTTTGTAAACCTCTACCTGATTTGAGATTTTCACGATCAAAAGTATTATAGTGATTTATTTTTGAGTTATTGTGCTACCTCCTTTTTAAGCCAATTTTTCGGACATCATTACAATGTTCATCACCATCTTTTCATAATAACTCAAAAATAAATCACTTTAACGGCTCATTAAAATATTACCATAACGACAAGTGTATAATTTACACAAGGATCAAAATAAATTTCACCTAATTCGTGTAGGAGGAATTCGCGTACATCGTATACATAATCTTACTATCGTATTTCGTAGTAATAATGTACATGGTGTACTTTGCACAAGTGCACTTAAAACTTTATCCATTTCCTGATGTAATTCCATAACAATCCACTAATGATCATTTCCCAACTAACTTAAATCTCACGGGAGTTAAACGCCGTTCTAATGGAACAAATACTACCTACGCGTTATTGAATTTACATAGTGGATTCCAGCATTTAAACTATTCAAATAAAGCTTTATAAACCTATTTTATGTACGGTACGTTGGCTAAATATACATTTCTATGTATTCCAGCTCACTTATTTACTTTGTAAAACAGATGGATAGTACAATGCTTTCTTTATGGGGAGATTTCGATCGTTTTGTATATCTGTTTGTCAAATAGTAAATACGAATAAATGTTGTAAAATATTAATCTAACTGTAGCAGTAAGTTTTAGCTATTCTAGCCATAGAATAAAGAATTTAACACTAGAAATGCACTCCATAAAAAATTAATGGAAACAAATGTTTCATTTAATACAACCTCCCAGCGTTCTGTCTTACTTCTCACTTATATCCTTCCCATTTGTATGGAAACACAGTTTTGTATGGACAAATATTGGCCCAAATTGGGTCTGCATTTTAATCACAAAACTCTCTCAAAAGGCACTCTATGATTGCAGGAAAAGATTTATATTAAATCGTTTATATTTTTTCTATAGTACTTTCTACTAGGCTATCTTGTTTTGAAATACAAATTGAATGACACAAAACAAACAATATGAATTCTGATTTTAGTTTTTGATTGGTGTAATTTGGGAATGGGTACCGCCATCCAGGAGCAATTTATTTGATAACCAACGCCTCTGCCATAGGTCATCACAAGTGGTTCACAGGGTTTGGTGACTTAGCAGGGGTGACCGGGCTTAAGAGGGGAGATTTGTCCGGATCTCGGCGGCGGATACGTCTGACCGCCAACTGTGAGGTGGGCCGGATCGGAAGAGACCGGATGAAGGAGACTTTTTAATCTCTCTGTCAGGACTCTCTCGGAACATCACTTTACCGCAGTGGGAGGGATGGATTCATATGTCCGTCACTCCTGGACATGCTGACCCCTACATTCCTACCCACTACCCATATATTTTTCCTTCCCAGAACTTCCTTTCCCAAAAAGACCCTCCAAACAGTATTCCCAAAGATGACATGGGTCTGAAGGGAATGTTTCCTGTGTGGAGCTAATTAAAAAAATGTCTCCAAAAAACTCTTCAGATAGCAAAAATACAGAATGTTGAAAAGAATTCAGAGCTTTTAGTAGAACACAAACTATTTCTGTTCTGTAGTAGGTATCTATATGGTATCTATCGATAAATCATTTTATTAGGTACTAGCTGGTTCCCGGCATGCGTTGCTATGCCATTTAATAAAGAAAATGGTTCTCCCTCCTTTCCCATTCGTCCCGTTCCCCTTCCGCCTCCCCTTCCTCTCCCGCGTCCCCTTCCCTTCTCGCGTTCCCACTCCGATTCCTCCATATTCCCTCTCCCCACTCCATCCCCCCCCATCCCGCGAACCCCGCTCCTGAGTTCCCCTCCCCCGTCCCAGGTTCCACCCCCCGCCCCGTATTCGACTCGTATTCACATCCTCACTCCCGGGAATTCCCCTCCCGAGTTCCCCTCCCACTACCTGAGTTCCTCTCCCCGCTCTCGGGTTCCCCTTCCCCCTCCCGGATTTCTCTCCCCCCTCCCGAATTACCCTCCCCCCTCCCGCATTCCATACATTCATTCCCAGTACATTCAGTTTTGAAACAGCTCGCGTGCCACCTATTGCATTTTTTTATTCAAATTTTATAATGCCATAGCTCGTATATGTTATTCTGATGTATGAGCTATATTGAAGTAAAGTTTCATTAAAATCCATTTAGTACTTTTTGCGTGAAAGAGTAACAAACATACATCCATACAAACTTTCGCCTTTATAATATTAGTAAGATTAAATATTGAAACAATATTAGTAGATATCTAATCATTAAATTGTACGCATAAAAAAAACACGCAAGAAACAAATTTATTGCCGTAACTGGGATTTAAACTCTGAGCTTTCTGCTATCAACTACTGAGTTACCGTGACATCCTTCAAACCTTCCGTGTTACCTCACCGAGATACATAATTTTAACTGAAACATTTATTTTTTATGCAAAAGAAATGTAGATCAGGATTTTTTGTTGTTTATTTCAAGATGTTAAAATCATCCCCTTTTAAAAATGAATTGGCATCACGACGACATCCCTGATACAGCTAAGGACTAGTTCTAAGCTTTTAAGTTCTGTTTTATTTCAGTTCTGTGAATAAACTGGCACTTAATGATGACATAATAACAGAACTTGAAAATTAATCTCGAAATTAGATGAATTGTTCAAATTCTATGGAACAACCCATCCTTAGTCAATAATTTATTAGTTTCCATGTAAATAACGATTACTTTATTATGTATGAAAATAAAATTATATAAATTTGTGTTTGTCACTTATACGAGTGTGCCATAAACGAAATCTGATATTTTATGAGGGATTTTATTACTTTTTAGGCGAGTTCATATCACGAAGGCAACCTTGATGCAGCTGGGAGACAGGTTCCAAGTAGAACCTGGAGACGGAGGCTCGCGGGAAGGATACTTGGCGGACCATAAAGTTGAAACCTACCTCATCATTCCCCCGAGGGTGAGTACACCATACTCTGCTTACTGCAGGAATAAGAAAGACGAGTGATTATAGGAATGCTACGAGCACTGAACGGAAAATCTTTAGATGTTTTATTTACACCGATCTGAAATTAATTTAATGTTTTCAATTTTTTTTATTTTTTTTTTATTTGATTCACCTGATTTATACATGTGTGTTACATATTTGACTAATGTGGGCCTCACTGGGTGCTTTACCCGTGCTGAGGACCTCATTTTACAGTTTGATATGATTTATTTTTTTAATTTAAGATACATATAAAATCAAAACTTAACAAAAAAGAAACTCAATACTAACATATAAGAATTAAAAGAAAGTAAAATAGAGCAAAATAAAATAGAGTAAAATAACACTAAAATTAAACAATAAAATAAAATTATATAAATAGGGTAGATACATATAAACCGATAGAGAAATTAAAAGGGAGAATTATCACAAGAACTTTCTAATCCTAGCCCCCAGATAGGCAAAAGGAATTGATTATCTATTAAGAGGGTATAACCAGAGAAAAACGGAAATATGTCATTTTTAGATCAAATTTTAGACTTATTGACTCTTTTCCACAAAAAATTATAAATTGATTTCTAAAGATTGTTATTTTATCTAGTAAACGCATGTTTTAAATTTTGAGAAAAAATCTTAATTTATAGCATAATAAGGTTATACCATAGGTCGTTGGCAGATTTGTTAAATTTTCGAACGAAATTTTTTATTTTACAAGACATTCTTCATACCATGTAATCATACATTATTGTAAATCAATACGTTATCTAGAAAACGAAAAATCTTTCAAAATTTTAATTTTAGTTCAAATAAAATCATGTAAAATAATATCCGAACACTTATTTATGACGAAAATTTCTCTATTTTCTCTGTCTATTTACGGCCTTACAAATTAATATATTTAAGATTTTCTTTACATTCTTATTTTGCTTAGACATTATTGAAAAATGATAAATACTTATGATCAAAACAATTAATACTGAATACTTGGCTAATTTATATAGCGCCGTTTTTGTGAGAAATCACCTCAAGGGCGCTTACAAAAAGTACATAATTTTGATAGTTTTATCATCACGCCTTTCAGCATTTTTGGATGTAGGTATAAATTAAAGCAAATTTGGAATGAAATAAAATCGACATTGAGATATAATTTTAAAAAGCAGGTACGGAGAATAATTAATCTTTCTCATTGGAACCGCCCTGTACGATTGTAAGAACATCTTTCGACGAAATGTGGATTTTCTGCCGCTGGCTGGTTAAAGGCCCTTAATTTAAATAAAATTATGTTTTCGTAGAAAGCAATCACTTTCTAGTTTAACATGCTATTAAATGATTTTTTTTTAAAATTTGACCTTGACCCTGATGAAGCTAAAGCAAATCGAAACCGGTCGGTAAAAAAACGTGAGATGAAATAATTTGTCTTTTCATTTAATTAATAAATTTTATTTTGTTGTACACGTAATCACAAATTAAGAAAAATAATTATAATGCATTTTGTCAACAATTTAAAATAAACAGAAAAAAGCAAACTGTCGGTCCCCTGCGTTCACTTAAAGTAACGTGTTTTCTATTTGAAAAGTTTACGTACAACGAACATCGAATAAATGCACGTAGATTTATCCAACTTTATGAATAAATGGGATTTCAATACCTGTCACGAGCCAACATACCTTCATTCAAAGAATTCGTTTAATATTTTCCCACCACATAAATGCTCTTTCAACGTGACAAATAATATGACAACTCCCACACAAAAGAGATTGATAATACGTTTTCATCTGGAATTCCGGATGAAATAACTGTCGGCTTCAGAAGATACTCTGGAAAATTCAGGTTAAATTATTATTTTTGATTTTGAAGAATAACTTGTGTTGAGCGTTTACTATAGAAATTTTAGGACAACTTAGGAAAATCAATAGACACCCTCATTTATAATAAATCGACTTATATTACGTTAGTAACATGGGTGAACTCGGTAAACACCCGACGCGTTACCCATTCGGTGAATTTCGGAAGCGCTCGGTAAATGCATGAAGTAGCTTCGTAAATACCAGACGCGTTGGACGCTAACACGGCAGTTATTTGCGAGATTGCGTATGCGTGACAGCATTTTTAATGTTTCAGATACTTAAGAAGAAAACTGAGTTGTTAGGTTAGGTTAGGGATAAATAGTGATTATATTCTCGTGTATGAACAATAGAAAAACCTTTAAAAACTCTAATGGTTAATATATAATGTACTAATTTGGGAGGCGGGTATAGGTACCGCCGCCCCGGGAACCATTTATTGGATAATCAACACCTCTGCTACAGGTCACCCCAAGTGGTTCGCTACATTTAGTAACTTAGTAGTGGTGCCCGGGTTCATGGGGTGAGGTTTGTTCAGGTTTTGGCAGCGGTTGCGTCTACCCACGTGCTGCGTAGCGGGCCGGATCGAGAGAGACCGGTTGAGGGATGCCATTTGATCTTTCCAGCTGAACGTTCTCGACCCATTGCCTTGCACCGTAGTTGGAGGATGGATTCATACGTCCATCACTCCTGGACTCACTGACCCCCAAATTCCTACCCACCCCTCATACCTTTTTCGTTCCCAGAACTTCTTATCCTACCCTTCCTTAAAAAACCCTCCACATAGAATCCCCTAACATGACATAGGCCCTGAGGGAAATTGTTTTCCTGAGGGTGTGGAGCTTTTGTAAAAAAAAAATTCTAAGGCTAATATTATATACTATTTCACTCACAGCAATATTGGGTACTATTTCTCCAACGGTAATATTATGTTCTATTTATCCCACGATAATATTATGTACAATTTCTCCAACTGTAATATTATGTTCTATTTATCCCACGATAATATTATGTACAATTTCTCCAACTGTAATATTATGTTCTATTTATCCCACGATAATATTATGTACAATTTCTCCAACTGTAATAATATGTTCTAATTATCCCACGATAATATTATGTACAATTTCTCCAACTGTAATATTATGTTCTATTTATCCCACGATAATATTATGTACAATTTCTCCAACTGTAATATTATGTTCTATTTATCCCACGATAATATTATGTACAATTTCTCCAACTGTAATATTATGTTCTAATTATCCCACGATAATATTATGTACAATTTCCCCAACTGTAATATTATATACTATTTAACCCACAGTGATATTATATACTAATAATATATATTATATATTAGTAATAAGATTTTTACATTTGTTTGAGCGGTTAATATTGGTCAAACTTCATAATACTCACATACGAGTATTACCTTCCCTTTTAGAAAACTTTTAAAAGTGTAAATGTACCGTAAATAAAATAAAACACATAAGATAGATCTCCAGTTTCGTGCTATAAAGGGGATTATAAACGCAAGAATAAGAACAAAAACATTTTTACAGCTTTCTGTTGTGGAAAAACGTTACCTTTATAAATTTATTGTAATACCTATCATTATAATATTTCAAGCCGTTTGTATCACATAGTAACGATACGTCGAAGATTGCGATGATATTTAAACACACAAAATATCCATACTACGATATTACTGAACCTTTGGAATAATTTGGGGAAAGAAATAAATAAACGAATGAAAAATATTCCACTTAGAAAATGCAAAGTATTCAGTTAAATTACTTCAGTAACTGGAAAATGACAGGTAAAAGGAATTTCACCGTATTGTTTTGGTTGTTGGCAGAATTTTTTTTGGAACAGTGGAAACCAAATTACATTTATTTTATTTTGTAAGAGACAAACAGCTTATGTACCTTTGTGTAAAAATATTTGTTTATCTTATTATTAATTTATTCCCCTTTAAATTACTTTCAAATGTACATTTAGAATATACTCTTATCTCTATCTCTACATCTCTACATATTATAAAGTAAAGTCCCCCGCGCCGTCTGTCTGTCTGTCTGTCTGTTCGCGAAAAACTCGAAAACTACTGAACAGATTTTCATGCGGTTTTCATCAATAGATAGAGTGTTTCGTGAGGAAGGTTTAGGTATGTAATTTGTCAAGGATTTATGAAAATTGGTTGAAACATAAGGATAATTGTTAGAAGTATCGGAAAAAAGTCCAGTCGCCTGGTAGCTTTCATCGAAAACGCTGCCTAATCCTTTTGGGATATAAAAAAACAATTAATGGTGGAATATTCGTATTTTATAGATCTACAAAAAAGTCCGCGAAGGCATATATCTATCTTTTACGGATAGCTTACTGTACACATTATATCTTCTTATCTTATTATTCTTATCAATTGCTGTTCGTTTGTCTCGCTAAAACACGAGAGCGGCTGGGCCGATTTAGGTAATTTTGGTTTTGAAATGTTTGTCGTAGTCCAGGGAAGGTTTAAACGGTGAGATAATATGAAAAAATTGTGAGGAAGATAGTAAAAACAACAATTTCATATTCTCATCTAAACAGTTCTACTGTTCTACCTACTTTCAGAAGCACAACGTAATCTAGAATTGGAATGCAAAAAAAAAAAAAAATTCTGATTGTCATATTTCAGTCGCTGTCAAACGTTACCTGTCATTCTGTTACCATTTAAAATCTTCTATCATCAGTTTGTCAGTGCGTGAGAACTTTATTTACTGTTTTAATATACCAAGGAAAAGACGAGCTGACATAGATCGTCAAAGTCAATCAAATGGGCGACGAGCTAGCTCACGTGCAAACCGCACTGATGATCTCTTTGTGATAAATTCAAAGACGGCGGTGGTTACAAAGGTTGGATTTTACAAAGTGTTTTATTAGCCACAGCAACGCTTGGCCGGGTCAGCTAGTAATATTATAATTTATTCAACTATACATAGGAAGTTAAATAATAATTTTGTAATTTTTGAGTTGATAAATATAATAGTATGAGTTATATTTTGCCTTCAAACTAATAAATGAGTAAATAGAAGAGGAAGAATACAGGAGATGCTGCCAATCCATTCTATGTTTATGTATTAATTCATGGTCGTAAGGTTAATATTTGTTCTATATTTCTGAAGGATATTGCAAAGAATGCCTACATTATGAAATTTTATGTCATACCGCTCACGTAGACGGGGATTTTTTTCTAATGTTGGTTCAGCATATTACAGAGAGCATTTCCCATTCACGAAAAAGATTTTTATTCCACCCTCGTTCTCTGAAAAAGCCATTTATCAATTAAATGTATTCAATATTCAGGCCATTAAAGTCCAAAAATGGACCGGAGCGTGGTTATAAGCCACGTCACCTGTTATTTTCCCATTTCAAAATGCAAATTTTTGTTAGACGAGAGCTCAAAATGGTACGAAAGCTGCACAACTCCCACTTTCAGCAATTCCAAATGCCAAAAAAACATTTGTTCATTTTCACAATTCCAAATACCAAAAACAAAAAATATAGAAATTTTGAACTCATATATTCGTATTTTTTTTTTACTAAAGAATTAATGAATTTTAAGAAATTAATGCAAAAAAATACATCATATTATAAAAAGAAAATATTTAATTTCAAATTGTTGGGGGTAAATATTAAATTCAGCTTATTTTATGTCAAATATTATGTAACTTTATATAAAGTATTAATAAAAAAATGTTTAGAGTATCTGTGTTTTGGTTTCTGTTATTTCAGTGTCTGAGTTGGCCAGGCGTCGCGTGTTCGATTTCTCGGCTGGAGAAAGAAAGACAAACATTCGCGCGTTACAAATAACCTTAAAATATTAAAAAAAATCTCCTACTGTCATCACGGTAATCGGAAAATGTTGCTTATATCGTGATGGTGAACTTTGCCAGCCGAGGAACTGAACTCACGACCAATGGGAACCAGACGCGACGCCAACTCAGTCACCGACAGGTCAAAATGATGTGAACAAACATACTAACTTCTTCAAAGAAAGCAAACTTATTTTGTGGCACCAATTTAATTCTAAACTAATAAGTACTTAGTTTTCCAAGTCCTTTGCCGTAATTAGTTTTAAGTAAACCCTGACGAAATAAGAGCATTGGTTACGAAACGTGTTAGTTTTTTGAAAGGTTAAAACTAAGTAGGTATTTTTTAATTTTGAAATATATTAATTTTGATTATCGGTGATATGTGCGTGATGTGAAGTATTCGTACATTATGCATGTTCATTGTTCAATGAACTTTTAATTTTCAAAACTGGAACTGAATGTGGGAACCAAGTGATAAAGAAGACACTAAAACATTGTATTTTAATAATAATTTTAAGTTTACTTAGGCTATGTCCGCATAGGCAGGCGGCTTGCTTAGCGCCTAGAGCCTAGATAGGTAGTAGATAGCTGCTTAGCGTGTATCCAGGTAAACGAATGGACGGTTACCTCGAGAGTGTTTTCTCTTGGGGTAAAAATAATCTCGTTGAATTTAATGTTTCAAAGACCCAATCTTGTCTGATTACGTCTAAAAGGGATCGAAATGAAAATCTAGTCGCTTTCAACGGAAGCAATCTTCCGAACAGGCCCTCCATTCTTGGTGTAACCCTAAGTGACCAGCTGAGGTATGGGGGCTCCATCGAAGCCAGAGTAAAGTTAGCTACCCAAAAACTGGGCGTACTGTACAGGGCAGATACTTTAATAGTACACAACTGCTAACCCTGTACAAATCGCAAGTGCGCCCCACGGTTGAATTTGGCAGCCACCTCTGGTCTGGAGCTCCAAAATACCTGAAAAATACCCTCGACTCTGTGCAGAAACGGGCGGTCCGTTTGATAGATTCGCCCATCTTAACAGACGGATTGCAATCTTTAGAGCACAGGCGTCGGGTGGGAATGCTATCCGTGTTCTACCGGTATTACAATGGAAGATGCTCCGAGGAACTAGCATCATTGATCCCTTCGGCACCGGTGCATAGTCGGGAAACACGCCAAACGCGTGCCCAACATTTGTACACAGTTGACATTTGTCACATGAGAACGGGTCGTTTCTTCGACTCGTTCTTGTGTTCAACAGCTCGGCTGTGGAATGATTTGCCGGCCTCTGTGTTTCCTCTTTCCTACAACATGGGTCTCTTCAAGACCAATGTTCATTCCTTCCTCTCCTTAAAAAGACCCTCCACACAGCATCCCAGATGACATAGGTCCTGTGTGGAGTTAATGTAAAAAAAAAAAAAATTGATTCTGGGGCAAATGTTACTTTTTTCATACGAGTACACAAAACGAAATATAAAGGAAATTTTAATAAATCTTAAAAACGACTCTCTACCTTACAGGATAAACCACGGTTCAACCAGAAGTTCACTTTTTGGTGCTTTTGAGTTGAATGTGCAAAAAAATTAATTGCGTTAGTCGATGAAACACCGAAGTACATAAACAATACATTAACCGATTGTACTAGATAAAACCACAGATGTCCAATTTACTATAATTCAAAAATGATGGATGTCCCTTTAACAGTTTTTATCATTTGATAAATACTTTCTTCTTCAAAAACCCTACAATTATAATGCGCTAGTTTTATTAATAAAATTAATTTACGTTTTATTTCAGAACATTTTTTCGTGGTTAGTAAAAATGCTTTATTTTGCGTACGTACGCAGTTCTCTGGAGTACGCCTCTCAAATCTGGAACCCCAAGTATGTATGTCACATAGATAGGATTGAGAAAGTGCAAAACCGATTTCTACGTTACCTTGATTTTCGGAGCTATCGTCCTCATCTGAGTCACGAAGAGTCAGCCGCGTTCTTCAGGATATCGTCCTTGGAAAGTCGAAGAAATTTGGCAGACATACCATTCTTACAAAAAATAGCTACCTCTATGATAGATTGCCCGAAATTACTAGAAAGAATTCAACTAAGAGTGCCCATCAGACAAACCAGACAAAACCACGTATTAAAAATTCCTCAGTGCAACACTAACTCTAAACAAAATACATTCATTCATCGCGCTTCACTCACCTTTAACATTTCATACAGTGAATTCGACTCATTTAACACAGTACCTAACGTTTTCAAAGCTAAAATGAATAAATAACATTTACACATACATACCATTATTTACACAGAAAGGATCCATCCCTTTCCATTCCTTTCCACCATCCCATCCACGTAACATAATTTAACTATTTTTCTCGATTTTTCTTTATACCTACTCACTAAATAATTTATATACTTCAGCGAAAACCTATTATTGGTTAAATTTCTGTACATATTTCATCAAACATTATTAATAATTGTAACTGTTGGTTTTCCTAATAAAATAAAATAAGTACATTTTATTCTACTAGCGAGTACCCGTCATGCTTAGCAACGCCACTAACCCTCTCCTGTGTGTTCTTTCCCATGCGTACCGTTTCGGCCCCCGTTCCCCTCCCTGCTTCTTCTTCCTCTAATGCAATTATTAAACATATTTCATAATGCCAGAGTTCAACATTCTATACAGAAACCATTGTGCGGAAATGCACACAACAAATCACCGAAGTTTCATTGTAATCCGAGGAATGGTGTAGGAACTAATTTCATAACGCCAGAGAAAATAACATTTCATCAACCTTCGCGGGCATGCGCACAACAAATTTGCCAAGTATCTTCGCAATCGGTCCCCTCAGCAACGTAAGCAAGTATACTCGTTAAAATAACGATAGCAGTCAAGTACAATAAGCGAGTTTACTCGTCAACGCGTGTGTCTCCATAGAAACCGTTATAACTCCGTTATTGTTTTAGTTACATCCGTAAAATAAAAAGTGAAAGGTCGATAGTGAAACATGCTGCACATCTCTATTCAAGTTGTCCATAGAAATACCTAAAAAGAACATTCTGTCAGACGCGCAGTCTGACACAAAATTTATCCCGCCAAATTTCCTACGGGCGGGTCGCCCGCTCCCGACATTGTTAATTTTTATTAAACATTTTTATATGAAATGATTGAAAAGTGACGTGACAAAAATGTTTATTACACATTTATACAATAGAATAAGTATTGTTGTTTACATAATCTGTGATTTTAGTACCGTTTTTACATAAATACATCACGTGAGTCATTTTGACATTTTTTTAATGTTTGCATTCTAAATTTTAATATTTACAAATATTAATATTTATTTATAATATAATAATTCGAAAGCTTACTTTGTAACCTGTCTAAAACAGTTATTACTATTCGGCTACGTTCAGAAATGTTTCATTTATAGAGCATTAAATGTGAAGCGGTAATAACATAAAGTTTTCGTAAAATGTCATTTCGTTTAAGACATTTAAAGTGAAAATTGGCGATTTTCTGAGGGGTTAAGAATGCATAAGGGACCAACAAAGAAACATTCATTTTGATTGAACTTCAAATTATGAAATCATTGTATTAGTTTTGACGCGTTATATTTCTATACGAAATACCAATTTTCTGAAAATCACTTTGATAAATTCGGTTTATCGTTTTTGGTTTGCAATGAAAAGCCTTGAAATGTATTATTAAACTCATCAAGTATTGTTGTTTTGATGTGGTTAGAATTATAAAATTATTTAGGCGTACTCGTTAATTGTGTGAATCAATCAATCGAAACGCAAACACTTATCGAAAAAGAGGTTGTACACCAAGAAAATAAATATGCGACAGATATTAAACGTTATTATATTTTATAAATTCCGCACACATTTCATAAAATTGTGATTTTTCTTACGAAAAATATTTTTTCTAGACTGAATTTAATATTTAAAATCTAATATTGGCATTTCTGATTACTTCGGGTGGCTTACTAAAACAATATTTCTGGGTATGAATATTACATTTTGCAAATGGAAATATCTGCGTAAGTCTAGAACGATTTTTAGATATTAATACATATTTTTCTTTGATGGTCTTTAATGTATGTAGGTAGATATTTGTATTTCAACGAAAAAGGTATAATGTTGGTTTATTCTGAAGTTTCCATAGAATTAGGAACTTACACGAATAAAAACTAGTTTTAAACTCCCCAACTATAAATCGCACTTGGAAGGATGGACTGAACTAAGTTGAAATATGCTATAGGATGGAGCCATGAAACTTCCTTTTTTTTTAAATGAATAAAAAAAGGATTTTTTACAGGCAAAATTTATTTTTGGATAATTCTTCGAATATTTTAATTCTGAAAGATTTATTTTTGGATACTATAGGGTGGGCCATAATTTTTTTTAAATTTTTTTTTATTAGTTTTTATATATGTACATATACATGTAATATAATCATGAGTAATACATTTTCAGGTTACAATCAGATTAAACTCAAATCATTAAATACTAACGTACAACATTGATTAGAAACAGTATAAACATATATATGTATATAATATATAACCTTTACGAGAGTGTAACTACTCGTGTGTAAAGGGAAGAGAAAAAAAAAAAATATATATATATATATTTTAAATTAAAAAAAAAAAATAAAATAAAAAATTATAACACATACATTATATTTACGTACTTACATAAATCAAATGTGTAAAAAAATAAAATAATATTAAAAAAAAATAAAAAAATAATATAAATATTTGCACTTTTGTGATCATGCTAGCGTGGAGTCACTTATGCATGGCTCCTCTCTTCTTGGAAACTTAGTCACAATGGATCGCATTACGGGAGAGCCACGCGCTTTCCGGGTAAAACATTTTTAGAAAAACAATGATTTTGTTATTTTCTGTTCAACAATGATTCTATTCTGTTTTACTAAACAATGTTGCACGCTGCCTATGTCATTCGCATCGCCAATTAGAGAGTATTTATCAGTTCTCAAGTGTTAATTTAATTAAATCATCATTTAAAAATGTATATTCCCAAATATATCTCATAAAAAATCGGCTGAGGTTAGATCCGTGCAGCGGGGAGGCCATGGAATCTGATATCTTACAAGTAGAGCCTACGTAAATAAACCAGTGATGGAGAACATCCATCAAGAAATGGTCAACATACGACGAGATTTGTGTCGAAAATTTTTTAAAAAGGGCCTAATTTGAGAAACGGTGAGATGGCGGCCATTTTGATGAAATTTTTTTTACGAAATGATTTTCCAGCATATTTTTGTTCTTTCGTTTTATTTTTGTTGATAATCACCTACATAAATAAAATCTTTATATTTTTTCATGATTAATTCAAAAGTTCAAATGTTTTCGGTCCAGCCTATACTTAAGGGTTGTAGGACGGTGTTTTTACATGTCTGCTTTGATATATCCCCTTGAAAATCATCTTATTCGTTTGAACCCGAATTCCGTTGGATAAGTTGGAACGTCTTAATAAAAATAATTTCTTTCATAATCCAAAAATAAATTTTGCCTAACAACATACTTTTTATTTTATTCGCCTAAAAAAATAAAGTTTATAGGACCCTATACGAATAATAAGAATTTTTAATTCATATGCGTAATATTTTTTTTCTTTGAGGTTTGATTATTCCGATTTTTCTATTTTCGACAAATAAGTCAAGTTTTTCGTCGTTTTTTGTTTTTTCCGAGTCTTTTGAAAAACAAAGATTTTTAATATGTATTTCATTTTCTATTTAATGATAAATGTTAACTGTTAAACTAATATTTCAATATCCTATTTACCGCCACCGCGAGAACCATTTATTCGATAATCTGCCACAGGTCATCCAAAGTGGTTCGGTACGTTTGGTGACTTAGCAGGGTTGCCCGCGAGGGACGGATTTATACATCCAACACTCCTGGACATGCTGACCCCTTGATTCCTACCCACCCCTCATACCTTGTGCCTTCCCAGAAATTACTTTTCTTAAAAATATCCTCCAAACAGTGAATCCAAAGACGACATAGGCCCCGAGGGAAATTATTTTTTTTTCTTAGGGCCTCGTGTGTGGGGTTAATGTAAAAAATCCTAGATATCCTTTCTTTGAATGAATAATGGTTTCTCAGGGTTTTAAATTTAACTGGTAGACAGTGTCGTCGTTAGCACAATGAGATTATTTGTGATATTTGGTTGTTTGTTGGTATTTGTGACCGCTTCCCAGCTTTATTGATTCTATCTAATGATGTAGAATAAACAATAATAATTTTATTCAAGGTATCTAATTATTTTAGTCATCGACATTATATATCGTTATATGTCAACCATTGTGGTTATTTAGTTTGATAATAATCAGTGAAATAAGCGTGTATCTATCAAGAAATCTAATTATTATGTGTACCTACATGAAACTCAACTAACCATTTTCTAAAACCTTATTTTTTTATAAACTCTTCATTACTTCTTAATAGAATAAATAAATTTTTTTGTTATCTTGATTTTTTAACCTTTCCTCTTCAGAAGCATTTTGACAGTTTGTTTAATAATAATTGTAGGGGCGTGTAAATAGCCCCAGACACGAGGGAATACTACCCTATGTAAATTAAGGAAAGTTGAACTCTTCCCTATGTGACACAAAACAGTTTACACAGCAATTCCAAAATCCTAAGTGAAAACAAAACAATACTCACTGTGATAATATCTCTCCTTTCCCCCTTTTATTCCTTTAAATATATAAATATTTTTGGAATTCTTTCATCCCTTCAAGTTTTCTTGAACTTTTCTTTTGGCTCTGATCGATATTTAAATTTTTAAGGCTTTGCATGTGTGTAGTAGGGATGGAAAATTCCTTCCCTACGTCACACAAGCCTTCATGAAAATTGGACCCTTATTTTCTTTGATAACTACAGAAAGCTACTTAAAGCTCCCTTGCACTATATATCTTTAGAGATATATGTACTTAACTAATTAATACGTTATTTACGACCTTGAACGTAAATATTTTCGTATTTATGTTGTAATTAAACTCCATCAAACGTTGTGTAATTTTTTTGATTTATGATATGGGACTTTAATTACTTTCATTTTTGTGGTAACTTCTTGATTCTAGACAGAGCGTTGAGTTTCAAACTGTATTGGTCTCTCTCTTGCAAATCTAACTTTAAATACTTTCTCTAAATGAGCTAACTTTCCTCCGTCGCTTATTATGTTTTCCTACATCCTAACGAACTCGTAAATAACCTGTACTAATCGAATTACGCATGTTTAATTGAACAAATAATTAAGTATGACTCAAATGGTTAATTGTTAGTAAATTTGATCATGATTGTTTTGTATCTGTTTGTCATCTCTCCAATCCGATTCAGCTGCTATAAGGTACATATAAAGATGGGTTTAGTAGGTTAATGTAATTAATAGATTGCATATTAGACGAACTCAGAATACCCTTTTTCTGCCGAAAATTTGGCTCCTATCCTCCTACAAGTAAACCAGGTGATCAGATTCTTACTAGAAATTCGCACAATCTTCTGGCGCGGATCGGTTAATTGATACCTAAGTTATCGCGTCCTAACCGTCCTTCCTTATGCCATCATGCACTGCCTTCAGGTCGTCATCCGAGCCCAGATACCCCCAAATTCCTACTCCTCCAAGGTCTACTATTTACTTAGGGCGAACCGGTTTCGTCCTATATGCAATCATATACTCACGGTGTTTTGCAGAGTTACGGGTCGTGAATCCTCCCTCCACGTACAAGAAATGATGTGAGAGTAACTCTGTCGAGTCTAAAACGCTAATTGTAAGCGGGTCCACATCATCCAATGTACAGTACATAGAAAGATATATATGTAAACATACGTTTGGGTAGGATTATAACTCACAATATAAAACTAGCTAGTCTTATATTCCGAGCTCGGATTTCGTGAGAAGGAATTCTCCACAAAACCTTAACCGATGACCGAATACATACATACCAAGAGTGGGAAATATTAATAGATACTAATAGATTAAGAAATTATCTCGGTTTGTTCTGGAGTGCCGAAAATTCCAAGCTTTTTGTTTTGTTTGGTTGACAATTTTATTTAAGAGATTGCCATCTCTATTATGTGTTTGGTTAATGGTCCTTGGTTTTTTTAAGGAGCGACCACTGCCTCCTATTGTTGAACTGTTTTCTAAATTTTCCCCCAAGGTTCAACTTTTGGTAAAATTTTTTACTATCCCGTGATTTTTCAGTTGTCTCATGTAAATGATTGATACCTTTATTAGGCTATCCCGTGATTTTTCAGTTGTCTCATGTAAATGATTGATACCTTTATTAGGCTATCCCGTGATTTTTCAACTGCTTCTTGTAAATGATTGATGCTTTTTATTAGGCTATCCCGTGATTTTTCAACTGCTTCTTGTAAATGATTGATACTTTTTATTAGGCTATCCCGTGATTTTTCAACTGCTTCTTGTAAATGATTGATACTTTTTATTAGGCTATCCCGTGATTTTTCAACTGCTTCTTGTAAATGATTGATGCTTTTTATTAGGCTATCCCGTGATTTTTCAACTGCTTCTTGTAAATGATTGATACCTACGAGAGTAATCGTTCTATAAATTTCTCCTCGAATATTCCATGTAATCCTTCAATACACTCCTAAACTAACCCGTGATTTTCCAAATGTTTGATGTACCTATTATTTGACTAGCTTATAATAAATCTATTTATTTTCAATTGTTCAGTTCAAAATTTATCTCTTCATGTTCAAATTAAAGATTGTGCTTAAAACTTTTCTATAATTGTGCAATTTCTTGGATTTGTCCCATTGTCAAGTTAATATTAATACCTGTCAACTACCTAATAAATATACTATAACCTATATAATAACCTAACTTACTATAATACTAATACCTATCAACCACCTATTAAAGACCCAGGTACATCTTCCTTTAAAAGCATCTGACCCAGTGCCCCAATGACCGAGTTGTTTTATAAACCATTTCAATTATGTAAACATTCCCACTGGATTCGTGACCTAGATTCCAAACATGAGATGTTTGTTTATTTTTTTTTTTGAACATTCCCAAACGCGAGCTTATATGGTTCTAATTTTTTTTTCTTTTGAATTTAATAGTGATAATTTCCTTTTCGCAGAGGTCTAATCTGTCCCCCGATAAATATAATTATAATGCATACATATATATACATATACATTTTGTCTCAATAAATAAATATACTGACATATGTACAATTATATTATAATTGAAATAAATTCTAATATCATAACTCATTTTTTGATCATTTTATATTAGCTGAAATTATAATAAATAGTACATATACTAAAATAAATACAAAACTTTGACTTGGAAATTTGTCAAACACATAACTATTTTAAATAGTTACGGATAAATGCAAAGATGTGTATTCGAGATCGATACCTTTACTTTTTAATATAAGTGTGTTTCTTTTTGATTAAACTTTCTTGGAATATATATATATATACATATATATAAATATATCTATTTTATATATAATATTTTAATATAGGTACATATCACATATTAAGCAAGTAATACTTTGTTATAAAATTAATTCAAATACCAACTGTCTGCTGCATGCCGCTCTCTCCTCGGAACCTGAAAATATTTTATTTTAATTTTTAATAAAACTTACCCCAAAAGGTCTACTCCGTCGGGTTCTACACGACCGACCTTTTCGTTTCCTTACCTAATACCTACTCCTATGTTATCAACTAAATTCAAATAAAAATTTTCCGACTTCAATTTTATTTTATTCCCGTTTAATCTATCTAAATTAAATGATGTTTATCGTTCTAACTGCATTTTATTTCAAAACCCGTTGATTAAATAACTTTTTAATGATAGTTACTTCACGATTAATTCCGAAATGGTAAATCGTTACTTTCATTTAGCAATAAAATATTATTATGTATTATCATTCATTTTTATTTTTATTTAATTTTCTTTTCAAATTTTTTGAATCTAATAATAGATTAACACTTTGTGGTAGGAATGTGCCGCCCAATTGTAAATTATTTAGCCGAATTATTCTGAGGTAAAATTTTATCCATTTAATTAAATCGGAAATTATTATTATACACTGTTTTTTTTTTTTTTTTAATCCTGCTACATCAACTACACTTTGACTATAGCACAAAATTATTTCGACTACACTATTTTTTTAAATTAATAAAAGACTGATACTTAATTTAAAACACTCAATTTAATTAAAGATTTTCGTTGAACTTTTCCGTTTAACTGGATGCACTTATTTATCTATTATCTCTTTTCAATTTGCACTGTTTTTTTTTTTTTAAATAATTAATTTAAATATTTGATATTTAATAGAACTCTTTCCGTTTAAACTGAACGCACATAATTTTTTATAACTTCTTTTAATTTGCACTATTTTTAAATCATTAATATAAATATTTAATATTTAGTAGAACTCTCTCCGTTTAAACTGAACGCACATAATTTTTTATAACTTCTTTTTAGTTTTTATTATTATTACATCACTTTATTTAATTACCACATCGACACTTGTCGCGACATTACTAAGTCTCCAAATATGATATTTATTGATTATAAAACCGAATTTTCCACTAATCCAATTGTATTTATTACAGAACTTTTAACTTTTCACAATTAAATAAAACGTAAACTTTATTTCTATTCCCACTGATTTTAATTTCTCAAATATTTATAAGACATTGGCTCGAATATGAAATTTTTCTAAGTCCTGTGATTCTAACTAATTAGAATTTTTCCACCAGTAAATTACCGAACGTATCGTCACGTCACTCCAACTTCCGCTTTTCAAAAACCCGCTCTGACTCTTGAAAAATCACTAAGTCCTGTCTTTTAAACCCCTCTCAGGATTAGAATGGCCTATCCAAGCTATCTTTGATCCACGAATTTAATCTCTAACAACTCGAGATTTCATATATCGATTCTGTCATTTTTGTTTAACTGTCGTTAGGTCCACCTTTCATGACTTTGTTCATGCCCTATCTCGTTTAAACATTTTTCCAGGATCGGACCGGCGATATTACGTCAAAATGCCCCTCATCCCTTTGTCTGTTGGTCATACAAAATTAGCTCAAATATCATGATTTTCGTATCTCTTTTTTCCTCAAAATATAATAGGTACGTCTTCAATAAACTGTACATAATTCTCAATTTTGTTTATCGCTACCAGAACATGAACAAATTCAAGCCAAAACCTTTAATATGCGTTTTCCAATTTTCTTTTTCCTAAATTCCTTCTTATTCTTATGCCACCTATATGGATCAATTCAGTTTTAAACTGTATTGTCTCTACTTATGTCGTAGACTTGAATTTTCATATTTTCTCTTATTTCCCTTTTATTCACGATGTTCTTTTTTTGATTTTCCTCATTCATTCTCATGTTATTTTCCACATCCCTATAATTTTTTATATTTCCAGCCGTATTTATTTTATTAATTGTTAATTTAAGATTTTCTTTGCTTTCTTTGGCCGTATCAATTCACCCATAGTTTCACCGTACATTACTCTGATATCCGTATCGTTTTTCGATGTTTGCTGCCTCAATAGAAAATTTCATTTTCTATTTGTTACTAATTAATATATCATTTCCCACATTTTTATAGGAGATACTCCCACTCCGGTCCTTAAATATATGTCAATTTTTATTACTTCATATGGATCTTCCACCAAATTCCGTCCCTTTCTCATCGAAATCCACATTAATTTAAAATTTGACATGTGTTTAGGTCTGGACTTCGATGTACCGACCGATAACTCAGCGTTTATTCGAGGGTAATAAAATCTAATCGTTTTTAGTTAAAGTAAACTGTCCCTAAGACCAATGATAATTTTTATCGTCCTAAAAGCCATTAAAATGGGTTTAATCGTCTAAAACCATGTTCGTTTTCTGGTTGTTTTAATAACAGAACCATGTGTGAGGTCGTCAACTCAAATAATGTTTCATTTTTCCTTGCAGTCTGTCTTATTTCTCATAGAATTCTCCTCAAACAATTGACGTAAAACAATGCTTTTTGTTTACTTTGTCTATCGCAATGTAACTAGAATGATCACCCTATTCCAAATATATAACGATATCTATTTAAACTCGTCTGAAAACGCAAAATTAAGTCGAAATCTTATATTGTTCAATAAACACTTCCGTTTAATCGTCCATTTTTTTCATTAGATTATCTTTCCAAATCGTTTCCCTTGACGTTATTGCTTCATCTAAAAGTGACATCCCTAATTTCCAGCGTTTTTCTTCCTTTTAAATGTTAAATGTACGCTTTTCTCTTAATCTGGTCTCCTTGACTTTCTATGTACTCGTTATACAACTAAATATCCCTACAGTAGTTTTTCTTATGTTTTGCACGTCTTTTCTTTAATTTTCCTCTTATTAAAATTTTCTTGTTATTTTCTTGCATAGTTTTTCCAACATAATATGGATTAATTTGTTCGTTAACGGCGGTCGTCAACACCTTCATTGCACTGATTGTATATCTTAAATCTAGGGTCATTGTACCTGATGCACCGGGCGTGAGACCCTGTTTACATTATAGTGTATTGATCTTTCGGTTGATGACGATATTTTTTTCCATAAATCTCTGATTAATTGCCTAGTTCAAAGTCCATTTCTTTGTTCAAAATCTGAACACGCCCTCCACTTTTGTGATTGGTTAATCATTCTTTGTGTTTATTATCGCGCCTACCTTTTTGGGAACCCCGGGAAAAGTAAAGATGTTAGAAGCCTCTGTGTTCTAATTATCAAAACTTGACACGAGTTTAAACATTATGGATCTCTACTGTCTCCATGGTCCAATCAAACTTAATCCGCTAGGTGCCGCTAGTGTGTTGATTTCGTTATAATTCTGAAATATTATTTATCCATTCGTAAGGTGGAAGCTACGATATTTTCTAATTTTCACTGTTGATTAATGCAATTCATCACATCACTCAGAGAATGCAGCTCTTGCACGATGTCCAGCACAAAACGACACTAGTTTTCATTCAAAATATTGATTTTTGCCAAGGCGGTAAGTGCACAATCTCAACATGTGTTTATCACAGGAAGGAAGTTCAAACAATGAATATAGATTTGCAAATTAATAATACGTGCCAAAATCTTAGGTACAACAATAATTCAATTATGGGTGAATTATTTGATTATGATTTGACTAGGACTGACATCTCTTGGCTTTCACTAACACTCACGTCAGAAGTAATTGCCTGCTCCACAGAGGTAAGAAAATGCATGAATACACTGAATTTCAATGTCACATAGGTAAATTCAATATAATACAACCACCATAGATGGCGCCCCTATGGTCACACAGCATAAATTATTAATTTAAAAGAAATTAATGCCCAAATGTATTTAAATATATTTTATGGCGCATATCCAATAATAGTACAATAAATACGAAAATCATTGCTTAACTCTAAATATCTTATTAATAAAACAATTTTATGAAAAATGAATTCTCACGACCCATCAAACGTATAGATTTTTGGTCCAAATAATAATAAAACTATCACTATCAGGAACGTGCAAAAATATTTACAGACAGATGAATTGCAAGACAGTTGAGTTAAAACGGGACTACGCTACGCTCGGTCAATTATATTATGTTTATAAACATCTAAGGATCGGCATTTTATTAGAGAGAGATGTTATAAATGGCAGATTAAGTATAATTTATTGACAGGCCTATTGAAAGATAATCCAAGATATTACTCAATGTTTTTACAACATTTTCCCAATGACAAAAATGGATGCTACACCGCAATGTGTTATATTAATGAAAAAATATACTTTGTTCGAAACTGTCAAATTAGTATAAGCTTTCCCTGACGAAGGAACGTTTGTTCCGAAACCGGTCGGATTTGCGCATCAAATAAGTGGTTTATACAAAGTTAAATTATTTCATTTTTCTATAATGGATAACCACAAAGTAATAGCTACATTCAAAAATAGAAAAAATATACGTTTAGTTTTATCGTCGGTATTTTTTTCTTTGTACAGATGCCTCCACGTACGTTAGCCTTAATCAAAGGCTTTCAATTACTTTTACATCTGAGCTTTCCGTACGGAAAAATGCGTAATGAAAAACTTTTTTCGAAAGCGCAATAATCAGCCCACTTGACTGGGCAGAAAATTGTTGATTGTTTTTAAAACATAATTTTTTTGAAAACGTTTCTTTCTTGGTTATTAATTTCCGAATATTATTGTATTTTATCATTCTTTCGGAAACTCAGTTCAGTAATGTGAAAAAAGACAGCAGTATCAATTACAAAATATTTTTATATGTTGGATGATGATTGCCGATCATTTGTTGAGTTTCTACATTGTAATTTTAATGGCGTTCATTTGGACAAATTGGAAATTAGAAAGATCGTAAATATTATAAATAATCAAAATCTATTTTTAAATGATTCATTATTAAACTTATTTCCTTTGTAAATTATACCCTGTTAACCCTCTCCCTCTTCCACCTTTCCATTGGCACTCTAGTCTATGTCTATTGTTGTAATTAGTTTTAAGTAAACCCTGAGGAAGTGAGCATTGCTCACGAAATATGTCGTTTTTTAACAACTAGCTGACTCGACGAACTTCGTACAGTCTCAGAATCAATAACTGTTGTGCTAACTTATTAGCTGAATTAAATACAGTTTTTTATTAAGTTAAAAATTACACAATTAAGCAATTATCGATGCGTAACTGCCCGGTTTTGTTTTTGTCAGTATCAGAGATGGCGTTGTTCACGGATTTTATTATTTTTCCACTTACTTACGGGAATTGCGTTTCATTTTCTTTATACGTGTGAGGGAGATTAATTATAATTATTGTATTTTTCCTTTGGAGAGGTGCAGACACGTTCACCGTTTGTCTCATTTTCGACTGTTGACATTTGGTGTGTAAGAAAGAGGGTCAGCATTATATGCTTAAGAACAAAAGCAAAACAATCAGCGCATTGACATTTGACGGTTTTGAATTTTTGGAATTCACCCACTATTCAATATTGTAGGTACTGATCACAATATTGCCGCAGCTCTTTCAAACGATGAGAATTCGCCCCATACAAAATGTATGAGGAAAAGAATTTTCTTCCTAACTCTTTTTGCCGTGAATTTTTCCGATGTTTTAATAGCGATTCTGCTATTCGGGGCGGAGACAAATCCAACAAATCAAAGATCATAAAAATCGGTTCAGCCATTCTTGAGTTATAAATGGTGTAACTAATCCGACTTTGTTTAATATATGATTAAGAGGAACGTGGTTAAATCGTAGTGCCACAAAATAAGTTTGCTGTGTTTGAAGAAGTTATAACTAAATGTTTTTCAATTCTTTACATAAGTATTATTTACTGTTTACAAGAACGGTATTTTCCGTTATTGACTTAATATACTTATCCAATTAATAATGAACAGTACACTTAACATGTCTTTTTAATTATGGTTGCAAATTTCTTACAATTAAGACATTATTTTTATTATTATGTAGACCAAGAGCACATATATTATGAGAGTGAACAGCTCGTTCGTGGCTGGCATGAAGGATAGGAAAATAATATAACTAGAAACAAAATAAAAAAAACTTGAAAAGTTTTAACAAATTAATAAACACGTCGTTGTGCCCTTCCATTAGAAGCTATAAAGGTGTATGGTAGAACATGTAATAATAAAAACACAGGCGCTCTACGAATTCCGCTGTGAAAATGAATACAACCGCATTAAGAACCATTAAAAGAGCTTTTAAAAATATTTATTTAAAGGAGGTCGGAAAATATGTAGTAAGTATTTCAGTTTATTGCGCATAAACTTACTGTTTAAAATTACTCCTTCTGCTTAATAGGTACCCATTATCTGTAAAGAAACAATAAATAAATTAAAAATGCAATATTTTAGTGGCTAACTATTAAAAACACTTCATTTTTCTGAAAAGAATTCTAAAACCGTGATTTTATTCTTTGGTAATTTGAGTTTTGTCATGGAGTCGAGGGTATCTGTATAACCTAACTAAGGGTTAGACTAGAACTAGAAGCCACTGTTTGCACCAATGCCTGTGGTAGAGGCTTCTGCCGGGTAAAATAATGTCGGACACCCGTTTACCTTGGGACTTCCTTTGACATCGGCCCTGGCTCGGTATCAAAGCATTCGCAAGTTTCGCGTTGGTATAAAAGAGTAACATTTTTAATATCATTGAAAAACCCGGGAAACAAGCCCATACAAACAGACCCCACTTCACAATTCTTCACACGGAACTAATGGAAGGCTAGATAATTTGTAACTAAAGATTTTATCGGTTGGGAAATTAATTAATTATCCTTTTAAGGTGATCCCTCTCAAAGTATAGTAGTTAAAATGTTGTTTTAATTAATTTAACGGGTTTATAATTACAATAAAGGACGAAATAATGTACACAACAAAAAAGACGATCAACTGAAGGGGAAATATCTTGACGAGTATTTTTTACTGATAGAATGTTGATAAAATTATTGTAATGTACTTTTATTGTGGCCACACTAGCCACACAATAATAATAAATATGTTAAACGTAAGTTCTCGTCTTTATTGTAAGAGTACAATGGATTCAATAAGTAATATTATTTGTCTCGGTAGCGACTGATTATACTGGAAGTTAGAATGGTTCTGGCCGCGGCCGTACACCGGACCGCTGTCCCGGCTCGTATGCCCGATCGGCAATGTTCGGCGACCCGAGCATTCCCGAATTACTACATAGATACAAATGCGATATAATTGCATATATCACACCCTTCCCCCTGTAAATCAGTCACTACATATTTAAGTATTTCAAGTATTTCATGATTCTATATAATTCAACACTGTAAATATTATACTGATATTTCACTCAAGTTCTTATAATGTTTTTTCATAAACACATCATTATTAATATTTCACACAAAATTATATTAAGTTAGAAGGCTTTCCGTTCCTTCCTTGTGGACTATCTTGGGCGGAGTCTCCCCAACCAGGGATTTGAACTTTGACTTGGACCAGCGATTGCCGTGTCTGTGACCTCCGGTGACCTCTCTCCTCCCTCCGCAAATCTGAAATCAGGAGAAAACACCGTTAACTCACTCCACAGATTGGATAACTCTTTCTCAGAGTGCTCAGTCCTCGTGTCATCAGACGCGGAATCTGGCAAATCTGACTCAACATCACTCCAAGACACTGATAAGTTCCTCATCTGATCCACATGACGTTTCCAAATTAATTGAGAATCACAAGTTTTTACCAAATATAATTTTTTTCCAATTTTATCTGTAACAATTCCCTTTACCCATGTAAATTTATTATTCTTCCTGAAATCTTTAACTAAACATTTTTGTCCCACAATAAAATTTCTTGTTTTTACACCACCATAATACTTAGATTGTTTACGTTGATTTGCCTCAATATTCTTATTCGCCAAATCATGTTGTTTTGACACAACCCGTTCATTCTCTTTCGGAATGAGACTGTCAAAAGTAGATCTAAGTTTCCTACCAAACAATAAAACTGCTGGCTCGACTCCCGTCGTACAATGTGGAGTATTTCTATAATCGGACAAAAAATGTAACAATTTATCCTTGTAATCAACCTGAAATTTATTTCCTACCATAAGTTTTTTAAGAAAACTCTTAGTAGTTTTCACTGAATTTTCAGCGATCCCATTACTTTTTGGGTGCATAACTGGAGATGACATGAATTTAATATTGTTTTCCCGAAGAAACTGTTGGAAAATTTCACTCGTAAAACAAGTTCCGTTATCTGACACTATGAGTTCAGGGTAGCCAAAATTTGAAAATAATTTCCTCAATTCAAATATAGTATTAGCTGAATCTGCCCTTTGAACTTCAATACAGTCAACCCATTTAGTGAATGAGTCGCAGATGACCAGAAACATTTTCCCTGCCAGCGGTCCACTATAATCCAGGTGTAACCTACTCCAGACCTTCCCAGAATTAGGCCATACCGATAATTGACTCTTTGGCGGAGATTGTTTCGTCGACGCGCATTCTGGACATTCCTGAACAATTTTCTCTAAATCTTTGCTCAGCGATGACCACCAGAAATAACCCTTTGCTAACCCTTTCATCTTAACAATACCTAAGTGTGAACGATGCACGAGCTCTAACACTTTTTTATGCAACGAACTTGGAACAATAATTCTATGTTGCCAAAATAAACAATCCTTAACAATCGAAAGTTCGTTCCTTTTTATCCAAAATTTCCATAATTCCTCCTCGCGTTTAACACGTTTGGGCCACCCTTGCCTTAAACACGCCATTACGCCTTGAATGACCGTATCTACTTTAGTGGCTTCCCTAATCGAATTAACGTCAAGATGTTCACAATTGCTAACAAAATCTACGAAATCTGAACCGCAGTAATCTTTAAATTCTACCTTAGAATTCTCAACTTTGTTCTTTAACAGAAACCGAGACAGAAAATCTGCCTGGTTTCCACCTGATTTCATCGGTTTCCCAGAAAGTAATCTTTGCAACTGAACTACCGTATTCTTTAAATAAGGTTTTACATTCCTTTTATTTGCAGATGAACTACCATGCCCTTTAAACATGGTTTTATATTCCCTAAGATTAGAACTTCCATACCCTGAAAAATATGGTTTTACGTTCCCCATTTTCTGAAATTTGTTCCTATTCGCGAACGAAACCGAATTAATAGAATTTTGTTTTGAAACAATGTTGAGGTTAAATATTTCCATGAAATCTCTTCCCACAATCATCTCCGAACCGCTTGTTACAACGATAAAGGTTATTAACCTAACTAGATTATTGAATTCGACCTTGAAATTTGCATTACCCACAACAGTCAACATATTCCCGTCGTAACCTGAAATTTTTCGTGTTTCGGGTGACAACTCTATATTACTGAAATGTTTACAAAACAATGTCTCCGGAATAACACAAATTGATGAACCTGAATCAATCATCGCTTCGAAGTATTTCCCATTTAACTTCAATTGTGCCTTGATTGCCTTAACAAAAGCTACATTTTCAATATTTTCACTATTACAATTCATAACTGATTTTACTGACCCGTTTTTACAAAATCTCTGTAAATGACCCAATTTACCGCAAGAATAACATTTAGCTTGCTTAAACTTACAGTTATGAGTGTCATGATTTGATTTCCCACAGATCTTACACTTTTTTAGTGATGAACCGGTTTTAACTTGTTTATCCGACCTACATGAATCGGAACTATTCGACCGATAATAAAGTTTTCGCGCCGGAGAAGCCGATTTTCCAAATCTCTTTACCGAATTTATTTCTCGCGCCGGAGAAGCCGATCTTCCAAATTCCTTTACCGAATTTACTTCCAACTTCATCTTGATTGAATCGACCTCAGGACCTTTCGCGGTCACTGCAAGTTCAACTAGTTGATTAAAGTTTTGTTTAGGCCCTTCAACAAACAATTTTACCCGTACAGGGCCCGGAAGTAGACCGATTGCAAACACGTCTACAAGATTATCCTCCAGCCTGTTTCCGAACTGACAGAATGAGCTGAGCCCTCGAATTCTTGCGGCGAAATCCCTTATCGATTCGTTATGATTCTGTTTAGCTTGGAAAAATGATTCCCGCTCTTGAAAAAGAGATCTACATTTACCACAATGTTTTTTTAGCAACTCAATTAATTTCTCAAACGTAACATCTGTGATTTTAATCGGGAAACATAAGTTGGACAGAAGAGTCAAGGTCTCCGTTTCAAGCGAGTTTATCAGATAAGCCTTTTTCTTAATCTCGGTAATGTCATCATGTAACACGAGAAACTGCTCTAATCTGAGTTGAAACACATCCCAATCTCCGTTTATGTGAGAGAACGGTGGAATTCTCGCCGATTCCATCTTCACAAAAGGAAAAAAAATAATCACGCGAAGCTACGACAACAATACTACCCCGGAAAAAATTACAAAAAACCCAGACAAATCCTCCACAAGAAAGAAAAGAAAAACCTATCTTAGAAATTGCGGTTGCAACGTCTCCAGATTGTTTCCTCTTGATGAGTGAGTGACCTTCCTCGACACTAGCACTGTTTGCCTTGTAAGAATGCCTTCCCTCGGCACTCCCTCGGAACTTCACCTTCGTGGAAAGGCTCTGTTGAGCCCCAAAAACGACCACCGCCTCTTGCTTCTGAGTACCCTTGGATGGTACTCCAGAACTCTGACTGTGGCTCCAGGAATAGCCAGAGATATCCTCGGTTTGTTCTGCCGGTCCTTTCACTCGGTCAGACAAACCCAAAAAATACTCCAATGTTCCGCCTCGGCTGTAGGTAGCCTTGAAAAATTTTTCGGGGTGACTTAGCTCTCCCCGCTTTGGTAATTTTTTTTTGTGATCCAATTTGGTAATCCAATATTGTACTTTAATACGGCTGCGCCAATTGTAATGTACTTTTATTGTGGCCACACTAGCCACACAATAATAATAAATATGTTAAACGTAAGTTCTCGTCTTTATTGTAAGAGTACAATGGATTCAATAAGTAATATTATTTGTCTCGGTAGCGACTGATTATACTGGAAGTTAGAATGGTTCTGGCCGCGGCCGTACACCGGACCGCTGTCCCGGCTCGTATGCCCGATCGGCAATGTTCGGCGACCCGAGCATTCCCGAATTACTACATAGATACAAATGCGATATAATTGCATATATCACAATTACGATTCAAATAATATTAAAGCTCTGCAACCAGGCCCGAAAAGAAGAAGATGGAGAGATACGAAATGACGAATGTTAGAGAAGAGCGCTAACATTTACAGCGACAAAATCGATGCGAAAATTGCGAAAATGTTTAATAAAACACGACTCGTTTTAAATAGAGCAAAAATCTAGCGGGCATTTAAAGAAACACTGTGATTTTTTTCATACATATAACTTGTAAAATAACTGAAACAAACGTGTTAATAATAATTTTTGGAGCATACTTTGCGATTTTTTTCTATCGAGGGAATTTTTTGGCGCTGGCAAAGTCTAGATATTATCTTCAAGAATAACATATATTTTTTAAGAGCTTTAAAACTCACCGTGTTACTTAACCAATGTCTGGTTTGCCGCTTGTCACTCGGTGGCCGCGCGTTAGCCGCGGCACTTTGAAATTTAATTTTGGCCCTTATGTATAAAGAAAGTGTATGAAGAACAAGGTCAGAAACGCTCGCTCTATTATCGTCCTTTATTATAGCGAAACCTGCAATGCGTCTAGTCACTCGGAATAATTTATATTTAATTTGCCGTAGCGCGGGGATGAGAGCAGTTTGTGCGCATGCGTGGGGAAAAAATACGTTTTTCTGCGATTTTGACCCTTCTATGTACAAAATTTGTATAAGGACAGTGTCAGAATCGCTTGCGCCAACATTCCCCGTGGGATGGGTAAAGATTTCATTCACCTTGTAACCCCAGAATATTTTAAAATAATTTTTATCTGTGGACATAGAAATGTCATTTTTGCCGCGTCACAATTTATGCGTGTTCCTCGACTAAAACATCGTAAAACCTATCAATTTACAATTTACGTAATTAACGCAAGTAATTTTGTTTTGGTACATAGTTTATTGTTATAGGAATGTGTTTCGGTCAATAAAATATACGATAGGTAAAAATTAATCCACAAAACATTCAATTCAAATTCAAAGTCGTGAAATTTCCGTATTGTTCCTCGGGCATTCAACAAGTCTGGGAAATATGTAATAAATCGGTACAAATCCGGGTTGCGGGCCCTTAAGCCAAAATTCCTCTTCATCGATTTGTGGGAGTGGGTACTCCTTTTTGTAAGAGCAGTCAAAATTCCTCTGTCAATTTGAGAATATAGAAATACTTTTAGGCCAGTGGGGGCCAATACATCATGTAGGGCAGTTGCGTCAATTCGAGTTACTTCATTTAATTGAATTATTATTGTTAAAGGTTCCATCTAGGGCAGGGACGATGGATTTTTTTGGACTTTGATTATTGATTGAAAGAACTGACCTAAGAATTATTTTTAGTCTTAATAAGAACTGCTTCTGCTTCTCGAGGAAACGTTTTACACTTGCCCTCTTACTAATAAAGGTGTTTTAAATTTAATACAAACTGATACTACCGATTACCCTACATACTCGTAAATGGTTGATTATCAGTTGTGTAAATTTTTAAAATACCTTTATTAGTAAGGCTGTTACTAATTAGGTAATTTTACGCAGGTTCAACGTAGATAATATATCCATGTTATGGAAAGGCCAGCCTTAATCCTGGTTTAAGGCAAATTTTAACCGTACAAACGCCTTAGTACGCTTAGCGTTTTAACCATACAAACGCCTTGATACTTGTCAAGTGTTTTTACTGTTCCGAACTTATGCACCGCGATATATTTACACCGCGTTTATTATAAGTATTAACGGTGCTTAATATCCCATTAGTCAAACAAATGAATCCTTTTCCGTGAGAATTACACAAATATATAATTTTTTGATTCAACAAGTATAACATATGTGGATAATAATAATAGTTTACTCTTTCTAAAGCATCATTATTGTGAAATATCGTAGGTTGATATTACCGATTATTATCTACCTGCGATTCAAAGAGAAGAGAAGAGATAATAAATTGAACGAGAATAACAAAATTCAAAAAGCTTCAAGCTGCTTTGTATTTGCCCACGTGCTTATTTAAGGGGAACGGCTGCCCGGCTTTTTCATACAAAACTTAAACTCGGGTTTGAGGCCAAATTTATCAACCAAACTGAAAAAAAAATTGAAATTGGTAGGTAAATCAAAAGATGTAGTAAATCTACGTACTACTTTTATTTATTTGTGTTTTAATTTATAAAATATTAGCTTTTACCCACGGCTTCGCTCGCGTGCTAATGGAGAAATTACTGTATAAAGAATTTTCGGGAATAAAATATAAAAATAAGCTTATATCACTTCCCAGTACTTCAACTATTCTAATTTAAAAAAATACATCGATCGGTCGCTTCGTTGCGACTTGAAAGAAGGACAAACAAAGAAATAAACTCACTTTAGAATTTATAATATTAAGTTAGAATAGGCCCATTAAATGGCCCATTTTTTCATGACTTTATAGGAGGTTTTGGGCAATGATAATTTAATTGCGATAATTATTTAATATACGAGTTAATGATAATTACTAAAAAACACATTTTGATTTAGTTACTATACAAATATGATCAAATTTAAAAAGAAAAAAATTGGTAAAAAACATTTTGATGGACAATACACATGGTGACCGGCCAACTCAGAATGAAACCAACTCAGAACCACCTCAGAAAAGTCATAAAGAGTGATGATAAAAAAATTGGTTAAATAGGTTACGTTAGTTTAGGGTCGCCGAGGGCCTGGTAGGAGACAAATGTCTTGGCTGCGAAATATACGAGAGTGGACCGGCATTAGAAGTGTGGAGGAGCTATTCCGGGCAGCGCAAGACAGAGAGACATTTTCAAGAGTGATCGCCAACGAAGAAGAAGAAGTTTAGGGTTAACAGCTATTTTAATTTTTTTTTCATAGCTCTTAATGACTTTTCAAAGAGTTGTTGAGTTGACTTGATTCTGAGTTGGCATGGAACCAACACACATTTGTCGTATGTAAATTAATTTATTTTATTTTATTTATTTATCTATGTAAAGTTTATTTGCAAGCGATCTTCCGACACCCGCCGAGACAGCGCAGAAGTACATTCATGTGTATTGTGTATTTAAACTTAGTTACATGAATACATATGGCTAAATACATTTCAATTTCAATACAATCAAAAATAAAGGTAATTTGGAAGTGTGAATAAATCCCATAAAGAGTGTGATCTTACAAATGTAGGAAGTAAAGTAGTAAATCTTGTCAAAACTAATTATGACTGGATTCTATTATTTTATTTTATTTATTATATTATTAACACAGTAAGTAGGTATGACATGATTTAAAAAACTTCATTAACTCTAAAAATGCCAAATTTGCTGTATTCAATTTATTTAATGGCTTGTTTATCACAATTTAAAATACAATTAAATAAAATGGCAAATAATTGCCTTAGGACTATACTTTATAATTTAAAACCAATTGGATATTTGCAAATTTTTTTGTTAATTTGATTTGATTAATTTTAATTCAAATTTATGTTTTGTATGAAAAAGGCTACACAGCTGTTCCTCTTAATCCACGGGCGCTAAGAATTCCCATACAGCTTTCAAAAAATAAAGCCTCCCAAGGAAACGCTCCAATAACATCCGCTCCGAAACCATTTACGGTATTTCTTATTATGCAAGAGAATTTTCGCACTTCCGCCAATTCGATAATATATTCGCGCCAATCTTGGGGAAACGCGAATCATCCATGAAGCTTTGAAGTATTCATAGCTCCACGGGATCATAATTTACATATATTTTGGTATCAACATCTTTCAAAGTAAGTAATCCGTAGCCTGCTCTCTTTTAGCTTCAGTTAGCCAGACAACCGAAGCTTGAAAAATAATGGAATTTTCCTTTTACGGGGCCTCTAAGGATCTAATGTAAGGGAGTGTGCCTAGGGCGTTTCCTTGTAGAAGCTATTATTACATACATATTATTCAGGATTTCTAATTTTCACTTTTCCGATTTAAGCCGTTGCTTACCGAATTTCTACCGATTTCTTTCATATCCCATTTAAACATTTGAATTTTTTGAGCTTTAAAAAAAAAATTGTTATTTTTATTTAATATCTATACATTAGGGTGTGTCAATTTTATTTCAACTTTTGAATTCAGAAACGCCCGTGGTCTCAAAAGTTGCGTCTTACAAAGAAAATGAGAACTGCGTTTAATTTTTTTTTTAAAATGGATATTAGCCCGCTAAAATGCATTGAAAATTAGAAAACAAACCAAATTTAAAAAAAAAATTCAATAATTTATCCTTTTAACGTTAGTTGTAAAAATTCGTATAGCTGACAAAAATGAAAAAAAAAATGTTTATGAATACAAGTAAGTCAACAAGAATTCTGATTTTATCCAGAAAAAATGTTATTTTCCTCTTTTATATTTTTATCCAACACATCACACATGTTTAAAAAAAATTTTTTTTTTCGTTCTTTGTACTGCTGTTATGGAATGAAAAATAAGTTTGGTACAAAATATAAAATACGGACCCTTTGTTTTATTTTTTTTCCAAATCACGAAATCTATTTATTTTCAAAACTTCCGGCCATTTTAGCGGGCTAATAGTGAACAATAATTTAATTTATTTTTACGTTTTCGAATAGCTACAGATCATACGAAACCTTTGAGACCCCGGGCGTTTAAAAATAATGCCATTTTTTGGCCATGGAGAGCGACACAAGCTAACTATACATTCCCCACGCCGAAACGCAAATTATATGAAATTCGAGGGAATTTACGTGAGGAATTTAATAGTTATTTCGAGGGAAGCATACTTTGCAATAGTTTTTCTATCGAAGGATAGAAAAAAAAACGCAAAGTATTCTCCAAAAATTATTATTTTCATGTCTGTTTCAGTTATTTTTACACGTTATATGTATGAAAAAATTCACGGTGTTTCTTTAAATGCTTTTTACACAGCCCCAAGAGATTTTTGATCTATTTTAAACGGGTGGTATTTTATTAAACATTTTCACAATTTTCGCTTCAACTTTAATGTTTTAAATATTATCACACTATCTCCAACATTCGTAATTACATAATATCTCTCTATCTTCTCCTTATGAAAAATACCATAACGTACCGGTTGAAGTAAAAAAAAAACAATTCTTGAGCCGGAATAAGATATATACGCGCCCACTTATAAACAAGAAACCACAATTAGGCAACAGTATTTCCCCAAAAGTTGCATTGTTAACAGGTTGCCACGGTAGCGGCTCACGGCCTGTCAAATTTTCGATTAATTTGCGAAACGTCAGATCAGAAAAATATTGATTTTGTTTGGGAGCTTTATTTTTATTTATTTATTTAATTATAATGTATTACAAAAACATGGTAAGTAACACATTATTACGATGAGTTGAGAAAAAAACTCATTACGGGAAGTACAGATACATATAAGTACATTTTACATTGATAAATTGAGTTGTGCCGTGAACTCAGTTGCCAACCAGTTTTCGGTTTCTCCATGAGCTAAGGCCCTAAGTACACCGACAGCTTATTTTCTCTTTCAATAGATTTCACTTTTCGTCACCTTTGTCTTTTTTTTGACAAATGGAATAAACTATTTGGCCGTTTCAGACGTTGGCCCACCGGGAAATTCTAAATACTCTACGCGCCTGTTCGCCCCTATTCACTTTATTTATATCGAGTTTCTAGTTCCTATCTACAGAGTGATCCACCATAAAACGCGCCCCACACGAACTGCTGAATCTCTTTGGATATCACGGGAAATATTTTATTTATTTATTTATTTATTTTCGGGAAATCGACAGTTTACATTTTTACAGTTTGTACATGTTTGTATAGCCAAAATAAAACCAATTATGGATTTCCTCCATGTGACTTTACCTCTGATTAACAGCATAATAAAAAAAATTAAATAATAAATTTATAATAAAGCATTATGAGATCAAAAATTTTATAAAACAAAAGATTAAGTATATAAAACTAAAATTTACATAAAACATAAAATATCAATACATTGGTAACCATAAGAAGCCAGATTGTACATATAAATCAAATCATAACAGAATTTTAAAGTGGTTTCACATTGTGATGAATTTTTTGTAAACTCTCTATCATGCCT
The DNA here is from genome assembly GCA_917880885.1 of Limnephilus marmoratus. Classification (NCBI taxonomy): domain Eukaryota; kingdom Metazoa; phylum Arthropoda; class Insecta; order Trichoptera; family Limnephilidae; genus Limnephilus; species Limnephilus marmoratus. The sequence continues at coordinate 29,918,635 of OU862916.1, forward strand.
GTGTTGGTGTTTAGAATTTTGAATATGAATTGTTGGATATGCGCTTCCTTTACTGAAATTTGTTCATTTTATATAAAGATATTTGTTCTGCTGTTTAAAATTTCCCGAAGTAATTTTATTTCTGATATATTTTCGTTTGAATTTTTCTTTGGCGTATGAGTTTGAGCCTTACTTTATTATTACCATTTTAAAACAATCATTATTAAGATTAAAGTAAGTAACTCCACACACTGAAAAAATATTATGCTTGTTTTTGGTACATCTAAGAAAATACATCATTTTATATATTTAAATTTATATAAAACGTAACGCTGAATCGCGTTTCTGATATCGACAATGTATGTTTAAGTGTTTATGAACCCTGAACACGTCATTCAAAGTTCTGATCGTATAAATAATATTATAAAATCAAATTTATTTGACTTTGGCCTGGTTTTCAGAATCGTTCATTCCATTTACTGGTTCAAAACTAGAACGTATTAACGCCATTAGAGGTACTTAATGAAGTTGGGGCACTGGAGTTAAATTTATGGAACCAAAGGGACCGGATGTACGAAAAGTTTGAGAATCACTGTTATAGACAGAAGACTTTGAATTGTGGTTGCCTAAAACCCTTTTCTAAAGATCGAAATATCTCCCTTCGAATGTATTTACAGTGAAACTAAACATTATTATCGTAGTTGTGATCAGAATCACGTCTTGTTGTTTGCTTGTGAGAGTTTTATCAAGGCATCTCAGACCTGTCAATACGTATTCGGTTAAATTTACATAAAGGGAACTCATGTGTGATGTAAATGATTGTAAACACAACACAATGTTCATCCTTGTCAGTTTATAAAACCCGATACATATTCATAACGTAATAATGTATTCATGTAATAAATTAAATCGAATTTGAATAAATGCCTAAGGACTCGAGTAATTTTTGCCGAAAAAACAGTAATATGCAAATTCAAGTTCGCAAAAATTTTTTTTGGGAAAAATTGAAAATGAGGATGAATATTTCAGCGAGGCCCAAAACTCTCGTTTATGCGGGAAGTTTAATTATTGGGTTTGATATTATTTTACTTTTAACTGATTTGAATCTCGGGGAAGGAAACGAAAGGAAATGAGGGGCTGGGATTACTGAGATATTAATCTCTTAAAAGTTTCGAAGCCAAAAATCATTTCCGAAGGGTGATTTTATTGAACGATGAATAAAAATCAAGGATCTGAATCACTTTATGGAAAAAATGTGATATTTTGACATCTTAATATATAAAACAAAGTCGGGTTAGTTACACTATTTATAACTCGAGAGCGGCTGGACCGATTTTGATGATCTTTGATTTGTTGAATTTGTCTCCGCCCCGGATAACAGAATAACTATTAAACCATCGCAAAAATTCACGAAAAAGAAAGTTACGAAGAAAAATATTTTTTTCATACATTTTGTATGGAATGAATCCTCATATTTGGAAAGAACTGCAGCAATATTGTGATCGGTATAATATTTAACTGTGCGTGAATTCCAAAAATTCGGAAAGTCAAATGTCAATGCGCTAATTGTTTTGCTTTTGTTCTTAATCATATAATGCTGCCCCTCTTTCTTATACACTAAATGTCAATAGTAGAAAATGAGACAAACGGTGAACGTATGTCTCTGCACTCCTCCAAAGGAAAAATACAATAATAATAAATCTCTGAAATGAAACGCATTTTTTTACGTAAGCTCCACTCAGGACCTATGTCATCTTAGGGGATGCTGTGTGGAGGGTCTTTTTAAGGAAGGGTAGGATAGGAATTTCTGGGAAGGAAAAAGGCATGAGGGGTGGGTATGAATCTGGAGGTCAGTGTATCCGGGAGCGAATCCATCCCTCCAACTGCGGTGCAAGGCCATTGATTTGACGGGAATAGACTTTTTACCTTGACCTTTCCAGCCGGACTCTTTCGACCCATTGGTCGAGAGAATCCGGCTGGAAAGGTCAAAAGGCCTCCCTCAACCAGTCTCGATCCAACCCGCCACGCAGCATGTGGGCAGACGCATCCGCCGCCAAGACCCGCACAACAGTCACCCCATGAACCCGGGCACCCCTGCTAAATCGCCAAACGTAGCGAACCACTTGGGGTGACCTATGGCAAAGGTGTTGGTTATCCATTAAATGGTTCCCGGGGTGGCGGCACCCGTACCCGCTTCCTTTCAAAAATTTCCGTAAGTAAGTGGAAAATTAAGAAAATCACAAAAAATATAAATCCGTACACAACGCCATCTCTGATACTGACAAAAACAAAAAATGGACAGTTAGGCATCGATAATTGCTTCATTGTGTAATTTTTAACTTAATTTAATTCAACAGTTATTGATTCTGAGGGGGTACGAAGTTCGTCGGGTCAGCTAGTACTTACATAATTTTGTTCGCTGCAGTGCCATAAAACAACCGTAAGCCAATGATAGACAATAATAATTACTAGCAGTTAAAAACCCGCTCCGCAGGTTTTTGCTGCTAGGCCCTGCGAGCGGCTTTTGGTTCGGTTTCGCCCAGTTAGAGTGTTAGTGACCATTTTAGAAATTCGATAGCAACTGGTTCCAAAAATAGCCCGTTCCTCGGGTCCACCGTGATCCAGATAGCTAGACACCGGGAAAAAGTAACCGGGACAGGCAATGTCGTCATATGTAATATACAGCCGCGTGATACAACTAAGTATTGCCGTCAATCTTTCCATATCGGGAGAGAATACTTATACTCAAATTTATAAAATCGTCGTACTTAAACCTAGCACGTTCTCATGCGACCTGCTAACGGAAGTGGCGTCATCCTTTGATCCTTCGCCCTTCTTGAATTCGAAACCGAATAACAACCGTAGCTTTGTTTGAAATTTCACGTACACAGACGTTTATATTTATTATTTATTATTATTTACGCGGCGCGTACGGTATGGCGTCAGACATGCACTCGAAGCCGGGTTCTTAAATTTCAACCACGCAGACGCAAGCCTATTAATACTGTTTGACTAAGAGATGTTGATAACATTCAATAGGCTCCTAACAGGATACCCGCTACTACCGGACTATATCCTGAGAGACAACTTCAGAAAAACAGCAAATTCCAGTAACACCAACGTTATGAAAATAATAAAAAAAAAGTTGTTTCCCAAAAGGTTGTGTTAGATACTTTGTTACATATTTTTTCAAATAAGATTCCATTATTTTATTTAGTAACTAGCGAGTACCCGGCATGCGTTGCAATGCCACTCAAAGAAAGAAAGTGTTTAGTTTTAATTTTGTTTATTTAAGTGCTTTTGGATTCACATTTTTTTTTTGTTTTTCCGACACTTGAGCAAGGCACGTGTGAGAAGCATGGATTTTCAAAATTCACCCCTTCTATTCCCTACCGCTCTCTCGAACCACTCTTTCGTTTCCCTCCCCCTCCCGGATTCCCCTCCCTATCCTCCATCCCACCTGCCGCTAAACTATATGAAAAACACATGTTTATCGAAAATCTAGCGCGCCACCTGTAGTAAAATTTGTAGACAAATTTCAAAACACCGTTAAACATAGAAACCTTTTGCAAGCGTGCGCACAACAAATCACCAAAATTTCATCGCTATCGGATGAATGATATAGGAAATAATTTCATAACGCCAGAGCTCACCGTTATATATAGAAACCATCGCGGGCGTGTGCTAACAATTTACCAAAGTTTCATCGCAATCGGATGAGTGGGATCGCGTAAGGCAGTAGTTTTCAACCTATGGTACGCGTACCCCTGGGGGTACGTGAGGCCAAATTGGGGGTACTCAATAACTTGGCACGCATGTAGAATCACTGGTTAAAATGCCTGAAGTTGTGTTACACTCTGTATAAAATTGCATTACTTAATTGTATTTGTGTGATTTGATTGTTAAATTCATGTAATAATTAGAGTATTAAAAATAATAAATGAAAAACGTCTTTCATTAATCGTGTAAAAAAGGTAGATTGAGGGACGGGGAATAACAAATTTGTAGTGAGGGACAAGGGGTACGCCGGCTCAAAAAGGTTGAAGACCACTGGCGTAAGGGATAACGAAACATGCGAAAACTCATGTGAAAAGTGGTCATTCGGCAACACGGCCTTTAGAATTTTGATTTTCGGGGTATTTGGGAGTTTTCAACATGATTTATTTACGGACACATTTTTAAAATAACGAAAATACTCCATAGTTATAGTGTTAACCTTGGGCGTAGGCCATCCAAATATATTTTTAAAAGCTTTTTCATTAGCCATTTTTGTTTCATTTGTGCACATATGCACTTTAGATCAGAAATAGATAAAATTTTCAATAAATTTCAATCAGAACCGATTCACGTGCCGCGTTCACCCCCACCACTTTCTAGGCATCTATCTGAAATATTCACACCGTTGCAAAGTTTGTTTTGTGTTTTCCAAACTCTAACTTTACCTTTGACGGCATCTACTTACTTGGTATCGATGCGAGAGAAACCGTATAAAGGAGGTATAATTAAAAGGCTTCAATTCAGGAAACTATAAACGAGTATGTTTTATGTAAATTTGTTAATCAAAAACTTTCAACAAAATAAACAAACTTAACAAGCTGAAATCAATATGTACCTACAACCAATTTGCCATAGAATCAAGAACAACAAGAAATGCCTTGTGGGCGTGTTTCGAGATTCAATTATATATCTAATTTAGGCCTGTATTTCTCTAAAAAAATACTATTTCACCTTGAATACGATATTCAAAGGCAATATTCAATTTCAGGCATGTGTAAGAGAGTCAGATTCATTTTATGAAAAAAATAGACAATAGAATTAACATAGCATTGGATTTAACAAAATTGGTTATTATTATTATTTTTTTTTTTTTATTAATAATTTTTTTGTTACAATACATAAAAATATTACAAAAAACATTTCTTTTGATAAGAAGTAAAAAAAGGAAACTTTAAAATTAAATATGTAGCTTAAAGATAAACAATAATACAATTTAACAAAAAAAAGATATTACAATAGTATACATATATGTATGATAACAAAAAAAAAATCCCACATAGGCATCGCCAGTTCGTGGTAGTGTTGGGTAGGACACGATATCAGGATGAGTTTGTATGAGGTACTCAAATATTGAAATGAGGTGTTGAGGTGAGGTGTTACAAAATATTTTCGCTTACGGGGGGGAGGGGGGGGGGTGGAGCTGGTTTTTTTCCTTCAGCTTGATTTTCTTGGTTCAGAGGTGTTGGTTTTCTAATAAATACCGGGGTGGCGGTACCCATACCCGCCTCCCGTGTCTGTTATTTTTGTAATACGAAAAATAATTTTTTTGAGCAGTTGGGACTCTTGTGCTCATAAATTATTGTTTTGTGTATTCGCATAACAATAATTTACAATAAAAAAACATTAAAAAAAAAATTTTTTTTGAGCAGTTGGGACTCTTGTGCTAATAAATTTTTGTTAAGTGTATTCACATCACAATAATTTACAATAAAAAAATATTTAAAAAAAAATTTTTTTTGGTACTCTTGTGCGGTATTCACTTAACAATAATTTAGAATAAAAAAATAAAAATTAAAATTTCGGAGCAGTTGGGACGTTTCTGCGGTATTCAAAATATATGAATTGGCTTACCCCATCACCACCTCACGGTTCTAATACAAAAATGTCATAGAATATACAAACACTTCACGCCTCACCACCTCATACATTTATCCCAAACTATGCGTGACATGACTTGTAGTTTAATACATCAACCACCTCACATCTCACCTCATATTTGTCCCATACGTGACAACGTGACATGACATGTAGTCCAATACACCAACCACCTCACACCTCACCTCATATTTGTCCCGTACATGACATGAATGTAGTCCAACAAAACAAACCACCTCACACCTCATACTTTGTCCCTCCTTCATATTTGTCCCCCCTTCATATTTGTAGTAATACAAAGAAAAAGAGTTGGTACAAATATATATTGTGAGGTGGGGGGACATTTTACGTGTTTGCATGGTACATTTGAGGTGCCTCTTGAATGAGGTACTCAACACTAGTTCGTGGGTATACTTAAGTTTTTTTTAATGCAGTTAAGATATAACATGGCAAATTAAACTTTAAATTAGTAAATTGAAACATAATTATATTTCAACATATTTATAGAACAAATAATTCCGTATTTAGAAAACTAAAGTTAAAAAAAATATATATATGAAAAACAAAAAAGGTTAAATAAAAATTAGGGATTTGTAAAGTTATAACAGGTAGGATGTTATAGCAGGTAGGTGTTTGTGTCATTTGTAGTTACCCAAGTCTTTATTAATTTTTTGTATATGCTGTAAGAGGATATGTTTTTAGATTTAATTTCTATAGTCTGATACAGTGCATTATAGATTTTTGGTGCAATAAAAAAGGCATGTCTCTGCGCAAGCCTAGTTTTGCATAGGGGAACCTCAAATGCATTATTTACTCTACTGCTGGAGCGATTTTCTTTATATTATTAGCTAGGTACATAAATAAAATCTATGTAGGCACCTGCCTAGGTATCTACCTACCTATTGAAAAGATAAAATGATGTTAGAATAATACTAGGTAATCAACCTAATAAATTTGTAATAACCAAATAACTTTGTAGGTTTATGAATATTGGACGAGAGTAAAACCTTTTATTTACAGAGTTGGAACTCATAATTAATTGGTGTAAAGTATCTAATTATAACTACATAAGCGTAGGTATTTATTACAATCCAACCTATGTTATTATTATTTAAAAGTGTTTGGTTGATATGGTCGTTCTCATTACGGAGAAGAAAACATGCAGTATAAAAGTATGATCAGCTAATTTTATTATTTTTCAGAGATATGGCGGAGGAATTGAGAATGGGAAGCTGAATGTAACTTCAAACTTCTTGAACGAGCGCAAAGCCAGCATTGTCAGCGTGATGCTCCCTCCAGAAGTATCCCCAGTTGGCTCCACTGGAGTATCTCCCGGCACTTCCAGCAACGGACTTCAAAGTGCTGCAAGCGCCGTACAACCCAACAGCAACCAATCAACTACAAATAACCTTCAACAAACAACTACTGGAAATAATCTGCAAATTGCAGGGAGTAACCCCCCTACGACAACTAGTTCGTCAAACAACAGTCTTCAAGTGTCGGCAGCGCAAACTGCGGTTACAGAGTCTTCAACTGATCAAGCACTTCGGTCTGTTTTGGAAAATAACAACTTGCCCCCTATTCAAGTGGCAGTTCTATCAACTGTCGCCGCTACTATAGGGAGTGAGGGTGTCACAACTGGAAGCATCAAAGCGAAGAGTAGGAGTGGCTCTATAATTCCGGTCAGCCCTGTGATGGGAACGGGTAGGTCCAAAACAATATTCGTTTTTAAAATTAAGGATTATTTTTGGTTCGCGTATTATGGGTAAACAGCTTATGTTTTTTTTAGCAACTCCAGGAGGTCTCCCGAGCCGGTCCCGACCATCAAGTAAGATGACCAAATATGTGGAATGCTGGGGAGCTGATAAACCATTCGCAAATATTACTGACTCCACGCTTGCAAAAAATATTGGAATTACGGTATAGTTTTTTTAATATATTTTATACCAAAAAATATTACATTATAATCTACGGGAAGGTTTATTTTGTTACCAATACAAAAAAGCAGATTCATGTTTCTCTCCACCAATAGTTTATAAGGGTACCTATTTTTACCGGTACACAACGCTGAAAGAAAACTATCCTAAATATTCGCACAATAAAAAACTCTTTGGAAAATTATTTTATAAAATTTATGATAAAAATAACCTTCTTGAGGGGTGCAGATAATAATTTCCGTTTTTGTAGTAAGCAATGGCTTTGTGGAATGACCAGCTTTTTCACAGTGTTCTTCGTATTTTCTGTTAGCACTGCTTGTCACTCCTGGCATACATACATGGTGGTAAGGAATGTACTTGGCCAGTGATTCCTGACATTATTTGGAGTGAAAAATTTAAATGAAATTTGGTCTCCGGTGACAATTTTTATTTTTATAATTTTTTTCCACGAAAACATAAAAACATAGTAGGGGTTGGACAGTTGGGGGCGGGGTGAGAGGTTGGGCGGTTACTCGGTCGAGTGACCAGTGATGACATGCAAGGAGGTAAGGGACGTACTTGACTCACTTACCAGTGACGGCCGGCACGTTTGAGCGATAAGGCTCTTTACTCGCAACCAAAGGTCGCGGGATCGAATCCCGGCGTGGGTAAATAAATTTTATTTGATTAATTTGTTTATTTCGCAATTATTACATTAAAGATAATATATAGTATATTTGCGGCACGTTCCAGAGTGGAAGATACTCTCAGTATCGCCCTGGTGTAAGACCACCATTCAGAATTGAAACGTTGTTTGAAATGGCTTTAGCCGTGTTTTGTGATCATATTTGAATAGCCCGTTACTTCCCTCGCTTCCTCTTCCCCATCTCCTCCCTCTCCCCACTTCCCTCAGCCACAGAACATACCCCAAATGTGGATGCCATACTCCCACTGGCTCCAGATGGGTGCAGCTGGGACTGTTGTGAGGTGTTCATAAAAAACAAAAATAAAATTATTTGGAGTAAAAATGTAAATGAAATTTTGGTCTCCGGTGACAATTTTTATTTTTAACGTTTATTTTTCTACAAAAAACATAAAAAAATAGTAGGTATTGGACAGTTGGGGGCGGGGTAAGAGGTTGGGCGGTTACTCGGCAAAGTGACCAGTGATGACATGCAGAAGATTTATTTTTGTTTGATTTTGAAAAAAAAAAAATTTATAAAAAAAAGTCATCGAAAAAGTCACTGGAGGCCAAAATTTGATTTATATTTTTTACTTCAATTAAAATGTCAGGAATCATGGTTATAGTGAGTCAAGTGCGTCCCTTAACACCCTGCATTCTTATTAAGTGAACAAAAAAATCCACTAATTTATTTAAATAAATTAAAATAATTGGGTGGTAAAAAAAATCATCTTTCGTTTATAATTTTTTTAAATACAGTTCGATATTATAAAGTATATTGCAATACGTTTTATTAATAAATAAACTCGGTGGCCTTTCAGACCAATCCACCATCTATTGGAATTTTCGCAAACTAAACTTGTCGTAGAAATCTGCTTTATCACAGTGTTCCTTGTATTTTCAGTTGTCAGCACTGCTTGTCACTCGTTGCATTTTCAAGTTTCAAATATAATATAAATGGCGGGTGAAATTGAATTCAAGTTCATCAAAGTAAATAATCAATTTGATAACAATGACATTTTTGGTAATCAGGATTTCGATGTGTTTTCAGAGTATTGCTATGATTGAAACAAACCTCCTGCCGAATAGCAATACGTGCTGGGATTGCAAGTAAGTGTACCAACTAATACAAAATTGTTTTAGTAAATGATTTTTTTACCTACAAAACTTTTTCAAACCTTATTCAGGTCAGTAGGTTGAGTATAATGACAAATGATTAAAGGAAAAACGCAAAAATATAAGTAAAGTACTTACAAATGAGTTGTATTCAAAGAAATAATACAATATTATTGTCAAAAACGCAAGCAAATTAAAAAATATTTTTGCAAGGATGTTACAAGATATTTCACCAATTGGTGCGTTATAAAAATGACATTATTAAATCAAAAAAGTGTTTGAAAACTGCAGTACCTTGTAGTTGTGAGCAAAATAGAGGGTTCTTTGGACATGTTATTAAAATTATTTATAAATCCCCAAAATAAAACCACACATACCCACTTGAACAAATTGTTTTTCTGTTTGTAGATTTAATTCAGATGAGCTGAACCCCGTGGTCCTGTGGTTCAGGCACCGGGCACACGAGGTGCAGTACCGGAGTCAACCTGATCTGCAGTTCCGCTGCTACGTGGCTTGTTCTTCTGCTCTCTTCCTCGCCCTCTCCATTATACAGCTCCTCACTGTTCCCAGGTACTGTTGCACTAAAATTATGATAACTTTCTTTACTATAAAGCAATAGATTTATTCATGTCTGTCTAAAAACCCCAGAATGACTGAACTCGAAGTGAAGGGTGCTGCATAGTAACTAGTTACTATGTAGCACCCTACAGGTGATTTTCCACAAAAATGGCACTACACAAGTTAGCCAAATATAATTATATGTACTTACACAAATCCTAACGACAACTGATTTAGCAGCATAACAATAATATTTATAATACATTATTCCGAACAAGTTATTCCGAATAAGTTTAATTAAACTCATTTCGTGAAGGACGACATTTTACAATTAGAAGAAAATTATTTATACACAAGAATATGAATAGGGGAGTGCAATGAAAAGTACATAGATTTTAAAACGGACTAGGTAAACTCACTTGACAAAGTTAATTGAAGAATATTTCATAAATACACTTAGAAAGATATATGTACAAGAGTTAGAGATTCCTAAGAAAGATTGCTAAATATGTCACTGGTTAATAAAGCTGCTGTTAAAGAATCCTAAACTTTTGCCAATGTTTTTTGTTTAAAACACATAAAACCATACATTTATTTCCTCACAATATTTGATACAACACAGACGAGTATATTACATACATCCTATTTTACCACAAACACATATTTTAAATTTGTAGCATGCATGGGCGAGGAAATGAAGTTATCATTTTGTGTGTAACACAAAGAAGCTGATTTCAGAATTACCTAGTTATATTAAAAACAATATATGTGAATTTTGTATGTGTATTTATGAAAACTACCGTCTAATAATAATTATTTCATTATTCGGGTATAGTTATACACTGTGAAACCACAAAAATATTAAATAATTGTGTTTTATCTTTATTTCAGGGGCATTGTGCTGTATGCATCCTTTGGCCCCACATTTGTGACTCTCTGCTTGTTTGTGTATCTCTGCTGGCTGGACGGGGGCCCCATCGAGGACAGCAGTGAGGACTTGCACCAACCAAATGATGTGCCGCATAATATGACAAGACACGATTATTCTGATCATTGCGCTAAGCCTGGACAGGTATGCTTAATAATTGGTTCCATGATGAAACAGATTATTTAAAAAAAGTTAAGATAAGTGAACAAAAAAAAATCTAGCCTAACCTAACGTATTATTGTCACATTTAGTTTTATGTTCTGTTTTTTTAGTTACTGTAATAATTATGCATTTAAATCGATCAATCATGATAAAAATACAATAATCATTACGCACTACATCCGAGATTGAAATTTAAACACAAATGCTCTCCAGTGGCTGTGGTTCTTCGCCATTGGCCTCCAGCCCCTATTCCTTCCGTCCTGCTCCAATCCTACCATGCTATCCTTCACCGAACTATCCATTCTTTTTCTCTTCTCCCTCTGGTTTATTTACAATGCGGTATGCAATAATAAGATATGACCCTCTCACTATTTGTCTGGATAGAACTGAACACTGCTGGAAAGCCAATTAACTATAATTTTGAATTAAATCTCATAAAGCAAATAGCAATTAATAATGGCTATTCTACTAATTTGATAAATGAAATACTAAATAAAAAAATTAAACAGAATTTTTTCAAATTATATATTTACCCTATTTCTAAAGATAACAATAAACATTGGCGTAGAATTTTATTTGTCGACAACGATACGTCAAAAATTATTAGTAAAAATATTCCCGGTACTATTCAACCAGCGTTTTACACAAATAACAAATTGAAGAAATATATACTCAACAATAAAGATAGCGAAATTAAAACAAAAAAATCAGGGGTTTACAAACTCAATTGTAATGATTGTAGTTCGTTTTATATAGGTAGAACTTATAGAAACTTTGAGATTAGGGTTAAAGAGCACCTCAGAGCACTAAATGGCAATAGCGATTCTGAGTTCGCAGACCATTTATTAAAATATGATCATAGCTTTGACATAAATTCAGGTCTTCAAATATTACATACAGGATATAAAACATCGCAAATCAATAATTTAGAAATTTTAGAAATAAGAAAAAATGTTAATTCCAAAGCTGACATAATTAATAAGCAAAAAATTTTTGTTAACCCTGTTTTAAATATCTTCCCACTTAACCGGCCTTTTACTTCTAATAGCTTGGTAATCCCCAATTCTTCGAAACTCCCACCATTGTCAACTCTTCCCCCTCCTTCAATTTCTTCTCACCATATGTAATTTATAATTAATTTTTTAATTTTAGTATACTTTTATTCCTGAAGAAGTGAACATGGTTCACGAAACATGTTGATAGTATAAAATATAAAAAAATAAAGTGATGTAAACTAAGTTATTTTCTTTTAATTTAATAAATAATTAACCCATATTTAGTAACTGAGTTTTATGGCTGGGAACTTCCCTTCATCTTAATATTTGGATGGTTTTTATAGCGTCATTCGCGTTAAAAATCACCTCAAGTGTGCTCCCATTTCCTTCTGTCCTACAGTATTACTTTTTTGAGGATGGCAAATTCCCACTTTCTTCAGCCGGTGCTGTTTCTTCTTGTTATGTACATACACACAAGTTATACATAGTCAAATTCATAATAATATGTGGTTTATGTCATTCTTATGGAAAAAATATATGTACATATTAACAATTTTTGGTTCCATGCCGCAAGTAAACAGTATTATCATTTTTAACAGACGACTTATATTATGTTACTTTGGGCAAAGGAATGAAGGGATTAAGTTCTAAATGCGGACATAGTTATGAAACTTCTACAATCTACACGATTATTTAATACATAATTTTGAATTATTTTTAAATTCCTTAGCCATCTGAATGGTCGCCATGTCACTGTTTTATTAACGCACTTTGTACATTTATTTATTTACTTTGCAAAATAATGTCATTTTGACTTATCTGGTTCACAGGTTGTTTCTGGAAGTAGATGTCTAAGACTGGCTGTGTTTATGGTTTCTGTATTTCTCATTTCTACCTGTGCTGTTATTAATTTGGTAAGTATTCAATAAATTAACCCTAGGTTATTATTTTAAATATTGTAAATACCATAGTCCAGTAAAGGAAGGAGTTGTAGAGTGCGTGAGCAGGAACCTAAGCGATTCTTTCAGGACTTGTTTAGGGTGCTTAGGGTATGAACATACTAAAAGTCCTGACGTCTAGGTGGTGAGCTAGGGGGGGAGGGGGGGGGGGGGAGGTCCCGATTTTCGAGTTTCCGTTTATATCTCAAAAACGGTGCGTCACAGAGGAAAACATTTTTAGAATAAGTAAAAGCTCATAAAATTATCTACAACTTTTATTCTATACGTAATTTTGGAAATCCAAGCCGTTTTTGAGTTATATGCTCCACAAATGTCAATATTTTCGAAAAAAATCATTTTACCTCACAATTTTCGTCAAACATTCCTTCATATCGTCTAAAATATTCATCTAAGAAAGAAATTTATTTAAAAAAAGTTGTAGATAATTTAATTACCTTTTAGAATATATATACATATCTAAATAAATCTCCAACCAGTAAATATTTACAGCAATTTTAAGTTTTTTCGTAAAATATCGTCATTTTCAGAAAAAGCTGTTTTTTCTTACCAAAATGTTAAGATGGGTTTTTCCTTCATGGGAAATTCCTTATTAATTTTTGCACGCAAGAAAGCAGGTAAGTTGTTTTCGAACAGATGATTAGTGGAATTCATTTTATAATCATTATTATTGTGATGGGTGATTAGGTTAGTCGTCGGAGATGCTACAATAACGTGCTACGATGCTGTTCGAGTTGGTGAAAAGGCAATGAATGCGATAGTGGGCTTGACATTCTCAGACATCAAGTTGTCCCGCAAAGATCGGGCATTCCCAATGTTATCTGTCAGCTCGTCGATAAAAATTCATGATGAAAAGGTTGCAGTTGACCCAACATTGCTGTTTCAGCAGATGTGTATAAGCAAACGATTAGATGAGGATTTGATGAAATTCTTTGAGTATGAGTTGGCCCCATTTCCCTTGGCACTGTTCAATGAAAGTGGGATGCGAAAGACAACTAAATCTGTTCTGTATAGCTTATTTGAGCTTACCAAAAAAACTGTTCTACTGTCTCAGATGAACATAGTTGTGGACGGAGGATATCTACTATACAGAGTAATTTGACAAAAAGATGCCTCCGTTGCCGCAATTTGTGATCGTTATATCACTTATGTCAAAACTACCACTATCCTGGAATGACTCGCACTGTGGTATTTGATGGGTACGCAAATCCAGTCAATAGTACGAAATCACAAGAACAGATGCGACGATACAGATTGAGAAGGTCAGCCAACATCAATTTGACATGGAACAAATCAATACCCGTTAAACAGGAAGATTTTTTATCCAATCCTACCAACAAAAGTAACTTCATCTCCTTACTACAGACAAAGTTTCAGGAGAATGGGATACAGATTCTTCAGGCCACCGATGATGCTGACGTCCTTATCGTGAAGACTGCTGTGGAACTATCCTTTCACAACTCAGTGGCTATCTTTGGTGAGGATGTTCACCTCAGTGTCCTTTTGATTGCTTCCACTCCTCCCACCTAATATATTCTGCTGCTGAAACCCTGACGAGGGAAAACCAAAACAATGGCACTGTCCACCCAAGAGATGCAGCATTGTGGATTTGAATATATCATATTTTTACATTCATTTACCGGATGCGATACAACGTCTGCAACTTTCAGGAGAAGCAAGGTGGGCTTTTCAAAATTGTATTTGGAGTCAGAAATGATCAAGCAAGCGGCAATGATCTTTTACAACCCCTCCTCTACTCACAACGAGGTTGAAGAGGCTGGAAATAAATGCTTCCTGAAATGGTATGCGGCGCCAAAAAGACAGACCTCCCTTAACCAGTACCGCTTCCAGTCGTTCACAAGGTCCGTGGCAAATATGAAGTCTGACATCAGCTCCCTCCCTCCAACAGAGAGTGCAGCTAAACAGCATTCCCGGCGGACATACCACCAAGTTCAGCAGTGGCTCGGTATTGAGCTGCCCCCTGAAGAATGGGGGTGGAAACATGAAGGAGAAACCCTGGTGCCAATTACAACAGAAGATCTTCCAGCACCGGAGGTCCTTTTGAAAATGATATTTTGCCGCTGCACCAAGGATTGTGCAATTGGCAAATGTGGATGCCTAAAAGCAATGCTGACCTGTTCTGCAGCGTGCCTTCACTGCCAAGGGAGATGCCTCAATAGCGTGCCTGCTGCCGAGGGCCACGATGAAGACGACGTAGAGCCCTTGAACACCATGAGAACACCATGAACACCACTGAGAATGACGATGCCATGGATGAACAACGCTTCTCAGGACCCTCACGTCCAAAGAGGATATGAAAACGTGAATCCATATAAAGTTGAGAGTGTTAACATAATGTTATTGAGAACAGTGCCAAGGGAAATGGGGCCAACTCATACTCAAAGAATTTCATCAAATCCTCATCTGATCGTTTGCTTATACACATCCGCTGAAACAGCAAAGTTGGGTCAACTGCAACCTTTTCATCGTGAATTTTTATCGACGAGCTGACAGAAGACATTGGAAATGCCCGATCTTTGCGGGACAACTTGATGTCTGAGAATGTCAAGCCCACTATCGCATTCATTGCCTTTTCACCAACTCGAACAGCACCGTAGCACGTTATTGTAGCATCTCCGACGACTAACCTAATCAACCATTACATTAATAATGATTATAAAATGAATTCTACTAATCATCTGTTCGAGAACAACTTACCTGCTTTCTTGCGTGCAAAAATTAATAAGGAATTTCCCATGAAGAAAAAACCCGTCTTAATAATTTGGTAAGAAAAAACAGCTTTTTCTGAAAATGACAACATTTTACGAAAAAACTTATAATTGCTGTAAATATTTACTGGTTGGAGATTTAATTACATATGTATATATATTCTAAAAGGTAATTAAATTATTTACATTTTCTTTCAAATAAATTTCTTTCTTGGATGAATATTTTAGACGATATGAAGGAATGTTTGATGAAAAATGTGAGGTGAAATGATTTTTTTCGAAAATATTGACATTTATGGAGCATATAACTAAAAAACGGCTTGGATTTCCAAAATTACGTATAGAATAAAAGTTGTAGATAATTTTATGAGCTTTTACTTAGTCTAAAAAAGTTTTCCTGTGTGACGCACCGTTTTTGAGATATAAACGGAAACCCGAAAATCGGGACCTTCCCCCCCCCCCCTCCCCCCCCTAGCTCACCACCTAGACGTCAGGACTTTTAGTATGTTCACACCCTAAGCACCCTAAATAAGTCCTGAAAGAATCGCTTAGGTTCCTGCTCACGCACTCTACACCTCCTTTTGGACCATTCGTTTACTGGACTACCACTGCTGAACTAAAATATTTTATTAATTTCACAGGTCAACTTTGAGATTGAGGTTGAACCGATGGAAATCTTTGACAATACAACCTCTATTTCTGACATGATGGCCATTACTCCGATGACCATAGAAGAACGGACTTTGATTGAATCGGTACCGGTAAGTTGCAAATTTTTACAAATTTAAGATGGTTTTGATATGTTTGGAGTATGATGGGAGCATCAGGCGAATAATATATCTGTAACTTTACAACTTAACAAGGCAGGTATCTAGTTTTGCCCATATGTTTAAAATCAGAATTTTCTACGACACCTGTGTTATATTCTGTGTTGAATGTAGAAAGCTTTTAACATTTTACTCTCTTGTTTTTCTTTCAGAGTTATCTGTACAGTTCAGCTCTTACCCTGGCGGCCATATCGGTGTTCCTGAGAGTCGGTTTCCTGCTGAAGCTTTTCCTGATGACAGCTTCCTTGGTGTTTCACGTGACCCTCTTCAGCACTGTGGAGATATTTGCTCAGTACCAAGAAATTCACACCATGGAAGATGAGTAAGTCACACAAAACTTGAACTATAGTATTAAATTTAAAGAGGCATATAACTAGATATGCCAAGCTCACAAATAATAATAATAATAATAATGATTTATTGTCTTCATTTCTTAATAACAAGTAGAGATAATGATATCCTCACTGGGATCTGCTGAGGATTTCATTTACATATTATAATTTAATTATAAGGAATTAATATGAATTAGACGTGACATATATCATGTACTTAGTATTTTTTTTTTAATATGCGTGATTTTTATAATGCGTGATTTCAACTGTGTTCCATTTCGTTGAGGGGAGTTTTTTTTTATTTTTATTTTTTTTATTTTATTTATTAGCATTATAAACAGTCTGTACAAAATTCATAAATGACAGTGATAAAAATAAGTATGTCATAGACCAATAAAATAACGACAAATAATTTAGAACCGTAATGCAAAAATACACAATAGCTATACCTGATATAAGTAATTCTGATAAAGTGTATCTTCTTACTTATATCTATAAAAAGTAAATAACTGAGGTTTTTCAAGGGTTTACATTTAAATTTTGATTGATATAAATAATATATTTCAGGAAGTGATTTTATTTGAATTCCAACTGCAAAAAGTTGGAGAGAAAATGTGGTGATACTAAAAATAAAAAAAGAGAAATACAGAAATCAATGAAATATTAAGTTATTAGTTAAACATGTGGCATCAATAGTGTTATTTTTTTATGCATGCTGTGAATTTATCAAGGTTTGTATTAAACACATCGATATTTGGGCATAATCTGTTAAATGTGCTACAGCTTCTTCTTACAAATACGTTTTCAAGATAATTTGTCTTGCTCTTAGGGATATAAAAGGTGTCTGGAGATCGAGTAACTCTTAATGGACATCGGAAATGAATATTTTGTAGTAAGTACGGGCTATCAATGAAGTTATGAATAATCTTATAGAGCATTAATAGGTCTCTGATATCTCGGCGTTGATCAAGAGATTTAAGGTTTACGGGGACATAGTTTTCATCATTTCGCACGCGATAAGAGACATATTTCATACATTTTTTCTGAACTCTTTCTATATTTGCTTTATATGTAGAACAATGAGGGTTCCACACTGTAGAAGCATACTCCAGGTGGCTTCTAACATAGGATATGTAGAGAGTCTTAAATGTTTGTGGATTTTTGAAAGCTGAACTTACTCTAAGAATAAATCCCAACATTTTCAAAGCCTTCGACGTGATATGCTCGACGTGAGATTGAAAAAGAAGCTTACTATCTAATAGAACTCCAAGATCTCTTATTACATTTACTCTGTTTAAAATATTGTTCTTAATAATGTAGGGATATAATATTGTGTGTTTCTTTCGAGAATAAGATATAACACTACATTTATCTGCATTCAAAAGAAGGCGAAAAGAGTTCCACGGATCGAGAGCTTTGGTTAAGCAGAACATCTTTGGGGGCCCATAATTAAATAAATAAGGCATTTCCCACATCGATCACAATTAAATCATTCAATTATATCTCATGTTGTTAAGGATAAACTTTTAAAAAATCATAATGTGCTCATTCATAGATAGCGGTATTTTTAATTATTTTTAGAAAAAACCTTTTTTTGCATGATGCTGTAAAGCCGGGTACAGATTGCTGTAACGTAACATGCAATGTAACACCCAATGAAAGAATTTGCCGTCCACATTGTCGCAATGTATCATGCAATGTAACAGAATTCCCATAGTATGGACGCCTTGCGCGCACGAACCGTGCACACTACGCGCATGAACAAAGCATTTCTACTTGTGCGCGCCGGTTTTTTTGCCGAACACAAAGGGGCGCGCAGTGTGCGCGGAGCGTCAGTGTGGACGGGTTGTTTGTGTCTATACTGCAGAACGCGCGCGAACAATGGAGGACTTGTTCTCGGCAGACTGAGCTATGTTCACATAGGTACATGCTCGGTTCGTGCACGCGCTGCGTCCACACTTATGAAATGTTCCTTTAATGTTACATTGCATGTTATGTTACAGCAATCTGTACCCGGCTTAAAATATTCAGATAAATTGTGTGTTTGCAGCCGTAAGCACACAATTTGAATAAATAGATTTGTCCATGTAAATACTCAATTCTTCCAAGAAAGGCATGCAAATACAATATTGGATTGAATCACTAATACAATATTGTTTTCGTTTGCCTTTCTTCAAAGAATTGGGATTTTAATCAATTATTACCGCCATTTAACCAACAAGCAGATTATGAATTATTTGAAGTTTACGTTTAATGTACTTCTTCTTCGTCAATGGCGCTACAGCCCATTTCGAGCCTTGGCCTCCTTCAAAATAAGCCTCCACCGCCCTCTGTCCTCGGCCGTCGTCTTCCAATCTGCAACATGGAGTAATCCTCTTGCATCCTTCCTGAAATCATCTTCCCATCTCAGTCTAGGTCTGCCCGCCTTTCGTTTACCTCCCGGGTGTCCTGTCAGAACCTTGTTCGGTACTCGTGTGCTTGGCATTCGGTGCACATGTCCGGCCCATCTTAATCTTTGGAGTCTTAAATGGGTGGAGAGTCTGGGAGCTTGGTAAATATCATAGAGCTCATTATTGTGGTGGATTCTCCATGCCTCTCCCTCTCGCACCGCTCCTAAGATTCTTCGAAGTACCTTTCTTTCGAAGATGTCCAGCTGTTCCGCTGACTTTGCTGTCAGTGTTCCCGCCTCACATCCATAGGCCAAGACCGTTCTGATAATTGTTTTATATAAGGTTATTTTGGTTTTCCTATGGACGTTTCGGGATTTGAACACTGGCAGCAACGCGAAGTAAGTTTTGTTAGCGGCTGTAATGCGCTTTCTTACTTCTACTGGGTCTTCATTATTCTGCGTTATGATGGAGCCCAGGTAGGTAAACTCTTCGACCACTTCGAAATTATAACTGTCTTTAAATTTCACTTTATCTTTTATTCTGCGGTGAGGGGTTCTGGTTTGCATCATGATTTTTGTTTTATTTTCATTGATTTGCAAACCCACCTCTCTTGCCGCAGTCTCCAAAGGGTCAAACACTTCTCTTACAGCCTGTAGGGATCTTCCGACAATGTTAAGGTCGTTTAATGTACAGGCACACCTATTAATTTGATATTAATCATGTCTCCGGTGTTTCAGATTCCACACCCTTCCGTTTGGTGTGAAGGCAGCCTTGATGCTGGGCGTTGTGGTGGTTCTGCTCCACATCTTGGATCGCCAGATTGAGTTCACTTCTCGCACTGACTTCCTGTGGAAAGCCAAACTGAAGGTGGAGCAAGAGGAAGTGGAAACTATGAGAGGAATAAATAAGGTACTTAGATGCTAAAATTAATCTTGTTTATGATTTTTGACATTAAAACCAAAACTGTCATGGAAAGTGAGGTGAAGTAAGCCTGCAGAGTGCGGAGGCCTTCAGTACATTGATTATGTAAAAAACATTTAAGAAACTCCAAAATATCAGAACAAGCATTTAAAACATGGTTTTTATTTAGTACTAGCTGAAGTCCCCGGTATTGCCAGGGCTTTACCCAGAGTTTTTCGAAATTCAATGTAGAGTGGCCTTCCTCAAATATTAAAGGTGTAAAAAAAGTATCCAAAATTTCGTCAATAACTTGAAAAGATTCGAGCCCAAGCCGCGGCCGAATGCAACCATGTGTTTTGTATTATCTACGTAAAATGATTGTAACTGTATTGTGTTATGGAGTGAGGGTAGGCGAGCAGGCAGGGAAAGTTTTGAGCGGCCCAGCAGCAAACGTCCTATTTGTGTGCTGCCGTTGTGACACAGTGTATAAATAAGGCGAAAAATCCGAATTTGTCAGTTTACCAGCATTACTCGTCCTGACAACAACTCTCTCTTCTTTCCCGCTTGACCTCGCTCTGACACTGCATCCATTCGCCTCGTTTTCTTCTGACCATCGCTTCTCCTTGGACCACGGAATACTCTACACTCTCTGGACCAGACCCGGCTATATAATAAGGAAGGAGCCATTGGATCCGCTCAGAACAAGCTCTCCAAGCGGGCAACCGAAACGACATTCTCCCGACGTTTTGGCCCCTCTGTAGATCGGGACCTCCAGCCTTTTACATTGAAGTACCCACCACTGTCCCACCCCGGTATAGGCAACTTATGGTCGCCCCTTCGGAGTTCTCGCAAGAATCAAATTTTTTTGAATAAATGGCTCTACATTTAATGTAACGAATCTAGACCTTCAATGTCCCCTCATACTGTGTTAGGTAGCGGTATGCGGGCGCGCCTACAGGACTGTACTGTAATGGTCAATCTCTACAATTCTAAAGCCCATGGAGGTGTCAATGCAAAAGCAGTGAGCCTCATGGACAGTCAAACAAGTTGTTAGTAACATCAACAAAAATAAAAAATAAAGTAATCCAAAATGACAGCAGCCGTCATGAAATCAGCTCA
Organism: Limnephilus marmoratus; assembly: GCA_917880885.1. Classification (NCBI taxonomy): domain Eukaryota; kingdom Metazoa; phylum Arthropoda; class Insecta; order Trichoptera; family Limnephilidae; genus Limnephilus; species Limnephilus marmoratus. Next base: position 29,939,876 of record OU862916.1, read on the forward strand.
TGACAGCGAACATAAAAGAAAAAAGAAACAAAAGAAAAATAATGTATATATACAGAGTAGAACTGGTGTCACCGCAACCTGACTACCGGCAGTACCCGAGAGAATGAAGAAGGCTAATTGTCCGGCCTCCTGATAACCGGCGGTGTCGTCATTAAGCCAGGTAGCCGATGGTGCCTAGACGAAAGTAACTGGAAATCATAGAAGAAGACCCTAGGGAGTAAAGCGTTGGGTCGCCGGAGGCGGGACGGACAGCTTTCTGATGCCGTCCAGCCTTTTACAGTTCTTGTGTGCCTCACCCTGTTTGGCACAGAATCTATCCACGGAACAGGCTTTCTATGCAATAGAAACTCAAAGATCGACTTCAGCCTTCGTTCTACGAAAAAATGGGGAGCCCAACATTAAATTCATCACATTAATAAAATTATTTAATTTTTGATTTCAGATTTTGTTGGAGAACATTTTGCCTGCCCACGTTGCTGAACATTTCCTTATAACCAAGGCCAGCCAGGTACGAATATACTATTTCTAAAATTACTTTAAATTAGAATATGTGTTCTGCTTCATTCTTTATACAACTTTAGTGAATAAATTCAGTAGAACTAATCTGGTAAATTTAAAATCAGTTTACATCCCACCCAGCATGTGGACATCAAAAGTGAATGTAAGCCAGTTTCCTTGTTTCACAGGGTTGCTATGTTTTTGTATTTTATATTATGATGCATCAAAGCTTGCAGTGATAGATTAACGCTGCGAGTCATTGTTTCTATCTAATTTTTCTATTGGACTTTGAGACTAAGAGACTTAAGACGAAGTAGAAAAATAGGGATGACTAGAGTTACTTCTTCTTAGCAATGGATTCGTAACCCGACTAGAATTACGAAATAACTTTACATTATCTAAAATATAATTATGAAATGTATTTACATCTAAGTTAATTTGTTGTTTCTTTTTTTGGATTCACAGCAAGAATTGTACCATGAAAGGTACTCGTGTATAGCAGTCATGTTTGCATCCATTCCAAACTACAAAGAATTTTATGATGAAAATGATGTCAACAAGCAAGGACTAGAGTGCCTGCGATTGCTCAACGAAATTATTTGCGATTTTGATAAGGTAAATTTCATCACAACAATTCGTTTAATCTTTCAATAAAGTTTTATAAATCATATTATAAAGTAATAATTATGAACATACATATTTTTGTAATAGATTTATCTAAGTAGTAGTTTTCACCATCTGGTTTGTTTATTTCCAGCTATTGCTGAAACCTAAGTTCAGTTGCATAGAGAAGATTAAGACAATTGGCAGTACGTATATGCTTGCTTCAGGGCTTCGTCCAGGAAAAGAAGATCAAACTGGAGTGAGTGTGCTTTTTCATTCATATGGTACAATACCTCCCTGGCCAGGAATACTGCTATCCCAGTGTGACCGGTAAACCATGGGCCCTGATTTGTTGCAAGGACTTGTAACACATGCTCTGCGAATAGGAAGGAGGTTGAAGTATAATCGACTGGTAAACATGGCAACCTAATAAGCCAATATTGGAATTTAGGATGAGCAGGAATAAGTATTTTTATAAGAGAATACCGAATTGCCTTCTTTTCTTTTTTTTTACATTAGTTCCACATAGGAGGCCCTGAGAAAAATAATTCTCAGGGCCTTTGTCATCTACATGGATGCTGCGTGGAGTGTCTTTTTAGGAAAGGAAGAAGATATGAGGAGGGATGGGTAGGAATCTGGGAGTCAGTGTGTCCAGGAGTGACGGACATATGAATGTTCCGAGAGAGTCCTGCTGGAGACGTCGAAAGGTCTCCCTTCTCCACTCAACTCGGACTCACAACAGTCCCTCCCAATCCAGCCTGTCACGCTATTGGTGGGCAGATGCATCCGCCACCAAGATCCAGACAAACCTCACCCCATGAACCCGCTAAGTTACCAAATGTAGTGAACCACTTGGAGTGACCTGTGGCAGAGGTGTCGGTTATCCAAGAAATAGTTCCCGGGGCGGCGACCCATGCCTGCCTCCCAAATTGAGTTGTGGCAATTTGGGAGGCATTTTAAAAAAAATATGTTTATCTTTACTTACATAAAATTCTTATTTATAAAGGTGTCCTAAAATTAACAAAGATTTGAATTAAATAGAAAACACAGTTTTTAGTCTTTAGATTGTTTTTTTTTTTTTTTTATTGAATCATAAAGTGCATAGGATAGGGTTATTTATGGAATAACACATTGGGCAAATGGCTTCCATGGCTTTGCTGGCACATATGCACTCTTTGATTTGGACGAATTTCAATTCAAACCTTGCGTTCATTTTGGGACACCTTTATAAGAGGGCGTTCAAGTGTTACGTAACGCAATTTTCGAAGATTTTTGACCCCCTCTCCCCCCCATGTAACGAGGCGTAACGTTTTTCCGTACCCTCCCCCCCTAAACATTAAAAGGAAAAAAGTCAGAAATAGATAATTACAGACCTGTAGCTGTGTTGTCAGCACCCGCAAAACTTTTAGAAACCATAATTTATTCACAGATATATAACCAAACAAAACACGCACTCACCGAAAATCAGCACGGATTTCGTCCCACACTGTCACCTTCAACGAATCTTATGAATCTCACCACCTATATTAATAATTCATTTGAAAATTTTGTACATGTTGATGTGATTTATACAGACTTCGAGAAAGCATTTGATAAAGTCGACCATGATATTTTATTAAAAAAATTAAGTGACATCGGATTCTCTCAGAATTTCCTCGCATTTGTGGCTAGCTACTTACGCAATCGTCGTCAGTATGTCAGTTACGGACACCATCTCTCTCACGAAAACAAAACTAACTCCGGGATTCCCCAGGGATCGAATCTAGGACCCCTTCTCTTTCTCTTATTCATCAATGACATTGGCAACACCATAAACCACTCAAAATATCTCCTTTTTGCTGATGATATAAAACTTTTCAAAGCAATCAAAAGTTACATCGATTCCATTCTTCTGCAGAACGATCTTGATTCTCTTGTCAAATGGTCGGAACTGAACAACTTACCCTTCAGCATTCAGAAATGCAGTGTCGTCACATTTACAAGATCCAAAGATACATTCCTGTTTCCCTACCACATTAATAAACATAAATTAACACGTAAAAATGAGATTCGAGACCTTGGTGTAATTTTTGAAGCAAATCTCTCTTTCAAATCCCATATATCTGATATTGTCTCCCGTGCCAACAAAATGTTTGGATTTGTTCTTCGTAATTCAAGATCATTTACCAACGGAATCGCAATCCAAAGAACGTATGAAGCACTTGTTCGCAGTATCTTGGAATATAGCTCCATTATTTGGGCCCCTTCTGAGCAAAACCATATTCTCGAAATAGAAAAAGTACAAAAGAGATTCATGCGTTACCTATATATGAGGGAATATGTGTACTACCCTTTCCTGTATCCATCCTTATTCTTAGCAGGAATGCTCGATCTTAATACATTAGAAGCCCGCCGAAAAATATTTTTAGGAAAACATTTTTTTAAGATAATCTCTGGAACTATACATAATCCACCTATTTTGAAAGAGATTAACTTATATGTCCCAGACAAGTATACTCGTGGAAGGTCCCATACCCTTTTTTATGCTCCAAAAGCGAGGACTTCTGCCTATCAGAACGCGCCAGTCAACAGAGCGACTGAACTGCTCAACGAGTCTGCATTGACCATCGACATTTTTAATGTAACCTACAGGCAGTTTAACAATTATCTTTTGACGTATGTCACAAAGTAGTGAAACTGACCATTTTATGTGTTTTGCTATACTTTTTGTCTAATTTGTAATCTTCTCCATAATGTATTGGTGAATAACCGTTTTACTGAGAACATGAAAAAATAAATAAATAAACGAGTAACACCCAAGTGACAATTTTTACCTGAAAGCCACAATTAAGTTGCGCAAAGTACTGGAAAGTCACTTAAATACCTTTTTTCTTGTTTAAATCACGTTTGCGGTAGTAAATAAATCAAGAGATTTCGAAAACGTAAAGGATTGCCAACTTGGAAGATTTTTGTTCCCTAATTTTTTTATCTAAATAAAGAAAAACATGTTACGTAACGCGTTGTTCGAACTTCCTCTCTCTCCCTTCGTAACACACAGTAGTAACGTTTCACAAGACTCCCCCCCAGTGGCGGACTAAGCCCGTCAGAGGCCCGGGGCGGCAAAGCTGAATGAGGCCCCCCCCCTAGTAAAAGTTGATGTAATTTTACAAGGTTTTTATTCAGTTCACACGGACCTCTGGTCCTGGGGGGGAGCCTCCAAACACCTCCGTGTTCCCTTGATCATTTTTTACATTTATTTATTACCTATTTCATTTTTTAAAAGACGCATTTGTTAATAAAATGTTTTATATTAAACCGTTTTAAACATTATGTGTGTTGAATTATCCTTCAGAAAAACTTTGAACGCGTTTTTCTCAAAACTACGTTTTTAAACCTGATTTTTTTTTTTTTTTTTACATTAACTCCACACAGGAGGCCCTGAGGAAAATAATTTCCCTCAGGGCCTATGTCATCTGGGATGCTGTGTGGAGGGTCTTTTTGAGGAGAGGAAGGAATGAACATTGGTCTTGAAGAGACCCATGTTGTAGGAAGGAGGAAACACAGAGGCCGGCAAATCATTCCACAGCCGAGCTGTTGAACACAATAACGAGTCGAAGAAACGACCCGTTCTCATGTGACAAATGTCAACCGTGTACAAATGTTGGGCACGCGTTAGGCGTGTTTCCCGACTATGCACCGGTGCCGAAGGGATCAATGATGCTAGTTCCTCGGAGCATCTTCCATTGTAATACCGGTAGAACAAGGATAGCATTCCCACCCGACGCCTGTGCTCTAAAGATTGCAATCCGTCTGTTAAGATGGGAGAATCTATCAAACGGACCGCCCGTTTCTGCACAGAGTCGAGGGTATTTTTCAGGTATTTTGGAGCTCCAGACCAGAGATGGCTGCCAAATTCAACCGTGGGGCGTACTTGTGATTTGTACAAGGTTAGCAGTTGTGTACTATTAAAGTATCTTCGGCCCCTGTACAGTACGCCCAGTTTTTGGGAGGCTAGCTTTACTCTGGCTTCGATGGAGCCCCCATACCTGAGCTGGTCACTTAGGGTTACACCAAGCATATCAATGGAGGGCCTGTTCGGAAGATTGCTTCCGTTGAAAGAGACTAGATTTTCATTTCGATCCCTTTTGGACGTAATCAGACAAGATTGGGTCTTTGAAACATTAAATTCAACGAGATTATTTTACCCCAAGAGAAAACATTCTCGAGGTAGCCGTCCATTCTTTGCTTCAAAGCCCTACGAGCTGTTGGAGTTTGTGAGCCCTTTGGGGGCTTGTCAAACAAAAAGCTATCATGAACTGTACTGTCATCCGCATAACAGTGAATTGGTGCACATGACAAAAGGTCATTGATGTGCAACAAAAACAAAGTTGGAGACAGAACCGATCCCTGCGGGACGCCAGCATTTATCGAGTGTGAGGAAGAGGTGAAACCATCGACTACCGTCTGAATCGACCTCCCCCTCAAGAAGTCGGCAATCCACGTACACAAGGATGCGGGAAGTCCGTAAGAATGCAGTTTGTTGACAAGTCCTCGGTGCCAAACCCGGTCAAAGGCCTTGGAGATGTCCAGTGCAACCGTTTAGGTCTCACCGAAACGTTCCAGGCATCGCCCCCAAACATGCGTCACATACGCGAGAAGATCACCGCACGAGCGGTTCCGACGGAATCCGTATTGACGGTCATTAATAATTTTGTTCTTCTCGAGGTATGTGAGCAGTTTGTCGTTGATCACACGTTCCATCACCTTAGACAGAACTGATGTGATCGCTATGGGGCGGTAGTTGGCCGGGTTGGAGCGGTCACCCTTCTTTGGAATAGGATGGATAACCGCTTTTTTCCAACCAGAGGGCACAGAGCCAGTCTTCAGGGACATTTTAAAAAGCTTCGTCAAAATTGGAGCTAATTCTGCAGCGCACCTCTGCAGTACCAGGGCAGGTATTCCGTCGGGCCCACTAGCTTTATTAACATCAAGCCCTCGTAAAACATGGAGTACTTCCCGATGCCGGATCCTCAGCTTTTTCATATGAAAACCGCAGTGAGCAACCGACGTCGGGACAGCACCTTGGTCATCGAGGGTTGAGTTATCCGCAAACATTTTACCTAGTAAGTTAGCCTTTTCGGTGGCGGTGTTTGCTAGTGAGCCGTCAGGTCTGGTAAGAGGTGGCAGACTGGATTTGCAGAAATTTCGACCTATTGAGCCCGCAAGCGACCAGAATTGCCTGCTGCCATGCGGGCATGCAGTCAGCTTTCTGCTTATCTGCTGGTCGTGCTCGATTGACAACATATCAGAAAAACTATTCATCCGATTTGCATGCACCAAGTCTTAACCTGTTAGAAAATCAAGTCACTATGGCACCACATAGGGTTTTTTTTTTCGAAAGTGCCCCCTTTAATTTTTTTATGAAAGCTGAAAATTTTCCATAAAAACTCGAAAATAAAATTCGCTGTTCCGTCATTTTTTTTTTAGAATTCAGAATACCCCTATGTGGTGCCATAGACACTGGATTTTCGAACAGTTTAAGACTTGGTACATGCAAATGTAATACAAATGCAATAAAAATATATACAGGCGGGTGTATAGTTTTTTTAAATACGTTGTCAACCAGATTGAAAAACGAGTTAAAAAGTTTCGAGAAAAATATTCAAAGTTTTGCTGAAGGAGGCCCCCGGGGACCAGAAGCCGCCTCTTCCCCCCCTTCCTCCCCTCCCGTTAGTCCATCGCTGATTCTTTTTAATAACTTTTCTATTTCATTACTATCTTTATTATTTATAATGATAAGATAACCTTTAGCAAAGAGTATTTTCTAAAAGACGCATTTGTTAATAATCTTTCACCAAATATTGTAAGGAAATTCGTAAAATTGAAGGAGATACAGCATCTTATAAGAAACCGTTTCAAACAGTTTGTGTGTTGAATTATCCTTCAGCAAAACTTTGAACGCGTTTTTATCACTACGTTTTACAACCTGGTTGACAACATATTAGATAAAACCCGCATTGGGTAGGGTCCCTTAGGGTAAAGGGGCCCCGAGATGAGCATTGCCTTGGGGCCCCGACATGTTTAAGCCGGCTCTGGCATTGCCCGATTGTCCATAAGACAGTGTAGGTCACTGTCTATGGGCCTCGCATCGGGTAGGGGCCCCTAGGGTAAAGGTGCCCTGTGACGTGCATTGCCTAGGGGCCCTACATATTTAAGCCAGCCCTGGCAGGGCCGTATAGTCCATAAGGCAGTGTAGGCCATTGCCTTTGAAAATTCAGTCACTATAGCCAGGGCCGTGTCATCCATAAGACCTGTAGGTAACTGCCCAGGTGCCCCGCATCGGGTAGGAGCCCATAGGGGAAGGGGGGCCCTGGAGACGTGCTTGCCTAGGGGCCCCGACATGTTTAAGCCCACCCTGGCAGGGCCGTATTATGCACGTGTAGGCCACTGCCTAGGGGCCACGCATCGGCTAGGGGCCCCTATGATAAAGGGGCCCCAAGACGTGCATTTCCTAAGGTCCCGACATGTTAAAAATGGCCCTGTCAGGCAGTGTAGGCCACTGCCTTCGAAAATCCAGTCACTATAGCCAGGTCTGTAGTATCGGTAGGCAGTTGCTTACATAAGACCGCAATGGGTAGGGGCCCCTAGGGTAAAGGGCCCCCGAAATGTTTAAGCCAGTCCTGGCTGGGCCGTATTGTCCATAAGGCAGTATAGGGCACTGTCTTTGAAAATCCAGTCACTATAGCCAGGGCCGTATCCATAAGACGTGTAGGCAACTGCCTTGGGGCCCCGCATTGGGTAGAGGCCCTAGGGTAAAGGGGCCCTGAGACGTGCATTGCCTAGGGGCCCTGGCAGGGCCGTATTGTCCACAAAGCAGCTTAGGCCACTTCCTAGGGGGCACGCATCGGCTAGGGGCCCCTATGGTAAAGGGGCCCCGAGATGTGCATTGCCTAGGGGCCTCAACATGTTTAATCCGGATCTGACTATGACACCACGTAGGGATTGTTTAATAAAGGGCCCCCTTCTAATTTATTTTTATTTTTATGAAAGATGAAAATTTATCATAAAAAATTGAAAACATAATTCGCTGGTCCGCCATTCTTATCTTTTTTTTAGATATCGAAATTCCCCTGCATGGTGCCATAAACACTGAATTTTCAAACAATTTAAGAATTGGTGAATGCAAATCGGATGTATAGTTTGTTTAATATGTTGTCAACTAGGTTGAAAAATGTTAAAAAGTTTCGAGAAAAACGGATTCAAAGTTTTTCTGAAGGATAATTCAAAACTGTTTCAAACGGTTTCACATAAAATGTTGTATATCGGTCGATTTTTCGAAATTCTTTTAAAAAAATGGTGAGAGCATTTTTAACAAGTGCATCTTTCAAAAAATTAAATTTAAAAAATGGCTAAAATTTTTTTTACAATATCCTGGTGCCTTAAAGGCTTGTATAGGATTTGATTAAGGGAACATGGAGGCGTTTGGGGGCCCCCCAGGACGCCCCCCCCTTAGTCCGCCACTGCTCCCCCCCCCCAAGTTCGTTACGTAATACTTGAAAGGTATTACTTAATTATTAACTTGTATGATATTAAAATGATTGACAAGGATCAATATGCCAAAATAGTTATCTTCTATCCTACAGTAAGTTTAAAATAGTGTTTGCAAAACTGTTTTTTTATAAAATATTTATTTTTCATGCATCCCATGAAGAATACAGCAAAGGTGAGCCTATTATGCAACCAGTTATAAACACTCGAAATAATTTGTACACTCACTTTATCATATTTTTAACTGTTAATATTATTGATTACCCTTTTCAGGATGCCAGCAGGAACCAAGAGCACATCATCGTAGTGTTGGTTGACTTTGCCATTGCGCTGATGACCATCCTGGATCAGATTAATCGAGAATCCTTCCAAAGGTTTAAGTTGAGGATAGGTAAAAGCACTGTTAATTTATTAATTACATAATATTACGATATTTAGAGAAATTCAATGGAATTTTATATGTCTTTGAAGAAGAACGTAATACTAACAAATCTAAACAAAATATGAAAAACTAGCTGGTACCCGGCATGCGTTGCTATGCCATTCAAAGAAATAAATTGATTCTCCCTGCATGTCCTTTCCCGTGCATCCCCATTCCCTTCCACCTTCCCCCTCCCTCATGTCTTCCCTCTCCGCAAACCCCACCTTCCCCCTGCCTTTCCTCCCTACCGCTAAAATATATGAAATACACACATTTTCATTTATAAAAATTTCATAACACCAGAGCTTACCATTAGCTTACCATAGCCTATTTTACTCGCTGATAATGTAGCTTTCTATTGATGAAAGAATTTTTCAAATCGGTTCAGTAGTTTCGGCTTATTCAATGCAAACAAACAATCAAATCTTTCCTCTTTATAGTATTAGAAAGATAACAAGACACAAGAGGTTCTGGGGTCAAGTTTAGGTTAGCTTTTTTTTTCCGTGTCTTGTTCTTTTTTCATAATTCGTTTATATTTGTCCCCTGAGGTTTATTTTTCCATATTTCCCTCAGGGCCCATGTCATCTTTAAGTATACTAGGGTCTTTTGAAGAGAAGAAGGTGTGAACATGGGTCTCGAAGGGTCGTGATAATGGACACTGTAACGCTTTTCAAAACGTTGGCTAAAGAAGAAGGAAGTGCAACCCAGCACACTAACCCAAAAATTAATCACAAAAGAATTTGTATGTTATTAAAGTGTTGGAAATGAAACTTATGCTTATAAAAATTCTGTTTCCAGGACTAAACCATGGCCCAGTAATTGCTGGGGTTGTTGGGGCCCAGAAGCCCCAGTATGATATTTGGGGGAATACGGTGAATGTGGCTTCACGGATGGATTCTTGCGGAGCCATGGGACGCATTCAGGTCACCGAGGATACTGCCAGGTAGGAACAAACAATCTACTCCTTTTTTTCGTGAGCCTTCTGTCATCCAGCTTTGAACCTAGCCCCCCTCAAATTTTTAAAGATGGCGGCTTTCATAGTAGCTTGCAGTTCTCTTCTAATCGTCAGCCTATCTCCTCAACGTGGGCATTCTCTGCTTATAAAAAGAGATATAAAAAATAAATTAATTAATTCCCTCATACACCGTATGAGGGAATTAATTAATTTATTATTTTTTGTTTTCCATGATATTTACACTATCTCAAGGGAATAAATTAATTTATGTTTTGTGTTTTTTCTATGATATTTACACTTTCATTAGAAGGTAACTACATAATATCCAAAATTGTTTTTTTTTCTTCTCTTTCCTGGGAAGCCATTTTAACATCCCACCCTACCATTGAACCATTTATGTGATTGTATTTTCTTATGAATAACCAGGTATGTAGAGTTGATTCCGCTTAATTAGTACACAGGTTAATCGGAACAGCTAATAATTATTTGGGACAAAACTTAAGGAACAGAAACCAAATAAAGAAACTAATACTTATTTACTTCATCGGGATATGAGATAACCATTCTGTTTATGGGATAAATCCCATCTGAAGTCGATGCAACGTGTCTCAGTAAATGAATTTTAGTTAAGAAGTCATTAATAATGTGAAAAAATTATAAATTAGACGAGTGAGAAAAACAAATTTGAAGCAGGAGAATGAAGGTGGACCTGCAAATAATATTTATTTATATTAAAAAAAAAAAAATGACCTCCCTTATTTGGGACTGCCTTTTATTTGGGACAGCTGCTTATTTGGGACAGCCGTTTATTTGGGACAGCCGCTTATTTGGGACAGCCGTTTATTTGGGACAGCCGTTTATTTGGGACAGCCGCTTATTTGGGACAGCCGTTTATTTGGGACAGCCGTTTATTTGGGACAGCCGTTTATTTGGGACAGCCGCTTATTTGGGACAGCCGTTTATTTGGGACAGCCGTTTATTTGGGACAGCCGTTTATTTGGGACAGCCGCTTATTTGGGACAGCCGTTTATTTGGGACAGCCGTTTATTTGGGACAGCCGTTTATTTGGGACAGCCGCTTATTTGGGACAGCCGTTTATTTGGGACAGCCGCTTATTTGGGACAGCCGTTTATTTGGGACAGCCGTTTATTTGGGACAGCCGCTTATTTGGGACAGCCGTTTATTTGGGACAGCCGTTTATTTGGGACAGCCGTTTATTTGGGACAGCCGCTTATTTGGGACAGCCGTTTATTTGGGACAGCCGTTTATTTGGGACAGCCGTTTATTTGGGACAGCCGCTTATTTGGGACAGCCGTTTATTTGGGACAGCCGTTTATTTGGGATAGCCGCTTATTTGGTATAAAATGTTTGGGTCCCGGTGTGTCCTAATTAAGAGGAATCGACTGTCCGTAGATTGGTATCTACTAAAAAACCCCGAAACTTTCCATATTCCTTTCCAAAGAACTAACTTAACCTTCTCCTAATCTCTTGTGCGAATGTGCCAACTATATTATAACTTACACTGTGGAAAGATTCTGCACATACTTAGCGATAGCCACAGAACTTTACAAAATTTCTCGAATCCCTGTTTTCGCTTGACTTCACTTGACCCAAACTTTATTGTCTCTTCCTTTTCGTTATTTGTTTTTGGAGTGTTATTTATTGTCTCTTGTTTTTTTGTTGTTGTTTTACAAACTTATTTTTTTATTCTTACATATTGTTGTATTTTTTTTATTTTTTAATGCCTATCCCTCTGTGTGTTGTTTACGTTATAAACAAAATATAAGTGCAGGTCTGTAAGTACATAAATAAAAGTATTTGAATCATAAATAATAACTATTTTTCAGGATTCTTATGAATGCTGGATACGCCTGTGAGTGTCGTGGACCCACATACGTGAAGGGCAAAGGAAAACTTACTACTTATTTTGTCAAGACCCCGTTTGACGACAAGTGAAGAAACCATCTCAACAGGCCCATTCTTACAAATACATTACCAACATATTAAATTAATAAATACATATAAAATTGATATATTATGTACTATGTAACAGGTGGATAAAGATTTCAAATTTTTTTGATGATCGTTTACATTCATTTGATGTAGTATAAGTAATAATGTTAAAAGAAAAATATATTTTCTATGTTGGAAATTGCCAAAATATCTTGTGAAGGAGAAAAATCATTTATTATTAGTAAATATACCAAAGAACTTTTAGGATTAATATTGCATAAATACATACAATGTTCACCTCTACATATATTTAAAAACTGTTATTATATTGAGAAAAAAATTATATATTTCTAAACCCATTGGCCACAAACCCCGGCTCCGAGCCAGGTGTGCAACTGTGCAACTGCAAATGTGCAACTTAAGCACAAACCCCGGCTCACAGACGGGCTAGAGTAGGCCGGCCAAAAAACGAAAAACGAGCATAACAGTGAATCTTTGGACAAAATTTTAAGAACCAAACGCTCTGTATGTAATGATAATGAAGCATTCATTTAGTGGTATTGGCAATACATAATATCTTTCTTCAGTTTTTCCCTGATGTTTATGTTCGAAGTTTTGTAAGCAGTCAGCCACCATGTAATTTCTTCAAAATGGCGAGTGGTTTTGGGCTTGCGGCTGTGGCCCCTGATTGCTTTGAGGAGTATCCTACCGAACAAAATTTTTGGTAATAAGTAAGTATATATTTATGTAAAAAAAAAAAGTTAGATTTGAATATTATGTTTTTTTGTATCTTTATGATTAAAAAATGTGAAAAAAACTTCTGAAATAAGAAAAAGTTATATTTGTATCCTTATTTACACATTTAAAATTTTAAAACAAATTCAAAAAAATTATTTCATTTGAATATATGCTTAGAATATACATAATATTTTAGTACACCAGTGCAGATTTTCAATTCTTGATACAAAATTAATTCAGTGTTGAGGGCCAATTTCTTAGCTCATTAATTCTGTGGCCAATGGGTTAACCTTATTTTGATAACATCCCATGCATTTTATTAGATGTATATAATGTATTTTATGATATTTAACCATTTCTGTATAGTAGTCATTAATTTTATTAAAACCTAGTATTATGTGCGTAGGTTTAAAGTAGGTAACATGTATTATGATACTGACTGCATATTATTATTTTAAGATAATTTTGTTTTGGCTTTTTTGCTATTTTTTAAGACAATTTACATTTCGGCCTAAATATAATTATGACATGTATTTTATGAATTATTGTTACTTCAATCTATAGATAAAGCCACGTTTATAATAGGAATAAGCGATAAGAATAGGCCGGGGCCGTAATCCGCAATCCGTAATATTTTAGAACGTCGTTTATAATTGAAATAGAATAGAATACGCCCACAGAAGTGACTATGCCGCTGTCAACTGTCAACCGAGAGTATATAAGACATATTGTTTTATATAAATAAATATTGAAACGATAGATTCGTCAGACATTGTTGCATCTGGAATGTTTTTGTCAATTCTGGGGCTAGCATACACTGCATATGAAGATGTACAGTAAAAAAACACCAATAAATAACCAAGAGTTTTCTACGACTTTTCTGTATTTATAATCTTTTTCTATCTTGTCATATAAATGACGAAATTTTTCGACCAAAGAAATCAATTCTGTGTCATTTATATTCATTATTATATATTAGATCATTTTCGTCTTCAGCAAATATATATAAAATTCGGTAAAATATCTATCTCCGCGTAAATATTTGTTCACAAAATTATTGTTTAAATAAACTAAATCTAAATAGTAGATACGATATCATAGCCATAGCTATAGAGTGTCTATCGAAAATACATAAATCTCAGCATATATCTAAGCTTTCTGCAATCCGTAACCGTAAAAGATAAAGTTGAACCATCTTTTCGGTTGTGGAAAAAAATAACAGATTATTGCCATCTATTATAAACGGATACACAGGTTTCCTATCTTCCAACTTCTACGGCCTAGGGCTTATCGAATATGGATTACCGACTATTCCTATTATAAACGGGGCTTAACCCAATTTTATTGATAGGTTAAATCGATTTGAAATTGAATCTAAAGACTTTTCTGTTGAGCATTGAGTAGGTACATACTCATCAATTGAACTATAAAGCCATTGTGTTAAAAAAAGCACTATCTCGGTATCACCAATATGCCCGTGTTGGCAATATGCTGTATCTAAAAATAGAGCATTTTGGCTTTACTCAATCAATTTCATTTGTCAATCATATGAACTTACTTTTATTTGTCTATTGTGGTTACTCCCTAGGAATTGATTGGTTACTCCGTAGCATTTGCAATGCTGTAAATGCAAAAAAGAATACTTCTGTAATGACAGTACATTGTAACTTATGCAGTAAATACAACATTCTGCCAGGGCAACTCCACAAATGTGCTGTTTTGCCATTGTAATGCCATTGCTATGCGGGAGATAGTTATCTGTGGCAAGTGCGCATTCCGTGATGTATTATTATGAAGCATCTCCACAAAGCTAGTTTTGAGATTAATTGACTTACTTTTTTGGACATTATATTCCTCACAACTCAATTTTAGCAATTCAATTCACGGCGCAACTCAACTTTATGGTTTCAGTAAGTAATTATATAAGCTTGTTTAACAAAAATATAATTTAATAATGATTTATCACCGCCAGTTAGGCGGAGTTACATTTAGGACCGCCAATGAAATTCGCAAGTTGCTTTCCTGTGGATAGCGATTGAGTTGTCAACTGGTTTTTTTTTCAGTTGCCCCATGAGCGGATGGACTAATAGTAGTAACAATTCAAATTGGGACAAAGAATTGATTGAGAATTAATTTGAAGTACTTATTTAAAAAAAAAGTGTTAATTTCAAAATACACAAAATATTTTTTGAACAAAATTTTATATGAAGAAATTTATATGAAGCCTTCACCAAATTCGAAATTGTTTCTACTTTTTGTTTGCAAGGACAGTGACAAAATGTCTTAATTTAAAGTAATTTATGCCAAAACTAGAATTTTTCCAGATACAGCATATTGCCATTGCACAGGCGAACGCAGCTGAGCTATCAATTTACATGTATTGACCTTCTTTGCATCAAGACTAACTACACTGTCAAAATGATGTAAATATAGATGTATATAGAGGAGCCAAGATAATAACTTCTTTCATTATTAGTTAAATAAGCATGTAATTATTTGCTAAGTTTTTATTAAAGAAAGTAGATAGCAGATCAATATTTATATGAGGGGTATAGAATCAAAGGCAGCATTCTCCAAAAAGTGTTATTTTGAGGAAACCAAAAAAAACGTTTCATTTCAACAATTTTAACGTATTTATAAGTTTATAATTTTATTCAAAAGGGGAAACTGCGTATCTATTATAATTTCCAAAGTAGAATTTGTTTATTGTATTGATTGATAAGTTATAACGGATTTAATTATGGAGATTGCTGCATTTGATACTCACCTAAGGAGAATGCTGCTTTTGTTTCTCACACGTGTGGAGAAAGCTGACTTTGATACTGACAAATAAATATGACGTCACAATAATGGACCGACCAAATCACAGGGAAGTTCGTGATTATTATTATGATTTTAATTTTAGTTTAATTAAAATAAAAATAGGTTTTGTAATGTACTCATACAGTATTGAATTTGGGAGGTGTGTATGGGTACCGCCACCCCGGGTACCATTTATTGGATAAACAATATCTACCTCTGCCATAGATATGACTTTAGATTTTCACAGCCAAAAGTATTTTCGTTATTTGTTATTGGGGTGTTATGCCGTGTAGTGCTACCTCCTTCTTTAGTCAAAGTTTCGGACACTGCAACGCTGTCCCAAACATTTGCTTTGGCACTTTGGCTAAAGAAGGAGGTAGCGCAACACGGCATAACACCCCAAAAACAAATAACGAAAACCTCTGTTCAAGTGGTTCGCTACGTTTAGTGACTTAGCTGGGATGCCCGGGTTTATGGAGTGAGGTTTGTCCGGGTCTTGGCGGCGGATGCGTCTGCCCACCTGCTGGATTGCAGGCCGGATCGGGAGAGAATAGTTGTGGGAGTCCCTTTGACTTCTCCAGCTGTGATCTCTCGAAACATCGCAGTGAGAGGGATAGATTTATACATCCGTCACTTCTGGACACACTGATCCCCAGATTCCTACCCACCCGTAATACCCTTTTCCTTCCCAGAACCTTCTCGCCTTCTTTTCCTAAAAGACCCTTCACACAGTATCCCCAAAGAAGACAAAGGCCCTGAGTGGAATCATTTTCCTCAGGGCCTCCTGTGTGGAGCTAATGTAAAAAAATACAAGTGTGCAGTTCGCACGCGGTACAAATGAAACCTGCAGAAAACTAAAGTAGACAAGAGTGGGGACAAGCACTGCACGAAGAGGGGATCAATTATTATCTTATTCATTATTAGTTTTTTAAACTTTATGAGTAAAATCTCAAATTATAATATTTAATTAAATGAAGACAATATTAGCGAAACTCGATCGAAATCTGGAGACAGAAAAATCAGAAAAGATATTGGCTCCGCTGGGACTCGAGTATGATACAGTTAAAAGTGACCGAATTAATATGGGTTCCGTACCTTAATCGGTAGAGCTGTTTCCATGTAAGAAAAGGGTTCTGGGTTCGAGTCCCAGCGGAGCCAATATCTTTTCTGATTTTTCTGTCTCCAGATTTCGATCGAGTTTCGCTAATATTGTCTTCATTTAATTAAATATTATCTTATTCTTTCGCAGCCTTAATCCTATAGATGTATGCGTTTGTCTATTTTTAGTGTCGCTTTTTTGTTTCATCGAGTTTCAAATCACAACGGTGCTAAAGAAGCTTTCACTTCAAAAAATAATAATATTAACAGAGAAAATTTAAAAAAAAAGAAGAAAAATAATGAAGGTTAATTATTTTGATCAAAATTGGCCTGAAACTCGCAAAATTTTCAACACTAAACATGTAATTCGGAATGTTTATGTGCAAGGCTATGAATCCTAGATTTAATTATAAAAGTAAAACATGTCTATGCATATTAATTTAATTTATGAATTTTAATTAACACCTAAAAAAATCTTTTGCCACTCCACGCCTATGAAATAAACGGTATTTTGTGACAGCTCATCTTAGAATTTTGACTACTTTTGCTTTCCATTTTTCTGGATTCCTTGACTTCTTCCTTGCGTTTTTCTTGGGCACGGATGAAGGGTGAGAGTCCATAATCACACTGGCATCTTGTTTTTATTTCTAAATTCACTCCGAACTATTTAAAACAGTAAAATTAGAGCGACAGATTCAACACGCGACCATACAATTTTGTATGGGCGGCCATGTTGTCACGTGATCAAATGGAGGCTTACCATTGGTCAAATTGGAGAATGCTGGTTTTGTTTCTTAAGTGAGTTGGAGATTGCTGCCTTTGATACTAACGCAGTTTTTAAAATGGACTTTTAAAGCATAAAGAGTTGGTTTTAATGCCAAATAACTGATTTTCTAGGTAAAAGAGTGAATCATTAACAAAGTTGCATCATTAGTCCATTTTTGAAAAAAAGTGGAGAATGCTGGATTTGATTCTACACACCTCATATATACACCAACATATTATTTTATCGTGTGGCCTAATTTTAAATGAATTGAAAAATTATTTTTAATTTGTGTAAGTACATTTAGTTCAGCGAACATTTAATGGCCGTACTAATAAACACGTTTTAAATTTTACACAACTACTGATAACCGTTTCCAATAAATTTCCAATTAAATACGTTTATTAGTAAGGCTGTAATAACTGTTTGCTGAACTCTAATGTTATCAAAGAAATTTTTCTTTATGAATATTGAACAAACATGGGTTATTATGTAGAAATATTTTATTAAAGTCTTATAAATTGACTAATACTGTATGTATGACTGATAATTATTTTTATCCTGTTTGGTTTTCTTTTTGATTTTGTATATTTTTATAAACATAGGCTTATTGCAGTCGCCGGGAGATTAAAGGCCTATCCGCACACAACAGTGCCAGCACAGTGCCGACACGTACCAATCAGTAACGTATCCACCAGTGTCAGTGAAAATGATATTGTGGCATACATTTTGTACGACGCTATCCGTACTCGTCAGTGACAGTGACGTTCAGTGATGTCAGTGCTGCGCCGACGCTCGCCGTGATCTGGCGTGAATTTCTAGCGGACAATATTTTGCCTGACACGGTCGCAGTGTTTCAAGAAGGACGACGAAAAGTTGATTGAATTGAGGGTATCATGCAATTTATGACCTTTCACATAGAAAATACATGGACATTAATTTTAAAGCAAAAACATATGTAACAATATTGGGTGCAAAAAGAGATAAATTATAATAATGTAATAATTTTTTATTATAATCAAATAATTTAATTATAAATAATTATAATTATAATGATTTTTTTTAGATAAAAGTATGTCGAAACAATGTTTTGACATCCTGAAATACTCTCTAAACTTTGATTCATCATCTATCAGATGTTTATATAGGGTGGCGAACTCTCCTTCTTCTTCTCTTTTCCTCCACGCATTATGAACCCAATGCCTTCTTCTCACATAAATTTCTTCGTCTTCATCTAATATTAAAGCAATCGCTGCTAATTGTGATCCTGAATATTGAGGCATTTTAGCACATGAAACTGCTGCGTAGAGTGCCAACTAATCACTGCGCGCGTCGTCGTGTCGGGACTGACATGTATGAATAGCACGTCACGGTACTGTACGGTACGGAACTGTCGGTCACGTGCCGGAACTGTTGTGTCCGGATAGGCCTTAAAAGTGGCAAATTTCAAAACTGTAATTAATTTCATACATAAAAATACTTTATATAAGAGTGACATCTGTGGTTTTCGATTTTACTAAGGTATGGTAATACATATGTGATTACAGATATTATTACGCATTATTTGAAAAATAAAAGCTTTCTGTGTTGAATTATTACACTATGTAATAGAAGATTTAATACATTAAGTAACTATTTATCCATAATATTATGAACTGTGTTATCAATGTGTATTCAACAGAAATTTATATTATAGTTCAAAGAAATATCTTGTTTTGTATTAGCTTTTTGGTTATTTATCAAATTAATGTATTGGTATTAGATACCTGAAGATAATTAAAGTATATTTTGGGAGATAAATGTGTCAAAGACTTAAGTGATCATTTTGATAATAAGGAAGTAGGCATGTACATTTTTTGAAAATGTAATAAAGCGTGTTTTGTGTTGTGACATTCAAATGAATCCGATAAAATGCCTAATGTTTATTGCTAGAATAATTATTTTATCATAAATTATTGTCAAAAATAGAAATAAAGAAAATCAAAAGTGGTGATGACTTTTATTTTAAACTTTTCATTGAAATATTTATGTAATGAAAATCTGCCAGCACCAGCAATCCCTTTTGCTAAATCCACCAAGCTCCAAGGTTTCCTTGCTGTGGTTTGAGGCTTCACTGAATAATTTAAATCTGTTTCGTTATTACGTACACAGATGTCTCTACTAGTACTGAAAATGACTCCTTCCCTGTGCTAATAATTAAGGCGATCCACTAGTTCAGGAAAAAATCGAAATCGGAATTCACGCCCTTTATGGGAGGAGTTTAAAAATACTTGAGTAAAAGCTTTTGGAAAGGTTGGAAAAGGTATTTGAGAGATTTGTTTTACA
Organism: Limnephilus marmoratus; assembly: GCA_917880885.1. Classification (NCBI taxonomy): domain Eukaryota; kingdom Metazoa; phylum Arthropoda; class Insecta; order Trichoptera; family Limnephilidae; genus Limnephilus; species Limnephilus marmoratus. Next base: position 29,959,559 of record OU862916.1, read on the forward strand.
GGTTGATTTCGTAAAGGCCTGTAAAAAATATGAATTCCTGTTTTACACATTTTTTATTGTAATAAAACGGAAATTTAAAATTGATTTCACGAAATCAAGCGACGCGAAGTGACGCGTCCATCTCCCGCTGAGTTCGGGGCGTGACTGAGGTTTACCGACTATGGCGTCAACAGTAGTTCTTCGGTGGACGCCATAGGGTTCACTTTGTAAAACCGAATTCCTCGACTAGCGGCCGTATTGTAAAATAACAACGCGAAAATGCATATTTTATTTTATTTTGGGAAGATCGGGTGTAAATATCAATTTTTTTTGTGATCATTATAAAATAAACTGAAGTTGCCACATTATACAATGAAACCATAACCGAAAAGGGGTTTATAAATAGGAGAGTTTGGACTTGAAAGTGTGTTTTTTAGACCTTATACTTTATTTTTTTATAGGCTTATTAAAAGTTTTATAAAAAAAATGACCGATATTTTTAAGGGCCAAGGTATGTTCTACACGCAGTATTTAATTGAAGCATCTATAATACTTCTAAGCGATCAAATTTTCAAAACAAAAACATATGATTTTGTATGATTTTGCATTATTTACTATGGCTTCATCTTAAATCTATAATTTTTAAATCTATAGATTTAATTTTTAAACATAATTTTTAAGTTTATAAACTTTATAGTATACATCGTCGCTAAGGTTGTTTCCTGCAACGAAATTTTTAAAAGTATGCACTGCGCTGGCTATCCTTCCGAAGTGAAAACTTCTTTACCACCGTTGTGATTCGAAACTCGATGAAACAGAAGCGAGTGACACTAAAAAGAGACACACACGTACATCTATAGGATTTAGCCTGCGAGAGAACGAGATAGAAATAAAACATTTATTTATTTTATGGGTAATCGGTTCTAACGTAATACGATAAATCATTGGTCCCAAGCAAGCCTCCTTTGGTATAGTTGTATGAAGAGTCTGATAACCTTAGCGGTCAGATATTCAGCAAAGGGTTGAATTCTACGAAATCCAAAATATCAAAAATATTTTTGTAAAATCAATATCCAATCTTCAAACCACTCCAAAATGAACAGGCAAAAGCGACATCTAGCGACTCCGACGAAGAAATCACAAAAACTAATAATAGATAAAGATGACTAAAATGTGTAGGAAAAGGTGCAGATATTCAGCGGACTCAGGAACATTTTTATTTTTGTAAAATCATTTAAACCACTCTAAAATGAACAGGCAAAGAAATAACAAAAAAGCGACTTCTAGCGACTCCGAAGAAGAAAACACAAATATTAATAAGATGACCAAATATGTAGGAAAAGGTGCTCTGGAATTCGACGACAAAAATATAAAAAAATCATTCTTCACATTGATAAAAAAAAGTGCTTCTTAGTCTCCCCACTCTTGTCTACTTTAGTTTTCTGAAGGTTTCACTTCTATCGCATCATCGCATGTGAATTGTAGGTACTCTGATTTTTTAATCGTGTCAGAAATGTGTGAACACCTCCATATAATCTCAGCAGCCACTAAAACATACGATTTTTAAACGGAACTACTTCGGTTTTTACGGAAAAGTAAATGGGCTACAGGTACTAGGTATATCTGGAGTTCTGATCCTGACGCCTCCATACAAAGCTCAAGAAAAACCGTAACACTTATTTAGACTCCTGGACATATCGGGACCGTGGGTAACGATATTGCGGATTCCTTGGCAAAATAAGAAGCGTCCATCTCAATCAATGCCGAAATAAACCTCATTCCCCTTTCTGACGTTTTATCTATCTTCAAAGATAGATCCTACAATGTTTTGGACAGAGTATTGGCACATTGCTAGTCGACCCCTCTTCTTTATTTTGGCAGATAGGCCACTTGCATCACATTTTTAAAATTTTTCCGGTTTAGGCAAATATTCTAAGACATTCTGTATTTTTTTTAATCGTATTTTTGAAACCCTGGAGATTATTTTGAAAATTTCAATCCGAAAAATCACACCATTTTTTATAAACCGGAAAGACGGGACATAATTTTATAGGTGCGAAAAAACGATAATTACATAGCCGAAAGTCATTAAAAAAAAGAACGTTTTCCACACGAATGGCACAGGAGAATAACGAGGCATACCAAAAATTTTACATATCTTAACATTTTTTTTTTCATTGATCCATCTTATTGATCATAAATCATTATAATGTACAATGGCTATATTAATAAATCCAATATAATGTACTTGTAAATTATAATAATAAGAATATTATAAAATTTGATTTAGATAAAATCAGCACAACCATTATAATATCTCTAAAACATGTACCGATATCTAAAATGTACGGGGTTCTCTTCATAACAACTGTCAAAAAATCAAACCAAATGATAAGTTCGCAGAGAACAAACAACAAATCTAGTGAACGAATTCAAAAATTCGCCTGAAGTGATGCCATATAAAAAAAATAAATCGGTGTGGAATTTTACAAAATTAATAGGAACATTTTCGGAGATTGGACATTTTCATGTGGTGGGGACACGAGCCCAAATAATGGATTTATTTATTTATTAATAAAAAAAACTGTACATTTCTAAAAATTTTTACTAACATTTTCGTAATCTTAGTAAAAAGATCTATCCACACGATTTTTTCCAAGTCGTTATGAAATCCATGCAAGTGGCCTACTGGCTAAGGGGGCTGTAACCATTGACCTAGTATACCATGGTCGAAGGCTGTAACCTACCTACGTACCGTGGGTGGTTTGTATATTTATGTACGTACCTAATAAGTACCTACAAAGCGTCGCGATCTGTCAAGCTGTTGTTCATAAAGAGAAAACAACGTATTTATAAATTCGCCGGATGACAAAACATAATCGTCGTACGTAAAAACAACGAAAGTTCAACTGTGGTAGTGTTCTTCCGCGAGTTTTTATGATTTGAGCGTTATTTTTTTAATATTATAAACTATTAATTTCTTCATTTTCTCTAACCAAAGTGTTACAACCAATGACGTTATATGTTACAACGGTCGAAGTGCGCGCATTGGCCGCTTTGAATATGAGCTCACTTTTAAAGGTTCCGATTCGTTGCGATTGTGTGGTGTATTTGTGATACCGCTTGTTTACAAATCGAAATTGAATGATTGTGAAACTTTGTGAAATATTGTCATAAATATATTATCTAATAATCATGGGTAAAAAAAGAACTGTCACCCTAATATTGCTTCCCTGTATACCTCTCATTCTAATGAATCAGATTCCGACGCCAAAGAAATTGAGGCTGAAATCGACCCTGGTCCCAGTGGTCCATCAAGACGTATGATTTTTCCGGGAGGCAAAAGTGGCTTTAAAAGCTTTACAGGACGAATTGGCCGGAAAACGATCTAAAGTGTTCAAAGAGCCGCAGCTCAAAGTGTCCAGGAATTTTCTCGGCTCCATTTTTTTTTGGAGAAAGAACTTAGTTCGGCCCTTGCCGAGAAAACCGTGGCTGAAAACCGCAGAAAAAGCAGCTGTATTAATTTCGCACAAGTAAGTACTATAAAGTTCTTTTTAATTTATTTATGCAAATTATTTCAACTGCAATAATTAGGTAACGTGTAATTTGGCGGTGTTGCTTTTTTTGACAGCGGAAGACGAAAAAACGGCAAGATGGCGGAAGATATGAACTTGTGGGAAGGCAGGGGGTTTTGTTTTGGTGGTTCCGTCTCGTGGGAAGTCGCGTGTTTACTTATGAATGAAGTAATAGTAAGAATCGAATCCATTCGGATGGTTCCGACCTTAAGGCCTTAGGAAGTTTTCTTTTTCGATGGGAATGTTTCTACCTTGTGATTTGTGAAAAAGCCGGCATGTGCTGTTAGTTTTCTTTGATGATTTGAAATGTTTGGGAGTCTCGGTTAAATGGAAAGAACCAGAGCTGCTCGGGTTGGATTGAGATTCGTATACAAAAGCTAATCGAGATGTTGAAGTGAAAATTATTTATTTAATCGTGTCGTGTCTTCCTCGGGCGTCTCCGATTTTTTCTACCATCCACTTCGAAATTCAATATCCTTTTCAGCTAAACGAACGGTGCAATCCCGTTCTGCCTTATTGTACGAGAAAAATTGTGTACATTTACTATTCAAGAAAAATAATTAAAATGAAAATGAAAATGAAAAAATAGTTGTAAATATGATATGAGCGTGTAAAATATGAAAATAAATGACGTTGAAATTAACGGATCGTCCCTCAGGGTAGTCGCCGCATCCTCTACACCAATTACTCATTTTATGAATGTTTATTTTTTTACATTAGCTCCACACAGGAGGCCTGGAGGAAAATAAACTCCTTCATAATAATTCGCATCAATTTACTTATATTTTCCTCCCTCTTTATAATGCATGGCTCATGTAATCTTTATATGAGCTTTGTGCTTCCAAGCTTGAGCTTTATTGAGCTCGGAGCTTTTGGTCTTTGAGGACCCAAATTTGGGGACCCAAATTTGGCACTTGTCGAAGAAAGTTTTGTCCCCGGCGCGGACGTTTCCCGGGCTTTGAGCAGGGTTTTTCGAATTCAGATGTAGACAGTAATTTTCCTCTTGTTTTGAACTTCGTGTGCAAAATTTCATCAAAAAATATCGAAACACTATTTTTTGGGGGTTTATCGAAATCTCATATACACAGTGACCTTCCTGTTATTTTGAAAGTTAATTGTACAAAATTTCATAAACCTCAGAATAAAACTATAGATTTTTATACAAATCATTTTCACGTCGCCTGCACGCCACACTGGCCACAAGTCACAAGTCACAAGTCACAAGTCACAAGTCACAAGTCACAAGTCACAAGTCACAAGTCACAAGTCACAAGTCACAAAGTCACGATGCTAAAAAGCAGAATGCTTTATTTATTAGTTTAGCCTATTTAAATAAATAAACATGTAGGTATAAGTATAATATAATACAAAAATTCGCCTTGAATAGTACCTACCTACCTATTTTAAAATCGGTAAATATGCAGTTAGTCCACCTCACGGATAATACGGAACGTTCGTGTTGTCGATGTTTGATGCACAGATTATACGGAATATTCCTTTTTTAACAAATAGATAATAGACAATCAAATGTGACATTTGCCGAAAGTACCAACATCATAAAATAAATTCTTTATATTCTTGATTCAACTAGTTATATTTTCCTAGCCAGGAATTAATGACGTACAGTACCTACCTACTCACTGGTTGAGCTAAAATACGGTAAATTTTTGAGATCGCTGGCAATGGTTAATACGCACTTTTTTTGAAAAAATCTTTTGATTCACCTTACATTAAAAGACAACTATTTGCATTGGGGGAAGTGGAAGATATTTCATTCTAAATTTCGATTACGTAAAATTAAAATTAGCTTTCATTCTGTGAAACGAGACCGTCCATTTTCAAATGTCATTTTGTTATGTTGGTATAAGTTTGTGTAACATGGTTTGTGATACAAAAGAAAGTGCCCCTTTATAACGCCTACTCGCGTCAAGGCAAGAAAAAGATCCCAGTTTTCAAGTAGTTTAGCGGCTACGCTAGGTTTGTGTAACATGGTTTGTGATACAAAAGAAAGTGCCCCTTTATAACGCCTACTCGCGTCAAGGCATAAAAACTCCACAATACTAGTTGGTGTACCTTCCTAAAATATTTGAGAATCAATTTTTCCGCTATGGCAATCTTTTTTAATAGTCTAGCTATTGGTACCTTGGAAAATGTGAAGAATTGATTGTCTATGAACATATAAGTTGTTGATATAAATAGAATATGGCGAAGAATTTGTAATCGCGTAAGTGAATTAATTTAAACAAAATTAAAATGTTAAATGCATATTTATTGCATGTTTTTTGGTCTCCCCCGACTTAAATACTCATTTTTCGTGATAATAAAGCTAAATACAACAGTTTGCATAAAAAATATTCCATATTAACGAGTAAGCGGTTTAATGCATAAATAATTTAAAATCTTTTTTAATCCAATATTTTAGTCCCTGAATCAGTAATATGATCAAAATATACCAATAATATCTATAGTTGTAACATCGTTTTTAGTTAAAATTAATTTAAAAATGAAGTGTTTGGGAGAAAGCATTTTTTTATAAGCTTTTTTTTTGGGAAACATGGGATGTACGTAGCTGTATATTTTTGTGAAAAATAGCAAAAAAAAATGGGAATATCGATTGAAAATAGTGATACGAGTATTACGATTGTGGGTAAATGTCATATGAGTATATATGAAAACCATCTCCATTGTAATATTTTTGTAACACAATACAATTTCACAGTTTATTAATCTTATTCTGACGAAGAAATCTTTGGTTTTAAAACATGAAAATTTTGGCTAAATAGTGGTGTTTTGTTTTAATTCTTTTCTACAATACGATTTATTCAAAACCAGTATAAAATTTTATTCAGTTAAAATTTTATTTAAAAAAATCTGCACATAGTTAAAAAATTATCGTACTGGTAGGTACTTATCGTAAAAAATATATTAGGTATATACTTTGGGTATATACATATAGATATGCACTGAAGAAATACACCGACAGAAGTGTTTTGTGGAATTCCCCGTTTGCCCGAAGTAAGGTCAATTTATGTTTTACTTAAGAAGAAATTGATCAAAGTTTTTTTTTTTTTTTACATGAGCTCCACACAGGAGGCCTTGAGGAAAATAGTTTCCCTCAGGACCTATGTCATCTTTGGGGATGCTGTGTGGAAGGTTTTTTAATGAAAGGAAGGAGAGGAGAGTTCTAGGAAGGAAAAGGGTTTAAGGGGTTAGTAGGAATCTGGAGTTCAGTGTCTCCTGGTCATCTGCCTCCAAGACCCAGACAAACCTCACCCTATGAACCCGGGCACCCCTGCTAAATCACTAAACGTAGCTAACCACTTGGGATGATCTATGGCAGAGGTGTTGGTTATCCAATAAAGGTTTCCGGGGCGACGGTACCCATTCCCGTCTCCCAAATTGAAAATTTGGATAATTATTTTAATTGGTTTGTCTAGGATCTAGGTGTCGAAAGGTTTTAAGTGTTCTGGCGGCGTCAATTTTCTTTTAACATATGTAGAATTTCGTACAAATGGCTAGAAAAAAAAACATTTTTTCAAATGTGGCAAATTATTTTGAAATGTGGCTTCACCGGAGAATGCTCAAGGTCCCATGGACCTACATGATCACCAACACAGAAATTCTCAGGCGGGCTACAGCAGATAGAGAACTGCTTACATTAATAAAAGTGAGGAAAATTTCATATCTGGGTCATATACTTCGAGGGGAGAAGTATCACTTGCTCCATTTAATATTGAAAGGCAAGATAGAGGGTCGCCGAGGGCCTGGTAGGAGACAAATGTCTTGGCTGCGAAATATACGAGAGTGGACAGACATTTTCAAGAGTGATCGCCAACGTCGGGGGGACCTGATACGGCACACAAAGAAGAAGAAATATATAATACGCTTGGATTTATAGGCAGACTGTAGGTGGCAGGACAGATATACATAGGTAGGTATAATATGGTACATACGTACTGAGCCCATTATTCTGTTTGTGTATACTGCGGGTAGGTACGGTTAAGGTAAGGAAAGGTACTCGTAATGCGGGTCGGTGTTGTATTGTGATTGAGAAAGCTTTTCGATAGGTGATGATTACTGTGATCTGTGATCGACCCTCTATTATTCTTCCCGATATGAACTTTGGCCGAACATTGCTATAAACTGGGTCTCCGCATTGACAGGTGTTGTCAACTTGTCATGAAATACGGGTTCAGTCGATTTAAATAAATTGACTTTGTTAAGAATTTAAACAAAGATGCAATTAGAGACACCTATCTTATGGTTACTGTAGTTAATTGATTTTAATTACCTATTGGCATCTTAATGTTCAGCACTGCCGTTAGAGGTCTCCTGGTACCGGCCCTACTTACCGACTTCATTGTTGTTGTTTTTGGCTGGGTAGTTTCCATGTTTTTTATTGGTATAAAAAGTCCGATTCCCTTAAAACAATCTCTCTCGCATTAATAAAGTCTTAGTAAAAGGTTCTTTAGTGGACTAAGTGGGGACCGGGTAGTAACTAAAGTTTTTATAAAAGTGTTGATCAAACATTGTTGCCAAAAGTTTATTGTAAAAAAAACGACTCAAGATTAAAAAGTGTTTGCAATATAAAATGTCCATTATACCCGATCATGAAAATAATTAATAACAGACTTATTTGTAAAATTGTTACCTCCTGAAATCATAAGACGACCTTTATAGCAGATCGGAACTCCTTGACTCTTAGGTGTAAAATAATCATTCCTTATGCGGCAGCCGAGAGTGGTGGGCACCCTATTGACTGACAAAGGAAATCTCGTCATTATTCATCCACTCGCCATTATTGAAATATACTGAAGTTTATTCTTTTTTTACCGAAGTCTTGAGATTTTGGGAATCGCATGACTTCGATATTTCCCCCATCCGCACGGAATTGGAGCTATTGTTGTCCAGACGACCCCGTCTCTCGATGTGTGATTAATTTTGGAAACAAGCTGAGATGACGTTTCTGCAATCCACATAATTGATCTACAACCATGCAGCAAGTTCAAATGGTATCACAACATGAAACTATTTTTTAAGCAAGCCCTTTGCCAGAAACTGATAACATTAGGATGTCTTTTACGCTAATATAAATCTTACATTTTCAAATACTTCTTTCACTTGGAATATAAAAGCTAATCCTTTACAGAATCCGCAGCTGTAAGTAGATATTTTTTTTGCTTTTATAGAGGTATCATTGCTCATTTTGGGTTGAAAGTTTTAAAGGCCATGCTGTAAACAAACTTTAAAAAAAAATATATTGTATTCACCTAATCACTCGGTAACATTTTAGCGGGGGTGGCGAATTCCGAACTCAGCATGGACAAATTAAAGTGGATACAAAAGACAACTTCGTTTCTTCATTGCTGAGAAACGTGATCCCCACTCTAATTTCTCTTCGACTTCTAGCGGTCCTGCACTGTGTGGAGAGCAAGGACACCGATGTTTCGGACGCCTGGTCCCTGTTTAATACTTCAACGCTTGATCAGTGATCTCCCTGTCTCCTGCTTTTCACGTTGGTATAGATTTTATCTAAACGTAGCAGAATATTATACCTACTTTCAGTATGTGACCAGATCTGAATAGCCAAGTACTTTCATATTTTCACATTCCTCTTCTTTATTTGGCTCCTTCTTCTTCTTCTTGTGCCCTGTCCGTTCAACGGACGTTGGCTATCATGTTGGCTATGCGGACTTTGTTTACTGCGGCCCGGAACAGCTCCACGGTAGACTGGCCAAACCACTGTCTCAGGTTTTTCAGCCATGAGGTTCTCTCTCTTCCACGGCCCCGTCTTCCGGCAATCTTTCCCTGCATTATGAGAAAATTATCCAGCTTATTTTGAGTATTCTTCTGTAGATCCACATCTCGAATGCCTCAAGTCGCCAAATTAGTTGTTCAGTAAGCGTCCATGCTTCCATTCCATAAAATAATATCGAAAACACGTAGCATCTGATCATTCGCATTCGTAATCAAAGGTTGAGATCATGACTGCAGAACATTTTTTTCATGCGAATAAAGGTTGAACGAGCTTACTCAATGCGGCATTTGATTTCAACTGAAGGATCCCATCTCTCATTTACATTGCAGTCCAAGTATGCAATACTCTGTACCTTCTCTAGTTTTGTTCCAGCAATATAAAGATTTTCATCCAATGCGTTATTTTTGCTTATGAGCATATTTGGCTCCGGGCAGTAGAAATTCCTTGCTGTAAAAAAAAATGTTTTTTTAGAAACCAATTTTTCTTCCCTCAGAATCGAGGTCCAATGTTAGGTCACCGTGTCTGATTTCAAGGGAGGTTTAGCTTTGATTTACACAATTTAACATACGAAACATGTACAAAATTTTACAAAACATCATGACTCATCGTTATCAGATAAAAACTAAAAATATTGTTGCGGCGTGTGAGGTTAAAAATTTCAAAGGATAAAAAAAAATAAATTCATATGACCACGCAAGAAGTGTTAAAAAATCAGAGACAGTTGTGTCACAGAATTTCCAACAATTCAAATTGAAAATTTAATTTTCTAGTTCTGTTATTTTTTCAGTTATGTGTCATTAATGAAATTGTCATTAATGAAATTGTAATAATAGAATTTGAATAGAACCTTCACAAAACTTTGAAATTTGATGAATTGTTCAAATTCCGTGAAACAACCTATCTGTAGGCAAGGCAACACTATTTCCAACAATAAAAAAGTTCTTACATGTATCCATGTTTAAATAATGTTTCTGGGGCACAATTGGACACCCCTGCCGAAGACAGCTCATGCCAAACCCGTGGGATATTATTTCACACGTCGGATCCAATAATTGGAGCGATTAGTTGGTCTCATCACGAGAAGATAATATATATATCGATTATTGCCCTACGCTGACTTCACTCGATCACCGGCCTCATGTTCTGTTCGAATCGACTCGACACGCCGTGTACCTTCGTCTTCTAACCTAACCTAACCTTCCAGCTGGAGGTTAAACTCTAAAGTTCACTAATATCATCATCGATAAAACCCTATGTCAGTAAGATATTGACTAAATTCTCTTCATGGTCGGTTGCCATTCCATCCCATTTGCGAGCACGGTCAACATATTGTTACTCATGTTTTTGTAGATCTGTAATTATCAATTTTAATTATACATATAATAACATTGAATAGATTTTTCCGAATAATTAATTTTTTGTAAAAAATCTTAATAAATATATTTTTAATTTTTAATAAAAAAATCCTCTTAAAATGCAGGTCGTAAATACACTTATTTTCATAAAAATATTTCGACGAAGCAGATCGAAAGAGAGAAAAAACGAATAAAATTGGCATTTTTTTTTTAATTTTTCGACTTTTTGTCATTTACAGCATTTCAAATATCCGCTATCGATATTATTCCATAAGCTATCAATAAACACAACTTTTTTAATAATGTCGTTCGTTATACAAAATAACTGGCTTATTAATGAATACAGGTTAACTGACGAAGCTCTTAGAATTGAAAAGAATCATGTACGCGATCCAACATAAACGCGATTTAATTAATTAATTTAAGACGCGATCAATTTAGTCGTTGGAGAAACGAAAGTGGTTCAAATATGACTAAAGACCTTATTAACTTCCGTTTAGTGTCAAAAAGTACTTGCAAATTGCCAATGTACGTTGAAATTAGATTTATAATCCATAACATCCATCATCATCATCATCATCATCTGTGGCTCTACAACCCAGGTCGGGTCTTGGCCTCCAGCAGAGCCTGCCTCCATGACTGTCGGTGTTGTGCTGCGTTGCGCCAGTTTCGGATGCCGATGGTGCTTGCATCCTTCACCACTCCATCCAGCCATCGAAGCTTTGGTCTTCCAACTCTTCTCCGACCCCCAGGTGCACCATCCATAATTCGCTTTGGGATATCTCCTTCGCTCATTCTCTGGATATGTCCAGCCCACCTGAGTCTTCCAGTTTTGATTTCCTTGGAGATATTAGGGTCCTCGTAAAGATCGTATAGCTCCTGGTTGTATCTGATACGCCATTATCCATTATCACAGACTGGGCCGTAAATCCTTCGCAGCACCTTCCTTTCAAAACTTTCTAGGGCTCCTTCATCACCCTTACTGATTGTCCAGCATTCCGAACCATACATAAGAACAGGTTGTATAAGGGTCTTGTAAAGCAGGACTTTAGTTCTTCTGGTAAGGTGGCGAGATTTCATATGCTTCTGTAGCCCAAAGTAGTATCGATTTGCAGCTACTATTCTTCTTTTGATTTCGCTGGATACATTGTTGTCATTTGTCACCATATTACCGAGATATACAAACTCGTTGACAGTTTCAAATGTATAATTATCTATCTGTATACTTGGTGGTTTCTGGCGTCTATGTACGGGCATATATTTTGTCTTCCCCTCGTTGATGACCAATCCCATGTTCCTTGCCGACGTAGCTAAGCTTTTAAACGCCGATTTTAGTTCATATTCTGAGCGTGCGATGATATCTATATCGTCAGCATAAGCAAGGAGCTGAACAGACTTGTTAAAAACATGTAAAATAACATGTGGAGTGCCACAGGGATCAATTCTTGGACCGTTGCTATTTCTTATCTATGTGAATGACATAACAAAGTGGGGTATTAAAGGAACTCTGCAACTCTATGCGGACGATACAGTAATTTTTTACAACAAACTGAACCTAGCGGAGCTTGAAACGGAAATGAATGCTGATATTTCTAAACTCACAAGCTGGTTAAGAATAAACAAACTAACTCTTAACGTAAAAAAAACTCATTATATACTTTTTGGCAACAAGAAAAATATCAGCCTCAATATCAAAGTTGGTGATAACTGCCTCGAAAAGAAAATGAGCACAAAATATCTGGGCCTGATCGTAGATTCCCAACTTTCGTGGGATCTCCACATAAATCATGTAAAGGAGAAAATTACACCCATAACTGGTGTACTTTATAGACTCCAAGGATTACTACCCGTACCTTTATTAACATCAGTGTACTACGCCATGGTACATTCACACCTTTCTTATCTCTGCTGTATCTGGGGATTTGCCTCAAAGAAATTGATAGCTGATCTGCAGGTGGTTCAAAACCGAGCTCTCAGAAATGTTTTTGGACTTCCATGGGACACCCATGTCAGAGACATCTATTCAGTTTCCGGTATTCTTCCAATCACAGTCCTTCCTAAATATGAAATCACAAGCACCATCCTACAAATTACCCAACAATCAACTCACACTAACATCAAGCCACTTTACAATCAAGACATCCACACTCACAATACTCGAAATAGCAATAAAATCCGCATACCTCAAACACACACTACAAAATATGGGATAAAATCTCTGAACTATGTTGCCTATACACTATATAATTCGCTACCAGATATGTACAAGGGAATTCAGCAAAATAAAAAAAATCAGAGTAATGCTTTAAAAGAATATTTTTTAAGTATGTATAAGGATGAAACTTTGTAATTTTCTTGTCATGTTTCAATTATCTTGTCTCTTTTCTCTTCTTTTCTTTTCCATTAAGTTTGTAATCATCCATATCTGTATAACCTTGTTCCCTTTTTCTTTAATTGTTTTCCATTGCTGTTTATTCTACTCAACCTGTCTTTTATTTTTCTTCTACATTGTATGTGAATCTTATATTTTAATATCCATATTCCTATGTAAAATTTTAACTATTACCTCCCACTCATGATTTTTATGTTCCTCCTGTCCTAAAATGAGTTCTGTAACTCATCGGGATTGCTATAGCAAGAAATAAAAACAATAAAAAAAAAAAAAATAAAAATATGGCCTGTGGTTTGTATACCTGCATTTCGGATGGCCTTTTCCAGCGCTAAATTGAATAAAATGTAACATCCAGGCACATTTTTAAGCACAGATTATGGAAATCACACTTCATTTCAATAATTACTACAAGAAACACCTATTTACGTAGACAAAATAGGTTATTAGGTTCTTAGTTTAGGTAAACTAAGTAGTTCATGCATATTTAGATTGAAACAAAATTTCGCAATTGTCTAATCCATACAAAAAAATGGCGGCAATGGAGATGTTCTATATAAGAAGTTTTTAACTTCGATTGAATGAAATTCGAATTTTAATGCATATTTTAAGCGGGCATTACCAGAGAAAACCAGAAATATGTCATTTTCAAATCAGATTTTAGACGTATTGACTCTTTTCCACAAAAAATTATAAATGAATTTCGAAAGATTGTTCTTTTATCTAGCATTCGCATGTAATGAATTTTGACAATTTTTTAAAATTTTTAGTATAATAAGGTTATTCCATAGATCGTTGGCAGATTTGTTAAATTTTCAAAAAAGATTTTGTATTATACCACACCCATTTCAAAAAATATGGTCATGCAGTAAAATAAATCAATACATTATCTACCAAACGCATGTTTTAGAATTTTAATTTTAGTTTCAATAAAATCATTAAAAAAAATGTACGTACATGTGTATCTTGACGAAAATTGGTCCATTTGTATATTTATTTGCGCACTTACAAACTAATATATTTCAGATTTTTTTTTAACATTCTTATTAAATTTAGACATTATTGAAAAATGATAAATACTTATAATCAAAAAATAACTACAAAAAGTACATAATTTTAATAGTTTTATCATCACGCCTTTCAGCATTTTTGGATGAAGGTATAAATTAAAGCTAATTTGAATTGAAATACAACTTTCGACGAAATGTGGATTTTCGTCCGCTGGCTGGTTAAACGCTCTTAACTTTTAACATCTATCCAGACTGAAACCGATGTTCTTTTGGTAATTAAGTTTAAAAGTAGTTTACTTTTCAAAATCTATGTCTATTAAAAGTGTAGCGGCAGGTGGCGGCTTTTGGATTATTTACCCTATTAGAAATTGTCAATTTATTATTATGTTTAAAGTTTATGTAACGGTTTGACGTTTTTGTATGTTAATCCATAGAATGTATTGCCAGCGTACCTCAATTTCTTATTTAATCCTTGTTCAATTAATAAGGAAAAATAAATTAATACAAGTTCCTCTGTCAACAGAGCACTATCTACAGCATTTCGTTATTTATTTAAACAAATATAAATAAATATTTAAATAATAAATAACAGTAGTTGTACCTATAATAGTTGTCCAATCGTAGAGATTAATCAAAACTACTCATTTTAGTTGTGTCTGACAGTCTGTGCACCTTTGGTTTATTGAACTCGGAATTGCTTTGAATTTAAGTAAGATTTAATTTAATTTTTAAAATCGGAACCGATGGCGTGAACAATTCAGACAAACGATAAATTACCTTTTTATACGATATAACATTAACAGGAAATTATTTCAATTGTCATTTTAAAAATTGGAACTAATACGTCAAGAATTCAGATAAGCGATAAAGTACCTACCTTTAATTTAGTATATTTTTATGAACATTTTTTGTTGATCCTTCCGCGGCAATTGTGCTTGTTCAGACATGTTATTTATATAAAATTTCAGCTTTACAAATCCTACAATAAAAATATCCCGTGATATTTCCTATATATACGCTAGTAACTAATCTCTACGTACTATAAATTAAAGTCCTCCGCCGCGTCTGTCTGTTCGCGATAAACTCGAAAACCACTGAACGGATTTTCATGCGGTTTTCACCAAAAGATAGAGTGATTCATGAGTAAGGTTTAGGTATATAATTTGTCAAGGTTTTGTGTAAATGGTTGAAATATATAATCTGTATGTGGTGGACGAGCGGGCTGTGGATTTGATTTGTATGCAAATTAACAGATGGCGGTGTGAGTTAATTTATCATGGTTATAAAGGTTGGGTAACCATCCAGTAGATGGCGTAGTGTTTCGTTAGCCATAGCAAAGCGTGGCCGGGTCAGCTAGTAACTAATAAAAATGAAGGTACCTATAGCTCTAAATATTATCACTATGCATCGTTGGCTGACTTTTCAAAGTGCAATTGCAATAAAAAGCACGACAAGCCTGATGTATCGCCATATTATATAGTAGGGTTGGCATCATCGTGTTACAAACTTCTTGGATTTGTGATAAGAATAAGTAAACAATTTTCCAAGCCCGAATCAATGACATCGATGTTCAACTGCCTTATACGATCAAAATTAGAATACGCTTCTGCTGTTTGGGCCCCATACCAGAAAAAATACATAGATTTATTGGAACAAATCCAAAAAAAAAATTCTACGGTATCTTTACCCGAGAATGCATGGTGAATAACCGCGATTTATGCATCATCTGGATTTGCTACCTGAAACGCGCTTCGAAAGTCTCCAATCTAGAAAGAATGGGACCCTAACAGTAACAGCTTTCAAAACTATAAACTATTACATTGAGAGCCCATACTTCTTTCCGAGCAACTACTGCCAGAGTCGCCACCACGATTTGCTCTGTATCCCACATGGCAGAACAGACATTCTGACCCAGCACAGCATGACAAGAGGTATGGTGCTGCTAAATGATGTCTTGAATGTTACAAGAGTCATTTTAGGCAAGAACTCTAAAATGTGTATTATTGTAATTTTTTTTTCTATCTTGTTTAAAGTTATGTAAACTTATGTTTATTGTCATAGGATTATATTAATCTGTAATGAACAAGAAAAATGATCAACTTTACTGGGTTTTGAAATCTCCGAGATGAGCACGTTCGCCGAAAATAACACCAAACCGTCTCGTTAAATCCGCAATAACTTCGTCTGAATCGCTTTTAAAACGGCCGTAAACCATTTTAAAATGATTGATTTTGACGGATTAGCTCTCACGAAGAGCATATATTATTATCACGAGTCCAAATTAAGAGCTATATATCACACATTAGCTTTCATACAAATTACGAAAGTGAGGTGTAGGTACATGCTTAAGAGGAAATCGGGCGGCGTTTTGTCCATACAAACATATTCCCCAAATTCCTAACTGGATTTTGAGACTACAGCAATTTTTTTAATATAATATTGATATCGACCACCAGCGTATTGGTACCTTTTTTTTTCTTATTAAGGAAAGGCAAGGACCTCCCCCCAAAATCGTCAAAATTGCCTGATTTGAACGCCACCAATAGACGTTCAGTATACAATCTATACAATGTATTTAAAAAACAAAAATATACGAAAACCTTCAGAAAACTAAACGTCGCGTCGAGAGAATGAGACGAATGAAAAAATGCTTGAGATTATTTATCATAAATTGGCGCTACACAAACGTACAAATCATGCAAATTTTATTGGTTACCGTGATCACCTTCTTAGACGTCAACTGGTTTTGACAAGAGGTGTCAAAATTTTGCTCTGGGCGCCCGTTTGCCTTAGGGCCAGTTCTGCTCAGTGTTCACTATATCATTTTATCACGCTCACGGTTCTTGTCACTGTTCTGTTTTTCCTAATCACCAACACTGCCACATTTTTCTATTTGATGAATTTCAAATATACAAATTGAAATCGGGATACAAATGTGATAAATAACCGATTAAAATAAATTAGTTTGCTATTTGACCACGACGAAATCTTTAATATAATTTTGTATTCTAATTCCAAACTCTTCAGCGGCGCCAAATTATCTGTTGATATTGGAAAACAGTGCAAATTATCTCCTGTGAATCCCCTAGAAGCCTAGTCGTTATCGGCAATAAATGTCCGGAGGTGTTCGCGCTGAACACGACCGTTCTGATTATTATAACATGGTCACCTATTAGGTATGCAATGCATTGAAAACCACTTGTCCAGGGACCTTATTATCTCTTGATAGTGCTTGACCACTACAGAATCACAGTTTATAGCTAATAAACTATCGGGAAGCACTTTGCAAAGCTTTAAATATTGACATAATCGACAAATTATGTAGAACAAATAAAACGCCAATTCATCCGCACAAATAATTTATTTAATGCCCCATAAAGAAGCACAAATGTTACGGTTTTACTAAACCTGTCTAAAAAAACATAGACATTTCGAATTGTAAACACTTCCGAGGCATAAATCACCGACTTAAAATCGCCATTCCCATTCACGATGACAGTGATGAACGAAAGAATCGACATTATCACCGCTACACGACTCGGGAAATCATAGCACCTTCATGATAATTTATCCGTGAACATTTTCGCCCACGTTATAAGAGCCATCTATGGTGATGTCCCCATCTTATTATCCTCTCACGGCATACTAAATCTCCTCTCACCTGTTTGCGAGACTATCCTGCTTGTTGCCTGTTGCGGGCGCAGCAGCCTATGGTCCATTGGAGATACGATCTCCATGATCCTCAATCTATCACGCTAAATCTCCCACCTTATTTGTTCGAGGAGAGATCGTTATTAAACGGTATTATTTATATCCGGATAGTGTCAATAAATCAAGCGCAAGATCTCGCGCCCATTGCTGTTAACCTTTAGTGTTTTTTTAATGAACTAGGTTCCTCTTGGGCAACTCTCCTCCGAGCCGGTGCCGGTGGATGAACCAAATGCCACCACATCTCGATATAAATCCAACAACTGCGCTAGTTCTTCTGCTGTAAAGACCACCGATTTATTACTGTCTGCAAAGGTGACACGATCAATGAGACTTCGCGTGAAAGTCACTTCTTCGAGGCATGAATGAATCGCTAAATCAAGTTCCATTAAAGAAAAAAACTTATAAAAGGCAGTACCTATTTTAGAATACATTTTACACTTACATGTTGAAAAAACGCACACAGATATTCTCGTTTGTGCAAAACTAGTAATCTATTGCAGATTAATTCAACGGCAAATAATCGTAAGTCAAACAACTTGATTGAATAAAGTAATTAAGAATCAGGGTCGTATCTAACTTAATGAGCGCCCAAATAGATAATATATGTAATAGCAACTTAATTATTTTATAAAATGTACCTATATTTCCTTAAGTGAAGGGTATGTCGCATTTTACAATAGGGATATTTTTTTCCGGAAGCTTTAAAAGCTAATTGTAAAACACGACATTTAAAAATGTTCATTCATGTCATACCTACACACGCTTTTTCAATTTTTGCTTTTTTATAAACCAACTAGCAGACTCGGCCACACGTTGCTGTGGCTAACGAAACACAACGCCATTACCCAATCTTTATAAAATCCACACCATCCGTTTGCCAGCTGCCCGCTGCCCGCTGCCCGCTGCCCACTGCCCGCTGCCCGAATTGAATATTTGAATTTATCGGCTTTTCTCTACTATAATAAGCATGTATTATACATATAAACCAATTAACTCGCCACTAATTATACAATGCTTGAAATGCAACACTGGATATTTGAAAAGGGAAAATCAAAACCTTCTTACTCTAGGACATCTATTTTCCAATTTCTTCTGTAGAACGAATTTCAAAAGTGACTATAGTACCTACGGACCGCCAGCCGTTATAAATCGCACAAAAATATATTTTCTTTGAATTTCTCGGCTTTTCTCTAATATAATTTACATGTATTATACACATAAACATTCCTCTTCTGGTGAAAACCGTATGAAAATCCGTTGCGTAGTTTAAAAGATTAACCCGCACGTACATTTTGAGCGACTTCATTTTATACTATGTAATAATGTAATAATGATTTATATCATCGATGGGAAAATGCGTGGTCTTACTAATAAACGTGTTTAAATTTTACACAATACTTCTATAAAAAAACGGAAGCAAAGGGCCCTAAACCAAATCTGTACAAACTCTTAGGTTTTCTTAGGGCTTTTATTGATGAAAGCGCTATTAATATAGCTTTATCAAGTTTCCCAAAACAAAGTTAGCATATTTACACTTACAATCATCGCTATCTACAATTTCATTTGAGGTGCCTTTTTTATTGTTAAGTTTTCTTTAAAAAAAAACGCGGCGTCTTTATGTCGTCAGTGCCGCGCCCTGTGCTACACGACTTTGCCCCTTGCATTGTAGACAGTACGGTCCTGTGAAGAATGGTTATCATAATCATGATTAATTCCTTTGCATCTAAAGACAGAATTCTAGGCGAGTACCTAGCTTGTGGAAGATATCTTAGATTGATAACCTCTACATTCTAGCTCATTTTCTAAACCACCGCAAGCTGAAGTGCAGATCTGCAAGTCACAGCCGTTCAATTAACCTGTGATATTATTTCATGATTGTCCGCAGTGACAAACACACGTCATTTGAATGATCGTCATTGCGGAATAGTTTGTGATGACAACACGTAAACGTGGCTGATGGAAGGTGAATCGACGAAAGGATTTATAGACGACAAGCAAAGTCATTCTCTGCAAAGACTAACACCATCTGTAAGGCCGCCGCGAGAGACGAGAAACATGCACTTTAGTATGCAGGTTAACAATACTTCAACATGCAATTCTCGAGATGTCGTTTTGCTTATAAAAGTAGCTTCAATATGCGCTGCTGTGTCACTATTGGAAAATAGCAACGCACGCTTATAAATAATACATACAACGGAATCTATCAGCGTATCTGAGATCCGGATGTAACAGGCTCTCATAGGCAAAGTGGAATATCAAATGAAACTTATTCAAGGGACACAAGTATCTAATCTATCATGGAAATTTGCAAATAATATTTGTTGAATATAATTATCATCGTATATTACTTATGCTCTTTATTAAAATGAAAATTTCCTTGTTTCACCAGTACCAGTGCATCAGAAACTCAGAGGATAATAGTGGAACACCTGTTCAAAGTCAATGCGTTGATGGGAAGATAGATACTATCCACAAGATCCACAAGATACCAAGCACATTAAAAGCTGTAATTGATATCAGCTTCCTCATTGAAGAACGTTGAGGTTTTTTGAAAAAAAAATGATTCACATGATAAAGGCCATCATTTTATTGATTTTAAGAACACACAAATGCGAAAACACGAACCTTAAAACGAGTTATTTGAATTGATCTATCCTCATCAATCAAATATATTTCTGCCATCCCTTCTTTTTAAACCATCCCACAACTGTATTTCCTTAACAATTGTGAAATTATTTTTGTTGACAATCTTACCAATTGACTATGGGAGTCATCTGTTTATAACCTATGACACAAATTTATAAAAATTGATAAGCACACTTCTGGTCTGTCGAAATGATAAAAGTGTTAAAGATCCTCATCAGCCAAATGAAATAAATCACACTTGCAACATTGGAAGGGATTACCCTACATCAAAATTTATAAATGCATAAAATTTTTAAGTACGCAACAAGCCTTTGATGTTGGTAAATCATATCAAACTTGGGGTCAGAGGTTGTCATAAATGGAAGGTTCATTTTACGAGTAAGATTGTGATTACCATTACACGGCACACTTTCCCTCTGATTACCCAGAACTGGTCAAGTGAACAGTTTCAGTTGGTACCAATAAGTTTATTGAATTCATTATCATTAACGTATGCATGTACCCTAATACACTTAGTTAAATACGTTGGTTTAGAAATATTGTTACGAAATTTTCTTGATTCTTTGTAACAATCTGAGCCATCTATCTATTTTTTCTTGTTCGAGTCGACTTAAAGAAAAAACACTTTTTTTAACCATAGCTGAATTATTATTGATGAATTGATTTTTGCTCGAGTACCTACAAAATATCGCAAGTGGCCTTGGCTCTCGACTTGGATTCTGTGGAATCTGGATTTGAATTTGGCATTGGAATTGAATCTGAAATTGGCTTTCGACCTAGAAATGGTGGATTCTGTGGAATCTGAAATTGGAATTGAATCTGGAATCGGCTTTCGACCTAGAAATGGTGGATTCTCTGAAATTCTGCCGATCCTCGTGGAAAACCTGGCGAGGGCAATAATCATTTAAAATTGCAAATATAATATATCTCGTTCCATATTATTGATTGGGATTGCCTTGGAGAGAGACCACCATTCAGATTCGAAAAAGTAACTTTAGACAGCTTTAGCTATGTCAAGTAACGAAATCTCAACTTTCAACCCAACTCTCACAATTCCTCTCATTTCCCCACGTCTTTCTGCGTCACAACACTTGCAATATAGTTAGGATTTCTGTGCGGTACAACATATTATAATTGACGAATTTCCAAAATTCGACTGCACAAGAAAACAAACATAAAATTAAAAAGCTGTATTTTCGCTTGTCTCTGACAAATATTTTGTTGTAAAAAAATATTGTGTTATCAATAAATTATCCTAACTAGTCATAAAAAAATATTTTGTTGCATTAAAACAATAATGGATATAAAAATATATTGGCAGCAAAAACCAGAAGCTCGATAATTTATTATTGGAGTCCCGTTTTTAGAAAGACTTTTTCTTACTGTTTGGTAATAAAGACAGTTATTAGTTGTAGTTACTTTGTAAATAACATTTTTCGCTTCCATTAGACGTGTACCCCAGTTAGTTTGACTTGCTTCTTGGCAGGTCAATAATTACCAGTCGTGTAAAAAGCAATACTCGAGTTTATTAGTCAGCAGAAAAGACGGGAAGTGCAATCATTTCTCAAGGAAGTTGTCAGTGAAAAACATAGCAACGATTCACATCTCCTCCTTTCCCTTTTCCTTCCTCTTTTATACACTGACGACTAATGCACTTCTGCTACCAGAAGCTAGATGCACAGCAAAAACTGCATCCAATGAATTTACCATCCTTTAACTTAGTGCAGTTTAGTTGTATGTCTGAGTGAATTGAGTGAGGTTCGCGTTTTTTGTTCATTAACTGCTGCATTTAAATTGCCTCTATGAAAAGTTGTGGAGCATTATTACAAAGTAAGGGTGATTTTTATTGGTTCGAAACTTTGCTTATTGCACAAGTCATAAATTACCTTTTATTACTTGAGTCAGGGGCGGATCTTTAATGCTTCGGGCCCTAAGTAGAAAGAATAAAAGGCTCGAGACGGTGGTATGATGGCTTATCGACACAAATCGTCTAAAACTCAATTTATTGAGAAAATTATCACAGAAACAAAGGGAATCAATGGTTGAGAAGAAAAAAATTGGAGATAATGAATTTATTTATTAATTTTCGGGAAATCGGTAGTTTACATTTCATAAGTTTATACATAAATAGCAAAAATTATGGATTTCCCCCTTGTGCTTTATCCTAATAAGACAATGTATGAAAAAATAAAAATTACAAAAATTTGTAAGAAAATTATGGAAAACAACAAATTGCTTAATTTTTTTACATTAGCTCCACACAGGAGGCCCTGAGGAAAAAAATCCCTCAGGGCCTATGTCATCTTTGAATGGGGATGCTGTGTGGAGGGTCTTTTTACGGATAGGAATGATTAGAAGTTCCGGTAAGGAAAAAGGTATGAGGGGTTGGTAGGAATCTGGGGGTCAATGTGTCTAGGAGTGACGGACGTATGAATCCATCCCTCCCACTGCGGTGCAAGGCGATGGGTTGAGAGAGTCCGGCTGAATATACCTAGGTTAGGGCCTAGACATACCTCACCCCGTGAACCCAGGCACCCCTGTGAAGTCACCAAACGTAGCGAAACCATTTGGGGTGACGTATGGTAGGGGTGTTGGTTATCCAATAAATGGTTCCGGGGCGGCGGCACCCAAACTCGCCTCCCAAATCATAATCATGACAAGTATTAAAACGTATAGCTTATTATGACCTTATTCGAATTAGTTTTATTGGAGAAAAATCATTTTTCATATTTCCCTTATATGCAATGGAAATCATACATTCTGTATAAAATAAGCTTTTGTTGTTGTTTATTTTTGGGGTGTTATTACAACAGGATATCGGAACACGTTCGTGTTTGTAAACTCGGCCACCCTGACAAATCGGCAATCGCCGAGCACTTAATCGAAACCGGTCATTATTTTGGATTTGTTCCTGAAGTCCTGGGAAGACCCAAAACCCATAGAGCACGCCTGATTACGGAGGCAATTGAAATCTACAAAAACCCCATTAATATTAATAGAGACGACGGAGCTAAGCTCAACAGTTCTTGGTATCCGGTAATTGACGGCCACACCAAAGCTAAACGCAAAAAACCATTTTGAAGTATACGGTAATACCAGCTTGTAGTGGAGTGGAGCTGGCGACATGGTATCGCTTCCAAGTACATAAGCATACATTTCACCACTAACAATAACACATCTGCCCTGATGATGGACACTGTAACGATGTCCGAAACGCTGGCTAAAGGAGGAGGTAGCGCAACACCGCATAACACCCCAAAAATAAACAACAAAAATAGTTTTGGCCGTGAAAATCTAAAATCATAGCAAAATAAGCTTTGTTTTATTTTTGCAAGCTTCTTATCCAATTCGTTTATTGTCGGAAATTGGGATGGAATTGGTTCAAGCTTTGACAATATTAGATAAAAGTACTCACGTACTGTGATTATGTGACGTTTTATTTATATCTATAACATGTGGTAATCTACTTTACATCTATCATCAGATTGCACAATGCACATAATATATGTATTTATTTCCTTTCTTACATGTACGTTCACTAACGACTCTTAAATTCCAACTGAACCTGTAATGTATTCGGCTCTGACATAACAAAAGTGAAGTCTCGCCAAATCAGACGTTGATAATTGACGAGTAGGTACCACATGTACGAGTAGTTACTGGAAGTGCTGTATCTTTGAAAGATGATTATTTACGTTCTTCAAAAGACGAGCAATCGAGAGAATAGTAATTGATCACTAAAGACCGGATTATATGCAACAAAAACAGCCCAAAATATGTATGCAAATATGCAATAAAAATTTGCACGAAAATCTATGAAAAGGGCCAAAATATGCAACATGAAATAATACAGGAAGTCATATTTTTAAGTATTTTTTATTTTAGTAAGCTTTTTTTTTTTTTTTTTACAGTGAATAACCGCACAAGAATCTCAACTGCTCCCGTCTGGAGCCAGTGAGACTATGGCATCCCCAATTGGGGTATGTTGTGAGGCTGAAGGTAGTGGGGAGGGGAAGGAGATGGGGAAGAGGAAGGTTGGGAAGTACCTGGCTATTCAGATCTGGTCACCAAACACGGCTAAAGCCATTTTCAAGCAACGTTTCAATTCTGAATGGTGGTCTTACACCAGGGCGATACTGATAGTATCTTCCACTCTGGAACATGCTATTAGTTCTCAAGGATAACGATCGTATTTTTGAAAATATCAATTACAAAATGTATTTAACATTGAAATTTACAATTTACCTTTAAAAATGTGTATGAATAAGTACTGTTCTAAATGTTCTGTAGACAAATTGTGTCTACAATTGCTTTACATATTTTTTAAGCAGAAAAAAGGAGCGTTCTACGTCTATTGATGTGACTGGACAGAATTTAAATTTGGGTGCGATTTTTAAACTTATTTTGCCGGGCAAAATTTCACCTGCCCCGTTGATGAAGCCATCAATTTGGCACAAGGGTTCAAACCCTGGGTTTCTAGTTCCCTAGTTCAGTAAGTTTTCAAAATTTTCTTTGAGTTTACGCGGGAATAGCTTTGGCAACGAGGAATTCATAAGGCGAATTTTCTTCATAACCTGAGTAGATTCATTCAACGCCAATCCAAACGTTTTCACTAGTCGTGGGGTGATTAGACGCGCATTTAGCCATCTGATATTTATAGTGTCGCTATGTGAACGATGGAGGAGATCGAGCGTAAATATGCAAGATCTCAATTTTTTTGCTAAAATAAAACCACTGAAAAGGGTCTAAATATGCAAATGCATATGCAAATATGCATTTGCATATAATCCGGTCTTTATTGATCACAAACGCATAATGTATTATTAAAATACTTTTGAATGTAGCTATAACTTTGTGGTTATCCATTGCGGACGACATGATTCTCCTAGCTCCATCGATCAAGGGGTTGAGGATATAACTGAAAATCTGTGAGGAATACGCAAATAACCACAACATAATGTACAACCCCAAGAAAACAGAGCTAATTGCATTCCACCATGGAAAAAATCCCGAGAAGATGCTCCCCATACAACTTAACGAGGAAACCATAAGCACATCCACGAATGTAAAGTACTTGGGGCACATCATCACTGAAGACCTCTCGGATGATGGTGATATTGAACGATAGAGGAGAAGTATCAGTGTTTTGTCAAATATGATTGCCCGAAGATTCTTCCGATGCAGCAATAATGTTAAAAAAAACATTATTTAATGCATTCTGCACTAGCCTGTATACATGTAAAACATGGTGTCAATACCGAGTAAGCTCAATGGAACGTCTCCGGATCCAATATAATGATGCGTGCAGAATCATATTTGGATTCAGAAGGTATAGCAGCGCTTCAACAATGTTCACAGAATTAGGACTCCATGGATTCGCCAGTCTGATGAGACACCGGGTCACTGGAGCCAGAATGCGGCTAATGGCCTCCGACAACACGTTGGTGACCGCAGCCTTCCAGGACCAAGCTCCACTCCTGAGTGAGTGATGGGCCCGAGCGCATTCAAGATCACGCCCTGCATAATAATTTGTTTATTAATTTTTGTTATTATTAATTTTTATTACCATTATTTTTTATTTTTTATTTTCTATTTATGTTCTTATTTCTCTACTGTGTAAATATATAAATATGTATAACTATATGGGCCGTGTGGGATTGCACTATCCTCCCCACATCCTGGAATAAAGATTATTATTATTATTATTATAGATAAACTAGCTGACCCGGCGAACTTCGTCCCGCCTCAGAATCAATAACTGTTGTGTTAACTTATTAGCGGAATTAATTTAATTTTTTTAATTTAAAATGAATACTCAAATGAATTAAGAAATGTAATTCACGTGGCAGCAAGGCATTTGCTTTATTAAAGCGAATGGAAATGATTCACGTGGCATTATTGTACTACTTTCTGTTAAACTATTTACTGGATGGGTTGCACTTGGGTCGATTCCCTTCATTGAAGCACCTCGTGATATACGACATTTTTCGTTTTGTCATTACTCATTACTGATAATCAGCAATTGCTTGGAGAAATCTTCGACAGATGGATTGGATTGTTTAGCAATGCAACTCGCATATGTATCGTCAGTTGAAGTTTCTTCACATAGTCGATGATTTGAGGAAATTTATTTCATCGGCAGCGGTCGATCTTGGAATGACTGGTAGTGTTTGGTGGAAATCGCCAGAAAGTAGAATCATTAGACCTCCAAAACATCTTGAGTCATTACGCAGATCTTTCATAGTTCAATTGAGTGCTTCCAATGCGCTTTTGTGCGCCATTGTGCATTCATACCAGATGATGATTTTACTTGCTACCAAAACTTCGGCCATTGCTGAGTGTTTCGTAATGTTTCATATTCGTATTTCGGTCGTTTGAAGGTTTAACGGCAATTTCAATGCTGAATGAGCTGTTCGATATCCTTCTAGCAACGTGGCCGCTATTCCTGAAGAAGCGAGTGCTACAGCAATTTCGGATCTCGCACGAACGGTGACCAAAATCAATGACATGAGGAATGTCTTTCCAGTTCCTCCGGGCGCACCGAGAAAAAATAAGCCACCATTTCCATCATAAATTGCCTTGATTAACATATCGTACATTTCGAACTGATTGGTTCAATGCATCTTGATTATATTCACGCTCAAGTTCCAATTCTTGATTGAAAGCGTCGTTCATTCCACGATCTGGCGTTGGTATTCATAACTTGACTAAGAAACTGCCGCACATGAGGTAACACATGTCTTCAATCAAAAACAAAGCCTGGTTATGTATATCTTCATTTACCTCGAAAACAGGATTCCCTGAACTGAAACGAATTCGATGTAAAATATCATCCTTGTCATCTTTGTACTTGTTGCATAATTCACGTAGATTCGATGGGAAACATGTCGAAATAATGATAGCAAATAATGATATCAAATAATGTGCGTATCAGACTTGGAGATGCAGAAACAATTGCTTCAGCGATTGTCATGTCCCAATGAATATCGTTTTCAAGCAAATTGACCTGCTGAAATGCAACACGAAATGTTGGGCACACTACACCATTGACTTGTGATTCAAACAATGTCGGCCCCAAGTCGGCCCACGAATATTCAACAGCAACAACCCAAAGTAGAAACATTCGTCACTTTTTAGATGAACTGTGTAGTTTGAACGCCAAAAACCGCCATATCGCTGACTTTTGTGACAAATTTGCAGAAGTATTTGATTGACTTAATCGAATTGCAATACTCCACGTTAAAATGCGCCTTGAATGTTTTGGTGGCTGTTTTCCTGGAGTTGTGCAGACATACGTTCACTATTTGTCTCATTTTCGACTGTTGACTGTGTGTAAGAAAGAGAGGCAGCATTATATATTTAAGAACAAAAGCAAAACAATCAGCACATTGACATTTGACGTTTTTGAATTTTTGGAATTCATTCACTACTCAATATTATACCTACCTACCACAATATTCCTGCAGCTCTTTCAAAATGTGAAAATTCGTTCCATACTAAATGTATGAGGAAATGAATTTTCTTCATAACTTTCGTTTTCGTGAATTTTTGCGATGTTTTAATAGTTATTATGTTATCTGGGGCGGAGACAAATCCAACAAATCAAAGATCATCAAAATCGGTCCAGCCGTTCTCGAGTTATAAATAGTGTAACTAACCCGACTTTGTTTTATATATTAAGATGAAACAATTTAACTTTGTTTGAACAACTTTTATATTTGAGTAAATCCGACCGGTTTCAGAATGACCGTTCCTTCTTCAGGGAAAATGTATACTGATTTGACAGTTTTGAAATATGGATGGGAACAATGTATTATTATGGTAGGGGTGGAGTCGTTGCTAGGTATTAATGAAGAGTGGGTGGGTAGGGGAACATATCCATGATTGGGCTATAAGACAATATTTTTTGTTTGTTGATAATATATTCATTATTTTCAAATATAAAAAATGGTTCAAAAAAAGTTAAATTGTTTCATTTATCTATTATTAAAATGTTCATAACTACAACAATGTACTTCAAACTCCTTTAGTTAGAGTATTTGATGCTTTTATCAATAACATGGAATTTTATTGTTCAGAGAAATAAGTCGATCTTCAAAATAATCACCGGCAATAAATTCATAACCATGGCTTCATTATACGCAAGTACCGCCACAAATTGTAAATATATTGAGTATATGGTACAAGCAACAGGAAAACTTCGTCAGATGGAATGACAGCCTGTCAGAAGCAGCAAAATTAAAGTGCGGCGTTAGGCAAGGAGGCTCAATGTCCCCAGTGCTGTTCAACGTATATATGGACGAACTTAGTAAAACACTGAACAAAGCAAGAATCGGATGCCACGTTGCCGGAGTATGTATGAATAATATAAGTTATGCAGATGACATGGTCATACTAGCCCCATCAGTAAGGGCAAGGAGAAAACTTCTGGCCATTTGCCAATCATACGTCGATAGTCATGGTTTGATGTACAATGCCAAAAAGTCATCATTGCTGGTGTTTAAAGCAAATACTGGTCCTACTGTCATTCCACCCATTCTCCTCGGCGGAGACAATGTCAAAATCTGCAGTGAAATAAAATATTTGGGGCATGTCGTCACTGATGACCTAAATGATAAAAATGACATAGAACGCCAAAGAAGAATACTAAGCGTGCGAGCCAACATGCTCGCCAGGAGATTCAACAGGTGCAGTTCTCCGGTGAAGAAGCAAATATTCCAGAGCTACTGCATGAGCTTTTACACCGGCGAACTATGGACAAGATACTCACAAGGCGTCATGAACACACTTCGAGTACAATACAATAACGCATATAGGGCGCTATTCGGCCTACCTTGGCGATGCAGTGTCTCGCAGATGTTCGCAGAAGGAAGGGTACATGGGTTCGCCGCTTTGATGCACCACAGAATAGCCGGGGTGAGACAGCGCTACCAAAGATTGGAGAACACTCTCGTCCAGGCCGTGGTCCAGTGGCAGGGCGCGCCTCTTCACCAAACATGGAGAATTCATCTGAAGCCCCCGTAGTAGATATACAAGTACTAAATATGTGTATATATGTTTCTTTTTAAATCTTTTTATATTATTTTATTTTTTCTTTTTAAAGTATGTAAATCCATTTTATGTAATGTATACTTTTTTTATGGCAGACAGAGTATTGCACCCACCGCTCTGTTCGGCTGAAATAAATAACTTATTATTATTATTATAAATCATGCCTTTGTAAAAATTCGAAGCAAGTAGACTCAAAAACAAATGGCCTGACTTCATTTTATGAAGTTTTTAATAACAACGAAGAGCATTTCTCAACCGCTAAGGAATGTAATTAAAACGGTCAAATCTTATTCTAAGAATGCGTTGGAATAAGAGTTGATTAGACGCGTTGTCGGATTTAAGAAATTAACTACCGCAAAGTGGTAGATACTCTCAGTATCGCCCTGGTGAAAGATCATCAAACAGAATGGAAAAGATGATGCTTTGAAATGGCCTTGGCCGTTTTTGTTGACCAGATCCGAACAGCCAGAAGCTTCCCTAGACACTTCTGAATTGTCAGATCCTTCCTCCATCTCACCTTCTTTCCTTTTCCTTTCACTACAACCTAGCAACGTACCCAAATTTGAGATGCCATAGTCCTAACTAATATGGTCTCACCCCCCCTCCCACTAAAAATAATTAACGACCCAACCCACTTACCTTGTTTTTTTTTTAACACTAACGCAAACAGAATAACAACTTTTTCAACAACCATAGCAATACTAAGAGCTAGGAACGAACATATAAGTAACAGACCGTGTTCATGTGCAAAATACTTTTGTGAGAATATTCTTCGTAATTTTTTTCCATCGGTCGGGTGTCACCCCTCACGGGGTGGCACCCGAGGCAGGCCGCCCCCACCGCCCCTCCAGCTACGCTTCTGGTCCTACCCGTTCAGGATAATTGGGACTCGGTTTTTACATTTAAAATATATCTTTGTCTAAAAAGAGGATTTTTTAAACACAATATTTTTGATTTCTATAAATTTAATACCACAGTTAGAGAGCGTCGAAGGGGTTCGAATAGTAATAATTATTCTGAATTTGCCAACCACGTTTTGAAAACAAATTATTCATTTGAAATAAACAAAGGTTTAAATTTATTACATATAAATACAATCGGTTTACAATTAGATAACTTAGAAATTTTACGAAAAATAAACGAAATATTTTTTTAAAATAGCCATCTTTCATATTACAACCTATATTCATAATAATTCGTTTTGGTTATTTTAGACATCTTGGTTATGCTTTGATTATTTTGTGTTAATTTGAAAAAGTTTTTAACATATGCATATAATTATAATGGTTTTTTTATGATACCTTTAACTAATTATTCCGGTTTCGAAACATGTTGATAATTTTGATTAAATGAGTGGTGTATACAAAATGATTTGCTTTAGTTTGATTAAAATGTTGCCACAAAGTGAATTTGCGATTATTGAAGAAGCAATATTTTTTATTAATCATAAATTATCACAAAATAATGTGATTGAAACGATTTTGTTTGTCGAAATTTAAGATAATCTGCAGCCCAATGGGTAGGTTCTTGGACTTTTTTCACAATTCTGTGCCTTGCAGAAACATACGTACCTGCGAATTTTAAAATCAGATATTACAGATATTAAAATTCATTTGTATTTATCGAAAACAAAGCGACGTTTTTCTTAATTTTCATAGTTGTTACAATTTTTAGTTACTTGTCGTAAAAGATTGTTCCGCTCTGGATTTTTCAATCAATCTGAAACTGAGATGTACTTTCTTAAACGGTTTAATTTAAATATCACACGGGGATTGGTTTATAACGCATAATTGTAAGAAATATTAATCGATCAGGGGCTCGGCTATCGATATTTTGTAAGTTAATAACATTGAACATTGAATATTAATACAACCAGAGTGCGGACCACACAACATGCTCCAAGAAATCATGGCACATACAAATAATATGCATGCGAAGATTTTAATAAAAAAATAACGTTTTTGTTTGGCGAAATGAAAATCTTTGACCAAATGGTTTTCAAAACAAACAAAAATGTATAATACAAAAAAATATCGGCCAAATATTGAAAGCGTCAATAAGAGAACCAATAGTTATTTAAAAAAATTTTTTTTTTTTCTAGGTTAGGAATAAGTATCATCATCAATTCGATCAATTATTTTACACATTTTTCACTTTATAACATATTCCGAGGTTACGAATTACCTGTTAATATTTGAATTCCTCCTGTCATCATTATAAGGAAAAATTAAGGTATGCCTTGGCATATGGGATTCAAACAGCGATGCGACCTCTTGGACAGCTCGACCAACTATCCGTTCATTAACCAACTTACCCTTTTTAGTTTAAATGAAAAAATGCTTTAAAACCATATTATTAGATATATAAGTTTACAAATAGTCTGCTAGTTTCGGTTATAATTAGCCTTCTTCAGGACCGTAAAAATATAAAACTGTTCTGTCAAGCCACAAAGATACTACTATCTTTGATAATTTCTTCTTTCAAGATGAAAAAGAGCATATTGCTCGAGACAATTCTTGAAATTGAGAAATAGAGTTTGGATTCGCGTGACCGGCTTCATAAAAAAACACGAGAGAAACATCAAAAGCTATAAGTGAGGTTGATGAGTCAAGATCTGTAGGTCATAATTGTTAGAAAAAACCCGATGTAGATAGTTTGGTCACCAAAAAATTACTTTGGAAAACGTTGAACAACTAACCAGTGCTATTGAGGAAAGCTGAAGGCAGAGCTTGCTCAAAATTTAGATGCTTCTTTGAAATGAAAAGGTGCCCCAAAAAAAGAAACTAAACGTTAAAGCTAGAGGCTTACGCTGCAATAATATAAATTTATGGTTCACGTTAGTATTTGGATGCTAAACCTGTCATCTACAAACTGAGATACCTTATTAGCAGAAACTAAGCTTCGTCTTACGCATTCTGCGAATAATGCTTACAACACAAAATTCCTTTTCTCCGATGTTTTAAACAAAACTACAAAGCGATGCTGATGATCCCCAACACCAAATATTTTCGAATAATTTCAAATGGGTGACGAATACGAGAATATTTTTATTTGAAACTAGCTGACCCGGCCACGCGTTGCTGTGGCTAATAAAACACAACGTCATCTACTGGATGGTTATCCAATCTTTATGACCACCGCCCTCTTTGAGTTTATCGCGAAGAGACAGACAGATGCCGCGGAGGACTTTAATTTATAATACGTATAGATGGTGTGAAAGATTATAATAATGTGCATGAAATGCTTGGGGTAACTAACGTATTTAAGTTAATAAGGATTAATACTGAATCCGTCTAAATAACTTTTCAATTACCGCAATCTACGTGACCATTTTTTTAGAAGATAGAATGGGTATAGTAAGCTATCCGTAAAAGATAGATATATGCCTTCGGGGACTTTTTTGTAGATCTAAAGAAGAGGCATATTTCACCATGCATTGTTTTGTTATATCCTAAAAGGATTAGGTAGCGTTTTCGATGAAAGCTACCAGGCGGCTTGACATTTTCAGACACTTCTAACAATTATCGTTATGTTTCAACCAATTTACACAAATCCTTGACAAATTACACACCTAAACTTTCCTCACAAAACACTCTATCTATTGGTGAAAACGGCATGAAAATCCGTTCAGTAGTTTTCGAGTTTATTGCGGACAGACAGACGACGCGGGAGAGATATGATTTTAGATTTTTAGGGCAGATGTGTGATGATGGACACTGTAACGCTGTCCGAAACGTTGGCTAAAGAAGGAGGTAGCGCAACACGGCATAACACCCCAAAAACCAATAACAAAAAAGACGCGGGGGACTTTAATTTATAATATATGGAGATAATATGTAGAGATTTATCCTGGAAAGGAAGACTTCTGGAAAAACATCAATAAGAAGATGGGTTAATAAATTGATTTATGAAATCGAGGAAAGTTTTCCCGCATGTCTTCTCTATGCAAAGATGAGGTAGCGTAGAGAAAGACAGAAAACAAACAAAATATAAATAATTGATGACATTATTGTCTTGCAATGGTTACATTTGTTAAATTACGCAATTATTTTTCTGGAGGATACTTTCACAAATTAAATCTTCTCATATATTATGCAGAGATCTACAAAAAATACCACCGACACGAAGGTTTGAAAATGGTATTTTTAAAGATCATCATTATGGATTGTCACTGTAAAATGTAATAGGACTTTGAAATATATTTTAGAAAACGCCGAATAAGGTGTCAAACAACCTAATGGGTCCATTAAGCCTACTACGGTAGGTTGTATTCTACTACAGCATCCGACACCAGCTTCATTATTCATCCCAGCTCATTACTCTGGACCAGACTTAAGTGGGAGAATCGCTCCAAATTATAATTTCCCGACGCCATTCGGAACGGAACTGTAAATTTCTGGTCATATAGCACAATTATTATTATTACTTCAAGCACACAGCCGTACAGGCTGCCTTAAATGGTTGTGGCGGTAAAGCTTACAAAATTTATTATCATTGTATTTTATAAAAAAAATAATCATAAAAGCTTTTTTTTGTATTTTAGTGAAACGCCAGGGACTTCGAATCTTAGAAATCATGATATTTACACTAACTAACCAACTAGTGGTTAAGGCTTTTGAAATGTAACTTCACCGGAGAATGTTCAAGGTCCCATGGACCGAAATGATCGCCAACACAGAAATTCTCAGGCGGGCTAGAGCAGATAGAGAACAGCATACATTAATAAAAATCAGGAAAATTTCATATCTGGGTCATATACTTCGAGGGGAGAAGTATCGCTTGCTCCATTTAATATTGAAAGGCAACATAGAGGGTCGCCGAGGGCCTGGTAGGAGACAAATGTCTTGGCTGCGAAATATACGATAGTGGACCGGCATTAGAAGTGTGGAGGAGCTATTCCGGGCAGCGCAAGACAGAGAGACATTTTGTTGTGAGACGTATGCTATTTAGAAAGGGGTGGAGAAGGAAGATGTTTGGATGCTAACTTTATTTTTTTTCATCGGCCATTTATAGTACTTCCACGACATTCCCCTTGGATGTTGTGCTATGGTCCCACAGGCTTCGCGTAATTGGAAAGCCTGTCTGGTCCATCTGAAAAAAATCATTTTGTTTGTCCTGGTTTGAGTTAAGCTGATTTTTTTTTGTTATCCCACTGCTCCAAACAAATTGAATCATATTGTTAGTTTGGAAGAAGATATGATGAAGAAGTAGTAGCGTGGAGGAAGGATTGGAAAGTTGAAGCATGGGAAGTATCTGATTTTTTTATTTACATTGGCTCCACAGAGGAGGCCCTGAAGAAAATAATTTCCCTAAGGGCCAATGTTATCTTTGGGGATGTTGTGTGGAGGGTATTTTGGGAAGGAAGGAGAGTGGAAGGAAAAAGGTATGACGAGTGGGTAGGAATTTGGGGGTTAGTATGTTAGAGTAATGGATGTGTGAATCCGTCCCTCTCACTGGGGTGCAAGGCGATGTTCCGAGAGAGTTCTTCTGGAGAGTTCAAAAGGTCTCCCTTAAGCAGTCTCTCCCGATCCCGCCCTTAACAAAGTAGGTAGGCGGGCGTGACTGCCGCCAAGACCTGGACAAATCGCTCCGAAAATTACCATGAATACATTTTTTCTGTTATTTTACAAGTCACATGTGCATAAAAAAATTCAGTGTTTCTTAAAAATGCCATTAAGACATTTTCCATGAGACTTTTGCTCTATTTTAAATGAGTCGTGTTTTATTAAATATTTTGACAATTTTTGTTTAATTTTTAGGTATTCCGTTGGTTATTGGTGATCCATCTTTGAGAAAGTGGTAGGTATATAAGTCACATTTAGTTCAATCTATGGATGGAGCTAAATGTGATTTGTATGTAGGTAGATATTTCAAATACATAAAACCCTTATTGGTAAGTTGACCTCCCCTGACCAGCGGCGTATTTTCGGAGGCCGGGCGTGGGCCCGGTCATTATGGTCCCGGCGGAGGTGATAACTGTCGCTCCAGATCGTCCGTCACGCCGCGGCCCGGTTGTTCAACTCCCTGCACCAGATACACAATACACAACACTGAACATCAGGTGACCATACTGAAACTGAACACACGGTCCGAAATTATTCATCTATATACGAGTAGGTATATATAAAAATCAAAATATGCTTGTACATATATATATGAGATGTCTACGCGTTCTAAACCATTCATCGGATTGCTATGACACTTTGGGGATTTGATGTGCGCATGCCCGCGATGGTTTATATACAACAGTGAGCTCTGTCATGAAATTAGCGTTGCTAAACCGTTCATCTGATTGCGATGAAACTTTGGTGAGTTATTGTGAGCACTCCCGCGAAGGTTTCTATATACACTGGTGAACTCTGGAATTATGAAATTTGTATAAAAAATTGCAATAGATGGCACGCGAGCTGTTTGAAAACTGAATGTACCGGTACTGACTGTATGGAATGCGGGAGGGAGGAGGGGAACTCGGGAGGATGGTTCGCGGGAAGTGGGAGAGAGGAGTGGGGAGAGGGAAGGTGGGGTGGGAACGCGTGAGGGGAAGGGGACGCGGGAGAAGAAGGGGAGGTGGAATGGGAACGGCAAGAATGGGAAAGGACACGAAGGAAGAAACAATTTCTTTATTAAGTGGCACAGCAACGCATGCCGGGAGCTCGCTAATTTTATATAAATGAATTTCAATCAAGATGAACCATTTCAAATAACTAACTACTGTAAACATTGTATCTGAACTGAATTGAGTAAAAAATTCCTACTTCCACAGTGATTCATAAGCTATTGGCTGGTTCATAAGATAATTGTGGCGAGTTGACAAATGCTTGTAATTTCCTCACTAATACTATCTAAGTCCTCCACCATTGCGCAAGTAACATATTCCGCTAATAATTATTGTGGTAGACGATTTTGAATTGTTGTCAGAGTTTTCGTAAATAAAACCCGTATTATAATCTTAGATATTTTGTTGGTTACCCCACGTGTTAGCAAGGTGGGTGATGTAACAGGTAAAAAATAACCCATTAGATATATTTTGGTAAGAGCTCGTTGGAGTGAATTAAATGGCGCCTTATGGCACATGTACAGATTGTAAAATAAAACATGATTGCGTTCTTTTCACTTTTATCTTATTTCCGGCAGTGTGCTCGACATCTTAATGTGCTTTTAAATTAGCGAAAATACTTAACTAAAAAAAAAATTTTTTTGAGCGAGGAAGTTTAAATACTCCATGTCCTTATGGCACCACACCGGCGATTATATTTTATCAATTCATTACAGATTCACATCTCTGGCTATATATGCCGCCAAAGACGTACATTGATAAAATTAGTAGTAGTCTTTCTTCTTCCAGAATCAATGGAGATAAGAAATGATCATGTACCCGGGTTCATGGGGTCAGGTATGTCTACGTCTTGGCGTGGTGGGCTGGATCGGGAAAGACTGGTTGATGGAGCCATTTTCTCCCCAGCCGGACTCTCTCGACTCATCGCTTTGTACCGCAGTGGGAGGGATGGATTCATACGTCCGTTACTCCTGGACACATTGACCTCAGATTCCTGCCCAACCCTCATACATTTTTCCATCCCAGAACTTCTTCTCCTTCCTTTCTCAAAAAAACCATCCACAAAGCATACCCAAAGATGGCATAGGCCCCGAAGGAAATTGTTTTCCCTAGAGCCTCCTATGTGGAGTTAATAAAAAAAATGAGTTTGCTTTAGACCACACGACTGAAGTAAAACTTCACTATTTTATAAAAGAACATATATGACATTGCCATTGACTTTGACATTGACATTGGGGTGACATATGTCATTGGGGTGACATATGACCATGGGGTGACCTATGACCCTGGGGTAACCTACGACCGTGGGGTGACTAACAACCTTGGGGTGACCTACGACCTTGGGGTGACCTACGACCTTGGGGTGACCTACGACCTTGGGGTGACCTACGACCTTGGGGCTACCATACTTATCCTTATCACTCCCCAAGTCAAGCGTGTGTAAAGGCCCGACCGTTCGCCTCGCCATCGATCACCGTTCGCGTCGATTACTGTTCGCATCACACTTATCGTAACATCCCACTTTTCGTAACATCACACTTTTCGTAATACATCACCAATTTATAACGCATTCACCAGCTTACCCCCCAAGTCGAGCGTGCGTAAAGAAGTTTTACTTCAAAATCACTACATAGGATGATTTTCCCCTCCTTCTGATAATCTCTCCTCTGCGTAACACTACAGTTTTTTTTTAGCATAGTCTTCTTTGCTAGAAACAGTAATGGATCCCAGGATATGGTTTGACTTTCTACACAATTGTTTTCGACAAGCTTTTTTCTCCAGTGATTCTTCTCCAGCCGCCGTTCACTTCACTTCTTCGATCGTGTGCCATTTGGTTCGTAATATTAGGAAACTCATTGGTATATTTTTATTCCATATGACCAGACAATCACGGAATTGGTACCTAAAAAATGAAACGGTGGTTTAATGCGTTAATTAGTTTCTTGAGTTCACGGGTTCAAAGTTTTTTTTTGCCTTCAAAGAATGATAATTTGGTTTCATCTTTTTGAGTTATTACGTTTCACAACCGTAGCTTGATTTCTTCGTTTTGTCGTAATACACGCATAATGTCCAAGATATGATTTTTCCTTCATTATCGTGGAAATTCTCGCTAAACCTCGATACTTTCATTCAGTTTTTAGTTACAAACTTAGAAATACTTGACAGCAACATCGCATATAACCTCAAAACAAACTAACGTCAAAACAAAGCTGTCAC
Source organism: Limnephilus marmoratus (assembly GCA_917880885.1). Lineage (NCBI taxonomy): Eukaryota > Metazoa > Arthropoda > Insecta > Trichoptera > Limnephilidae > Limnephilus > Limnephilus marmoratus. The sequence continues at coordinate 29,997,806 of OU862916.1, forward strand.
CACTGTCATCACAGTTCTCCATAGAGTATGTAATATGCAATGCCATAGATGCACGTCAATCAATCAGAGAGTGGAGAGTGTGGAGAGTGGATAGGCTGGAAGACGAGATAGGTAAACCCTATGTCATCGAGTACACGGATGAAACTACTTTGTAGTGATAATGGATATTTAGAAAACCTTAAAAAAGCAGGGTGGAGAGAAAGAGAGTGGATAGACTGGGAGACGAGATAGGTAAACCCTACGCCATCGAGTACGCGGATGAAACTACTTTGTAGTGATAATGGACATTTAGAAAACCTTAAAAAAGCTGGTCTGCTTTCTCTCCACCTTGCTAAAATTAATTTATATCATCAGGAAGGAAAAGCTGTTGAATTGAATAACATCCAAATCCAGGTTCGTATATGAAACAAAATGTGAAAAAGGGCATTAAAAATTAATCATGCTCCACATCGCAGAAATTGCGGGCTCTGATTTATAAATACATAATTCATTTTTCGTGCAAATCAAAATCAAATTGCTTTTTTCCATTTTCTGACTTTTGGTCTTTATTTACTTACAATATTCATTATTTGCCCAAAAGTTCCCGGAAAGCTTTCTAAAGCTCGCTGGAAGTGGATTACTGTTGGTCTGAGTACGCAACTCCGGGTTTTCGATTATGAAGGCATCATCAAGCGGGGCGCGAGCTGAATATAAACGTCTGCTTTACTTTTAAGTTCATTCTTTCGTAGAATTTGAGGACAGCCGAAGTCGCTCGCGGAATTTTGCGAAGAATTTCAATTCGCTTTATTTTCACAGAGTACCTACACGGTTGCCCTGAAATATTTAGCAATTTTAAGAAAATAACTCTATTATTTATGAAATTAAAAAACTTTTAAGAGTGGTAAAAACAGATATTCAATTGTAATTATATTTTACCAATATTTTTCTTTCACTTTCTATCTCTCTCTCTTTGGTTTCAATCCTGGGATTGGTTTGCGGCAATTTCCTCTATTCTTCTCTTCCATTCTTCCCTGTCTTGTGCAGCTTTTTTGAACTCTGCATATGATGAGCAGCGCACGTCCACCAGCAGGTCCTCCAGGTACTCTCGGCGTGGGCGACCCCTAGAGTTTGTCCCCCGGGCACACCCTCCATTATGACATGCAAGAGGCCTTCTTGTCGTATTACATGGCCGATCCATCTTGCACGCCTTTCGGACAAGATCCTGAGCAGGTGCCTTCCTCCTTCGATTCTTTGGAGAACCTCCTCATTTGTAATGTGGTCTCTCCAGGAAATTCCTAATAGTCTTCTACAGGGCCACATCTCAAAAGCCTCTAGTCTCCGTTTATCTCTTTCGGATAGGTACCATGTTTCGCAGTCGTACATCAAGATACTCCATACATAGGTCTTGATGAGGAGCATTCTCAGTAAGCAGGCATATAATAACTTTATTCTAATTGCAGTAATTTATGCGTACAAAGCACGTTAAGAAAGTAAGTATAAATCATAATACTAATGTCATAGTTTTTGTATTACTCCTCAATAGGGTTTCTTTTTCTAAGGGCCCTGTACTTAAAAAAAATTGTATTAACAATAAGTAGTTATCAGCATGTTGATTTATTGTTCCCTCAGCATATTAGTTTCTGTAATTTTTTTGTTTGATTTTGAAGAGCGTTATATTTATAGTTTCGCATCAATTATTGCGTAAAATCTACTTATGGTAAACTAAATTGATGTGGTATATAATTGAAGAAAAAGATGATAATAATAATCTAAACGAAAATACGAAAGAGAACATGACACAGAAAAAGATAATGATCGCAACTGGGACTCGAACCCAGAATCTGTGGTCTATCCGGGACGTGCGTATACCAATTCCGCCATTGCGCCCTTCTGTCAAAACGTCATGATAGTCAATCTCATATTTCAAATTTTAGAATTAACAATATTATCTTCAACTAATTCATTTTATCATATCATAGGCAACTACCCTTTTTATTGGAAACAATCATTCTAAGAATTCGTTTGTAACCTAGATAGCATCACGGATAAATGTATTCGATTTTTTTTATGTGGAACTATTGACTTTTACGTTATTTGTTTTTGAGGTGTTATGCCGTGTTGCGCTACCTCCTTCTTTAGCCAACGTTTCGGACATCGTTGCAGTGTCCGGTAGATGTGCGTTGATGTGATCTACCGGATCTGCCCTGATGATGGACACTGCAACGATGTCCGAAACGTTGGCTAAATAAGGAGGTAGCGCAACACGACATAACACCCCCCAAAAAAATAACGAAAATGCTTTTGGCCGTGAAAATCTTAAAACGTATCTATTGACTTTTAGATTCTGGGTTCGAGTCCCAGTTGGGACCATTATCTTTTTGTTTTTCTGTGTCTTGTTCTCTTCCATATTTTCGTTTAGATTATTATTATTATTATCTTCTTTTTCAATGATATATTACATTGATGGGAATAACCTTCAAAAGTTATAAAAAGACAGTTTTTCTTATAGAAATTGAATATTCATTTAGACTTTTATTTATAAATCATTTGTTTGATTTTTTTTAACCCTAGCTATACTTGAGTAGGAGATCATGGGAAGTGGCATATGATTGTTTTTAAACACCATGCTTAACCTGATATTATTAAGGCAGGCTTCTTTCTCCCTACGAATTTTTAAAATGATTCGAAATAAGAATTAATTCGGATAAATAAAAAAACCATTTTTGTGCAGATATTAACGTAAAGCACCGTGTCAAATTTTAAATTTTCAGAAGAATTTTTTTGAAATGTTTATTGTAAAAATTATCCCAGCTTTATGATCTATACAAAATCACCAAACCGATATCTTGCATGATAAAGTCCATTTGCAAATGAAAATGTCAATATTTTTGAGGAATAAATTAATAATGAGCTTATTTAACGCTTTTTTTATTATCACATTATCGTCGTACTTTTAAGAACTGTTGGCCTCCCGGGCATCTTTCACCTTTCTTACCATGGCGGATTTATATGTTATAAGAGGAAAACCAGTTGCTGTCACTGTCGCCGTTATCCACCCCCACTGAGCGAAAGGGACAACTGCATCACTGGCTGATAATACCTAAATAAAATCGTCAAAAGCAAAGTTTCACGTTCCCCGTTTTGTTCTACAAAACTGGACAGATTGTTAAGATTTTTTATTAGAAGAAAATATTCTATTTCCGTAGATTTTGCTTTTTTTATACATTGTTTTTTGTATACTAGGCGTTCAAACCAGGCAATTTTAACGATTTTCGTTGAGTCATAACTTCTATAAGAAGAAACTCATCAAAAAAATCAAAACCTACTGGCACTAGTGGTCGATAACTATCTCTACATATTATAAATTAAAGTTCTCCGCCGTGTCTGTCTGTTTGCGATAAATTCAAAAACTACTGAACGGATTTTCATGCGGTTTTCACCAGTAGATAGAGTGATTCATGAGAAAGGTTTAAGTATATAATTTGTCAAGGTTTTGTGTAAATTGGTTGAAATATATTATATATTGTGTTGGACGAGCGGACTGGCAGCAGTCGGCGTGGATTTGATTTGTATGGAAATCTACAGTTTTATGCCAAGGTTGATGAAATTTTTCAGATGTGACCTTCAAAACAAGAGGAAGGTCACTGTCTATATTTGATTTCTAAAACTCTGTGTAAAGCCCGGGCATCGCCGGGGAATTCAGCTAGTATTATATTAAAAAAATATTCGCACCAGTGTCTAAATCCGGAGAGGAATTGTAAGGACAAAACGCAGCCCGGTTTCCCCTTAAATAGGTAGCTGGTGTTCGTGATAATCAAACCATTCATCTTCGTAGTGGTGGATACTCTCAGTATCGCCCCGGTGAAAGTCTTACATTAAAAAATTAGCTTGAAAGTGCTTTAGCCGTGTTACCAGATCTTAGTAGCTAGATAGTGTCCAACCTTCCTCACCCCTTCAGCCTGAGTAGCCTGACTCTACTGCCTCCGCGCATTCGAACCTGGTGCGGCAATCACAGAAAGCATAAAAATTCTTACAAATAAATATATCATACAAATTAAGCTTTCGATGAATTTAAAATCACCTGAATTATTTTTGTTCATCCATGTTTTTTTAAGTAGAAAGTTTAATCTCTCTGTTGAATACGCGTACCGTCCCTTCATACGAGTATATTGCAAAACGAATTTAATAACAAAAATGTTCCAATGTTTTTGTAACGAAGTTAATGCGTACCCGTTTCGATTTGTGTGTTCATTTCGGAAGACTTATTGGAACATATCCTTTTTTATTGTGTACATCACGTACTTTCTGCGCGAGCTTCTTTTGAGAAGTTTAATCGAATTAAATATTGGATCATAAGGATCGCTTGCAAGGTAGAAACGGAGTTGAATAAAAATCTCTTCGATTATTTATCTCACAAAATTCATACCACCTGCAATAATTTAAAAATTCTATTTCATATTTTATTTGGCAGCCACCTCTCGTCTGGAGCTCCAAAATACCTGAAAAAATACCCTCGACTCTGTGCAGAAACGGGCGGTCCGTTTGATAGATTCTCCCATCTTAACAGACGGATTGCAATCTTTAGAGCACAGGCGTCGGGTGGGAATGCTATCCTTGTTCTACCGGTATTACAATGGAAGATGCTCCGAGGAACTAGCATCATTGATCCCTTCGGCACCGGTGCATAGTCGGGAAACACGCCAAACGCGTGCCCAACATTTGTACACGGTTGACATTTGCCACATGAGAACGGGTCGTTTCTTCAACTCGTTCTTGTGTTCAACAGCTCGGCTGTGGAATGATTTACCGGCCTCTGTGTTTCCTCCTTCCTACAACATGGGTCTCTTCAAGACCAATGGTCATTCCTTCCTCTCCTCAAAAAGACCTTCCACACAGCATCCCAGATAACATAGGCCCTGAGGGAAATTATTTTCCTCAGGGCCTCCTGTGTGGAGTTAACGTAAAAAAAAAAAAAATTTCTTAAGTGGAATTATGAAACCACTGTTTTTTTAAAAGTCACGCTTGACTTGGGGAGTAAGCTGGTGTATGCGTGACGAGAGCGTTACGAAAAGTGTGATCGGGCGAGGCGAACGGTCGGGCGAGGTGAACGGAAGTTGAGAGGGAGATATAAGTTTTAACACTCGTTTTTCATTTCCAGAACTTCTTCTCCTTTCTTGTTTAAAAATACCCTCCAGACGGTATCCCAGAAGGTGATATAAGCCCCAAGGTAAATTATTTTTCTCAGGGCCTCCAGTGTGGAGCTAATTTAAAAAATATATTATAACAATCAGAAAATGTTTAATGAGATGATTTTCATAAAAACGACGCTTCATGAAATATCCAATAAGAATTATTATTAGGTTGCGATCGAGACGCGAACTCGGGAACTCTACTTTATCCGGAAGTTATGGCCATTTTACACCATCTCTTTTTTCAGCCCGATTCTAACTGTCATCACTGCAAACAACACATGTACCATGCTATTTGCTGTGATGCCAACTGAAATCGTAGATATGAAAGTAGAGATGAAAATAGCGATCGCGTAAAGCGAAAATTGTTGACTTTGGTCTCTGATTGGAATCGGGCTGAAAAAAGAGATGGTGTAAAACGGCCATAACACAAGTGATCTTGATTTTTTTGGACGAAAAATAAATACAAATATATCATTATTATCCATGATGATACATTTTTTTACATTAACTCCACACGGGACTTCCAGAGCAAAATAATGTCTTAAATAAAGAAGAGGAAGTTCTGGGAACGAAGTGAGGGGTGGGTATGAATCTGTGGGTCAGTGTGTCCAGAAATGACCGGTATATCAACCCTTCCCACTACCGTGTAAGGCTATGAGTCGATGAGTCCAGCTTGAGAGGTCAAAGGGTCTCCCTCGATTTGCCTCTTACCAGGCAGTTTTTTTTTAATATCAGCTCCACACAGGAGGCCCTGAGGAAAATAATTTCCGTCATGGCCTATGTCATCTTAGGGGATGCTATGTGGAGAGTTTTTTTTAAGGAAAGGAAGGAGATAAAGTTCTGGGATGGAAATAGGTATGAGGGGTGGGTAGGGATCTGAGGATCGGTTGGTCCAGGTATAACGGACGTGTGAATCCACCCCTTCAACCGCCGTGCATGGCGATGGGTCGAGATATTCCGACTGGTAAGGATAAAAGACCTCCCTCAACCAGTCCCACTCAATCCTGCCCACCACGCGGCAGTTAGGCAGACGCATCGACCGCCAAGACCTGGGCCGGGACAAACCACACCCGAACTCCCAAACCACACCGGGCACCCCTGCTAAGTCATCAAACGTAGCAAAACACTTCGGATCACCTATGGCAGAGGTGTTGGTTATCCAATAAGTGGTTCCGGGGCGGCGGTACCCATACCAGCCTCCCAAAATGAAATTGATATTGTTTCAAATTTTGATTATTTATATTTCATTGTTCTGTTCTAGGAAATCAAAGCAATTAGGCACGAACGCGAAACAATCGATAATACCCACGCGTTATTGGGTCAGAATTAGAGCAGGTTGCTTAAAATGGCTCTAGCCTTGATTAGTAACCAAATTAAAGTACACAGGTGCTTCTCAAACTTCCTATCTGTCTAAAATTACCATGGCTTCAGGCAGTCCGTCTCTTGTGTGCTATCTCATAACAAAACGACGAGTTATCTGTAACTTTAAAAATCTAATTTAATTTTTACATACTTCACAAGAGACTCACGTCATGCGCATTCTTGCTGTGACTGCCAATCGATTAGAGAGGACTCCCAACCGTTTGCCATGCCCTAATTATTTATGTACTGTGTCTTCCTCCCAAACAGGTGCTTGTAGGATCCGCTGGATACAACCACCCAGCGCTTGCCACCTCGTGGACTTTCACCAACGTGTCCCATTGTCTTGTCTATATTTTTTCATACTAACACATATTGCATATTAAATTTCCCGCTAAGGACTTGCATACTGCTTACTAACAACGTATGCAGAGACATTGGAGGTCTAAATTCGTTCTAAACTAAAAGTAACTTCGTTCTTTAAAAAAATAGAATAATTGCGAGAGCCTTGAAGGAGTAACTTATACCAGTTACTTATTGTAGTGTACCTAAAAGCTTCCGGCTTTTAGACATAGATGGCAGTGATAAGAACTGTCCTTAGATTCCGCTAGATGGCAGGTAGCTTAGTACCTAAGATGAGCAACAGAGGGTCAAGGAGCTCAGAGAGGGTGTTGAGTAAAATGCTCTCACTAGATTCAATTTCGCCAGCTCCTAGTTAGGTCGACTAACGAGGTCAACATTGTAATACGCGAAGTATTTAATAAAACCAGATAAAGATCAAGAATCTATTTATTCCCAAGAAGTAATCTCCACCCAAGGTGTGTTGGAGAATCTGTTAGTGTGTCCATAAAACTACAGAACACTAAACTTATTGTCACTTATAACAGGGCGGGTAAGTGATGGATAACCTCCAATGCCTCACTCGGGATTAGTGGGGCTGTGGCATCCTGAATTGAATTGGTTGAATATATGGGGAAGCGAAGGAGACGAGGACAGAAGAAAAGTACCAGGCTATTCAGATCTGGTCAGCAAACACGGCCAAAAACTAAGATTCGTTTCTGAATAGTGCTCTTTCACCATGGCGATACTGAATCTATGCAATAGAGAGTATCTACCACTTTGGATTTCATGTCTCGTTTGTTGGCTCAATTGGATTGAAATCGATGTGGGGTTAAACAAATAACATTACTGCACAACCTCCCGATTTTATAAAATGACGATAGTAGGCATGCGAGACGTTTTGGATCGAAAGAGGTGAACTGGGAATAAAATTAAAACTGATTATTATTTTAAACTCGCTGGTCCCGGCATGCGTTGCTATGCCATTTAATAAAGAAATTGTTTCTCCCTGAGTGTCCTTTCCCATTCTTCCCTTCTTCTCCTGCGTCCTCTTTCCCTCTCGCATTCTCACTCCGTCACCTCCTACTCCACTCTTCCCCCTTCCGCAGTCCCGCGAACACCCCTCCCGAGTTACCCTCCCCCTCACACGTCCCCTTACCCTCCCGCGTTCCTCTTCCACCTTCCCCGCCTTCCCTCTTCCCTTTCCCGCTCCCTCGTCCCGCCAACCCACCCCGCGCGCTCCATATATTCAATTCCAGTACATTCAGTTTTTAAACAGCCTGCGTGCCACCTTTTACATTTTTTATTCAAATTTCCATTTTTCATGTATATTAAATTTGGTACCTAACATAGGTACCTAATTAAAATATTTAAAATTCTTGATTCGATTCAAACTATTAGGGGAGTACCTACTTTAAATAAATTTATCAACTTAAATATTTTCAAAAATAGAATCCTGATTTAACAATCATTGTTGTGCAAAATGTCATTCTCAAATTAGCGAACTGTCAAACGTGCGATAGGTTTTCGTAAAATTATCCAATTTTCTGCCCAATTTTCTTAATTTTTCTCTCCGTAAGAACCATCCTCGTACTTCAAGGAATATTCTAAAAAAGGAATTAGCGAAATCGATTCAGCTGCTCTCGAGATTTGCGCGTAGCAACACATTTAGCGATTCATTTTTATATATAAGAAGATTACTGAGGTGCATTTAATCGCACAAATTCAAATTTAATATTTTGAATAAATGGCCATTTAGCACCATTTTTTTTAAATGAGAAGTGGAAGGTTCCCGTTAAACGCCATGTTCTAGATGCGTTTCAGCTTTCTATTAAATAAGGAAGTTGAGTGAAAAATATTTTGATTTATAAAAAATATGTTCATGTAGATCAAAAAACATCGATTCTATTTATTATATCTATTATTTATATTATTATTCTTAGAATTAATTAAACGTTCTTAAAAATATATCAAAGAGCTTTAAACTTAAAACGCTTCATGATTGATCGAAAGAATTCTGACGTCATCTGTACCCCGGTTTGTACGATCATTGGAATCATGATCGTGCATCTCTTTCTATTACATGAGAGATGGTTTGTTTATAATGAGATAGGTACAGACCAAATAGTTTTGCTTGCTACCTTGTTACGAGTCTTTTTAGTATAAGTAAAGCATCGATGATATTGAGCGACTTTACAAGCTACTAGCTGGAAAATTCACTATCTTTTAGTAAACTCGCTCAGTGTAATCGTATTACTAGCTAAATAGAAAATTGTGGACAATCTACGAAAAAATTGGAAGGTGGTCAACTTTTCTCGCTACCCGCTAGCGTTTGCCTGAAGATGACGGCCCGCAAATAGCTGATTTCCTAACTGTCAGAATTAGTTCGCATGGGAGTGTAATTACCTTAGAACAAAAATTCGAATTTACAAGCTTGTTCTCCAACCTTCGGTAAATTCTAAACTAAGCGAGTGCAATAAAAGCAGCTACTTCATATTGCACAGCGCCAGCGTAGCTAACTGAATGTTGTGTGCGCAAGTCATGCGTATCTGACGTCCGTAGAGCCCACGGACATATGAATATATCTGCACCTGCCCTAAGTGATAAAAACGTATTACGTCCCCCTCCCCATGGAGCCGGCTAGAGCTCCGCCTTGGAACCAGCTCGCTTCACGGGGAGGGGAGAGAACCTCGCTTGAATCTAAAATATGTGACATCATCATTCTTGTCGTAACCAGCGCGGAACTAACATTCATATATTTTACGAAATAACACGCCAAAAACGGTAGCTTGTGCTATACATTTATACCCACATATTATTGGACATAGCGAATGTGGGCGGTTCTCCAGTGTGCTCGTCGCTGGTTACAGGGGTAAGTAAATTATGAAACATTTGTAAAAGTGTCTTAACTAAACATGGCAACAAAATATTGCTATGTGAATGGTGGCGAATCTTTTCGGGGCGAGCATTTGGCCTTCGAAAATATGTTATTAACGTGGCAAGCAATTCGCGCTCCCATGTAAAAAGGTCTATTCATTCAAAGCAGATTTTGCTTTTAAGAACTAAATGGTGATATTATAATGCGAGATGCCTATATACTGCCAGATTGATTTTTTAACGAATCACAGTATCTTCTTCCTCTCTTCGCCCCCCATAGTTTGGTTTTACCCCTCATCTGCATCTTCTGGTCTATTGATTTAGATGTCTATGGTAGAGCCTCTTTTACGTCTCACCCGGCCCATAACCCGGATTTGTACCGATTTGTTTCATATTTCCCTTAAACACGGTAAGTTTTAAAGCTCTTAAAAAATATATATGTTATTCTTGAAGATAATATCTTGACTTTGCCCGCGCCGAAACGCAAATTATAAAATCGCAAAGTATGCTCCAAAAATTATTATTAACACGTTTGTTTCAGTTATTTTACAAGTTAGATGTATGAAAAAATTCAAAGTGTTTCTTTAAATGCTGTTTAAGATAATGCCCGCAAGATTTTTGCTCTATTTTAAACGAGTCGTGTTTTATTAAACATTTTCGCAATTTTCGCATCGATTTTGTAGCTGTAAATGTTAGCGCTTTCCTCTAAGATTCGAAATTTCGTATCTCTCCATCTTCTTCTTTTCGGGCCCGGTTGCAGAGCCTTAAACGTAAACATGACATCAATTAAAATTTAAAAAAAAAATGGTTGATAGCGTTGCTTTTCACTAATTGGACGTTCACCCGGATTTTGGGGTGGCGGATTAGGGAGATAGAACTTTTAGCTCTTTTTACGTAGGCAAATGTTACATAACTATTTATTACTGACATTCTCTTGCCATATATCGCAGCACACTCAGACTTGCTACAAACTTCTTGGGTTCATCATCAGACCTTGTAAGCAGTTTTAAAACCAAGAAGCTATGCTAGCGTTATTCGATGGCATTCTGAGAAGCAAGCTGGAGTATGCGAGCGATGTTTGGGCACTGTACCACCAGAAGTACATTGATATGTTAGAGCAAACCCAGAAGAAATTCCTCAGGTATGTTTATATGCGGAAGCATGGAACCTATCCAAGGATCATGCGCCATATTGACTTACTTGAGGAAACTGATTCTGTGAGTCTAGAAACTAGACGGAAAGCAAGTCTTGCTATTCTGCCTTTCAAAATTTGGAACAATTTCATCGATAGCCCATTTCTCTTGGGATGCTATGATTTATATGTACCAGACCACTACAGCCGAAATCGACATCATGACTTATTTAAAGTACCGAACGGCAGAACAGACGTCTTGGTAAAGCATAGCATGACGAGGGGAGTGGTGCTGTTAAATGAAATTGCAAACCATTTGGAAGTAAGTGACTGTTCTTCATATGCCTTAAAAATATTATTGAAGAGTCACTTGCCTGAATGCTGATAGGGTAACTACATTGTACTGTAATTGGAATTATTCTGTTGTACAATTATAATAAAATAAAAAAATAAAAAATAAAATAAAATATTTTACAAGATTTCCTATTAATTCACGTACAGTGTCTAAAATTAAAGTGTTATTAAAAAATCTAGAAATCCCGCCCAAAAGCAGCAGGCGCTAATACAATCGGCAGACATTGATCCAATTCTCCTCTGCCCTTGAAAATTACCACGTGATTGGTGCAAAAAGCACATTACTTGCATAAGAAACATCTCGTCCGGGACGTGAACGAGAATATACACAGCAAGAACTAAGAACCAATATGAATCTCGGGCTGCGTGTAAAAAGTTTGATTAATTCCCATCATTAATCAAGCCGGCCCGACCGCGGATTTCAATCATATCTGCCTGATGTATTAAGTAATGGTAATCAAAGGCGGAATTCTCGGTCGTATTGTTATCTACGGCGTTTACCTACTGTTTTGCTTCCGTTGGCAGCGTAATTAAAATGCAATACAAAGTGATTTGCGATCCGCACAAAGGACAGCCAACCGGGATCTCAAACAATTTATAATTTAATGAATATCTGCCTTTAATCTCGGGAAACTTAGATGACCATCTGCCGTGATCTCAAAAAAGCTTCCGATACCATTAGAAGGCGCCAAGGCTGTTGCGAGGGAACAAATAATGAAAGCAATTTGTTAGAAAATTAAATTAATAATCAGGCTTCTAAAACTGACCCACCTTTCGAACATTGAATTCACTCTGGTGGCCTTGGGGTTTCCCTGAAGGCATATTCTGCCTTTTTAGATAATGTGTGAAGGGTATTTTTTAAGTAAAGAAAGGAGTGACTAGGTCTAGAAGAATCAAATGTTGATTGAAAAAATGGGGAGAAATAACAAGAACTTTGAATAAGTAAGGCGTCCCACCTTAGACCCTTTTTTCTATTGCTTCTGAATTGATAAATAAAACATACACCTTCAAATCGAAATGGAAATCTTATATATAAAAATCTCGTGTCACGGTGTTTGTGTTCGCACTCCTCCGAAACGGCTTGACCGATTTTTATGAATTTTTTTATGTATATTCGGTAGGTATGTATGAGAATTTAATAAAGTATATTTCATATCGCTAGGTGATTAGGGTGTCCTTATCTAGAAAAAAACTATATTTTTGACTTTTTTTTGTTGTATTTTTTTTAATTTGGTATCAAAAAATACCCATAAACCCAAATTTTGACGCTCCTGCGCTACCATTTTTTAATCGCGATTTTAGTATTTTTTAAACGACTTCAAAAAGGAGGAGGTTCTCAATTTGACTGTATTTTTTTAAATTTTTTTATGTTTGTTTCTTCAGAACTTGCGTCTGGGTGATCCGATATCGATGATTCTTTTTTTATTTGAAAGCTGGTGCTTCCCGTGTGGTCCCATTTTAATTTGGTTCAGTTCCGACAATGGCATCCACGAGAAAACCATATAAGTCTTAAATTTGCATTAAGTATGTGCGCGACAAATGGACGAATAACTCAATATTACGCCAACCGATTTCGATGATTCTTTTTTTATTGGAAAGGATGTACTTCAAGGGTAGTTTGATGAGAGTTTGGTTAGGTTCTGATAATGGGATCCATGACAAAGTAACGGAACTCTCCAATTCTGAAGAACAAATTTACGATACTCGGCCGAATCTTAATCGAATTAGTTAGTGTACTTCAGATTCATTAAAAATTAAAAAATAAACAAAAATTTTAACAAAACAAAAAAACGACTTCAAAAAATGCACTAAAAAGTAAAAAAATAATTTCGTATTCTTCTACAACTTTATAATCAACTTACCTTTTCTACTCATCAATATGTAGGTACGATTGTTATTTTTGGAGTCGGTGTCAACGAAGGTACCCGCGGCCCGGCGTGTTCACTTGACAGCTCTTCTCCCGCCGACACCAACTCCAAAAATAACAATCGTACGTACATATTGATGAGTAGAAAAGGTAAGTTGATTATAAAGTTGTAGAAGAATACGAAATTATTTTTTTACTTTTTAGTGCATTTTTTGAAGTCGTTTTTTTGTTTTGTTAAAATTTTTGTACGAACACGTTTAACCGTCTTTCGTATTTCAAACAGAACGAAATTATTTATGTTGTTGAATGACAGATGGCACTACATCCGCCTCATCGAACTTTCATCCACACATGCGCAAGACATTCACGAGAAGCGTCGCGTCGTTTTGATATTTCATTCGGTATTATGTTTTCGCATGGGCATCGCAAACATCGCAAACATCGCAAATATCGCAAACCATGGGTAAACTATTTGTGTTGGCTAAAGACGGACTGTAAAAAATATCGTACACTCAATTGCTCTTCAGAATTCATATTGATTTTCTTTATTTTATTTTCCTACTTTAGTTGGTTTTTTTTTGTTTTTATCGGCGGTCATCGTCTACAGCGCTCCATTCCTCTTTCTGTCATAGATCCCATCGCCATACTAGTGTATGGCGATCTATGATACAATACATTGGTTATTTTTTATTTAACAACCAAAATATTCATTAGAAATAATTTATATGGCAGAACAACGTTTGTCGGGTTAACCAGTATAAATATTAATATTACTGGAAACCGAATGTCACAACTGACTTGGTACCTTTTGACTTTTAATTAGATCAAGACGGTCAATTTACTTGGCATATTTTGTGTCTTTTACATTGCCTGACTCATATTGCCATTCCATTTTGTTTTGAATTTTTATCGACAGACCGAAATATTTTTTTTTTTTTTACATTAACTCCACACAGGAGGCCCTGAGGAAAATAGTTTCCCTCAGGGCCTATGTCATCTGGGATGCTGTGTGGAGGATCTTTTTGAGGAGAGGAAATTGGTCTTGAAGAGACCCATGTTGTAGGAAGAAGGAAACACAGAGGCTGGCAAATCATTTCACAGCCGAGCTGTTGAAGACAAGAACGAGTCGAAGAAACGACCCGTTTTCATGTGATAATGTCAACCGTGTACAAATGTTGGGCACGCGTTTGGCGTGTTTCCCGACTATGCACCGGTGCCGAAGGGATCAATGATGCTAGTTCCTCGGAGCATCTTCCATTGTAATACCGGTAGAACAAGGATAGCATTCCCACCCGACGTCTGTGCTCTAAAGATTGCAATCCGTCTGTTATGAATTTGATTGAAATTTAAAGTCCGATCTATCTGACTTTTGGATTAAGAAACACGTCCACATCGAATTTCTCGTGCTCTATTTAATTATTTGACCATTATTAGACCTGCACACTATTCTTCCTCTGAGGCCTGTTTCTATCGGAGGTTGGCCATATTTATCCTACATGCTGTAGCACGGAACGATTCAACGCAACTACTATAGTAGGTACCTACCGGAAATGTAGATTTTGAAGCAACGTGGTTCACCTTTATTTGCTGACCTGAAGCCCATTATTCTTCCCGCTGATTTTTTTCAAATATATTATATATTTTAGTCAACTAAACTTATGCTAGTAGTTCTGTGAACCTCGTAGACCTAGTCCTCGCTTTCAAAAATGTGTTCTAATTTTCTCTTCTTGCTAATATTATAATCGCGAAAATTTGTATGGATGTATGTGTGTTTGTTACTCTTTCACGCAAAAACAACTGAATGGATTTTAATGAAACTTTACAATAATATAGCTCATACATCAGAATAACATATAGACTATATATAATGGTAAGCTCTGGCGTTACGAAATTTGTATAAATGAAAATGTGTGTATTTCATATATTTTAGCGGCAGGGAAGAAAGGCAGGGGGAAGGGGAACGAGGAGGTGGGGTTCGCGGAGAGGGAAGAGATGAGGAAGGGGAAGGTGGGGAAGGTGGAAGGGAACGGGGACGCACGGGAAAGGACATGCAGGGAGAATCAATTCATTTCTTTGAATGCCATTGCAACGCATGCCGGGGACCAGCTAGTATTTAATAAATCAAAATCTAAATTTCGTCTGAAATCATAAATTTTGTAAGTGGGTACTTCTATGCCTCACTACCTAATTATAAATCATAAATATTTTAGGCAACGTTTTTTATTTATTATTAATTTTTTAAACTTTATGAGTAAAATCTCAAATTATAATATTTAATTAAATGAAGACAATATTAGCGAAACTCAATCGAAATCTGGAGACTGTCTCCAGATTGTCTGTCTCCAGAGACTGTCTCCAGATTGTCTGATTGACTGTCTCCAGAGAATCTGTCTCCAGATTTCGATCGAGTTTCGCTAATATTGTCTTCATTTAATTAAATATTATAATTTGAGATTTTACTCATAAAGTTTAAAAAATTAATAATAAATATTCATCCTAGACTTGCAGAAAAAGTCAATAGATGTCGCGTATTACAAATAAAATGGATAAAATTTATCCCGACACTATCTAGATTGCATTTAGTTCGAGTTGAATCTTGTAATCATATATAAAGATAGCAGCCAATAATATGTGCGTTAAGTAAATGAAGATAATTTGGTAGTTCTTAGTCGAAGTATGATACAGTCAAAAGTGACCGAAAAGGGTTCTGGGTTCGAGTCCCAGCGGAGCCAATATCTTTTCTGATTTTTCTGTCTCCAGATTTCGATTGAGTTTCGCTAATATTGTCTTCATTTAATTAAATATTTAACTTTTTTATTTTAATTTTAAATAATTACGTCTAAAGAAAAGTCACCATCTCAATGAAAATTATTTTTTTCAAAATTTCTTCAGTCCGGTAGGTACCATTAAATTGTTTAGAAACCGAGAGCTGTTAAATCATTTTGAACCGGAACCGGAACGTATAACAAGCTAATTTACAAAGTTCGAATTCTCCAGTTATAAGAAAAACGTTATTCTGGAAGTAGAATTAAATCGTGATTCATGACAATTCCACTTAACAAGATCTGGACCAATCGAGAGAGCATCTCATATATTCAGATACTCAGCGCCTCCATGCCTCTGCGCCTCTTTGCTTGCCTCTCTTGCCGTAGAACTTTATCGTGGTAACAACTGCTCGGATTAAGTATCCATTCCATTAGTCACAATCTGCTAGATAATTTATATGAATTTCTATCGTGTGAACTGACTGCGCTCCACTAGGTCAACTCGGGTTCACTGGGAGGTACAGCAAGGAGAAATACAAAAGCAGAATAATTTTTATATTTTTTTGTTGCGACAACCTACCTGTTCGATGCCAATTGGGTTTTGTGACCACCAATTGGTGAAATGTGGTGGAAGAAAAGAAATATGGGTAAGAAAATGTGGTTTCAAGAACTTTAAGTTACCGAAAAGAGTTTTTTTCTGCATAAAATGACGGTCTCTCATCAAGAAGATATTGATTGACCTACACTACAGAGTTAAGATGACACTCGGAGAATTCATAATCTGTTCTTTCGTAGATTGCAAGTTGTTCTTAATATTAAGATGAATTAATTGTTTGCGCCAGTGTAACCTAAACGCAATGTGAATGAATAGTTTTGGCCATAAACAAACACCAATCTTTCAAGAAAGGCTTACAAATACGATATTGGATTGAAACGCCCATAGTACCTACTTAAGAGCATAACTAGCAAAATGTATTTTTGCCAAAAATAATTAAACTCGCGCAATCTTTGAAACAGCAGATTATGAATTCTTTTAAGTAGGGTAAAAGCCGGATACCCACTTGCTCCAGTGGGATATATGTACACTACACTATGTTAGGGATGATGGTGGCATTAGCGCTTTACTATAATTACTACTCGAGAAACAAGGCAAAACATATTATTCTGCAACAATAATTCTGTAACCAACTACCACACACATGCACCAATTTCACGATTACACACACTAGGGAACAAATTCACCTCAAATATCGATGTATTTAATACAAGTTTACCTTTATTCAAGAAATATCTGAACAATATTTTTATGTAGAATATTTTGATATCTAAGGAGCATCACATAGGAACTATTGCATGTATTTGCGTATTTTTATAAATCTACAATGTAAAAACCTATTACCGTTTTCTTTTTAAGTATCTTGCATTTTGTCATGTATTTTTCATCCCATTTAATTAGTCACCTGTAAATTTTGTAATTACTAACATACCTACAAGTTTATTTCTATGCCATTTATAACTTAGAAACTTTCTCTTTTATTGTAATGCACTATCTTTCCTTAAATTTATCTGTATACTTGTACCTTTCATATGATGTTTACTAGTTATATTCTTATAGTTTATCTTTTTTATTTAAAAACTGTCTCTGTATTATAAACTTGTCATGTAAAAGCCCATCAGGGCGTTGAAAATTAATAAATAAATAAAAAAAATAAATAAATTAGAAGTGCCCCTCTCGCAGGCCTCAGTGACATGTACATAGTCGGAGTAGGCGCCTGCGTTTTGTTCGTGTGAACGAAAATCTTATTTCGTTTAATTTTATTATTATTATTATTTTTTTTTTTTTTTAATGCGTAAACTTATTTATTTATTTATTACACGCCCTGATGGGCTTTTACATATTATAATTATATTTATTTAATTATATTTCGACGGAGGGGGGAGGGAGAGGAGGGAGGTGGAGGACAGGGGGTGGAGGAATGGGGGAGGGGGTCGGGGAGAGGAGGGGGGGGGGGGGAGGGGGAGGAGAGGAAGAAGGCGGAGTGGGAACCCCCCACAACTATGTACAATGCACACCTCCCTTAGTATGCGAGCGAAGCCTGGGGCAAAAGCTAGTACCTAATGATATAACTTAAAGTTGGGAGGTTTTTTTTGTTATATTTTTATAGTTTTAAACGTTAAAACTTGATACTATTTTATAAGTTTGATTAATATTTTGATTATTAGTTAATCAAATATCACAAAAATTCTACACAATGAACAAAATTCTTATAATAAATAAATCAAGGATCTCAGAAAATAATAAAGACTGATAACTTGAATTGATATAAATTTGTTTCTATCTAAAAAAAATCATAATGCGGCGTCTATCCCCGCACGAGTCATCTATCCCCCGAAGCATTTTTAACATTAGGCTACTATCCGCTATCGTAGACAATTATCCCTTTTTTGAGAGAGCAAATAAAACAGGATTTACTCTAAACCTATATTAAAAATGTTTACAAAAATGGGCTACTAAAAAGATTAAAGATCTACATTTTCATATAGTGTTACATTATTCTTAGACAGTACACATTTTTTAATAATAGAGCTTTTTTGAAAAGTGGCGCAACTATCCGGCTTTTACTCGATCACCTTAGGGGAATTTTTTTAACTGTTATAAAAATTCGCCATAATAAATGGAAATTTTCTTGCGTGACAGTTGAGAAATAAGAAACAAAATATAAATGAACAAACAATCATAAAGAAAAGCTCGTTAAATCTTAGCTTAGTTCGCGACATCGTAGCGCTTAGCCGGGGTTTGAACTTAGATTAAAGTGAACTATTTATCTATCTCTAACAACTGAAATATAGACCTATAGAAAGACGTATAGACCAAGAAATAACGCAGAAAAACAGTGAAAAATTTATAACTCTGGAAAATTCGCCGTTCGAGAGATTTTACTAATTAATAATAATAATAATAATTTTTATTTTAGTAATTTGTACATTTAAGTTTACAAATTTCTAATTGATTAAAATATTTCATATTCACTATATTTTTTCAAGTTTTATGTAGCTCCTACAATACATCTTGAACTTTCCAATTGGTGTGGACTTTAAAGTTTCTGGTAGTGTGTTATACAACTTCATTCCCTCGTACAGTAGACTGTTCTGCGTATTCGCTTTGTCCTTTTTTTGTAGCCTAATTTCCTTGCACGCCCTTGTGTTATATCTGTGAATGTCTTTATTGTATACAATTTTATTTGAGAAGTATTTGGGTAACGTGTTGTTCAATATTTTGTGGGTAAATACCATTGTGTTCAAGGTCAGCATCTGTTTCACGGTCAACCAATTTAGTTCCTTTAATATTTTAATTATTTTTGAAAATCTGTTTCGTCGAAGAATTATTCTCATTGCCCTGTTTTGGAGAATTTGTAACTTATTTTGTTCTCTTTCGTTACATAGGAAAAGTATACTTGAGCAGTAGTTGAAGTGTGGAGCAATAATTGAATTCTACTAACACATTTTGATTGTATGAAGCCTTTTTACTTGTCCTAACAAAAAATATTTTAATTATAAATAAAATAATAATTTATTGATCTTCATTATATTCCGCTGGACTGCCACTCGCCACTTTGTAATAACTGGAACGGAATTTGTAATAGTGCTCCGATTGTTCTAGGGTCATTATCGCATTAGAGCTGTTCTAAACACCAGCCTGATTGAAATTAAGTCGACCCCGGAGGCAATACAGGTTGCTCTAGGTATATACTCCACTGTAATAGACCATCTCAGTTGTAAATGTACTAACAGTAGTTATAAGGTGAGTATATGCTATGGGAAATCAGTTTTTTTCCAATGTAAATTAAATATATTTTGGTTGCATTAATTGGTATTTTTTCCCTTTTACACGCGGGAATCAACAATTTAATTTTATTTGTGATGAATACCTACCTTTTTTTTACATGAATACCACACAAGAGTCCCAACTGCTCCCTTCTGGAGCCAGTGGGACTATGGCATCCCCAATTGGCGTATGTTGCGAGGCTGAAGGCCGTGGGGAGGGGAAGAAGATAGGGAAGAGGAAGGTGGGGAGTACCTGGCTATTCAGATCTGGTCACCAAACACGGCAGAAGCCATTTCAAGTAACGTTTCAATTCTGAATGGTGGTCTTAACCAGGGCGATACTGAGAGTATCTTCCTTTCTGGAACGTGCCGCAAATATACTATATATTATTTTTAATTAATAAATTGTGAAATACACAAATTAATCAAATAAAATGTATTTGCCACACCGGGATTCGATCCAATGCGAGTCAAGCGCCTTACCGCTGCACTACGACGGCCGTCAAAGTTAGAGATAATAAACATTGATTCTACATAATACTTGATGTTTTAAACTTTAAACAATTTATAATAACAAAAAAAATATTATTTTACGGTCCTCGGTTCTCTTAAATTCACGAGTCGGCGCTGGCATTCGATAGCGCAGTGGGCAAGGCGTTCGACAAGTCTCAGCGGCCAGAGAGACAGACATCAAGCTATGAAATCAAAAAAAAAATTAACATTTTTATTTTTGTGAAAACAATAATCCGTCTTCAGACCATTTTAAAATAAGCAGGGAAAAGAAAACAAGGCGACATCTAGCAACTTTCTAGTTTCACTTCTACTGCGTGTGAATTGCACGCTCAGATTGTTTTTTTTTTTTTAAAGAAAAACAAGCATTCCCAGGTCACGAATAACTTGACAATATTTGATAATCTCCTACCACCACCATGGTAAGCACAGAAATGTTGCTTGTGTCGTGATGCAGGACTTGACTCTAAAGCCAGCCGAGGAATCGAACACGCCAGCCTGGGTGGGCCAACTCAGCCACTGATCGGTTAATTGAAGTAGGTATGTAGCTAAGATGATTTTTTATGATCATTGTGTATTTTTCAAACACTTTTATGTACCTAGGAACGGATACAAATCTGAGCTTTTGTATAATATCTCTTTTATATGAATATTTTTAATGAAGCAAGAAGTGTGTGCCGTGACATGCGAGAGTCTACTGCCTGGCAGTCTATGCTCTCTGCCTACCCCTGCGGAGAAACTACGTGATGGTTAGTTAGTTACGGTAATGAACACGCGCCTGAAGACTTGTATGGGAGATTATTTTATTTCAATGGTTGGATATTTCTGGTGTTTAAATAACAATTTACAATTCTTAACCCCTGAACTAAGTGCTTAAAGCAAGACAGAACATGCCTGAATCAGACTGAACCCGGTTGAGTCAAAAATGAATTATTTAAAACGGTACAGTATTATTTTTATGCAAAGATTTACAAATGAAAAATAAATAATAATTCTTCCTAAAAAATAATATTTATTTATCCGATCATTAGAAGAAAATTCCAAATTTCCTGGTTCAGATACATTGCACGGAATTCCAATAATAATATTATCAATACAAGCATGAGTAACCTGTAGCAAAAAGTAGATTTGCACCTATTTGAAGCCTCTATCAATGACAATAACTCGAATTAAACTTTTTTTACACGATATTATATTTGCATAAATAAATTTAAATTTCGTGTTTGCGCCGGCAATAAAAATTAACTCCTTGACACTGCGATTACCTACAAGTCATATACAGCAACACAACGAATAGGAGGAAGAATGTCAAGTATGGAAATCATTGGCTCATAATTTACTAGAAGGGACTATCGCAAGGAAGTAAGCAATTGAAATAATTGGACTGATTGAACATAAAAATGACTAATGACTTTATATGGTGAAAACGCAAATCAGATACTCAAAATTTTTGTGCAGAAGCTAACCGAAAAACCAAAAACATTATTTGTGTTTTTAAATCATTTTAGAGCATTGTATTAGCTCGACGTAATAACTTTTATTTCTTCTTCTTCTTGGTGTGCCCTATCAGGTCCCCCCGACGTTGACGATCACTCTGGAAATCACTTTGATTTAATAATATTGAACTAGATAAAAATTAAATGTTGTGTTGATTTCTGAACCAAATTTGTAATCTGGCGCCCAAAACCATGAACGCCCAAAAGAGTTTTAAACGTTTTTTTTATGCAGATAAAAATGTTAACGAAGGCTCAATGCGAATCTTAATAACTAGTAATTTTATATTTTGTGTTAGATTTATTTTTTATTTTTTAATTTTTTATTTTTTATTATTATTTTTTAAAAATTTTTTTTTTACTTTAACTCCACACAGGAGGCCTTGAGGAAAATAATTTCCCTCAGGGCCTATGTCATCTGGGATGCTGTGGGAGGGTCTTTTTGAGGAGAGAAAGGAATGAACATTGGTCTTGAAGAGACCTATGTTGTAGGAAGGAGGAAACACAGAGGCCGGCAAATCATTCCACAGCCGAGCTGTTGAACATAAGAACGAGTCGAAGAAACGTCCCGTTCTCATGTGTCAAATGTCATATTTATTTCTCACTTCGCACTAACGCAAGGCCAATCGATATTCGGTAACTTTTGGTGACCAATCCGGTCAAAGATATATCAATGGGTTAAGCCAGTAAAAGCTTTATTTATTGCGCTTTTGAATGTTCGAGGCCCATCGTGATTCTGTTAGCAGGTGCATTGGATTGACGTCCACAATCGAACTAAATACATGAACTTCGTTTTGCGTTCTAAATAAAACGAATAACGATGTTCGATGGTTGTAGAACTCTCGGGAGAGTAAAAATACTTTAACTTTACATTTTAAAACATCATTTGGTAATGTGGTCTCACTGGGTGCCTTGCCCGCGCTGAAGCTCCCATTTTATCTAATATATAAAATTCTCGTGTCACGGTGTTTGTTACCATACTCCTCCGAAACGGCTGGACCAATTTTGATGAAATTTTGTGTGCTTATCTGGTAGGTCTGAGAATCGACCAACATCTATTTTTCGTACCCCTAAAAGTAAAGGGTGTTCCACTCCGAAGAAAATTATTTTCCCCATACATTTTGTATGGAACGAATTCTCCTATTTTGAAAGAACTGCAGCAATATTGTAAGGGGTATAATATTGAACTGGGAACCGGGGGAGGGGGGAGGGGGGAGGGGGAAAGGAACTCAGGAAGGGGGGTTAGCGGGACGGGAGAAGGGGAGAAGTGGAGTGGGGAGAGGGAGAGGGAACGCGAGAGGGGAAAGGATACGCAGGGAGAAACAGTTTAGATCAAGGTATGGTATACGCAGGGAGAAACAATTTAGATCAATTCAGCTAATAAGTTGACAACAGTTTTTGATTCTGAGGCGGTACGAAGTTCGCCGGATCAGCTAGTAATTTAATAAAATTCAACAAAATATGAATAATAAAATAAAATACTTACAGGCGTAATATGTACATTTGATTGGTTATGTACATTACGTATATTTGTTTTATTATTTCACGTTATTATTAAAAAGTAGCCATTCAATATTTTTTTTATTGTATATAAATGAAACAATTCAACTTTGTTTGAACCACTTATATAATGAGTAAATCCGACCGGTTTCAGAACAAACGTTCCTTCTTCAAGGCAAGCGTATACTATTTTGACAGTTTCGAAATATGGATGGGAACAATGTTTTATCATGGTAGGGGTGGAGCCGTTGCTAGTTATTAGGGAACGTACCCATACTACGTGACCAACTTTTTGCAATTTTTAACCCCCCCCCCCCGGTGACCAAAAACCTAAGCAACCCGCCGCTCATTTGTATGGAGCGTGACATTTTGATGACCCCCCCCCCCTAAACGTGTCACGTAGTATGGGTACGTTCCCTTAATGGAGAGTGGGTGGGTAGGTATTAATGTAGAGTGGGTGGGTAGGGGAACAAATCCATGATTGGGCTTAGACAATATTTTTTAATTCAAATTTTTTTCAATATTAAAAAATAAATAATGAATCTATTATCAACAAACAAAAAATATTGTCTTATAGCCCAATCATGGATTTGTTCCCCTACCCACCCACTCTACAAACAAAGTTGAATTGTTTCATTTATCCATAACCACATATTTGGATAACACACATTTGGATAACTACAAAGTTATAGCTTCATTCAATTTTTTTTATTTTTTTTATTAATTTATACATTTAATTGAATGTAAATAAATCACTTTGTAAAACACCACTTAATTTATCAACATGTTTCAAAACCAATGGTGTCTTCGTCAGAATAAAATTAAAATGTTTTACAAAGCAATTTTTTTCATTCATTTAAAATGACGATAAGTAATTACATATCTAACTTAAATTTATTTTTCTTATTATAAAGCACAAGGGTAGTTGGGGTGTAGCTAAGTAAACAATCATAATAAGGTTTTTTTCTCGCGTTCATGTAATTATTTTAACTCCATTAAATAAATTAAAAAAATTTAATACTCTTAATACTTAATATTATTTAATACTCTTTCCAATTTCTTTCATAGAACGAATATCAAAAATGACTACAAACATATACTCTCGTGCAGAAGATTACTTACCAAATTGAATTTCTATTTTTATTTCAAGAAGAATAATGCTCACCAATATTTATTTCATCTTCTTTAAATTTTCTTTATTTCTTAGATAACTTGCAATTCTTATATTTTTATCTGTTTTTAGTTTTATTTATCCCTAAATATGTTATTTTTTTCTTTTCTCTTCTTATATTTTATTATCTGTTTATATAAAATTATATTACATGTATGACTACCACAACACGGGCAATAGCCTAGTATGGTAGTCAAAAATGGCCAAAAATGTAACATTTAATCATTTATGAAATAATAAAAAAAAAAAAATTAAATTAATTAGTAGGTGATTGCTACTTCTTCCTTGTACTATTGGGTCACCGCTTAGGTGATCTCTTATCAATTGTATACAATATTTCACCCTCTTAAAAACTTTTATGTCTAACAGCCTAACACTCAGTTATATCTACCGTATATAGCCTTAAAGTTTAAGTTTAGACTTAAGGTTCCAATACTTCGTTTGTATGAAAGCACTATGAAACAATACATGATACATTAGAGTTAAACGACCAATGAAATCCTAGGATTTAAACAATCTATGTAGGTTTTTTTTTTTTCGTTATTTGTTTTTGGGGTGTTATGCCGTGTTGCGCTACCTCCTTCTTTAGTCAACGTTTCGGAAATCGTTGCAGTGTCCATCATCAGGGTAGATATATTAAGGTATCTGCAATAAATTCACCCAATTTTGTAAATATGACAGAATGTATCGCGTCATCAAAAACTCTTTCACTTTCAAGCCCCCTTACACCAATGACCGCGTCAAATTTATGACAGTGATCAATAGTAAACATTATTATAACGAGTGTGAGAGAACACACGAGGTGCGATGAATTCATTATTTAAAAGCAGCTTGCGAACTAAATCGTCGGATAAAACGGCGGTTTTATCACCACGTAGGCTTTAAATCAATATGCTCCAATAATAATACAAGTGCTCTCTGTGCTGGGAACTAGGAACATGCCATGGATACTGGTTTGGAGCAATTAAGATACTTGTTACCTGCGCAGCTTCCTGAATACGCAGGGATTCTACTGTAGCCCGGTTGCTTTAAATATTATTATACTTATTATATTGGACGTCGAAGAAAGATGCTTCTCCATCCTATGCTTATTTTGAACTCCGTGATTTAAGATTGGTATTAGGACGACTGGATTAAGTGGAATGAGGTTTGAGTGAATTAGGATTAAGAACGATTTAATAAGGTGTTTTTGGCACATTTGAAAATGAACCAATAATTTAACTAATAATATGACCAATGGGTGCGTAATGTACCCAAACTTTCACCGTTGTTAGGGAAAAAAAGAAAAAACGCTCGGTTCCTAATTATTAATTTTCATAAATCTTGTATTAAACTTTTTTTTAAATTCTAACGAGTTCTCGAAAAAATTAAACAAAAATGAATGCAAATTAGTATTTCACAAAAAAAAATATTTCCTAGTTTCGTAAATTTGAATAGTTTTAAGTAAAGTACAATAACACTTTTTGATGTGCTACATGGTGTAACAGAATGTACCCAAATGGTATCAACCAGCAATTTCTGAGCATATTTGTAGTTAAAAATGAAGATGTAATTTTGCTGTCCGATGATTTTTTTTTCATTGAAAACAACCAAAAAAGTTACCATCACACGACGTCGCTGGGTATTACCGATGTGTAGGTTTAGATGGAATCATCTTAAACCCTAGTCCTTTGCGGGAAGCGGATCCCACTCCCATTTAAAAAAAAAATATATCATCTCGAACCCGGACTCTGGCCCGAATGCTTCTTCCCAACGTTTTTTTTCTTCGGCAGTCCGGTCTGGGTCCGAGTTCGGAGCAGGAACTGAGAACCTTGAACCACTCCCAAACTCAAGTTCTTTTGAAAACAAGCACTCCTCAGAGGCCTCCGGCAACACGCGGAAACTACTCATTGCTACATGGTAAAGCCCGTCACCTGATACACACTCTGTCTAGTTCCAGCAGCACCGTACAGACGAGACCACACCAGAGTACCACTCCAATCTATAAATCAGTATTGAAATATGATCTCGACTTGTTTAAAAGCCATCTCATACCCCATAATATTGACGCTATTATAATATTAATCTAGCGTACTGCTAACTCAAATAGGCACCTCTTCATACCTACTAACGAGCACAAAAATTTGCATTCACTAAGTTCTATAAAAAGATCTTCTACCCAGAGCAGGTCAATTTAATCATTCCGCTGCACAAAATATATAATGGTTGATTGAATAACCAGTTCTTGAATGCAATTATTGTTTGTTTTTTATTCATAATTGTTATAAACTTTTTACATTCACGTTTGCATCAATTTATCTAAACTCGAGTAGGTATTAGGTACTCTTGTGTCTGAGAAAAAAAGCACGTGAGAATATGGAATATTGGTGCGGTGTATATGTGAAGTATTTATGTGCCTACTTGAATAACATTATGCAATTTTTGATATAATGAGTGGAAAACCCAACAGATGCAATTATATTCATAATAAATTATCGCTTGGCAAGTGCTTCCTGTTAAGAATTCATAGAAATTCAGATTCTCAAAAATTAGTAATGCGACGACAGTGTTTTTTTAGCACGTTTTCTGAATAAATCCGTTGAATTAATACACATAAAAAGAATTGCTCTCACTCGTTTTTTTTTTAAATAGTTTTGAATTATGTCGAAAATTTTTGTTGTTTATTGGTGACTTGGCCTTTGCATTATGGAATTTTAGAAGGAATTATATGACTAACTTCAGTGACAGATTACTAGATTCCAGTCTTGAAAACAAAATTTTCTCTAAATGTGAAAACTAAGTGTTTTTTTTAATGTTTGATTACATTTTTTTTAATGTAATTAATTTAATTGTGACCTGACAAAAGTCCCAACTGCTCCTGTCTGGAGCCACTGAGACTATGGCTTCACCAACTGGGGTATGTTGTGAGGCTGAAGGTAGTGGGGAGGGGAAGGAGATGGGAAAGAGGAAGGTTGGGAAGTATTCAGATCTGGTCACCAAAACACGGCTAAAGCCATTTCAAGCAGCGTTTCAATTCTGAATGGTGGTCTTACACCAGGGCGATACTGAGAGTATCTTCCACTCTGGAACGTGCCGCAAATATGCTATATATTATTTTAAATGAATAATTGTGAAGTAATTAAATAAAACTTACTCGCCTAAACCGGGATATATCTGGTCGCTAATTCACAATTTAAAACAATGTTTCTATCTATCTATCTATCTATCTATCTTCTTCTATCTATCTATCTGTCTATCTTCTATCTATATAAATAAAAATGAATCGCCGAAATGTATGTACGCGCATAACTTCCGTACAACTGCACCAATTTGGATAGTTCTTTTTATTGTGTGTTTGTTATCATCACGACAAGGTTTGTATAAAACTATCGGTGAGCTCTGGCATTATGAAACTTGTACAAAAAAATTGCAGCAGGTAGCACGCGAGCTGCTTGAAAACTGAATGTATGGAATACGGGAGGGGGGAGGGGAACTCGGGTTGGGGGTTCACTGGACGGGGGAAGGGAGGGGAGTGGAATAGGGAGAGGGAAAGTGGAGGAATCTGAGTAGAAGGGGACGCGGGAGAGGAAGGGGAGGCGGAAGGGGAACGGGACGATTGGGAAAGGACACGCAGGAGAAACAGTTTCTTTTTTAAATGGCATAGCAACGCACGCCGGGAACCAGCTAGTTATGAATAATGGTTGGTGAAATATCTTCCACTCTGAAATGTTTCTCATAAGCGACTCATGCATCAAGAGGAGAGGTCGCAGTGGAGCTCTCGGCGGCAGTATCTACCATGTAGTGCAGAAACAACGTGCGAACAAGTATAAATCAGCAGTCCTAGGTCTGATGGTAGCCGCTGCCTGTCAGATGAATCAGTCGCCGGTCGCCTCGAGCACCACCAGCTAACTTCATGGATAACTTACTAACTATTATGATATTCAATATCCTCACCCGATATTAGACCAGCGGCAGCTGTCACTAGTCACTGCCCGCCGCCATAAATATCTAATAAGAAGGCTGTGTATCATCCAAGTCACATTTAATTGTTACATTTAATAATATAATATTTAAGCAAATTCAATAGGTTACAATTAATTGTGAAAGGTTTTGTGCGCAGTAATGATTCCTGAGAAATATTGACTGAATAAAATATGGTGATACGATTTAGTAGAAAGCTGTTGATTTGGTAGATACCTCCCTACGTTTCACTGGAGCGCTTTTTGCCACAATATGGCACCATTTAAAATACATCGGATTGCTTTGCTGCCAGTTTTAGGCAAATTTTCACTAGATGCGTTACATTTTTTTTTCAATTCTTCCATTTTAAAATTCAGAGGTATCATTTTTTTAATGTCGGCGGAAAATATTCAAAATGGTCATCAAAAATCACGAGTAATCGGAAGAAAAAGATAAAAATCGCGCTGTCGCTCGAGTGGTTGGTTCAATGCTGTAACTTTGTTCGGCTAGGAAAATGAAAAGAAAACTTATTGAAAATTTCAACTACGAAAATAGGTTCTCCAATATTTGCCAATTCACTTTTTGGCGTCAGTTTAAATTAATTAAAATCTAATCACTTTGTAAAACACCACCATTCAATCAAAATTAAGCAAAGGTTTCTTAGTAATAATACTTCTATAAATATTAATATTAGACCTAAGGAGCATCTAAGATCTGAAGGGTATTATAGTATATAATCTGAATTATAGTTATCATTCTGAATTTACTAACCACATCTTGGAAACAAATCATTCTTTTGATATAAACAAAGAATTAAAAAATTTACACACAAACACAACGGGTTTACAATTAAATAACTTAGAAATTAGAAAAAGTGTTAATAGTCAATTAAATATTATTAATAACTAAATAATAAAAAATGAAATCACTTAAATTTATTATAATATATAATACTTACATTCATAATCCCATTTATTTTTTTATTTGGACATCTTGATCATGAGTGTTTATTTTTAAAGTTTTTAATATATAAATACAATTTTTGCATATTCCAAAATAATTTTTATATTTCATTGTGCATAATTGTTTTTTTTTAATGATTATTTTGGGTAATTAATCATCACTCCTCGTAATATTTTTGTCTGTAGTTCTTATCGGTCTTAACTTGTTTGTCTTTTGTGTTATTTTTATTGATTTTTATCCTGACGAAGAAACCTTTGAAACATGTAGATAATTTTGATTAAATAATGGTGTTTCACAAAGTGATTGACTTTCATTTGACGAAAATAGGTTTTTAGTAAACGAAGCTTTTTTGTTCCTATATGCAAGACAAGGCAAGATCTGCTTAGGTAGCCTACGAGGTTTAAAGATGTGAAACTAAAGATTTGCAAAATGTACCCATAAGATGATAAAAACCTTGCTGTATTAATACTCATTAAAGAAGTTACTCTTCCGATAGTAATTCTTATGTTTTTCTGAGAAAACCAAGAAATATTCAGATGGTATTTACTTCACGCAATAACCTCAGGGTGCTGATATCAAAAATTAAAGAATATATATATTTTACGTATACGAGATTATTTACTAGAATAAAATCTGCCAATTTAAGAAGAAGGAAAACGTTACGGAGTTAAATATGAACGCCATAAAAATATGTTTAAAAGACTTCTGCATATAATAATAATATGAAAGCGATTAAATCAAATGGATAATTTTGACTCCATCGGGAACGTGCACTGATGGACGGAAAGATAACCATATTATCAAGCCTAATTGGTGTGAACCTTGTCATTTCAAGTGTTTATTGATAGCTATAATGCATCGGAAGACCTCATGTCGACTTATATATCGACCTGAAATATCGTAACATCACCAGCAAGTGTTTAAAACAGCCTTTACCCTCGCTAATTTGACGATTAAATATTCTTCCACCAAGCGTAAATTCAATCAGAGATGTCGCCAATATTATTTGGAATTAATTAGTGAAACCCGTGAATCGGATGTGTTCACACAGCACACAGGGAACAACCTGCGAGATGACTATCGACATAAAAGTAACGTGCATTACTTATCGTAACGTTTCTCTGTGACAGCCTCTGGTGCATCAAATTGGAAGTAAACTGGTGGAAATACTACCGAATTAACATACTATAATGAGCGCTCTTCTCTCGTACACAATTGGAATGGGTTTTACAGTTGTCCAAATGACGGGCGGACATTATAGCGAGCCCGTAATAAAATCGCCCAAATAATTTTATATTCCGATTAAGGTCAGCGTGGCCCACGCGTCGTCCGGGCCATTGTTTGACGGTCGCCGGACATTTTTTATCGCACTTTATGCCGCATTATTTCCACAATGGACCCATCTTGGAATGGTCGTCTTACAAATATGGTAGAAGCCACCTGCGCTGATTTTATAACACTATGAATATTTCGAGTTAGAGGTCTCGTAAATAATAACACGTAATGGTGTCTAGCTCCGTCTTGAGAACTAAAGATGGTTATATTCCATCGTTAAATAAAATATTTACTTCATAATTATAGATCAGTCACAATTAACACGAACTATTTGTCTTCCATAAAAGCAAATTAACGATTATATTTTTGTTAGTTTTTGTTTCTTTTCTTGAATAATATAGTCATTAATCGATTTCTTGAGAGAACAGAAGTTGAGAAAGAAATTATGCACCCACGTTTGAAACAAAGCAAATCGTCGGTCTCAATGTGCATATGGTAGTGCCAATATAAGTAAAAAAATAATGGCTCAAAAGCGATTAAAATTGATGGACTAAGAATGACGTTTGTTAGAAAAGCATGCTTTTCCATATGAGCCAATTATGTACATAAAATAGAATGGCAAATTTACATTTAAAAAAATAATCATAAAAAAATTACCGTTCCGCACTGCCCAATTTATTGTGGACCAATAAATTAAAAACCTAATGAAAGATCTATCTGAATTCCCGATTAATAATAATACATATTAAAATATTATTTTGTAGTTATGATATTACAATATATCTTAATAACAAGGTGGTAATTATCATTTATGTTATTAAGACTCGGTGTGGTTTTTTCTGAGTTATGGGATGAAAGGTAACAAAAATGAAAATTATATTAGGTAATAAATATTGGATAATTGAAAGAAAAATTCATTGAATAGGTAGTGGCTCAAAGATGGTAGAGTATTTGGTAGAGTATTGTAGGTATTGACTGCCGTCGTGATCGGTCGATAAGGCTCTCCACTGGCAGTCCTAACTTCGCGGATTTAAATCCTGGCGTCCGAAAGTTAATTTTATTTGATTGATTTTTGTTATTTCGCAATTTATTCTATTAAAACCCGTCTAATCACAGGAGACCCAAGTTGTCCCAAAACATCATATGCCGTTATAATAACAGGAGACCCAGATTGTCCCAAAGCGACAGTGCATTATTAAAAGTTAGATATCTATCTCTCTTCCTGTCATGCGAATATTTGTGATTTCTTTTATGTTAGAAACGGAATGAAATAATGCTTCTCATTGTCTCAGAATTATATGAGCTAGGTTTTTCAGATATTTTACAAACCCGATCAAAAGTGATTGTTTAATTTTCCGCCAATTTGTGACGTATCACACATTTAATTTTAAAATAAAATTGTATGAAAGTGATAAAAAGTGAGGTAACAGTTTTATTACAAATTTTATGTAGAAAAGGAATCTGTATTTTAAATTTTAAGTTTATTCTATTTTAATTACTTTAATTCGAATATTCGCAGGTATGCATTTTTTAGCCTATTTAAATTTCCAATATTAAAATTTTAATATTTAGAAACAAAAATGTTGAATTCTAATAAACACACCGGAAAGGTTATTTTATCTAGATTTTAGAACAATTTTTGTTTTTGCAAAAGCGTTAAAAAAAAACAATTAATAGGAACATTTAAAATGCATGGGAAGAACCAGGAATTTTGCGCGCAAACCTTGATAGGCAAAATTTGACAGAAAATTATTTTCTTATTATTCGAAGGGTTAAATAATAAATGGTGTATTTGCGGCGCGTTCCAGAGTGTAAGATTCTCTCAGTATCGCCCTGTGGGCCTAGTCACTAATTTTTGTAAACCTCCGTTTCATGAAGTTACGGGTTTAGCTACGTCACGTACCCGTTGTTGTTGTTATTTAAGTTGGCGAATCTGTCAAAATACGGGTATGTGACGTAGCTAAACCCGTAACTTCATGAAACGGAGGTTTACAAAAATTAGTGACTAGACCCCCTGGTGTAAGACGACAATTCAGAATTGAAACGTTGCTCGAAATAGCTTTAGTCATGTTTTGTATACATATCTGAAAGGCACGGTTCTCTCCACCTTCCTCTTCCCCATCTCCTTTCCCTCACCACTACCTTCACCCTCTCAACATATCCCAATTGGGTATCCTATAGTCACATTGGCATCAGATGTTTGGGAGCAGTTTGGATTCTTTTATAGTATTCACACAAAAATATAAAAAAGAGCAGTTACATGATAAGCGAAGGATTATTTACGTTGGGAAATCGAAAATTGTAAAAGAAATTATTTTCTTTGTTAAATTACTTTATAAAATTGATTTATTTAATATCGTAGTGATGCGGACTGTTCAACGGGTTGACCTAATAAAATATCAAATTATATAACTTGCATTATTTTCCAATCCACGGATTAACCACACACTTTAACATTGACACCGACGCGACGCATGAATAATCAACCCAAATAAAAATGCACACTTTAAACCTTCGCCCAATTCAAGTGTTACAGTTGCAACTCCAATAATTATTTGCTCACGACCTTTATTTGGAGATCGCCACTTTATCGATTGGAAACAGTAATAAAATTAAAATCGTATGGGTATCGAATTACGTATAACTTATCTGCGACATATTACGTAGGTAGGTATTGCCGGGATTAAGTTTTTCTTATTTTTTGTGAACTAGATTTTTATTGTAGCAGATGAGGTGTGTAATTCTGTATCAACCGATAAGGTTTTTTAATGTCTTTATTTTGGATAGACTAACCATTATCATTTGTGATGGTGACAAAGGAGAGCACGATATTTTTTGGAATAAATAAATAAAATTATAATCAATTTTATAATAAAAGCTCTCTTTTTATAACTTTTGAAGGTTATTCCCATCAATGTAATATATCTATTTATTTATTTATTTACGCCTATTTAGGCTTTTACATATATGTAACAATATTTATGAAATTATACTCGTAAATAGTGCAGAAAACGACCGTTTATAATACTTCCACAAACATAAATATGAAGTAAAAATTTTGTTTAATTTGATCCACACAGTATGCAGGAACAAAATATAAGAATCCAAAAGAGTTTTTTTTCTTTCAGCCGACAAATACCGTTTATGTGTAAGTCAATTTAAATAACCATCAAAATATTCCCCTACTTGATGAAAAAACTTCAATAAGGTATGCAACCCCTCAGAAAATCGCCAATATGCACTTTTAATGTCTTTAATATTAAAATTGATTTACCAAGTATATCAACAACATCGGGGTATTTGTTGAATCCATCGCATAGGAGTGTAATATTGGGACGTTGAAGTATTGCTACAATAAAATGGTAGGTACTGTCTTGTAAATGACCTGCCTGGAGTATGAAAATTATTAATATCATTGAAAAAGAAGATAATAATATTAATCTAAACAAAAATATGAAAGAGAACAAGACACAGAAAAACAGAAAAAGATAATGGTCTGAACTGGGACTCGAACCCAGAACCTCTCGTCTATCCGAGACGTGGGTTTACCAATTCCGCCATGTAAAAAATACTTCTGTCAAACCGTCATAATAGTCAATCTCATATTTTTAATTTTAGAATTAACAATATTATTTTCAACTAATGAATAATGGCGGAATTGGTAAACACACGTCCCGGATAGATGAGAGGTTCTGGGTTCGAGTAACAGATGCGACCATTATCTTTTTCTGTTTTTCTATGTCTTGTCATATTTTCGATTAGATTATTATTATCATCTTCTTCTTCAATGAAAAATTATAATAACTTATCGATTTGGATTCTTACGATAGACAAACACATTTTATGAACAGGTAGTAGAGACTTAATATTCCAAATTTTGTTACATAGGAGAGCTCGTGAAAAAACTTTCGTATAAAATAATTTGGAAATTATCTCAAGAATGAGTACAATAATAATAATAGTAATTAAGTAATTAGCAATTCACCTTTACCCTGCAGAAAGCATTTAATCTATTATTTCAACCCATTTATTTATTTTTAATTATTTATTTCTATACTCGCACCGCACCTACAATACAGAATGTTTACAGTTTACATACGAGTAGATAAGTGCCAGTAATTCAAAAGAGTTCCTTATAATATTAAACATGGTGTAGAAGAGCGTAAAATAATAAGCAACTGTATGTGAATGTTTTGTGAACACCTTACTAGGTCAATTTGGGAGGTGAGTATTGGTACCGCCGCCCCGGGAACCGTTTATTGGATGACCAACACCCCTGCCATAGGTCGCCCCAAGTGGTTCGCTACGTTTGATGACTTAGCATAGGTGCCCGGGTTCATGGGGTGGGGTTTGTCTAGGTCTTGGTGCGACGTGGTTGGCGGATCGCTGGAGATTGTCAGAGAGAGAGGCTTTTTGACTTCTCCAGCCGGATTCTTTGAAATTGCACTGCAGTAAGAGGGATGGATTCATACGCCGTCACTCCTGGACACATTGACCCCAGATTCCTACCTACCCCTCATACCCTTCTCCTTCTCAGAACTTCCTCTCCTTATATTCTATAAAATACCCTTCCACAGCATCCCCAAAGATGACATAGGCCCTGAGAGATATTATTTTCCTCGGGGCCTTCTGAGTGGAGCTAATAGGTTAATAGGAGTGTTAGGTTAGTTACAAAAATACATAGTAACAGTATATAAACTTAGTAACTAAAGCAACAATGAAGTGGAATGAAATAAAAGGATACCACGTGAAGTGAAATTAATATTCATTTCCTCGTGCATGAGGCCTCAGTAGAGACACGATTTACAGAGAAAGCTATCCCTTCAAAACAAAAATTTTGAAGTTTGCTTTTAATTCCCAAAAAAATAACCCAAAAATATCGATGGGTACATTGTGTTAGGGGGTTTTTGAAGCCTTTATTACATTTAAAAAACACTTCCTTTTATTTTTGAGTCATTTATTTACAAAACAACACATTTAAAAAAAATTTTGACCGTCTTTCAAAACGATTCTCTAACAAAAAATAAGATAGCAACTAAAAAACAAACAAAAAACTACGGCATTCTTTTTTTAAATAACTGTCACCTCGTAATCTATGACGTTACATACTATTAGACGAGGGGTAGAAATCTTAAAGTGGGAAGACAAGAACAAGACAATTTTAACGATCTCGATATCTAGTACTTTAGTACTAAACTGCTACGCGTCGAGTAAGGTTGCGTCTTACCAGTAAGTAAATTGCATTTTAAAAAGTGTCAAAATGCCCTCCTGTGTGATGAGAAAATGTTTCAATTACACGGCAAATAATAGTATAGGCTAATGAATAACATTTCATTTGTAAGTACACGCAAATTACTTAATATTATCGATTATTATAAATATTACAATTAATTTTCATGTTTCCCACTCGCGGTTTTACACGTCATTAGAGAAAATTCAAGTCCTACTAAAGTAAAGGGTCTGGACGTGCAACAGCCAAATTTCTGTTGCTAACTAAACTTCACTGTTTTAAAGTAGACTAATCAGCCTAAACACTCTGTTTATTTGTTTGCTTGCGGTAAAACAACACATAAATCAGTAGTTCTAACAAGTATTGAGGACAATCGCCACCATTTGAAAACTGTCGTTGCCCTATTGTAATTATTGTATAACTCGACATATCAAACTCCGACAGGCAGCCGGACCTTTTATTCTAGTGGGCCTCAAGAAAAGGAGACAGCGAACATTCCATCAAAAAGTGACAAGCAATACGCCGCCGCCCGCACATATATCTATATCATTCATACACACACATTATTTGATAGTCTATCTTTATCACACAGGCATATACTTTTGAATTAAGAAATTATACTGAAAATCGCTGAAAACAAAAGAGTGTTCCTTACTTTCCACATTATATTGTGAGTATATGAGACTATGGCGAGTCTATTTATTTATATAACGTCATTGCTCGTAATGAATTAAAGTAGATATCAATTAATTCAGTACTTTTCACATTGCTCATGGCCGACGTGCAATCTCAATATTCACACGCGGCTTGGCGCATGCGCGAACTCTCTGTATTGCTAGTTTGAAAAATATATATACATTTTTTTTATTAGTACCTTTTAACGTTTGTGAAGTGCTTTTTTTGTAAGGCTGTAAATATTTTTTGAGCAATAATCGTAAATGAATGTTTTTTTTAGAGTGGGTAAGTTCGATTACTGTAATAATATTGACAGTAAAATGTTACATATTATAAAGGTAATTTCTGATGATACACAATCTAAAGTTAACGAGTCTCATAAATTACTGTTATTTTCTGTAGATAATCTTTGCGTGAATGTTATAATAGGGTAATTAAATTGAAGAATTATTACGTTTAACCTGACTTCTGACAAAGTCAATAGATATGATGATATTATTCCTGGAAGGTACAAACAGTATAATAAAATATTTAATCTCATAAGACGGCTGCCTCGGAGACTTCTCAGGTTATCATTAGAAAAATAATATTGTGAACACCTACTAAAAATAACATGCCATTGAACTAAATTTAGAAATTGGTTTCATTATGTAACGTACTCCATATGCTTAGTAGGGTAGATTACCAATTAACAATGGATGAATTCTGGAATTTAAAATTCTGTATTTAAAAAAACAAAAATCCTTACATAGTATAAAATGAAGTCGCTCAAAATGCATGTGCGCGTTAATCTTTTAAACTACGCAACGGATACGGTTTTCACCAATAGATAGAGCGATTGAAGAGGAATGTTTTTATGTATAATACATGTAAATTATATTAGAGAAAAGCTAAGAAATTCAAAGAAAACACATTTTTGTGCGATTTAAAATGGCTGGCGGGCCGTACTATAGTCACTTTTGAAATTCGTTCTACGGAAGAAATTGGAAAATAGATGTCCTAGAGTAAGTAGGTATTTGATTTTCCCTTTTCAAATATCAAGTGTTGCATTGCAAGCATTGTATAATTAGTGGTGAGTTAATTAGTTTATAACATGTGGTCAACGAATGCCCGCTCCATTCATTCCCCGGCGGGATTGATGAGGTCCACAGGGGTGGGTGGTTTGTATATTTATGCCACAGGGCAACGCCTGAGGCCCTAGACTGGCTCGCAGACCAAGATGTCCCCCCCTAGCCCCCCACCATACGAAAGAAGAATTAGTTTATATGTATAATACATGCTTATTATAGCGGAGAAAAGCCGATAAATTCAAATATTCAATTCAGGCAGCGGGCAGCTGGCAAGCGGGAGGTGTGGATTTTATAAAGATTGGGTAATGGCGTTGTGTTTCGTTAGCCACAGCAACGTGTGGCCGGGTCTGCTAGTAATTCATAAATCACAAAATTCGTGAAATTTTTAATGCATCACCCAAAGACATAAAAAAGATATACCAATTTCGAAAATAAAAATAAAATAGCCGTCTTTCTACCTCCGTAGAATATGAAAACCAATAACCATGTGCAATGTGCATAGAAATCGAAGCAAATAATTTTTGTCAAGTATTAAGTAATGTTTTGATGTCATATAAAAAAATCTTGCTGATAATATTACCTTTACATAAAAAAATAAAACTTTTTTTTTCTAGGTCTAAAATAACTTACAATAAATAAATTATTTATCTGTACCTTTACATTATTAGCATAAGGATGAGTAGATTTAATAACTGTATATTATTAACGTCAACTATAAACTCAGTCTGTAGGAACAATAGATTACAACTATTGTTATTGGTTTTGTAAACATCCCTGATTTATTAAGCTTAATTACCTTCCACGTACCAACAAGAACTACGCTATCTAAAATTGTTAGGTCTGAGTCATTTAAGCGTCGATGTTTACAAGCTACTATCTGGGAAATTAACTATCTGTTAGTAAACTCGCCCAGTGTCATCGTGTCACTTGCTAAATAGTAGCAACTAGCAGATTGTTGACAATCTACGAAAAAAAGTTGAAAGGTCGTCAACTTTACTCGCCTACACGCTTGCTCCGCTTGCTCGTGATTGGGTTTTTTTTTATTTATATGAGCTCCATACAGGAGGCCCTGAGGAAAATAATTTCCCTCAGGGCCTATGTCATCTTTGAGGATGCTGTGTGGAGGTTTTTTTTTAAGGAAAGGAATGAGAGGAGAGTTCTGGGAAAGAAAAGGATTTAAGGGGTGGGTAGGAATCTGGGGTTCAGTATGTCCTGGTCATCCGCCTCCAAGACCTAGACAAACCTCACCCCATGAACCCGGGCACCCCTGCTAAATCACCAAACGTAGCGAACCACTTGGGGTGACCTATGGCAGAGGTGTTGGTTATCCGATAAAGGTTCCCGGGGCGGCGGTACATTAGCGGCATTACATACATAGCGGCGGTAAAATTATTAAGTAGATCACGAGTTTTGTGAATACCTGTATTAAATAAATATAATAAAAAAATATGACGTATTCCCACAGGTAGGTATATAGAAGTTATAAATAAAATTACATGATAAGCATTCGTTTTTCGAGCCACACTTAAACATGTGGGTTGACATTTTAGTTATGAGAATATTATATATTTGAGATAATAAAACTTTATCCGCCTAACACATTGAAAACACGAGCATTGTAATTTTTTTACTTCAAAATCGAATAACCCGCGAACATTCTCGTATCGACAAGATTGGGTCGCCGATAAGGTTCGATGTTCAATATGACTGGCAATATCCCCGGAGAGCCTTCGAGTAGTGCGAGTGCTTAAATTTGTTAAGTTTATCTTAATGCAGCGGTTATAAAATCGGATTACGCGGGCAATTGAGTTAATTTATCCACCAGACCCGCGCGAATTGCCCCGAGCTTTTGGCACGTAAACTTTTATATAGATGCACTTTCAACTCTGGAGATGCGAAGCGATATAATGTAACATTGTCGAAGTGAAGTTCCAAATGGCTGTGGCTGGCGGATTATAAGCCTCTTTGGATTAAGAACGCGTTCTTTATTGTATCAAAGATCAGAAGAAATCGTAAATTTAAATAAAGCTCTCGAAATATTTATCTTATGTTTCCTAACCACAAAGTAAGCCAGTGCGATCGGCCGAATTAATTTTTATCTTTTATTAATTTGTTTATCAATGTTCCTTATTGCATCTGTAGAGCCATTTATGCAAGATCGATTAAAATTTATGCATGCCCTTGTTGGAATTAAATTAAGGCTAAATTCTTGAGAGCATGTTTCTGCGCTGCGCGGGAATCGAAACAACAACCTTCAGACTTACTTGAATAGTAGCCAAATGCGTGGATCACAACGCCACGGAGGTCTTCAGAAAAATCATATATTGTAAGATTTGGCCTAGATGTTGAGTTTGAGTTTGGTTTTTATTCCTCGTGTGTTCCTTTA
The DNA here is from genome assembly GCA_917880885.1 of Limnephilus marmoratus. Taxonomy (NCBI): domain Eukaryota; kingdom Metazoa; phylum Arthropoda; class Insecta; order Trichoptera; family Limnephilidae; genus Limnephilus; species Limnephilus marmoratus. Next base: position 30,037,707 of record OU862916.1, read on the forward strand.
ACTGGCTTACATTATCAATATTGAATGTGGGAGGCGAGTGTGCGCATCCCTGCCAGATGTCACCCCTAGTGGTTCACTATGTTTGGTGACCTAGCAGGGGTACCGGGTTCTTGGGGTGAGTTCGTCTAGGTGTTGGCGGCGAATGCGTTTGCGCACCTTTTGCGTAGCGGGTCGGGTCGGGAGAGACTAGTTGAGGAAGACCTAACCTAGATCTCTCCAGCAGGACTCTCTCGGCTCATCGCCTTGCAACGCAGTCGGAGGGATAGATTCATGCGTTCGTCAGGTCTCATATTCCTACCCACCCTCTCCTATTTTACTTTCCAGAACGTCCTGTCCTTTCTTTCCCTAAAAAGATTCTCCCCACAGCATCCCCAAAGATGACATAGGAACGGAGTGTTTTTTTTCAAGGGCCTATTGTGCGGAGCTAAGCAAAAAAAAACAGACGTAATAATAAACATGGTTTCAAATTTAAGGTTTTGATTAGATTTGGTCTCTTTATAAATGGGCGGAATTATACAAAAGTGATCAGAACTTGTTGATGATAGCTGCAAAAAATAGCTGACCGTATTAACGAAGCTTACATTAGAGATGAAAATAGATATGTTTACGGAGATATGAAAATAGAGATGTTTACAGAGAGATGAAAATAGAGATGTTTACCGAGAGGTGAAAAAAGAGATGCTTACAGAGAGAGGAAAATATAGATGTTTACAGAGAGGTGAAAATAGAGATGTTTACAGAGAGATGAAAATAGAGATATTTACTAAGAGGTGAAAATAGAGATGTTAACAGAGAGATGAAAATAGAGACATTTACAGAGAGGTGAAAATAGAGATGCTTACAGAGGGAGGAAAATAGAGATGTTTACAGAGAGGTGAAAATAGAGATGTTTACAGAGAGATGAAAATAGAGATATTTACAGAGAGGTGAAAATAGAGATGTTTACAGTAGACATGGGCAAAATTGAATGAACGAATTAAATGAATAAATTCAATCTTGTGACACACTTGATCTGATTCTCAATTTCAAAAGGAATTGATTCTTCATTCCTTACCTTTGGCCTTGTATCGTACGATTTTTAACGGCAACATAAATGTTTAATTTCCATTTATTTTACTGTTAAATTATTTCAATGAATAATGTGTTCCGTAAACGATTTAAATATTATAATTTTTCATAGGTATTTTTAAAATATATTAAATACCGTATTTAAATATTATTCAATGGGCGGCGCGCCGCGAAGTTGTCGACGGTATTGTGAACGACTCGTATCCCGCTATCGCCGGCCGCCGTTCTAAAAACCCGTAGATCAAACAAAACGCGGCCGCGATTCAGCCGAATTGTCCGAGCGTCCCTTTCACGCAAGGAATTAATCATTTGTCGTAGTCAATGTCCTGAGATTGTCCTAAGGTCCCCGCGCGTCCCGTCCCGTCCGCGTCCCAGGTACTCGTAGCTAGTCTGTCGCTATCGGAAATTGTCCGAAGCGCTTTATTCAGGAATTAAAACTAAAAGTCTTTTTCACTTGTGACGTTGTTGTCTCTAGTTAACCTCAGACTTAGAAATGACGTCAGATGTCATCGTCTTACATCGCCATCGATTCACGTCAATCTCGGCTCGAGTGTATCCGAAACGCAGCTCCTCGCGAGTCTCTGCGGGGTAAGACACAAGACACTAGTCAAAAGTGACTAATTCATTGCTCAGTGCCGGCCCTTAATCCGTCCGAGCGCAGCGGTTCACCAATTCCTCGGCGGGCCAAGCCTTCAATTTCATTACATAGTTAGCCGAAAACTTTCGACATTGATTCCGAACATCGCGGCATCGCATCGGCTAGAAAATTGAGAAGCAAAAATAGTGCACTTGTAATCGTTTTTTTGGCACGTATGAAAGATATTGGAATACAAGTACCTACCTACTTTTAGACGTGGATCTTGGGTAGATGTAATATGTAAATTTGCATATATTATAGGGCCGATCAGCTGTTGTCAGCTGTCATAAAATACTTTTAAGTTTAATAAATAAAATAAGTAAATCTTTAGGGGTGAAACAAAAAACTGTTTAATTTAAAGATTTAATTGCTAGCTATAAATACATTTTACATACGAAAAATAACGATACTAAAAAAAGACAAACATATACATCTAAGTATAGGATTTAGCCTGCGAGATAATGAGAAAGAATAATCGGTCCTCTCTTTGTGTGGTGCTTCGTAGCCTACCCACTTATTGTGATTTGAAATGAAACGAAAAAGCGACACTAAAAAGAGACAAACATATTAATCTATAGGTTTTAGCCTGCGAGGTAGTGAGATAGAATAATCGGTCTCCTCTTTGTGCGGTGCTGCGGTGTTTCGTAGTCTCCCCATTCACTCTAGTGTTTTTTTTTTTTTTTTTTTTTTGGAATTAATTGAAGTAAAGGAATGAATAGAAGGAATCAATTCAAAAGGCCGGGGGAATTAGACGGGATCTATTCACTCCTGGGAATCATTTTGCCCACGTCTAGTTTACAGAGAGGTGAAAATAGAGATGTTTACAGAGAGGTGAAAATAGAGATGTTTACAGAGAGATGAAAATAGAGATATTTACAGAGAGGTGAAAATAGAGATGTTTACAGAGAGATGAAAATAGAGATATTTACAGAGAGATGAAAATAGAGATGTTTATAAAGAGATGAAAATAGAGATGTTCACAGAGAGATGAAAATAGAGATATTTACATATTACCATATTAGAGATGAAAACATAAGAAAAGCATGACCTGTCAGTGGCTGAGTTGGCACAGCGTTCGGGCCCACCCAGGCGTCCCGTATTCGATTCCTCATTCCTCGGCTAGCTAAGTCCTCCGTCATGATACAAACAACATTTTTAGCTTACTGTGGTGGTAATAGGAGATTTTAAAATATGTTCACGTTATTCGTAACCCGGGAATGTTTACTTTTAAAGGAAAAAAAATAACTGCCGAACTGACCTTATCATTTCATTCCCAAATAAGAGATTGACTAAGTAAATTTAAAAAAATATTACTCAGGAATGAAATAAATATAAAAAAACGAGTGTGCTTTAGACCACACAACTGAAGTAGTAAGGAGTAAATGAAGGAAGTAATAGGAAGAGAGAAAGAAAATGTACACGCGCCCTGCTATCTCTTGCTCCTACAGTGTGATACAGATAATAGGCCTGCACTGTGTAACGTAATTGGCTATGAGAGAAAGAGAGAAAGAAAATGTGTGCTCGCACCTCTCTCTCTTTCCCCTACGGTAATAAATATACGAAGCGTACTCCCTCACAACTACCGTTCGCCTCGCTTTTCGTAACGCTCTCGTCACGTATTCGCCAGCTTACTCCCCAAGTCAAGCGTGCGTAAATTTTACTAAAAGTTTTACTTCAAAAAGTATAGGTAGGTACTTATCCTCTTATCATTATGTCTTCAATAATATTTCTCACTACGAACATCTGTTCTTGCCTTTAATATTGATGTATTTAATAAACCGTCCATAAATAAAATTGCTGAGGCATTCCTCCTCACGAACGAGGACCGAGAAACGAGAGCGAGCGGCTCGCCATTTCCTCCCGCTTAATTACTTCAGCTGTGTTTAAGTTTGCAATCAGGTAATATGACAACAGGTGTCACTGGCTGATTTATCTGAGCGCAGAGATTTACGGGAGCTTCCACAATTATCCGCTAGTTGGATTAACAGGCGGGGTTCGGATCTCGGAAATTATTATAGGTACCTCGACGGAGTAAAAATTGGTCTCTTAGGAATTGGGTGAAATTTTATATAATTTATTAGAAAAGGTATTTGTTATTATTAACTGATTTATTGCGTAGGTACCTACTCTCATTATCACCCTGGTGAAAGACTACCATTCAGGCTTTAGAAGTGTTTGGTGACTAGATCTGAAAAGCCGAGTCTTTCTTCTTCACATCGCAACCTTTCTCTTACTCATCCCCTTGCCATCCCTACTCCCTTCAGCCTCATAACAATGCCATAATCTGGCTCTGGATAGTTGGAAGTGTTTGGGACTCTTGTGCGGTATTCAGATAAAATTTGATTTATAATTTGACATTTATAATTTTATTTTTTCCTTGTATACCTACATATTTTGCTGTATTATTCATTTCCTTGTAAGTATAATACAGCAAAAATTTTTAAGGCACACAGAATATCAAATATGAGGGAGCGGGAGACAGAACGAGAAATAAAAGACGTCGGTCGATGTATGAGTCAGTCGTTTATTGGGCTACGTAGCGGAGGTCGGTAAAGCGGTAACATGATGTATGCAGGGTGCCGTAGATGAGATGCTGCAGGCGTGATGATGTGAAGATGAAGGTCAGGACACTACGGCGGTGAAGATCACAGGTCTTCAGGAAGCCGGCGTGTTGCCCTACACCGTGGCGGTGTAGACGTTACCTTGGTCCAGGCGATGGCCGTCGTCGCGTTGACGAGATATGGCGGCTGTGAGTCCAGTGGCGGAGCGATTAATTCGGCACAAGTGGCCGCCACAGATCCCCTTCCCAGTGGTACGGAGTACAGTTGAGGGATGATGATGCCAGGGTTTGCAGAAAAGCCGGGTAGATGCTGCTCGGTGCGTCCATGCTGGTGCGTCTCTACCGATTCCCTCGTTTTTGGTTGACAACATCAGAAGGTTGCGTGTTCAAATCACGTCGGGGTCACCAGTTGAGGGAGCGGTCCGTATCGGCAGAGAGAAATGAAAGGCGTGCAGTCGATGTGTGAGTCAGTCTTTATTGTGGCTACGTAGCGGAGGTCGATGCGGAGCGGGAGCGGAGTGACAGTAGTGATGCTGCTGCGCGATGATGTGAAGATGAAGGTCAGGACACTACGGCGGTGAAGATCACAGGTCTTCAGGAAGCCGGCATGTTGCCCTACACCGTGGCGGTGTAGACGTGACCTTGGTCCAGGCGATGGCCGTCGTCGCGTTGACGAGATATGGCGGCTGTGTGTCCAGTGGGTCGGAGCACACACGTGACGCAGGAAGGAACCTTGAGAGGCGATGAGGATGCTGGATGTTGGCGCGTTGCCGGTTGTGGTTGCTGCTCGTTGCAGGATGCTGGAGGTTGGCGCGTTGCCGGTTGTGGTTGCTGCTCGTTGCAGGGTGCTGGATGTTGGCGCGCGCGTTGCCGGTTGTTGTTGCTGCTCGTTGCAGGATGTTGATTGCCATCTCACGTCAAGATGGTAGTTGGAGAAGTGCCTCGAAGGTGCTGGAATGTTCCTGGGTCACGCTGGATAAATTGTTCACTGCTAACTGCGCGGGCCCGTGCCGGGCGCAGGCACTGCACTGCTCGGACTGTGTTCCTTTATCGATGAATGGAAAGTAATTAATGACTGACTCCGAGCAAGCGAGCGCGGCTTATATACCCGTGGCAAGTAGTTAGTCTCCCGGTAGGTAATGCGGTGAATTCACGCAAAGGTGAGAAATCACTCGAACTTTCTGTGGGCACTTGAACGGTACAGCCAGACGTTCTAGCTCTTTCGCGTAGGTGGCGGAATTATTTCTCGGTAGGTAGACATATGCCAGCGAGCGCGCGGTACCTGGCTGTAGATACTTCGTAGATTGTTTCTAGTGCGTTCGCCTGGAGTCCAGTGGCGGAGCGATTAATTCGGCACAAGTGGCCGCCACAAATACATATTCCAATTGTTAATATGATTTATAGTAATTTAATTAGGGATGTTATGGAGCTCCGTAACCATAACCGAAACTATCGGATAACCGAAATAAAAAAAAAACCGTAACCGAAACCGAAACCGATATAAAAGTTTCGGATAGTTTCGGATAAAGGCGGAGTCTAAATGACAGGTTTTTGTTTATTTTGCCCGGCCGAGCAGTCACTTGTCAGATAAGCCGTGCGTGTCTCTTGCAACTGGTCGGTGGTTGAGTGGGCATAGCGCTTGGATCCCATCCGGGCGTCGCGTGTTCAATTCCTCGGCTGGCTAAGTCCTCCATCACAACACAAGCAACATTTTCGGCTTTCTGTGGTGGTAGTATAAGATTGTCAAAAATTGTTGGTTTATTCGTAACCCGGGAATGATTGTCTTTCTTTTAAAAAAAAAAAAAATTGCATTGTTTATTTTGAGATTGTGGGCGTACAAACATTAAAAATTATTATTTACGAGTACCTACTTACTTAGTTTCAAAGTGTTGTTTAAATAAATTGTTTTAGTCTTGGCAAAAGGCAAAATGCATTCTAAGTCTACTTTAATTTGGACATTTTTTTATGAAATTAATGTACCTAGATTCTGCAAAATGTAAATAGTGCGGTGAAAATTTGTCACACAAAGGAGGTGGCACTACTTCTCTTTAAGTACATATCTTCGTAGGTACCTACATAGCACTTAAAGTGGCTATAATAATAGTTATTTATTTGACTGATTGTAAAAATTAATGATAATATAGACTAGAAATAAAAGTCAAATCTTGGTATTTGTAGGTATTTTACTTTTATAATTTTAAAATTCTAATATCCGTAACCGAAATTATCCGAAACTAGCGGATAATCCGAAATAATTTCATATCCGTAAACGTATCCGAAACCGGTATAATATTATTCCTATATCCGTATCCGTATCCATATCCGAAATTTAATATCCCTAAATTTAATGCAGTTATATAAATTACCCGAATTGTGACAGCATAATATATTAAAAATCATTAACCTTATTATTTAAAATAATTATCATTTAGACAGCACTGACCTCGTCAGTGTGGTTAATTATCGTGTAATGCACAACACTAGACTCCATGTAGTTGCTTCTCGCACTAATTTTATGTAAAATTCTTGTTCTCAGAGATTGCATCGTGTGGGGAATTAAAATTATCGATATGTCAATATATATTAATAATTAATATGTCGACATATTAAACTATAAGTGTAACTTAATAATCAGTGTGTTATTGTGTTTATATGATTATTATAACCGTTATGTTCTGTATAAAAAAGGTATCTATATATGTAAAAGCCCAATGGGCGTTAAAATCAAAATAATCATAATAAATAATAATATATTATAAAAGAAAGTGTGCTACAAAATGCTAAAACTCATAAACGAGTCCCGGTATGATCAAGGGAGTTATATGGTGTTGTAGCCCTCTTTTTCCCATCCACAAAGAAGGTTACAGTTTTTACCTGAAATGCTTGTGCGTGCTTTAGAAGATATAAGGGCTGGAAATTTCGCCCTCTAGAAATTTCTAGAACAGTCTGGAACATTTGAGAGTATTCGAGAGCATTCCACAATATTCCAGAACATACCGGAACATTGTGGAATATTGTGGTATGTTGGGGAATAGTCTGGTACATCCCGGAAAATCCAAACATTCGGGAACATCCCGGAACTGTCCAGATCATTTTGGAACATTCCAGAACACTCTCGAACGTTGTAAAATGTTCTGGAACATTGTGGACCATTCGAAGCCTTTTTTTATGGGTGGGGCTACCCGTTGGTAGGGGTATATAAAGTAAGATCCATCATGGGTTCTAACGTCATTTCAATCTCATATAAACTTCCTGAGCGAAGCCGGGTACCCCAGTTGGTAAATAAATGAATAATAAATAATCATTCTCCGCCTCACTTGACATTGTTCTGAGACGAGTTTACGTAGTTTGTTTTGTAGGTGAATAACCAGAATGAAGGTTGTTATTTATTTATCTCAAATCATTTTATCATGATGAGCAGTGTTACAAATAGAGATCACTTATCTCTAGAGAAGTTGATATCATACTTATTGGATTATATAGCTAAATCTAACAGTTTAATGTCCCGCGAACATCGACCAACGATGCTCGCAGGACATTAATAAATGGGCAAAATGGTGTTAATGGTTTTTTTTTCCTTTCTAAGACCAAAGCAAGATTTCTCAGAACAGAATCATTATTAATTAATTAAATACCTTCGTTAGTACAAGGTACACTCGTTATTTACGCAATACACTCCCCTAGTGTTAATATTGCAACGTAGCTGGGAGCGAGTAATATTTCAGTGGTTTTTGAAAATGATTACTTTTACGATTTTTATTTTTGCTTTCAACTTAATAATTTTCTTTTGGGCCTGTGTCATCTTTGGACATGCTGCGTGGAGGCTCTTTTTGTGGAAAGAAAGGAGTGAACTTGGGTCTCGAACACACCCATTTCGTAAGAACGACCTATTCTCGTATGACAAATGTTTACAAATGTTAGGCCGAAGGATCAATGACGATAGTTCCTCGGAGCAACTTTCTTTGAAATGCTGGTAGAACATGGACTGCATCCCCATTCGACGCCTGTGCTCTTAAGATTGCAATTCTAAAATTCAAAGATGAACACATCAAACGGAACGCTCGTTTTCAGGTATTTTGGGTCTCCGGACCGCGTATTTACAATCCCTAACGCGTTTGAGTCGCTTTAAATTTTCAATATCAAAATTTAAATATTTAGAAATAAAATTATTGATTTCTAATATACACATTGGAAAGATTATTTTATCTAGATTTTAGAACATTTTTTTGTTTTTGCAAAGTGATAAAAATTATCAATATAGAGATGTATTTACAATATATGGGAATAATATTAAAATTTAAATATTTAGAAATAAAATTATTAATTTCTAATACACACATCAGAAAGATTATTTTATCTAGATTTTAGAACATTTTTTGTTTTTGCAATGTGATAAAAAATAACCAATATAGAGGTATATTCATAGACATCCAAATGGATAGACAAGCAGTTACAGATGAGGGGTAAAACCAAACTATGGAGAGCGAAGAGGGGAAAGATGACTGTCATTCGTTGAACAATCAATCTGACAGTATATAGGCATCTCGCATTACAATATCACCATTTAGTTCTTAAAAGCAAAATCTGCTTTGAATGAATAGACCTTTTTACATGGGAGCGCGAATTGCTTGCCACGTTCAAAACATATTTGCTAAGGCCAAATGCTCGCCCCAAAAAGACTCGCGCCAATACACATATCAATATTTTGTTTCCGTGTTTAGTTAAAACACTTTTACAAATGTTTCATAATTTACTTACCCCTGTAACCAGCGACGAGCACATTGGAGTACCGCCCACATTCGCTATGTGTACATTGATACGTAGATATATTGTATAGCACAAGCTGCCGTTATTTCGTTAAATGTATGGATGTCAGCTTCTCGCTGTTCACGGCAAGAATGATGACGTCACACATTTTAGATTCAAGCGAGGCTATATCCCCTCCCCATGGAGCGAGCCGGTTCCAAGGAGGAGCTACAGCCGGCGCCATGTGGAGGGGGAAATAATACGTTTTTATCACTTAGGGCAGGTCCAGATATATTCATATGTCCGTGGGTATATTTAAAATGTAAATTGTCGTTACCGCGACTGAATCGGTATAGGTTTTGTAAATACGCCTCCGGACCAGAGATGGAGGCCAAATTCAATCGTGGGGAGCATTTGCCATTTGTACAGGGTTAGAAGTTGTGTGTTATTAAAGTATAATATGCGGGCCATGCACAGTACAGCTTCTGAGAGGATAACTGGGCTGGCTTCGATGGAGACCCCGTACCTGACTACCAAAAGATGTAGAGATAATTTTTAAAAATGTTTTTCATTAAAGTAAAATTATTCTAGATCTTCAATCCGGCAACAACCCAAATTTATATTAGAAATTGAGTCACGTTGTAGGAAGGAGGGAATACAGAAGCCATTGATGTCATCCTTGATCTTTTTCTTAATTTCGCTGTCATTCGTATAAAATGTATCTAAACACAACACGCTGTCAACTGATAACAACAAATTACATCAAAACACTTAGGTATGTTGTAATTTTAACAAATTTTTTTGACATGTAGGTATATATGACTGGTCGGTGGTTGAGTGGGCATAGCGCTTGGGTCCCACCCGAGCGTCGCGTGTTCGATTCCTCGGCTGGCTAAGTCCTCCATCACAACACAAGCAACATTTTCGGCTTCCTGTGGTGGTAGTAGGAGATTTTCAAACATTGTTAGGTTATTCGTAATTCGGAAATGTTTGTCTTTCTTTAAAAAAAAAAAAAAATGTTTTTTTTTATTGTAATTACATAAGATGAAACAAAGTGTTGTTTCAATAATCTATGTGTGATAACCATTCGAGCGACAGACCAATTTAAAACTTTTACCTCGGATTGCTCATCATTTTGAATATTTTCCGCTCACATTAAAAAAATCATACCTTAACTTAATAATTCAAATTAAGTACCTACAAATGCATCTAGGGAAAATTTGCCTGAAACTGGCAGCAAAGCCATTCGAGGTATTTTAAATAGTGCCATATTATGGCAAAAAGCGCTCCAGTGGTTAAAAATGAGATAGAATAGCAAGAATTTTGCCCAGCCTTCAAAAAAATTACTTAGTTTATTACAATCTTGTTTAAATAGGTACAAGTGAGTGCCTCTGCAACACAAATTACAAAACAAAACAAAAAACGAGTTTTTTCAAACTTTCCCAGAGATCTCAACATCGAACCAATAAATTATTAACCTACCTCCATTTAATCGAACATCGATTGTGGGGAATTCGAGATTGATTTTTTTTGTTGCAAAATTACAGTATTTAGTGCGTTAATCATAACCCGAGTAGATTTTATTACATGTCTTGTTTAACCAAGATAATTAACCCTCATCATTGAGAAATTGAGTCATTTTCTGTGCACTCAAAGTGTAGCAAATTGGTTTCTGAATAATTTTAACCGACTGATATGTTATTCTGTTCAGGTAATGTGAGGATGTACCTACACTTAAACCCAGGAAACAGGAATTTTAATTTACATGAAAGGTCGGTACTTAATGTATACACAAAACATGCCTACATATAACGGTGATTCTTATCGCAAAAATTAAGTAAAATTTAACAAAAGTTTACGTTAATTTTTTGGGTTAAGCATTTGCTCACTTTCTCTGTTGCACAATTAAATTTTCAAAAATGTTTCACTGATTATTTTAAAACTGATATTATCTGCTATTTATCGAAGAGTGCAAACATCGAATAGTCATAATGTTACATGTAGTTATAGTTTTCAATATTTGTTCTCATGAGCTTTTGGAACTACGTATTTCTAAATTGGTGACCCGACAATTCGTCCTGCGACAATTCATCCGGCGACAGTTCATCCTGCGACAGTTCATCCGGCCGACAGTTCATCCTGCCGACAGTTTATCCTGCCGACAGTTCATCCCGCCGACAATTCATCCGGCGACAATTCATCCTGCCAGATCATTTAGAAGATTTTTATTAAGTAAGTATGCAAAGAGGATATATGGCCGTACAACCAAAATCGATATACTTATATCTGAAGGCATCTTGAGTGGAAATCCGCTGTAAAAATATTTTTACTAACAATAATTTCGACTCTCCGAAGAAGCATGCGTGAATAACAAAATACGACATACTTATACTTATACTTATAGGTTAGGTTAGGTTAGGTAAAATCGATATACTTATATCTGAAGGCACCTTAGTGGAAATCCGCTGTAAAAATATTTTTACTAACAAAAATTTCGACTCTCCGAAGAAGCATGCGTGAATAACAAAATACGACATACTTATACTTATAGGTTAGGTTAGGTTGAATTGTCAGGATGAATTGTCGCCGGATGAATTGTCGGCGGGATGAACTGTCGGCAGGATGAACTGTCGGCAGGATGAACTGTCGGCCGGATGAACTGTCGCAGGATGAACTGTCGCCGGATGAATTGCCGCAGGATGAACTGTCGGCAGGATGAACTGTCGGCCGGATGAACTGTCGCCGGATGAATTGTCGCAGGATGAACTGTCGGCGGGATGAACTGTCGGCAGGATGAACTGTCGGCAGGATGAACTGTCGGCCGGATGAACTGTCGCAGGATGAACTGTCGCCGGATGAATTGCCGCAGGATGAACTGTCGGCAGGATGAACTGTCGGCCGGATGAACTGTCGCCGGATGAATTGTCGCAGGATGAACTGTCATGGAACCTTTTAAATTATATCTACTCGAATATGATTTAACCTTTAACGCGATCAAATTAAAAATTTTCACCAATCGATGTTTTAAAAATTTTCAAACTTATGTTATCTTTGGGGTTGCTGTGTGGAGAATCTTTTTTCACAAAACATACGCACACATTCCGCATTTCTTGTATGCTTATTTATTCTATGGATACAAAGCATTAATTTAATTTATTTTTTGGCAGATTTTATTATGATTTATGAGTAATTTCTTCTTCCGATTCCCAAATTCCGATGCAATTGAACGTTTTTTATAACCAGGCAATCCAAAACCAAAGCAATCAATACTTTTTAATAATTTAATTGTATTTGTTTATTTTAATAAGTACATTTACCTTCAAGGAAAGCATCAGTATGCTTAAAACTAGCAGGCTTAAAATTATAAATTTTTCGAAGAAAACTTCTTCGGAAAGGTTTTCACTTTGTGATGGCATTATTTATTTTAATGAAAGACAATAACTTTGTTAACATCACTAATATTTGTACACAATCTGCATGTTTCGTGAACGATGTTCACATCATCAGGATCAAATAAACAAAGTTATTTGTCTTTCATTAAAATTAAAATTATACGTGAAAATGGTGTAAACAAAGCTTAATGTCTCTAGTGTTCCATCACGAATCAGGGGAATAATTTATGAATACGTAACAAATAATAGAAGTAAAATAAAAGTTATTTTTAATAGCTTGGTAAAGACCCCGGTTCCAGTTTGAAAGACACCGAGCAAAGAAATCGGTACACAGATTCCCTAATCCATAACAAACGGATTGCATTTTTTAAAGTGTCAGGTGAGAACGATGTCTTTGCTCTACCAGAAATTAAATGGAAGATGCTTCGAGTAACTAGAAGTCTATAAACACGTCAAATGCGTGGCCGACATTTTCACATGGTTGACATTATGTCACATGAGAACGGATCATTTATACCTTCCTCTAAAATACCCTCCATACAGCATCCCCAAAGCTGACACAGGCCCTGAAGGAAATCATTTCCCTGAGTGGGGTTAATTAGTAAACAAAAACGGAATTTCAAACATTACCACATAATCTCATTTTGTGTACGTGCAATTTAATGCAATTTTTTCTGAGGTTCTGAACACGGAAATAATATTATTGTGCTGTAGTTACCAGACGTCAAATATGAAGCAGCTATAATTTAGTAATTGAGTTTGTTTCCTTTTCAAGTTTTTTTCCGTAAGTAAGACAGGTAGCAGGTAGAAGGTAAAAGGTAGGTACTGCGCAGCGTAGTAGGCGGCATTTGGCAGAATTAATGGTTCTTTGGAGTAATGCTTCCAAATTGGGATATGGCAGAATGACGACTTTATAAGTCCAAGTGACTTTGAGTGAAGGGCGGAGAATCTGGGAGGTTGTAAACAATATGTGAAAAATTATCCAATGGTTAGTATTTCATGTGAAATATTTAATATACACATGGTCACAATATAAAAAGAAAATTCCCAATGCTTTCTTAAGGACTCAATAACCGCTAACTTTATGTTTAGTTCAAACGCGCAAACTCTCGAGTGTAGAGAAAATATTATCCATTGCTTTTCATAGAATTTCTACCGTTAAGCTTTAATTTGCCAAATTGCGTACGTCCGCTTAGTTTTTTAAAACTTTTTCTTATCTGAAGTGGTGTCAAAATCATAACTAATTTAATATTTATTATTAGCTCAGATTCGTGAAAAATCAAGAATATTTCTTGTAATTATAAAACTGAAATATATGACTATATATTTATTTATTTTATTTAAGTTTTTATTTCAGCAGAGCTGGGAGGACAGTGCAATCCCGGTCTGCCATATTACATAAACTATAGTAAAATAATATTTTATAGAGTAAATATAAATCTAAAAGAAATAAAATATGATAACGTATTACGTATTAGGTAGGTACCTAATGAAAACAATAAATGAAAATAAAATTCGAACATAAATAACAAAAAAATTACCATAAAATTAAAATTAAAATAAAATTAACGAAAATAAACAGAAATTAAAAAAAATTATATTTCTTATGGTATTATTTTTTCTACCTGGTTTATATACCTTATAGACCTTTTCAATTTATTTTGACATACTTTTTATTTAAGTTAAATTTTTTATACGTTTTTGTTGTATTTTCTCCCGCAATGAAATGAATGAATTAATTTCAGGAAAAATCGATTATATAATAATGTAATAGAAGAGCTTTCATGTGGGTGTCAGGAGGGGGGAGGGTTTTAGGGGGTAGAACCCCCCCCCTCGGCCTAAGTATTGCGTTAAAAAAATGGTTCTCGTACATTACATTCTTGAGAAAAACAACAATATTATTTGTATCGTTTTATTTATCAATTTCATGTAAATAATAAGTTGTATCCCCTTTCTTATTATTTGCCCCTACCCATGATCGAACCCCCCCCCCCCCCCTCCTAGGGTCGAACCCTCCCCCATGTGAATACTACAGCTAGGCCGTTGTGTGTTACACACCTCTTATAAACGCTTCAATAATATGCTTTTCAATGTAACGATTGTACAAATTATTGAAAAATGGAATAGGAATTTTATGAAAAAATTATGTTTCTTAGCATACAATAAAAATGGCGTTGAATGAAGCTGAAAACATGCTTAAAAAGAAATTTAAAATGTTCAAAGCTAGGCAAATTTAATACTCATTAGCTTTAGATACTTAAATGTAATATTTGAATACAATCTAAACAGTTATTATTTTACATTATAACCTTATTGAGGAGGACTATCACATTATGTAATATTAAAATAATTTAACAAAATTGAAAATAGTACCAGTTAAAAAAAACATGATCATTGTGTCCCACGTTCTTAGCAAAGTGTCCTACCCATCGCTTGCACCAATACAACATTTGCACAAAACAAACAATTTTTAATATCCCCAGCCAAATAGTTGGGTGGCCCAGAGAAATTACGGCACTCGTAAAACAAAAGTTTCTTCCATTGTTGGGAGATGTTCCGATTTGTAAATGGGACTTGTTCGTCGCAAAAGATCGAGTACGTAGGCAGAACGAAGTATGAATTTTTCTTCTCGTACTCGTTAAAAAACCGTACCAACATGGTTTCCTTGTCAAATAAATATATGTCTTAGCTTCAACAAAGTAGGCGGAACTTTAAATGTGGAGCAGACGAGGAGCACAATAATAAATTGGCGTCGTATAAAAATTGTTATGGCAGGAATACATTTTTATTTGCACATAAATAACATGTAAGTTTTATGTGCGTGTATTTTGGGTAGAAATGAAGAAGTGCGAAATCTTATTATTTTCATTTTGAATCGTATTTTTATCATCAATACTTAAGAGGGCATTACCAGAGAAAGAAGGAAATACGTCATTTTCAAAAAAGTTTTTAGACGTATTGACTCTTTTCCACAAAAAATTATAAATGGATTTCGAAAGATTGTTCTTTTATCTAGCATTCGTATGTAATAAATTTTTAGAATTTTTTTTAATTTTTAGTATAATAAGGTTATTCCACATACTATACCACACCCATTTCAAATAATGTAATCATGCAGTAAAATAAATCAGTACATTATCTAGCAAACGTATGTTTTAGAATTTTAATTTTAGTTTCAATAAAATCATTATAAAATATGTACGTACATGTGTTTCTTGACGAAAATTGGTCCGTTTGTGTATTTATTTGCGCACTTACAAACTAATATATTTCAGATTTTTTTAACATTCTTATTAAATTTAGACATTATTGAAAAATGATAAATACTTATAATCAAAAAATACTACAAAAAGTACACTATTTTAATAGTTTTATCATCACGCCTTTCAGCATTTTTGGATGAAGGTATAAATTAAAGCTAATTTGGATTGAAATAAATTCGATATTGAGTTATAATTTAAAAAAGCTGTTACGGAGAATAATTAATCTTTCTCATTGTAACCGCCCTGCACGATCGGAAGAACAACTTTCGACGAAATGTGGATTTTCGTCCGCTGGCTGGTTAAACGCTCTTAAATTGATATGTTGTATATCTCGTTATCAGGGGTAACTTGTGACTATGATTGTAGTCTTAAAGTGCACTTTATTAACCTGTCCGGGATTGAACCTACAAACTCCCGACTGAGAGTCAAATTCACGATCTTTTCAACTTCCTAATAAATTGTAAAAAACTTTCTAAAAGTTAAATTTGTTGTCTTGATGTGAAGTTATGCTGTATCAAAAAAAATAAAATATATATATATACTGCACAAAGTGTTAGGTATCTTGAACAATAAAGGTATCTTGAATAATACAGATGTCCAACTATTACACAAAAGCCTATATTAAAACACATTTCAAGCGGGCGAAAACAAGAATACGTGAAAAAGTAATTTGTTTAAGACCGATTCATCTTTGAAAATAGTAATGAACGATTTTTTTGTTAAATGGTACCTACTCACCATACCCAACATAGTATTGCGAAAATTATAGCCTACTTTGTAATAGGACTCCACTACTCCACAAACAGAAGTTAAAGTCAGTATTGGGCTGTTTGGTGACGTTTTATGAATAAAAAATGTACATATTTTACAAAAAAAATGGAACAAATCATTACAAAAAAAAATTTCCTTTTGATAAAACATTCTTCCATACAAATGACAAGGAGATATGAAGATAGCAAAGACATGTACATAGATACAAAATGGACTTGTACACACAAACACAACATTTATAAAAACATCACGAGTACACGAACATTATACTAGATAACACAATAAAATGTACACAAATACTGTCAAGACTGAAAGTGGCAAGAAAAGTATTGACCACGATGGAGTTCACATATATAATCTCCTTCCAGATAACCAAAAAACGGAAAAGAATATAAAAAACCTTTAAAAAAAAACTACTTAAATTTAGGATGTTGCAACAAAATTAAAAATATTACCTACTACTACACTTGTACTACTATAATATATATGCTCTGTACTTAAGTTAAGAAAACGAAATATTATATTTCTATTAACTTAATAATAAAAAAATAATAATAAATAAAAAAAGATATGTGTAAAGACAGAAAGTAACAATTGTAATATTAAAAATGAAGCATACACATTACCTATCTACATTATTAGTTATGGCGCTTTGCATATCTAAAACTTTAAAGTTTTGTTGATGGTTTGTATTTACAAAACCTTGTTGGTCTCATCAGAAACCGAACGCTGCATTTTCATCTAACATTACAAATAATTCAATCGGAATCATTCAATCCTTAATTTGATTAAATCCGAAGTACCGACGGTAATGCAAAATAATACCTAATTGTGAGATGAATAATAAATAATAATACTAGAATAATAGTTCAGCGATTCGCTAAGGATTGCTCCTGCACGAAGCGATCTTCGGAGATTCACATTATTTGGTCCATCGGAATGCATCCCAGAACCCAATTACGGTAATGATCCTAATTCAATCCTAAAGCAATCTCAATCAACCGAATCAATCAACCTGTGGTACGAGAGCGGCTACCGCGTACTGCAGTCTTATACTGGCCGGTTATTATACCTTCGTTTTTTCATCGGGCAACGATAGTAATAATTCATGGATTTAATACGCGTTTGATTTATTACCTACATAAATAATAGTATTGATACAATGGCGCGGTTTCTGATCCCGGCACCTCGACTGCTCGGGCTCCCGGGTCATGAGAGAGTAGCAAGGATGGATGCTGTGAGCTGCGAGGAGCCTGGTGCGATGGTACTATGGATACGCTAAATAAGAAATCTTCTCAGAAATGCTTCAAAAGAACCCTATCAGTTATAAAATCTAAATATTGTATTATTGATGCTCAGTCGTCTTCTGTAGACATTATCCTTCTACATTAGGGTAGCTATAGATGACATGAAATACATTTCGTCAAATTTAACAACTTCGTTGAAATTATAATAATTGGATTATTTGTTAATCGTCGTTTTGTCGAGAAATCACTGAGCAAAAGGGCGCTGTAAAATATTACTTGCTAGGATTTGTCTTATATATTATAAACAGAAATACACTTACCTGGCAGGTCGCTTTAGATCACTTCAGATACACTCAACCTGGCATATATGTATATTAAGGTGGTCCAAAATTTTTTTTTATTATTTTTCATTTGGCCACCCCGTGAATTTGTTACACGTATTCATAGAAATAACATAGTAAAATTTGAGCAAGATAGCTCAAGTAGAAAGGGGTGCTCAATCGAGTGTTGTTTTTGAATTTTTTGTGTAAAATGCTTAATTTTTACTTTTTGCTACGGGCCAGTTTCGTGTGTTAAACTATTAAATAAATATTAAAATAAACTACTGAAGAGTTTTATAGACAAATATGAACAGTATTTGATATTTATTTAGTAGACTGTCAAGTGAATCAGTGTAGTAAAATGTGTTCATCTACTCGAAAAAAATACAAATTTTTCTACTTGGGGTTCGAGATATTGAGCCATTGATGAGGCTTAACCAACATCCTACTCTTCGGCAAGTTTAACTCCGTTATCACTACATATGAAATGTGAAAGATTCCGCACATGTACTTATTCAAGAACTTATAAAAGTATGGAGTAAATCTAGTATTCAGGAGACTACAAAATCACTGCATTGAAAAACTGATTAAGTTTCTTAAGAACTGGCTGCTATTGAAGAAAAATAGAGGAAGAAATTCTGAAGCACAAAGAAAAGGAGAGTATTTGTTTAAAAAAGAACTAGAAAAACTTTTTGATATTGCCCATTTGAATTTGATAAAAATTGCGGAAGACAGAGCGTTTCTCATCGATCAAAGATGAGAACGTAAGATGATTATGACCTCAATCGACAAGAAACTAGAAAAGGTCAAAAAAGTTCTCTAAAACGGAAACAAAGATCTGAAGAATTGAAAGAAATGACTGCTAAAAGTAATTCTTCATCTTCGGTGGTGTCGAGACAAGAGTTAGAACTTGAGTGCAGCTTCAGTAGTACTTCTAGTAATGCTAGCATATTAGAGAATAAGTCCAAAGATGAGTTTCTAGTGCGTTGAGCTGTCTACAAGTGACATATTTACAATTATTATTTTTAATTGTAAAACTAACGTTTTTAAGACAAGATTTTTTATGCATAGCACAAAGGGTAACAATTATTATAAGCAATAATTATCAGCCTGAAACACTCATCCACATTGAAAAATCTTCCGAGAAAAGATACATGACGCCAACGGGACTTGAACCCGTGTCCTCTCGATTGCCGGTCGATTGCTCTGACCACTGAGCTATGGCGGCTTATCTCGTACCCGCCAAATGATTCAATATATGCTAGTGTTTCATTCAACAATTACTGCTTATTATATTTTTTCCACCTGAAAACAACCAACTTTATTTTTGCGAGAGAAACATTGTAAGTGTTAAATCCCTCGCTAGGTGGCGTCGAGACAAATTATGTCTTCATTTATTGGGGAAATACTTAAACTTGTCAAATATTAATTATTATTTTTAATTGTAAAACTAACGTTTTTAAGACAAGATTTTTTATGCATAGCACAAAGGGTAACAATTATTATAAGCAATAATTATCAGCCTGAAACACTCATCCACATTGAAAAATCTTCCGAGAAAAGATACATGACGCCAACGGGACTTGAACCCGTGTCCTCTCGATTGCCGGTCGATTGCTCTGACCACTGAGCTATGGCGGCTTATCTCGTACCCGCCAAATGATTCAATATATGCTAGTGTTTCATTCAACAATTACTGCTTATTATATTTTTTCCACCTGAAAACAACCAACTTTATTTTTGCGAGAGAAACATTGTAAGTGTTAAATCCCTCGCTAGGTGGCGTCGAGACAAATTATGTCTTCATTTATTGGGGAAATACTTAAACTTGTCAAATATTAATTATTATTTTTAATTGTAAAACTAACGTTTTTAAGACAAGATTTTTTATGCATAGCACAAAGGGTAACAATTATTATAAGCAATAATTATCAGCCTGAAACACTCATCCACATTGAAAAATCTTCCGAGAAAAGATACATGACGCCAACGGGACTTGAACCCGTGTCCTCTCGATTGCCGGTCGATTGCTCTGACCACTGAGCTATGGCGGCTTATCTCGTACCCGCCAAATGATTCAATATATGCTAGTGTTTCATTCAACAATTACTGCTTATTATATTTTTTCCACCTGAAAACAACCAACTTTATTTTTGCGAGAGAAACATTGTAAGTGTTAAATCCCTCGCTAGGTGGCGTCGAGACAAATTATGTCTTCACGGGTTCAAGTCCCGTTGGCGTCATGTATCTTTTCTCGGAAGATTTTTCAATGTGGATGAGTGTTTCAGGCTGATAATTATTGCTTATAATAATTGACATATTTACACACCACGTTACCAGTGCGCTTGATCATAACAAGATTTAAACTAATCAAGAGAGAAGAAAAACAAATTGTTCGATTTGTTAGTTATCATCTACACCAAAGTTTGAATCGAAGCGTCTTTGGCAGCAGATGCACCAGTAAATGACTTAATACTTTGGAATAGCTTAAAATTGTACGAAGCCATTGATTCCGAAATCAGTATAGCAGCTAGGGGTGTCTTAGAGCGTCACTTATGGTATTTGTCAGATGAACTAGTCGCATTTACCTTGTTTTCTGAGAAGCTATCTAATGCTGAGAAACAGGCCATTGTTCAAAAAATAAATTCTGATGGCGGTAATCGTTCAGTATGAGGTGATTCTGCTAAGCTTGCCTCAGAGGTTACATTAGAAGCTTTTGCAACACAAAGAACGTTGCAAAACGCTCTTAGTTCTTGATATCAACGACTCTTTCTTGCAATTACCTCCTGAGACTTGGAATAATAATGTTGATTACCTTCAAGGCAAAAGCAGAGTCAAAAATTTGCGTGTTGTTAATGATACAGTGGAGAGAGGTGTTAAACTATTTGAAGATTACAACACGATACTCGCTAAGAATGAGGAAGAAAAGCAATCTTTACTTCACATCGTTGAACAAAACAGAAAAATCGTTTCTACTGAAACATTAAAAAAGGAGTTAACAAACATAGTTTTGAAAGATTGCGACTAATATTATGTTTATTATTGCTTTGTTACCAAATTTTGTTCAAATTTAAATACGTTTTATACTTATTTGACTAAAATACTTGTAATATATTATTAATAAACCTTAAATTACGTGTTTTACTTAAAATCCAGAACTTTTGTCAGGAACTTCTAATTCGATGAGCACCCCCTTGTATATAAGATAGGGGGCTGAAATTTTTTACACATAATATTAATGGTAGGTGTAAGAAATTAAATGGGTGGCTACATCTATATTTAAAAAAAATAAATTTACTATGTAGGCCTGGACCACCTTAATGTATATATATATATATGTGGACCACCATAACACGGGCATGTGACTAGCATGGTGGTCGTAAAATCCCCAAATTGTGTAACCATCAAAGCAATGAATAAAGAGAAAAATGTCACTTCTGATAAACACACTTACCCGACAGACCACTTCAAATACACACACTTACCTAGCATGTCACTTCAGATGAACACACTTACCTGGTAGGTTACTTCAGATAAACAAATTTAGAAAGTTTCAACTTAGAGAAGATGCTATTTTGCACCATTGAACTTTCATTTATTAGAAGAATAGTGGCAAAAGTAAAGATAATATTTATATTTTTTTTGTTCAATTTTAGGACTGGGGAACGATTTTTATGAAATGATCTTTAAAAGCTTCTACTTAGTTTTAATTATAAAATGATCGTATTGTTTTACAAAATTACGAGTTCTTGGAAATAAAATCCCAATATTGCCTTGTAGTCTACGCTAGTTATGTTTTAAGATTGTAGAGGAATGTACTCTAACGTGAGAGAGTAAGAAAAAAAAAGAAATTGAGGCGTTGTGAAGCGTTGCTAGAAAAGGCCTGAGCCTGTTTAGTTGCCTAATCTAAGTAATCTCAGACCTGCAATATCCCCAAAATGAAATTGTTGTACACTGACCCCAGATAGTTGGAACTTTTGTAGGTACAACGTAAATACAATTTTTCAAAACAATTTGAAAACATGTGTGATACCTGATACATGATATAGCTTTAAGCCCTGCTTTTTGATATTTAAAGCGCCTTAAATAATAATATTGATAGGTTAGTAAATGTCGTGAAAACAATATTTATAGCAAAGCTGGGAAACTACCTGCTATCAATTTTCATTTATCCTTTTATCTCTAAGGAATCCACCAAGAGCTTCAATGATCCACGGTGTTAATAGTATGAAACGAAATGTGCAACAAGATTACAATGAAGCCTTGCTGAAAGCATGCGAGAAAATTACACTGAAAGTAAGTTAATGAAAGAGTCAATAAAAGACCATCGTGTGAGGTCCAAGATTCGAAGACATCATTGCTGTCAAGCGAAACTCTAATCTTGAGCTATGGAGTCATAAAATTTGTTTTTTACTCTAGAATTTCTATGTTCTTTTTCAAACGTGTGAATAGTTTAAAATACTTGTGTGTATTTCACAATTTTTTCTCACTATCTAGATAAATACAAATTGACGGTTTTAATTTTACAATTGCTGGTATAACTTGCTTCGCACGCTATTTTAGTAATATCTACTATTTCAGGTTGTAACCATTTTTTTTATTTTGCGAGGTGATTTTTGTGTTTAGTCTCGACCAAATTTTACTCTCGATTTTTTTTTGGTGTAAGTTTTGAATGTATTTTCCAATGTTGAATAGTTATGTTATTTAAAAAAATATATCATTTTGGGTAAATAGTGTACTATCTAACATATTATGTGAAATACGCCCTCTAAGACCTAATCTTTTTTCAAAAAAATGAAAATAGCAATAACTTCAAACGGTTAAATTTTCAAATAACTCAATCAATTTTTAATTTTTTTTTTTTAATGTTCTTTATTCAGTAAAGTTTATACATTACAGTAAATGGATAATTTTTTGGCCATCACACTAGGCACATGCCCGTGTTGTAGTGGCCAATTGTTATGAAACTTCAAATATGCCGGTTTATCCACTACTGCCAGTTTTAATTCATGTCTCGCCAAAGCTTATATCCGTCACAAGTTGTTGGGCTTTTGAAATATTCAATTTTGTGTCAAAAAATAGAACACCATTCAAAACATAAATTATTTAGGACGGGTTGTCCCAAAAAATTTGATGGATTCATACAATATTTGAAGTTAATTTCACGATCTGTGAAAGTTCTATATTTTTTAGAGTACAGGCGTCGGGTGGGATTGCTCTCCTTGTTCTACAGGTATTTCAATGGAAGATTTACTGAGGAACTAGCGTCATTGATCCCTTCGGCACCGGTGCATAGTCGGGAAACTCGCCAAACTCGCGCCCAACATATGTACACGGTTGACATTTGTCACATGAGAACGGTTCGCTTCTTCGACTCGTTTTTGAGTTTAACAGCTCGACAATGGAATGATTTGTCAGCCCCTGTGTTTCCTCCTTCCTATAAAACGGGTCTCTTAAAGACCAATCTTCATTCCTTACTTTCCTCAAAAAGACCTTCCACGCAGTATCTCAGATGACATATAGGCTCTGAGGGAAATTATTTTCCTCAAGGCCTTCTGTAAGGGAGTTAATGAAAAAAAATATGTATATTTTATGGAATGTAAAATGTAAATCTCTTAAATTATTAGAACTTGTGACTTGTGACAAGTAGGAAAGGAATTAGAAAAAGATGGATTCTATAATAATTATTGAATAAAAAAATGTCACGTGTAAAGGACGAAAGTTCGACTAAGACACTTTTATTGATGTGATAATAATATTGGCAGGCAGCCTTTAATACGTGTCGTAAATATAAAAAAAAATACATTACGGAATCGATGGGTAATTCAAGTAGACAGGTTTCATTATTAAATTACCTTGTAAGCTAAAATGGCTACAAATTACGTTTTTACTTTAGTTTTAACTACCGTCACCGTTTCATATTTTTTAAAAGATGTAACGCTTGACGTACTTGCCGAAAAACGGTTTTAACATCAACAAAACGCACATGTACATAACTCAGAATTGCATCATAAAGGTCATACTAAAGGTCCCCATAAGGATGTCAACAACAGAAATTTTTAAACAGTTTGATGTTCCAAGCATACAGAAAATCTATGCCAAAAACATTCTAGCATATCACCACAAATGATTTAGAGGCAGACACCTCACATGCTCATAAAACCAGAGCCAAACAAACAGACACACTTAATATACCAAAGTGTAACTCTTCATTTGGACAAAGAAGTTCTGAATTTTTAGCAGTAAAGTTATATAACAAACTTCCACTTAGTATCAAACAAATTAAAACAAAAAATAGCTACATTAAGGACATTAAATGTTGGCTGAAGGAACTATCGGAAAATGAAATTACTAGTATACTTAAAACATCGTTATAAAGGTTTCTGGAAAACCTTATCCAAACAATGAAGTTAAACCATTGAAGTCGCTGAAAACTTATTCAAAGCATAGACCCCCTCAGCACAAGATCTCCTAGTGAGGAGGACTACGTATATATTTTCTATTTTACATATACACCTAACATGTTTCATATAAAAATGTAAAAAATAATAAATATTATATAGTAACTAAATAAAAAAATAAATTGAATTCGCCCTCAGTAGTATCATATAATTATTACTACTCTCTAAATAAGAATTTTCAATTTCTTAACACAATTTTTTTGTTTTATCATTGAAGACGGCCGCCTTGGTCGAGGGGTAAGACTCTCGACTCACAATCCGAAGGTTGCAGGCTCAAGCCTTTAGCCATGTTTAGTGACTAGATCTGAATAGCCAGGTACTCTTCCCCATCTCATTCCCCTCCCCACTATTTTCAGCCTCACAACCCACCCCACTTGGGAATGCCATAGTCTCACTGGCTCCAGTCGGAAGTAGTTGGGACTCATATAAAAAAGAAGACATTATTAGTAACTCTCAAGCGAAAATTTGAATCAGAAAAAATAGGTCGTATCTAGGAGTTAAACCCAGGACCTTAGCCTTGGCCGCTGAACTACTTGAAAATTGGGATGTTTTTCTTGCCTTGACGCGAGTAGGCATTATAAAGGGGCACTTTCTTTTGCATCACAAACCATGTTACACAAACCTTGTGTAGCCGCTAAACTACTTGAAAACTGGGATGTTTTTCTTGCCTTGACGCGAGTAGGCGTTATATAGGGGCACTTTCTTTTGTATCACAAACCATGTTACACAAACCTAGCGTAGCCGCTGAACTACTTGAAAACTGGGATGTTTTTCTTGCCTTGACGCGAGCAGGCGGTATAAAGGGGGCACTCTCTTTTGTATCATAAACCATATCACACAAACTTATACCAACATAACAAAATGACATTTGAAAATAATGTTTGAAAATGGACGGTCTCGTTTCACAGAATGAAAGCTAATTTTAATTTTACGTAATCGAAATTTAGAATGAAATGTTTTCCACTTCCCCCAATGCAAATAGTTGTCTTTTAATGTAAGGTGAATTTTTCAAAAAAAAGTGCGTATTAACCATTGCCAGCGATCTCAAAAATTTACCGTATTTTAGCTCAGCCAGTGAGTAGGTAGGTACTGTACGTCATTAATTCCTGGCTAGGAAAATATAACTAGTTGAATCAAGAATATACAAGAATTTATTTTATGATGTTGGTACTTTCGGCAAATGTCACATTTGATTGTCTATTATCTATTTGTTAAAAAAGGAATATTCCGTATTATCTGTGCATCAAACTTCGACAACACGAACGTTCCGTATTATCCGTGAGGTGGACTAACTACATATTTACCAAATAAAGAATCAAATATCCAGTACAAACACAAGTGTTTTTACTAACAAGGGATTACCTCAAACCACCTCAAAAATCTCTCATCTCTACTGTACGGTTCCTTGGTGTGGAACAGAAGGAAGTCTACAAGGCAGCTCAACTTACACCCTGACTGCAGAATATCTGGCCCGAAGCATTGCCTACATACTAAGTTGTACGATGTCATGAGGTAATGTATTATACAGCACTAGCAGACCCGGCCACATGTTGCTGTGGCTAATGAAACCCTTATAACCTACGCCATCTGTTAAATCAAATCCACAACACGCTGCCCGCTGCCGATGCCGCTTGGCCAGATATATTATGTATTTCAACCAATTGACACAAAACCTTGATAAATTATATACCTAAACACCTTTCTCATAATCTCTATTTATTGGTGAAAACGGCATGAAAATCCGTTGGGTAGTCTAAAAGATCTAAGCGCACATACATCGTGAGCGACTTCATTTTATACTTAGTGAAGATAAAGATAAAGATTCGACTACCGCAGGATAGGTCGGTACCTAATCTAGTAGTCGTATTGGCGGCGTCTACTAATATCTACAGGAATTCCAAAAACTGAACGAATCGGACTAATATCTATGAAAACTGTGATGTATTGCATTAATCAACAGTCAAAATAAGAAAATATCGTAGCTTCCACCTTACGAATGGATAAATAATATTTCAGAATTATAACGAAATCAACACACTAGCGGCACCTAGCGGATTAAGTTTGATTGGACCATGGAGACAGTAGAGATCCATAATGATTAAACTCATGTCAAGTTTTGATAAAAAGATCACAGAGGGTATTAGAAATCGTCACGACGCAGGGGCATCCCATTCTTAGGCTCAAAAATAAATAGTTGAAACCAACAGCCAATCAGGTAGAAGCAGAAAGCTATAAATAATTAATCAAACCAATCACAAAGCGAAGGGCGTATTCATATTTTGAACAAAGAGATGGACTTTAGACTAGGCAATTAATCAGAGATTTATGGGAAAAAATATCGTCATCAACCGAAAGATCACTACACT
Source organism: Limnephilus marmoratus (assembly GCA_917880885.1). NCBI lineage: Eukaryota > Metazoa > Arthropoda > Insecta > Trichoptera > Limnephilidae > Limnephilus > Limnephilus marmoratus. The sequence continues at coordinate 30,064,538 of OU862916.1, forward strand.
ATAATGTAAACAGGGTCTCACGCTCGGTGCATTGGATACAATGACCCTAGAGGTAAAATAAACAATCAGTGCAATCGAGGTATTGACAACCGCCGTTAACGAACAAGTTAATCCATATTATGTTGAAAAAATTATGCAAGAAAATAACAAGAAAAATTATAATAAGAGGTAGATAAAGAAAAGACGTGGAAAACATAGGAAAAACTACTGTAGGGATATTCAATTGTATAACGAGTATGTGAAAATCAATCAATCAATCGAGTACAGGCCAGATTCATAGGAAAGCGTACGTTTGATATTTAAAAGGAAGAAAAACGCTGGAAATTAGGAATGTCACTTTTAGATGAAGCAATAAAGTCCGGGAAAACGATTTGAAAAGAAAAGCTAATGAAAAAAATGGACGTTTAAACGAAAGTGTTTATTGAACAATATAAGATTTCGACTTAATTTTGCGTTTTCAGACGAGTTTAAATAGATATCGTTATATATTTGAAATAGGGTGGTCATTCTAGTTACATTGCGTTAGATAAAGTAAACGGAAGGGGTTGTTTTACGTCAATTGTTTGAGGAGAATTCTATGGGAGATAGGACAGATTGCAAGGAAAAATGAAACATTATTTGGGTTGACGATCTCACACGTGATTTTGTTGTTTAAACAATAAGAAAACGAACATGATATTAGGTGATTAAATCCATTTTAATGGCTTTTAGGACGATAAAAATTAACATTGGTCTTATGAACGATTTACATTAACTAAAAACGATAAAATTTTATTACCCTCGAATAAATGCTGAGTTATCGATCAGTACATCAAAGTCCAGACATAAACAGGTGTCAAACATTAAATTAATGTGGATTTAGGTAAGAAAGGGGCGGAATTTGGGGGATGACCCATAGGACGTAATAAAAATGACAGAAATTTAAGGACCGAAGTGGGAGTGTTTCCTATAAAAATGTGAAAAATGATATATTAATTAATAACAAATAGAAAATGAAATTTTCTATTGAGGCAGCAAATATCAAAAAACGATATGGATAGTAGAGTAATGTACGGTGAAATTATGGGGGAATAGATACGGCCAAGGAAAGCAAAGAAAATCTTAAATTAACAATGAATAAAATAAATACGGCTGGAAACATAAAAATTTATAGGGATGTGGACAATAACGTAAGGATAGAAGAGGAAATTCGTAGAAAGAGTGTTGTGAATACAAGAAAAAAACAGGAAAGGGGAAAATTCAAGTCTACGACATAAGTAGAGATAATACAGTTTAAAATTGAATTGATCCATATAGTTGGCATGAGAATATGGAGGAATTTAGTAAAAAGAAAATTGGAAAATGCATATTAAAGGTTTTGGCTTGAGTTTGTTCATGTTCTGGTAGCGATAAACAAAATTGAGAATTATATAAAGTTTATCGAAGACGGACCTTTTACGAATTGAGAAAAAAAAGAACTTAAAAATTATGAAGTTCAAGCTAATTTTATATGAACAGCGAGACAAAGGACGATTGGGCAATTTAAAACAAAGTAACTGAATCCGGACCTTGTAGGTATGAGAACACGAGACAGGACACAATGATCCAGTTGAAGTACGACTTAAGGAACCTTATTCGATAATAGTGAGAAAATTTCAAAAGGATACGAGTTGATAGAGTTGGAATTGTGTTGTCACAGGAAATTTAGATACAATCTTTTGGACCTGAGAGGGGTATAAAAAAGAGAACTCGGGCATTTTTCGTGAGTCTGCGGTCGGTTGCGAAAAGTGAAAAATTCGGAAGACGCGACGAAAACGCTCGGTAAATACTGGCGGGAAAATTCTAAGTGTTTAGAGTTACAGGACTTAGGAAAACTTCATATTCGAGCCAGTGACTTATAAAGATTTGAGAAATTAAAATCAGTGGAGATAGAAATAAAGTTTACGTTTTATTTAATTGTGAAAAGTTTTTTTTAGTGTTATAATCTTGGGACTCTGAAATAATTGAGGTCAAGTCAATAGAGGTGGTTTTGGACTTGGTATCTGGAGAGTGTTAGATAAAATGCAACTTAACAGCAAGTTCTAAGTGTCTAAAGTTTGGTATTAAATTCAGTGTAAGAAATTAGTGCCATTAATAATAATTAATTAGATTCAGTGAGGTGATTGAATCATAAATTTAAATTGTGTTGGTGAAAAGTGTTGTGTTGTATTTGGCAAATTTAAAAGCAGTGTTTAGTAAAATTTTAGGACTTAATACTTGAAAAAAAAAAAAAAAATCATATCAATAATAGTTCCTTAAATAAAGTGCAAATCGAACGTAATAATTTATCACAGGATTAATCTAGTGTTAGATAAAATAATAATAATAAATATGGACTTTAGAATAATAATACAAATTATTAAGTTGTTGTTAAATGAGATTATGATAACTTAATAATAACAATCATTTCGGAAAGCTTAAATAAATAGTAAAATACGTTATCTTACTGCAAAAGAAAAAGGGTTCAGCGACAAACAAAATAAAGATAATAAATCTCTTATTTCGTAAATGATCGTGAAGTGGCTATTGCTTAAAAATTATAATTTAAACGGAATGTTATTTTAGCGATGGAATAATTATAATAATAAATCTGGAAGTTAAAATAAATAATAAATAAATAAGCATGATAATAATCTATTCGGTACTTAATTGTATAATACTTTGTTGCTAAATAAGAGTACGGTGAAAAAACGAACACAAAATAAGTAAATAATTTGTTAAATTTAATTAAAAAAAAAAAATTTTGTTAAGTTAACGAACGGGTTTTGAAAATATAATACATTTTGATTGATAAAGATTAGTCATCAACTAATTCAGTTTAGATTCAACAAAATAGTGGAATAATAAATCGAAAGGATTAATTTAGGTTTAGTTAGACAACAGCTGAATTAGTTAGGAAAAAAATATATAAACAAAAAGGTTAGTCGTGTAGAACCCGACAGGAGTAGACCTTTTGGGGTAAGTTTTACATAAAGTATAAATATTTTTCAGAGACATGGACGAGGCAGAGGGCAGCTGATCGTCGGTATAAAGACTTATATTATTACGACAAAATATTACTTGATTCAAATCTGTGCTATATATGTATATTATAAAAAAAAGGTTAAACACAATCTTATGTATGTTAAATTATGCTTGTATATGTATATATATATATTTATATTTATCCCAAGAAAATTTTAATCAAAAAGAAACACACTTAAATAAAAGTAAAAGGTATCGATTACCTTGTACACTATTGTACACACTTTTTGTACAAACTGTTTAAACCAACTTTAATAATTTTTTTTGCTTCAATACCACTGTTTGTTTTTTCTAGGTACTAAAATAAAATATATTTAACTATAATATTACCCACGCACAGGCTGCGCCTTAGTGGGTTCCCATTATTTTTATTATATCTAAAATATGTAACTATAAAATGTAAAATTGGGAAAAATAAAGGATTTAAAAAAAAAAAAAAAAAAATTACGAATACCTACTTAGAACGCACTATGCTATTTAAAAAATAGTTGTGTGCTAGATAAAATTTCAACTTCATATTTTATACTTATTTTATTAATATATGTACTATTATAATTTCAGCTAATACGTAACGATTGAAATTAGGTTGTGAACGAGAATTTATTTCAACCATAATATAATTGTATATATCAGTATATTTTTATTGAGACAAAATATATATGTATATATATATATATATATATATATATTTATGTCATACCACATTTTGTGGCTCATCTTAGAAGAAGCCACTTAAGTTGCTCATTCTTTCGCATGTAATATATACTTACGTAGATGAAGTACCAACATGCTGTCTTTTAAATTTTGTTTAAAATATGGTCAGCTATAATATGTAATCAAAAATTATGTTTATTTATTAAAAAAATATATCTTAAAATAACGTGCATTCCTTGATCTATTTTAAGAACACACTTACCGCATCAAGCTACGTTGCCAAGTTTAATGTTACCAATATAGTCACATATGTAGGTAGGTTGACAGAACAGTTTGGATGTTGCTTGTTGATTATTCACACATATTTATCATTTCTAGCGGCCGTTTTTGATTATTGGCGCGTTTTTTTTAAATTGTAGTATGATTTGCTAATTAATATTGTTATTTATTTGGTGTTTACGGTTGTTTTTTTTTTGTGTTAAGGTTTATTTTATTATTATCATAAATAAAATTAGGTATTTAAATACATATTGGTGTAGTTTCTTTTATGTGCTACATAATTATTTTATCTTAGTTTTATTAGTGTTTTCGAAAAATTATGAATAAACTTATTAGAAATATATTACATAATTTACTTTATTCATTGATTCGTACGTTTCTTTAAGTTGTCACCTCCGATCTATATGGATAAAATCGATCTAAAAGAAACTAACTAACTAACCATCACGCCGTTTCCCGCAGGGGTAGGCAGAGAGGACGGACCGCCAAACAACTCGGTCTTGGCACACACTCTTTGCCTCACTCACATTCATACATCGTATCATACATTCTCTTCTATTATTCTGACTTTTGACACGGCCCGACTCAAGTATCTGATTCACTTGATCGTGCCATGTCTTCCTCGGGCGTCCCCGACTTCTTCTACCATTCACATTTGCATCATATATTCTTTTTACACTACTTTCTTCGCTCATTCGCTCTACGTGCCCAAACCATCTGAGGGTCCCTTTCTTAATTTTGCTCATTATTAAATTATTATTATTATACTTAGTTGCTATCATATTTTACAATTTACAAATAGAGACGGACCGCCAAATAATATTAATTGGTTAAATTGTATTTTTTCTCGCATTAGCACCACACCTGATAAAAAATCCCTCAGTGTCTTTGTCATCTTTGGGGATGCTGTGTGGAGGGTTTTTTTTAGGGAAAGGAAGAAGAGGAAGTTCTGTAATGAAATAATTTGGTATCTTAACCGTAAATCCAGAACTAAATTTTGTATGAAATAGGCCGCGAAGAAGTTTCTCTTTTCAAGAGCAATTATAATACTCTTAGAAGAAGTCGGGGACGCCCGAGGAAGACATGGCACGATCAAGTGAATCAGATACTTGAGTCGGGTCATGTCAAAAGTCAGAATAATAGAAGAGAATGTTTGAGACGATGTATGAATGTGAGTGAGGCAAAGAGTGTGTGCCAAGACCGAGTTGTTTGGCGGTCCGTCCTCTCTGCCTACCCCTGCGGGGAAACGGCGTGATGGTCGTCTCATACATACTCTTCTATTATTCTGACTTTTGACATGGCCCGTCTCAAGTATCTGATTCACTTGATCGTGCCATGTCTTCCTCGGGCGTCCCCGACTTCTTCTACCATTCACATTTGCATCATATATTCTTTTTACACTACTTTCTTCGCTCATTCGCTCTACGTGCCCAAACCATCTGAGGGTCCCTTTCTTAATTTTGCTCATTATTAAATTATTATTATACTTAGTTGCTATCATATTTTACAATTTACAAATAGAGACGGACCGCCAAACAACTCGATCTTGGCACACACTCCTTGCCTCGTTCACATGCATACTTCGTCTCATACATGCTCTTTTATTATTCTGACTCTTGAAATGGCTCGACTCAAGTATCTGATTCACTTGGTCGTGCCATGTCTTCCTCGGGCGTCCCCGACTTCTTCTAGCATTCACATTTGCGTCATCATATATTCTCCTTACACTATTTTTCTCGTTCATTTGCTTTACATGCCCAACCAATCTAAGCGTCTCTTTCTTAATCTTACTCGTTACGCTTACATCAGGCTTACATTATGTGCGGATCATTATTATTCATTTCGGTCTACTTTCATCATTTCTCTACCAGTTCCGAGCCTCACAGCGAAGCATTAGGGTAGGTACCAGCACTCCATTATGGACGGCTAGCTTCGCTTCTTTCGATAGTTTTTTAGACCGGGGTAATATAATTACACTAAGAACAGTTTTACTCTGTATCTCAGTTGTCTTTTACACCATATACTCAATAATTTTGGTAATCATAGAAAAACTATTTGCTTATCGATCTGTTTTTAAAACTGTATATTGCATTGCTAGTTTTTTTAATATAAAATAATTTCTATCAAATTCCGGCAAAGTATCTGTAGCCCTCCCCCTCTCCGCCACGCATCGCATAGCGTTACCCCGTGCCTACAAACTGAAGATTCCACGGACTGGTAGCGGATCGGTAATAGTTGCATTTTAATAAAAAGGGAAGTGTCATAATAATTGAATCACGCTAGCTTCCTTAATATCGCTTTTACTTTTTTACTTTACTTAAGTTGAAAATGGGCGTTGGCGTAACTTGACAATTCAAGCAATAATAAGCAATTTCTAAGTTATTAATGGAAAGGACTACATCCCGTTCGCTTACACTTTGCATTTCATATGATCTTTTTACAATGCTTAAATATTTGCGTGCCGGTACTAGATGATTCCGTCTGGGACATTTCCGGTAAAATATTGAATTTACCATTTTTAGAAACATCACTCCAATTATACCCGTCTCTGTTTGTCGTGTGAAATAAAAATATATCAGAAAGAGACAATCATTATTGTTTAATTGGTTGAAGGAATTTGTAAAAATGAACTCCAACATTGTACAGGTGGTTTAAGTCTACATTGTATAAATAGTCTTAAATTGGGTTTTCGGTTTTAATTGCTAACTTGTTTAGATTAGGTGGTAATATTCATCTGGGAGGCGGATATGTGTACCGCCGCCCCGAGAACCATTATTGGATAACCAACACCTTTGCCATAGAGGCAGGGCTGGGCAAAATACATGCATTACTGTAATTAAAATACAAATTACAAAATACTTTTTCGCATGTATTTAAAATACGAAATACAAAATACTTTCAAGTCGTGTATTTGAAATACAAAATACAGTATTTTAACCATTTTTAAATTTCAAATACAAAATACAAAATACAAATTACAAAATACATTTGGTTTAGGTAGAACCTTTGGTTGCAATAAATTGTCGTAAGTGCCCATATCTAAGAATGCGTTTCCATTGAAGCAAAGCAGAGCATAGTGAAACAGAGACGTGCTAAAATTGACTAATCATATTGCTCAGGACACACATCTCGTCTCCGCTCCACTTGTAAAGATTTGTGGTATAGGACTTAGGTGTTAGATTATAATAATTATTATTATAATAACACTAGCTGGTTCCCGGTATGCGTTGCACTGCAATATTCAAAGAAATAAATTGTTTCTCCCTGCATGTCCTTTCCCGTGCGTCCCCGTTCCCCTACCGCTTCCCTTTACCCTCTTGCATTCCCCGTACACCTTCCCTGCCTACCCTCTCCCCTCTTCCGCTCCCCCATCCCGCCAACCCCTCCCGCGTTCCATATATTTAGTCCCAGAACATTTTTCTATATTATAAAAACAATCAATAAAATCTGGTACCTAACATAGGTACCTATTTAAAATATCTATAATTTTAAAAATCCAATGAAAATTCTTTGGTTACAAAAAAACAGCTGCCTGCTAAATTTATTTTCATCTAACGCGCGAACTGTCAAACGTGCGTAGTTAAAATAGTCGTTAAGTTTTCTGAAATTATCCCATTTTCTGCGTAATTTTCTTAATTTTTCTTTCCGTAAGAACCTTCTAAAAGTATAAGAAAACTTTAAAAAAATGAATGAAATAGGTAAAGTCATTTTGAAGTTATGGCGTGACCAAGGGAAACAAGGATTCATTTTTATATATAAATGGATGACATTTGTGTAGCGAAGTTTTGTGTTATTTCACTTCAAGTGCGCTCTACAGTAGTTAACTTAAAAACATTCTAGTATTCAGTCCAATATTTTATTTCTAGTATTCAGTCCATTATTTAATTATTCCAATAGTGCTCGATCAAAAACTGGGCGTACTGTACAAGGCCCGCAGATACTTTAATAGTACACAACTGCTAACCCTGTACAAATCACAAGTGCGCCCCACGGTTGAATTTGGCAGCCACCTCTGGTCTGGAGCTCCAAAATACCTGAAAAATACCCTCGACTCTATGCAGAAACGGGCGGTCCGTTTAATAGATTCTCCCATCTTAAAAGACGGATTGCAATCTTTAGAGCACAGGCGTCGAGTTGGAATGCTATCCTGGTTCTACCGGTATTACAATGGAAGATGCTCCGAGGAACTAGCATCATTGATCCTTTCGGCACCGGTGCATAGTCGGGAAACACATTGTACACGGTTGACATTTGTCACATGAGAACGGGTCATTTCTTCGACTCGTTCTTGTGTTCAACAGCTCGGCTGTGGAATGATTGCCGGCCTCTGTGTTTCCTCCTTCCTACAACATGGGTCTCTTCAAGACCAATGTTCATTCCTTTCTCTCCTCAAAAAGACCCTCCACACAGCATCCCAGATGACATAGGCCCTGAGGGAAATTATTTTCCTCAGGGCCTCCTGTGTGGAGTTAATGAAAAAAAAATCTAATACTATGATACAAGAGTGTACCATACAAAGCAATGACAAGTATGATACAAAATGTACAATAACAGTGCTATTATAGCACAGGACAATAATAATAACTAGCATGAAGTAAAAAAAAATATAGTACAGTACATTATAAAGCAATTATAAGGGGGCATACATTAATTAGGTGAGCAGTTTTTCTTCCAAACTAGACTCCCCCCGCCCCTTGGTGAGATAATTTGGACCACTTCGTTTATTCTTTTCAAGTACCGTGAGATTTTGCTGGACCCCCCCCCCCCCTCCTTTTTTGAGCTCACATAATTAATGTATGCCCCCTAAGAGAACTACAAATAATCATTAATAAAGAGTCCTATAGCAAAGGACAATAGTAGGTACAGGATTCTAGCGTTTTTAGTCTATGTATTATCTATGTGTGGTTATTTTTAATTATCATTATTAAAATCACTAAATGTATTTGAAAATGTATTTTGAAGCCTTAAGTATTTGAAATACAAATTACAAAATACCTCAGCAGCAGGTAATTGAAATACCAATTACCAAATACATTGTATTTGTATATTATTGTATTTCAAATACGTATTTCAATTACAAGTTTTTCAAATACTGCCCAGCCCTGGCCATAGGTCACTCCAAGTGGTAAGCTATGTTTGGTGACTTAGCAGGGGTGTCCGGGTTCATGGGATGAGGTTTGTCCGGGTCTTGTTGGCGGATGCGTCTACCCACCAGCTGCATGGCAGGACGGATCGGGATAGACTGTTTTTTTTACATTAGGTCAACACAGGAGGCCCTGAGGAAAATAATTTCCCACAGGGCCTATGTCATCTTTGGGGATGCTGTGTGAAGGGTCTTTTTAGGAAAGGAAGGAGAGCAAGTTCTGAAAAGGAAAAGGGATGAAGGGTAGGTAGGAATCTGGGAGTCAGTGTGTCCAGGAATCTATCCCTCCCACTGCGGTGAAAGGCTATGTTCCGAGAGAGTACGGCTGGAGAAATCAAAGGGACTCCCTCAACACTCTCTCCCAATCCATCCTGCCATGCAGCTGGTGGGCAGAGATGCATCCGCCGCCAAGACCCGGATAATCCTCACCCCATGAACCCGGGCACCCCTGCTAAGTCACCAAACGTAGCGAACGACTTGGGGTGACCTATCGCAGAGGTGATTTTAGATTTTCACGGCCATAAGTATTTTTGTTATTAGTTTTTGGGGTATTATGCCGTGTATACCTCCTTCTTTAGCCAAAGTTTCGGACAGCGTTGCAGTGTCCATCATCAGGGCAGATGTGTAATCTCTTTCAACCCATCGCCTTGCAATGCAGTGGGAGAGATGGATTCATATATCTCTCACCCGCGACCTCCGGATTCGTAGTCGAAGTTCGCAATCTCATTTTTTTTACAGTAGCTCCACATAGGAGGCCCTGAGAAAAATAATTTCCCTCAGGGCCTATGTCATCTAAGGGGATGCTGTGTGGAGGGTCTTTTTAAGGAAGGGAAGGATAGGAAGTTCTGGGAAGGAAAAAGGTATGTGGGGTGGATAGGAATCTGGGGTCAATGTGTCTAGGAGTGACGAACCTAAAATTCCATCCCTCCAAATGCGGTGCAAGGCGATGGGTCGAGAGAGTCCGGCTGGAAAGGACAAAAGGCCTCCCTCAACCAAACTCTCTTATCCGGCCCGCCACGCAGCAGGGCAGACCTATCCGCCGCCACGTCCTGGACAAACCTGATACCATGAACCCGGGCACCCCTGCTTAGTCACCAAACGTAGCAAACTGCTTGCAGAGGTGTTGGTTATACAGTAATGGTTCCCGGGGCGGCGGTACCCATACCCGCTTCCCAAATTGGAATACCTCGTTTACAATTAGTCCTTATTCAAGTCATCTTAGGTATGATTAGTCTATTGTATATTTATCGGCGTAGTCCAGCGGTAAGGCTCTTGACTCGCACTCCGAAGGTCGCGGGATTATAATTTGTGTTATTTGACAATTTATTTAGTAAAAATAATACATATATTTTATATTTGCAGCACTTTCCAGAGTGGAAGATACTCTCAGTATCGCCCTGGTGTAAGACCACCATTCAGAATTGAAATGTTGCGTGATATGGCTTTAGCCGTGTTTGGTGACCAGATCTGAATAGTCAGGAACTTCCCAACCTTCCTCTTCCCTATCTCCTTCCCCTATCCACTACGTTGTGCGATATTCATGTAAAAACAAAATAATCAAGATTTTTGAACCCTACCCTAAATCCAAAATCAAATCAAAAATCAAATTCAAAATCAAATTCAAAATCATGAGAACTGGTCGCTTCTTCGATTCGTTTTTGTGCTCAACAGCTCGGCTATGGAACGATTTGCCGGCCTCTGGGTTTTCCCCTTTCTACAACATGGGTCTCTTCAAGACCAATGTTGACTCCCTCTTCTCCTCAAAAAGACCCTCCACACAGCATATTAGATGACATAGGCCTTGAGGGAAATCGTTTTCTTAAGGGCCTCCTGTGTGGAGTTTTTTTTACAGTGAATACCGCACAAGAATCTCAACTGCTCCCGTCTGGAGCCAGTGACACCATGGAATCCCCAATTGGGGTATGTTGTGAGGCTGAAGGTAGTGGGGAGGGGAAGGAGATGGGGAAGAGGAAGGTTGGGAAGTACCTGGCGATTCAGATCTGGACACCAAACACGGCCAAAGCCATTTTCAAGCAACGTTTCAATTTTGAATGGTGGTCTTACTTACACCAGGGCGATATTGATAGTATCTTCCACTCTGGAACGTGCCGCAAATATACTATTTATTATTTTAAATGAATTAATTGTGAAATAACACAAATTAATCAAATAAAATTTGAGACCTGCGGTTTGCGAGTCAAGGGTCTCACTCCTGGACTATGTAGGCCGTATATTGTAATTTATTTTTAAATTATTGTTTATTTTTGTTCATAACTTTTTTTTATAAAATACACCAAAACAACAATAAAACATATTTTAATTACTTCAATACAACTAGAGACAATGCTTTTGAAAAATTGTCACGCGTAAAGTAATTACCTAGGTACAGAACATTTTTTAAAATGAAAAACTTGTTAGATTTCTTAAATATGATAATATAATCCATTATAAAAATTACGTTCTACTAAAAAAACATTTTAAAAAAATAATATAACTGTATGAAAAAACATATTACATGAGTACCTAATATATTTCTGAAATTTTTAGAAAACCCTGTATAGATATCATTACATTACAACAGACTATGCTTTCAGAACGCAAAAGACAAATACAGAATGACGTAGCAAATATTTTATTTATTAAAGAAAAAACTACATAAATGTGTATTAAAATACGTAATAATATCAACCTTGTAATAAACACAAAAACAATTAACACAAAATTAATAACGATATTATAAAAGCAATTCGTAAATCAATCTTCAATTTTAAAAAAGCGCGCGAATAGCCGCTAAATATTACTCGTATAATATAATGTCTGTTCTTCTAAAACAACTAACAGTCCACAGCGAGCGCTTGACAGTAGCTACCTATGTAGATAGAATACAACATAACATACCGGCAAACATATAACATATCGCAAAAGATTCAATCTGACATAGCAATGTCATGCGATAATAGATTTTGAGGAATTTAACCATTGAGTTCAATATCGCAAAGCATTGATAAACGACTTGGAGTTTGAATGATATTGTATGACGAGAACATCCGGCAACGTCGCATGCCGTGATGTTATAGATGCGATAAAAAGTGTACCCAATTGATGTTCTAAGTATGGATGAATATTTACTGATAAAAAACGCATTCCGGAGCATTAACGGTCCACGTAAAAATGTCATTTATTCACTCAAAAATTTTTTTTACACCGTTCGACTCGTCTCATCGAGTTTGATATGATGGACTTAAAAAAAAAAAAACGATGAGCCACTAAGTGCCCAAATGAGCCAGTAAGTCGAAATGATCAAGAAGTTCCGGTAATTAAAGGACGCTTTGAGCCACTAAATGCCGTAACATAAACCTATATATATATATACATATATATATATATATATATATATATATATATATATATATATATATTTATGTCATACCACATTTTGTGGCTCATCTTAGAAGAAGCCACTTAAGTTGCTCATTCTTTCGCATGTAATATATACTTACGTAGATGAAGTACCAACATGCTGTCTTTTAAATTTTGTTTAAAATATGGTCAGCTATAATATGTAATCAAAAATTATGTTTATTTATTAAAAAAATGTATCTTAAAATAACGTGCATTCCTTGATCTATTTTAAGAACACACTTACCGCATCACGCTACGTTGCCAAGTTTAATGCTACATATACATACCAATATAGTTCATATGAAGGTAGGTTGACAGAACAGGTCGGATGTTGCTTATTCACACATTTATTATTTCAAGCGGCCGTTTTTGATTATTGGCGCGTTTTTTTAAAATTGGAGTATGATTTGCTAATTAATATTGTTATTTATTTGGTGTTTACGGTTGTTTTGTGTTAAGGTTTATTTTATTATTATCACAAATAAAATTAGGTATTTAAATACATATTGGTGTAGTTTCTTTTATTTGCTACATAATTATTTTATCTTAGTTTTATTAGTGTTTTCGAAAAATTATGAATAAACTTATTAGAAATATATTACAAAATTTACTTTGTTCATTGATTCGTACGCTTCTTTAAGTTGTAGGTTGGTTTGCAAATTATAATTTTTAATATGTTTATTAATTTCATGTTTACATACAGTTTTATTAAAATGTGTGTAAAATGTAATTTTTATATAATGTTTTATATTATCATGTTATACCTACTTATCTTACCCTATAATTATTTTTACACGTGTAAGCATTGTCTCCAGTTGTATGACACATAGGTAGGTACCTATCTTCCACCAATTTTATACACGTATTCTAATTTTATTATTTTCTATAGTATACATTGTACAACCAACGTCTCTACAATAGGCCGCCCCAAATGGTTTGACTAGGTGTCGCATCTGGAAGAGGGTGGTTGAGGGAGACCTTTTAACCTCTTCAGCCTGGCTCTCTCGACTCATCACCTTGCACCGCAGTAGAAGGGATAGACCCATATGCCCGTTACCGACACACTAATCCCAAGATTAGTGTCGGTGTGTGTGTGTATTAGAGCACAGGCGTCTGGTTTGAAAGCTGTCATTGTTCTACTGGTATTTCAATGGAAGATGCTCCGAGGAACTAGCGTCATTGATCCCTTTGGCACCGGTCCCTTTAGTCGGGTAACACGTCAAACGTGTGCCCAACATTTGTCACATGAGAACGGGTCATTTCTACGACTCATTTTTGCCTGCCTCTGTGTGTCCTCCCTCCTACAATACGGGTCTCAAACGTACCTTTCAACATTTCAAGGGTGATAAAATAAAAACGATCATTTTGAAAAAAAACTATTTAATTTGAATTTTTAAAAACAAAAAATATTACTATACATACTAAAAAAAGTGTGTAATCATTTGAAAAATAACATAACACAATAAAAAAATAATTATAGCCTAATAACTTTATATTCACAATCATTATAAAAACAGCATAATATAATAAAAAATTAAATCATAATTAAAACCAAATAACTTTTTATTATACATCGTTCACGAAACATTTAGCGTTGTACATTACAGAAGAATCTTTCGTTTTTTTTTTATTTAACAAGGGATATCAAATTATACCTTGCACATAAATTTAACAAAAACTAAAATAAATTATAACCCTCCACAACCAATATCATGATGAAAGATAAAGGGGCCTTATTCGCCCGGTACTCTGTATGCCAGTATTACAAAAGATAAAATATATGGAACTGCTATAACGACTGCCAATGATCAAACTATGGAACAAGCCAACAGCTACTTTACGATTGCTTCACGCTTTATATCAGCTGTAGTGGAATCGGAGTCGATACCTTTGGATCGTTCAATCGTTGAAGCCGGTATAGCGGTCTCTTAATCAATACAATTCATTTGAATTCAAGTTAAGCATCCTGGAGGTAGAATTCTCTTTTTCTCTGCAAATCCTTAGGTAAGGGCAATTTCTTGACACGGTGATTATTAATAAATGTATTAATTTGCTTCCATGACCTCATTGACAATATTCCTGTTTGTTTTTTTATTTCGTTTATTTTCGTAGCGCCAGGATCAATCCCTTCGATGAAATAATTTGCAAAGTTTTTATAAAGTTTATCTTTTTCTTGATTAAGCCACCTCCTTCTAACTATAATTTTTTTTGCCATATTCCCATCAAGTAAATTACTTGGTAAAGACTCTTGGTCATTTTCTAAGCTATTATCCAACGTAACATGATCCACATTTTCTTTATGTGATTCTTCAGGTTGAGGGACGGAATCTATTTCATTTTGTAAAGTTGTTGTAATGTTCGTTCCATTATCAGACTGTGATCGGCAAGATATTTTTCCCTCAGCTAATTGCAGTAAATTCAAGCCAACTTTACCTTTCTCAAGAGCTAGTTGTGGTATCATGTAATTCCCTTTATGTGTACCTGGTGTATGCCCTAAGAAATGAGACAAAGCGTTTACATAAGCATTATTCTTTCCAGCTACTTGGCTCATGGTTGCAACATGGTGTCGCAGCCCAGTTGAAGTTATATGATCTGAATTCACAAAGGAAAACTTGTGTCTTAGTTCCCTTAAAATTTGCGTGCCACAAAAATAAGGTTCACCTCCTAGTTTTGGGAATAAAAATTTGTTTTCATTTGGAATTCCAACTAAATTTCTGTACGCAAATATAGTGTCTACATTTTTTTTCATCTGATTTCGAAGAAGTATTGGAACTGTTCTCCCCCTTTTTCCTGGGATATGGAAGCAATATAATGTATGTATAGCATTTTGCTCCTCAGAACTCATGATTTCCAATATTTCTTCAGGAATGTCTTGTTTTTCACTTTGGCTGGCTATATAATTTTCTAATGGAGCTCTTGCAACTTCTCCTGCCCTCCTCCTATTAAAAATTATAATATGAGCAATTGTTATTTTACATAGCTCCTCATAGGCGATATAAGACTTTTCACATTCAAATCGTTGAGCTATATTCACTTCTAGTTTCATAACTTCCGTGCATATTTTTTTTATATCAGTAGTTAAAGGCATGACATCAGTTTTCAGCATTTTTTGAGTTTTCCTTGATTTTTCAGCGTTAGTAGAAATTTCAAATTTCCAAGCGTGACCAAAGATTATTTTAAATTCAGACAACTTGTTTTTTATAACATCTTTGGATGAAGTGGTCAGCACAGGATTCTGTATTGTTTTACGCATCAAAATATCAGCACAATCTTTTATAGCTGTACAAAGTCGTTGAGGGATGCTAGGAATTTTTACAGAACCTGTACTTTCATCGTAACCACTATTTATTTTGACAGCGTCCATAAAAACATTAAAATGTATAGGGTCAAATGCAAGGTCAAATGAGGATATTGCAGGATTTTTTTCTTTGATGACCATGAACAGTCTAGCGAGATCTCTCATCTTGGATGTAATGTGTGTTTTCAAATGATGTTCTTTATGATTGCTTAATAGTAGGGAACCATATGCACAAATTAATGGCTCAGACTTTGCAATTTTTGCAATAGGATCATTTTTGAACACAGGAAATATCTGAGATCTTAAAGATTCAGTGATCTCAGAATTGTCTGGGGATAATAAAATAGCGGATGATTTTAACACTCTGCAGCGTTTTAGTGGATTTCCTTCATGTGATTGTTTTCTATTTGAACATTTTTTCAGGTGTCTATAGAGTAAACTTCTTTTGAATGTGCCACAGCATTCTATACAAACCGCATAATCTTTAGCTGTCGCAGTCGTTCTTGGGCGGCGATTCGGTAGTATTATTCCATCAACTCTATTTATCGCGTCCTGCTTATATAGATAATTGCCTCTATTTCTTATTTTCTTCGAAATTAATTCACACTTTTTTTTTCGTTCGCGCAGATCGGGATCTAAAATTTTATTATATTCAATCACTTCTGCCTCTAAGGGATGTTGGATTGTGATGTGGCGTACAAAGTTGGTTATCAGCTTGAAGCAGTATGGACAGAAGTTTTTACGGTCATAAACTCTTGGTTTTTTACTAGCTAAATCAGATGTACATTGTTTTGAAGTTGATGACACATAGCAGTCCGTTTTCTCCTGCTTCCCTGGATGATCGCTGGTATATGAATCTAAAATTTAAAAATGCAATAACATTTTATAACATATTTAATAAATTAAATTTGTGTGGAAAATTATACAGAGTGAATTATACAAAGTTACCACACAAACTTAAACCAGCGATTCCTGAGCATATGTGGTGTGTCAGTCATTTTATTATGGGATGACTTCTTTGTTCGATAAACTTAAACTGTATTCACGCAAGCTGTCCCGCTACAGCAGGGTTTCCCGACCCCGTGAACGGTTCGTATGTTCCCACCACTATTCGACAGAGACAGAATTCTTTCATAAACATTAATTAAAAATGTGAATTATTTTTATTTATTTGTTAGAGTTTTAAGTTTTTAAGTGCGTAGGTTTATTAAATACGTTTGTATGTTTGCGATATTGTTTGTATGAGTGGTTCCTTTGCTGACAGTACTTCGCAACTTGTCTAGCGGCCGCGGCGTGCCAGACTGTACTCTTCACGCTAGCCTGGAACGGGAAGTGCTATTCACTATTGCACATCACGCATTGTACTGCAGATTTTGTTCAAGGTAAGATAGAAGAACTAGAGTTAGAAATTTTGGACCTTAAGAATGATATTTAGCTAAAATCCTTAATATCAGAGGACTTTTGGAATACAGTGGACAGAGAAAAGTTCCCATTTTTGAAAAAAGCCGCATAAAAAATTGAATCATTTTTCAGTTCGACATATTTATGCGAATCCTTGTTTTCAAACATGAACTTAATAAAATCAAGATATAGATCTCGACTCACCGATGAGCATCCTTATGATTGTTTGCTAACAGGATTATCGTCATACCCTCCTAATTATGAGGCAGTGACCAATGATATGCATTGCCTCAGATCATATTGACATATTGATATTATATTTTTTTATAATTGAAACGTTGCTTGAAAATGGCTTTATCCGTGTTTGGTGACTAGATCTGAATCGCCGGGTATGCTTGAAAATGGCTTTATCCGTGTTTGGTGACCAGATCTGAATCGCCAGGTACTTCCCAACCTTCCTATTCGCCACCTCCTTCCCCTCCCCACTACCTTCAGCCTCACAACATACCCCGATTGGGGATTCCATGGTGTCACTGGCTCCAGACGGGAGCAGTTGAGATTTTTGTGCGGTATACCCGGTAAAAAAAAACTCCACACAGGAGGCCCTTAAGAAAACGATTTCCCTCAAGGCCTATGTCATCTAAGATGCTGTGTGGAGGGTCTTTTTGAGGAGAAGAGGGAGTTAACATTGGTCTTGAAGAGACCCATGTTGTAGGAAGGGGAAACAGAAGTCGGCAAATCGTTCCATAGCCGAGCTGTTGAGCACAAGAACGAGTCGAAGAAGCGACCAGTTCTCATGTGACAAATGTCAACCGTGTACATATGTTGGGCACGGGTTTGGCGTGTTTCCCGACTATGCACCGGTGCCGAAGGGATCAATGATGCTAGTTTCTTGGAGCATCTTCCATTGAAATACCGGTAGAACAAGGATAGCATTCCTACCTGACGCCTGTGCCCTAAAGATTGCAATCCATCTGTTAAAATGGGAGAATTTATCAATCAAACGGATCGCCCGCTTCTGCACAGAATCGAGGTTATTTTTCAGATATTTTGGAGCTCCAGACCAGAGGTGGCTGCCAAATTCAACTGTGGGGCGGACTTGCGATTTGTACAAGGCTAGCAGTTGTGTACTATTAAAGTATCTGCGGGCCTTGTACAGTACGCCCAGTTTTTGAGAGGCTAGCTTTACTCTGGCTTCGATAGAGCCCCCAAATCTGAGCTGGTCACTTAGAGTTACATCGAGCATATCAATGGAGGGCCTGTTCGGAAGGTTGCTTCCGTTGAAGGAGACGAGATTTTCATTGCGATTGCGAGACGTAATAATACATTAAATACATTTCTCTGTGTGTATGCAATTTGAATAATAATTTTATTATTTTGAAACATTTTTGTTTATTATTTATTAATAAATTATGGGAAAATGAGAAGTTATGGGAGGAGTTTGTCGATTAAAAATATGTGGTGCCCGCCACCCTACCGATATTTTAGAATGTGCTCTAGAGTACAAAAAGGTTGGGAACCCCTGCGCTACAGCATAGCGTTTACATTACCAAGTTGGAAATTTGAAACGAGCGCTTACCATGCGCTTATCACATATATGATCAGGAATCATTGGTTAACGTTTGTCAGATAAAGGGGTTTGTTTTACCTACCAGAATCAGACGAAATTCTCGAGGGTAACTTGAATAAGTCATCACTGCCGGACGTCACACTTGCTTCTAAAATAAAGCATAATAATGTAATATTCGAAATAAAACAATTCATATTACGTAACGTAATATTCCGCATCACTATCGTTAATTGCTAAAACATTTCACAATAATAAGTAACGTAATGTTGGTATGTAATGAAAAATACCTAAGATTATTGTATATTATCAGTAATTATTATGTACATAGCTACCTGAATCTGAAGAGTTTGCAAATAGATCATCCAGTTTTTCCTCCATTTCATTAATTACGGCTCTTTTATCCTCTGAAATTGGCGAACTTTCACTTGTACTACATATATTTTTATCTATAAAATAACAAAACACATTAAAAATCATAAACATAATAAAACAATAAGCATAATTATCATACTTATGTGAAAATCAACAAGAATTATTATTAAAATATCAGTGAAAAGCGTTTTTATAGAAATCATAACCTAAAATGTAATTTTACCTAAAAAAACATTTGGTAAATATCGGTTCGGACTGGCCACGATTATTACGAATAATTTTTAGAAAAACACTTTAGATTCGCCTTAATTACTTAAAAAGGAAACTTTTTATTATATAATAAAAATTATTCGTAATAAGCGTGGCCAGTCCGAACCGATAATCACCAAACATTTTTGGTATGTCATTGATTGTAATAATTCATTATGCAACACAATATTTAAGGTTACATGATAAAATCTTACCGTTAATTGAAGAATCCATTGATATTGCAATAATGGTACCTTCGCCAGCGCGACATTTTATAAAATGCGAAAGGAAAGGATTCATATGATCCACATCTACACACGAATCGGCGGCGCCATAAATATACCAAATACCAATCTAGCGCAAATATCAACTAAATCACCGAGACAGTGTTGCCAACTTTATTTTGACCAATTCACTACCGTAACCCATCAGAAAACAACTAAATTTGGCTATCCCTCAAACCACCGTATTATGCCAGTAAGTTAATACCTAAATATTATTTTTTTACAGTGACTACCGCACAAGAGTCCCAACTGTTCCCGTCTGGAGCCAGTGAGACTATGGCATTCCCAGTATGTTATGAGGCTGAAGGTAATGGATAGGGGAAGGAGGTGGGGAAGATGAAGGTTGGGAAGTACCTGGCTATTCGGATCTGGTCACTAAACACGGCCAAAGCCATTTTCAAGCAACGTTTCAATTCTGAATGGTGGTCTTACACCAGGGTAATACTGAGAGTATCTTCCACTCTGGAACGTGCCGCAAATATACTATATATTATTTTAAATGAATTAATTGTGAAATAACACAAATTAATCAAATAAAATTTGAGACCTGCGGATTGTGAGTCAATGGTCTTACTCCTGGACTATGTAGGCCGTATATTGTAATTTATTTTTAAATTATTGTTTATTTTTGTTCATAATATTTTTTATAAAATACACCCAAACAACAATAAAACACCTTTTTATTATCTACTACAATACAACTAGAGACAATGCTTTTGAAAAATAGTCACGCGTAAAGTAATTACCTAGGTACAGATCATTTTTTTAAATGAAAAACTCTAAACAAATTAATATAACTGTATGAAAAAACATATTAAATGAGTACCTAATATATTTCTGAAATTTTTAGAAAACCCTGTATAGATATCATCACATTACAACTGACTATGCTTTCGGAACGCAAAAGACAAATACATAATTACGAAGCAAATATTTTATTTATTAAAGAAAAACTACATAAATGTGTATTAAAATACGAAATAATATAAAACTTGTAATAAAAACAAAAACCATTAACACAAAATTAATAACGATATTATAAAAGCAATTCGTAAATCAATCTTCAATTTTAAAAAAGGGCGCGAATAGCCGGTAAATATTATAATATAATGTCTGTTCTTCTAACAGTCCACCGCGAGCGCTCGACAGTCTGGCTACCTATGTAGGAATACAACATATTATAACATTCCGGCAAACATATAACATATCGCAAAAAGATTCAATCTGACTTAGCAATGTCATGCGATAATAGATTTTGAGGAATTTAACCATTGAGTTCAATATCGCAAAGCATTGATAAACGACTTGGAGTTTGAATGATATTGTATGACGAGAACATCCGGCAACGTCGCATGCCGTGATGTTATAGATGCGATAAAAAGTGTACCCAATTGATGTTCTAAGTATGGATGAATATTTACTGATAAAAAACGCATTCCGGAGCATTAACGGTCCACGTAAAAATGTCATTTATTCACTCAAAAATTTTTTTTACACCGTTCGACTCGTCTCATCGAGTTTGATATGATGGACTTAAAAAAAAAAAAACGATGAGCCACTAAGTGCCCAAATGAGCCAGTAAGTCGAAATGATCAAGAAGTTCCGGTAATTAAAGGACGCTTTGAGCCACTAAATGCCGTAACATAAACCTATGTGTATATATTTACATACATATACATATATATATATGTATATGTATGTAAATTATAACTATATTTATTTGGGATCAGTTTAGGGCAATTGCGAAAAAGAAATTACCACTATTAAATTCAAAAGAAAAATTTAGGACCATAAATCTAACGTTCGAGAATGTTTTAAAAGTAAACAAACATCACACGTTTTGAATCTAGGTCACGAGGCCAGCGGGAATGTTTACATAATTGAAATTGTTTATAAAACAATTCGGTCATTGGGGCACTGGGTCAGATGCTTTTAAAGGAAGATGTACCTGGGTCTTTAATAGGTAGTTGACAGGTATTAGTTTTGTATTTAGGTATTAACTTTTAGAATGGGACAAAGCCATGAAGTTGCGCAATTATAGAAAAGTTTTAAACACAATCTTTAATTTGAACATGAAGAGATAAATTTTGAACTGAACAATTGAAAGTAAACAGATTTATTATAAGCTAGACAAATAATAGGTACATCAAACATTTGGAAAATCACGGGTTAGTTTAGGAGTGTATTGAAGAATTACATGGAATATTCGAGGAGAAATTTATAGAACAATTACTCTCGTAGGTATCAATCATTTACATGAAACAGTTGACAAATCACGGGATAGTCAAATAGAAGAGTATTGAAGAATTACAAGGAAGATTCGAGTAAAATTTTGTGGAGTAATTACTCTCATAGACATCAATCATTTACAAGAAGCAGTTGAAAAATCACGGGATAGCCTAATAAAAAGTATCAATCATTTACATGAGACAACTGAAAAATCACGGGATAGAAAAAATTTTACCAAAAGTTGAACCTTGGGGGAAAATTTAGAAAACAGTTCAACAATAGGAGGCAGTGGTCGCTCCTTAAAAAAACCAAGGACCATTAACCAAACACATAATAGAGATGGCAATCTCTTAAATAAAATTGTCAACCAAACAAATCAAAAAGCTTGGAATTTTCGGCACTCCAGAACAAACCGAAAATAATTTCTTATTCTACTAGTATCTATTAATATCACCCACTTTTAATATGTATATATTCGGTCATCGGCTAAGGTTTTGTGCAGAATCCCTTTTCACGAAATACGAGCTCGGAATATGAGACTAGCTAGTTTCATATTGTGAGTTATAATCCTACCCAAACGTAAGTTTACATATATATCTTTTTATGTACTGTACATTGATTGATGTGGACGCGCTTACAGCTAGCGTTTTAGACTCGACAGAGTTACTCTCACATCATTTTCTGTACGTGGAGTGAGGATTCACGACCCGTAACTCTACACAACACCGTGAGTATATGATTGCATATAGGACGAAACCGGTTCGCCCTAAGTAAATAGTAGACCTTGGAGGAGTTGGAATTTGGGGGTTTCGGGACTTGGGGAAAGACCTGAATGACGTGCACGACGACACGGAAGATTGACAGAACAAGGTACTAAGACCCTCTGGAAAATCGCGTCGGCTGACTGTGCGAAGTTCTAGTTGATCCTTGACCATCCTGTTAACTTGCAGGAGGATAGGAGCCAAATTTTCGGCAGAAAAGGGTATTCTGAGTTCGTCTAATATGCAATCTATTAATTACATTAACCTACTAAACCCATCTTTATATGTACCTTATAGCAGCTGAATCGGATTGGAGGGATGCCAAGCAGACACAAAACAATCATAATCAAATTTACTAACAATTAACCATTTGAGTCATACTTAATTATCTGTTCAATTAAACATGCGTAGTTTCGATTAGTACAGTTTATTTACGAGTTTGTTAGGATGTATGGAAACATAATAAGCGACGGAGGAAAGTTAGCTCATTTAGAGAAATTATTTAAAGTTAGATTTGCAAGGGAGAGACCAATACAGTTTGAAACTCAACGCTCTGTTAGAATCAACAGGTTACCACAAAGAAGAAAGTAATTAAAATCCTATATCATAAATCAAAAAAATTACACAACGTTTGATGGAGTTTAATTACAACATAAATACGAAAATATTTACGTTCAAGGTCGTAAATAACGTATTAATTAGTTAAGTACACATATCTCTAAAGGTATGTAGTACAAGGGAGCTTTAAGTAGCTCTCTGTAGTTATCAAAGAAAATAAGGGTCCAATTTTCATGAAAGCTTGTGTGACGTAGGGGAGGAATTTTCCATCCCTACTACACACATGCAAAGCCTTAAAAATTTAAATATCGATCAGAGCCAAAAGAAAAGTTCAAGAAAACTTGAAGGGATGAAAGAATTCCAAAATTAGTAAAATATAAAAAGAGGAGAAGCGAGAGAGAATTATCACACTGTCTTACCGATGACCAGGAGAGTTTTATATATTTAATATCAATTTTAAAAGAGGTAGAAAGGTGAAACATCACAAAACCAAAATGAGGACGAATATCTACAGCTCAAACTGCTGACTAATATCTACGAGAACCAAAGTGAGGATGAATATCTACAGCTCAAACTGCTGACTAATATCTACGAGAACCAAAGTGAGGACGAATATCTACAGCTCAGACTTCGGTTTGGAGATTGGTTTTGCAATTATGAATAGAATATTGGAATAACGTAATATTGCGTATGCAGTTTAAAAAACTTAATTTATGTTTGTATGTATGTAAAAATCCCTAATATCGGACTCTTGGACACATTGTAACAGTTTAACTTGTTACCCCGATTATTTGGATGTTGACGATACAAAAACGCTTTAGGCTGGCCGCATAAGGACGTTTTCCGTGTTCGATTTCCAAATTCGTTTTCCGTATTCGGAGATCCGAATGCATGGAATCAGTAGAAAATACATTAACTGACGCACACGTTCGCTTTTTTTCCGAACGGAAAAAATTCCGTACGTACGTTCCGAATGCAAGCCGGCGCGTTCGGAGAAACCTAACGGAAAAAACTTAATGACGTCATGCGGAACGCAGCGCTTGCATACATTTTGTTTGTGCCGGCGCACACGCTCGGAAATTTCTATTCAGTATCGCATTGGCCCGCTTGCATCGGACGTATTCTTCACATTTGTTACGCATAGAATCGCAACACAATAATGTGTGAGGCAGAAACTTTCATTATTAATTAATTATTTTTCATCATTCTTTTATTTTTTTCTTCTTCATTATTAACAGAAATGCAATTGCTAATAAATCGTCGTCCTCCATCGTCGTGCGTTCACCACGCCATCACTATCTGTACTGACGTGTATACATTCCGAATGAAGAAAAACGAACGTTTGCGCTAGTCTCACGGAATTCCGAATCGGAATTCCGCATCAGGAAATCGAACACGGAAAACGTCCTTAAGCGTCCTGCCTTACTCTATGAGTTTGTTATTGCTAACTTCGGACGGGACAGTGGCGACATCTGAAGGGGGACGGAAGAGCGGGCACTCTACGGATTTCTCGTGAACCGAAAGGTGGTGCTGAAAAAACCTGGTCTCCGGCTGGCATGGCTTCTGGCATCGTGGATTGGCGTTAGTTTCCTTTATACTGGTTTTCAAATAGGAGTTCATATATTTTATTTACGGTCATGCCATTGAGACTGGCCTTGGCGCCCGACATACAGATTAAAGGTTAGTTATTAGTTCAGATAATTATGTTCACACATCGCTGATCCTTGTTTCTTTTGAAGTGACTTGCATATTTTGTTATCACAAGAGATTCCTCTTCAAGGAATCCTGGACCACATCCTGAGTTTTGATGAATAATAATAATAATCTTTGAATAGATAATAGTCTCATGCTTGCAAACTGTTAATTTGATAACAATAAATGTTAAAGTTGAACTTCTGTTTCATTCATATATCCCTTATTTTACTGAGCACATGATTTGAACTAAGTATTTCTATTGCTAAAATATGCAATAGTTACAACATTTAGCTGATCATTAAGGATTTGGGTTTTTGTTTTAACAGCTTTCTTTATTTCGAGTGCTTCTAAATTATTTAGTCTGTTATCATGACCATTTCTATGTCAGTTAGATAAGGTTAGGTTAGGTTAGGTTGTGGTGCCGTGTATTTCGAAATAAATAAATATCTTTGTATTATGACCTCCATGTTTGTTCAATAAATTATCGTACTCGTAAACAGCAAAATACTTAATTTTATGCAAAAACTCTATGTACGCACTTTAAACGTTTAAGCCTTTACGTGATTAAAGTAATTTATGCTTTTCCGTACAACCTTTGGCTCAGCTGCCCTCTGTAGATATTAGTCCAACCTACGCTCCATAGATATTAATTTCATGCCATATCGAGAATTATGAAATTTATTAGATCATTTAAACTGGAAAATATTTGAAAGTGATTTTTTATACGAAATGAATATAAAAGGACTCTAAGTACCTTTTAAAGATCATTAGAGATTATAATGATAATATTATAATTTAAAAATAGACGAGGCAAAAAATGACTACATTGTGTGAGTCAGAAGCCTCGATAATATACGTGACATAAAAAAATAGATATTAGTCACCACTGGGACCGTCATAGATATTCGCCCGACCTTAGCTCTGTAGATATTAGTCCTCACTCTGAAGTTCATAGATATTAGTCCAACATATGAGCTGTAGATATTCGTCCGACATACAGGCTGTAGATATTAGAATCTGGAGTCGTCGTATATCATGAAAAAGTATTGTTCAAAATCTTTTGAATGAATTAATGAAAAAGTGCCTAGTTTAAATATTATACATCAATACAGTGTTAGTGAATGTTTTATGCCGTCTGTACCTACATATTTTTTACTCAGAAGGCTTTCTATTAATAAGCAAAATCAAAATTTCATGGGGAATGTTCACCAAACGTAATTTCTAATATTGATTACGAAGTAGGTACCTTCGGTAAAGAATACTTTGCGTATTTTTTTCTGAAATTAAAAGCATAATGTACAAAGCAAATAAAACTAATTTATTTATTCATCAATAAACATGAAGTTTCACAACGATAAAAAAGCAATAAATAGTATTTTTTCTTTATCATGTTGGACTACTCATCTGGAAAATAAATTGAATCAGTTTGCGCTACATACCCGCATGCCATCTTAATCATATTGCAAAAAACATCTTTTTTAGATGTCAATTTCTAAAGTGTACTATTTTAAATCAAATATCGGTTTATCATATTATGATAATCTAAAAAAACTGTTTAATATTTTACACTCGACCCTAAAAATCAATTGCTCTATTAAAAAAAGCGTTTTTTTCTAACAATAACATAAGTAATTTAGTTTAAAAGTAATTTGATTTATCCTTAAGTCATTAATCTCACCTACGAATTGGTGCGAATCAAATTATCTACTGATTGATTGTATGGATACTTATATTTCATATTGAATTTATTATGGTCGGTGTTTGGCCCGACACAACAATTTGTTACCATTTCACTTGTGGAAGAAACTTGGATGTACCAGGGAATATTCTGACGTCAAAAATTAAAGCTTTGATTAAATAAATTTATCATGAAGTAATCCATCGCCGGCTTTAAGACCAAAAGCCCTGTTTTCTCACACATTGGATATTGATGGATAGAGCAGGGGAGTAACTATGGTTTTGAGCGATTATGAACGTCCTGGATGAGTTATTGGTTTCCAGACTTCAAGGCCGATTAGAATGTGGTTCATGTTCCCAGATAATTCGTGAGATGATGTTGTGTAAGAGTTAAAATACGAAAAAAATCGGAATGACCATTAGCACGAAAAAGCTTTAAGCACGAAACCAAAATAAAAGTGCTTTGTTCGTTAGAATATGCAGAGTAAAAAGAATATCAATATGGGATATACCTATATATTATCATGTGATATGCATTTATATTAACAAATGGATGAAGCGAGTGTTTTTACGCCGTGTTATCCTGTGCTTTAGTACATTGGTTTATTTAGAAGCTTTTAAAAACAAATGTAAGGTCTTCGACTTGTAAGTACAAATAAGACACATTATTTTCTATTAAATGTCCTTATATTTATAATATAACTATTTAGAATATAGATAAAAGGTGTTTGGGGGTAAAGTAACGGAGATGATTCTTCTTGATAGTACGCAAGGTTTGTAGAAAATTCGTTTAACAAGGTTAGCTCATACGGGCTTTTTCTAAAAAAAAACTCGCCGGGCCGCTTTCAAAATTTCGAATACGAACCTTATGAAGTAAAACACTGTCATTTGGATTACAGTTCATTTAAATTTCTCAGTGGAACAATCACCGCTCTATCACCTCGATGATCTAACTTTGTTAAACGTATTTTCGTACGAACCTTGGATAGTATGAGTAAAAACGAAGAATTACTTTATTCGAAATTCCAAAATTTTGACGTAGATTCTTTTTTAAAAAAAAGTTAAGTTATTCTTATTGAATAATGCTTTGATTAAACAAATAATATTAAGAAAACAACATCAATAATTATAAAAAAATTCTTAATCGCTTAGTAATTTATGTTTTTAATGAGGTTAATATCTTTAATATACATACTTAATTATTATGTAAGAAAATGTTATGAAGCGTTTTAATATAGTATGTATTATTTTTTGTTGTACCTACGTGCATTATTCCTCTGTATCAATTATGTTTATATTTTTTAAATAAATAAATTGCTTGAAAAATATTACTTGATTTAAATATATTGCTTTATATTATAGACTATATATTGTCGAAGTAGTCTAAAACATTTTAGGGTTGACTAATTTATTCTTCAATATTCACAAATTCACTTTGTGTCGTAATTTTAAATTATATATATTAATTAAACAAATTTCTTTGTGTACACCACATATCAAAATTATCAACATGTTTCAAACCAATGGTTTCTTCGTCAGGATATTTTTTTTGTCTTATAGGTTCAGTAAGCTCCTCTTCTTTTATGAAAAATAGCACGTTTATTTTTAAATATATCTACCTGTTATAGAGCCAGCGCAATCTTCTTCTATACCATTGTCACATAACCATGTATTATTATTATTTCAAACAATGCATTGCATTTATGTTCCTAGGTCTAGCAAGAAATGAGAACTTTCAAAGAT
Organism: Limnephilus marmoratus; assembly: GCA_917880885.1. Taxonomy (NCBI): domain Eukaryota; kingdom Metazoa; phylum Arthropoda; class Insecta; order Trichoptera; family Limnephilidae; genus Limnephilus; species Limnephilus marmoratus. The sequence goes on from OU862916.1 coordinate 30,092,895, forward strand.
TATTGAACCCTTTCGCACATAAAGCACGTTTATGGTATTCGCTTTTGTCTGATATCAATAGTCGCCTATTAGCACGCAGGCGAGGCAGGCAGATTCACCGATTACCCCGGGTCCAGCGACAAGGAGAAGCATACTACCAGTGGAAGCCAACCACAATAGACAACTAGTAGCCAATTGGCGGCTTTGATCGGTAGAACTCTGCCTGAAACTTTATGTCTTAGATTATCATTCAATAATCACAAAGGTGAATGGATTGCCAGACCACGAAGAAAATGCACTGAATGTAAAGGGTTTTCGGGAGAAGAAATTTAGTCAATGTTTTTAGAAATTTCTTCACTTTGATTTATTTGATAAATTTTAATATTATAATCAACTGATAAAAGGAAAATGTGGTTTTTACCGCGTTAAAAAAGGAGTATAAAAACCCCTGAAGCAACAATAATTTTAAGTTGATTTATTTTAGCTCATCTTAATTTCAATAACATTGACAATTATGATAAAAGCGAGAGCGTTTTGCTATTTCTTGGTAATTCGTAAGAATTTTGTATTTTTTTCTCAATTTATTTGGGTAACTAGAAAAAGAAAAAAAATAATGCAGATCGATCGAGGAAATTACCCTTGATAACTTCATTGAGTTTTCTCAACTGCAAACGGAAGGAGAGAACAACTCCCGAATATAGATTGTTAACCCTCGATCCGTCGCGTGGGGTCTTTAAAAGCCCAGGTTTTACAGGAATGTTAATTATGTACATTTTAAATATTCCCACTGATTCCTTACTTTAGGTAGCTTCCTAAAAGGGACTATACTTGACGCTAGCGCCACGAAAATTCAGTCTGCCCATGTGCAATGTGAGATACAGACTTGTGTTTCGGCGTGAGGCTCAAAAAAATCAACAAAATACAATGAAAAACCAAGTTTATATGTTTTTTCATTGTATTTTGTTGTTTTTTTTTGTAATAATAATTAATTTAAATCTGTATCAATCTCAAATAGTTATAAGTTTGGGAGAAATTGGTTAGATTTTTTTTAAAGTTTTCTATTTAAAAAGTATGATCAAAAATTACGAAAAATTTTCTTTGTTGATTTTTAAGCTTTTACATTGAAAATAAATATTAAATTTTTAGTATTTCTTTTTATTTCAATGCAGTCATTATCACCTGACTATAATCAGTTAAAATAATACATAAAATGTAAGATATAACAACAATTTAATCATATTATATTTAGGGGGCCTCAGCGACCCCGCGCGACACCTCACGTTATAAAAAAGACGCGACGGGCGGAGGGTTAATGATGAAATCTGCATTCCATTTATTTTCCTCAAAAAATTTTTTTTCTTGAAGTTTCACTTTTGAGATTGAAGATACCTGTGGTAAATATTATCATTTTCATACTAGCTTACACATAATGAAAGGAAAGAAGAAAAGCTTAAAAGAGTAGCAAAAAAACAACAAAACTAACAAAACACAATAAAACGCAACACTAAGGACGGGTTAATAAAAATTGATGAATTCATCAAATATTTGAAGTTAATTCTTACGTTTTGTGAAAGGTCTATTCAGGTTCGGTGATTATTTTAGTTGTATGAAAAAACTGGCCTATAATGATATAATAACAGAATTTGAATAGAACTTAAATACACCGAACGCGAAAATTAACTTAAAATATTTGATGAATTCATCAAATTTTTTGAAACAACTTGTCCTAAGTTTTATAGGTAGAGGAGAATTTTCACAAAAATCGCTCTATGGAAATTATTCAAATATTATTATTAATATTTAAGACATCTTGTAGTTGTTCACACATTTGTTTGGAATTAAGAAAGTAATCAGAATCCTTTCAAATGGTTAAGATATTAAGGTTTTACTTTGGGTTTGGCGTAAATTTCTATTTTTGTATCTGTACAATAATGTTGGTATTTTTAGGGAACGTACCCATACTACGTGACACACTTTTTGCAATTTTTTACCCCCCCCCCCCCCCCCCCCGGTGACCACGTGTAGTATATTCCAAGACCCCTCCCTACAGTTTTCACGTAGTATTTCATAAATATGGTTTCGAATCATTTTTTGCTAACAAAAAATAAAAAATGCATTATTTGACTTATATTTGTCTTTATTAATACGGCGCTTGCTGCGTGACAGCAAGAGTGCATGCATTACAAGTGGAAAAAATATTATCAAGATAAAACTTAGGTCAAAATATATTGAAACCGGAACGTAATTTATGGAAAGAAAGTCTTGTTATTTTTATAAACATTTTTCATCTCAATCATCTTCAACAAACACGTTCCCTGAACTTTTTCACTTATTTGAATGTACGAGGGTGGGTTTTTAAGTTTGCGGATTGGGTAAGGAGTGGAAATAAAAACCAAAATTATTTTTCCTTTTCAACATATTCACCTACTACCTACCCTAATACATTTTTCCGATCTTTAAATTAACTTAAAGGAACTTTATAACAGCGCGGAACTCAATTTTCTCCACATTTCACAATTTCTTCCCGATTGAAGTGTTTGGTCGACGATAGCTCAAAGACTAATGACCTAATTACGATAAAACCCGGTGTTTATCCTAAAAATGAGTTGTTCAATTAGTACCTAATTCAGCGGTACCCCCATTAATCACTTACCTTCCCATTCCGGGAACTTAAAAACCTCCCCTCGTAGCTCGAAAAAAAACGCGTGATTTCTAGATTGACTACGTGATAAAAACCTAAGCCCCCCCCCCATTGTGACCGAGCGTGGTGTTTTGATGACCCCCCCCTGAACAGGTCACGTAGTATGGGTACGTTCCCACCTAATTATTCTTTAAACGGTTATCAATACTAAATAATTTTATTGCCATAACAACTGCTTTTATTCTTAAGTTAAATTACGTCATGGTTATCTCTTTCTGTCACGATAAGATTGAGAAGTACAAATATTCCCATCCCTTAGCTTAATAAATTAAAAGAAGTTCTCAGACCCAGTTAAATCAAAGGATTCGCCACACAATGCACCTTCCCGTGCGCACTATACAGCGCGCCGTGCTTGTGACCAGCGCCCGACCCTGAATCACGCGTCGCGCACTACCGAGTACCTATTACCCAATCCCCAGCACACAGCCTGCAGTAAGTACGGCGTACGGCGATGGTCCGCGGTGTGCCGTACAAACTAGCGATAAACAATACACACAGTTCGTGCGGCGGGGACGTAATTCACGCGCTTTTGACAGGATCGCGATCGGTGCTGAACAAACAAATGGCCCTGAATTCTGAAAGTGGAGATAGCGAAATGTACAGGAATATGAAAAGTTCACAATGGTTCACTGCGCGCAGTGTGAAAGCACTTTCGTTTTTGTTTGTGAATTCTGGAAAGAGACAATCTCGTCTCTATATCTCTTATAAACAAAATAAAATTTTTAATAAACAAAAAATGCCAAATTTTAATGCCATACAAATCTAACCTGGCACAAACAATACAGTTGATTCATCCACATTCTTTACTGATAGTTCTTGAAAGTCATATAAAATAATTTAATCCGGAACAAGAGTTTTTTTTTTTAAATATCGTAATGATTAAATAATGTATAAAGTTATCTGGGAATACGACAGTATATTATTGTAAAATATGCAATATCGTTTGTAAAATGCATCGATGTAACCCAGCAATCCAAAGACTTTGGATTATTGAATAGAGGAAGAAAATGTTGGATAAAAAGAATTTTTTTGTTTTCTTTTTTGCCATGAAATGGGAATCATTTAAGAGGGCATTACCAGAGAAAACCAGAAATATGTCATTTTTAAATCAGATTTTAGACGTATTGACTCTTTTCCACAAAAAATTATAAATGGATTTCGAAAGATTGTTCTTTTATCTAGCATTTGCATGTAATATTTTGAGAATTTTTTTTTTAATTTTTAGTATAATAAGGTTATTCCATAGGTCGTTGGCAGATTTGTTAAATTTTCAAAAAAGATTTTGTATTATACCACACCCATTTCAAATAATATAATCATGCAGTAAAATAAATCAATACATTATCTAGCAAACGCATGTTTTAGAGTTATAATTTTAGTTTCAATAAAATCATTAAAAAATATGTACGTACAATTTTCGTCCATTTGTGTATTTATTTGCGCACTTACAAACTAATATATTTCAGATTTTTTTAACATTCTTATTAAATTTAGACATTATTGAAAAATGATAAATACTTATAATCAAAAAATAATTGCAAAAAGTACATTATTTTAATAGTTTTATCATCACGCCTTTCAGCATTTTTGGTTGAAGGTATAAATTAAAGTTAATTTGGATGGAAATAAATTCGATACTGAGTTATAATTTAAAAAAGCTGGTACGGAAAATAATTAATATTTCTCATTGTAACCGCCCTGCCGATCGTAAGAACAACTTTCGACGAAATGTGGATTTTCGTCCGCTGGCTGGTTAAACGCTCTTAAGCTAGTATTAAAAAAGAACGGCGTCATACACGCCTCGCAATTTTTACCTCTGTGGGTGTTTAAAATGTTACCTGGCTATTATAGACTTAGAGGCCATGTATTTTATCGATAGGGTAAAATTGTTAACTAAAAACCCTAGTAAAATTGCATGTTTTTATCAACATCAGCAACGTGACATCTTACTGCGGTCATATATACTTTCGTGTCGGTTTATGTTATGTTTGGTAGTAGGAAGGGAGTCGCGAGTTCTTTCACTTTTTTTGGGATTGTATGCCATGTTGGGCTACCTCCTTCTTTAGCCAACGTTTCAAACAGCAGATCTGCCGGATCTGCCCTGATGATGAACACTGTAACGCTGTCTGAAACGTTGGCTAAAGAAGCAGGTAGCGCAACGCGGCATAACACCCCAAAAACAAAAAACCAAAATACTCTTGGCCGTGAAAATCTAAAAACGTTTCTTCCACATTTGCCTTCGGGAGTAAGGAAACCCATGAAAAAACCTTATCCGGGAAGAGGCGGCCGTCGGTCAAGTTGAAACCGAATCACTCTTGATGACATCGGTATACGAAGTCCTGCATTGTGGAATACCTCGATTCTGAATAAAGGATTTTTCACCATTCCAAAACAGATCTATTTAGTTTCTTCCAATCGACCCATCCTTGTAGTTTTTTATTGTTATTGAGAATTAGGCCTTATTTTTTATTGGTTGATTTTGAAAAAAATAATGGTTTTCAATAATCTGGTATACGAATGATCAATTAAAAATTATAGTTGCAGAGTTCAATATTATCATTTGACGTACTGTGTCTAGGAACTGGAAACTGGGTTAAAGCTCCGCTTCCCACAGCCAATATCAGAACTGACGACGGAATCTGCGGCCAGTCTCAATAGTCGCATGTCCACTCACTCTTCAGGCCTATACAAGGAGTTGAGATGAGAGATATCATCTGATTGAGATGTTGTGTGGCAATATGGCCATATGATGGTCAACAACTTCACCATTAAATTTTACGAAGAATGTTATAAGTATGTAAAACTCGATGTCTATACCAAGTGTCTATATTTTCTGTGCCAAAAATTATGTATATTTTTTCCATGAAGCGTTTTAATTTCTGTGAGAATTTCTGTTAAGAAATGATTGATCTCTGAAAACGATCCATGAAGATTTTGTAATGACTTACAAACCTCAATGATGGCATCATGGCATGTACAATAATGACAGCCTCCGTGGTTGATTGGTTATGAATCCGGAGGACGCGGGTTAAAATCCTGGGTTGCGCAAGTAAATTTTATTTGATTAATTTGTCTTATTTCACCATTAATTCATTGAAATTAATGGAGTTTTTTGAAGTGAAATTTCTATAGCCCCGTTGTGATTAGGATTTAGGATGAAACGGAAATGACGCATACTGCACCTGCGAAGCATAAAACTCCTATCAAGGATCCTATTGGTTGAGCTATAAAACGGAAATGGCGTCAGGTCTGCGCTCATTGGCTGCTTTAATTATGACCTCACTTTTCATGGCTTCTTGGTTCTTCATTGGTTTTATTTTATTTTTTTTATTAAGTTAAAAGAAATATAATATTTATAATGTAGTGTATAGTATAGTAGTTACATTTCTAATTTTGCTCTAATAATTTAAGTTTAAATAGTTTTTTAAAGGTATTCATATTATTCTCCATTTTTAGGTTATCTGAGAGGAGATTATACATGTGTACGCCCTCGTGGTCAATGCTTCTTTTGCCACTTTCAGTCTTGACAGTATTTGTGTACAACTTATTATGTTGTCTAGTTAAAGTAGAAGATACTTACTCCGTTACTCCCAATATCGCCATGGTAAAATACCATCAGAACCGAAATTTTGCTTGAATCAGCTTTTGGCATGTTTGGTGACCCGATCTAAATAGCCGGGTTTTCTCCATCGTCCTCTTCCCATCACCATTGGGGATGCCGTAATATAACTAGCTCCAGACAGTCGGGAGCAGTTGAGAATGTTGTCCTCACTCTGGCTCCAAGCGGTTGGGAGCTGTTGAGACTGTTGTACTCACACTAAAAAATAATAATTTAGTTTAAAAGAGTCTAAATATATTTTCGCACTTGAAAAGAGAACTCCAGTCCATTTTTAAATTTTTTTTAATGAATAATGACCTTCTAACTTAAATAACTGCATTTTTATTTTTAGAGTTAGTTTTAATAGTTAAAATAATTGTCAAAGTTTTCATTTTTCAAGACCCCCCGAAAACCACCGTATGTATGGTGAATCGTGTGACGTCATCACTTCTGAAAAATTACTATAGGATCGGGCAATCAGCTGATCAACTGCCGCCATTTTGAATTCCGTTGTTCGAAGTATTCTCCCTAGAAGTAGCGTTACTATTTTTTTTCAGTAGTTTTTGAATATTTTCAATAATAGAGATAAACTAATATAAGATACCATTATTTTTTAAACATTATTTAGGCCTAAATAATGTTTCAATAAACACAATAACTAAATCTTTATATACCGTATGTAAATAAACGAATAAATTAATACGATGGCTTGTGTCAAATCATACATTCCCATACAATGACTTTACGGTGACGTCACGACACGTCGAACAGTGACGTCACCACTAAAATTTCAATAATGCCAACTTGACGACGTGTTTTTACGTCCCGATTAAAAATGGACTTTTTAATAATTTTTTAAAAACTCTGCGTTTAATATTAAAAAATAAAACTTATATATTCAGGATCAGCGTTTGTTGGTCTGTATGAAAATATTTTTTTAAAGCCATAATATTTTTCGTAGGAGTTCCTTATTCCGATAAGAAGTAAGAAATGAGTAAAACTTAATTAATTTATGATATTTTCAGTTCTTTTAAATTATTTTTAATATGCGTATTACTGTGAGCATTTACACTTTTGTTAGCCCTTTCAAAGCGAATATGGTACAGCGTATTGTGCATCTTTTGACAATAAACATAACCTTAAACATCAGTCTCAACTATTATATCTGCGAGCGGAAAAAAAGTAAAGGGTCAACACTCAGTGGGTCAGATTTTTTTAAATAGCCTAATTATATCAGACCACTCCGCCACAAAAAGTTTCCGATAGTTTTACAAATTAGTTTTGAAATAATTATTTAAAACTCGATTTTTTTAATTGATTAGTGTATTTAGTATATATATATATACTAGCAGACCCGACAAATGTTGTTCTGCCATATAAATTATTTCTAGCGAATATTTAGGTTAAATAAAAAATAACGAATGTATTTAAGTGTGGGGGAATGGGATCTATGACAGAAAGAGGAATGGAGCGCTGTAGACGATGACCGCCGATAAAAGCAAAAAAAAACAATTAAAGTAGGACAATGAAATAAAGAAAATCAATATGAATTTCGAAGAGCAATTGAGTGTACGATATTTAACACAAATAAGCTCATTGGTTTGCCCACACGAGAACATGATGCCTAATGAAATATCAAAATGACGCGACGCTTCCAAAAATGGGAGGATGGGGGTAGGAGGGTGAAAATTTGGGGTTATAGGTATTTTTGATGCCAAATAAAAAAAATATATTTTCGAAAAATTGATTTTTTTTTCTGGATATGGTCACTCTAATCAACTAATGGTATGAAATTTACTTTAAAACCTTTTCTCATACTAACCAAATATACATAAAAAAAATCATAAAAATCGGTCTAGCCGTTTCGGAGGAGTGCGACTACAAACACCATGACACGAGATTTTTTTATATATAAGATAGTTGAGAGTTCGTTCGAGCTGCGCGCATTGGCCGCTTTGATTATGAGGTCATTTTTCGAGATTATTGGTTGAGATTGTGAGTGAAGGTTTTACTTCTACCGCGTTTGAACTGCTCTCGATTTTTTCAATTTTTTTTTAAAGATAAGTTTTGTTTTTACGCCCGATTTTTTTAAGGTAGGCACAGCTTTTCAACCTTTGTGGACTTCACATCATTGCTTACTTTCAAAGGCAATATAGTACAACATGTGGTGTATCTTTTGACCAAAGAAGTTTCTGAGATATTTATATCTTGGAGACTTCGGATATTATCCCTGGTTAATTTCCATCAGCCTTTTTGTCCGGCGTGCTGGGTATTAATAGCCTCGCCGATAGAAGAAAAACTGCTTTGCTGACAACAGCATATAAACTTTTAAAAGGTAACATCGCTATTCTCGATATAATACAAAAATTTTAGTTTTATGTCCCCGACAACTTTACAAGAGTGCGCAGACACAGAACTTTTGTTGTACCAAAATGCAGAACTAACTTACCATTCGACAGTTGTGAACTCCTGCAATTAATAAATCTACATGTACCTACACGAACAACTAGACAAACATTGATATTTTATATACGTACATCTCATTCGAACTATGATTTACATTCTCCAATACAACGTTTGCATAGTCTTGGTAACAAATGCCTAAACAATATGGATGTATTTGACAATAATTTGAACTTAGCAAACTTCAAACGCCATATGTGCCAACTATTTATTTCTACGTATCCCATAAACTAATGAGAACAACAATTTTAAACATTACCTACTTTATGTCAATTACTATATTTTATGAACTATATTTTGTTTCTTATATTTTATGTTACCTGTATTTTGTTAACGCTTATATTTTATTTAACCTAAATTTTTTATATTCATTTTTTTTAACCCTTATATTTTATGTAACCTATATTTTGTTTTTAACAAATATTATGTTACTGGTATTGTGTATTGTATTTTGTGAACCCATTCTTTTCACTGTAATTAAAAAAATGTACTGCATTCTATGTAAAAGCCCTATGGGCGTTTAAATAAATAAATAAATAAAATAAAAATAAAAATAAAAATAAAATTAATAAATCCACTCGGAAAAATGATTCTGTTACTAAATTACCAGTCCCCTGATATAGTTATTTTTCAACTAAATATTCATCAATTAACGCTATTATTATTTAATAAAATAAAATGTATGTTTATTATTGGTTATGTATAACTGTAAAAAGTGCATTTAAAATAAAATAAAAATCAAACATAACCTCAAACATCAGTCTCAACTGTTATGATCATAGACATCCAAATGGATAGACAAGCAGTTACAGATGAGGGGTAAAACCAAACTATGCAGAGCGAGAGGGGAAGATGACTGTCATTCGTTGAACAATCAATCTGACAGTATATAGGCATCTCGCATTACAATATCACCATTTAGTTCTTAAAAGCAAAATCTGCTTTGAATGAATAGACCTTTTTACATGGGAGCGCGAATTGCTTGCCACGTTCAAAACATATTTGCTAAGGCCAAATGCTCGCCCCAAAAAGACTCGCGCCAATACACATATCAATATTTTGTTGTCGTGTTTAGTTAAAACACTTTTACAAATGTTTCATAATTTACTTACCCCTGTAACCAGCGACGAGCACATTGGAGTACCGCCCACATTCGCTATGTGCATATTGATAGGTAGATATATTGTATAGCACAAGCTGCCGTTATTTCGTTAAATGTATGGATGTCAGCTTCTCGCTGTTCACGGCAAGAATGATGACGTCACACATTTTAGATTCAAGCGAGGCTATATCCCCTCCCCATGGAGCGAGCCGGTTCCAAGGAGGAGCTACAGCCGGCGCCATGTGGAGGGGGAAATAATACGTTTTTATCACTTAGGGCAGGTCCAGATATATTCATATGTCCGTGGTTATGATACATTTTATGATATCTGCGTGCGGAAACAAAATAAAGGGTCAACAGTCATTGGGTCAGAATTTTAGTTCAGTAAGGTTCAACGTACACGAGAAGCGAGGCCCATTATAATAAAGCCATCTCAGTAATTTTGATTATTTATCGTGTCATTGCGATCGCCCCGAGCGATCCGGGGTGTTGAGTTGTAATCTTCACTTTCAGAAATTGCAACACATTCTGACTGGAAGGTTTAATACCTCCTTTATGCATAAACCATAACTTACGGCTAAATGTGAAATCAGATATTATTATAAGGAATAACTTATTTTTGTAAAGGTTATTTTAATTAAGAGAATATACCCTATTATTTTCATGCGGAGTTCCCAAGTTATGGGACGCAGACTGAGATTCTGTACATTATTTTAACACCTCTATATAATAATACCTCGTTTCAAATATAAAATGTTTATTATTACGGTTACATATAACAAGAAGATTGTTTTAACGATAAGCTCATTATTTGTTTTGATTTGCGTTCTATAAACTTGGTTTTTAATGAAGCGCGAATTTTATTACATTTTTTTGTAAATAATTTATCCAACTAATGATTTGGCAAAAGATAATAATAATTATAGCTGTTTTCCACGTAATAAAACTGATCAACCCACAGAAAAGCTATGAACGTAATTTACATGACAATTGAAAATAAGTTAATCTATTTTATTGGAATAGCTTTTATAACTTTTGAAGGTTATACCCATCAATGTAGTATATCTTTGAAGAAGTAGATAATACCAATAAATCTAAACGAAATATGTATCAGAACAAAACACAGAAAAAAATTAGAATCGTAACTAGTAATCGAACCCAGGATCTTACGGTTTTACTGGGATATGGATCTTTTTGAGCCGCATCCGTGCTCAAAAAGAAGAAGGTGGAGAGATATATTTAAAGCGATAAAATCAATGCGAAAATTGTGAAAATGTTTAGTAAAACACGACTCGTTTAAAATAGAGCAAAAATCTCGTGGAAGGCGTCTTAAGATGAAGTCATAGTAAATAATGCAAAATCATATGTTTTTGTTTTGAAAATTTGATCGCTTAGAAGTATTGTAGATGCTTCAATTAAATACTGCGTGTAGAACATACCTTGGCCCTTAAAAATATCGGTCATTTTTTTTATAAATTTTTTAATAAGCCTATAAAAAAATAAAGTATTAGGTCTAAAAAACACACTTTCAAGTCCAAACTCTCCTATTTATAAACCCCTTTTCGGATATGGTTTTATTGTGTAATGTGGCAAATTCAGTTTATTTTATAATAATCGCAAAAAAAGTTGATATTTACACCCAATCTTCCCAAAATAAAATAAAATATGCATTTTCGCGTTGATATTTTACAATACGGCCGCTAGTCGACGAATTCGGTTATTCAAAGTGACCCTTATGGCGCCCACCGAAGAACTACTGTCCACGGCACAGTAGTGAACTAGTGGATCGCCTTAAGAATCATTTAAAGAAACATTGCAAATTTTTTTCACAACTATAACTTGTAAAATAACTGAAACCAACGTGTTTATAATAATTTTCGGAGCATACTTTTTTCTATTTTTTTCTTTCGAGGGAATTTCATATAATTTGCGTTTCGGCGCGGAACGCGTCTAGATATAAAAATAACGCAACTAGGTCAAAAATAATTTTTTTTTTTTAAGAGCTTAAAAACTTCAAATGTTTAAGGGAGATATCTAAGAAATCGGTAGAAATTCGGGTAGCGGCGGCTTAACCAAGTCGGCCATGGGGGTCTATTTTCTAGATCGATTCCCAGTTGCGACCGTTACCGTTTAATTTTTTCTCTGTCTTGTTCTGTTATATGTTTCGTTTAGATTTATTAATATTATCTTCTCCTTCAGTGATATAAACTTCAACGGATATAACTTTTAAAGTTATTCCAAAAAATTGAATATTCATTTAGATATTTAGAAAAAGTCAATAGGTGTCTCACATAAAATAAATTCGGATATTTTAAACGAGATCCTCTCTAGGTTTCAAATAAATTCGTTAGTACCTACTTGTGATCATTTACAAAGAGAACAGCCAAAAATACGGGAAAAAAATTAGCTGATTAAAATATTGTTTTTCTGAATTTCAAATATGAAATCGACAAAAATGACATAAGTCCCTATGGCCAAGATGGTTAAGGCCCCGTGTACTAGCGATGGGTAAGTTCTGCATTTAGCAGGAGGCCTCCGAGGCGTACTCGAGTAGGTACTCGAGTTCTAAGAGCAGGTCCCGGGTTCGAGATTTTGGTGTGGACTGGGTACTAGGTGCTGTTGCGGCTACCTGGACGCATGGGTTCGGCAGGAGTCGGACCTCGGAGCCGCAACCCGCACAGGAACTCCAACCCGGACAAGAATCCGTGTGTTGCGAATGGCTCGGACGGCGAACACGGGGATGTCGGTGGAAGCATTTAAGTTCCGGCTCCGAGTCAGGCTCCGAGTCCGGCTCCGAGTCCGGCTCCGAGTTCCGGGCTTGGGTTCGAGCCGTAGACCGGGTTCTACGTTCTACTAAGAAGTAGGAGTAGGATCCGATTCCCGCGAAGAACCCGAGTTCAAGAGCCCGTTCCAGCTGAACCGACATATACTGTGTGCCGGTAAGAGATCCTGGGTTCTATTCCCAGTTGCAACCGTTATATTTTTATTTTTCTGTGTCTTGTTTTGTTTCATGTTTTGTTTAGATTTATTAGTATTATCTTCTTCAATGATAAGTTATTTTAATTCAAATTCTTTTCGAAATTCGTTGCAGACTAATATTTTATATCTCTCGCTGTAGACGTAAGGTAAGTAAGCTGAGTCTGTTTTACAGATATTTTAATGGACCCCGCTGGAAGAAGCTAGCAGCATCCAAATAAAACCCTTCATGAAACCCATTCCTTTATTCATATCACAACGTTGCCCAGCTGGGTGGCGCATGGCGGTATACAGTTTGTTCTCCTGTCTGCACCGTATCATAAATACATACTTTTCTCATAGGTAGTGATGAACTCAGTTATGGACTAATAGACTTGACTAGAGTTTTTCAACACTATAAACTAAAAAAAGCTTGTTTATTATTACTTCTTACTCAACAAGGCGGGCAGACATACGAGTACCTTACGATCAGCGAAGTGCATTGCTCTATGACTAAAAGTAGACTGTGTATAGTTTGTTGTTCGGGTATAAATTCTGCATTAAATATTAGAAAATTGACTTTTTTTAAAAACCTTCCCTAATGGTTGTGGCCAACTGTATAAATTTGTATTTATTATAATTTAATTAGCCTATTTATATTAGACAATTCCACCATGATCTCAATTCTTCAATTTCGGGGGCGGGTGTTTATTTATTTATTTATTTATATATAATTTGTACATTTATTTATAATAATTACAGGCAATATAGCCTAAGACGTTATAATTGTACCATTTATGCAGTATACACGCAATGCCAAAAATCTTACAAATGCGCTATACGACACAAAAAATAAATCAATTTTTCTATCCACCGCTTTCAAAAAGCACGTAGCTCTCCCCGCAGGTGAGTTCATAAATAAATTAGTGCGGCTTGCTCTACTATATACCTAATGTTACCGCCGCCCCGGGAACCATTTATTAAATAACCAATACCCCTGCCATAGGTCACCCCGAGTCGTTTAGGTTTAGGTCTTGGCGGCGGATGCGTTTGCCCACCTACTGCGTGGCGGGCCGGATCGGGAGAGACTGGTTGAAAGATACCTTTTAACCTCTCCAGTCGGACTATCTCAACTCATCGTCTTGCACCGCAGTAGGAGAGATGGATTGAAGTGGAAACATTGACCCCAGATTCCTACCCACCCCTCATAAATTTTTCTTTCTCAGAACTTCCTCTCCTTCCTTTCCATAAAAAACCCTCCACACAGTATCCCCAATAATGACGTAGGTCTTGAGGGATTTTTTTTCCTCATGGCGTCCTGTGTGGAGCCACACTAAAATAAAAAAAAATGTTGCGGCAGTCTTGCAATTTAAAAAAAAAAATAATTGGTGTATTTCATAAATACATAGATAAAAATTGGTTTGCTATTTCTACGTTTTCAAATCAAATAGGTAACTTTTCTCAATGTTTTAAATCTTACTTTTTATTTTCACGCACGTTGTTTTAAGGCAGGCACATCTTTTCAACCTTTATGGACTTCTCACCGCTGCTTACTTTATAGTTTTGATCTACTCAAATTATTTATTTATTTATTTATTTACGCCTATTTAGGCTTTTATATACATATATATATAACAATATTAACGAAATTATACTAGTAAATAGTGCAGGAAACTATTGTTTAAAACATTTGCACAAAAATAAATACAAAGTAAAAATATTAGGTATTGAATTTGAACCACACAGGATGTAGGTACAAAATACAAAAAACAAAAAATCTGAAATAGTTTTTTTTCTTTCAGCCAACAAAATACTGTCAATGTGTTTGTCAATTTTAATAGCTTTATCAAAATATTCCCTTATTTGATGAAAAAAATTTCAATAAGGTATGCTTATATAATAAAATTGATGTACTAAATATATCAACAACATCGCAAGCTGTTGAATCTGTCGCATAGGAGTATAATATTGACTTGTTGACTTAGAATTGCTACAATAATATGGTAGGTACTGCCTTGTGACTGATCTGCCTGGAGTATGAAAAGAAATTACATATAATAAATCAGGGGTATCAAACATTATCGGGCATTCAGTATTCAAATTGCTATTCTACTACTGTAAGAAACGATAGAAAATCATCCAAACAAACAAAATAGTTAAACATAGGTAATAGGAAACCGTTTGAGAAACTCTCTCAGAACCAAAGCACGCCTTTATCTCACACCAGGGAGTTGAATAGGTGATAGAATTTAAAACTCCTAATCTGATCTATTCTCATTATACCCCCGCTCTGGTATATAAATTAGTTTATCGTTAAGCAAATACCCGGCGTGCTACAGAAGACGCTGCCGATGCTATCTGCAACCAGTTTACTTTATTTACAATCTCTTGTAATTTACCCGTGTTCCTCGGGGAGGATGAACATATTAAACGAAGGAGGCACCTTTTGCTATACGATGTTTGAAATTCAACGTTCAGGTGAGAAGGCGGGTACTCGCTCGATTTAAATATAGTGTAAGATAATAATCAAAATCGCTAATATTTTACATAATCACCGTGTTATTTGAAACGGTTCAAGAAAATTTCACATCGCATTGGTAGGTATTACGATGTACGCAATCGATTTAAAAAAAAACAGATACTTGATATAGATGTAATTTTCGTCTTTCGAATTAATTGAAATCAATTTGATTTTTTCATTTTTATTTTGAACTAAGAAGGTTCTTACGCAATCCAAAGGAGCTGCTTAGTCATTTTAAAGTGTCTTCGCGAAGCAACTGTCTGGCGGAATAAAAAAAAATCTAGCCATAATTTTTTTTATTTTAAATACTTTAAAAGAAAAAAAATAGTGGTTATAACGCGATATTAATCATTGAGTTCGACTGAAAATGACCTCAAAATTGTTGAAAATAAGGTCAATTATTATTTAGTTAACAATGTTTTAAGGTAAAATCGTAAAATCATTTTAGAGAGTATCGTTAAACATGTTAATTTACTCCACAAAAATATTTTCACCAGCTGATGAACTAAACAAAACTCTAAATCCGTTCTAATTTTCCATTTTTTTAGATGCAAAACGAATGGGCTTGACAAAATAAATAGTAAAGATATCTCGGAAACAAATTATTTTGCTTCATGGAGTTCATTTATTGTTTGTTAGGAGTGACAACAAATAATACATATTGATATAAACAACATAACATTAGCTGGGGTGCTCGGGTTAATGGGATGAGGTTTTCCAGGTCTTGGCGGCGGATGCGTCTGCCCACATGCTGCGTGGTAGGCCGGACCGAGAGAGACTGGTTGAGTAAGGTCTTTTGACCTTTCCAGCCGGACTCTCTCGACCCATCGCCTTGCACCGCAATTAGAGGGATGTTTTCATACATTTGTCACCCCTGGACACACTGATCCTCAGATTACTACCCATCCCTCATACCTTTTTCCTTCCCAGAACTTACTATCCTTCTAAGAAATTATTTTCCTCAGGGCCTCTTGTGTGGAGCTAATGTAAAAAAATACTTAATTGTAAGGTCATCAGTTCATTTACTTACAAAATATTCTCATCATGCGTTGAGTATTGAATAAATAAAGAAATAACAACATCGTATTACAGTATATAGTAGAGCAGAAAAGAAACATATTGGTGAAAATGTGGGAAATCGAAGGTTTGTCGCAACAATTTGACATTTTTTGTACGTAATACATTACGTAATACCAAAGCTTTACTCCCCAGCTTTGCCAGAACTTTTGGTGAATGTTAGTATGAAATAAAAACGGTTGAACCAAAGCCCCAAATCTCAATGAAAACGATGTACAGAAAAAGCAGTAGAATTTCGTGATGGTAGTTCTAAGAACGTATTAGGAAGTAGAGCTATTTCAAACAAACGGATTATCTGCTTTATAGCTGAGATAGATGTTGAAAACCATGTTTATTATAAATTAATATACAAAACATGCGCCTTCATGCTTTCGTGCCGTTAGCAACTTCATTATAATCCTGGTAATGTTTTGTTTTCAGCCATTTTACATATATAACACTACAGGTGATCCAATCTGCATAGATAACAGCTAAACAAGGCTTCCCATCGAGTTGATCACGGAGGTTATTGTAAAGTGGGTTCCCATGTTGGTAACTATGGGTGTATGAATGCACATAGGTACTCGTGCTTGGACCGTCGGGTTATCTGGTTCATGGAAAATATAGGTACATATTGATAACAATACTATTTGTAGTACATTATCTGGGCTAGTCAATACTTTGCATTTATCATCCACATCTTGGAGAAAATCTTGACTTTTTCCCATGTATTCTATTTAGTTGTGTTAATCGGCAAACGACAAAACAATCGTAAAACTTCCTCCATTTTCGAAATCCATATTTTTAATTGGGTATTGAGTGCGTTTATGATATTAAGTCTTTCATTTGCTTTCAAAAACAGTTTTTTGTTTTGGGATGATGTTCAGAAAAATTAATGTAAACCGGAAATATTTCTAAATAAATCATGTTTCTGATAGATTATTCAAAAGGAATGACGACAAAATCTAAGAATATCCCTAGGATTAACCGTAGTATTAATTCAGGGCTTCTAGTTATAATTATTTCATTTTTAATATTAATTAGATACATAAATAAACAGACGGCT
This sequence comes from Limnephilus marmoratus, assembly GCA_917880885.1. Lineage (NCBI taxonomy): Eukaryota > Metazoa > Arthropoda > Insecta > Trichoptera > Limnephilidae > Limnephilus > Limnephilus marmoratus. The sequence goes on from OU862916.1 coordinate 30,110,336, forward strand.
TTTAAATTTCACAAATTTTTATCATTTAAACTTAATGTTGAAGTTGACTAAAAAATCTCGGAGTGCCCTAGGGGTCAATATTTAGAAACGCGTAATCTTCAAATTAACAGAAATATTTTTTAACGGGCTTACATTTTAAGGAATTTTAGCGATAAGAAATATATATATTTTTTAAATGTAGTTTACATTTCTCATATAAATTATTAATCATAGACAAATTATTCCTGGCGTATGTCACTTTGGCTAAATTGGTATTAATGTCACCATCATATTTGACTGATCTTTGCCTGAGGGACAATCTCACTCAGAGAAAACTCATACTCAGGTCGGCCAGATCTGAAGCGACAAACAGACTAGTTAAACCCTATCATACCTGCTTCTAAAAAAAATAAATTACGTAATTTTGTAGTTTGTAGTTTTACGTGGTTTTGTATGTATTTATTTTACTTAAATGTAATATTATTAAGAGGTCGATAATAATGCAAATTATTTGCATCATTCAATTTCAGTTTATTTCTTCACTGCTAACCTATGACTCGAATTAATATGTCCGCTTTACTGGAATTCTTACTGAGAACCGTGATTTTTTACCTTCAATTGGTATGTGAATCTGCGCTGAGTAGACACAACTTTTCTAGGGTATTGAATAGATTAATTCCGTCCATTATTTGCTTGCCATTACACGTTAATTCAGCTGCCATTCTGGTGTCATATCATCGTGCCGACAAATAAGGCTTCGTTACCTACATACATATATATACTTTACTTGGGAAGGAGATCGCTAGCAAGTCCTTTCAGGTAAATTAGTGCAAGTTCTCAGCGCAATTGACATCGCGTGGGGCGACTTTTGGTTTGTTCTACGTTCCATTTATGATTATTTTTAAACATTTTCTGAACCGTTGCAACAATTCGCGATAAAATTTTTTATGTTTGCAGATAGACAATTCGCACACTAAAAGGTACCATGAACCATGAACCATGGTTGGATTTTAACATTTTAGATATTTTATTGTTATTGTTTTATTTTCTGAGGAATAATAAATTTGGGGTGTAAAGATCACAATGATAATGAGATTTAATACGTTTTAATTACAAATGATAATATTTTCACAGTCATAAATCATTGGTGAATTATTAAAGTAGGTACATAAACATACCGCACGCAAAAGTTAGTATTTGCAATGCGGGCACGATCTACTAAACTAATTATTTTTGCTATTTAAAAAAATCACAGCAGAACTAAAAATCTGGTTTTGTCACAAAAATATTTCCGTTTTTCCTTACAAACTTCTAATGCGTTTACGTATTTGTTCATATATTAATTAAATTTGGGCTCTCAGTGTTTCTAGACTTCAAATGTCAGTGGATACCTACGACAAAATATTGGCTGATATCGTATTTAAGATATTTACAATTGTCGTAACACCGGGTTTGTCTCACAAACTATTTAAATATGAACTCCGGTGTTAACATAATACTTTGAAATTTATTTGTGATATATAACAATTACCTCGGATGGCTTATTTAGCTGATGGTAGCAATGATTCTGAACCCCCACCTTGAGGTTGCGATCATATTTATTATAGTTTCAATCCCCGAATTATCGACAACTATATGTCATATAGGCGTAACCAATTAAACTACTATCTAGGACAACAATTATCAAATATAGTAATCGACTTCAAATATTTCAGTTTCATGCTTGCACCACAATATAAATTTAAAGAGATTTTTAGGGCCAAAAATCACCAGTTTGTTTCTTGCGAATCGAACGTCAATGTGTATCAGTGTAGAGTTTTATTTTCAATCACCAGAATTTGAACATTACGAAACTTTACGAAAATAGTAAATTTAAAAAAATATATTATTTCATTTATAACTTAACGTTTTTTTTGTAAGAAAAGGTGATTGGAATATGCATATAAAATAAGTTAGTAGTTTGTCACTGTAACTCATCTCTTGTGCTTGGTGTGGGACTTACAATTTGCTTTCACGATTGATTTTTTTATAATATTTTCATTACGTAGTGTTATTAAAAAAAACGAGTGAATTACATTTAGGTTTAAGTAAATTTGAAAAGAATACAAAAATTAATTAAATTGCACACGGCACTAACTAAAACTCAAGCGAGGAAATTAAAAATTTAAATTCTGGACAAGCGCGGCTTTCAAGTGTCATCTGCCTTGAGTTCTGTTTACAGCAATTTGTTTCTTAAAGTGTACCAGTTTCAATGGTCAATATATCGACATTTGTCTGATGATTAAATGAAGTCGCTGCTCTTGTCGCTCTTCACAACTCCTTTTTTATTAACTCCAAATAAGGCCCTCTCCGCAGGTTTTATTCTTATTTCACCTCAAGGCTGGAGACCCGTAATTACCTGCCGGCGTTTTTTTGGTAAATTCGGAATTAATCTGGTTGCTGGTATTTATTTAAATAAATGCATACGCGAGAGAACCACACACACAGAAGTGAGTTTTCTCTTGGAATTGAGGACTTTTTTGACGGCCTGCGTGGTCGAGGTAAGGCTCTCAACTAGCAAGCCGGAGGTCGCGGTTACAAATCTCGGCGTGCGTAAGTTAATTTTATTCGATTAATTTATGTTATATTGTAGGAAGAGACATACTTGTATATTTAGATAGATGGCTCGTCAAAAGTAGGTGCGAAGAAATGCAAGTTTCAGGAAATAAAATGATGATATCCATAGATAAAAGCTACAATTTGGGAGGCGGATATGGGTACCGCCGCCCCGGGAAATATTTTATTGGATAACCAACATCTCTGCCATTGGTCACCTCAGCAGAGGCGCCCGGGTTCATGGGGGTGAGGTTTGTCCGGGTCTTGGCGGCGGATGCATCGGCCAGTGAACTGCGTGGTAGGCCGGATCGGGAGAGACTAGAGAGAGATGTGTACATCCCCAAAAATGACCTAGGCCCTCAGGGGAAATATTTTCCTACGGGCCTCCTATGTGGAGCTAATGTAGAAAATCAGAGTGTGCTAATCACACGCGGTAGAAGTGAAACTAGAAAGTCGGGAGATTTCGCTTTCTTTTGCCTGTTTTTTTTTAAAGTGGTGTGAAGATTAGATACTGATTTCACTTTTTTTTTTTGATTTCATCGGATTTGAACCTCCGTTTGCTGGATGTCTGTCTCCCTGGCCGCTGAGACTTGTCAAGCGCCTTAACCGTTGCGTTATCGGAGGCTCGTGGTGAGGCTCGAATATACCGCATTATATTAGAACCGACGATCCGTCAAATAATAAGTTTTAGTGACGCACTTTCGTTTCATCCGAATTTCATATCACTAACGGGGCTAACGAAGTTTCACTTTAAAAAAACCAAGTAAGATGGTCCATTAACCATTTTTATTAGTATACCTCGTGCACAAAAGTGTTGCCCATACGTCCATCCGTACTACTGCGCCGCGCCTTATATCAACGCATAACTTTCATTGATTCCACGGCTCCTCTTTGATAGTCCGTGCACTTTGGTCGTAGGTTGGCGACAGTCGGCACGCTTTCATTTTGTTACAATTATTTATGTTGATATAATCACCAAGTCGGAGAATATTTTATCTAATCTGATTGTGCACGCGAAATTTTATTTTATTAAAACCGAACAGAATAGGATAAACGTGTTCTAAATCCCAACGAAGAAACCACAGATAAGGGGTCGTCCATTAATCACGTGATGTTTTTTTAGCAACTTTTTAACCCCCTCCCCCCTGGTGATATTTGGTGAGGTTTTAGACTAACCCCCCCCCCCCCCGAAATCACGTGTATTTTTTTAGTGCAAAGAAATTTGAAATTTTCAGAATATTATCACGAAAAATAAATACACGTGATATCTCATTATACCCCCCCCCCCCCGTCGTGATATTTCGTGATTTTTTCCGAACCCCCTCCCCCCTTTCGAGCATCACGTGATTAATGGACGACCCCTAAGAGAAACAAAAGGAAGAAACCATTATTAAAATAATAAACATGTGATAAACAAACAGTCGATTATTTTGATTAAATAGTGATGTATACAGAGTTTATTATTTTCACCACTTTTGATGGTCTCCGTGGTCAAGGGATAAGGCTCTTCACTATCGAGCCGTAGGTGACGGGTTCAAATGCCGGCCTGAGAAGGAAAATTTTATTAAAATAATGTGTTATTTCATAATTTCATCATTTAAAAAATAATATAAGGTATATTTGCGCCACCTTTCAGAGCGGAAGATATTCTCAGTATCGCTCATCAGTATTGAAATGTTGCATGAAATGGCTGTTTTTGTAACTATATCTGATCGGCCAGGTACTTCCCCACCTTTCTCTTTCCCATTCTCCTTGCCCACCCCACTACCATCAGCCTAACAACGTACCCCAATTGGGGTTGCCATAGTCTTACTGGCTCCGGGTAGTTTAGAACAGTTGGGTCTGCGGTATTAACATAAAAAACTAAATTAAAATGACGTCAAAAATTTAATTTCCGATAATAGCAGAAATGCTTGTTCAAAATGTAACAATAAATACGGACATCCAACCCTAGAAAATAACGTTCCCAAAATGTTTTACACGTTACCAAGTAATACAAAAAATTGCGATGGTGACCGAACAACTTAGAATTATGCAACTTTAATACCCTCCTTTTAAAAGTCATTAAAAGTGATGAAAAAAATATACGAAATTTAGGTTAAGTTATGAGCAATTTTTTCATAATATTAATGACTTTTCAAAGGGGTGTTGAAATTGCATGATTCTGAGTTGTCACGAAACTGATTGAGATTTATTATATGCTGAAAACTTATACCGAGACATGTGTGTTAATAGTGACAGTCTGTTATAATTAGTAATAATATTATGTAAGTTATTTTATTTATTTATTTATATTTTCAGGTTCTCCATAAAACTGTTATACACCAAATTATTACGGAGAAGATTACAAAATATAAGACAAAAAAAGGCCAAGGGGGCAGTTTCACTATGTTGAGACATATGTCAAAAGATAGTTACTGAACTCTCTATAGGTAACAATGAAGATGTCAATGCTCAATGCAAAATCGTTAAGCAGTTGAATTGCTCTATTTAATGGGGCATTCTGAAAGGAAGAAGTTCTCGCTTTCGGAGCATAAAAAAGTGTGTGCGCGTTAGGGACATATAGGTTAATCTCCTTCAACATATGTGGATTCAGTACAGTACTGGAGATCAGCTTAAAAAAATGTTTCCCCAAAAATATTTTTCGGCGGGCTTCTAAGGTATTAAGATCGAGCATTCCTGTTAAGAACAACGATGGATACAGGAATGGGTAGTATGTATATTCCCTCATATACAGGTAACGCATAAACCTTTTTTGTACTTTTTCTATTTCTAGGATATGGTTTTGTTCAGAGGGTGCCCAAATAATGGAGCTGTATTGCAGGATGCTGCGGACAAGTGCATCATTTGTTCTTCGTATTGCAATTCCATTAGTAAATGATCTCGCATTACGAAGGACAAATCCGAGCATTTTGTTGGCGCGGGAGACGATTTGGTTTTTATGTTATGTATGTTATCACTACGTTTGTTTAATTGAACAAACCTTGAACATTAACATCCCGGTGAGAAACTGCTTAATTGTGGTAACGGGATTGTACTTTGAAAAATAATTAAAAATGTTTTTCGAAATGCATTATTTATTTATTTAAAATCACCTTTCATCGCTTCAAAGTTTGCATACTTATCATTTGGGCATCGATTTAACAATAAACCAGTCACACTAAAATCCACAGCGAAACACAATACTTACAAAATGAACTACAATGACACCCATTAAAATGTTTGTATGATGTAATAACGGCATAACATAGCAATATAAATTAAAGTAAAAGTAACCGATACACTGCGTGTGGGTGCTTGTTCGTGCAATACTCCGAGCAGTCACTGACAACCAATCAAAGGACCCCATCATTTCGAATACACCATTTAATTAATGTAATTGGTTGTTGGGACTTGGGACTCTCGTTCGAGTGGGAAGGTATGGAATGGGTGTCGCGCAATTTTTATGAAGGTCGTATCAATGTGTTTTTACGGTCCAGGAATATTGTTGATTAGGGCTCTCAGATTTTACGTTGTTTGGCTGTTACTGTTATCTTCTGTTGTCTTGGTGTTTTTATTAGTCACAGTGATAAAATAACATAATAATAATAATAATGTTATCCGGGGGTAAAGCGTACTAACTTCGGTGGATGGTAGAAATAAAAAAAACTCATTTGAAAAGAATTTTTTTTCTTTCCGCACAAAAATATTTTTCAGCAGAAGAATTTTTTTCCATACAGACAATTACATTATTTTTACTTTAAACTTTGGAATTTCGAAAAAGTTAATCATATATTTTCCTTGTACAATGATTTCCCAAAGTTTGTGCACTCTAATCGCGGACACGCGGTTTTTTTTCACATTAGCTTCACACAGGAGACCCTGAGAAAAATATTTTACCCTTAAGACCTATGTCATATTTGGGGATGGTGTGGGGAGGCTCAATTTAGAAAAGGAAGGACAGGAAGTTCTGGGAAGGAAAATGAATGAGGGATGGATAGGAATCTGGGGATATGTCCAGGAGTAACTGACGTGTGAATCCAACCCTCCCACTGCCAGGCAAGGCGATGTTCCGAGAGAGTCCTGCTGAAGAGATTAAAAGGTCTTCCTTAAATAGTCTCTCTCAATCCGACTTGCCACGCTGTTGGTGGGCAGGTGTATCCGCCGCCAAAACCCGGACAAATTTCACCACATGAACACGGGCACCCCTGCTAAGTCACTTTGGGTGGCCCGTGGAAAAGGTGTTGGTTATTCGACATTATGAACGACGGTACCCATACCCGCCTCCCAGATAGATAGTATAAGAATAATAATTGGTACCAGTATTCAGAAACAAATGCATTTATTCTTACTGTTATTTTTCCACAAGGGTGTCACGTGATAGTTTATGTTTTCGAATTGAAGAAATAAAATTATATAGAGGTGTGGTGTGGGCTTGTCTGCATGCCCAAATTAAGCCGGTTTTCGCTTATTTCGGTGTAATTGATCAAACATCTTCGAATATCGAAATTATTTTCCGAACAAATAATGAATTTACGGTCTCGGGCTCAGAGTCGAGAGGTTGTATGTAAGTATAACTATCTTAAGCTTCCTTTAAATTGGTGTATCTCACTTCTATTAAATTTGTCTGTTTGGTGGGTTTCCGCGATTTTTAACAAATGTTGTGTTTTAAGTTTTCATTTCTCTTCTACTTTCAATTTTTTATTTAGATATTTTCTGAATTATCAACTCCGGCAAAACGCACAATGCAAAACATCCCCCTGACATTTACACATTTACACTAGAGAGCCTCAGTTGTTAAAGCGCCAGCGTAATTTGGCCTGGGCTATTTCAGCTTCAGTCCACTATGACGCTGGCGCTTTTATAGAAGTCTCTCACTAGCATTATGTCTTAATATTATTCGTCAGTTAAGAGACTAATTGACTGTGTATATTTCAATAAGCAAAATATCAAAAGTAAGGTACCAAAATATCGATTTATTGACTCAAATCTCGTCGAAATGTCTATATTACAGTACAGAGTGTCCATAGCACGTGATTGTAGGTTCGTTGCTATGTCGCCTTCTATCAGGGTATTACACAAATACGTTAACAAATGTTCTTCATTGCTTGTTCTTGGTAAGTGTTTCTCGAAATCGAATCACCAGATTGCTTTTATGAAGTCAGTCACTGAGCTTAGAATATATTATTGACAATGGCCGAATAGATTAACACACATAAGCCGAGCTCAATAAACTAATGGTGGCGATATACATATAAAATGTAGCATTTATTAAAGAATCTACTTCTTACACCATATAGTAATCCGCCTAAAAGAAATGTGAAGTCACTTCATTATGTTTCAAATGTGATTGTTATTCCATAATATATATTATGTTTCAGAGAATCAGGGGACACGTCATGGTATTACAGTAGTGTGTATTTGTCTGGAATACACGAAATCTACTAGACATTTGCTACAAGAAATATAAAGATCTATACTTTATGCTGTACTCTCTCAAATCTAACCAAAAAGGTTTCTTTCATATTTATTTCAAAATTATTTGAAACTTACTCACTTAAAAATATTATTTTTCAAAATTGCTTATTAATCTTTGTTTATTTTTCATTATATTATTTTTTACTCATAGTTTTATAAATCATAAGGATATATGAGTATATTTAAAAGACAATTTGTCTATTGGTTGTACTTCTTTATTGGTAATGACAAAACAAATCATGTGTTGCTCTGTTAACAAAGAAACTACATTTGAAGTTTATTTGTCGATCTTAAAAACATTATAACACTTTAACACTTATTTTTCTGATATCTCGATTACTTGAATGTCTGCTACATAGCTCGTCAAAAACAATAATCATCTGTTTGTATGTCACCATGACAACACATCAATGAATGACATTTGAAAAGTAATTCATTGTTCGAACACGAAGGAATCCCTATGCATTTCTAGGTAGGTATTCCTTAATATATTTTTAATTTTCTCTATTGTTGAAAATGGTTGATAATACATATATTATTTTTTCTAAAAAATTCTTCCCTTTTTCATTGTAATTTAATTATTTTTGCTTGACTTGGGGAGTAAGCTGGCGAATGCATGACGAGAGCGTTACGAAAAGCGAGGCGAACGGTAGTTGACAGGGAAATATAAGTTAGTGAAGATAGAGAGAGAGAGAGAGAGAGTTACGTTTCGTATATTACAGTAGGGGCAAGAGAGAGTGGTGCGAGCACTTATTTTCTTTCTCTCATTCTCTCATAGCCAGTTACGTTTCGTAAATCTAAGACACAGTGCAGGCCTATTGTCTGTATCACACTGTAGGAGCAAGAGAGAGCAGTGCGCGCGCACATTTTCTTTCTTTCTTCTTATCATATAGATGGAGCAGAAGTTTTACTTAAGTCATATGGTCTAAAGCACACTCGTTTTTTTAATTTTCATTATTTTGCTTGTACTTAACGGTTTCGTAATGACTGATATTTATGTGTGTAACTTTAACTTTAATCGTGAAATTATTAATCCCGATACAGGCGAACCCTAGTGGGGTTAATAATTACATGCTAAAAAATGTATTTGAATTGTGAAGAAGCAAAAAATAAATAAAATACCGATTTGAAAGCGTACTGACGTTGTCAATTTACATAAAACTTTTGTCTCCAATACAGACCAATTAAGATTTTTTTAATGTGAATACCGCATAAGAGTCTCCTCTGCTCCCATTTGAAGCCAGTGAGACTATGGCATCCCCAATGTTGTGACGCTGGAGGCAATGGAGAGGGGAAGGAGGTGTTGAAGAGGGAGGTGGGGAATATTGAATGTGGTGGCTATTTAGATCGGTCACCAAACACGGCTAAAGCCATTTCAAGCAACGTTTCAATTCTGAATGGTGGTCTTACACCAAGGAGATACTGAGAGAATCTTCCGCTCTGAAACGTGCCGCAAACATACTATTTATTATTATTATTTTATTTTATTTTTTATTTTTTATTTATTTTCTTTATTAGGAACATTTACAGGTTTATAACTTTACATGCATTAAAAAATCACAAATTACAATAATTAGGTTATAAACCCAATAACGAATGTTCACATCATGCACCAATAATAATTAAAAAGTCTATAATTATAAAGTTTTTTTTTTTGTTTAGCTTAATAATATATAGTTAGGAACTAGATATGTCTAGGGATAACCTAGCTATACTGTCTAGTATATAAAGATAAAGATACAGACAAGATAAGATAAGATAAAAAACAGAGTAGAAAAATAACTAAATGTATAAACATATATTATAATAATAATGAAAATTGAAAAACACCAGACGTAATGTCGAAAGCGTTATATGTAAATATATATATAAAAATATAAGGAAAAGAAAAATAAAAGGGAAATGAAAGTAAAATATTAAAATAAAGTGTTCCAGTTTTATGTTAGATTGAATAAGTATTTTTAAATAAGATAATTACAAAATAAATTTAAAAAAAAACTGAAAAACACCGGACGTGTTTAAAAGTGTAAGATGGAAAAGTAATATATAAATGTACACATACATACACATATATACATTCTTTTAAACTTTCAGTATAAAAATACATAAAAAAAAATTCAATACAAAGAATACATAAGAAATTACGGTATCAATTTCGTTACAATGAATTAAGTTATTTGTTAATTGATGGGTAATTATAAGGCTCCATTAAGTATTTGTCTAAAAGTGCTTAAAGTGCAAGAAAAAATATCGGTATCGATACATTTTTTGTTATAAAGATTGCATGTTCTTAATAGGAAAGAATTTTGCCTGAGACTGGTTGAAGCACTTTCGATATGAAACAATGACTTGTCTCTAGTTTTCTTACTCGGGATTCTAATATTAATTGATGACAAAAGAGCTGGACAGTCAATATGACCACTCAAGACTTTGTATAAGTAAGTCATATCCGCGATGTCTCTCCTACTTCTTAGAGTTTTAAGTCCATAGTGTTTTATAGAGCTGTCTATGTCATAATGACGCACATGTCTCTTAAAGTTCAAGTGATGTACAAATTTTCTTTGTACAGCTTCTATGCGCTTTGTGTGTATATTATACAGCGGATTCCATACAGGAGAAGCATATTCAAGATGACTACGAACGTAGGAGTAATATAATATTTTGAGGGTATGGATATTGGTGAACTCTTTTCCAATACGGAATAAAAATCCTAACATGCTCATGGATTTCTTAACAATAGTATCCACATGTGCCTTAAAAGAAAGTTTATTGTCAATAAGAACACCGAGGTCTCGAATTTGATTGATTTTTTTAAGTGCTTGACTGTTTGTAATAAGATAATCATGTTCGATTGTTTTTTGTTTTTTTGTAAAGGTAATAACGTAACATTTGTCGCTATTCAAGTGGAGATAGTTGGCAGTGCAATAAATATTAAGTCTATTAAGATCTTCTTGAAGTTTATAGCAGTCAAAAATAGAGTTGATAGAAATAAATATTTTCATGTCATCAGCAAAGAGCAAAACTTTAGAGTGCTTAAAGCATTTTACAATGTCATTGATAAATATAGTGAAAAGCAATGGTCCCAGATGAGACCCTTGTGGGACACCTGAAGGTACATTGATAATTTCAGAATTAAAACCATTCACTGCTATTATCTGGGAACGTTTGTCAAGATAGGAGACTAGCCATCGGTACAAATCACCATGTATTCCTAAAGCTAATAGTTTTGACAAGAGTAGACTATGGTCGATTCTGTCAAATGCCTTGGAGAAATCTGTATACACTGCGTCAACTTGGATTCGTTTATCCATTGATTTAGAAATAAATTCAGTAAATACAGCAAGATTGGATACAGTTGATCTTTTTTTCATAAAGCCATGTTGATTCTCAGTTATTACAGATTGAACACAGTCATAAAGTTGCTCATGAACAATTTTTTCAAGGATCTTACTAAAAATAGGTAATTTTGAAATTGGACGATAGTTCTTAGCGTCGTTTTTAGACCCAGATTTGAATACTGGCGTAATGAGCGCACATTTCCATTGGTCTGGAAAGACGCCTTCTTTCAAAGATAATTGAAAAAGCAGTACTAGAGGCATCGATATTTCTTTGACGCACATTTTTATAAAATGAGATGGTATTTTATCGAAACCTTCGCCCAATGACCAAGAGATGTTATTAATTATTTTTTCTATTTTTTCCTTGGAAACTGAAATAGAACAAATGTTTATACCATTGTTTGCTTGGGGAATATTAGTTGATGTTTTGGGAGTTACATTATAATTATAAGTAGAGGCGAAGTGTTTCGAAAACATGTTACATATATCTAAAGGATTGTTAGCAGTTGTATTCTCTAGTTTCATAGTATTGGGTAACCCTGAACTATTTCTTTTACTTTTAACATAAGACCAGAAATTCTTTGGGTCATGAGATATTTTGAGTTCAGCATTTGTTATAAATTGTCTATGACATTCATTAGACATTTTTTTTTGTCTCGTTCGCAGAACACAGAATTCTTGATAATCCAAAGCATTAGACCATTTTTTCCACTTTTTAAATACCTTGTATTTTTCCTTAGTTAATTTTATTAAAGCCGGGCTATACCAGTAAGGATATGAGTTATTGACCTGAACTTTTTTAGATGGAACGTAAATTTGAATAATTTCATGTAAAATATCATAAAAACGGTTAATAGCTTTATTGGTAGATAAGTTTAAAAATTCTACATCCCAATCGACATTGCTGAGGATATTGTTTATGATTTCGTAATTAGCTTTTTTAAAGAGATTAATGGTTCTAGTGTTATTTACCATGGGTATGTCTAACTCTATATTCATATTAATAGTGATTGAATTGTGATGTTTACATTCAGGTATTAGATGTTGAGAGGTGTGTGCTACGATAACAGGAAAAGAACTAAAAACAAGATCTAAAAATTTGTGCCTGTTGTTCGGAAAAGTACAATATTGTGAAAGATCAGTAAAACACAGAGTGTCAGAGATTTTGGAAATTATTTCTGAGTGGTGACTATTTATTATTTTCATACTATTTTCGTTACTAATAGACCAGTCTATTTGAGGTAGATTAAAATCTCCCGCTATAAGAAAATGATCATCGTGATGAAGAGCCCGAAGATCACAAAGTGTGTCCATAAATTCATAAACGTTACGTGTGTGATTGACTCCAGGTGGAATATAAACACAACACAAATTGATCCTTTTAGAATTTTTAGTTATAAGAGTCACCCACAGGTCCTCAGCTGTCGATTGCCAATCTTTCCGCTCTACAACTGTCAGGTGTTTCTTAAACGCAATAATCACACCCCCTCCTCTTTTATTATCTATACGATCTCTTCTAAATACTACATAACGATTATCAAATAATTCCTCAGCGGCAATGCTTTCCACGAGCCATGATTCAGTTATCATAATGATATCATAATCATTATTAGTCATATTTAAGTAGAATATATTGGTTTTGGAACGCAGTCCAGTTACATTTTGATAATAAATATTAAACATTATATAAGGGTAAAAAACAAAGCAGAGAAGTGAGTTCTAGAAAATCAACTAACTTGTGGAAGAAAATCAGGTGAGAGAAACCAGGGAGTTATGATCACGGATCCACACCACGCGCGCAGAGTTGTCATCTTTACGTACTAGGATGCGACCATTACGTATCCATACGTATTTATTTTTAGCTTTATGAATAAAACCTCAAATTGTAGATAATATTTAATTAAATGAAGACAACATTAGCGAAACTCAATCGAAAATCTGGAGACAGAAATTTTTTTATAATATTGTCTTCTTTTTTGTTATTTATTTTTGGGGTGTTATGCCGTGTTGCGCTACCTCCTTCTTTAGCCAACGTTTCGGACAGCGTTGCAGTGTCCATCATCAGAGCAGATCCGGTAGATGTGATGACATGGCGACAACACGGCATAACACCCCAAAAACAAATAACAAAAATACTTTTAACCGTGAAAATCTTAAAACGTCTCCAAAATGGTCTTTGTTTAATAATATATTATTTTAAATGAATTAATATTGTGAACTAACATAAATTAACCAAACTAACATAATTTATTTGCGCACGCCCGTAATCTGCTTGGCTTAAACCAGGGATATCAACACTACTGTGGTTTCAAAATATCAAACGACCTTTGTACACATATAAATTAGGTTTATTTTGTTACACTAAACTTTTACAATCCTATAAATAACGGTCGTAAGCTCTTTAATATGGTGAGCATTGCTGAGTAGAGCAGGACCCACCCACCACCACCAACAGTGGCGTGCATTGCTCTATAACCAAAGGTAGGCTGTGAAGTCTTTCAAGGTTTGTCTCTGTCCGCTGATTGTTATAGCCGACTGAACCAATTAGCGTACATGTTCCTTACCAAATTCACGGAAAAAAATCATTTTGATCAGAATTGAATCGCCTTTTCTATTTCATTTTATACAGTTTCTAGTTTAGTTTACCATAATTTTATCATAAAGGGTAAGGAGGGGTAATAATAAAATGATTAAAAGTGTCATACAAAGCCTATATTTTAGACATAAATAAACATTTGAATAGTCTTCTATTATATTAAACATTTCCTTTGATAATTATTGTGACGGTAAAAGGAGAAAAAAATGCTATGTGTAATTTTTATCCTCAAGGTGGGGCAAAAAGTACACAGCGATGCAAAAACAAGATAGCTGTTATTTATAATATACGGGAAAGGGGAAAATGAGGCCTACGTATGAAAAGTCGTGGGTTATACTATACTATTTAATGCTTTTATGAATATACTTTTACATAATTTTTTGTGAGCAATTTTGTTAATAAAATTAACATTTCCACAATGATAATACCTACTTAATTTATAATATGTAGGTTGTTGAACGTATGATAACATATGTAGTTTCAAGATCTTTTAACAGATGTTCTTAGATAGTTTTGTATGGTTTTGAGGTGTCTCAACAGACGTCAGCTTAGTAGTGCCTTTGAAGAGTCTCGACCATCGCCGTTCCTGTCTGCGGTTACGGAAGTAGCCTATGACAAAAGACACACCGCTGGGATCTCGCAGTTTCGGGTTCTACAGAATTACTCAGAGCATCCAACAGGATGAAAGTCCAGTTGTATATTCAACGTAAACCTCATGATAAGGTAAAAAATCAACTTATAATCTCGACGAACCTCGATATTTATTGATGTTTTCCACGAACATCACGTAGGTACATCCAGTATTTTTATTTTGAAATGGATTATGTACGAAACGGTGACATGACGGTGTCTTTTTTTACTGTCTACTTATACCCTTCCTTATCCTAATTCACTTTATTTTCTTAGAGTAGATACACAGCTGTTCAGCCTTTATAAATCGCACGCCACTGACCACTTCACAGTCCACACACTGCCTTAGAATACTGATACACTATATTTTTAAATGCGTCATTATTCTAAGCTTTATGGACGAAGGCGTTCTCACTACTTTAATCGAAACTGTAATGCTTGAAATTAAGTACCCACTTGTTTATTTGGATTTTATAGCATCTGTCTGTTTTTCAGTTTCTGGTCATTTTCACCAAATTGTCGTGTTTTATTAGTTGATATTTGAATTTGCCGACAAAGGAACTTAAATTAGTTCGATATTTTATATATTTTCACAAGAGCATTTTCCGTAATCTGGTTTTACTTTGTGTGAACTAATGGGTTGCAATAATTTAATTTTACATAATGCATCTTATATTTAGGGAGCCACATTTGGTAAATAATAAAGACGATTAATTAGTAAGAATTAATTTACTTTATTTTGTCGGTGATGGTTTTGGTAACATATTCCGCAGTACCAAAATTTAAAATGTTCAATGAACTCCCTGCAAATGTTAAGGAAGCTAAAAGTCTTACAGTATTTCGTGGGTTAGTCTCAAGGTTGCGAAGTCCAAATTTAAGAACTTAGGTAATAGACTATTTTATTTTATTTTTTTCATAAAGGCAATTCATCTCTAAAAAGAGTGATTTGTAAATCAAATATTCTAACAGTCGTTTTAGAATAGTTATAAGTCGATTTAAGATGTAAATTTTTTATTTTATCGAAGAAAGCAAATACTTTGTAGTGTGGCATTTTTTTAATTTTTTTTTTTATTATTTCATACAATTTTTGAAAGTACACTTTTATCTAAATATATTTTTTCATGCCCAAAATTAAACACTTCCTTTGCACAAAATTATTATACTTATCAAGGAAGACTTATTTTCAACCGATTACCGGATGAAATTAGAAAAATTAATGATAAAATCCAATTAATAAACACTGTAAAAAAATATTTTAAAGATAATCTCAAAAAAAAAAAACAGTTTCCGACTAATCTAATCTACTTATAACTCAGTTTCCAAGTGATACTCCATTCTTCAAATAAGTTAAATTTTGTATTGTTTTTAGCAACTAATTACAATAATTCTGGACACATTATCCAAATAGTAAAATTGTTTTGATAGTAGATAAATACTTATAATTACATATCACCGAACTTACAACTTATTGTTTTTTACATTCACATTGTAATTTAAGAACTTAAATATAGCATTAAAAAATGTACACTACTCTTCCAGACACAAGCTAACGCTTCCATGGAAGAGTGGTATTAACATATTTGAATATGAACATGTAAGCAAATTAACACATCATCTAAATGTACATTATATTTTATATGCTATAATCAATAAACGTTTGATATAAAAAAAAAAAAAAAAAAAAAAAAAAATCTTTTTTCTTGATAACCATACTAGGCTAATGCCCGTGTTAAGGTAATCATACATGATATAAGTTATACAGTGTGAGAACTAGAACAAAATATAGGTTTGATATAGAAATTATAAGATATTAGAAACAAGAGAAAGAAAAAAGATAAAAATATTTAAGGTAAAATATAACAAGATATATGTATACGTAAACACATACACACACATATGCATATACATACACAAATACATATATATATATACACATATAAATACATATAAACACACACACATATATATATAGACATACATTATGAAAAAGATGTTTTAAAGAAGTTAAAAATAAAATACTATAAAATATAAAATACTAAGAAGTAAGATTTAAATATGTAAATCTATAAAAAAATAAAAAATTTTATGAAAGCTAAAATTTTTATTGGAGGTATATCAGGGTAGGTAAATAATCGTCTAGAAGAGTATATATTTAGGTTAGATTAGATTTCAGTGAAGTCAGGTTGGAAAAATATGTGAAGTATGATATTTTATTTAGTTAATTTAATTATTTTCTTTTCTTTTATTTTCTTTTCTTTTATAATGGTTAGAAAGTCATATATTCTTTAAAGAAATCTCGTCCCCTTTCGAATATCCAATTTTGAATACGAATAGTAAAAAGAGGTATGGTAATATTTGATTTTATATCGGTGCTCAATGCATTGTATATTTTGGGGGCAATGAACCAAAATTGTCGGTGAGCGAATGTGGTTCTAGTTTTTGGAACCACGCATTATATATTAAATGAAAAAAAACGCACTTTGTGAAACACCACTTTTTATTTGAATTAATATTTAACAGCCAACCAGGTTTCGCTTAGCTCAAGCTTCATGAGGGCTTAATATCAACTAAAGATAATTACATACAGACACATATATAAAAAAATAATCTGTAGGTATGTAATTATCTTTAGTTGATATAATAAGCCCTGATGAAGCTTGAGCTAAGCGAAACCTGGTTGGCTGTTAAATATTAATTCAAATAAAAAGTGGTGTTTTACAAAGTGTATTTTTTCGTTAAATATAAAATTTTTATGGCCAAATAAAAAATACTTTAAAAAAAATATTTTTGAAAAAAAAAATTTCACTCTTCTGTTTTCTAGATACAAACCTACTGATAAGAAAATAACGTATAATTTATTTTAGTGATTAGTTTTAGGCGGAATGTATTTACCTATTCATTGGACATCTGCAGACGTGCTCGGAAATGTTGACAATTATCGACGTTATCGATAAATCCTTTGTCGATCGATCGTGCTAGTTACCCTGCTATATGAAGTAAACAATGAATATTAACTACCTAGGCAACACGGAAACCGAATTAAGAAATAAACAAATCGTTGATTAAATTTCAAGCCATTTGTAAAATGGTGGAAAGCAAGAAACACAATAATAATAATAAATACAATGTTAAATTCCTATCTTATACACCAACATAAATGGATGCGCTAGTCTAACAGGCCAAGCGGCGGTGACACCTAACTGCTATTCCTTACGAATTATCACTAAGTTAACCGTAGATTGTGAAAGAGCCTTAAATCTAGACGAGAACCGAGAACTTGATTAAAATCATTCCGGGATGTGGAATAAACTAACCGTCTATCGACTCTGGGTTCTGGGTCCGGCATCGTAACTTTGGATTAATTGGATTCTTAATGTACATTTTTGTAAGGTCGCCTGAACGTCACACGAAATCGATGGTCGGTCGATAGGTGAAAATACTGGATATGTTCATCGGACATTATTTAAAAGTGTTTGAAAGAAAAATGGTTTCTCGAAAAGCTCCTGAAATGGGAAATACGTAATAACCGAACAGGTTTTTCATTTACATTTTGTATTTTTGATTGAAACTATTCATAAATATACATTTGGGAATAGTTGTACGTAGTTGGGGATTTTTTTAAATGTAAATCTTAACAAGTTAAACACACTATTTTCGGTTGTCGGTGTGTACCGCGTAATGCTTGGTTCAATGTACTAAAATGTGTTTAGAATTTAAGAGTCATTTTCAAAATTGGAACTTATTGTGCGAAACGATGAAATACCTGTCTACCTATTCCATGATACTTTCAACAGAAAATAATTTTAAGTGAATTGTCAAAATTGGAAATAATTTTTCAAAATTTATGGTTTTTCACGGGTCTGCGATAATATTAAATAAACGTGTATACGAAAACAAACAAAAACATGTCTTTTACAGCGTATGTCAAAATAACCTAATCCTATCACATTTTTGATTGAATATTGGTACAAACCTTTGATCGTGCTTCGTGGTGAGTATTTTAAAAATGAAATAAAATTCATTAATTATGAATAAACTGACACACCACATGAAAGCCGCAATATTTAATTCTAATTTCATTTAATTTTATTTTCGAGACCAAAAGTATACTTAAAACAAAGCATAAAAGTATAATAAGTCACATTAACTATAGATACCATTTTCAGGTATCCACATGTGTATTATTTATTAGTGAAGTGATTTGAAAGGTTACAATGAAAGATTACATAACAAGTGTAAGTGGGTACAGGGAGGGGTACAGGTATTCGATTGAAGAATTCCGTTGTAAGGTGAAACTAAAAAAACAGGTCCCAAATAAATAAGTGGGGAATGAAGTATTAACATACTTACGAATAATTATAGGTTCTTTATCAAAATATGCAAAAATTTGGTCGTGTGTGAATTTTGCATAATCATTGTATTTAAGTACGAAAATTACCTTAAATGTTTTTAAATGACAAGCGAATTAATCAGTTTCTCCTTTCGTTTCCGAACCGTCCAGTTTTTCAATTACCCGCTCCTTAACTTCTTTTTAATTTTGCCAATTTAAACTAAATCAAAAAGTACATTAATCATTTTCCTCTTGCCAAAAGTGCCTTTAAAAGATGACAGACAAATAAATGATTTAAAACAAATAGTTCTGTGAACAATGCAGATCTCGTGGCCCTAGAAAGTTCTTATGTTTCTAATTTTCTCTAAATCAAAACCAAAATTTCCTTTGAAATCAGAATAGGTACAAGTAGACCTAATTGTAACATTGGTTGTTATTACAAATAGGAACTTACTCAATTTTTCAGACAAATGTCAACATCTCAATAACAATTCTTTTTCAAATATTCGTAAGGTCGGTAGGTACCATAAAATAAAAAAAATGCAGTGTGCAATTCACACGCGGTTGAAGTTAAACCTTCAGAAAACTAAAGCTAATAAGAGTGGGCAGGCTACGAAGCACCGCACAATGAGAAGACCGATTATTCTATCACATTTTTTCTCAGGCTAAATCCTATAAATGTCTGTGATTGTCTCTTTTTAGTGTCGCTATTTTTTGTTTCATCGAGTTTCAAATTAAAAAAGGTGCTAAAGAAGTTTTCACTTAAAAAAATGCGAATAAGGAAGTCCAATGAACCATAGTTAAAGTTAAGCACTAGTCAAAGATAGCCATCTTGTCAAAGTAATGCATGCTCGAATAATAAAGTGAATGCAGCAGATTATCAAAAACGGATACGGAACACACAAACAAATTTATAGGCAAATGTCATTCTAAATGTTAAAACAGTACTTCCGTACGCTCAACAATCTAGTATCTGGAATATCCTCCAACCTATCTAAGAATTTCACTTTTTCCATCACTTCCTCAGTGGCACAGTGGTGCATTGGTAGAGCGGTATCAGCGCCGATCGCCCACAATCGGGTGTCGATTACATACAATCTAAGCCGTCATTAAGCCTCTTAGAGATGTTTTACATTATTTGTTATCGTCTTCCTCGCCATCACGAACTCTGAGGGAGTAGGTACCACCTACCGGCCATACTATAAACATAAACGTCCGCCAGCCAAACTGCCTGTATATTACAGGAACCGTAATAGTCTATTGTTTACAAATAATAATTTCGCATTCAAATGTTAAGTGTTGAGGTCTCTACGGTTGCGGTGGCTTGACATTTGGGATATATTTTTTTAATGGATTCCTACTAATGAAAAAATGTTTGTTTCTGGTGATGAGATGGGACGAATGTCACGGTAAGTAATTTTAAATAGTTATTTTCTTATAAGTGTTTTTGGTCTAGTAAACATAAACAAGGCAGATAATTCCAACAATGAACTCTAATGTTATTTGTTGTTGAAGGCATTTCAAAATGAAAAGTTATTATAAAAACACTATCATTGACGATAGATAAAACCTAATATCAACACGATATTGACGAAACTGTTAACTATGGTCAGCTGGTCAGTTATCGATTGTTAACAGATATTCCGATAGTTGATTGATAAATTTTAGCGCGGCCTCTATTGTATCAAATAAGTTTCGGTTGATTATCAATTCACACATGTTTTTAAATAATGTCGTTCATTATCCAAAATTACTGGTCTATTTAATGAACGGATTGAACCGAAATGAAGTCATATATACAATCGGTATATTTAATTAATGCAACGAATGCACAATTATAAATATTATTCCGTTCAAAACGAAAATGGTTGAAATATTATTAAAGACCTCATTAACTAATCAACTCCTATTTAGTCTCAAAAAGTAAATGCGGACTGCCAATTTATATTTAGTTTCAATTCAGTATTGCCAATTAACTAATATTGTAAAGCAATTGATTGGCATTTGACGTTTTGGGATGCGAATTCTTATAGGTACTCCGCCAGTGTTGCCAGCATATATCGATTTCTTATTTATTCCCTGTCTATATCGGCTCGGCTTTCAACAGTGTAACCTTATTCGGGACATAAAATCGTCGGAAGTTACCATCTAGTTACGATATTTACTATCGATCTCAAATTGTTAAGTTATCGATTTAACTGTGCTAGAGCTCTTGGACTTCAAATGAAGTTAGATTTTTTTATAAACAGATGTAAAACGAAAGAAACAAGCTAAGTATGTTTGCTATTGTTACCACATGGCGTCTTTAAATAAAAGTCCCCATTTCAGTTAAAACGTTACCTGTGTTTATTAGATATATGCTTTTAAAACGCCATTGACAGTAACATTTAAGGCTTTTAACTAGTTAACACAAGAAGGATGCTACTACAGCCTGCGGTGTACCGCAGTGCGGTGAAAATGCATTCCATTAATTATTTATGAGTAACACCAATTTTTATTATCAACATGGTGACACATGTCCTGGACGGTCCCTAGGTTAGGTGAGGTTAGAATACGATGGGTTAGGCTTTATGTAGAACGATTGTACGACGACGAAAAATGTATCGGAAGACCGCAGGATCACATTTACATATCCTAGTATTTGCTAGGTTAGGTCGAGTAAGCTTATCTGTAGGACTATCGTTGTTTGTCAGAATTGTTATGTTTAATGTTCCGAGTCGCACACGATTTTATTCACTGTATTTTACCCAGAGCCAGTAGCATTATGGCATCCCCAGCTGAAGCGTAATATGAGTCGTTCAATTTCTATATCCGCTATATCAATTTTCACTGATTTGGAGAAAACCGCAAAAAACTGTCACATCAACAGCGTAAATAAAAAATTGCATTTTTTTATTTTTATATAATGAATTGGAGTAATATGCACTCGAAAAGTGTCCATTTTTCAATGTATGTCTAGAAATATTTAAGTAATTTGGATAATTAAAACGGATATAGCGGTTTTTGATACTCACTTCGTGATTTATATGGAATATAGAGGCTTTTGAAACTCAACTGACCTGAGGGGCGTGTTTCTACACCCGCCATCTTGACAAAATAACTGCTCGTGATTGGTTGTTGAATTCCAATATAGCGGGTTTTGATAGTAACTTCTTGAATGATATAGCGGGTTTTGTTTCTCACTCGCAGTTTTAACATGGTTTTTGGTCGTGATAAGGAAGTTTTTGAACCTCAATTTTAGGTTAGTCTTATTCCTCGCAAAAATATGAACAAAATGTCGTACTCAGATCATTTTGTCAAAAAATCGGATATAGCGGGTATTGAAATTATAGGACTCAATATGAGGTTCAGGGTGGTGGGAAGGAGGCGAATTAGAAAGGGGTTGGAAATGTTGGAAAGCTTAGCTGATATCAATATCTGGCCACTATAATGATTTAAGCCAATTCAAGCAACGTTTCAATTCTGAATTAATCTGGAAATTTCCACAAATATGAATATTGCGTAATATGTGAAATAACTCGATTAAACATATAAAATTAATATTTTTGAATGTAGCTATAACTTTGTGGTTATCCATTATAGATAAATGAAACAATTTAACTTTGTTTGAATCACTTGTATATTTGAGTAAAGCCGACCGGTTTCGGAACGACCATTCCTTCTTCAGGGCAAGCGTATACTAATTTTACAGTTTCGAAATATGGATGGGAACAATGTATTATTATGGTAGGGGTGGAGTCGTTGCTAGGTATTAATGAAGACTGGGTGGGTAGGGGAACGAATGATATGGTTAGCGAACTCAGAAAAAAAAAACGAAAAACTAACTTTTTCACTAACCATGTCATTGAAAATAACCATAGTTTTGAAAAAAATACGGGGATAAATATTCTTCATATTAATCATAAAAGAAAACGTTTAGATAACTTAGAAGCCTTGGAAATAAATAAAAAAATCCCTTAAAAATAATGAATCTATTTTCAACAAACAAAAAATATTGTCTTATAGCCCAATCATGGATATGTTCCGCTACCCACCCACTCTTCATTAATACCTAGTAACGGCTCCACCCCTACCATAATAATACATTGTTCCCATCCATATTTAGAAACTGCTTGCCCTGAAGAAGGAACGGTCGTTCCGAAACCGGTCGGCTTTACTCAAATATATAAGTGGTTCAAACAAAGTTAAATTGTTTCATTTATATAAAAAAAATATTTCATAAACCGCAACCTGGAAGTAGATCACACACTGCATAAACAGTGGTAAATCTTGACAAAATAAATCTACGTAGGTATGTGGGAGATAAATACATCGTTTTTATTATTATTAATGTTACAGCAGACCAAATGCAATAGTTGAAATGAGTGGTCCGGTAGACCGCACACCAAAGCGGAATGCTGAAAAGTTTATTCAAATACTTTTTCTATGCATGAAAATAGGCAATAAAGCGTGTTTTTCAAGTTGAAGAATTTAGTTTATCACTGCTCATAAGAAGTTGTCTTGATTCCTGACGTTAAAAACACAGCAAGATTTATGTAACACATCCAGTTAGCGAGGTTTAGCATATTCCCATAGCCCCGGCCATACGTAATATTATAATTTTGACACCATCAAACGATAAGGCTTCGATCCGACGTCACGATATAATAAAATGAATGTAATAAGGCTACATTGAATGCTAAGTGTCCATTGTTCGAGTTGTGCGGATGGCCGGCTCTATAGGTAGAGGACAGGAGGCATTCAGAGAACAGAGCTGTCGATCGGCGCGAAGATGCATCTCCCAATAACTCAGTGCAGCCTACTTGTGGTGACATTTCATAAGGCGGGGGATATACTCGCAATGGACCATTAAACATTAGACACGTTTCAAATTTTAATTAAATGTTACTAGTTATTTTCTGAATCTGTAACAATGACTTTGTAAGGTATTTAACTAAGGGATAAGTTTTTCTGGGTCATGAAAAAATACGAATATTAAGCAATAATGTCGGCATTTACGTAGTAGCATTTAGGGTAACTGTTTCACGAAAGTTTGGCCTTGTCTTTTATGTTTATTTATATTATTTTACATATACGCTTATTCCAATAACAAATGTACATCACATTGTTAGTCGATACTCGTTACTTAATTATATTAGCATTTCGAATTGAACAACATTCAAAAATATTGATATCAGGCGTTAAGTTTATTTAAGAGCACGACCATTATTTTTTCCAGGAATTTTATGCGGAAACTTTCCCGGTTCATGCTAACATGTAACATGAAATTATTTTAATAAAATATATGTAACTGCTTGTTTCTCTAAAAACCAATAAATTTTAAAAAAAAAGTTCTTTTGTAGGGGATGCCGTTCACAATCTCAGTGCTTCCGGACGCATCGGTACACGGTAACTACAAAAAAGGTAAATGTAGAACTGTTTGTTTTCCTAATAAACTAAAATAAAACAAAGGCATGTCTAAAAGACATAGATAAATTATTAAATGAAGATACTTAAGTATTCATATCTATTGCTTTTCTCTGGGCCAAAACTAGTAGAACCTCCCTATGCAGTTAACCCGAGATCACTGTGAAGGCGCAATAAACTTGTCTTGGCTGCATTTGTTGCCAAAGCCCAGTTTCACGCCACGAGATTTCGTTATATTCATTGCAAATGATTGCGACTGCTCGTAAATGAAGATGGTAAATTAAAATATACAACTTGAGAAAATTGTGTTTATTGAAATACATTCAGTAAATTCTGCTACTTCGTGATGTTTTCGTACGCGCAGATCGAAGTTCAAACCATTGTTTTCTTTATTTATTCGTTTAATGCATAATAATAACGTATGCGACGAAGATGGTGTTGATTTTTTCGACATTAGCGCCACATAAGAGGCCCCGAGGAAAAAAAACCTTTAAGGCACCGCAACCGGGCTCAAAAAGAAGAAGATGGAGAGATATGAAATTACGAATGTTCAGCTAGTATTTAAAGCGACAAAATCGTTGCGAAAATTGTGAAAATGTTTAATGAAACACGACTCGTTTAAAATAGAGCAAAAATCTCGCGGGGGTTGTCTTAAACAGCATTTAAAGAAACACTGTGTATTTTTTCGTACATATTACTTTTAAAATAACTGAAACAAACGTGTTTACAATACTTTGAGATTTTTTTCTATCAAGGGAATTTTATGTAATTTGCGTTTCGGCGCGGGGAATCTTCAAGAATAATATATATTTTTTGAAGAGCTTTAAAACTTAACGTGTTTAAGGGAGATGTGTAAGAAATCGGTAGAAATTCGGGTAGCTGAGTCTTAAGGCACATGTCATTTTTGGGGTTGCTGTGTGGAGAGTCTTTTTAGGGAAAGGAAGGATAGGAAGTTCTGAGAATGAAAAATGTATGAGAGATGGCTAGGAATCGTGGGGTAAATGTGCCTATGAGTGACGGCCGATGAATCCATCCCTCCCTCCGTCCCACTGCGGTGAATCCCAGAACATCTAGAAGTAATGAGTCTTTTTGACTAAAAATTATACATTATATTCTGAAGGAAAACCTGCCGAAATCCAGAACACCTAAAAGACTCGTCAAAATTCCATAATTTGGAAGAAGATAGAAGAAATATATTCGACCAGAAATTTTGAATTAAAATCATCAACAACATGGTTGACAACGACTATTTTGTAAAAAACATTAATTTCCACTGTCCAATATAAAATACAAGATCAAACCAACTATTCCACATCCCATACTCAAAAACGAACTACATACAGCATGCATTTCTCAGAAGGACGTGCACAAAATACAACAAAATCTTTTCAGACAGCGATATTTTCCATTTGCCCTAAGGTCAGTTTACTAAACGTATATTAGAAAAATTAAAAGAAATAGTTAATAAAGTACCCTCTACCCCTGCTGTGTGTTATTTTCTCGTTATCATCATGTTGTTTTTCTTTTTTAATTAAGTATGTTTATATTTGAACATTATCCCATGATGTGAAGATGTATTTTTTATATGTGTCTTGTTTTTCTTGTTTATCTTTTTATCCTTGAACACTATTTATTACTTATTTATATATATTTACAAAGTTTTATTTCACATTATCTTTTTTGTATACTTTAATCTGTAATTATTTCTTTTAAAAAATCTTTTTCCACCAACTCCTACGTTTTATTTAATTTTCTGTGTGTTTCTATATAAAATGTGAATTTTATGCAGAAACCGCAACCGTGTAACTGGTAATTATTTTAATAAAATTTGTATATTGTTGGTTTCCCTAATAAACTTAAACATTTTAAAAAATATTTGTCGGGGATTCCATTTACATTCTCAGTTGTTCCGAGCACATCAGTATCGGGTAAACCCAAGGCATGAATGGCAGTAAGGGAACGTACCCAAACTACGTGACCAACTTTTTGCGATTTTTAACCCCCCCCCCCCCCCCGGTGACCAAAATCCTAAGCAACCCGCCGCTCATTTGTATGGAGCGTGACCTTTTGAAGACCCCCCCCCCCTAAAAGTGTCACGTAGTATGGGTACGTTCCCTAAGCAGGAAAACAACGAAAGCTCTAAGCTAAGGTCTTTCGTGATGCGTAAAAGCTTTGGTATACCTTATCAATTTTGATTAATTTACGCGTAAAACGATATCGATATCATTAAACAGAAGAGAACTGTACTTCTATACCTACGTTTAGAGTTGTTATGGTCAGCTTTGTTTACTATCAAATTATTAAAAAAAATCCTAGTAGTAATATTGGAACGCTGTGCTGATTGTTGTAGTCGCATTCATTGTTATTTTTTATCACACAGTTCCACGGTTCCCGCAGTTCATTGGTAATAAATTCGGTAAACAGGTGTCATAAATTCAGCTCAGCAATCACAAACCACATTGTTCGATACATTGCGATTAAATACCTTCACTGGATACAAGAAAATGAACTCCCTCTTCCAGATAGAATTTTGCATCAAAAGCGAATATCAGAACTCAAATAGAATTTTCAAAATAGAATGGTGAGCTCTGATATCATAGTTTCTTTCTATTGGTCCTAAAGCAACTCTCAGATTGTCGTTTTTCAATTATCCGCATAATTTCCACCGCGGATTTTGCAACTTCCCTGTTCCATTTTCCAATAAACTATTAAAAACAATCTCAGAACTGTATACTTGTTGTGTATCTAAAAAGCTTCCGGCTTTTGGACATGGATGGCGGTGATAAGAACTGTTAGTGGATTCCGCTAGATGGCAGGTAGCTTAGTTCCTAAATTGTCCAACAGAGGGACGGGGAGCTGAGAGAGGGTTATGTGTGTAACGCTCTCATTAGAACCAATTTAGCTAGCTCCAAGTTTGGTCGACTAACGAGGTCCATATTGTATACGCGAAGTATTAATAAAACCAGATAAAAGATCAAGAATCTATTTATTCCCAAAAGTAATCTTCATACAAAGTGTTTGGAGAGTTAGTTGTACTACAAAATTACAGAACACTACAATACTTTTCTTTGCAAAATACACGATGTGTAAGTAAGCTACACGCATAAAAAATAATTAACTACGAGTGCACCGCAATAATACATACAGAATACTATTTGGTCAACTACTCTTACTTATTTCGTGTTTAATTGTGATTTAAGAGGAACGAATCGGTACATATTTGGAACAACGTTTTTATTCGCCGGGGTAGAATAAGCGCATTTCCCGCGCGGCACGCCGAATGATATTCCTTTATTTTCTTAACGATTTACGTGACGTGGCGATTGTATGGGTGTTTAAGCACCCAAATCATTAAAACATACCTCCGCCCGGCTGAAGCAAAACGGTAACACATTCTGCGGCAATAAATGTCGTGCCCGAGGCCGTTTTGTCAACGGACCGGCCAAGCTCCCAGAGAACCATCGCGGTTAATTAATGTGATCTGTCGCCCAAATTTGCCATGCCAAATTGCACGAATTCAGATTGAAGATATTTGAGAAATGGAGATTCAACCTTCCTCAGTGTCGTGCAGTTCAGAGTTTAAATAATCATTATTTGGTGCTCTGACCTTATTTTTTGTATTTATAATATCGTTTTAATGAAAAGACAAATAACTTTGTTTACATCACTTTTATTGTTGTATAAAAGTGTTGTAAAAGTGATTTGTCTTTTCATTAAAATAAATAATGCCATTACAAAGTGAAAACCTTTCCGAAGAAGTTTTCTTCGAAAAATTAAATTATGTTATCACCTGCAAATTATATTAAGGCAGCACGAGACTGGCAGACGTGCTGATAGAGCACCAACGAAAAGTTCTAGAGCAGATGAGCTTTTTAAATGAGTAGATAAATAGTCTAAGCATTTGAATTTCATTCATTCAATATCAACGATACAAATTTATTAATTTATTTTATTCAGGTTCTCCATAAAACAGTTATACACTAAAAAATTATGGAGAAGATTACAATTTTTTTTAAAAGTGCATGGGGCATTTTAACTCTGTTGTTACGTATGTCAAGAGATTGTTACTGAATTCTCTGTAGGGGACATTGAAGATGTCGATGCTCAATGCACGGTCGTTAAGCAGTTGAGTCGCCCTGCTTAATGGTGTACTCTGATAGGCAGAAGTTCACGCTTTCTGAGCATAAAAAAGTGCGTGGGATCTCCCACGAGTATACGCGTTAGGGACATATAAGTTGATCTCTTTCAATATTGGCGGGTTTAGTATGATACCGGAGATTAAATCAAAACAATGTTTGCCTAAAAGTATTTTTCGGCGGGCTTCTAGGATGTTAAAATCGAGCATTCCTGTTAAGAACAATGATGGATTTAAGAATGGGTAGTATGTATATTCCCTCATATACAGGTAACGCAAACTTTTTTTGCACTTTTTCTATTTCTAGGATATGGTTTTTTGTTCAGAAGGGGCCCAAATAATGGAGCTATATTCCAGGATGTTGCAGACAAGTGCCTCATATGTTCTCCGGTTCCATGACAGTTCATCCTGCGACAATTCATCCGGCGACAGTTCATCCTGCGACAGTTCATCCTGCCGACAGTTCATCCTGCCAACAGTTCATCCTGCCGACAATTCGTCCGGCGACAATTCATCCTGCCTGATCATTTAGAAGATTTTTTCTTCAAGTAAGTATGCAAAGAGGATATACGGCCGTACAACCTAACCTAACCTAACCTAACCTAACCTAACCTAACCTAACCTGACCTAACCTAACCTAACCTAACCTAACCTAACCTAACCTAACCTAACCTAACCTAGCCGTGTTTGGTGACTAGATCTAAATAGCCAGGAAGATACGTTTTCCACATCTCCTTCCCCTCACCACTACCTTCAGCATCACACCATACCAAAATTGGGGATGCCATTGGCACTCACTGGCTCGAGACGGTTGGGACTCTTGTGTTTTTTTTTTTAAATCAGTCAATTCACCCTAAAAAAATGGTGATAATATCAAATAAAAAAGTTATATTAGATGCAAGTAGGAATCTTTACCGTTCTTTGCTAAGCCGACTACACGTGTAAGTACGTGTTTGATATTCAAGCATGCTTCTTCGGAGAGTCGAAATTATTGTTAGTAAAATATTTTTACAGCGGATTTCCACTCAAGATGCCTTCAGATATAAGTATATCGATTTTGGTTGTACGGCCGTATATCCTCTTTGCATACTTACTTAATAAAAATCTTCTAAATGATCAGGCAGGATGAATTGTCGCCGGTTGAATTGTCGGCGGGATGAACTGTCGGCAGGATGAACTGTCGGCAGGATGAACTGTCGGCCGGATGAACTGTCGCAGGATGAACTGTCGCCGGATGAATTGTCGCAGGACGAATTGTCGGGTCACCATGTTCTCCTACCAAATATACATTTTGATGTCAATTATTCGGTTTGACAAACAAGACAAAACTGAATTCAGAGCAAAATAAATCATCAACATCGATATTAAATACATTATTAGTAAAATTGGGATTGAAAGATTGAATAAATGGGTCAAGGAAAATGCATAAAAAATATATTTTTTTAAATATCTCAAACCATTGTTTTTCAAGCATCGAAAATTATTTGGATAAGTTACCACGAGTATGTACGGAATTTGAACAGTTTTTAAGATACGAAAATGTTGAAACATTCTCATGTATGCTTAATAGTATTGGAGTAATGCGAAACTCTCGGAGGTAATTAATTCCTGGCTAAATAATCCGCTTTCTGGCAAATTACAAAACTCTCAACTTGAGGGACATGCCGATGCATCATCCTTTTTTGGCTATAACAACATATCTTACATGTTTGAGATCTGTGACCAACTTAATGTTATGCATTTTAGAATATTAACTGTGTTTATAAGATTAGATTTCTTTTAGAAAGTTCGCAGTTAGAGTAAACTCATTGCCTTATTATGTGCTTACCAAAAAAACCATTGACGGCTTCATATTTTTACCCTATAATGATTCAGTTCATAATGTATTTTGAAGAAGGGTAAATAGCTAGTTTTTTTGTGAAACATCTGTTTCATGTACATTTGTTCTGGCATTTAATGGAACTTATGGAACATCATTTTAAAATATTCAAGGTATTAATAAATGTATTTTAAATTTTACACAACCGATAAACAACCATTAGATAATACGTGGTAAATGCTTGTTTATCAATCATTGAATACCAGATGACACTAATGAAAAATGAAAAACGTAATAATTGTTTATAATTTTTTTATTGATAAACTAATGTTTATGACAAGATTTGTATGCATAGCACAAAGGGTAACAATTATTATAAGCATTTGTCTCGATGCCACCTAGCGGGAGATTTAGCATTTACAATGCCTTTCCCATATAAAAATAAAGTTGGTTGTTTGCAGGAAAAATTTAATAAGCAGTGATTGTTGAATGAAACGCTAGTACGAGTATATATTGAATTACCTATTTGGCGGTTAGGAGATAAGCAAACAAAATACATGCTCATAAGTAAAAATAACGCATTGGATGAAAATCTTTATTTTGCTGGAACAAAACTAGAGAAGGTATAGAGTATTGTATACTTGGGCTGCAATGTAAATGATAGATGGGATCCTTCAGTTGAAATCGAATGCCGCATTGAGCAAGCTCGTGCAACCTTTATCCGCATGAAAAAATGTTTTGCAGTCAACCTTGGATTACGAATGCTAATGATCAGATGCTACGTGTTTTCAAAATTATTTTATGGAATGGAAGCATGGACGCTTACTGAAGAACTAATTAGACGAATTGAGGCATTCGAGATGTGGATCTACAGAAGAATTCTCAAAATAAGCTGGATGGACAGGGTTACAAATGAAGATGTTATGGTTCGGATGAATAAAGGAAAAGAAGTAATTAAAACTATAAAAATCCGAAAACTTCAATATCTTGGACATGTGTGATGAGACATCCAGAGAAGTATGAGATCCTGCATCTCATAATGCAGGGAAAGATTGCCGTAAGACGGGGCCCTGGAAGAAGGAGAACCTGATGGCTAAAAAACCTGAGACAGTGGTTTGGCCAGTCTACCGTGGAGCTGTTCCGGGCCGTAGTAAACAAAGTCCGCATAGCCAACATGATAGCCAACGTTCGTTGAACGGACAGGGCACAAGAAGAAAAAGAAGCTCAATGGTAGAGTATTTGACCGGAAATCAGAAGGACGCGGGTTCGAGTCCCGTTGGCGGCATGTATCGTTTTTCGGGAGATTTTTTTCAATGTAGATGAGTGTTTCAGGCTTATAATAATTGTTTATCAGTTGCGTAGTATTTAAAACTTGTCTGTTGGTAAGGGGGTACATTTATTTTTTACAATAGCTCCACACAGGAGGCTCTGAGGAAAAAAAATCCCCCAGGGCCTATGTCAACTTTGGGTATGCTTTGTGGAAGGTCTTTTTAGGGAAAGGAAGAAGAGGAAATTCTGTTAAGGAATGGGTACGAAGGGTGGGAAGGAATCTGGGGTCAATGTGTCCAGGAGTGACGGACGTATGGATCCATTTCTCCCACTGCGGTACAAGACGATATTCCGAGAGTCGTGCTGGAGAGGTCAAGAGGTCTCCTCCAACCAGCCTCTCCCCATGAAACTGTGCACCCCTGCTATATCACCAAAGGTAGCGAATCCTTAGGGTGACCTATGGCAGAGGGGTTGGTTATTCAATAAATAAAATGTGTATAAGTCGTCTTCCATTACACGTATCATTTATTGCTTGATGTATTTTCATACATAGATCAATTTATAATCTAATTCCACTGAGAGCTATACATTTTCAAGAGTGGAAAGGAATCTTAAGATTTAAATGTTTAGTCTTGACCCTCAATATTTTTATAACTTTAGTTATTATTTGGCAATGAAATAATGGAACCGTTAATAAAACGGCCGTAAACCTTAATGCTAGCATTACGTTATACGTATCGAAGGAATGTGTTTTCGAGAGCGACGTTTCTTCACCTTAAAGCTGATTCCAAACACATTTGATAATTTAAAGTGTCGTAAAGCAAACTGTTGCGCTCTTATAACGCGATAAGTTCAATTACTATAAAAATCACTGAGGAAGTAATGCCGTAAAATCCAAAGGCGATTTCGGCCGCGGCAATAAAAATCGTCCAAACCGCGCTACAACGATCCCGTCCATAATGAGATATTCAATACAACGTGTTTATCTTGTCACGCCTCTGGTGGTCACATTAGACACTGTAAGTGCACCTTTTGAACAAACACTTCTCAAAAATGAACGGGAAATTCGGCAATCCAGATTGAATAATGTTCGGTTCGGAAAATAATTCAATTAGTAACTGTGTTGTTGGTGTAGGCACACAAAAAATACTTTCTGCTTAAAAGATATTATATTCATTTATTAAGAATATTCGGGGAATGAATATACTGGTGACTGAATCCAAACGAACAGTAAATACAACAAATAAATTAAATTAAAATCAAGATAAAACAAGACTTGGATATTATGTATTTGGGTAATGAGAGATATTTATAATGTTTGATTTCCCTTTACTTATCATGAGATACGCAGTATTACGGTAACGATGCATTATAGGAAGTATTTAATTTGTTTTATTTTATATTTTAGTAGGTACAAACTATAAACACTTTGTTAATTAATATTATTATGAATAAGGTGATGGTAAATATAGTGTACAGTTTTAATCGCGCAGTTTCAGCATCATTCAATAAATGTTTTTAGTACTCGTATATTTAGTAATACGAAGTTTTGCTTTATAACAATATATGCTAGTTAAGTATGATGTCAAAAGAGTATTATCTATCGTCGTTCATGTCTTATATACGAACGGTTACGATGATTGCCGAAGGCATCTGAGAGTTGGGCGAGCGCCTTCATTCCGCGAGCTACTTAGAGCCTAGTCAAGTAATGACGCCGAGTCCAGTTTAATATTAATTGCAGTGTTTACGATAACTTTATAAATCAACTAGTAATCATATG
Organism: Limnephilus marmoratus; assembly: GCA_917880885.1. Classification (NCBI taxonomy): domain Eukaryota; kingdom Metazoa; phylum Arthropoda; class Insecta; order Trichoptera; family Limnephilidae; genus Limnephilus; species Limnephilus marmoratus. The sequence goes on from OU862916.1 coordinate 30,143,670, forward strand.
AACCTCAAACTTATTGGAAGTTACCCAACACAACATCTAAAATTGTATTAATCATTGGAAACTTACAGATATAACACCCTTGTTGCTCCCAACAGTTCGGTGCCAGTTAATGTCAATACTAATCTAAATCGTATCCCCAAAGGGGGTACATTGTGCGCCTGAAAAGAGGGGCGGAGGGAAATAAGACGAGGAAAAGGACGGTTGGGAAGTAAGATGAAAGAGTAATTAAAAATTAGGCATCTCAAAAGAAGAAAAGATATCAATAATGCAAAGACAGATCTGATATTATGAAATACAAATAATTAATTATGATAACTGTTACGATATACGAAATGCCCCCTCTCAAGTTGGAGCGCACGCCACTGCGCAGACTACAGTTTCGCTCCCTCGCCGCAAGTGCGCCGCGCGCTAACGGCGGCGGAACGCGAGCAACGGCCGGCAGAAGCCGCCATTCTTCCCCCGAGCGCATTTAGAGCGCACGAGTAACGAGAACCGTTCCGCACTGTTCCGGAACATTCCACGAAGCCGCCATGGCGGTTGTGTTCGTGCATAGTGACTTGCCGAAATGCCAAGCACGGGTAAATTCCTTTCACCACACCTATCTCCAAGCCGCCTGCTGCTGTGAGTACCCTGAGCCATTTAACCCCCTTTATTGCGTGTGTTCCTTGTAAATTCAACGCGAAGAAAAATGATCGCCCCAGAGAGATTTTAGGGCCAAATTCACCCGAATTAGGTAGGACTATTGATGCTACCCTGTTCTAACTGTGCCTGTATTATGTACCATTGTTGTTTATGAAAGGATTCTACCCAATACACCTGATATTTACCGTAGCCACCTTGTTTCACTGTCTCCCCCAGCCCGTAGGATTTGAGCTTATTTCAGGGATGCCACACAAACGCCTCAGAGAACCTACCACCCTGGTGAGGATAGTCTCCCCCGCTCTGCTGACCATTCTGAGCTAGTTTGTCGGCAGATGGTAGGCACCTCAGGTAGGTGTATCTAACATAACATATCTCTCAAAAAAGTTATGCCACCCACGTCAGTTTTTTAAAACTATCACATGATAAAAAAAGCGTAGGTACTTTGCAAGGGTAATAGAAAACCAATTCAAATCCTTAAATTTTGATGGTGAAACTAGTAAACACATTACTATACAACGTCAAGAGTGATGAATCATGACTGCCAAGATACGCTGATCATATTATTATTTACACTGATAGTTAATGGTTCCACAACAACCAAACAACGGGCTAACACCCTTTATCAAGTCGTTAAAAGTGATGAAAAGAAAAAAAAATGACCATAACCTAACCTATTTAACCAAGTGAAACTTCTATAGCCCCGTTAGAGTGATTTAAAATTCGGATGAAACGGAAATGACGCACTACGGCACCTGCGAAGCAAGCACCTGCAAGGCTATTGGTTGAGATATAAAACAAAAACGACGATAGGTCTATGCTCATTGGCCGCTTTGTTTTTTTACGGGTCGTCGGAATATAATGCGGTAAATTCGAGCCTCGCCGCGCGCGTCCCATAGCGCAGCGGTATAGTGCATCGCAAATCTTAGTTCGAATCCTACAAAATCCAAAAAAATGAAGATTTTTAGTTTTGTAAATCAATATCCTGTCTTCAAACCACTTGGAAATTAAATAGACAAAAAGCGACTTTCTCGTTTTACTTCTATCGCGCGTGAATTTTTTTTTTATTAACACTCTAATTTTTTTTCATCACTTTAAACGACTTTTCAAAAGAGTGACGAAGTTGTACATTTTCGAGTTGTCCGGTTACCTAATTAACATCTCTACACTTTTGTTCCATATCAATAATTTAATTTACTTAATGGATAGAAAATAATTTTATTCGCGGGCTCACGATTATTTTCACGACTAATTTGATTTTTTCTTTATCATAATCATAACTGTTTTGTGCAAAAAGCCTGTGAAATTTCAGCAATAATTCCACTTTCAATATGCACTTTGTGGTCATTTTTTATACGCATCATATTTAGGCCACCGCATCGTCGTTATATCGAATTTATTTGTGGACGGGCATCAATAAAAATGCAATATGACCCCGTATTATAATTTTCCGAGAAGCTGCGTTGATCTGAGCCCAATCATCAATCTCACACCTTATTACCCCCAAGATAACGCAGAGCATTTTTGCGACGTGATGCTTTTATAAGTGAAATATCGAGGCTATAAACCCCATCCGAATACTTAAAACAATTTGTATCGATTTTATTACGATTTACGGAGCTCGCGAGGAGCATTTGAGATATCTTTCTCGTAAACGTCGTTTTAGGGCCGTTAACAGTTACAACTCTTCCTTATCGAATTATGTACATTTTAAATGAATATTATAAACAATATTAATGATCAAAAAGATTGACGACCCAAAATTAATAAGTTTTATGTTTTTCAGCAATGTGTATACATTTGGAGGTTAATGGGTTAAATAATAATTTGGGGGTTTATGGGTTAAAAAAATAAAGAGGGTTCAACAGATACAATACATCCTCATATAATTATTCGTGGCTTTATTGATTGTTCGCTCCCTTCTCCTCATATTATAAATTTAAAAATTACTTTTTCATCTTCGTTAATGTTCATTAATTCATTAATCTCAGACAAAACAGCTTTTATAATCAGAGTATGTAACCTATTTAATAAGAATTTTAATGAATTGGACATATTTTCGAGTAAAAATTTTCTTTGGCTAGTATTGAGTGATTTTGAATATTAAGTTATCATGTTGTTGCTATGAATCCTATCCAGTTGCGTGCCGTTCATTTTATAAACATATATTCACTTTAGTAGGTAAATGATAGTGATTATTGCTGTTGTGTAGTGAGGATAAGTTTTATTAATTTAATGTTTTTTGAAATTTATTATCAGTTTATTAGTTACCTTATATCTACATTGTTATTTTCTTATTTATCTAATTTTTATTTTTACTAGCTTTATCCCGCGGCTTCGCACGCGTTTTATTCGGGGATTCCCACTCCGCCTCCTCTACTTTCCCTCTCCCCACTCCACTTCCCCCCATCAACCCCCCTCCCCACTCCTCCTCCATCAACCTCCGTCCCTCCCTCCACTCCCCCCATCAACCCCCCTCCCCCCATGAACCCTCTTCCCCCCTCCTCCTCCACCCACCCCTCCCCCCTATCCTCCCCCCTCCACCTTCCCTCTCCCCACTCCACTCATCCATCAACCCCCCTCTTCCTCCCCCTCATTCTCCACCCACCCCTTCCCCACCCCATACCCCTCCCCACTCCACCTCCCCCGATCTTCCTCCACCCTCCTCCTTCCCCTTCCTTTCCTCCCCCCTCTCCCATCCCACTCCGCTTCCTCCACCTTCCCTCTCTCCACTCCACTCCCCCCATCAACCTCCTCCCCCTCTCCATCTACTCACCCCTCCCCCCACCCCCTACCCCTCCACATTCCCTCTCCCCACACAACCCCCCCCATAAACCCCCTTCCCCCCACCCCCCACCCCCCGCCTATATAAAAGTTATGACAAATACTTTGCAACAGCTGCTGCTGTGGTACATTATAACCAAGAATCTTAAATCTTTAATGCTCCTTTAAATAGCAAGGTTTAGAGCCAATTTTACTTCGGCGCTCATAGACTTCTTCATGCACGTGTATCTTGTCCTATCAAGTTAGTAAGTTTTTTAAGTCTTGGAAATTTAAAAAATCCCTTAAAAATAATGAATCTATTATCAACAAACAAAAAATATTGTCTTATATCCCAATCATGGATTTGTTCCCCTACCCACCCACTCTACATTAATACCTACCCACTCAATCTACATTATTAACTAGCAACGGCTCCACCCCTACCATAATAAAACATTGTTCGAAACTGTCAAATTAGTATAAGCTTTCCCTGACGAAGGAACGTTTGTTCCGAAACCGGTCGGATTTACGCATTATATAAGTGGTTTATACAAAGTTGAATTGTTTCATTTTTCTATAATGGATAACCACAAAGTTATAGCTACATTCAAAAATATTTATATATTTATTCATTGCATTGTTTATTTTTGAGAATTTTTCGACCACCATGCCCGTGTAGTGGTGGTCGATGCCAGACTGAGTACGTAGGCATCGTCCGCGACCAAAATGGCTTTTATTTAGCAAATTACATCGCCTGCTCTATTCATTTTTAGTTTTTGGTTCGTGCTTTTAAAACTGATCTAAAACGCATGCGTAGTTATTATTTACAGCTACTCAATATCGTAGATTTGCGAACTTGTCCAATCCTGTACGCAAAACATATTAATCGAGTAGTGCTACAGATAGTCACGTGGTTGAGCCTTAAGGGTATGGAGTACCTGTGAGTATGCCTGTGTGTGCCTGTGACTAATTCGAAATGAGATAAATTTATGTTTGCCTTGATAAATATGATGTTGCCTTCACTTAAATTTCTTAATTTCCCGGAAACAGTAACGGCATATAAGATGATCCTTGTTGAATGCATGTAATTATTATTTGTAGCAGATTAAATCGTGGGGTGTAAATTGATATCGCTAAGGGTCTACCCCGTGCCTTATGATTATTTTTCAATTTCCTATAGCTGCGCCACCGGACCTCGGTATTAACATGAAGTAAGTTAAAGACTGTCCCCCTTTTGACGATACTTGCAATTTTCGAAAAATAATTACATACTATTATAAGCATCGCCTTTGTATTATGGTGTGCAGGATATTGCAACCAAATTACCTGTACCTTTTTTCTCTCAATAAAAGTAAAACAATATGTCGGTACCTACTTACACTATTCTACATTTATAGAGTTCTTTTACGATAAATATTTTTTTTCTTGCATTAGCAGCGTAATGTGTTGAGAAAAAAGTCCCTCAGGGCCTATATCGTCTTTGGGGATGCTGTGTGGAAGTTATTTTTAGGGAAAGAAGGAGATAAAGTTCTGGGAAGAAAAAAGGTACGAGGGAAAAGGTATGTGTTCAGGAGTGACTGGCGTATGCATCCATCCCTCCAATTTCGGTGCAAGGCAATGGGTTGAGAGAGTACGGCTGGAGAGGTCTGGTTTAGGTTTCCCTCAACTGGTCCCTCCCGATCCTGCACGCCACGCAGTAGGTGGACAAACGCATTCGCCACCAAGATCTAAACCTAAACACTCCATGAACTAATTGCTAAGTCACCTAATGCAGCGAACCATTTAGGCTGACCTACGCCAGGGGTGTTGGTGATTCAATAAATGGTTCCTGGGGCAACAACCTGGGACAATCTGAATTTCAGATAGGTAAGCCTGCACCGTTATTGCTTTAGCAACCGTGTTGGTGCTAATGTAAGTCAACGTACCTACTGATAAAATTACAATAATTTTCTTGACCCTAAAAAGAAAGTATTTTGCGATGAAAAATGCAATTTTCCCGTGAAAAGTACATGGAAACCAAAAAAAGTAACGCCATTCTACATCACAGTAATGTTGAACCCACAGGAAATAATGATAATAATAATAATATTTGGCTGATTTATAAAGCGCCGTTTTCATGAAAAATCATCTCAAGGGCGCTGTACATATAATAAGCGTACAATAAAATAAAATGAATACGATAGGCTTACAACTAGGATTCAAACTTATAACTAGGAACCTACATTTAAGACTTATATGTAGCTAGTGACTTACAACTAAGACTTATTACTACTGACTTAAAACTGGTGACATACAAATATTTGCAACCGTGACTTAAAATTAGAGATTTACAATTAAAATAGGTATTTACATACAACAATAAATATTTTTAGTTTTGCCAGGTATCTAATATTACCAAGTGATCAACAAAACTCTACAGATATAGGTACAGACAGAGAAAGAGAGTCGAAAATAATGGATAAAAGAATTAGTCTGTGGGTATTGTTGGTTAGTGTAAAGGTGCATTTTCCAATCAATCTCATCGGTGGGTATAATAAACTAACCTTCATATAAACTATTTATCCCATACAACTCAGACTCGGGGGTAGATTAGCTTTAACATGGTTCTGACGGGATTGTTTATCAATAAATTAATCATGACGACGCATTGAGCAAAGTGCGGATAAATGCCCGTCACCTCCCTGTTGCAGAAATGAATGAGATGACTATGCGATAATTCATAGGGATAGGTACATGATTTATCAAACCTACTTACGACCAAATATAAACCTTACAGCAATCGATAATAATTTTACTTAGTTTTCAGGTCACTTCAGTAGGAAATTTTTTCGGACAATACGAAAATTTGATTTTTATTCACAATCAAACATATACATGATGATTAGCAACTTCTTATTTTTTTTATTTGTTTATCTATAGAAAGTTTATTTACATGCATATTTTCGATGCCTGTCTGACTAGGATATACCTGTATTATGACAGACGTAAAGTTACATAAATGTATATTGTGGTATATCACCAACAGTTCTCCATCTCACCTTGGGAGGAGATTTATTAAATGGGTAGAGTAATGTTTTTTTAGTATAAACCTGGTTTATTGATACTTAGTGTTGACCACAATATTCGACCTATCTAGGAACTGGCTAATTGGAATCTGAGGCGAGAGTTCTGTTGAAGACTCTCTCTGAGCTATTGGACCCTCTGTTGCCATCTAGCGGAGTCTTAGGACAGTTATTAGTACTGCCATCTATGTGAGAAAGCCGGAAGCTTTTAGATATACTACATATATAAACATAGTTATATGAGTATTTAAGGTTAAATACATTTTAATTTCAATACAATCAAATTCTACCCATATAAACACCAGCTCAGCCCCACAGTATTTCTGGAGAAACTGCTTGTCGAAATAGAAAGAAGAAAAATTATGAAATCCATTTGTACTTATGTACCACATGTACCACAACAAACCAAATGACAGTGTGTTTACAAATAGTGCTCATAATAACACTCTTCATTACCAACTGCGAGAGGATTGGTGGATCACGTAGGAAGTAATTAACGTAAATGACGGTAGGGTTTAGTCAAGCTCCGAACCTAATGCCTATGAATTTTTACCCTACAGAGCGGCATTTGTTGTTAGTTTAACACATTGCTTTTTTAAATAATTATTTATGTTTAGTGATTTAGAGTAAGGAGCTCATATTATAGCTACATAAGACTTACCTTAACTCAGAAGGTGCCAAACTTAATTTCAAAATTAAAATGAAGATTTTGGTTAAATAATACATGAATAACCAAACGAGGTGAATAAATTGGCCAGTCAAAGTTGATGGTTTTCCGCTGGTGGCGTTAGTGTAGTGTAAAGCTCTTCTTCCACAAGGATTAGCAAGGGTTATGTAATCACATCAAATCATGAGCTAAATGAGCCAATCAGGAATTTAATTACTCATAGGCAATAACGGCTTGGAATCTGCTTTAATGAGATAACTGTAACACAGTTGCGGTAGGGATTCAATTTTTGTGGTTAACTTTTGATTTGAATATAATGCGTGTTGTTTTCTCTTTCTAATATCGTTTAGAATGTTTAGATCATACTCGTAATGTCTAAGAATAATTTCTAAGAGACCTGTACGAGATGTTCCCAAAAGCGAACAAATTAGTCTGAGGGGTTGATAGGAATTTGAAACTACAATAATACTTGCTATAAATTTACACATACATACTTTTGTGAAATTTCCTTCTATATCAAAAGTTATAGGTTTGTTTTCGCCGCTTTTTACTAATGGCGCTGGGCGGGCGGACAAGCGCCCACACTGCTGAAGTCGCAGGTGATTGCATCTGATTGTTATTAAAATATTACTAAATACCTGAACCAACTTAAGAAGTGAAGTTTCGAAGAATCGACAGAAGTCTATGACAACTAAATCCCTTATTAAAATTGAAAAATAATAACATATTTCCGCTCCCTATAAAATGATCAAAAAACACAATATTCGTTTCATAAATTCAATATTTCTTTTAAAAAATTAAACGAATAGATCGTAAATGTATTTTTTTTGAAAACACAAACGGTGTTAATAATTTTTTTTTTAAATTACAAACATTTAGTAGCCAAAGGTGTAAGATCTTTATGAGCGGATACTCAATTTTAATTGTGTATTCTCAGTACAATATTTAGAAAATTATGGTGGGTACTTTGTAAAACGTATATTTTTCGCGCGTGATGGTTAGTTAGTTGGTATATACCTATGTTGTAATGTATACAGGATGTCCGGGGGTAAAGTGCATTGACTTCGGGAGGTGATTCAAAATCCAATTCAGCAAAAAAAGATAAATAACTTTTTTCAAATTTCCAACTTTTATTGGATTGCTTTGTGGTAAAAAGGTAAAAATAGACCAGCATGTGCCGCCAGCTTTATTATTTTCCGCTGTTACGATACGGGCCAGTCACAACCATACAATGCTACCACAATCGTGCATGGCGGGTGCTCAGCAAGTAAGATCGTACCTCATACTAGGGATTTTTAATAGGTTCCTACGTCTTTTTGTATGGGAAAAAATGTTGGAATTTCGGAAAAAGTTGTTAATCTTTTTTACTCCTACCATCATGTAGAATCACCTCCCGAAGTTAATGCACTTTAGCCCCGGACACTCTGTACATAAAGATGCCAATTTTGTAATATTATTTTAAGATACGGTCATTTCACATGTGATGTAGGCATGTGTTGCTATTTCGCATCTTCCACAAAAAAAATCCTGGAACTTATATTATTGATTTGTTCACAGTACACCTACATGAACCATTTAAAAAAAGATTACAGTAGCGTTTTATAACTAGTGTAAACATACTAATCTGATTCAAATTAATTAAAAATATCAATTTGGTTATAGAAAAAAAAAAACACCTCAAACTAATAAATGTTTTTTAAAGGACGTCAAATGCTATAACAAATTATTTGTGCATTTTTAAAAATATCTGCTACTTTTGCATATTGGTTACATAAGCTGTGTATGCGTGGTAGGTACAAGGCGGCGTATACGCAAACGAGCCGAACCACATAATTCGTGGTTCGTATACGCAGATTTAAAGAGATTATAAACTAATAGTACCGATTGACATTGTTGTATTGAAACATATTTTTGGTTTACGTGACGAAATATGAATTCAGTTGCAATAATGCAGGGCTGTCAACAAGGGAATTATTGAAATTTTGATTCTTCATTACACAGTTTGATTTTTAAATCTATTTTTTCAACAGAATCTGAGTGAATTTAATAATGCTGTAACCAACTAGGTGAGTTTTTATCTGACGGATGTCCTACCTATCCCAGTATTAAAATGTATGTGAGAAATAACGAACTTGATCCAAATTCGCTTAAAAAAGCTCACATTATCACAATGAAAATCTTTTCCCAGTGTCGGTTATGGCATCAAAATGCCAATGAGTTCCCCTTGTAAAATGCATAAAAATTAATCGCCAAATTATTTTTGAACGAAGTACGGTGAGATCCCAATCTTAATGATGTATCAATATTTTCACAAGATGGCTTTTGTTGATTATTTGTTACTGCTCCCAATTCGTTATATGATGTTGATCAACTGCTATTATGGAGGATAGATAAATAAAGATATAAAAGTTGTAAATGTGTCGAAAAACACGTTTATGGCGCCTTGCAGAAAAATATTGATCCACGGCTGTAAAGGAAGTAGAATGTGAGGCTAATATAAAGTGTATTGACTGTAAATTACTGAAAAAATTACAATATGTGTAAGGTAAAATTTCCGTACTCTGCTTACTTCTTGATACGCAGAAATGATTTAAATAACACTTCGTTTCAATTTAATTAACACAAGAAAAAGCTATGGAAGGTGTTGTTCAAGTATGGAGTGAATACAAATCTCATACAGGCAATTGCGTCTCTGTACGAGGGAAGCGTTGTATATGTTAGGGTGAACGGTGGTTTTACGGGGTGGTTCGACATCACAAAAGGTGTTAAGCAAGACTGCGTAATGTCACCATGGTTATTCAATGTATAGATGGATAATTGTATGCAAGAATTGAAAGAGATGGGATTGGGCGCTAAATTGAATGATCTGAAAGTATGTTGCCTGTTGTATGCTGATGATGCGGTGCTGATTTCTAACACAATGGAAGATCTGCAGTCTCTCGTGTCTGGGATGAACCAAGTGTGTATGAAGAATGAATTAATGATGAATGTAAGTAAGTCTAAGGTCATGGTGTTTGAAAGAGAGAGTACGAAAATAGTGTTCCATATATTTGTGAATTATGAATACTTGGGGCAGGTGGATAAGTTTGTATACCTGGGAAGTATGTTTACGAGAGATAGGAAGGCTGAAAGAGATATTGAAAGAAGGGTAAATGCAGGTTACTCCATTAATGGAGGACTGAATGCCGTTGGCGCTAATAAAAAACTGTCAAAAGAAGCGAGGCTAACAATCCACAATGGAGTCCTGGTACCTACCCTGATGTACGGCAATGAGGCATTGAACTGGTAGAGGAAGGATGAAAGTAAACTGAATGCTGTTGAAATGAGATCCTTGAGGCGGATGTATGGTAAAACCACGTATGATCCTGTGAGAAATGTGAAGAATGTAAGGCTGATGTAAGCATAATGAGTAAGATTAAGAAAGGGATACTCAGATGGTTAGGGCATGTAGAGCGAATGAAAGAAGAAAATAGTGTGAGAAGAATAAATGACGCAAATGTGAATGGAAGAAGAAGTCGAGGACATCCGAGGAAGACATGGCACGATCAAGTGAATTAGATACTTGAGTCACGCCATGTCAAAAGTCAGAATAATAGAAGAGTATGTATGAGACGATGCCTGTCTGCCTCACTCACATTCATAAATGTGAGTGAGGCGGAGAGTGTGTGGCAAGACCGATTTGTTTGGTGGTCCGTCCTCTCTGCCCACCCCGCGGAGAAACGGCGTGGGTTAATTAGTTAGTTAGTCAACAACTATTTACGTCGGGAGATGAAAAAGATGCTTTAAAGTTCAAAATTATTTTCAAAGTTTAAAATGTTCCTTGTTTCGACGCCAGTTTTCATCTTGTTAGATGTGACGTCTTCTGGAAGGTTTGACATCATTCTAAGTATGCACAAATTATTTAAATAACTCAAACTAAGAACCTAATAACCTAATGTTTGCATATGTTTTTCATCTCCCCAAATATTAGTTGTTCTTCTCGATAAACCAGAACAAATACAATAAAGCAGATAATTCTTTTATATTAGTATATCTACCGACACTCTTCAAAATTTCACTCAAAGCCATTTTTGTGAGGTTCTAACCTATACTATAAAATAACTAACCAAATTACAAACGTTATTTGCACATAACTATGACTTTAGTGATGTGGTAATCGTTATATGTATAAAGCACTTAAGAAATATCAACCATAAGCATAAGCAGCTAGAATAAGAATAGTGTCACGAGGTTCAAAGTCCTCCTCACTAGGGTTTTCTGTTCTGAGGCGGCCTGTAGTTTTTAAATTTGTTATCAATAATGCTTGCGAGTTGATTATCATTTAGTTTTCTTTCAGACATGTTTTGACTTTAGTTTTAAATATAAAGGTAATATCTGGTATGGAAGTGTTAATCTTACCAAATCAACACTTTCATATGTGTCATGGGAGGTGAATAAATGGTTAGAAGGTTTTAACATTCTTATTGTAATAGTCAAACACAATCGCGACACAATATTAAGTATCAGAAAGTTGCGGAGTTAAATCTGATAGCTGTAAACATCAGGATACTTCAGGACGGAATTATTTTGCGGTAGCATTTGGTCGGTAGTCTTTCCGGTGTGACCAGTATTCAAAATTGCCAGTACATAAAATATTTTGTACATTAAACAGTACCTTGCCATACTGCTATTTTTGTCTACCTTGATAGGGCATTGTATAGTTTTTATTTCTCTGTCCAATATGTATTAAAACTAGACCACGAAGACCTACACTGTCAGGAACATTCACATCCGCAAATATATAACACTTTATTTGAGATACGTTTCGCTTGACACAGGAAAGGAGAAATCAGATTCATTAGCCACTTGTCTTCAGAAGGTTGCCATCCTGTGCTCCGTACATGTCTTCATGCTTAATGTTTATGTTGGCAAGTGAAGCAAGTATTGCGAGTCGCCGAGACTTGATACTCGTAAATTTCCAAAAATTATCCCCGTGCTGAATACGTGCTAATGGAGCTTAAAGTTTCTTTCGAAATTCATTGTTTATGTGGAGTGAAATGCGAGCCAATTTAAAATCGTGTGTGAATGGTTCTGATGATTTTATGTGTGTATCACCAAAGCACGTAACACAATATGTGATCACGTTTTTATCGAAATGGATGTTGAACATTACCAAATAAATTTACAATAAAACACGTGATAACCCTTTTCGTGGAAGCAGAACTATAGGTTTGATTTCTCCCTTAGAAAATTTTTGCTCAAAATGTGATAGATAGATACCTTCCCTGTTGGAAATTTTATTTCAATTATTTTATTTATTTAACCTCCTATGAAAAAAAAAACTAAAATATATATAGGAATATTATCAATTTGGGAGGCAGGAATGGGTACTGCCGCCCCGGGAACCTTTATTGGATAGCCAACACCTCTGCCAAAGGTCACCTCAAGTGGTTCGCTACGTTTGGTGATTTAGCAGGGGTGCCCGGGTTCATGGGGTGAGGTTTGTCTAGGTCTTGGAGGTGGATGACCAGGACACACTGAACCCCAGATTTCTACCCACCCCTTAAACCCTTTTCCTTCCCAGATTTCTCCTCTCCCTCCTATCCTTAAAAAAACCCTCCACACAGCATCACCAAAGATGACATATGCCCTGAGGGAAATTATTTTCCTCAGGGCCTCCTGTGTGGAGCTCATGTAAAAAAAAAGAAAATTCCGAACACATTGTTTATTATTATAATTATAACATTTGGTTTGTTAGGTTAAATTTGACATATACACAAATGTGCATAATTTACACGTATGGACCGGTTAGTGGCTGAGTTGGAATCGCGTTTGGGTCCCACCCAGGCGTCCCGTGTTCGATTTCTCGGCTGGCTAAGTCCTTCATAACGACACAAGCAACATTTTCCGCTTATTGTGGTGGTAGTAGGAGATTTTCAAATATTATCAGGTTATTCGTAAACCGGGAATGTTTGTTTATGAAAAAATGTAAATGCAAACTAACACACACTCATACATATATTATATTTTTATGTATATATACACCTACATACACACATACACATTCAAACAAATAAAAATAAATTAGAATAATATCGCTGTATAGTGATCAACATTCCACGCCAAGTGCGCTATTTTTATTTTTATATGAATACCTCAAAAGAGCTCCCTCTCTTTGGAGCCAGTGAGACTATGGCATCCCCAATTGGGGTATGTTATCAGGCTGAAGGTAGCTGGGAGGGGAAGAGGAAGGTGGGGAAGTACCTGGCTATTCAGATCTGGTCACCAAACACGGCTATGTAGTTTGAATAAGTAAATAGGCAATAATAAACCTTAAGGTAAAACAAAACTATTCATTGTTCGATGAAGAAATAAAAGGTGGCGCAAAATTAATCACCCTATCGGAAGATGTTATAATTTTTGCAAATGGCGTCGTACGTCAATCATATTTGACATTTGTGAACTGGATAGCTGCAGAATACAAACAGACAAGCAATGGAGCGCTATACTCCGCGATAGCGTGGAATAATTGTGTCGATTTAAGCTTTAACGCTTTTAGCGTTTTTGTGTCGAAAGTCACCGTCAGCGACGAGGCGCATTTCCACTTCAGCGGTTACGTCAATAAGCCAAATCTTCATTTCTGGAGCACTGAAAATCCGCGTGTGATGCTCGAAAAGCCATTACATCCACTCAAAGCCACTGTGTGGTGCGGCGTTCACGCGGGAGGAGTGATTGTGCCGTATTTTTTGAGGACTGGCGAACGCTACAGGGCTATGATAACGACTTCTCACTTCCGGAATTGGATGAGTGGAGTTTGGAAAACATGTGGTTTCAACAAGACGGTGCAACAACGCACAGAGCACAAGCCACAATGGATATTGTGAAGGAAGCGTTTCCTGGTCGCGTAATCTCTCGTTTTGGCGATTTGGTATGGCCAGCAAGATCGCCCAATTTAACCATCCCAGACTTCTTTCTTTGGGGCTATTTGAAGTCGCGGGTTTATGCCAACAATTGCAGCCCTTAAGGAGAATATTTGGCAGGAATGCGAACGGTTACCACGGGAACCTTGCGGAAAGTCATGTAAAATGCGATAAAACGGGCACAAATGTGTATCAACACTGGAGGCAGCCACTTGACGGATATTATCTTTTCCACTTAACAGAAAAAATTGTAAATGTCCAAATAAAGATTACTATTTCTCAAAATCATTTTTTTTTATTATTTAGTAAAAAAGTTATTCAAAAACAAAATTGGATGATTAATTTTGCGCCACCCTGTAGATACCTACAGCTACTAGTAGGTATTTTTTCAATAAACAAAAATGAGGCGTGCTTTTTCATACTTGTGCAGTGTGATCTAATTTAACCAAAGTGCGTTGTGCTTCGCAAGTGCGGGGGCCGAAAGTACCTGCGGCGAATGGAGAAAAATCGAGGAACCTCGCATGATTTGTAACATCCCCGAACTCTCTTTCCTTAAGTCTTATTATCAAGCTTATAATATACGGTCCGCTATAAATAATCACAACAGTACGAAGTTTCGCACTTATTTTCGGTGCAAAATGCGCTCATTTCCCTTTCTGTCATCCAAGATTAATTGGTTTTGATAGCAAAAAAATCGATTCATTTTTCATATAGAATAAGGTTCATGTTTTTATCGGATGATATGGGAGACACCATTGATTTTAATTAAGATATTTTAACGATGGTCTCGTATACAGGGCTAACTAGCGGGCTTGGTTTTTGAGGGCTTTGGAAGATCGTTGAAGCAAATATACTCGTAAAATCAATAAAGCTTTTGTTTGTTTTCTCTGTGCACTTTCATTTTCTATATTATTTTGTTTGAATATTTAGAATAGTTTTGGAATATTTTTGTGAGAAAATTATCTATATATATAAAAACGAGTGCGCTTTCGACTACACGACTGAAGTAAAACTTCACTATCTTATATCTCAATCTCAACTTACGTTCGCCACTCCCGACCGTTCGCCTAGCCCGATCATTTTCGTAACGCTCTCGTCACTCATTCACCAGCTTACTCCCCAAGTCAAGCGTGCGTAAAGAAGTTTTACTTATTCAAAATTGAGCCCCTGTTTTACTTGGTCACGCCATAACATCAGACCGACTTTACCTATTTAATTCATCTTTTTTTACTAATACTTTGTAGAAGGTTCTTACGGAAAGAAAAATTAAGAAAATTGCGCAGGAAATTGAATAATTTCAGAAAACAAAGACGGTTCGCGAGTTTGGTGAAATAAATTTTGCAGGCAGCTGTTTTTTTTGTATTAAAAGAATTGTCTATGGATTTTTAAAATAATTGATATTTTAAAAAGGTACTTGTGTTCACGCTTGGTCACGCCATTAGTTCAGAACAACTTTACTTATTTTATTCAAACATTGGGGATTTGATGTGTGCAAGTGTGCATGCCCGCGATGGTTTTTATATACGATGGTGAGTTCTGCCATCATAAAGTTATGAATTGCTAACCGATCATCCGACTGCGATGAAACTTTGGTGAGTTGTTGTGAGCACGCCCACGAAGGTTTCTATATATTCTAGTGAGCTCTGGCATTATTAAATTTGAATAAAAAATTGCAATAGGTCCCACGCGAACTGTTTGAAAACTGAATGTACTGGGACTGAATGTATGAAATGCGGGAGGGGGGCTGTGGATGGGGGAGGGGTGAGGGAGGAGAGGGGAGGGGAGGGGAACTCGGGAGGGGGTTTGGGGGAGGGGGGAGGGGGAGGGGAACTCGGGAGGAGGGTTCGCAGAAAAGGCGGAGTGGGAGGGGAAGGGGACGCGAGAGAGGAAGGGGATGCGGAAGGGGAACGGGACGAATGGAAAGGACACGCGGGGACACACAATTGTATCAAAATGCATTACAATAAACGATAGATCGCAATAACGAATCGCAAAGAAGCAATACCATCAGCGAATTGACATTTAAAATTTTAGTATTTTTGGAATTCACTCACACTAAAACTATAGCCTTGTAACTATATTCCATACTTTCAAAATTATCGTGACAGCTAGTAGTATTGTAGTGGTCTACGGAGATGTCACGGTGCGGTGTGTGAGAGAGATGCAAGAAAATGATCACTTTTTTCCTTTGGCGGAAACAGACCTGCGTACATTGTTATCTCATCTTTTGAAAGAGCTAAGGACGGTATTCTTATTGCCTTTTTGCCGTCACGGTAATGATAAAAGTGTTCTTAATCCATTTACTTCTTTCATGTTTCTAAAACAATAACATTTTTTATAGATGGTAAAGTTCAATTTGTAGAACTCATTTATATTATTTTCCTCTTACATATTTCAGATATTATTATACAAACAAGTTCTGCTTGTTAAACTGTTTTCATACTTTGAATAATATTATTTATTTATTTAAAAATTTAAAATATTTTGATGTAGCCATTTGCTAAATTGTTTAGATTATTTGATTTGATAAGTGCTGATTTGCAAACAGCACATTGTTACGAAAAAAAGATAATCGATAAGGTCATTCTAGAAAATATCTCAAGGTCACATTGCTTAACATTTAAAGTTAAGCCTCGAATAAAAATCGGTATAATATCCGAGTCTAATGATTAAATGTTATGCTATTTACTATTGCACATTTCTCATTACTGCAATGATCGAACCGACCAAAGAAATTAAGCGCATTCGCTGCATTCAGAGTAATACAAAAAATAATCATTGATACTAATTTCGCTTGCCTTTTATCTCGGGTGTAAATTACATGAATTATACGCGAGATCGATATCACAATGGCTGGATGCAATTAAATTACAATAATGTCTTTATTCATCCGAGATCGAATGCATTTTCTAAGAGTCGTTACCATTTCACCGCAGGTTGCAATAAGCATAAGATTCACTGGCCACCGCGGTACGCAGGTTTCAATTTGCGTATTTCAACGGGAAAAAAATTGTTGCAATGATCCTGCAACCGAAAGATACATTGCAACCTCTCTTTCTTATAGATTACCGTTTATGCGGAAGACGGAGAGGTTGCAAGGGATCTTTCGGCGGTACGCCTTTAGTGCGCGCACGGGCACGGAATTAATAATGGAATTCTCTATTCAAATTCAAATTTAGTTTTGTATTTATTGCCTTTGAATGGTTCCGACGGGCAAAGGAGTTATATGTGCATTTGTGCAATGGATGCAATGTGCGGAGGGCATCCTGCGCGGTGTGCGTGAGCACTGCGCGGTGCATCGCGGGAACCGAACTGTTATCTATTGTAGATGCAATGTTACCATAATGGAATTATCAAATTCAACAATAGGGAATATAAGATATTAATATGAAGACTGCATAATAAAACAAATATTTTCGAATTGTTTCGTATGAACTTATGACCATATTGAAGATCAAACACTGCCGCCATGTAAACCTCCATATGTTGAAAATATTTTTAAATAATGAAACCTTTTGAAAAGGCTGACAGGCTGACAGGAACTTTCCAGGACTTACGCACAAAGTTTGCTGAACAGTATTTTAACCCGTGTGTTTCCAAACAGTTTGGGAAACACAAGACGAGAAAAAATTGGCATTGATCTACGAATATATTATCAAAATATTTATGAACCGTGACCGGACAACTCAAATTGAACTCATCTCCACAGCTCTTTTGAAAAGTCATTAAAAGTGATGAAAAAATATATAAAAATTGGTTAAGATGAAATGAAATCATACGTGAAATCCTATTTAGATACAATTTTGATTAATCTTTACGACGAATCGGCTTACAGCATGAACATCAAAAAATATGCTACGGATAAATCGAAGCTTTTACTAGCGTTTCTATGTATTGGAATTACAATAAAATTATTATATACGTAACAAAAAATATAAGCGTAAACCACAAAAAAAAAAAGTTTTTCATGACTTAACTATGAAGTAATACAAGAAACAATTTTTAAAAAATACCCCTTTATGGCTAAGACTATTTTTGAGGTTTTCCATGTTCTAACTTTTTTTCGTTCTTATAAAATTATGCACAAAATAAATAAAAACCACTTTTTCGCTTACTAGCCTCGTGCAAAAAGACGCTCGATTTTAAAATTTTGCAGGCATGAGATTTGAAATATTTCTAGTGTTTATATTCCTCTTAAATAGGTTTTACGTTAGGTTAAGTTGTGGGATATCATAATTATAATTTTTCAATTATTTCATTTTCATAGCTTTTTTATAGCTAATTTTATTGGCATTTCAAAGAGGTGTCGAGTTGACTTGATTCTGAGTTAGCATGGAAACGTATGAACATGGATTTTTTTTCATTCTGACATAATTATGTTCTCAAATTAACATAGACTTTTCGACATTTCCGTTCATCCTTACATTATTATGTATACGTCATATGGATGCTGTTTCATTCTGGTGTAGATGTTTTCTCATTTTAATACGAACCACTGGGCAATGTGATTATTTTTTAGAGAAAACTTACTAATATTCCTATTGTATGACTAATCTAACAATATTTTATTCTTCCTACTACCATCACTAAACATAAAATGCTACATACATTCTTTAAGTCTAAGCTTAAACTTAAGGGCGCACAGTTTACATCCGCGATGGAAGCTGGTTCCCTAAGATCATCGGACCATCCCATGTGCACTCGTGGAGAAGGAGGTTCGAAGATTACACTTACGTTTGGGCAACATTTTTTTTATTTCTTGCTTATTTATTTCTTGAATCTCTTATTTTTACTTGACTTCACTCGATACAAACAATCTTTTTTTATTATCTTTGTTTTTTTAGTTGTTGTTGTTTTTGATACTTATTGTTTTATGTTTAGGTGCATATTGTTGTACACGCGTTATTTAGACGGTTGGTGTGTATTCCATGTTATTTAGTAGTACGTTACCTTTTATGTTAACCCCCTATCCGTTGTTTTTTATATGAATACCGCACAAGAGTCCCAACTGCTCCCGTATGGAGCCAGTGAGGCTAGTGAAGGTAGTGGAGAGGGGAAGGAGATGGGAAAGAGGTAGGTGGGAAGTACCTGGTTATTCAGATCAGGTCACTAAACATGGTTAAAGCCATTCCAAGCAACGTTTCAATTCTGAATGGTGGTCTCACACCAGGGCGATACTGAGAGTATCTTCCACACTGGAACGTGCCGCAAATATATTATATATTATTTTAAATCAATAAATTGTGAAATAACACAAATTCATTAAATAAAACTTATTTGCCAAGCCGGGATTCGATCCCGCGACCTTCGGAATGGGAGCCAAGAACCTTACCACTGGACTACGCCGGCTGTTGTGTAATTCATAAACTAAAAAACTTTATAAAAAATACCTTTACAGTTGTCTTACGCTGAAAGTAATAGGACACTACTGCGATAAATCCCGTGCCTAAATTAAGAATAGGTATTTATGTACTATATAAAATTTAAGTATTAATATTAGTGAGGTTAAGTATTAATTGATGAAAAGTAATTTCCTGATAAGAAAAATTGGAGTTTGGAGAAATTGGGAAACTATTTCGTTCGATAGGTATTAGATGTGCCTTTGTGGAGGCCCTGGATAAACTGAAATCATACAATCGGATAAGCAGATATCTAAACAGTGGTTGATATGATCGTCGGAAGTTTATGACGTCACCTTTAAATATCGGGCGGTGCCTTTAATGGAGTCCTGAACAATCGTCCTGGAGCAATTCAAACAGATGATGGCATCGTCCTTCAGTATTTAATGAACTATTATAAAAGGGATGCAAAACAAAGGAAATATTCACCATCTCATGAACGGAATATTTTAATATCTCTTGCAAATTTGGTAGATAATGAAAACCATTAATTTATTCATTCAATCATTCATTCATTCATATTATTATTATTTTTATATTCATTATTTTTTTTATTTTTTTAATTATTTAAATTTTATTTTTTTTTTTTGCATTACAGATTAGTATAATCCTATTACAATACACATAGAATATTAGATTGGATTATGTACATGTAGTTACATTATACATACAACATAGATACATTATTGTGTATCACATAATCTGATTGCATAAATAAAATTAGAATAATACATTTTTTAGAGCTCTTGCCTAAAATTACTCTTGAAACTTTCAAGACTAATGTTGAAAATGTCAAGGGACCTAGAGATATCATTTAGCAGTACCATACCTCTTGTCATGCTGTGCTGGGCCAGAACATCTGTTCTGCCATGTGAGATACAGAGCGAGTCGTGGTGGCGACCCTGGCAGTAGTTGTTCGGTACGAACAATTTATAGCATTCTAAGAGGTATGGGCTGTCAATGTAATAGTTCATAATTTTGAAAGCTGTTACTGTTAGGGTTCCATTCCGAGACTTTCGAAGCGCGTTTAAGATAGCAAATCCATACGATGCATAAATCGCGGGTATTCACCATGCATTCTCATATAAAGATACCATAGAAATTTTTTGGATTTGTTCCAATAAATCTATGTATTTTTTCTGGTATGGGGCCCAAACAACAGAAGCGTATTCTAATTTTGATCGTATAAAGCAGTTGAACATCGATGTCATTGCTTCGGGCTTGGAAAATTGTTTACTTATTGTAAATGTCGATTATTTCCACCAATGATAAATTTAAAGAGCTCGTATGAGTTGGTATTAATGTTTTGCCAAACTTTCCAATTTCGTGGAGACGGTGGAGAAATGAAAAATATTGATAAATTTAGTAATTAATTAATTCGTTTTCAAATTCGTGCGTGCATGCAATAATACTTACGTTCATTGAATTATCCGTACATTCATTCATTCATTGATGGCCTCTGTGGTCGAGGGGTAAGGCTCTTGACTCGCAATCCGATGGTCACGGGATTAAATCCCGGCATGCACAGATATATTTTTTTGATTAATTTGTATTTTTTCACAATTAATACACTTAAAATAATATATGGTATATTTGGAAGATAATCTCAGAATCGCGCTGGTGTGAGACCACGATTTAGAATTGAATGGTTGCTTGAAATAGCTTTAGCCGTGTTCGGTGATCAGATCTGAATAGCTAGGTACCACCTTCCTTTTCTCCATCTCCTTCCCCTTCCCAATACCTTCTGCCTCACATACAACATACCCCGATTGGGTTGTCATAGTCTCACAGACTCCAGACGGAAACAGTTGGGACTCTTGTGAGTTATTATGTATAATAATAATTCAATAATTTATTCATGCATTATGTATGCATTTATTCACTTATATCTTCATGCAATCATTCACACATCCCTCATTCGTTCATTCTTTCATTTATAATAATAATAATAATAATGGTCTTTATTCCAGAATGTGGGGAGGTGAGTGTAATCCACACACCAATATACAGGGTGTTAAGGGACGTACTTGACTTACTTTAACCAGTGATTCCTGACATTATTTGGAGTAAAAAATGTAAATGACATTTTGGTCTCCGGTGACATTTTTGATGTTTTTTTTTTTAAACATAAAAAAATGGTAGTTGTTGAACAGCTGGAGGTGGGGTATAGGGTTCGTCGGACACCTGGCTGAGTGACCAGTGACGACATGCGGAAGAAATTTTGTTTTGTTTGATTTTTAAGAAAAAAAATTTTGAAAAAAAAAAAGTCCTCAAAAAAGTCACCGGAGACCAAAATTTCATTTACATTTTTTACTCCAAATAATGTCAGGAATCACTGGTTAAAGTAAGTCAAGTACGTCCCTTGACACCTGTATAGAATGTAAGTACATACATAAAACACATCGATATTTATAAAATATGGTAATTAGAAAAAAATATGTAAATAAAATTAAAAAAAAATAAAAAAGTAGTAGGCATCGTTAGATAAAAAGTCTTTATAAAAAAAAAGAAAAAAAAAATAAGAAAAAAAAAACTTTAATTGGGCTCTTATTAGTCCATCGGGTCTGGGATTATGGGAGCCAGTGTGTTAAGTAAGCTAAGCTCGATCCTGAAGTCAAACAGGATTCTATTATAAGAATATTTCTGGAGTGGTTTATCCTTCCCTTCAGTCCTGCAAACCTGGTTCTTAATAGAGCTTTAAATCCTGGAACTCGCCCTTCTGTAAACATTGAGGAGGCACTGCAGTGCCTGGGGAGTTCAAACATCAGCATTTATTCTTTCATTCGTTTACCAATTCGTTAATTGATTCATTCATTTAGTGGAATATGAGACCGAAATACGAGTACATGTTAGAGGGGAAGGAACAGGGGAAGAGATGCGCTGCGGTTGTGTATTATCTAGCTATTCAGATTAAAAAACAGCTGAGAGTATCTTCCACTCTAAAAAGAGATGTTGATTTGTGAAATATTTGGATTAATTGTGAAAAAAAAACTCAAGATTCAGAACCCATGAGTTTAATATTCTGCCATACAGGCCATCGAGAAGTAAAACATTACCATTATATGTTTAGCAAAAAAAATATCACGAGTAATCTAAAGACTGGGGAAGGATGATACGACCAAGTTACGAAATCACATAAAGTTAATTCAGTAAAAATAGCTGCCTGAAACGGTAATCGAATTTTTGTCGAAACCACATCTGAATTACCTTAATTCATATTTCATCATCGAGTGACCTGAAACGTAAACTTTTTGACCCGAAAGGTCATAATGAAATTACGATTGAAGTGATGATGGTAATAAACATTTTCATATTCATGTGGCGCGTAATGTGTCAGATTTTAATGCACTTAATATTTTTTACTTTCTTTCCATTTCGGTTTTTAATTTTTTGTTATTAGTTACTAGCAAACCCGGCCACACGTTGCTGTGGCTAACGAAACACAACGCCATCTTATTTATAAAATTTACCTTTATAAAATCCACACCACCCGCTTGCCAGCTGCCCGCTGCCCGCTGCCTATCACGTATTATAAGTAAAAAATTAATTAAAAAACGTACAATTAAAATATAATAGTTTTGATATAAGTATGATCAGAACTGTTTCATTATTTTAGGTAAATTTTATTTCAAACTTTTCAAGGGTACGTGTGGAAAATATCAATATCTCCTAGGAAATTGTAAGATTTGTAGATACGTGTTTTTGTGAAAAGAGTTATGTGCGTATTTCGATATGAAATGTTGTATATGCCGGCGGCCGATCGTAAAGTCAGGCAGATCATGATACGCCTAGCAACTTCGTGAAGTGCCTGGCGACAGAAGGTGAGGTGCCTCAGGCGTATCATGATCGGCCTGATTTTACGACATATATAAAATAAGGTATAAATTCTGGTATCGCTTTCGGGGCAATGAAATGCAATCCTTTCTAATAGGGCTGGTGAGTCAATAAGGAATTTCACAATTTTATTCAGAAACGGCATATAATTTTTTTTTCTCCTTTGTACGGAGTAATAGGGTTGCACTAATGATTTTAAAAACCATAGTTAATGTTAATGTTACCATGACTTATTTTTGAGGTATTATGCCATTTTGAGCTACCTCCTACTTTAGCCAACGTTACGGACAACATTGCAGTGTCCATCATCAGGGCTGATGTGTGACGATGGATACTGCAAAATAAATCAAGATAATACTTTTGGCCGTGAAAATCTTAAATTATATCCGATAGTTAATATTGGGTTGTATATCTACCGTTCCAATAGATCTATATAGTACACTCTTGCTTTTTAAAATCTAAGGAAGAGATTTCATAACTTCTAGGTCAAAAACACTTTATTTTTATTTTTTATCTTCAATCCTTAGCCACGATCCCCAGTAACTAGATTCAATAATTAAAATTAAATCACATGTACTTACATTACAAGTGTGCTCTTAACGGATAAACGGATACATAAACGTCCAGAAAAAAATATTATATTTGCCAATAAAATTAGCCACAATAGTGGGAAGTGACGCAAGTTAGTAGGACAAAACACAGGAGAAACAAAGGCCAGGTATTTACTGAAAATATTTTCAAACCAGGAGGTTAAAATAGTTCCCATAAAATAATTGTAAGGTCTTGGCAATTCATTTTCATTTTCTAATGCACCGCCTATTAAACTTAACACTTACTGTAAAAAACATCAAGGCGTCAATAAATACATTTAAAAAATCTGAAATTACTTGCAAAGACACATGCTTATTTTCAATAGCTTTAGGGCCTAAGAAATACTGCCAGTTTTAAAAAAAAAATTTATACAAGATAGAAAAAGCCTTTCTAGTCAATATATTAAATGTTTCACCACACAAAGTGATGATTTGGCATCACTAACCAAAAGCACATGACAAGAGATTCGCGTGCATTTTCCCTATTAGACCTCCGGTAGTGGTATAGTCATATGATTGGTTATCGCTTTTTATCATATTATCAAATAGACGACAGATCAGACATCATGCACCTGCGGCATTCCTATTAAACTTTAGTGAATCAAAGGTGGCTACATAGTTTTAGAGGATTCAGATGAATGATGAATGTTCTTCATTATCAAGAGAGAAGAAGAAACTTCACTTACCACCACCGACCACTATAAATGGGCAAGGAATGTAACCATCAAAGCATTCTCCATTTAAAAACAGTCAATGTTTCTAAAAATTCCAATAAGTAAGAATTGTTTTCCAGATTTCTAATGCTATAGAGAAAGCATCGTTTTATAATTGGATTAACAAAACAGTTTTTCATTAAAGTGAAAAAAACAGTTTTCTATTAAAGTGCTTCTCAATCCATCAGTCCAATAAAATTTGAGGTCATTTTCACTGTTTTGCTTTTGAATAGATGGTACATTGCTCTAAAATAAATAAAAAAAATATTACACACCTTCCCAATTTTTTTTTTACCTAAACAACGCTTCTTTTGAAAAGTTTTTGTGAAAAATATTTTTTTTCTAATCAACGCAAAATTATGATTAAAAAAATGTAGGTACAGCATTCCCTTAAAAAATCACATATCCATGGACACGTTCGTACGTACGTAAAGAAAAAATAAATAAAAATTTTATCAAAAAAAACGACTTTAAAAAAAAACTATTCCAAAACAAAATAATATTCACTAAAAAGTAAAAAAAAAAGTAATTGCGTGTTTTCCTATAACTTATTAATCAAGTTACTTTTTCTACTCATCAATACGTAGGCACGATTGTTATTTTTGGAGTCGGTGTCAGCCAAGGTAGCTTTGTAACTACATACATAGTTATAGGTGAGATGTGCTTGTGTCGCACGCGCGACATGACGAGGCGAGAGGTGAGAGCGGAGCCGCGGCGGGAAGGGTGCTGTCTGCCGGGCACGCGTCTGCAAGTCACGCGTGCGACACAAGCACATCTCACCTATGTAGTTACCTTGGCTGACACCGACTCCAAAAATAACCATCGTACCTACATATTGATGAGTAGAAAAAGTAAGTTGATTATTAAGTTGTAGAAGAAAACGCCATTATTTTTTTACTTTTTAGTGCACATTATTTTGTTTTGGATTTTTTTTTTAAGTCGGTTTTTTGTAAAATTTTTTGTTTTGATTTTTTGATTTTTAGTGAATCTGAAGTACATTAACTAATTTGTGTGAATATGGGTAGACCTACTAAACGTGCTGCTCATATGGGACAGACATTACTTGACCATAACGACGTTACGGTAGGTGACTCAAAGATCCGGATAGCCTATAAAAGATTCGGCAGAGTATCGTTAATTTGCTCCTAAGAATTGAAGAGTTCCGTTACTTTGTCATGAATCCCATAATCAGAACCTAACCAAACTCTCATCAAACTACCTTTGAAGTACATCCTTTCCAATGAAAAGAGAATCATCGAAATCGGTTGGCGTGATATTGAGTTATTCTTCCATTTGTCGCGCACACACTTAATGCAAATTTAAGACTTATATGGTTTTCTCATGGATGCCCTTGTCAGAATTGGACCAAATTGAAATGGGACCACACGGAAAGCACCAGCTTACAAATAAAAAAAGAATCATCAATATCGGTTCACCCAGTCGAAAGTTCTGAGGTAACAAACAGTAAAAAAAAAACCGTCGAATTGAGAACCTCCTCCTTTTATTAAGTCATTTAAAAAACAATAATTTGGTTTCATTTGAAAAAATGTTTTCTTTATATCATTTTTAGATTTTGATTGGATGAAAAACAATTATTATCTCTTTTTAATAATGCTAATATTTTAAAACCCATTTTTTGGTTTTCTGAACGAATAGATCTCATCATTTTATCTGGAATGAGGTGTCTAATTCTCAATATTTCCTTTATCTAACGGGATATCTAATTCATAATAATTCCTCTAACTGAGAGGATATCTAATTCTCAATAGTTCATTTTTCTAATAGAATATCTAATTCTTAATAGTTCCTTTAACTAAGAGGATAATATCAAATGCTCAATAGTTTCTTCATCTAATAGCATTTGTAATTCTTAATAGTTCCTTTATCTATGAGGATATCTGATTCTCAATAGTTCCTTTTTCTAATACGATTTTTAAATCTCAATAGTTCTCTTAGTTAATAGGATAACTATTTCTCAATAGTTCCTTTATCATCGCATCAAAACTGAAGCACTGGTGGCTGGTGGCTAGTGGCTGGTGGTATAGAGTTGACGCGTGCGTCTACTTGGTATTCCCCCCACGCAGGCGGTGACCGCGGGCTCTTCATACACAAACAACAATGGCCTCCACTCCTTGACAATACCACCGCTTTATCAATTGATTCATTCCACGGCATTTATCCCACTGCTTTACAACCCCCCTTGAAGTGAGCCGCCCTCGTTAAAGATGCGGCGGAAAGCGAGAAAAAGTTGGAAAAGCATCTGTGTGCATAATTGATTTGACTCAAATTATTGATCACCGGTGGCGGTGGGAGGATGGGAGATTTATTGCACATTTGGAATGCGTTTATTGCGCAGTTTTTTTTAATACAAACATCTAGCGTTCATGGATTTCCTCTCCTTTTAAAATAATTCAGATTAGCTAGAATAATTAAATAGTAACTATGTCCTGGATTGATATTGGCGCAAGCGATTCTGACCTTGTCTTTCATACAGTTTCTTTAAAAAAAAGGGTTAACGATTCAAAAATTTGGCATTTTTGCAGATGGTCAAAATATTTTCGCTGTACAATAAAATGCTAATATTTGGAATATTTCTGAGCACATTCAAAATCCAAAAAGTGTTTTAGAAATATGATAAAATACGCTTTCAAATTATAGAATTCGAAAAAAAAAACATTTTTTTTTTAATTATAAAAATTTTGCATAAAAGTTTTCAAAATGGCTCACCTTACGTTTTTTCTAACTAAAGTTAGAGATAATAAAAAAAAAATAAAAACACAAAACCTAAAAGTGGAATAGTATTAATTAAATAGGAAAAATGAGAGATTTCTTACAATCAAACTAATTGATCAGTTTTGTCAGATTTGTAAGATGAATATTGTAAAATTAAAAAACTGAATAAACAAAAAAAACATACATATTTTATTAGACAAATGTATAACAAACACATATTGTAACCTCACTTTTTTGTCGCTTTATGTAAAAATAATTTATAAAAAATTCCCGAAGTTTTAATTTTTTTTTTTCAATTTGCGATTCAAAACTTTGTGTACATAAAAAAGTGTATATTTTACATTTTTAGTGGCTATTTTTTAGATTGGAATATAAAGCGTGATATTTTTCCTTTCTAACACCGATTAGAAAATATTTCTAACTATGATAGTAAGGGAGTTACAGCGTTTTATATAAGACCTATGTGCGTCGGGACAAATATGGTCTCCTGTGATTAAACGCTTTTTTTTTTGCTATTGATGAGAGGTTAACGTTATCTTAATCAGTGTGTTGTACTTCAATATATTTTGTCACTTTTAATACTGCATTTAACTTATGGAGCAAGACAAGGCCTTTTTCGATTTCCGTATTTTTCAAATGATAAATCTAATATATAAAATTCTCGTGTCACGGTGTTAGTTATCGTACTCCTCCGAAACGGCTGGACCAATGTTGATGAAATTTTGTGTGCTTATCTGGTAGGTCTGAGAATCGACCAACATCTATTTTTCATACCCCTAAAAGTAAAGGGTGTTCCACTCAGAAGAAAATTATTTTCCCCATACATTTTGTATGGAATGAATTCTCCTATTTTGAAAGAACAGCAGCAATATTGTAAGGGGAATATTAAACTGAACTGAACTGGATATTGAACTGTGCGTGAATTCCAAACATTCAAAAACGTCAAATGTCAATGCGTTGATTGTTGTGCATTTGTTTTTAATCATATAATGCTGCCCTTCTTTCTTACACACTCAATGTCAATAGTCGAAAATGAGACAAATAGTGAACGTATGTGTGCACACCTCCAAAGGAAAAATCATTTGTTTTTAATCATATAATGCTGCCCTTCTTTCTTACACACTCAATTCCAATAGTCAAAAATGAGACAAATGGTGAACGTATGTTTGCACACCTCCAAAGGAAAAATACAATAATTATAATAAATCTCTGAAATGAAACGCATTTTTTACATAAGCTCCACACAGGAGGCCCTGAGGAAAATAATATCTCTCAGGACCTATGTCATCTTAGGGGATGCTGTGTGGAGGATCATTTTAAGGAATGGGGAGGATAGAAAGTTCTGGAAAGGAAAAAGGTATGAGGGGTGGGTAGGAATCTGGGGGTCAGTGTGTCCGGGAGTGACGGACGTATGAATCTATCCCTCCAACTGTGGTGCAAGGCAATGGGTCGAGAGAGTCCGGCTGGAAAGGTCAAAAGGCCTCCCTCAACCAGTCTCTCTCGATCCGGCCCGCCACGCAGCAGGTGGGCAGGCGCATCAACTGCCAAGACCCGGACATAAGTCACCTCACGAACCCGGGCACCCCTGCTAAATCACCAAACGTAGTGAACCACTTGGGGTGATCTACGGCAGAGGTGTTGGTTATTCAATAAATGGTTCCCGGGGCGGCGGCACCCGTATCCGCCTCCCGAATTCCCATAAATAATTGTAAAAGTAAGAAAATCACAAAAATATAAATCCGTAAACAACGCCATCTCTGATAATGACAAAAACAAAACACGGACAGTTGCGCATTTATAATAACTTCATTGCGTAATTTTTAACTTAATAAAAAAACTGAATTTAATTCAACAACTATTGATTCTGAGGCGGTACGAAGTTCGTCGGGTCAGCTAGTATAATCATAAAAATAAATTTATTGAAAAAGTAATCAATCGCTGTAGAGGGGAGTTACAACCAGAATCTTTATATGTCCAATAGAAACTATTGTAGATTACTGGTAGTTATATATTATTAAGATTATTAATATTTTTAAAACATCTCATATGACTATCTTGTCGGAACGTAACAACTTTTCAATGTCAGTAGTAGACTTCTCGGTGTCATTGTTACACTATGACGGTTGAGAGAAATGTGTCAACTGTTTACATGTCATTTTTTGCTCAAACAATTCCTCTGCAGAATTTCAACGAGATCACCCAGCAATAAAATGATTTCATTTCAATGTTTTATTCATCTTAAAAGTTTTCGATATTGCACTGTTTGTCAACTTTCCAATTTTCCAGTTATCGCAGTTAACCAAAATAATTTAAACGGATTATTATTAGTAAGAAAAGACTAATAAATTTTGCATGACATGTGTGAGGTAGTTAGCATTTTAATGCAGTGGGTGCAGTCAACAAAACACTTGACGATGATTTATGTTCTTTAAAAAAGTTTAATTAATAAATGCATTGGGAAATTAATAACCATCATGAAAGTAATCACCGCCGTGGGTTTCGATCGACCAATTTTAAAGTAATCAATCAATTTCTTCATCAAAACTGAAAGAATGCGTCACAATTAGCGGTGTTACTCTGAATAGGAGCAAGATTAATTAATCCTAAATAGAAAGAAAATATCTAGAAGCTCAATGAATTAATGAGAAAGGTTTCGTGTAGGCAGTTTTTTTCTACATTAATTTATTTTTATTGAACACTAGCTGGTCCCGGCATGCATTGCTATGCCATTTAATAAATAAATTGTTTCTCCCTGAGTGTTCTTTCACATTCGTCCCATCCCCCTTCCGCCTCCCCTTCTTCTCCTGCGTCCTCTTCCCCTCTCGCGTTCCCACACCGTCACCTCCACCTTCCCTCTCCCCACTCCACTCCCCCCCCCCCCCTTGCCCCGTCCCGCGAACCCCCCTCCCGAGTTCCCCTCCCCCCTCACACGTCCCCTTCCCCTCCCGCGTTCCCCTTCCACCTTCCCCGCCTTCCATCTTCCCTTTCCCGCTCCCTCGTCCCGCGTTCCATATATTTAATCCCAGTACATTCAGTTTTTAAACAGCCCGCGTGCCACCTTCTACAATTTTTATTGAAATTTCCATTTTTCATGTACATTAAATTTGGAACCTATCATAGGTACCTATTTAAAATATCTAAAATTCTTGATTCGATTCAAACTATTAGGGGAGTACCTACTTAATTTATAAACTTAAAGATTTTTAAAGATAGAATCCTGATTTAACAATCATTGTTTTGCAAAATGTCATTCTCAAACACATGAACTGTCAAACGTGCGATAGTTGTTAGGTTTTCTGAAATTATCCAATTTTCTGCGCAATTTTCTTAATTTTTCTCTCCGTAAAAACCATCCTCGTACTTCAAGGAATATTCTAAAAAAGAATTAGCGAAATCGGTTCAGCTGCTCTCGAGATTTGCGCTTAGCAACACATTTAGCGATTCATTTTTATATCATAGAAGATTATAGATTAAACTGATAGGTACTGTTACATTAAAAAATATATATTCGTAGCTTCGATTCACATCAATGGCTTCTCAATGGCTTCGTATTCAGAGCGTTGTCTCAAAGGTAAGGCAGAGGTTCTGGGTTCGATTTTCTGTGACTTATTCCGTTACATATTATATTCAGATTTATTGATGTTAAATCCATCGTATGTGTAAACTCCAGCTATTACCCGCGGCGTGGTATTAGGGGGAAATTACTATACAAAGAATGTTCCCACGAGAAAGAAACGTAGCTTATGACACTTCCCAGAACTTCACATACCCTAAGCAAAAATCACATTGATCAGTCACTCCGTTACGAAGAAAGAGAAGACAAACAAACTAACAATCAGGTGTACTTTCGCATTCATAATAAAGAATTTATGTAGATCTCTTATTAATGTAAATGACAAAATTTTTCGCCAAATAAAAAATCATTTTATTTCGTGCTAAATGATATTATACTTGTTAAGACGAATCCATCCTTGGAGGTAGGAATCCAGGACTAACATCGCTGAAATGCTGTAATACTATGTAAGTAAAAATGAAATATTTTTCAGAGCGCTCCAAGATACCAGTTCTTATTTAGATGATAACCCATAATTTATGTAAAAGTGTTCGTGATTACAAAAGTAAAATCTATCTGTTTTGACGTAACAACGAAGTATTAATATTTTTTCTATATTTAATTTTTTCTACGCAAAACTGATTATAATATTACCGGTTGTTTCCCATATATCAGTGATTCGATTACATATTAAAAAAGGAGTTACTTTGTACTGTGATGTTATGATACCGAGCCCCAAGATCTCAGCCAAATTAACCGCTAACAACTCCACTCCCGCCGGTCGCCATTAACATTTTTAGCGCAATAAAAAATAATGGGAATTGAAAGATTGGTGCCCCCAGGCGGAGATGCTGAGAAACTGAAAGGCGGAGAAGCGGAGAAGCTGACACGACTACCAGCGGAGGGCGAGAGCAAAAAGTGCTCTAGTTCCCCATTGCGTCAGGCACTGTGGCACCGTGGGAAGGTCAGAGATCAGCCGGTCATTGTATGAACTTTTAATAATTTATGCGGATATTGTTTGAAGGTGTGCTACGTTTATCAAGTCTCGTTATTTTAATGGGTTGATTTTTCATCTGCTCCAAAGGAGATATAATGCGATAAATAAAAATCATGTGATGGAATCTTCGGATGGAATGAATACTAAAAGTAACTATTAAAAAAACGGTAAGGCGCATTTTAGTTATTAGGCATATCATTAATGTGCTTTACTGTGAAATTTTTGCTTTTAAAATCAATTAAATCATTATTTCAATGGTGCTTTTTTTAAAGAAAGACTAGCTTTTTCGGGTTACATTGGAGGACCCACCACTTACCCGCCCTGGTATAGGTAACAGATGGTTACCCCTTCAAGGCTCTTGCAAGGACTCTAATTTTTTGGGTAAAAACGACTCTACATTTGATAACGAAACTAGACCTCCAATGTCCCTGCATACGTTGTTAGTAAGCAGTATGCAAGTGCTTAGCGGGAAATACAGATACAATATGTGTTAGTATGACAAAATATAGACAAGACAATGGGACAGATTGGTGAAAGTTCACGAGGTGGCAAGCGCTGGGTGATTGTATACAGCGTATCCTACAAGCACCTGTTTGGGAAGAAGACACAATAGATAAGTAATAAGGGAATGGCAAACGGTTGGGAGTCCTCTTCAATCGATTGGCAGTCCCAGCAAGAATGCGCATGACATTCGGTCTAGTCGTGAACCACACTCAGCTTCCGCGCCCCTTAGCCGGTTCCTCGGTGATGCCTCAAAGAAAAGTAAATGGGAGATTGGGGGGAAATACCCGAAGACCCTAAGGAATTCAGCGTCGAGTAGCCGGAGGCAAGGCGAAGGAGAGCCGAGGTCGCCCCCCCAAACCTAAAGCCTGCACATGTTGCTGGGGGTGGCGCAATTAATTTTAGAGGGCACCGTGCCATCGTCGACCGACTCCTGTTGATGCAAGGACGAGGTCTAACGCACCCCCAGAAGGGGAAAAAGAGACATAACAAAATAAATAGATGCAGTTCAGTTCAGCCTTCTGAGCGAAGCAAAGTAGCATTGCGAGACTAAAAAGAAAAAGAGAACAAAGAAACCAAAACAAACCTAAAAAAAAAAAAAAAACATAGTCGAGTATTTTAGTTGAATCAATAGTGTTCCTTAGAATATGAAGCTGGAAAAAAGAGAAAATTCCAAAAAAATTGATGAAAAATAATGAAAACAATAAACACCGATAAAACACCGTGTAGCACAGCTTAGTGAAATCTAAAATAAACCATGTGAAAAGAAATAAAATAAGCAAAAAAAAGGTAAGTCACAGAAATATAAAAGAAATAGGAACAAAATTTATACAATAGAATAAGATAAAGATACCTAAGATAGAGATGATATTATAACAAAAAAATATATATGTATATAGATATAAAGCACAAAACATAAAATTCTAGCAGTAGATGTAATAAAGTAAAGAGAATGTCCGTGGATTCAAGAGCAGATACCAACCCGCTTGCACAGCGCAGGTGTAAACTGTGCGACCTAAAGTTTAAGTTTAGACTAACGGATTTCAATACTTCGTTTGTGTGAAAGCACTATGAAACCAATACATGATTTTACTTCAATGGCAAGCCAGAGATGAAAAACCTACCGCGGGGTGACATAGACCGTCCTTTGGGATGGTCCGACGCTCTGTGGGGAACCCGCTTGCACAGCGCAGGTGTAAACTGTGCGACCTAAAGTTTAAGTTTAGACTTACGGATTTCAATACTTCGTTTGTGTGAAAGCTTTTTCGGGTTACGAATAACTTTCAGATGCTGGAAAATCTCCTACTACCATCACGGTAAACGGAAAATGTTGCTTGTGTCGTGATAGAGAACCTAGCCAGCCGAGGGATCGAGCTCACGACGACGCCTGAGTGGGAACCGGGCGCGATGCCAACTCAGCCATTAACTGGTCAAAATTATCATTACTATTAACACTTTTTTTATGGGATACGAAAATACAAGTTTATATTTATTTATTTTGCACCAGATTTAAATGTCCGGGTTAAATTTTCCCCCCAAAAAAAAAAAAAAAAAAAAGAAGGAAAAACTAAACCCTTTCATACACTTCCCCAAATGATCATCTAGTGAATCCACGTTATGCAATTGCACTATATAAGTATTATAAATACAAAACAATACAAGAACAACATGTCAACCTACTAGAGACCAAATGGGAATATAATTCACCGACTCCAGATATTTTCATATCAGAGGGTTCGGCTCTGTGGCATTTCTAATTGAACCTATAAATCCTACTGATCCCTCAATATAAATATTTAAAAAATCTTTTGTAATCCTACATGTATTTAAAATTACTGCTTTTTGCATTTTTATATACAAATTCTTTGACAAATCTAATATGCTTAAATTTTGAATCAGATTCCTAGGTATTATGCCAGTGGCCGAAATAACAAATGGTAATATTTTTATAGTCCGAGAATGCCAAATTCTTTTAATCTCATTTCCTAAATCTGTGTATTTTCTAATTTTTTCAGAAACAGTTTTTTGAATATTACAGGAATTTGGAATAGCTACATCAATGATATAAGTTATTTTTTTAATTTTGTCATGTAAAACTATAGCAGGTCTATTATGACTAATTGTTCTGTCTGTTAGTATAGTTTTATCATAATATATTTTATAAAATTCATTTTCTATAAATGAATTTGGTTCATATTCATAATAAGGTACTACATTACGGCAATCAATCAAGTTATGTTTAATTACCAAACTTTGGTGAATTATTTTTAAAACCTGATTGTGCCTAAATGTATACTCAGAAGGCGCTAATATAGAACATCCCGATATAATATGTTCTATAGTTTCGGGAAAAGCCAAACATTTTCTACATAAATCATCAATTTGATTTATATCTTTGATTATATGCTTTCTATAATTTTTAGTATTAATGACTCTATCTTGAATGGCAAGCATAAATCCTTCTATTTCTGCGCTCAACTCTCCAATACTCAACCATTTGTTTGACGAAAGTTTGTCAACATACGTTTGGTTAAGATAATTGAAGTGTTTTGCGTGAATAATTTTATTTGACCAGGAATCTAATAATTCCTGGTTAGTATTTATAAGAATGTTGGCATTCTCGTCATATAAATTTAAAGGTGTAATATTTCTATCTGCCTTGCAAATTATTTTGTGCATTTCTGAGCTATTAGCTTTCCTATGGAAAAAATTTCTAAGCATTTCTACCTGATTGTGTTTCAAAGATGTTATTTTGACTACACCTCTACCTCCTAAATTTCTAGGTAAATTAATTCGTTCTATAGCTGAATTTGGATGATGGCAATTAAATTTTGTTAACGTAGTTCTAATTAATCGTTCAAAACTATCTAAATCTGTATTGGACCATTTAATTATGCCAAATGAGTACGTTAGTAGAGGTATTGCCCAAGTATTTATTGCTTTTACTAAATTTTTAGCAGATAGATTGCATTTTAAAATTTTTCTGATCCTAGTTTGAAATTTAATCCTAATATCATTTTTAATACTAGTGTGATCTAATCTATTCGATTGCGGGTATCCTAAATATTTATAAACCTCATCCCCTTTCATACTTTGAATTTTGAAATTTCTAAATATAATAATAAAAAAATTTATAATGAAATTTCTAAATATGTTAATATTATTATTTTATTTATTTATTAATCCTCACTGGGCTTTAAAATATTTTTACATTT
The DNA here is from genome assembly GCA_917880885.1 of Limnephilus marmoratus. NCBI lineage: Eukaryota > Metazoa > Arthropoda > Insecta > Trichoptera > Limnephilidae > Limnephilus > Limnephilus marmoratus. The sequence continues at coordinate 30,179,235 of OU862916.1, forward strand.
TCTATGATTTAATGCATAGGAATCAAAAACAGTGTTAAAGGTTTAGATAACAAAAATAATATAAATGGGTATTACACATGGTAGCTAGGTGTAAAGGTGAAGTATAACGTTACACAATGTAGAGACAGAAAAATCAGATTTCAAAATGCAGAAGGTGTAAAATATAATCTATAATATAAAAATGAATCGCTGAATGTGTTGCTAAGCACATAACTTTCGAACGACTGCACCAAATTGGATAATTTTTTTTGTGTGTTCGTTATTGTCAGGGCAAGGTTTTTATTAAACTTCTGGTAAGCTCTGGCATTATGAAATTTGTATAAAAAAATTGCTATTGCTGGCACGCGAGGAAGCGGCTATTGCTGCAATAAAGCGGGAGGGTGGGAGAGATGGGGGAGGGGAACCAGGGAGGGGGAGGGGAACCTGGGAGGGGGGGGGGACCTGGGAGGGAGGAGGGGAACTCGGGAGGGAGGTTCGCGGGACGGAGGAAGGGGGGGGGAGTGGAGTGAGAAGAGGGAAGGTGGAGGTGACGGAGTGGGAACGGGAGAAAATAAGGGGAGGCGGAAGGGGAACGGGACGAATGGGAAAGGACACACAGGGAGAAACAATTTCTTTATTAAATGGCATAGCAACGCATGCCGGGAAGCAGCTAGTTAAAAGTAATAACATGTTGGTTCTTAATACATTATTCGTACTTTAAATACGTAACGAAGTAGATTTAATAATTAAATAAACACCACCGATTTGCGCAGCACTAAAATCAATATTCAAAACAATTCCACTTAAACAAATTTTTGGCCGATATGTTTTAAGTTTAATAAAACTATAACGACAGTAACAATAATATATTTTGTATGCCTTGTGTAGATAATTTTACTCTGCTATTTCGAGAAAAAATCTTATTTTTTCTCTTTTGCTCATCCGGGCAATCTCAAAAAAACCTTGAAACGAAATTTTAATGAAAGTTCTTCGAAATGATCACGCAAAATCCATTTTTTCCATGCCCTCCAATTCCCATCAGATTCTCGTCTCAAAAACCAACAACCAACCACAAATTTTAATTTGTTGTGCCTTTCAAAATAAATCATACCCATCAACTCATGGGAACCAAGACTTACGCATCGAGCTCAATAAAATTTCTGAGAGCGATACTTATTTATTTTTTAAATTTAGTCAAGTAATATTTTTTTCCTACTGGAAACCTTTTTTTATACGCATTATGTAATGGCGAGCGATTTACGTGTATGACTATAAGTCATTTTTGATTTAGAGAAACGTTCAGACACAGGGATTAAATAAATTTATTAAGATCCTAAGACCAAACATTTTTAAGCTTTTAAAGCAGCAGTGTTTCTTATTTGCATATATTTTTAGCAGACCCGGCCCGTTGCTGTGGCAAACACAACGCCATTACCAAACATTTATAACCAACGCCATCTGTTAATTGGCATAAATATTGCCAGAAATATTATACAGGGTGTCCGGGGGTAAAGTGCATTAACTTCGGGAGGTGATTCTACAAGATATTTTAAGTAAAAAAGATAAATAACTTTTTCCGAAATTCCAACTTTTAGGGGTAGTTTTGTGGTAAAAAGATAATATTAGACCGGCGTGTGCGGGCGGCATTATTATTTTCCGCTGTTACGATACGGGCCAAACACAACCAAGTATTATTGCCACAATCGTGCCGGCAGACTCTCAGCAAGTAACATCGTACCTCACACTAAAGATTTTTAGTGGGTACTTCTTTTTGTATGGGAAAAAAAGTTGGAATTTCGGAAAAAGTTGTTAATCTTTTTTACTCCTACCATCATGTAGAATCACCTCCCGAAGTTAATGTATTTTACCCGCTGACACCCTGTATATTTCAACCAATTTACACAAAACCTTGACAAATTATATACGTAAACCTTCCTCTTAAATCTTTCTATCTATTGGAGATCTAAAATCCGTTGCGGTTTTTAAAAGTTCTAAGCGTACATACAGAGGGAGCGACTTTGCTTTACATACTTATATTTGCTTTTTCTTTGATTTTCAATCGTTCTCTTACCGAATGCACTGTCCCAGTTATATAGAAATCCGCGTTTGTGTCTCCCATCTTCAAGAATGGTAAAAAAACTGATGTCAAAAACTACAGGCCAATCTCCAAACTTTGCATATTCAAGAAAATTTTTGAAAAAATAATCTATTATCAATTATATGCTGCTCTTAAACCTAGCCTGAATATAAACCAGCACGGTTTCATTAGTGGTAAATCAACAAGCACAAATCTTTTAACTTTCACAGAGTACCTCCAGGATAATTTGGATAACCGAATACAAGTGGACACTATCTATACCGACTTTAGTAAGGCGTTTGACAGGGTCGATCACTCAATCTTGTTAAACAAGCTCTTAGAGATTGGTATTCATGGCAATCTTTATCGTTGGCTCTCTTCGTATATCTCCAACCGTAGCAAAATAGTAGTGGTTGCTGGATTTAAATCAAATTCTGTTGCTGTTACATCAGGAGTTCCTCAAGGCAGTCTGTTAGGACCATTATTATTTAACATATATATCAATGATGTTGGTAACTGTTTTCTAAACTCCCAAACTATCCTGTATGCAGATGACATGAAAATATTTTCACTTATAAATTCAATCGAGGACTGTCAGAAGCTGCAAGATGATTTGCTACGTTTGAGCACGTATTGTAATGCCCATTGTCTAGAAATAAATATTTCTAAATGCTTCATCGTGCGCTTTACTAGAAATAAAAACGTATTAATCCATGAATACTCAATTAATCATGTACCGTTGTCTATCAAATTCGAAAGTAAGGACCTTGGGGTTATACTTGATAGTAAACTGAATTTCAATAAACATATCGACCATATAGTCACTAACGCATCTTCTATGCTTGGTTGCATAATCCGCTCCTGTAAACAATTTAAAGACCTTACTACTTTCAAAACACTGTATTTCTCATATGTTCGTAGTATCCTTGAATACGCATCTCAGGTATGGAACCCAGGCTATGCAGTGCACAAAAATAGAATTGAAAGCGTTCAAAACAGATTTTTAAGGTACCTCAATTTCCGCTCTTTTCGATCGCATGTTAGTAATGAAGACTCTGCAAAGTTCTTCAAAATGCAAACGTTAACTTGTCGAAGAAATATAGCAGATTCGGTAATGTTATTTAAAATTACACATAACTTAATCGATTGTCCTGATCTTCTTCAACGCCTATCCTTCCATGTTCCAAATCGCAACAGTAGACAGTCGCTTACCTTTAATCTCCCTCTTTGCAAGACCAACTCTAAACAGAACTCATTTATCTACAGATCCACACACTCATTTAACTTAAATTATTACCACATTGACATTTTTAACTCAACTTTACGTGACATAAAACGAAAACTCACCAAGCAATATGACACAAACTAGAAAGTTCAATCCCTATATATTCCCGTCATTTACCACTTAATCCTATCCCTATGTTCCTCCTCCCCCCCCCCCCCCCTTTTTTTATGTTTTGTAACTAAACAATAAAACTAAGAAAATACCCTTACACTGTCACACTTTATTATTAATTATTATCAGTGGAAAGTTCATAATTGGCATAATTATCATATTATTATTGTATTATTTTGTAATCTCTGATTTGCTGTCAACTTTCCCTAAAATAAATAAAATAAAATAAAATAAAATACTATGTAAAGAAGACAGGCAGCATCCAAAAACAGAAAAGATATCACTATAAAAGCAAACAAGTCAATTTCGTTTACTATATAATATAGTGCATAACATTTCAAATGAAAATTTCAAAGTTTCTCGGATAACTTATTTCACCTCTAATAAAGAGGAGTAATTTATTTAATCTGATAAATTAATTTTTTTATAAAAAAATATTTTTTTCAGGTCGACCATGAGTCAAATTTGCTTGCTTATTTTGAAAACTAAAATGTATCTATTCTCTGAATGGAAAAAAATTAAAATATTTTCATAAAAAAATTGAACAATATTACATTTTAGAATAAATTATTTTGACCTGGTCATTACAACTGTTAATACCAACTTACTTGAAAAATTATTATATGAAAAATTGTAGGTTCATGAAGCTATAATTACCTTCAGAACTTTCAGATGAGTGGTGAATTAATAAATCACGAACAAGAATCAATTGCATTTTTTTCGACACCGAATAACAAATATCAATCATGTAAATATCGATATTATTCATTTTACAGTCTATATTTACTGATTGTTAACCTTTTCTGCAGAACTTTCCTTAAATAATCAACACCAACGGGCAAGGGTTATTGAAAAATTATACCCGTCACAGTATTGTCTCGGCTCATTTTCACATGAGCATAAAAGTATGTTACGAAATAACTTACCCTCGGGAGATAGTCATTTGAGGAGGTAAGATTCGTGTAAGGTTCGTTGTGTGAACTATTTGTTTCAACCACCCGAATCCGTTGTTGCCCATAGCTAAAAACGAGAAGCGTTGAATAGGAACGGTTTAAGTATTTCTTGACGAAAAAACAATTTTATGATAATCTCTACATCTCTTCTCTACATATTATAAATTAAAGTCCTCCGCATCGTCTGTCTGTCTGTTCGCGATAAACTCGATAACTACTGAACGGATTTTCATGCGTTTTTCACTAATAGATAGAGTGTTTCGTGAGGAAAGTTTAGGTAATTTGTCAAGGATTTGTGTAAATTGGTTGAAACATAACGATAATTGTTAGAAGTGTCGGAAAAAGTCGAGCCGCCTGGTAGCTTTCATCGAAAACGCTGCCTAATCCTTTGGGGATATAACAAAACAATGCATGGTGGGATATTCCGCTTTGATAGATCTACAAAAAAGTCCGCGAAGGCATATATCTATCTTTTACGGATAGCTTACTATACCCATTCTATCTTCTAAAAAATGGTCACGTACATTGCGGTAATTGAAGAGTTATTTAGACGGATACGTATTAATCCTTATTAACTTAAATTCATTATTTACCCCAAGCATTTCATGCACATTATTACAATCTTTTACACCATCTCTACGTATTATAAATTAAAGTCCTCCGCGGCATCTGTCTGTCTCTTCGCGATAAACTCAAAGACCGCGGTAGTTATAAAGGTTGGATAACCATCCAGTAGATGACGTTGTATATTATTAGCCACAGCAACGCGTGGCCGGGTCAGTTAGAAGTAATTTACTTTAAAACAATCTACAGGATATTCTTACACACACCTAATCTTCTTTTGATGAATCATAAGCTTCCTGAAGCCTGCTTCAGATTATTCCATTTTTTTTTGTTTCTTGATGACTTCCGACACGGCAGTTTTCTTTAGGCAGTCATCCCGTATTTTTCGTTAATCATGCTATGTGTCCAGCATAGTCCAAATTAAGTATGGAAATTACAATGGTACTAAAAAAAAAATTTAAAAAAATCACCCGGTAGAAGTAAAACCTTTAGAAAACTAAAGTAGACAAGAATGGGAAGGCTACAAAGCACCTCATAAAGAGGAGATTATTCTATTTCATTTCTTTCGCAGTTTAGCTGCCTAGGCAGTGACTGAATTAAGTGGGGAATGGGAGTGCCTAGGCAGTGACTGAATTAAGTGGGGAATGGGAGTGCCTAGGCAGTGACTGAATTAAGTGGGGTGTGGAGGGGAGGGGGAGGAGGATTGGGGGAAGGTGGAGTGTGGTGGGGGTGGGGGTGGATGTAGACGCAGGGGGAAGGGGGAGGGAGAAGGGGAAGGTGAGGAGTGGAACTCGGAAGGGAACTAAAAGCCGCCCGCAGTATTAAATCCGTTGCGTGTCGTGCTTGCGTTGCGGCCGGCGCGGACAGATGGACGCTAACCTTAAGAGGACATAGGTAGAGAAACCCAGAAATATGTCATTTTCAAAAAAGTTTTTAGACGTATTGACTCTTTTCCACAAAAAATTATAAATGGATTTCGAAAGATTGTTCTTTTATCTAGCATAGTTATGTAATAAATTTTTAGAATTTTTTTTAATTTTTAGTATAATAAGGTTATTCCATAGGTCGTTGGCAGATTTGTTAAATTTTCAAAAAAGTTTTTGTATTATACCACACCCATTTCAAATAATGTAATCATGCAGTGAAATAAATCAATACATTATCTAGCAAAGTTATGTATTAGAATTTTAATTTTAGTTTCAATAAAATCATTAAAAAATATGTACGTACATGTGTTTCTTGACGAAAATTGGTCCATTTGTGTATTTATTTGCGCACTTATAAACTAATATATTTCATATTTTTTTACATACTTATTGTGCTAAGACATTATTGACAAATCATAAATAAGTTTGACCGAAAAATAATTTTGGGAAGCATTTAATTTTAATTAATTAACAGCTTCGCATTTGACGATTTTATCATAGCGCCGAAACACAAAATTTCGCAGTTCATTACGGTCCGAAACGTGGCCAGACGAGGACGTGTCCGCGTCGCTCTGAATTACAACAGTTTGAAATAATATTTTGGAAACGAAATGTAAATACATACGAATTCCTTGTTTCACGTTCGTAAAATCTACAGGGTTGACCGAATTTCATTTTCATTGAATATTTTTATGCAAAAAGTTTTATATTTAAAAATAAATGTTTTTATTTGTCCCTTATTATACGATACAAAAAACAAGAGCCCCAAATGCCCCATTTTTTTAAAGTAAAACTTCTTTACGCATGCTCGACACATGGGGTTAACTGGTGAATCGTTACGAAAAGTGGTGATTGTTACGAAAAGTGGTGCTGGTTACAAAAAATGACATGCGAACGGTAATCGATGCGAACAGTGATCAATTGCTAGGCGGGTCGGGCCTTTAGGCTCGCTTGTTATTCGTGTTATTGTTATATTGTTAATGGACTATTTGTCCGTAAATAAATAAATAAATAAATTATATACAGCGGGTACCCGGCATGCATGGGTTCGGAAGTTATGCGCGTACATACATTTCGGCGATTCATTTTCATTTATATACTAGCTGGTGCCCGGCATGCGTTGCTATGCCGTTCAACAAAAAATTGATTGTCCCTGCGTGTCCTTTCCCATTCGTCCCGTTCACCTTCCGCTTCCCCTTCCTCTCCCGCGTCCCCTTCCCCTCAAACGTTCCCACTCCGCCTCCTCCACCTTCCGACTCCCCACTCCACTCCTCTTCCCCCGTCCCGCCAACTCCCCTCACGAATTCCCTTCCCCCCTCCCAGGTTCCCCTCCCCCTCCCTGGTTCCCGTCCCTTTCCACCCGCGGCACCAATACCCAAGTTCCTATCCCCCCTCCCGCATTCCATACATTCAGTTCTGGTACATTTAGTTTTCAAACAGCTCACGTGCCACCCATTGAATTTTTAGTATACACATTTTATAATGCCAGAGCTCACCAGTAGTTATATACAAACCTTGTCCTGGCAATAACAAACACAACAAAAAAAGAATTATCCAATTTGGTGTAGTCGTTCGGAAGTTATGCGCGTACATACATTTCGGCGATTCATTTTCATTTATTAGCATTTATATATATGCCGGGTACCAACCTTTGCCATTTAATAACGAAATTGTTTCTCCCTGCGCGTCCTTTCCCATTCGTCCCGTTCACCTTCCACCTCCCCTTCCTCTCCCGCGTCCCCTTCCCCTTTCGCGTTCCCACTCCTCCTCCACCTTCCTTCTCCTCTCCACCCCTTTTCCGTCCCGCGATCCCCCCTCCCGAGTTCCCCTCCCCCCTCCCATAATCACCTCCTCCCTCCCGCGGATCCCCCTCTCGAATTCCCCTCTCCCCTCCCGAGTTCCCCTCCACCCTCCCGGGTTCCCCTCCCCCCTCCTGCATTCCATACATTCATTCCCGATACATTCAGTTCTCATACAGCTCGTGTGCCACTTATTGCAATTTTATTATACAAATTTCATGATGCCAGAGCTCGTGTCCTTTCCCATTCGTCCCGTTCCCCTTCTGCCTCCCCTTCCTCTCCAACGTCCCCTTCCCCTCTCCTCACTCCCCTCGCCCGCTTCCCCTATCCCTTAAACCCCCACCCGTTTTCCTCTCCCCCCTCCCGAGTTCCCCTCCCACCTCCCGGGTTCCCCTCCCCAACCCATCCCGCGGGCCCCCTCTCCCGAGTTCCCCTCCCTTGTCCCCCTCCCCTTCCCTCCCTCATCCTTCACCCCTCTCCCATCCGCCACCTCCTCCCGCATTCCATACATTCACTCCCGGTACATTCAGTTTTCAAACAGTTTGCGTGGCACCAATTGCAATTTTATATACAAATTTCATAATGCCAGAGCTCACCAGTATATACAGAAACCTTTAGTCCAGTCAAGGAAGGGGGTGTAGAGTGCGTGAGCAGGGACCTAAGCGATTCCTTCAGAAACTTGTTTAGGGTGCTTAGGATGTGAACATACTAAAAATCCTGACGTCTAGGTGGTGAGCTAGGGGGGGGAGGGGGAGGGGGAGGTCCCAATTTTCGGGTTTCCGCTTATATCTCAAAAACTGTGCGCCGCAGAGGAAAATTTTTTGATAATAAGTAAAAGCTGATAAAATTATCTACAACTTTTATTCTATACGTAATTTTCGAAATCCCAGCCATTTTCGAGTTATTCGCTCCACAAATGTAGATATTTTCGAAAAAAATCATTTTACCTCACATTTTTCATCAAACATTCCTTCATATCGTCTAAAATATTCATCAAAGAAAAAAATTTATTCGAAAGAAGTTGTAAAGAATTTAATTTTCTTTTAGAATATATAGACATATGTAAATTTATCTTCAACCGTTCAACATTTACAGCAATTTGAAGTTTTTTCGTAAAATGTTGTCATTTTCAGAAAGAGCTGTTTTTATCTTATTACTGACACACAACACTTGTTCGTTCGCCTAATAATATGTGTGACCACACTTTAAAACCAGTTATTAAATAAAATAGGTAAAAATCATATTACTTGAAAAATACATAATTGTATTTTATAATCATAATGTTTATTCTATTTCGTTACATTAAGCACATAAAATTATAGATCTCATTGTTATCACTGTTCTCAATAACATCATGTTACATTCTCATCCTCCTTGGACGTGGGGGTCCTCGCAAGCATTGTTCATCCATGGCATCTTCATCCTCAGTATTGGATGGTTCTTGCTGAATGGGCTCTATGTCGTCGTCATCGTCCTCCTCGGCAACAGGCACGCTATTGAGGCATCTCCCTTGGCAGGAGACTCGGAGACACGCTGCAGAACAGGTCAGCATTGCTTTTCGGCATCCACATTTGCCAATTGCACAATCCCTGGTGCAGCGGCAAAATATCATATTTAGAAGGACCTCCGGCGCTGGTGGATCTTTTGTTGTATTTGGCATCAGGGTCTCTCCTTCATGTTTCCACCCCCAGGGGGCAGCTCAATCGGTGCACTGGGAATGCTGTTTAACTGCGTTCTCTGTTGGAGGGAGGGAGCTGATGTCAGGCTTCATATTTGCCACCAACCCTGTGAACGACTAAAAGCGGTACTGGTTAAGGAAGGTCTGTCTTTTTGGCGCCGCATACCATTTCAGGAAACATTTATTTCCAGCCTCTTCAACCTCGCCGTGAGTAGAGGAGGGGTTATAAAGATCATTGCCGCTTGCTTGATGAATTCTGACTCCAAGTACAATTTTGAGAAGCCCACCTTGCTTCTCCTGAAAGTTGCAGATGTTGTGTCGCAGCCGGTAAATGAATGTAAGAACAGGATGTGTTCAAATGCACGGTGCTGCATCTTTTGGATGGACAGTGGCATTGTTTTGGTTTTCCCTCGTCCGTTGTCAGCAGCAGAATATCTTGGGTGGGAGGAGTGGAAGCAATCAAAAGGAAGTGAAAGCTTCTCACAAAACTGTGAGAGGAATGTTCCACAGCAATCTTCACAACAAGGAAGTCAGCATCATGTCCTGAAGAGTCTGTATCCCATTCTCCCGAAGCTTCGTCTGTAGTAAAGAGATGAAGTTACTTTTGTTGGTAGGATTGGATAACAAATCTTCCTTTTTAACGGGTATTGAAGTGTTCCAAGTCAAATTGATGTCAGCTGACCTTCTCAGTCTGTATCATCGCATCTGTTATTGTGATTTTGTACCGTTGGCTGGGTTTGGGTACCAATCAAATACCACAGTGTGAGTCATCCAGGATAGTGGTGGTTGACGTAGTTGATGTAACGATCACAAATTGTGACAAGGAAGGCATCTTTTTGCCAAATTACTCTGTGTAGTAGAAATTTTCCGTCCACAACTATGTTCACCTGAGACAGTAGACCAGTTTTTTGGTAGGCTCGAATAAGCTGTACAGGACAGATTTAGTTGTCTTCCACATCCCACCTTCATTGAACAGTGCCAAGGGAAATGGGGCCAACTCATACTCAAAGAATTTCTTCAAATCCTCATCTGATCGTTTGCTTATACACATCCGGTGAAACAGAAATGTTGGGTCAACTGCAACCTTTTCATCGTGATTTTTTATCGACGAGCTGACAGAAGACATTGGGAATTGACATTATTTCATTGGCTTGTGGGAAGGGAGGATGTGCATCAAACCACTGACTGAGTTTGAAAATGTCTGCTGCATCTTTACTTCGGTGAGCTTGTCCGAGGTCCTTGTGTTGTTACTGGACGTGAAGACTCCACAATACTCTTCAAGGGAAGTGCAGATCTCATGAGTTGCGCTCATACAAACTAACCACTTCTAGTACATTGTGCAAAATACCTCTGCCTCCTGTTATGCCTTCTCGGCTTTTGAATGATAGCATCAATGTGGTTTCCATGGTCATATCTGATCATACGCCTTACTAAAAGAGCGTCGCATAATCGTCGTTGCACGTCGGTGTGTCAGTAATAAGATAAAAACAGCTTTTTCTGAAAATGACGACATTTTACGCAAAACCTTAAAATTGCTGTAAATATTTACTGGTTGGAGACTTATTTGCATATGTATATATATTCTAAAAGGGAATTAAATTTATTACAACTTCTTATAAATAAATTTCTTTCTTTGATGAATATTTTAGACGATATGAAGGAATGTTTGATGAAAAATGTGAGGTAAAATAATTTTTTTTTAAAATATCTACATTTGTGGAGCGTGTAAGTCAAAAATGGACGTGATTTCGAAAATTACGTAAAGAATAAAAGTTGTAGATAATTTTATGAGCTTTTTTTACTTATCCTTAGGAAATTTTCATGTGTGACGCACCGTTTTTGAGATATAAGCGGAAACCCGAAAATTGGGACCTCCCCCTCCCCCCCTTTCCCCTAGCTCACAACCAAGACGTCAGGACTTTTAGTATGTTCACACCCTAAGCACCCTAAACAAGTTTCTGGAGGAATCGCTTAGGTCCCTGCTCACGCACTCTACACCTCCTTTTGGAGCATTTATTGACTGGACTACTTTGCAGGCGTGCTCACAACAACTCACCAAAGTTTCATCGCAATCGGATGAACGGTTAGCAATTCACAGGAAAGTATGTAGAACAGTTTATATGGGAGAATTAAATTGTTGATTTTACTATCTTCCTCGCAACTTTTCCATATTTTCTCAACGTTTAAACCTTTCCTGGACTACGACAAACATTTCAAAACCAAAATCAGCTAAATCGGCCCAGCCGTTCTCGAGTTTTAGTGAAACTAACAAACAGCAATTGATTTTTATATAGGGGGGGGGGGTAAAAGAGGCGGGGGGGTGGAGGGTGGTTAGAGGTTGTGGGGTGAGAGGGGGAGGGGGTTGAGAGGGATGGGGGGTAGGCTTTTTTATATCCATTTTTCGTATTACAAAAATAACAAACATGAGAATCGGGTACGGGTACCACCGCCCCGGGAACCATTTTTTTGATAACCAACACGTCTGCCGTAGGTCATCCTTAGTGGTTCGCAACGTTTGGTGACTAGCAGGGGTGCCTGGGTTCATGGGGTGAGGTTTTTTCAGGTCTTGGCGGCGGATGCGTCTGTGCACCAGCTGCATGGCAGGTTGGATCTAGAGAAAGTGGTTGAGGGAGTCCCTTTGACTTCTCCAGCCTTACTCTCTCGGAACATCGCTTTGCACCGCAGTGGGAGGGATGGATTCATACATCCGCTCTCCTGGACACGCTGACCCCCACATTTCTACCCACCCCTAATACCCTTTCCTTCTCAGAAGATCCTCTCCTCCCTTTCCCTGAAACGAACCTTCACACAGCATCCCCAAAGAAGAGATAGGCAATGTGTCGAGCGATTGTAAAAAAAGGTCTCTCCCGATCCGGCCTTCTACGTAGTTGGTGGGGCAGATTCCACCGCCGCCGAGATCCTGACAAACCTCGCCCCATGAACCCGGGCTACCCGTATGGTGTTGATAATCCAATACATGGTTCCCGGGACGGCGGTACCCATACCCGCCTTCCAAATTACTGATACTATTTATTGACGGCCGGCGTGGTCAAGAGGTAAGGCTCTTGACTCGCAATCCGAAGGTCGTGGGATCGAATCCCGGCGTGGGCAAATAAATTTTGTTTGACTAATTTGGGTTATTTCATATAAAAATAATATATTTGCGTCACGTTCCAGAGTGGAAGATACTTTAGTATCGCCCTGGTGTAAGACCACCATTCAGAATTGAAACGTTGCTAAAAATTACTTTGGCCGTGTTTGGTGACCAGATCTGAATAGCCAAGTAATTCTTCGCTTCCTCTTCCCCATCTCCTGCCCTTCCCCACCACCTTCTGCCTCATACTATACCCCATAGTCATGTCATAGTCTCACTGGCTCCAGACGGGAGCATTTGGGTCTCTTGTGCGGTATTCACATAAATATAAAATTAAAAATTATGCACACGAATAAATATTTCAAAATGAGATATTTTTTACAATCCAACTGAATATTAGGTACTCTTTTTTTCATGAATACCGCACAAGAGTCCCAACTGCTCCCGTCTGGAGCCAGTGGGACTATCACCCCCAATTGGGGTATGTTGTGAGGCTGAAGGTAGTGGGGGAGGGGAAGGAGTTAGGGAAGATGGAGGTGGGGAAGTACCTGACTTTTCAGATCTGGTCACTAAACACGGCTAAAGCCATTTCAAGTAACGTTTCAATTCTTCCACTCTAATGGCCGTAAAATAAAATGAAAAAACAAAAACCAAAATATTAAAAAAATATAACAAATTGTTTTTTTGTGTAGGTATCTACTTTATACCTACTGTGTTTATGTATCTATTTATGTCTACGCACTTCAATACACAAATTACAAATAACTACTACTTATTAAAATTCTGGAAGCGAGAATTCAACATCTTTATCTGAACCATACTGTAGGTCCAGCTTCGCGTGAACTATAGGTACGTGAAACCCGGCTTCTAGCGGAACGAAATCTAGTTCCAAAAACGTCCGCTTGCAACGGCTGATGTGTGAGCGGTGCAGTCGGAATCGAAATTATGATTTGCTGGTATGACAGCCTTAATTCTCCAAGTTTAAATTTTATTAAGCCCGCCAAAATAAGTTGAATCCGAGCGGTAAGAGGCGGGGTGTGTGTCTGTCGTCGTTTGGGCTCTAGAAAACACGTCGCTTTAGCATTTTGTACGGAGATTTTCTTAATTTTTCAATAAGGAATTCCAGTTATTTTTTTCATCAATGTTAACCGTCTATCAGAATTAATGGTATTTAAAAAAAATTATCAAGATTTCATAGTTAATTTTTAAAGTTAGAATTTTTATTTCTCCTGCTTATTTTGTCGACATTTTGTAGAAAATGTAATAATAATAATAATAATAATCATTTTTATTTTAGTAATTTGTACATTGAAGTTTACAAATTTCTAATTGATTAAAATATTTCATATTCACTATATTTTTTCAAGTATTATGTAGCTCCTACAATAATACATCTTGAACTTTCCAATTGGTGTGGACTTTAAAGTTTCTGGTAATGTGAAGTCGCACCTAGCGCCACACGCTAGCCAGTAGCGAGAATTACGATTTCCGCGGCAACTAGTTCTGAGTTACGAAATCAGCTGTTGGTGTGCGGCCATCTTGATGCAAGCGCTAGCGTATAGCGAGCAGCAAGCAAAGTTTTTTTTCAACTTTCAACTTTTTTCGTAGATTGTCCACAATCCGCTAGTTAACTAGTAATACGATTACACTGAGCGAGTTTACTAACAGATAGTGAATTTCCCAGCTAGTAGCTTGTAAACTCGCTCAATGTCATCGGAGCTTTACAAACCAAAAAGACTCGTAACAAGATAGCAAGGAAAACTATTTGGCGCATACCTCTCTCATCATAAACAAACCATCTCTCATGTAATATAAAGAGATGCACTATATGCATTTCAATACCGTACAAACCGGCGCGGCGTACAGATGACGTCAGAATTCTTTCGAGCAATCATGAAGCGATTTTAGTTTATGCCTTATTAATCATTTTTTAAGAACGTTTTTAATATTTTCTAAGAATAAAATATTTTTCACTTAACTTCCTTATTGTGAGCTACTGTCACTTCGTTACATTCCATTACTTTTGATTTATCTTGTACGTACTTTCATTTTTGAATTACTAACATTATCTTCAAGGGCAGCCAAAATACATGGGAAATAATACATTTAAGATAATGTATGTAATACAAAAATGGAATTATGAGATTGGTGATTAAAGTTAATATTTTGTTTAAATTGATTCTATACAATGTAGGTTATTAAGTTAATGTTTGTACTTAACCCTCTCTTACAATGAGTCTCTCAATTTATCGGTGAGCTTTATCACGCTTATTTGAGTAAGACAGTTGTTGTTTCGACGCATTTAAATTGAAGCAAAATAAATTATTATCGATAAACAAAAAGCATTATTGGATGTTGTGAATCATCTGTTATTTGACTGCTGGAATGCGGATACCGAGAGACCATACAGAACTGATTTAGAGCAGGCCTTGAAAGAGGGCACTGCCAAAATAACAAAGGTTCACATTCATTATTATTTAGTGTTAACGCCTCATATTGCACGAATTTGGAAAAAAAAAATTCTCATCTGGTATTAGTTTTCTTTTGTATTTTACGTATGAATATATTTGGTGGCAGGTAGGTACCGTATGTTGTGTATCTTTTAGTTGACTTTCTTAAAATACTAGAATGTTTAAACCAATTGGGTTAAGTGATTTTTTGGGCTATTATCACATCAGGGGTATATAAAACTACCAAAACTATTAGGTACCTAGTCTTTGAGGAATTTGAGCAATGAGTGAATTATAGTAAATTTTGGAAAATAATAAAGAATATTATCATTGTTTACAATTTAATGGAAATAAGAACGGAAAAGTTGCAGATTTGTAGAAAACACATTTTTTTAAACGATAGAACGGAGTACCTACAGTGTTTTTGTAATTACATATTTTTTATTCAATTGTGAAATCCATAATTTTTTTCTCAGTGTAAATTTATTTAAAGCGAAATCAGAAAATAATATTTATATTCCATTTTTGATATGCGAATAAAATGAGAAAAGAAAAGGGGTATTTGCAAAGATATTCAAATACAGAAGAGATATGCTATGGCGTCGGCGCAACTGTCGCCGGACTACGCGCTAATTAGCGTAGTTTTCATACAAAAAGAATTTGTTCATTTCGTTGATTTTTTGAAAATGTGCATTAATATTGGTTAACAATATATTTTGAATAAGGAAAGCATTCGTTCATTTAGTTCAACGTTCGTTTGGTTTATTCGTTAATTATTTGTTCTTTTAGTTTATTTGTTAATTGTAAACAATATCGGCGACACCCGGAAGCGCAGACCCACATAGTAAAAACAGCAGATAGCACATCTACTTATATTTCAATATCTTTGGGTATTTGTGTGATTTATTTGCGACCAAAAAACTTTCAAGTGCCTATTTATTGATATTTTCATAAAATAACTGTTTAAAATTAGCCAAGTGTTTTAATATGAACTTTATTTTAGTAGATAGACACAGATAAAGAATCTTCAACATATTTTTTTTTTACCTGTGAACTAACTCTTCATTAAATATACAGGATATTTCAGGACGTACTCGACAACCTATGACCAGTATAAAAAAATAAATCAAAACATTTTTCAGGGGAGACTAAAACGCCATATACCTCTATTTTTATTAAAAAACTAGCTGGTTCCCGGCATGCGTTGCTCCGCCATTGAATAAAGAAATTGTTTCTCCCTGCATGTCCTTTTACATTGTGCTCACTGCGTGTTTCGTTCCCCTTCCGCCTTCCCTTCATCTTCCGCGCCTCCATCCCTTCTCGCGTTCCCACTCCGTTTCCTTCACCTTCCCTCTCGCCACTCCACTCCCAGGTTCTCCTCTCCCCTCGCGGGTTCCATTCCCCCCTCTCCCGCGAACCCCCACCCGGGTTCCCTTTCCCCCTCCCACCTACCGCATTTCATATATTCATTCCCGGTACATTCAGTTTTCAAACACCTCGCGTGCCACCTATTGCAAATTTTTATACAAATTTCATAATGCCATAGCTCAAAAGTAGTTATATTATACAAATCTTGTCCTGACAATAACGAATACAGAAAAAAAGAATTATCCAATTTGGTACAGTCGTTCGGAAGTGATATACATTTCGGTGATACATTTTTTTTAAGTATAGGTAGATAAGATCAGGAATAACCGGGTTTAGGATATCAGGAAATGGGTTAATTTCCACTTCCAAGATTTGCATTGATTTATTCAAGAAACGAAATCGATCTACAAACAGATATATTTAAAAAATAAATTACTTAGCATAAATAAAAAACATTTTCGAATCAAATGATGTGAGAAAAAAAACGTGTACGTGAACAAATTTTTAAATTTTTTTTTCTTAATTGTGTACGTGATGTTACGTTTACCGTACACATATCTACCAAGAGTATTTGGGACAGCTCGTGCCAAAACACATTTTCTACTTGTCATACAAACCCTGTATTTTTATATTAAATGAGCCGGTATTGTGTTGCTTTCGCTTGTAAAGTGGGTAATTTATGCGCTGATTTTATGGGTGAAGATGTCGCGTAGGTATATACATTGTTAAGCGATGTTAATAAGGAAATTGTGTAGGAGTTGAGTTGAGAATTTGCAAAACTTAACTTATATCGACTTTGATTATCGAATTACTTTGCTTTAAAGGGCTACTTAAGTCCGCAAAGTTATTGCTTTCGCGGCAATGCCGAGCTAAAATATTAGGTCCTTACATATAAAATTGGCGTTTTGCCGTACTGGCAATTTTGATCTCAAATATCTTTTCTTTGGTTAGGAATTCCAAATTCAAATTTATACAGCTATTTACTCGTATATTTGTGTTTCGAAAATTATAATTCATTTGTTCTTTCCTTAATTGTTTTTTTTCTTTGCGTCACATAGTTTACAAAATGGAAAACTTGAAATATCGCGTTATTTACGAGTACGAGTTCCACCGTGGCACCAGTGCTGCAGAAAAGGCTCGAAGGATTATTGATGTGTATGGCGACGGTGCTGCAAAAGAAAACACAGTGCGTTTTTGGTTCCAACGTTTTCGTTCTGGAAATTTCGACCTGCAGAACAAGCCCCGTGGACGGCCGGAGACCAAAGTTGATAATGAAGAATTGAAGGCTATTGTGGAAGCGGATCCATCGCAAACCACGTCCGAGTTAGCTGCAGGCTGCGGTGTTAGTGATAAAACTGTTTTAATCAACTTGAAGCAAATTGGGAAGGTGAAAAAGCTTGAAAGGTGGGTACCTCACGAATTGATTGAAGCAAATCAACAAACGCGCGTTGACCGCTAGACCACACACTGCACAACAACAAATTAGAGGAGCTTCAATTGGAATGTCTAAAACATCCGCCGTACTCTCCGAACCTTGCCCCAACAGATTACCATTTTTTTCGAAATTTGGATAACTTCTTGCAAGGGAAAAAATTCAACTCCGATGGGGCAGTCCAAACCGCCTTCAAAGATTTTATTGATTCCCGTCCGAATAGTTTTTTTAGTAAAGGGATCGATGAACTACCTATGAGATGGCAAAAGTGCATAGATAGCAATGGTACATACTTTGAATAAATAAAGTATAAGTATATTAAAAAAAAATCGACTTTATTTTCCTCCCTACAATACGCCAATTTCACATGTAAGGTCCTAATATTTGCGACCATGTATGGATCGGGTAGTTATTTGGTGATTTTTCAATAAATCTCAGCGCGCACCAAGAGAGATTGATGGGTGCTGGATACATCAAAAGAATTAATTTGCCATGTTTCGTAAAATATTTACAAATTCAAGAAACGTATCGACAAAACATCGGTTCTCATGGATTCCTAAGATTTTCAATTAGCATTTTAATTATACTTTTGAATGTAGCTATAACTTTGTGGTTATCCATTAAACAATTTAACTTTGTTTGAACCACTTGAGTAAATCCGACCGGTTTCAGAACGACCGTTCCTTCTTCAGGGCAAATGTATACTGATTTGACAGTTTTGAAATATGGATGGGAACAATGTATTATTATTCGGTCGTTCTGAAACCGGTCGGATTTACTCAAATATAAAAGTGGTTCAAACAAAGTTAAATTGTTTTATTTAGCATTTTAATTACAAGCAAAAGTATGCGATACCGCTATGCTAAAATAATCTCTATAACAAACATTTTCAGTCACGTCAGGGATTACAATCCAAATATTATGTAATTAATTTATTATTCACTTTCAATTTGGGTGGCGGGTATGGGTACTACCGCCGTGGGAACCATTTATTGGATAACCAACACCTTTGCCGTAGGTCACCCCAAGTGGTTCGCCACGTTTGGTAACTTAACGGTAACGCCTGGGTTCATGGGGTAGATTTGTCTAAGTCTTGGCGACGGATGTATTTGCCCAACTTTTGCGTGACTGGATCAGAAGAGACTTGTTGAGGGTGACCTTTTGACCTCTACAGCCAGACTCTCTCGACCTTACCGACCATCCCTCCCACTTGCACCGCAGTGGGAGGGTTGGATTCATACGTTGGTCGTTCCTGGATTGTAGTGTTAATTTCAAGCGACCTCCCAGGTAAGTATAGTTCTGTTTTCATTTAATTTTAGGCAGCATTGCGTTCATTGGTCAAAATATTGTTCATATATTTTCGTATCGGTGATCAATGAACCGGTGTATGCAATTTGTTGTCATAAGTTGTTTTTAAGTGTTTGTCTAGCTTGTAGTTCTTTTAGATTTTAGAAATGTATTATAAGTTTGTACAGCGCCCTTGAGGTGATTTTGTTTTATGAATCATCCAAGAATTATTATCTATTATTATTATTGAACCCCAGATTCCTTATTCCTTTTTCTCCCCCGTTTCCATAGAAATATTCTCCACACAGCATCCCCAAAGATGACATAGGCCCTGCTTTTCTCAGGGCCTCCTGTGTGGAGCTAATGTAAAAAAATGTGCAAAAAGGAGTTTTCGACTTTTTTTTCACCTGACGTAACGGCAGGCGCTGTTCATTTTATCCGCACACCTGTGCCTAAATTGATGATTAATTAAACAAAATATTTCTCGAATGTTCACATTAATACTACCAAAGGTCTATGTTCTAAATTATTTGATTGCATTCCGAGGGTCTGAGTGGACTCCTTAACCTCCAAACGCATTCCGTCCCAAATAGCATATTTAATGCAAAATTTTAATTAGCACTAATTAAAACATTAGTTTGTACCAAAGTGCTTAAAACGGTAAACGGTGTTGATTACCTCAGAATTCAGCGCGTACTTTGAATTCCATCTACCAGGATACCAGGAAACCACGAAGGCAGAGGGAGTAATACATTTCGTTGGACTCAGAGCAATATAATCCACAATTGAAGATGTCCATGAATGCGCGGAGAAATTGATATCTCAATTTCCCCGTTGAAAGTTGCTATAAATTTATTAAATTGTGGTCTTAAATGCGACATGCGGGTCAGTGTAGGGTCGATTTATTTGAGTTTTAATGCGAGTAATTCGCGCATTTACGAGCAATTTCAGGTGGTAATGGCTCCTTTTGCGTAACGAGATTCGGTTAAAGGTATGAAGTTGTTTCTAGTTATTGTTATTTCGAAGTGGTACATGATCATTTCGTTTGGCTTAAGGTTATACATAATGTGATTGTACCGATTGATGATGATTTTCCTTCTTACTGGTCCCTTAAATAACGCTATTATGTAATTAAATATATGTGATTAACGCCAAACGTATGGATCCTATTAAAAATGGCTTCATGTTTATCGACGGTGATTTATTTTTATTTTTATTGATAATTCATAATATTGTTAATGTTAAGCTGCCAATATATTTTTAAATTTGGGATCAGCTGAGCAATTCTATTTCTTTTGTCTGATCGTTATTATATAACTGACGTTAACTCCTATCAGATTTGTGTGATTTTTACATATTTTCTGTCACATATTTTAATTTAGATCGTTTTAAACACGAATTCTTGCAAGTATGCATGATATGAAAGATCACGTCCGTTATCTAATAACGATCCCACAAAAGATATAGAATCGCTCGGTAATAGGAACATGTACAATGTACAATCAATTTATTTTAAACTGGTAAACTGATGACAAACTGATATCAATCAGTTTAAAGGGACTTAAATTAAAAATGTAAATAAAATAAAGGAATTTAAAAAAAAAAATTATAAGACCTTTTCTTAACATAGATTTACTACGAACGACGTACTTTGCCTTCTTCCAATCAATAATACCATATGGTATTATAGGATGAAGTGGTACTTATAAAAACACACAAGACATATACAGTACATTATAATACAAGTCATAAGGTATGTTAAATTAAATTATTACTTGGTTATGTACCTATTACATAAGTCCATAGATTGTCATATGGTAGTTACGCCTGAGATATGAACGGGTCTTAAAACTTAATTAGTGAATGAATGAGTAATAATAATAAAAAGGAAGAAGGGGGGGGGGAGAGAGATAAAGAGACATTTTAAAATCAAGAATTATATGCTCTCTTTGATTTATGTAAGTCATGCCAATCTCTACATATTATAAATTAAATCCTCTGCGTCGTCTGTCTGTCTGTCTGTTCGCGATAAACTCGAAAACTACTGAACGGATTTTCATGCGGTTTTCACCAATAAATAGAGTGTTTCGTGAGGAAGGTTTAAGTATGTAATTTGTCAGGGATTTGTGTAAATTGGTTGATACATAACGATAATTGTTGGAAGTGTCGGAAAAAGTCAAGCCGCCTGGTAGCTTTCATCGAAAACGCTGCCTAATTCTTTTGGGATATAACAAAACAATGCATGGTGGGATATTCCTCTTTTATAGATCTACAAAAAAGTCCGCAAAGGCATATCTCTATCTTTTACGGATAGCTTACTATACCCATTCTATCTTCCAAAAAAATGGTCACGTACATTGCGGTAATTGAATGGTTATTTAGACGGAAACATAATCCTTGTTAACTTAAATACGTTAGTTACCCCAAGCATTTCATGCACATTATTATAATCTTTCACACCATCTCTACGTATTATAAATTAAAGTCCTCCGCTGCATCTGTCCGTCTCTTCGCGATAAACTCAAAGACGGCGGTGGTTATAAACGTTGGATAACCATCCAGTAGATGACGTTGTATTTTATTAGCCATAGCAACGCGTGGCCGGGTCAGCTAGTAGAAAATAATTTACCAAAAGTTGATGGTTCGTGCCTTAGAGTCTTAGAGAATGGGAATGTATGAGCATATAAATACTTTGAATACAACGAGTTCATACACGGGTATAGGTAGGTATCTACTCTATAAAACTAGTTTTTTGATGTCATAATTTAGTCATTATGATTTCTGAAGATTTTAAATCTCCATTAGAGTATTATTTTATGATTATAACCACATGAAATATCACATGTTCATTAGGGAAGAGACATTCCTAACCGAGTTCAAGCATAATGTTATGAAATAATAATATATTATATTCCCATACTCGTTTCATAATAATTCTCTCTCAAACAGAAATGCTTAGTGTTGTTTCGTATCCATTAGTCGGAAAAAAGTTTATTGAAGTGTTAATCAGGTTTATGAAGTTAATTTATTATTTTGGAGCTAATAAAAGCATATTTTAATCGTTTGAATAATCACAGACCTTTCCAAGTCCGTGATTACTTGCGGTTTTAAAAAAAAGGTACGGTTTTATTGAATCATAGCATTTGACCGCTGAAACGTTTTTGTATAGCTGTCTAGACTCGATGTGATGATCAGCGAGAAACTCGATAGAGCACCAATACCTCGACGGTCCCGAAGAACAATGTTGGATCTGCAAAATATTGGAAATCTTTCTGTTCACTTGTTTGTTGATTTATTTATCAATAAAAACGTTTGTATTTTTGGAATTGTTAATGAAATTAAATGAAATATTTATATAGTTTTCTTACATGTTATTTTTCTTGATGTCAAAAACAGTAACAATGCGTAAACGCTTTAAAGAGCTCTACTGCAAACCTAAAAGTCCTGCATCCGAATTGTTCCTCTGACCGTTGACCGAATTTATGTTTCAAACAAATAGTTGAATTGGTTATCGGTCTTTTTCGAGCAGATCCGGCAGATCCGTTAGATCTACCGGTAGACACATCTACCGGATCTGCCGGATCTGCCCTGATGATGGACACTGCAACGCTGTCCGAAACGTTGGCTAAAAAAGGAGGTAGCGCAACACGGCATAACACCCCGAATACTTTGGCGTGAAAATCTTAAAACGTATCTGGTTATCGGTCATTTATTTTCGGTCGGAGCTGTTTCAACCCTCTACGGTCGTATTAAGACAATTTTTTTGGACAGACTTTTGTACCCAAAATAAATATTGGGACGATGTCTAAGGAACTTAAAATAAAAATAAATTACAATTGGGAGGCACACGGACACGAGACAAGAAATGCAAAATATTTTGATGTATTTCTTATTTTTTATTTCACTATTTTAATATTACATTGAATTACTGTAATGACGTATTGCTGGCAATTTACGTAGTGATTTAGCTAGGTTTTTATTCACATAATATTATGAAAATGACAGCTAAAAATAAAATCAGTATATTTTGTAAAATTGTACACCTTAAGTATGAATGTAGAAAATTAAGAAGAAACGAGAATAATTTTGAAGCAATTAAATTTCAGTTTGACAAAAGGCATAATAATAAATCATAAGAAAAACGGTAAGTGAATCGTAGTCAAATTTACATACAAGCAGTATGTACATTTGACTAAGTTTCACTGATTCTAATGTATACATACATATACATACACAGCCATGCACAAATGTAAATAAAAAATAAATGTAATGAGAATGGAAAAAAGGTACAATGTACCTGGCCGTACTTACAATACAATTAACGAAAGAAGTTACGGCAATGACAATTCTGTTTATTTAAAAATATATATAGATCTATTTTTTTTTATTTAGACAATAAGTAAATGTTTACAATAATAATACGTTACATATCATTCATCTGTTTTTGTGGTTACCAAATTAGTAGAAAAATATTTTCGGGTCTAATTGGGGTACATATAATATGTTCCCAGATGTTCTAGGTCTTATACTTCGTGTTGAGGACACTTTGGATTCCTTAAAAACTGTTAAAATAGCAGTTTTTTTTAAATAGTTTTGAAACCGGTAGATCCTTAAATTTTTCAAAAAGTTCGCTGGTTCGGAAAATTCATGGGTTTTTAATAATAACTTTGATGATCATTATTAGTGTTGTTACTATCGTAATGTTGTTGCATGTAAGCATATATGTAATAAATGTGCCACATTCATCAATGTTAAGTTTGTAATTTATTGAATAAAATTCAATTTAAATAAAAAGTTAACCAATAATGATTTTTTTTCGTTATTTGTTTTTGGGGTGTTATGCCGTGTTGCGCTACCTCCTTTAGTCAACGTTTCGGACAGCGTTGCAGTGTCCATCATCAGGGCAGTGCAAGGCACACTGACATAGCAACGCTCTCCGAAACGTTGGCTAAAAAAGGAGGTGGCGCAACACGGCATAACACCCCAAAAACAAATAACGAAAATACTTCAGATTTAAAATTATCGCTGCCAATACTTGTATTTGGTTTAACTTTTGTGTTACGTGATTTACCAACTCGAAAGTAAAAAAAGGTATTGGTTAGGTACCTATATTATCTATATTTCGTAAAATCAAAATAAATAATTATTTTTTTTGATGTCATAATGGTGAAAGAATGGTGTTTGAAGGCATAATAGAATGAATGTATCCACTCCCAAAATACTTTTATTTCTTGGAATAAGTGCTTTGGTGTAAAATGTATTCGGAGACTTTTCGAGACTTAAAATTCTTCATTAAAAAATATTTCACACTTACGGACATAAACATGTAAGTACAAACAGATCAAACCATTTACACATGGTCTTCAATGATACATCATAATGTCTTGTCCACAACAAAAACCCATACAATTGTCAGCTTTCTTCGCGTTTAAAAGAAGAAAAGAATACGGCTATTATTACCTCTGAAGCGAGAGGCGTCTCAATTTGGCAACAGCGGTCGCGGGACTTACCGCTCTGAAATCATCTCCTGATCTGGTATCGGATTTCACTGCACATTTATCACCCGGCATAAAGATTACCGTGATTGTGTCGAAAATGCACCGCGGTCGGCTCGCCGCGCCACACCGCAGCTTTGTGGGGCGTGTCGCAAACACCGTGAGATATGCGATCGGTTATGTCCGTGGACTTTCCATTGATTTGATTTGCATGTTTACGAGATCTCAAGGAAGTGGAAAGTGCTGCTCTTCTTCTAGACTAGAGCATCTGTTGACCAATTGTTTATTGAAGTCAAAATAATGTCTTGTATACGAGCAATGATCAATTCATTTCATTTTTAACTGATGCCAAGATATTGACGAGTTGTTTTGCATCTTTTAGTATGGTTGGTAATTTATCTACTGTCACTGTACTTTTTCCACCCGATTTTCTAAAAAGTACCATTTCCTAAAGACTGCTGGTTGCACGTCAAAGAATAAGAGATTGATGTCTTTCTCGTATGACCTTCAATCGGTCGAAGTGGACAAAAAGTTGAGAGATGTCACTTAGAATGATTAAAAAATCCAATAAAAACACTTGCACTCCAGAAATTTACCTACAGATACCTATTGAGTTTCCCAAAATGAAGAAGTAGTCAATGGTCTTTAAATTTTATTTATAGTTACCTTAAATTTTATGGAAACTTTGTTACACTTATTACCCTTATTTGTACAGATACCTAGATATTTACGATAGTTAAATAAAAATTTCAATCTCGGAATTTTTTATTTTCAGATCCTTGGTACCACTTGGTAATTGATCCACCGTCATTGTACTGTTTTATTTCGATTTTCTAAAAAGTACCATCTGCTAAAGACTGCTGGTTGCACGTCAAAGAAAAAGAGATTGATGTCTTTCTCGGATGGCCTTAAATTGGTCGCAGTGGACGAGAAGTTGAGAGATGTCACTTAGAATGATTAAAAAAATAAATAAAAACATCCACACTCGAGAAATTTACCAACAAATAAATACCTCCTGGGTTGCCAAGAGGAAGAAGTAATCAATAAACCTTGAAATTAATTTACATTTAATTTAAATTTTGTAACACTCTTTTGTATGTAGTTCCGCAGATGTACCTTTCATTATGAAACAATTCTTCGAATTACCTAAATGTTATGTTGCTGTCAATATTTGATATTTTTAGGCAGGCAGTTACGCACATTTATATGATGTATTTTTTTACACCAAATAAACTGTAATCCACAATTTTACTGCTTATCGCTGAAGTATGGAATGCTAACTATCGAACATAGAACCTTGTTGCTCTCTAAAGCAATAACATTAGTTACCCTATGCCCCAGCTTGTTTTCATTACACTAATAAATAATTTAATCTACACCTTACAGTTACCAACGCGGGAAGGGTTACGATTCCGGCCGCAATCATTATGTTACACCCGCCACGACATTAAGTGCGCACTGTCCGTTTGCCCCCGTTTGGTAAGCGGCCGCGATAGAAATGCAAAAATTTGAATACAAAATGAGAATTAGGTTTTATGCCGACAAATTGCCATTGTCCGGACATTGCCGCCCGGCAGTCGGACATATTATATTGTTTTACCTGCTCCGCTGACCATATGAGGAGATCTCGGAGTTTGATAGCGTGACCTTTGTGTTACACAACCGTACTTTTGGTTTTACCGAAGAAAATGCCGAGAAGCAGTGAACAGTATCTTTATGCGTTTTCAAATGACTCGTTATTGCGTAAGTACCTATTTATATTTTATTATTTCCTCGTAAGGTGAGGATAGCAGTGGTATTTCGTGAGTATTCTAATTATCTTGCTGGGTTTTAAAACTTTTCGTATCTAAGGCTGACTAGCATCAGGAATTCACCCTTTAGATTTAGACTATATCAAAATAACTCTTTCCAGTCACGTAAGTTTCAAAGATATGAAATGCGACGTCTTCCCGTAATATATTTCCCATCAACCTTTTCCTGGGGTTGATTCCCGGTTAGGAAAACTTCTATTAGATCTTGCTTACTTATGAAGGTACACCTAATACCAATTGTAAGCCAAGTACTTGTAAGCGTTTAAATTCTGCCGTCATGCGTCATAAGGAAAAAGTCAGGTGCATGACAAAAATCGCAATATGTATTAAGTATTCGCAATTTAGTTTTGAACAATTCAACATACAGCAATAAGCTGAAAAAATTACAACATTTAATTCTTATTGATATAACTTTTTAATAACTTTGAAGGTTATACTCATCAATGTCATATATCATTGAAGAAGAATACCTATATAATAATAAATAAGAATATATATTAATATCTAACATACCGTAAAAGAGAACCTTTGTCGAGATCTGAATGTTTTTTTTTTGCGATTCTTTCGTCACGATACAGAAGTGCTCGCGGGCTATATCAAAAAGCCTCGCAGGCTGCAGTTTCGCCACCCCTAAAAAAACTCTCGATATACTGTGTTTTTGTTTATATTTCATGGCGGGTTTGATGAGGGTTGATCCACAACAACAGTTCAATGTTCCTCAAAATCACAAAAATACTTTGCACTGTCGTTAGGACCGCATTTTGTTGACATAAAACCCGGGACCCGTAAATGTGTCATATCTCGAAATATGACTTAGGCGTATGTACCTACATACTCAGCTGCTTTTTTGTTTATGACGGCAGTATTCCAAACTAATATATGCGTGATATGGTTTCAGAAGGCCATAAGAGTGATTCTGTTCGGGCTGTTCATTTTGTTCATTTACGAGGGTTTTAAACAGGGCTTCGTTAAAACCAGCTTTAGAGTATTTAAGTACCTAAGAGAACGGTAAACAGTTAACACAACAATAATCTTCTCACCGAGGATCAATAACAATTAGTGGGGAAAAGGCATTTGGGAACCAAACGGCACGAATTTTTGGCTGCAAGGCTCATCAATTTTATGAGGGGAAACCGCAATGTGCTGGTAACGACTCATTGAAACGGAGCTTTAGTAGCAGTAGAGGAAGAGAAGGAGCACCGGGGTATAAAATGATCCCACTTGGCTGTTTGCAAAAGCTGAAGTCACAAGCAGAGGCGGCCGGTGACAAAATTTGCGGGCAGTGCATTTCACAAAAAAAATGATAACATTAACATGGGAAAATAAAGTGATTCAAAGGGAGTGACATACCCAGTACAAACGTTCACTTGTAGAGAAAATCCATTCGTCGCTCTTTCATTTATGAAAACACTTCAATGACACGATTATTAAAGTCTGGTATCGAAGATATCAAACTTTTTTCGACGCTCATCATTGATAAAGCATTAAGCCGATCTTGGGCCATAGTGTTCCTCAGAAATGTTTTTACACGTTTTAACGTAGAAAAACACCGTTCGCACTCAACAGTTGTCATTGGAATAGTACAAATTATTTTTAAAAGTTTAACCATTTCACTAAAACACTCCACTAAGTTACATTTATAAAATAATTGTAAAATTGATATTACTCCGTCAGCATTCGCAAAATCATCTCTGGAGTAAAGCACACGTAATTCATTTCGAAGTTTCACTTTATCCAAAAAATCGTACACACTCGTAGTCACGGTAAACTCTTCCTCCGGAAAATTGTTTTTGTACACAGGAAACATTTCGGTGAAAAATAATTTTGCGGCTAGCAAATGCAGTGTGAATTTGAAACGATCAATAATTCCGGCTGTTATTAGATCACAAATTTCAGCACACAATGCAGAAAAAGGCCTATCTAGTCGTTTCCTTTTTGCTGGTGGCTCAACTCTATTATCTAAGGAATTCCTAACGTTTTGAATGCACTTTTCAAAGTTTTCAATGAACGACTTTACTTGTATTGTATCAATTGACCGCCCCTGCAATTGCTTAAAAAGTACTTCACAGTGGGGTAGAACATCATTAAAAAAAGACAGCCAAAAATTGAACTCTTCATCGTTAAGATAATGTAATAGCATTTCAGCTTGATTTACAGTATTACTATCTGTTGCCAATGAATTCGTTATATTTTCCATGCATTGTATTAATGAAAGTCTGTGACCGAATATAGTAGAAACAGTTCGAATATTATAGCTCCATCGTGTTTGGGGGACAGATTCTATTTTTTTGGACACGATTTCATTCAAAATAGCCGTTCGTTTTGCTGAGCGCGAAAAAAAATTTGGAAAGCTGTGTAAATGAGCGAAAAAGTTCTTTACATGAATATTTTTCGAAACAGCTTTCTCAAGAATCAAGTTGAGTTGGTGTGCATAGCAATGCGTAAAATGTGCATATGGGTAGACCTCTCTTACTTTAGCCTGAACTCCATTTATATGTCCACTCATGACACTCGCCCCGTCATAGCTTTTTGCAATAAATTTATGTTTAATGTTTTCCTTATTAAAATGCTTTATTTCAGACAAAATGACTTGGCTCAATCCCGAAGCACTTTGGTCACTGGGCGATAGGTATTTCCAGAAACGTTCGTATATCACTCCTTTAATTTCGTATCGTACAATTAAAACCATCTGGGTTGATATGGAAACGTCAGTGGTTTCATCAGCTTGGATCGAAAAAAAATCGGCTTCAGAAATTTCTTGCAAAATTTTCTCGTGACAAACGTGTAATATTGCATCCAATAAATCATTTTGAATGGTCTTCGAAACTCCTTTAAAGACGGTTGCTTTTTCAAGATGATCCTTCATAGACGAATCAATTTCAGCTACAAAATCTATTAGACCACGAAACACTCCCGTATTCGTGGAATCTTCAGCCTCATTGTGCCCTCTTAAAGCCAGTTCGAATGCCCGACAAAATCTAATACAGTCTATAATTCTGGACAAAATTAATCTGTTTTGGCGAACTTTTTCATTGAATTGTTTCACAGATTCGCGAAAACCAACATCAAGTTGTAATCGTATATCCATTCGACCTAACAAACTAAATTGTAACACGTTATTTATGTGTACTTGGGACAATGAATGTTTATTTACTTTTTCAGTAAAATGAGCAATATCATTTATACCACTTTCAGTCCACGGTTTATCACCTCCGTAAATTGTACAGGGAAAACAATGAAATGTGTTTAGAAGTTCACATCCACAAAGCCAAGATGCTTTCAAATATAGTTCTTTTTTAAACACTCTATTCACAGTTTTTTCTTTAACTTTACAAACTTGTTTTATATTCATCCATGGTTTTGGAGGTCCATTATTTTTCAAAAACAATTTATTCTCAAATGAACTTCGGTTATTTTTGATAAAATCGACGTTAATCGCAATCTTTTCAGTAGCACTCATTTTTAAATAAGTTTTTTTACAGAATAAAACTTGCTAAAACCGTTAAAATGCTGTCAATACCGAAACAGTACTGAAGTTGATGCACTGCCCCAACGACCGATAGCGTTAAAATATAACATTGTTAATTAGTTCTAAATTCGTTAAACAAAATTATTGCATTTCAAAGGTTCGGGACCACATTACGCAAGTTAAATGTTTTGTCCTTTGCTCTCCGCTAATGCACGCATGCACCATATATCTTCTCTGCTCTCACACGTCAATCTTCGTTATGGGTCTATACCTGCCTTGCTCATTTCACGCGTCCAACATCTGGAAACGATCCCAATCTTCGACCAAGTATCTTCAATGATCCCAGTAAAAATATTACTTCATGTGACGTCACGCCGCGGCACAACAAAATGTGCACGAATTCCTTTCTCTCATGGGAGGGAGTCTAGTCAACTGTGTAGGATTTTAAAACGAATTGGCGGGAATTCTTCATGAGAGGATGTACTATTTTACACTTCTGACGTGTATAGATTTTTGGAAGTGCAGTGCACCGATGCACTAAGGAAGAAGCCGCCTCTGGTCACAAGGTTCACTCGGATGAAGGTTTACTCGATGAAATGTTCCATTCGCGTTTCACCGCGTGTTCACACGGTTCCTTCGAAGGAAGAGTTCACTCGACATTCTCGCTACGAAGTCGTCGAGCGTAGTCGCGGCGCGCATTGGAATTCGTCCGGCGCTGACGGCTAAGTTCGGGAATATTTACGATTTCAATTGACATTTCCGATAACGTCGAACTAAATTACGAGAAATTGGCGATTCTTGTAAACAGTAAATAAATTTCAGCACCATAAAATGAACATATGGTTAAATAATAACCTGAAAACTATATCTACGAGTATTTTTGCATCATGAAAATTTTTTTAATTCCAAAATAGGCCTCGACTTGCAATAAAATCCATATAAATGGAATATTTATTAACGTATCCAAAAACTAAAAACTGTTTTGGAAAGGTGATGAAATATGCTTCCAAAATTTATTATTAGAAATAACCAGGTAATTTTTTAAATAGAGTAATTTTTAATGTAAACTTTTAAAAGTTTAAAAAATGGCTCTCCTTGCTTTTATTCTAACTAAAATTACTGGTTAACAAAATAAATATAAAAACACACACTTATTTTGTTAGACAAATAAATTATAAACGTTTCTGTCACCTCACTTTTTTGTCGTTTCATATAAAAATAATTCGTAAAAAATTCACAATGTTTCATTTTTTTTTTTTCAAATTCGATCAGAAACTTTGGTTCCATAGAAGTGTACATTCGTATTCTTTTGTGGTTAATGGTTATATTGAATATATAGAGCATTATTTTCTCTTTCCAATACCGTTTAGATCATATTTTTCACTATGATAGAAAGGGAGAAACGACGATTTCTATGAGACGTGTAGGAGTTATTTCGAAAAGCGAACTAAACGGAGCATTTTGACGTTTAAGCCGCTCCGGCTACACTTCCTCGCGCCAGAACATTTCGGCCGACTAATTTGCGAGTGAAAGACTGTTCACTTGAGTGTTCACACACATCATTCGGGTCACGTGATGTTAAATTCCGGTTGCGAGTGAACAGTGCCGAAGGAAGCATTCCAACATTGTTGGAATGCTTCATTCGGCACTGTCTCTATTCTCTTTCGTGTTCACACGGTTCATTTCGAGGGAAAGAGGCGGAATGAAATCACGAAATGAACGATAAATGAATCATGTGAATGGGCTATTAGTAATAACCTAACAATCTGAGTAGAAAACTCCTTATTAGAGTATTTTATGGACAAATCACCCTCTCCTGATACCGTTTCCTATTCACCGTTGGATATCATTAAAGCAATATCCACTCTTCAGCCCGAAACAAATAAAACAACAAGCTGTACTCGTAGCAGTCAAGTAAATTAAGAAGTCATGAAGTTGCAGTCTTACTCCGATATTGTTTCCATAAATATTCCCCGGATTATCAATTGGGTAATCTGGAATTATCGCTCCACGTAGAATTATCACATTTTCTTACGGCTAGTACCTAATTTCACGAATCTTCATCACTTGTCGAATTAGTTATCTATCAGTGCCCGTACAGGTTGTATCACCACATATCAGTATCAGTATACTTTGGAATAAATAATGTAGATGACATTTGCCGTCTGCCGACATATATTTCAAATAAACACTACTAAAATAAAAACCAACAAAAAACACCAATAAAAAAAACTAACGCATCACGTGATATGCACATCGCCTAGTTCCAGCTGCACCGTACAGACGAGACGAGCGCGGATCAAATGTTGCTCTAGGTTATCTATTGGCGATTGGTGATAGAAAAAAAAATATATATATAGTGTATCTAAAGTTTTTTTTTAAATCGTGTCTTCTGTCTTTGTAGACCTATAATTATTATCAATTTTTATTATAAAATAATATTAAACGGATCTTTCAGAATACTTAACGATTTCATTTAATAACAGAATTTAATTTATTTTTAGTTTTGATAAAATTATGCTCTCAAAATGCGCGTCGTAAAAGACGCACCTTTTTTCTTAGAAACATAATATCTGCGACGCAGATCGACACCGATGACAAAAATTGGCTTTATACCTCAGTAAGCAGTTTAGCTTTGATATTAATTAAATCAAATGGCCTAATTGAAAACCAAACACCCAGATATCAGGAAGGTAATTTATCGATTTATCAGTTTTATTTATTCATCAGTTCCTATTTTGAAAATGACTCCTAAATTTAAAGCAAACCAGAGTTTTTTAGTAGGTACATTGAACCAGAATTACAGAGAGTCACAATTAAATTTTTGTGAAACTATGTTTACTTTTAGTACAATAAGGTTTTACTGAAGGTCGTTGGCAGATTTGTTAAATTTTCAAGCAAACTTTGTATTATACAACATACATTTCAAATCATATGATCATGCAGTAAAATAAATCAATAAATTAATAGGAAAAGCTACTTTTCAGAATTTTAATTTTAGTTCAAATAAAATCATTAAAAAAATATCCCCGCCCTATGTTTAAAGACAAAAATACTTCAGTTTGTCTATTTTTCAACGGTCTTACAAGCCAATATATTTAAAAAAAATTGCTTTCTTATTCTGCTTATACATTATTGAAAAATTATAAATACTTATCATCAAAAATAATTTTAAAAAGTACATCGTACGGAGAATAATTAATCTTTCTTATCGGAACCGCCCTGTACAGTTGCAAGGGTACGATCGCAAGATCATAGTTCGACGAAATTTAAATTCTCGGCCGCTAGTTAATGGCTCTTAATTTTTTTTTAAATTATTGGCTTGACTAGTCAAAATTCATACGGTATCCCGTTTGCCCCCTTTTCCCCAACGAAAAAGCCAGAGTATTCCTGTGATTCTTTCCCTCTCAATTAACAGAATTTAATGAACCGTAAGAATTACCAATAACGACCCGGGCGTCGTCCTGTAGAACAATCGCTTCTTCGCGCTACATTCATGTCGTCGGGGCCAATAATCGTGATCGTCCATCTGATACGCAGATGCTGCGTGAGACTGCTCTCACTTTGGCCCACAAATTCGGCGCCCAAGGGCTACTGTTTCGCTCGTGCCGCTGAGAGCACCGTTGTGACCTCTCTGTTTCTTACTTATATAGTTTGCGAGAAAAAGCGAGATGTCACAGTGCAGCAATTTGAACGAGTATCTGCCACGAAGATGATTCTGAACTGAAACTATCGCACGCTCGTACTTTTATGTAAGTAGGTACCAGCGTACACGTAAAAATTATTTTGTCCAATTAATTTTGCTATTTTTTTTATTTTTTATTGTGTATTTTATTTAGATATAAAATTTGACATCTTATATCTAATGTTTTCTTTTCTATGACTACTACAATATTATTTACTACCTACTGACTAAAATTTTGACTTTACAACATTAAGGCATAATCCACGAAAAACTGAAGACTTTTAGCCTCGTTAACATTTACAGGGAGTTCATTGAACATTTTAAAACCTTTATAATAAATATTATTTTGTATTCCCGATAAATTTGTTTTAGGAAGCCTAAAATCGTTGCAGTTTCTCAAAGGATAACAATGAACTGTACTGTTGATTCTAACATTATTCAACATCTGGTAACGTTTTATTTTTTAACTTATAAATAAAAACTAGGGTATTGAAAACTAATATTTGCCACACACTTAATATATTGAGTTGGCGTTGCATGGTTTTTATCTTGGTTTATTTGCTACAGCACAATATAGATCTCATGCCTCTGTTCTGAATTATTTCCATTCTTTTAATTTGTGTTTTATTGCTCAGAAAGATTATATTAATAATCGCCAAGTTTTTATTAACTGTCAGAAAATAAAAATAAGCATTTTTAACATACCTAAACCTATTTACATTCTTGTCATGTTATAAGTTATGTAAAAGAAATAAGTGAGCCTTTAGTACTAAAGATAGAAGAAAGTTAAATATTATTTTTATTATTTTAATTTAAAAAATCCGAAACTTTGCACACTTGGCCCTTCGAAACAAGAGAAAGGTCAAAAACCACCCCATCCTATTTTCCACTTCTTAAACCATTTTTTTTTAATATTCTTAATGAAATGTTGCACACTTCACCTTCAAAATAAAGGAAAATAATAACTGTCCATATCTGATTTCGAAAAAATAGCGTAAAGCCCGTGCAACGCCGGTGGCTTCATCTAATTGTAAAATAAATTTGAGATTAAACACAGAAACTTCACTCCTTAGAACTCGTATATTTATAAAACCTTAAGAATATAACGCACTTGAATGAGTCATAGCAGTAAGGGAACGTACCCATACTACATGACACGTTTGGGGGGGGGGGGGGGGGGTCTTCAAAATGTCACGCTTTTTTTTTTTTTTTTACAGTGAATACCGCACAAGAATCTCAACTGCTCCCGTCTGGAGCCAGTGAGACTATGGCATCCCCAATTGGGGTATGTTGTGAGGCTGAAGGTAGTGGGGAGGGGAAGGAGGTGGGGAAGAGGAAGGTTGGGAAGTACCTGGCTATTCAGATCTGGTCACCAAACACGGCTAAAGCCATTTTTAAGTAACGTTTCAATTCTGAATGGTGGTCTTACACCAGGGCGATACTGATAGTATCTTCCACTCTGGAACATGCCGCAAATATACTATATATTATTTTAAATTAATTAATTGTGAAATAACACAAATTAATCAAATAAAATTTATTTGCGCATGCCGGGTTCGAACCCGCGACCTCCGGACTGTGAGTCGAGAGTCTTACCCACTGGGCTACGGAGGTCGTCTTGGTATAAATGAGAGGTTGGTTGCTTAGGTTTTTGGTCACCGGGGGGGGGGGGGGATTAAAAATGGCAAAAAGTTGGTCACGTAGTTTGGGTACGTTCCCTAACATCATTATTAAACAATTAGGGAAACATTAACATTTAGTACGAGGAAAACAGATTCCGAAGTACCCCGCATAATAAAGTGCCTACTGTCTCCATTATTTTCACAGCCAATTGATTTAACCGGTAATAAATCAATTTAGACACCTTCAAACTTTTTAAATTTAGAATCATGTAAATAAGTCGTCCCAAAGTGGTTTAACCACAGTTTGAAAATGGCCTTGTAAGTCGAAGAGCATATTCAGAACATAAAGAATCATTTTAAACATAATATTGGGTATACACAATAATTGTACGTAAGTCGAGTTAAGAATAAGCGTCCAGGAAACAAGGCGCCTGGGCGCGGCGCCTCGGAGTTAAAACTCACCTGATGGCTGCGTGACCAGCCCAGTGAGAGATATTGTCAAACCCGAGGTAACTGTGCAGGCGTCACAATGATGTCCTGGATCCGATTAACACAGTAGCGGACTATGAAAAATTGTTGATATTAACCCTCCCAATTGGTTGCCAAACCAAATATGTAGTAATATCGACAAACAAAGTTTCCGATCGTTTAAAATCGATCTAAAGATTTATTTAAAAAATAATAATAAATAAAAAAATCGTTTCCAAATTATATGAGTATTAAAAAAAATCGTTTGTGAATAAATTATTAAACTACCTTTCAACATTATTTTGGAAGGCGGTATATCTATCGCCGCCCAGGGAACCATTTATTGGATAACCAATACCTCTGTCATAGGTCACCCTACACCCCAAGTGATTCGCTAAGTTTGGTGACTTAGCAGGGGTGTCCGGGTTCACGGGGTGAGGTTTGTCCAAGTCTTGGCGGCCGATGCGTCTGTCCATCTATTGAGTGGCGGGTCAAATCGAGAGAGACTGGTTGAGGGAGGTCCTTTGACCTCTCACCTCGACCCATGCCTTGCACCGCAGTTGGAGGGATGGATTCATACATCGTCACTCCTGGACACACTGTCCCCCACATTCCTACATTCCTATCCACCCCTCATACCCATTTCCTTCCCAGAACCTCCTCTCCTTCCTTTCCTTAAAAAACCCTCCACACAGCATCCCTGAAGGTGACATAGGCCCTGAGGGAAATTATTTTCCTGATTTTTAGAAAGAAAAAAAAAACAAAAGGTTTAAATTTACCCTTTTTTACTTAGGTAGACTTAATTAGGTACACTATTTTCAAAGACAATCTTGATGTATACTATATCTTAGTCTATGCACAAACATGATTAGATTTGTATTGATTTTACGATATACGATGTGCGAGAATCATTTCAAAATTATGCAAAACATTTTAAAAGAAATGATGTTTCGAATTCACCATCAATAAATCATGTTTGAAAAACAAAACTCCTACCCTCCCAGTACAGAATATAAACTAAGTCATTTTAAAAAACACTTTTTTAATTGGAGAAAAATAACATAGCATTTTAATTAGCAATATGTAGGTTTCACTTATGTAAAATGTTTCAAAAGTTACAATTGTTCATATTAGTAAATCCGTGCATCCCGATTATGAATCAAAATTCTTAATTTTCAGACCAACACCATCCCTGCTCGTTGCATCACAAGGCCAATACAAAATGCCACTCTGAGGTTAATAATGCTTCCCCGCATGCGTGCTTTCCTTCACGCCACAAATACTCGTGATGCAGGTCCATCGGTTCAACCGCTCTCCGCCTGTTCGGGTGATCTGACGATCGGGTGATCCGGGTCGCACAGGGTTCAGGGGTCGAGGATTCACAAGGTATTTAAGTTGTTTTAAATTAATTCCGTGTGATATGAGTTAACTCGATAAGATCGCCTCTGTTGAAATCGCGCCAATAGTTGTAGACAGTCTGATCATAAAAATTGAATGTACAAATATGCTACGTATTGCAAACATAAACCCTTATTACGAGGACGAGGCTTGCTTTTATTGAAAAAAGATAAAATGTATACGATTCGCGGAATAGAAACTTTTGAACAATCAATTGTACTTCCAACAGATTCTTGGATAATTTGACATATTTTTGTTAAGAATTTTGAGATCTGTTGTTGGAGTATAATACACTCATTCATTTACGAGCATTGTTGTTAACTAAGTACAGCGAAGAACTGTTTAAAAAACAACTTTCTTTCAACTATTGCATTTCGTTTGTCTGTGTATTTTTTCAGTAAAGAATCTTTAACTGCATGGAAATGTTCGGGTTTATTTCGACATTCTCATTCGCATTATTTTTCTCCATATTATGGTAGCTATCTGCCCGAAGGAATTTTGAAAAATAATTGTCATTGATAAAATGACGATTTTCGGACAAATTTAATAATTCCCCAATTGATTTTTTTTTGCGAAACGCAAACGCAAATTTAGGTTTGTTCGTAACCCAAGAATGTTTGTATTTAAAAAAATAAATAAAAAATATTAACTCACTTCCTCGAGGCTGGTATTAAAAAAAATGGAAAAATAAGACTTTTTTTAAATAATTAAAATAGTATATGTTTTAATGAAGCTATAACTTCGTGGTTATCCATTATAGAAAAATGAAACAATTCAACTTGAACCACTTATATAATGAACGAACGTTTTTTCTGAAACCATTCATTCAACAACAAAAGAATTGTTTCATTTTTCTAATTAAAATAGTGTTAAATATACCTAGTCGATTTAGATACATAGAAAGGGGGTTTATTCTATACTATAGAGACAGGTATTTTGAAAAAAAAAAATAATAAAAAAAAAGATTTTTCAAGACTTTAAAAATAATGTTTGGTATTTTTAGACATAAAGGAAAGAGTTTTTATTTTTTTAAATAAAGGCAGGTATTTTGAAAAATTAAATAGGAAAATAAGATTTTTTTTTAAATGACAGCAATAATGGTGAATATTTTCGATAATAATTTTTAGATATAAGGAAAGGGGTTTTTTTAAATAAATTATTCTGGATACAGGTATTTTGGAAGTGTTTGGCGTTCAAATTTCAAATTTTAATGTTGATGTTTAAGTAAATGTCCATTGTAAGTCATAGACTGAAAATTGTGAAAGAGAATTCAGTAGAAAATGTTGATGATAAAAAAAACTTAAACGTAAATACAAACGTAAACGTTAACGCAAACGAAAACGCAAACTCTATTGCACCGAATATAAAACCGACCACCACAACATGGGCATGTGCTTAGCACGGTGGTCGGAAAATTCTCTAATTATATCATGAATAAAGAAAAATAAAAAATAATGTAGGCAATAACCGGGCGATGATGGTGGTAGAATCATCCATTTAATAAAAGTCGAAAAATGCTGTATTCAAAGTGAAAGTCTTTATTATCATCGAATGAAGATTAAAAACTGACCTTTGGCTTATTATCGCGGTTATTTAACTTATCTGGAGTCGTATCGGTCTTTTAACGTGCGTGACTTTGGTCATAAAATTTTAACTTTTCTCACAATTTAGTCAATCTCTTTGACCAATATTTACGCAAGTAATTGTAATTTATTGATGCTTATTGACTTTTAGCATAATATCCAAAATTACATTTGCCCTCAGTGATGTGACCCCTTGCATTTTTTCATCGATTTAAATATTTTTTACGTACGGACATATGAATATATCTGGACCTGCCCTAAGTGATAAAAACGTATTATTTCCCCCTCCACATGGCGCCGGCTGGAGCTCCTCCTTGGAACCGGCTCGCTCCATGGGGAGGGGATAGAGCCTCGCTTGAATCTAAAATGTGTGACGTCATCATTCTTGCCGTGAACAGCGAGAAGCTAACATCCATACATTTAACGAAATATCACGCCAAAATGGTAGCTTGTGCTATACAATATATCTACATATCAATGTGCACATAGCGAATGTTGGCGGTTCTTCAGTGTGCTCGTCGCTGGTTACAGGGGTAAGTAAATTATGAAACATTTGTAAAAGTGTTTTAACTAAACACGGCAACAAAATATTGCTATGTGTATTGGGGCGAGTCTTTTTGGGGCGAGCATTTGGCCTTAGCAAATATGTTATTAACGTGGCAAGCAATTCGCGCTCCCATGTAAAAAGGTCTATTCATTCAAAGCAGATTTTGCTTTTAAGAAGTAAATGGTGCTATTGTAATGCGAGATGCCTATATACTGTCAGATTGATTGTATAACGAATCACAGTCATCTTTCCCCTCTTCGCCCTCCATAGTTTGGTTTTACCCCTCATCTGTAACTTCTTGTCTATCCATTTGGATGTCTATGTTTTTACGCCATTTCCAACGTTGGAATACCAACGATCCACTTTTGCCTAATTTTTAGAAGCTAACTATGAAAAAGCTTCGTTCGTATTCAGGTATTCCACCGACCAAGCGTTCCGGAATATCATTTTATGGAAAAATTAGCACTGGTTTAAATACTAAATCAGCCTCTAACACGATTCCAGCCATTTTTACCCGGTGGCCACACACAGGCCTGCCTAGAAACTAAAATAAAATTATACCTCACGCGCGGAATAATTCAATCCATAATAAAGTGGTTCACAGGAGCGGGAGACATCTACGCTAGGAAGATATTTCAACGGTCCACTTAAAGGTGTAAATTCTGCCATCGTCATAAACAATCGCGCGCTCCTTTCTCGTGCATGCAAAACACCGCCATCTAGCGTCTGGCGACAGAAGCATGCAACACGCAACACGCACAGAACATAGCACATCCA
The DNA here is from genome assembly GCA_917880885.1 of Limnephilus marmoratus. Lineage (NCBI taxonomy): Eukaryota > Metazoa > Arthropoda > Insecta > Trichoptera > Limnephilidae > Limnephilus > Limnephilus marmoratus. Next base: position 30,219,093 of record OU862916.1, read on the forward strand.
ACATGGCCCATCGCACTAGGAAATTAAATAATTTTGAAAAAAAATTCTGTTATGTAAATTTAATAAAGTTTTTTCAAATGAAAAAAGACTTTACTTAAACATTTAAAAATGTCAAATAGTCAGATTTTCTTGAATAAAAAACACAAAGTTAATTACAACTTACAACATTGACAACAATGCTCTTGAGACATTAACACAAATTAATGACTTAGGCATCACTTTTCAATCAAATCTTTTATTTGTTAACCACCTAACGGAAATCTGTAATAAGGGCTTAAAAATTTGGGATTTATATAACTAGGTTTAACTAGAAATTTTAACAATATAAAGTTTAAACTATTTTGTAAATCTATTATATTTTGCATTTGTTAGAAATAAACTAGAGTACAATTCTCCCGTCTGGAACCCACATTATACACGTAATACCAATGTACAAGCTGTTGAAAGAGTACAATAAAAATTCTTACGTCTTCTACATAAATATTACATATGAAATTGGCGTTTTGCCGTACTGGCAACTTTGATCTCAAATATCTTCTCTTTGGTTAGGAATTCCAAATTAAAATTTATACAGCTATTTACTCATGTATTTGTGTTTCGAAAATTATAATTCATTTGTTTTTTCCTTAATTGTATTTTTTCTTTGCGTCACTTAGTTTACAAAATGGAAAACTTGAAGTATCGCGTTATTTACGAGTACGAGTTCCACCGTGGCACCAGTGCTGTAGAAACGGCTCGAAGGATTAATGATGTGTATGGCGACGGAGCAAAACAGGGAAGGCGAAGGGAAAAAATTCAACTCCGATGGGGAAGTCCAAACCGCCTTCAAAGATTTTATTGATTCCCGTCCGAATATTTTTTTTAGTAAAGGGATCGATGAACTACCTATGAGATGGCAAAAGTGCATAGATAGCAATGGTACATACTTTGATTAAATAAATATATTATATTAAAAAAAAATCGACTTTATGTTCCTCCCATACAAAATGCCAATTTCATATGTAAGGACTTAATATTAAAATGGGTATTCCAGCAATAATGTTGAACTATAACACTATTTTACGTGATTTGAAATTGCTTAAATTGTCAGATAGAAGGATTTTCACTGACTTGGTAATTCTATATAAAAACTAGCCGATCCGGCGAACTTCGTACCGCCTCAGAATCAAAAACTGTTGTCAACTTATTAGCTGAATTGATCTAAATTGTTTCTCCCTGCGTATCCTTTCCCCTCTCGCGTTCCCTCTCCCTCTCCCCACTCCACTTCTCCCCTTCCCCCGTCCCGCTAACCCCCCTTCCTGAGTTCTTCTCCCCCCTCCCCCCTCCCCCCTCCCCCGGTTCACAGTTCAATATTATACCCCTTACAATATTGCTGCAGTTCTTTCAAAATAGGAGAATTCGTTCCATACAAAATGTATGGGGAAAATAATTTTCTTCGGAGTGGAACACCCTTTACTTTTAGGGATATGAAAAATAGATGTTGGTCGATTCTCAGACCTACCAGATAAGCACACAAAATTTCATCAAAATTGGTCCAGCCGTTTCGGAGGAGTATGGTAACAAACACCGTGACACGAGAATTTTATATATTAGATTTAATTGTTGAAGTTGATAGTCCAATATTACTTGATAAGTTTCCGGATTCCACTATGTAATAATATAGGTCGGGATTTATTTCAGTGCAGAAATACTAGGACTAACTACCAAATGTGTTCCTCTTTACCCAGAATATTAATGGAGGGAAATAATAAAAGTCAGTGGACATCTTCAATTTATCTTTAAACAATATAAAATATTTTTACTAAGGCAGCTCAGTTAGTATCTATATATACAAAAATGAACCCTTGTTTTCCTTAGTCACGTCATAACTTCAGAAGGACTTTACCTAATTCATTCATCTTTTTTTTAAAGTTATCTAATACTTTGTAGAAGTTTCTTTCGGAAAGCAAAATTAAGAAAATTGGATAATTTTAGCAAACTTAACGACTATTTTAACTTCTCCCTTTTGACAGTTCGCGTTTGATGAATGGCAGAATTTAAGCAGGCAGCTACTTTTTTTGTAACAAAAGAATTGTCTATGGGTTTTTTAAATTAGAGATATTTTAAATAGGTACCTATGTTAGGTACGAAATCAGATTGATTGTTCTTATAGTACACAAAAATGAATATTTGTAGTAAGTATATGAAAAATGAAAATTTGAATTAAAAAATTGTAATAGGTGGCAAGCGAGCTGTTTGAAAACTGAATGTACCGGGACTGAATAAATGGAATGCGGGAGGGGGGGTCGGCGGGACATGGAAGCGGGAGGTGGGAGAGGGAAGAAGGAAGGGGAACGCGGGAGGGGAAGGGGATATGAGAGGGGAACAAGGACGCATGGGAAAGGACATGCAGAGAGAAACAATTTATTTCTTTGAATATGGTATTGCAACGCATTCTGGGAACCAGCTAGTGTACAATAATTTTTACAATTCACATATTAAATCCCCTAAGTAATAAGGGTGTAAATAAATAAATAAAATAAATAAACATAGGTACATAACTTTGCTTATTTGCATATTGTTTTGTTATTCATTTTGTTATTCAAATATATTAAAAAAAAAGTTTGATTTCTTAAAAAATAAAACGGAATGATGCCACTGTATTCAGCTTATAGCTAATAATTTTCCTGTCTATCGTGGTTAGAGCGATCTTACAAGATCGAAGAACTAGATTTGTGAAACTTACATCTGCTGTAAAGTTTAACTGGTACATAACAGAAGATATTATAATGTGAGCGGCTCGGGTAAAGGTTATATTATTCCAATCGAGAATATTGTATCATTCTGTTCTGTTTGCATTTCGCAAAAACACTTTCAGTTTGTATGGAGTACAAGACAATCTGACACGGGCCTGCTTTACGAGTTACTTCTGTCTAGCTCCCGATTACTAGTTCTATCATTTTGATGGTATCCGGTAAATTTACTGAGCACAATTCACCGCGGAAAATTCACAGTTGTAAATTAACAGCGAAAATTTCACCGCGGTGAAGTTTGTTTGACAATATTTGGAAGTTTTAAAAAAAAATTGAAATAGCTTGTGCAAATAAAAGCTAAGTGTTAAAAGAAAATAAAGTAATGACATAACAGATCTGTTAGATTAGGATATACTAACTCGTTACTAGATATTTAAAATAAAAATTCCTTAGCACCGGTACATTTTAATAATTTGATTTTTTAAAGTAAATACCTCACAAGAGTCCCAGTTGCTGTCTGGAGCCAGTAAGACTATGGCATCCCCGATTGGGGTACGGCTGAAGGCAGTGGGGAGGGGAAGGAGATGGAAAAGAGGAAGATGGGGAAGTACCTCGCTATTCAGATCTGGTCACCAAAAATGGCTGAAACCATTTCAAGCAACGTTTCAATTCTGAATGCTGGTCTTACATCAGGGCGATACTGAGAGTATCTTCCACCCTTAAACGTGACGCAAATATACTATGTATTATTTTAAATTAATAAGTTGTTAATTAAGCAAATAAAATTTATTTGCACACCCCGGGATTCGATCCCGCGACCTTCAGATTGCGAATCAAGAGCTTTACCCCTCTGCCACGGAGGCCGTTGACGGTCTTTCGACATCGTCTACATCTTCTTCTTCTACACAATTAGCTTTGTGAAAACATATTACACACTTGACACTACTTTTCCAAACATGTACCTACATCTCCAAACCATCTAAGCTTCCAACAATTTTATCGACTAATTTTTTGTTAATCGCTTTTATTTCTCCATTGTTACTTTTCGTGGAATTTGCACCCTAAATGTTATCTCTTGTGGGTACCGATAAAAGCCACGGACGAAAAAACATTGAACAAGTTTTGTTTTGTTTATTAGTTAATATTTGCTGGTTATCTGGGTGAAGCTATTCCATGCATCCCCGCACTGTCCTTACACATATCTCACATTGCCAACACATCTTGCTGCTTATCCCCCTCATCTGTTCGAGAATCGGCGCTTCTGCTTTATAGGCCCTGCTTGTCAACTGATGCAGTGGCTTAACAACTTGCCGTCGCCCCCATGAATTACACTAATGAATTTATCTGAAGCGACCCACTACTATGATAACAAGAGCCATTTGCAGTGCAGCTTAGAATCTTAGAGATTTCTAAAACGCGCCACGTACGTAGAGTCAAGAAGCTTCTAGACTTGCGACCAAAAAAGCTCCTTCAGCTGCTAGAATGCTCCAGGCGGCTCTACCAATGAACTCTCGGCATAATTAAGTCATTACATCTTTCATTGTCTCTCCACCATTTCCCATAAATTTGGTGACTTCGACGTGTTGGTTTCCCCGACAGACTGGTTACAAAAAAGTGTATTTGGTAGAGGCACTACAGATCTACGCGGACCAACTAAGAATCAATGCTAAACATCAGCAACAACAGCACCTCACCACCTCGTGCCCATCATGGTTACGCAGAAGCGTACCGGGCTGGTTGAACAATATTATCGCCGGGCTCAGTCTGTGCTGTAAACAGCACCAGGGACTATTTTACCTGTGTTACTACCACCATTCAGAGATTAGCGCACCTTGACTCTAACGCTCCTTTCCTTACATTGTAGCTTTCATCCGTGCTCCTATAGGTGGAGTCATGTAGCGACCCGCTACTATGACAATACGAGCCATTTGCAGCGCAGCCTAGAACCTTCGAAATTTCTAATAAAGGTAGAGAAAGAGAATGAAGGATGTAATCTGGTACTGCATCTTTAAAAGGCAGACAAGTGTATGCATCATGATGGGATGCATAACACGTATGTTACATCACAGTGGGATGTAGTTTTGTGCTCGACGAGCGGCAGGCGAAAATATGACGATGATGTTGTGGTCAACTGGCCGTGAAGATCACGGATCTTCCTGGTCCTCCAATGAATGGTTGCTGGGGATGATGTAGCGATTCCCCCCAAACAATTAATGCTCGACATCGTGGATTGTGAAGATAAATGGTGGAGAGTGTCCTTATTGCGTGTTCCAAGGGCGGATTTTTGTGTACTGTGGAGATTCCATCACAGTACATACTTAGAAGCAAAAACTGTCTTTATTAAACATTTATTTTTTCTATTGTTTTGACACTTTCATAAACCTTCCTATAGATACTTGAACTTTCGAAAACACGAATAGTTGCACTCGGAACATGAAAACGGTTTAACAGTAATGGTTGATTTTTTTCCAGTCCGCCCCTTGTGCCCCTCGCAGAAAAAAATCCTGGACCCGCCCTTGGCGTGTTCAATCACGTCGGGATGCGCCAACTGTAACCAAATCTGTGTATGATCGCGAAAAAAAAATTTTTTTTCTAGAGTTTACCGTGGTTACAAATTTATTAACTATTTTTGAAAAAAATGAAAACTAAGAGATGGAAACAATTATTAGTTAGATAATGTGAGATTATCTTGTGTTTGTCGCCCAAGAAAATGATATTATAAGGACATTAAACTAACTTTACTAAGTTATTTGTTTTTGGGGTGTTATGCCGTGTTGCGCTACCTACTTCTTAAGCCAACGTTTCGGACATTGTTGCAGTGTCCATCATCAGGGCAACTTTACTTATTTTATATTATCTAGTACGAATTCTCGCTTTACGCTGGTTACTCTATCTGTGCAGGTAATTTGAGAATGCGTTCACATCAAAATGTCTTCCGCGTGAGTGCTTGGATTGCTTGCTTACTAATGTGCAGGTTACTGTTTAATGTCTATTTTATGAGGTTCTTTTCACAACCGCTCTGAATGTACAATGCCGACAGATGAACCTATATTGATAGGTTCATCTGTCGGCTATGATATATAATAATAATAATAATAAATTTGGACAACTTATATAACGCTGTTTTTGCGAAAAATCGCCTCAAGAGCGCTGTACAAATTAGCACGGATTTTACATTAGAATTTACTTAACTTAGGAGGCTAGATAACAACTCATCTTGCAGCTATCAAGCTCCGTTAAAAATCACGGAATATTATTATTATTGAAAGATTTGTAAAGCTGGGAGTATTTATAAAATATTTACCTCAAAATTATCTACGCCTTTCAAAAACAAATATTGATAATTTACTTTATATTTGTGTATTGTCAAATTAGACACTTGGGAGTCGGGTATTGGATAACCAACACTTCTGCCATAGGTCACTCTAAGTGGTTCGCTACGTTTGGTGACTTAGCAGGGGTGCCCGGGTTCATGGAGTGAGGTTTGTCCGGGTCTTGGCGGTGGATGTTTCTGCCCACCATCTGCGTGGCAGGCCGGATCGGGAGAGACTGGTTGACGGAGACCTTGCAGAACTGTTTTGGAACATCGCCTTGCACTGCAGTGTGAGCGATGTATTCATATGTCCGTCACTCCTGGACCCACTGATTCCCAGATTCCTAACCATCTTTCATCTCAGGTATGGGGGCTCCATCGAAGCCAGAGTAAAGTTAGCCTCCCAAAAACTGGGTGTACTGTACAGGGCCCACAGATACTTTAATAGTACACAACTGCTAACCTCGTACAAATCACAAGATCGCCCCACGGTTGAATTTGGCAGTCATCTCTGGTCTGGAGATCCAAAATACCTGAAAAATACCCTCGACTCTGTGCAGAAACGGGCGGTCCGTTTGATAGATTCTCCCATCTTGATGCAACAGACGGATTGCAATCTTTAGAGCACAGGCGTCGGGTGGGAATGCTATCCTTGTTCTACCGGTATTACTATGGAAGATGCTCCGAGGAACTAGCATCATTGATCCCTTCGGCACCGGTGCATAGTCGGGAAACACGCCAAACGCGTGCCCAACATTTGTACACGGTTGACATTTATCACATGAGAACGGGTCGTTTCTTCGACTCGTTCTTGTGTTCAACAGCTCGGCTGTGGAATGATTTGCCGGCCTCTGTGTTTCCTCCTTCCTACAACATGGGTCTCTTCAAGACCAATGTTCATTCCTTCCTCTCCTCAAAAAGATCCTCTACGCGGCATCCCAGATGACATAGGCCCTAAGGGAAGTTATTTTCCTCAGGGCCTCCTGTGTGGAGTTAATGTAAAAAAAAATTATATTATTCTTCTCAGAACTTCCTCTCCTTCCTTTCCTTTAAAAGACCCTCCATACAGCATCTCCAAAGATGACTCAGGCCATGAGGGATAATATTTTCCTCATGTATTTTTGCTGTGTGAATCTATTGTAAAAAAAAGACAAATGATCAGAAATTTACCTTTCGAATGAACACTTTTAGTAAATCTAGTTTGTTACCTTAGTTTCACCGGAAATGGATTTTATTGAAAATGAGGAAACGCAGAACTTTCAAAAATCATAATCATAATCAATAATCATTTTTTAATAAAAAAAATACAAGTAAAATTATAGGTACACGTATGAATTCTCCAAACAATCAGTTCCAATTTTTAAAATAACTTTACAATTTAATTACGCTGCGCGTGAGCTCGGAATATTGAAAATTTGACATTAGAGTATTCAAGTCGAGGCGTAGCTATTGTTCAATGTCGGTTTAATAGGTAAGTAATATAGTTGTATTAATCAGGTTGAACTATGAAATTCTGTCTTAAAGAAAATGTGAAAAAGCTTATTATTTTGAAACACTAAAGTTTTCCGCAAAACCCTATTACCAAACCGAGCAGAAACCATTGCATTTTTTTATGAGGCTATTTTTAAAAAATTTTGTTTAGCCAAGCCAATTGGCACTATTACGGTCTACGAGCCGCGTGCTTCGCATCACTGGCTTAGAGTAAGCATTTAGGATTTTTTTTACAACCATATTTTTGATTCATAATTTTTTTAATTGACCGATTCCGGACAGTAGGTAAGTGGTGATCGCTAAGCCACTGGCCCGGAGTATGCCGGCTTATCAGGGCGTGAATCGGGACAGGGTTTCAGAAGACGAACATCCCCTGGAACCACGAGGAATGTTAGCAGACGATAGTGCCTACTGAGATAAGATTGAGGTTAAAGTATACATCTTGATTAAGGACATTATTGCCTTTGAGGTTTTAGTCTAAATGCGTCACAAGATACATTACAATTTCCACATAACACATTGAAAATAGGTATGATACAAATTCTAAGATTTTTTTAATGAATTTTTAGATCGAAAAACTGTAAGCACTGTTCTCTCGAAATTGTATTAACAGTATAAAAATTAAATAGTTCCTAAACTAATAAAAACATTGTGAATAAATTCTATTCACAATAACTCAAACTTAACAATCGTCAAATACCAAGTTGAGTTTCGTAACTTGCAGCTGTTTCCAAGGCGCACTTTATGGATAGGCTAAAAATAATAAATACAGAAGCTTCCAAAAAGAGAACTTTAAAAGCCTGCAGAAAAAAAATTATTCATACTTTTGAATATAGCTATAACTTTGTGGTTATCCATTATAGATAAATAAAACAATTTAACTTTGTTTGAACCACTTTTATATTTGAGTAAATCCGACCGGTTTCGAAACGATAAAACGATAAAACGACCGTTCCTTCTTCAGGGCAAATGTACCTATACTGATTTGACAGATTTGAAATAAGGACGGGAACAATGTATTATTATGGTAGGGGTGGAGCCGTTGCTAGGTATTAATGAAGAGTGGGTGGGTAGGGGAACAGATCCATGATTGGGCTATAAGACAATATTTTTTGTTTGTTGATTAAAGATGCATTATTTTTAAGGGATTTTTTTTTATTTCCAAGGCTATCTAAAGTTATCTAAACGTTTTCCTTTATGATTAATATGAAGAATATTTATTCCCTGAAGAAACAACGGTCGTTCTGAAACCGGTCGGATTTACTCAAATATAAAAGTGCTTCAAACAAAGTTAAATTGTTTCATTTATTTAAAATTTATTTAATTATATTTTTCTTATTTAACAATAGAATCCTAAATGAGATTAAAAAAAAATAATCCATCACGTAGGCTTTGACGCAAAGAAAAGGCAGATCATTATCAGTAAACGTACCATAATTATTAGTTAATCATATAATTATCTACAATAAAAAAACACATAAATTTGTTTAAGACCACTTTTATTTTAAAACACCAAAATACCGGTTTCAGAATCACCCTTCCTTCGTCAGGAGAATATTAAAACTAAACAGTTATAATATTCTCCTATTTTAACAGTTATAATATTCTCCTGACGAAGGAAGGGTGCTTCTGAAACCCGTAGAGTGTTTTAAAATAAAAGTGGTCTTAAACAAATTTATGTGTTTTTTTATTTTAAATTATAGCGAGCCACAAAGTTAGTGCTTTTTACAAATACATATAATTATCAATTAATTATGAGTTAACATTGCATATGAACATTTTTATTTTTCAGTTATAGGAAAACCAATCATAATTCGAATTTTGCAAGAATGCTTGTAATCAGGATGAGATTAAAAAAAGAAAATAAACGTAAAATCATCCATCAGGTTGGGATGAAGGTAGGGATTTATGCCAAAAAAACGATACCCCACAATTAATTTTCAGTTGATTGCATTCCCTTTGAATTCTCCATTACACAGATATATTTATTATTCAGATTCCGTTAAGGAATTAGGTATTAAATCCATCGATAAAGCAGTAGATCTCATTCGAATCTCCTACTGAATTCTTCACACTAGCCACTATTATTCACACAGATTCCTCACCCGTTCTCCTCATATATTCTATTAGCGTCAATCACAATCCTCTCAGGTGAGGTATTCCTCACGCCTCGGATGCTGGGTAGGTGCATCTTTACATTCTTTACACTGATACCTCCGGGAGAAGACTGTGTTATGAACCGAGGTGATGAGATGAATTGGATATGGCCACCGTGATACGATCTTGCTCAATAAATACTCCATTCATCACGGACATGCCGATTTCAGCGTGGGGGGCCACTTTTGTTTCTGCAGTACAATGATGAGCGAAATCATCGTTTATTATGCATCTTTCAGCTCTGGTAAACTAGTAATCAATCATATTAATTACAGTATTGAATAAAGATACGCATTGCGTACTGCATTAAAGGAACATAAAAATTGGCGCGAATCATTTATGCGACTTCATACTTTCTTGAGAAAGCGTAATTTCATTTCAACATAAAGTTTGTATTATTATGTACCTAAAGGTGTACCTACTGTTGTGCAAATCGATTTTTGTTAAAAAGTGTGCATTCATACCTGCTGTGTTTTTTATTTTATTTTTTGTTATTATTTTTTTTTTCTACTTAGGTAAGTCCAATAATGGTACAATTTTATTACAACTAACAATACATGTACATAGTTTTTTTTAAGCCGAAGTAAGCTGCACTATATGATTTGAAAATGTCAGCCTGGGATCAAAGATCACTCCAAGATTCTTGATAATATTTACGCGTGTTAGTACTTTCCATTCATTCCTTACTGGTAGAATAACGGATTTTGTGAACGACTATAAGTCGTAACGACGCATTTTTTTAATATTGAAATTAAGTTTATTTTCTAATGACCATTTCATGATTGAATCGAGGTCAACCTGCAGTTTGGAATAATCGTCATCTGATTCGATTTCCATCACCATTTTCATGTCATCCGTGAATAAGAGACACGAGCTATGACGTATGCAGTCCTGAATGTCATCAATTAGAATAAGGAATAATATGGGACCAAAATTCGATCCTTGAGGAATTCCTGACAGAGCTACAAACTTATGGGAGTCGTATCCATTTACATTAACATACTGGCTTCTATATTTTAAATACGACGCAGAAAATATCAGTAAAGGTTGATTAAAACCTACTTTGTGCACCTTTCTTAATAGAACATCGTGATCTACTCGGTCAAATGCCTTTGCGAAATCCGCGTAGATTACGTCCGTTTGATGCCTACAGTCTAGGCCTTTTGCTACCCGTCGAGAGAAAGAGTGTAAGTTGGTTACCGTTGTTTTAACATCACTATCACATAACGCAATTTTTTTACAACAATCATATATCGCTATTGCCAACGAATATTCCTAACAACATTGTTGTTAGGAATGTTTGTTTATGTCAGGGTTAATGCATCGTAGACTTTATTCCATAACTGCCTAAACAATGCTGCCCAACGATCTCTCTCTCCCAACTAAAATATACCTTTCCCAGTGAACATGTCAGTGGAAAGCAGAATGCAGTTCGGTAAGTGAGATCAAATATAATAAAATAGATAAGAACCGCATACGCATACAGTTCACGCAGCATTTGATCCCTGGATCTTGAGAGGGAACATTTGCTCCCCGCCGCAACACCTTTACTAGATAAAAGAACAATCTTTCGAAATAAATTTATAATTTTTTGTGGAAAAGAGTCAATACGTATAAAATTTGATTTAAAAATGACATATTTCCGGTTTTGTCTGGTTATTCCCTCTTAAAGCGAAACGCAAGCCAGAGAAGCTGATATGTCACACGTTTTAACGGTGTATACATGTGAAAGCATTGATTTTAACCATGAATAATAGCTGCTACGGATTATCCTTCGCAGGATTTTTTTTTTAGAAAGTATGACGTCACGTTTTATTATTATTTATTACACGATGAAAACTCTTTGGTGGTTTTTCATTATTTATTTATGAAAAGTAATATCCCTAACATTTAGCTAAATTTATTTTGAGAGCATTGTAATGTAGACATGACATTTTTGAGAACTTCTTGAAAAACTTTCTTCCATTTAAACTTGGGGATTTGATTTCGAATTTTTTGTTTTGGGTTGTACGGTTTTAAAATTTTATCAAATTAATTTTGGTGAAATTTGGTAGGATTTGTGAAAATAAAAGAATATATTTTTTTTAATCTCCCAGGATCGTAGCCTCTTTTTGTTTACTCCAGCAGGCCCCGAGGATTATATTATTATTATATATTAGATATTAGATCTTCAATCTCAAGCCATCTTGCATATTCTTTATTTCTCTATTCTTTCTTTCGTTTCCTCTCACTTCGTAGGTTCACATTTCTGCGGAACTGCATTCGTATCAGTTAAGTAGATTACGAAAATACGGTGCGCCATTTACCTCTGCTTCTTGTTTACGTTGGATTATCGACTGGCTAATATTGCTTTTTTGGATTCTCATAATAATATTATTGTAAAATTATTGAAATATTCTTCTTTTTACAGGTAGAACAATTCACAATACATTCGAATAAGAACTTCTAAATTGATTAAAGTATCAGCTCAGTGTATTTTGAGGATTCTTCAGGAATCGAATAAAAAAACTATTTAAATGTTAACAAAGCAAGACTGCCATGATTTTATTTATGCAGTAAGGAATATTAAGAGCAGCGGCGCGGCGGGGCCCTTTTCACACAAAAATTATAACACCTTTTTTACAATATTCTATTTTTAAATAAATATTTCATTATATACGTATATGCCTATTATTTTATTTTTTATTTTATAGGTTTCTTGAAAGTACAATTTTTGTGTTTTTTTTTACTACCATACTAGGCTAATGCCCGTGTTAAGGTAGGTATATTAACGCAATAAGTTCTGTAAGATTATTTTCTTATAATATTTAGTAAGTATTCACTCAAAAAATTATCAAAGTTGCCTCCTAAAATCAAGAAAAATCAAAATCTTTAAACACATATCTTTTATTTTTGTTATTAGTTTTTGGGGAATTATGCCGTGTTGCGCTACCTCCTTCTTTAGCCTTCTTTAGCCGAAGAAGGAGGTAGCGTAACACGGCATAATACCCCAAAAACTAATAAAAAAATACTTTTGGCCGTGAAAATCTAAAATCATATGTTTTATAATTTAAAATAGTTCCTTTTTTACTTGTATGGGACACGTATAAAAAATAATCAGATTATGTTTATCCGAGACACTATCTAGGTTACAAACCAGTTCTTCGAACATTTGTTTCCCCACTCGAGCGACAGCGCGATTTTAATTTTTTCCTCCGATTGCTTGTGATTTTTTGGAGATCATTTTAAATAGTTTCCACCTACAATAAAAAAAATCATACCTCCAAATTTTAATACTGCGACATACAAACATATAGCCAATTAATCTTATCTTTTATCGATTATCACATATTCGTAGGATTTATAAAAAAAAATTATAATATTGTAAACTTTGGTCCAAAAAGTTTGGTAATAAAAATGTGGTCCTATTTTGGACCGCTGTTAATCGCAGAAAAATAAAAGCGGTTCATATTTTGACCTTAGTCGCTCCTGCGGATTTAAAGGTAACTGCCAAAAAGTTTGACAAAAATGACTTAAAATTTGAGGTCTCAGTGGCTAAAATGGTTAAGGCGGTAAGACAACAGATCCTGGGTTCAAGTCCCAGTCTCGACAGCTAGTTTTTTTTAAATTTTTCATGTTTTGTTGTAATTTCGAAATAGTTATTCAGTTTGGTTGAGTATTTTGGCCTCTCATTCAAAATTAAATTTTCCAAAAAAAAGGCCCCGCTGCCGTTACTCTTAAGGGCCCGCAACCCGAATTTCTACCGATTTCTTACATATCTCCCTTAAACACGTCAAGTTTTAAAGCTCTAAAAAAATATATGCTATTCTTGAAGATAATATCTAGACATTGTCCGCGCCGAAACGCAAATTATATAAAATTCCCTCGATAGAAAAAAAATAGCAAAGTATGCTCCAAAAATTATAATTACCGTGTTTATAATTATTATTATAAACACGTTTTTTTCAGTTATTGTACAAGATGTATGTATGAAAAAAATCACAGTGTTTTTTTAAATGCTGTTTAAGACAATGCCCGCGAGATTTTTGCTCTATTTTAAACGAGTCGTGTTTTATTAAACATTTTCACAATTTTCGCATCGATTTTGTCACTGTAAATGTTAGCGCTCTCCTCTAACATTCGTAATTTCGTATCTCTCCATCTTCTTCTTCTCGAGCCCGGTTGCGGACCCTTAATACTTATATTCGAACTTACATTGTATGTAAGCAGGTACTTCAATGAAAGCATGGAGTTAATAATACTTAAAATATTTTAATTTCATACCGTGTCATATTCAGATCGCGTCCCGACTCCGGCAAGGGTCCGCACGACGCATGCTTCGGCGGGAGATTGAGCAGTGATCGAGAACGAATTAAATATTTATAGAGAGGCAGGCCGCATAGAGCATAGAACGGCCGAGTGTCGACGTTCATTTGTGGCTCCCGGCCAATGCGGCTCTCACCAGAGAGAATAATGACTCAATTAAAATATATATTCTAACACCTTGTCCGGGCGGTAGAACTTACTGCCGTGTTAGGTGGCACTATGTAGAATGGGATAAAATGTTTAGGCCTTTAGGAAAAAAATGGTTATATATTTATTATCTAAATTTTAAGCTTGTTTGATTTATTTTTATTTAAAACATGTAGGTAGTAGCGAGGTAGGTGGGTGCCTAAAAAAAGGAATAAAAGCTTTTAAATTCAAACATTTTAAAAATTTTCAAGTTTGCCACTTATGGTTGATAAAATATGTTTCCGCGACTTTTAATCCCGCAACATAATACCCCCCGAAAAAATATTCCCGACAAACGATCCTACGGACAAAACATCCCCCGACAAAATAACCCCAACAAAATATCTTAACCTAACCTCGCCTAACCTAACCTAACCTAATCTAACTTTACCTTACCTAAACTAACATAACATAACCTAACCTAACCTTACCTAACCTAACCTAACCTTACCTAACCTAACCTAGCCTAACCTTACCTAACCTAACCTAACCTAACCCAACAAAACCTTTCAGCGCCAAATTTAAAATTTAAATCGAACCCGTAAGTTCCTTGCTCTGTCCCTTTTGCATCGTCTCTTAAATCGAGGAATATTTTGTCCGATAATATTTTGTCGGGGGATAATTTTGTCCTAGGGATAATATGTCGAGGGATATTTTGTCGGAGTGTATTATGACAGGGATATTTTGAGATGGTAACAAAATATATTTACGCGTAAATGCCACCAGAATCAGATTTGTGTATTTATTGTCGACCTATAATTTCTTCAATTAACATCTTGTAATTAATCACTGAAGAAAACATTATCAATGAAAATAGGAAACAGACAAAGATATAAACAATTATAAGGTAACGGGTGACCGTTGTGATAATCACACAGATCCTCTAATCTTACCGGGACTGGCTTATTTTCATATATATATAATATACAGAGTGTTAAGGGATGTACTAAGATTTTAACCAATGATTCCCGACATTATTTGGAGTAAAAAACGTAAACGAAATTTTGGTCTCCGCTGACTTTTTTTCTTTAAAACCAAACAACAAAAAATTCTTCCTCATATCATTACTGGTATCTCAATCGAGTAATTGCCCAACACCTCGCCCGGACTCCAATCCTCCAATACCTTGTGATTTTTTTAATGTTTTAAGTTGAAAAAAAAACACATCAAAAATGTCACCGGAGAAAAAATTTCGTTTACATTTTTACTCCAAATAATTTCAGGAATCACTGGTTAAAGTAAGAGACGTACGTCCCTTAACACCCGGTTTAATATAATATATTGCCACTTCATTACATTCCGTCATTTTTATCAGAGCTCGTTCACATTGAGCATATAAATATAAAATATCATAGCACGCCACATATCGCTCTCCATCCAATCCCTTCAGACCGTTCACACCTGAGCGCTTAATGCGCACATCAACCATAGACAATGCACATCTTACGCCGTAACCGCTCCTGAGGCGATATGCCAACAGTTAAGCGCCCCCCACTCCGACAAAAACTGGAGAGGGGGTCATTTTAATTACGGAGCTGCCAAGACCGGTGATTCAGTACGAAAAATGCGCACTCCGTGGCGGCTCGCTAATTCAACTGACCCCCTCTCCTACCATAAGAAGAAATATTTTATCTGCGCCGTGTGAAAGGCACGAAACATAAGCGCTCGCGGTTCAACAGATACCTGCTAGCGGTTATATTAGATGTCTGAATACCCTTTCAATCACATACTTCAATTTTTGCACTACTAACATTATTCTTTTCAATTAATGATCATGTTTTTTTGCAGCCATCTTTTTGGCGTGAATCCAAAGTTCAACCCAAATACATTTACCCAACATAAAGCTCAATTTTATTTCTAGATGGTGTCTCAGTGCTTTGTAAGCTTCCGCATATAAGTTATGCTACGTAAGTAACCACGGGCTCAAACCGCCCGATTACGAACTTATAACAAATTAATAATAAATAACACCACAATGTTCAAGACAAAAACCATGGTTCAATTTAAATACTTACAAAACTCAAATTATAATACAAATCCTCGGCTAGCTTCTCTCAGGGATATCGTGTTATCAGTTCGTTCGGACTTGAATTCAAAACGACTGTCGCTTTATTGTTGGGATAATTAATTATAGGTAGGGTTTTTAATAAATTAGAAGATCTCTTGTCGCTTTTAAATAATTGTTGAATTTATTAATGACTCGACACTTCTAGGAAAAGCTTTTAATCTCTTCGTGAACTCAAGGTTAATGATTCTAAAATATAACGAAAGGGATGAATGGAAAACACAAATATAAATAAGATTACGTACGTTACACTGTGAGGGCTCGTCCGGGATCACCACTGAGTTGATTTAAATATCAAATTTAACTATATTTTAAATTACGTATCCCAAACAAATGTTGGAACCAAAAAGGCGGTCGCCAATATGCGAAGAACCGTCCCATAGCGAAGTTAAAACCACAAGAAAGCCGCCAGGGCTCTCGACGCAGTCCAAGGGTCCTCGGGCCCCTCCCCCACCAAAATTCGCCAATCACAACGTCTAGACAATGTTGCCAACTTTTGACAACTAATATTAAATATTTAGTACTTGACGACGGAAATATTCATATAGGGGTAGGAAGTTATAATTCAGGAAAGTACTTCATGACAGTTACCACCAATAAAATTGAATAATGACTTATTTTTATATTTATATTTTAAAGCGTTCTCTGTTGAGAAGCGGTAATATCGTTGTTTCAAAATAATTAAAATGTTGTTGTTTCAGTATTCCTCAGATCGTACAAGACTAGACAACAACAATTACTAAGATTGATTGTTTCAATAATTCATTATTGTCCAATAAGAAAAAATAAATCTGAGTTTGTGAATCTATTTGATAACTGCTATTATTATATAAATTATTAAAGTTACATACGTCTATTTTCTTGGCGTGTCAAGTCATGATCCAGCAGGTTACTGGTAACGTTAACGCGTGACTACCAGAAGCTCGGCATATTTTAAATATTGCCGTTTACTTGTGCGGTTGCTCGATGTACGTTCTTAACACATGACAGATCAACGTTTTCACGTAAATGTTTCAGTTCGAACTAGAGCCTGCCTTCTGTGCACTTCGACTGACGGTCTTGTTCGATGGTGTTACCTTCTGACCCATGACGCTTCCTGGTATAATTATATTATATTCCGTGAGAAAATTGATGTATAACTAGGATGGGTGCAGCCTAATTTTAATAACCTTTTGGTAAGAAAGATTACACTGACGATGGAGAGGCAGAAGTGAATAAGAATAATTATAATAATAATGTTTTATCACAACGGCTGTCACTCGGCCTTTTATTTTAGCATAACGATTATTCCACGATTCTCGCGAACATTCCAAACAAATTTACCAAAATCTATTTTGCACATCGATTAATTGAAAAATATAAAACAATGGTTTGGGCCCCTGTCTCAGTTTTTGGTAATAAAATTGAATATTTCTAACCACCACACTATGGATGATGGGAATGACGTCGGGAGTAAAACAGATAACGATTCCACTATAGTCGATCCCCCGACAGTTGGCACCCAGGCATACTTATATAAATCATACAATCACAATATGATAAAAAAAATGTAAAAATTATGTCCACTTAATTTATTTTTTACAGTAACCGGTTTCACTTAGACTGGTACAAATAATTCTTAATCTACAGTTTATATACATGGGGGGGAGAGGGAGGGGTAGTTCTACATGGATTTTATTAAAAAAAAATTTTTTATTTTATTTTATTTTTATTTTATTTTATTTTATTTTATTTTATTTTTTTTATTTTTATTTTTTTTATTTTTTTTATTTTTTTTAAATTTTTTATTTTTTTTATTTTTATTTATTTATTTTTTTTACAGTGAATACCGCACAAGAATCTCAACTGCTCCCATCTGGAGCCAGTGAGACTATGGCGTCCTCAATTGGGGTATGTTGTGAGGCTGAAGGTAGTGGGGAGGGGAAGGAGGTGGGGAAGAGGAAGGTTGGGAAGTACCTGGCTATTCAGATCTGGTCACTAAACACGGCTAAAGCCATTTTCAAGCAACGTTTCAATTCTGAATGGTGGTCTTACACCAGGGCGATACTAATAGTATCTTCCACTCTGGAACATGCCGCAAGTATACCATATATTATTTTAAATGAATTAATTGTGAAATAACACAAATTAATCAAATAAAATTTATTTGCGCATGCCGGGTTCGAACCCGCGACCTCCGGAATGTGATTCAAGAGAGTTTATATGGTTTTTCCATATTTGTTGCCGTGTCGTCTTTTCGTCCCTTATTTTTCCAGATTTGTTTCCCCCACCTTCGCAGCTCTGACGAAAATCGAGATAGCTTCTGTTGCGACACGGCAGAATGCATTACGACAAATAAGCGTCACCATACTAAATGTATGAAATTGATACTGTTCTGACACGACAGACAAGTTTAAATCTACATTTACTCATTCGTTTAAATATATAAATTAATCATTGAAGAAGAAGATAACATTAATAATCTAAACGAAAATATGAAAAAGAGCAGGACACCGAAAAACAGAAAAAGTTAATGGTTGCAACTGGGACACGAACCCAGAACCTCTCATCTAACCGGGACATGCGCGTTTACTAATTACGCCATTGCCACCTATTGTCAAACCGCCATATTAGTCAATCTCGTATTTCCAATTTTTAGAAATAACAATCTTCAACAATTTTGTTTTTACAATTTTTTCCCTTGGTTTTTTGGTTCTGGGTTCGAGTCCCAGTTGCAACCATTATTTTTCAGTGTCTTGTTATCTTTCACAATTTCGTTTAGATTATTAACGAATGTTATCTTCTTCTTCAATGATATATTCAAATTTATAAATAATTATAAAAAAATTAATGTAAATTAAGCTTAGCTTCTTTTAATCATAGCTTATTTACAGTTTTATTATATACTAGCTGGTCCCGGCATGCGTTGCTCTGCCATTTAATAAAGAAATTGTTTCTCCCTGAGTGTCCTTTCCCATTCGTGCCGTTCCGGTGTCCATTCCCATTCGGGGAGTACCTACATTAAATAAATTTATCAACTTGATTTTCAAAAGTAGAATCCTGATTTAACAATTTTATTGTTTTGCAAAATGTCATTCTCCAACACGCGAACTGTCAAACGTGCGGATTTTCTGAAATTATTCAATTTTCTGCCCAATTTTATTAATTTTTCTCTCCGTAAGAACCATCTTCGTACTTCTATATTCTAAAAAAAGAATTAGCGAAATCGGTTCAGCTGATCTCGAGATTTGCGCTTACCAACACATTTAGCGATTCATTTTTATATTATAGATTTATGTATTTGGTCTATTCAAAGAACAATATTGTAGGTTTGATTATCTTACTTTCATAATATTTTGCCTTTCCGTGAGATTTATGATACTACATGGTTGCACTCAAGTTAATTAAAATGTTGATTATAAAGGGAACATTATACAAGTATAGGTTTTATTGGACTCCGTGTGACTCTGGAATTTGAAACCTAATTCACACAGCCAGTCTCATAAAGCTGACAGTTAATAAGTGGAATTTATACCCTTGAACTATATTATGACCGACCAATAAATGTAAGGCTTTTTATATGGTTTAAATATTAAAATTGGCATAATATTATGATTTAAGTGATTAGGTTTTAATATTAAAATTGACAAAATATATGATTTTAATATAATTATTTTCAAAATAATTAACAATTATCACGTTATTTGGGCTCGCTTTTTTATATTTAATAACATACGTCTTAAATAAATATTACAATTTGACTAGATTTAATTTATTGTTACTAAGCAGTAGTTCTTAACTATAAGTAGTTCTTACAGCCTTACTAAAAACGTAATGAATAAACAAACAAGTACGTCAAAACCTCAATAATAGAATCTGACATAAAATAGTTCATGAAAAGATATAAATACATGCTTATACAGCCAAGGAGGGTTGTATCTGTTAAACTTAAACTTAAATTTGAAATATCTCGTCGAATTTTTGGAATATTTCTAAGGTAATATATTTCAAAT
Organism: Limnephilus marmoratus; assembly: GCA_917880885.1. NCBI lineage: Eukaryota > Metazoa > Arthropoda > Insecta > Trichoptera > Limnephilidae > Limnephilus > Limnephilus marmoratus. The sequence goes on from OU862916.1 coordinate 30,239,334, forward strand.
GTGCTACATATTTCTTCTTTTTGAAGAAGTCCTAAAAACAAATAAATTAAAATCTACATTAAATTATTTATTTTTTGTTGTTAGAATATACCTATCTTTAAATTGGAAATTTTAATTACAAACATGCAAAAACATGAAATAAAATACATATTTTTACTCCAAACGTCGAAAAATTGTGGAGAATACGAATTTTGAAAACACATCCCTTCTCTGTAGGAAAGCTGCAAGAAAACCGTCAAAACTTTTTTTATTATGTGATTTACACGATAAAAAAACTATTATAATAATGCCCACAGAATAACCGTCTTCCTACAACATGGGTCTATTCAAGACTAACGTTCATTCCTCCTCTCCTGAAAAAGACCCTCCACACAGCATTTCAGATAACATGGGCCCTGAGGGAAATTATTTTCCTTAGGGCCTCCTGTATGGAGTTAATGTAAACTCTATTTGATGTATAAAAACGTTGATTTCTAGGATTTATATTATTAAAAATTAACACTTTAATTTAATTGTTTCAATGAAAAAAGCAATATTTCCGAAATAACCTCACTTCTTAAATACTGGAATTTTACTTATCAGTCAGCTGAATTTTAACGGTTTGGAAATGTATTTTTATTCGTAAGGCTATATCTGAAAACCAAATATAATATAGAAAATTATATTTGAAATTATTGACAGGCTTCTACAATATCAACTTTTTTGCTTTCGAATTTTCATGGACCGGAACAAAATGCATTAAAAACTTCTAAAACCTAGCTCTACACCCGCACATTGCAATTCATTTGTAGATGTAGTCATGATTTCACTGCACTGCTATTGTAGTGCGTCGTTCCCTAGGGGTTAATAAAATAAAATATAATTGTTCCATAGTTCCATGATAATTGGTCCGGCGGCATTTGGCCCCCTGACAGTTGGGACGGCGAGAGTTGATCCCCCCAATAGTTGCCCCCCCCCGACAGTGAAACCCAACAGTTTATCCCCCGACAGTTGATCTCTAGGACAATTGATTCTCTAAAAGATTATTTCACTTTTTTATTTTATTTTACATTGATTTCACATAAAGGTGGGCTTATTGTCAGGTAGGTGGCTATTGCATCATCCGACATTCGAAGAGTCGTAATGGGAATAAATAATAATTTACCAGTTTAGCATTTTCCGCTTGGTTGTTCCAACATCGGGTTTAATATTTCCTTCTTCCTCTCATCTCTTGTTTATTTTGAAGACGCCAAAATGATCATTTTTAACAATAATTTATGATTATATGCATGTTCTTCTTTTTAACCGACAAAAGATAACTAAAACAAAAACTTGCAGTTTTTCTGTTAAAAAATAAATAAATTCAGAGTGTGTAATTCACACGCCTTCAGAAAACTAAGTTGACAAGAGTTGGATGAATATGAACCACTTTTTTTTATCTACATGAATAATGATTTTAACCGTATTTTTGTCGTCGAATTTCAATGCACCTTTTCCTATAAGTTTGGTCGTCTTATTAGAATTTGTGATTTTCTTTTGCCTGTTCATTTTGGAATGGTTTAAAGATTGGATATAGTATTTTTATTTTTGTAAGATTCGATCCCTGATCAACTGAATGTCTGTAAAGGTTCGTCAGGCACTTTATAGCACTACACTAAAGGGGAATTGCATAAATAAAATAAATATTTTTTTGCTATCTCATTCTCTTACAGGCTAAATCCAATACATGTATGTGTTTGTCTCTTTTTACTTTCGCTCGTTTTCGTTTCATCGAGTTTCAAATCACAACGGTGCTAAAGAAATTTTGACTTCAAAAATAAATTTGTGCTACCTTCGTAAACAGGCTATACCCAACATTAAAATTAGGCCAATTACGCATTATTATCGGAAACAAATTAAAAAGCTATCTCAACCGACCATCTCGAAAAATCTTTTGATAAGAAGAATGACCGCGGCTCCCATACAAAGTTTGCATCTTCGATATTGGAGGGAGATAAATATTGCATTTTAAACTGGTGCACCTCGTCCCGTAAGAGGAATGGCATACTTACGTCTCATTAGGAAGGGCGGTAAATTCTGCAACATTGGTTTCCTCTTTGAAAGCAATTCCTTCGACTCAGGCTGTCCCTATAGAGAGGATGACTCGAGTTCAGACCCCGGAGCAAAGCAACGTTTAATTCTTAAAAGCGGAAGGTAGGTAGTATTTAAAGTTAACACGATGGGAAGTAGGTAAAATAAACGATTTCAATGGTTGATTTGAAAATCGGTGAAGTTTTTGTGTTTTTGTCGGTAACATTTTTTTAAAGTGAAAATTACTTTAGTACGGTTGTGATTTGAAACTCGATGAAACGAAAAGTAGTGGCATTAAAAAGAGAAACATCTACAGGATTTAGCCCTTTGTGCGGTGCTTCGTAGGCTCCCTACTCTTGTCTACTTCAGTTTTCTACCGCGTGTGAATTGCATTTTGAATTGAATTTGAATTTTTTCTTTTTTTACACTAGGCCCACACGGGAGGCCCTGAGTAAAACAATTTTCCTCGGGGCCTGTGACATCTTTGGGGATGCTTTGTGGAGGGTCTTTTTAGGGAAAATAAGGATAAGAAGTTTTGGCAAGGAGAAAGGTATATAGGGGTGGGAAAGAATAAAGACTAGTATCTAGAAAAGACAGACGTATACTCCCATTGCGGTCCAAAATCAATAGAATCCGGCTGGAGAGGTAAAAATGTCTCCCTCCAGTCTCTCGCGATCCGGCCCACCACGCAATAGGTGTGCAAATACAGACCTAGACAAACCTTACCACATGAACACGGGCACCCCTGGTAAGTCACAAATGTGGCGAACTACTTGGGCTGATCAATGGCAGAGGTGTTGGTTATCCATTAAACGGTTCCCGGGCCGCGGTACCCACACCCGTCTCTTAAACTATAATTAAATGTGTGTTTGAATCACAGATCATATCGAAAACGAATGTTCTTAGGAAAAATAATTGGAAACCACTCGTAAATAATCTTTAAAATATATAATAATTATAAAGGTTGATTTGTTGTGACAACTGTAATAGGTAACACATTTTTTAATTATTTTTGGTGTTACTAAGTTTATTTTGTAGAACTCCATGTAGAACTCCATGCTGTTTCGCCCTTTGAAGGCTGACAGTTTGATAATGCCTTCAGATGGCGAAACAGCTGTAACGCCTTAATAATAATTACAAAGCAGAACTAGTTTATAATAAACTGTTTTATACATTAAATAATAATATTATTAAATTTATATAAAAAAAAAAAAAAAAAAGAAATAAAACACATTGGTTCCATTGAAATATTCCCGGGATGATTTTTATGGTGCCGTTTTCATGACCAAATAATTCTGAGGGCGTTTTAAAATTTTAATTTTTATCTGACTTACAACTTATCTCAAAGGCTTTTGACTAGTATTTTAAATAAGATCAATAACTAGTGACGTAAAAATAATGATTATATACCCGATCACACAAATTTATCAAAATATTTCTGAAGCTCGATATGATTTTAGGTTTTCACGGCCAAAAATTTTATGGTTATTTCCTTTTCATCTGCCCTGATGATGGACACTGTAACGCTGTCCGAAACTTTGGCTAAAGGAGGAGGTAGCGCAACACGGTATAATACCCCAAAAGGAAATAACCATTTCTGAAGTTGTTTATTTAGTAATTCGTAAATTATAAGCAATATTGTCTCACAAAATTTCAACAGAATAATATATCGTCAATAATTATTGCTCTGTTATGTTTCGGTAAGACCATTAAATTTGTTAAATTCCTACACAAAACACGTACGTAAATTTTATCGATGAACTTATATTTTAATTTATCTCTTCTTTATTGTGCACTTTCACGACAAATCATATTAAGCAAATATTTACACTGTAAAATATCATATTTCAAGGTGTCCGTTAGTAACGATGTATATAATTTTTCTTTTAATGACTCGACGAAGCTTGCATCCTGAAATTAATTTAACATCTTTTTGATATCTTAAAAATAATTATTTGCATGCTTCCATGTCTAATTTCCGTAAAAAAACCGCCAGTGAATCCAACAAAACACTGCTACTTTAAAAACATATTAATATAAAATGGATTTCTAAAAGTTACAGAAAAAATACGCAAGAAAAAGTACATATGTGTAAATACAAGAATATAAAGCTTGACATGGTTAAATTTTTAGGCGATGGTTTCGCTAGTAGCAAAACCTATTTTATATTTTCTAAAATGGTACCTAATTCCTTAATAAAAAATTCATAGAACAATAAAACAAAGCGCCGCAGGCAATTTTTTTGCCAGATTAACCAATAAAAGCTCTTGATTTTTATTGTTCGGAAAGTTATGAAAAATTTAGTCGAGAAAACTAAAGGTATTTTATAGAACAGTAACTTTCAAAATTCATTAATCAAACATAATTTTAAAGAATAAAGCGCTGTGCTGCGAGGGTGGAAAATCTTCTACAAATATGATCAAATCACACATTTTTGGAGTGAAACTTCTTTAGCGCCATTAGTAATTTGACATTCGGGTGATACGGAAATGCGTCCCAACTCAGTTCTACACAAATATTCGGTTCTAATATAATGCGGTAAATTCGCACCTCGGCGCGTGCCTTCCATAGCGTAGTGGGCAAGGTGCCTGACAAGCGGCCAGAGGGATAGACATCAAGCGAACGGGAGTTCGAATCCTACGAAATCCAAAAAAAATCATTTTTATTTTGTGAAATCAATATCTGATTTTCAAACCACTTTAAAAAACAACCAAAGAAAAGAAAGCGACTTTCTAGTTTCACTTCTACCGCGTGTGAATTACACACTCTGATTTTTTTTTAAAGAATATGTGAAAATGGTTATTATTTTCAGCGACTGGGTCTTAAATTTCAAGATAGACTAACGTTTTTCGCTGAATCTTTTGGAAAACAGGATGGAAACTGTTGAATATTATATTTAGCCAAGTCGGCCTTACGAAAAAGCTCGCTGGCAGTACGTGGCATGATGTTAATTTTAAACCGATTACAGGGCAAAGTACTAGGTTTTAGTAGGTATGTACAGAATACCTTCATGCATAGATACATGGGAACATAAGTAGGAAAATATAAATTATATAATTGGATGAGTTTGTGTATCTGGGTAGTATGTTTACGAGAGATGGGAAGGCTGAAAGAGATATTGAAAGAAGGGTGAATGCCGGTAACTCCATTAATGGTGGACTGAATGCCGTTGGCGCTAATAAAAACCTGTCAAAAAAAGCGAAGCTAGCAGTCCACAATGGAGTTCAGGTACCTACCCTGATGTATGGCAGTGAGGCATGGAACTGGCAGAGGAAGGATGAAAGTAAACTGAATGCTGTTGAAATGAGGTCCCTGAGACGTATGTATGGTAAAACAATGTATGATCGTGTGAGAAATGTGGATATCCGCAAAGAATGTAAGGCTGATGTAAGCATAATGAGTAAGATTAAGAAAGGGACCCTCAGATGGTTTGGGCATGTAGAGCGAATGAACGAAGGAAATAGTGTAAGAAGAATATACGACGCGAATGTGGATGGTAGAAGAAGTCGGGGACGCCCGAGGAAGACATGGCACTTGTCAAGTGAATCAAGTGAATCAGATACTTGAGTCGGGTCATGTCAAAAGTCAGAATAATAGAAGAGAATGTATGAGACGATGTATAAATGTGAGTGAGGCAAAGAGTGTGTGCCAAGACCGAGTTGTTTGGCGGTCCGTCCTCTCTACCTACCCCTGCGGGGAAACGGCGTGATGGTTAGTTAGTTAGTTAGTAACGCCCGTTTTGCCATTCCCAGGTTTCATTATCATTATTTCATCAAAATACTAGTATTAAATACTTCAGAATTTACGCAAACCCGAGGGTCACTCTTTCCAACACATCAATGACCATAATTAAACATATAAAATACAGTTATAAAATATAAGCGTTTGTAACAATTAGATGTTTCTTCCCATTCTCCAGCAGATCATCGGCATCACGAGGTACTTTTGAACGAAAGCCTTGACGGAATAGTCCCTAGTCCAGGAAGCGCCTCACAATACCATTGTACCTGTATCATTCAGCTACTCAGCCACTACCGCGTCCTTATTGACCGAAGAATTCCGATATGTTGGTCCGTCCATTGAGAACGCATTTATACGCGGGCCGGACAAACGGACTTGAGGTGGGCAGAGGCAGATTCGGGAACAAGTTGGGCACGGGTGTTTGTTAAAACGACGTTTTGGCAAAAATGTAGGTATTAATTTTACAAAAAATGAACTTTGTATTACGCAAATTTCATTGCAAATGGCCGCACATCACTTATGAAAACATATACGCCAGACAAAACGATCGCCATCATGTCTCCACTGCGCGATATCCGATATCTTCCGCTGTGCTATTAAAGAATTTTCCCTATGTGCGAGTTTCCTCTGCCTACTACAAGAGAACGAGACATCTAGATTCGCTGATGCCATTCACATGCATGACGTGACAGATGATGACATGACCAGAAATTCCGTTTTGTCGAATGGCATTATTACCATCGGTGGGTGCATTGCATGCGGCATGCAAATTATTCTCCATTTCCGAGCAATGAAGATTATGTGTTTTAATCCATTAATGATACATTTCCCTGCGTCCAGCCATATTCAGGACCTCGAGTTCTTCCAGAACGACACTTTTTTCGTTTGTAGCTGCGTTATCCCATGTAGAATAAGGATCTAATTTGAACGAAGCTAAAAAAAAATTCTTTCATACTGCGTAGAAAACAGTTACCCAGCTCTCACGGATCTTAAATTAGCAACACACACGAGGGCAGCGCAGTGGCGGGCACACTCAAGGTCACAGAATTGCTGGAAGGATCGAGAAATATTTCTAAACAAATCATGTACTGCTAGAAGGACTCGCGATAGTCTTCCAGCAGGACATTTTGAACAAAAAACTCATCCTACCGGAAGAGCCTCAAGCAGGACAAACAATCGGGCAATCTATCTTTAACACCTTAAGTTTTCTTTCCCATGTAGCAATTATGATAGCTATCTATCAATCCTGAATGAAAACCTTTTGAATTGGACAAGGGATTTCAAATTCAACCATATAAACACTTTTTCTAAAACTGAAGAGCAAAAAACTTCTTCTGATCCCCTATTTCTTAACCACTTGGCTAGGTTAAGCGATGCGTCCCTGCAAAAGACTATACACCGTCCGCGGGTGAGCCATACCCCGTCAGCCAGCGCCGTGGATTGTAGTCTCCGCCACTGACAGCATAATGCATTCCCGCTATAGTCCCTTGTAATCTGCTGGTGCTATCTTCACTAAACACAGTTCTCCTTTTCCTCAGGGCCCTGCGGCTCGTTCCTTTGACGATTCATCAGGATTGTTCAAATGCATTTTCAGATACCTACCGACTACTCCGCTTGTCATTGTTGTAGAAGACACTATTATAATCGGCCAACGTTCATCTGACAAACGTGATAATTATTATACTCCGGCGTGGCGCATGGCGTCGGGATGTCTGAGGTTTAGAATGGAAAATGGCACTGTAATAGATATCTAGCAAAACTAACAAAAAATTAAAAATATACATACATGGGTATATTTCTCTGTAATCAGAATAAATATTATCATTAATTATGTGAGAATAAATATTATTTATCATTAATTTGTTAACATTTATTTCTGATGTCCCATGTCTTGCATTCAAATAGAATCCATCAAAATGTGGTGTGGATTTGAATCTCATCGAAGGGAATAAAATAATATTATGTAATACAATGATGTAATAATAATAATAATAATAAATTATTATTAATAATAAAATAATAATGCAGACCCTTCAAAATTCGCGGGATATTATAATTTATTGTAGGAATGATTATTTATTGCATGTTAAGTAATAATACTAATTATTATCGAAATATGACTAATTATCATGATTAACCCTAAAAATTTAAACAAAATATATGGAATGGAAATAATTTTCGGAAAAAAATATATAACTTTATCATTTGTCTGTATTCTTGACATATCAGTTTCAATTTTGAAAGTAGAACAAAGTCAAAACAATTCCTTCTCAGCTCCCTAGGTCACAAAATGATGGAGGTTATTCAACTTAAACTAAATAAAACAGGATCCCAAATTGCTCGTTCCGTAGGTACTAAACGTATATATTTTTTTATTTAATTAGAAGGAAAATAATAGTCAAATAAAGATTGTTGATATTTCGTACGATGTTGAGTACTGAAGCTCATAGGAGGTAAACTTCAATGGTAATGAAAGCTCCTATGTTAATTAGTACAGATTGAGCCTTGCCAATGCCGATGGTAACAGGTATAGGTACTAGAAACGGCTTCACAACGTTACTCCCCTTGAAAAGGGCAATACCATTTCTGGATTATTATTCGAACAGTAAGCGTGTAGCTTCAATTGCTCCCACAGTCTTTTATCTACCAAAAAGCACATCAGCGGGTGAGAAAGCCATTTCGAAAAGCTCGTGGGTGAAAGGGTCAAAGTGATTGGTAACTGCCTTTTCCAAATGCTGACTGTCCTTTTGATGTACTTAGGTGAGGTAAATTACTTCCTAGAGGTGGTACTTCATGATCACACTCGAAAATAAAATGTTTTATTGCTAAATAAATCGTTTTGTAATTCATAAATATTTTTATAATTATTTATAATTTTTTTTTTTAAATTTACAATATTTTATGTTAATGTAATGAATAAAACCTCAAATTGTAAAAATTGGATAACATTAGCGACACTCAATCAAAAATTTGACACATAAAAAGATAGACCACATCTCGGAATCAAACCCAGGACTTAAGCCTTGTCGGGAGCAACGTGTATATTTTTATTTCATCAATGTCTAATCGTCATTATTATTAATTAAGCATACAGAGATTTTGTTGTCTACTAACAAATCTTGTAATTTCAGAGGAAATTTTAATATTGATTTGAAAAAAGAGAAAATTAGAAGCATACTTTTTGGACGTGAGTTCTACTGTTCACAGAACCATTAGTTTAATGGTAGAATCTATGTACATTAGCGTGTGTCGCTCTCCATAGAGAGAAAACAAATGGCCTTATATTCAAACGCCCGAGGTCTCAAAAGTTTCGTATGATCTGTAGCTATTCGAAAACGTAAAAAAAAATTAAATTATTGTTCACTATTAGCCCGCTAAAATGGCCGGAAGTTTCGAAAAAAATAGATTTCGTGATTTGGAAAAAAAATAAAACAAAGGGTTCATATTTTATATTTTGTACCAAAATTTTTTTCATTACATAACTGTAGTACAAAGAACCAAAAAAAAATTTTTTTTTAAACATATGTGATGTGTTGGTTAAAAAAATAAAAGGGGAAAATAACACTTTTTCTGGATAAAATCAGAATTCCTGTTGACTTACTTGTATTCATATAGTTGAAGTTTTTTTTAATTTTTGTCAGTTATACGCATTTTTTAATAATAAACAAACGTTATAAGGTTAGATTACTGAAAAAAAAAATTATTAAAAAAAAAATGGTTTTAGGATTGTTTTCTGATTTTCAATGCATTTTAGCGGGCTAATAACCATTTTTAAAAAAATAAATTTAAATGCAGTTCTCATTTTCTTTGCAAGACGCAACTTTTGAGACCCCGGGCGTATCTGAATTCAAAAGTTGAAATAATTGACACACGCTAATGTACATGACTGCTTAACGCATCCGTGGCAGTTTTTATTTTTCTGATTTTGAAATAATACATACTCTGTGTTTTAATTGATTTTGGTGTTGGCTGATAACCTATCATAAAATGTTTAAATAAACCATCTTTTTATCATACTATAGTAGGTCAATAGGACTACTATAGTAAGAGGGTCCTATTGACCATCAGGTCACAAATAACAATCTCTATAGAAATGACCTACGAGTACTATTGAATAAAGACCTGTTCTAAAGATACTTTCACAATTTTTAACAAAGGTTTTTTTTATGAACGGCAAACTTTAGTTAGTAGTAAGAAATTGGTTTCATGTATTTGTTTTCTTAATTTCATTTTAAATCAGCTGTACCCTGAAGATAAACATACTTGAAAGATACGAAGAAAGAAAGCAAAACTTTGTATCGTATTTATGATTTATAATTGCCCCTGACTTGTAGGCCATGAGGTTATAAAAATCTACTAAATCAAACCCCATCGTATATCAAAACCATCATAAATATTTTGACTTCCAAGGGTACTTACAGCAACAATTTTAAGATGATCAATGCAACTTTATACAGCACCCGTTGCCTACCTCAAAATCATCTTTATTAATTGCACATTTTGCGGAGAGGTCCAGTTATTTATTGCACCACTCCCAGCGACAAATGATTTATTCATGTTGGTTTCTTGAATTTCCCGAACGGAAGAACTGGATTTGTTTGCCAAATGTATGTACGACGGGTAATTAGGTTCGTCGGCAAATGGAATGGTTTTCGTCTTAATTTTTTCGAATGATGTCTTAATTCGATACAAATTTATTTTCGACATGATAAAAAAATTTAAGCAGGTACTTAATTTCATATTACCGACTTTAATTCACGGGAATTTGATGTTCATATAATTAAAAGCCGTTGCGTGAATTATGGTGACGTAAAAGCATATATCTGGTGGTGATTTTCATCAGATCATTTTTAAGCTTCGTTACAGCAGATCATTAGAGATGTGTGCTAGTGGTGTACTATATAGCAGGACTACTTATTGCGGGTAAGAGAAGACTGCACGCAGTTGTTTCAAAATATTTCAAACCAATTTGAACAATTTGTGTGCACAAATATATTCATACGTGCGTGTTTTTTTTTAACTCAGTTAGGCTGATTGGTTGTAAGGTAACTGGGATTATATCTAAATGATTTATATGTATTCAGCAAATTAAATAAATAAATGCAATATTTCAGGTTATTTGAAACCCTGGAATGTTTGTCTTTCATTAAAAAGTACATCAATATTTAATTTTCTCTTTATTTTAGCTTATTATAATGACAATTATTCAAATCTTTACAGTTTTTTAATTTTCTAATAACTCATATAAAGTCGTCACGGTAGTCCTTTTGATAGATACCAGGTCGCCTGTGATCCTGTCACAACAATACTAACCAAATTAAAGTTATTCTCCGTCTAAGTACCTACCTATATAATATATAGAATGATGTTGTCATCATTAAAGCCTGTTCAGACACCGAATATAACCGCGAGCAGATATCTGTTGAACCGCGAGCGCTTATGTTTCGTACCGATTACATGACGCTATCAAATATTTCTTCCTATGGTAGGAGAGGGGTCAGATGAATTAGCGAGCTGCCACGGAGTGTGCATTTTTTGTACTGAATCTGTCAACTTGACCTCTGTCATCCACCGGTCTAGGCAGCTCCGCAGTAATTAAAAGGACCCTCTCTCCTGTTTTCCTCGGAGTGGGGGGCGCTTAATTGTTGGCATATCGCCTCAGGATCCTATTTACTGCGTAAGATGTGCATTGTCTATGGTTGATGTGCGCATAAAGCGCTTAGGTGTGAACGGTCTGAAGGGATTGTATGGAGGGTGTGATAATTCTATCTTTTGATTCTGATTTTGTTTTCTTTTTCTACTCCTGGGCACTTGGCACCAGTCGTAATAATTCTCTCTTCTACCTCTTTTGATTTTTTTTTTCTATTTTTGGAATTCTTTCATCCCTTCAAGTTTTCTTGAACTTTTCTTTTGGCTCTGATCGATATTTAAATCTTTAAGGCTTTGCATGTGTGTAGTAGGGATGGAAAATTCCTTCCCTACGTCACACAAGCCTTCATGAAAATTGGACCCTTATTTTCTTTGATACTACAGAAAGCTTACTTAAAGCTCCCTTGTACTACATACCTTTAGAGATATATGTACTTAACTAATTAATACGTTATTTACGACCTTGAACGTAAATATTTTCGTATTTATGTTGTAATTAAACTCCATCAAACGTTGTGTAATTTTTTTGATTTATGATATGGGACTTTAATTACTTTCATTCTTTGTGGTAACTTCTTGATTCTAGTCAGAGCGTTGAGTTTCAAACTGTATTGGTCTCTCTCTTGCAAATCTAACTTTAAATAGTTTCTCTAAATGAACTAACTTTCCTCCGTCGCTTATTATGTTTTCCTACATCCTAACGAACTCGTAAATAACCTGTACTAATCGAATTACGCATGTTTAATTGAACAAATAATTAAGTATGACTCAAATGGTTAATTGTTAGTAAATTTGATTATGATTGTTTTGTATCTGCTTGTCATCTCTCCAATCCGATTCAGCTGCTATAAGGTACATATAAAGATGGGTTTAGTAGGTTAATGTAATTAATAGATTGCAAATTTGACGAACTCAGAATACCCTTTTTCTGCCGAAAATTTGGCTCCTATCCTCCTGCAAGTAAACAGGATGGTCAAAGATCAACTAGAACTTCGCACAGTCAGCCGACGCGATTTTCCAGAGGGTCTTAGTACCTTGTTCTGTCAATCTTCCATGTCGTCGTGTACTCTATTCAGGCTTTTCCTCGAGTCCCGAAACCCCCAAATTCCTACTCCTCCAAGGTCTACTATTTACTTAGGGCGAACCGGTTTCGTCCTATATGCAATCATATACTCACGGTGTTTTGCAGAGTTACGGGTCGTGAGTCCTCCCTCCACGTACAAGAAATGATGTGAGAGTAACTCTGTCGAGTCTAAAACGCTAATTGTAAGCGGGTCCACATCATCCAATGTACAGTACATAGAAAGATATATATGTAAACATACGTTTGGGTAGGATTATAACTCGCAATTTTGAGTCTAGCCAGTCTCAAATCCCGAGCTCGGATTTCGTGGAAAGGAATTCTGCACAAAACCTTAACCGATGACCGAATATATACATATTAAAAGTGGGAAATATTAATAGATACTAGTATAATAAGCAATTATCTGGCGATATGTTCTGGAGATTCGCCAAAACTCCAAGCTTTTTGTTTTGTTTGGTTAGCAATTTTATTTAAGAGATTGCCATCTCTATTATGTGTTTGGTTAATGGTCCTTGTTTTTTTAAGGAGCGACCACTGCCTCCTATTGTTGAACTGTTTTCTAAATTTTCCCCCAAGGTTCAACTTTTGGTAAAATTTTTACTATCCCGTGATTTTTCAGTTGTCTCATGTAAATGATTGATACTTTTTATTAGGCTATCCCGTGATTCTTCAACTGCTTCTTGTAAATGATTGATGCTTTTTATTAGGCTATCCCGTGATTTTTCAACTGCTTCTTGTAAACGATTGATGCTTTTTATTAGGCTATCCCGTGATTTTTCAACTGCTTCTTGTAAATGATTGATGCTTTTTATTAGGCTATCCCGTGATTTTTCAACTGCTTCTTGTAAATTATTTATACCTGTAAGAGCAATTATTTCATAATTTTTCCCCGAATTTTTCATGTAGTTCTTTAATAATCTTTTATCTGACTATCCCGTGATTTTCAAATGTTTGATGTACCTATTATTTGACTAGCTTATAATAAATCTATTTATTTTCAATTGTTCAATTCAAAATTTATCTCTTCGTGTTCAAATTAAAGATGGTGTTTACAACCTTTTCTATAATTGTGCAATTTCTTGGCTTTGTCCCATTGTCAAGTTAATATTAATACCTGTCAACTACCTAATAAATATACTATAACCTATATAATAACCTAACTTACTATAATACTAATACCTATCATCCACCTATTAAAGACCCAGGTACATCTTCCTTTAAAAGCATCTGACCCAGTGCCCCAATGACCGAGTTGTTTTATAAACCATTTCAATTATGTAAACATTCCCACTGGCTTCGTGACCTAGATTCCAAACATGAGATGTTTGTTTATTTTTTTTTTTTTTGAACATTCCTAAACGCGAGCTTATATGGTTCTAATTTTTTTTTTTTCTTTTGAATTTAATAGTGATAATTTCCTTTTCGCAGAGGTCTAATCTGCTCCCCGATAAATATAATTATAATGCATACATATATATACATATACATTTTGTCTCAATAAATAAATATACTGATATATGTACAATTTTATTATAGTTGAGGTAAATTCTAATATCATAACTCATTTTTTTGATCATTTTATATTAGCTGAAGTTATAATAAATAGTATATATACTAAATAAATACAAAACTTTGACTTGGAAATTTATCAAACACATAACTATTTTAAATAGTTACGGATAAATGCAAAGATAGGTATTCGAGATCGATACCTTTACTTTTAATATAAATGTGTTTCCTTTTTATTAAACTTTCTTGGTATATATATATACATATATATATAAATATATCTATTTTATATATATAATATTTTATATATAATTACATATCACATATTAAGCAAATAATATTTTGTTATAATAATATAAAATTTTATACCGACGATCAGCTGCCCTCTGCCTCGTTCATGTCTCTAGAAATTTTTATACTTTGTAAGGACTTATCCCAAAAGGTCCACTCCTGTCGGGTTCAACACGACAAACCTTTTATATATTTTTTTCTCTACCTAATTCAGCTATTGTCTAACTACCTAGATTAATCATCTTTATTCATTCTTTCACTATTGCGTTGACTCTAAACTGAATTAATTGATGACTAATCTTTATCAATCAAAATGTATTATATTTTCAAAACCCGTTGGTTAACTTAACAAATTTATTTTATTATTTTTTTATTTATTTTTATTATTTAATTCTTGTATCACCGAACTCTTTTATTTTGCAGTAAGATAACGTATTTCACTATTTATTCAAACTTTCCGAAATAATAATTATTATCAAGTTATCACAATCTCATTTAACAACACTTAATAATTTGTATTATTTATTCCAAAGTCCATATTTATTATTATTACTTTATCTAACACTAGATTAATCCTGTGATAAATTATTACGTTCGATTTTCACTTTATTTAAGGAACTATTACTGATATGTTTTTTTTTTTTTTTTTCCAGTATTAAGTCCTAAAATTTAACTAAACACTGCTTTTAAATTTGCCAAATACAACACCACACTTTTCACTAACACAATTTAAATTTATGATTTAATCACTTCACTGAATCTAATTAATTATTATTAATGGTACTAATCTCTTACACTGAATTTAATACCAAACTTTGGACACTTAGAACTTTCTGTTAAAATGCATTTTATCTAACACTAGATTATACTAAGTCCGAAATCACTTCTATTGCCTTGACTCCAATTATTTCAGAGTCATAAAAATTTTTAACACTTAGACAATTTTTCAATTAATAACCGCTTTAAACGTCACGTCACGTCTCACAAACTTCCGCTTTTCAAAACCCCCGATGACTAACGAAAATTCACTAAGTCCTGTCTTTTAAACCCCTCTCAGGATTAGAATGGCCTATCTAAGCTATCTTTGATCCACGAATTTAACCTATAACAACTCGAGATTTCATATATCGATTCTGCCTTTTTTGTTTAACTGCTGTTAGCTCCACCTTTCATGATTTTCTTCATGCCCTCTCTCGTTTAAACATTTTTCCAGGATCGGACCGGCGATATTACGTCAAAATGCCCCTCAACCCTTTGTCTGTTGGTTATACAAAATTAGCTCGAATTTCATAATTTTTTAGTTATTTTTTTTTCTCAATTCGTAAGAGGTCCGTCTTCAATAAACTGTATATAATTCTCAATTTTGTTTATCGCTACCAGAACATGAAAAACTCAAGCCAAAAACCTTTAATGTGCGTTTTCCAGTTTTCTTTTTTCTAAATTCCTTCTTATTCTCACGCCACCTATATGGATCAATTCAATTTTGAACTGTATTGTCTCTAATTATGTCGTAGACTTGAATTTTCATATTTTCCCTTATTTCCCTTTTATTCACGATGTTCTTCCTTTGCTCTTCCTCATTCATTCTCATGTAGCTTTCCACAATTATATGATTTTTTATATTTCCAGCCGTATTTATTTTATTAATTGTTAATTTAAGATTTTCTTTGCTTTCTTTGGCCGTATCAATTCACCCATAGTTTCACCGTACATTACTCTGATATACGTATCGTTTTTCGATGTTTGCTGCCTCAATAGAAAATTTCATTTTCTATTTGTTACTAATTAATATATCGTTTACCACATTTTTATAGGAGATACTTCCACTTCGGCCCTTAAATATATGTCAATTTTTATTACTTCATATGGATCTTCCCCCAACTTCCGTCCCTTTCTTCCCTGAATTCACATTAATTTAAAATTTGACATGTGTTTATGTCTGGACTTCGATGTACCGACCGATAACTCAGCGTTTATTCGAGAGTCGTAAAATCTAATCGTTTTTAGTTTGAATAAACAGTCCCTATGCCCAATGATAATTTTTATCGTCCAAAAAGCCATTAAAATGGGTTTAATCGCCTAAGACCGTGTTCGTTTTCTGATTGTTTTAATAACAAAATCACGTGTGGGGTCGTCAACTCAAATAATGTTTACGTCTATCATCAAACTTTCCTATCTTCCATAGTACTTTCGTCAAACAATTGACGGAAAACAATTCCTTTTTGTTTGATTTACCTAACGCAATGTAACCAGTATGACCTCCCTATTCCAAATATATATCGATATCTATTTAAACTCGTCTGAAAACGCAAAATTAAGTCGAAATCTTATATTGTTCAATAAACACTTCCGTTTAAACGTCCAGTTTTTCCATTAGATTTCCTTTTCAAATCGTTTTCCCTGACGTTACAAGAGTGACATCCCTAATTTCCAGCGTTTTTCTTCCTTTTAAATGTAAAATGTACACTTTCCTTTCAATCTGGTCTCCCTGACTTTCTATGCACTCGTTATACGGCTGAATAACCCTACAGTAGCTTTTCTTACGTTTTACACGTCTTTTCTTTAACCTTCCTCTGATCATAATTTTCTTGCTATTTTCTTGCCTAGTTTTTCCAACATAATGTGGATTAATTTGCTCGTTAACGGCGGTTACCAACACCTTCATTGTACTGATTGTATATCTTAAATTTGGGGTCATCGAATCTAATGCACCGAGCGTGAGACCCTGTTTACATTATAGTGTATTGATCTTTCGGTTGATGACGATATTTTTTCCAATAAATCTCAGGTTAATCGCTTAGTTCAAAGTCCATTTCTTTGTTCAAAATCTGAACACGCCCTCCATTCTGTGATTGGTTTCATTAGTTATTTATAGCTTTTTGCTTAGACCTGATTGGCTGTTGATTTCAACTATTTATTATTACGCTGATTAATGATGATTTCTAGCACCCTCTGTGTTCTTTTCATCAATACTTATCTCAATCTACTTAATTGTAGATCCCTATCGTCAACAAGAATTCAATTTACTTTGAACCGGTAGATGTCGCAGGTGTGTCTGTTTTATAATTAATTGGTATTTTCTTTTTGACTTAAAGTGGGAAGCTACAATATTTTCTTATTTTCACTGTTGGTTAATGCAATTCATCACAGTTCCCTCCTCTGAACTCAATTTGCTGTGGCTAACGTTGTATTTTATTTAGGCGTCTTCTTCTTTTTTTTTTTTTTTTTTTTTTTTTTTTTTTTTTTTTTTTTTTTTTTTTTTCGTTAGACACCGAAATTGTGTTCAAATTTAGGCTAGCTACCTTTCCCTCCCCATGTCGTTATTCCTTATCTATT
The DNA here is from genome assembly GCA_917880885.1 of Limnephilus marmoratus. NCBI lineage: Eukaryota > Metazoa > Arthropoda > Insecta > Trichoptera > Limnephilidae > Limnephilus > Limnephilus marmoratus. Next base: position 30,256,993 of record OU862916.1, read on the forward strand.
CTTCGTATCCTATTGCTCCCTATCTCCCCTCCTCATTTTGTTATCCCCTATCTCTTCTTCGCATCCTATTACTCCTTATCTCCCCTCCTCATTTTGTTATCCCCTATCTCTTCTCCGTATCCTATTGCTCCCTATCTCCCCTCCTCATTTTGTTATCCCCTATCTCTTCTCCGTATCCTATTGCTCCCTATCTCCCCTCCTCTGTTTTATCGGATTGTTAACAATCTTGAATTGAATCTCATTGTATTTTCTATTTTCTTTTCGCGTAGATTTTATTTTATGGAATTTTCTGTAATTTTGATAGACTCAAAATTAATCTCTTTTTCGCTGGAACACGCCCCTCGACTCGCGTGTTTTGGTGGTCCCCAACCAAATTGGACTAGGACCTCCCTTACAATGATTTAAGTAAAGATTGTTTACAATCTCGCGGCCTTTCGACCAACTGAAAAGCGGGCGGTCTCTTGGTGTGCAAATAATTGTTTTTGTTTGTAAGTATAAGTTTTTGTGAAATGTATACGTTTTCGCACGACCTCACCCGATCCGACAATCAGTGGTATACATGTTCTATATAAATTTTCCAGCATGTTTTTTTTTTTCTTTATTTAAACTTTATTGTCTAATCCTTAATTTCTAATTGTTATTTCATAGTTCATTCAAAATTGTCCTAACCTAAGTGTTACCCACTCTAATTTGTAATTTTCATAAATGTTCTTAATTATCCTCAAATTGGTTCAGCGTTCCCGTTTTTCCCCTTTTTTTTTTCGAAATCTATCTATTTATATCGTAATTCTAATGTTACCTTCTTATATTTACCTAATTTCTACCACATCTCTACAGATAAACATTTTTATTTCAAGATTTCAAAACATTTTTTTTTTTCTAACTCCTAAGCAATGTTTATTTAAAACTCTATTCTATAAAACGTACCATTATGTGTGTCATATAATATCTCTAATTCTTTTCCTCTTAAGTGTCCTTAATTACCTAACAATTTTTTTTTTTTTCTATTCACTAGCACATCAAAAAAAAACCCCCCCTTTTTTTTTTCTAAATAATAAAATCAAAATTAACGAATATTTTTACCTTACTCTATTTCTATATTTAAACATGATTGTCGCTTATTAAGAAACTTGTCCACTCACTCTTAAAGACTCGACGACGACCCGTCCCTCGCAAGCAAACTGATAGCCTAACATTTTAGTAAAGTTTCTTTCTTCCCCTACCCCAAGACGTATCCTAACATATTTTTATTTGTATTTCTCAGTCGTTTATTTATTTATTTATAAATATTTTCAAATATTTGCAAATTTCGCATTCTATTCGTTGACTTCCACTAACTTTAATCCTGATTGTTGTTCCTTGTTACTCGTGTAATATCTCGCTAAATGTATGGCGCTATAATCTCCTTTTATTTCCCGAGTTACCGGATCAATTAGGGTATACGTGTTACTGTAAACTACTGATCCGATGACGTACGGCCCTTCGTAAAGTAAGTTGAATTTCTTAATTTGTTTTCGCAATAAATTTGACTGTGTAATCTTTTTCAACTTGACCATGGCTCCGATTTCATAGGTCACTAGTCTTTTATTGAGATTATAATATTTTTGTCGATTCGTAGCGCTTTTCTCCAAATTTTTTTGCGCCACCATTCTAATTTCATCTATTGTTTTCGTAGGTTTTCCACACCCTTGAGTATACTTGTCTAAACTATAAGTTGGTGATTTCCCGAAAGCTATCTCATTTGGTGAAAATCCTGTTGAACAGTGTATTGAATTATTGTAAGTCTGCTCTATTTCTTTAAGGAAAGCTGACCATTTTGTATGTTTTTCGTGACAATAAATACGAAAAATTCTTCCTAATTCTTTATTTACACGCTCAGTTATATTCGGTCCAGGATTTCGTACTGAAGTATGTACAATTCGTATACCCATCCTATTCATGTGGTTTTCCCATTTTTTCGATGTAAATTGAGATCCGTTATCAGTTAACAAAGCATCTATTTGTATGATCTTATTAAAATCCTCTACACAATTTAACACGGTCTTAGTACTTGCTATCCTCAATTTATATAATTTTACAAATCGGCTGAAAGAATCCTGGATAACAAATATGAATTTTACGCCACCCATTCCCCTCGGTAATGGTCCGTATAGATCTGCCATAGCTAATTGTCCTACTTCTTTGGTCATAATTGATTTACTTGGCCCTACAGTTGGTCGAATTTCGCGCTTCGCCATCTGACAAAGGTGACATCCTCTTACTATGCGTTTTATGTCTCGGCTCATACCTGGCCAGTAATACCTGTCTCCCATAGCTGATCCTGTTTTGAAAATTCCCCCGTGCCCAATTTCTAAATGTATCATTTTTATTAACTCCTCAGTCAATTCCTGTGGTACTGCTAAAACCGTTTTGTTTAGCCCTGTGGTGTAATACAAAGTTTTACCTATTTTCTTGTAATTTTTTAAATACCTATTAACATTTTTTGTCGGTGGTCCGAATTTTCCCTTGCGCAAGTACCCGAAAATTTCTCCCAAAAATGTGTCCTGTTTCTGTAGTTCTGTTATATTTTCTAAGTGTTTTCGAATGTGTTGTCTACCTTTAACCGCAAAAGCTGCTATTTCTGGGCATGTGTTTTTCTCCTCCTGCACGTTTTCTGCATCACAAGAGTAACGAGATAAAATGTCAGGTCCTATATTTTCTTTTCCTTTAACGTACTCTACAGTGAAGTTAAATTGATTTAAATACAAAATCCACCGAGTTAGGCGACTACTGTACATCTTCCATGTCTTCAAAAACGTCAACGCTTGATGATCTGTTCTTATTATCAAATGTACTCCTCTTTAATACGTCTCAAATTTATGTAGAGCATATATTATCGCCCACAACTCTTGCTCCGATGTGGTCCACTTTAACTCTGGTCCCCTTAAAGCTTTGCTAATAAATCCAATAACGTGGTGGTTTCCTTCGTTATCTAGCTGGTATAACTCCCCCCCTATTGCAAATCCCGAACTGTCTGTCTGTAAGTAGTATGTACTATTTGGATCATGATGGTGTAAAATAACTGTTTCTAAAAATAATGTTTTCACCTTCTCGAATGCACGCTGTTCTAAGTCACCCCACCTCCAAGTTCGATTTTTCTGAAGTAAATCACATAAAACACGTGTTGATTCCCCATATTTATTCGCGAATCTACGGTAATAATTGCAAAGTCCAAGGAAAGCTCTAACTTGTTTGATTTTCTTGGGTACCGGAAAATTTTTAATCGCGTCTATTTTTTCCGGATCCATTTGAACTCCCAAAGGCGTTATAATATGTCCCAACATACGCACTTCTGTGAATAAAAATTGACATTTTTCGAGTTTACAAGTCATGTTTGCTGCCTCTAACCTCTCAAGTACCGCGTCTACATGTTCGAAATGATCTTCTTGGCTCCCACACGTATATATTATTAGATCATCCAAGTAATTAGCGCAGAATTCTCTCAGTCCTGGGCCGAGGATTTTGTCCATTCCCCTTGAGAAACTCCCAACTGATGTCTTTAACCCCTGCGGCAATACCTTGTATACATACGATTTCCCATTGTACACAAACCCGGTATATTTACGACTCTCTGGACTGATAGGTATCTGGAAGTAGGCTGAATTTAGATCTATCGTGGTGATGAATTTTACGCCATGAAAACGCTGTATTATCTCAGAAGTTAATGGTGGTTTCTCTACTTCGGCGTGCATTCTAGTATTTAAAAACCTGGCATCCAAAAGAATCCTAACGGTTCCGTCCCTTTTTAAAGTAAACGTTAGAGGACTAGAAAACTGTGTGGCCTCCCTACTGATGATTCCTAGTAATTCCAATTCTCTAATTTTTTCGTCAACTTTATCTCTATAAGCAAAAGGTACAGGATAAGATCTCTTAACGAAGGGCGTCTCGTCCGTCATCTTTATTTCGTGAGTGTACAAAGTTGTGAGACCCGGCCTGTCTCTAAATACATTCTTATGTTTGATTAAAATCTTTTCCAACCCTTCTTTCCCTTTTAACTCCAAATCTAGCCCGGACACAAATGTCGTTATTCTACGCTCGAGACACGCCGTATCATTTATTTCGGGGTTTACTTCGATACTAATTATTTTTCCACTTGCGCAATTTTGATTGCTAATCTCACCTTTAGGTTTCCTATAAGTTATCGATGAATTTACCAATTCTATTTCCCTTTTACCAACTTCTGTTTTTATTTTCAACTTCCTATTTTCCCCACATTTAAATTCAGCTGTGTATTCGTCTAACCAATTGATACCTAATATTACGGGCCTAATCAACTTGGGTATTATTAAACATGGCGTATTTATTGTAACATTTTCAAATCGTAGTGGGACTAAAACCAACCTAGATATTCTCTGACTTTTGTGTCCTATAGCTACCTTAATCTGTATTGCTGTTACTGGCATAATCGGATAAAGCGTTTCATCAGTCAAATAGTTTTCGTAGAATTCTTGTGCTACACACGTGATCTGACTTCCGGTGTCTATTAAACAATGAACTTCCGTGTTATCTATATATGCTTTGGCTTCCGGTAATAACGGTAAAGTGCTACCCTTTTCTACTTCCTCATAATCTCGGTCCTCAAAAATATTGTTAAAACCCCTAACTTCCCTACCCAATTTTTCTTCAATCATTTCCAATTTATTCCATTCGTCAGTTATATGTTGCAGTGAATTGACGCATACTTCCACACGCATTTCCTCCTCTGTTCTCGTTTCTTCCGCTCCATCCTTCCGTCTTTTTACGTACTTTTCAGCTTTTACTGGGGCAGTCATTCCTTGTTCATCCTTTCCTAATCCTTTCGTCGGATTCCACCCCCATTTCATCATAATCTTCAATGCAGTGTTGTGTCTTGGCGCCGGCGTCCCTCCTCCTGTGTGAGTCGTATCCATGGAGACTAATGAATCAACCCCCGTCCGTTTCCCGAATTATCTGCGACCACTAGCTCCTTCCCGGTTGTAGGTATTGTAGGATTTCCTTTTGGTGAACTGCTAACTTCGGTGCATTTGCTGCAACTAACGCCTTGGCCCACACTTTCTATCGCGTGTATCCTCCTTTTTATGGCGTGGTAACGGTCACGGTATTTGTCCTTCTTGCTAACTTCCTCCCCACTCCTCTTCTTTAAGTTCCGTTCTTCTGGCGTACATACCATTGTATCTAGTTTTCGAAGAAACTCAGCGGCGACAATCTCGTCTCCTGATTGTCCCGAAAACCATAGCGATTGAATTTCCTTCGGATAATGCCTCATAATTTCGTCGACTATGCCCAACGGAGTGTCAGTAATCTTCAAAGCCTTAGCAAGTTCCCAATAGTTTGCGAAATGAGTGAGCATGGATATATTTTTCTTGGCATCATATACCCCCTCTGCAAGTCGGCGGCGAACTTCATTTTTCTTAATGTCTCCCCAATAGGTAGCTAAAAAATCTCGTTCGAAATCTAACATAGTCTCCCATCGCTTATTGTACAATTTCGCCCACGATTTGGCTTCCCCTTTTAAATTCTCTCGTACGACAATTAAAGGATCCGTACGTTTCACTTTTCTAGTGTACTCTTTTAAATCCTCGAGGAAACTAATTGGATTTTGATTTCCGCCGGAGAATGATGGTCGCTCCTGCTGCGGTAACATTTCCACGACTTGGAGAACGTTTTTCTGCGCATTATCCTCTCCTATCACCGCCACTGTTGCTGGTTTTTCTAACTGCTTCTCGAGCTCCTGCATCTTATTGACGAGCGGTGCTAAAGCTGCCTGAATAATTGTAGTTACATCTCCAATGTTCACTGTTGAAGTCTCGGCTGAGATATTCTCCCCGATTGCTGTCACTAAAGCCTGTGTTTTCCTTCCTGTTCCACGTTTCCCCACCATCTTCTTAAATTTTCCGAGTTTCGTCGGCTAATGTTTATATTTTCCTTACTAAGCGACAACCTTACAATCTCTATTTTAATATTCTTAATTATTTATGTAAATGTTGCCTTTCTTATTCTATATATTTTTTTTTTTTTTTTTTTTCAATTTTCTCGTTTTTCTTATTTTTCTTAAATTTTTATTCTTTTTTATTTTTATTTTCCTTTACTTCGTTAATCTTATCTTCGATTTTTTGTTCCTTTTCCTCGGGTTTTTCCTGTGAAATTATTGGTTTATCATTTTCATGTGGAAAATCTATTTTTCCACACTCCCTCTCAACCTTGCCTTGTTCCCCTTCTGGCTGAGCTCCCTTGTCTCCTCCCATATTCTCCACACGCAATGTAGAATATTTGGAACGCTTGAATATGTTTCTAAGCTCATCTTCCGTTGATATTTCTCCAACATCTCTTTCTGTCGCATCCGCCTTCCTCTTTTCGGCCATTCTCGTTTTAATGAATTTAAATTATCGAATTAAATATCGACTATATGTAATTGAAAAGTTTTTTTTTTTTTTTTTGGAACCTGCCCCCCTATAGACACATTATTTTCAATTATATCATTTTTATTTGCACAACGATTGCAACCCGAATTAATCCAACTCTAAAACGCACACTTTATTTCAATTGAATGTAGGTAGTTGTTAAAAAAAAACGGAATGAATATTGCAACCCTATTGTTAATAAATATCCCGTGATTTTCGTTCAAACAATAATTATTCATTGTTTAGAATGTCAACCACTCCTTCATGGTTTGCAGTACCTATTGATATTCTCGCAAAATCTGCCCTGAATTCGCAATACCCATCAAAACAGACTTTCGCACATCAATTTGCAATATCTACTGATATTTTCGCAAAATCTTGCCTTGAATTAGCAATACCTATCAAAACAGATTTTCGCACATCAATTTGCAATACCTACTGATATTTTCGCAAAATCTTGTTTTGAATTAGCAATACCTATGAAAACAGATTTTCGCACATCAACTTGCAAACACCTATCGCAAAATCTTGTTTAGAATTCGCAATACCTATCAAAACAGATGTTCGCACATCAATCTGCAAATACCTATCGCAAAATCTTGTTTAGAATTCGCAATACCTATCAAAACAGATGTTCGCACATCAATTTGCAAATACCTATCGCAAAATCTTGTTTAGAATTCGCAATACCTATCAAAACAGATGTTCGCACATCAATTTGCAAATACCTATCGCAAAATCTTGTTTAGAATTCGCAATACCTATCAAAACAGATGTTCGCACATCAATTTGCAAATACCTATCGCAAAATCTTGTTTAGGATTTCGCAATATCCACTGATATTTTCGCAAAATCTTTTTGAATTCGCACTTTTAGAGTTAAACCTCTTTTTTTTTTTTCGAAGTCCGAATAATCAAATGTTCATTTAAATAGGTTATATACCTATCATAAACCCTTGTCTACGATATTAGAAGTTCTCAATTCGACGCTATCCCCAATCAAGTATTTAGGTATGTTATTCTATCTTTTTTTTTTTTTTCAATATTTACATTAAATTTGCAAAATCTATTTCGTTGTTCATAACAACTGTCATAGATCCCTTTGTATTCGTTGATTTCTACCCTCCTCAAAATAAACATATTTACTGCAATTTTAATAATCGAGTATTTTCAAATCGGTAAATACCTATTGACAACTGTTTAACACCGCCATATCTGATTTCAACTTCTCATTTCGATCCGATTGAATGAATGCATTTTTCCCATCAACATGAGCTCCACCAAACCCTTTTAAAATGTATTCTATATTTATGTTCCTTATATTTTATGTTATGTCTTTTTATGTGATAATGTTCACATACAAAACATAACATTATCTATAAACAATGGTCACATTATGTAGATAAGTTCCCCCTTTTATCTCCGAAGTGTGTTTCCTCTTTTATCGAAACCGAATGTTGATATTATTTTTTACAGATGTTTATTTTATAATGCCTCAAAGTGGTGCGTGTCGTTTTCGATGTGTCCCACCTTTAAATGCTAGATGTTTTTTTTTTTTTTTTTGTTATCAGTATCTCGATGTTGACTTTTATCAATCTTTTCGATGCTTACGAACACCGCGCGTTATCTCGAATCACATTGTTTACATTACGGTCGTTAACATTCCTGACCCAGATATGTCAATTCTTAACTCATTATATTTGTTATTTATGGCCTGTCTTGACTATTTGTTTACATAGAGCATATTTGACCTAAATTCTTTTGTATACAATAACAAATGAAAGGGGTCTTTATTAACAAGTTCACGGTCACTCGATTTAACACTTTATATTGACACTTTTTAAAATTATTTTAAACTGTAGAGTTTATTCGTTAGCACTTTTTTTTTTTTTTTCTTTTTTGTTATGTTTATTTATTTCTTTATAAATAATTTTTCTGTGTTTGTTTAACGTCGCACTATTCTGATTTTTTTATTAAATTATTTTCACTTCAATTAAAATGAACTTTTTTTTTATTTTTTTATTTTTTTTATTTTTTTTTATGATACGTCCTAATTTTGTTATTATTATTTTTTTTTCCAGTTTTTACAATAGATTGACCAATAAAGTTTTTCAACGCAAACTTGTATAACTCTGACTCCTGGTCCACGGCTTTGCAGTGTGATAATTCTATCTTTTGATTCTGATTTTGTTTTCTTTTTCTACTCCTGGGCACTTGGCACCAGTCGTAATAATTCTCTCTTCTACCTCTTTTGATTTTTTTTTTCTATTTTTGGAATTCTTTCATCCCTTCAAGTTTTCTTGAACTTTTCTTTTGGCTCTGATCGATATTTAAATCTTTAAGGCTTTGCATGTGTGTAGTAGGGATGGAAAATTCCTTCCCTACGTCACACAAGCCTTCATGAAAATTGGACCCTTATTTTCTTTGATACTACAGAAAGCTTACTTAAAGCTCCCTTGTACTACATACCTTTAGAGATATATGTACTTAACTAATTAATACGTTATTTACGACCTTGAACGTAAATATTTTCGTATTTATGTTGTAATTAAACTCCATCAAACGTTGTGTAATTTTTTTGATTTATGATATGGGACTTTAATTACTTTCATTCTTTGTGGTAACTTCTTGATTCTAGTCAGAGCGTTGAGTTTCAAACTGTATTGGTCTCTCTCTTGCAAATCTAACTTTAAATAGTTTCTCTAAATGAACTAACTTTCCTCCGTCGCTTATTATGTTTTCCTACATCCTAACGAACTCGTAAATAACCTGTACTAATCGAATTACGCATGTTTAATTGAACAAATAATTAAGTATGACTCAAATGGTTAATTGTTAGTAAATTTGATTATGATTGTTTTGTATCTGCTTGTCATCTCTCCAATCCGATTCAGCTGCTATAAGGTACATATAAAGATGGGTTTAGTAGGTTAATGTAATTAATAGATTGCAAATTTGACGAACTCAGAATACCCTTTTTCTGCCGAAAATTTGGCTCCTATCCTCCTGCAAGTAAACAGGATGGTCAAAGATCAACTAGAACTTCGCACAGTCAGCCGACGCGATTTTCCAGAGGGTCTTAGTACCTTGTTCTGTCAATCTTCCATGTCGTCGTGTACTCTATTCAGGCTTTTCCTCGAGTCCCGAAACCCCCAAATTCCTACTCCTCCAAGGTCTACTATTTACTTAGGGCGAACCGGTTTCGTCCTATATGCAATCATATACTCACGGTGTTTTGCAGAGTTACGGGTCGTGAGTCCTCCCTCCACGTACAAGAAATGATGTGAGAGTAACTCTGTCGAGTCTAAAACGCTAATTGTAAGCGGGTCCACATCATCCAATGTACAGTACATAGAAAGATATATATGTAAACATACGTTTGGGTAGGATTATAACTCGCAATTTTGAGTCTAGCCAGTCTCAAATCCCGAGCTCGGATTTCGTGGAAAGGAATTCTGCACAAAACCTTAACCGATGACCGAATATATACATATTAAAAGTGGGAAATATTAATAGATACTAGTATAATAAGCAATTATCTGGCGATATGTTCTGGAGATTCGCCAAAACTCCAAGCTTTTTGTTTTGTTTGGTTAGCAATTTTATTTAAGAGATTGCCATCTCTATTATGTGTTTGGTTAATGGTCCTTGTTTTTTTAAGGAGCGACCACTGCCTCCTATTGTTGAACTGTTTTCTAAATTTTCCCCCAAGGTTCAACTTTTGGTAAAATTTTTACTATCCCGTGATTTTTCAGTTGTCTCATGTAAATGATTGATACTTTTTATTAGGCTATCCCGTGATTCTTCAACTGCTTCTTGTAAATGATTGATGCTTTTTATTAGGCTATCCCGTGATTTTTCAACTGCTTCTTGTAAACGATTGATGCTTTTTATTAGGCTATCCCGTGATTTTTCAACTGCTTCTTGTAAATGATTGATGCTTTTTATTAGGCTATCCCGTGATTTTTCAACTGCTTCTTGTAAATTATTTATACCTGTAAGAGCAATTATTTCATAATTTTTCCCCGAATTTTTCATGTAGTTCTTTAATAATCTTTTATCTGACTATCCCGTGATTTTCAAATGTTTGATGTACCTATTATTTGACTAGCTTATAATAAATCTATTTATTTTCAATTGTTCAATTCAAAATTTATCTCTTCGTGTTCAAATTAAAGATGGTGTTTACAACCTTTTCTATAATTGTGCAATTTCTTGGCTTTGTCCCATTGTCAAGTTAATATTAATACCTGTCAACTACCTAATAAATATACTATAACCTATATAATAACCTAACTTACTATAATACTAATACCTATCATCCACCTATTAAAGACCCAGGTACATCTTCCTTTAAAAGCATCTGACCCAGTGCCCCAATGACCGAGTTGTTTTATAAACCATTTCAATTATGTAAACATTCCCACTGGCTTCGTGACCTAGATTCCAAACATGAGATGTTTGTTTATTTTTTTTTTTTTTTGAACATTCCTAAACGCGAGCTTATATGGTTCTAATTTTTTTTTTTTCTTTTGAATTTAATAGTGATAATTTCCTTTTCGCAGAGGTCTAATCTGCTCCCCGATAAATATAATTATAATGCATACATATATATACATATACATTTTGTCTCAATAAATAAATATACTGATATATGTACAATTTTATTATAGTTGAGGTAAATTCTAATATCATAACTCATTTTTTTGATCATTTTATATTAGCTGAAGTTATAATAAATAGTATATATACTAAATAAATACAAAACTTTGACTTGGAAATTTATCAAACACATAACTATTTTAAATAGTTACGGATAAATGCAAAGATAGGTATTCGAGATCGATACCTTTACTTTTAATATAAATGTGTTTCCTTTTTATTAAACTTTCTTGGTATATATATATACATATATATATAAATATATCTATTTTATATATATAATATTTTATATATAATTACATATCACATATTAAGCAAATAATATTTTGTTATAATAATATAAAATTTTATACCGACGATCAGCTGCCCTCTGCCTCGTTCATGTCTCTAGAAATTTTTATACTTTGTAAGGACTTACCCCAAAAGGTCCACTCCTGTCGGGTTCAACACGACAAACCTTTTATATATTTTTTTCTCTACCTAATTCAGCTATTGTCTAACTACCTAGATTAATCATCTTTATTCATTCTTTCACTATTGCGTTGACTCTAAACTGAATTAATTGATGACTAATCTTTATCAATCAAAATGTATTATATTTTCAAAACCCGTTGGTTAACTTAACAAATTTATTTTATTATTTTTTTATTTATTTTTATTATTTAATTCTTGTATCACCGAACTCTTTTATTTTGCAGTAAGATAACGTATTTCACTATTTATTCAAACTTTCCGAAATAATAATTATTATCAAGTTATCACAATCTCATTTAACAACACTTAATAATTTGTATTATTTATTCCAAAGTCCATATTTATTATTATTACTTTATCTAACACTAGATTAATCCTGTGATAAATTATTACGTTCGATTTTCACTTTATTTAAGGAACTATTACTGATATGTTTTTTTTTTTTTTTTCCAGTATTAAGTCCTAAAATTTAACTAAACACTGCTTTTAAATTTGCCAAATACAACACCACACTTTTCACTAACACAATTTAAATTTATGATTTAATCACTTCACTGAATCTAATTAATTATTATTAATGGTACTAATCTCTTACACTGAATTTAATACCAAACTTTGGACACTTAGAACTTTCTGTTAAAATGCATTTTATCTAACACTAGATTATACTAAGTCCGAAATCACTTCTATTGCCTTGACTCCAATTATTTCAGAGTCATAAAAATTTTTAACACTTAGACAATTTTTCAATTAATAACCGCTTTAAACGTCACGTCACGTCTCACAAACTTCCGCTTTTCAAAACCCCCGATGACTAACGAAAATTCACTAAGTCCTGTCTTTTAAACCCCTCTCAGGATTAGAATGGCCTATCTAAGCTATCTTTGATCCACGAATTTAACCTATAACAACTCGAGATTTCATATATCGATTCTGCCTTTTTTGTTTAACTGCTGTTAGCTCCACCTTTCATGATTTTCTTCATGCCCTCTCTCGTTTAAACATTTTTCCAGGATCGGACCGGCGATATTACGTCAAAATGCCCCTCAACCCTTTGTCTGTTGGTTATACAAAATTAGCTCGAATTTCATAATTTTTTAGTTATTTTTTTTTTCTCAATTCGTAAGAGGTCCGTCTTCAATAAACTGTATATAATTCTCAATTTTGTTTATCGCTACCAGAACATGAAAAACTCAAGCCAAAAACCTTTAATGTGCGTTTTCCAGTTTTCTTTTTTCTAAATTCCTTCTTATTCTCACGCCACCTATATGGATCAATTCAATTTTGAACTGTATTGTCTCTAATTATGTCGTAGACTTGAATTTTCATATTTTCCCTTATTTCCCTTTTATTCACGATGTTCTTCCTTTGCTCTTCCTCATTCATTCTCATGTAGCTTTCCACAATTATATGATTTTTTATATTTCCAGCCGTATTTATTTTATTAATTGTTAATTTAAGATTTTCTTTGCTTTCTTTGGCCGTATCAATTCACCCATAGTTTCACCGTACATTACTCTGATATACGTATCGTTTTTCGATGTTTGCTGCCTCAATAGAAAATTTCATTTTCTATTTGTTACTAATTAATATATCGTTTACCACATTTTTATAGGAGATACTTCCACTTCGGCCCTTAAATATATGTCAATTTTTATTACTTCATATGGATCTTCCCCCAACTTCCGTCCCTTTCTTCCCTGAATTCACATTAATTTAAAATTTGACATGTGTTTATGTCTGGACTTCGATGTACCGACCGATAACTCAGCGTTTATTCGAGAGTCGTAAAATCTAATCGTTTTTAGTTTGAATAAACAGTCCCTATGCCCAATGATAATTTTTATCGTCCAAAAAGCCATTAAAATGGGTTTAATCGCCTAAGACCGTGTTCGTTTTCTGATTGTTTTAATAACAAAATCACGTGTGGGGTCGTCAACTCAAATAATGTTTACGTCTATCATCAAACTTTCCTATCTTCCATAGTACTTTCGTCAAACAATTGACGGAAAACAATTCCTTTTTGTTTGATTTACCTAACGCAATGTAACCAGTATGACCTCCCTATTCCAAATATATATCGATATCTATTTAAACTCGTCTGAAAACGCAAAATTAAGTCGAAATCTTATATTGTTCAATAAACACTTCCGTTTAAACGTCCAGTTTTTCCATTAGATTTCCTTTTCAAATCGTTTTCCCTGACGTTACAAGAGTGACATCCCTAATTTCCAGCGTTTTTCTTCCTTTTAAATGTAAAATGTACACTTTCCTTTCAATCTGGTCTCCCTGACTTTCTATGCACTCGTTATACGGCTGAATAACCCTACAGTAGCTTTTCTTACGTTTTACACGTCTTTTCTTTAACCTTCCTCTGATCATAATTTTCTTGCTATTTTCTTGCCTAGTTTTTCCAACATAATGTGGATTAATTTGCTCGTTAACGGCGGTTACCAACACCTTCATTGTACTGATTGTATATCTTAAATTTGGGGTCATCGAATCTAATGCACCGAGCGTGAGACCCTGTTTACATTATAGTGTATTGATCTTTCGGTTGATGACGATATTTTTTCCAATAAATCTCAGGTTAATCGCTTAGTTCAAAGTCCATTTCTTTGTTCAAAATCTGAACACGCCCTCCATTCTGTGATTGGTTTAATTAGTTATTTATAGCTTTTTGCTTAGACCTGATTGGCTGTTGATTTCAACTATTTATTATTACGCTGATTAATGATGATTTCTAGCACCCTCTGTGTTCTTTTCATCAATACTTATCTCAATCTACTTAATTGTAGATCCCTATCGTCAACAAGAATTCAATTTACTTTGAACCGGTAGATGTCGCAGGTGTGTCTGTTTTATAATTAATTGGTATTTTCTTTTTGACTTAAAGTGGGAAGCTACAATATTTTCTTATTTTCACTGTTGGTTAATGCAATTCATCACAAGGGCGATATTTGGCGTGCTATGATCTTTTATATTTGATAGCTCAATCTGAACAGGCCATTTATCCAAGTTTTATGAACAAGACAACCGAATGAAATGAATTTTAGGTTTCATTTGTAATATTTTTGGTAGGTAAGAGTTTTAGATATTCTTGACCATATATATTATATTAACTGTAAATTTTACCAAACCCCATTGAAGCATGAAGAAATCGACACCTTTACACACCAAGTCAGATTAATAAATAATTAATATTATCTGGTTTGAAGTTATGCCGACCTGATGTAAAATTCAACTCAACAGATGGGTATGAGCTTGTAGGGCACAAGAGAGAGAGAGGAGGATATGTTTTACCTTCACCAAGACTAAAATCGTTGCCAATGAGATATCTGCAGTAATTTACTGTCGACTAGAAGGCGTGTAATTAGTCGAGTGCGTCACTCGCGAGCAGGGAGATTGACTAATGGGCGTCCAGGGAACTTGACGTCCTACAGGACATTCAACCGGATGCCACCTGCGACAAAATGATACTTACCTGTTTAAGTTTATTATCACGGTGAAGAGTAATTTAAAAGTTTTAAACTCCAAGTGGTGTAAGGACTTTTTTAAATTTTTTGTTTGTGTATTACAGTGTGTCTATTTACAATACACATATGACACAAACTACACATTTATAGGTAAATAAAAGAAACGTTAAATAGTAACATGAGATACATACGTACTATAGCGGGTAATGTATGGGACTTAAATGCCTTTTTGAATTCTTCAAGGCTACTGTTAAAGATGTCAACAGTTTTGGAAGCGTAACCTCATGTCATGCTACGCCGAGCCAGTACATCCGTTCTGCTATGTGGGATACATCGAAGATCGTGGTACCGTCCCTGGCTGTCGTTGTTCGGTACATACAATTTATAACATTCCAGGAGGTTTGGGCTATGTCTTAAATTATGAATTATTTCGTACGCCGATACTGCAAGGGTCCCACTCCTCGACTGGAGACTTTGGCAATGCGTTTCTGTGAGTAGATCTTCATGATGTGTGAATCGCGGGTGCTCTCCGTGCATTCTTATATACAGGTTGCACAGCGTCCGAGGTCGTGGTTTCCAGATAGTCTGCAGTCAGGCGTAAACTGCGCTGCCTTTGTTGACTTCTTCGTGTTCCACGCCAAGGGTTGGCGTACGGAGATAGAGAGGTATTGACGTTTTAGAGGTTATCTTTTAGTAAGTAAAACACTTGTAAAATACAAAAAACTTGCCTGCCCTAAACTCGCGTTCTATACTGATAACAATTTAGGTAAATTACTAAAAAACACTAAAGATAGAGATCGTAAATTAAGCCACTCAGGCATTTACCAACTATGTTGCAATATTGTCCTTCGTTCTACATAGGTAAAACAACTAGAAATGTAAACATTAGAATCACAGAACATTTAAGATGCTTAAATAATAATAATTTTTCAGAGTTTGCTAATCACCTAATTTCCACAGATCACACTTTTAATAAGAACACAGGGGTTAAAATTCTTCACCGTAACAATAAAAGCAAAAAATTAGATAATTTAGAAGCACTAGAAATCAGAAAATCCCTAAATAATAACGCTAGTATTTTGAAAAACCAAATTAATTTATCTTTCAGTCCCATTCTAAATATTTTTCCAATTAACCGCTCTGTTCTTTCTGGAAATTCCACAATTACCCCCACCCCTTTGCTCACCTCCCACTCAAACACCTAACATTCTATATCACAGTTTAGTTATAATATTCTCCTGACGAAGGAAGGGTATTTCTGAAACCGGTAGAGTGTTTTAAAATAAAAGTGGTCTAAAACAAATTTATGTCAGCCTGAAACACTCATTTACATTGAAAAATCTTCCGAGAAAAGATACTTGCCGCCAACGGGACTTGAACCCGTGTCCTTCTGATTGCCGGTCGGATGCTCTGACCACTGAGCTATGGCGGCTTATCATAAGCAGTAATTGTTTCATTCAACAATTACTGCTTATTATATTTTTTCCACCTGAAAACAACCAACTTTATTTTTGCGAGAGAGACATTGTTAGTGTTAAATCCCTCGCTAGGTGGCGTCGAGACAAATTATGTCTGCATTTATTGGGGAAATACTTAAACTTGCCAAATATTAATTATTATTTTTATCAAATATTTTTTTGTTTGTTTATTGGCTGCCATCCATGGAATGATTGCAAAGTTCTTACTAGAATATATTATGTACAACCTGGATGGTTTTCCGGATACCTATTCGATTTTTATTTAGTAGGAACAACTTTTGATTTATATATGAACTAATATTTTGATATACTCGTATATGTATACACAAATTGAAAATATTCAATTATTGGGATAATGAGTTATCATTGAAGTTTAAACCTTATCGTGACAACCAGCCCCCACCAAAGTCCAGGAATTTACCCTTATTCAACTTTTATTTTAGTTAGTTACAGTTAGTTAGTTCCATACAGGAGACCTTGAGGAAAAAAGTTTCCTCAGGGCCTGTGTCATCTTTGGGGATGCTGTGTGGAGGGGCTTTTTAGAGGAAGGTAGGAGAAAAAGTTATGGGAAGGAAAAAGTGGGGTGGTAAGGAATTTGTGGTCCAGGAGTTATGGACGTATGAATCCATCTCTCCCATTATGGTGCAAGGCGACACGGAGAGTCCAGCTGGAGGCGTCAAATCTCTCCCGATCCGGCCCATCACGCAGTTGGTGGGCAAAAGCAGCCGCCGCAGTGACCTTGTCAATCATCACCCCATGAACGCGGGAACCCCTTCTAAGTCACCAAACGAATCGAACCACTTAGGGTGACTTATTGCAGAAGTATTTGTTATCCATGAATGGTTTCCGGGCTGCCATATCAGCCTCCCGCATTAATCAAAAAATTGACAACATAAAATTACATTTAAATTGCTTATTTATTAGCAAAAGTTAATGGCAACACTTAAAAGCGCACTCTAATTAACTTGGGGAGGTCTTCATCAAAATTAGATAGAGAATTTAATGTTTATGATGGAGATCAAATCGTTGTTTTAAATTAAGTTTAAATCATTAACAGAATTTGGTTTTAATTAAAACTTATCCATACTGAAATTATATTTAATCATATTATAATCTTATGCATGTCCTGTTTTGAAGCAAGTTTTTTTTTCATAAGGCAGGATTGTTATATCAAATCTTCGATTGCTTTAATAAAGCTACAAAATATATCTTTTTTGTTTTAAAAAAATTAAATCAGTACCTATTTGCTATTTCGGATTTCCAAAAATTTTCAGTACAGCGTAAAAGTCAAGAATTTGATTGTAAAGGCTGATAATTGGATAATTAAAAATACAACCAAAAATAGCTACATTTCAGAATAAAATTATAATCATTGTTGTTTATTTTTTTTTATCTACTCGGACTAAAAGTTCTTATGAGATTAATTTCCTTACTGATACGTGCCGCAAAAGCTTTTATGGTCCAGATTACGTATAGAATTTTGTTAAGATTGTGAAATTTATGCGTATTTTAAGTGAATGCGATTTATACGAGCATGATATAAAAAACCAGCACCATCTTTTAAGAAAAAGATAAATTATATTGTTTAATTTTTAGCAAGCCGTGTCAGGTTATAAAGTAGATTTATTGTATTCGAACATAAGATTTTATATTTAAAATAGAAAATTAAAGAGTAATTAAATCAATTAAGCTAATGCATAAATGTATGAACTCAACGATTTTAATTTATTATTAACGTCTATTTAAACGCTTCAGATTTTATGTCCGGGTTAAATCGTTCCCGCAAGAAAAACTCAACCCTTTCACGCACTTTTCCACAAATGATCACCTAGTCAATCCACGTTATGCACTTGCACTATATAAGTATAATAAATACAAAATAATACAAGAACAACATGTCAAAGAGACCAAATGGGAAAATAATTTACCGACTCCAGATATTTTCATGTCAGAGGGTTCGGCTCGGTGGACCTCCTAATTGGACCTATAAATCTTACTGATCCCTCAATATAAATATTTAAAAAAATTTTGAAATCCTACATGTATTTAAAATGACTGATTTTTGCATTTTTATATATAAATTCTTTGACGCCTATGCCTAAATTTTGAATGAGAGAGCTAGGTATAATGCCAGTAGCCGAAATAACAAATGGTAATATTTTTATAGTCTGAGAATGCCAAACTATTTTAATCTCATTTTCTAAATCTGTATATTTTTTCAGAAACAGATTTGTGAATATTACAGGGATTTGGAATAGCTACATCAATTATATAAGTTATCAAAATATTTTTATTTTGGTTTATTTTTGCATTTTTGATATATTTGAAATGGGTCGGTAATTATTAACTTACTAGCTGGTTCCGGGCATGCGTAGCTATGCCATTTAATAAAGAAATTGTTTCTCTCTGCGTGTCCTTTCCCATTCGTCCCGTTCCCCTTTCGCTTCCCATTCCTCTCCCGCGTCCCCTCCCCCCTCGCGTCCACACTCCGATTTCTCCACCTTCCCTCTCTCCACTCCACTCCCCCCTTCCCCATCCCGTGAATCCCCCTCCCGAGTTACCCTCCCCTCCCGGGTTCCCCTCCCCCCCTCCCTCTAACCACCTACCCGAGTTCCCCTCCCCCTCCCGCATTCCATACATCCAGTCCCGGTACATTCAGTTTTCAAACAGCTCGCGTGCCACATACTGCATTTTTTTTACTACAAATTTCATAACGCCAGAGATCACCAGTAGCTTTATACAAACCTTGTCCTGACAATAACGAACATAAATTAAAAAGAATTATCCAATTTGGTGCAGTCGTTCGGAAGTTATGCGCGTACATACATTTCGGCGATTCATTTTTATTTATATAGATTCAGGATTACCAGATTTTCGAGTTATGATAGTGTGTTTATAAATTTATGGAAATACTCCGCTTTGGAAACTAGAAATAATATCATTTACTGGTACCCGGCATACGTTGCAATGCCATTCAAATAAGTAAATGGTTTCTCCATCCATGTCCATTCCACGCGTCCCCGTTCTCCTCCCGCTTCCCCTTTCCCTCCTGCGTTCTCCTTCCACCTTCCCCGCCTTCCCCCACCATCGACACCCTTCTTGCGAACCCCACCTCCTTCGTTACCCTTCACCTCCTAACTTCCCTCCCTGCCGCTAAAATATAAGAAATACAAACATTGTCAAACCACTCGCGCAAAATTAATAACGCCAGAGCTTACCAATATATATATAGAAACACTCTTCTGCTAAAATGCAATATTCTATAAAAATGTTGAGTCAATTCATCGATTACTTTCCGAGATTTGCGGAGACAAACATACGGACGTGCAGGGAGACAGAGGCAGATTAACGATTTAGAAGGTTTTAGATATTAGGTCCTTACATATAAAATTGGCGTTTTGCCGTACTGGCAACTTTGATCTCAAATATCTTCTCTTTGGTTATGAATTCCAAATTCAAATTTATACAGCTATTTACTAATGTATTTGTGTTTCGAAAATAATAATTCGTTTGTTTTTTCATTAATTGTTTTTTTTTCTTTGCGTCTCTTGCGACGGCCGGAGACCAAAGTTTATAATGAAGAATTGAAGGCAATTGTGGAAGCGGATCCATCGCAAACCACGTCCGAGTTAGCTGCAGGCTGCGGTGTTATTGATAAAACTGTTTTAATCCACTTGAAGCAAATTGGGAAGGTGAAAAAGCTTGAAAGGTGGGTACCTCACGAATTGAGTGAAGCAAATCAACAAACGCGCGTTAGAACGCTAGACTACACACTGCACAACAGACGGCTATCAAATTAGAGGAGCTTCAATTGGAATGTCTAAGATATCCACCGTACTCTCCGGATCTTGCCCCAACAGATTACCATTTTTTTCGAAATTTGAATAACTTCTTGCAAGGGAAAAAATCATTCATTAAAAAATGTTAACTGTAATGTTATCAAAGCCTGGGGGAGTATCTCCTTTCATGCCGCTTATAATAGTTACGATTTCATCCTGTTATCTATTCATATCGAACCAATTTTTCTTTTTGAGTGTTGTGATTTTCATTCAACGTCATCAAAAATCATTGACGAAATTGCAAAAAATAATAATTGCTGATGACTTCGGGATTGACTGTTTGACGCTTTGTTCCCTCTCAGATCCGGTTGGTTCATTGAGCCGGTTCAGAGCGCAGTCATCAGTCAAGATCGTAAATCAATCGGAATTCAATTTGGGACCAGAGCACCGGGTAGCCGGTAGTATTGCACCGAATCGGCTGTTTTAAAAGATGTGACCCGAATATTTATGACTTAATTTCGGGGGCCCAAGGGACCGCCTTGAAAAAGAAAGAATCCCCGGATAATGAGAGACTGGCGGAATAACCATATATGACGTTTTTGACTTGTGAACAGGATTTGTTCGAGGTTTGTGACACTACGTGAGAAGCTTTTTTCTTATTACCTCTTCCTTAGCTTGAACCCGTTCTCGTGTCTTCTTCCATAACTTGAGCTTATTATTGTATCTTTTTATCTACATCGGCCTTTTCTTATATACTTACAGTGATAGAACTGCTTCATTTTTTACATTTATCTCCTTAAAAGGTTTACGTAAAGGCCAATATAACAATGTACTAAAGAATAACGAGATATTACATTTCCTATGAATAGAAGGCTTTGAAAAATGCAGTTTGCAATAGTATTGTATTCGCAAGCTATACTAGGAGTTTTTATTATTTAAAAGTCATTTTACGTGACCTACCGAAATCAAAACATAATTCGTTCCCATGAGAAAGACCAGCTCCGTCCGGTATTTTGCGAAAAACATTCAAATTATTTATGATTTATTACTACGTAGCTACTTGCCCTGTAGTAGATTTTATGACACTTCCCAGATTTTTTTTAATAACTTCCATATAAATATTTGTAAAAAAACAATAAGGTGCAAGATATTTATTTTTTGTGTAAATTCAAAGATTTTTCGTGATTTGGAGAGCATCTTTGAATAATTTTCATGCAAAAGCTTTTGAGTTATCAAGCGTTTTTGCATCTTCAGAAAACAGAAAGTCTCCTTTGTAGCAAAGAATCCCTGCTTACTGTATCTATTTGCTATCTGTGTCTGTTGATCTAATCCTGAATCAAGAGTTGATCGCCCTTTGATGCAAGAGCATAGAAATCAAGGAATAGACAGGCTACTTGCACGTCTGTCAATGTTAATAAAAATCAACCGATATCACTGCAATTCGTTCCGTATAATAACAATAATTACAGTGAATTGACTTGCACCCAGTTTGCTATTTCTGAGTAATGGACGTTCTGATCAAGATGGGAAATCTCTTAACGGGCGAACCCGACACCGGCCCGTCATGGCGAAGGGAAAATCCGACATTTGAAATGCACATTTGATGTATAAAACTGGCTTCTGGATCATTTAAAAAGAGCCTTTGACAGATATGAGTGCCTTGGGGATCATCTTCTTCTCTTGTATGGGACTGATGCGGATGCCAATCGTAATTGCGACTGTCACAGCATTCTTCATCTCCATGGTAGAAATGATTTGAAGAAGCCGGTGGAGGTCTGCTTGTCAGCGATGACACCGCTCGTTGAGTGAGGTGATTGATCGCCTACCGAATAATCACAGAAGCAAAACGGGCCGTAAATGAGTCAAAGCGCATATGAGTTTGAGTAGGAAGCAGTAAAGAAGTGAAGAAGTGAAGATGTGAAGAAGTTAAGAAGTGAAGAAGTGAAGAAGTGAAGAAGTGAAGAAGTGAAGAAATTAAGAAGTGAAGAAGTGAAGAAGTGAAGAAGTGAAGAAGTGAAGAAGTGAAGAAGTGAAGAAGTGAAGAAGTGAAGAAGTGAAGAAGTGAAGAAGTGAAGAAGTGAAGAAGTGAAGAAGTGAAGAAGTGAAGAAGTGAAGAAGTGAAGAAGTGAAGAAGTGAAGAAGTGAAGAAGTGAAGAAGTGAAGAAGTGAAGAAGTGAAGAAGTGAAGAAGTGAAGAAGTGAAGAAGTGAAGAAGTGAAGAAGTGAAGAAGTGAAGAAGTGAAGAAGTGAAGAAGTGAAGAAGTGAAGAAGTGAAGAAGTGAAGGAGTGAAGAAGTGAAGGAATAAGTAATGTCAATTTTTAACTTCTTCGCCAAAAAAAAAAACCAAATTAATATTTCAGAAATGTACTAATGCGTGAATTTTTGTTTCATTTATTGAATGTCATGGAATTGCGCACTCCACCCGACCACTATGGATTATACTACACTTACTTAGAAATATAATAATATCTGATTGATCTATTTGAAGTCCATTGTGTATTTTACACCGCAAAACATTTTCGCATTTTCCAAATATCTGCCGTATATATAATTATATACATTCGCGTATGTGTAAAAAAATTCTGCCTATAATTAATACATATAACATTTTAGAACGGTGACTTTTGATGCAAACGAAAGTAGTAAAACTTTTTTTCTCGTGTATGTGATCTGGTAGTCTGGTTTTATAAATACATTAAATACCAAATTAACGAAGTCGGGCGGCGGCGCAGCGAAGAAATTCTTCAGTCGTGGAAACGAAATTTCGAATTTATTAGCGATGGCGGGAAGACCTGTGCGTCAAAATTAATAAATATAATAAAAATAATAATAAAAAAATAATAATGTATTATCTAACTTGTGCAAAGGTGGAGCCGAGGTAATACAGGTAAAATCGTTATTAATTAATTAATAATATATTGTTTTATACATAGTCGATAAAAATGCTCCGCAAATGTTAAAAGTTTTTCCGATATGTATACCATATTCCATGCTCATATCGCGAAAATTTAAGGGTGTATTCATGATAATCTAGGAAAAAAATTCTAATAAAACTTTTGAAACAAAGCAATTTAATTGCAAAAATAAAAATTATATTAAAAATGTATCGATTAAAAACTAGCTTTAGTAGCTTTACTTTAGCGAGGGATGCAAGAATGCAGATAATTGGATAGCAAAATAGTCATCTTTACATTTCAAATCATAAATTGAACATCTGAAGTGTGAAGAAATTATAATTAAGTATAAAGGCGTGTTTTTACGAACATTTGTAAACCATGTAAAAAAAGAACAACAATTTTTTATTTTGGTAACAAGTTTTTAAAGAATAAATATCACCCCCCAATTTTCGCGGTATCAGCGTGGAACACAATGTAAAATACACATTTAAAATAATGTTAAAAACGGTAACATGTCTGCTCAAATCTCAAAAAGTTTTCGGTATCAAGTGTAACTCGAAGTTAAAGATAAAAACACCCCAGAATATTTACACGCTTTGAATATACGCGATAATTACAGGCTTGTATGCTGATTAACATTATATGTCCAATTAATTAATATTACAAGTGTCCAGATAACTTAATTAGCGGCGCGGTGCGCGGCGGGCGCGTTGATTGAGTCCACGTCCTAATTACAGTCAGCGCAGAAGTATTTAGCAATGAATTCAAATTACTCTGGTGAAAACACGCCTTTACGTCAGTCAGCGAATAAATTAGCATTCTTATCAAAAGTTCGTAATTTACGACTCAACACGTGTTTTTTTTCTCGCTGCGACTCATAAGTCATATATGGAGAGTCAGTCGTCAATTGGACGTATCGATTCACGTCACGTTTCGTTTTTTCACGAGTGAAAAAGGAACGAATAACTCGGTTTGGTGGTGCACCGGTATGATATGAATGACACATTTGGGCATACAATGTACACGCATCCTTCGGGTCATTTTATTGCCCATCATACGGTACCAAAAGCCTGAATCTGAACATCGTCCGGACGAGATATCGCTTTTTTTCTTATTTATCTGATGTATGAAGGTTTGCGAGCAAATTTTATGAAAATTTTACAAACTTACGTGCGTTGTTTTTGATGCTCGCTCGCTCCAATTTTACGGGTCGATCCGAAAAGTTTTTGTCACTCGTATTGGACTTGAGAGCAACAACTGTAAAGGGGAATAATTTACCATTTCGAGATATTTAATTTTGAGTCATGTAGACATTTATCATTCGGTTAAAACATCTTGTGGAAAAAAATTGAATCGTATTAATTATGTTTTGCTCGGGAAAGGAAATGGCGATGATTTTGTCGATAAGATACCTTTTGAATATTGCATTTTACGAGTATAGGAAAAAATGGTTTAATTGTTTTTGTCAAGTTGATATACAAAACCAAGAACAAGCGAACGTAAATACTTTCAAACGAAATAATAATTTTATTTACCTTTGGAGTTTCTACAATGAGTAACTATTTTCTCTTCAGTGAGATCTATAAGTTTCTTTAATAATGCATTGAATTAATACGTGAGCTAACACCATAACTATAGGGAGATACTATTATCTATGACAATCACTTCAATTAGGTTATACTCGTATGTGCTACTAACATTAACTTCCGAGAGTTACTCAGATCTACTCGACCACTACGGTGACGTTCTATGACGTTCGTATGTTTAGTTTATACGAACTTTTTCATTAAATTGTCAGATATGGACCGCCATTTTTTTGTATTTCATAACTTCAAATAAATTTTTAAACAAGATTTTTTCGAAATAAGGTTATCTTCTATCTAAAAGAGTAATTTGTACAAAAAATGTTAATATGAAGATAGACATTTGAATAGAAAGCCTCTTGCAAATAGGTACCTATTAATTTATGCACTGTGTCCAGAAACTCATAGTACAAGAGAGAAACTGATGAATCGTCATAGAGTACCCAAAAAAAATCAGAACGTTTGGATTTTTTTAAACTTTCTTCCTTTTTTTTCTACAACTAAAGGTTTTAAAAAATTTTGGAGCCGGTTTTACGCTTCGACGCATTTAAAAGACGTCAAACAGCTGATATAAAAACCTAACCACCAATTTTTAATTCCACCGAAAAAATACAATTTTATATATTTTCGAATGTAATGAAATAATTAAAGCTTATTTTATTATTTAATTAATAATTAATTAGGATAAGCTTTCCCTGAAGAAGGAACGTTTGTTCCGAAACCGGTAGGATTTACGCATTGTATAAGTTGTTTATACAAAGTTGTATTGTTTCATTTTTCTACAATTTCATGTACCTACGATTTACTCGAAAACGAAAGTTCCGATCTAAAAAAGTTACATAAGAAAATTGACATTAAATGTAACCTAAATCACTAGTTTCCCGTTTGTACCGAGTGTTTCTGGACCCGTGTACCTATATAAATCCTTTAAAAAATATGGAAAATTATTCTTTAGGAAATTTGCAACGCTAATAATATTTTATCATTATTAACAACTAAAATATTATCTCGGACGCGCACAATAAATTCATAATATGTTAGACCACCTTCATTCATAAAATATCTTCGTTATACGAATTTCGCCCTTCGCAACCCAATAGCATTCATTGATCTTAATTGGTAGCGTAGGTTCTACGAGTACTAGCGTAGGATCCTGCTAGCCCGCATGTAATGACGGTAATGAACTATTCCGGCTATAGATGGCGTCCTCTCCCCGGGAATGCGATGCGCGGACTGGGAACATTTAGCCGAGTATCAAAGGCACCGCTGCCGTCAGCTCCCATGGCCTAGCGGAGACGCAAACCCAGAATCACCCACATTGTTGGATGCCTACCAATTATTACTTATATACTATTTCTGAACTAGAACCAACAATCAAGTTAGTATTCTTTGCAAAATTCACATACTTTTCACTGACCGCAAATTTGTATTAGGTATCTAAGTATAGGTATCTTACTAGAACACTCGATAATTAATTGTTAAGAGGTGCTTTCAATCTTGTTATTTTCGATAAAAAATAGAAGAAAAAAGATTTTGCAAAATTTAACCATTTTTACCCAAACCCAATAAAAAACAATTTTCATCTTCGGACTTTTGTGTGAGTTCGAACAGATTTTGAATTCAATTATTGTATACTAGCTTTTGACCGCGACTTCGCTCGCATAGTATTAAGTTGAAGTCACATGGTTCACTCGATGAAATGTTCCATTCTCGTTTCACCGCGTATTCAGACGGTTCCTTCGAAGGAAGAGTTCACTCGACATTCTCGCTAGGAAGTCGTCGAGCGTAGTCGCGGCGCGCATTGGAATTCGTCCGGCGCTGACGGCTAAGTTCGGGAATATTTACGATTTCAATTGACATTTCCGATAACGTTGAACTAAATTACGAGAAATTGGTGATTCTTGTAAACAGTAAATAAATTTCAGCACTATAAAATAAACACATGGTTAAATAATAACCTGAAAACTGATATCTACCAGTAGTTTTTTAGTTTTGCACCATGAAATTTTTTTTATTCCAAAATAGGCCTCGGCTTGCAATAAAATCCATATAAATGGAATATTTATTAACGTATCCAAAAACTAAAACACTGTTTTGGAAAGGTGATGAAATATGCTTCCAAAATATATTATTAGAAATAACCACGTAATTTTTTAAATATAATAATTTTTAATGTAAACTTTTAAAAGTAAAAAAATGGCTCTCCTTGCTTTTATTCTAACTAAAATTACTGGTAACAAAAAAAATAAAAACACACACTTATTTTGTTAGACAAATAAATTATAAACGTTTCTGTCACCTCACTTATTTTCGTTTCATATAAAAATAATACATAAAAAATTCACAATGTTTCATAATTTTTTTTTTCAAATTCGATCAGAAACTTTGGTTGCATAAAAGTGTACATTCGTATTATTTTGTGGTTAATTGTTATATTGAATATACAGAGCATTATTTTCTTTTTCCAATTCCGTTTAGATAATATTTTTCACTATGATAGTAAGGGAGAAACAACGATTTCTATGAGACTTGTAGGAGTTATTTCGAAAAGCGAACTAAACGGAGCATTTTGACGTTTAAGCCGCTCCGGCTACTCGTCCTCAGGCCAGAACATTCTCGGCCGACTAATTCGCGAGTGAAAGACTGTTCACTTGAGTGTTCACACACATCATTCGCGTCACGTGATTTTAAATTCCGGTTGCGAGTGAACAGTGCCGAAGGAAGCATTCCAACATTGTTGGAATGCTTCATTCGGCACTGTCTCTCTTCACTTTCGTGTTCACACGGTTCATTTCGATGGAAAGAGGCGGAATGAAATCACGAAATGAAAGATAAATGAACCATGTGAATGGGCTATTAGGGAGGGTTCAACAATGAGACACAAACATGCATACAAAACATTAACAAACTCGTTTGATATCCATACCAACTTATTAGGTAATTAAGTCGATTTTAGGATTGAAATTGGTAAAGAAAGCACAAAAATATATAATTTTATGATAATTATAATTTTGGGGGGGCCAAGTGTCGGGGAATCAACCGTCGGGACACCTATCTTAAGAGCGTTTAACCAGCCAGTGGACGAAAATCCACATTTCGTCGAAAGTTGTTCTTCCGATCGTGCAGGGCGGTTACAATGAGAAAGATTAATTATTCTCCGTACCAGCTTTTTAAAATTATAACTCAATATCGAATTTATTTCAATCCAAATTAGCTTTAATTTATACCTTCATCCAAAAATGCTGAAAGGCGTGATGATAAAACTATTAAAATAGTGTACTTTTTGTAGTTATTTTTTGATTATAAGTATTTATCATTTTTCAATAATGTCTAAATTTAATAAGAATGTTAAAAAATCTGAAGTATATTAGTTTGTAAGTGCGCAAATAAATACACAAATGGACCAATTTTCGTCAAGAAACACATGTACGTACATATTTTTTAATGATTTTATTGAAACTAAAATTAAAATTCTAATACATAACTCTGCTAGATAATGTATTGATTTATTTTACTGCATGATTACATTATTTGAAATGGGTGTGGTATAATACAAAAACTTTTTTGAAAATTTAACAAATCTGCCAACGACCTATGGAATAACCTTATTATACTAAAAATTAAAGTAAATTCTAAAAATTTATTACATAACTTCACTAGATAAAAAAACAATCTTTCGAAATCCATTTATAATTTTTTGTGGAAAAGAGTCAATACGTCTAAAAACTTTTTTGAAAATGACGTATTTCCGGCTTTCTCTGGTAATGCCCTCTTAATATAAGATAAAAATGAATGTTTCTTTGTTGGTCCCTAGACCATTCATCTAATTGCAATGAAACTTTGGTGAGTTGTTGTGCGCACGCCGACGATGTTTCTAGGTGTAGTGGTGAGCTCAGGCGGTTTGAAATTATTTCCTATGCTATTCATCTGATTGCGATGAATCTTTGGTAATTTGTTGTTTTCATAGCCGCAAAGGTTTCTATATATAGGAACTGGAGAGCTCTGGCATTATGGAATTTGTATAAAAATTATGCGATAGGAGACACACGAGCTGTTTGAAAGTATAGAACGCTGGAGGGGAGAGAAGAACCCGGGGGGGTGGTTCGTGGGACGGGGGAAGCCAGAAGAGAGGGTAGGTTGGGAAGGTGGAGGGGGAACTTGCGAGAGGAAGGGGTCGCGGGAAGGGAAGGGGAGTCAGGAGGACAGGGGACGAATGGGAAAGGGGAAATTAATAAAAATTAAAAACACAATACATTTATTTAAGTATTGAATTTGGACGGAGGTAATTAAGTAATTAAGTAGGTATCTATTTTAAAATAAATAACAACACCTAAAAAATTAAAACAAAAATTATATTTTTTAAGCTTTTAAGATGTCAAAGGTCATGTTGCAAAAGAGCAGAGTTATGTGGAGAGCTTGTTGCACCCTTTATTTGCTTTTAATTTGATATTAGTCCTAACAGGTGTGCATTGAGGCGTGCATTAAATTATGCAACGATTAAAGCAGCATACTAATTGGCCTTGCCGTAGTTAATTAACATAAGTTAGCTCAGCTTCGATACGTGAATGCTTTACAGTTTACAGTTTACAGCGTGTTGGGCGCATCAAGATTAACTTATCGCATCGCTATATTTTGACGTTGCATGCAAATGCATTTTGTATCGGCTTATCTTCACGCATTGCTGGCATGATATACTGGTGAAATTTTCTTGGTAGGTCCCGGCATTTTAATATTTTTATTAAATTGTCGCAAGGGATTCAAAATACTGATTTTGGTTATGTGTCTGTAACTTTGGTTTAATGACACCTGGATAGATAGCGGATTTGCTCTGAATTTGATACACTGTTATACCTAGGTATAATGTTCGATAGCAAACTAACCTTTGTATGTCATATTTATAATATTATCAATAAGGCCCTTAAGACTCTTGAATTTGTTTTGAGAGCTGCAAAAGACTTCAATAATTTAGGCACATTTATCATGATATTCAAAACCCTTGTCAGATGCCAACTAGATTATAACTCTACGATAAGGTCTCCCTTTTACAATATTCATTCCGACACCATTGAATCAATTCAACACAAGTTCCTGAGGAATATACACTATAAATTGCATAATTTTAAATTGAAAAACATTGAAATGTCCCTATTAAATCTTTCAGAAACAAGGATTTTATACCACTACATAAAATACTTTATTACAAAATTGACTATCCTGAATTGCTTCAAATAATCAACATACACGTACATATTCCCAAAGCATATATTTTCCACCCTTTCTTTAACAACACCAAGTTATTGTCTTACCAAAATTTACCGATTCCGAGACTCCACAGTCTATAATAATTTCTGCATTTTTTGTTTATATTAAATATCTATTTTTAAGATCATTTTCACCAATTTATTTTATTTAAATACATGCCTACGTCGTTACATTTTTAAGTATTTAAAATAACTGTGATACTCAACTTTAAACCAGAACGTAAAACCCTATGAGAGCGTGTAATAAATAAATAAGTAAACAAAACATTTTTATAATTGAAACTGTTTCCTTGAAGGAATCAAACAAGCGATCGAATACCCAGAAAAATTATAATGTTTTAACAGAAAATCATGTTATTTGTCTTTTTAAAAACTGGAATTATAATTTCTGTGATTTTTCACGGGTCTGTGCTACACTTTATAAAAATAAATTTTACTTCCAAACGTGAACCTGTTATAAGGAACAAAATACCAGAAGTACAGAAAAGTTAAGGGTAATTTTATATTAATTTCTGCAATGGCGCTAATGACACATGCGTAAAAAAATACAAAAAAATAATAAACATAAAAATATTAACCTGCCAACTAGAGAAAAATACCACAAGAATAAAAATATTATTGGGAATCTCCTTTAGGTTAATATTAAAAATAAAATGGTACTAAAATAAAATTTACATGAATGATTTATATTTAAAAAAAATAATATCTATGTAAGTGCTATGATTTAATTATTATTTTGTCTCACTTTTACTACATATGCTGATATTTTATTTCATTACGTGTAGGTAACTTTTACATTGTTGCAACATAACATCTATATTTTTATTTGTAAATTATAAGATCCCCAACGGAAAATGGAAAAATGTAATCCTTTTAATGACGTTGATTTAAGGAATACTGTTGGTCTGCAGGATTGCAGTATTCCTTAAATTCAACAAAACCCTTAGAAGAAGGAAACATAAATGGCAAATGGGTGGGAAATTAGGGAAGTAGGCACATTGCTTATGGATCTGTTAAATAAAAACAGCTAAAGCCAATTCGAGAAAATTTATGACTCTGATAGGATATATCTGTAACGAGCTTAGGCTACTGTTTTTTCACAGGGGATGTTGAAAACACCACAGTGTTTCGTCAATAAATAAATAAAAAAACACTTTTATTACATTCACAATATATGAGTCTACGTATACACATACGAGCCGAACCACGAATTATACGAGAGGAAAGAAGCCACCGCAAAGGGCGCGAAACGCCGCTTGCGGTTTGTTCCTTTCCTTTCTAGTCCAGTCAGCCTGTGTCGTAGAACACCAGTTGAAGGAACTAAATAGTATAAAGCTAATTTTTTCCCCATCGACTACTACCATTTAGACAAGGGTTTAGCAAAAAGTCCCCGCCCCTACCCCACTTGCTTCCCCCCCTGTGCCCCCCCAAACATGAAAAGTGTAAGGGTTTCGTAAATCACTTCTATCTCGATTACTAAATAACACATCAGATTGCAATTTTTTTTATTCTCTTTGCTGTAACATTGTCAACAATTAATGTCCAGTTAACTTTCGTCGTAACTTTTACCGTTTGTTTGTAATTCGTATGATAAGGTAAAAATTTGTATATTTTTTGGCAAGTAATTTTACTTTTTGTCACATAACTTTTTACGCCGACATTTTATGAAAAAATATTTCCCACAAAAGTTGTAGCCCCTATTATTACCTTTAAAATGATATATTTTAATGTGTACTTTATGGCTAGTAAACGCCAGATATCAACCGTGAATGCTTGGTGCGCACCATCCCTGCGTCGCTCCGCGACACTCTGATGTCGGAACTTGTTCCCTCACATCCCGACTTATCCTAGCCTGTCCTGTGACCTTTGTAGTACTAGTGAAAATCTTGAACGTGAAATAATAGTTATTCACTTTGCTGCTAGGCCCTGCGGGCGGCTTTAGTTCGGATTCGCCCGGTTTGAGTGTTTGTGACCATTTTGTAAATCCAACAGGAACTGGCTTCTAAAATAGCCAGTTCCTCGGATCTACTGTAATCCTGTGACTCCAAAAACAGCTGTGTCGAGTGACGTCCGAGTTCCACATGTCAAGACATGCGACTTTGAAGGTAAATTCAATGTCCCAGTTTTAATGTATACTAAAAAGGCGAAAAGTGGCTTAAAGTCCTTAACAATAGAAAACATTTCTGAAAATATGCCCACTCAATGCTTAGTCTCAGCTCGTAACATGCTTTGGTTATGTAGTTTTGCTTTTGTGCCAGTTTCACTACCTGGATGGTCTGGATACATGCGAAACTGTTACGATGGTTGACAAAACTTTGAACCATCTTATGTACTGGCTTTGCCTTTTATAAACATAGATCCAGGAAATCCGACTGCTATTAACTCTGCCCTTAGTTACGCTTCTAAAGAAAGCAAGTTAGCTGGCCAGCCGTGTATTGTGACCTTTGACCAACCACTTTTCCTGAAAGCAGTAGACATTGTTGCAAGTTCTTCTACAGAAAGTGAAATATCTGGAGTAATCGTCAGACTAGGCGGATTCCATCTTCTAATGAGTTTCCTTGATTGCTTAGGAAAGTTTATGGAAGGTAGTGGAATCGAAGAAATGTGGACCTCTGTTTATGGAAAATCAACGATTCCTCACCTTATGTCAGGACATGCTAACGCAAGGTCTTATAGAGCTCACATGATGACCCAGGCAGCTTTGATATTACTGCTATTCGAGGAATGTTCATCTCTTAAAG
This sequence comes from Limnephilus marmoratus, assembly GCA_917880885.1. Taxonomy (NCBI): domain Eukaryota; kingdom Metazoa; phylum Arthropoda; class Insecta; order Trichoptera; family Limnephilidae; genus Limnephilus; species Limnephilus marmoratus. The sequence goes on from OU862916.1 coordinate 30,289,762, forward strand.
AAATGATTACAAACGACTTTAAGGATATTCATAACCAAACAATAAACAAACAAACAACTGTTGAAGACGCCATGAGAGATTGTAAAACAAATGAAATAATGACAAGATTAGAAGAAGTGTATGAAGATAGGTTAAAACTAGTAGAACTTCAAAACAGTGGCTACCAGAGTTTAAATTGGTGAATTTGGTTCTAGACTTTATTCTGGCAGAGAGAATCGGCGATTGGAATTTGCACATTAATACAGTCAAGCAAATGATACCGTATTTCAATGCTGCTGGACATTTGCTCTACGCCAAATCCGCACAAATATACTTACAACAAATGTTGAGTGTACAAACGAAAATGTCAAATGAAGACTTCGAAAGGTTCGTCAATAAAGGTTTCTTTACAGTTCGGCGTACAGATGGATTTTTCACGAGGATTAAGCGAGAGGACGCTAACCAAGTTCATTGCTTGCGCTCCTGGATCCCTACAAATTTGTGAGGCTTTCGAGAAGTTCTCTGGCTGCTTGACTCAGTTTAACGAACAGCATACTGAACCAAGATGCAGTAGTAGAGAAAGGGACTTGCAAGATATTAGTTAATTTCTCGGATGTCTGCGTATCCACAATCCTTTCCGACAGAGCAAAGATTTAATGTCTTTATCCTCTGGTCTAGTAGTGACAAGTTCGGGTGTAAACTGCGATGAGGCGTATGATGTAGGAATGAACTGCTTGAAAGACATCGAAGGAAATAATTTTGCAGATGTTAAATTGAAAAGAAAAAATAAAGTTAAAACTATAGGCTCCGTAGGAAGTGGCATAAATGTGAGATCTGAAGAAGTGCCAATTAATCCTGATCAGCTGTTTAATAGGGTTATTGGTATGTCTCAAGGAACCAATAATCTCAAACAATACTTCAACTATGAACTCAGCCCGTACCCTTTGTCTTTATTTGAAAACAATAAAATGATAAGAGAGGGAACTAAATCAAGTCTTATGAAAATATTTGAAAAGTGGAAAGTTAGCAACGAAGTTTTTGAGAATTTGCCCCCAAAAATATATGTTGTAGATGGAGGGTATCTTTTGCACAGTGTTATTTGGCCTGACAAAGTAACATATAGCAGCAACATAGAGAAGTATGTTGACACTGTAATGAAACGGTATGGGAAAGATTGTCATGTTGTGTTCGATGGGTATCCTGACTATCCCACCACAAAAGGGGTCGAACATATGCGGAGAAGTAAAAATCCATCTCTAGAAATGAAATTCAACGTTAATATTGAGTGCTCTGTGAAGTAAAATGAATTTTTAGCAAATCCAAAAAACAAAAGCCAGCTTATTGAACAGCTCTCTCAAAAGCTTAATGAAGCAAACATTCCAACCATTGTGGCGGAGGAAGATGCAGATACTGAAGTGGTCGGAAGAGCAATAGATGTTTCCCATATTCAAAGTGGGAGGCCTGTAGTTGTTGTCGGACAGGATACTGATCTTTTCGTTCTATTGTTAGGGCTACCACAGTGTCAAAATGTGCGACTATTCTATCACAAACCCTCTGGCACACCATCAAAGTATGACATCAGCAAGATTCGTGAAGAGATTGGTGATATGAAGGATGTGATATTATTTTTGCATGCTATCACAGGATGTGATACCACGTCTTATTTATTCGGCAAAGGCAAAATTAACCTGTACAAATTGCTAAGTTCATCAAATGATCTCCGCACAAAAGTTTTACAGTTTTATGAAAAACAGGCAGACAAAAATATTCTCAAAGAGGTAGGAGAGGCTTTTGTCTTGAAACTATATGGATGCACAAGGTCTGCAAGTCTAAATGACAGTAGATATTCAATGTACCTTAAAGCTGTTGCAAAAATGTCATTAAAATCCAAATTTAACATGGCATTCCTCCTTCCAACATCTGGTGCTGCTGAACAACACGCCTATCGAACATACTATCAAATTCAAAAATGGATCGGAGATAAGGAAATCAGCGCTATGGACTGGGGATGGATTTTAACCGACAACATACTGTACCCAGTGCACTCAAAAAAACCACCGGCACCTGAAGAAATTATAAACTTAGTTTCCTGCAACTGCAAAAAGGCTTGCAAAAAAAATTGTAGCTGCTTTAAAGCATCACTTGATTGCACAGAAATGTGCGGGAGCTGTGGCGAATCATGCAGCAATGTAACTTTGGTTGAAGTGGAGGAAAATGAAGAACTTCTCATGGAAGTTTAGGATATCATAAAATTAAGATACCGCAATTATTTTCTCCTAAAATAACATCTTTAAAAAATATTACATGCATTTTCAAACCAAAAACTATTTAAAATATCTATTTTCGCTGAATACTTATTATTATAAATTTAAAAAGTGAGGAATTTAGGTTTCACCGAGACTCGATTAGCTTTATTTATAGAAAATTCAATAGTGTACCTTAAAGATAAAAAACACTCTCACTATACAACAATATTTGCATTGCAACGCCGCGCCGGCCGGCCCCACCTCGACCGAACCCGCCATGATAATCTCGCTGGATCTCCAACAAAGTAAATACTATTTATATCATTTTAAAGGTAATAATAGGGGCTACAACTTTTGTGGGAAATATTTTTTCATAAAATGTCAGCGTAAAAAGTTATGTGACAAAAAGTAAAATTACTTGCCAAAAAATATACAAATTTTTACCTTATCATACGAATTACAAACAAACGGTAAAAGTTACGATGAAAGTTAACAGGACATTAATTGTAGACAATGTTACAGCAAAGAGAATAAAAAAAATTGCAATCCGATATGTTGTTTAGTAATCGAGATAGAAGCGATTTACGAAACCCTTACACTTTTCATGTTTGGGGGGGCACAGGGGGGGAAAGCAAGGGGGGTAGGGGCGGGGACTTTTTGCTAAACACTTGTCTAAATGGTAGTAGTCGATGGGGAAAAAATTAGCTTTATACTATTTAGTTCCATCCAAAAACACAGGCTGACTGGGCTATTCTTGCTTCATTTCTTTCCCATAATTTCTGGCTCGGCTCGTATGTTCGCGCATGCACACGCAGCATAATAGAGCGTAACAAGCAGTGAACAGGTCTGAAAAGCCAGGTAATTCACCACTTTCATTTTTCCCAATCTCCTTCCCCCCCTTTCAGTCACACAACCTACCCCAGTTGGGATGCCATAGTCTCACTGGCTTCAGACAGAAGCAGTTGGGACTCTTATGTGGTAATAACATAAAAACATGCCATCTTCAGAACGTCTTTTTTGCGAAATCTTCCAATCTATCAAATACCCATGTATGTTCTTGTTTTATAAAATTGCGAAGTTAATATTCAAGTTCTATGAAAGCACTATTCACTATTCAAGTTCTGTCATTATATGGTACTGTGAAACAACCAGCCCATGATGAAATAATAAAACTGCTTATGAATATAGTAAGCATCCATGTTAAATTTCTTAACATTTTATTGTCACTTTGTTTATTTATAATATTTCACTAATGAACACAAAAGTATTTATGTATGATATTTTTTCATACCGCCCATGTCATGGTGGACGATTTTTTTTTACATAAATTTATACATTACAATAAGTTTCATGGTGTCTTGAGTTGTAGATTTAGATCAAGCGGGTATATAATTTATTGGATAATCAACACCCCCTGACATAGATCACCCCAAGTAATTCGCTACGTTTAGTGACTTAGAAGACAAAGTTTCTGTTAAATAATTAACATTCTCACCAGAACGGATAAATTCAAAAAGAAAAATAAATTAAACACTAAATTATGCAGGCATCTAATACATACTTGGTAGTTTTTCATTATAAAAAATTAAATAAATTAACTTAGTATAAAGCCAATTTATTGCATGCAAAATTATGTGTTAAAATAAGTTATGGGTTTAAAACAAATTCACATGTATAAATAAATAAAAAAATTATCTACTCGATATATATAAACTGTTAATAACCCATTAGATTAGGTATCACTATTGACATGTGAAAATGAATTGATATTTATGGGTTCTCATTTCTATGCTATCAACTAGTTTAGTTTTAGTCACAATAAATTCAAAGAAAGCTCTTTTTAAAAAAACGTGAATTGAATTTGGTCCAACAAATTAATGTACCAGAGAGTGAATTTATATCACACGAAATACCACTAGTCAGTTGATTCGCTAAGAAACAACCTGTATTTTAGAATCGATACATATTACAGAAAATAGCAAAGTCTCTGAAAAACTTCTACTCTTGAGAATTTAGTATGGATGTGATTAAATTTATTTATTCACAGTAAAGAGCGAAGCGAATAAAAAGCTCTTGATATTGCTGGTTACAAAACAGTTCTTTTTAATGAAGCTTTTGAACTCCGTGTGAATAAATATTTGACTGGAATTTTGTAAAAGTTATTACCAATAAGGTATAACCTTCCTAAATTCCAACATAGTAAACCTACCTTACTTTATTAAGCTTCAAAAAGGCAAGTTAGCTAGAATGCTAAATAATATTCATTTATCAAAAATAAAATACGTAGAAAAATATTATACAAGGAAAATAATTTTACTTCTTCAAACTTCGCAAAATTACTATTATTATTATTCACTAGCTGGTCCCGGCATGCGTTGCTATGCCATTTAATAAAGAAATTGTTTCTCCCTGAGTGTCCTTTCCCATTCGTCCCGTTCCCCTTCCGCCTCCCCTTCTTCTTCTGCGTCCTCTTCCCCTCGCGTTCCCACTCCGTCACCTCCACCTTCCCTCTCCCCACTTCACTCCCCCCCCTTCCCCCGTCCCGTGAACCCCCCTCCTGAGTTCCCCTCCCCTCTCCCAGGTCCCCCTCCCCTTCCACCTTCCCCGCCTTCCCTCTTCTCGTTCCCGCTCCCTCGTCCCGCCAACCGCGTTCCATATATTCAATCCCAGTACATTCAGTTTTTAAACAGCCCGTGTGCCACCTTTTACAATTTTTATTCAAATTTCCATTTTTCATGTATATAAAATTTGGTACCTTACATAGGTACCTATTTAAAATATCTAAAATTCTTGATTCGATTCAAACTTTTAGAGGAGTACCTACTTTAAATAAATTTTTTAACTTTTTAAACATAGAATCCTGATTGAACAATCATTCATTGTTTTGTAAAATGTCATTCTCTAACACGCGAACTGTCAAACGTGCGATGTTTTCTGTTATTATCTAATTTTCTGCGCAATTTTCTTAATTTTTTTCACCGTAAGAACCATCCTCGAACTTCAAGGAATATTCTAAAAAAAGAATTAGCGAAATCGGTTCAGCCGCTCTCGAGATTTGCGCTTACCAACAAATTTAGCGATTCATTTTTACATTATAGATTATATAAAATAATTTTTAATCATTCTCCCACTTTTTGTCTGCTTTTCAAGGGCAGATTTTAATCGTTTTGTTGGGACAGAAACGAAACTTTTTTGCGGTGCTTAAAAATGAAGTTATAACATAAATCTGTTTTCACTAGTATAAACATATAAACAAAGCCTTAAAGGTTATCTTATGTATGATCAAATTTAATGATAAGTTTATTTATAATAGCTTAATATTAAACAAGTAATAAATAAGGCAGAATCGTTAGGATCATCGATTTCGTGATTTTGATAGAAGTAATGGTGTTTGCAGATTGTTCGATTCCTGTTAATACATAAATAATATTTTATGATTTAAGATTACACCTTAGTGTTGAGAAGATGAACAAGTGTGATATATTCACTTTTTATGACCATTAACTCCTCATCCGTGAATTATTTGAATTATGTCGATTTGTAAAAGATCTGATCGCGTCCATAAACATTATGTACCTAGGAATCTTAAGCATTGATACGAAATATGCTAGAATATACCTTATAACTTATTTGCTTCCTCGACTCTGCATTAAGAGGGAGACACAAGCCAAAAATATACGGGTGCTTGTCTTATATCGCTACAGGTAATGGGCATACAAATCGCTTGACAAACGAAGTCTAAATGTCATGATTTCGAACGCAAAAGTGGTTTTTATTTATTTTGTGAATAATTTTATAAGAAAGAAAAAAAAGTTAATCAATGGAAACTGTCACAGATAATTTTAGTTTTAAAATTGTATTTTAAAGAAGTCCTTTCTCATGTGCGTTCGTACAATTCCAGTGAAAACATAATTTTTAAATTTTTTTAAACATATTTAATTAATGAAGACAATTTAAGCGAAACTCAATGGAAAATCTGGAAACAGAAAAATCAGAAAAAGAACATGGAACATGAACAGTTGTCAATATCTTTTTCTGATTTTTCTGTTTCCAGATTTTCGATTGAGTGACGCCTAAATTGTCTTCATTTAATTAAATATTACAGTTTAAGGTTTTACTCACAAATTTAAAATAAATATATATATTTTTTTAAACAAAGTTTACCTTATATTTTGTTTATAAAGTAATTTACGTTTTGATTCTAAGGTAATTTTTTTTAATAAATATTTTTAGCTTCACAGATCCCACAATTATAATGTCCTCTCCCACAACTATTACATGATTTTTCACGGGTCTTAGTTATTTCCTAAAGTTTAAATGTAACCCAGATGAAACTTGATGACAGCTAAACCATAGGTTATTAATTTTTTTTAATTAAATGAAGATAATATTAGCGACACTCAATCGAAAATCTAGAGACAGAAAAATCAGAAAAAGAATCCGGATTTTCGATAGAGTTTCGCTAATATTATCTTCATTTAATTAAATGTCACAATTTGAGGTTTTACTCATAAACATAAAAATAAAAATAAATTGAAAAATTTCTATAAAATCATAGATCGATACTTTGTTTCATTACTTTATAATTATGTTTGGTTTCATTTCAAACATTTGTATCCGTTTGTCTCTCGAAAAAAGCTTCGATGACATAAATTAATTTATTTTCCATTAAATAAAAAATCATTGAGACGATGGTAAATATTTGTAATACGAGTACCATTCTTGCGGAATTTTGTTCCATTGTTCTCAAAATATTTACTGAAAGAAATATCGAGCTGGCTGGAAAGACTTAGAAGGCCGACACATTAAATTACCAAATTTAAATACCTACCGGACAAATAATAATATGCGGAGAAAACAGGCCGTTAAACTAGAAAACATTAAAATTTCCATAAGGTCATCCACCCGGCCATCTTCCATAGTACCAACGTGACATAGTTTATATTGATCACCAAAATAGTTTCGATTATACTGAATGCAGCACAACGATATAGTTAAGTATCCGATTTTTTTAGAATGTTTGAATGATGCATACTATTAAAAAATTAAATGGTTTTATGTTGATTTGTTTCTTTTTTATTAAATAGTTTATTATATTTCTGATAATTTTATCAGTGGTGTAGCAACAAACTTCTTGGACTTTGGGCGAATTTGAACTAATAACGTGAAAATTTTTTACTTTAGCTTTGACTTATTAGTGCCAGCACTATTTTTTAAATAAGTTTCCATCAAAGTTTGAAACATAATGTGTGAGCCTGGGGTGTAAATAATCCCAAACTCACTGGGCATAATACCCTAAAAAATATTCGGTTGATGAATCTACTCGCGGATGAAAATATATCAACAAAACGGCAATCACTGCTGTACTCGTAGATGTAAAACAAGATACACTTACCTTGTAGAGCGATCATATGCTGCATAGGTGGCCTTTTGGTTATTTTCTACTTTCTAGAAATGGTGCACAATTTGATAATATTTGTGACGGACACCGATTAGGTTAAGTTGATACGAAGAGACCAAAATTCACAATTATTTAAAATTAAAATGAATCGGCAGTTTGCATTTTTTCAGGGTACAATAACATTCTGCATAATTTACATTTTGAATTAAAAACCCACTTCAACGACATCTGTGGTATTTAGTGGACCGGCACAATACATTTTAATATTCCTGAAAGGACATAGAGACCGCCGAATAACCACATTGCGAAATAACTAATTTGTAATCGAAATAAAAAAAAAAAAACTCAATCTTATTATGATGCCTAAACAAAGTTATTTTTTCTCATTTTAAATTTAAAAATACACTACCAAAACGTGTTGGCAATAATTATACATCTACTTTTTCTAATATAAACCATTAAATGTATGTATAAATCATAAAATTCTACGTTTTTGTAAGAAAGCACTGAATTGATCAACATATTTTTTTTATATATGATTACCGCACAAGAGTCCCCAAATGCTCCCATCGGGGGGGGGGAGGAGTGGGGCAGAGGAAGGTGGGGAAGTAACTGGCTATTCAAATCTGGTCACCAAACACGGCTAAAGCCATTTCAAGCTTTTAAGTTCTGAATAGCAGCCATATCAACGTTTCAGTTCTGAATGGTGGTCTTATGCCAGGGCGATAACAGTATCTTCCACTCTGGAACGTACCGAAAATAAACTACATATTATTTTTAAATAATTAATTGTGAAATACCACTAATTAATTAAATTTAATTTATTTGCGCACGCGGGGTTCGAACCCGCGACCTTCGGATTGTGAGTAGAAAGTCTTAGCTCGGGACCACGGAGGCTGTCATATTAGAGTAGTAGAGAGAAAAATCTTAATATTTACACCCATGTATCTAAGAAACTAAAAGAAACATTAGTCAATAATAAATATTCCCGGTTAAAAATATTTTAATTCTTAGCGGAAACTATTGCACTTGGAATGAGAGAAGGTTTAGCTATCAGAGGATTCAACCCGCAAAGCAAATGGGTGGGAACTCGAAGTTATGGAGAACTGTGCCGACAAGGTTTCAAAGGTTTGCCAACTACTTAGATGTTTAGAAAATAACAGAATTTTTTTTTGGACATTTCTACGCATGTTGTACAATTTGTGGCTGCGCCACTGGATATAATATTAATATAATTTAATAATGTTTTATATCTGATTGGGATCATATGACTTTTTAAAATTTCGTTTTTAATTATACACTTTAAAACTTGAAATTATCTTTAAATGTGAGAATTTAATCGTCTAATTCTACGTTTAGTTATGAAGATAAGGGTTTGATTCCCGCACAGCCTAAATTTACATATATATTATCCTGGACTTTACCACATTGAACCTATGAGTGATATTAGGTCTAGATTTTGAATTTTAAGCAAATGTGAAGGCACCCTAAAACGGTTTTGATGGCCGTGATGAAGAACGTCTAATTAAAAATGTTTTTTTTTCATGTGAAGCAGAAACTTTGTGATGCGACATTATAATTTAAAACAAAAAATAAATTTGTGCACTTTTGTGCACAACATGCATAGAATTGTCCAAAAAAAATTTTACGATATTTTTAAACTAGACAGTTGGAAAACCGTTGAAACATTGTCGTTATTGGTCCAATTCTCCATAACTTCTAGGTCTTACCCAAAAGGGGTGTTTACGAAGTTATTGTTTAATTTGAATTTTTTTTAAATTAAATGAAGACAATATTAGCGAAAATCAATCGAAAATCTGAGACAAAAAATCAGAAAAGATATTGGCTCCGCTGGGACTCGAACCCACGACCCTTTGCTTACATGGCAAGAGCTCTACCGATTGAGCTACGGAACCCATATGAAATTTGGTCAATTTTAACCGTATCATACTTCGACTAAGAACTTTTTTTTTTACATGAGCTCCACACATGAGGCCCTGAGGAAAACAATTTCCCTCAGGGCCTACGTCATCTTTGGGGATGCTGTGTGGAGGGTTTTTTTAAGGAAAGGAAGGAGAGGAGAGTTCTGGGAAAGAAAAGGGTTTAAGGGGTGGGTAGGAATCTGGGGTTCAGTGTGTCTTGGTCATCCGCCTCCAAGACCTAGACAAACCTCACCCCACGAACCCGGGCACCCCTGCTAAATCACCAAACGTAGCGAACCACTTGGGGTGACCTATGGCACAGGTGTTGGTTATCCAATAAAGGTTCCCGGGGTGGCGGTACCCATTCCCGCCTCCCAAAAAGAAATACTACCAACATTATCTTCATTTTCTTAACGCACATGTTATTGGCTGCTATTTTTATATATGATTGCAAGATTCAACCGAATTTCATATGGGTTCCGTAGCTCAATCGGTAGAGCTCTAGCCATGTAAGCAAAGGGTCCTGGGTTCGAGTCCCAGCGGAGCCAAAATCTTTTCTGATTTTTCTGTCTCAGATTTTCGATTGAGTTTCGCTAATATTGTCTTCATTTAATTAATTATTATAATTTGAGAATTTACTCATAAAGTTTAAAAAAAATTAAAATAAATTAAAAAAAATGTTTTTCTTTCTAAAAACGGAATTTAGATAGTCACTAAGAAAAAATCGTAATAGCTTCATAGGAATCTATTTTATTCTACGGTTATGCCATAAAGTTTCATCATTCCCTGTGCTCAACATAGTTATTTTGCGGTGAAATTGAAATTTTGGCGAAAAAAAAAAACAATATTTTTTACCCAAAAAATTCGATGTTTAAAATGTATCTTAAATTTTTTTTCATGTCTGACAAAATTTTTGCAGGTGACTTAAAATGTTAAACCAAAACGCGAAAGATCATCGGAAACACGAAAACGGCGGTAAATTAAAAATATCATTTTTCTTTTTCCACAAATGCTACTTTTTCAGATTGCCCAGGACGGAAATATCTTTGTGCTCATATCTTTGGCTAGTGACTAATATAAAACCAAAACTTCGAGAATTTCCATAACAACTGTTAAAAAGAAACAGCGGTCGCACAATGCGGACGACCGATAAAATATCAATGTTTATGACGTATCTTTGACAAGCGCGTCTCATTTTCACAACTTCCATGTAAATCATCTACAAAAAAGGTTCGCTCCACAAATATTTGTATTTTTATGTTTTACTACGGCACCTGTCCTAATATTACTGAGATAAAGTGTAATAGATTGGTGTGCGGAGTCTTTCATAAGTTTGAGTAAAGGATTAGCGTGTCCCTTTTCACGTTGTAAAATAACTGCTATAAAATAACATTTTTTTTAAATAAGCTCAGACACAGGAGAACTTGAGGAAAAAAAATATGAAAATAATTTAATTTCTACATAAAACATAAAAATAATTTCCTTCTCCCACCGCGTATTGTTATAATTTTCTTAATGTTCATATTTTGTCATTCTAATTTTTATAAAAAAATGGTACTGACACTTGTATCCAAAATATGTATTATTAATTAAACATTATTTTATTTAACATATATTATAATAAAATTTCTATGTTTGCTATTCGTATATCACATCGTATATCATATTATCTTCCCATCTATATGATATAATAAAAAATCTCGTGTAACGGTGTTTGTGGTCGCTCTCCTCCGAAACGGCTCGACCGATTTTTATGATTTTTTTTATGTATATTTAGTAGATATGAGAATAGGTCGTAAATCATATTTCTTACCGCTAGGTGATTAGGGTATCCATTCCAGAAAATTTTTTCTAATTTTTTTTTATTTGGCATCGGAAAATACCTATAACTCCAAATTTTAACCCTGCTACCCACACCCTCCCATTTTTTAATTGCGAGTTTAGTATTATGTAGAACAAAGTTTGTCGGGTGAGCTAGTATTCCTATTAAAATTTACACTAGTGACCTACTATGTAAACGGAATAACACTAGTATTTAATTGGAGCATAACAATTTTTTTGCCCATAAGTAGTAACTAAGTAAGCAAAAAAAGGATCGACCTGCTAGTTGTTGGCATCAAAAAAAAAATATTTGCACAAATATCAAAATTCAGAGAGGAAAAAGGGATATACATTTGCTTGGAAAAATGCCACCTGGATCACTCTTAAGGGCCCGCAACCCAGATTTGTACCGATTTATTACATATTTCCCTTAAACACGGTAAGTTTTACAGCTCTTAAAAACATATATGTTATTTTTGACGATAATATCTAGACTTTGCCCGCACCGAAACGCAAATTATATAAAATTCCCTCGATAGAAAAAAATCGCAAATTATGCTCCAAAAATTATTATTAACACGTTTGTTTCAGTTATTTTACAAGTTATATGCAGAGGCGGCCCGTGACAAAATTTGCGGGCAGTGCATTTCCCAAAAAAAGATAACATTAACATGGGAAAATAAAGTGATTTAAAGGGATTGACATACCTAGTACAAACGTTCACTTGTAGAGAAAATCTATTCGTCGCTGTTTCATTTGTGAAAATACTTCAATGACACGATTGTTAAAGTCTGGTATAGAAGCTATAAAACCTTTTTCGATGGTCATCATTGACAAAGCATTAAGCCGATCATGGTGTACTCAGAAATGTTTTTACACGTTTTAATGTAGAAAAACACCGTTCGCACTCAACAGTTGTCATTGGAATAGTACAACTTATTTTGAAAAGTTTAACCGTTTCACTAAAATACTCCACTAAGTTACATTTGATAAAATATACGTTAATCGCAATGTTTTCAGTAGCACTCATTTTTAAATATTTTTTTTTACAGAATAAAACTTGCGAAAACCGTTAAAATGCTTTAAAAACCGAAACGATACTGAGGTCGATGCGCCGCGCCGGCGACCGATGGCGTTACAACATAACATTGTTAACTAGTCTTAAATTTGTTGAACATAACTATTTCATTCCAAAGGTTCGGGACCACTTTACGCAAGTTTAATGTTATGTCATTTGCTCCGCTAGTGCACCCAGGCACCATATGTCTTCTCTGCTTTCACACGTCAATCGTCCTTATGGGTCTATACCTGCCTTGCTCATTTCACGGGCACTGGCACTCCAGCATCTGGAGATGATCCCAGTAGAAATATAACTTCATGTGACGTCACGCCTGGGCATAACAAAATGTGCACGAATACCTTTCTCTCATGCTCGGGAGTTTAGTCAATTGGTAAAGATTTTGTAACGAATTGGCGGGAATACTTCGGGAGAGGATGTACTAATTTACACTTCTGACGTATATTGGTTTTCGGCAGCGCAGTGCACGAATGCACTAAGCAAGCGGCCACCTCTGGTTATATGTATGAAAAAATTCACATTGTTTCTTTAAATGCTGTTTAAGATAATGCCCGCGAGAGTTTTGCTCTATTTTAAACGAGTCGTGTTTTCGAATCGATTTTGTCACCGTAAATGTTAGCGCTCTCCTCTAACATTCGTAATTTCGTATCTCTCCATCTTCTTCTTTTCGGGCCCGGATGCAGAGCCTTAAGAACTATATTTGAATATTGAGGTGTTTTCAGCCATTCTTTTATACTAACATAACATTAAATACTGAATTCATCGATATTTAGGTGATGGTTGGTCGATGTCAGGAAACCATGGCCATACCGACTCTGTATAGTAGAACTCTTGCGTGGCATTTATAAATTAATTTCAAATTTTACAAAAAAATAGTAGGTAATTTTAATTTTCATTAAATTTCATTGTCGTGATAACAGATGAATGGGTTTATCCAGTGAGCTTTATTTCAATGTATATCAAGAACCTGCACTCAATTTTGTTTGTCGTAAAATGTGAAACAAAGTATGGCAATTCAGAATTAGATTTATTTTTTTTTCTGGACAAAATTAAGTCTTTTTTATTACTAAATTCGTTTGAATATTTTATGTGCATTTAATTCTCATTTCGTATTTTAACAATATTATGGGAGGGTTATCGAGATCAAATTTTATGGGACGCTTTTAATTATACGTGTTAGACCATAAACGCGTTTCAAATCTACCTATTAAATTATTTTTCTAAGCATTAAACCGGTATCATTTTTCATAGGATGAACCACTATATAAATTCTTCCTAGACTAAATTACTTGAGTTTTTTTGTATTTCTTGGGCATTAACTATGTAACAATTTCTAGATGTTTTGTTTTGAAAAGTTTTATTTTTTATGTACATTTGTTACTTTTTTTTGCTACTGCTTGTTTACACTTGTATTTAAACTCCGCATTTAAATGATTGTTCTAGTGTTTTATTCCTATGTAACGTAGCCCAAAATAATAAGCTAGAGGTTAATTACAGGTTGTTCAAAATAGGGGGATGAAGATTATTTTAAAATGTAATGCAAGAGTGTGCAGAAAGATTATACCGCCGAATTCAAAACTATAAGACATATTTTCATCAAGGATAAAACTACTTGTCTATTTTTTTTTTACATAAACTCCACAGGAGGCCCTGAGGAAAATAATTTCCCTCAGGGCCTATGTCATCTGGGATGCTGTGTAGAGGGTCTTTTTGGGGAGAGGAAGGAATGAACATTGGTCTTGAAGAGACCCATGTTGTAGGAAGGAGGAAACACAGAGGCCGGCAAATCATTCCACAGCCGAGCTCTTGAACACAAGAACGAGTCGAAGAAACGACCCATTCTCATGTGACAAATGTCAACCATGTACAAATGTTGGGCACGCGTTTGGCGTGTTTCCCGACTATGCACCGGTGCCGAAGGGATCAATGATGTTAGTTCCTCGGAGCATCTTCCATTGTTATACCGGTAGAACAAGGATAGCGTTTCCACCCGACGCCTGTGCTCTAAAGATTGCAATCCGTCTGTTAAGATGGGAGACTCAATCAAACGGACTGCCCGTTTCTGCACAGAGTCGAGGGTATTTTTCAGGTATTTTGGAGCTCCAGACCAGAGGTGGCTGCCAAATTCAACCGTGGAGCGCACTTGTGATTTGTACAGGGTTAGCAGTTGTGTACTATTAAAGTATCTGCGCCTGTACAGTACGCCCATACCTGTGTGTAAGTACAAAAATTCGACCATGTAAATAATTTCCTTTGATATCCGTACCAATCTATTATTAAAGGTATTTTTGAAGTCGATTTAAGGTGTGAAATTGGTAAATAATCCCAAAAAAATATTATTTCATAATAATAATAATTTTGGGAGGCCAACTGTCGGGTGAAAAACTCTATGGTCACCTGAAAAGATATATTTTATCTGTGATTTTTGCGTCACAATTTTTTCGATTTTAATTTTTAAACTGTATTTATTTACTGATAAAAAAAAAATATTCGCCTTACTTCGGGTATAGGTCAACTTACTCCAAAGTATATGACAACATGCCCCCAAGATGGGGTAAAAAGGCCCAAATTTTAAAACTAACTATTTTAATCACCTTCACGAACAGAATTGACCTCTTTGCATGCGAAATCTACAGGTGGAGGTGCATAATCTGTAAAATATGATTTTACGAAAGTGCTTAAATAATAATTTTACTATATAAAACAAATAGTTTTTTCAAAAACAAATTTATGCTGCTCCCAACCACCTGAGGCCAATGAGGCTACGGAATCCGCAATTGGGGTGTGTCATGAGGCTGAAGGTATTGGAAAGGGGAAGAAGATGTGGAATTGGAAGGTGGTAAAGTACCTGGCTATTCATATCTAGTCGCTAAACACGGCTTAATGCCATTTTAAGTAAAGTTCCAATTTTTAATGGTGGTCTCATACCAGGGCGATGCCGAGAGTATCTTCCACTCTGGAATACTCCGCAAATAAACCTTATATTATTTTTAAATGATTAAATTGTGAAATAATACAAATTAATCAAATAAAATTTAGTTGCGCACGCCGAGATTTAAAACCGCAACCTTCAGATTGCTAATCGAGAGTCTTACCCCTCTTTAGAAACTAAACGTGGCAAGGTATTGACAGCAAACAGAGCTTTCCTTAATTTTGATAAAATATAAACTCAGTTTTTTTGCAAATCTTTAGTGCTCATTAAGTTATTGTGGCTTTTTATAGTAGACAACTCGGTATTTAACTAAATACTACTTCAAGAGGAAAATTTGTTTGCACGTGGCAGTGAAAACTCTGCCAACACATATCGAATCAACTCTCTTCAGCTCTGACAACACACATCGAATCTGGATTCCAGAAACGGCTTAAGACTGCGGCAGCGTTTATAGATCTCTCTGCGACTTATGATACGGTGTGGCACAAAGGTCTCCTTGTTAAGCTCTACGACACCAAAGAGGATGGCAACACAGTACGACTTATTGAGCAACTACTAACTGGCCGTATCTTCAAGGTTTTTCTAGGAGGGCTAAAAAGCAAAAAAATGCACCTGAATAATGGCCTTGCCCAAGGCTCAGTGCTGGCCCCATCACTCTTCAATATCTATACTCGAGATCTTCATCACACTGAAGGCAGAAAATTTGCTTACGCAGATGACTTCGCCATCACAGTCCAAGCCAAAACCCTCAATGCAGCAGAAGAGATCCTTAATTCTGACCTCAAGGCTATGGAAGAATTTTTCCTCAATTGGCGACTAAAGCCAAATGGGTCGAAAACAGTTGTGACAGCTTTCCATCTCAGTAATTCACAGGCAAACGCAAAACTCTGTGTTCAGTTTGATGGAAAAAATATTTACCATGACCCCCATCCCCGCTATCTTGGAGTAACTTTGGACAGTAGCCTGAATTACCGGAAACACATGGAAACAGTGGGCAAAAAAACCAGGACAAGACTAAACTTAGTCAATGAGCTGGCTGGTACTAGCTGGGGATGCGACGCCAACACGCTCAGAACGGCATCCATTGCCCTGGTTTTCTCAGCAGCTGAATACTCCAGTATGGGCCAGAAGCGCCCACACTTCCATGGTCGACGTTCAGCTTAATGCCACAATGCGAACCATCAGCGGAACCTTAAAATCGACTCCTCTTCCTTGGCTCCACGTACTTGCAAATATAACCCCGCCAAATATCAGGCGAGAGATTGCAACACTGAGGGAATACAAGAAGGCGCTGCAAAAAAGCGAAATACCCTTGCACGATGATGACGTTTCTCACCCGGCATGCCGCTTAAAGTCTCGAAAACCCTTCTGGACGGAAGGAGAAAGACTCCTTCGAACACCTCTCACCCCAGAAGATAGGTGGAAGCTTGAGTGAGCCAACGTCAAAAACGCCCATCTCGTGCAAGACCCTACTGAGAGACAGTCTGGGTTCTCATTGCCTCGCAAACTCTGGACTGCCATCAATAGGATAAGGTGCTCCCATAGCCGTTGTGCTCACATGATGCATAGATGGGGCCTTAAAGAGTCGGCGACGTGTGACTGCGGTGCGGTGCAGACAACTGAACATGTGGTCAACGAATGCCCGCTCCATTCATTCCCCGGCGGGATTGATGAGGTCCACAGGGCACCGCCCGAGGCCCTAGACTGGCTCGCAGACCTAAATGTCCCCCTCTGACCCCCTACCATACGAAAGAAGAAGAAGAAGAAGTGAAAACTCTCGGACGGAGAGTTCAGACATATTCGACAGTCGAGAGCCTTCCCACTCGTCCACCGAGACGGTAACCTATAATCAATAATAATGAAACTTTAAAAATTAATTATAAATGTTGAATAACGATAATTGAAACCACGCACACAATCATAAGACCGGGTTTAAAAAAAATCAATCTGAACATTACCGATTAAAGCTTCAAAGAATTTTATTTTCAAGGACCCAATGTAACGGTCTTCCATAATACGAGATTAAGATTTTATTCGGTAAACTGATATTCTTTGTCGCATTCGAATGTTCACTTCTCTAAGTGATTCACATATTATCCAAACGAATACAGGAAGACATATTTTTCTCCTTTTAATATAAATGTTTATACGGCAAATATAATTAGCTGGTTTAATATTCTCTGATATCATTTGTATGCGCTTTTTGGCTCGTCTTCAAAATATTAATTCTTGATAACGGTAAGGTGAAAATGCCTGAAATGTACCATTGGTGAGTGACTCACTTAAAGATTGTACAAAGTCGGTATTTACGTAGGTTGTAAGGAAAAAATACTCGGTAAAACAATACATATTAGTCGATAGCTTAGTGGGTAGGAAGCTCGGCTAGCATTCAGACGGTTCATGTTCCAAATTCAGAGAGGGCATATTAGTTTTTCTTAACTAACTAAAAACTAACTAACCATCACCGGTCTCTCGCAGGGGTAGGCAGGGGGAAGTACCGCCAAACAACTCGGTCTTGGCACACTCCTTGCTTCGTCCACATTTAAACATCGTTTCATAGATGCTCTTCTATTATTCCGATTCAAGAATCTGATTCACTTGGTCGTGCCATGTCTTCCTTGGTCGTTCCCGACTTCTGTTTTTTCTTAGAAGGTGTAATCATTTTTTTTTCAGAACATTTTCTAAAATGTATATACCTATATTAAGAGGGTACTGAATTTTTCTATTCTTATTGAAAATATCAACTTATTCAAGTCATCTTACGTGTTTTAACAAGAAGATTTTAAGAATATATTTTTGTATGTGAATACCTTACAAGAGTCCCAGCTACTACAGATTGAAGTAAGTAAGACTGTGGCATCCTCAGTTAGTGTATATTGACCAGATCGGAATAGAATATATTATTGAAGCTCTTCAAAAATAATGAATCCTCTACTAGACAGTGTATGCATAACACTAGATCGGATAAAAATGATATAAAAAATATTCCAAGTTATAAAACCACATTTGGACAAAGAAACTATACATACTTTGCAACAAAACTCCATTACATCCTCCCCCAAGACATAAAACTAATAAAAAATCCAATTGAATACAAATCAAGAATAAAAATATGGCTTAAAGAGGTCAATGAGAAATCCCTAGCGAAGACGCTAAAATGACATAGAAGACAAATGAACTATATTTAAATAACTTTAGTCTCGGCACAGGACCCCCTAGTGAGGAGGACGAAGAAATACAATATTTTATACTTAATTTCACATTACATTTTGTTTGTAAAATGTTTTCTATATAGTCGCTATAATAAAAAAATAAAAAAAGACAGGTACTTCCCTATCTTTCTTATCTCGTATCCCTCTTACTACCGCTAGTTTAACAATACACCCCAATGGCTACCACCGGCTCGATATTATGGGAGTAGTTGAGACTCTTGTGTGGTCTTACAATTTGTTTCTCTTATCTAAGTCTTACAACATTGAGGTCTAGAAAATTAGATGATGATAATGGCCGCAGTTATTAAAAAAGACACTTGAAGTCAGTCCCCTATCTTTTCATCATCAAAAATTTATCACTAACAGTTATATTAATATTCTAAATTCAAGTTTGTGCACATTTTATGATGTGATATTCGTAAAAACGTGCAAAAAACTGAATATTACGGTTTTCGATAAAAAATGGATCTATAACAATAAACATCCGTTTTTCATCAGTCCAGAATGAATTTATAACTGGTATTTCTACTTTTTCTCAGCGCGGTCACCAATATTGTGGTATATTTCGAACCGGCGTATATCTCCAATGATTTGATCGACTTTTTATTATGCTTGCTAAATCAAAACTCAAATTAAAATCAATTAAACAAAGATAAATAATGCTTTCTAATGTACGGCAAAGCCTCCTAAATGCCTGGATACATTTCCGTGATTTCAACTACGTAAATAATACCTACGTGCGTTTTACATATCGTACGTGAAATGCGGAACCTATAATTAGAGAACCTTGTCTATTGCAATATTTTCAAATGTAATGTGATAGGTCAAGTGATTTAAAAATCTACATGTTCTTACTGATGTGGGAAAGAAGAGGCATTCCAAAAATGTACTAAACTAGGACTTCTTTATTTCAACATGTGTTTTTAACATTTCAGTTCAATAAATGACATGCAAGTAGATTGAAAGACGCCGCTAAAATTTTTTTATTTGTTTATTGTTTCTTTATTACTGTTTACAATTCAATTTTTAACCTCACTAGGATAAGCCTGTGTAGAGGATACTAATTTTATAAAGTAATAAAAATAACGCAAAATATTATTAGTAATAATAGGTACAGAAAGCAACATGGTTACTATATATTTGTAAAAGAGAATAGGTACCAACTAACGTTCTAAGCTGAAGAAGGCTAGTTTGATGTAGACATGGCATGATCCTTTGAATCAATTAAGGATTTTTTTATCGATTTTAAGATATCTTTCAATTTGGGAGGCGGGTATGGGTACCGCCACCCCGGGAACGATTTATTTGATAAAAACACCCCTTCCATAGATCACCCCAAGTGGTTGGCTACGGTTTGGTACCTCAGCAAAAATGCCCCAATTCGTGGAGTGAGGTTTGTCTAGGTCTTGGCGGCCAATACATTTTTCCACCAACAGGCCGGATCGGAAAAGATTGGTTGAGGTAGACCTAACCTAGACCTCTCCAGCCAGTCTCTCTCGATCTATCACCTTGCAATGGGAGCGATGGATTCATATGTCCGTCACTCCTAGACACATTGACCCCAGATTCCTTCCCGATCCTCATACTATTTTTCTTCTCAGGACTTCCTGTCCTTGAAAAGGACCTTCACACAAGGATGACACTCTGAGGGAGTTTTTACTTCAAGGCCTCCTTGGTGGAGCTAAGATAAAAAAAAAAATGTCTTTATATGTCATACGGTGTATGTTCGTTATTCGATTGAAGACATGCCGATTAGAATGAAAGACTGATTTGAGCATAATGATTTTGGATGATTTGTATAATATGTTAAACGAAAAGACAGAGTATCAGAATAATGTAGCGTCGTGTAAGTTGGGTCGACTAAGTGAACCAAATTTCTGATTCAGGTCATATGAAGGGTCGTAATGAAAAATTAATATGTATGAGACGATTTGTGTACGTGGATAAAGCAAAGATAAGCATACAGAGATAGAATTTCCTGACATTTCATTCTCCCTGTCCGCCCCGAAGAAAGATTACGTATTTGGTTGGTTAGTTTGTCTAGATTTTGTCACGAAATGCGATCCGAAATATTAATTCTGTTATTGCTAAATGAGGTAACACCTAAAATGTATTTTACACTATATAAAAAATTAAAAAACCAAAATTAAATTATAAAACAACACATCAAATATAATAAACACAATTAAATAACTTTTTTCAAATCCACATTATCATTTCTTAATCTAACGGGTTTCGGTTCATCCTGAACCTTCGTCAGGGGTGAATAAAAATATATCCTCTCCTGCTTTCCACGAATTTCAAATACGTGCTATTAAAATCTATGTGCAATTAAAAGTAAATATTACGCATGTTTTATATAATATTGTAAGTTATATAATTGCAGTAGCTTAGCTAGTAATTGACAGTACCTCTAAGATTTATAAAAATTGGATGATTTGTATACATAAAATACAACTACTACATTTGTTCGTGAAGGACGTGTTCTTAGCAGTGCTCGGAATATTAACAGTATAAAACTTTGATATGGCGACAAGATCGACCCAAGCCTGGGAAACGGTCACCGCTGCCATTAAGGACCTCACGGACCAGATCAGTGGTCTAAAAAATACCATAACAGAGCTACATAACAAGTTTAGTGATCAATCGAACCTTATTGTTGCACAAAATTCTACCGTCGCCAAATTGTCCGCGAAGATAGTTGCACTGGAAGCCGCCAGCGCCTACGGAACGAGGGAGCACGCAACCAGTGGGCCGTCTACTTCGGGCAACTCGAAGAAAGGACCAATCCGATTATTCCTTCATCTAGTAGGCCATCGGCCTCGGACGATTCGACAGAAGGTGCAAATCCATCAGCATCTTCGATAAATGGGGATCATCTTGGGAAATCTAACCCGGACGAAAAAGGAAGGAAAAGCAAACCAAGAAAAAATAAAACTAAGCCACTGAAAGAACCAGTCAATTCCAAACACGTTGATGGTCAGGGTGAGTGGCAGGTGCAAACACGAAAGCCGCGACATCGTACATCCCACATAATAAAGGGCACTAAAAAAGAAACGGCGTTGCGAGCAATAGAGCGAAAGCATTATGTCCACGCTTGGCGCTTTAGCCTAGATACCGATAGCACACACGTGCACACATTCCTTAAAACCATTGATCCGGACTCCGAATTTGATATTGTCTCATTGAAGGCAAAAGGGAATTACACTTCCTTCAAAATAGGTGTTCCGGAAGAAAAGAAAGATACATTCCTAGAAGCTGCCAACTGGCCGGCAGGTATCGCTGTGTCCAAATTCAAATTTTTGTCATCATTAAATAAAGAAGGTGGCCCACATCCAGGTAAATCTATACCTACCTAAAAATGGCAAAACTATCTTTGAAATACCAAAATGTTCGTGGTTTAAATACGAAAATAAGTGAATTTTCGAACAATGTCATCTCACAAAATACTGAAGTCATTGCTCTAACCGAAACATGGTTGCAAACCTCTGTATTCGATGCAGAACTGTTGTCCACCAACCAGTACACAGTACATCGCCGGGACCGAGAGGGGCAACGAGGAGGAGGGGTACTGCTCGCAATACGCACACCACTGGAATCAATAAGAGTAAAAGAGCTAGAAACAGACTGTGAACACCTCTGGGTAAAAGTCACTAAAGATAACTTTACTGTGTTTATATGTGTAGTATACTTTTATTGCACAGATGACAGTGAAAATAGACGTATTTTCTACGAACATTTGGATAATAAAGCCAACATATTATTAAATAAGAATATATTAATTTTG
This sequence comes from Limnephilus marmoratus, assembly GCA_917880885.1. Taxonomy (NCBI): domain Eukaryota; kingdom Metazoa; phylum Arthropoda; class Insecta; order Trichoptera; family Limnephilidae; genus Limnephilus; species Limnephilus marmoratus. The sequence goes on from OU862916.1 coordinate 30,312,140, forward strand.
GGGGATTTCAATTTGAATAATAAACCCGAAGACGTCTTAACTGATTTTTCATACTTTACAAGCTCAAATGGACTGACTCAGTACAATAAAGTGAAGAACAGTAGCGACAATATCCTTGATCTTATCCTTAGCAACATTAATATGTGTGACGTGACGAGAAGCGAGGAACCATTGGTGAGTGAAGACCAGCATCACCCGACGCTGGACATATCCGCGCGACTATCAAGAACGGTTCGGTGCAGACGGCGATGCCGCCAAAACGTTCGCCGCGTCCCCCCTGGGCCCCCGCCTTCGTTCCTCAATTATAATTTCTATCAATTTAATTATAAGCGAGCAAACATAGAACTGTGCAATAATATTCTATCGCACTTTGATTGGACATTTTTGTACACCATAAAGTCGGTGGACGAAGCAGTGAAATATTTATATAATGTATTGTTCAGTGTTTTTGAATTATGTATACCTATTAAGAAACCCAACATCACAAACGATGTATATCCGATATGGTTCAATAAGAGTATTATAGATAAATTGAAAAGAAAGGAAACGCTCCGGAAAAGATATCTATTGCACAAAAAGCAATCCGATTATCTAACATTTTCAGCGAGTAGATCCGAGCTAAAATATGAAATAAATTTTGCTAAAAAACAATACATGAAAAATGTTCAGAATGGGATCAAAGACGATATAAAGTTTTTCTGGGATTATATTAGGTCACAAAAAGTTAACCCAACCTCAACAACATGCTTGACTGAGGAAGGCGTAACTTTTACTAACCCTGACACAATTGCTAATAAGTTTGCTGACTATTTTCATTCCGTTTATAGTCAAGTAACCCCGAAACTTGAAACCAATTTCCCAACAGCATCACCCTGGAACGTTGGAGATATCTCACTCGGATTGACCAACATCCAGGAAATAGAAGCCTGTATCCGGAATATGCGACCTGACAAGGCTACTGGTCCGGACAGTATTCCTCCTTCGATAATTATTAAAATCTCTCCAAATATCTGTGTATCCCTTGCTTACATATTTAATCTCTGCATCATGTCATCCAAGTTTCCACAGTGTTGGAAATTAACGAGGGTCAGCCCTATTCACAAAACCGATGAAAAGACTGATGTCCGAAATTATAGACCAGTTGCAGTACTATCAACAATTCCAAAAATTTTTGAAATGATTATCTGTGATAAAATCAGTCCGCAAATCGCGCCTTTCTTACGAGAAAATCAACATGGCTTCTTACCGAGGAAATCAACGGTAACCAACTTACTCTCTTTTTCTCGACGGGTAGCAAAAGGCCTAGACTGTAGGCATCAGACGGACGTAATCTACACGGATTTCGCAAAGGCATTTGACCGAGTAGATCACGACGTTCTATTAAGAAAGATGCACAAAATAGGTTTTAATCAACCCTTACTGATATTTTTTGCGTCATATTTAAAAGATAGAAGCCAGTATGTAAATGTAAATGGATACGACTCCCATGAGTTCGTAGCTCTGTCAGGAATTCCTCAAGGATCGAATCTAGGTCCCATGTTATTCCTTATTCTAATAGATGACATTCAGGACTGCATACGTCATAGCTCATGTCTCCTATTCGCGGATGACATGAAACTGATGATGGAAATCGAATCAGATGACGATTATTCCAAACTGCAGGCAGACCTCGATTCAATCATGAAATGGTCGTTAGAAAATAAACTTAATTTCAATATAAAAAAAATGCGTCGTTATGACTTATAGTCGTTCACAAAATCCGTTATTATACCTATACAGGGTGTAACAGGACGTACCCGAGGGATTTTAACCAGCGGTTCCTGAGCATATTCGGAGTAAAAAATGTACATGTCATTTTGCTCTCCGATGATATTTTTTTTCTATTAAAAACAAAAATAATGTTTTTAAATCACGCGTCGCCAATGGCATGATCATTGGCATACTCGGGAGTCAACGTCGCAATTTCACACGTGCACACAAGGGAAGGGGCGACAGCGGCCAGCTCAAGGACCATGTTATATGCTCCAATACCAAACAAGTAATATTTAATCTATTGCGTAAACAATAATTATGCTTATTTTACTCAGCTAGCTTTAGGTAAAGACTTTAGGGAACTTACTCATACTACGTTACCAACTTTTTGCAATTTTTAACCCCCCCCCCCGGTGACCAAAAACCTAAGAAACCCGCCGCTCCTTTGCACCAAGCGCGGTATTTTGAAGATTCCCCCCCCCCCCCCCCCCTTTAACAGGTCACTTAGTATGGGTACGTTCCCTTAAGTACCGAAAATTCCTTATGGAATTCTAATTTAAATAATTTATGGTTAGAAGACATAAATAACTTATTTAAAAAAAAATATAGTTCTACGAATTAAACACAAAAACAATAATTAAATAACTTTTTTGTCGACAATTGAGACTAATTTCCAATGGTCTTTTTATCATAAATATTAACAAATACATCGATTACCTACCCGGCTTTGAAGATAAATAATTTAAGCATAAAATCAATGCCCATTTAAAACGAACTTCTTGTTCAAACAGCTGTTAAGACAAGTTGCGTAACCTTGACCCACAGAACGTAAAATAATATGAAATACATTGTACATACGTAAATGGGTAGGTATAGATAAATGCCATTTCATTTTAAAACTATAATGTTGCCAGATTGCAAAACTATTTGAATAATAATAAAAATATTTAGTTTTATAAATTAATATAAAAATAAATCAATTACATCATGCGGTAGACAGAGAGGATGAACCGCCAAATAACTCGGTCTTAGCACACTCCTCGCAATTCCACGTATTAATTGGGTTGGTATAACGGATTTGTATTGAATATTGAAAGTAGTCATTTTAAGGTTTTTACCTAACTACTCAGTGGAGGTACTAATATTTTTCAGTTATGCAGGTATTCGCAATAAGGATTACAATTAATAAACTATTGGTTTTACCGACCTATTAATACGTATTATGAAGAAAAGGGTAACACAATTCTTAGAAAGTTCTCAACTTTTGTGGCCTAACCAGGTTTGAAACAATAAACTATTGTTTTTACCAACCCATTATAAAGTATGTATTACGAACGACAGTTTCAAATGAATTAATCGCGGTGTTTCGAATCATAAGTTTTGAAAACATTTTAGACTGTTTAGGTGTAGGTAATGTTGACTGAACTTAAAATATTTAAAAATACTGTATGCGAAAGTTATGTTAAATATTATCTCCAAAAAAATATCTATTTAAAAAACCACCTGGCAATTTGGATCTATGGATAACCGCTAAGGAACAACACCTCATTCTGACAGCTCCAATTTTTATTGCAAAATAAGTGACAATTAAGCAAAAAACACAACAAAAACACTAAAAAAAAAAACAAAAAAACCAGTGATTCGTTAAATACAGTGAGTTTATTTGGTAGTGGCAGTGCTAAATATTTAGAAATCTCGTCAAAAAAAAAAAAACGAAAGACATTATAAACCACAGACAATTTAAGTGTTTTTGAAAAAAAAAAAAAAAAAAAAAAAAAAAAAAATTATTTCATAGACAACACAACAAAATTATTAAAAAAAATAAATTATATGGGGCATCTGTGAACAAACCATAGAATTTTAACTACAAGCAAAAAAAAAAAAAAACGCGATCAACATGTCTAAATCTCGCAGTAAATTCTCCAGTGCGAAGAAAACCACATCCTCACCCCTATTAACTGGCACCATGGACTCACCGTCGGCGACACACCAATCTATGATTAATATAGACAGTGAGTCAATATTTGAATTTATCAATACGAAATTCGAGGAAATGAAGACAGTGATGCTCAATAAAATTGAAACAGAGCTGCAAGAAATAAAAACCTTCACGAACTTCATTAACGACAAATATGATGACATTATACAAAAACTGCAACAAATTATGGACATTCCAAACAAAGTCAACAAACTCAAGGAGGAACTGGCGGAAAAAGAAAACAGATTGGCTACGGTAGAAATCCACCTAGCGGATATAGAACAATCGGCCCTTTTGAAAAGTATAGAAATAAGCGGTCTAAAACTACAGGACGACACATCCCTAGCTCATGCTGTTGCGCGGATCGCTGAACTCGCAGGCGTTACGATTACCCCAGAGGACACCTACAAAATCACAAAACACAGACCAAATGATCAGAAAAAAATTACAATTAATTTTGCGGATATAACAAAAGCGGATACCATATTAGCAGCCAAACACAGTGACGCGATAAAAAAATTCAACGGGGAAGGAGCCCAATATGTTTACGTAAATGCGGCTCTAACGCAATACTATAAAAATCTGCACTGGAACACCAGAAAAAGAGCCCAAGAAAAAGACTATAAATATGTATGGATAAAATCCGGAAAAATACTTGTAAGAAAAACTAAGGACTCAAAAGTTATAGAAATAAAACACTTGAAAGATATATCTAATAAACTGACATAAAAAACTACTGTACACCAAACACAACCTCACATCAAATACTTACACAAATACACACCAACATGGCTGATTACATGAAATATATAGACTCGAACAATCAACACTACTGTATAAGTACAAATGATTTTAATCTATGGACCAACATCACAAAAGAAAAAAATAGAATCAAAATATTGCACCAAAACATTAGATCGATCAATAAAAATTTTGACGAATTTATAATATACCTCCAACAGATTGACAATAATTTTGATGTCATTGTGCTGACAGAATGCTGGTTGAATGAAAACTATATCCCAAAAACAATCAAAAACTATCACACACCACACAAATATACACAAAAACCAAAATGATGGTATAGTTACGTACATCAGTGATAAAAATAACATAAGCGTTCAGGAAATAAACATCATAGACTCCAACTGCTTACAGATTACATATGAAAAAGAAACATGTATCCTAGCTATGTACAGATCTCCATCCAAAAACAACATTACAAACTTCCTAACAGAACTTAACAATACATTAAATGACCTCAACAAATACAAAAATATCATCATCATAGGAGACCTTAACATAAACATTCTACAAAACGGACACCCACAAAATATAGAATACCTAACAATACTAGCACAGCATGGACTGGAGCCAACGATAAATGTCCCAACACGAGTAACACAAAACACTAAAAGCTGTATAGATCATATAATGATCAAGACAAAACTAAAAACCAAAACAGTAGTACTTGAAAGCACAATTACAGATCACTACATGAATATGATAGCAATAGACACCGAAAACACTAATTCGAACCAACATAAAATATTTACAAAAAAAATAATTGACTACTCAAACTTAAAAGAAAAATTACAAAAAATAAACTGGAATACAATATACCAAATAGATAATGTCGAAGAGGCCTGGAATAAATTTACAAATACGTTAACGCAAGAAATAAAAAATTTCACTTCAATAAAACACATAAAACTTACACACAAAGCAAAAAAAATTAAACTATGGATAACACAAGGAATATTAAACTGTATTCGTAAACGAGACAAAATTCACAAACAAATTAAACACACACCGTATGACATGGAACAACTTAATTACTATAAAAGATATAGAAACATCTGCACGAAAATTATTAGAGTAGCTAAGGAGTTATACTACAGAGAAAAACTTAAAGAAAATAATAACCCAAAGGAAATATGGAGAATTTTAAAAGAAGTTACATACACACAAAAATACAAACAGAAAAATACTATTGAACATCTAAATATTAACTCAAACCAAATTGATGCCAAAACAAATACAGAATGCATGGCAAACCATGTCAATAACTTCTTCGCAACTATAGGGAAAGTTTTAGCGAACCGTAAAAAACATAGCACAAACACAATAACACAAACAAACATTTCAAACATCAATACTCAACCGACACAACACAGATTTATAATAAAAACAACTTCGGAAAAGGAAATTGACAAAATAATAAACACATTAAAAAACCGGACTGCTCCCGGATTAGATGAGATAACAACGGATTGCATTAAAATAATAAAAAATGAAATATTAAAACCTATAACACACTTAATCAACCTTAGCATAACACACGCCTTCTTTCCTAGTACTCTTAAAAAAGGACTGGTGATACCTATTTATAAATCCGGAGACAAAATGGAAATAACTAACTATAGGCCAATCACATTGTTAAACTCGCTATCAAAGATTTACGAAAGAGTATTAAAAATCCAAATTATAAAATACCTGGAAGAAAACAAATTAATCTCGGATAAACAATATGGATTTAGAGAAAAAAGAAGCACAAAAGAAGCTTTGGCAAGTACAATAGATTATATACATAGCAACTTAGATCAAGGGTATAAATGCATAGCGATATATCTAGATTTAGCTAAAGCGTTTGATTCAATCTGCCACAAAACACTTTTTAAAAAATTAGAAAATATGGGTATCAAAGATAAAGAACTCCAACTATTGAAAAGTTATATGAGCGACAGAACACAACAAGTCAAAATTAATAACCATACTAGCAAACCACTGCCGATTACATACGGAGTTCCACAAGGAAGCATACTAGGGCCCATTCTTTTCACCATTTATATAAATGAACTTTGCAGCATGGAAATAGACGGTGAAATAATCAGTTACGCAGACGACACAGTTTTACTCTTTAAAGCTAAGGATTGGAAAAATGTATATAACAAAGCAAATCTAGGAATCACGCAAGTGAAAACATGGCTGGACTCTAACACACTTACACTAAACATATCGAAAACAAAATTCTCAACGTACAGTATAACTAACACGGGACAGCCAAAAAACGATACAAATACCATAAAAATACACGAATGCATTAACACAAACATCTGCGATTGCCCTCCTCTAGAAAAAACGGAACAAATAAAGTATCTAGGTATCGTAATTGACCATAACCTTAGATGGACACATCATATTAAACAAATCACAAATAAACTCCTCAGAACAATACACATTTTCCTAAACATAAGAAACATATATAAAATAAAACAAATGAAAACAATATATTTCGCACTTTGTCAATCAATAATAGAATATGGATTAATTGCTTGGGGAGGAGCAACAAACGCAGCTATCGCTCAAATAGAAATCGCACAGAAAACGATCTTAAAAGTAATACTTAAAAAACATAGACTAACCGATACAGATCAAATATATAAAAGTTGTGACGTACTAGATATACGCCAATTATATGTAAAAACACTACTGAACTACATTTTTGACCAAAAAAACACACTTCAACAAACCCCAAATATCACTAATAGACCAGTTAGACAAGCGTACAAAGAAAATATAAAAACTCCGACGGTAAACACTACCTTTGGAAAAAGACACCATAAATACCAAGCTATAAAAGCATTCAACAGTCTTTCACTTGAAACAAAAATTGAGGAAAACAAAAATAATTTCAGACATAAAATAAAAAAATGGATTAAAGAACAAAATAGACAATTTTACCAAAATTTCATAACATAAAAGAATAAAACGTATACTCCCAACACACAAAACCAATATAAAACACGTAACACTCACAAACACATAAAACATAATATACGCCGATTTTCATTTAATTACTTTATTTTTTTAGTTTATTAATTAAAAATAATTTTAATTTTTGATCTCTATTTTTAGTTTAAAATTATCTTTATTTTAAATGATTTTTTTGTTTGTTTTATCACCAACTTTGTATATTTCTTTTTTTTCAAACTATAATGTATAAAGTATTATATTATAAAATGGGGGCCTCAGCACGGGTAAACAACCCAGTGAGGCCAACATTACTGGTTTGTACTATAAAAATTTGTAAAATAATACTGTATCAACAATAAAAAAAAAAAAAAAAAAAAATATGTTTATTCGCGTTACGAGGAGGCGCGCAGTAGAGATTGAAAGAGTACGCTGCCAACAATGGGGTTCGGGTTGGCTAGCGGATATGGGGGAGGGGTAAACGCGGAGTTGCCGTATCCTTTACTCGAAATATGAGATCAGTGACGGCGTGTGGAAAAAAACCAAAAAAATGATTTTATTTGAAATAAAAATTTCACCGGAGACGAAAATTTCATTTACATTTTTTACTCCAAATATGCTCAGGAATCACTGGTTAAAATCCCTCGGGTACGTCCTGTTACACCCTGTATAGAATGAATGGAGAAGTATTAACACGCGTAAATATCATCAAGGATCTTGGGGTGACCTTTGATCCCAGGCTAACATTTTCAAATATATATATAGTATTGTTTGGTTTTGGGGTAGGTCAGGAAAACTCACTTTTTTTTTTAATCCTCCGAGTACAGGCGAAAATCGACCACTCTGCCTGTCGAGTTTCACCGACCGCAGAGGTCGATTTGGCCGAGCAAGGCTTGTGGACCGGGATTTCATACAAACGGCCGTTCCAAAAAAACGCGTTTTGGTGATCCGATAATCGACTCTTTTCCCCCTCGATCCGCAAGACCTCACGGCGTATTGTCGCTTAAAAACGAAAAAGACGCTTACGCCCTTTCGATTTCCCTCGCCCGCCTCGGCCCGCAGGCGATAATCGACCTCCGCTCCTCGAGTTTCACCGACCGCAGAGATCAATTTGGCCCGAAAGGGGGCACGAACGGCGATCTCTGCCGGTCAGACCAGATTTCATATAAAAAGATGACGCGGGGTTAACAGCGCACCCAAACGGCGAAAACTACAATTAGATCTCACACCGACGAAGAAATTCGGCCTCAGTTATATTTCCTGCCGATAGGTTCACCCGTTAAAAAACGTCGAATCGTTTAGTAAAGAGATTTCCCATACAAAACTGATTTTTCTAGGGATTTATTCGAATTTTTTTAACGGCGTTTTCGAAAATAGCGGAGAAAAATTGACATTTTAAAGGCCCTTTGCGGGAACTTAGATTGCGGCGAAAACAAACATTTTGCACGAAATGTTTTTGATTAAATAGAAGGTATACAAGTTTAAGAAACTTTTAAAATAAAAACATGTGCAGCTTCCCATTTAAAATGTTACACTATATTGCATCAAATATTGAAATTTTTCTGACATTTTCTGAAATCGATCTATCATCAACAATGCATAATTTTCCAGCCAGTTAATATAAACTCGAGGTAGGTACTGGCGTTAAAAATGTGAATGATTTAAATGCAGAAAATCGCGGTAGGTACCTACCGTTCTATTGAATTATTGCTAATTCGCTAAGTATTTATTGAGAAAACGCGTAAGTAGGTACCTACACCAACATTATTTTTCTCGGTATGTACTAGGTAGGTACCATCTTACGAGATTTTTTCCTTTAAATGTTAAATCGAAAATTAATGATATGAAATGAAAAAAATCATCCAAGATGGTAATTTTTGAAATATGTAGGAACACGGAGGTTGCTTCTGGATAGCCACTGTTGGTATGAATGTTATTTTTAAATTAGTAAAGTTCATTTTCACGTAATGTGCGGTTTTTATTTATTCAATTATCTTCAAAACTTATAATATTTATTATTATTTATTTAAACTATTATTTCAAAACAGAAATAATTACGGAACTTGAATAGAATTTGAACAGAACTTTCACAGAACGTTAAAATTAACTTGAAAAATTGAAGATTTTTAAATAAATTTTTTGAAAAACCCAGCCTAAATATATTTCATATGTTTTTTTTACGTATGTGCAGGTACCTCTACATAGAATCTATGCAGGTACCTACATGCACATAACAACTCAAAATCTGATGATATTGCTTATGATTTTTTTGTAAATGTATAATAAAATTGCTTGAAGTGGAATGGTATAATTTTTTTCAAAAATATTAAATTTACATACCGCTTTTTTTGTATTTTGTATTTTAATGATAATCATTCAACGTGGAATTGGTATCGCCGCCCCGGGAACCATTCATTGGTTTCTATATACAATAGTGAGCTCTGGCATCATGAAATTATGCATTGCTAAACTTTTTTTTTACATTAGCTCCACACAGGAGGCACCGAGGAAAACAATTTCCCTAGGGGCCTATGTCATCTTTGAGGATGCTGTGTGGAGGGTTTTTTGAGGGAAAGAAAGGAGAAGAAGATATAAGAAGGAAAAGGGTATGAGGGGTGGGTAGGAATCTGGGGGTCAGTGTGGCCAGGAGTAACGGACGTATGAATCTATTCCTCACACTGCGGTGCGAGGCGAAGGGTTGGGAGAATCTGGCTGGAGAGATAAAAAGCCTCCCTCAATCAGTCTCCTCCAATCCAGCCCGCCATGCAGTGGTAGGTCAAACGTATCCGCCACCAAGACCTAGACAAACCTCATCCCATGAACCCGGGCACCCCTGCTAAGTCATCAAACGTAGCGAACCACTTAGGTGACCTTTGACAGCGGTGTTGGTTCATCCGATTGCGATGAGACTTTGGGAATTTGATGTGTGCATTCCCGCGATGGTTTCTGAATACAATAATGATCAATCGGGATACAATAATGAACCGGGCGACCGAAGTAGGTGCACATTTCTCGCTTTTTGAAAACTAAATGTACCGGGAATGAATTAATGAGGCGCGAGAGGGGGGGAGGAAAAAGCTCCACACAGGAGACCCTGAAGAAAATAATTTCCCTCACGGTCATGTCATCTTTGGAGATGCTGGATGGAGGGTTTTTTAAGGCAAAGAAGGAGATGAGAGTTCTGAGAAGGAAAAGGGTTTAAGGGGTGGGTAGGAATCTGGGGTTCAGTGTGTCCTGGTCATCCGCCTCCAAGACCTAGACAAACCTCACCCCATAAATCCGGGCACCCCTACTAAATCACCAAACGTAGCGAACCACTTGGGGTGACCTACGGCATGAGTGTTGGTTATCCAATAAAGGTCATCTTTGGGGATTTTTATTTCTACGTAACATTATATACAATGGTTACCCGGCATGCGTTGCAAGATCACTGTAACCTCGGGGTCAACTTAACTGTAACGGTTCCATTCCAAGTTCCGGGAAACTACATTATAATGCAAGCACCTTGCAAACGTCTGCACTATATTATAACATTATATACAACGGGTTCCCGGCATGCGTTGCAAGGTCACTGTAACCTCGGGGTCAACTTAACTGTAATGGTTCCATCCCAATTCCCGGGAAATAACATTTTAAAGCAAGTGCCTGCAATATATAAAATGATATACAACGGTTGCTCGGCATGCGTTGCAAGGTCACTGTAACCTCATGGTCAACTTAACTGTAATGGTTCCATTCAAATTCCTGGGAAATTTTATTTTAATGCAAGCGCTGCACTACATAACATTATATACAACGGGTACCTGGCATGCGTTGCAAAGTCACCGTAACCTCAGGTTTCTTCATATATTTAATTTAACACACACTCCTCCTTGCTTCATCCACGTTCACACGTCAAATCGCATAGTGTTTTAACCCGTTAATTGCTTTTGCAATGGGCCCAGCTAGTATATATAGTATTGTTTGGTTTTGGGGTAGGTCAGGAAAACTCACTTTTTTTTTTAGCCCTCCGGGTACAGGCGAAAATCGACCGCTCTGCCTGTCGAGTTTCACCGACCGCAGAGGTCGATTTGGCCGAGCAAGGCTTGTGGACCGGGATTTCATACAAACGGCCGTTCCAAAAAAACGCGTTTTGGTGATCCGATAATCGACTCTTTTCCCCCTCGATCCGCAAGACCTCACGGCGTATTGTCGCTTAAAAACGAAAAAGACGCTTACGCCCTTTCGATTTCCGTCGCCCGCCTCGACCCGCAGGCGATAATCGACCGTCGCTCCTCGAGTTTCGCCGACCGCAGAGATCAATTTGGCCCGAAAGGGGGCACGGACGGCGATCTCTGCCGGTCAGACCAGATTTCATATAAAAAAGATGACGCAGGGTCAACAGCGCTCCCAAACGGCGAAAACTACAATTAGATCTCTCACCGACGAAGAAATTCGACCTCAGTTATATTTTCCGCCGACAGGTTCACCCGTTAAAAAACGTCGAACCGTTTAGTAAAGAGATTTCCCATACAAAACTGATTTTACTAGAAATTTATTCCAATCAATTAAACGGCTATCTCAAAAATATGTTGGAAAAAATGACATTTTAAAGGCCCTTTGCGGGAACTTAGATTGCGGCGAAAACAAACATTTTGCACGAAATGTTTTTGATTAAATAGAAGGTATACAAGTTTAAGAAACTTTTAAAATAAAAACATGTGTAGTTTCCCATTTAAAATGTTACACTATATTGCATCAAATATTGAAATTTTTCTGACATTTTCTGAAATCGATCTATCATCAACAATGCATAATTTTCCAGCCAGTTAATATAAACTCGAGGTAGGTACTGGCGTTAAAAATGTGAATGATTTAAATGCAGAAAATCGCGGTAGGTACCTACCGTTCTATTGAATTATTGCTAATTCGCTAAGTATTTATTGAGAAAACGCGTAAGTAGGTACCTACACCAACATTATTTTTCTCGGTATGTACTAGGTAGGTACCGGCTTACGAGATTTTTTCCTTTAAATGTTAAATCGAAAATTAATGATATGAAATGAAAAAAATCATCCAAGATGGTAATTTTTGAAATATGTAGGAACACGGAGGTTGCTTCTGGATAACCACTGTTTGTAGGAACGTTATTTTTAAATTAATTAAGTTCATTTTCACGTAATGTGCGATTTTTATTTATTCAATTATCTTCAAAACTTATAATATTTATTATTATTTATTTATACTATTGTTTCAAAATAGAAATAATTACGGAACTTGAATAGAATTTGAACAGAACTTTCACAGAACGTTAAAATTAACTTGAAAAACTGAAGATTTTTAAATAATTTTTTTGAAAAACCCAGCCTAAATATATTTCATATGTTTTTTTTACGTATGTGCAGGTACCTCTACATAGAATCTATGCAGGTACCTACATGCACATAACAACTCAGAATCTGATGATATTGCTTATGAATTTTTTGTAAATGTATAATAAAATTGCTTGAAGTGGAATGGTATAATTTTTTTCAAAAATATTAAATTTACATACCGCTTTTTTTGTATTTTGTATTTTAATGATAATCATTCAACATGGAATTGGTATCGCCGCCCCGGGAACCATTCATTGGTTTCTATATACAATAGTGAGCTCTGGCATCATGAAATTATGCATTGCTAAACTTTTTTTTTAAATTAACTCCACACAGGAGGCACCGAGGAAAACAATTTTCCTAGAGGCCTATGTCATCTTTGAGGATGCTGTGTGGAGGGTTTTTTGAGGGAAAGAAAGGAGAAAAAGATATAAGAAGGAAAAGGGTATGAGGGGTGGGTAGGAATCTGGGGGTCAGTGTGGCCAGGAGTAACGGACGTATGAATCTATTCCTCACACTGCGGTGCGAGGCGAAGGGTTGGGAGAATCTGGCTGGAGAGATAAAAAGCCTCCCTCAATCAGTCTCCTCCGATCCAGCCCGCCATGCAGTGGTAGGTCAAACGTATCCGCCACCAAGACCTAGACAAACCTCATCCCATGAACCCGGGCACCCCTGCTAAGTCATCAAACGTAGCGAACCACTTAGGTGACCTTTGACAGCGGTGTTGGTTCATCCGATTGCGATGAGACTTTTGGAATTTGATGTGTGCATTCCCGCGATGGTTTTATGAAAACAATAATGATCAATCGGGATACAATAATGAACCGGGCGACCGAAGTAGGTGCACATTTCTCGCTTTTTGAAAACTAAATGTACCGGGAATGAATTAATGAAGCGCGAGAGGGGGGCAGGAAAAAGCTCCACACAGGAGACCCTGAGGAAAATAATTTTCCCTCACGGTCATGTCATCTTTGGAGATGCTGGGTGGAGGGTTTTTTAAGGCAAAGAAGGAGATGAGAGTTCTGAGAAGGAAAAGGGTTTAAGGGGTGGGTAGGAATCTGGGGTTCAGTGTGTCCTGGTCATCCGCCTCCAAGACCTAGACAAACCTCACCCCATAAATCCGGGCACCCCTACTAAATCACCAAACGTAGCGAACCACTTGGGGTGACCTACGGCATGAGTGTTGGTTATCCAATAAAGGTCATCTTAGGGGATTTTTATTTCTACATAACATTATATACAACGGTTACCCGGCATGCGTTGCAAGATCACTGTAACCTCGGGGTCAACTTAACTGTAACGGTTCCATTCCAAGTTCCGGGAAACTACATTATAATGCAAGCGCCTTGCAAACGTCTGCACTATATTATAACATTATATACAACGGGTTCCCGGCATGCGTTGCAAGGTCACTGTAACCTCGGGGTCAACTTAACTGTAATGGTTCCATCCCAATTCCCGGGAAATAACATTTTAAAGCAAGTGCCTGCAATATATAAAATGATATACAACGGTTGCTCGGCATGCGTTGCAAGGGCACTGTAACCTCATGGTCAACTTAACTGTACTTCCATTCCAATTCCTGGGAAATTACATTTTAATGCAAGCGCTGCACTACATAACATTATATACAACGGGTACCCGGCATGCGTTGCAAGGTCACTGTGAACTCAGGTTTCTTCATATATTTAATTTAACACACACTCCTCCTCGCTTCATCCACGTTCACACGTCAAATCGCATACTGTCTTAACCCGTCAGTTGCTTCTGCAACGGGCAAAACCTAGTATATAGTATTGTTTGGTTTTGGGGTAGGTCAGGAAAACTCACTTTTTTTTTTAATCCTCCGAGTACAGGCGAAAATCGACCACTCTGCCTGTCCAGTTTCACCGACCGCAGAGGTCGATTTGGCCGAGCAAGGCTTGTGGACCGGGATTTCATACAAACGGCCGTTCCAAAAAAACGCGTTTTGGTGATCCGATAATCGACTCTTTTCCCCCTCGATCCGCAAGACCTTACGGCGTATTGTCGCTTAAAAACGAAAAAGACGCTTACGCCCTTTCGATTTCCCTCGCCCCCCTCGGCCCGCAGGCGATAATCGACCTCAGCTCCTCGAGTTTCGCCGACCGCAGAGATCAATTTGGCCCGAAAGGGGGCACGGACATGGATCTCTGCGGGTCAGACCAGATTTCATATAAAAAGATGATGCAGGGTTAACGGCGCACCCAAACGGCGAAAACTACAATTAGATCTCTCACCGACGAAGAAATTCGGCCTCAGTTATATTTCCTGCCGATAGGTTCACCCGTTAAAAAACGTCGAATCGTTTAGTAAAGAGATTTCCCATACAAAACTGATTTTTCTAGCGATTTATTCGAATTTTTTTAACGGCGTTCTCGAAAATATCGTAGAAAAATTGACATTTTAAAGGCCCTTTGCGGGAACTTAGATTGCGGCGAAAACAAACATTTTGCACGAAATGTTTTTGATTAAATAGAAGGTATACAAGTTTAAGAAACTTTTAAAATAAAAACATGTGTAGCTTCCCATTTAAAATGTTACACTATATTGCATCAAATATTGAAATTTTTCTGACATTTTCTGAAATCGATCTATCATCAACAATGCATAATTTTCCAGCCAGTTAATATAAACCCGAGGTAGGTACTGGCGTTTAAAATGTGAATGATTTAAATGCAGAAAATCGCGGTAGGTACCTACCGTTCTATTGAATTATTGCTAATTCGCTAAGTATTTATTGAGAAAACGCGCAAGTACCTACCTACACCACTATTATTTTTCTCGGTATGTACTAGGTAGGTACCGGCTTACGAGATTCTTTCCTTTAAATGTTAAATCGAAAATTAAAGATATGAAATGAAAAAAATCATCCAAGATGGTAATTTTTGAAATATGTAGGAACACGGAGGTTGCTTCTGGATAACCACTGTTGGTAGGAATGTTATTTTTAAATTGATTAAGTTCATTTTCACGTAATGTGCGATTTTTATTTATTCAATTATCTTCAAAACTCATAATATTTATTATTATTTATTTATACTATTATTTCAAAATAGAAATAATTACGGAACTTGAATAGAATTTGAACAGAACTTTCACAGAACGTTAAAATTAACTTGAAAAATTGAAGATTTTTAAATAAATTTTTTGAAAAACCCAGCCTAAATATATATCATATGTTTTTTTTTACGTATGTGAAGGTAACTCTACATAGAATCTATGCAGGTACCTACATGCACATAACAACTTAGAATCTGATGATATTGCTTATGAATTTTTTGTAAATGTATAATAAAATTGCTTGAAGTTGAATGGTATAATTTTTTTCAAAAATATTAAATTTACATACCGTTTTTTTTGTATTTTGTATTTTAATGATAATCATTCAACGTGGAATTGGTATCGCCGCCCCGGGAACCATTCATTGGTTTCTATATACAATAGT
The DNA here is from genome assembly GCA_917880885.1 of Limnephilus marmoratus. Classification (NCBI taxonomy): domain Eukaryota; kingdom Metazoa; phylum Arthropoda; class Insecta; order Trichoptera; family Limnephilidae; genus Limnephilus; species Limnephilus marmoratus. The sequence goes on from OU862916.1 coordinate 30,328,443, forward strand.
GAGCTCTGGCATCATGAAATTATGCATTGCTAAACTTTTTTTTACATTAGCTCCACACAGGAGGCACCGAGGAAAACAATTTCCCTAGGGGCCTATGTCATCTTTGGGGATGCTGTGTCGAAGGTTTTTTGAGGGAAAGAAAGGAGAAGAAGATATAAGAAGGAAAAGGGTATGAGGGGTGGGTAGGAATCTGAGGGTCAGTGTCGCCAGGAGTAACGGACGTATGAATCTATTCCTCACACTGCGGTGCGAGGCGAAGGGTTGAGAGAATCTGGCTGGAGAGATAAAAAGCCTCCCTCAATCAGTCTCCTCCGATCCAGCCCGCCATGCAGTGGTTGGTCAAACGTATCCGCCACCAAGACCTAGACAAACCTCATCCCATGAACCCGGGCACCCCTGCTAAGTCACCAATCGTAGCGAACCACTTGGGTGACCTATGACAGCGGTGTTGGTTCATCCGATTGCGATGAGACTTTGGGAATTTGATGTGTGCATTTCCGAGATGGTTTTATGAAAACAATAATGATCAATCGGGATACAATAATGAAGCGGGCGACCGAAGTAGGTGCACATTTCTCGCTTTTTGAAAACTAAATGTACCGGGAATGAATTAATGAAGCGCGAGAGGGGGGGAGGAAAAAGCTCCACACAGGAGACCCTGAGGAAAATAATTTCCCTCACGGTCATGTCATCTTTGGAGATGCTGGGTGGAGGGTTTTTTAAGGCAAAGAAGGAGATGAGAGTTCTGAGAAGGAAAAGGGTTTAAGGGGTGGGTAGGAATCTGGGGTTCAGTGTGTCCTGGTCATCAGCCTCCAAGACCTAGACAAACCTCACCCCATAAATCCGGGCACCCCTACTAAATCACCAAACGTAGCGAACCACTTGGGGTGACCTTTTTTTTTTTTTTAGTGAATACCACACAAGAATCTCAACTGCTCCCGTCTGGAGCCAGTGAGACTATGGCATCCCCAATTGGGGTATGTTGTGAGGCTGAAGGTAGTGGGGAGGGGAAGGAGGTGGGGAAGAGGAAGGTTGGGAAGTACCTGGCTATTCAGATCTGGTCACTAAACACAGTTAAAGCCATTTTCAAGCAAACGTTTCAATTCTGAATGGTGGTCTTACACCAGGGCGATACTAATAGTATCTTCCACTCTGGACCTACGGCATGAGTGTTGGTTATCCAATAAAGGTCATCTTAGGGGATTTTTATTTCTACATAACATTATATACAACTGTTACCCGGCATGCGTTGCAAGATCACTGTAACCTCGGGGTCAACTTAACATTAACGGTTCCATTCCAAGTTCCGGGAAACTACATTATAATGCAAGCGCCTTGCAAACGTCTGCACTATATTATAATATTATATACAACGGGTTACCGGCATGCGTTGCAAGGTCACTGTAACCTCGGGGTCAACTTAACTGTAATGGTTCCATCCCAATTCCCGGGAAATAACATTTTAAAGCAAGTGCCTGCAATATATAAAATGATATACAACGGTTGCTCGGCATGCGTTGCAAGGTCACTGTAACCTCATGGTCAACTTAACTGTAACGGTTCTATTCAAATTCCTGGGAAATTACATTTTAATGCAAGCGCTGCACTACATAACATTATATACAACGGGTACCCGGCATGCGTTGCAAAGTCACTGTGAACTCAGGTTTCTTCATATATTTAATTTAACACACACTCCTCCTCGCTTCATCCACGTTCACACGTCAAATCGCATAGTGTCTTAACCCGTCAGTTGCTTCTGCAACGGGCAAAACCTAGTCATATAGTAAAGCTTACTTCGTCTTGCTCCAAAATGCTTGGTTTTGTAATTAGAACTTGCAAGCAATTCACTAACATAGAAGCAATGACCGCCATGTTCAACGGAGTGGTCAGAAGCAAGCTGGAGTACGCTAGTACTGTCTGGATACCACATCAACTTAAATACATAAATATGATTGAACAAATTCAAAAAAAATTCCTGAGGTATGTTTACATGCGATCTTACGGAATATATCCGAAATTCATGCATCACGTGGAACTGCTAAAGGAGACAAATTATCAAAGCCTGGAGACCAGGCGTAATGCCGGACTCATGGTATTCGAATTGAAGTTAATAAAAAACCTTATTGATTGCCCATATCTCCTGTCGTGCTGTGGCTTATTCGCTCCTGACAAATACTGTCGAACTCGTAGCCACGCCCTATTCTACATACCGCAGGGTCGGACAGATGTCATGGCCAACACAGCATGACAAGAGGTATGGCATTGCTTAATGCCCTACCAACGGATATAGATGTGTTTGATATCACCGTACCATGTTTTAAAAAAACTATATACATGTCTTGTTAGTAGTAAGAAAATTGTACCGTAATTGGACTCACCTGTCTGTCGTACAATAAAAAAAAAATAAATAAAAAAAATAAAATAAAATATTGAACATAATACAGATAAAAATGGTATTTAAAAGAAAATTTGAAGAAGGAGACAGAACATCACTAAGTTGGGGGCGAGGAGGGAGGAGCCTAAGAGGGAGTGAGGGATGACTCAAGCCATTCTGGCATCTATAAACTTAAATGTAATGATTGTTCAGCCTTTTACATAGGTAAAATGGCTAGAAACATTCAGACAAGGGTGGTCGAACACTTGAGATGTCTAAACAGTGTAGGTTTTTCAGAACTCACCACCCACATAATAGATAAAAATCACTCATTTAATGAATCTTCCGGGATAGATGTATTGCACAGAAATACGATAGGTCTACGCCTTATAATCTTGAAGCCCTTGAAATAAAAAAAAGTCATTAAATAAAACCAATTTACTTAATAAACAATTAGATTTGTCTAACACCCCCATTTTTTAAATATTTCAATCACCCCCGCCCACGTTCACCCCTCCCTCTTAGGCACCTCCCTCCTTGCCCCCACCTAAGTTGATGTTCTGTCTCCGTCTTCTATTTTTTTTTTAAATACCATGCATATCTGTATTATGTTCAATATGTTTTTATTCACCCATGAGGAAGGTTCAGGATGAACCGAAATCGATTGGACTGAGAAATAATATAGTGGAATTTAAACAAAGTAATTTAATTGTGTTTATTATAAATATGTATTCCTACAAAGTATTTGCTACATGTGAAGACATTAAAAATACATCGCGAGCAAAATATTTTTTCTCACAATTTTTTTTTTTATTATTTAATCACTATTTTGCACAATATTTCAATGAAACCCTGTTCTAAATAAACTAATAAGATTTGTTGAACAAAAAAATATCAATACAATAAAGAAGGACCGGAAAAGGAACATAAAGTTTAACGCTGAAAATTTTGATCAAAACAAATCTGCCGTGAACACGCTGAACACGGTTAAAAAAAATGATTGCTCAATTATACGCTATCAATAAAATGAAATCAATGGACACAAGAAACAAATGATGTACCTCCATCCATTTCATTAAATTAAATAGTAATAACAATAAAGATATTAAATTATGAACCATAAGTTTTATGGTCGTGCCCATATTCAAATATTACAGATAGTAAATATATTTTACGTATACTAAGGAACCGAATTCAGATCACACACCCGGATGCTAAATTGATTTCAAAATGCTTAATTTGATTGCAATAATCCATTCCGTAATGTATTCCGATCGTCTGCCCTTTAAACCATCGACTATGCTAAACAGTTTCGTGCTCTTCTCACAGTTTCCTTATAAATGCAAATCTCACAAGTGTTGGGATATCTGTATAATTTTAATTGACACGTCAATCCGAGGAGCAAACGTGACTGCTATTGGTCGAGGCGTGTTGAAGCGGATAATCACATTGTTTCTCATCGGCCTGGATAGTTTACTCACTGTTTATTTAAGATAAACACTTAACCCGTCGACAACTAGACGCGAGAACTACATATTCTACCAAAACATCACATTTATCTGATGGGGAATATCTTTTCATACTAACTATGGGAAAGGAATCAAAAGTAGTGTATCACAAGGTGCTGGATAGATAACTCACTGTTTATTTAAGATAAACACTTAACCCGTCATGAACTAGATGCGAGAACTACATAATCTACCAAAACATCACATTTATCTGATGCGGAATAACTTTTCATACTCATTATGGGAAAGGAATCAAAAACATTGTATCGTAAGGTGCTGGATAGATAACTCACTGTTTTTATAGATAAACTCTCAACCTTACTTGACGTGTTTAAAATATTACATAAATTCACTAAAAAAGCCCTTATAAACGATATGGAAATGGGAAACATCACATATATCTGATGCGGAATAACTATTCATACTCATTATGGGAAAGGAATCAAAAGCATTGCATCGCAAGGTCCTGGATAGAAAACTCACTGTTTTTATAGATTAACTCTCAACCTTACTTGACGTGTTTAAAATATTACATAAATTCACGAAAAAAGCCCTTATAAACGACATGGGAAATTTTTCCAAGAAGAGTTTAAGGTTTACACACGAGATGGTATAATACTTAACCGGTCAATAAAGAGAGCTTCGAGTCAACTAGACTGGGAAATTATTGTATAAAACATCACATTCAAGCACGTTTATATGACACTGAATATCATTTCGTGCTCAATATGGGATAATAATAAGAAACGAATAGTTGCACTGTTTTCCATCTACATAATTATTCCCACTGTAATATATTAAACATCTATCCTGTCATCGACTAAACTTCATATCGTGGTTTAATTCTTTTATCGAATATCAAATTAATGGTTTTCAATAAATAAAAGCTTAAAATGGCAATGTTTCCTAACGATCTATTTATATAAAAAAAAATTAACCCTTCAACAACTAGACTTAGCACCATTTTACACTTAGCACCATTTATTTTATGCACTTCTACGGATTTTTTTAACAAAATGATGTATGATAAAAATACCATGATGCTTTTAAATAATTCTTATTGGTTTTCGTGTATGGTCAAATCCAAGACTCAACATCCACAAGTTTCAATTAATGTTCTTTCGTTAATTAAATTTGTGGACTTTAGTTTTTTTTTTTCGTTTCGTTTTCTGAACGCGTTTTTACACTTTGCGGGTGTACCTAGATGCCGACTTACTGTGAATAAATCTTCGAATATAATTTATTTTTTACCGAAATATGGACTAAATATTCTAAACAATTTACCGATAAAGCAAAAGGTATAACTTTTTTAACGATGAACACGACAAAAGTTATTTTTATGATATTTTTACATAAAAAACAGGCTTATATTACGCCGGCATTCGGTACCTGTTTGCAGGGCAGTTTCCTAGATCACCTTTTCGACAACCTACTCAATTTTTATCGACCTGTCCTCAGTATTTGTACATCTAGCACGCAAATAATTAATTTCCCATTAAATAAAAATATATTCACATACCCACCTACACGGCGGTGTTTCACATTAATTTTACTCCTCGCTATGGTTTTCTACGACATCTATAACCATAAATTAAATGTCTATAATTGGTTTGGGTTTATTTCCATTAGAAGATGAGCGACATTTAAATTTCTAGTTATAAGGAAAAACAGGTGCGTTTAATATATTCAAACTCAACAGTAATTAACACTGAAGATTCTCCAATATAACTGTGTATTCGAAATGAAGCAAGTCTTGGAATTTTATGCGGCCATCACGGAGCCGAATGTTTGACAACATGTCAAGTTATTCCACACACCGACATAGTGAAAATTGAAATCAATTTTTTAAACTTTGACTCAAGAGTAATGAAAACGATAAGAATCATTATTAATTGAATGAATCAATTCGACATATAAAGAACTGATAACAAATTCCGCATTTTTCCGTGTCAACTGGCGGCATATTGGAATAGTTAAAAGTAGTGAGAAATAAGTTTATTTTTTAGTCATAGTTTTTTCATTGGGTTCAAAAGGTTATTCGAATGGCATCGAAATCCTTTTTGTAAAATTTAATTAAATTTGTTGTCATCTCTACTTGGCGTATTCTATTTACATAATCTGCCATATGGAGTCAAAAAAATTCCCAAATATCCAAAAGGAAATAATCTACGTTTGTCATCTGGTTCTTCTACATTTTACGTAACCTGTACGAAAACATCGTATTTTTATTATGTAAATATGCTAAAGTATTTCATACGATTAAAACACATCGAAAGATAAAGGTCCACGTACGAAGACCGTTGTTTATTATATTTGAAAATTTATATATATTTGTACTTGCAAAAAAAGTCGCTTAAGTAATTAATATAAACGACTAGCTGGTTCCCGGCATGCGTTGCAATGCCATATTCAAAGAAATACATTTTTCCTCCCTGCATGTCCTTTCCCCTGCGTCCCCGTTCCCCTCCCACATCCCTTCCCCTACCGCGTTCCCCTTCCACCTTCCTCGTCTACCTCTCCCCTCATTATTCAGTCCCAGTACATTTAGTTTTCAACCAGCTCACGTGCCACCTACTACAATTTTTTTATTCAAATGTTCATTTTAATGTATTACAAATATTAATTTTTGTATATTATAATAAAAACCAATCTAATTTGGTACCTAACTTAGGTACATATTTAAAATATCTATAATTTAAAAAATCCATAGATAATTCTTTGGTTACGAAAAAAGCTGCTTGCTAAATTCACATTCATCAAATGCGCGAACTGTCAAACGTGCGAAGTTAAAATAGTCGTTAAATTTTCTGAAATTATCCAATTTTCTGCGCAATTTTCTTAATTTTTCTTTCCGTAAGAACCTTCTACAAAGTATTAGAAAAATTTTAAATTAATGAAATAGTTAAAATCATTCTGAAGTTATGGCGTGACCAAGGGAAACAGGGATTCATTTATATAGATTACCTGTGATATTTAGTAAATATTTAACATATTTTGTAAATTAGATTCAATCGTTTCGTCGAAGGCTGGAATTCTGCTATTGGCGTTGGTAGAATGGTGGTGTGAGATTATATCTCGGAAATATGTGTAAAGATATCGTAAAGTGTCATAAATCTCTTGGTACACCTAGTAGAGGATGCATTAGCTCCTTGCTGAGTTGAGGCGGAATGCTGAAGGCACCGCAATTTTAGAGATCGGTTTTATATTGAGGTTGTCAAGCGATTAAGAATTAGCATATACGCAAATGCGTACCTCACACTACAAGCAAAATAAATTCTTGAAAGGGTCATGGTTCGACAATGTCATGATTCAAAATCTGTTATACATGTTTCCGGTTATAAATAAACCTTCCAAATTAATTTTTGTGTGGTTTTTTAATTTTTTTTTACATGGATTCCGCACGAGAGTCCTCAACTGCTCCCGTCTGCAGCTAGTGAGACTATAGCATCCCCATTTGGGGTACGTCGTAAGGCTGAAGTTAGTGGGGAGGGAATTTTTTTTTTTTTTTACAGTGAATACCGCACAAGAATCTTAACTGCTCCCGTCTGGAGCCAGTGAGACTATGGCATCCCCAATTGGGGTATGTTATGAGGCTGAAGGTAGTGGGGAGGGGAAGGAGGTGGGAAGAGGAAGGTTGGGAAGTACCTGGCTATTCAGATCTGGTCACCAAACACGGCTAAAGCCATTTTCAAGCAACGTTTCAATTCTGAATGGTGGTCTTACACCAGGGCGATACTGATAGTATCTTCCACTCTGGAACATGCCGCAAATATACTATATATTATTTTAAATGAATTAATTATGAAATAACACAAATTAATCAAATAAAATTTATTTGCGCATGCCGGGTTCGAACCCGCGACCTCCGGATTGTGAGTCAAGAGTCTTACCCACTGGACTATGGAGGTCGAGGTCGAATTAGATGGGGAGAGGAAGGTGTGGAAGTACCTGGCTATTCAGACCTGGTCACTAAACACGACTAAAGCCATTTCAAGCAACGTTTAAATTCTGAATGGTGGTCTTACACCAGGGCGATACGAAAGTATCTTCCACTCTGAAACGTGCCGCAAATAAACCATATATATTTTTTATAACATAAACAAATCAAAATAAAATTTATTTGCGCCTGGTTCCAACCCGCGACCTTTGGATTATGAGCGGAAATTCTTACCCCGGGACCACGGAGAAATTCATGTTTCCTGAGACAAACGCTGATCTTTTAACTTTTAGAAATTTTTACTCTGGCAGAAAAATTGGAATGAAATTGTATAAATTTATTATAATGATATCAAAATACATATTTTTTAAATTTTAGATCATTTGCTGGATGTATCTCTCTTGCTTCTTCAGACAATTTCGCCTAATTTTTCATGGAGGATTTGGGAGAGCCACATCATGCTACGAAGATGTGTTGACGTGCATATCTGATAAACATTCCAATGCTGATAGAATGAATGCAAGATCACCGTTCCTGAGTTAAATTTCTTACACTGTGGCATGTTGGTCATCTATTACTATTAACATAATAATGAGATTCATAAATATGTTTCACCAATATGACTTCTTTTAACCCAGTTATTCCATGCTAATCTCTAGAAAAAATCTTCTCGCCAGCGGAAACGTTTATGGGATCACATAGGTAACATTCCGAATGCATATCGTCTTTAAGTATCCACATTAAGTAAAACAGCCGCATGTTAGGAAATTCTCGCCTCGTCCGAGGAGAATAAAGCCACAATGCCAAGACTATAAACCGAGATTTATACGCAATGGAGGCAATACTTGTTCTATCGTTTAATCTTCTTAATCGTTAAAATATGAGGAACACCTGTTTCTCGTCTTTTAGCCGTGATATCCTGTTACTGATCACACTCGTAATTATAAGATAATAATATGATGGCCCCTGTTGGATCCATGTTGTAACTTTACTGCCTAATTTCGTGTTCCTCTTCGACTCGTGTGGCCAGTACCAAATCAACAATGAGGACCAATCGCCTTTACCTAAGTCAATGGTATTTTGACACAATATTATTGTCTACTTAACCCTAAGCTAGTCGTAATTCTATAGAATTTATAAAGAATTAAACTAAAAATACAAGTTATAAAGTAGTCGTTCAAGAGCGAGTATGAGCACGAAATACTAACAACCTTTTATCGGTACTTTTTCGAATACATTCGAATGCTTCTATTTATCTATTGTTATTAAGATGCTTTACGTCACTTGCTTTTGAATTAAAAATCTATGCTTTATGGACTATGATTTTCGTGTCATGTTAAAACGTGATGAAACTACGGCAGGAAATTTTTGCTGTGATCGACACCGAAATAAATTTAGAAACACCTCAAACATTTCCGGAGAACTCCTAGAAAGTGAATAGTACTTTAATGTCCTCGCACAGGAAATATCGTTAAAAAGAATTTTGCTTGTCGAATGAAATAAAATTTTCTTCTTTATTATGACATGACATGGCAGTTTATTGTGCTTAGATTACCATAAAATCAAAAATTATTTAATTTGGTGGCAATATGATCACTTCAAACTTGATTGAACTAGTCAAAACTCGGTTAAGTTATAATGTTTTTTAGTGTGATAGTATCTTTAGTGCTTGATTACTATCGACAACCAGGGACAATAAGATTTACTAAAAATGAATATCACAAATAAATAAACCGAATAAAGGAAAAACTTGTAACGTTTAGACAATTTAGTTAGCCATAAACTCGTCAAACGTTTTTAAAAAAGGTGTTCATCGTGCACTTGTGCAGTATCGTACAAAGGCGATAATGGGACCACCTTCCAATGGATGCATCATTATTGTTATTGGTTGCTATAATTATTACTAGTGTGGATCTATTAAACAAGAAAATAATACAATAAAAACTTGCCACTGAGAAACAATTAACCAAACATAGAGTTTCACTTACAACTTGGAGGTGAGATATTCAATCACATACTGTTGTTCTTCCCGGGGGTGATAATGAGATCACATTTCTACTCTCCAGGCGTGTTAGTACACATTTCAAGTGATTTAATCGTTTTAAACTCCGTCACTCAGGTGATAATTGGAATTCTTCCAGTATATTGCCCAAGTGTGAAAAAACACCAATCATATTGAAAGAATTGATCGAACGAAGATATCTGCAAGTCGTTAAGAGAAGGTCTTCGATATCTAAAAGGTGATAATGAGACTTTCATCCAATGGACGTGTTGCGGAGAATCTAACACAATTTGAGATTCTCTTATTGCTCCATCTCTAAAGGTGACTACTGCACTTCTTTCTCTTTATTGTCTCCACACGACCGTGCCTTATTTGTAAGCACTTGTATCTATTGGTGGAAATTGGCGCAAATTGTTGCGCCTGTGCACGATTCATGATAATGCCGGAGTTTCCACGAAACCAATGCATCTCGCTGCTCTCGATGTTCTAGAACTGCAGTGCTGTAAACAATTTCTCTGTTTTCATTTGTGATTCCAATAAGGGGGTCGATTCTTGATCTATGTGCATTTAATATTTTATTCAAGGGGTGATTTGGTTTCTGTTAAATCAAGACGGTGATGATATGTATTCACGTTTCTCTGACCAACAAAGAAAGATATCGAAAATGCATATTTATTTTTGTTAATTTTATTATTATCATAGTGTTTCCATACAAATGAAGTATTGAAAATCCGTAAGTCTAAGCTTTAACTTTAGGGTGCACAGTTTAAACCCGCGCTGTGCAAGCGGGTTCCCCACAGAGCATCGGACCATCCATTATTGATGCGGTAACTTTACTTCAATACCCTTTTGAGAAAGTGGGCCTCACCGAGTGCTTTATCCTTGTTGTGATCCCATTTTACAATTTTATAAAATAAAATGAATAAGTAGATAATATAAATATATATTGGCCAATAAATATATACCATTACGTAATATATTACTGTTGTGTTAATTTTTTTGTAACATATGTTTTCTTTTACATGTTAAGGTGTAGGTATATTCTTATTTCGTGGTCTTCATGATTGAGATTTTTCATAGTGTCAAGAAAATACGTTCGGTGAACTGTATATGCCTCCATCGAACATGGTTCGAGGCTATACATTTACTGGGCATCCGAAACTGTTTAAAATGTTTTTGGTGTCCTTTTATCCACGTCTAAGCGATCTCCTTTCCACCAATCAATGGAGTGGAGGAAAAGAGGTAAAGGAGCAATTTATTTTGCCTAATAAGCCAGAACATTATTTCTTCTTGCTGGGTGGCGGTTTCATGGTGGACAAATTTGGGAGGCGGGTATGGGTACCGCTGCCCCTGGAACCATTTATTGGATAAACAACACCTCTTCCGTCGTTCATGGGGTTAGATTTGTCTAGGTCATTTATCCGGATGCATTTATCCGCCTACTGCTTAGCAAGCCAGATCGTGAGAGACTGGTTAAAGAAGACCTTTTAACCTCTCCAGTCGGTCTCTCTCGATCCATCGCCTTGTGGGAGGGATGGATTCATAAATCCGTCACTCCTGGACATACTGACCCCCAGACTACTACCCACCTTTCATAATTTTTTCCTTCCCAGAACTTTCTATCCTTCCCTTCCATAAAAAGACCCTCCACACAGCAACCCCTAAGATAACATCAGGGAAATTATTTTCCTCAGGGCCTCCTGTATAGAGCTAATGTAAAACAAAATAACTGTTTCAGTCAGGGAGCGAAGTGCTCCCTTGCTGAGTTTCTTTTTGGTGATTGCAGTCTTTCATATATTTTATGCACTGTCACCTAAGATTTTTGAAAATGTTGCATGTGAGAATTTTTTGTTTACAATTAAATCACTGTTCTCAAAATATTTAAAATATTATCTACTAACTTGTATCATTATATTCTATCTCAAGAATCCTCCCACCATGTTTTCCCAATGTACCATCACCGGAGCATTATCGGCATCTGTGCGCACACATTATCTGGCCACTGGTCATAACACCGTCAGCTGAAGTAAATTCCGGTCTACTTAATGACAAGAAGAGTATCATTATATAAGGCTTTGTGATTAAAAAATGTTTCCACTTTACAAAAAAGCATTCAGTGTCTAGATAACTGAATGGGAGCAAAAAATAACAACACGACCAGGAAAATAAAGAGCAATTATTTTCCTTTTACCAGGACGTGTAAATGAAGTATTCCTACGATTGCGAGAAATTATAATTACAGCGAGATTTTAAATAATGCAACAGTTTACACCATACAGAGCACCGGATACGGTAAGAATTCTTTGACATAATAGATGTCAATTCGTTAAGCCAACTATCTGGATTTTATAATAAACACAATAATATAAGGGAACGTACCCATACTACGTGACACACTTTTTGCAATTTTTTACCCCCCCTCCCCGGTGACCACGTGTAGTATATTCCAAGATCCCCCCCCCCCTACAGTTTTCACGTAGTATTTCATAATTTAAGGTTTAAGGTTATTTATTATAAGGTTTCGAATCATTTTTTGCTAACAAAAAATAAAAAATGCATTATTTTGCTTATATTTGTCTTTATTAATACGGCGCTTGCTGCGTGACAGCAAGAGTGCATGCATTACAAGTGGAAAAAATATTATCAAGATAAAACTTATGTCAAAATATATTGAAACCGGAACGTAATTTATGGAAACGAAAGTCTTGTTATTTTTATAAACATTTTTCATCTCAATCATCTTCAACAAACACGTTCCCAGCATCAATCCATTCAGATACGTCACCTACTACCCTAATACATTTTTCCGATCTTTAAATTAACTTAAAGGAACTTTATAACAGCGCGGAACTCAATATTCTCCACATTTCACAATTTCTTCCCGATTGAAGTGTTTGGTCGAAGATAGCTCAAAGACTAATGACCTAATTACGATAAAACCCGGTGTTTGTCCTAAAAATGAGTTGTTCAATTAGTACCTAATTCAGCGGTACCCCCATTAATCACTTACCTTCCCATTCCGCGAACTTAAAAACCTCCCCTCGTAGCTCGAAAAAAAATGCGAGATTTCTAGATTGACTACGTGTTAAAAACCTAAGCCCCCCCCCCCCCTCCCCCGTTGTGACCAAGCGTGGTATTTTGATGACCCCCCCCCCCCTAAACGTGTCACGTAGTATGGGTACGTTCCCAACATTGTTTCAATTCCACTTTATTATTTCTTCATCCAACCGGTTTCGGTTCATCCTGAACCTTCCTCAGAGGTAAATAAAAGGTTCAGGATGAATGAAAGGTTCAGGATGATAAAAAGTTAGGAAGGTTTAGGATGAACCGAAACCGGTTGGATAAATAAATAAATAAAATGGAATTGAAACAAAATTATATTATTGTTGAATATAATGTTTTAATATAATGTGTTAATATAATATATTATGTTATTTATTATTGGGAATAACCTTCAAAAGTTATAAAAAGAGAGTTTTTCTTATAATTTTTTTATATTATTGTGTTTATTTTAATTACGTATTTCCACAATGTGTTCGCTTCATCTCAAAATTTAATACCTGGATTGTATAAGAATGTGTGAAAAATATCTGTGTTTATAAGATTACCGAACTGTTAAATAATTTCTTTTCTGCGTCGCATTCCCATAAGTTCGATTTCACTCCGACGGCCTTCGTGGTCGAGGGGTAAGGCTATTGACTCGCAATCCGAAGATCGCGGGATCGAATCCCGGTATGCGCAAATAAATTTTATTTGATTAATTTTGTGTTATTTCATAATTAATTCACTTAAAATAAAAGCATTATATTATATAACAGGAAGATACTCTCAGTACTATCGCACTGGTGTAAGACCACCATTCAGAATTGAAACGTTGTTTGATATGATTTAGCCATGTTAGATGACCAGATCTGAATAGCCAGGTACTTCCTCACCTTCCTCTTCCCCTCCCTTCCACTCCCACTAACTTCAGCCTCACAACATACCACATTTTAGGGTTCCCACAGACTTACTGGCTCCAGACGGGAGCAGCTGGGACTCATGAGATATTCATATTTAAAAAAAGATAATTTTAATTAATTTCTTCCCTCATGAAAATAATAAAATGGAGATCGGTTTAGTAATCTAAATAATTTACACAAAAATGTATTTTCATCTCTAAAATGTAAAATAGAGTATCTTAAGAGGGCATTACCAGAGAAAACCAGAAATATGTCATTTTCAAATCAGATTTTAGACGTATTGACTCTTTTCCACAAAAAATTATAAATGGATTTCGAAAGATTGTTATTTTATCTAGCATTCGCATGTAATAAATTTTGAGAAAAATTTTTAATTTTTAGTATAATAAGGTTATTCCATAGGTCGTTGGCAAATTTGTTAAATTTTCAAAAAAGATTTTGTATTATACCACACCTATTTCAAATAATATAATCATGCAGTAAAATAAATCAATACATTATCTAGCAAACGCATATTTAGAATTTTCATTTTAGTTTCAATAAAATTATTAAAAAATATGTACGTACATGTGTTTCTTGACGAAAATGGGTCCATTTGTCTATTTATTTGCGCACTTACAAACTAAAATATTTCAGATTTTTTTAACATTGTTATTAAATTTAGACATTATTGAAAAATGATAAATTCTTATAATCAAAAAATAATTACCAAAAGTACATTATTTTAATAGTTTTATCATCACGCCTTTCAGCAATTTTTGGATGAAGGTATAAATTAAAGCTAATTTGGATTGAAATAAATTCGATATTGAGTTATAATTTTAAAAAGCTGGTACGGAGAATAATTAATCTTTCTCATTGTAACCGCCCTGCATGATCGTAAGGACAACTTTCGACGAAATGTGGATTTTCATCCGCTGACTGGTTAAACGCTCTTAAAAGCTAAACTAGCAAAATTCCAGTAAAACGTGCTGAAAATATAAAATCAAAGTCATCTCAATAAAAAAAAAACACAAATTGGAATTACCAGTTTTAATCAATGCTTGCATGTAAAGGATAAAATTGTTTTATTTTATTTTTATGTTGCTTCGTCATAATAATGTGTAAATTAAGTGGAAAAGGTAAAGTGGATCTGAATATCGTGTTGATTGAAATAAAATAATATAATGGATCAACATAATATTAAAATAAATATGTGCTTAAACATGCAATTTTATATTCTCAAAAGTTGATATTTTCACTGAAATCGTAACTCTTGTGTGAATTACTTTAGATGGATGTCTTAATTAAAAATGCAAATTTAATTATATTATTATGCAATCAGTAGTAAATTGGAACAAATCACCGTTACTTAAATAATGTTTTTTTTTTACATGGATACTGTATTCAGTTTTGGATCGATGTTGTATTTTCTTACTTTTGTAACCTTCTTGAACAAGAAACGTATTAAATTACCCTACTAAAGTAAGCACTGAGTGACTTTAATGGTATTTCAGTTTCGAAAAGCTTCTTAAAAAGACTCATTACTTCCACCAGATCAGTATCCTTAATTCCACCTTAAATCAGTGGACCATTCTGAAGCGGAGAATTATTGTAAAATAATACACCGGGTGATCGATATCTAAACGGCCCAGAAGTAGGTACCGAATCGAATTTATTATCCAATTTACCTGAAACCGGTCTGGCCAGCAGACATACTCGTGCGTTGTTTTGCGACCAACTCTTGTATTTCAATTTTGTCACCGATTATTTTATTCAGATTTCCAAGTCGTTAAATGAAAAGACTGAGATATTTCAACATGCGGACATTATCGTAAATCTTTGGGGAACGTCGTGGATGATCGTGGACTTAAGAAAAAACCGTATCAGATATGCTAGACGGCTAATGGACCCGCATCTGGCGGCTCGTGGTTACTTTACCGACCGGTGCCTAGTAGATCACCGGGGTGACCAGTGACCATCGCACCTGGCCGGAACAAGATCACCCAATATACCACATATTTTTTATGATATATGTACCTATCTAGATAAATTTATTCTTGGTACCCTTATTTCCAAATTAAAACATCGTGCCATTACGAATAATTATAACTCTTCGTTTATTATTCGTAAGAAAAAAATTCGTTTATAATAAAGACATATATAACACAAAAAAGTTTCGTGTGCTAATTTTGATAGGAGCTACGAATTTAATATTGCCTTATATGAAGGTATAGAATTTTGTGTACAAATTTATATGAAGGTATAGAATATTTGTGTTTATATAGGGAGAGGAAGACGAATTTTGAAAAACAATATGAGATACTTCCGATACACTCGACACTAGCCCGTTTAATCACAGGAGACCATATTTTTCCCTACGCACATAGGTCTCATATAAAACACTGTAACTCCCGTACTATCATAGATAGAAATATGTTTTAATCGGCGTTAGAAAGGAAAAACACCACGCTTTATATTCCAATCTAAAAAATAGCCACCAAAATAGTAAAATATACACTTTTATGTACACAAAGTTTAGAATCGCTAATTGAAAAAAAAATTTGAAACTTCGGGAATATTTTATAAATTATTTTTACATAGAGTGACAAAAAGTGAGGTTACAATATGTTGAACATTTGTCTAATAAAATATCTATGTATTTTTATTACTTTTTATTGTCAGTAACTTTAGTTTGAAAAAACGTAAAGTGAGCCATTTTGAAAACTTTTTTATGTTTGTATGAAATTTTTTTATTAAAATGAAAAATAAAAAATTGTTTCGAATTCTATAATTTTAAAGCGTATTTTATCACCTTTCTAAAACAGTTTTTGGTTTTAGAATGTGCTCAGAAATATTCCAAATATTTGCATTTTATTGTAGAGCGAAAATATTTTGACCATCCGAAAAAAATGCCAAAATTTTGAAGGGCTAGTATTTTTATGATCGCATGGATTACTTCGAATTTCTGAATGCCATTGTATATATACACATATAATATCTTTATAATTCAGAGTTATCACAGAAAACCGATAATTTTTCGAGTTTTTTAATGGAATTTGGATGGATTTTTAAATGGATCCATGAACGTAATCTGTAACATAATAATCTAAAACAACATTTAAAAAAAATGGATTACGCTTGAAATTTAAGTTCAATTGTATCTATGGTGTATTTCCTTGATTTGTGTTAATTAATTAAAATGATTTAAACAACTGCAGTAAACATTGCACTGATGTACCTATGGGAGAAAAACATGAAATAACTTAAATTGTTGATCAGAATGAACCAAGATCTTTTCAGGTTGGGCGCTTTTCCGCGCATTGAAGTCTTTTACTTTGCACATTTTACGAAAATTATTGCTCGAGATCATTTAAAAAAGGCATTATATTAATTTAATACCACCAGTAAAACTATAAATTCCAATTTCTACCTACATGAATATTATATCAAAACATGTGGTTAAACTTCGTTTATCCTTATTTATTTCGATATTGGTTTCATTAAAGCGCGGACACTCTTGAATAAAATTTAAGTAAGTACCTGTTTGGATTCTTACTCGCTTTATACACTGGTAATGGAATTCCTATGATCTCCTTCTATATTAGAATATTCTAGTCAAAGAAGTGTGGTCGCGGCATCCATATATTTATGTATGTGACATGTTCTGTAACCTTCCCGACCAAAGCCGTTAATTTATAGGAACGACATCATTAAAGCAAGACAAACTATCGCATTATCGGCGTATCCTCGAATTTAGGATATTACGAGCAATTCAGAAAAATACGGCAATTATAATTTGAATGCAAAATAGAATATTTATATGCTAATTATTGTACGTTACTCTCATATTTGGTTATCTAGCTTGAAATTTGTATAGCGGACGTATTTTCGACTAAGTAGATCACGAAAAAGCTATGATGGGACTTAATTTGAATACATTACTACCTACTGATAAAAACGTAATTCTCCAATCGGGTTTCTGAGAATATCTTGTAGAGTGAAGTGGACTTTAGTATTTCGACTAAATAAAAGCGATTCATTGAGCTTACTTAATGTTTCCTTTTAATAATTTAGTTCAATTGGTGAGATAGTCGTTACATCAGTTATTTTAAAATGCTGTTTGGAATAAACAAACCTTTAAAATCGTGGGCAGTTTGGAATTTGGAATTAGGAACCTTAAGTTATTATATCAGGGCCTCAAAGTTTCCCATTTTTTTATACTTATTTTGTTGATTGAAAATAACCATGGGGAGTACTTATTGTATTTGGTGTGAAAATATTCTAAAAAAACAAGTAATTTAATTTGCTATGAACGAACGAATCTCGTAATACTCAGTGAACATTTTCAAGACTAAGGCAGCGATCGTCACACTTTTCTGGTCAAGGGCCACATAGGACAATGTGAGAAATTACTGTGGACCGCACACTTGTGAATTGGATATTATGTACAATGGAAACGTAGGCCTATATTTATGTGAATGGGAGTGGATACATATACGTACGTATGTAAATTGAAAAAATAGAGTTTTCAAGGTTTTTATTAGAACTTTATTATTATTATTTATTTATTTGATGCAATATATTTACATTATAAAAAACAATTCAATGATGTTGGCCTCACTGGGTGGTTTACCCGTGCTGAGGCCTCCATTTCATATACAAAATTATACACATAAATTATTTTACATATAATTATTCACAAAACTACAACAAAATTATTTATGTAATTTTATACTATCATGTAATTTAGGTATAATGGTGTGATACCCTTTTTAAACGACTTCAAAAAGGAGGAGGTTCTCAATTCGACTGTTTTTTTTTTTATTTTTTTTTTTTTTATGTTTGTTACCTCAGAACTTTTGACTGGGTGAACCGATATTGGTGATTCTTTTTTTTTATTTGAAAGCTTGTGCTTTCCGTGTGGTCCCATTTTAATTTGGTCCAGTTCTGACAATGGCATCCATGAGAAAATCATATAAATCTTAAATTTGCATTAAGTATGTGCGCGACAAATGGACGAATAACTCAATATCACGCCAAACAATTTCGATGATTCTATTTTAATTGGAAAGGATGTACTTCAAGGGTAATTTGATGAGAGTTTGGTTAGGTTTTGATTATCGGATCCATGACAGATTAACGAAACTCGGCCGAATCTCTTAATTTGAACCTAACGTCGTTATGGTCAAATTATGTCTGTCTCATATGAGCAGCACGTTTAGTAGGTCTACCCATATTCAGACAAATTAGTAAGTGTACTTCAGATTCACTAAAAATCAAAAAATAAACAAAAATTTTAACAAAACAAAAAAACGACTTAAAAAAATGCACTAAAAAGTAAAAAAATAATTTCGTATTCTTCTACAACTTTAAAATCAACTTACTTTTTCTAATCATTAATATTTAGGTACGATTGTTATTTTTGGAGTCGGTGTCAGCAAGTCGCTTGTGCGACACAAGCACATCTCGCTTATATGTATGTAGTTACAAACCTACCTTGGCTTACACCGACTCCAAAAGTAACAATCGTACCTACATATTGATGATTAGATAAAGTAAGTTGATTATAAAGTTGTAGAAGAATACGAAATTATATTTTTACTTTTTAGTGCATTTTTTGAAGTCGTTAAAATTAAAATTCATTAAAATTTGTTAAAATTTTTTAAATTATTTCTTATATTGGCGTCTTTGAGATTACGTACAATTCTCATTGCGTCTTCTAAATGAGTGGAATGGCATTTTCCAAGAAACTCATTTTCAAATGTGAAGCTTCACAGATATATGCCGAAGAAAATATCAATTCTATTCAGTTAACTTTGTACGGAAAATCAGTTTTGATAGTCATTGACTACAAAATTGTTAGCAACGTCGCGGGCCGCAGTTTGACGATCGACGAGGCTTAAAGTTTAAAATGTTTGCGCATCTAGAAATTTGCTGCGAAAAAATATGTTTATATCTGGAGGTCTTCCAGTATAAGCACTTATACATTTTTAGAAAAACGAAATAGCAACATCCATTAAAAAGCACAGTTTTATAAAATCAATATAGTTCATTTTTGCAAATAATATATTTTTTTTAACAATCTTCTTAAATAGAACCAGATCTTGATAAATTTAAATAAGGTGGACATAAATACACCAATGCCTATCTTTGTAAGTAAAATCACTTCCATTTAAACTTATAATTTATTTACTGATGAATCAATTGACATTTGAAAAATCATGTTGAAAAGTGATAATAGTTTTGACATTTGTACGTGATTCATCGCGCCAGTGCTATTATTTAAATGTTGTTATGAAGAAAGGAATATCAAGAGGCGATCGCTGATAAACATAAAATATACACCAATACCTATATATATCAAACTTTAACCCTTCTGTCTTTAACATATATTACCTACAAGTCCCAACGACAAGATGAAAATTCATGAATTTTCGGAATACTTCCGGGGTGTTTCGAATTTGCTACATATTTCTTATTTTTTAAGCTATTTATGTCTTAAAAAGGCTATTTTAGTAACTAGATTAAATTATCTATGAGTTTTGTTGTATTTAAAATACAGATGACGTTTCTAAATAATAAAATCATAACATCAAACACATGAAAATTCTAACAAAAAAACTTGTCGAATCATTTTGACTCAGAACGTACATAATTTTAAAAGCAATCGAAATTTTAAAAAATACATTCATTTTGTACAGGGAAATAGTAATAAAAACGTTACTTCACTTTTTATGCTGTTCATACAATAAAAAAGATTGACCAATTTGATTTCATGCATTTTGACATTTTTTTGGATTTTATCCATGTAATCAAATATTATTTATCTTTCCAACGAACGAAAATATACCTATCTCCGCATTGTAAAAAAAATACTTTTATAATGTACGGACGCCCCGGTCAGATCTGTCCTTCAGAGGCTCTAAAGTCTAAACCAGGGTTTCCCAAACTTTTTCTGCAATGGAACACTTTGCAAACCCGTAAATTTTAACGGAACACTTAGCTCATTTTTTAGATTAGGTAATTCCTAATAATATATTTTTTTAAAGTTATTACACATTATTTATTAAGTATATCAACAATATATGTATAACAAAACATGGAATATAAACAATAAAAAAATGGAAAATAAACAACAAAAATGAAATATAAACAACAAAAAAATGGAAAATAAACAACAAAAATGGAAAATAAACAACAAAAAAATAGAATATAAACAACAAAAAAATTAAATAAAAATAACAAAAAATGGAATATAAACAACAAAAAATTGGAATATAAACAACAACAAAAAATAGATTATAAACAATAAAAAATTGAATATAAACAACAATAAAAAATGGAATAAATAAAACACCTAATTAATGACTTTGATGATTTTGAGTCCTCGAATTGCATATCTTCTTGACATCAGCAACAATATTGGTAAGTTGAATTCTAATATCTGGTGTGGCGTCGAGCCTGTTCCTGCACCTTGACTTCATTGCAGCATAATTAGAAAATCCCTCTTCACATAAATAGGTCGTAGAAAACGAAAGTAAAACTATAATAGCTTGTTTTGATAAATTGTTGTACTCTTCTGAAAAACTCACCCAGAAATCATTTAAAGGCTGATATCTTTGTATTTTTGTTTCAAATCCGAGTCACTAATTAAATCAATTAGATTTTCATACTCACTTGCGCTCAAACCTACAGGCTTGGCTGTCACGGAAAATGGATTTCGAACCCAGGAATCATCCTAACTCGTTTTTTAAATTATTATGTGCCTTCAAGAATAACTCACTCCGAAGTTCATAAAGTCATTATAGTTATTTTAACCATCTCACTTCAGTACGTAATAAAAGTGCTTTGTGTCCGCTACCCATTTCATCGCACAAATAATGTGTAGAATAAAAACGCATAAAACTACAATCTATCGTAAATTTGACAGATCGGTTCCCAACATTGAGAAATTTTGTAAAAAAGTATCGAAAATGTACCAGGATAAATACTAATCTAAACTAAAATCGTACCGTGTTGTAAAAATTATTTAAAAAAAAATCGTTCCGTGTAGTAAAAATTATTTAAAAAAAAAAGAATCTGTAAATTGATAATTATGGCTTGTAGTACCTACTACTCACCTTTAATTTCCAAATGTAGATATGCACCTATATGTATTATATATGAAGTTTGTGTTCTCCTTTAGACGTAATTGATTATTTTCACAAACTTTTTCACCAATACCATGCGCGTTTATAGTTCTATTAAATTCTTCCGACAAATTGTCGCGGAACCCCTGTACAGGTTCGGCGGAACCCTAGGGTTCCGCGGAACACAGTTTGGGAAACCCTGGTCTAAACGAATGTGATATTTGTGGCCAGAACAGTCCTTTCAAGGTATATAAATCACATGATATCTAAGAATTGAAAAAAATGATTTAATAAAATGACTCGAAGATCAAAGATTGCTGATTCGATCCCAAAAAAAAAAATTATATCACTCAAATCTGAGCGCAATTGATGCGTTTAATGGGCCATTCAAAAGTGATTTTACTTTTAAAAATACTTTATGAGATTACCAGTAACATTGACGAATAAATCAAATCATTATTTAGATGAAATAAATAATAACACACCATCACGTCATTTCCCTGCAAGAATACGTAAATAGAGAGAATGGAACGGTACAAAAGCCAACTTATGCAGTCACTCGTTGCATCATCCAAATCCACATTATAGCTTTATTTCTTTAACAATAATAAAACCAGATGCATTAATTTATCACAAGAAAAAAATAGAATAATTTTATCGGATATTGACATTGATATTGCCACGAAATTGTAAAAAAAGCTCTCTCCAATAGGTGTTAAAATGTGTATCGGTGTGGGCATAAAGTAAAGTTGTTATCTAGGTATGCTGTCTTTGTTTATTTAATTTAATAGCACGACTAATATTTCGTATTTCAGGAATTCTACAAACTTTAAATAATTAAGGCCCAGCCTAATCACGTTAAATTGATTCAGAGATCTCTCTTAAAGTCCGCCGGCCCACGGTATTAAGAGAATTAATCAAGCGGGCGTTGAATCTTCATTAAGTTAAATTAATTCCTAGAAGTTGGAGAGATAAGCAATACACCTTTATTGATTACCCGCGAAATGGGCATGTATTAAAGGGCCTAGCATTTATCGTGGAATAAGTAATTAAATTGTTTCCTCAGTGTTCTTCTCACCCAGCCAGCGAATACTAAACATAAATCTTTCTTGTTGATTAGCGTGTTCATGTTTTTGAAACACAAGCATAGATTGAGTTGATACAGTAATAAATATGCGTTAATGCGGGGTTATTAAAGAGATTGGTACGTGAATTTTCAATCTGGGATCGTAAATTTTAAATTGAAAGTAGAATAGTGACTTTTCATTTTGATGGGAAGAAAAGAAAAGTTCAATGACGAATTGTTGTCCAATCCGTTATTAAATCTTTAAAAATTGATTAACTCTAATTATGTAGTTAAAAAGGTTATTTCTAAAATCTTTGAAAACTTTGTATTTCGCTGTACACTATAATTCTTCAATGGTCCTGACTAGGGATGTTATGGATATGACATTTCGGATCTGGATACGGATACGGATATAGGAATAATTTTATACCGGTTTCGGATACGGATACAGATACGAAATTATTTCGGATTATCCGCTAGTTTCGGATAAATTCGGTTACGGATATTAGAATTTTAAAATTATAAAGGTAAAATACAAATAGCAAGATTTGACTTTTATTTCTAGTCTGTATTACGATTTATTTTTACAATCAGTCAAATAAATTACTATTATTACAGGCACTTGTAGCTATGTAGGTACCTATGAAGGTATGTACTTAAAAATAAAAAAAACAAAATTACAAAATTACAATAAACAAAAATAATATTGTAATAAAACCTTGGTACATTTTTCCTGTAATCTAAGTATATACACAAAAACAATTCTCAATGAATTTTGTAAGTGATGAAACCATTTCAAAGTGTTTATTAATAAACTTTAACCTTAATCGTAGTTCTAATAGTCAAAATTGAGCAAAGGTAAATTATACTTAACAAAAAGTAATTTTGCAGCTTTATATTAGTAAGTAGGTACTCGTAAATAATAAGTTTTAATGTTTGTACACTCACAATCACAAAATAAATCATAAACAATGCAAATTGCAAGAGACACGCACGGCTTGTGACGGCTCGACAAGTGACGGCTCGGCCGGGCAAAATGAACAAAAACCTGTCATTTAGACTCCGCCTTTATCCGAAACTATCTGAAACTTTTATATCGGTTTCGGTTACGGTTACGGATATTTTTTTATTTCGGATATCCGATAGTTTCGGTTACGGTTACGGAGCTCCATAACATCCCTAGTCCTGACTACCTATAAGATGCCTCCTTCCTCTACCCTTGCACTGGTCTCTTGCTGTTACGTCCAGTTTCTCGTGACTGGTGAGTTATTTGCATCTACCTATCACCGAACAATCAAGCATAATTACAATCATGTAATTTCTTTCAGGGAAAACTTCTCAGTATTTGGCTATCTTTCATACTCGCTAAATTTCCTCTAAAAATGAGCCTTTTGGGATCTTTTCCGCAATACGTAATAATAGTCTTCTACTTTGAAAAATTGGTACATTAGATTGTAGTACAAATAACCCATACATGTTTCACCCCGATTAAAACTTGTGCCTTATTTGTAATCTCGACTTATGTTTTAAACTTGGCAACAAGTAATAATAACAGAGCAATCATGAATAATTGATATATATGTTTTCATAGAAATTGAGCTGTATGTAATTGTTCGTTAACCGAATTATTGCTTGGTTGTTTCTCTTCAAATAACCGCTGGCAGCTTCATTCTCTTCGATGGTGGTCGCATTACATTAGAATGGTATGTAATTAATGCAACGTTTCTGTATCTACATTGTGTATAATATATGGATGCACGTTCCATAGACCAATTTTAACATTCACGTAATGATAATATCAGTATGTAACTCGTGAAAACGTATCACCGCGTTGAAGATATTTCCGTAAATACAAGCATAAGCAATCATTTTAATACACTTTGGATAATATTAAATACTTACCTGTTTTTTTTCTCAATTCATGCTTTATGAAAATAATCTGTAAAAAATGATATTTAGTAAGAATTTTGAAACCACGTTTATTTTTTCTATGTGTTACCTCAAAAGCTGTTCGACTGCCGAGAGCCAATGGGACAATACAATTTTGGGAATGTTTTTAGAGAATGTTATATGATTGCGTAAGAAATTTGGAAATATCGATCAGTATTCAGTTTTGTTAAACCAAGCATTGCTTTAGCCAGATAACGTTCACTTTTGATTAGATTGTTTTCTAGTTATAATTTTTTTATAAAAGTAACACTAAAATATAATTTATTATTTGTTTTGGTGTTTAATTTATAGAAGTCCATTTATTTTGTTTTAAATTTAATGAAAATCAAATTTAATAATGTTATTCTTAAGTTCTGTAAGTATTGCAGTATATTAGTTTTTTATTATTTATTATTGTGATGTCTATTTCGGAGTTTAAGACCATTTTTAAGCTTGACCATTGAATTTCACGATTTTTTCCAAGTCACTATAAAATGCAAGCCAGTGGCCTATGGTAGGTATATGTAGTTAACAATAGTACATTTGAATAAAATCACATGTTTCATGTTATTTCTGGTTTTTATTTGACTAATAAGATTCATCATATATAGGGGGATGAGGATTTTAAAATGCAACATTTTACTAGAGTTAAAATGTTACAAAATTTAAATATGACGACAACCATATAACAATACGATAATAATGACGTACAAGCTTAAAAATAATATGCACCCAAATTATCTGCAAAGTAAAATTATGAATCATCAAAATGTTCACAATTATCTTACGAGAAGATGCAGAGATTTTAGGCTTCCCAAAACTAAACTTTATTTTTAATTTTTAATAACCTACCAAATGCCATAAAGGAAGCCTTAAGTCTTAGCACTTTTCGTAGAACATGTGCTTTATATGTAAAAAATAGTTTTTGATTTGATTACGAACATACTCACCAATATTATTTTAGTCAACTTAAACCAAGTTATCTGTTTTTCTTAGAATGTATTTTTCAAACATATTTGTAAATGTAACTGTATCTCTAAAAATATATTTTTCATACTAGATGTACAATTAAAAATAAATACATAAATACCCACCATTCTTAATTATCATAATACTCATGCACGATAATTTTCTTCACATTCCCAGAAACCATTGGATAACCAATACTTCTGCCGTAGGTCACCCCAAGTGGTTCGCTACGTTTGGTGACTTAGCGGGGGTGCTCGGGTCCTTGGGGTGAGGTTTGTCTAAGTTTTGGCGGCGGATGACCGAACTCAACCCCTGATTCCTACCTTTCCCTCAAAGCTTTTTCCTTCTCAGAACTTCCTCTCCTCCTTTTCCTTAAAAAGACCCTCCACTCAGCATTCCCAAAGATGACATAGGCCCTGAGGGTATTATTTTCCTATAAGTAAAAAAAATATATATCGAAATGTTCCAATGCTTTAGAAACCTTCAACGAGAAAAAAATTTAATCCATGTTTTTACAATTTAAGATCAATTTCAATAAAGCACCAGTCGCCTTATATGTTTTGGAAAAAATACTAAGTATTCAAAAAATTACAAAAAATACCATTACTTATGAATCCAGTTAATAAATACTTGCAAAATGAAAAAAATCAACAGTAAAAGTGGAAAAAAAACACCTGTGGATAAGCAAACATCGGTAACCCCGAAATTAACCGACGTTCTCTCTGATTCGTTTCGGATATGTTTATAATTAGTCGATATTCAACGTGTTACACTTATTTCAACATTGTGAGATATTACGTAAATACAAGATTATGATATATTTGATGATGATGAATGGAGATCCCGATTGAACGTGAGCACACACAAAAAGATTTATTTGCTCAACCTGACCTTTCAATGAGCTTTTTAATTAGTTTACTTCTTCGCTATTTTTTTAAAAACCTTTGGTTTTCTTAAGAAATACAACAACTTATCATTGATAGTACACTTATAGATAACACAATTATTATAGTCGTATTACATCATAATGTTAGGGTCAGTGTCAGGGTAGCATGTAACTACTGCGATGTCCTTGAAAAAAATCAGTGAGAAACGTATTCTGTCTTACTTAAGACCACATTGTTGGTACCCGGCAATCATCCTTGTATTTTTTTCCAAAAATTATAATTCCTACCCACAAATACTTTTTTTTTCATTCCTACCTTATGCCGACTAAATACAATCATGTGTCATCTTGTTCAGTTGATAATTAATAATCGTTCTGTCAACATATTGTCTATTGCTTACGGGGCCGTGTTTACGTGATTACGTTCAACCGTGTCGAAACAGATAAAAAAAAAAACCATCGTGAGCTCGTGAGTTTGGTGGCTAATATTATAAACCAGCGAAAATTATTAAGAAATAACGAAGCTGAGAGAAGCAGAAGAAAACATCGATTTTGTTCAGGAGGTTGATAAATTACCTTCCATTTATGACTATAGGCTTCCTAATTATACACGAGAGACACAACATTATGATTTTAGTAATTTGCAAAGTTCAATCTGTGATTTTAAATACTCATATAAGAATAATATAAATAACAAAAATAAATAACAATAATAATGTAAATTCAAATATATGTTGTTCTTGTATTGTTTTGTATTTATAATACTTATATAGTGCAATTGCATAGCGTGGATTGACTAGATTATCATTTGGGGAAGTGTGTGAAAAGGTTTAGTTTTTCCTGTGGGGAAAATTTAACCTGGGCTAAACTTTTAAATCTGGTGCGTAATAAAATATAATATAAATAAATAATACCTACAAACTGAAAAACTTACTGATATCGTAAAATTGAGTTGCGCAGTGAGAGAAGATTGGTTGATAATAATCAGTTTGCAAACCCACAGTTGCCAACCATTTTTAGTTCAGTTTCAGTTTCTCCACGAGCGAAAGGCTTAAGTTTTAGGTACTTGGGGAGGTCTACATATATAAAAAATCGTCTGAACATTTTCCTCGTTTGACCTTGTTTAGTGAGGCCACTTCTACATGAAAAATAGCAGAATTATTTCTAAATAATAATACAAAAGCCGTCTCTTACCATTAATTAATACTTTATATAATATTTAATATTTGATTTTGCTGTATAGCATTAAAAATAAAGAAAAAACTAAAACGGGTAAATTAAAATGAATTATTTATTTGGATTTATATTGACCATTTCGTTACAGTACAATTGATTGATGTTTCAATTTATTCAAATAAGCGTAAAGAGCTCAGAGTTGCCAGCATGCAGAAGTGACCTAATTGAATCAAGAAACTGCTAATTCAAAAACACCCCAAGTGGTTCATTACGTTTGGCGACTTATCAGGGGTGCCCGGGTTCATCGAGTGAGGTGTATTAGCGGCGGAAGCGCCTGCCAGCACCGCTCTGTTTGGTGGACTGGATCAGAAGAGGTCTGTTTAGGGAGACCCTTTGACCACTACTTTCTCTCTACCCATCGCTTAGAACCGCAATTGAGGGATGGCTTCACACGTCTGACACAGCAAAAAAAACCCTTACTCTAAATTCCTACCCATCTCCATAACTTCGTCTCTTTCCTATTCTTAAAAAAACCCTCCATACACCATCCCCTGAAATGACGTAGGGACAGGGTCTCCTGTATAGAGCTAATGCAAAAAAAGTTTGTAACTCCATTTGTTGAAAAATTTTTTGTGAACTCACGTTATGTATACCAGACATTTTGTAGTTATAATATAGAGTGCTCCTAGCACTTGTATAGCACATAATTGAACACTTTTCGCTGTTTAAATAGAGTTTATTCCGATTACTCCATTCTACGATTCCATCGATATCGGTTTGTAAACGAATAGAATCTGCTTTCGATATTATATTGGTATAAAGTTTAATATTGTCAGCAAATAACAAAAAATGTACAAATTTTATAAACGTAGCTATATCATTTATAAACATAGAAAATAATAGAGGTCCTAAATTAGACTCTTGCGGGACCCCAGAGTTTGTGAAGTAAGGTTTTGAAGCAAACTGCCCATAAACTACATATTGTTTTCTGTTAGATAAATAATTGTAGAAGAACAGAAGCATTCTATATGAGAGACCAAAATATTCAAGCTTTTTTAGTAATATGAGGTGATCTACTTTATCAAAAGCTTTAGCAAAATCGTTATACGATACGTCTACTTGTTCGTTGTTATCCAATGTATTTGCGACATAATCCGTGAAAACCATTAAGTTGGTCGTTGTGGATCTGCCTACTCTAAACCCATGCTGCTGATTTATGAGAAAAGGTTCTACTTTACTATAGATGTGTTTATGTATAATAAGTTCAAATAATTTGGCCGGTGCCGAAAGAATCGCCACAGGTCTATAATTCGATACATATTATCTATTGCCCTCTAAAATGAATTTGTCAATAGGTGTATTAGAATTGAGGTATCCAGTTTGATATTTGCAATATTATCTATTGCCCTCTAAAATGACTTTGTCAATAGGTGTATTAGAATTGAGATATCCAGTTTGATATTTGCTTACCACTTCGGTATGGGATTTGTATGAGCATCGGTAAGCCAGTATTACAGAATTTTATTTATGGTTGTAACTGGTATCAGCTTGGCTTCCGACTATAATAGATTCCGGCCTACTAGAAGCCAGCACATCTTCTGCACACAAATCAAAAATACATTTACCGATTCAATCAATATTTCATTTACCTTTCGACTCGCAAAGTTAGATTCAATTCATTTTCTTCGAGCGTGGGAATAATAATCCTAGACAGTATGCAATATTCAATATTCAGCTGATATTCCAAGATCATCTGCAATACATACATCAATAAATTGTATGAATACATCATAAATGTAGACCAATGAAGAAAAAATAAAGGAGAATGTTTCACATTCGTTTAAGCGTTATTACCATTGGTTGTGTGAAGTCAAATCTCTAAGCTAGCTCACTGCCTTTATTGGGACATTTTATTAATCTAAATCAATAAAATTAAATGAATGTAACAATTATTATAAGTAATAATTATTAGCCTCAAACACCTATCTTCATTGAAAAAATCTCCTGAGAAAAGATACATGCTTCTGATTTCCGGTCAACTGGTCTGTCGGTGACCCGACAATTCGTCCTGCGACAATTCATCCGGCGACAGTTCATCCTGCGACAATTCATCCTGCCTGATCATTTAGAAGATTTTTATTAAGTAAGTATGCAAAGAGGATATACGACCGTACAACCAAAATCGATATATTTATATCTGAAGGCATCTTGAGTGGAAATCCGCTGTAAAAATATTTTTACTAACAATAATTTCGACTCTCCGAAGAAGCATGCGTGAATAACAAAATACGACATACTTATACTTATAGGTTAGGTTAGGTTTAATTGTCAGGATGAATTGTCGCCGGATGAATTGTCGGCGGGATGAACTGTCGGCAGGATGAACTGTCGGCAGGATGAACTGTCGACCGGATGAACTGTCGCAGGATGAACTGTCGCCGGATGAATTGTCGCAGGATGAACTGTCATGGAACCGGTCTGTCTACTGAGCTAAGTCGGCTTATCTCCTACCCGCCAAATAATTCAATATATAATAGTGTTTCTTTCAACAATTACTGCTTATTATATTTTTCCACCTACAAACGGAAAAGCATTGTAAGTACTAAATCTCCCACTAGGTGGCGTCGAGAAAAATTATGTCTACATTTTTTTTGGTGAATTTCTTTAACTCGTCAAATATTAATTATTATTTTTTAATTGATAAACTAGTGTTTAAGACAAGATTTTTATGCATAGCGCAAAGGGTAACAATTATTATAAGTAATAATTATTAGCCCGAAAAACTCATCTACATTGGAAAAAATCTCCAGAGAAAAGATACATGCCGCCGACGGGACTCGAACCCGCGTCCTTCTGATTTCCGGTCAACTGCTCTGTCCACTGAGCTACGCCGGCTTATCTCCTGCCCGCCAAAAAATAATTCAATATATACTGGTGTTTCATTCAACAATTACAGCTTATTATTATATGAAAGTATTCAGTATGGTCGTCAAACCGACTATTATGAGCAATAAATTTGAGTGATAAGATAATGTTTGGATTTCCTTTTTAGTAACAAACAATGTTTTCAGCATCATCTAAAACCACAAAAAAACACAACAAACAACAAAAAAAAACCTCCACACAGCATCCCCAAAGATGACATAGGCCCTGAGGGAAATTATTTTCCCAGGGCCTCCTGTGTGGAGCTCATGTAAAAAAAAATCTACATAAAATTATTATGTGTTTTATTTTATTTTATTTATTTTAGGGAATGTTGACAGCAAATCATAAGCTACACAACACGGTGGTGACTTTCCAGCACCAAGCGCCACTCCTGAGTGTAAATACATAAACATGTATAACTATATGGGACGTGTGGGATTGCAGTATCCTCTCCACATCCTGGAATAAAAAATAAAAAATAATAAAACAGTTAGTTATGCCAATTATGAACACTGATGATAGAGAAAGATAAAGTGTGACATTATAAAGCTGTTTTATTTGTCTTTTAGTTACAATATGCAAGGGGGGGGGGGGGGGGTGAGGAGAGATATATCGACTGGTCGGTGGTTGAGTGGGCATAGCGCTTGGGTCCCACCCGAACGTCGCGTGTTCGATTCCTCGGCTGGCTAAGTCCTCCATCACAACACAAGCAACATTTTCGGCTTTCTGTGGTGGTAGTAGGAGATTTTCAAACATTGTCGGGTTATTCGTAACCCAGGAATGTTTGTCTTTCTTATAAAAAAAAATGATATATATATATATATGTATACATAAAACACAAAATAAAAAATATACAATAAAAAAACAGTTAATTATGCCAATTATGAACTTTCTTCTGATGACAGTGAATGATAAAGTGTGACATTATAAAGGTGTTTTCTTTGTCTTTTAGTTACAATATGTAAGGGGGGGGGGGGTGAGGATATATATATATATATATATAAAACACAAAATAAAAAATATACAATAATAAAACATTTAATTATGCCAATTATGAACTTTCCGCTGATGACAGTGAATGATAAAGTGTGACATTATGAAGGTGTGTTCTTTGTCTTTTAGTTACAATATGTAAGGGGGAGGGGGTGATGGGAGATATAGGATTAGGATTAAGAGGCTAGGGAGGAATATATAGAGAGAAGAGTAGATTGAACTTCCTAGTTTGAGTAATGTTGCTTAGTAAGATTTCATTTTGTCACGTAACGTCTAGTTAAAAATGTCGATGTGGTAATAATTTAAGTTAAATGAGTGTGTGGATCTCTAGATAAATGAGTTCTGTTTGGAGTTGGTCTTGCAAAGAGGGAGATAAAAAGTAAGCGACTGTCTACTGTTGCGATTTGGAAAGTGGAACGATAGGCGTTGAAGAAGATCAGGACTATCGATTAAGTTATGTGTAATTATAAATAACAAGACAAGTTAACGTCTGTATTTTGCAGAACTTTGCAGAGTCTTCTTTACTAACATGAGATCGAAAAGAGCGGAAATTAAGGCAACTTAAAAATCTTTTTGAATGCTATCAATTCTATTTTTGTGTACTGCATAGCTTGGGTTCCACATTTGATTGCGTTATTTTAGTGGCCGAAGACAATTTTTTTGTCAGTATTATCTATCTCAACTAGTAGCTAGACCTCTTTTAGTAGCTAGTCTCAAAGATTTTGTGTGTGTTTTTGCAATTGTTATTGTAGTGTTGATTATATGAGTATCTGTCGGGTAGGTTCGGGAGTACCGAACCTAGCCGAAGCGGCCGGACATCGGCACAATATAATAGCGAGCACAGAGCTCGTGCGGCGTCTTTCTCGTTAGGCGGCTTACAGCCAACACTGTAAATATTATATTCCAATAAACAGTCTCCGTGTATCAAAGATACTACGTGTTTTAGTAAATAACCTTGAAAACATCCAAGAGCGATACTGGAGATAAAGGGCCCAGTATTACCTGCAGTACAGGACATTACAAGTGGCGCAGCTAAAAAGGAGTACACGCCAGACTGTTTATCAGATTGCGGCAAGTCGTGACAGGGATCGTGACTTGCAAAAATCTCCCGAAGGTGACAATAAATCACTTGGGGCATCGCTGAAGTGCCATCCATCAGGAGATTTTCAGGGCATAATAGGAGACAGTGGAGAAGGAGGAAAGAAGAGGAAAATCACGGGACCCTGGGTAACTAAGTCCAGCCCGGTAATACAGGAAAGAAGAGGAAAATTACTTACGGGACCCTGGGTAACTAAGTCCAGCCCGGTAATATACAGTGGAGAAGAGGAAATTACGGGACCCTGGGTAACTAAGGCCAGCCCGGTATTGATAATCCTGGAAGCGGCTGGGCGCCTGGACTGCAAAGGCGCCGGTTCCTGGTGTCAGGTTGTTTTGGTTCTTTTTCTGGAAGGTGTTATTGTTGCCGGGTGTGTTTTTTTTTGGTGTGGGCGATCATGGAATCGGGCGGAATTTCCAGGTTCTCTCACGTTAATGGGGATTGGAGTTTGTTTCGCCTGAGGTTAGAACAGTTCCTTCTAATTCGTGATGACATAAAAACGACTAAGTTAGATGCTTCACAGAAACGCGCATATTTGCTAAATCTTCTAGAAGCGGAGACATTAACTCTTTTGATCAACTTATGTTTTCCTTCTAAAGTTACAGACGTGGCATTCGATCAGTTAATAGAATTAATTGAGAAACATTGTTCCAGACCACGATCGGTGTTCAAGGAACGAGAAAATTTTTATCAGGCCAAGCAATCGCTTGGTGAATCAGTCAGGGATTTTGCAGTGCGTTTACGAGGATTATCTTCGTTTTGTGAGTTCGGAACGCGTTTACCGGAATGTTTAGCTGATGTTTTTGCAATCGGCATTTTGCCGGGCCGAGCCAAGGAAAAAATTTTTCTCGAGGGGACTAAATTAACGTTTAACAAAATGGAAGAATTAGCAATAACGGTTTCAGTTTTAGATAATCTGGTTCCGGAAATTAAATCAGAAATTTCCGTAGGGACGTCGGGCGGCGTGAATTCAATTAATCGCTCGTATTCGCCGGGGAGAGATTCACTTTCGGATAAAACTCAAGGTTTCCGGAGGTCATCTTCGCGGTCGAAAAGTCCCGAGCCGAGAGGATTCTCGAATATTAAAAAATGTACCATTTGCGGTGAATCACATTTAGAAAAATATTGTAAATTTAAGAATGCAAAATGTTTTAATTGTCACAAAATAGGGCATTTGAAGAAATTCTGTAAGAATCACAATGTTTATCCGATTTTTGAACAATCCCGGGAGAAGGTTATTAATAGGATTTCTTACATTAATCCGTTTAGGGCTAATATAATAATTAATAAATTAAAATGTGCCGCTATGATTGATTCAGGCGCCAGTATGTCGGTCATGCCGGATTTTATTTTCAACCGATATTTTAGGGATGTAACATTGTCACCTGATAAGCGTACTTTATCTGGATACGATGGTAAACCACTTAATCTTGTAGGTAGTGCTTGTTTTACCGTGGAATACAATAATATCAAAAACAAGTTATTATTTACTGTTGTGATTAATGGCTCGGAATTGATAGTAGGTCGGGACTTCATGGAGGCTTTTAATCTGAAGATAGTTCCAGTGATGGATAATTCGGTTTCAACAATCAAAGACAAAATTGAAATGATTTACAACGAGTTTCCAGAAGTGTTTTCGCCGGGGCTGGGTAAATTCAGTAAACATAAAGTGAGTTTCAAAGTAAACAAGGAAGCTCGTCCTGTTTTTTTTAATGCGAGGCCGGTTCCGTTCGCTATTAAGGAAAAAATTGAGAGAGAATTAGAAGCTATGGTAGCTGATGGTATCATTTCTCCGGTAACCAGCAGTGAATACGCGTCTCCAATTGTACCGGTAATTAAAAAGAACGGGAATGTTAGGATTTGCGTGGACTACAAGAGATCTTTAAATCTCATGACGGACTTGGAAAGGTACCCGCTTCCCTCCATAAATGAAGTTGTTCACAAAGTAAGTTCGGGTAAAGTGTTCGCTAAACTAGATTTAAGACAGGCTTACTCACAATTAGAATTAGCTGACTTTTGCAAAAAGTATATTACAATAAATACGCATTTAGGGTTATTTCAATATAACAGACTAGTCTTTGGTTTTAAGTCAGCGCCAGCGATCTTCGCTAGGACTATAGCAAGCTGTCTTCAGGGGTTGAAGGGGGTGGCATTCTATTTAGACGATATCATCATTTCGGGGGTCAACGAACTGGATTTAGTGTATAACATACAAGCAGTGTGCGCGCGTTTACGAGAGTGCGGGTTGAGGGTCAACACGGATAAATGCGAATTTTTTGTAGAATCGGTAGAATTTTTGGGGTATGTAATTTCGGGGAGCGGAATCCAACCTCAGCCAAACAAACTTGAAGCTATAAAAAACGCTCCGTATCCTACGGACGTTCATAAATTGAAAAGTTTATTGGGTTTTCTAAATTTTTATCGGAATTTCATTCCTAGGATGTCATCAATACTGGAACCCCTGCATAACCTTTTGAAAAAAGGGGTAGAGTGGAATTTCTCAGAAGACTGTAAAGTAGCAGTCGATACCATTAAAGAATTAATGGGCAACAACACGATTCTTACAAATTATTTTCCGGACTTACCGGTAAAACTGTATACGGACGCTAGTACATGCGGACTCGGGGCTGCGTTAATGCACGTGTTTAAGGACGGCACAATGCGTCCAATTGAGTTCGCTTCTCGTAGTTTGACAACCGCCGAAAAGAAATATAGTATTTTGGATCTCGAAGCTCTGGCAATTGTGTTCGGGTTAAATAAATTTTTTCAGTACCTTTTTGGAAGGGAGTTCACGTTATGCGTTGACAATATGCCGTTACTAAGAATTCTAGGGGAACACAAAAATATTCCGGTTCTCGCAGCAAACCGTTTGCAGAGATATGGCATCATTCTGGCAGGGTTTTCGTACAAAACGGAATTTGTGAAATCTTGTAATAACCAAGCAGATTTTCTTTCTCGCTTACCGTTGAAGGACACAGTTGAGGGTTTTAAGGATGATTGCGGGACTGACTTTGTTTGTTTTATTGAGAATTGTGACCATGTTAATTTTCAAGCAGTTGTGTTAGCCACCGCAGCAGATAGCGAATTACAGCTAGTGTTTAGGTATTTGCGGCAGGGCTGGCCCAAACGAGTAAATCGTGACAGCAGTATATGGAAATATTGGTTGAAAAGAAATGAACTTTCTATCGTAGAAGATTGTTTGTTTTGGCAACATAGAATAGTTATAACTGTTTCTCTCCAAAGGCAAGTTTTAGATTTATTACACAGGTCACATCTAGGTATTGTAAAAATGAGGGGAATTTCTAAAACATATTTTTGGTGGACTTCTCTAAACAAAGATTTGGAGGAAGTCGTTCAATCTTGTTCAGATTGTTCGTTGTCAAAACAGTCACCACCCAAAAGTCAATTGACGGTTTGGCCAAATCCAGGTAAAGCTTGGAGTAGGGTACATCTAGATTATTGTGGACCCCTAGCGGGGAAGATGTTTCTCGTGGTTTGTGACTCATTCTCGAAGTGGTTAGACTGTATCGAGGTGCAGAAGGCAGATTCAACTCACACGATTATGGAATTGAGGAAAATTTTTTCTAATTTTGGCAACCCTGAGTTAATTGTATCTGACAATGGCTCAGTTTTTACAAGTGAGGAATTTAGAGTTTTCTTAAAGGAGAACAATATTAAGCTTATGACTTCTCCGGTGAAACACCCCCAGTCAAACGGGCTGGCAGAAAATGCAGTAAAAATTTCGAAAATGTTCCTCAAGAAACTGTTAATAAACGGTAAATTCCCACTAGATTACAATGTCAAGCTGTTGAATTTTTTAGTGGACTATAGAAATTCTTTCCATTGTTCGACAGGTATTGAACCAGCGGTTCTGTTAGTAGGAAGAAGGCTGCGTTCTACGTTCGACAGTTTGTTGCCAGTGAAAAATGGAGAATACTTTTCGGAAAAAGTCAAGGAAGCTAACGTTAACATTTCTAAAGCTCAATCTGATCAAGTTAGGTTGTACAGAGGGGTAAAAACCAGGGTTTTTAAAGTTGGACAAAAATGTTTGACAAAAGATTATCGTCATGATAATAAAGTCGTTTGGGCTAAGGGTGTAGTTTCTAGAAAGCTAGGTAAAAAAGTTTATATTATTAAAATAGGGAACACTGATGTGACATGGAAGAGACATGTGGACCAGATGAGGGAAATGTCAGTGAGCTGGAAGGAAGATGGCAAAATTGCGCAGCATCCCGCGTCTGAAATTTTGAGGAACGAGCCTCATGAGTTAGAGACTGCGACCTTGTTGCGTGGATTGACTGGTTGTTCTCCTGATTCCAGGTTGGTGGGGGAGGAGGTGGTGTCGGAGCAGGCACGGCAACAGAGACCATGGTCGGGAAGACTGCGTTCAAGTCACAAGGCACCTACAACTTCCAGAGGAGACGGGACAACTTGACCCAGTCACCGCGGTTAAATTATGTGTATCTTAAATAATTATTGTGTATGAAGTATTACATGTCATTACATATTATGTTAATTGTTATTTAAGTTATTTAAGTTATTTTGTTATGTAAGTAAGTAGCTTCAGAGTTGAAGGAGGGAGAGATGTAGTGTTGATTATATGAGTATCTGTCGGGTAGGTTCGGGAGTACCGAACCTAGCCGAAGCGGCCGGACATCGGCACAATATAATAGCGAGCACAGAGCTCGTGCGGCGTCTTTCTCGTTAGGCGGCTTACAGCCAACACTGTAAATATTATATTCCAATAAACAGTCTCCGTGTATCAAAGATACTACGTGTTTTAGTAAATAACCTTGAAAACATCCAAGAGCGATACTGGAGATAAAGGGCCCAGTATTACCTGCAGTACAGGACATTACAGTTATGTGATTACCTGACTTACAATTCGGCATCGCCCTTATTAAACATGTTTTTTTATGAATACCGCGCAACAGTCACCAACTGCTTCCGTCCGGACCCAGTGAGATTATTGTATGTTGTAAGGCTGAAGGTAGTGGGGAAGGGAAGGAGATGGGAAGAGGAAGGTGGGGAAGTACCTGGCTATTCAGACCTGGTCACTAAATACGGCTAAAGCCATTTCAAGCAACGTTTCAATTCTGAATGGTGGTCTTGCAACAGGGCGATACTGAGAGTATCTTTCACTCTGGAACGTGTTGCAAATATACTTTCCATTATTTTAAATGAATTAATTGTGAAATACCACAAATTAATCAAATAAAATTTATTTATGCACGTCGGGTTCAAACCCGCGACCTTCGGATTGTGAATCGAGAGTTTTACCTCGGGACCACGGAGGCCGTCAGATATAGCATCTGATCAGTTCTGTTAGCAGTCTTTATGTTAAGATATCATGACTACTGAGAGAAAACCTGCTTTCAAAAGACTTTGTAAATCCCGAAAGAATGCTGATCTGCAAATATTTATAAGCCATAGGTCATTATAGCAGAGATTTTTGTAACTTCAGTCAGACACTCACGTAGTTATTTCTACTTATATTAATAAAGATTGATCCTGTTTGAATACGTGAAGCAAAAATGAAATGTATACGAACTTGAATATTATCGACGCTGCACATCATATTCGCACTTCATCGCTGTACTGCAGACTCCACAGCTCCGCAATACCATACGTAAACAAATCCATTCAGCTGCATTATGCAACAGCATTTCTGACCGCGTTTGCAGAATCTTCTTCGTGTTTGAATTCGATCATGTTCCAAGTTCCAAGGTTACACAAGTCAGGGACGGGTCCGCGCGGCGAATTAGAACCTCACCGTCGAAGCCTTTTCACGATT
This sequence comes from Limnephilus marmoratus, assembly GCA_917880885.1. Classification (NCBI taxonomy): domain Eukaryota; kingdom Metazoa; phylum Arthropoda; class Insecta; order Trichoptera; family Limnephilidae; genus Limnephilus; species Limnephilus marmoratus. The sequence goes on from OU862916.1 coordinate 30,367,174, forward strand.
TCGCAACCTTTTAAAAGCATCGTGAAGTCATTATTTTTGGGATAATTATGCGGTAAAGTGGATATTTTAAAAACTATTTGAAACACTTTAAATGAGAGTTAATTTGGAACTCGGAGGTGGCCGAGTAATTTCATAGATATAATATTATGATCCATTATCGGGTTTTAAAAATAATACACGCTTATACGTAATGATGATGATTATTCTACGGTGAAGATACCGACACAATAAAATGGTTATACTTACAAAAATATTTAGATTGCAACAGTACATGTTTATTATCGCATTCGGCTCTCGCAAACCAAAAAAATCGGAAGCATTGATGAAATATACATAATGTATTATACTCCTGATATGATTTTAGACTTTCACGGCCGAAAATAATTTCGTTATTTATTTTTGGGGTGTTATGCCGTATACCGGGCAGATCTGCCCTGATGATGGCACTGAAATGCTGTCAACTTTGACTAAAGAAGGATAACATAATCAACACGGCACAACACCCAAAAAATAAAAAAAACGTATATACTCTTTACTGATTTTTTCGTACATTCTGACGATGTACGTGCGCAATAAAATGAGATGTACTTGAAATGCATAAAATTCGAATATTCTATTGCTTCTACAGCTCTTTTAGTAACATTTTTTAGAGTCGAACAAAATTTTCTCAATACGTATTTTATGTGGTGATTCGTCGACAATAAGTTTTGAATGTTTGAGGTTAATTTTATTCTCAAAATAACACGTTAAAAATATAAAATTAATAAACAGCGCTTACCATAAAGTAGCTATTTGTAAGAACTTAAAATAAACGGCGCTGTTACTAATTTTCAATATTATTTTTTAAAACTGACAGTCATCTTCGCTCATTGAACGTTTTCGACAATTTGCGATATTTGCTAGTTCCCATGGCTCCATTATTTGTTTTGTATTTGTATTAAATAATTGAGATAGTAGTCCATAAATGCGACGCCCATAAACAGCTAAAAGTTATCATCAAATGCAACGCTTACAATTATTATTTTTTTTTCTAGATATTTTTGAGGTGCGCACTTGAGAAATATTTTTGCTAATGATTTTTACGTGCGTTTTGTTTATTAATGGCCAGAATGTTTTTGCAATTACAAAGACGAGAAAATAATTGTTTTAATTCCACAGATTTTAGAGAATGTAAAAGCGTGAGGTCTGTGCGTGACATAACAACGTCAGCAAACAATTTATTGCTCTCACTTTTAATGATGGCCCTAGAGAGTAAATATAATGATGTTCACAAATTGTTTAAAGTTAACTACTTATTTCACATCATTTGAAAAAATCAGTAAGTGTTTATTTTGTTTGTCTCACTTCAGTCATCAGTCTCAAGAAGAGAAATGAAATAATAAGAAAATTTCCATTAAATTAACAATTTAAAATAATACAACGTGAAAAATGTGTTTTTTAGGCCTGTTCTCATTCGCTAAATATGTCAAAATCCTTTGGCGTCCTTTAAGTACAATGCTGGTACTGAGTGCAGAACACCCAGAACAAACAAAGCTGATCACTCTTCACTAATCACAGATTTTCTGAACTGATCTAGGTAATTAAATACCGTTACTACCAGTGGCGTAACACTATATTTACTGCTATAAAGAACAATATGAATATAAGGTCAATAATTAGTTATATAAATAAAATAAATTAAAAATTCCATTTTCTCATTATTAACAGTAGTTCCAATTTTTTTAATTAAAAACATATTGATCGTAAGAGTTGGAATTTCTTTTAAATAACATTACACCTATTATGCTATTGAACAATACGGAACTCCAATGAAAAATATTATTGCTTCAAAAAATATGTTCTTATAGACCAATAAACGCTGATTCTTAATGTATAATTTTTATTAAATAATATTAATTTAAAAAAATGATTAAAAAGTCAATTTTTAATCGTGTCATTAAAACACACTGGTAAGTTGGTATTATTAAATGTTTAGTGCTGACGTCACTGCTCACCATAATTTTCCAGTCATTGTATTGAAATGTACGACACAATCAATCGGTATTAACAACATTTCATGTTATTCGTTTATTTACACACTGTTTATAGATATTTAGTTGTTGTGTTTATTGAAACATTATTTAGGCCAAAATAATTTAGTATCAAAAATAGAGGTATCCCTATTAGTTTATCTATATTATTTAAAATATTCAACCACAAACTGTACAAAAAAAATCGTAATGCTACTTCCACGGACAATCCTCCGAACTACGAAATCCAAAATAGCGGACGCCCAACAGCTGATTCGGCGCTGTACGTGCAGGTGACGCTCGGTTTTCCGTAATATTGATTTCGATTCGTGAAGCTAAAAAAATAATAATTTCAAACAATTTTTATACCCCTCTCCCGTAATAATATTGAAAAATAAAAAATATAATAAATAATGTTTTTACTTTTGAATAGTTTCTTAGCTTCTTCCATATAATTGTCATACAAAATGACAACACTTGTTGAAAATAAAAATAAACTTTTGGTGAGTGATGACGTCACACGATTCACCATACATACTTAGGGTGGTTTTCGGGGATCTTGAAAAATTAAAAATTTGACAATCATTTTGACTTTTAAAACTGACTCAGTTATTACGCAGTTAAAAGGTCATTATTCATAAAAAAAATAAACTTGGAATGGAGTTCCTTATTGTATATAATATTAACCTAAATACATATAATAATTAAGATTATATCAAATATGAAAAGAACTACCTTAACAAATCAATCCACATTTTTTAATGCAACCTTTTTTTAATTTGGGAGGCGGGAATGGGTACCGTCGCCCCGGGAACCTCTATTGGATAACCAACACCTCTGCCATAGGTCACTTCAAGTAGTTCGCTACGTTTGGTGATTTAGCAGGGGTGCTCGGGTTCATGGAGTGAGGTTCGTCTAGGTCTTGGAGGCGGATGACCAAGAGACACTAAACCCCAGATTCTTATGCACCCCTTAAACCCTTTTCTTTCCCAGAACTCTTCTCTCCTTCTTTTTCTTAAAAAAACCCTCCACACAGCATCTCCAAAGATGACATAGGCCCTGAAAGAAATTATTTTCCTCAGGGCCTCCTGTGTGGAGCTCATGTAAAAAAAAACCAGAGTTCTATGAAAAATTGTATATTCAGGTCTTTGAGGAGTTTCTAACATTTTTTCAGTATCTCTAAATCGAAAAAAAATCATGGCACGCCTCTGGTAAGCAGCGCAGGTGTCAGGGGGAGGACTATATGGTGGCTGATTGCAGCCTTCAGATTTGTATTCTCTCACGATTTGCCGAAGATGTGTATTTTTTGTGGAACGAAACGTGATGAACAGATTCCCGCCGATACGACTGGGTTCAGCGACAGATGGTTCTCAATTTTCATAGATCACAATTTGCATAGAGCTCAGATGTGGTTATTGATTGCTTCAACTCGTACGTTCCTTTAGTTTATGAATACTTTTAAGATTTGTTTTCGTATTCTTAGATAACGATTTGCCAAAAACTTAAAAGCGGTTATTGCATATTATTTGATCTTATCTCGCTCTTTTGTCTAGTTTTAAAGTCAATATGGCACACAAGTGGGTTGGAAACGCAAAGATACGCTTTGATGGTAAGAACATATACATAATAAACAAAGTGTCCGGTGAATATATTATGAGGCAAATGTGGATTGTCGGAGTAGTCGGCCATCTCCCAGGAAGAGTCTACCGAATTAAATAATTTGGTCAACACATATCAAGTGGCAAGGAGCTTTAATTATCCTTGAAACAATTTTGATCAATTTAAAAATAATAAATTCCAGGAACTTAGATAAATCTACAGGACGATCACGACATAAATAATATTAAATAGAATGGAAAAGAGATGTATTTTTCTCCCACATCGTATACATTGTCTTACATTTTCTTATTTGATCTGAAAAACCAACAGTTATAATATTTTATCTATTACATTTTTTTCCTAAATATACTGGATGATTTTCACCAGATACACGAGTACGCATACTTACTAACAACATTTTAAAATTCTTACATAATATACTCATAAGTAAATTTAATGAAGTGCACATCCGAGTCATAATTTTTTTAAATTTTTATTAAAATATCTTTTTAATGACTTCAGGCTTTATGTAATATATCTTCTTCAATCTGGGCGCGTATGGAGGCGTCTACTAATATCTACAGGAATTCCAAAAACTGAACAAATCGGACTAATATCTATTAGAACCAAAGTTAGGACGAATATCTACAGCACTGGCAGAGGTTGGATTTGCAATTATGTTTTGCATATTGGAATAACGTAATATTGCGTAGGTTAGGTTTTCCGTACAACCTCTTGCTCAGCTGCCCTCTGTAGATATTAGTCCCACCTACGCTCCATAAATATTAGTCACCACTGGGACCGTCAAAGATATTCGTCCGACCTTATCTATGACGATAGCTCTTTAGATATTAGTCCTCACTCTGAAGTTCATAGATATTTGTCCAACATATGAGCTGTAGATATTCGTCCGACATACAGGCTCAGGCTGTAGATATTAGTATCTGGAGTCGGCGCGTCTGTGTACTGACGCCCCGGGAACCATTTATTGGATCAACGCCTCTGCCATAGGTCACTCCAAGTGGTTCGCTACGTTTCGCGACTTGAAGGGTGCCCGGGTTCAGGTTGTGAGGGGAGTTTATTTAAGTCTTGGCGGCGGATGATTTTGCCCACCTACTGCGAGACGGATCTGATCGGGAGAGTCTGGATGAGGGAGAACTTTTAAACTCTCCGGCCGAACTTTCTAGACCCATCGCCTTGCACCGCAGTGGGAGGGATGGATGTATACCTTCGTCACTCCTGAATACATTGACCACGAAATTATTCCTCTACTTTTTTTCCATTGGTCTTATTTATTTCATGTCATCAGAATTAAAAATATTACACTGAACTTACTTTCCTTATGTTTTTTGCAGCTTTCTTTTTAAATTATTACCAAGTTATTTAACGAATATACTCGTATTTGTAATATTGTTAATTCTGAGTTTGAAATATGAGATCGACAAAACTGACAGAAAATTCTGTAAGTACTAATGTACGAGTATGTCTCAAAGTCTGCTTACACACAAAATCTTTTGCCTTATTCTCAAATAATAAAATGTACCTATACAAACACGCATTCACATTTGATTAGTATTGATCGTTTCAAGTTTAAAAAAATAGATAAACGCCTCACCGTAATTAATTATAAGAGCAAAATTTCATTTCGCAATCAATAATATGATTGAATATCAAACATTAAAACTGCTTCCCCGAATTCGATCAATAACTTGGATTAGTTATTAGATAAATGGTACAAATTACACTTTTCATCGAATCTATCTTCAATCATCTTCGCAATCTGATCTTTGACCCTTCGCTAACTACTCTCGTACTCTTTTCCAATCTTCCATTCTCATACCCTGTCATTCGATACTAATTATTGTTTAATTTATTGTTATTTTTCACAACACTTCTTTATACTAACCACCGTCTTCAGCTACGGGATCTAGTTTAAAATCGTGATATATGAACTGTATATTTCACGTTTATTTCAACAGTTGTTGTATAAGTTACCATTATGAGTTATAAGTATGAAATATAGTTTGGTACAATAATAGTACCTACGTATCTACCTGACGATGTTACCTTGAATCAACATAGCTCTACTATCTCTTAGGCATTTTCGTGTGTTTAAAAAAATAGTCCATTTAGAATTATTAAAGTAGTGTAATGGCCTGTAGTGTTTTTTTCTTTAATGTGAGCAATAATTATACAGTTTCTAATCATGGTGTTATTAATTGGAATAAATTGAACCGAATGTGAATTATTGTGATTAGTTCGTATTAAACCCTGTCTTTATTGATTTGTAATAGGTACATCTAATCTGTAAGCGTTAATTTGTGTACATATTAATAGAATTTTACCGTGGGTACAGAGTAAGCAAAATAATTCAACAAGTTTAAATAGAGATAGTGGTTTTACGTATGAACTTGACATTAACTGTCCAGTTTTAGCTTAGATAGTAAATGGTTATTTATTCCAAATTTACTAAAATGTACTCACGTCAATAATTGAAGTTTATATTCTATCTTTAAAAAGTAATCTTTTTCGCGCAGTTTTAAATTTACGTTACAGCAATTTTTAATTTATGTAGGATTTGCGATTTATAATTCAATTACTTTCTGCAAATACTATTTATCTAAGGTTTCCGTGCAATACAGGAAGGTACGAGATTCATGGGGGTGTCACCAACTACCTACTCCATTTTATTTGGAAGTAGGTATTAAATGTTTGGAAAGAGCCGATATGTGCACACATTTACGTAACAAATATATCATATCAACAAAAAAAGATTTTTTTGTGCTTTGTGGTGGCAAAATATAGTTAAAAAAAATCAGTATGTGCATGTGTGCAATTCACACGCGGTAGAAGAGAATCCTTCAGAAAACTAAATTAGATAAGAGTGGGGTGACCGATTATTCTATCTCTCGCAGGCTAAATCCTGTAGATGTATGTATGTCTTTGTCTCTTCTTAGTGTCACCGTTTTTCTTTCATCGACTTTCAAACAATATCTTAGTAAGCACAACTTTTATCATTAATAATATAATTAATGCCGACCGTATTTCCTTACCTACAGCGTAGCTACTTCAGGGTAGTACAATAGTCTACTGTAGAATAGAGTGTAGTATTATAGTAGACTATTGTGATACCCTGGGGAGCTACGGTTATAGCAAAACTAAGTCGGAATAAGGTGAAAAAAACTTATGGCGGTGTTTACTAAGTTAATGTTTTATTTTTGATTTTTTTAAAATAAATAGTTATTTTGCTACTATTCTGTTTAATTTTTATTATTGTGAAGTCACAAAAATAAAATTTAAAGTTGATGCTGATGATTTTTTTATTTCTTAGATACTGACTTTGGTAAGATTTAGGTTTAATTGTGTAAGATAACACAGGAACTTGGAACACGAGTGACTAGGGATTTGAGATTTACGGTGCCGGAATTCCATTATTTTAAGGTCAAAGCATGCATTATATAACATCTCCCGATAAATTGAGTTCACGATTTATCCATAGTGTTTCCAACTACAGGTTGGGCATGTCTTTATGCAAATCACGCCCAAACCTGTCGTACAGGGTACACATAACACGAATATTTTTTGCTAATTTAATTAAGAGATGGTAATTCTCTAGTTTACTAACAAATTCAAAAAAATCTTACATATAAAAATATCGTGTCACGGTGTTTGTGGTCGCACTCCTCCGAAACGGCTTGACAAATTTTAATATATTTTTTTTTATATATATTTGTTAGGTATGAGAATAGGTTTTACATTTCATACCGCTAAGTGATTAGGATGTCCCAATCCAGAAAAAAAATCAATTTTTTTACAATTTTTTTTATTTGGCATCAAAAAATACCTATAACTCCAAATTTTAACCCACCTACCCCCACCCTCCCATTTTTAATCGCGGTTTTAGTATTTTTGCATGAACTAATTTAACCGTCTTTCATATGTCAAACAAAATTATTTGTGTTGTTCAATGACAGATGGTGCTACGTCCGCCACATCAAACTTTCATCCACATATGCATAAGACATTCACGAGAAGCGTCGCGTCATTTTGATATTTCATTCGGCATCATGATCTCGCGTGGGCAAACCATCGAGCTTAATTGTGTAGGCTAAAGACGGACTGACAAAAAATATCGTACACTCAACTGCTCTTCGAAATTCATATTAATTTCCTTTATTTCATTTTTCTACTTTAGTTGGTGTTTTTTTGTTTTTATCGGCGGTCATCGACTATAGCGCTCCATTCCTCTTTCTGCCATAGATCCCATACCCACACACTTACAATACATTCGTTATTTTTTATTTAACAACCAAAATATTCACTGGAAATAATTTATTTGGCAGAACAACGATTGTCGGGTCTGCTAGTATATTTATAAAAATGTATTATTAAAATTTTATATTTTATCAATAACCTCCCCGATCACCCAAATATTTTTCGTTTTGCATTTACGAGATTATTGTAGTGTGTAGTATTTCACCAACTCATTTTAGTGCTCTTTAGTTTTCAATTTGAAAGACGGGGAAACCATGTTTTCTCTGCCATAGATCACCAAAAGTGGTTGGCTACGTTTGATAACTTAGCAGGGCTGCCTAGGTTTAAGGGATGATGTTTATTATACAACCAACACCCATGCCATAGGTCATCTCAAGTGGTTCGCTACGTTTGTTGGACTTAGCGTTTTTCCACCCCCCGAGGTTTCTTTAGGTCTTGGCGGTGGATGCGCTTGCCCACCTATGTTTTGAGCCGGATCGGAAGAGACTGGTTAAGGGAGACCTTTTGAACTCTCCAGCTAGATTCTCAACCCGTAGCTTTGCACCGCAGGGGAGAAATGGATTCTTACGTCCGTTACTCCTGGACATATTGACCTCAGATTCCTACCCACCCCTTATACCTTTTCCTTACCAGAACATCCTCTTCTTCCTATCCTCATTTTAAAAAAATCCGTAGCAAATGTAAAAAGTACCTATGAATACACAGAAAAAACATCGTAATATTTGTTTTCAATTATTTGTAAATAAAATTGATGTATAATCGTTGGACCTATTCATTAACCTTTGCGACAAGTTTCGACGTCGAAATAAAAAAACAAAAAATAAAAAAAAATCATGGATGTACTAACATAAGCAAGTAGTTAGTGATATGTGAAATGGATGGAGTGAGGTTTGTATGGGTCTTGGCGGCAGATGCGTCTGCCTACCAGCTGCATGGCAGGCCGGATCGGGGGAGAATGGTTAACGGAGTACCTTTGACTTATTTAGCCTTACTTTCTCGGAACATCGCCTTGCACCACAGTGGGATGGATGGATTCGTATGTCCGTCACTCCTGGACGCAATGACCCCCAGATTCCTACCCACCCTTATCCCTTTCCTTCCCAGAACTTCCTCTTCTTCTTATCCTAAAAAGATCCTCTACACAGCATCCCCAAAGACGACTTTGGCCCTGAGAGGATTTTTTTCCTCTGGATCTCCTGTGTGGAGCTAATGAAAAAAAATCTATATCTTACGGATTTTAATTCCACCCTTTCAGTTTCCTCCAGATTGACACATAAATACCTACCCTTGCAAATATATGAAAATTAATAAAATAAGATGATTTAATTTATGTTAAATAAAAAAAAACAACATTTAGAATAGTTTTTCTTAATCTAAGCTCACCGTGTAGTACATCTGGAACACGATCGTTCATAATTCCATAAAGGATGTTAAGATTCCGTGATTTATCGGGATCTGTTATTCGATTGCACTCTTTACTTGACCTTGGCCAGAATTTACACATAAACCAACAAATAATAACAACAGCGGCCAATTAAATACTCAAAATGGATCGAGTTACTATCGAAATTGGTGAGATTTGTATTTATGTATACACGCGGCTAGAACAGAGAGAGACAATATTAGCATAAGGTTTTAAAGATTTAACCGGGTAGATTCTTTTATCAAAAGGTTAACTGAACACCGCTGTTATGAAGTAATCGATCTCATGCACATCGATTTAGCAACTCGATCGTTATATCTTTTTTAAACATATTTCTACTCAAGAGGCCCCGTAGGAATAAAACCCCTCTGGGCCTTAGTCATCTTTGGGGATGCTGTGTAGAGGATCTTTTCTGGAAAAGGAAGGTGAGTAAGGAGAGGAAGTTCTGGGAAGGAAAAAGGCATGAGGGGTGTGTAGGAATCTGAGGGTCAATATGCCGGGATTGACCGTATGAATCCATCCCTCCCACTGCGATGGGTAGAGTCTGGCTGGAGAAGTCTAGATTAGGTCTCCTCCAACCTCAATCGTTCTCTCCCGATCCGGCCCGCCACATAGTAGGTTGGTAAATGCATTCGCCACCAAGACCTAGACAAACCTCACCCCATGGTCTCGGATACCTCTGCTAGGTCACTTAACGTAGCAAACCATTTGGGGGTGACCTATGGCAGGAGTTTTGTTATCCAATAAATGGTTCCGGGGCGGCGGTACCCATAACCGTTCCGCAGAATTACGAATTGCAGATAAAATAAAGGTATAATTATTATAATTTTTTTTTTTTTACATTTTTTTTTTAATATTTTGATAGAAAGCAGTCAAGTTGTGGTTTGGTCAATTCAAAGATATTATTAATTTGCTTTAAACTAAATGTTCGATCCGATAAAATGAAATATTTATGAGTAAGTTATATATTAACTTTAAGAAAGGACAACTTGGTCATCTACAACTTCTTCAAAACTAAAGTATATCAGCTAATCCTGGCAAAAGGATCATTTATTAATATTGAATTAATGCAATTTATCACATTCAGATTCATTTTTTTGTAAAATACGTAGGTGGCGTAAGTTGGTGAATTTTAGGTACATGCCACTTGCAAAAACGTAGACGTTAACCAGTACAAGATCTTGGTGTAATAAAAAGATTCTCGTGGAGGATGTCCTAAGGAATCCGAAAATTTTTGAGCTCAAATTACAAACACATGATGATGTTTTGTTTGATTACTGATTGTAATCCATTATAAGATATAAGTTTGGTCGCTCCCTGAAATTATCGCAAACTGCGCAAGTGCTGCAACACTCTTTTCTCACAGCATTATTTACAGCATAGGCGCCAGGTGGAGCTGTCCTTATTTTACCGGTATTACAATGGATAATCAGAGGAACCAACATCATTGATCCCTTCGTCAACAGTGCATAGTCTTGAAACATGCCAAAAGCGCGTCTAATATAAATGTACACGTTGACATTTGTCACATGAGAACGGGCCTTCTCTACGACTCGTTCTTCAAGTTAAATAGCTCGGCTGTGAAACAGTTTGCTGGCCTTTGTGTTTCCTTCCTCCTACTACATGTCCTCTCCTCATCCCCGCCATCCCCAAAGATGATATTGGCCCAGAGGGAAATTATTTTCCCCAGAGCTTTTTGTGTGGGTTGATGTTAAAAAATACACCATGTGTTTACGTTATCATTAGAAGTCGTATGCCGATGATAGAATAACTTAGCAATTACTCCCAAGTTTACTGAAATAGCTCATTAAATGCGTGTTCTTCAATTTGTTCGGTCATAAATTTCGAAATCAACGACATTATAGGTAGGCGTTAATACTAAGCAAAAATTCAATCAAAATATCTATATAACACTGTTACCTTCGGGTACAACTAACGACTAGCCAACATAGTCCATAGTTTAGTTATACATATTGACAAGGGAAGAAGTGTGTCTAAAATAATATACAATGAAAACGAGCAAATATTAAAGACTTAAAAAACAAGAAATTGAAAAAGGCTTTAAGAGGTTAACAAATTTAAAAGTTTTATAAGTCAAAAATTGTTTCCAAGGAAACAGTTATTGAGAAAAAAAAAGGTTACGGTAATTACTTTATTTAATACATAGTTTCGTCGAATTTCTTGATAAATTTATCGTAAAATGTTTGCGTTAATTGTAAAAATGAAATTTCCGATTGTTTGAGTTGAAAACAATTTACACGCAAGTACCTATAACTTTTTTAATCAGCGTCAAATCAAACTATCATTAAAAAATTGCCCCACCTATTCTCCGTCCAAAATAAGAACAACCTGTGACCGCGCATGTCTCCACCCCTCCCCCCGTCTGCTGCTTGAATGCGCGTTAACCCATTAGATTCCCGTGTTTAAATAAATTAACTAAATTATTTAATTATTATTTTCCACCCACCTGCAATCAAAAGTTTTAACAATTTATTCATTTAAATAATTATTGTAATGGTTCTCCAATAAACGCACTGCATTTTATCAATTTTTGAAAATATGCTCAATGAAATCACCGATTTTTGTATGATGTTTGCGAAATATCATGTTCTCCAGATATTTTTTTTTACAAATAATAATTAATCAATAAATTGTGAGTTGAGGTTTGTGTATGGCCTATAAATTAACACCAACATTCAGTAATTTTATACGTACAGTACGTAACACCATTGTTTTATAAATATGCATTGTTCATATTGTCGCAATTCGAATATAAGGACATAATTATTAATGTCATACTTTCCTATTTTGTTATTTGCAATTAGTGACAGTGATATCTAATGAATTAGGGACTTGGCTGAAACATTGATGTTTGAATAATCGACCACCATAACACGGGCATGTGCAGTAAAATGTAAGCATTGTCGTAAAATCCGCAAAGTATGTTACCATAAAAAGCAATGAATAAAGAAAAATTAGTAATCATAAATATTCATTTTATCACAGGGTCTGAAAGGGTTAAAATTTCAAGTCACATGCACACAGCGCGACAGCCGACGAACGACTGATCTATGGGCGGAGTAACACAGCGGTGGTGAAGGGACCGAAGAAGGGGGCGGGGTATGCGCAATACGAACCAAATTTCGTACTCTCCCAAGTTGATCTAAAGGTGGACGGAGAATAGAATGCATGCTGTTAAGAAAATTAACTGTAAATTAGACACATAACAAAACTTAATTACATTTCTCATGCTAGTCATAAATGACATGAAATTGTTTGATGGGATCCATTAAAAGTGCACGAATTGTGTCATTACAACTAAATGGTCATCGATCATTGGGTGAAATGAAGCACGCATTCACAATTATGCAAATGTTTTATAGGCGTCCGACCACTTGTAAAAAACAAACATCATCATTTCACCCGGAGAAATTAGGTACTCGAATATGATTAATTAGGCTTACGCTGGGAAATAACATCTTAACAGATATGAGGCGTGTAAAATGTTTAATTTTTAATCATCGAAAATAGTATTATCAGCAACGCACATAGTACACCGAAAATACAAAAGATAACGGTTGCAATTGGAACTCAAACCCAGATCCTCTGGTTTTACGGGGACCAACACAACTCTGAGCTACTGACCCCTAATTAAACTTTGTCATTTTTATCTCTTAATCAAATATAAAAATTAGTTACCTTCTCCTCAATAATTTATCCATGTTTTTTATGGGCTGTCATTTTTGGAATGTTTGCAAAGTTCTTACTTACCGTAATGAAATATATTTGCGATCCTGCCCCGGAAGAGACGGTTACATTATCTTTTATTTTTGGGTCTCTTATTCTATTTTGCATTTTTATTGAGATTTTTAAATATTTTTTTCAATATTCAAATAATATTACAATTAGTTTTATAATTTAGGCGCCGCAACCGGGCTAAAAAAGAAGAAGATGGAGAGATATGAAAGTACGAATGTTAGAGGAGCGCGCTAGTATTTAAAGCGACAAAATCGATGCGAAAATTGTGAAAATGTTTAATTAAACACGACTCATTTAAAATAAAGCAAAAATCTTGAGGGGGTTGTCTAAAACAGCATTTAAAGAAACACTGTGATTTTTTTCATACATATAACTTGTAAAATAACTTAAACAAACGTCTTTATAATAATTTTTGGAGCACACTGCGATTTTTTTGGATCGAAGGAATTTTATATAATTTGCGTTTCGGCGCGGGGAATGTCTGGATATTATCTTCAAGAATAAGAATAATTTTTTAAGAGCTTTAAAACTTAATGTGTTTAAGGGAGATATGTAAGAAATCGGTAGAAATTCGGGTAGCGACGTCTTAAGTAAGATACATAATTCTAATAATATACCTACAGGGTGATAAAGTATACTTTCCTTACTTTAACATTTCCTAATTTTTGGCCTCCGGTGACACTTCTAACGACTTTAAATATTTTTTTTCGTAATCAAAGAAAAACAAATTCTTCCACGCTCCACTGGTTAACCGCAAATCCCTCACCTCGACCCTAACTATCGAATACATACTGATTTAAAAAATGTTTTTAGTTGAAAAAACATCAAAATGTCACCGTAAACCAAAATTTTGTTTACATTTCTTACTCCTAATAGTGTCAGGAATCACTAGTCAAAGTGAGTCAAGAAGTCTCTTAACACCCTGTATATAGTTTTTTTATAGCGTCAGGTACTTGTCATGTTTTTAAACTTAGAAGTATCAAATAATTATATTGGTTTCTGGGATATACATAGTTCATCAAATTTAAGTCTAAAAGTCAAGTTGAGCAATTTAAAAAAAAATGTTATAATTAAATTGGTGACTCAAAACCCTCGATGCAATGGTTTCCGCTAATTAAAAAGTCACAACTACGATTGATAAATGTTAGGAAAAGACAAGGAATGAGAAGTAAGAAAGGGAAACGAAAGTTTCAAAAGTACCCGGAAGTTACTATTCAGCCTAGCGATTTTATGTAAGGCCTCTATATCTTTTAATTCTGATGGTTTAATCCAACCTTGGCCAAACTGAAAAACCTGTGAACTCGATCAGTTATTATGCATATTTTTTCATAACATTGTGCCAATTGGCATTTCAATTCGCATGTCACTGGATTTAGAACCCATTTTTCCTTTCAAATTTCTTCCTTAAATTTTTTCAGCCACGGGGGATGTTCAATAAACTCTAATATTGGACGAAAATTTTCGCACCCCACATTCAACAATTCCTTTTTTGAAAATTTTTCTCTTCTTTTGCAGCTCGTTAGTAAGCAATAAAACAAAAAATAAAAATAATACCAAAGCAATTATCTTGAATCTTACGTGCTTTTTTATTCCTATATAAAATTGATAAAATCTAACATTACCACTTAAAGGTGCGAACATGTTATTAAAATGAAACATTTTGATTTGATAAGTTTAATTTTTATTTGCACATTGGACAATCTCAATAATTTAATCGATAATTCAAAGATTTTATCATCTTTCAATAGGATCTTCATTCCTGAGGCTATTTTCAACGATGATATTATGATGTTAATTTTAGTAAAAATTATTATATTACACGATCTACAAGACCTTCAACGTAGATTGCGATTCCTTTCATTTCTAAGGTAGGTAATTCGAAATAATTTGTTTTGAAATGATGAATCTTGTACATTCGTCAAATGGATGCAGGTAGGATTACTACCCACTTAAAATCATAGCGTTCTCTTCACAATAATTATTGTACCTAGTCAATCGTCTTCACCATCGGCCTTATTCCATACCAGCTGTCATGTACCCAGCGGTACTCAGTGCTGTGGATGACTTAAATTGGGGTAAAGTAAATTTGATCATCCTTTTAACCGAAATGATGAAGAGTTCTCCTTATTACCTTCGGTGGTGAAAGCAGCCCCAATACACTCTGGTAGTAGAACGTAGGGATGTCGAAAGTGAAAAAAAATATCGATATACCGATGTATCGATATTTATTAAAATATCAATATCGACGTCGATATATCGATGTATCGATATGTCGGTCAAATTTTCAAAAGATTTTGCGTTTTTAAAATAATAGTGAATTCAGCTCAATATTATCAACAGTAATTTTTATACACAATGTGCATTATTTTAATGTACAAAAATCTAAATAAAAATGAAGGTATTTTTATCAGTATTCATTTTTATTAGGTAATAATTACAAAAGTATCACAAACTAAAAAGCTGTCTTCTAACTTATATGTAAACCGACACGCATGCAGAGTTTCTATGCATCTCAGTAACATTCTATTGGCGTATTAATCTGTCAAAAAGGACTTCGTGTTTGGAACAAGGTATAGTCAATAATCATAGACGATTGGAAACCAACACATAGGAGTGGCTTAGAAAAAAATTGCGAAAAATAGCATACGTTTCTATGTATGTACCTACACATATGAGATAGTGATCACAAATACTAATGCGAAGACAATAGAGTTGTAAGCTATTAATAGTTTAAATTTCAACCGCCAGATGTCATGAACCAATACAGTTACTTTTTTCCGTTCGTTCCTATACGGTTTTGGATTCTAGTGACTTAAGTTCTGTATATAAATAAAAATATCGTATTTGATACAATTTTCGATATCGGATCAAAATGTATCGATAAATTGAATTAAAAATATCGATCGATATATCGATACTTTTTCAACAAGCCTAGTAGAACGACGAATCAAACATTAAAGAAATTCTCATTTTTATCGATATTTTTGTTTTTCAGAGTGGAAGATACTCTCTGTATCGCCACTAGTTTAAGATCACTATTCAGAATTGAAACCTTCTTTAAAATGGCGTTAACCGTGTTTGGTGATATATCTGAATAGCCAGATACTTCCCCACCTTCCTCTTCCCCATCACTTTCCCCTTACCACTACACTCAGCCTCACAGCATACCCAAAATTGGGATGCTATATTCTCACTGGCTCCAGTCGGGAGCAGTTGGGGCTTTTGTGCGGTATTCTTTATTATTAATTAAAATTTCAAGGTACCTACCTAACAGAGGTGGTCCGTGAGTTTTCAGTGAAGACTGCCAAGATTGATAAATTCGACATTTCTGAGGTTGTTGTAGATGAACACGAATTTGTTTTTTTCAATATTTCAATTTTTTGTATGAAGATCTTTCAGTGTGTGGATACGGCGCATCCCTTGACTGAAAGAATCCTGAATACCTTCATACAAAAAGTTGAAATGTTGAAAAAAACATAAAATTCATTTTCAGCTACAACAACATCAATAAAGTCATATTTTTCAATCATAGCACTCTAGCTCACTGAAAACTCACGGACCGCTACCTAACTGCAATATATTACTTTGTACCTGTATTGTGAATACGCAGAATCCGCAGCCTTCTGATCTCTATCATTCAATGCGGCAGCGAGCATGAAATATAATTTTCTTCAAAATGTGATGTATTTTCCTGTTTGACTGATTTGATTTTCTCGTTGCTTTCAGCAGTAAATCCATCAGTGTATAAATTACCGACTCAACGAATCACGGAGTTCGTGCGACTTATAAACTGTTTTTAATGTTCCTTATAACCGTCCGTTTAAGCCACTCCGCTGCTAATAATTATTGTGTCTGTTATTGGCAACAATACAAACATTATAGAGGATGTGTTAATTTTTCAAAATATATATTTTTTTGCAAATTTTTTTATTATTTTACTAAAGTGTTCGGTCAAAGGCAGTCTTCACTAATTCAAACCGATCGCCTTGTTTAGTCACATCGCAAACTAATTGGTTCTGACGACAGTTGCTACAAAATATAACTGTTTTAGGCTGGGTATTATGGTAAAGGAACCCAGCAACGCGAAACGCAACACGTGGTTGCTTCGTTGCTTTCCCATAATTCGTGGTTCGGCTCGCATCTCGGTTCACAAATGTGTATGCAGCACTAAGCACCGACACGAACCAAATGTGAATTTTTAATTAATTCATAATGTCTTTCGTTTTTTCTGTGATAATTTTTTAAGAAAAAAAACATCGCTTAAACGGGAGTGTAGCTATAGTTGTTGTTTTTTACCCTAGATCACAAACCTTCGTCGAATCGACGACGCAGGATTAAAAAAACCGCGATAACTTTTGCGCGCGCGACTGTAATTCTTTCATACTCAGGGTAATCTCAATCGGCCCGTTACTTCTGCGATAGACGGTAGTGCGGACTATGAGGGGAGTCCACAAGCGCCAATTCATCAGCAACCATGGCTTGTCGCATCGATGAAGATTAGTGATAACGTGACTTTTTACTTTTTCTAGATTTTCACCAAAATTCTTATTTTATTAGTTTTTTTTAAATTTTTTTTACTTATTATAATGACAAAGTAATACAATTCGACAGAAAAATTATAAATCTTTTGCAGAAAAAGAAAAGTCCCAATAAACTACTTTTTAGTAGTTTGTCAAAGGGTGCTTCTACTTTGAAGATATAAATAAACTTATTTTACTTTATTTTGCAGTTTTGTGTTAGTGTCTAATACAATTTTTTTTCTTTCGGTGAGCTAATTCTTCATCATAGTATTTATTTTACCATTTGTACATTTTTTAATTTCAGTTAATTCAAGTCTTTGTTTTTGATATTTAAATAGTTTTTTTTTCAAAATTTAGATATAACTAATTTGAATGCCAACTTTGATTTTGCATGAAAACTATGATCTCATTCATAAGGCTGTTGATAAATAAATTTGTTATTTTTGTTCATCTAAATATAAGAAATAATGTAAATAAACACTGTTCATGATAATACAAGAAATATGTGGATGTTTTGTTTTAATAAAACCTTTAAACCCTCTTTATTAAGTACCGTAGTCGAAACGACGAACGTTTGTGATAAGCGTCAAAAAATAAGGTTAGTGATCTAGGGTTAAGTGATAAGAAAATAAAATACTTTGTATACACCACTATGTAAACAAAATAATCGACATGTTTCGTCGTCAGGATAAACGTATAAACTACTAAAATTAATTAATATACGAGTAGACAAATAAATATGTGAAAATAAATATTACCTCATGGTACAAATTAACATGAGGTAGGTATTTATTTTTGATAAAGGTACCTACTAACTTTTATAACATTAATATTTATCAGTCATTTCTATTGATACTCTAATTACGGTTAAATAACTAACTACATTGAACTGGCTATATGTTTACTGTTTACCTAAAATAATAATACATTCCGTGGTGAATATATGTAGGTAGGTAATATAAAATAGTTAAGTTCCATTTATATACGCTCTATAACTGTCCCGTGTTTTAACACCATCACATCCCAACAATATTATAAAATATAATAATTTAACCAATTACCTGCTAATATAAGATTGGGAATAAATTTTTATTTATTTTATTTATTTATTTATTGAAAAAAAATAAGAAGTACATGAGAAACATAAGCTGCATATCTCACTAGGGCATTCCTGTATCGAGATATGCAGTTTTACATTGTAATTTAAACAAAAAACATACACATGAACTAAATAAAAATATAATTATAAACATATAAAAAAAATATAACAATAAGCAACTTAAAGATAACATAACAATAAGCAAATTAGATACTATAACAATAAGCAAATTAAAAAGTACATAATATTATATAAGTTAAGTTATTAAATTTGGATTGTATGAAATATAGCTGAATTCCAGAATGATTTATGATACAAGCGACAACATGGGTAATCCAAAACCATCACTCTCAGTTATTATACATATTTTGACCATTTTCTTGAATAAATGTAATGTACCAATAGTTTTTATTTTTTCATTGAGCATATTATAAAGCAACGGAGCTTTATATGAAAAACTTCTTTGTCCAAAGGATGTTTTGGTATGTACCGGCTGATACATTAAAGAAGAGCCCAATCTAGTGATGCGCACTTGTTGAGATCTTTTCGCAGTGATAATGTTGTTGAAAAATTTACAGAGAGCCTGTATTATGTACAACTGCCTTATTGTCATAATTTTGCTTTCGCTATATAGTATCTGTGATGAATACATAAAACTTTTCTTGAACATTATTTTTAAAATTAATTTTTGTGCAATATTTAAAGGCTCTAGAGTAGTCTTATGGCAAGAACCCCAACAAATAACGTTATATGAAAGCATTGATTGAACAAGAGCATAGTATACAGTTCTTAGTGTAATTTTGTCCAATATATTTCTTAGAGTCTTGAAGATATAGGCTAGCTTTCTTATTTTTTTTGTTAATATAGTAATATGATTGTTCCATTTTAAATTTTTATCAATAATTAAGCCAAGATATTTGATATTGTCTACTCTTTCCAAAGATTGACAATTACACTCCTGTACACAACAATGTATTTTTAAAGAGCGGTCCAAAGATGGTTGATTTACAGAAGAAATACTAAAAGTAATATATTTAGTTTTGCTCATGTTTAAGGTTAACAAGTTTTGATCAAGCCAATTTTTGACTGCCCTTAATCCTGCCTCGCACTTAGCATACGTATCATCCCAAGTATCACCAGCAAACACTAAAACAGTGTCATCTGCAAATACAATTGAAGAACCAGAAAATGGCAGTTTACAGAGGTCATTAATATATAACAAAAATAAAATTGGACCCAGAACACTACCCTGAGGAACACCATATACAATTGATTTGTTTGAACTAATATGATCATTAATCATTACTCTTTGTGTTCTATTTTCAAGATAAGTTCTGAACCAATCTAGAGCTTTATTAACAATACCCATTGAACTGAGTTTTTTTAATAGTAAACCGTGGGATACGGTATCAAATGCCTTAGACAAGTCTAAGAAGACAGCCATGGCTTTATTGCCAGTATCCAGAGCTTCTACGACTGTGGTTATCATTTTTAATGCAGCATCACTAGTTCCCATGTTCTCTCGAAAGCCAAACTGATTATCTGAAAGAATTTCATATCTTTTTACATAAGACATCAACCTAATTTTAGCTAACTTCTCTATAATTTTTGATAGGGTGTTTAGCAGGGATATAGGTCGATAGTTATTGACGTCTGTATTATCCCCTCCTTTAAACAAAGGAATAATTTTGGCATTTTTGCAGTGATCAGGGAATAAGCCATTCTCAAAGCTAACATTTACAATGTGTGTAATAGGTATAACTAGTTCAGAAGCATTTTGTTTGTAGACCATTGCACTTATACCGTCATTTCCACTCGAAAAACCTGATTTTAGCTCATTAATCACCTTTAAAACTTCATTACAATTCGTTGGATTGAATTCAAAACAGGCATTTTCTATAGATTGTGTTGGATTGCAATTTTTGATTAAACATTCTTCACTGGTGTTATTTGCACTGCACAAAAGATTAGCAAAATTTTGACCTATATCACTAAAAAAATCATTTACATGGTTAGTGATGAGCATTGGATTATCATTTATAGAAACAGTGTTATTTTTTATTTTCAGTTTATTTATTGGCACCGATTCCTTTTGCATATCCAATGCTTGTTTTATTATTTTCCATTCTTGCTTTATGTTTCCTTTAACCTCTTGAAGTTTCCTTTTATAATATGACTGTTTGATCGTTTTAACAATTTTAGAACACCAATTTCTATATCTTTTATAATATGCAAACAGTTCAATATTATTTGGTTCTTTGCGACAACTCTTGTGTAATTTGTCACGTCTTATGAGGCAGTCAATAATTCCAGAAGTTATCCATGGTTTCAAGTAATTTTTATTACTATAGATTCTCTTTATAGATGAGCAATATTCAATGTGTAATTTTAGGCACTTTATGAAATTATCAGCTGCTGTATTGACATCATTTGCAAATAAAACGGTATTCCATGTTTCTTCTTTCAGTCTTGAATTTAGCAGGTCATTATCCACAGTTAGTTTAAGCTTTACGTCTATTTGTTTTGATTTCGTTATTATAGATTTAGGATATCTCAATATCGTAGCGAAATGGTCTGTGATGCTGGTCCTGAATACAGCACTCTGAGGATCATCTTTTGACTTGACCATAATGTGGTCAATACAACTCTCAGTTTTTGAAGTGACTCTAGTTGGTGAAATAATAAATGGTTTTAAACCGTGGTAAATCAGCAGAGAAAGGTATTGTTCGCTTTTTGAGCAGTTCATTTCCAAAATATTTATATTTATATCACCACATAAAATCACTTCGTGGTTCAGTGCTGATACAGAACGGATTAAATTGTTCAGGTGGTCAAGAAAGTTATCAAGATGTGTTTGAGAAGGAGATCTATAAACCGCTATAACACATGTATTATCAGATAGTTGTAATTTAAGACAGTTAGCATGTGGAATAGCTATTTCTTCAACAGAAACAATAACATCATTCCGGGTGTAAACAACAACACCATCGTTTTGTAAATAGTTTTTTTTGGTGCTGTGTGAAGAATACCCAGTAATACTTGGAATATTGATTGCATCTTTTAACCAAGCTTCACTAAAAACAATAATACTAAATCTGTGTTGAATAGAGTCGAGAACAGCTACAGTATCATCAAAATTTTTTTTTAGGCATCTTATATTCATACAGTATATAGAGAGAGCAGAATGGTTCAAGAATTCATTGCATATTGATGGGTCATCTATATTGATATTGATTTCCTTGTCACTTAGTTAAAAAATTAATTTAAAAAATATAATAAAAAAATATTTCAATAGTGAATCTCAAATATTAAATTTTGTTAAATAAAATATTTGTAACAATAATTATAAGCAATAATTATCAGCCTGAAACACTCATCCACATTGAAAAATCTTCCGAGAAAAGATACATGACGCCAACGGGACTTGAACCCGTGCCCTTCTGATTGCCGGTCAGCTGCTCTCCCAATTGAGCTATGGCGGCTTATCTTATACCCGCCAAATGATTCAATATATACTAGTGTTTCATTCAACAATTACTGCTTATTATATTTTTTTCCACCTGAAAACAACCAACTTTATTTTTGCGAGAGAGACACTGTTAGTGTTAAATCCCTCGCTAGGTGGCGTCGAGACAAATTATGTCTTCATTTATTGGGGAAATACTTAAACTTGTCAAATATTAATTATTATTTTTAATTGTTATACTAACGTTTAAGACAAGATTTTTATGCATAGCACAAAGGGTACTCTAAAGGGTACTATAATACACGAAAAAAACTTTACATATTGTATATGTCATTTCTAAAAATTAATAAACAATTAAAAAAGTACAGAATTTTTTTTATTAGAAATCAAGTAGTTATTAAAAGTTACGAAGTAAAAGTATTACAAAGTATAAGTATACAATTAATAAAAATAATATATAAACAATAAGAAATAAAGGTTTTGATATAAGTTCATCGTAAGATCACTTAGATTTTAAACGGTTCAAGGGTAAAGTAGTAATTATCAACATCTCTTAAGCCATTATAATATTTGCAGATACGTGCCATCAAAGAGTTTTGTGCATATTTCGATTATGACTATCTAATCTATAACTATAATAATAATAATATTTGGCTGATTTATATAACGCCGTTTTTGTAAAAAAAAGTACCTCAGTGCGCTGTACAAATACGAGAAAATTACTATAAATGGCTTACAACTAAGATTTATAATTATGACCAGTAATTTACATCTAAGACAAACAGCTAGTGACTAAGACTTATAATTGCTGACTTAAATTTGGTCACTTAAATCTGTGACTTATAGTTAAAGATTTACAACTAACATGAGTCCTTACAATTAAAAATTGATGTTTTGGGTTTTGCCGGGGTTGTCTATTATCTCAGTTATAACTACTGACTTAAAACTGGCGACTTAATGACATACATCTTTACAACTGTGACTTAAAGTTAAAGATTTACAACTAAGATGGGTACTTACATTTATATTGGTTTCATATTGCTTTCACACAAACGAAGTATTGAAATCCGTAAGTTTAAACTTAAACATTAAGTCGGTAGTTATAACTGTATACGTTATATATATATAACTCTGTAGTCTGTAGGTATAGATACAAACAGGTAACATAGAAGCAAGTAATACTGCATTACCATCTGCAGTTAAATAATCTAAGGTTATTGGCAATAATACATCTTCAGATATGAGAGGTCCCATACTGTACTGAAAGGCAGGTACTGTGAGTGAGTCATCTGCATTTCATCTCGGTTCTGATGGCCTTCACAATCTCCTCGTCTTCTCCCTTCTAGTGCCATCATATTGATGCTAAGATCAACAAGTACCGCGAGGAAAACAGTCAGATTATTTTCTATTCAACCGTAACTAAACTACATTATGTAACCAAAGAATTTTTCATCCTTGAAAATAATTTATAGCGGTGGTAAAAGAGGTATTAAAACAGTAATTTAGCGTTATAATTATAAAACATTTATGATAATTCATTAATCGCGCCAACAAAGTGCTTAATTATGGAAGTCTACCTTTAGATAAACATATTTTAATTATATATACACATCGCACGATTAATAAATTATGTTTTATCGCATTAAAACATAAAACAAAGTTAAATTGTATTAAATATCGTTGAATTCCTGAATGTGGTAGTTTTCAATTACATGGTTGCAAATGATAATTGAATAATAATAATCTGTAAGAAATAATTTTTAAAATATGTTACTTTTAGGTAAAAATTCATGGATGGCTTTGAAAACTGTATTGTAAAATGGAACAATAAGTTGAGAACTTTGTTAAAAAACGATGAAATAAGCGCTGTTTGCCATTTTTTAAATTTAATTTTTTATGTACTCAGGTGCTCTCCGGTGAATGAAAATGTTATGTTTATTGGAATAACTCTTGTTATAATAACATTCTAAAGTTTTACCCATAAATGTAAGATATCATAAAATAAAAAGATAATACCAATAAATCTAAACAAAAAATATGAAATGGGAAACCACCACACCACAGAAAAAAAATATTTTGATTTATTAGTACCTTCTTCTTGAACGATATAGTTAACTTATGGGTACAGACTTCAAAAGTTTATTATTTTTTATTTATTTATTTTTTTTTTTATCAAAAGTATACAATACAGAATATAGTATATTATATAAAGCATTGTACTCCCAGGAGTTAATAAACTCATTGCGGGAATGATACGCATTACATGAAACATATAGCTGTATGTATTAAATGGACATATGATGGGGACATACACAACATTATTATTTCAGAAAGTCATTAATAAGATGAAGTTTGAGCATGTTAGTTTGGGTCTTTTTACATTGACTTGCACATTTGATCTCGTTGGGTAGTTGATTATATTTTGTGTGAGCTATGTATTCGAGGGATCTTAGTCCATATTTTGTTGATTTGATTTTTGGTATATGAAGTTTGTTGTGATTTCTTGTGTTGTGTTGGTGTACGTCGCAATTGTAATATAGTGTAGTGTTGGAATGTGCCGAGTGTTGAATTACTTGTAATATAGTTTTCGTTATTCAAAAGTGGGAATGGTATTAAAAGGAAGTATTTGGGTGTTTCTGTAGATGTCTTTGACATGTGTGAAAATATTACGCAGGGCTCTATTTTGGACGACTTGGACTTCTGAAATCATTTTTTTGTAGCAAATCCCCAGATTCCGGCGAGATATATTAGATGTGAGTGAATCATAGCATGGTAAATCGATTTTAATAGAGAGGGAGGAAGTAACCCGCGAAGTCTATATAAAACACCAGTTATAGGGGTAATTAAAGTATATATAACAGAAGTTATAAAAATTAATATTCATTTAGACTCTTTGAAAAGGTCAGTAGGTGTCCCGAACTTTATAATCATTTAAAAAGATAGCCGTTAAAAATATTGGTAAAATTAATAGATATATTATTTAAAATTCTTAATGTGAACCACGAGATCGACAAAAATGACTTAAAAATTCCTCAAAAATGACCTTCAAAAGTTATTATAACAATTGTTATTTATTCCAATAAAAATTGAAAATTCACTTATTTTTTTAGAAAACGTCAATTAGTGTCTCATGTAAATTAAGTCCGATATGTGTATGTGAGATATTATCTAGGTTATAAACCAATTTTTTTAGAACTTTGTGATCTTTTAAAAATGTAGCAGTCAAAAATATGGCAAAAATTGGTCGAAGATAAAACTAATTGATTCTGAATTTAAAGATTTTAAAAAATAATTTTAAAATAAAAGGTCCCAATGGCTGAATTGGTTAAGGTATTTATCCCGGTAAGACAAGAGATCCTGGGTTCGAGTCCCAGTTGTGACCGTTAGCTTTTTATTATTCTTTGTCTTGTTTTTTTCATATTTTCGTTTAGATTTTTAGTATCATATTATTCTTCAAGGTTATGTTTTAGTTAGTCAATTCCTCAATCAATATCATTATAACCGACCGATTTAATTTGATTAGTCTAAAAATAGTTTTTCGTGAAATATCGAGTAGGTGAGTAGCGAATGCTAGGGAATATGATCACGAGCATTTGCAATAAATTGCAGTTAACTGATCGAGATGAATAAAAGCTTCATTTATTATATATGATTTCTTGTCTGTCCATGAAGAGGTGCGGTAATTTTTATATGTACTTGTTTGACTGGAAGTCCATCGACTAATTAAGTACCTACCTAGTTTTACAATAGATTGTACATTTATTACATCCATTTACGTGTAAATATTATATGAATATCTAATTTAGTAACGGCTACATTAGTAAATTTCTTTATAATCAATATTTATTATCATTCATAAGTTTATTTGTTTCTTAATTAAAAAAATATAAGTATATCTTATTTCTTTATTTTTTTCAGTAATGACACGACTTCCCAGTTTAAATACGAGAGTGTTTTTTCTTTTAAATTGGGTAGATTTATTAACAAGAAATTACTTTATTTGTAATTATTTTTAAGAACCATATATTTTCCTTATGTAAATCTGTTGTATGTATGGTATATTTCAAATAAAAAAAAAAATAAAATAAATTAATGCAGGTCAACCAAATTAATTCGAGGTTATATTATTTACATGGTCAAGGGTATGCTTGTACAAATACATTAGAAAACAGTATTATCTTTTTTAATCTTTTCCTGACTAAAAGGGGTTCTTTCGAAACACGACAATTTTGTGAACATACATAATATGTACAAAATCGTCCAAAAAAAGGTCCAAAAATAGTGTGACGTTAAAAAAACTTCTACTTAAAAATAAATGATATTATACCTGTATGGTCCCTTGAAGGTCTCTGGAGGTCAAGAGTCGGGCGTAAATCGAGGATTTTCTTAATTGTTGATCGACATTTATTTTGATTGTGGCCAAGAGGTTTTGGTCGGTCTTGCTGTATGGATGTGAAACTTGGACCTTGAAAGTAAATACCGTGAACAGGTTAGAGGTTTTTGAAATGTGGCTTCACCGGAGAATGCCCAAGGTCCCATGGACCGACATGATCATCAACACAGAAATTCTCAGGCGGGCTAGAGCAGATAGAGAACTGCTTACATTAATAAAAATCCGGAAAATTTCATATCTGTGTCATATACTTCGAAGGGAGAAATATCACTTGCTCCATTTAATATTGAAAGGCAAGATAGAGGGTCGACGACGGCCTGATCGTCATTAGAAGTGTGGATGAGATATTCCGGGCAGCGCAAGATAGAGAGACATTTTCAAGAGTGATTGCCAACGTCGGGGGGACCTGATACGGCACACAAAGAAGAAGTGGCCAAGAGGGAAGATTCTGATAATACATTTAACATTTTTAAATAAAAATATGTTCCAAATTACGAAACAAATATTTTCCACTCCCTTTTGAACGATCGGAAACCAAAACAACTTTTAAAAAATCAACATTAGGTTACAAACGCAATGTGAAAGGTCTGGGAGAATAAATTTAACCGTTTGCTAAATGTTTGTATTGTATTCACGCATTTGGCAATAGAAAGATAAATATCGTATTCCCAATTACGTCCTCTTATTGTCCAATAATTATTCATGTATTCCCTATTCATCTAACTTGCCACCGCACGGGAAAATACATTGGCGTTTGCCACTCGGCCGTATACATTGCGTACAAAAAAGGCTTTCCTGGGCGGTTAAGGTTCGCGTCTAATTACTTGACAACCCAGTCCCTTTCAATTATTTATTAAAACACACCTAATCCCCGGCTTTTTCAACCTCACACCTTTCCTATAAAAAGATAAGAAGTACACTTTACACAGGAACTCATTCTCACTTACTTACCCAGCGTTGAGTCGTTAGTTCATTTCTTTTCTTCGAATAGTAAACCAAGCCGAAAGATCAGAAAAAAAATTCTACTGTGTTTTTAGCGATTTAATTACATGGTGTAAAAGAAATATATCTGACATGGTAACCAGTGATATGTCAGAGGATAATTGGATTTAAAATAATTTTTTTGCCAAATTAAAAAAAAAGTACTTAGATATTGCGTAGTCACGTGGGGTGGAGGGTTGGACGGTTAATCCGCTGAGCTTTTATTCTGTTTTTTATGGAAAGAAGCAAATTACAATAAAAATGTCAGCGGACACCAACATTTCTTTTGAATTTATTTCTCCAAATTATGTCAGGAATATCTGGATAAAGTAAGTCAGGAACGTGTATTTTTTCATATTGTACAATTCGTGGGTGTGGTCAGCAAACAGTGATTTCATTTCGAATACCTAATACATAATATATTTAATTAATTTGTAATTTTTTATGTCAATACGAGTATATATTTGAATTATTTTTTATGTGTAAACCGCACAATATTCCCGACTGCTTCCAAGCATCTGGAGCCAGTGAGACTATGGCGTGTTGTAAGAGGAATGAGGGGAATAAACTGGCTATTAAAGCCATTTCAAACAATTTTTCAAATGTGAACGGTGGTCTAAAATCAGGTAGATACTGAGAATATCTCCCACTCTGAACGTGACGCAAATATCCTTTATACGTTTTTAAATAAATTAATTGTGAAATAACACAATTTAATCAAATAAAATTTATTTGCGAACGATGGGATTTAAACCAGCCGCCTTCGGATTGCTAGTCGATAGCCTCACCCCTAGGACGTCATGGACGATAAACCAAGTGGTAACATAAGCCATATATTCAAGAAATTATAAGCTTTGTGCATAAGCTATAATAAAATATTATTAACTTTTTCTAAATAAAATTAACTCTACTTCAAACATATTTTTACGGTAAAATGAAAAAAATATTCTCACTTGTGTTGATAGATACTGAATCCATCCTTAAGACACATTTTTGAAAGCATGTATAACATACCGTGTATTTTACAAAGTTAAAAATTTCCACGGTTTAAATGAGAAAATTGCCGACATCAAAATGGTGCTTTGTCTCGAGTTGTAACACCCTGAAACGCTTCCGTAGAAGAGTTATATGAGAATTTACAGATGTTTTTTTAGGTATTTTGAATAATTTATTTATTTATTTCTATTCTCAAACATACACTTAACCGATTATTACATTGGTTTAGGTACATAAATAATACGTTGCATTAATAAAAAATAAGAAAAATGTTAATGATCCATAACTGTATGTAAATTGGTTATTAGTAGTGTTTTGTGAACACCTCACTAGGCGAACATATGCTGAGGTGTTCCCATTTTTAGGATTAAGCGCAATTCTGTCGGCAAGAGTTGAAGCACAGTATCCTCCTTGATTGTGTCAAGAAGGGCACCGTGGGTCGACCCATGGTGGCAGTATCGTATACATAAATTAAATATTAGTAAGGATCTATAAATATACAGGTTATTATAGGTTATCTAGATTATGTATAAGATAAAAAAATTCTTGATTTACAAATGGGTATAATTTTTCTACGGATCACCCGCCACTGGTATAAATAATTTTGTGGTAATATTTTCTGCCCCGAAATAATTTTTTTTTTTTTTAGTTTGTGTTGGGTCACGTTTGGTTATGTGTTATAATCTTTTGAGTAAAGATAATACCTTATTGTTTGATCCAGTCTTTATAGTATGTTGGTTAGAAATTTTCATGAAACCAACTATTTTTTACAGTGCGTTTAAGCGTTCCATCACGATTTCATATATCCCGCATGAAATGAAAACATCGTTGAATTATATTATTGGATGCTTTCTTTCATTTGATAATTCTTTAATTTAACAAACACCTATGGCCTCTGTCTCGACTGGCGGCTGTTTTAAATTCCTCAGCCCTTCCAGCAATCTGTTTATCCTTCCCTTCTACACTTCTTATATGGCAGTACAATCACCTGATTGCATTCCTCCATACTTCCTCGAGGAAGACATGTACCAAGTACTGCCAGCCTCAGCCACTGTGTGAACCCATCTCCGGCAGGCGCGGCAAAAGTTTATAGGCTTCTGTTCAATGGGCCATTAAAAGGATACTAATTAAAACCACATGGTACAGTTTTAATCAACACCCATTGTTCGTGAATTAATGACCGAGGCCATGGCACTGTTACAGGGTTCTGAATATGGAAGAGTGCTTTG
The DNA here is from genome assembly GCA_917880885.1 of Limnephilus marmoratus. NCBI lineage: Eukaryota > Metazoa > Arthropoda > Insecta > Trichoptera > Limnephilidae > Limnephilus > Limnephilus marmoratus. Next base: position 30,396,923 of record OU862916.1, read on the forward strand.
TCAAGAACATTTCAAGAATCAAATGTTAACTATTTTTCATTTTCAAAAAATGCATCTTTGTTTTATAAATATTTTATAAGAGTTATAACCAGAGAAAACCAGAAATATGTCATTTTTAAATCAGATTTTAGATGTATTGACTCTTTTCCACAAAAAATTATAAATTTATTTCGAAAGATTGTTCGCATGTTTTAAATATTGAGAAAAAAAGTTTAGTTTTTGGTATAATAAAGTTATACCGTATGTCGTTGGCAGATTGGTTAATGTTTCAAAAAACGATTTTGTATTATACAACACCCATTTCAAATCATATAATCATGCAGTAAAATAACTCCATACATTATCTGGTAAACACATGTTTCAGAATTTTAATTTTAGTTTAAATAAAATCATTAAAAAATATACACGTACATGAGTTTCTTGACGAAAATTGGTCCGTTTGTGTATTTATTTGCGCACTTAAAAACTAATATATTTCAATTTTTTTATTTTTTATTTTAACTTTATGAGTAAAACCTCAAATTGTAACATTTAATTAAACGAAGACAATATAAGCGAAAGTCAGTCGAAAATCTGAGAACAGAAAAATCAGAGGTGTCAATATCTTTTTCTGATTTTTCTGTTCTCAGATTTTCGACTGACTTTCGCTTATATTGTCTTCGTTTAATTAAATAATATATTTCAAATTTTTTTACATTCTTATTTTGCTTTAACATTTTTGAAAAATTATAAAAACTTGTGATCAAAAAATAATTACAAAAAGAACATAATTTTAATAGTTTTGTCATCACGTCTATCAGCATTTTTGAATGTAGGTGTAAATGAAATGAATGAAATAAAATCGATATTGAGTTATAATATTAAAAACTGGTACGGAGAATAATTAATCTTTCTCATTGGAACCGCCCTGTATGATCATAAGAACATATTTCGACGAAATGTTGATTTTCGGCCGCAGGCTGGATAAACGCCCTAAATGTCGTACGAAGGATTTTTATTGACTTGGTATTTCTGTATAAAATTCTAAATTATGCATTTTTGGTCCACAATTTCTTGCATTGATAAGTTTTCGGTTTCCACTACGTAATACTAGTAGTGGGGATTTATTTTACTGCAGAAAATTTTCGACTAACTGCCACCTGTACTCCTGCTAGGTGAGGGCGATAATTATGCCCAGTCTGTGGATATCTTTAATTTATCACTAAATAAATGTTCACTGGAGTAAGAAAAAACTTTATAATTTTTAATTTTCCGGTGTAAAAAAACCCCTGAAAATGACCTAAATAATTAAATACGTAAGGACCAGAACACATAACTTCATTGCGTGAACTTGTTGAGTTTATCACAGAAGAGAACTTTGAGAGGGGCATTAGCAAAGAGAGTTTTCAGAACGTCAACCGTACATGTTCGGTACATACTAAATTACTTCTCCAATAATTCACTGTGTGGCATCATTTTATTTGAATGAAAAGAAATCACTTTGTATACACCACTTATTTAATCAAAATTATCTACATGTTTTAGTGAATAGTTCCTTCGCCAGGATAAAATGATCTAATCTTGACTAGGCAACGATTGGTTCATGTTGCAAATCAACATAATTTTGATTAAATGAGTGATGCATGCAGAGTGACTTTTTTTCATTTTAATATGCTAAATTATTTTGCGGCGTTATTATTTTAAATGTTGGTTATTTAAATTTAATTTAACACTTTAATATACAGCACTATGCATTTTTTTACAAGAATTGGAAGGTCATCGACAATGGCACATATTTTTAACCAAGTTAGTGGCACATGTTAGTCGTGGTTATGTATTGTGTTAAATTGTAATTAACAAGTAATTTATCAAAAAATTCATAATAAACAGATGGAATTCAAAATAGAACCTTTTGATAACGCGTAGATAAATTGAATTTTCTGGTCTTACTCATCGAAGAATTCTTACTCTTTTGTATTGTGGTACAAAATAGCTCGCGTGTTTGTGTGCTTGTGGAGTTTTGTCGTCTACATTGCCTGGGTGGAAAATATATAAAAGTGAGGTGGCAACTCTTAGCGACTCCAGAGAAGAAAAGAGGTAATTAATGGCCTAACAATTAACGTTGGTGGTCCTTACTACTTCGCAAGCAATGTTTTTAATATCAAATAGCTGCTTCTAACGATAATAATTCATCTCTTTATTATTATTTTACAAACGTTCATGAGTAAGGCAATGTTACAAACATTTTATGATGCAAACGAATCAAACATGTATACGTAATACATAATACCATTACAAAACATATTTCATCATGTACAACCATACCCCATAATATATCCCGTTTTTTTTTCATTGCCGCCTTTATTATTGTATTTAATTTTATTTCATTTAAGTTAATTTTTATTTCATTTTTACTTTTATTTTAGCTCGTTTTATATTATCTTTTTATTCAATTTAATTAAATTTTAAAACGCAAACCCTAACACGACCTAAGTAAGGGAATTTTGCAGTATATATTTTGGTCCATTTATGTATCTTTATAAATTGCTAATTATTATAGTCTGTATCATTATCAACTCGTTTCTTATTTTTCATAATACTCGTACAAATAACACCTCGAATTCCTGACAATATCACTGAATCAACGCTGTAACTTTACTCAAGGACGCATTGTAACAATTTGTATTTCGATTAATGGGGCAAAGCAGCTTTGCAACTTATTTTATTAACCCAAAACTTATAACTTTTTTACATTAGCTCCTCACGACGACCCTGTCATCTTTGGGAATGCTGTGTGGAGGGTGTTTTTAGGAATGGAAGGAGAGAAAGTTCAGGGAAGGGCTAAGTAAGGGAATTTGCAAGTTCTTGAAATATCCGTAATATTATACAAGTATTTAAATATAAGTCGGTATATAAATATTTTTTTAATAACTTCTCCGTCAAATCATTTAGAGAGTTTTATAAAAATACACACAAATAAATAAACAATTTGGGATGTATTTCGATTGAATAAAATAATATGTCCAAATTATTCCATGAGGTTTGAAAATAGGTAATATTATTGAATCAATATTAACATAAAACTGGTTTACTTTCATACAACATATTCAAATATTTTGAACAACAGAATAAGGAAACTAACATATATATTTAGATGTTTAAGAGATATTTAAAACGAAAACTTACTTAAAACCACATCCTTCGCTTTCTGTCAATCAATTATACAATACGGCATTATAGGATGGGGCGGTACATATACAAATCCAACACAAAAAATTTACATATCACAAAAACTAATAATAAAAACAATTAAAAAAAAACCCTACTCATATTCATCAGAACTGTTATTCAAACAATTAAAGGTCAGAAAATTAAGTTCATTATACTTTTATCATGCAACATTACAAAATTATAAAGATAATATTCAAAATAAAGTTGCACCCTTTAAAAATAACAGAAATCTTAGACACACGTCAATACTTCCTTTTCCAAAATGTAAAAAAACAATAGGACAGTTAAATCATAAATATCTCGGAGTTAATTTTTTTAATTCACTACCTGAAAAAATCAGAAACATGAACAGTTACATAAAAAAATTTAAAACTCAGCTTAAAAATTATACTGAAAATTTAAACTGAATAAAAAAAAATAAACCAATATAATAACACCCCCCCATACACACAAGCCCTGCTTATTTATGGGGGTAAATCAAATACATATATTATGTAATTAATTATTGTATAAAATTTATTGTAATTAATTTATGTATCTTTTTGTGAATTAAAAAAAAAAAAAAACTATATTAGCTATTTTTGTCGGATCATTCCGCAAATCCTCTCATATACTTAACGCAGGCGATAATATCTCTACCAACTTTTTAAGGTTCAGAATATTTTGCACCCCAATCTATTTCTCAATAGAGACCCCACTTTATTTCATTTCGAATGAAGTATCACTTAACTTCGACTACAAATTTTCAAGAAACAAGGATTAGGCCCTTCAAAATATATTTAGTAGTAATAGACACCGGATCTAAATACATCGAATAGTGTATTAGGATCTCAAAGTTAGTTGAAGAAGAAATTAAACGAAAAAATTAATTATAAAAAATTAATTAATTATATTAAAACTTTAACATTTTTTTTTGACAAAAATAATAAACCTGGAGATTCCCCAAAGTTAAAGTAACACATCAATTTTCGATTTTCATGATGTTTTAGTTTATTTGTAACATTTTACTCTTTGGATATAAATATTTCTTATTTTACATCAGCTCCAATCGCATGAGAGTTTTTTTGTCATTTCATTATTTTCTTGAAACCGAAGATTCTTGCACGTTCAAGAAAATCATCAAAGGGCACAGGATTCCTTCGAAATTCTTCAGCGAGCTTTGGATTCTTTCTAGGCCCAGTTAGTTGCATTGCAAATCTAGATTACAGCCTCCGCGAGCACCCTATAGCCCGCAGCCCGCAGTACACAGCACACAGGGTGCCCGCTAAGTGGCGTGCGCCAGATGTGAATGGAGATTGCGGCCGAGCCTTATAATTGCAATTACCGGTCCCCTTGCAGCGGCCGAGCAAATCGCGTGCTTGGGTATTGGTGATTGGGAATACTTTCCCATAGTCTCTAACCTCTAATGCACGGGAAAAACGTAGGAAATGTGATATATGCACGTGCCACAGATGCCGTGATAATAAAAACACCGAACGTCTCGGTTGTTATTGAATTCCATAAACTGCGCCGAGACTTTTTGATAATCGCTATCGATGGCGTCGATATTATTTTAACGGCGATGGCTTTAGTTATCAGTTTATCGCAAATAGAATAGTCAACATTAAATTGATTTTACTTCTTCTTATTTTTTATTAAGCGCCTTTACAAACGAAGCATTAATAAACCGCAGTGTGGGTGGGGCGATATCGGAACACGGAAGAGGGAATTTGCAGTTTCTTGAACTATCTGTAATATTATATTTGTGCAAGTCGTTACCTAAATATTTTTTGAAGTGATACTTCCTTAGCCCCGTTAGAGTGATTTTAAATTCAGATGAAATGGAAATGACGCATTACGGCACCTGCGAAGCATCAAACTGCGCTCAAGGCTCCTATTGGTTGTGATATAAAACGGGAACGACGATAGGTCTGCGCTCATTGGCCGCTTTGTTTTTTTATGGGTCGTCGGAATATAATGCATAAATTCATGCCTCGCCGAGCATGTCCCATAGCGCAGCGGTATAAAGCGTCGCAAATCTCAGCGGCCAGAGAAATCCAGCGGACGGAGGTTCGAATCCTACGAAATCCAAAAAAATAAACTTCTAATTTTTTGTAAATCAATATCAAATATTCAAACCACTTAAAAATAAACAGGCAAAAGAAAGCGACATCTTCTAATTTCACTTCTATCGCATGTGAATTACCCAATCTATTTTTTTTAATAACTCCTTCATGAAAACATTTAGAGGGGCGTAATGCTTTATCACTTTTATAAAAAAATACCTACAAAGATAAACAATTGTGGATTTAAATTAATTAGCATTTCGATTAAGTAAAATAAAATTTCTTATCTTATGGGGAGAGTATGTGGATGAAGAGAAAATACAACAACACGTGTATAAGAACGAAACCTGAAAACATAACGACAAAAAATATATTTTTTTACATTAACTCCACACAGTAAACCCTTTAGAGGTATGACCGAGGGAACAAACTCTAGGGGACGCCCACGCCGAGAGTACTTGGAGGACCTGCTGGTGGACGTGCGCTGCTCATCATATGCAGATTTCAAAAGAGCCGCCCAAGACAGGGAAGAGTGGAAAAGACGAATAGAGGAAATTGATGCAAACCAATCACAGGATTGAAACCAGAGAGAGAGAGTAAGCCCTGAGGAAAATAATTTTCTTTAAGGCCTATGTTGTCTTTGGCCACTAGATAATGAAGTACATGAAGTCCGAAAATAGACAGCTGACCACGGGAAAGCGTTAGTGTGCCCGCATACCAAACCAATCTGCTGACTTATAGAGCCACACTTTTCTGTTCAGTCTCTCATTTGGTAGTCGGAAGTTAATGGGAATTAATATCATCACCAGGTAGTGGTCGGATGATCCTAGAGGCTCTGCAATGTCCATGCCTTATGGTACAGCATTTTAAAAAAGATCTTACATATTGGGGCAGTGAATCTGGACATATAGAACCCTTTTGGCGAATGTCGTAAACGATAGACAGGAACTTTACCACCCATTGCTATGAAAATTCTGAAGTTACTGTTTTGAGAATATCATAAAAATATAATCTTGCGTAGTGATGATAGAACTTGTTGATTATTTTTGAATAGGCTATTTTCAATATGTTAGAATCGAAGCTCATGTGCATTCAATTGAATACCGTTTATATTCATCGGGCATGATCAAAGAACGCACGTCTTTCTTTAAAGGCAAATAATAAAATTAATTAAACTAATTGATTTTAGGCGTGTTAGTGCAGTTCTATAATTGGCTCCTCAATGTTTGAAAATGGCAAGGACGGTGGCTAATTGTCCCTTTAAAGGCGTGCGTGAAGGGGGTTTGAAAGGCCCGTGTATTTCACGGGTTCACGGCATCATTTGGCCGCAAACGGATCGAGAGGTATTGATGATCCGGGTTCTGTGGACCGTTCTTTTTTTTTTTTTTTTTTTTTTTTTTTTTTTACAGTGAATACCGCACAAGAATCTCAACTGCTCCCGTCTGGAGCCAGTGAGACTATGGCATCCCCAATTGGGGTATGTTGTGAGGCTGAAGGTAGTGGGGAGGGGAAGGAGGTGGGGAAGAGGAAGGTTGGGAAGTACCTGGCTATTCAGATCTGATCACTAAACACGGCTAAAGCCATTTTCAAGCAACGTTTCAATTCTGAATGGTGGTCTTACACCAGGGCGATACTAATAGTATCTTCCACTCTGGAACATGCCGCAAATATACTATATATTATTTTAAATGAATTAATTGTGAAATAACACAAATTAATCAAATAAAATTTATTTGCGCATGCCGGGTTCGAACCCGCGACCTCCGGAATGTGAGTCAGGAGTCTTAGCCACTGGACTACGGAGGTATTTGTTATTAACACAGAATATGCATTTCATAGGATGGCAATATAATATCACATTTAAGGAGAAGACAAACATTCCCGGGTTACGAATAACCTGACAATATTTGAAAATCTCCTATTACCACTACAGTAAGCCACTGACCGGCTGAGTTGGCATCGCGTTTATAAAAAAGAACAAGATGTTCATGAAAAAGAACAAGACATTGCAGGTTGCCCACCACGTTTCCACGGCATTCTAAGGAAACAGATGGCTTCCTCCTTCACCGTACACTCCACCTCCTTCCTTTTTATTTAAAATTACTCCAGACCTCCAATATCCGGGCATACTTTGTTAGCAGGCAGTATGCGAGTGCGTAGATGTTGTTAGATATTTATTTCACAGTTTCACGTCTCATCTCCGCCACTTGATGCAGCTGAAATAAAAGTTTATTAATATGTAGGAGGAAAAATTAATAAAATAAAAAAAAATTATATATTATGATGAGATTGTTTGACTTAACCAAAGCAGCTGAGCTACAATCGTCCGGCAGTCCCGCCAGAATAAGAGGAGCCATCAGTCCAGTCGCAGGTGAGACTCGGTGTGCGCGCCCCTAAGCCGGCTTCCTGGTAGGACCTCGGAGAAAGTATTAAGATTAAGGGGGAAAAGACCTGAAGACACTAGGGATAAAAGTGAGCGTCATCTAACAGAACAAGGCACAGAAGAATGAAAAGAAAACGGTCGCAACTGGACTCGAACCCTGGATCTCTTGTCTTACCGGGATAAATGCCTTAACCAACTCGGCCATTGGAACCTCTTATTTTTAAGTTGTTTTTTCGATTTTATAATTTAAAATCAGAATTAAAAATATTACCTTCGAATAATTTTTCCATTATTATTAGCCTTTTCTACAAGTCTAAATGAATATTAATTTTTTTATTGGAATAACTCTTATTAAAATAATTTTTAAAAGTTGTACCCTTCAATGACACATATTATTGGATAGGAAGATAATAGGTATTAATAAGTCTAAATGAAAATGTGAAAAAGAACAAGTCAAAGAAAAATAAAAAGGTAACGGTCGCAATTGGGACCCAAACCCGGAATCTCTTGTCTTGCCGTGATCTGTAAGTTAATCCGTAGTATATCATTGAAGAAGAACATAATAATAATAATCTAAACGAAAATATGAAAGAGAACCAGATACAGAAAAAGATAATGGTCGCAACTGGGACTCGAACCCAGAACCTGTCGTCTATCCGGGAAGTGCGTTTACCAATTCCGCCATTGCGCCCTACTGTCAAACAGTCATAATAGCCAATCTCATATTTAAAATTTTAGAATTAACAATATTATCTTCAACTAATTTATTTTCCATATCATAGGCAACTACCTTTTTTATTAGAAACAATCGTTCTAAGAATTGGTTTGTAACCTGGATAACGTCACGAATAAATATATCCGATTTATTTATATGAATAATATAAATAAAATTCAGCTATGGCGGAATTGGTAAACGAAAGTCCCGGATAGACGAGAGGTTCTTTCTCTGTTTTTCTGTATCTTGTTCTCTTTAATATTTTCGTTTAGATTATTATTACTATCTTTTTCTTCAATGATATATTACATTGATGAGAATAAGCTTCAAAAGTTATAAAAAGTGCGTTTTTCTTTTAAAAATTGAATAATCCGTAGTACTAGTATTATTTATTTCAATAACTAGGCTTTTGTATTGAAATAAATAATATTAATATCATTGAAAAATTTGATTGCCCACGTCACCTAATTTTGTCTAGAAAAAAAAAAATCGTTAGAAAAATATAATGTACAAATTTAAAGAATCGTCAGACGATAAACAATTGATTTGTTAAAAAAAAAATTAAAACAGATGATCTTCAGAAGTCGTCCAAGTGGTTAAGGACTGATCAAATTTTGGAACATAATTTTTACGTTCTGTGTAAATTCTTTTCAAGTTCTGTAATTATACTGAAATAATCACAGAACTTGAATAGAAGTTTCACAGAACGTGAAAATTTAATTTAAAAATATGATGAGTTGTTCTAATTTTTTAAAACAACACATCATGTTGTTTAGTATAATTTGGATACACAAATTGAACTTGCCAATAACTTGTTTATTCAAGACTGATCTCCATTCTTTGAGATTCATTGTTCTGTGTTTCTGATAAATTGGACCGATGCTGGGTCTTAACGGATACAGTGTTAAACGGCGAAGGAAATGGCCTACAAGGTCAAGGATTCTGGACTCGCACATAAAAAATCATTGTAAATTCAGATCAAGTTCCATTGTACAACTGAGCGGCACTTCAGAATTGAATGCTGGAATTAAATCATTTTAATTTTATTTTTGATTTAAAAAAAAAGTTTCTTTGTAGCTACTAAATACCTCAATTCATTCAAATGATTCATATCTTATACCATGAGTTCTTGTAGTAAATTTAAAATTAAACTTTTTAGTTTCCATTATAATAAATTCAAATGCATAAGAATGTCAGATACGTTTTAAGATTTTCACGGCCAAAAGTATTTTCGTTATTTGTTTTTGGGGTGTTATGCCGTGTTGCGCTACCTCCTTCTTTAGCCAACGTTTCGGACAGCGTTGCAGTATCCATCATCAGGGCATATCCGGCGACACATCTGCCGGATCTGCCCTGATGATGGACACTACAACGCTGGCAATGACGCCACTGCTTGTTACGGTTATTTTGTACCGGTGACTGTAGTGAAGCTGGCGACACGGTATCGCTTCCAAGTAAATAAGCACACATTTCACCACTAAAAATTACACATCTACCGGATCTGCCCTGACGATGGACACTGCAACGCTATCCGAAATGTTGGCTAAAGAAGGAGGTAGCGCAACACGGAATGTCACCCCAAAACAAATAACGAAAATGTATAAGCATGTGTTATTGTACTGACAATTCGTGGTGGAATTCCTTTATAGCAGTTTAATAAAAAACTAATTTTCACGTAATTTATTTTTGACCATAACTTATTGCTAGTAGCCAAATAACTAAAAATCCAATCGTTAAGACGACATGGCAACAAATATGGAAAAAACCGTATAAATTGAATAAAATCCTTCCAGACTACCCTCCTCCTTCTCCCCCATATGTTATGTATACAAACTGTAGATTGAAAACTATTCGCACCAGTTTGTAGATGGCTTTAATAAGGTGAAGCCGGTTACAATCAAACATAAATTAAGTGCTTATAAGTTATATATGTGTTTTACCATATTGTCATAAGAAGTTCTCTGTTCTAAAAATCTTTAACCACAATGCAACCTCATTCACGATCTCTCACATATGCAGCAATTCATTTCTCTAGATTACATCCTGATCGCTAACTACTGTGTGGAAACTCAGAGCAATCTTTAATTATTACACTCAGTTATGCAATGGATGAGTTTAATCGATTTATTTTATTTGCTTTTCACAACATTCGGAGATGTTTTAAAACACGACATATTGTTCGTTGTTGCCTACAATGATATTTGATTAGGAACATATTAAGGAACTTATCCGATAGCATGTTTAGCTGTATATACGCACGCGAACTTGCTTGCTTCGGCTCGGCTCGAATAACGGTTCGCAGATGAATACGCAGCGGTAAACAATGGGTTTCCACGTCTGTTAAGGTATTTGTTATTTTTTTCCATAAAAAATGGATAAAGCTACGGCACACCCTGATACGAGTACAAACATATTTTATATCGATAACATTCCATTCGTGTGCGTACGTGCGCGGCTGAATAAACAAAATGATGTTTTCAATCAAAACAACGGTTTGTTCAAATAAACTCGGCAATAATATCACCGGGGTACGATTAAAAGATATCTGTAAATATTTGCAACACGAGACCCGCCGTTACGTGTGTGTTTAATTAAAGCGCATTATGTGTTCACGGTGTGTGGGAAATCGTTGTTAGAGCAAAAATATTTTTAATCTTAACCGTTTTTGATGGCTATAAGAGGGGAATTCTGAGTTTTATTTTTTATTTTAAGTCAACAACAATATCGATGATTTAGATAAAAGTTGTATTTTTTTATGTATTCTAAAGTAATTTATTTGCAACTTTTAAATTTTATTTATTTATTTATTTATTCTTAGTACATTTACATTAAAGGTATAAATTGTGAATAGTAAAACAAAAGAGTGTTAAATCAAAATATAAAATCGACTTCAATTCGGCAAAAATTATACATTAAAAGTTAAAAAGATTGTTGCCAGTTTCTTATGTTTTTTTTTGTATTCAATAATATTAGTTGTTTTATATTGTGTAGGAAGAGAATTGTATAGTTTTATAGCCTGGTATCTGTAGTGTTTTTGTCCAAAGGATGTGTTTGATTCATTACAACATGTCAAGTACTTTACAAACACCAACTTCGATGGTAAGAATTATCTAGAATATGAGTTAGATATTAAAGTAAAGCGATTTTTTTTCAATGTGTAAAATCTTGACCGAATATTGTATTATATTATTTCATTTAAGGAAATAATTTTGTATGAACATTGTTGAGATATGTTTTCGTCACATTTTATGGACACCAATTCAAAGATATTGACGACCTCCGTGGTCGAAGGGTAAAGTTCTCGAATACCGATTCGGAGATCGCTGGTTCAAACCCCGGCGTGTCTAATTAAATTTTATTTGATTGATTTGTGTTATTTCACAATTTAATAATTCATAAATAATGTAAGGTATATTTACTGCACGTTTCAGAGTGGAAGATACTTTCAATATCGCCCTAGTATAAGACCCCCATTCAGAATTAAAATTTTTGAAATGGCTTTAGCGTAATTGGTGACTAGATTTGAATACCCAGACACTTCCCCACCTTCCTCTTCTCCGTCTTTCTCCTCTCACCACTACCTTCAGTCTCACAACATACCCCAATCAGGAATGCCACAGTATCATTGGTTCCAGGCGGTTGGGAGCAGTTTGGAGCATGTGTATGTGAAATTAGACACCCGAATTAAATACATTTCCTAAAATAGCTTGCTGTGAAGTGTACATCAAAGTCTTTGTTTGTTATTCTGTTATAAAGTAGTTTAAAACTTTTATTTTTTTTTTGCTCTTGTAAATTACTACGGAGTATCATTCCATACACTGAGTACATATGCTGAGATGTATCGCGAACAATGCCTTCATCACTGTCAAATAAGTCAACAATTATGTACAGAATTCACAGCATCATGTTTCTCCTGGGAGGCAGGTCTGGGTAGGTACCGACAGTAACTGATATGTAGTGTGGATGTGGCATATAAAGCAATGAATGCATTATATTGTTGGTATAGATTTCCAAATGTGGTTATAATATTAATGATCTGTGATCCGTGACACATACTTGCTTTCGTATGTCTATAGGGCCGATTGGACTAATTTTAGTTTCAACGATATTCTGTTATTGGTTTTGAAATTGATTTATAATTTTTTTCGAAAGTGTATATCAATGATAATTTTGGTGAGAAAAATCATCGTTCGCGCCGATTATAAATGACAATCCGGCGAATTGTTTTTGTGTTTTGTTTGGGAATAAATATTTATTCTATGGCAATGAATTGTTTCCTTCCCATCTCTCTACTTTTCTCCCCAGCACTTTAGTGTTCGCAATCAACTGCAGTGACAATTGTCTCCCCGTGAATTTAAATGTCGCAATTAAAAACTTATATGTTATTTTTCATGAGATTTTCATAAAAATAAAAAATTACAACATAAAACGATCCATTTCTCCTAAATGGTATTATAATGAATTGGATTGATCTAAGCTTACACATATTAGTGACGACATACGGCATAAATTTGGTGATTCCTAGGAAGTTTGCACAAAATATTTAAAAATTATAAATTCAAATTAATAAATTACGTTGTATTAACCACTTAATTATTTATAAAAACCGACATGTTTCGTCAGCAAAGCTGACTTCCTCAGGGTTTTGACAGAACTAATTTTAAAAATAGACATACATAGGTAATAGAGAAAAATAATAGACATAAACAATAATAAAATTTTGAAAACAAATAATGTGTAAGGGACGAGGGGCAATATAGAACAATTAAAGAAGAATAAGAACAGATAAGGGATGTTCTAAAAGATTGTAAAAGTGATTTAATTGTTAATTTAATTAAAAATAGAAAACTAACTGTAAAAAATCCACAAGTCCCTAAGTTATATAGTTTATTAAAAATTCATAAAAAAGATCAACCAATAAGACCAGTGGTCTCAAATTGTAATGCTCCTAGCAATAAAATATCTTCAACAATTAATAGAATTATTATGGATTCACATATATTTCATCCTAAATACACGATTAAAAATTCATTTAATTTGATTGAACACTTAAAACTTTTGGAAATCCCTGACAAAGCATTATTAGTATCATTTGACATTGTTAATTTATTTCCAAGTATTCCAATTGAAGAATGTAAACATATTATTAAAGAACTTTTATTTTCATCAATTTTATCTAATGATTTGTCTCATGATTTAAATTCATTACTTAATATAGTTTTAAAACAAAATTATTTTCAATTCAATGACAATATCTTTAAACAAAAAGATGGTTTGGCAATGAATGGGTGCTAGTACTAGCCCTTTGGTCGCTGATAAATTTATAAATAATTTGGAAAATAGGATTTTTAACAGTGGTGCCTTATTATTAAAATATGTACATTGTTGGAAGAGATATGTGGATGATGTGTTTTGTGTTTGGACAGGTACATTGAGACATCTTAATATTTTTCTTAAATTTTTAAACAAACTCCATAAAAACATAAGATTTACTGTAGAGATTGGACAAAATTTGAGTATAAATTTTTTGGATTTAAATATTTCAATAATTAATAATAAATTTTAATTTAATATTTTTCGCAAAGATACATACACAGATATTGTAATCCATAACACCTCAAATCATCCAATTTCTCAAAAAATGTCAGCTTTCCATTCTATGATTCATAGATTAGTTAATGTACCTTTATCTCTTAATAATTTTTCAAAAGAACTCAATATTATTAAACAAATTGCAATCAATAATGGTTATAATTCCAATGTAATTGAAAAAATTCTTAATAAAAAATACAAGAATAATTTCCTTAGATCATACATCTACCCTATACAAAAGGATAAAGAAGAGAAAAAATGGAGGAAAATGATGTATTTTAATAATAAAATTTCTAATTCAATAAAAAAGAATGTACCTAATGAAATTATTCCTGTATTTTATGCAAACAATAGACTTAAAAATTACATAGTAAACAATAAAGATAGAGATTCAAAAATGAAAAAATCTGGAATTTATAAATTGAAATGTAATGATTGTGATTTCTTTTATATAGGTAAAACTTCTAGAAACTTTGAAATAAGGATTAAAGAGCATATGAAAGCTTTAAATAATAATAGTTTCTCGGAGTTTGCCAACCATTTAATAGAAACTAGTCATACCTTTAATTTTAACAGTGGAATAGAATTAATACACTGTAATGTCAATGGCTTTCAGTTGGATAAATTAGAAATTTTAGAGATCAGAAAGAGTGTTAATGCAAATTTAAATATCATTAATAATCAAAAATTGTTTTTAAATGACCCATTATTAAATCTATTCCCCTTTTAAATTTTAAATTTTTTTTTAATTGTTCTATATTGCCCCTCGTCCCTTACACATTATTTTCTTTCAAAATTTTATTATTGTTTATGTCTATTATTTTTCTCTATTACCTATGTATGTCTATTTTTAAAATTAGTTCTGTCAAAACCCTGAGGAAGTCAGCTTTGCTGACGAAACATGTCGGTTTTTATAAATAATTAAGTGGTTAATACAACGTAATTTATTAATTTGAATTTAAAATGTTACCACAAAATAATTTTGCACTATTAGAAGAATTGATTAAAAATTATAATCACAACTACAAAAAGTAGGATTGTGAAAAATGCATTGGTGTAAAATAGACTAATTTTCATAACGAGTTAACAATGAACCCAACTATATCCAGAGCTAGAAAATAGATCATCCAATACTCATGGACCTTCAAGGAATACTATAGGTATATTTGACTAAGAAGATGTTTGGGGTTCGATTTTAAAGTAAGAATAGATTTTATTAACACCAAAATAACGTTTCGCTCATTTTCGTTCGATTCAAAAACTTTTTTAAATACATCCATTTGAATTTCGATTAAATTTCGCATATCTCGGAAGCGGAAATTGACTCACTTTCCCTACAGCCGATCGAGCGGAAACTCTGCAAAAGGACTGGTGGTCGATGGTAATGTATTAAATCAATTTTTGATGGCACTCGCATATACACACGTGTACTCACGCATTTTTTTTTTCTGAAATTGGATGACATTAAATTTTGTAAAATTATTTTATCAAATTTACAGCAATTTACAAAATAAACGTTGGTACCATCCAATTAGTACATGGTTTAAGTATTAGCGGTGTTCACTCATTTTAGTCAGTTCCTCAGGAGGAAGGTTCAATCCTCAGTCAAACTAATAAAAAGGTTTTTAATTATTATAAGCAATAATTATCAGCCTGAAACACTCATCCACATTGAAAAATCTTCCGAGAAAAGATACATGACGCCAACGGGACTTGAACCCGTGTCCTCTCGTCGGTCCGACATCCCCAAGGATGATATAGGCCGTGTGGTATTTTTTCCTTGGGCCTCCTGTGTGGAGCTATTGTAAAAAATCTATTTACGCCCGACCAATTTCTATTTTTAAGGTACCAAAAATGATTAATTACCCATTAAACCGATTTACTTAGAAAATAATTGTAACAATGCATTCTCTAGTCTGTGGTGTACTACGAAATCTTTTTCTTCACATTAAATGTTATTGTTTTTCTTAATTGTTTAATAATAACGTACTATTGACTTATTTCAATGTGATATATTGTTTAGGTCTTGTGAATATACCAAGAAGCGGGGAATAAATGACTTGCCTTACTTGAAGAATCAGAAATAAAAAAAAACGAACGAATGATCCTATTATAACATTATTTAACCCGCCATTGATGACGTGAATTTGACTTACATCATTGGTGACCCCGGTCTCACGCACCGGGGTTTTTGACTACCAGTTTTTCAATAATTTACTGTTCATGCTACTTTTCATTGGAAAGTTTATAAAATGATATCTTTTTCTGTCAATAAAACATAGGTATTCCTTAAATCAATTCTTTTTTTATTCACATAACACAATATCTTTAGATGCATTAAAATTATTTAAGTACGGTATTGCCAGAGACAAAAAATACTGTGGTGTTTACATCGGTAAAAAAAACGCTTTCAGTTGATATTAATGTTTGTGTCCCTTGCTATCTGATATATCTATATTGCTACCAATTTGTACTAAGTATGCAAGTTTTTTGACGGTCGGTATCTACTACAATTTTCGAACGGTGTAAAAAATATGATTATTAGATATTATTACGACTATAAAAAGTTTTCACAGTAATAATTTTAACACCTCTTTTATTCTATCACACATTATAAGATTTAAATTTCTGTGGAGTTTACAAAAAAAAATAATACAATATGCGCTTCATTTTTAATTTTATGATTATAAAGATGAATTTGGTTTGTAGAAATTTCCGCCAAGTAATAAGCCCGCCTATAACATCTATTATCATAGGTATAATATGACATTATGTGAGATTAAATAAATAATAAATAAAATGTATAAAAAATTACCACCAGCCTACCTATAAATACCTAACGTAGAATCGTAATAATTCATAACCAAAGTACACGCTATAACACGGGTTCAAGTCCCGTTGGCGTCATGTATCTTTTCTCGGAAGATTTTTCAATGTGGATGAGTGTTTCAGGCTGATAATTATTGCTTATAATAATTGTTACCCTTTGTGCTATGCATAAAAAATCTTGTCTTAAAAAAAAAAAAAAAAATAAAAAAAAACGTTAGTTTTACAATTAAAAATAATAATTAAAAAGGTTTTTCTTTGAAATTGGCTGATAGCTGGGTCAAGAAATGGCGGGACTAGGAGAAAAATTAATGATAAACTCGTATTTATTATAGTAATTAACTTAGTTTTACATGGATTTATTGTTTTCAGTTTTAATTTAGGATTTACATTTCTCTGTCTAACCTTAGCGTGCATATAGGTGTCAATTGTTATTATTTAGATGGGATACAAAATAAACGAGATTAATGTAATTATTGTCAGTATCATAGGTCACACCAAGTAGTTAAGTAGCTAAGTTTGGTGACTTAGCAGGGGTGCGCGTGTTCACGGGGTAAGGTTTTTCCGGGTCTTGGCGGCGGACGGGTTTGCCTATCAACTGCATGGTAGACCGAATCGGGAGAAACTGGTCGAGGGAGACCCTTTGACTTCTCCAGCAGAGATCTCGAAACATCACTTTGCACTCCAGGGGAAGGGATTGATCCATACATCCGTCACTCTTGGACACACTGATCCCCGGATTCCTACCCACCAGTCATACCTGATTCCTTCCAAGAATTTTCTCACCTTCCTTTCCTGAAAGACTTCTTTCCTGAGAAAGAACGTCCCCAAAGATAAAATAGACCCTGAGAGCAAATTTTAAAAAAGACAACAATATTATAAGTATATTTGAAACGCGTTAACCATTTTTATACAAGAAAGTAAATAAATAAAAGGTGTAAAGATCGCGACTTCTCACTGAACAAGCGACATTTTATTTGTCGTGATAATCAGAGGGTTAGGATACACGTTCGACATATAATTTATCTTACCAACTTGTAGCTTGTAACTTACTTGTAAGTGTAAAGTGGGGTGTCACGAAGCGTTCTCGGATCGGATAACTTAGAAAAATTAATGAGCGAACAATAAAAAGTAATATGCGGCCATCCGAAAGCTAATGAAATCGCATTAATTCGGTTGTCGAAACGGGAGATGAGAGTGGGCAGAGATGAGATCAGGTGATGCCTCCAAATGGAAACATATTATTTTTTAGTTTAACGTTATTATTATGAAATAGAGGAAATGATTTAATTTTGTAATTTTGATGCGCAGATGAATAAGCCAGATCTTTTTTTTTTTAAAACGTTATTTTTGAGTTGTTTTATTGGTTCTACGAATTAATTTAAATAGATCTGTAGATATTTCTGCAATAGAATTCCGCATTCAAATTACTCCTTCATTTAAACTTAAAAAGTCTTTCAACATTTGTCAAAAACATTTGCACATTTAAATACAACTAATATATAAATTTACCTATCCTTTCTCTCCAATTTTAAATGATGGCCTAGGCCTAGAACATCCTTGAAGGGTGAAAGCTAGAAATAATTGAAAAAAAAATTCAATTTTCAAATAACTAATGCGGTAAGTGGGTATTCGTAAGTCTCGTGACTATAAATTAAATTAATTAGTAAGTCAGATACTCCTCATACGTCATACATGTGTCTGGTAGTGTTAAATTGTCGTGTAAACAAGCTTATGGGTTTGAGTGGTTAAAGCATGTTTATAATTAATAAAAAAATACCATTTCGGTGTCTGGTTCACACGGATGAATGAATATATTAGACAGGGCTTGAAATTGAGTTTTGTTTTCAAAAAGCTGTGCGTGATATGAGGTATGCTTTCGTCTAGAAGCTCCCGAAATTTTATTAGTTGGATTTGTGTTATTTTGCATATTAAACATTTAAAAAAATATAACATTTGTGTTTCAGAGTGTAACGTACTCTCAGCGTCGCCCTGGACCACCATTCATATTTGAAGCATTGCTTGGAGTGGCTTTATCCGTGTTTGGTGACCAGATCTGAACTCCCAGGTACTTCCCCACCTTCCCCTTACCCATCTTCTTCCCCTCCCCACTAACTTCAACCTCACATGGGATGCCATAGTCTCAATGGCCTCAGGCGGTTAGGAACTGTTGGAACCCTTATGCAATTACGTTTGGTGATTTACCAGGGGTGCCCGCGTTCATGGGTGAGGTTTGTCTAGGTCTAGGAGGCGGATGACCAGGAAACACTGAACCCCAGATTTATACCCGCCCCTTAAACCCTTTTCCTTCCCAGAACTGTCCTCTCCTTCCTTTACTTAAAAAAACTCTCCACATAGCATCCCCAAACTTGACAAAGGCTCGAATGGAAATTATTTTCCTTCGGGCCTCCTGTGTGGAGATCATGTAAAAAAAAAATTTAAAAAATTACGCTAATATTTAAAATATTCATCTGTACGTGTTAAATTCATTCACCATCATAGAATATCACAGTAGCTTATTTTTGATACTAACAATTCGTATTGGAATTTTATTATAATAATATGTCAAAATAATTTAAAACTTTTTTCGCTTATTTTATTTTTGACGGTTACCGGTTTCAGCATATTGTGGCCATCTCCAATCTGAAGATGGCCACAACAAGCTCAAAAATAAAACAACAGGTCAAAAACAAAATATGTGCAAACAGTTTTAAATTGTTTTAACACATTATTTTCATCAGTTACAAGATTTACTTCAGGTAACGTAATTTTAAAAGGGTTCATCACCCATTTTTTACTGACAATATTGTTGGAACGTCATAATTTAAAATAATATAATAATATTATGGGTACTGAATAAAATTTTGCACACTTTAATGCGAACGTAATAATATAACATTAAACCATTATAATGTGAAGCATGATGATGAAAAATGAGAAAATGATGAATCAGGTCAGGTGTCAGGACCGATTCATATTATATTTAACCTTTTCCTTATATCAAACGGACTGACAACTTAATAGGGAGTCGGACACTTATATTATAATAATTTTATTATTGTTGAACTTATTTCGGTATTCAAATTATATTTATTTTTTTAAGTTCTGTGAACTGTGAGATACATATTGTATGCACGTTTTAAGGGTAACCTAAATTTTACAGCATAGTTCTTCACCTTGTCAGATAGAATAACAAAACTTTATTTGGTTGAAGTGATGTATTTTTTTGCACCTACGCACTAATTACACATGTATCTGTGTCTTTAATTTCTTAACCCCTTCCCCCTATAGGTCTTATAGAAATCGTTGTGTCTCCCTTACTATCATAGTGAGAAATATGATACAAACGGTGTTAGGAAGAGAAAACACCACGCTTTATACTCAAATCTAAAAATGAACCACAAAGTAAGTAAAATGGACACCTTTTTGAAACCGAAAACTTTTGGTCACAATTTGAAAAAAAAAATTATGAGACTTTGGAATTTTTTGATTTCTTTTACATGAAACGACAAAAAATGAGATGACTAAAATTTATAGTACATTTATCTAATAAAATATGGATGTCTTTTTAATTTTTGTTGTTAATTTTATTTTGAAAAAACGTAAGGTGGGCCATTTTTTATTTTTTTCATGTTTGCAGGCAAAATTTGTATACTTTAAAAATTATAGGTTTGTTTCAATTTATAAAATTTGAAAAATTATCATCTTTCAAAAACAGTTTTTTAGTTTTTGGATATTTTCAGAAATACATTTTTTTTTTGATTTTATTGCCAAGCGGAAATATTTTTACCATCTGACAAAAAAAAGGTCGAGGCCTGAAGGGTTAATAAAGATCGTTTACAAAATCGTAACCACGACGCAGAAAAAAAAACTCCTAACCAGTGAGCACCGACATTCATTCGTTAACTTTGCACAGCTCTTCTTTTTGATTCTCCTATATTATCAACTATGTCAACATTTGCTTCAATGCTCAAAATTTAATTCATTTATGAGTTGTGGAATTTAAATAATGTACCCCTTTAACCCTTCAATTCTCAAGAGGTCATTACCAGCAACGACATCATCTTCCAATAAAGCTGTCTAGGGATAGATCTGACCCCTTCGGCGTCTATGAAAATTATAAATATATATTTTATATTTCTTTCTATACTTATTATGAAGATAAAAATGGATTAGAAAGATAAATAATCATTCTTTTAAGTTTTTCTCAAATACTTCTACTTGATTCCATGATCATTACGTTTTTTATTTTTTTTAGTTTGCTTCACAAAACATTTTTAAATTCTGTTAGAGCTGCTGCAGCTTCCTACTCTGGTTCTTATACATATTAGGTCCTAACATATGCAATTGGCGTTTTGCCGTACTGGCAACTTTGATCTCAAATATCTTCTCTTTGGTTAGGAATTCCAAATTCAAATTTATACGGCTATTTACTCATGTATTTGTGTTTCGAAAATTAAAATTCATTTGTTTTTTCCTTTTTTTTTTTTTTCTTTGCGTCACTTAGTTTATAAAATGGAAAACTTGAAATATCGCGTTATTTACGAGTATGAGTTCCACCGTGGCACCAGTGCTGCAGAAACGGCTCGAAGAATTAATGATGTGTATGGCGACGGTGCCGCAAAAGAAAACACAGTGCGTTTTTGGTTCCAACGTTTTCGTTCTGGAAATTTGTACCTGCAGAACAAGCCCCGTAGACGGCCGGAGACCAAAGTTGATAATGAAGAATTGAAGGCTATTGTGGAAGCGGATCCATCGCAAACAATTGAGTGAAGCAAATCAACAAATGCGCGTTAGAACGCTAGACCACACACTGCACAACAGACGGCTACCAAATTAGAGGAGCTTCAATTGGAATGTCTAAGACATCCACCGTACTCTCCGGACCTTGCCCCAACAGAATACCATTTTTTTCGAAATTTGGATAACTTCTTGCAAGGGAAAAAATTCAACTCCGATGGGGCAGTCCAAACGGCTTTCAAAGATTTTATTGATTCCCGTCCGAATGGTTTTTTTAGTAAAGGGATCGATGAACTACCTATGAGATGGCAAAATTGCATAGATAGCAATGGTACATACTTTGATTAAATAAATATATTATATTAAAAAAAAATCGACTTTATGTACCTCCCATACAAAACGCCAATTTCATATGTAAGGGCCTAATATATACCACACCACCCAATTAAAAAAAGTGATCAAATTGGTGCCACCAGTAATTGAGCACGATGTACTCGTACCTACGTAATTGAAAAAAAATATTTTGATAGAAAGATAGTAGAGTAGGTAGGTGTAATAAAACCAAGGGGTATAATATAAGATGGAGTTAAGTAGGTTGAAAACCTCCCCATCGGCCTCAGAATTGGGAATGAAAAAAGAGATTAGAACCTGCTAGTAGATTACATCCCTTGAAAATACAACAATATTAATTTCACCACCTCTTTTATCAATGTGACCAAAATAGTAAGTTTTTTAGTTATGCCTTTCTTACCTGTCTTCCCCCAGGATCGAACCCCTCCCCAATCTTCAGAGTCAAACCACTCCCCACTATGCGAATGCTATATCTACGCCCTTGAATAAAACACTTGTATAAGTTCAACGCAATTATGCAAAACCATTAACCGTTTCTTGATACATCGTCTCGTATCTTCCTCAATTAATATTGGAAAGATAACAATAATATTATTTGATTCAACAAAATAGAAGCACCAAATAATATTCATATCACGTAGCATTAATAACCAGAGTTATGGTTATCTGCCGCTACACGAGATACCATGGAGCCGTAATAAGAAAATTACACAAATAAAATATTTACGGACAGAATTCATAAACGATGTTCATTAAAGTATAACATATTGTAGGTAGTGATGGTGGCTGCTACTTCAAAATAAGGACTATCGCTAGAACTAAAACCTCTACTATATGTTTTTTATGTCAAAGCATCGTGTAGTGCTGTATTCCACATTGAATTCAAACAGAATCAGAGAAGGGTTATATTATAGAGAAGTGCTACTTAACAAAATAAGCATTGTTAGGGGGATGGCTGAATTTACCATGAAAATAATTAATCTTTTTTACTTTACTATTGGTTCTATGCTTATTGCCGAGGTTCTCGATTTTTAAAATCTTTAAAAAATTTAAAATGTATTTATTACTCAATCTGATTATGTATTCAATTTGGGAGGCGGGAATGGGTACCGCCGCCCCGGGAACCTTTATTCGATAACCAACACCTCTGCCATAGATCACCCCAAATGGTTCGCTACGTTTGGTGATTTAGCAGGGGTGCCCGGGTTCATGTGGTGAAGTTTGTATAGGTCTTGGAGGTGGATGACCAGGAAACACTGAACCCAAGATTCCTACCTACCCCTTAAACCTCTTTCCTTCCCAAAACTCTCATCTCCTTCCTTTCCTTAAAAAAACCTCCATACAGTATCCATAAAGATCACATAGGCCATGAGGGAAATTATTTTCCCCAGGGCCTTCTGTGTTGAGCTCATGTAAAAAAAAAATCCGGCCTTGAGAGTGTTGGGAAAATTGATTTTTAGTTAAATTTATTTGATTACTCCTGTAGACTTGATACTGTTTGAGTAAAGAGAGCGATTTTTGGCTGTTTTGTTTAAAAATATAATTTTGGCATATCCATGACTGAAGTTATTTGGACATAAAACTAAACTTTGGTGTTTTCCAATCAACGATCTTGTACATTAAGGTTTTTGGTACCACCACATGTTTAATTTTTTGTCGCTGGTGTTTTCTTTCTATTTTAACTTAGTCACTTATTATATATTTTGAAGGCATTTATTCCAAATGCAAATGTGAACAATGTTATAATCGCTGTTAGTGGAACTAAGGATAAAGAGCCATTTTGTAAGTCGTCCCCAAGTCAATACCCGCATAAAGTTTGGAGAGTTACCGCCGAGGAAAGCAACCACGGCGTATGCCATAAACCACAGCGGGCATATCTTTAGAGAGCATTCCATACGAATTCATACGTTGGTATGTGACCGTATCACTTGCACAATAAAAGAAATCACAAGCGCTGGTCAAGAGGTTAGGTTCAATCCGAAAGTAAACAACTGTAGAGGATTCCATACAAAAAAAAGGTGGAATTCCGTTACAATTTTTAATACTGGCATTTATTTTTTTATATTAGTGATTCAGTTTTTTTTTACTACTTCTGATTTTTACGAGTTTTGTTATGTGTTCGTTGAATTATGTTTAATGAAAACTGGCTGAATGCTGAGCGCTCAGAATCGCTCAGTTCTTTGCCAGAAGAACATACCCCAATTTGTTATTCCAATCGAGCCGGACTATTCATTACAACAAGATTGCTTGGAGTCATGATCGCATAAATACGCATTCGTTCTTCATGGATTACCTACTTAATATCGGTACATTTAAATTCAATAATCAGTATATAGTTAAACAAAGCAATATTCGACGTTAATACCAGAGTTAATACCAAAGAATCCCAATTTTGAGGTTTTATCATTCTTTTCCAAAAAATACCCTCCACATAGCATCCCCAAAGATGATATAGGCCCTCAGAGAAATTATTTTCCTCAGGGCCTCCTGTATGAGCTAATGTAAAAAAAAACATATGCGTAACATATTATACAACTGTCTTACTGTAACCAACGGACGCAAAATAAATTGTGTAAAATTACCTACACAGCCTACATGGAAACGGAAGCCATTCTCACCAGGTTTTACTGTACTTCACCTGTAGGCTTTCTTTTCCATGATGAAAATATATTTCACCCGATGCCTGTCACTTGGTACTTAAATCTTTCAATTTCCAGACTTGACAATATTATTTGATACGCTTTGCTACCTCATAATTTTTGTACAGTTCTTCCGTCATCGCTTAAAGATAAATTGTACAAAGAAGAAGAACATTTTGAAGGAGAGGAGAATCGCCTGCCTAAATTTAAGATCAGTCATTGCTTTTATATCGCAAGTTCGCATGGACAAAGATAGGTACGCCTGTTATGTGGGACGTGAACCCGGTAGGATACAGCTAATATCGCATTTTTAGGTTCAGTTTGTTTCGCAGAAATTTATGTGGGACAAAGTCATCAAATGGCCATTAAGCGCATTTTGTTTTTTTTTCACAGTTGAAAGGTTCGCGTTAGTCCGTTTAGTATTATGTATTCGTCCGTTTTAGCTTTAGAACAA
Source organism: Limnephilus marmoratus (assembly GCA_917880885.1). NCBI lineage: Eukaryota > Metazoa > Arthropoda > Insecta > Trichoptera > Limnephilidae > Limnephilus > Limnephilus marmoratus. The sequence goes on from OU862916.1 coordinate 30,421,878, forward strand.
TTTGTGATAAGCAGAAGAGGACAACTATCATACTGTTAAGCTTGTCAGTTTATTACAATTTGATGAAAGCTGAAAATATTTATAAAATAATTACCTCAGCATCTTTGGCCATCAAAATAAAATTGTTTTTTTGTTGACATAATTAGAGAAAAGACCCAAATTATACCATTGGTAAACTCTTAAAAACCATTATCGATTCAGATTTACATCGGATATGTTTTAAGATTTTCACGGCCAAAAGTATTTTCGTTATTTGTTTTTGGGGTGTTATGCCATGTTGCGCTACCTCCTTCTTTAGCCAACGTTTCGGACAGATCTGCCGGATCTGCCCTGATGATGGACACAGCAACGCTGTCCGAAACGTTGGCTAAAGAAGGAGCTAGCGCAACACGGAATAACACCCCAAAAACAAATAACAGATTTACATCTGTCAATTTTGACAAAATTATACATGTCAAACATTTCAAGTTTTTTTTTAAAATTATTTATTAACCAAGATAAGCACAAATACATTTTTTTTTACAGTTTGAAGTATAATACATATATTTTGTTTTTGTTTCTTGCTAAACACCACCTCACTAGGCTGAGCCTGTTCCGAGGTGGCAGGAACTAAAAGATTATTTATTATTAAATCGATGCCATCTGTGATTATAAAAAAATGTCATTTTATTTTAAATGTAAATACGAAAAAAAAAAGATTTTCCGGGTCTGTTACAATATTTAAATACTGACCGAAATAACACGAACACGTGCCTGTCTGGTGGTCGAAAATTTTGAAAAAATGTTATAAGTTTATAAAATATAATATATTATACTGAATTAACAAATTAAAAAAAATATATTCGTTATTTCATATTTTTAATATCCAAAATTTGAAATATGAGATGACGGTTTGGCAGAAGGTGGCAATGGCGGAATTGGTAAATGCGCACGTCCTGGTTAGACGAGAGGTTCTGGGTTTGAGTCTCAGTTGCGACCATTATCTTTTTCTGTTTTTCTGTGTCTTGTTCTCTTTCATATTTTCGTTTAGTTTATTATTGTTCTCTTCTTCTTCAATGATACATTAAATTGATGGGAATAACCTTCAAAAATTATAAAAACATAGTTTTTCTTATAAAAAAATGAACTGTATTTTTTTCCACTCTTAAAGAAAATAGATAAAATTTTCCGCACATTATTATTATTATTTTATTTGACAATATTATTTTACATTTCAAATACAATTCAGCAATGTCGGCCTCACTGGGTCGCTCACCTGTGCTGAGGTCTCCATTTTACAAAATAAAAATTTATACATAATTCATGAAAAATAATATAAATACAAAATTGCATAAAAAAATAAGCTAAAATTAAACTAAAAATAAAAATTTATAATTAAGGTAAAATTATAGGTAAAATGAATTATTTTATGATATGTTTTATATTGGTTTTGTGTGTTACGTGTATGTGTTTTATTCTTATAATGTTATGAGATTTTGGTAATATTGTGTTTTTTGTTTTTTAATCTCTTTTTTAATTTTGAGTATGAATTTATTTTTATTTTCTTCTATTTTATTTTCAAGGGTAAGACTGTTAAATGCTTTTATAGCATGATATTTATAGTGCCTTTGTCCAAAGCTTGTATTCACTGTCGAAGTTTTTACGTTATTTTTGTACGACTGTCTAACTGGTCTGTTAGTGATATTTTGAGATTGTTGAAATTTGTTTTTTTGTTCGAAAATGTAGTTTAGGGAGTTTTAACGTATAATTGGCGTATATCTAGTACGTCACAACTGTTGCATATTTGGTCTGTATCAGTTAGTCTATGTTTTTTTATTACCTTTAAATCGTTTTCTAATCTAAGTGATCGATAGCTGTGTTTGTTGCTCCTCCCCAGACAATTATTCCATATTCTATTATTGATTGACAAAGTGCAAAATATATTGTTTTCATTTGTTTTGTTATACAGGGTGTCCGGGGGTAAAGTGCATTAACTTCGGGAGGTGATTCTGCATGATGGTAGGAGTAAAAACGATTAACAACTTTTTCCGAAATTCCAACATTTTTTTTCCCATACAAAAAGACGTACCTACTAAAAATCCTTAGTGAGAGGTACGATCTAACTTGCTGAGAACCTGCCGGGCGCCCGACTCGATTATGATTGGCCCGTATCGTAACAGCGGAAAATAATAAATCTGGCCGTGGACAAATTTTATGTTTTAACCTCAAAACTACCTCAAAAATAGGAATTTCGAAAAAAGTTATTTATCTTTTTTACTTGTACTATCATGTTGTATCACCTCCCGAAGTTAATGCACTTTACCCCCGGACACCCTGTATATAAAATTTTCCTTATGTTTAGGAAAATATGTATTGTTTTGAGGATACAGGTAATGTAATATCTTCAAGGAAGTTTATTTTCAAATTTAAGAATTAAATTGAAGTTGTATAATAACGAAAGAACGAACTGATTTCAGAAAATAGAACAATCTTGAAAAAAAAACAGCTAATCTGTACAATAACTTGGTGTTTCTATTCACTTTCCCTTTCTTTATATTTACTTTAAAAATACACAAAATTATCCGCTATTTTTTTCTATCACAGCTCAAACAAAGAATTTTCTTCTTTACACAAAAAACTTTTTTTTATATAAAGTATACGAAAAAAATTTAGAACCTAACCTAACCGATTAGTGTAGGTAATATTACTAATAAAAAAATTACCCAATGTAACACAAACATTTTCAAATTTATTCTTCTATGGCTTTATATTCGATTCACATCGCGCAATCCAAATTAAGCAGCGCCCCCTATTACCCGGTGTCTCTGCCTCACGTTCACAGATGTCTCTCTTGTGTGGTCCCGGTCCATCGCAGCATTTCTCCGCGGAGAGAAAAGAGAACATTTCATACAAACTGTTGTTGTTATCATCCGGCACACGTTCAATGTGTCTATTGTCACTGTGGCGGACTCTCCTTATTCCCTTGTGATTAATGAACAAGATGGTGATTGTAGGAACGATTGAGAAGAATGTCTTTCAGTATTGGAGAGGAGAGTATTAAAAAGAACATGATATATTTTATTTCATTTAATCCCTCAGGTCTCGGGCATATTCTGCAAGAAGGTCAGAATATTTCCGCTTTGCAATAAAATCAAAATAAACAGACTTTTTTTAACGAATCCGAAAACTTAAAACTATTTTTGAAAGGTGATGGAATGCGCTTTATATGTTTAGTATTAGAAATAAACATACAATTTTTGAAAACAAATTTTTTTTAATCAAGCATAAAAAAGTTTTAAAAATGGTTCACCTTACATTTTTTCTCACTAAAATTACTGATAATGAAAAAAAACACACACATTTTTATTAGACAAATATAGTTTAACCGTTATTATCAACTTACTTTTGGTCTTGTAATTTAAAAATAAATACTAAAAAATTTCCAAAAAACCATTTTTTTCAAATTGCCTTCGAATACTTTGGTTGTGTAGACTTGTACATTTTTGATATATTCCGTGGTTAACTTTTAGATTTGATTATAAATTGTGATGCTTTCTCTTTCTAACGCTGCTTAGATCTTATTTTTCAAAATGATAGTAAGGGAGGCACAACGATTTCTATAGGACCTATATTAGCTGATTCATAAAGTGAACAATTTTACCTGAGGGGTTATCATACACACAACAGACAGAGGTTAACGTAAAAAAATACAAAGAAATAATGCCAACTGTCCAATAACGGCGTACACCAATAAGTAGAAATAAAACAATACATCTTTTAAACAATGACAACCACGAAAAACAAGAGACAATAATGTTTGGGTCAAGTGAAGTCAAGCGAAAACAAGAGATTCGTGAACTTTTTTAAAGTTCCGGATCGCTAAATATTACGTACGGTTTATTTCCACAAAAGGATGAGTTGGTTCTTTGAAAAGGCAAATAATGGAAAGTTTCGGGCTTTTTATTTTTTTATATTAGCCCCGCACAGAAAGCCCTTGTAAATAATTCCCCTCAGGGCCTGCGTCATATTTGGGGATGCTGCTTGAAGGATATTTTTAATAAAACAAGGACAGGAAGTTCTGGGAGGGAAACGACATCCGACGCATTTGCCAACTCAGCCACCGACCGGTCAGCTTATTATTAAGCTATTAAGCTCCTACTCCCTTTTGAAATATCGTCCCAATTATTCGATTAATTAAAAGCTTCATTTAGCTTTTCCGTTGACTAATTGCTTAACAGCCATAGCCCGTAATCTAAATCTCTCTATTAAAAATAACGACACAATTACCTAGAGTGATTTTACGAATCAATGGATACTATTTTAAAGTTCACATACCGAGTCAATGTCATTAATTAAACTTTTACTGATTTCATTTCGGAGAATTTCTTGCGATTATTCTAATAAAACTTTTTCAATATATTTGGAATCAAGGGAATTCGTTTACTTAATCACATCCGTAAAGTATTGAACGAATTTTGTTTATGTTTATTCATCAATATGGTAATACCAAATTAATTGGACGTGGGCTGAATATTTAACGATAGCGTAAAACAGAAGTAGATACATCATAAAATAAACCGACTGATGATGTCCTGGTCATAAACTAAATCTAATTTATAAAGCTTCTTTTGCATCTTCGTGCGTTCATTTTGAAATGGTTGAATTCTCTGCTCGCATGATGAAGACATTATTGTAATAATAAAAATTTGCGATAAATCAATCACCTTGAGGGTACTGTTCAATTTTAAAAAATCCTATAGGCGCGCTGTCGTTCTTCAAACCATAGTTAATTTATACAAAACAACTTGTAACTTGAGACAAACGAGTAAACAGATTGTATCCCCTAACTTACCGGTCAATAATTATGGGGTAATACTGCATAAAAATGTTCATATTATGTATTTTTTATGTGGATAACCAACACCCCTGCATAGGTCACTCATAAATGTTGGTATTATCCAAATAATGACATTTTTCTAGTAATGGGCGATTATAATATGCCAAACATTACAATACGCTGTTCTACATCAACCACGTAGTTACCGACCTAAGTGCCTCTACCCTCCTCAGATGTCTTTCGTTCTCCAATTTTTTTGACAATTTTTTTAAAGTGAATACCGCAAGTGTTCAAACTGCCCCCTTCTGAAACCTGTGAGTCCATGGCATCCCCAATTGGGATATGTTGTGAGGCTGAAGGTAATGGGGAGTGAAAGAAGGTGGAAAAGGGAAAGTGGAAAAGTACTTTGCTATCCAGATCTGGTCAAAGCCATTTGAAGCATTTTTTCAATTCTGAATTTGAGTCTTTTGCCAGGGCGATATTAGGAGTATCTTCCACTCTGGGATATTATTTTTAATTTATTAATTGTGAAATAACACAAATTAATCAAATTTTTTGTGCACGCAGGGATTCGATCTCGCGTCCTTCGGATATAACACATTGTAACTCAACTTCAAATAGCCACCGACGAATGTTTGTATCGTGATGAACAAACCTTTGGTTTAGAAACATTTGGATAATATTTGTTATTTTACATCATGTTTAAAATGATACCACAAAGCGAATTTCTAATAATTACAATTTTTTAAAATTATTTTGTAGATATAATTTAAAAAAATAGAAATAATTTTTTTAATTTACCTGCATATTGATTCAACCATTGCTACAAATTTTGTGATGTCTTTTATATTAGATTGTATTGCAATGATTATTTATTTATTTAACGCCCAAAGAGCTTATACATGTTTGGTAGTACAATTAATTCATGACAGATGATTTTTAAACAGACACAGAAATAATAATAATAAAATTAATGATAGAAAAAAAAGCACACAAGTATGTTTAGGAAAAAAACAGATAAAGAAATAATAAAAATAACATTAGATAAAAAACCACGCAAATCATAAAAATACAAAAATACAGCAATTTCATAGGTTTACAAAAATACAGATATGTTTAGGAATAAATTTGGAATAAGTTTTTCATAAGATCAACAAAATTCGCCAAGTTTATGTTAAATATGTCAATATCACCTAATGGCGCAGTTACGAAATCAGTGTTCGGTATTGCAAAATGTTTATCGCGTTTTACACAAATAGGACCTAATTCATACTCATTCATCCAAATAGATAACGTTTACATAAATATAAAAAATAACACATTAAATAAATGCCCACGAAAATAACAATCCAATAAACGTATATAATCTATTAAAAACTGTATTATTTACCTTAAAAATTCACCTTGAAATCGATTTCAAAATGATTTTTATTGAATGAACAAATTAAATATTTCCTTATTTTATGTTTTCAGATTCTCACGGCCATAGTGGTGCTTAATGTTTGCTGGGTCAGTGCAAGGTTAAAGTTATTAGTTCAATGGAAGCTCAACACTCAACACAGTGACGTCATTTCAATCGTGAGGTAGGTATGTTGTCAAGAAAAATCCATGTAATTATCTCCAAATAAAACAAGTTGTATCCATATTAATAGCATTATTCCTTGAAATTTCGGCTGTAGCCGGATTGTACAATTGTTATAAAAATGGATTAATTTTGTTGTGAAAACAAACTCGTTCGGCAAAACTTCGTTTGCTCGATGGCAGGTCATAAAATAATAATATATTTAAATGACTACAAAGTGAATTTATTAATAAAATTAACAGAAAAGTATTAATAAAATAATGTTGAACCATCAAAACTAATAATATTATCTCTTGGTATGCCGATCCAAATTTGATTTCTAATACTATTTCGTTGTAATTTACTTTTTTTCGTAAAATGATGTTTTTTTTAATTGTATTTATAATGTTTATATTATCTTTATGAAAAAGGTATATCATCTATGTATAGGGCGATTCCGCTATTGTGTATGAAGATTCTCGACAGTAATTTTTAAATCGCAGTATTTGTTACTTTTTTTATATCAGTGCAAAGAAGAAAGTCAATATTTAATAATAATAAAAAAATATGAATTTTACTTTATTATCATTCGAAGAATCGGTATATAAACTGCAAAATCACACCGTGCAACACTGGTGCGAAATAGCTGTTACCGATAGTTTGAAGTTATATTTTACTGCAAAAAGTGTAGTGACAGTACTAATTTATTCTTTTTTTTTTGAAAAGTTTTATTTTTCGATGTACATTTGTTACTTTAATTTTAATTTATTTTTGCGACCGGTTTCGACACGTCCGTATCATTAACAAGCAAACTTAAAACTAACTTAAAAATTCTATACAAGTACATAATTAATTAGGCGGGGGTAGTGGGAGGGGGGAATTTGGTGGAGGGGGAGGACGGTGGGAGGAGTCAAAATTACATGGAAACATCGTAAGCAGAGGTAATTTACATGGTGCTATTATTTTATTAACTAAATTAATTTTAGATTTAATTTTTTTGTTGATTTCTTAAGTTTCTAACGCCCACAAATTAAAATATGAATTTACATTGCAATGTTTAAACTTAGTTTTTTTTTTTTTGAAGCTCTGACCTGTCTCTATGAGATGGTTAGCAAACTCTGAGTAGTTATTATTTCGTAAACAAAGTTCATGTTCCAAATTAATTTATTCTTATGTGCCGAAAGATGTAAGTAGGTACTTGTTGTTATTTTTTAAGCATCATTGACTACAAGAAATCATTGTTAGCTTGTTGCACCCGCGATACAAAATATATAAAAGTTTGTGTTTTTCACAGAAATAAAGTGCTAATGTTTTGAAACTTTCTAAAAGTAAGAAGAAATCACAGGCAAACTTGAATAAAACATTTTTAATAGTATAATGTTAGCTGATTTGAAATAAATGTTGACTCAAATTGGTTGCACCCACGATTGTGTTGTTAGAATCGCGGGTGCACCTCTTTGAAAACTACCCTTATTGTATGATTTATCATACATTTTATTGTTTTTTATGCCTTCAATATATATGCTGTATATTACTAGTGACTAGCTGGGCCCGTTGCAAAAGCAACTAACGGGTTAAAACACTATGCGATTTGCGTGTGAACGTGGATGAAGCGAGGAGTGTGCGTTAAATCAAATATCAATCGGTTAAATATCAAATATTATAATGTAGTTTCCCGGGACTTGGGATGAAACCATTACAGTTTAATTGACCCCGAGGTTAAAGTAGCCTTGTAACTCATACCGGGTACCCGTTGTATATAATGTTTCAAAGTGCAGGTGCTTGCATTATAATGTAATTTCCCGGGACTTGGGATGGAACCATTATAGTTAAGTTGACCCCGAGGTTACAGTGACCTTGCAACGCATGCCGGGTATAATGTTATATAATGTTACATAGTGCAGGTGCTTGCATTATAATATAGTTTTACAGGATTTGGGATGGAAAGAATACAGTTTAGTTGACCCGAGGTTAAAGAGACCTTGCAACGCATGCCGGGTACCCGTTGTATATAATGTTATATATTGCAGGTGCTTGCATTATAATGTACTTTTCCAGGATTTGGGATGGAACCAATACACTTTAGTTGACCCGAGGTTAAAGTCGCCTTGCAACGCATGCCGGGTACCCGTTGTATATCATGTTATATAGTGCATGTGCTTGCATTATAATGTAGTATTCCAGGATTTGGGATGGAACCAATACAGTTTAGTTGACCCGAGGTTAAAGTCGCCTTGCAACGCATGCCGGGTACTCGTTGTTTATAATGTTATATAGTGCAGGTGCTTGCATTATAATGTAGTTTTCCAGGATTTGGGATGAAACCAATACAGTTTAGTTGACTCGAGGTTAAATTCGCCTTGCAACGCATGCCGGGTACCCGTTATATAGTGCATGTGCTTGCATTATAATGTAGTTTCCCGGGACTTGGGATGGAATCATAACAGTTTAGTTGACCCCGAGGTTACAGTGAGTTTGCAACGCATGCCGGGTACCCGTTGTATATAATGTTGTATAGTGCATGTGCTTGTATTATAATGTAGTTTTCCAGGATTTGGGATGGAACCAATACAGTTTAGTTGACCCGAGGTTAAAGTCGCCTTACAACGCATGTCGGGTACTCGTTGTTTATAATGTTATATAGTGCAGGCACTTGCATTATAATGTAGTTTCCCGGGACTTGGAATGGAACCATAACAGTTTAGTTGACCCCGAGGTTACAGTGAGTTTGCAACGCATGCCAAGTACCCATTGTATGTAATGTTATATAGTGCAGTGCTTGCATTACAATGTAGTTTCCCGGGATCTGGGATGGAACCATTACAGTTTAGTTTGACCCCGAAGTTAAAATGGTCTTGCAACGCATGCCTGGTACTCGTTGTATATAATGTTACAAAGTGCAGGTGCTTGCATTATTATGTAATTTCCAGGGACTTGGGATAGAACCATTACAGTTTAATTGACCTGAGGTTAAAATGGCCTTGCGACGCATGCCGGATACCCGTTTTGTATAATGTTATATAGTGCAGGCGCTTGCACAGGCATTGAGTTGGGATGGAACCATTACAGTTAAGTTGACCCCGAGATTACAGTGGCCTTGCAACGCATGCCGGTACCCGCCGTATATAATTTATTAATTTACGGACAAATAGTCCATTAAAAATATAAAAAAAACTAACTAACTAATATCTCCATCTCCCTCTTATCCTTTCCCTCCTCATCCCCTTCCCTATCCCCATCACCATCCCCGCCCCCGTCCCCGCCCCTGTCCCCGTCTCCGTCCCCATTCCCGTCCCCGTCCCAGTCCCGGTCCCTGTCCCCGTCCCTGTCCCCATCCCCATCGGCATCCCTATCCTTATCACTCTTCAAGTCAAGCGTGCGTAAAGGCCCGACCGTTCGCCTCACCCGATCACCATCGATTCGCATCGATTACCATTCGCATAAAATGTATAATATTTATATTCTCTTTCGTAACGCATTCACCAGCTTACCCCCCATGTCGAGGGTGCGTAAAGAAGTTTTATCGCAATCGGATGAACGGTTTAGCAATGCATAATTTCATGATGCCAGAGCTTACTTTTTTATACAGAAAGAATCGAGGGGATGCGCACATCAAATTCCCAAAGTTTCATCACAATCGGTTGCACTGTTTAGCAATGCAAAATTTTATGATGCCAGAGGTCACTCTTGTAGTTGTATTGTATTTCATTTTGCACGGCTGAGTACTAAGTAGGTACTTTGTTGTAATATTTCACCAAAACGACGCCATTATGTTGTTGAGTATAAAATAATTTTATAAATTTTCTTTTCAGCACAAATAAATTTATTCAATATCATGTTTTGATTTTTAAAGGAAAAATATTTTTTTATTTAACAATGTCCAATAGAACCATGCTTCAGAGGGCATTACCAGAGAAAGCCGGAAATACGTCATTTTCAAAAAAGTTTTTAGACGTATTGACTCTTTTCCACAAAAAATTATAAATGGATTTCGAAAGATTGTTCTTTTATCTAGCATAGTTATGTAATAAATTTTTAGAATTTTTTTTAATTTTTAGTATAATAAGGTTATTCCATAGGTCGTTGGCAGATTTGTTAAATTTTCAAAAAAGTTTTTGTATTATACCACACCCATTTCAAATAATGTAATCATGCAGTAAAATAAATCAATACATTATCTAGCAAAGTTATTGTATTAGAATTTTTATTTTAGTTTCAATAAAATCATTAAAAAATATGTACGTACATGTGTTTCTTGACGAAAATTGGTCCATTTGTGTATTTATTTGCGCACTTACAAACTAATATATTTCAGATTATTTTAACATTCTTATTAAATTTAGACATTATTGAAAAATGATAAATACTTATAATTAAAAAATAACTACAAAAAGTACACTATTTTAATAGTTTTATCATCACGCCTTTCAGCATTTTTGGATGAAGGTATAAATTAATGCTAATTTGGATTGAAATAAATTCGATATTGAGTTATAATTTTAAAAAGCTGGTACGGAGAATAATCAATCTTTCTTATTGTAACCGCCCTGCACGATCGGAAGAACAACTTTCGACGAAATGTGGATTTTCGTCCGCTGGCTGGTTAAACGCTCTTCATTCATAATCACCACACCAATAAATAAAATAAAATAATAGGCTGGGTTGTTTAAGAAAAAAATGTCAATTCTTCAAATTTTTCTAGTAAATTTTCAGTTCTAGATAGTTCCGTTCGAGTTCTGTAATTATTTAAGTTTTGTAACGTAACTGGCCTTTAATGATAAAATAACCGAACTTGAGTAGAACCAATACAGAACGTGAAAATTAACTTTAAAAAAAGTTGAATTATTCAGTATCATCGAAACAACCTTACCTTAGTATTGCATTAAAACCTAATTAATTGTTTATCTACGTATTCGTGTAGGTACCTGCGCATTTCCTTCAATTCCTGCAATCTTTGCTTTTTTCATCATATTTGCAATACTACCGAAATAAGTAGGTACCTACCCCGAATGAATAACGTGTTAATTTGAACTGGCTAGCAAAATTTTAACTTCCGATGGAATCTGTAAGCACGTGTTTTGATGATTTTTTTTCGGAAAATGTCGAGTTTTGTCAGCATCTCCTGAAATTTTTTATATGGGATGGGCATGTATAATTGGTATTAAAAGTTGAGGAATTCTCTACTGTATTAGATTTTTGAAAAACATCCGAGCCGGGATCGGTTTTGGGGCCACAATGCCGCGTACCGTAAAACCACTACCGAAAACTGTGAAAAGTCTATTTTGTTAGGCTAAAAATTTGACGTCTAAGATCCCTGACCTGACTCAAGATTCCTAGCATTTTCATTTGCATTGAAACTGATGGCCAAAATGACATCTTTTTTTTGAAAACGCGAACCTGTCGGCGGGAAATGTAACCTGGCCGAATTGAGTATAATTTTACCATTGGTTCTAGTTTTCGCCGTTGATTCGCGTCAGTTTTTCTGTGAAAATTTTGTCGAAAAAAATTGACCTCGCAAAATCAAAGTACTGAGGGTGAAACTGATGGCCAAAATGACATCTTTTTTTTTGGAAACGCGAACCTGTCGGCGGGAAATGTAACCTGGCCGAATTGAGTATAATTTTACTATTGGTTCTAGTTTTCGCCGTTGATTCGCGTCAGTTTTTCTGTGAATAAAGCGCTAATTTTGTCGAAAAAAATTGACCTCACAAAATCAAAGTACTGAGGGTGGCTGAATGTGACTTTAAGCGAAAGTGAACCTTAAGGTGGGAGAAACGCAAGGGGCAGAGTGGTCGGTTTTCGCGTAAAGTCGAAGAGTGAGCGGTCGATAAACTGTGTATTAATATATAAGATTTATATTTAATAGGTGTGTTCATGTTCATATTATATTCAGCTTTTTTTACAGAAATTCTATGATTTGGCACGCAGTCTCTCAGTCTGAAACATCTTCTTTATATTACAAAAAAGGCAGTAAAAAAATGCTCACGTTGGATGATAAAAGGAAAGGGCTGAAAAATAAATCAGGCATTCAATCAAAACATTTCTTTCAATCTGAAGACAGCGATAGCATTTCCGTGGCGCGAACCTCACTGTCTCGTCTCAAATTCACATTGGTTTTGAAATCTCCGAAAACCACCACTGAAACAGAAAGTGATTGGGATGATAACAATTTGGAACCTCTTACAAATTACAAACTATAAATAGGAATTCTGCAAAATGAGAAAAAAAAACAAATTTTTGTTTTTGAAAAGGATTGATGGATGTAATATGTTCATAGAATTTTCGGCGAATTTTGAAGTAACTGAAAAGAAATAATTAACATAAATGACCAAGAAGTGCAATGATTAGAGTAATAAGCATTGTTGGATTTCTTATTTCGATCCTCTATCAGGGTTTATTGATGTTTGTATACACTTAAACTAGACGAGTTGCACCCGCGATAGTTTGATGTTGCACCCGCGATTGCTTGAAAAGCTAATAATTCCTTACTTGTTTTTGTTTTCTGTATATTTTTTTATTTTTTTAGTTGATTAGTTAAACTCCTTACGAAATATCAAGGCATAAATAATAATAATAATATTTGGCTAATTTATATAGCGTTGTTTTTGTGAAAAATCACCTCAAGGGCGCTGACATAATAAATGTATCATAATTAACAGCCTTTTGTGTTTTTGTCTTATGATCTGGAAAGGGTGGGCCAAATTGGTTGCACCCGCTATCGCACTTTGAAATTCCCTCCTGACTATTTAAATATTTCAATAAAATCCTTATATACTAATAAAAAGTAAACATGTTAAAATATAGCTCTTCCAATAATAATTTCATAAAAAATATTTTTTGTTTTGTTATTAAAAAGCTTCATATGCGTCTAAAGTTGCACCCGCGATAATGGAATCACCCAATTGTAGTTTCCCTACAAAAACTAGTTGTATTCAAAGTTGTGATTTTTTTAAATGTATATTTAAGGATACTTTTGCATGCACGTATTCCCATAAAAATAATATACCATAAATACCTATAATACATAACAATAAAATAAATGCTTATCACTTTACAAATGTAATACATAAACATGGTTATATTTACAACTATTTTGGTTTGATGCAGGACGGAGAGGTTTTATAAAGAAAACATTGAAAAGGTCTGTGCATGTATTGGTAGTTTGGTGAAATCGCACTAGCGCAGCGGTGAGTGATATGTACGTATCTACCCATAGTTAGTGCTATGGTTGTCACAGTAGAAAGATGGTGAAGTCGGGTAGATTTAACAACAACACGTATATTTATACTTGAGGACAGCCTCCGAGGTTATTCAATAATTTAAAAACTATAAGAATGTTATTTTTAGATTTTACACATATGCTTTTAGATTATATCAAAAGATTAACGCAAAACTCCTGTCAAGTACCATGTCATAAACCTGCGTACTTACAGCAACTTTAGGAATGTTTAAAATAAATAAAATAAAACATGGCATGCTTTGCAAACAAACTTAGGGGCCCTGAAGCCAGCGTTATATTCTGTTCCGTATTTTACTATAATTAATATCATCGATATGTCACTTCTTCTTCTTGGTGTGCCCTATCAGGTCCCCCCGAGGTTGGCGATCACCCTGGAAAATGTCTCTCTGTCTTGCGCTGCCCGGAATAGCTCCTCCACACTTCTAATGCCGGTTAACTCTCGTACAATTCGCAGCAAAGACATTTGTATCCTACCAGGCCCTACGGCGACCCTCTATCTTGCCTTTCAATACCAATTGGAGCAATCTTATTTAAATTTTGTATGTTACTTAAATTAAATTTAACATGTACATTTGCTATTTTAATTTAATATGTCACATAAATTAAAATAACAAATGTAATATCCAACCTTCAAATTGAGACAAACAATGCATTTAAAATGTGATGAAGGTGAGGTATGAAAGGATTTCTTTCTCAAACAGATCAATTTGAATTAATAGTATTAAAATTTCTGTTCTTTTACAAAATTAATATTTTACAAAAAAAAATATAATTTCATAAACGCACATTATATCAAATGACGTTATCATTATACATGTACAACGTAACATTATACCAAATGACCGGTTGTGCCTTGATAGATTTTTTCATCCGGTCGCAGTATATAAATAATAAAATACGAAATAAAAGGTATTACTTCTCAGCGCCGCGCCCGATCAATCTTTTATTTATCGCGAGATAATCATATTTAAATCGGTGTCCGAATCACATGACCATATTCCTCTCACACACATCATCACGTCAACAGCAACTTTGCTCTTTGTTTGATTCCTCTGAGATCATGCTAGCCAACTAATGAAAAGATTAATCTACTGTGTGGATAGGCGTGACGGCAGAACTACGAGAATGAGTTACTTTTCAGATTGTTGAAATGTAGAGCGCGCAAAGGTGAGGAATTATTCTAATAAAAAAGGTTTAAGTGGATTTGCAGTACGAACTTTATCACTAAGCATGACTTAAGTAATCCAAAAAGGGAGAAAGTTTGGTAATCCTTTATCAAATCGAACAGCCTGACAGTAAAGCAAATGACAATCTGTGTCTCAATTTCTTTCAAATACGTATATGTACACCTTTCGACCACCATAACTCATAACCACCACAACCATAATATCACCACAACGGGGATGTGCCTAGCATTCTGGTCGTAAAATCTACAAACTACGTAACCATCAAAGCAATGAATAAAGAAAAACTTTAAAAAAATCATTTCTTTTAAAATGCAATCAATTCTTCCCCATATTTTCCAACCGTAAAATTTACCTAAGTCGTATTAAACTTCTCTCTCAATCTTTTATTTTGTAATCAGTTAAACCATGCAATATTTAAATTAAAAAATATAACTTTCTTTCAACCACTGTATTTTTTAAACACCGACCGGTTTTGGATCAACCGATCCCTCGTTAGTGCAAAACATATATACTAACTTAACATGAATAATATTATAAAATTATGGGTGAGGACAGGGTGAGCATATATTAGGTGTTAACGTGTCGAATAGTGAAGAGTGGGGGGATGAGTAGAAGAGGTAACACGATTAGATTTTTTCTCGACACTTTACAAAAGACTTGTAGAATATGAGAAAAGAACTTTTTTATAAAGGTTAGAACTAGGTATGATATGAAATGAGCGGAAGGGATTTCAAGAAGGATTTCAAATTAACTTACAAGTTGAATATGATAAGAATAAATAAAGGATGAAGGGTGAATATGGCAGATCGTAAAGACAAAGTTAACAATGAGTAGGTTGCTGACATAAAAAATAGTTGGAAAACAATATTTTTAAATTTTGTTCACTAGGTGTACTTAGGTATTAAAATTGTTCACGTTTAACTAAAAAATTACCAATAACCAAACTAAAAAGCAACCAATGACGTCGAATTTTATTCATTAATCATTTCTCTTCCTACAGTGTAAAAAATCTTTCTTCTGAATTAAGACCGGCATTTTATACAAATAATAATTTAGGTAAATTTTTAGTCAATTCAAAAGATAAAGACGACAAACTTAGTTATTCGGGAATTTATAAATAAGATTGTAGTGATTGCTCCGCATTTTATATTGGTAAAACGACGCGCAATATCAATATTAGAATCAAAGAGCTTCTTAGATGCTTAAATTATAATGAATTTTCGGAATTCGCCAATTATCTTATTGATAAAGATCATAACTTCAGTCAAAGCACCGGTGCTACGATTTTACACAAAAATGGTCATGGTAACAGGCTCAATAATTTAGAATCACTTGAAATAAAGAAAGCCGTTAAAACAAAAGCCCAAATCCTTAATAATCAGCTAAATGTGTCCAACAGCCCGATATTAGGGATATTCCCCATAAACTAGTAACAACCCTTTAATCACTTTATTCCTTTAATCACCTATTCAAATGACGATTTGTCCCTGAATATATAATATGGTAATTCATTAACTTAATTAATTCATTAATATCACCCGTCTCTTTCTTTCACTGTTCCTTTGTATTATGTTTTGTCCCTTTCTTTATCTATATAAGCTCACACTCTGTGTATTTTTGATCAGTTTAATTTTATACCCTGAAGACGCTTGACTAAAGCGCAACCGGTCGCTATTATAAAAATTAAATAAATCATGGTTAAAAAACAAAGTTGTTGTTTTATTTCATTCAAAAAAAAATTTCATGCAATAATGTCCGATACAGGAGAAGGAGTATCAGGGAAACAATTACCATTCAATGTTTGCATTGAATACGTGCAGTCAGTATAACATAAAATACGTATTACATACTCACTCCGTTTTACTACTCAGATAATCGAGCCAGTTACTTTGATCTCGCAGCGACCTGACTGAAATATATTATGGTCAAATGTGTGTCGGCACGCCGGACACAAAGTGGCGAAGTCACCCCGACTCCCCGGACGGAAAATTGGACGAATAATTCCTTTTACGTTGCAGTGGATTAAAATAGGAAAACTTTGGCTCTGGAACATGGTTAGGTCGGATTTCTGCCTTAGTTGTAGGCCTGGGAACTTAGATAATCAGTTATGCCCCTGAACTAGATATCTACCAAACAAACAAAGAGATTGAAAAAAATTGCAATGTTTATCACATACCATTTGCCTTAGAGTAAGAATTGTCTTGAATACTGTAAATAGCCGAGTTGTTAAAAGCAAAGTTTACAACCAGGCATTGCGGGATCAATTCTCTGCAAGACACTCCATAACCACATACAAGCATCAATCTTGATAATGATGGGAGAATAAATGGGATAAAAAAATCTGATGTAAAACTGCCATTCTAAAGAGAAGATGGTATAAATACGAAAATCGTAAATATTCACACATACACAACAACAACAAAATAAGGAGTATACATTAAACCTGTTGATTAAAAATATTCTTGTTTTTTTTTTTTTTTACGTGATCTCCAAACAGGAGGCCTTGAGGAAAATAATTTCCTATGTCATCTTTGGGGATGCTGTGTGGAGGGTTTTTTTTAAGGAAAGAAAGGAGAGGAGAGTTCTGGGAAGGAAAAGGGTTTAAGGAGTGGGTAGGAATCTGGGGTTCAGTATGTCCTGGTCATCCGCCTCCAAGACCTAGACAAACCTCACCCCATGAGCCCGGGCACCCCTGCTAAATCACCAAACGTAGCGAGCCACTTGGGGTGACCTATGGCAGAAGTGTTGGTTATCCAATAGAGGTTCCCGGGGCAGCGGTACCCATTCCCGCCTCCCAAATTGAAATGAAAAGCAATCAAAATTATATCAACATAAAATTTTATTACAAAATAAATTCTTAGATGTGACCGTATCTTTTTCTGATTTTTCTGTTTCAAAATTTCGATTGAATGTCGCTAATAATGTCTTCATTAATTAAATAAAATTTTAGTTTCATGAAACTTCTGCAGTCGGGAGATAAATGCGAAAACAATGTTTATATAGCTGTGATTTTGAGTTATGTGAAGTAAAAATATTTTGAAAAGTTTCTAAACTTTAATTTAGGCATAATCGTGGTCAGAGCTGTTCCCGATTCGTGTAAATTCCCGTAGATCAAATCTCTGAGGAATCACGGCCACCGTGGTCCAGGGTGGCCGAACCCTTGACTCACAAGCCGAAGGTTGCGGGTTCGAACCCGTCATGGGAAAATAATTTTTATTTTTATTAATTTTTAGTATTTTACAATTGATGAAATAAAACATATATTAAGTATTTTTGGAAGGCGGGAATGGGTACCGCCGCCCCGGGAACCTTTATTGGATAACCAACACCTCTGCCATAGGTCACTCCAAGTGGTTCGCTACGTTTGGTGATTTAACAGGGGTGCCCGGGTTCATGGGGTGAGGTTTGTCTGGATTTTGGCGGCGAATGCGACTGCCCACCAACTGCATGGCAGGCCGGATCGGGAGAGACTGGTTGAGGAAGGCCTGTAGACCTCTCCAAGCAGGACTCATGGAACATCGCCATACCCGCATTCGGGGGATTGATTCAGACGACCGTTACTGCTGGACACACAGACCCCCAGATTCCTACCCTCCCTTTTTCCTTCCCACAACTTCCTTTCCCTAAAAAGACCATCCACACGGCATCCCCAAAGATGACAAGGGCCCTGAGGGGAATTATTTTCCTCAGGGCCTCCTGTGTGGAGCTAACGTAAAAAAAATCAGTTTTCCATATTTTCCAACCGTCAAAATTACCAATGCCATATTAAATTTTTTCTCAATCTTTTCTTTTGTGCTCAGTGAAACCATACGATGTTTATAC
Organism: Limnephilus marmoratus; assembly: GCA_917880885.1. Lineage (NCBI taxonomy): Eukaryota > Metazoa > Arthropoda > Insecta > Trichoptera > Limnephilidae > Limnephilus > Limnephilus marmoratus. Next base: position 30,440,504 of record OU862916.1, read on the forward strand.
TAGGCCTTGGAGGCGGATGACCAGGACACACTGAACCCCAGATTCCTACCCACCCCTTAAACCCTTTTCCTTACCAGAACTCTCCTCTCCTTCCTTTCCTTAAAAAAACCCTCCACACAGATGACATAGGCCCAAAAATGACATAGGCCCCAAAGATGACATAGGCCCTGAGGGAAATTATTTTCCTCAAGGCCTCCTGTGTGGAGCTCATGTAAAAAAAAAATATTATCGGCACGTTCCAGAGTGGAAGATACTCTCAGTATCGCCCGGTGTAAGACCACCATTCTGAATTGAAACGTTGCTTGAAATGCTGATCAGATCTGAAAAGCCAGTTAGTTCCCAACCTTCGTTTCCCTCATCTCCCTCCCCTCCCCATTACCTCCAGCCTCATAACATACCCCAATTGGGGATGCCATAGTCTTACTGGCTCCAGACGGGAGCAGTCGGGACTCTTGTGCGGTATTCATATAAAAAAATCAATCATTCGGTTTTCATGTGATTTTCTAATGGGCGTAAATAATATTATTTAGTGTGCAGTATTAAAAAGTTAATTCCTATGTGTCACATTATAGATGATTATTTAAATTCTTTTGAATTAGCCAGTATTTTTCTCTCGCTGCTTCGCATCTTCAATTATTATTGTAAGATGCAAGAATGATATTTTTTCGAAAACTTTTGTAGAAAGGCATAAAGCGCATATCTTTCGGTAATATACCGTCATTATTTCATGTAATTGAGTGAGATCTCTTCTCTCTCGCAATAACTCATTTCCACAACAATAATTCACAAAATTAAAATTATGACTTGTGATGAATTTCATACCATATTACTCTTCTGAATGATAATATGATAATTTGGTCTTATTACAGTTTACAGTGTACTGCAAGTACATACAACTTCATTTATTCGGCAATTCCGCTGTGAAAAGTACGAAATACAGTGTGTCCCGTTTTTAATTCATAAAAAAACATTTTTTTAAACAAGAGAGTAATATTTTTTAAAATTTGTATTTATTCGTGGCTCTGATGGTTACATACTTTGTGGATTTTTCGACGACCATGCTCGGCACATGCTTGTGTCATGGTGGTCGAGTGTGCATCTTTGGTCGTTTTTAGTAATGCTACGAAAAAACTTTTAAAAGTCGTGGGTAGGTATTTTATATTTCTATAACGAGGTAGAATACGATAGTTTGACGGCCGGCGTAGTCCAGCGGTAAGACTCTTGATTAGCACTCCGAAGGTCGCAGGATCGAATCCCGGCGTGGCAAATAAATTTTATTTCATTAATTTGTGTTATTTTATAATTAATTAATTTAAAATAATATATAGTATTTTCGTTATTTGTTTTTGGGGTGTTATGCCGTGTTGCGCTACCTCCTTCTTTAGCAAACGTTTCGGACATCGTTGCAGTTTCCATCATCAGGGCAGATCCGGTAGATGTGTAATTTTTAGCATGAAGTGTGTGCTTATTTACTTCGAAGCGATACCGTGTCGCCAGCACCACTAACTTTCACCAGTACAAAATAATCGTGACAAGCAGTGGCGTCATCGCCGCGGAACGGAATAGAAAGTTCATTAAAACGTGGTATTTATGCTAGTCAGGGGCAAAAGTCCGTTTGCAAGATGCCGACCGAAGTAAAGCGCGCCTTCCACTGCGAGCGGAGCGGACTCATTACGGAATCCGCTCGACTAGCAAACGTTAACTGCATACAAGTGCTTCCATCAAGAACTAGGCCAGCGAAGCGGACTAAACGAGTTAAATAGTTTCGAACGAGTCCGCTCCGCTCGACTTGCACACGTTAACTGCATACAAGTGCTTCCATCAGGAACGAGGAGAGCGGAGCGGACCGAAGTTGTTAAAATAGGTCCAAAAGAGACCGCTCGCGCACACCATGGCCGACTAGTTTCTACCGGACTCCGCTCAAGAACTGTAGTCAATTCAATTGCCTCGCTGCGTTTTTGTCGAGATGGAGGTGTTTATTGAAGCCGTCTGCCAATTTCGTTTATAGGATACAACTAGCGAAGATTGTCAACATAAAGGTTTCGGCTTAGAAAACCATTATTGAGATGATATTGGCGGAAATAAGAAAGTAAATTAATTTTTAAAGTTTTTACATTTTTGAGATGAGATTCTTTTTGTAAATGTACATTTAATTCATATGTAACATTTTTTTTCATTGCATACATGCTGTCAGAATCATTTTCACTAGAATCAGTACTTGACATCACAAAAATCACTCCGTTCACTTCGAAACAAAGCGATACTGACTCGTTTTCAATGGAAGGGCAAAACTATTTGTCATTTTTCATTGACCTCGCCCCGCTCATTTCTCTCGCACAGGCAGTGGAAGGCAAACACCTATCTTCTAAGTGACTCTTTTTTGATGGAAGGTCAAAACTATTTCGCTCAGCTCCGACTCCGCTCCGCTCTACTCTTTTCCGCTCGCAATGGAAGGCGACCTTAAGACCACCATTCAGAATTGAAACGTTGCTTGAAATGGCATTAACCGTGTTTGGTGACCAGATCTGAATAGCCAGGTACTTTCCCACCTTCCTCTTCCGTATCTCATTCCCCTCCCCGCTACCTTCAGCCTCACAACATACCCCAATTGGGAATGCCATAGTCTCACTGGATCCAGACGGGAGCAGCTGAGACTCTTGTGAGGTATCACTAAAAAAATGTATTTCTTTTGTTTAAATTTCTTAGGTTTCATTCTAGACAAATAAAGTCCGATCTGACACCCCGGAACAGGCTTAGACTAGTGAGTGTCTATGAATACTTGGTCAATAAATATATTTTTTATTCCAAACTGGAGAGAGCTGGCACAAAACCGAGATGAGTGGAGGAAGACTCTTGAGGAGGCCAAGACCCACCAGGGGTTGTAGAGCCAATAGTGATGATGATGATGAAATATATTTTTAAAAAATGTTGGGAATCATAATTACCAATCCTATAATTTATTACAATACCCCGATTAGCGATTTTTCACGGATCTGATGTCGAATTTATCAGAGTAAACATTTTTTTAAAACCAAAATGTAGACATTCCTTAAATCAATAATTAAATGTGTCGCTCTGTACTCTGTATTGTCATAAATAAAATATCAATAAAGTGACATAAAACAAAGTATTTTCTTTTTATTTATTTAAAATGTCAAGTCACTATGTGTTTGCTTCTTTTGAAAAAAAAAGATAATATATATCCTCAGCTCGTTACGCAGTTTATCATGGATACCTTAATGATTGAATACTTATGATGATTTTTATGCTCTGAGAAATACTTGTGGTCGCAATTTTACAATGTATCTAACGTCTTATTCGAAATAATTTATAATGTATGTTGATACTTAAAATATCATATTGTATAACATTTACAAATTGTCTCAGATAATGCAGGAAAAAGATCAACTATTTACATGTAGAATTTATGTACCTAAGTGCGTGTTTATTACGACTGTCTCCAAAACTTCAAATTATAAAGGTTAATACTCATAAAATAGAAGAGTTATTGCTTTAATTTATGTGTTTTCAATATATTATTTCCTTGGCGAAACATAAAAAAATATGTCCACGATGACCCAAATGTGATTTACGCTTTTTTAACCGACGTAAACATATTTGCATTAACGATGCCAATATAAGAAATATAATCTCAGGAGTTTTCACAAAAAATCGTGATTAAAAGACCATAATATTAAATAAGTTTAATTTTGTTTTCTTGGTAAAATGATCTAAAAATGGTTTTGGTTTTTTTTACATTTCCTTAACACTATTTTTCAAATATATATATATGTATGTATATTTTACTCTCAAAATCTACCACTAGTGGGCGACGTCATCGGCGAGGCATAGTGGCAACATCACTGAGACGTAATCGTCCGACGTACGTGTCCGACGTAAGCGTTCGACGTATGTGTCTGACGTAGGTGTTAAGGTGCGATTCCGTGCCACGCGGCAGTCGGCAGACGGCAACAGCAGACGGCGACTGCAGTGCCGCCGACGGCAGGCGGCACTAACGCGCAGGTTCCAAAGTCGACGGCATTGACGGCACTGCAGTTGCGTCCGCTGCGTGCTGCCGACGGTTGTGTCTTCCATTTAAAATAATAAAATGCTGCAAGTGTTATTGCAAGAAGAAGAAGACGACGATGATTTATTATTGTATTATTATTCAAGTAGAAAGCCTATACTGCCAATGTACTTAAATAGACTGGAAGAAGGCGCTTATGAAACTTTGATAAAAAGACATCTAAATGAGAGTGAAGACATTTTCAGAAGTTATTGTAGTTTAAATAAAAAACAGTTTAATTTTGTAATCTCTTTAATTTTACAATGATCTTGCTCCAAAAACAAAGCGAAACACAATATCGCCAGAAGAAAAATTATTCTTGACATTAATGACATAGAAATAATAACAGAACTTGAAAATTAACTTTGAATTTTGATGAATCTTTCAAATTTTGTGAAAAAACCTGTCCTGCACGAATTTTTAGACACCAAATTAATAAGACTCTCGCTTTCTCCGTCTGTCAACACGTCAAGTCGACGGCAGTACTATGTTTGCACCCGAGTGCCGTCTGCCGCCACGCGTCAGTCATCGACAGCAAGTGCCGCGCGGCACTTGTAGTGGTGTGTCGGAAACGGTCCGATACAAGTGCATAGAGTTAAGTAGTGCCGTCTGCCGTCGGGCGGCACTGCAGTCGCCGTCTGCTGTCGCCGTCTGCCGTCTGCCGCGTGGCACGGAATCGCACCTTTGACATACCCGTCCGACGTATGCGTTCGATGCTCTAGGTACTACTGCTCTGTCCCTGATGTAAAGAAAAAATAGGTCGTACCTAGTAGGACAACTACCAAGTTCCTCATTAGAAACGAAGAAAGGCTGAAAACTTCCACGTTATTTTCTAGACTCTCACCTTTTTCCAAGAAAAATATTGGACGTCCCTCTTTGGATTTTGTTCAAACTTCTGAGCCAACTGAAGGAAAAAAAAAAGTTTTTTGAGGAACTACTCATCTTTGGGTGTTCCTTTATTAGTTATCCTAACCCTGGTTTTGGGAGCACAAACGATGGCAATACTTACTGCTCATAGATTTTTTTTAAAACTACACTGTCTTGTATGGTGTAACGGGAATGAATGTAAATGTCATTAAAAATTTTGATGTAATTTTAAGAACGCAGCGAAGCTATTTGCGAGGAAATATCGTTGGTAAAATACAGTCCATAAAATACTAATTCATGGTCCAGAAGTGATCCTGCTACTAATTGAGTAGTTATCAGAAGAGGCCAAAAAATACAAATAACGGGAATGCTTTTTTAGAAAATTCGCGAGGAAACAGATATAAGATTTTTTTAAATATGGTTTTGGCATCGTCAGATCAAATTATATCTTGAATTCGAGAACTTTCCAAAAAATTAAAACCCTTCAAGCGAGGTGTGGGAGGTATTGTTGCCTTCGAAATCTCAACCGGAACTCGACGATGACACATCCTCTGAAGATTCTTCGACCTGCAATTGAATAATATGTATAAATACTGATATATACCTGCAAGTTTACTTTCAAAATCCAAAACCGATGTATTCAGAAAACCTTATTATAAGCCTTATAGGTCTTCCAAAGAAAGTTTACAAATACAGTCATGGATATGTTCCCCTACCCACCCACTCTTCATTCATACCTAGCAACGACTCCACCCTTACCATAATAATACATTATTCCCATCCATATTTCAAAACTGTCAAATCAGTATACATTTGCCCCAAAGAAGGAACGGTCGTTCTAAAACCGGTCGGATTTACTCAAATATAAAAGTGGTTCAAACAAAGTTAAATTGTTTCATTTATTAACCACAAAGTTATAGCTGCATTCAAAATTCCATTAAATATTTCTTATAAATCTAATTACTCAAGTGAAATTAATTCCATGTTTTACCGACGTACACGACCGACGCAAATAATTTCACTAGCTAAAAATCATCACCTTGATCAAGAGCTTAGAAATATGTTATTTTTTTGACGCTCACCGTTTTGACAGTTTTTGCTGGTGAGAACACAGTTTACCATTTATTCGAGTAAACCTTTCCAACTATTGCGGGTTGCTGTATGTATTTTTTGTAGCTTCCGCATGTCATGTAATATGTAATATAAACCAATGTGTATTTCTCTTGAAAGTAGTTTAGATGAAGAAGATTTGTAAATTCTCAACTATTCTTTTTAATTGTTCGGCGGTTGGGTTCCCCCTGGTACGTATTGATTTTCGTACGAGGTTTTGTGAAAGTCGCATCGGTAAACTCGTTTCATTTCAATCAATAGTTTCCTTAGCAGGCCATCTTGCCTGACCCCGAGTCGTGTTGTGATCTTTCAAATATTTAAATATTTCCAATGGCCGTAAAATTTTTATTAGCACTCGACAAACAAGCCTTTTGCCATAGGTTAGGTTCTCGGGTCACCGTGTCAATATCACTAATAACTGTGTATGGACCAGATGGGATGGGAGTGCTGGAGAAGTGGACGATCTGGTATAGAGTTAATCAATTTGATTTTCTGAGAGGAATAACATTAAAAATTAAGTGCTGATTAGGAATTGAGAATTCGTAATTCGATACCTATACAATATTTATATTTTATTTAACTGTCGAAATGTAGAAACGTTCTAGATGTGTATTTAAAATGAAGTTTTTGAGACCGCAAAATTGAGAATGCAGTATTAATATATTTTTAATAGGATATATTTATGCAGCCTTATTTCAACATACAAAGCTGCATTATATATAACATATAAGTATCCACTATAACAAAAAAAATCATTAAATAAAATATTGCGATAATTAAGAAAAAATGGTTGATTCGGCACTTTTTAGGTAAGTTTTTCGCATTAAACTAAGGACGGGTTTTTTCAGAAAATTATAATAATTCGTTAAATTGCATATATTTATTTAATAGTGTTAAATTGGATAGTTTATTTGTAGAACGGAAATGATAACAGAACATGAATAGAACTACTACAGAACCCGAAAATTAACGTGTTCAAATTCTGGGAAGCAACTGGTCCTAAATAACAACCTGCCCTAATTCTTTAAATTCTTATAAATTTATTTATATCAATGTAATCGACAAATGGGTATCAATATTTCAACAAGAGATTTCTTCAAACAACACATGAGAGCTTAATATTACAATAAAAAACAAATAATATTAATATTAATTAAAAAAATATTACAAATTTAATTAATCAATTACTTTAACTTAATATTGCATTTTAAAAAAATCAAACAAAAAATTACTTTCTCTAACACTCTTTCCAATTTCTTTCATAGAACGAATATCAAAAATGACTACAAACATGTACTCTCGTGCAGAAGATTACTTACCAAATTTTATTTTTATTTCAAGAAGAATAATGCTCATCAGTGTTTATTTCATCTTCTTTAAATTTTCTTTATTTCTTAGATAACTTGCAATTCTTATATTTTTATCTGTTTTTAGTTTTATTTATCCCTAAATATGTTATTTTTTTCTTTTCTCTTCTTATGTTTTATTATCTGTTTATATAAAATTATATTACATGTATGACTACCACAACACGGGCAATAGCCTAGTATGGTAGTCAAAAATGGCCAAAAATGTAACATTTAATCATTTATGAAATAATAATAAAAATAAAAAAAAACAAAAACAAAAAATTAAATTGAACTTAATTTAAAAAATAAACTGTCGACTGTTGTGGCTTAGCGGTGAGAGCCTTTAGCCTGGTCACGGGATCTCGATTTTGATTTCTGTGCGAGATTGGCAACTTTTCTAAAATTCTATTTTTAAGTATGCTAAACAATAAACAATTTAAACATTGGTACGGATTTTGGAAAGAAAAAATATGCTTAAAATATCGTGCGGGGTTATGGCGAGAAGGTAGAAAATAAGGTAGAATACTTTACAACAACGAATAAATAGTACGCTAATATTATACAAGTATTTTATAACTACAGGGTTAATATAAATCTGTTGAAAACATGTCTGATTTTGAATGACAAGGTGATCCTTAAGAACACACTCGCAATAATTGATTCGCCCAAAGCTTGTAGTGTTGTGTAGCGGGTCATCTCAGGTTCGCAAGATAAATTGTACGAAATCCCAATATTAATCGAACGTTATTTTGTTTTGACAAGCGGCGAAGACACGAAAACATCCGATTACATTTCTGCAATCGAATTTATTTGATTGATTGACAGACCAACAATGATTTTTATCATTATTTGTTTGGAATACTCGATACAATTTTTTTCTCGGTGAATCACGGTGAATTTTAAGGTCAATCCTTTTTTTATTGTTGAATCGAGAAAATTTGAAACAAGACAAACATTTAAAGTTATCGGAAATTTGAACATGCCTAATATAAAGCACCTTGGAGAACATATTTTTATGCGATACTTGCACATCAATATTTGGCTTATTTTAAAAGTCGGAAAAGAATTCAGACGATTATTTTTATTGACGTTGGTTATGTAATTTGGGAGGAGAGTATAGGTACCGTGCCGCCCCGGAAACCATTTATTGTATAACCAACACCTCTTCGATAGGTCAGTGGTTTGCTACGTTGCAGTGACTTAACAGGGGTGTCCGGGTTCAAGGAGTGAGGTTTATCCGGGTATTGCCTACCTACTGCGTGACGGGATAGATCGGGAGATAATGGTGAAGGGAAACCTTTTGACGTCTCCAGCAAAACTCTCTCGGATTGTCGCCTTGCACCGCAGTTAGAGGGATGGATTCTCTCTCTCTCTCTCTCTGGTTTCAATCCTGGGATTAGTTTGCAGCAATTTTATCTATTCGTCTCTTCCACTCTTTCCTGTCTTGTGCGGCTCTTTTGAAGTCTGCACATGATGAGCAGCGCACGTCCACCAGCAGGTCCTCTAGGTACTCTCGGCGTGGGCATCCCCTAGAGTTTGTTACCTCGGTCATACCCTCCATTATGGCATGTAAGAGGCCTTCCTGTTTTATTACATGGCCGATCCAACTTGCGCGCCTTTCGGACATGGTCCTGAGCAGGTGCCTTCCTCCATCGATTCTTTGGAGAACCTCCTCATTTATATTGTGGTCTCTCCAGGAAATTCCTAATAGTCTTCTCTAGGACCACATCTCAAAAACCTCTAGTCTGCGTTTATCTCTTTCGGATAGGCACCATGTTTCGCAGCCGTACATCAAGATACTCCATACATAGGTCTTGATGAGGAGTATTCTCAGTTTTAGGTCTATATTATTCGATTCTATTATTTTCGACCTTTTATTGAATGCAAGCCTAGCCTGGTGTATATGGCTGTTGACCTCGCTCTTAGACCGACCGTCTCATGTTCCTCCTCCTCCACCCCCTAAGATGACATAGGTCCTGATGGAAATTGTTTTCCTCATAATGTTAAAAAAAAATTACTGTAAGCATTGCAAATTTAAATTAAAATTCGAGATTAGCTCTGCGAGAATGGTTGCATGACTTTAATTTTTATCATGTGGAAGAGGATTAGACCGTGTCGAGAAGATAGTATGACATTTAAAAGTTAATCAAAAATGTTTAATCTGGGTCAATAATAAAAGTTAAGTGGGTTTGCGAGGATATATACGTGTTCATAAATCAGAGTGTGTGAAGAGGAATTTCATCCTTCCTCCCTACCACAACAGAGATTCTTGCTATTCACCAAGAATGAATTTAATTCAGTCAATTTGTTAAATTTTGTCGATTTGATTTTTTGTTCATCGAATTTCAATGATTTTAGTGGATCTGTTTTAGAGTAGTAGGTATATTTATTAAGTTTTTGAGTATATCATATATTCGAAAATTTCATTTCATAAAATATCATTTCTGTCAATCAATTATACGATACGGCATTATAGGATGGGGCGGTACATACACAAATCAAACACAAACAATTTATATATCACAAAAAAAATAATAAAAACAATTTTTAAAAAACCCTACTCATATTCATCAGAGCTGTTATTCAAACAATTTAAGGTCAGAAAATTAAGTAAATTATACTTTTATCATGTAACATTACAAATTTATAAAGATAATATTCAAAATAAAGCTGCACCCTTTAAAAAAAAACAGAAGTCTTAAACAAACGTCAATACTTCCTACTCCAAAATGTTAAAAAAATAATAGGACAGTTAAATCATAAATATCTCGGAGATAAATTTTTTAATTCACTACCTGAAAAAATCAGAAACATGAACAGTAACATAAAAAAATTTAAAACTCAGCTTAAAAATTATACCAAAAATTTAAACTGAATTTATTTTTTTTAAATTAAACCAATATACACCCCTCATACACACAAGCCCTGCTTATTTATGGGGGTAAATCAAATACATAATTATTTAATTCATTATTGTATAAAATTTATTGTAATATATGTATCTTTTTGTGAATAAAAAAAAATACTAGGCATAGGGAAGCAGAAATGTTTATTATTAATAAATCTCAAAATGTATACGGTGATAGAATAAAAAGGCATAATATTCCGGAAATATTTAACGCATTACCTGAAAATATTAAAAATGAGACATCTTATTCAAAACTAAAAAAAAAGTTAAATCATTCTACCTTAGTAGAACTTGAAAGCGAATAATATTGTATACAAATACCTAGATTGAATATTGATCAAACACCTAGAATAGTATTGTCTACAAGTGTCTTGAAATTACTATCATACATTATGTTCATAAACATTATAATAGTTAGTACTTTATAATAATTAGAATTTTATAATAATTGGTATTTTAATATTAAGAATTATACTTTTAAGTAATTAGTATGTAAAACATAAAAGCATATAGTATTAATTAAATAGGAAAAATGAGAGATTTCTTACAATCAAACTGATTGATCAGTTTTGTAAAATTTGTAAGAAGAAGTATTTTAAAATTAAAAACTGAATAAACGTATCTAAAAAAAATAAAAATAAATTTGCTTATTATCTGCCCGCCCTTAGCGAAATACTTTCTGGTTTCTAAGTTAGTAACTGTCCTTTCCACTGGCAAGATCATAAAATATTTAACTTCATATCCGCTCTACTTCAATGATGGACACAATACTGATATAAATAAGGCAGCTACCGAAGAAGCCACTTTCATAAAATAATACGCAATTTGTGGGTTTTTAAAAGTATATTCATCTTGAAGCGCAGCCCAATCCATCATCCGAATAAATCAAAAAGCACGTTAATGTCACGACATGAGCACATCAGAAAAACCGTTACCGAAATTGATTTCCACAAAACACGAGTGCGCCGTCTTTATCACATCTGTTCTTAAAAATGGAGTAAGTATAATATACAACGGTGATCGCTCCATTTCTCAATGCTAATAATAAGTTCATCTTCGTATGATAATGGCCTTGCGCGCGAAATCTCGAAATTGTTACCCGCCTTTCACAAGATACAACTTACTTTTCGGAAATAATCCATTCCTCTTCAGAGCGAATAAATCTCGCTGTTTGGCAGATTCGGTTGGCATTTTTTTCAGCGCGTTCTCGATTTAAAAAGTCCATTTTCATCTGTTATCATATACGGTTGGGTAAAGGACGTGTAATCCGTCAAGTTTACGTCGAGAAAACAGTGAGCAGAATCCATGATTGCAGAAATTCCCAGGGCGCTGGCTGAAAACAGCAAAAAGTCAAAGGCTTGACCGAAACATAACATAAGACACGCATTTGCTGTTTTAATGATACGAGATTTAGAATCGTTGTCGCGTAGCGTCGCAGTTTTTTTTTTACTAAAAATGCACCAAAGAATAATCGGCGGAGGACGTGTTACTGTCTCGTCACAAACACCGAAATTGCTCTATTCCCATCTTTCGTTGGTCTCCGTCCAATGTACAGGTGCCTAGTTATCTTTAAAAAGTCAGTGCATTCATTTCTATGAGCTATTTCTAGGAAGTACTTCTTCTGGAATTGCTTTAAGAATTCAGTATAGTGTTCATATTGCTGCTGGCATTCTGAGCGCTTGTCCACGCCACCAGATCTAAGATTTTTCTACGAACCTTTTGTCACTCCGAGGTACGAAGCTACTATCGCCACCCATCTCTATTTGGAGAGAACACACTCTCAACTAATTAACCAAAATGGATATTATTTATAGGCAGGTATATGACAGCGGAACTAAGAATTGAATTAAGCACTGCAAACATCGATTATAAATTGTGCTTTCCTTATCCATCATCTACAATCCATCTTATCGTTCTTCCATATTAAAAAGATAGATAGTTATATAAATTTTTTTGTAGAAACTGCCCAGTGTTTTTAATGGTTTTTTATTTGTCTTCTCAAATGATTCCCAAGTAAAACTTGGTGTAATAATTATTGTAAACGGTAAACTAGTCTTGCACATTGCAAATTGCATATTATTTGAAATGTACTTAAGGGAAACGTTTCACAAAAGCCAGAAGATGAAAAGTTTCACGTCTGTCTGGAAGAGATAAATTTGTTCTTTGATGGCCCGTCCTTCTTCAAACAAAGGCGTGCAGAGCAGCACAGCATTGTTTGAACTATTTAAGATTTCTTTCAGAGCAACACTCCATCACAAAAAGACAACGGCGTAAACGAAATGTCTGAATTCTTTTAAATGGCAAAGTGCCTGTGATTTACTGAGTTCGTTTTTCAGAATTCGATGCTTTATTGCCAGCGAACGCGAAAGCTTTTTATTTGAACTTTCGGATCAGACGTGTATGACATTTGTTCCTTAGTAGGGAAGATTATTCTGAGGTGTTTTAATGTTTTCTCTGAAGACGGATCACTTTGGTATTACGCACTCAAGTATTATGAAAAGGGAAAGAAGTAATACACATTGGTATAATTAATTATTTGAAAGTTATTTAAGGATATCATAAATCATGAGATTTAAATGAAATTATGCGCAAATTGGGCACGCGCGCGCGTCGAGCAGTGTGTCATTTTAAAGCGCTTTTACTGAATATTTACGCCTTTTATAATGTATGTTTATTACAAATAATTAAATGAAAACATTTTTTTTTAACCACTTTTTAACAATTAAAAATATCGACGTGTTATTTGCAAATAACATCATTTCACGAACTCGGATAATATAAAAAAAATATATATCATTTCACATCACTCGTATACCTAATATAAATATATTGGCTGAAAGGGTGGTTGAGTTGGCATTGCATTTTGTTTCCTCACAGGCGTCGTGAGTTCAATCCCTCGGCTGGTTAAGACCTCCACCTTGCCACAGGCAACATTTTCCGCTTACTGTGATCGTATTAGGAAATTTTCAAAAATAGTCAAGTTATTCGTAAAAAAAAGATTAGGTTGAAATATAAAATAAAATTTGGTCTTAGTAGTAGAAGAAATACTAATAGTAAACTTCTACACCTTCTGATGCCCTAGTAATGGGCAATCTTCAACGTACTGTCTGTGGCCTGAAACAACTGTTGCTGTAAGGTAGATTACAAAACGATGAAGAACTCCTTACCTTACTTTGTCTACTAAGATTCCTTCCTTCCATGAAACTTGATCCCCAGGCAGTTGGCCCTCCATACAGCTGCCCCCCCCCCCCCCCCCCCCCCCCCCCCTCCCCCGAGAGTTGTCCCCCCTCAGTGGTCCCTCGGATAGTTGAGTCCCGGATAGTTGTTCACTCTGTCAGTTAATCCATCTGCCAGCGGATCCCTCTGCCAATTGATCCCTCTCTAGTTGATCCCGTTGCCAGTTGATCCGTCTGCCAGTTGATCCTTCCACCAGTTGATCCCTCTCTCAGTTGATCCCTCTGCCAGTTGATCGCTTGGACACTAAATCCCCCAATGTACGTCCTCATTGGTAAAGGTAGCGTACATAGAGGATATAAAGTCGGTATTACATATTATTTGCCAGTAGGTACCTAGGTATACATATTTCCTCTAAATCGACTGCATAGATAAGTGTGTCATCTTTTGTTATTCGGCGGTACATCCTCGCTGCATACTCCTGCATACTTTTTGAGGTATTATTATTGAAGAAGAAAATAACAATAATAATCTAAACGAAAACATGAAAGAGAACAAGGCACCGAAAAAGACAATGCTCGCAACTGGGGCTCGAACCCAGACCTCTCGTCTAACCCGGACGTGCACGTTAACCAATTTCGCTATTGCCACCTTCCGTCAAAAATTTGTCAATCTCATATTTCAAATTTTTAGAATTTTAACAATATTCTTCTTCAACTAATTATTTTTCCATATTACGGGCAACTACCATTTTTATTGGAAACAATCATTCTAAAAATTGGTTTGTAACCTAGATAGCGTCTCGGATAAATAAATATATCCGATTTTTTTTTTGTTATTTATTTTTGGGGTGTTACGCTGTATTGCGCTACCTCCTCCTTTAGCCAACGTTTCGGACAGCGTTACAGTGTACATCATAAGGGCAGATGTGTAAAAAATGGGCTTTTCCTAAAAATGTGTGTTACGTCTTTTAAATATCTCGACAAGTCAGGTTTATCATATAAACCTAATAATATGTAAAAAAAAAAAACTCAACTCTGCGATTACGGATATAAAATGATATTACCGACTCCCAAATTATAATCGCTGTATAAAATAAGTGTAATCCGATACAACTACGAATAAATTTGTCAAGAGGATAATTCACGTGGGATGAGGAGCATTCGTTTAACCATCTTTGACAATATATTTTTTACAGCCGATCTGAATCTCACAATTTACAAGTTTTTGGTAGTTATCTTTCATACATGGGGTATGGAACCTTGTGGTATAAATTAAAAACTGGCACTTTAAAAATACTTATGAAGTAAGTACCTTTAAAAATACATTTTTTTAATGTGAATGAGTAGGTATACCTAAAAAGAGTCACAACTGCTCTCCTCTGAAGTCATTTTTTTTTACGTGAGTTCCACACAGGGGACTCTGAGGAAAATATTTTCCCTTGGGGCCTATGTGATCTTTGGGGATGCTGTGTATAGGGGTTTTTTAAGGAAAGGAAGGAGAGGAGAGTTCTGGGAAGGAAAGGGGTTTAAGGGGTGGGTAGGAATCTGGGGTTCAGTATGTCCTGGTCATCCGCCTCCAAGACCTCACCCCATGAACGCGGGCACCCCTGCTAAATCACCAAACGTAGCGAACCACTTGCGGTGACCTATGGCAGAGGTGTTGGTTATCCAATAAAGATCCCCGCCTCCCAAATTGGGGTATGTTGTGAGGCTAAAGGTAGTGGGGAGGGGAAGGATATGGGAGAGAGGAAGGTGGTGAAGTACCTGTTTTTCAGATCTGTTCACCAAACACGGCCAAAGCCATTTCAAGCAACGTTTCAATTCTGAATGGTGGTCTTACACCAGGTCGATACTGAGAGTATATTCCACTTTGCAACGTGCTGCGTATATATGTATTATTTTTAATTAACTAATTGTGAAATAACAAAAATTAATCAAATAAAATATATTAATTAATTAATTAATATATTATAACTTTTTGATAAGGTTAAATAAGGTATTTGAGAGTTGTATTTTACAGGTTGAGTTCCTAAAGGCCTGTAAAAAACATTAACTCCTATTTTACGCAATGTTTATTATAATAACAAGAAAATTTAAAACCGATTGCACGGAACCAAGTGACGAGGAGTCGACGTCCATACGCCACCGTAGCGGGGCGGTAACTAATACAAAATATGCATATGCATGTAGTCCTTATGCGGACGGCGTAAGGTTTAATTCCCAAATCCAAATTCGTTACACGCCCCCCATTTGATTCATGCGGAAAATAACAGCGCGAAATAGCAATGTTTTGTTTTATTTTGTGAAATTCAAGGAACAAATATTAAAATGTTTTTGGACTATATTGAAAGGAACTTAATTTGCCACTTTATATATGAAACTTTACCCGAAAATGGATTCATTAGTAGGAAATTTTGGCACTTGAAAGTATTTTTGTAGACCTGATACTTTTTTTTCCAGATTTACAAAAACACTTATTAAAAAAAAAACGAGTGTGCTTTAGACCACGTCTCGTCACGCATTAACCATGTTAATCCCCAAGTCCAAACCAAAATTTCGAAACGGTACCAAGATTCACGTACCTAGGCTCCCTGATAACAAACGACAATAATACCACAGAGGAGATTTGCGTTCACTATGCGCTTCTGGAGAAGCATTCATCAAGCACCAAAGTCCCTGCTGAACTCAAGACCAATAGGGCGAAGGAGCCTGGCAAGACCAAGACTAAGATGGAGCGACAAAGTCCTCAAAGACATATCTATCTTGGAGCTTCTAAACTAAAGAGAGCTGGCACAAAACCGAGATGAGTGGAGGAAGATTCTCTCACAAATATTTACCAAACGCTGAAATTTTAATATTTTTACGACAAAGTTGTTTCGTTTTCGGTGGTATTTTTGTGCATACAAAAAATCAGTTTAAACGACTAGTTTCCATGCGACGAATTATGTAGGAACGAAGAAATTCCGAATTTAAATTGACAGGCGATACCATCGCATAGCATAGGTTATTAGACGTGGAGATTTTTCTGATTTGAATATGCTAAGCATTCAGATGATGAAATAGATAAGTTAGTTTAGGTGAGAGCACACTTCTGAGTAGTTCGATTTGTCGTTTTAATTAACTCGGCTGGCCATGTTGAAGCACGCACCTGTGCCTGCTTTTATTTATATTTTTAATCATATTTTATTATCTTGTCTGATGTTTATTATCCATAAGAATGTTCACTTTACGCTATTTCACCTTTTTTGTAAAACTTTTATAATCGATGTTGGTCTTTCAGTGATAAGAAGAGTGTGGGTTTGAAAATGTGACGAAAATAAGTGCAAATAAACATGCAATGGTGAGTGACGATCTAGTTTTTATAAAAATTCTGCATCCAGTTTTGTAGATTCTTATAATCGAAGAGGACTGTCTTGTGCTAGTTGGTCTCTGAGTGGAGGAAAAGATCAAAGCAGAATACAACAATTTTGGAACATGGAAAACAACAGACGAGGAGATTTCCGCATGATTACATCGAAATAAATTAACGAATTGTCTGTTGCTGCCTTCGTTTGTTTTGTTTTTTGATAGTGTTCTTACGATATTTTAACCCTTTCATTAAAGTATTAAATATTTTTAGTACTTAGATTAAGATTATTTAAATTAATAGATAACTTTGTATTAACCACTTAATTATTTACAAAAACCGACATGTTTCGTCAGCAAAGCTGACTTCTTCAGGGTTTTGACAGAACTAATTTTAAAAATAGACATACATAGGTAATAGAGAAAAATAATAGACATAAACAATAATAAAATTTGAAAAAAAAATAATGTGTAAGTGACGAGGGGAAATATAGAACAATTAAAAATATAAAAGGGGGATAGATTTAATAATGGGTCATTTAAAAACAATTTTTGATTATTAATAATATTTAAATTTGCATTAACACTCTTTCTAATCTCTAAAATTTCTAATTTATCCAACTGAATGCCATTGACATTACTATGTATTAATTCTATTCCACTGTTAAAATTAAAGGTATGACTAGTTTCTATTGAATGGTTGGCAAATTCCGAGAAACTATTATTATTTAAAGCTTTCGTAAGATTATTTAATTTTAATTGAATTTGTTTCGTAACATTCCTTTTAATTCTTGACTAACCTACTAACATCCTAGAAAATAAAAATCAGTCTCCATATCAAAGCAAAGCGCACCAAACGCGAGTAATACTATAGTTGATTTTATTTCTAATATTGATTTTATTATTCATATCGAACGTAGTGTGTTAGCAGAAAAAATATCGATCCAAAGGGTTATCTCACCAATACCGTAGATTTGAAATTCCATTTGAAAATTAGGCAACGCATCAGTTATCCTCAACACCACACAATTGGGGTGAGTTGTGAGGCTGGAGGTAGTAGGGAGTAGAAGGAGATGGGGAAGAGGAAGGTGGAAAAACAACTGGCTATTGGGTTCCATGCCAACTCAGAATCAAGTCAATTCAACACCTCTTTGAAAAGTCATTAAAAGCTATACAAAAAATTTAAAATAGCCGTTAACCCTAACCTAACGTAACCTGCCGGCCGGCGTGATCTAGCGGTAAGGCTCTTGACTCGCCATCCAAAGGTCGCGGGATCGAATCCCGGCGTGGGCAAATAAATTTTCTTTGAAAAATTGTGTTATTTCACAATTAATTCATTTAAAATTATGTACAGTATATTTGCGACACCTTCCAGAGTGGAAGATACTCTCAGTATCGCCCTGGTGCAAGACCGTCATTCAGAATTGAAAAGTTGCTTGAAATGGCGTTTTTTTAATATTATTAATTGTACAACAGATTAATTATTATCCACTTACCGTACAATTTTAATTAGTACTTGTACAAAAAAAATCATAAGGCTATATAAAGAAGAGTTATATATATCTCATTAGCCGTATTTGGTGACCAGATCTGAATAGCCAGGAACTTCCCCACCTCCTCTCCTCCATCTCCTTCCCCTCCCCATGGCCTTCGGCCTCACAACATACCCCAATTGGGGATGCCATAGTCTCACTGGCTCCAGACGGGAGCAACTGAGACTCCTGTGAGGTGTTACTGTAAACAAACCCATTTATCCAATTTTTATATTTTTTTATCATCACTCTTAATAACTTTTCTGAGGTGGTTCTGAGTTGGTTTCATTCTGAGTTGGCCGGTCACCGGCTATTCGTATATTCTCAGCGAATCCCGATAAAGCCATTTCAAGCAACGTTTCGTGTAACATATATTTTTTTAATATTATCCCATCTGTCCCAATTAAATATAATTTCATTTACAAAAAAAAAAAATTTAAATAATTAAATCTCTTAACCCGTTGAACGTTGAATAAAATTCAAAAAAATGCCCGCAAATTTCATAGAAAATTCTTTTAAAACAATTCAGAGTAGCTACAATAATCAAATAGTAGGTACCTAGATTCTAGATTGATAATGCGCATGCGATTCTGACCTCGTCCTTCATACAGTTTATTTATACATAAGGGATAAAATCGCATTTCCTAAAGTTTTTTTGGGCCTGCCGGCGGACCCGCGATAAATGAGAGGTTAAGCGAATTTTCCATAAATATAGATTAACCCAAGGATTTGCTAAACAATCCCTAAGTATACGTAATCACACGCAAAAACTCTAGAAAATGCACATAATTATTTATTCTCTCCTTTATAACTAGCACAATAAGCATTATTTACAATAAAGAACACAATATTTAATTGAATAATAAATATCTAAGTCTAGATATCTTTATTGTTTCGATTCACATTAGAAATTCATAATGAGAAAGGCCGAAATCCACTTTTCGGGAAGAAGAACGTTATCTTTGTAAATTACGATAATTTATAATTGTACTTGGATTCCATTCTATTGATTAAGCCGAAAGTTCAACTAACAAGGGCTATTAAATTTTTAATGTGGCTGTTGATTAGGATGTTATTTCCAGTTCCGTTACTATCACAGACTGACTGACCGAAATTCAGGGTTTGGCATGGGCAGTGATAGTTTAACCCTTTTTACTTGGACCGGTATTTGCTGAGCGTGTCGTAAAATAGAGTGAGATTTTTTTTTTAAATTTTGGGTGAAAGAAGTAGAACCCTTAAAATGGCAACGAATAAAACTTCGGTAATATGATGACATGCAATAAGAATATTAAACGATAATTTGATCCAGTTTCAGAGTCAAATATAACCATGGACTGAACTCATGGGAACACCTTTTTAGTTTGAAGCTAGAGTAGGTACTCTTTTAAAAATTGTTTGGACAAACTTCTTGATATTATTATAAAACTTATTTTTATATGTTGTTTTGAAACTTAGTCATTTCAGTTTTTTTATAAAAACATCTTTTTCGGTTGTACTTGTCTGAACTCCACAGAGAAGGTCGTGAGGAAAACAATTTCCCTCAGGGCCTGTGTTATCCTTGGGGATGCTGTGTGGAGGTTCTTTTTGAAGAGAGGAAGGAATGAACATGGTTCTTGGAATCACGCATAGAGGCCGGCAAATCGTTCCAAAGCTGAGCTGTTGAACTCAAAAACGAATCGTTGAAACGACCCACTCTCATACGATAAATGTCAACATATACATATTGGGCACGAGTTTGGCATATTTCCCGATTATGCTCCGGTGCCGAAGGGATCAATGGTGCTGGGTTCTCGAAGCAACTTACATTGTAATACCGGTAGAACACAACAGCACTGACGCCTGTGCTCTAAGGATTGTAAGATATGGGTATATCTGTAACTCCGGTTCAATGAACTCTAGAACTTTTACATTAAATAAGGTATTGAAAGTGTTTGTTTGGAGAATTCGATTCAACTCCATTGGATGCAATTCAATTCAGATAATTATTTTAAAAACATTACAAAAAATAATTATTATTAACAACTTGTCCTGATGAAGATAACATTGTTATTGAAACATTTTGATATTTTTAATTATATGGTGGTGTAAACTAAGTCATTTGTTAAATAAAAAAAACACAACTTTTTATTTGAATTAATATTTAACAGCCAATCAGGTTTCGCTTAGCTCAAGCTTCATCAGGGCTTATTATATCAACTATATTACGTCACACCACAAAGTATTTGCTTCCTTCGATAAAATAAGTTATTTGTTTTTCATTATATCAATAATAATGCCACAAGGTATTTTTGCAAAGATTGAAGAGAAAATTTTATTTTATCTGCGATTTTAAATACGTTTGTAGAGAAAATAATTACATAAATATAAACAGTGGGTATCAATTATACAAGGAGTAATAAATCTTGCTTTTAAAGGCAGCTTCATTGATGCTAAACGTGTCGATATCCGAATTGATTCCGTTCAAAAGCGAGATTGCTCTCCCCATCGGCATTACCATTGGCAAGTTAGTCCTACAGGCTGCGAGATGACAGTGTGTGCTGTCGGTGACGAAGATAACCACCGGGAACATAGAAATGAATGCTCTCCAAGAAAGCCGAGTTTTCAAACCATCTACGAATCAGACTAAAGAAATGTGTAGCAATGTGTACACACATCCCTTCTGACCGTAGATGGTTCATTCCGAGCATATCTAAAGATATACAGTATAATAGAACCACGGGCAGATGTTTTATTCCGCCATGCAGAAAAATCTCAAAAATTTATTCTAAATGCTCTCTAATATGAGGGAATGCTTTACCTGGAGTGGAAACCAAATTATCGATCCACTTTTAAATATACTCCTTACTAAGGAATTGAACAAAATTTCGAGAACCCGTCAAGCCTGACGAGCGATAAAGTGTAATTTGTAATGTAATATTTTTAACAGAAAATTATTTCAATTGCTGAGACACAAAGTGAAAAAACAGACTCTTTCATCTCCTTTGATCCAATTTGACGTTTTTGCTCCCAACGTTAAAACGCCAAATCACTGGAAACTACCGAATCAGATCACCGTGCTCTGCGACTCGCTTGTTACTAGTAGAACACATTTCAACGATATACTATCACGCCATAAATAAATAAATATAAATAAATAAATAAGTGTTTATTCCAGTATGTGGGGAGGAGAGTGCAATCCCACACATTCCATAAGGGTATAATATAAACATACATGTACAAAGTATAAAGTATTTGAAAGGAAAAAAAAGAAAAAGAAGGTGGATATGAATGTACACGAAACAAAAAAAAAAAAAAAAAAAAAAAAAAAAAAAAAAAAACAAAAAAAAAAAACAAAAAAAAAAAAAAAAAAAAAAAAAAGCGTCTCGATGATTATCCCGTGATTTTTTACGGGTCTGCGAAGGTTTACAATAAGATGTTACAATTTATTGGAGACTATGTTACGACTATTTTATTGGCGACTATATTATTAGGATTGCAATAACAAAATGATTTATGATCCACTTTATTAACAAGCAAACATTGAAAAGGGATATGATTTTCATCACAAATTTCCATTCAAGATTATTTGCATAAACAACTTTTATGAGAACAATCTAGAACCTTTGGCATATTATAATTTAATCAGTCTTATAATGATTGTAATTATTGTGGGATTCTGACAATGGCTCGCACGTGTATACGCACCATAATAAGACAGTAAAATACAAACCAAAGTGGAATGTTAATAAACATCGTAAGAACTGGGCGGACATCGGATTAATACAGTTATTACCTATATCCGGTAGGCGCCCGCGGAGGAGGCTTTGCAGATGATTTTAAAAACAGATGAATTTCCGGTCAAGAACGATGTCAAGTTGATTCTAACAAATATTATCTGATTCAAAAGCAATTCAAAGAATCCGGATTATAATAGTGTTGTTTTCGTCATATTAATTGTCATCTGTTCAGGTGGGAGGTTCATCAAAAGTAATGTTCACATGAACCTGAATGTTATTTATGTTAGGTAGGTACTTACTACAAATTAGGATTAAGAAGGTAAAATTAAAAATTCAAAAGTTAACGTTCCTTTCGTCCATAATCTGCTTATATGACATGTGTAGTTGATTGTATTCGTGGCGGTGTGGCGCATTGCGGTGCGGATTTGATTTATATGTTACTAGCTGGTACCCGGCATGCGTTGCTACGTCATTTAATTGTTTCTCCCTGCGCATCCTTTCCCATTCGTCCCGTTCACCTTCCTCCTCCCCTTCCTCCCCCACGTCCCCTTCCCCTCTCGCGTTCCCACTCTTCCTCCACCTTCCCTCTTCTCACTCTTCTCATTTTTAGAGATAGATATTAACTACATCGCCAACAAAGCACTCTTTTAAGGGTGAATTGCCTAATTCAAAAAAGAAACATTGATTCGAAGGCAACAATTTGTTTGCTTTTTTTCTGACGTTTGCAATTTTTTTATTCTGAACGAACCAACTATGACAACCATTAAAATATTAAAATTTAAATAGGCGATAATCCGAGTAATGTGGATATATGTTGTCGATTCAATACCCTTAATTTAATACGTGCTTCAATTCGAGTGGACCCGAGTCCACCGTACCGAAGGGACGAACGTCAAATAATTGCGAGGAAAGTAGGTAGAACAGTTTTTATGGGAAAATGAAATTGTTGTTTTTACTATCTTCCACGCAATTTTACGACTAAGACTACGACAAATATTTCAAAACCAAAATCAGCTAAATCGGCCCAGCCGTTCTCGAGTTTTAGCGAGACAAACGAACAGCAATAGATTTTTATGTATAGAAAAAGAAGATTTCCAATTTTTCTCACCGTTTAATCTTCCCAGGACTACGACAAACATTTCAGAACCAAAATCAGCTAAATCGGCCCAGCCGTTCTCGAGTTTTAGCTAGTCAAACGAACAGCAATAAATTTTTATATATAGAAGATAGATAGTCAATCCTCGAAGCACCGGCGCTCCTAGATTTGACTAGTCAATCCTCAGGTCTGACTTGAAGTCTTAGTTAACTTGGCTTTGGTCAAACCTGGGATAAACCAGTCATTCCGCGAAGAGACTGCATATCGACCTTTGACTATGACATATAAAAAAATCTACAGTTTTATTTCAAGATTGATGAAATTAAACGTCCAATCATTTTGATATAAAAATGATTGGACTTTTGGGTAGTAAAAGGGATGTAAAAGGGAATGGGGTGGTTTTACAAAATTGTATTTAAACGGTGACAGTCAGTTGTATTGAAAGTTAGGTTTGCGAATTTGGAGCCAAAGTAAAAAAAAAAATAATAAGGAACGCCACTGGCTATGTCTGAAAATGCTGGATAAAGTGCTGCCAGTACATTTAATACTGTTCACAGCACAACTGAAATCTGCAAATATTGAACATTTTCCATTTTCTTTTTTTTAATATAACCTTACAAGAGTCCCCAACTTCTCCCGTTTGGAGCCAGTGAGACTATGGCATCCCCAATTGGGGTATGTTGTGAGGCTGAAGGTAGTGCTGAGGGAAAGGAGTTGGGAAATAGGAAGGTGGAGATGGTCTAGATCAGATCTGGCTATTCAGATCTGGTCACCAAATCTGGCTAAAGCCATTTCAAGGAACGTTTCAATTCTGAATGCTGATCTTACACCATGGCGATACTGAGAGTATCTTCCACTCTGGAACGTGCCGCAAATATACTATATCATCATCATCATCATCATCTTCTTCCTCTTATCCTGTTGGGGTCGGGGACCCATTGCATCGACAAGGCTCCTCCATACGTCCCTGTTTTGTGCTGATTGTTCAGCCTCTGTCCATGGAAGCCCCATCCTCTCCTCACACAGTTTCTGAAGTTGCCTCGCCTAACTGTGTCTGGGGCGGCCCACTGGACGTCTACCCCCTGGAATCGCACTCAGTATCTTCCTCGGAATTCGGTCATCAGACATTCTTAGTACATGCCCAAGCCACCTCAGAGCTTATTCTAGTACTGCCTACCAGTGCTGCATACGGTGTTTACTATATAGTATTATTAAATAAACTATATATTATTTTTAATCAATGAATTGTGAAATACCAAAAATTAAACAAATAAAATTGGATTGTGGGTCGAGGGTCTTATCTCGGGACCACGGAGGCCATCAAATAAGAAAAGCCGTCGGAAAATAAGGCCAACTACTTATTATCCAAGAAAATTCATTGTATTAGATAAAACGCGTTTGTAATAATAATGTGCAACAAATAACTTGCTTTTTATTAACCCAGAAATTTCGGGTGAAAAGTGGGCAATTTTCAGAAGCTCTAATTTAGGAGTTTTTACTAATAGATTATTATCAGAATGAGGTATATTTAATAAAAAAAAACTCCACACAGAACTGAAATGCATTCGGTTTTATTTATCATATGGACGAGTTTAAGGAGAATTGCAATCAAAGCGACTTTATTCAGGGTTGCCAAAAAAACATTAAACAGATTAAAATTCCTTCAAAATGTCAAGTTTTATCTACCGCCCACGATTGAGACAAAACGATTCGATTTCAATCACTTGTCTGACAGAAGCTATGAAGAAGGTGAATCAAGTGGGTGTTGAACAAGACAGATGTAAATATTATTAAATTTGTCCGGGTTTTAGTTGATGTCACCTATCCTAGAAAGTGTGATTTATGGTGATAAATGAATATCCCGATTATGCGGCCCACTGCCAAATCTCAGAGTGATAAAAAAGTGATATCAGTATATTTGTGATGGAGATTTGCCATGATGACTAATCTGAATTTATTGCGTTAAGAATGATTAATGTTTCTCGAAACATGCTGTTGGAAATAATAAAAATCCTGCAGTTTTACAGCTTACCAACATTTCCCCAATTTTGGGATACATTACATGCATTTTTATGTGGACTTACTCGTATAACGTGGGAAGAGTTTTTATGCTATCATAGATTAGTATTTTTTTCGATAATTTATAGCCAACAGTAAATACCTAAAAAAAAAAACAAAAACCACAATACCCGCGTTGAATTTTTCTCTTCGTGCTTTTTTTCTAAAAACGTTTTTTTTTTGTTTTAAGAAAGAATTAGTGCTAGGAAAACTATGCACTCTGCTACTTATGTGCCTCTGTGTTTTCTCGCTTATACAAAATTTGGTCTCCTCTAGACCTATGTTCACTCCTTCCTCTTCTAAAAAATACCCTCCACAGAGCATCTCTAATTATTTTCCTCGGAGCTTCTTGTGTGTGGAGTTAATTTAAAAAATACAATAGGACGTAACCAAGTATTTTTTTTTTATTTTTGTGTGAACTTTCATTAGGGAACACAAATCTTCAGAAAGCTCAGATCGACATATATTTAGCCAATGAAGGAAATTTGAACAAACTAGAAGTTATACAAAACAAAGCTATAAGATGTATACTGGGGAAAGGCAAAAACGCAAGGATTAATCAAATGAGAGAGAAGCTAAATTGAATTCCAATAAAAAAGAGACCATAATTTAATGTGTCAATTTTTGTGCATAAAATTATGAAAAACGAAATGCCAAAATATTTTAAGGATGAAATTGTTTTTAATAGAGACATTCATAATTACGAAATAAGAAATGTAAACAGAGTTCGATTGCCACAAATGAAGAAATCAAAATCACAGAACTGCCTAATGTACAGAGGACTAAAGATGTATGATGAAATGCCTGAAAGTATGAAGAATGAAGAAAGAATCAATGTATTTAAAAAGAAATGTTATGCTTACTGTAAAAATATTTAAATTTATCAAATGAAATGTTACATTGTGCTTATTAGTTTATATTCATGTAGTATAAACTAACTCAATAATAATAAATAAAAACAATATTTTTTTATATTTCACGCACATGCGGGTTTTTAAAAGCATATGTTATAACCTAATAGCCTTTACGTTACTAAATTACTCGCAGTTGAATACATCCAGGTACTATTTCTGAAAAAGTGATGCCAACTGCATGCAGTCTAGGTACAATTTATTTTATAAATGAACCAGTCCTGATATTGTTAATCTTTTAAAAAGAATTTTTGATCGAGTATTCAGAATTGGTACATAGAAGGTAAAAAGTCTAAGAAAAGTAGGCCAGCGTATAACACCATTTACAATTTTACAAATAAAAGTCAAGTCGTAAACAAGACTTTTATCCAAGAGTTTTAATAATTTTAATTGTTTTATTAAGTGGTTGTAATTTATGGTTTATATAAAATAAATAAATAAACAATAATAAATCATAAGGGTATAATATAAACATACATGTACAAAGTATTTGAAAGGAAAAAATGAAAAAGAAGGTGGATATGAATGTACACGAAACAAAAAAAGATAATAAGCTAATAGTAGTAAAAGGAAAACAAAAGAAATAATAATATTAAGCTTTCAGGATTCTGTGAGCACGTAAGGAGCCAGTATTTTTCTCCAGTGTGCATCAATACTGGATGATGGACTGAGGCGGGCTTCCATGACGAGGATGTTTCCAGAGCTGCTTATCCTTTCCCTCATTCCTGCCACCCTGGATCTAATAAGGGCTGTAAAGCCAGGAACTCGCCCCCTCCGTGAACATCCGGGAAGCGCTGCAATATCTGGGGAGACCAAACATTACGCGGAAGGCGTTGTTATACTGAACCCGAAGTCTTTCTATACTACTCTTCTTGTAGTTTGCCCAGAGTTCAGACGTATACAGTGTTGCGCAGAAGGAAAGGAAGAGCGTCCTTTTTACAGCAGTACTGCAAAGGCGGAATCTTCTACTGAGCATGTTTGCTTTTACACTGAGAGCTCTTCTTTGCCTATCGATGTCGTCATCGTCCATCAGATTACTGGTGATTATGTGTCCAAGGTATTTAGTTCCTTCAGTCACCTGCAGGTTCACACCATTCAGGGTAGCTGGAGGAATATTTTTTGGTCCTTGTCCATATCTTACGACCAGTAGAGCCGTTTTAGTGGGGTTGTATTGCATGGGGTTGTATTGTATTGCTTCAGCAAACTCTTCGCAGATCTTTAAAAGAATTCGTAGGCCCCTTATGGATGGTGCCATCAATACCATGTCGTCCGCATAACTGATGTTGTTCAGAAACTGTCCTCCAATTTGGCAGGCTACCCCTGCATTGTTTATTCTGTCGGTGAGTTCGTCCATGTACAGGTTGAAAAATATCGGGGACATGCATCCTCCCTGTCTAACGCCGCTCTTCAGGAGGAAAGGTTCGGAGAGTCCATCTTTCCACCTTACTAAGTTCTCCTGCTGTCTATGCCACAAGTCGAGGATATGTATCACCGCCGGTGATATGCCTCTTTCCCTGAGTTTATCCCGTAGTAGAGGGTGAGAAACCCTGTCGAAGGCCTTGCTCAGATCTAGAAAACATGCATAAGTGGTGGTCTTTTTATTCCTGTAGTATTCCAGGGTTCTTTTCACAGTAAATATAGCAGTATCGGTAGACATTTGCCTTTTGAAGCCCATTTGGTTGTCCTTAGTTTCCAAGCTGGGACCGATCTGGTTTAGTAGTAGACGTTCGAATAATCGTGCGATGGTGGTGGCAATTGAAATCGGTCTGTAGCTACCCTGGGAGGTAGAGTCCAACGATTTTGATTTGAGAATGGGAGTTATTATTGTTCTTGTCATGTCAGTTGGTAGGTATCCATTCTTTAAGATGTCGGTAAACAGACTCGCCAGCAGTTGAAGAATTGGTCCTCCAGCGTGTTTGATGTGTTCGATACTCAATCCGTCGTGACCTGCTGATTTTCCAGCTTTCATGTATCTCAGGGCGGTGTTGACCATGTCTGCTGTGATCAAGAAGCCACTGTCTTCATTTGGGATAGGACTAGGTGGTGGTTTGCTTGCAGAGTTCGGTGAGGTCGGAGTAGAGATGGAGAAGTGATCTGCAAAAATGTTAGCAATTGCTTTAGTGTTTGTTTCTCCATTTATGTTGCACGGAATTTTAAATTTCACGTTGCAGTGTTTATTTGTCTTCAGCCAAAACTGTTTGAAATCACGACTATGTAAATTTCCTGCTATTTTGTCCATTTGAATTTGCTCGCAGTCGTTTTGGCATTTTTTCAGTGCTAGTTTGAACGCAGCACGCTTTAATTTTCGTTCATCCGCAATTGAGCCCTCATGAGGCCTGCCATTTTCAATCCATATCATCATTGCACGTCTTGATTCTATGTATTTTTGTGCAACAAAATCATTCCATCCACAGATTTGTTTACGTCGTTGCAATCTTCGTTTACGATTGTTAAATACTGCAATCGCGGCGCTTCGCAGGGCCTCTATAATACGTGTATACAGTGTCTTAATGTTAGCTCGATCAGGGTTGTCATTTCTCTCGTACCGCGTAAGATCTTGTTTAATTTTTTGTAGAAAAACTTGTGATGTTCGAGTATAACTATGGATATCGTGTTCATTTTTAGGATTCCATGTTGCACGGTCGGTTTTTATACATGAATAAATTTCGGTTTTCGGTATTCCTTCCGTTTGTAGGGTCAATTCGAGAGGCCTGTGATCGGTCCAGTCCACGTCGTAGTGTATTTTCATGTCTAAAATCTGTTTGAAGATATTGTTCGTCACCAGACAGTAGTCTAACCACCTGGTGGTGTGATGCGCGTCACTGATATATGTGTAAGAGTTTTCTGGTAATATTACGGTATCAGCGCATGTAAGATCATATTCTTGACAGAAAGATTTCAGTTCAGTTCCAAAGAGTGAGTCTGGGTGTGCATTGAAATCTTCGATGATTATGGAGTTGGTGTAATCTTTTTCGTCAATAATTGCTTGCAAGGCAGCAAGACAGTTAACGTACTCTTCGAAGTGATCTATATAGATAAACCGAGGTGATAGTTAATGTTATATCTTAGAAATTTGTCCTGAATATTATCAGTGGAGTCAGAGTTGATTTTAAAGTGAAGGGTTCACAAGAATAATTATACGTCATTATAATTGTAGTATTTCATATATCTAAATTTTCAGGACGTAACTGTAAATGTCTTATCCTATAATATGATGTCATTTTAATCAATTGCAGTTTCTGGCCATAAACTCTAAACCATTTACCCAAATATAATTTACCTTCCTTTGCTGTTACCCAAAATCACCAACTTTTCAATAAATTAAGTTTTATCCAATTAAAAATTCGGTTTTATTTCTTCCCTAGTGCCAGCCCTATTTAAATTAGCGTAGCGGCCGCTTTTAGAAAATGGTCAATATTGAATCGGGCCAGTTTGGGAAAGCCAATATTGGCCTTTGGAATTAGTGCAGAGTGGGACGTAACAAGGGACAAGCAACAAGCGCTGGTTTTGGCTGATCACTTAGCCTCCGCCGAATTGGCCGCTGGCGATGGACAATGCTTCTTTTCGCTGCTGCGGTGACAATGCAACAAAGACTGGTTCATCGACTGCTCCTTAAATGTAGCATGGAGGGTCGGTTTTTCAAAAATTTTAATATAAATTAAACTAAAGAATTTAAAACATATTGTCAACATTTAAGTCACTGCGAAGTCGAAACCACAGAAGAATAGAACCAAAGAAAATTATTTCGTTTTTGCACTTCTTGAAAACAAGATTCAAGACCAAGACAAGGTAGATGATATATCTGTGTTTGTAAGTAAGGGAATTTGATTAGTCAAATTCGACTAAGCTTATATTCCTTCTACAATTACAACTATACAATTTTTTTTAAATGTGAATACCGCACAAGTGTACTAATTGCTCACAACCGCGGGGGCCAGTGAGACTACGGCATCCCCAGTTGGTTTATGTTGTGAGGCTAAACGTAGTGGGAAGTGGAAGGAGATGAGAAGAGGAGGGTGGGGAAGTAGCACACTGTACAAATCTGCTCACTAAATCGGCTGAAGCCATTTCAAGCAACTTCTCAATTCAGTATGGTGGTCTTGGGCGATATTGTGAGTATCTTCTACTAAATACCAAACTGAGTGGTTAAAATAAAGTTTTTTAATAATTTTGAATAAAAAATAATGATGCCACATAATGAATTTGCTGTGTTTGAAGAAATTATATTCATTCTACCAACTATATCCATCTCACAATTTTCCTGATTTTCGGAACCGTAGAAAAATATGCCGATGTCTAATATACAGTTAGTACCTACTTTTGTAAAATTTAAAAATGAAGGAGATATTAATACATTTTTTTTTAGAAAGAAAGATAAATATTCTCGTGTTATTCGTAACCTGACGATATTTAAAAATCTCATACTGCAACGACAATAAGCGGAAAACGTTGCTTGTGTCATGATGGAGGACTTAGCCGGCCAAGGAACGGAATATGCGAAGCCTGGATGGGACCCAAACGTGATGCCAACTCAGCCACTGACCGAACAAATGTACGTGGGATACCTAACCACATAACGTTAACTATAATGTCTTTTCTAGGTTAAAATAACAATATTTATTCGGTACTATTAGCTGAACCCATATAATAAAGGAGACAACCAGAAGTGACTATTATACAAATTTGAGTAGAAACAAACGCTCCATTTAGTCCAAAAACTCAGCACCCCTTCTCACTTACACTCAACTGACAATATAGATCTCCATCCCATTTGAATTTCGTAAAGAGGTTTGGTATTGGAAATTTAAGCCCCGATTAGGCAAATATTTGGATCACAAAACACGCCCACAAGGCCCTTCTTATTATATTTTCAATTGTTAAAACTCGACGTAAGTGAGTAATATCTATTGTCGTTATTTGTTGTTGGGGTGTTATGCCGTGTTGCGCTACCTCCTTAGCATAAATACCACGATTTAGTGAACTTTCTATTCAGCTCCGCGGTAATGATGCCACTGCTTATCGCGGTTACTTTGTACCGGTGACTGTAGTAGAGCTGGCGACACGGTATCGCTTGCAAGTAAATAAGCATACATTTCTCCACTAAAAATTACACATCTACCGGATCTGCCCTGATGATGGACACTGCAACGCTGTCTGAAACCTTGGCTAAAGATGGCGGTAGCGCAACACGGCATAACACCCCAAAAACAAATAACGAAATTACTTTTGGCCGTGAAAATCTTAAAACGTATCTGAGTAATTTCTAGTATCAAAAATCATGAGATGGTGACAGGAGCGCTATTGCATACTAATTATCTCGTCTAAACGTGTCCCACTATTATCTTATCATGCGAGTAACAAAGCGCGGGGATCGGATTTGATAGTTTCCGGTCGTCCGACGTTAAAGCGTTGGAGATCAAGTTGGACTAAGTGGAACCAATGGGATAGTATAAATGTAGTCTGAATAACCAATGGGATACTGATAGTGTCATCTAAATGGGATAGTCTGAGCTAGATTCAATTCTGAAAATTATTAAGATTACGTAGTTCTTGACTGTATTGAACCGGAGTTACAATACAACCGAAATTGGTATATTAAAATATTTATTAAAATATCTAGCAATAAAGCCAACACAAAGAACACGACGGTATGGTGACATTGTGAATATTCCTATCAAACACATATTTAAATTCGTGTAACGTGCGTAATAAGTTCCCAAAAATGTTTTTATTTAATAACATAATTATAATTAACATAACTTTCGCAGTTTATTTCTTTGACCCACATTCCGTTAACAAACGGACTGCAGTCTTTAGAGAGCATGCGTCGCGTCAGGTGGAATCCTCGACCATTGGATAGTCCAAAAACAAGCTAAACGCATGCCCAACATTTGTATACGTTTGACATTTGAGAACGGGTCGTTTCTACGACTCGTTCTTGAGTTTTGCAGCTCGGCTGCGGAATGATTTGCCAGCATCCGCGTTTTCTCCCTTCTACAACATGCGTCTCTTCAAGACCCATGACCCACTGCTCAAAAAGACCCTCTTCAAAGCTACCTGTGTGGAGTTAATACAAAAATGTTTATATATTTGCATTAAATATTTTTGGACTAAAGTATGATCAGTGAACTGGACCAGCATGAGACAGTAGCCGTAATGAGGGGTCAAAATATTCCAACTAATGAATACACTTATGGTACTTAAAATTTGCATTTAAAATGAACCTTAATGAATGGAGTCCATTCTGGAGATATTCATGGGCAATTTTACTGTTACAGATAATTAGATTCTCGCTTTAAAAAATTCTCACCTCAATAACATGCTGTGTGTTTTTTTAAAAGCTTCTGAATGTGTTGATGAATAAATAAATACACATTTAAAACTGAGTCAACATTCTCATTATCTGCCACATTTTAAATTTAACAAACGAGAGCATTATGACGTTCGTAATGCTCCAATGTTAAATAAAATATCGTTTGTTATAATTTACAGTGTTATTAATATTGATAACTTCGCGGTAGACACAATTCTAGTTGCACAAATATTTAAAAAAAATTAAATGAAGACAATATTGGCGAAACTCAATCGAAAATCTGAAAACAGAAAAATCAGAAAAAGAAACGGTAACATCTGGGACTCGAACCCAGGACATTCGCCTTACCGGGGCGTGACTTTACCAACTGAGCTATTGTGTTCCTCTCCGATACGGTCATATTTAACTGTAATCTACTTCGACTAAGAACTAGCAACATTCTTAACGCATATTTTTATTGGCGGCTATCTTTATGGATAAGGACACATTCAAGGGCGGATTAAGGGGGGGTGGGGGGACGCACGGTATTTTTGTATACTGTGGAGATTTCATTACAGTACTTACTTAGAAGCAAAAACTGTCTTTATTTTAAACATTTATTTTCTATTGTTTTGACACTATCATAAACCTTCCTAAACATACTTGAACTTGTAGAAATTAACTTGAAGTATGTACTTCCAGTTTATTTCTAACTGTAATTATTGTTTTTTTTTTGCCCGTCCGTCTCTTGTGCCCCCCCCCCCCCCCAGAAAAAAATTAACAGTAATTGTTGATTTTTTTGCCCGTCCGCCCCTTGTGCCCCCCAGAAAAAAAATCCTGGATCCGCCCTTGGACACATTAGCTCAGTTGGTAGGGTCGCGCTCCCAAGTCGAAGGTCCTGGGTTCGAGTCTCAGATGTGACCTATCGTTTTCTGATTTTCGATTGGGTTTCATATTAAATATTAAAGGTTTTACTCAAGTGAAAAAAATATATAAGACGTTTTTTGTACAATTTTTGTGGAACTTAGATCTACACAAACAAATTAAGTGTTTACCAGACGTGAAGTCCTCGCAATGTTATTTTCCCACGTCAACTGCATGTGCCTGCCTGTACCGGAACTCTACTGAAAATGTATTTCGAACTTACTGCACACAAGCGTAAATACGATTATTTTAATCAATTTGTGATAAATGGCATATTCATAGTACTACTTATAAATATAATAATTTATTTTTGTTGGTTAGACAACTTCATATATAAGTTATAAAAGTCGATTATAAAAGTTTTTAATATTCAAATGCAATTATAACCTATCTTGAAGAAGAAGATAACCCTTGTAATTTAAACAAAAATATGAAAGAGAAAAAGACAAAGAATAATAAACAAATAAGTGTTATAATTGGGACTCCAACCCAGAACCTATAGCCTTACCGGGACAAACGCCTAACCAATTCGGCTACTGAGACCAATTATATAGACGTCATAATTGTCAATCTCACATTTCAAATATAAGAATTAACAATATTACCTTCGAATATTTTTTTCCACATTATTAGAAGCTACCTTTTTCCTGGCTTGTAACCTGACGGCCGGCGTAGTCCAGCGGTAAGGCGCTTGACTAGCATTCCGAAGGTCGCGGGATCGAATCCCGACGTGGCAAATAAATTTTATTTGTTTAATTTGTGTTTTTTCACAATTTATTTATTTGCGGCACGTTCCAGAGTGGAAGATACTCTCAGTATCGCCCCTGCGTAAGACCATCATTCAGAATTGAAACGATACTTGAAATGGCATTAGCCGTGTTTGGTGACCAGATTTGAATATCCAGGTACTTCACCAACTTCCTCTTCCCTATCTCCTTCCCCTCCCCACTACCTTCAGCCTCACAACATATCCCAATTAGGGATGTCATAGTCTCACTGGCTCCAGAAGGGAGCAGCTGAGACTCTTGTGAGGTATCACTATAAAAAAAAAACCTAGATAGTGTCTCGAATAAACATATCCCTGGAAAACCTTTCGACATTTTTGTAAAATTTTGAAAGAATTGTTTTCGAAAAATGTTGATAATTTTGATAAAATAAGTGGTGTGTACATTGTGATTTCTTTTTATTTAATTAAAATGACACCACGAAGTGAATTTGCGAATATTGAAGAAGTTGTTATTATTTTATTTAAATTTTGTCAATAGCCTTGTTCGGGACCGTAGCACAATAGTACTAGGCAATAGAAATATAAATTCACGTGAAATTCAACAATTCAGACAAAAAAAATACAATTCCAATTCTCACGTGAAAAAATAAAGCATAAACTAACAAAAATTTCAGAAATTCACACACTCGGAATGGGAATGCAAATATCGTGAACGATTTGTCATTATTGGTGTTGCAAAATCACGTCCTACGGTGGACTTTCAAATAATATGTTCTACGAAAATAAGTTAGTGTCTATTTGTCTAACACAAACAGACGCATTTATGGTCTCGTTCGTGATTTACAAAACCAGGTGATCTCAATAGCGAGTCAACATTTGTAGGAGCAATTAGGAGACGGTCCCATTATACGACATACTTCGCATACCTACTTATGTAGTCCCATCAAGATCAATGCGGCAACCGCGGTACGCGAACTTTACATTTCTTTTAAATTTACTTTATTTCGTACGTTTTGATTCTCACGGCTAAAAGTGGTTACATACACTCGATGAAACGAAAAACAGTGACACTAAAAAGCGACAAACATAATATACATCTTCTTCAAACATATAAACATATACAAGTGTATATATATATATTCATAAGATTAAGAAATATTTTAAAACTCAACAATCTAAAAAGAGTATACTATGCACTAATCCAGTCATTAATTCAATACGGAATTATTGGTTGGGGGGGGTCATACAACAATGTACTAACCCCGATCAAAGTGATCCAGAAACTAATCATTAAAGTAATCCTAAAGAAACCCTCCACTTATCCAACAGAAACGCTTTTCGCAGATTTCATGGTGCCTCGAGTAGAGAATATCTTCAAGAAAAATGCAATTATCCAAATTTACAAAGATAACATCATGAAAAAATTTGAAACTCACCAATCAAAAAGATGTGAAAACAACATCAAAATACCAAAATTTAATAGCAAACTAATGCAAAACAATTATATCTATTTAGTAATAAAGTTTTTCAACAACCTTCTCACTGAAATAAAAAAAACAAAGACATCAATATACTGAAACTAAAACTGAAGCTACACTTCATCAGCAATAATTAACTAAATAATTACCTGTTTTTCTCTTTCTTTCTAATCTCTATTTTATTTAGATTTTTCGAATTTCTCCTAAGTGCACAATATTTTAGTATGAAAACGTATCTTATGTATGTACACCTACACATATAGATGATCCAGAAGTCTCAATTGATCCTATTATATATTTACCTAAAGCATAATGTTATTCTATTTCAGTTATAATTAGTGTAACTCGCTCATCAAGCACAAGAACTAGCTTCTTCTTTGGTGAGATTGCAATTTTTAAATAATTTCTGTACCGATATTTTGTAATTTATATAACTCCACTGTACAATTATATATCTATATATTAAAAAAAAAAATTAAAAAATCTATAGAATTTTTCCTGCGAGAGAATGAGATGATATAATCAGTGTCGTCTTTGTGCGTTCCATCTTAGCCTCCCCACTCTTGTCTACTTTGGTTTTCTGAAGGTTTAACTTCTACCGCGTACCACTCTGTTTTTTTATTTATTTTTTTAACCACTTTTAATGACTTTTCAAAGGTGTTGAGTTGATTTTATTTTGTCAGATCACCAAAAGTATTATCAGTGAAACTGCAAGGCTATCTAAAACGTTGGGTCAAGGGGGGACAAGCGCATCAAGGTGTAATGCCTCATAATGCTTAGGATTTTGATAAATTTGTTTCCAAAGACTGCAACATTTTAACATTGATTTGAAAATATTTGGGATTGTAGTTTTTAAACCGGGTATCCCTATATTTTTATTATTAATTATGCATTACTCCGCTTACTCGTTAATACGGAATATTTTTTTATTCAAAAAGTTAGATTTAGCTTTATTATTACGAAAAGTAAGTATTTATGTCGGGGGAGACAAAAAAGCATGCAAAAAATATGCATTCAACATTTTAATTTTGTTAATTAATTCACTTACGCGGTAACGCCATTTTTGTATGTACCGAGTTTATTTTACATTTCAAAGTCAATCAATCAATGACGCCAATCATAGAAAAAATATTTTTGCCGTGTAAAACAAAATGATTGCATTATTGACAAGTTTGTATCTGTATTTATAACAGTAGAACATGGATAGAAATGTATTAGAATAATTACACAAACCCTGCTTTGCCAAACAAACTATTCAAAACCTGGGATATTTTTTTAAATTATGATGACATGCGAGTTTATTATAGAGAATTTATTTTGTACTTCCGACAAACGTCATATTTGATTGTCTATTTGTTAAAAAAGGAATATTCCGTATTATCCGGATAGGCTACACCAATAACTATAAAAAACAGAGTGTTCAATTTGCTCCCGGTACAAGTGAAACCTTCAGAAAACTAAAATAGGTAAGAGCGGAGAGGCTATGAAGCATCGCATAAAGAAGAGACCGATTATACCCGATTGTACAATCTCATTCTCTCGCTGGCTAAATCTTATAGATGTATGAGTTTGTTTCTATTTAGTGTCGCTACTTTTCGTTGCATCGAGTTTCAAATCACAACGGTGCTAAATAAGTTTTCAGTTCAATAGGTTAAAAGAACTCAAACGCAGATTAATACATGTTTCAAATTTTGCTCCATCTGATACACTGAAATACTTCATTTTAAATAAGATAGCTTCAAAAGCTCTAAAAAAGTTGGATCTAAAGTTAAAAATTACAAACCACACACACTCATAATTCAAATCAAGAAAATTAACTGCAACTCAGCTTAGAAAACGACACCTCAACATTCATAAGAAATAAAATAAAGTAGTAGATTTAATCCAATCGTTGAGATTTCGTTCACCCAGATGGAGAAAATTCTACTCTACTTCCCATTTTAAACCAGGCAAAACATTTATTTCATAATAGCAAAATATCGCACACGGTGGATTCAAGTTACGTTGCAAAGAAATTCAAGAACAAATTCCTAACTATCGATACACATTTTTAAATAGGTATCTACCCTAAATTAAATGCTGAGCAAAAATGCCGATGTATCGCAAACGTTCGCGGTCTTAAAAGGTAGCATATCCCTGATGTAGTTCCATAAAGAGCTTTATAATACATGGAAGCCCTAATGTTGACTATTCTTGTTATCAGAAAAACAGAACAGCTTTGTTATTTTGTCAGACATGATGATTCTATTCGGGAAACTACGTGAACTTCTATATTGACCAGTTATTATGAGGAACTAGTTCTGTATTGTTGAGTGTGTGTGATTAACCAACATAGCACCAATTGTTGTGGTATTTGATGAACAGTTTTCATTGTCGGTTCAATTAATATGATTTCGTGAACGCGTCCAGGCTTATAACTTATAACCAAATGAGAATATATGTAAATAAGAACACCTTTTTTATCTCAATTTATGTCGAGTTTCCTTGTGTGTATTTGATTAGATTAGTTACGTTACGTAAAATGTACGTAGACACCCGCTGTCAAATTATTTTGTTAAGAAGCCAAATAAATTGATTTTATTAAAAATAGCTCGGATACTCCAGTTCAATGACCTCTCCGATTTGATTTTCAAAATTTGAACTGATTGTAGAAACAATTCAGACAAGCTAAAAGATAGGTTAAGTATCAAAATTATTTAATTTTATTTAAGTGTTATGTGTATTTCTTTTGTCTACATTTTTAACGGCTTATATAGTAATTTTTCCAAATTACTAACGGTGTTCAATCGAAAGATAAATTTCTAATCGCCTCCGAAATTGACAATGTAATTAATTATTAATTTTTGAAGTAAAGGTGTTGTAATTTTTTTTACTTTATTCCCTGGTTTATAGATTATTTCAGGATTGCATCAAGTAAGTTTTAGCCAGTCGAACGATGGCTACCCATATTTAGATCTCATCGCTCTAGGCCTTTAGCGATGTATTCCTAAATTTAGGTAGACGATTTTTAAAAATTTATTTCAATATACTCGTATTTCGAAATTTTCGCACACAGCTCAATTAGAAAATCTACAAATATGGATGATGTATAGGTGATTTCTTTGGCTTTAAACATATATAAACTGCTCGAACCCGAAACCTCGAGGCAATTTTTTTTTAAATACCTCATCACTCGAGTGGAAATAAGCTTCGGAAGAGGTAAGAAAGCGGTCCACAGCGATGTTTTGATACCAAGCCTGATGTTAGACGGTGAGGTTTGGAATATTGGCAACGGTATAATGAAAGTAGAGTGTGTGCAGTTGAGATGAGGCTTATAATGTGTTGTAAGACCATGTATGACCGAGTTACGAACGAGGAGATGCGAAAAGAATGCAAGGCCGATGTTGGCGTAGTGAACAACTTTAAG
This sequence comes from Limnephilus marmoratus, assembly GCA_917880885.1. Classification (NCBI taxonomy): domain Eukaryota; kingdom Metazoa; phylum Arthropoda; class Insecta; order Trichoptera; family Limnephilidae; genus Limnephilus; species Limnephilus marmoratus. The sequence goes on from OU862916.1 coordinate 30,479,465, forward strand.
AAAGGAGTGTCAATATATATATGGCGCACTTGGATGGAAAAAGTCGGTGATGTCCCGGGAGACACATTAAGTGAATCTTGTTCAGTCGGGTAAAGCCAGTGCTCGATATAGCGGTACAAATGTACGTATTAGAAAGTTTATTAATGTGGAGGAAGCGATGAGTGTGTCAGGATTCAGGACATACATAGTTTTGTAGCCGTAATGTTCTACAATCTCAGTGATTGAGATTACTTGATGTATATTCGGGAATCTTCAAAAAATCTCGAAGATCTTCTAGATTACAACTATAGCTTATTCTTGTTATCTTGTGGTTTAAAATGTACATTTAATTGGACCAAATGCCCACTCTGTGTAATTCTGAAGTAAGGGAACTCAGCACTGGAGGTGCCCAGCTATCGGTCGGATATCTTCGGCTACTTCCGCAACCGCTCGGGTATTGACCGCGAACGGTGACCGTTGACATTTTCCTATAGTACTACTTTCCTGACATCTGTTGAAACACCTACAAACTACATAGTATATACTAACAATATCTGCTGAAAGGCATTGAAACTACATAAATTTACCTATACACTACATTAGCCTTGCAACCACTTCATCAATTCTTTGGGACAATAACGTAATGAATATTTTCGTCAGAAGACCCGTGAAAAATCATAGGTTATTATAATTGTAGTATTTATAAAGCTGAAGGTTTACGTAAAGAAAATAATACCAGATATGGACAAAACATAATTGCTGCAAGAAGACCACCGATCATTATGATCTTTAACCAAGAACAAATATTCACGAAAAACTCTTTTATAGGTAGGTAGGTACCTACTTCATCGATTTTCTGAATTCTTAACATTTTATCAGTTTACCAATTTTCAAAATGTCATTTATAATATTTTTCGGTTAAAATATTATATTTTAGGTAGGTATTCACCGCTTGCCTGAATTTTCCACACAATTAGTTCCAATTTTGAAAATTACATTAAAATTTAAAGCAAATTCGAGTTCCAAAGTTCATTAAACCGGAGATTCGCGGGAGGGACACGGAACCGAAATTAGTAATATCCAATGAGTAGTTTGATAGGTACCTACTATATATTATTTCTGGCACATCGAAACATTCATTGGATGAATTACCCAATTTCGAAATAATATCGCAGAAGAACAATGTTTTGAATAGCTCGGACGCGAGAGACATCAATTTGGATTTTTGAACGTAGATGGCAAACCAAAAGAATGTCGCAACGAATCTAATATACCAGCTTTTGCCCCCGGCTTCACTCGCGTTGTATCAGGGGGGTTCCCACTCCGCCTCCTTCTTACTCCTCCCTCACCCTTCCTTCCTCTCCCCCCCCGTCACCCTATCCCCCCCCCCCACACCACCGCTCTATACCCGTCACATTCATTTTTCAAACAGCTCGCGTGCCACCTATTAAAGCGTAATAATCAAACACACGCAGTTTCGCATTTATAATATTAGTATAATTTTAACTATCAAAGGGATCTCCATAGTAACCTAAACAAATAACAAAATGACAGCGCACGTCAAATAATTACTTATTTACCAAGCAACGATTTGCTTTTCGTCTGGACAATAAACGTATAATAAATAATTTCATAACGCCAGAGCTTATTCATAACGCCAGAGCTTACCAATTTATACAGCCTATAATGTAGCTTTCAGTATTTTTTGCGTGAAAGAGTAACAAACATAAATCCATACAAACTTTCGCCGTTATAATATTAATAGGATTATGTACCCATTTAACAAATCAATTCATTTGATTACTTCTCACTTGATCAAATCGATATTCTGAAAACACAATTTTTTTAAACATCACTTCGTTAATAATCAAATAACGACATATATTACTCGAATAATCGATTCAACAGTCCGTCATTAACTACTAGATAATATTAGATTGGGTAGGTACCTATTACAAAGGTTTAATATTATTTATTCAGCGATCTCCGTGATTCCATAACCCAGTAAAGGAAATCCATTCTTGCAGAGGTGTTGACAACGCGGAGAGTTTTTATTTAGCAGTCAGAATTTCGCCACGACAAGGAACCCACTGAATAATTAGGTACCTACATTGGATCCGGACATAAGTGCTCGCAGATACCAACTGGATCGTTTGCTAACATATTTAATGGATAACATTGGCGGTACATCAGCAATAAAGTACATAAAATAATAAAAAATGTTCAAAATGTAAAAAAAATCAAAGTAAAAATAGGATTTGTACAATAGCGTGTGTCGCTCTCCATAAAGAGAAAACAAATGGCCTTATATTTAAACGCCCGGGGTCTCAAAAGTTTCGTATGATCTGTAGCTATTCGAAAACGTAAAAAAAATTAAATTATTGTTCACCATTAGCCCGCTAAAATGGCCGGGAGTTTCGACAAAAATTAGATTTCGTGATTTGGAAAAAAATAAAACAAAGGGTTCATATTTTATATTTTGTACCAAACTTATTTTTCATTACATAACTGCAGTACAAAGAACCAAAAATATATATATTTTTTAAAACATATGTGATGTGTTGGTTAAAAAAATAAAAGGGGAAAATAACAATTTTTCTGGATAAAATCAGAATTCTTGTTAACTTACTTGTATTCATAAAGTTGAACTTTTTTTCATTTTTGTCAGTTATAGGTACGCATTTTTTAATAATAAACAAACGTTAAAAGGTTAGATTGCTGAAAAAAAAATATTAAAAATTAAAAAAAAAATGGTTTTAGGTTTGTTTTCTGATTTTCAATGCATTTTAGCGGGCTAATAACCATTTTTTAAAAAATAAATTTAAATGCAGTTCTCATTTTCTTTGCAAGACGCAACTTTTGAGACCCCGTGCGTTTCTAAATGCAAAAGTTGAAATAATTGACACACGCTATTGTGCAACCCATAAATCTATAAAATACTATTCTTTTGAATGTAGCTATAACTTTGTGGTTATCCTTTATAAATAAATGAAACAATGTTACTTTGTTTGAACCACTTACATATTTGAGTAAAGCCGTCCGGTTTCGGAACGACCGTTCCTTCTTCAGGGCAAACGTATACTGATTTGGCAGTTACAAAATAGTGGATGAGAACAATGTATTATTATGGTAGGGGTGGAGCCGTTGCTAGGTATTAATGAAGAGTGGATGGGGGAACATATCCATGATTGGGCTGTAAGACAATATTTTTGGTGTGTTGATAATAGATTCATTATTTGGGATTGTTTTATTTCCAAGGCTTCTAAGTTATCTAAGCGTTTTCCTTTATGATTAATATGAAGAATATTTATCCCCGTATTTTTTATTTTATAATTTTTCTGAGTTCGCTAACCATCATTGAAAATAACCATAGTTTTGAAAAAAATACGGGGATAAATATTCTTCATATTAATCACAAAGGAAAATGCTTAGATAACTTAGAAGCCTTGGAAATAAATAAAAAAAATCCTTAAAAAATAATGAATCTATTATCAACAAACAAAAAATATTGTCTTACAGCCCAATCATGGATATGTTCCCATGCCCACCCACTCTTCATTAATACATAGCAACGGCTCCACCCCTACCATAATAATACATTGTTCCCATCCACTATTTTGTAACTGTCAAATCAGTATACGTTTGCCCTGAAGAAGGACAGGCGTTTCCAAAACCGGTCGGCTTTACTCAAATATATAAGTGGTTCAAACAAAGTAACATTGTTTCATATATCTATAAAATACTCTTTGTAAGAAATTATTAAGTAGGTGTTATGTCCTGAGAAAAACTTATGTTGCCAAAAATGCGGTATGCAGTGTTATTCGATCCGTAATAAAAGTGCATAATGACTGGTTTCAGTGTTACCTTTGATGTATTTTATATTGAAAGATACAAATAATAAAAAATGGAATTTTAACGGTACTTGAAAGACAGGGAAAGGTTTCGAACGGATTTCGAAAGAACAACGCAAAACTATTGTATGATAAGTATTCGAGCATTTCTTCACAAGTATTCATGTAACTAATCTTCCAATGATTGACCGCTCACAACTTTTTTCTTATTTATGGATCAATTTTATTTTAGTTTTTCGTACACCTAAGCGTACAAATGATCAATTTATTAAAGCTACGTTTTCTATTACGAAATGTGGCTCATACAGCCCATCTTGAACCGACCGACTTGAATTTATTATTGGTGCAGACTTTAAAATTTTCGGCAGCGCATTAAATTTGAATAGTCCACCTCTTTTTCTTTCTCTTTTAGAGGTTCCAGTTCCAGTTCCGACCGGTACCGGTTCATATTTAACTTGCTCCGCTTAGAAATTCTTTCTAGTCGGTAAAAAGTTTAAAAACATCCAATTCTTTAGTGTGATTTAGTGTAAAATTAAAAACCCTATCTAGTGAATATAAAATAATAGTGTTTCCTTTGTTAAAAACGGGCTTTGCCCCGTTTTCATTTTCGAAGTGAGTGAAGTGTCAATTTCGGCACAACAAACAATAATAGTCGTGCGGTTAGCTCGGCGCAACAAACAATAAGCCATCTCCTTGATAATAGTTATTAATCGTATACAACCACTTAATATAAACATAGTGATTCTTTCTGTCATCTTTTTAGTGTTTAAATTTTTAAAATTGGCCCAGTGGAAGTTCTTAAAATTAACATTCTAAAGTTTATTTTGGCACGTAATGTGGATGACTATGAACACTTCTGTCCGCCATTTGTAAAGTGGCATTTCAACACAATACATATTTATCACAACACATTTTCAACAACTACACTTTCAGAATACGACAATTCAACACAATACATTTTCAACACAAACATCTTCAACAATTATATTTTCAACATTCGGTAGTTCAATACATACATTTCAATCCTTTTTTTTAATCTGTTTTTGTTTTATTTTTAATTTGTTTTATTTGCCTAATTACTACTACACTCGCGAGGTTTCGGGGCGGTTCTTTTCGGTAGAAAAGAAACATGTCGTCTGATACGGATGATGAAGATAACTCGCGGAAGGAGCTAGCGAGAACAATATTGAAGGGGTGTAAAGGTAAGGCGAAGGGGAAAGGATCCCCCAGGCTAACAGCATTTGAAAATCTAATGTCAATACTTGACCCCCCAACCCCCTACGTTTCCCGAGAACAACCTATATCACCATACACTAGCATCCATGGCAATTTATTACTCGAGGCTGCATCGGATCTGGAGGCTGGGTCTACTAGCGAGGCACCCCAAGAACCTGTTTGTACCATGGAAGAAACTCAGGTTAGTAATAAAACTAGAACCTCCCCCAACCAGGCAAATCGCAAACGACAGCGAGGAGATGAATCTTTTCCCAGCGGCGGCGACAGTTCCTTCGATATAGAAACCCTCACTCCTATAATGAAAAATATTAGTTATATCACAGGAACCCTTGGAAAAAGTAAAATCACTAAGGAAGACAGGACGTCCATTCTCGACCACCTGGATGATATCAAAAAGAACTTAATTGCCGTAGCAGTCTCACATGCAGCGGCTATAGCCCGCGCGCAAGCTTTCTCAGAGATCATACAGGTACAAAAAAGTCTAACGGACAAAATTGATACTCTCATAAACAGAACCCCCCTTGTCAACCAACAGGATCCATTAGTAAAATCATATGCCAGTGCGGCCTCAAAGGCCCCCGCCTCCCAGACGCTTGTCGTCAACGGATCGGAGAGAAGGGTGCCACCGCTGCAGCCAACGGTATTGTTTTACCCAACCGTGCCAGAGGGTAAAACTTCTGAGGACACCCAAAAGAGCCTCATGAAGGTCCTGGATCCATCCAAGGACGGATTCCAGGCTGTCAGAACGAGAAAAATTAAAGGTGCGGGAGTATTGCTGCAGACCTCTAGCACGGGCGGGTTAGATAATATAAAAAAAGCGGCTGCAAAAATCGAGGCTAGTGGTTTCAAGATGGTGCACCCTCAAGGGAACCTCCCGAGGATAGTGATTTACGATGTGCCTAAGGCAGACTCAAATGGTGACCAAACCCTTTTTGAGGAAATTTTTATTAACAATATTTCAGGTAAAACAAACCTTTCTAAGGAGGATCACCTTAGAACCATGCGACGAGTCTCACTCTTTGGAAAAAGGGAAGGCAACACAATGAATATGATTGTGACCTGCCACCCGGAGAGCAGGAAAATTCTCATAGACAGCGGGCTTTGCTTCCTTGGTTGGACCGCCTGCCGCGTCCGCGACTTCTTGGGAGCAACTAGATGTTTCAAATGCCACCTATATGGCCACGTTAGTAAATTTTGTACTATGACCACCACCACCTGCCGCCACTGTGCCGAGAATGGTCATGACATGGAGAATTGCCCCAGGAAGGAGGCTCCTGCTGTCTGTGCGACCTGCAAGCGGTTCGGGAAACCATCTGCTCACTCCACCGGTGACAGGTCCTGTCCGGCCCATCAAGCTGCTATAGAAGCCCAAATGAGACGAACTGATTATGGCCACTAAAGACACCCTTACCATAGGTCATGTCAACTTGCAGAGATCCCGACTGGCCACGATCGAGGCGCTGCGGGTCATGACTGACCTACACATCGACATCTTGCTAATCCAGGAGCAATACACTTGGAAAGGTAAAACGCCTACTATTAGTCCGGGAGCGGTGCTCGAAGTAGGTAGCTCCCCGGGGGCGGGTGTTCTGGTTAACACTTCGTTGGTCAGCCCCCTCCTTCTTGAGGGGCTATCGAACGAGTATCAAACCTGCGTAACGTTTAACTTTGGCTCAACCGAGATCGTTATGATCTCGGTTTATTTTAAATACGGGAACCCTGTGGGACCACATATCTTGAGCCTGACGCGTGCCCTAAACGCGCTTAAAGGTCGTAACATGGTTATAGGAGGAGACTTTAACGCTCGCTCGCCTTTGTGGTATGACAATAGAGGAATTCGGACGGAACGCTCAGACGCCGTCGAAGACCTTATTGCTGCGCAAGGTCTATTTATTTTAAATGAGCCAGGTAGACTACCTACCTTCTCTGGCACCCAAGGCGAGAGCAACATAGATCTAACTCTTTGCTCTGGATCAGTTGCGGCCAAGATATCTGAGTGGATGGTTCATGATCGTGCGATTGCCTCCGACCATAGGCTAATTACATTTACAGTGGGTGTCAAGAAGACTGAAATTCCAAGATCCTCCTGGAACTTCAAAACCACACAGGCGAACTGGGATAGCTTTGGGGAAGCGCTACGAGATACTTTAAGGGGATTTCATGACGTAGCTGCTAGAGATCCGGACAATTTGGGGAACTTTTTCAATGCGGCCGTGGTATCAGCTGCAGATCGTTCCTTGGGAAGATCAAACCCAAAGAAGATCATAAGAACGCCGTGGTGGTCGAGTGAGCTGACTTCAATGAAGGGAGCCTACAAGAGGGCTCACAGGGCCCTGAGTCTGTCCAAGCAGGGTAGATGTACGGTGGAGGAGACATCTGCCCTTCTGAGCACTCTCAGATCAGCCCGAAATGCCTTCAAGTCGGCTGTACTCTCGGCGAAACGAGCTGCATGGCATAATTGGGTTAAAGATGTGGGTAACGCCAACCCGTGGGAAATCCACAGCGCTATTGCAAAAACAGGTAAAGGTTCTGACCGATTTCTAACTAGCGTCATTATTGAAAATAATGAGAGGAATGTTGAGACTGCTGACGTGGCCTCCACTCTCGAAACACTTCTCGAAAAATTAGTTCCTTTAGATTCAGTCATTGGGGAAAGCGACCACCACCGACAGATTCGAAATCTTTCACGGCTTCTTCCTAGAAACCTCTCCCAGGAGGACCAGATTACACCTGTAAGTAAAGCGGAATTGGAGGTAATAATTAAGGGCTTAGGTTCTAAGAAGGCACCTGGCTTTGACAAATTGAATGGAGTAATAGTGAAGAAAGTATGGGTCCATGCCAAGGAGGAGCTCTTCCAAGTCATGGATACGTGTCTGCGAAGAGGGGTTTTCCCCACAGAGTGGAAGAAAGGGGTGCTCCGTATTATACCCAAGGGAAACGATAAGCCAAAGACGGATATCAAGGCCTATAGACCTATTACGCTGCTTCCTGTTCTGGGGAAGATTCTAGAAAAAATTATACGAAACCGCCTATACCAAACCCTGTCTCCAGCGGACGACTGTCAATTTGGCTTCGTCCCGGGTAAATCCACGGAGCACGCCATCAAGTTTGCGCTTGAATGGGTGAGGGTTTGTCCAAAGAGGTACGTGATTGGAGTCTTCTTAGACATCACTGGTGCCTTCGATCATGCGTGGTGGCCGATGATACTGTCGAAATTAAAAAACCGTAACTGCCCTTGTAAGTTGTTTAAGATAGTCTCTGACTATCTCAACAACAGAAGTATCTCCTTAACATATGGTGATATCACCATCAACCGGGAAGTGAATATGGGTTGCCCACAAGGCTCGGTCCTTGGCCCAGAATTTTGGAATATACTCTTCGACGATTCCTCCAGGCTGCCCTTGCCTGAAGGATGTATCTCGGTCGACTACGCTGATGACAAATTATTACTGGTCTCGGGGAACAGCAGGAGAGAAGTAGAAAGCAAAGCTGAAGAAGGTTTGAGAGTAATACTTGAGTGGGGTAAAAGAAACAGGCTGAATTTCGCTCCCCAAAAGACCATGGGTCTCCTTATGAAGGGCTTCCTCGATAGAGGAAGAAATCCTACTATAAAAATGGGAGACTCCAACATCCGATTTGTGGAAAATGCAAGATACCTAGGCGTTATCTTGGATCGCTCTTCATCTTTCCTGGCGCATGTCAAGAGTGTATCCAGCAGGGCCCAGGCCCTGTTCATGAAACTGAGAAGAATCTCAACTGCGGAGTGGGGATTACGCTCTCCGGCACTTCGCCTACTGTATAGGGGAGCGTACGTGGCACAAGTCACGTACGCGGCTTCTGTATGGGAGCATCGCCTAGACAACGTACTGATCCACTCAGCACTTAAGCGGGGCCAGCGAACTCCCCTGCTGGCGCTCTCGGGCGCTTACAGGACTGTAGCTTCGGACGCATTGCCGGTTCTGGCCGGTATTTTGCCCATTGATCTAGAAATAAGGGAAGTGTTAACTAAGAAAAAACTAATTAGAGGAAGGTCAGCCGTCCATCTTGGAGTTGAACTAACACCAGGTGGAGCAGTACCTCTCCCTCGACTGCTGAAAGAGATGCGTGAACTCACTCTTAATGAATGGCAAAAACGTTGGGATAGATCGAATACGGGCAGATGGACTTTCTCCTTCTTCCCGTCAGTTAAAGCCAGAATGGAAGGGGCGTTCATCAAACTGGATCATCACTTAACACAAATTCTTTCAGGTCATGGAGAATTCAGGGGGAGACTGCACAGCCTGACCCTGTCTCCCCATCCAAACTGTGCGTGTGGTGACACAAACCAAACAGCCGAGCACATTCTGTGGCACTGTGAGATTTTGACGGACGCAAGAGATGAAATGTTGGAAGGTCTGAAAGTAACTACGAGACCAGCATGGAATGCAGATCTCGTGTCGAATAAGGAGAATCTCGAATGCCTGAGGAAATTTACAAGGATCTGGGTTGAGCGATGGCCTGAACTTAGAGTCGATGATTAAATTTAACTTCATTGTGTGTTTAGGATCCAGGTGTAATTGCTCCTGGAATCCATGGTCACCCTTTATTATACTTCTACTACTACTATTGCCCGGATTTTTATTATTTCGCACTGAAACTGTTTATTCATGTATTTATGTATCATGCTTTCTTAGGTACTACCTTCAACAACCTCTTTAACATCTAAAATTTGTCTCTATTTCTTGCTTTTTAATCATTGTTTTCTCTCTCTTAACTTGATATTATTAATAACCTTACCCGTATATACTACACTTGCTACTTTCATTTTATTCTTTTTTTCTAAATCTAAGCTATATTTCAATCAAGTTTTGCGTGTCTGGACTTGCATAAGTAAGGAGCCGGATCGTAAGGAGCCGGAACGGAACTATCACTTAATCATTTTGTATTGTCTTACACCCCATCAAGGGGGTGGACTAGACCTATGACCGTGCATCAACTGAGGAGATGACTCCCAAGGCAGCGGTTGCATAACCCGCCCGCGCCTCCCCCGTCGCCATGAGCGGGCCTGAAGACCAACCGTTGCGGACCGGTGCCCTTCCGCCCTGCCTCCGGTGACCCGATGCTCACTTTTATCCCTAGGGTCTTCAGGTCTTTCACTCTTTAATTCCAACACTTTCTTCGAGGGCGTACCGGGAAGCCGGCTTAGGGGCACGGACATCGAGTCCCGCTTGCGACTGGACTGATGGCTCCGCTTATCCTCGGCGGGACTGCCGGACGACTGCAACTGAGTTGCTTTGGTTAGGTCGTACAATCTCATCATAATAATGTTTTTTTTTTTTTTCTAGTAACCTTTCCTCTTTTCTATTAATAAACTTTGTTTTCAGCTATATCCAGTGGCGGAGATGAGACGTGATACTGTGAAATAAATAACTAACACCATGTACGCACTCGCATACTGCCTGCTAACAATGTATGCCCGGACATTGGAGGTCTAGAGTCATTTTAATAAAAAAAATAGCTTCTTTATAAATAAAAAATTAGAGTCCTGACGTGTACGGTGAAGGAGGAAACCATCTGTTTCCTTAGAACGCCGTGGGAAAGTGGTGGGGAACCTCCAGTCCACCTCTTTGTAAACTCTTTTTGTAATACTTTTTAAACTTAACAATTCCTCGAATCATTAGAGACATGCAGAGACGAGGAAAAATGCCTATTTTGTGTTAGTGATAGAAGAGAAATTATTATAGCTTTGATCCTGTTTCAACAGAGAAACTACTCAAATATTGACAAGTAGTATGGTAAGAAAAGTATAGGTAGAACGTAGACAAACAAAAATGAATAAAAAAGTGGCTACTCAAATAGTGTTAATTTTGAAAACATTCTAATTTCTGTGGTCCGTACATGCCTGATATGAAATATTTCCTATGTATTCCTGTGCAATGTGTAAAATCAGTCAAGTTCAATGAACATTTCCACTGGAAATCATATCAGATTAATGAGGCATCAAAATTATTTTATTTGGTGTGTGTGTTTTTTTGCTTAAATGTTTGCCGAATATTTAGATGAATTATTTTTTAAATGTCATTTAATAGATCCAGTAGTTTTTTTTAAGTTCGAGATTCCGAGGAAAACAGTTTTTGAGAACATACTTTCAACTTCACAAATCCTGCAATGTGATTTTTCACGGAGTCGCGTTATTTTTTTTTATTAAAATACAAGAGTATCACAAGCGCTCCATGTTTATATATGATTCTGTTATTAATGAAATTTGGAAAATTTTGTGGTACGTGTCAATTAAATGGCCTTACCCCTCAACTACGGAAGTCGCTTGAAATGGCTTTAGCCGTGTTTGGTGAACAGATCTGAATAGCCAGGTACTCCTCCCCACTACCTTTAGCCTCACGACATACCACAATTATTGTCTAGTCTCACTAACTCCAGAAGGTTGTGAGCAGTAAAAAATCATTTCGAATGGTTCTGAATGGTGGTCTTTTACAAGAATTTGAGAGGCGGATATGGATACCACCGTCCCGGAATCTTTTATTGGTTAATCAACACGCCTACCGTAGGTCACTCAAATGGTTCGCTCCGTTTAGTGACTTAACAAGGGTGCCCTGGTTCATTGGGTGATGTTTGTCCAGGTCTTGGCGGTGGATGCGTTTGCCAACCTACTGCGTGGCGGACCGGATCGGGAGAGATTGGATTGGAGATTGGTTGTGGGAAGGATGGATTAACACGTTTGTCACTACTGAACACATTGTCCCCCAGATTCCTACCCACTCCCCATACCTACTCCTCCTTTCCTCCTAGTTCCACACAGCATCCCCAAAGATGACATAGGCCCTAAGGGAAATATTTTTTCCTCAAGGTCTCCGGTGTGGAGACAATGTAAAAAGGGCGATACTGGGAGTACGTCTACCAACCTGGAATCTACCACAAGTAAAGGTACTATAATCACAGAATAAAGTTATTCTATGACTAAAATGATAAATATATTAATATTTGATTTAAATAAAATTTTAAATAAAACAATTTATTTATTGTTATTAAGTTTAATTTTCAAAACTTCATTGTAATTAGGTGACTTTATCACGATTTGATAATGGCATTGGAAGGCGAAACAGCTGTCACGCGTAATAGTAATTACACAGCAGAACTTGATAACAAAGTGTTTTTCTACGAAATAAATATAAAAGGTATTATTAATTTGGGAGGCGGGAATGGGTACCGCCGCCCCGGGAACCTTTATTGGATAACCAACACCTCTGCCATAGGTCACCCCAAGTGGTTCGCTACGTTTGGTGATTTAGCAGGGGTGCCCGGGTTCATGGGGTGAGGTTTGTCTAGGTCTTGGAGGCGGATGACCAGGACATGCTGAACCCCAGATTCCTACCCACCCCTTAAACCCTTTTCCTTCCCAGAACTCTCCTCTCCTTACTTTCCTTAAAAAACCCCCACACACATCCCCAAAGATGATACAGGCCCTGAGGGAAATTATTTTCCTCAGGGCCTCCTGTGTGGAGCTCATGTAAAAAAAAAATTAAATCCTAAAAAATTCATATTAGTACAATTTAGTTAAATAAATTTTGCTGTGACTAAATGCGTACTTAAAGTGATTGAAGGAGATCGACCATATTTATATTACAACAAATTTTATTAAATCAACCGTTTCAAATATACGCCATAAATCTTTTTTTATTCGCGTACACCACTGCTACATTTAATGGCGATTAAGGAATGTCACCGTATTAAGCCATAAAAATGTGCGCAATTTATCGCAATCTGAAAGAGAAAAATATCCCAATGGACAAGCCATGTAAATGATTTGACATTCTGCGTATAAATTCGTGAACTTGTCAGCTATTTGAACAGTATCGGCTTTCCTTCTTGGCATCTCTTTCCACACTGCTTTTATCTCGCGTCGCCAGCTTGTCGATATATTGCATTCGCCAGCCGTCTTCCGCGTGTCGCTTGTCGACCAGTCGAGGCGAATGAACAGTTCGTCGATTGAGAATTTGGATATGGATAATGGTATTAATTTTATATCTAAGTAATTTCACTGCAATTTATTGTAATAAATGCAGTGAAATTGGGTACGTCGTCAGTGGTGGTTAAGTCTTGTGACCTCACCTTATTGAAGTGAAACTTCTTTAGACCCGTTATGATTTGGAATTCGGATGAAACGGAAATGACGCATTACAGCACCTGCGAAGCATCAAACTGCGCTCATTGACCGCTTTGATTGTCACTTTTCAAGGCTGGTTAAGATATGAAACCGAAATGACAATAGGTCTGCGCTCATTGGCCGCTTTGATTATGGCCACACTTTTCAAGGCTCGTAAAGATTCGCTTCTACCGTGTGAACTGCACTCAATTTTTTTTAATAATTTGTGCTGCTGATTTCTGATATAAATATAATTTTTACATAATACTTTCTTTTATTCCGTTATTTTTTTATTTCATTTGCTGCACACAGTAGGCCCTGAGGGGATTTTCTTCCTAAGGGCCTATGTCGTCTTTGAGTGGAGGGTCTTCGTGGGAAAAGAAGAAGAGGAAGTTCTAGGAAGGAAAAAGGTATGAGGGGCGGGAAGGGATCTGGCGTTCAGTGTGTCCAGGAATGATAAATCCAACCCTCCTACTGCGGTAAGGCGATGCCTAGGGAGTCCTGGTGGATAGAATAAATTGTCTCCTTCAACCAGTCTCTCCCGATCCAGCCTACCACGCTGTTAGTGGGCAGATACATCCGCTGTCAAGACCTGGATAAACCTCACCTCGTGAACCCGGGCACCCCTCAGGAGATTTTTTTTTAACTTTATGAGTAAAATCTCAAATCATAATATTTAATTAATATTTTTTTACATGAGCTCCACACAGGAGGCCCTGAGGAAATTGATTTCCCTGAGGGCCTATGTCATCTTTGGGGATGCTGTGTGGAGGGTTTTTTAAGGAAAGGAAGGAGCGGAGAGTTCTGGGAAGGAAAAGGGTTTAAGGGGTGGGTAGGAATCTGGGTTCAGTGTCCTGGTCATCCACCTCCGAGACCGAGACAAACCTCATCCCATGAACCCGGGCACCCCTGCTAAATCACCAAACGTTTTCAATTTGGGAGGCGGGAATGGGTACCGCCGCCCCGGGAACCTTTATTGGATAACCAACACCTCTGCCATAGGTCACCCCAAGTGGTTCGCTACGTTTGGTGATTTAGCAGGGGTGCCCGGGTTCATGGGGTGAGGTTTGTCTAGGTCTTGGAGGCGGATGACTAAGACACACTGAACCCCAGATTCCTACCCACCCCTTAAACCCTTTTCCTTCCCAGAACTCTCCTCTCCTTCCTTTCCTTAAAAAAACCCTCCACACAGCATCCCCAAAGATGACATAGGCCCTGAGGGAAATTGTTTTCCTCAGGGCCTCCTGTGTGGAGCTCATGTAAAAAAAAAAAAAAAAAAAAACGTAGCGAACCACTTGGGGTGACCTATGGCAGAGGTGTTGGTTATCCAATAAAGGTTCCCGGGGCGGCGGTACCCATTTCCGCCTCCCAATTTTAAAATGAAGACGATATTAGCGAAACTCAATCGAAATTCTGGAGACAGAAAAATCAAAAAAAGATATTGGCTCCACTGGGACTCGAACCCAGGACCCTTTGCTTACATGGCAAGTGCTTTACTAACTGAGCTACGGAACCCATATCAAATTCGGTCACTTTTAACTGTATCATACTTCGACTAAGAACTACCAACATTATCTTCATTTTCTTAATTTTAAATTCTTAATTCATTTTTTACGCACCAGATTTAAATGTCCGGGTTAAATTTTCCCCACAGGAAAAACTAAACCCTTTCACACACTTCACCAAATGATCATCTAGTCAACCCACGCTATGCAATTGCACTATATAAGTATTATAAATACAAAATAATACAAGAACAACATGTCAACCTACTAGAGACCAAATGGGAATATAATTCACCGACTCCAGATATTTTCATATCAGAGGGTTCGGCTCTGTGGCATTTCTAATTGAACCTATAAATCCTACTGATCCCTCAATATAAATATTTAAAAAATCTTTTGTAATCCTACATGTATTTAAAATTACTGATTTTTGCATTTTTATATACAAATTCTTTGATAAATCTAATATGCTTAAATTTTGAATCAGATTCCTAGGTATTATGCCAGTGGCCGAAATAACTAACTAACTAACTAACTAACCATCACGCCGTTTCCCCGCAGGGGTAGGCAGAGAGGAAAGACCGCCAAACATCCCGGTCTTGGCACATATTCCTTGCCTCGTTTACATTCATACAACGTCTCATACATTCTCTTCTATTATTCTGACTCTTGACATGGCCCGACTCAAGTATCTGATTCACTTGGTTGTGCCATGTCTTTCTTGGGCGTCCTCGACTTCTTCTACCATTCACATTTGCGTCATATATTCTCCTTACACTCCTTTCCTCGTTCATTCGCTCTACATGCCCAACCCATCGGAGCGTTCCTTTCTTGATCTTACTCATCACGCTTACATCAGCCTTGCATTCTTTGCGGATTTCCACATTTCTCACACGATCATACATGGTTTTACCACACATAAATAACAAATGAAATAACAAATGGTAATATTTTAATAGTCCGAGAATGCCAAATTCTTTTAATCTCATTTCCTAAATTTTTTTCAGAAAAAGTTTTTTGAATATTACAGGAATTTGGAATAAATATTATTTTTTAAATATTATTATTTGAGTTTTTTATCATGAAGTTAAAAATTAAAAATAAAATATTCATCCTAGACTTGCAGAAAAGTCAATAGATGTCGCGTATTAAAAAGAAAATGGATAAAAATTTATCCAGACACTATCTAGATACCATTTAGTTCGAGTTGAATCTTGCAATCATATATAACGAAATGTGTGTTAAGAAAACGAAGATAATGTTGGTAGTTCTTAGTCGAAGTATGATACATTTAAAAGTGACCGAATTTGATATGGATTCCGTATCTCAGTTGGTAGAGCACTTGCCACATAAGTAATGGGTCCTGGGTTCGAGTCCCAGTGGGCAAATATTATTTCTGATTTTCGATTGAACTTCGCTAATATTGTCGACTAATATTGTCGCTAATATTGTATTTAATTAAAGAAAAAAAATATTTTTAGGACAGTAATTTAAATATCCGTCCTGAAGGAGACCTAGTTAGTTTATTTAATTATTTATTTATTTATTTGTTTATTTAATTGTTTGTTTACGCCTTGATGGCTTTTACATATAAAATAAATTGTACAGGAGCATTATAACAAGTATGCAGTATCATAAGTATATGGTACATAAAATGATAAACAGAGCTAGAAAGATATAAGTAGGCTTAACATAAGTAGGTATTAATATTCAAGTAATTGTTTACAAAGGAGTTCAACCAGCGGATTCGTATTTGGGCTCACGCTACATTATATTCAATAATTATTGTCACAATATCACACAAAATGTGATTCCAAATATACTTGAAGCATACCGGTATTCCAGTGGTGTAAAATATTTTTAACGATTAATATAAAAGTAGGTAATTTTCTTGTATTTAATTATTATTATTTTTTTTTTTTTTTTAACTATAATTTTTTTGCTATCATAAATGTACGTATGTTTGTTATTATTATGAAAAAGATAAAAAAAAAGAAAAGGTACACAGTAATTACATATGTAAATAAGTAAGTAGGTACTATGAAGACACAAATGATAATATTCAGGGCATTAAAAGTAAGTTAGGGTTTTTTTCTTTTTTAATTGTTTGTCATTTCATTCATATTACTCCAAATAATATTTGGAATCACTGGATCAAGTAAAAAAAAAACAGTCTTAAAATCCTGTATATTCCCGTAGTATTGATCTATATGTAGCTTTGAAACTGCTTTATATATATGGTTATTTCATCATGTATTTTTTCTTAACATTTCTCGACTATCTGACGATTAGAGTATTTATTTTCAGATGCTAATTATATTGTGTTTTCTTGCAAAAATGCTAACAACCTGAAATTTGATACGACATTAAAATGCCCATTGGTTTCTATATATGTCCAAATTTGTATAAATTGTCATTTTATAAGTCGCTAAGCAAACAGCGGCTTTAGAATCGAAATCTTCAGATGTCAATATTGACGTGATACGATTATTTTAATGCGTCACTATCATCGTTGGACATATTTACGGCTTGTTTTATACCTAATATAATTATGCGTCCATTAGGTAGGCCATCCATATTGTAAAATCGGCGAGGTTATAGTCAATAAAGATTTGGCCAGAAGTGTCCGATTTTGAAGCGATCAGGAGCGAATTGGGAGTGACAAGCAATAACCATTTGCCAGGAGCCTTTATTTCAAAAATCTGCAAGTAAGTAAGGTATGAATACAGATAAAAAAGGAGTGCGGTGATACTTTACAAAAACAATTTCAACCAATACTTGAAAAGTGAGGTCATAATCAAAATGACCAATGAGCGCAGACCAGCGTAATTTCCGTTTCATATCCCAACCAATAGGAGCCTTTAAAAGTGACATCATAATCAAAGCGGTCGGTGAGCGCAGTTGACGCATCGCAGGTGCAGTAATCGTCATTTCCGATATCCAAATCATAGCGGGGCTATGATGTATAAAAATATTTTCTCTCTGATAACTCCTGAAATAGCTTAGCAAACAAAATATTATAACGGTTGTTTAATTCAAGTACCCATAACGATTAGTTTCACAAAAGCTGTGAAACAACAACAGGCTAATCCTAAATATCCTTCATATCTATCAATGGACGTTGAAAATATCAATAACCACGACAAAAATGCACACATGGTAATACATCGGTACTTTTCATGAAAAATGAACCAGAAGACAACATTTACATTTGTTTCTTCACTGACATACAAAAAGTTTTATTTTTAAATGACGGTCAGCCTGGTGATTTAAATCAAAAAAAGAATGTGTTATTAGTTTTCGACATTTTTTTAAATTTTTTAACACGTGTTAGCATCGGCGCTACTTGCGGCCATTCGCTAAACCCAAAACCTGGAAAGGACACGCAATAAACAGGCCAACAGCTAGCTCAGCAAAGCCGGCGCGAGCAAGGTTCCTCTTAAAACCTGGGCGAGTGTTTGTAAATTCCTCCTCCTCTTCCTTTCCTCACAATCTCCAGGTCTCCTTCCTCAATCAGAACACAGTTTTTGCACGTAAAGGGTTTATTCATTTAAAGGTGAACAGGGTTATACAAAAGCCAGCCTCGGCACTATACACATGGGTATTTGGCTATCTCTATAATCCTATCATAACGGGGGGAACTTCTCTCAACTCTCTACACGTATTTAGTGAATTTAAATGTCAGTTCTTAGCACACAGAGGGGAAGGAAGGTTCATTTGTACTCACAAGCAGGAAATAGGTAGTCGTCAGACAGGTACTGGGTAGGCGTAAGCCTCTTCGAGCACAATACACAATTAAAGTAAACATCGCGAGTTCTTAGGTTCTCGACACAGCGCCGCGGCGCAATTACTGTGGACACTCTGGGACACTGTTGCCGAGCCCGAAAGCAGCGGGGGAATGGCTGCCGGGTGCCGTTCGGCCTCGGGCCACGGACTGCGCGTGCGGGTGGGGGGCGGAGAGGGGCGGTGCGGCGAGTTAGTGCACCGGGGTCAATTCACTAGCTCCTCGCAACAGGAATAAGGGGGTCTATTCTTTATCTTTTGTAACGTAACACACAAAAGTTGCTAAATCGATCTATAGATTCTTTTAAGTTTAAAAACAACATCATACAATGGCTAAGTTAACATGAAGATGAGAAAATCATAAAAATGACGTAATAATAACACAACCCACTAACATGAAGTTGTGGAAAACAATAAACATGACGATGAGGAAATAAAAAAAACATAGTCACCAAATATGAAGATGAGGATCTATCATGATCTAACACCACCACAACTATCCACATTTCTCCTCGAAACAAGAATTCCTAGTGAGGAGGACTGTGAACAAACCACTTTACTTCGGATTTTAGAAAAACTAAATAAATGAGTCAGGTGTAAAAAAGTTGCATTGATGTCATCTCTTATTTGAAGAAGATATTTGGGTGTTTGAAAGCACCGATAAAACTGAATCCGCTCCTGGAAATTATCTCCATATAATTTATGCTTACCTTGAGTGGGTCATTTTGATCGGATAGTGCAGGTATCTCAAACTTTAATGGTTCTTCCTTCTATTGACAAAGAATACTTATACTTTAAATTATAGCAAATCCACATTTATAAGCAGAAATACAACGCAATAAAGATTTGGCATCGCGTAACTCTAATGGTGTTTGGTGATGACGATTTAAACCCCTCTTAACGAACTATATTTAGCATCTTCGTAGACATACTTACTTTGTAGTCCTCTCCAGAGATATTACATTTTAATAGTATAGATTAAAAGACTTTAAAGGTTCTTTGAAATCATAGAGACCGTTTATTATTTTCTCGTACTTTACATATGAGGCGCTCAGCTGAAGAGTGGCCCAATCCACATCAGCAAAAACAATAGCTTTACATGTCTAAAAATATACATTTAACGATTTACAAAATTAGACCAAACATAGGGTCTTTAAGGAACGCCTCCCAAATACTTAAAAAAAAAACAATTAAACTGTTCAATTGCTTTAATTGCATGTACACATTTCATTTATTTCAAACTTACGGGTTTTACCATAACATAAAACATTAACATAAAACATAACATAAATTAACATAACATTAACATAAAACTATTTTTGTTCACAAATAATCTACTTTGTGTAAATCTTTATAGCAGCAGTTGTCCAAATTTCAAAGTATGAAGTCAATTTCCAACACCAATGTAGTCTGTCCTTGAAAGGAGGATTCTTACAAGTATATTTATTCATCACGGCTTAAGTAGATGTGCCAATGCGCGTGAATTTCCGAATTCTTTTACACTCCCGCAGAAGTGATAAAATTTTCGCGTTAAAATCCGGTGTTCTTCGAATGAATTAACGTAAAGGTAATGAAACCGCCAGATTGTGAGTCTCAATCCGCGGCCACCGCGGAAAAGACAGGAACTGGGTGTAAAAGTGTAAAAGGAGATCCATACTGGACGGGTTTCTCTGAGCGACAGACAGCAGCAATGCTTTTCGAATACTTGCGATTTTTTATTCCGTCCACATAATCACCGATATGGGAGAAAATTAACGGAGCATTTGTATGATATTATCTCGTTTTAGGCGTGCTAAGGCCTTTCCTAGACTTTAAGTCGAGCAATGGGTGCGTAGGTACAATGCTTGAGTGTTATACATATTTTTTAATGTTTTTTTGGAGATTCAGCTTCGTACCGTGATCTTAATATGGGCATTTACTTACCCGTTTCTGTAATGTATTTATTAATTCGAAATATTTGAGATGTGCTTTAGCGATAAATAATAAAAGTATCTGTATAAATATTTTACGCAGTCACATAACAGTGAAACTATTTTAACTACAACGATTTTCATAGTAAAAATCTTGGCAAGTTTTCATGTTAAAAAACCTGTCACTGAACAATGAGGGAACAATATTTTTTGATGTAAAACAAGAAACATTGATTAAGGCATCCGATAATTTTGTGACCACCGTGATCCATGGGACTTTTAAAAAACTTAAAAATAATAAGAAACTAATCAGAAAAATAACACAAAAATCATTCTTTTTTGTTTTCGTTATTTGTTTTTGGGTGTTATGCCATGTTACGCTATCTCCTTATTTAGCCAACCTTTTGGACAGCGTTGCAGTGTCCATTTATCATCACTTGAGGTAATCCAACCGCTTTCCCGCCCTGGTATAAGTAACAGATGGTTACTCCTTCAGGGCTCTCACAAGGACTCTAATTTTTTTTAATAAACGAAGCTACTTATAATGCACGAAGCTAAACCCTCAAATGTCCCTGTAAAACAGGAGTTAGTCTGAAAATGGGGTGATGGGTTAGTGTAATGAATGATGAACATAACATGAGCTAAATACAGAGAATATGATTAATATTATTTTATAAAACTTTACAGAAAAATATAAGAAAAAACAATGCCTTCACTCAAAACAATGGAAAAATAATAACTGTAAAAATATTAAGATTACAAGTAAAGTCACCTGAAAGATACAGAGACTGAGGTGGAGTAGACAATACAAAATATATAAAGTTCTAGGAACTTTGCTCAACCAAAATCAACATAACTAGAATGATACACAGCGATATCACAATAAAAGAAAAAATAAGATAAAAAAACTAAAAATTTATTTTCACACAAAATTTAAATTTCCATCTATCATCAGGGCAAATCCGGCAGATGTGTAATTGTTAGTGGCGAAATGAATGCTTTTAAGCGATACCATGTTGCCAGCTCCACTAATCTACGAGCTATTCTTTTTTTAATTTACTTTAAGTACATATTACGTTTTTTTTACACATTTCATTTGTTCATTTAAAAAAAGATTTAGGAAAAGAAAGTCAAATTAAAAATCTCTCTTAATTTTAAAGGTAAATAAATTAATAAGAAAATCAAAGTATATTACATTACACTGATTTGTTTGAATTTTTAAACAAAATATTAACGATTATTCCACTCGTATTAATATTACTCTCAAATACATTCCTCTAAGGTACGATTTACTATTGGTCCATCTTTTATAAGATGGGATCTGCGGCCAATATGTTGCGACCGCGGCGCGCTGTGTCCGGGCCCGAGTTCACGACCCAGGCCCCCAGGCCCCCAGGGCCCCTGCCTCCGGGGTCTAGAGGGGACGCGGGGCGGCAGAGGGTTCAATTGTCTTTACTTTCGCCGGTCAACCGTAAATTTCGCGACACGAATCCATTATTTGTGCACGCTCGGACTGATACAAATTGAGTGATTTGCACGGCTGGTATTTTATGGGTAAATATTGTGTAATTAAATTATTGTTTAGTTTTTCTTGATTCATCATTTGGGTATTTTGAGGACAATACAAAATTGAGTGATTTTGCACGGCTGGTATTTTATACATAAATATTGTGTAATTAAATTATTGTTTAGTTTTTCTTGATTCATCCTTTGGGTATTTTGAGGACAATACAAAATTGAGTGATTTTGCACGGCTGGTATTTTATACATAAATATTGTGTAATTAAATTATTGTTTGGTTTTTCTTGATTCATCTTTTGGGTATTTTGAGGACAATTCAAATTGAGTAATATTACACGGCTGGTAGGTATTTTATGCATAACTATTGGGTAATTAAATAATTGTTTTGTTTTTCTTGATTCATCTTTTGGGTATTTTGAGGAGTTTTTTTGCTAAGCCGACTGCACGTATAAGTATGTCGTATTTTATGATTGCCGCATGCTACTTCGGAAAGTCGAAATTATTAGTAAAAATATTTTTACAGCGGATTTTTAATCAAGATGCCTTCAGATATAAGTATATCGACTTTGGTTGTACGGCCGTATATCCACTTTGCATACTTACTTGAAGAAAACATCTTCTAAACTTTCGGCCGGACCAATTGTCGCCGGACCAATTGTCACCGGACCAAATGTCAGACAAACTGCCCCCAATATCTTTCTTTTTATATATTTTCTTTGGTTTTAATCATACTTACACCTGTAAATATTTTTCTTTTTATTTATTATTTTACTCAACTAGATGCTGAACCAACAGGCGAACTATTTTTATCTTTTTAATTACTGCAAATGTAAGTATGCATACATTTTACTTTTTTTACTAACAATCATGCATGCAGGGACATTGGAGGGTCTAGATTCGTTTCAAAAATAAATGTAGCTTCCTTTTTACAAAAAATTAGAGTCCTGACGTGTGCGGCTAAGGAGGTTAAACAATCAGTTTCCTCACACAGTCGTGGGAAAGTGGTGGGTCCCCTCCAATGGACCAAATGTCGGTCGGACGAACTGTCGGCCGGACCAACAGTCGCCGGAGCAACTGTCGCCGGGGCAACTGTCGCCGGACCAATTGTCGGGTCACCGTATAAATATGCCTATTAGTGAGTTATACAGGTCATGTGCCTTTGAGTTTGTGTATGCCTATGAGTATGTTGCCCGTGTTACATCTATCTGTCTATGTAGTTTTATGTCTTTGTAATGTAGTCTCTTAAAATATAATTCTTCTATATCTATTTTCCATGTTGTAGTTTCTCGTTATATGTGTTATAAATTGACCTGCTCACCAGCTTTGGCAATTTAGCGGGTGCTTATAATGAAGAATAATAAATAATTATATTAAAAATTTCATTAAATTAAAATCAATTTATAGGCCATTTGCATTAGTAAACATTGTTGGTATAAATTTTTCTGCTAGTAGGTGCCAAATGAAAAATAGAAATAGTTTTGAAAGGAAACTTTCATAGCAGCAAGTAAAACAAAAAATGTAATCTTACGAAAAACTGATTCTTACTGCCGTTATTCAATTACATGTATATTATCACAGAAATCTGAAACCCGCTTTTTGCCCGAAACCAAATTACTTTGTTTTATAATTAATTCAAAATAAATCAATCAATTAAAAATAATACTAGAAATCACATTTATCAAAGAAATTTATCGTTGGTGCATGTAATTAACGGCATTGCCTTATTTACTGACAGGAAACGATAATCGTTTTTGACAAGATGATATCTTTAAAGGTGCAAGAACTGTGCAGCGTTTTAACTCTCTTTTTCCATGAAAAATGATGAAGTCATTTTCTAACCACTGTTTGCCGTTATACATTCTCCCAAAAGGAATTATACCTAGCAGGGATGTGCTATATGACTAAGAAATATATTTAAAATTTATAAAATGCATTTAGATAAATGGCTTATTTCGTTTTTAAATACTTACGTACTTTAATATTTTATGATACACTATTTTTTTTTTAAACTTTTTTTTTGGTTCAACGATTATTTTTTTATGTATTTGTGCAAGGGGGAACCAAAAGAGAATAGAGAGGAGATATAAGGCCACCTCCATGGACTCTTCTATCGTGCGGCCTCCAGATAATCATTAGGAAGAGGAGAGCTGAGACCACCTACGAGGACTATTCCTTCGTCGGGCCTTCGGGGAATCCAAGCAAAGAGGAACATCCTATTGGAAAATCTTTACCGTTACAGGATTCACCGAGGTATCCACTTCACGAAAAACATGGACCCTCACGGGATCTGGAACACTAATACAAATAAACATGGTGTAAATAATTAGCGGCGTGTAAGGTCGGAATAGTAAAAAATTGGAATTTTACCACGGCTCCGGTGTAGGTATGGTTGAACCAGCCACGTTGGAAATAGTTTGCTGTAGATCAATGAATGAAGTGCGACATAATTTGCTACGGGCTGCATTAGTCCAGCTCGTCAGCACAACGTCATCTGACGACCGACCATACGCGATACCCGTGGCACTATTTCCAGCCTTAAAAGAGTTCAAGACCAGCTTAACTGTACTATCGCTGAACCGGCATGTAAGAGTCTAATAAGTAAGACGGATAATATTTGACTAGGTGATCAGTACATCCCTGTTTGTAGTGTTGTGACGCAACGATGCTTTGCATCGTCACGCGCTCAATTGGAATCGATACACATCTTTTCGCATTTTTAAACGTCTCACTTTAGGACAAACCGCGCTAGACAACTTTCAACGCCATACGCCGTTCCCACAGCAATTTGCTCAATATTTATGAGCTGGCTTTCATAATCGCTTCACGGATAAGTTATGGAATTGTATCAGCGGAATGAAATGATTTAGCGCGAAAATTATTCAATAGGCTGAGGAAAAAAATAAACAGTTTGCGGGAACACGCTCGCATTCATGTTTGAAATACTATTCATTGCTCCTAAGGCGTAGATAAATAGAGTCAACTGGATTGGACAAATGTGAATGTTGAATTCTGGTCTAGCTACATAAATATTGGAGATACCTACAATGTACGTAACATTTTTCTCCTTATCGATGAATTGTAGAATTATTATGTTATCATGATCGTATTTTAATATTGACAGATAAGTACCGCATACTGGATTTTTTTATTTAATTTATTGCTTTTTAATGTACATTCCATGTAAACGTAAGGCAATTTCTTTTTTCTAGTGCAAAAGTAATTTAATTAAAAAAGGCCTTAAAGGCCTCTTTGGTCGTGGGGTGTGTTCTTCGATTACGAAATCGGAGATCGCGGGTTCGAATCTCGGCAAGAGCAAGCAAATTTTATTGTTTTAAATGTATCCGAGATGATCTAAACATTGAACCACTGCTACTCTTCGTAGAAAAATCGCAACTGAAGTGGCTTGGGCATGTACTAAGAATGTCTGATGACCGAATTCCGAGGAAGATACTGAGTGCGATTCCAGAGGGTAGACGTCCAGTGGGCCGCCCCAGACACAGTTGGGCGAGGCAACTCCAGAAACTGTGTGAGGAGAGGATGGTGCTACCATGGACAGAGGTCGAACAATCAGCACAAGACAGGGACATATGGAGGATCCTTGTCGATGCAATGGGTCCCCGACCCGAATAGGATAAGGGGAAGAAGATGATGATGATGATAAATGTGTTATATCACGTTTAATTAATACAACATAACACTTATTGCACTTAGTAGATACCTATTCTCAATATAGCCCATGAAAGACCACAATTCAGAATTGAAATGTTGTTTAAATGGCTTTTGTCATGGTTGGTGACCAGATCTGAATACCAACACTTTTAAACGTTCCTCTACCCTTTTTACATTCCCTTTTCCGCTTCATTCTATCACAATCCTCATAACATGGAGGCGCCATAGTTCCACTGTGTTCAAGGAATCTCAAGCGGTATCATATTATACAAAAAACGCTATGTTCTGTTCAGGTTGGTACGTACACAATAATTACCACAGTAATAAAATTTTTAAACCGCCAACACAAGAGGTGGGGAATTATATAAAAAGAGCGTGGTTCTGCTAAGTGAAGAAACTGCTGTGTAAGTGATTTACGAGCTTTAACATAACAAAGCATTTTTCTAGTTCTTATTTTCAGGAACAGTCTTGCTTGTAGTCGCCGTTTTCTTTATTCCAAGTAACTTTTTCCAGGTTTTACCACAGCCACTTTTTCAGCAGAAATTGAAAGTTACAATCTCTTGCTACGCGGTTCTCATCCCATTGCTGGTTTTTACAGGGGTTAAAAAACTTTATAGGCAAACTTTATGGGTTAAAAAAGGTTTATTCCATAATATAACGTAAAAAAGTATAAATAACAACTATATGTTTAAATATTACCATGTTTGCTGTTTAAAGTGCGGACTTTATCAAATTCCCCCAGTCATTGAATTTAAATAAAACTTGGTTTTAAAAATTTCTGAGTATATCAGTTTCCACCATGGCAGTAGTTTTTCCGTATAAGGGTTTTTCGTTTTACATAAAAAATATTACGTCCTATTACCAAAATTACATTTAAAACAACAATACTTAAACATGCCTCATTTAGTTCGATAAGCATATCTATTGCTCATATATTATCTAGATCTGCTGCAAAAATAGACGTGCTTTCATTTCGTAGCTATTGCTTTTATCATTATTTTCTTTGCCCCTTTCCTTCCTTTTAATTTTTAATTTTTTTTTAAATATTTGTGATGAATCCTGAAATAATGTAATAAAAGGTTAATCCTGAGCAGGGATCTGAGTTTTTCATTGAGAAAACATATATCGGTTTATTGATGACGTTTTACGGGTAATATATTTTAGCCTGCTTTAGATAATTACCAGAGTAGGCCCATGTGTAGTGTATAAATTACTGATATTTTTCTTTTTTCCTCACCGTCTCACACCGTCTTCGTTCAACTTGTTCTTCGTCTTTCTTTATCCAACCAAAATTAGATATGGTTTCTCTGACTCCACACATCGACTTTAACGGAGAGGGGGATATTCGATCCTGAAGGGGCAAGCGAGAAAAGAGGGAAGGGGGATGTTTGAAGTTATTTACATTACAATGATAAAAGAGATGGTTCAAATAATGTTGTTGTTGTATTTTCCAGGAATATATTTGTAATTAAATGGTAGTCACTTTTATCACAGTGATCTAACGATATCAGTGAAAAAAAAAACATGTTTTATATTTTCACTTAATTTAATTCTGATATGAGATGAAGCACGATACAACATGATTTTTTTTAATCTCAAAAACAATCCGTAGTGAATTTACAAAGAATGAAATATCTGAGCCGCGCGCGGCGGTAACAAAATAAAATCTCGAGAAACACCCCCCATAAATCAGTAATTTCTCTTGAAACCATTTACATCAATAAAGCACGGTAACGAGGTAAAGATCTGGGGAAAAAACAACTAATCACCGCGCGTTCCCAGGCATGAAAATGCCTATAAAACAATCGGTGATTACAACCTCGTACTCGCGATGGACTTGTACATCGGCAATTTGAAGCAAGCGCCGTCTACGACCGCCCGGGGCGCGACTCAAAGGGCGCCGAGCTTTTTTGCAATTTGAAGGAAATACTAGGTAGGTACTTGATAGAACCACTTCTTGAAGAAAATATTACAAGAACATCCAGAGATTTGAGCCTGGTGACTTTAGTAGATTTGAAACATCTATTTATCAGAAAACTATTGTGTTGAAACCAATGAACAAAATCTTTTTTTTTTATAAAACTTCATCATCGATTTCCCGAGAAAAATCTACACGTACGTGGCTGAGTCCAACCTTGCATCTGGAAGGTTACAGTAATGTTTTTGTTAATGTTTCTGATTAATATTTGGTGATCACGAATTTACGTAATAAATCTATATTTATTCATACTTTTACTTTTCAAATGATTGCATCAATATGTACCACGTTTTAGAAATCACGTAAGCAAATTTTTAGAAAAACGTAACTTTTGAACAAAAAAATTACAACCCGTAAGCCTCTCCCGTGGTACCTACGTAAGTCCGAATTATAGGAAAATTTTATAAATGTATGTAAAAAAAATGAATATTTTCAAAAAAAAAAATTGTAATAAAATAATGGACTTAAGTAACATAAATAAAAAAAATGTATCGTTTTTGATACAATTTTCGATATTGGATATTTTGTATCGATATATCGGATCACAATATATCGGCTAAAAATATCGATGTTCTGAAATAAAAATATCGATACATCGATATATCGATACTTTTTCAACAAACCTACTATGTATAATGTATTGTAAATTATTATTTATTAAATTATTATTTACAATATCCACATTATACATAGTAGGCTTGTTGAAAAAGTATCGATATATCGATGTAACGATTATTTTATTAAGTACGTCGATATTTTCAGCCGATATATTTTGATCCGATGTATCGATACAAAATATCCAATATCGAAAATTGTATCAAAAACGATACATTTTTTTTATTCATGTAATTAAAGTCACTAGAATCCATAACCGTACAGTAACGAACGGAAAAAAGTAATTACATTGGGTCATGACATCTGGCGGTTGAAATTTTAACTAAAATCTTTGCATTAGTATTTGTGATCACTAATACTATCTCATATGTGAAGGTACATTGCCGAATAAAAAGGATTAATGATAAAAATACCTTAATTTTTATTAAGATTTTTGTACATTAAAATAATTTACATTGTGTATAAAAATTACTATTGATAATATTGAGCTAAATACACTATTATTTTAAAAACGCAAAATTTTTGAAAATTTGACCGATATATCGATATTGATATTTTAATAAATATCGATACATCGATATATCGATATTTTATCACTTTCGACATCCCTTATACATAGGTACTAATTACCATTAAAGTTTTGGAATTCGTTTAACTTCTCTGCAGAAAAAATAAGGGAATTCTAAACCGAGCTTTACAAGAGATATCTCATTAACCCTTTGCAACACTCGCTATTTTTAGAAATCCACTTGTGATGGACCTAGGTTCCCAATGAATTTATGCTTCATAAAAATATAAATAAGCACTTTTCCCGGATTTATTTGTTTAAAACTAATGAAAGACGTATAATAAATCCAAGAAATAGTTTAATGCATTTTTTAAACAAACATGTGACATTCATAGGAATTTCATCGGAGTCATCTCATTTTTCAATGGAGCAGGACCTCTTAGGCCAGGCAAATGCACAAAAATGTTGCGCGCTCGAACTCGAGACCGCGATGGCGGTGTTTTTCTCCATTTGCATCTGTTTTGCCATAAAATGCATTAGAGATACTGTTACTCAGATTTGCATTATCCAGGCTATCATTTTTCGAGTCACCAATGCATAAAAATGTAATCAAAAAATTTTTATTACGTAACTACACTCGTGGGTGGGGCTATGTCCAAGGTCCTAGGTCTCTGGTTAGCCCTGGATATTAAGAATATACGGAGCCGCAAGCACTTAAGGCTTAAAGTAAAAGAAATATTTGCGATAATCTGCTTGGTGGGGGACTCTACTCCCCCGCAAGTGGTGAACCCCTGGGAGGCCATGGGGACACCGGTGTCCCCTATGAAATTTAAAAAAAAAACTTTTTATATGCGATTTTGACCCTTATGTATAAAGAAACTGTATGAAAACAAGGTCAACATCGCTTGCACCAGATCTCTATAGGTAGGGTAAAAGATTTCATTCATGTGGCAAATCTAGAATTTTTGTAATTAATTTATATATGACTTCAGACCGCTGTCAAAACCGAAAAGTCGTCAGTTTTAGCATTTTTTTTCTTTTTTCAAATGCATAAAAAGGTATTTATTTATTATCAATCATATTTCAAATGTGTTTTTTCCCGTAGAATGTCTATTCAGGTTTACATAAAAAAATAAAATAAAACAATATCAGTTTATTTTCATATTTATACGTATATTTAAGCAAAATTCGGGAAGCCAAATTTTCGCGCCTTTGTTCTTGGCTACCCAGGGTCAAAGTGGTGATACAAATTTTAGAAAAGTAAGATTATCGTTCATATTTTGAACTTGTAGATAAAAATCAGTTTCATGAAATGTAAAATTTTCACGGTCTTTCGGAATATTCCTAAAATGAAGTATTGTTCGGGAACTCGCACGAATGCAGTTTTGTAATTCTGGCTGAGCAACACAATCGGCTTACAAGATTTACGTGGCAAGGGGTAGTTTTTTCTTCTGAAATTTCATTAAAGCATAAAGTCGGGGAAAGATGGATGGACGTGACGCGAGTCAGGATTGTCTGAATTTGTCGCGTCGTTTGTCGGATTTCGTTTAGAGTTTAGAACATGTATTGTGCTGCTTACCCACCGTACCAACAGAGGAAAAACTGACTCCTGGCTGATCGAATTAACGCCAGTGGATTGATTAGAATAATTTAGCATTAATATTAAGCCGGCTATCGTGACAAAGAGGCGAGAACTTTGGATCGGAGTTTGCGGCTTTGGGTGGCTTGATAATTATTGAGTAAGATAAAAAATCAAAAGATTTCATTTCCGCATAAAAATACGGTGACTGGCCAACTCAGAATGAAACCAACTCAGAACCACCTCAGAAAGGTTAATAAGAGTGATGATAAAAACATATTAAAATATCATAGCTATTAACAATATTAAAATTATTATTTCATAGCTTTTAACAGTGACGGTCCTTCCCTCAGGACAATTGGTCAAAAACCTTCCAAAATTATAAGATGATAGTAAAACATAATATTATTATGAAATATTAAGCCAATCAAAACAACTGGTATTATTCTAGTGTATTTGAAATGCACCGCGAGATACCTAGCCTGCAGCGACAAGTAGTGACATCTAACGTCTTAAATGGAAGCTTTCTTTCCCACGCACTATGATTGGCTGGGTCAAATTATGAAATGCCCCGATATCATATCTTCTGTCTCTTTACGAACCACACAATAAACGAGATGGCACTATGTCACTTAGTAAAAAGTTTTCGGATTCTGAAGACAGTTTGGGTCAGTGTGTGAGGGAGAGAGAGCATACTGAACATTATGCCTGAAAGAGATGGTTTGATAAATGTAGGTTGAATTCGCATATTTTACGCTTGTCGCAAGAAATAATTTACTATAATAAATGTATTTGACGTATGTGGATGAATTTGACTCTCAAACTCGTGAGGTTCCTACAAATGAATATTATCATATTTAATTTGATATTGTATCATAGGTAATATCATTTTTTTAAATGACCTTCCACTTCTGGACCCCTAGAGCCGCCTCTGGCTTTTAATGACCTTTCTGAGGTGGTTCTTAGTTGGTTTCATTCTGAGTTGGCATGGAACCAAAAATACAGCACACCATATAACTTGCCAGATGAATGGATATCAAAGTCGGCGCTTTGTTTTATACTTTGCGTTTGGATCTAAAGCTTTGATGACACAGGGCGAGTTTACAAGCTACTATCAGCTAAGTTTAAAAGCGGATAAATCGGCGAGTGAGATTGTCATGATGACACACAATACTGTCCACTCGCTCAGTAGCGTAGGAAACTGAGGTCGCTGCTAGCGCCAGTAACAAGAATAACGACGCCTGCGTGAACTAATTCTGTGATGTTTGACAGTCGAAATCAACTGTTAATTGGCAGCCATCTTGAAAACATAAAACAGATCACGGGCAAGCGGAGCAAGCGTGTAGCGAGTAAAGTTGACGACCTTTCAACTTTTTTCGTAGATTGTCAACAATCTGCTAGTTAGCAAGTAACACGATACACTGAGCGAGTTTACTAATAGATAGTGAATTTCCCAGATAGTAGCTTGTAAACTCGCCCTGTATCATCGAGGATTTTGACTCATCAAAGCGTTGATAATTCATGAATAAATAAAATAAATAAAAATGAATAGAAAAATATAGTGATTAGTTGTCACGTTCTTTGTTAAAATTTCGGTTTAAATATCGTGGAATCCAACATAATATTTGTATTGAATTAGTTATTTTTTAATACGTTTACTAGAAATTCACTTTTGTTTTCTTGATCGAATGAACGTATGAATGAAGTGGAACTCAGAATTGAAAATTAACCCACTTTAAAAATCCAATTGATGACAAATCACGCACACACACACGAACGTATACTTACGCATTTCTCTGAAATTCGATGACATTACAGCAATTAATTAATATATACAGTTTGGAGCGCAGTCGACTCCAGTTCCTGTGTAGGAAGGTTCAATTCTCAGTCAAACCAAATTCTACCGAATTATTAGATATCCAAAAACATATCAAATACATATGTTCAATATATACACAACGAAATTACATAATACATACCTATATTGTACAATTTTAAGGATCTAAGTATAAGGTTGAATATAAAGTGGTGTTCCAATATTGAAGGCGATAAAAATGTTGCTTCGACATTCGTTCGTGATTTTGTTTCAATGTTTCTCTCAAGATCGGCAGGCATGAAAAACAAAACCTTGAAGAAACTCAGGTATTGTTAACAAATCACAAGAATCTGGAATCCATATTGTCCTGTCTCGGGAACAAAGTGTAGGAATTTCATTGTTCCAACAAATCTCAACATGCTCCCCAACAAATCTCATTCAGAATACTGAGTTTTTTCACTTTTTGTTGGGTACTAATTGCACCCCATTTATTAACTTCAGTTGGTGAAAAATGCAGGTAATTTTGATGGGAACGAATTTCGCACTCGGTGAAGGAAAAAAGTGTCGCGACTGAAGAAGTGGTGGACAGAATCAAGAATGAAGAGCGTTATTTGTTCGTTGCTACAATCCTTAATATGCTCTTTATTGTCTTCACGGGATTCCTATTTCATTGATTAATAAAATAGCACTTGCGATAAGACCATGCTTCATTAACACTCAGGCTATCCGCTCATGGAGAAACTGAAAAAAAAACCAGTTGGCGATGCAATCTCAATAAACCTCCTGAATAAAATCAATATTTTTCTGATTTAACATATCGCAGATTACTCGAAAACTTGTCAACTTGATAATCTGTCAATAAGGCAACTGAAACGCGACTGTCGCGGCGACCAACAGTGCAGGTCTTGTGATCTAGTATTTCTTGTGATCCAGGCTGGTTGACAGGTTGCCGTGGTAGCGGCTCACGACCAGTCAAGTTTTGTCATGTTTTGACATGTCAGATCAGAAAAATATCGATTTTGTTCAGGAGGTTGATTGCGATTATGTCGCCAACTGTTTTTTTTTCAGTTTTTTCCTGAGCGGATGGCCTCAATAAAAGGTTAAAAAAAACAAACAGATAATACGAAGAATTGATTCCGATTCATAATAGCAAAGCGTAGGTACCTGTCTGATGAATTCTGGTAGAGCTACCCAACTTACTGCAAGAGTCAGCAGAGAAGATGAATTAACACACAATATTCTGCCTATCGAAAATGCCATTTTTCGTCAAGAAAATAAATGAATTCATATAATAATTCAATAATCAAAGTCTGACATGGTCGAAAATATTATTTCAACATCCATATCCTTTCCATACTGTAATGTGACATATTATGTCTTAGATACCATTGTCAGCACGGGCATTAATTAAATCATTACAGTGGTTTTTTTAATTAGTGTATAGTTTTAAGTCATAGTCTTAAGTCATATTACAGCAGTATCTATTCTCTCGGTCATGTGAATATTGTAAAGTCACGAGTCTTAGTTGCAAAAATCAACTCAAGGGCGCTGTACAATTTATTATGAACTCTTATGTTCTATCTAAATTTATTATTTACAAATAGATATTGAAACTAGACTTACTTGGCAGGTCACTTCCAATAAATGTACTTTAATTAGAAAGATTATGCTTGGAGAAGATACGACTTTGCGCGCTAAGGAAAATATCTTTCAAACACTGGACATTGCGTGATTTTACATTTGCTATCCCCATCACAGTTCATATTATATTTAAAGTTATCAGTTATAAGTCTAAGTGATAGCGTATAGTTAGATTATAAAGCGCCCTTGAGAACAACAGAGAGTGATGATATTGATGACCTCAAACCTGACGGCAGTTCAGAATTTGATAGCCTCAACTGAGTTCCACGCCATAATATCGCTGTTTTCGCCGTTCCACGTCGAAAATAAGTGCGTCTTTTACGAGGTACACTGAAATTTTCCAGAAAGATCTATTAATTTATTTTTTTTAATAAAAAAAACGTTATTACAGGTCTACAAAAACAATATATACGATTTTTTTTAAATAAACTTTCTTTTCGCTTTCCTGAACAAAATTTTTTTTGTCCTTTACAGTTTATCCAATTTTCGTGATTATTTTTTTTGGAAAATATTTGAAAAATAAATTTGGAAAATACTTTACAACCAATTCTTACATAAAGGGCTAGACACCTTTTAAGGAATATTAGACATTGTAATGACAATGATTTAAGATTGTAATTTATAAACAGATGGGGCAAAAATGTCAAAATTATGTGCGTATGTATATCGGATATATATTTGTGGCTGAATTGGCATCGTGCTTGGGTTCCATCCAGGCGTCCCGTGTTCGATTCCTCGGCTCGTTAAGTCCCCCATCTCGATTAAAGCAACATTTTTGGTTTACTGTGGTTGTAGTAGGAGATTTTCAAATATTGTCGGGTTATTTGTAACTCAGGAATGTTTGTCTTAAAAAAAAACGAGTGTGCTTAACTTCACTAACTTATATCTCCCTCTCAACTTCCGTTCGCCTCGCCCGATCACACTTTTCATAACGCTCTCGTCACGCATTCGCCAGCTAACTCCCCAAGTCAAGCGTGCATAAAGGCCCGACCGTTCGCCTCGCCCGATCACATTTTCGTAACGCTCTCGTCACGCATTCACCAGCTTAGATGTTTTACTTTTTAAAAAAAATCGATAATATATATGACAAAATGATAACTTTCTACACCTACATATATTGAACGCGTGACGAATATTCTTGAATGCGGCAGTTTAGTTTCTAAAATGTCTCGTTCAGATTTAGTTCATCAACTCTCTATTGAATGACACTTAAAATCATATTTACAAATGTGAACCCTCTTTGAACAAAGTTGATCGTTTTGAAATCTTGTTCAATTTTAGTCGTTCAACTAAAACTGAAACACCAGAACGCGGTGAAAGGGTTTACAGCAGTACCTACGTTAGAATATTGTAACGTTGCACTAAACATACCAACCATAGAAGCGTCCATCAAACATCCAGCGTCTTCTACTTGTCGTTTTTCTATTTTGTAGCTCACGTCAAACAGGATACGGGGCCCATTCACACAA
Source organism: Limnephilus marmoratus (assembly GCA_917880885.1). Classification (NCBI taxonomy): domain Eukaryota; kingdom Metazoa; phylum Arthropoda; class Insecta; order Trichoptera; family Limnephilidae; genus Limnephilus; species Limnephilus marmoratus. The sequence continues at coordinate 30,514,665 of OU862916.1, forward strand.
TAGAGATTTTATCACCGCCAGAGCGATTGACAATGCGCAGAAGTTTTTTGCGGTGAACTATTACGAGCGCAACAATAGTACGGGAAGATGCGCAGACGGGCAGAGCTGCGGTCATTATTCAAGGGGATGTTTTATTGCCTAGCCGTTTGAAAAGTTTACAGTTTTCTTGACCTTCTTGCGCTTCGTGGTTTCCGGGTAAAACTTTTTACACACAAAGGTGCAATGGTTGAAATGGCTGAGTCAATTCTGCGTTTCTGTACCCGCATTCAGTTACCATTGAAGATTTATGCCGTAAAAGTATAGACACGTTACTTCCATTAAGTCAAATAAGAAGACGACCTTCTTGGCAGAGTGGCAAGCTCATTGGTACTTTTTCATGTGTATACCACACATGGGTCCTAACTGTTGTCATCAACCAGTGGGTGTACAGCAATTTGGGGGTGTTGTGGTGAAGAGATGGATAAGTTCTGCATTTTGCCGTAGGCCTCCGAGACGTGCTTCCTTTTAAAAGTAGGTACTCGAGTTCTAGGAGCATTGAAGTACCCACCACTGTCCCACCCCGGTATAGGCAACTTATGGTCGCCCCTTCGGGGTTCTCACAAGAATCTAATTTTTTTGAATAAACGGCTCTACATTTAATGTAACGAATCTAGACCTTCAATGTCCCCTCATACTGTGTTAGGTGGCGGTATGCGGTCGCGCCTACAGGACTGTACTGTAATGGTCAAAAACTAATACTACTGGTGTTAGTAGACATAAATGTATAAAAAGAGAAAACAAAATATTTAATACATTATAAACAGAGGGAGACCACACACTCCGTGACTGCAGGCATCTGCGTGTAAAGACAAAAAAAGAAAAAGAATCATAAGTTGAAAACAAAACATAAAACGGAAAAAGACAACCGTCATGACCATCGTGAGCCCGGCGGTCCCCCAGAGAATGTATGAGGTTTTTAGTCCAACATCACGGCACCCAGTGGAGTCGTCCTTTAGCCAGCCAGCCGGTGGTGCCTAGAAGAAGTAAATGGACTGCAAAATGAAGACCCTAGGGAGAAAAGCGTCGGGTGGCCGGAGAGGGGACGGACAGACCTCCGGATGCCGCTCAATCTTTCCTCCAACCTTATCATGACCGGGGGGGTGGCACGGGCACAGAAGGAGATAACAATGATTGAATCGAAAAGGTAAACCAAAGGTAAGTTAACAGGGACGAGGCCCAAAGTCCAATCCCTTCGATGGGGAAGAGGACATTACAGAACAAACAAAGGAGTTCTGTCTAACCTCCAGATAAACAATATAACATTTATAACATTAGAACAATATAACATCTTAAAAAAAAAAGAAATTAATAATAGTCACGAAAATAATAATGGAATTATCCATCCCAAGCTGTAAATTCGACTGCTGCTGTGTACTAAAAAATAAAATAAACAAACAGAATTTGCACATACATGATGCCATGAAAGGAAAGAAAAACAATAGAACACAAAGGAAAGTGAATATAAAATAAACGTATAGAAATCAATAGAAGCAAATTTATAGTTGGCTAATTTGCAATGCTGCGCGGTGAACTTCCAGACTGCAACTGTATGTTTCAAACAAAATTCCACGTTCATATAGCCTAACAGAGAAAAGAAAAAAAAAACAAAAGAACACATAAAAAAAAGAGTATTAAAAGAATATGTACATCCAGGCGAAAGTATAAAAGAGAGATCAAATCGTTGTCCGTGGTATTACAGGAACATGTACACCTGATAACCTATATTCTGCTAATCATCGACTCTAAGAGCAGGCCATCTTTCAACCCAGATCCTTGCAAACTTACGCAAGCACTCGAAATTCACCTTATTCGATACTAGATCAGTATTCCAAACTGGTCTAATAGGGACGTCCAGACCATTAAGCATTTCCTCTCTAGCATCCATCATAATCTCGTAATGCCACAGAATGTGCTCGGCCGACTGGTTTGTGCTACCGCACGCACAGTTGGGATGAGGGGATAGGGAGAGAGTATGAAGTCTCCCCCTAAATTCCCCATGACCAGACAAAAGTTGGGTCACGTGATGGTCCAGTTGTAAAAAGGCCCCTTCCATCCTGATTTTAACTGATGGGAAGAAGGAGAAAGTCCATCTCCCCAAATTCGACCTATCCCAACGAAGCTGCCACTCATGAAGCGACAGTTCACGCATTTCACGAAGCAGACCAGGGAGAGTCCCCGGACCACCAGGAGTCAGGACAACACCATGATGAGTTGCCGGGGTTCCTCTAGTAAGCTTCTCTTTAGTGATCGGAGCCGGAACCGGAAAAAGAATTCGAACCCGCGATATGCTCCCTACTCGTGAGTGGCTCGGGCCGCGAACGGTGGAAGCATTCGGGTTCCGGCTCCGAGTTCCGGGTTTGGGTCCAAATACCGGATTCTTTGGGAGTAGTCGATTTGAAAAGGGACTAGGAGTAGGATCCTTTTCTCGCAAAGTACCCGAGTTTAAGAGCCTACGCCAGTTGAACCTACACATCGCTATTATGCGGCTGAAGTGAGTGAGGAAGGAAAAAAGATGGGAAAGAGGAAGCTGGGGAAGTACTGGGCTATTTAGATATACAAATTACCAAACACGAACCAAGCCATCTAATGCAACGCAATGTTTCAATTGGTGAATGGATGAATGTTGGTCTTATAAAAGTCTTTGTACTGCAGTTATGAAGTAAAAATTAAGTTCGCTACAAAATATAAAATATGGACCCTTTGTTTTATTTCTTTACCAAATCATGAAATCTATTTTTTTTTCAAAACTTCCAGCCATTTTAGCGAGTTCAAAACACCAAATTCATTTATTTTTACGTTTTCGAATAACTACAGATCATACGAAACTTTTGAAACCCCAGGCGTTTAAAAATAAAGCTTTTTTGTTCTTTTTATGGAGAGCGACGGTTTATCGGGGTTTATTTGAATGTAGATATGTTTAGGTATTTTCGGTTAATATACTAGATTCTTATTTTCCATGAAGTGGAAATCCTATAAGCTATCTGAACTTAACTCTACTTGTTTATTTGAATGTAGATATGTTTAGGTATTTTCGGTTAATATACTAGATTCTTATTTTCCATGAAGTGGAAATCCTATAAGCTATCTGAACTTAACTCTACTTGTTTATTTGAATGTAGATATGTTTAGGTATTTTCGGTTAATATACTAGATTCTTATTTTCCATGAAGTGGAAATCCTATAAGCTATCTGAACTTAACTCTACTTGTTTATTTGAATGTAGATATCTTTAGGTATTTTCGGTTAATATACTAGATTCTTATTTTCCATGAAGTGGAAATCCTATAAGCTATCTGAACTTAACACTACATGTTCTTTATAGAACAAAAGAATAGAACGCAATCTATGCGTCGCACATTTTTTACCTCACGTGGGTACATTAAAAATGTTACCTGGCAATTGTGTAGACTTACAGCATTACTAATAAAAAACACTTCCCAACGGTTAAAATGTGTGTTACTTACACATTGAATAAAGTACAGGCTCAGGTTCCGTTAGGTACTAATAAAAATGTCATTAATTGTGCTCCAAAAAAGCTGGCAACGTTGCATTTTGGCAGATTGACACTTGAAATTCCCGTCTCGAAAAACGAGGTTATTTCGGATAAGTTATTAATTGACTGTTACTACGGTAATTTTATAAGAATTCTTTGAAATGTTTTATCTAGTTTCTTTGTTTTTTAAACAACATAAATGCCTTGAGCATGTGTACGTATATTAAAATCCTTGATTTTCGCACAAACATTGAATCCAAAATGTAATTTTTCTGGGTTCTTATCTAGGAATTATTATTATAATTTTTATTGTACTAACAAGATATAAAGTGAAGTGACAGTTTTCTTGAAGATTTTTTGTTGGATTAAAAATATGAGTACACGTGGGTTCTTATCAACTTTTTCATCTGCGAAATTAAAATATTCCAATGTATTAAAATTAAAATATATTTCATCTCCAAAAATCTAAAGGGTAATTTTATCTGTTTTTGTTTTAACGACATCAAAATGAAGAACTGTATAGAACATTTTAAGTATTAAAGCAGGTCTTCCTACAAACTATTTTATATCAGTCTCTATTAGTAAGGTTTTTGCGTACACAGTTGTTTATCAATTGTATACAATATCCACCACGTTTACCAGGCTGTTAAAGATTTTCTATTTCTGGGAAGGGACTGTTATGTTTGTTAAAAAACCCTACAAAATGGCATGTTTTCATTGTACTGTAATACGGAAGCAGTAGGCCTGGTCATATATTGTGCATATTTTGTCTGTTTATGTTGTGTGAGAAGTGGAAAGTTGTCGCCTAAGGCCTATCTTTTGGAATTTCTCTGCATTTGCCTTTGGAAATGAGAAAAAAACCAAAGAAAAGTTTATTCAGGAGGAAATGGTCGTACTTCGATCACCAAACAAGAACTTGCTTGATCACTGACTTAAGGCCTCCGCCTTCAGTGACAAAAGTATATGATTTCCTGCGAATTGGAGTGAGTATATGTCTGTTTTTATGTGAAACGTATAATTATGTAAAAATAAAATTGACGTTAATGGGTATTTCGTAAAACTATTTCTTATAGAGCTTGTGAAATGAAAAACCGCTCAAGTTTATACATTTTCACAAACACATGGATGTATCGAATAGAAACTTCTTTCCAAGATAAAATGCAAGTAGGTTCACCCATAACAGACACAGTTCATAGGTGACGGTCGTACTCGTACGTTACATCCAACTGCTATCCCAATGAGATGGTGCGGAGACTGCCAGATAATCCGAAGCGGCTAAGTTAAACAAACTGGTGGTTTTAGATAGCAGGTCCATATTTCATGCAATAAGCACCTCTAAGTGATCGTAAATTGCCTGGATAAGTCTTAAATAATAATACATAGTGGATATTGGTTTTGTTGCTGAGAATCGATTGCCTCTCTTTAAATATTCATCACGCCATTTCCAATACACAAGTATCATAACAGTCCTTAAATATTTTTAAGTATAACATGATTAGTTGCATAAAAATAAACAATTGGGAAGAACTAAGATGGGATCAAACATTAATGTTCCAAAAGTCGAAGGAATAAATTATATGTATTTTTGTAAGAAATTTTATTATATTTTTTCCAAAATAGGTACCTCCCTATGCAAAGACGAGTTTCTAATCCGTGCTTTATTTTTCTTCATTTTTTATACATATTTTTTAATGGTCAAAATTTAATATTTTTAAACACAAGTAAATAAAATAGCACATATCCGTATTTACACACATTTGCCGTACATTTTGACTAAAAACAAAAATATTATTCAGTTTCGTTCAATATTTTGGCCACAAATTAAAAACTCAATTTTGAATGAAAAAGGCGGTACAGCCGTTCTATTTAAACAGTTATTATTAAATTATATTATTGAATACTAGCAGCTAAAAACCCGCTCCGCAGGTTTTTACTGCCAGGCCCTGCGGGCGGCTTTTGATTTGTCTTCGCCAGGTTAGTGTTTGTGAACATTTTGTAAATCCAATAGGAGCTGGTTCCAAAATTAGCCCGTTCCTCGTATCCACTATCAACGTGTCAATCAGTGATGGCTAGTCACCGCGAAAAAGTAACTGGGACGGGCGATGACGTCATATGTAATATACAGCCGCTTGATACAACTGAGTATTACCGTCAATCTTTCGAAATCCGGGAGATACTCCAGGTTCACAAATTCGTAGAACTTCTACCTAGGAAGGGCATGTCCCTTCCCGACGAAAGTTGCCTCATCATGTGACGAATTCTTGTATTAGAAACCGAGTTATAATGGTAGCTTTGACTGAAAATCCACGTACACGGATGTTTATATGGTGCGATGGGTAAGGCGCGGCAACAGACATGCATTGGATGCCGGATTCTTAAATTCAAACACGCAGACGCAAGGCTATTAATAACGTTCGATTATATTTTGCATGAAATTAATTTTAAAAGTACAGATTTTTTTTATCAGTGCTTGTTAGTTGTAGATACCAGTTTATATTTACGGGCTATACGAAAATAATTTTATTTTAAGAACAATAATTATGGTATTTTTTTTTATGACTTCATGTTTTTTTCTTGACAATCAACTTCAAAATTTATAAGCTATAAATGGCAATGAAAATGAAAATTAATATTTTCATTTGGAAATGTCAAAGTTTCTCGATGAGTCACGCACACAGATTTTATGCTCCATAGTTAAGATTCAAAAAGTTGTTTTGGTTAGTTACAAGATTCTTGAAACATCTGTAGAACCGCATAACTGTAGCTCTCCGCGACCATACCACAAAAAGTAAACACTTTCTTTAACTACGCTCTTAAGGGAACATCACGACCGATTTGAACTAAACAAAAAGTGACTGAATAAATAGCCGGACGATAAGGCCCGATCACATCGGACCGAGACTCAGTCGCATTTTGTAAAGTCCCGTCCACAATTCCGATAAGGAGCGAGTGAATTTACGACTTGCCGCAGTGGAACATCGCGACCACTTCAGTCACTTCTCTTTCACGTTATCTATTTTACTTTTATTTTTACACCAGTGTGGTCACACCGCCATACTTTACTTATGGACATAACTGGATGATCGAACGACTTATGGAAGACACTGCTGTGATCTGTGATCTATTTATCTGATGAATACAGCGGTCGGCAAGCGTACTTGCATGTAAAATATGCATAAGAAAATTCCATTCCACGACACTCAATTCGTCTCATATACGTCTATTAACAAAACTTCGCTTCGTATGAGGGTTGGAGTGAATGAGATTTTAAGACATAAAAACAATTCCAGAAAAAAATACCTACTCATAAAATTAAAGTTCTTATTTCTACTCTAGAAAAGGCTTAATAACTTAACTTAATCTTCAATATTATGAATGTGTTTGACGTTCGGCAGATATATGCAAAAACAATCCTCACTCGTCTATACACAAATATACATAAATACTATGAAACAAGATTAAATACTCGCTGTACTCGAAACAATGACAAAGACTTACTACAAATACCCAAAACGCATACTACTCTGTTGGTCAACGAAATTTCAGATACCTTGCAACAAGACTTTACAACATTCTTCCAGATAGAATAAAAATATGTGATTCCCAAAAAAATTTCAAAGATAACATAAAAATTTGGATCAAAAATAATGATAGGGCCTTTACCGGTGCACTCACCCATATTCGAAATTATTAATGATTTGGTATTATACAATGGAAATATACAAGCAATGTATTGGTTGCTTTTATTTAAAATTATTATTATTGTAACCAATCTATTATGTGATTACTTTTTAATAAAAGTGTAGGAATGTTTATAAGTATTATATATTGATTTAAAAATTACTGCCTCAACACAGGCTAGCCTAGTGGGGCGGATTACTGAAAATCCTTAATTTATAACTATTTTCTATTCTTCATTTATCTACTATTCATATTTATATTTTTTTCTGTTGATATGCTTTTGTACTTATGAAATTTTAAACCACTGTAAACATTAACACTGAAGATGTACTTTTTAGTTATAATCTTGCAAATTTCGTTCAATAAAGATATATTATTATTATTAAAGAAAATTAATATTATAGAAAACCAGAAGTAAGAAATAAATATACAATTTTGAAGTGAAAACTATACTAGCCCTTTTGTGATTTGAAATTTGATGAACCGAAAAGTGACACTAAAACAAGACAAACACATTCATCTATAGGATTTAGCCTGCTAGGGAATGAGAAAGAATGATCTGTCTCCTCTTTATGCGGTGCTTCGTAGCCTTCCCACTCTTGTCTACTTTAGTTGTCTGAAGGTTTCACTTCGATTGCGTGTGAACTGCACGAATGTGAATTTTTTTAATATAACTATGCAATCAGTAGGAGGAAACTTCATCGGTAATGTGTTTCTACGATAAATATTGTGAACAATTCCTTCCTCTACACAAGCACGTCTCTATAATTTACTGAGTTTAATTTTTCATTTAATTTAACCATTTAATTCAAGGTACGTAACAACTGGGTGTGAAGCAACTGTTGTTATTAAAATATGACACAATAATGAAATAATTAGGCAACGAAGCAAAGATTTTTACCAACTTTGCAAGCTGACAAGATGCCTAGGTGTGCTAAACTTGTTGCATTTTGGATGTCAATATTTTTTTGCAAATGTTTTGTTCTTATTTTTCAGAATATTTTGGATCATATTGCTAAGAGCCTAGTTATCATCAATGATCAATGATTTCTTGCTTATATCGCTGCAAGTTTTTTATGTTATTGTATACATTTAACTGCAATTGACTGTGTACCATGAACAAATTGTGTCTCGTATCGATATATATATATATATAGCAACTTGATTTACTGACAAGTGGAAGTGCACCTCACTTGACTAGGCAACGTTCGGATTAGAAAGCAAATTTATACAGTTTTTTCATGCCGATATGGAAAAGCGTTGCGTAAATGGCCGCTAATTTATGGTAACTCTGACGCGTTGTGATCGTAAAGCGAAATTTTAAATACAGAAATATACAACATTGTATGGTGAAGCGAATAAACACATACATTTTAATGGTGTCAGCTCTATTATTGCTAATCATTTACAATTTTCATCAATCATCAATCAGAATCAGAATCAACTCTAACGAACGTACCTACAAATTAAATTACTATTAAATACATTTTTAATGTTAATTTTATTTCCACTATATCCAGTAACATTGTTACATTGTTGTACGTGTTTTGAATTTACGATTATTATTTAGGCACCATAATTTCTTTATCCCCAAACACAAATAATTTACTGATAGATTGTTTATTTCTACTACGAGTATGTCCACTTAGATTGTTACTTTTGTGTCTGTTTTTTCATTACGCTCATTATTTAGGCACCGTAATTACTTAATCTTGTCTTATAAAATACTAGCTGACCCGGCCACGCGTTGCTGTGGCTAAAAAAATACAACGTCATCTACTGGATGGTTATCCAACCTTTATAACCACCGCCGTCTTAGAGTTTATCGTGAAGAGACAGTCAGATGCCGCGGAGGACTTTAATTTACAATACATAGAGATGGTGTGAAAGATCATAATAATGTGCATGAAATGCTTGGGGTAACTAACGTATTTAAATTAATAGGGATTAATACTGTATCCGTCTAAATAACTTTTCAATTATCGCAATGTACGTGACCATTTTTTTAGAATGGGTATATTAAAAGCTATCCGTAAAAGATAGAAATATGCCTCCGCGGACTTTCTTGTAGATCTATAAAAGAGGAATATCCCACCATGCAATGTTTTGTTACATCCCAAAAGGATAAGGCAGCGTTTTCGATGAAAACTACCAGGCGGCTTGACTTTTTCCGACACTTCTAACAATTATCGTTATGTTTCAACCAAATTATACAAATCCTTGACAAATTACGTACCTAAACCTTCCTCACGAAACACTGTATCTATTGGTAAAAACCGCATGAAAATCCGTTAAGTAGTTTTCGAGTTTATCGCGAACAGACAGACGACGCGGAGGACTTTAATTTATAATATGTAGAGATGTAGAGAAGATGTTGTGATAGAGAAGATAATGACGCTACTCCCCAAACACGAGAAATGATTTCTCTATTGAGTTAAAATATCAGTACCTACCCCTTTTTGTATTTAAGAACTATGTACCTAAAATAATTAAAAAATATATAAAATTAAATTATTTTAATCGACCCAAATTATTATGCACGTTCCTTTAGAACGGCTTAATTCATTTTTACATTTAAAAAAATTATGTACGTGGTACGATTGTTGAATTCTTTTAAGATTTATACTTTTTTACATCGCTTTATTTGTCCTTTAATTCACATATTAATTTTGTTTGTGAAATGTTTTTTGAATCGAGTGTAAGACTATTTAATGTTTTATTGCTTAGTATTTGTGATGTCTTTGTCCAAAGTTTGTGCTTATCGATAGAGTTTTTTTTATGTTTTGTATGTACGCTCATCTAACAAGTCTATTAATGTTTGCGGTTGTTGAAATTTGGTTTCTTGGTATAAAATGTACTTTAGCAGTGTTCAAAACAACACAATTTTGCTAGAGAAAGAAATAAAATGGTGATGCTACTCTGTATAGAAAATTGGTTTCTGAAATTAATAGAAAAATTTTTCGTTTTAATTTTTTTACATTTTTGAATTTCGTACGTTTTAGTTTTAATAGTAGACCCTGGAAAAGGACAGTTTTAACACGTTTGCGAGTTTCATCCAAAATATTTCCTTTCTTGGAATGTTGTTATCTCACATCGTATCTGAGACGAATTAAGAGTTTACCCAAACCACTGAATTCCTCGCATTTGTCAAATAATCAACCAACCTTCAACACAATGATTCAATTGTAGCAACACCTTCGGCTTCCGATAAATTTTAACTTTCTTTTTTTACGACCCTTATTTTTGGTATTGAATTTCTGGTGATGTTAAAAATACATTTTTGTATTGTTGGGTTGTTTATGTGATTTTAAGTAGATAGTATTTGGGAAATATTGTGAAGCTATGTGTTATAAGAAAAAAATGTGCGCTAGTTATTTTAAAAAATACAATATATTTTATTTGCACACTGTTAAAACTTAGACTGGGGAAGATATTAAGGTAAAACAAACTGAAAGCAGTATAAATTAATCATTAGTTTACTTTATTTAGTGGAGAAAACAATACAACATTTCTAAAAATTATCTTCTATGAATCTAGCAAGATTTTTCGTTTTAGGTCTTATTAAAAAAAAATGTTCGAAAAATCATCTAATGTAACTCTTGCAGGCATTTACTAAAAACGACTTTTCGCGCTGCGTTGCCCAATGGTTGCAAAGATCCTACTCGCATACAAGACAAACCGTAGGGCAAGATTATTATAGATAATAATACAACCAACTACAAAAGCATACAAAAACACATAAAACCGCAAAAGTTCAGGAAAAACATGTTTTGATTCCCAATTTTTTCAAATTTGTTCCAAATTCAATCGGCTGTCACTTTTAGAACACCAACCGACAGCTGGCGGCAGCGGCGGGCGCTGGCCGAAGCGATAAGTCACAAGATACGAATGTAATTTTTTGTGGCCCGGGCATCGCGGGCCCACCGGCACCGAATAAATTCCGACCAGTGAAATAAACCCTGTCACGAGACGGCACTGCTTTATTTTTATCAACACAGGATTTTAAAAACAGGGCTGCAAAAAGTATAATAACAAGTTTTTTATTTTGTTTATTATATCTACCTACCTACATCTACTTTTTCAGATATGGCTCTTGTGAATGATTATATTATTTATATTTTCATAGCACAAGAGGATTCGCAAATTGCTTTTCAAACCGTCTGTCAAACAATTCACTAAATATTCTGGGAATATTGTAATCGAGGAAAAGGGGAAAATATATCCGTAACACCGCCCATGAAGATGCGCGTGGTAAACAAAATATTCCTAAAATAAGGTTTGGTGGAAACGGTTACCATCCGGAGAAATCTACCCAAAGAAATCTATCCAAATTTATTAAATTTTAATACGTCTCTCTGCTCTTCGTATTGGGATTGTGAATAATGCAAATAATGCAAAAATATTTTGGCGCATTCAAAATAATTATGTAATGTCGGGATGTTGCAAAGAATTTGATCATTTCATCAAATTTAATATTCAAGTTCCTTTCTAAAATAATCCTTTCTAGGTTCTTTTCTAAAATAATCAATAAGAGGACCCGTCACAAGTACCAAAAAGTGAACGGAGCCTTTATGCTCAGAGTTTATTATACACTCGTTAATTATATTTTTTGTTTTTTGTGCACTTTTTCTCTGATAAAATATTTATACATTAAATATTCATACAATCTGAGTTTGTTATTTTATTTGACACCCCTAACGTTTTCGGTGGCGTATGACATCGCCTAAATATTTTCCGTGTTTGTCAATAAATTTTCATTTTCTATATATTTTATTGTCTGTTAATGATGGTACATAAAAAAAGCCTTTAAAACCGTAAATCTCGCAAGAAGAGGTTAAAGACAACTAAGGCTTCGAATACAACCGTGCGTTATTCAAACAATTAAACTACTATCAAAACCACTGATAGTAGTTTAATTGGTATAAAACTATCGACAAAAATAATAATAATAAAAACACTTCAAATAATTGTTTTTTTTTATTTCACTAGTGATAAGTATAGAAAGATTCATTTTCAGATTGTTCGAAATTCTTTACCCGATATTTTTTTTTAAATTCAGCTGAATCCTATTATCTGTTCATTCAGTCAGCCTTTTTTATTTTCTATCGCCTTTATTTACATACATAATATTCTATGCATATAATATCCATTTTCGGGTGTGAAATCCGAAAAAAAAAATAAAAACAAAAAAATAAAAAAAATAAAAATAAAATGATTAATATTGCAGTGCTGATCTGATTTGACCTCCAAAGGATTTCATCGAAGCTTATCTGTATTATACTTAAATAATTTCGAGTAAGTAAATAATTTTTCATGAAAGTGCAAGATTCTAATTAGAAAAGGGAGGCCCTCTGCATTTTTTAAAAATAAATATATCTTAATTTCAATTAAGTTATAATTTTTATTAATAATGCGATTACATAACTTTAAGCATTTAATAGATAAAAAACATTTTATTCAGAATTTAATACCAATAAAAATTGTGCGTCCCTGCCACACATAACTGAAGACATTCGTGTGAAGACAAAAAAGTGTGTTCGATTTGTCGATGGTTTATGATCCTCCGCTCATTATTAACAGGGAAACCGTTTACAGAAGCAGCTACAGTACCGAACCTTGTCCCTGTCGCGGGTTTCCACCAAAATACATTCACTTTTCGCGTGTTCGTAAATAAAATAACTGAATCTGAGTCATCTCAGATTATTGAGTAAAACGTTGCTAAAACACCACCTAATGTACCTATTTCCTCTACCTACACAAACTATTGATCTATTTTTAAAATCAGCAGGTGCCTTTCTACGTTAACCCTAGAAAGATAATCTTATTTTTACCTACCTTAAAGATAAATCATACGTCTGAGAGACGTAATGAAGTTTATAAATGAATTTAGATATTCCAGGTAACATTGTTAGTTTCGCAGACGACACTGCTTTAATATTTGAGGGTAAAACCTGGAAAGATACTGTTGACAAATGTGATTCAGGATTCAGAATAGTAAAGAGTTGGCTTAATAATAACATCTTAACTTTGAATACATCAAAAACCAAATATGTAACTTTTAGCATATCATCAAAAAGTCAGCCTTCCGACACTCATAATCTAATTATACACAATTTTCTGCAAAATTGTAATTGTAATTGCCACCCTTTAGAAAGAGTAGACTGTATAAGGTACCTAGGTGTAAATATTGATCAATATTAGAGATGGAACGACCATATTAATATGTTAACAAAAAATATCAGGAGACTTTCCTATATTTTTAAAGAACTTCGTCACATATTGGATAAAGAGAAATTAAAATCTGTCTATTATGCCTTAGTCCAATCTCGACTTTCTTACAATATAGTATCTATTCTGGGGATCCTGTCTAGAGTCCAATGTAGAACCACTAAATATTGCTCACAAATTAATTCTTACAGCCGTTGTGTCCAACCTATGCTCAGCCGAGATCTCCGCTCAGCCCTGCTCAAATGCCCAAATACGCTGTGTCGAAACACAATGATGGTCCCACCACACTCAAATGTAAGGAAGGTAGCCGGGTGGATTAAAGTTGCTAAGGAAGACCTACTTATAAAAACTGACAACAGAGCGAACAAAAATCCGCGAAAACAATCGAGCTGTCAATGTCAATTAATTATCGTAATTATCTGTCATCAGTTCACTCTTTTGTCGGCTTTTTTATTTGGTTTTTCAATTTGAAATATGAATCCTATATTGAATATAGTGAATATGGTTGAATGGGCAGATATGCTTGACGATAATATTGGATTATATAGGCGGCGGCAAGATGCCGATATAAATTTTATGGAAGTATTAAATGACGGCGATTATTATAACCGCTTTAGGATGACAAAAGCGTGTTTTTTTTTATGTTTTAAGCCAAGTAGAAGATAATTTAACTTACGCAAGCGAAAGGTAAAGTTTTGACTTATTCGAGTGTCATTTTTGTAATAATATGTGGAATATAATTAGCACTTGTCGAGGACAATGTCATTCCAAGCAGCTTCTTTTGATTTTACAAGCGTAGCGTAGTTTGGGCCACCTGTCCCTTTCGACAAAATGACCTGCGACGAGGTAACTAGGTCTACAAGTCTCATTTTTTCGTTTGGCGTAAAATTTTTCGAACGCTTCGCCTTGTCCATTTTGAATACAAAATTTCAACTGATTCTAATGTCAAACTTCAAACGCACGTAAACAAAAAAGTAAGTCAATTAACACCTTATTTTTAACATATTAAATACGTTTGTTTTAAAAATGTAAAATGTCGGTTTATGTATTGCACTATTTAAAATAAAATATCTGTATAAATAATAAATAAAATTAATTAACGTTTCGGTATTAATTTAACATGTAAAGTTCCTAACTTGACGTCATTTTTTGGTGTACGAAATCAAATGGGGCTACACACCGAGCGCTACGATCAAGTTGTTGGACACAGCTAAAATGGAGCATTTTTCTAACATACCTTAGCTTAGCGGCGCAAGGCGCTAGGCTCAGCTTCACTCGGATTAATCATCCGAAAATGTTGGACACAACGGCTGTTAGTCACGTACAAAAAAAAAATCGTTATCCATCTAAACTACTTTACAAGGAATCTAATGTTATGTGTATGAAACAGCTATACATCACTAAAATAATTTGTAGATTTTTTATCAATACTAAATCTGCAGAAAGAACCCAACAAATCCATACCAATAGATTTGGCTCAACAATGAACTTTATAGCAATACATACTAAAACATCTTTTGGCCAAAGAAACTATATAAATCAAGCTCCACTTATGTTTAATATTCTGCCAGATTACATTAAATCTACCAATTCATTAGCTAAATTTAAAAAGAATGTTAAGATATTTGTGTTGACAGAGGATTGGCATACTATTTTTTCATCCTTGTCCTTTTTTAAATAATAAGATTTGTTTTTTTTAAATAATAAGATTTTATTTGAGTTCCATTTGCCAAAATCGGAGTGTCACCCTAGTTGTTTTGAACTAGCTTTGTTTCTTGGTGGGTATAGTAATTAAAGATTTATTGATGGTCTATATTGTTACAAATCATACTCAAATTACCCATCCGGTCACTAATATATTTTTACTTTATAATATTTTAGTGTTTTGAATGTAGTGTTATGTATGTTAGTATTTTGTGTGTAAAATCATCACTCAAATATATAAATGTTAACCTCAATACAAGCTCTTGGTCCTAGTGAGGTTAATTTTTTTGTATGTAAAAAAATAAGAACATATATGTATGATAAGTTATAAATAAATAAATAAAAATATTTAAATTTAATTTAAATTAAATTTAATAATGTTACTATCAACTTCTACAAGTATTTTTTTTTTGTTACAGCTGTTTCAACTTACAAGGCCATTTCCAAACTGAAACACAGTTGAAACATGGAACACAGTTTGAAATTGGCCTTGTAAGTCGAAATAGCTGTAACAAAATAAAAACTAAACTTGATAATAACATTATTAAATTTAATTAAAAAAAAATACTCATAATAACTCAGTGAAAATATACCTATGGCCGTAGGTATAATAAAAGTCGATATCTTACATGTGCAGGCGTCTTGGGCGGAAATCCGCTGTACAAATATTTTTACTAAAGGTTCCTGCTTGCATGTAATATAACTTTTTAATTTGAATATCACACAGGAGTCAACTACTCTCAACCGTCTGGAACCAGTGAGACTATAGCATCCCCAATTAGGGTATGTTGCGTGGCTAAAGATAGTGGGAGGGGAAGAAGATGTGGAAGATGTACCTGACTATCAGATCTAGTCACTAAACACGGCTAAAGCTTATTGAAGGTATTGTGCCGATTTAAGGTTTGAAATTCAAAAAATAATGCCCAAAATATATATTTTTCTTAAATTGGGCGGGCTGTCAATCAACTGTCGGCGGGCCAATAATATATCAGCGATCGTCGGATCAATTTTCGGGTCACCATTTACTAATACCTATCTACGATTGTCATTTCGCAGCACCCTTGCTTCAAACAAATAATCAGATTCACTATTCTGGAAAGAAACAATATATGTAGGAAATGTCATATCTATACGAGTATATATGAGAAAGTACAAATACTTACCTACTTACTTTGTCCGCGGTGCGAAGGTACTCCAAAAAAATATACGTTTTGTTTTATTTTGTTTTGTTGTTAGGAGACATCTACTCCCTTGTAATACCTACTTTTCGCCAAATTAGAATTTATTAAAAATTAAATTACTATATTAAATTACTATTTACCTAAATATATTTCTTAATTGTTACTTCAGTTGTGTTTTAGACCAAGTTTTCAAAAGTGGAAAAGTGGTAAGTAAACTCTTTGAAAGGTAGGTATACATAGGATGTTAAGTAGTTTGCTTTATTAATGGTTTCGTAATTTGGGAGGCGGGTTTGGGTACCGCCGCCCCGGGAACCATTTATTTGACCCTTACCATAGGTAACCCCAAGTGATGTGTTACGTTTGGTGATTTAGCGGGGGTGCCGGGTTCATAGGGTGAGGTTTGTCCGGGTCTTGGGCGGTTGCGTCTCCCCACCAACTACCTGACCGTCCGGATCATGAGAGACTGGTTGCATGGCCTCCGTGGTCGAGAGGCAAGGTTATCGACTGCGCAGATAAATTTAATTTGATTGACTTGTGTTTTCAGAGTAAAAGATACACTCAGTATCGCCTTGGTATAATACCACCATTCAAAATTGAAACGTTGCTTGAAATGGCTTTAGCCGTGTTTGGTGACTATATCTGAATAGCCGGGTACTTCCCCACCTTCCTCTTCCTCAACTCCTTACCCTCCCTACTTACCTTCAGTTTCACAATGTACAACAAATTGGGAATGCCATAGTCTCACCGGCTCCTGAGGTTAGCAGATGGGATTCTTGTAAGGTATTTACATTAAAAAGTTAGATATTTTGAGCGGCCCTGCAGAACTCTCTCGTCGTCTTGCACCACAATGGGAGGGATAGAATCGTACGTCCGTCACTCCTAAACACACCTATACCTCATCCTACTAGAATCCTACCCACCTCTCATACCCTTATCCTTCCCACTTTCCTTCTCTCTTTCCTATCCTAAAACTACCCTTCACACAGCGACCCCAAGGATGACGAAGGCCCGAAGGGGAATTATATTGTCCCTTTCCCGTTTTTTTTTTTTACATTAGCTCCACACAGGAGGCCCTGAGGGAAATTATTTTCCTCAGGGCCTATGTCATCTTAGGGGATGCTGTGTAGAGGGTCTTTTTTAAGGAAGGGAAGGATAGGAAGTTCTGGAAAGGAAGAAGGTATGAGGGGTGGGTAGGAATCTGGGGGTCAGTATATCCAGGAGTGACGGACGTAACAATCCATCCCTTCAACTGCAGTGCACGGCGATGGGTCGAGAGTCCAGCTGGAAAGGTCAAAAGGCCTCTCTCAACCAGTTTTCCTTGATCCGTTCCGCCACGCAGCAGGTGAGCAGACGCATCCGCCGCTAAGACCTGGACAAACCTCACCCCATTAACCCGGGCACCCTTGCTAACTCACCAAACGTAGCGCACCGCTTGTGGTGACCTATGGCAGAGGTGTTGGTTATCCAATAAATGGTTCCCGGGGCGGCGGTACCCATACCCGCCTCCCAAAATGAATGTGTGGAGTTTAAGTGAAAAAAAACATTATTTTAATTTTAATTTCAAATTTTATTTAAAACCCAGAGTGGGAGATACTCTAATGTTAGGAAGACCATTTCATTTGATTATTTTAATGACCTTGTGAACATAATATTTGCAAGCACCTCAATTGGTCAAATACCTCAAGGTGGTCATATTTTATCGTCTTTTTACGTTGCCTATAAAACATGGCATTTCTCTAAGAGTGAGAAAATTCTAACGCTTTACCTTAGCAAGGTTCGTGTGATGTGTGTGAACAATTTCTCCGACGCTTTTAACCTTCTTTCAACTGTATGTTAGAAATAAAAAATGATTAGAAGAGAATTCAAAATATTAAGACCAGTTTTAAGGAATTTTGTTAGATGTGTCAAAAACTACCGGTAAATACAACATTGTTAAGTTTGTGCGATATTGACTTGGATCTTGGCTAATGAAAATGAGTAGCCGAGGAGTGTATGACAAATAAAGTATAACGACTGATTGGCGCCCGTGAAAACACGTGTCAAATTGATTTTAACGATGGGTAAATAAACACTAATCGATTAATGATGTTAATTCTAAAATCTGAAACAGGAGATTGACAAATATGAAGGTTTTTTTTTTTTACTTTAACTCCACACGTGAGGCCCTAAGGAAAATAATTTCCCTCATGAAATTGTGTGGAGGGTCCTTTGAGGAGAGAAAGGAATGAACATTGGTCTTGAAGAGACCCATGTTGTAGGAAGGAGGAAACACAGAGGCCCGCAAATCATTCCACAGCCGAGCTGTTGAACACAAGAACGAGTCGGAGAAACGACCCGTTCCAATGTGGCAGATGTCAACCGTGTACAAAGGTTGTATGCGCCAGTGCCGAAGGGATCAATGACGCTAGTTCCTCGGAGCATCTTCCATTGTAATACCGGTAGAACAAGGATAGCATTCCCACCCGACGCCTGCGCTCTAAAGACTGCAATCCGTCTGTTAGGATGGGAGAATCTATTAAACGGACCGCCCGTTTCTGCACCGAGTCGAGGGTATTTTTCAGGTGTTTTGGAGCTGCAGACCAGAGGTGGCTGCCAAATTCAACCATAGGGCCACTTGTGATTTATACAGGGTTAGCAGTTGTGTACTATTAAAGTATCTGCGGGCCCTGTACAGTACGCCCAGTTTTTGGGAGGCTAATTTTACTCTGGCTTGGATGGAGCCCCCATACCTGAGCTGGTCACTTAGGGTTGGAAGGTGGCAATGGTTGATTTGGCAAACGCGCACGTCCCGGTTAGAAGACAGGTTCTGGGGTCGAGTCCCAGTTGCAACCATTTTTCTATTTTTCTGTGTCTTGTTTTCTTTCTTGTTTTCGTTTAGATGATTATTGTTATCTTCTTCTTATTCAATGCTATATTAGATTGATGGGAATAATCTTGAAAAGTTAAAAAAAGAGAGATTTTATTATAAAAAATGAATATTCAATACACTTTTACAAAAAATGGTAATAGTTCCATATAAATAAAATCGGATATTTTTATCCGAGACGCTACCTGGTTTAAAACCAGTTCTTAGAACGATTGTTTCCAATAAAAAGGGTAGTTGCCTATGATATGGAATAAAAATTAGTCGAAGATAATACTGATAATTCTATAATTTGAAATATAAGATTGACAAATATGACGTTTTCTTAGAATTTGGCAATGGCGGAATCGGTAAACGCGCACATCTCGGTTAGAAAAGAGGTTCTAGGTTCGAGTCCCGTTGCGACCATTATCTTTTTCTATTTTTTTGGTTTTCGTTTAGACTATTATTGTTATCTTCTTCTTCGATGCTATATTATATTGATGGGAATAACCTTCAAAAGTTACAAAAGGAGAATTTAAAAAATTGAATCTTCATTTACACTTTTATAAAAAAAGGTAATAGTTCCATGTACACAAAATCGGATATATTTATCCGAGACGCTATCTAGGTTAAAAGCCAGTTCTTAGAACGATTGTTTCCAATAAAAATGGTAGTTGCCTATAATATGGAAAAAAAAATAGTCGAAGAAAATATTGTTAATTCTAAAATTTGAAATATGAGATTGACAAATAAGACGGTTTCTTAGAAATTGGCAACGGCGGATTGGTAAACGCGCACGACTCGGTTAGAAGACGGTTGGGTTCGAGTCCCAGTTGCGACCATTATCTTTTTATATTTTCGTTTAAATTATTATTGTTATCTTCTTCTTTAATGATATATTACATTGATGGGAATAACCTTCAAAAGTTTTAAAAAGAGAACTTTTCTTATGTCTAAATTTTTTGTAAGAAAAGCCTAGAAAAGTGGTTGGCGAAAGGGATTAGTAAGAGATTATGCCCCTTTGATCTAGGATAAATATTTTCAATAGTTAAGGTTTATTTTTTTTGTAAGATTGGTAAAATTGTATTTGGAAACACAGAAATAACGGTATTATATGTAGATTTATGCAATGATCGCATCTAATAAAGTTTGTTTACAAATTCTCATATTTTTTAATGTTTAAACTCTTCACGCGCGGTGCTTCCATACAAAAATCAAACAAATGCACAGTAAGCTGTCAAGTCAAACATTACGCGTCACTTTACTTGTAAACAAGGTGTAATGTTTACCTTCACCAAATAATATTCATTACGACAGAACACATGTCATTGTTTTAGTACGACTCCACTGTTGACTTACCAATAAGCTTCCAAAAACTCCATCACACGTAAGAATATAGCAATTACCCGTCAAAAACTATATTGGTTGAAGAAAATAATAATTTATGAAAAGCACTCAAAATTAATTTTTATCTTTAAAAAAACACAAGATCAATGTTAGTAATTATTAAGACCTACTATTACAAATTCTTTCATAGTCATTGGTCGGTGACGGTTTACTGAGGGTTTATTGTTGTTTATCGGAAGAAAATACTAGATACGTTTCAGCTTTTCACGGCCAAAAGTATTTTTGTTATTTGTTTTTAAGGTGTTATCCCGTGTTGCGCTACCTCCTTCTTTAGCCAACGGTTCGGACAGCGTTGCAGTGTCCATCATCAGGGCAGATCCGGTAGATTGTAGAACTTTTAGAAACCAAAAGAACCATCATATATTAACAATACAATATTTTAATATTGTCCCGTAAAATTACTTCATTTGCGACTTTTAAAAATGACACGCACACAAATTGAAGCGTGAAATAATTAGCTTTAATCATTTTTTGGATATTTTTATTTCTCTACACACAATGCATGATGCAACTACTATTACTCTTAAAACATCTAGTATTTTGTCATTATTTGTTTTTGGGGTGTTATGCCGTGTTGCGCTACCTCCTTCTTTAGCCAACGTTTCGGACAGCGTTGCAGTGTCAATCATCAGGGCAGATCCGGCAGATCCGGTAGATCGTAGATGCGTAAAATTTTGGTAGTGAAATGTGTGCTTATTTACTTGGAAGCAATACCGTGTGAAAGTAGTGGAGCTGGCGACACGGTATCGCTTCAAAGTAAATAAGCACACATTTCACCACTAAAATTTACACATCTACGATCTACCGGATCTACCGGATCTGCCGGATCTGCCCTGATGATGGACACTGCAACGCTGTCCGAAACGTTGGCTAAAGAAGGAGGTAGCGCAACACGGCATAACACCCCAAAAACAAGTAACGAAAAAATACTAGATGTTTTAAGAGTAATAGTAGTTGCATTATGTATTGTGTGTAGAGAAATAATAATACACAAAAAATCGGTGAAAACTAATTATTTCATGCTTTAATTTGTCAGCTTGTTATTTTGAAAAGTCGCAAATGAACAAATTTTACCGGACTATTTTAAAACATTGTATTATTAAAATCTGAAGGTTCTTTTTGTTTCTAAAAGTTCTTTATTTTAACTGACACGTAGCACACGGGAATTCATTTTAAAAACCTATTGACAGTCATGACTTAATAAACTAGACCCAGCAAGAATTCGTACGTCGATATTCGCCATCTTCCTTCTCACGGGTCTAGTTTGAAAAAGACAAAAGACCCTACGATCTATCGCTGTCCCGTTCAAGTCCCGTAAAATTAGACCAGAATAATAGCCTGGTAAAAACTGCATGTAATAATGTAAATCCTTTGGGTACCTACTATGAAATATTAAAATATCAGAAATTTCAAAATGTTTTTTCAAAACCATAAAAATATTTTATTAACAATACAATTAAATGGGTATCTCAAGGGATAAACCCTTCGGCAATCCTTCAATCAAGTGTGATCATTCTGAGTGTAGGGGCTGTATATTTTGTAGAAGGTATCACTCATTCCCAGTTCGCAGGCTTCCCAACTGTCATCAGCGTGTTTCACATGACACAGATTTGATTGAAATCCTTTGTCTGCGAAGAGCGACCTTTTGAATATTATTGGAAATTGATAGAATGCGTAGGCAGAAATACTAATTAGACAAATTCCTTCTGCCAGGTGGGATCTTTCTGAAATTGCGGTAGGTAGGTATATTGAAGTAGGTGGCGATCCACCCAGCTCACAGACTGAAGGTGTGATTATCATCGACCTGTTTCACATGCTACAGATTTGATTGAGATCGACTGTCTGCAAAGGTGACCATGTGAGTATTCACGTAAATTGATAAAAAGTGGGGCCAGAATTATAAAAAAAAAAAAAATAATTCCTAAAACCAAAAACATTTTGGTTTATCACCTCAAAAATGACACAGAGGCACTCAAAACGACACCTCACGCACTCATAAAACCAAAGCCATACATACTAAATATACCGAAGTGTAACTCTATCTTTGGAGAAAGAAGCTCTGAATTTTTAAAAGTAAAGGTACATAACAAACTCCCACTTAGTATGAAACAAAATAAAAAAATATATTACTGCCTTTAAATCTTGGCTCAAAGAACTATCGGAAAAACATCTTACTGGAATATTTAAAACATCGTTGTAGAAGTGTCTGTAAAACCTTAATCAAACCATGAAGTGTAGTCGCTGAAAACTTATCCAAAAATATAGTCCCCCTCAGCACAGGTTCTCCTAGTGAGGAGGATTAGGAATATAATCTAGATCTATTTTATATATAAACAAGCTGTCCCGGCGACGCGTTGCTATGGCTAACGAAACACAACGCCATTTACTGGATGGTTACCCAACCTTTATAACCAAGTGTTAATAACTCACACCGCCATCTGTTAATTTGCATACACATCAAATCCACACCGCCGCTTGCAAGCCCGCTCGTCCACCACATACAGATATTCTCCTTTAATTATATAATTCAACCAATTTTTATAAAACTTTGACAAATTATATAGGTATCTAAACCTTCCTAATGACACACTCTAAATATTGGTGAAAACAACATGAAAATCCGTCCAGTAGTTTTGTGTTTATGGCGAATAGACAGACAGACGTGGCGGAGGACTTTAATTTAAAATATGTAAAGATATTTATATTTAACCGTAACTTCTATAAATGTAAAACTTAAAATGCAGCTACTCATCATCTCATTATATTCTTCCCCTACAATCCCCTATAGGATAAATGGGGGATTTTAGTGTCCAAATAATTTATTTTTTTTATCTAAACACTACAATCGATAAAATTAATTCTAACGGCCGGAATATTGAAGTTGGTGGCGATCCACCCAGTTCACAGACTGAGGTATGAGGTGTGATTGTCATCGGCGTGTTTCACATGCCACAGATTTGATTGAGATCCTCTGTCTGTGAAGAGCGACCATTTGAATATTCACGGCTGCTAAGTGTCCCGGTCAACAGCAGAAAGCCGCCAGCCGCGCAGCGCACTTGTCATTCCAACGACGCTTCTAAGAAGATCGGCTACGGATCATGACGCCATTTGGTTTGGTAGCAACACCGGCTGATGAACAAATAAATCAAATATTTTTCACTGCTGAGGTATTTAATTTTTTTTCATTATTGTTAAACATGAAAGTGTGATGACATTACGCAAAGCTTTAAAATTGGATGTTGAAGGCAAGAACTTTAACATTTTTATAATGTGGCGATCGTCTTGAAAATGTTATCTTATTTGTTCTTGTTAGATTTTTGAAGTGAAACTTCCTTAGCCCCGTAAGAGTGATTTGAAATTCGGAAGAAATGGAAATGACGCACCACGGCACCTGCGAAGCATCAAACCCTCAAGGCACAATTGGTTTAGATATAAAACGGAAACTACGATAGGTTTGCGCTCATTGGCCGCTTTGTTTGTTTACGGGTCGTCGGAATATAATGCGACGCATTATACCGAGCGCGTCCCATAGCGCAGCGGTATAGTGCGTGGCAAAACCCAGCGGCCAGAGAAATCCAGCAGACGGAGGTTCGAATCCTATGAAATCCAAAATAATTAAACATTTTTGTTTTTGTAAATCAATATCCAATCTTCAAACCGCTTTAAAATAAAAAGGCAAAAGAAAGCGACATCTAGCGACTGATAGTTTCACTTCTACCGCGTGTGAATTACACACTCTATTTTTAGGGCCCTAAAATCTACAAGTTGATACAAACGCATCAAATTTTTCGACTTTGTTGTGGAAAAAAAATACGTGTAGTTTTAAAAAAGTGACCCAATTGCTTCATCGCAGTTAGAGAATATTTTTTGTTTTTTTTTAAGATTGACGAATATTCCCGGATTACGAATAACCTAACAATATTTGAAAATCGCATTGTTATAAAAGTACAACAAATGTTAGTATTCTAGCTTTATATTTATTGAGTGCATAGTGTTTTGTAGGGAGATAAAGAGGATTAGATGAAGAAATAACAAAATCATGAAATAAATGCTTGAGACCTAAGAAGGCTTTCGTAATAACAGCCTTAAACACGGGCGTTATTTATAAGATGAACAAAAAAGTTCCACCCGAAAAGGAAATAAAGTCAATGCAACCGGAAAATGTGTTGAGGTAAAATCATTGAAATGCACAGCGTAAAATGCGACCGATTTTACTGTCTTTCCGCAACTTTTTCACATCTCATTAACCTTATATAGCTTCAAATAAAGGAACGTATTAAAAATAATATAATCTGTTGGTCTTTGACGTCGAAGGATAAATAGTACCTTGAACCTTTCAAAGCCGAGCAATTTATCACCTATTCTACAATGTCATACGGAGGGATATTATTCTGCTGGTGTGTACGCACCTACCTATGTGTATACTGGTACATTTGACCAGGGGTAGACTAACGATCAAATAATTTCTTATATATTTTGGTAACAGCACCAAATAATGGTAGTTTTGGTCTTGTGTTGATGAATATAAATCGATATATAAATATAAAATTAATTTAATCGGTATAAGCATAAATCGGTAGGCGGTATAAATTTTGGAGGCGGGAATGGGTTCAGCCGCCCCGGGAACCTTTATTGGATGACCAACACCTCTACCATAGGTCGCCCCAAGTGGTTCGCTACGTTTGGTGATTTAGCAGGGGTGCCCAGGTTCATGGGATGAGGTTTGTCTAGGTATTGGCGGCGGATGACCAGGACACACTGAACCCCAGATTCCTACCTATCCCTTAAACCCTTTTTCTTCCCAGAACCCTCCTCTCCTTCCTTTCCTTAAAAAAACCCTCCACACAGCATTCCCAAAGACGACATAGGCTCTGAGGGAAATTATTTTCCTCAGGACGTCCTGTGTGGAGCTCATCTAAAAAAAATAGTATTTTTCTTTCTTTTTTATGGTAAATACATATAAAATACCCATAAGTATTTTATCATCTAATGATACATCAGAAAGAAATATTTCCTGAAAACAACCATTTCATCAGGTCTCGGGATGGGAAAAATTACAAGAAAAATTACAAGGAATGTGATATACGTCTGAGTATGTGATATACGTCTGAGTATGTAAATTATTTGACTGTACATTGCAATACGAAGAACGGTTCCATGCCAACTCAGAATGAAACCAACTCAGAAACACCTCAGAAAGGTCATTAAAAGCTATGAAAAAATTATTTTAAAATAGCCGGAAACCCTAACCTAACTTAACCTATCTAACCACTTTTTTAAATATTTTTTTATCATCACTCTAAATGACCTTTCTGAGGTGCTTCTGAGTTGGTTTCATTCTGGTTGTCCGGTCACCACGAAGAACATATGAAGCACTTGTCCGCAGCATCCTGGAATACAGCTCCATTATTTGGGCCCCCTCTGAACAAAACCATATCGTAGAAATAGAAAGAGCACAAAAAAGGTTTATGCGTTACCTATATATGAGGGAATATACATACTATCCATTCCTATATCCATTGTTGTTCTTAACAGGAATGCTCGATCTTAATACCTTAGAAGCCCGCCGAAAAATATTTTTGGGGAAACCTTTTTTAAGCTGATCTCCGGTACTGTACTGAATTCATCTATGTTGAAGGAAATTAACCTATATGCCCCTAACGCGTATACTCGTGGGAGATCCCACGCACTTTTTAAGCTTCGAAAGCGAGAACTTCTTCCGTTCAGAATAGGCCATTAAATAGAGCAATTCAACTGCTTAACGATTCTGCGTTGAGCATCGACATCTTCAATGTTACCTACAGAGATCTTTTGACATACGTACTACATAGTGAAACTGCCCCTATGGACTTTTTATTTTCTTTTAAAATTTGTAATCTTCTCCGTAATAATTTGGTATTTATAACTGTTTAATGGAGACCCTGAAAAAAAAATTTGGATATGATTTGTATCATTTTCCAAGGAATTTACTGAAACAAACCAAATCAGTTCTTCACTAACTTCCAACATACGTAAAGTGTTATTTTTCACAATATGTCAACACACCCAAACGGGCTCCTCAAAAAGAAAGCAGGAACCAATTACAGTTCATTACGCTGGGCATAATGCGTCTCGTTCCGCACAGCGGTATTGTTTATAGTCATTGCAGAGTTCTGCCACATTCATCATTCGCCGATCAGGAATTTCACCGTAGCCCTTTGGACCAGTTTGGCCCTGCTTCTGAGAATCTTCCGCAGCCTTCCGCAGTGGCAATGCATACTTCACGGTAACCCGTTCGTTACCATAACCTGACCAAACAATGGCCTATTCAGAACAAAACAGTATCGTGTAATTTCAAGAAACAATTTGTCTATTGGAAAAATTATTGAACCGACATTCCAATCTACAAACTGTAACAAATTAACTGGTAGAGTGCCAAACAATGGAGTATTAGGTATTAGGTTTGGATGCGGTGATATTTTTTTTATGAATACTGGAAATACTTTAATGACATTAAGAAAAAAATATAGATGGGAACGACATCTAACAATGAGATCCAATTGAAAATATCATCATTATGATCGTATTAAAGTTAAGTGTGTAATAGTAATAACATAATTATTGGATAATTTTATGAAGAGCCATTCTGTAGGAACGACTAAACTTGTTGGGGGCTGCAACACCTGTGCTTATATTTCACATGAACCTTCTTATGGTTTGAAATATTTGCCGCACTGATCGAAACAATTTTATTCTAGACAATATTTTTCAAAAGCTCGCTTATTCCTTCTGGACAACCATAGATCAGTTTTTTTACTGATTTTTAATGACATGATAATATGCGTAAGAAGAAGAAGATAAGTTCTAAGTGTTAATTTCAAGAAATAACCATTTAGTGAAGGAAGGTGCTGGTAATCATGAAAAACAATGCCCTTGTTTCAATAAGGGTACGAAATTAATAAAATACAATTTGGCTATTGTAAAAAACAATCACTTTGTGGTTTGACATATTTAATAAAAATAAAACGCGTATTTTGTGTAAAACCACGAGTTTTAATTAATTTATTTATCGACCGGTTTCGCTTTGCTCAAGCATCAACAGGCACAAATTAATAATATCTTGATTTACATACGAGTATAAGCACACACCATGTATTTCTTATTTAGTATTAATTAGTATTCTGATGATGCACAAGTATGTACAGCGAAACCGGTCGGTAAACAAATTAATTAAAATTCGTGATTTAAAAAAAAGGTTTTATTTTATTTTTACGATTTAGTTCATTGTTTATTTTTCATTCAATCAAATCACACAATATACGTACGAGTAGTTATAACTGTATGAAAATTTACCTTACAAAAACGTTTTGTTGTCGTAAAACCGATCAATAATTTTAAGGAATACTGACATTATTATTTGTTTTATGATTGAAAAAACTTGGTTGAAGATATCATTGATATTAGAATTAATAAAGCTTCAAACTTCTACACACAGTAATATTCTCAATGACTCTCGGAATCGTCAGTATCTACCTAACACGAGGGCTCTCGAATATTAAAAAGATCTTCAGAGAGAAACAATCCCACCGGAATGCTTCGAATGATATTTGAATTTTAACTGTGGGAATGATTTATGACATGTCCAAGTCATCACCGGACGTTGTCATGTCTAGTGGAAGGCAAAGCTCGAAGTTCCATTGTCTTTGGTCCAAGTATTCGAATGGGAGCAAATTTTCAAGATGACGTTGTCAAATACCATATTATAATATTCGAAGATCACTTCTGACTTGACACGACACTTACAAGTGCCAAGTATTGATACAGGCTTAACGTGTTTGATAAATGTTTGAGTTTCTGAACAAGTTGGGGTTTTCGGTGGAACAATGTTATATTGTTACATAACCTAACCACGCTAAACGTTTATTAATAGCATTCTATACACACAGAAATATTATCAATCCAATTGTTTTTTCAATGGCACTTGGGACGTGGGGGTTCCAGAAAGGTTTTATTCTGATGCTTGTATTATTTTTTCTGTAATTTTTTCGTAATAAACGGACCACTGCTCGGCTTATGAACATTGAGAAAATAAATTAATGATAAACCATTTAAAAAAATTAACGTTTTGAATTTTCGTACACGTCGACTACCTGCAGATTAAGGGGGCCGTCACACTTAGCTATAAAAGATAAAAGACCATTTGGCCAGGCCTATTTCAGCATATCGCTCGCCATATATTCCCATTGGGAATGTACGGCGACAAATATGCCGAAATTTGTCAAGCCAATGATCGTTTATTTAGATTTGTATTTATTGGGTTAGCTGGATGAAATGGGATATATAAGCCACGCCTATAAGCCACACCTTTTGTATTAGTATTTTTTGCAATAAATGGTTTTTGAATTTGAATTTTGAATTTCGTCGCATTAATTCGTAGAATGCGTAAACACCAAATGTCAAATTTTAGAGGAGGCACAAAAAATTTCGTAGTGAAAAAAAATTAAAGACGGTCATTGTTTTCGAAATACATTTTACATATTACGAAATTTATTTTCAATCATTTAACTTTTATAAGTTTTTCTATTTGAAATCCAAACCAAAAAATGGCACCATTGTTTCCTAATTTGTGTTTATCTAAAAAGTTATATACTTTTTAATTTGCGAGTTTTACTAGTCGATGCATGATTAATTTTAACACTAGATGGCATTAAAAACGCATTTTCAAGACATTTGGAGTTACGCAGTCTACGAAATAATGCGATGAATTATTTTTTAGATCTAAGTCTTTTGGCCCCATAAGAGCGTATTCACACAGCTATTGCGTGGGATGGCGTATTTCAGCATATCGCTCGCCATATATTCCAATTCGGAATGTACAGCGAGTGATATGCCGAAATGCGCCATCCCACGCATATTATAGCTGTGTGTGAACACGCTCTAATGCTTAATTATTTTAGTCAGCAGTACACGCTCGATTCGTGACGTTGAATGGCAAGTTCTGACCTAGTGAAATTTGCTCGGATCTTTCTGCCTGAAAATGTTTGTTAAACTATATGCACTTCATAATGGTTTTCCAACGTGTGCTATGGAGCGATTCAAATATAAAAACGCAGTTGAAAAATTAACCATTTTCAATAAACACATTGTTTGCCATTTTTTTGTTATTATAAAATTGCTTCTAACAAACTGAAACACAGAAAAATTATTATCTTTAAATCAATGCTTCCGTTATTTATTTCACCCAAGTACCTATTGAATTTAAATGTCCTTTGCGATGAATTGAAATCACATTTCAATCTAACCCCCCACTGTATAGTGCGGTGCGGAGATCCCTGCCTTAGGATGCGAGACAAGCGGGACAGTGATAGGGGGGCCCGGTGGACCCTGGATTTATGAAGGGGCCCTCTGTTGTCGGCGGCGGGGCCCGACAGCGCACAGTGAGGGGACTCCGACGTGTCGAGGTGCGCAGGACAAAGGCGCACCGGTCGGTACGGCACATGCAAATGATGGCCTTAAGGGAGTAACGATCAAGTTCATTTTTAAACCAAAGCTTTATCTTGTGACTTTTTATGAAGACTTTGATTAACCTGAGAATAATGGGATCTACGCTAAGTTTTATGCATCTTGTTATGAGGCTGAAGGATTTGATGATTGTAAAGGAAAAGTTGAAGAAGAGACTTAGTGACTACTTGGCTATTTAAATCTAATCACTAAACACGTCTCAATCTAATTTAAGTAAGACCTTGTTGATGCTGAGTGGCTATATCTCAACAAGGAGACACTTCAACATGGACAAAAAATGATATTTTAATCATTTTATTGGTATCAAGTATAATTTTTGAAATCCATTTTAATTGTAAGTCTTACTTTTTCATTTTTAAAAGGCAATTTTTCAGTATTAAAAAATGTTTATAATTAAGTTCTGCTGTATAATGTAGACGTGACAGCTTTTTAACCTTCCAAAAACTTTATCAATCGGTGGTGAAGCAGGATAGTAACTATGACAAACCAGTAATATCCATTAAAGGGCATTGGTAATAAAAATAAAAGTAAATCTTCACATGTAGCAAACTGCTAACCCTGTACAAATCACAAGTGCGCCCCACGGTTGAATTTGGCAGCCACCTCTGGTCTGGAGCTCCAAAATACCTGAAAAATACCGTCGACTCTGTGCAGAAACGGGCGGTCCGTTTGATAGATTATCCCATCTTAACAGACGGATTGCAATCTTTGGAGCACAGGCGTCGGGTGGGAATGCTATCCTTGTTCTACCGGTATTACAATGGAAGATGCTCCGAGGAACTAGCATCATTGATCCCTTCGGCACCGGTGCATAGTCGAGAAACACGCCAAACGCGTGCCCAACATTTGTACACGGTTGAGAACGGGTCGTTTCTTCGACTCGTTCTTGTGTTCAACAGCTCGGCTGTGGAATGATTTGCCGGCCTCTGTGTTTCCTCCTTCCTACAACATGGGCCTCTTCAAGACCAATGTTCATTCCTTCCTCTCCTCAAAAAGACCCTCCACACAGCATCCCAGATGACATAGGCCCTGAGGGAAATTATTTTCCTCAGGGCCTCCTGCGTGGAGTTAACGTAAAAAAAAAAAAAAAATACTTTGTGGGAGTACATAATCATAATGAACACAATTAAATAACTTCGTTTCAATTCCACCTTATTATTTCTTAATCCAACCGGTTTCGGTTTATCCTGAACCTTCCTCAGAGGTGAATGAAAATATATTTAACATAATACAGATAATATACATGGTATTTAAAAGAAAATTAGAAGTATTATTTTCAGTTCTTATTTTTATTTTATTATTTAATTAGAAATTATTTTAAATACCATGTATATCTGTATTATGTTCAATATATTTTTATTCACCCCTAGGGAAGGTTCAGGATGAACCGAAACCGGTTGGATTAAGAAATAATTAAGTGGAATTGAAACAAAGTTATTTAATTGTGTTTATTATAAATAGATTTTCATCATTAGTACCTTTATGGAAGTAATATGAATAGATCATCTGTAAATGGCTTCAACAGCGTTTGATATTACTTTCGGAGGGCGAAACAGCTGATAACACTAATAATTACACAGCGACGATTGAATTTATTAAAAAAAAAACTTATTACATTTTAATCCATAATTTTATGTAAAATAACAAACAATAAATTTTTTAGTCGGCATTTGCGCCTGCTCCAAGTGCCGACAAGAGAATTTTTGCAATGGGTACTTAGCCAAATGTCATAATTCAATAATATTAAATGAGTGATGATTTTATTTAAAATGAAACAGTTATTGCCTTTGAATTTGTTTTGTTTTATTTAAGAATTTAGCATTGATGTCATGTAGTATTAATGGGATTGAAAAAAATTATATTACATTTCATAAAGCAGAAATAGTGTTGCGATTAAAATTGCACACGAAAAACCGACTAAGATATATTTAATAATGTTTAATATCTTATAAAAATATTTCCTTTTTCCCCCTTATCCTTGCAATGCCGCGAGCCTTATCAACGCCATCTCCTTGGAAGACGGAAGGCAAGCGGTCTAAGAAGAGAAGAGACTAGAAACTAGAAGGTCTCGGAGACACGGTTACCAGGGGAAGATGCGGCAGAAGAGGTAAAGGCGGTAGATCGTGAGAACGCCAACTTGAACCACCGTATATGCAAAATACTGGCGCAGCCTAGAGATATCAGATTGTGCCAACGGTTAATTTTCAATTATAATTATTGTTAAAAGTTTTCCGTTGAAATTCAAGAATAGACATTTTTGGTGTTTGAAAAAATATAAATGTAACCGACTCGCGTTTTTCTTGTGTTATTCCAAGTTGTTAAAATAAAATGGGCCTAGCAATAAAAAAATAATTTTTTCAAATAAAATACAATGCATGCAATGTAGTATTCCATTATAAGAGTAAATAAGATTGATGATAAAAACTGGTCCTTATTAAGCCCTAAAACTCGGTTGACAGGTTGTGAGTTACCCAAACAAAAACACTAATTTCGGTTGTCCATGCGCCCTGCGTAACTCTGGTTCAATGAACACAATTTTTCTTTGAATTTTCAAAATCGGAGCTGATTTGTCAAGAATTCAGACTATACCATGGAGGCCTAGAAGATCAGATCTGTGTGATTTTTTACGTGTGTTTTAAGGTATCGCCGGTTCAATGTCAAAGTAGCAAATCTGCATTTTTGCCAGTTTTGAGTAAGTTACGTTGAAAATTTTTCATTTTAAATTGAGCATACCCTGCCATTTATTCTAAACTAGCTGACGCGACAGATGTTGTCCTCTCTAATACACTCTCTCTACACTCCTATTCAAAGAAACAAATTGTTTCCCGCGTTCGCCTTCCACTTTCCCCGCCCACCCTCACCCCTCTCCCGCTCCCAGGTCCCGCAAACCCCCCTCCCGAGTTCCATATATTCAGTCCCAGAACATTCAGTTTTCAAACAGCTCGCGTGCCACATATTACATTTTTTTGTTAAAATTTTCATTGTTCGTATATTACAAATATTAATTTTTGGTTTTTATAAAAACAATCAATCAAATCTGGTACCTAAACCTAACCTAACCTAACATAGGTACCTATTTAAAATATCTATATCTAATTTTAAAAAATTATAAACAAATTCTTTGTTACAAAAAAAACATCTGCCTCCTAAATTCAATTTTATCAAACGAGCGAACTGTCAAATGTGCGAAGTTGAAATATTCGTTAAGATTTCTGAAATTATCCAATTTTCTTAATTTTTCTTTCCGTAAGAACCGTCTAAAAAGTGTTAGAAAACTTTAAAAAAAGATGATTGAAATAGGTAAAGTCGTTTTGAAGTTATAGCGTGACCAAGGGAAACAGGGACTCATTTTTGTATTTATATAATATCTCCGAATGATGTTTTTGCGAATTCGCGACTTTGGCGTTCCACCGACGGAATAATATTCTCGAAAATTATCATATTTTTTTGAATTTTTAAAATTATCATGCATTTACATGACCTTTTCTAATTTTAAATTAAATTCTTTTTAGATACCTACCTACATATCTTCATTATTTTATGCGGAAACTTCGCTGGTTCATGCAACCGTGTAACATGTAATTAATTTAGTGAAATATGTAAAACTGTTTGTCCCCCCCCCCCCTTAAATCACGTGTATTTTTAGTAGGTACAAAGTATTTTGAAATTTTCAGAATATTATCACGAAAAATAAATACACGTGATATCTCATTATACCCCCCCCCCCCCCCCCTCGTGATATTTCGTGATTTTTTCCAAACCCCCCCCCCCCCCCCTTTCGAGCCTCACGTGATTGATGGACGAACCCTTACAACGATTGCTTAAATTATGCATCCGATGTTGTTTAAGTTCTATCGCTTTTAACATACCCTGAAGTTATTAATTAGTTCACTTAAACGTACCATTAACTGGTAACTGATCACTTATTTTATTGGATTTTCTTATGAACAGCATCCATTGTAAAAGCACTCGTGTAAGACGACGGTTATCTTAAATCCATCCGTGTGATACATTATTTGCTTTGTCACCTACAGGAATCATAATGCACCATCGCTTGAAACCAATTTCCTCACATTCCATTCCATGTCGAGTAGAATCTAGATAAAATATTTACCAGTTAAGATAATCAAAATACGATAAAAAGTAGGTTATTCCTTTTACACGGAGTGAAAAGCGTTCAAAGCAAAATATCTTTCTGTCGGCTCCCTTATACAGAAATATCACTTGTAAGGATGATATTATCTGACTGCAAGTTTTTTCTGTCTTTTCCTCTCAATATGGAATTTGCGAGGATGTGAAATTGCCGTAACTACGGGCAATTATGTTGTAAATAATATCGACGCTCAATAAAACACAATAACCGTTCATAAGAAATGAAGAATGGTGACCCCTGGGACTTTGATGTATTCTGTATTCTGTTTTTTTTTTTTATCATTATCCCCACCCAAGAGGCCTTGAGGAAAAAAAATCCCTCAGTACCTATTCATCTTTGGGGATGCTGTGTGGAGGGTCTTTTTCGGGAATTTTATGGATAGCCCTTACCTATTACAAAATATTAATTTCAGATGTCCAATAAGAGTCACTCGATCTCCAGACATATTTTATATTCCTAAGAGCAATGCTAATTATCTTCAAAATGTGTTTATAAGAAGAAGCTCTAGCACTTTCAATAGATTATGCACAGACATTGACATGTTTAATATGAACCTTGCTAACTTCATAAAATTCGTAAAAAGCAATATTCAACGGAAAACTTAATGTTTCATTAATTCCTTATCTTTTTTTTCATTTTTCATTTTTTTTTCATTTTCATTAC
This sequence comes from Limnephilus marmoratus, assembly GCA_917880885.1. Taxonomy (NCBI): domain Eukaryota; kingdom Metazoa; phylum Arthropoda; class Insecta; order Trichoptera; family Limnephilidae; genus Limnephilus; species Limnephilus marmoratus. The sequence continues at coordinate 30,549,560 of OU862916.1, forward strand.
ATTTTCTTTTTTGATTTCAGCAGTTTGCATTAAATAACCTCTTCAAAAATGTTACAGTATATATTACCCTTGAAAATACATTTTTTGTAGATTTAAGTAAGTAGATACACTTTTTCAGAACTGTTATATTACATTCATATATTGTTTTGTTTGTTTTTTCTTTTTATTATGGTCTCAAATTTTTATGTCGTTATTTTATTGGTCAATGATGTGACTATCTCTAACACTGTCATATATGAACTTGCAATGACTGTTTATAACGCTAACAAATAAAATAAAATAAAATAAAATAAAATAAAATAAAATAACATAAAATAAATGGAAGGAGAGGAAGGAAAGGAAAAAATGTGTGAGGGGTGAGTAGGAATCTGGAGGTCGGAATCGAGGAGTGACGGACGTATGAATTCATCTCTCCCACTGTGGTGCAAGACGATGGGTCGAGAGTCCGGGTGGAGAGGTCAAAAGCTCTCCCTCAATCAGCCTCCCCAATCCGGCCCACAACGCAGTGGGTGGGCAAACGCAACCTAACCTAACCTAAAGGTATCGACCCTGGGGTGAGTCACTCGGGGTGACCTACAGTAGGGGTGTTATCCAATAAATGGTTCCCGGCTTCCAAATTGCTCACCACCACCGTATCGATGATCACAAGAGCACATACGATGTAGGGTTGATCTAATGGGGTAACGATTAATAAGGGCGATGTCACGCTTCAGATTCTTCTTAATGATCAAATAATATGAGGCAAAATGTATGGTTATTTTTAAAATGAGCATCGTAACTCAACTAAGCCAATCAACATACGAGTAACTTATCAGAAAATATATTATATTATACGAGAAAAAACCTTTTGATATGTTGATATCGATGTCAAATTGTACTCGTTTCATAGTAAGATTTTAAAATTATATTAATTTTCCAAAGACACCTTACGAGATAGTTTGCTGGGGAGAAATAGTATAATAATTAATAGTAGAAATAAGGTAACAGAAGAAATAATTTTTAGAACAACAAGTTTAAAAAACCACCCAGATGACAAATATGTCAACAGTTAACGAATAATACTTCGAAAAATCGGTAAAGTTAACACAACATTCCAACCGAGTCTATGTTCTAAGAATCGCAATCCATCCGTTGTTGGGTAATCTTTTTTAAACTGGGTAAAGGGCTTTTTTGGATTTCTGGGGGAGACCATCTCAAGTATTATCCGTGCAGTCTTAGAATGAAAATAATTTTATTACTGTGATATTATATTTTATATATTTTCTTTCAGTTCAACCACTAAGTGCTTAACCCTGATTTTATTTCAAACAACAGTATCCGGGTTAAAAAACACATTGTATCAACAAACCAATGGCGTCGAATTGCAGCCCACGGAAAATATGGGCAGTCAGTTTAAGCATCATAAAAAATATAACGATGTAAAACCCGCCGCGAATCCACTCCGGTATTATGTCAAAATAAAAATGATTTTTTTTTTGCAAATGCTGTTTTAAAATACTTATAATGTGAATATTTCGGTCATTCTCTATCCTAAAGTCTTGAAAATTTGACAGATTCCTTGAAAATATTTATGAAACGAAATGCAATTAATCAATTATGTAAAAACTTCGATTTGAAATCCGTTTTGGACTAGTGCAAAATTTATCTGGCAGAAATGTATCCATTTACTTCTTAAAAGTATTTAATATTTGAGTTATATTTGACACCCAATTAAATTTTATAAACCACACAAGAAATAATCAACAAAGGCGTGAAGACACTAGGATTTATAATCAGAACCATCAAAGACTTTGATTCACTAGAAGCTATTAAAATTGTATATTTGTCACTAGTACGCAGCTTGCTGGAATACAATTCCATCGTTTGGTCCCCATATTATCAAATTCATATAAAAAATATTGAACTAGTGCAGCACAAATTTTTACGATTTATTAACTTCAAGTACATATACCTATTCAACACATTAACTATACATTCTTACTAAATACACTTAAATTGCATTCCCTAGAAAACAGAAGAAAAATAATTGACCTAACTTTTTTGTTTAAAATTATTCACTCCGAATTAAACTGTTGTGAACTCCTGCATTTCATTGACTTTAAGGTACCAACCCGAGCGACAAGACAAAACATAGTATTCGGCAACAATAATTCTGGAACCAACAACTACCTCACACATGCATCTTTTCTACGATTTCATACACTAGCAAACAAATTCACCTCAAGTATCGATATATTTAATACAAAGCTACCATTATTTAAAAAACACTTAAACGATATTTTTATGTAGTATAGTTTAATCACATAGCGCATTGCATATATTTGTGTATTTTTGTATTTATCTACAATATAAAAAACCTGTGGCCGTTTTCTTTTCTTTTTTATGTAAGTACTGTGACATCTGATTTGAGTTGTCTAAAACTGTTTTTATGTAAATTTTGTAAATACACAATGTATACTATTTTGTCATCTGCAACTTTAAAAACTTTCTCTTGTATTGTAATGCATTATTTTTACTAAAATGTATCTTTATACCTTCCATTCATGTGATGTTTACTTTTCAAGTTCATCTTTTTTATTGTTCAACTTTGTCTCTGTATTATAAACTTATTTGTAAAAGCCCATCAGGGCGTTGACATATTAATAAATAAATAAAATAAATAAATATCATAATTTCAAATTAAATCGTTAACCGAAACATTTTTTTAACACAAAATGATAAAATTATTATGGAAGCAATGAACTTTACAAAAATATTTTTTTATTATTTCAACAATGGTTCAAATGGGTACATTACATACACATTACAAATAAAAAATGTTATTATTGGTGTTGAAATTTTTATGCGTACCGCCGCCCTGGAAACATTTAATGGATAACCTACACCCCTGCCATAGGTCACACCAAGTGGTTCGCTACGAATGTTGACTTGTGTACCGGGTCGTGGGGCAAGGTTTGTCCAGATATTGGCGGCAGTTGGGCCTGCCTACCTACTGCGTGGCGGGCTGGATCGGGAGAGACTAATTGAGGGAGACCTTTTGATCTCTCCAGTAGAATTCTCTCGGAAAGGAAGCTTACTTTTATTCTGTCCGCAACAATTATTGTCACTACAAAACATAAGGGATATATTTTTCTCTTCGTGGTTCTTTGGCGGGAATTCGAACGTAGCTTCACACAAACTTCAATGAATCATGTTTTCCAGCAGTTTCGTCCCATTTGCAGCAGTGGCCTTCAGATTCGGTTATGTCCTTTGTTTCTATTATCTGTGGGTTATGTTAAACAACATAAAATATTATTAAATTGAAAGTACATTCCCAATTTTCAAATTATTATATCACGCATTAGATGAACCGCTGCTTTCGTATTTCTCAATATCTCTCTCTTTTTCCTCTCTGGCCATTTTTTTTCTCCAAGTATTTATTGAATGTGTGTTCAATCTCAGATTCGGTTTTTCCATTGGAGGAATATTTTTATTTTGAACTCTTAATTTAAAATGTTCCTGTAGAGTTTAGACTGATACTTTTACTAGTTCGTATTCTTTAACCTGACAATATTTTGTGTACATTCGATATATTTCAGAGAGAATGAGGCTACCGTCTAAGTTGTGTCGCTGTGGGAGTTGATACGATTTCTGACTACCTCTATCTTTGTCAGAAAAGGTGATTTCTTTTGTATTGAATTTTCACCTCGGTTGTCTTCGGAAGCATTTCCAATGAGCTTTTTGTTTAAATGCATTTATAAACGTAGATTGTCATTGATAAATGGAATTATTTAAGATAAATGAAACAATGTTACTTTGTTTGAACCACTTGTATATTTGTTTAAAGCCGATAGGTTTCGGAACGACCGTTTCTTCTTCAGGAATTATTTAAGTTAAAGAACAAAATTATGCACGTAGTTTTATGACGTGTAATCGAACACAATGTATTAAAGCGGAACCATGATGTTATGGGTATTTCCTATTAGGTACTAGGTATTACTGACCTCGGTTTGAAAGTATTCATTTGGGAATTTTGATGATGTTTGCACCCGATTTTTTTTGATGCTGTAAGTTATTGATAAGAATTGAAATTAAATATGAGGATAAGAATTTACTTTCTAAACAATGATGGAAAAAATTACCATATTTAAAACATAATAAAGATATACAGAAGACATATTTCTCATAAAATCACTTTTTTTTCGTCCTTCGTAATTCTTCTCTGAGAGGATTAAGAGCAATAATTTATTTATTATGTTATTTCCATATCGGTAGCGAAACTCTTAAAACGTCTTATTAATCCAATTTTTTATTAACAATTTCGCATTTCACTTGAAACGAAACCAAATTTTAAGACGCTGCGCTATAAACTTTTTTTAAGCCGCTCTTAATTCATTTTGAATTACTCAATTCCGTGCTGAGAAATGTTTGCATTGAAAAATCAATGAAAACCCATTCCGACACAAATAGATCGTAAATCGTAATATTAAAACTGCAGGACATTTCGAAAGCTGCACCAAAACCGAAAGATGATACCAAGAGGGTTACTTGCATACATCATATTATAACTCTTGTAAGCTTAATTGTATCAGACACCTTCCTGCGGAGTTCAAATTCGAGTCCTGAACTTGCGTTAAGCTCGAAAGACTTTTAGCAAAAGGACTAAAACATTAACTGGACAAAAAATCCATTCATAATTTCTAATGCGCCTTTTGCGGGTGATTGGTCTTTTGAAGGAACTCTCTTGGTTTGGTGCAGATTAGCTACAAGGACCACACTGCGTGGCATGGTACTTGACGTATGGTGTGACATGGTCGATTCGGTGTCAACACTTAAATATAGCTCTGCAGTACCACATGGGGACTTTTGGCGTTTTCTTCTCCGCGAAGATGGCATGAACTTTTGTAATGGGGATTGCAAAACCGATCTCGAGGCAAAAGCGATAAGCCTTTTTTTCGGTGTCTTACGATTGCATTCCGTGAAACATGTAAGCCAATGCGTGAGAGTATAAAACATTATAAATAAATAATGGAGCACGCTTTTGTAGGCTCTTTGACATAAACATGATCCTACGTAAACTTTAAAAAAATTCCGAGCACTTCTCGCAATGTGTGAACACGTTATTGAGATACATTTGTAACATCGTATTATCCTAGTTTAACAAATGCTTTATAAGTATATTATAGAAGAGATGTATTTTTTTATGTACATACAGTTTTATACAAATTCTCAGGCACTAAATTTAGCATTCTGCAAATATTGTTTGGGTACAAGTAGATAAATCGAAAAAAAATATTTAACTTCTTCAAACTTAACAAAAATTCTTTGTGGCATCATTATTAATATAATGAAAAATAAATAATCATTTACACCGCTATATAATTAACAATATCAACATGTTTCAATAACAATGTTATCTTCATCAGGACAAGATGTTAATTATTACCTGGATTGAACACAAATAAATGTTGATCTTTTTAAATTTAATAATAGGCCCTTCCTGAAGGAAAAAAAATGCTAGTCTCTCTACGGATTTGCATATTTTTATCGAAATCCTGTTTTAGCAAAGAGTTTTCCGGACGATTGTTGCTCTTGCATTTGGTCAGGGGGATTCAAACGGTACGTTTGTTCAAGGAAAATAAAATTTTCCCGCAATTAACTCAGTCCAATAAAATAGTGAAACAATGGGACTTCTATAGCGGATATTGGGTCACTTTTCTGACTAGAAATAGGAAAAAATACAATGAATGAAGTAGGTATAGCCCTGAAAGCCTTATCTATTGTCCTTTTTTTACCATTGTGGTGTTTTTACCATTGTTGTGGTGTCTACATCGAGCAACGGGGTCGGTTGACCAGCAGTTTCCGTTTATCGTCATTATCAGTGGCCGGTGCAGAACATCGCTGTACCGCCGATCAATCACTGTCCTTCTTATCACTTCGTCAGAACAACCGGTAGGCACTGTCCGCGAGGAGACGTCGATAATCCCTTAATGCCAGTGGTTCTGTTCTTCTGCCGAAGAATCTCCGCAAACAATGGCGCAATCAGAGGCGGAAGTAAGGAACATGCTCGCTAATTCAGGGTCTGATGGAGTATTTTGTACGAAATATTTTAAGGTAAAAATACGTAAACCTAAAAATACGTAAATCGTATTTTAAGGTTTTGTAGAATTCTTTGAGAATTGCATGAATCTTTTTTCTTATTAATGCATATTTCTTCCGAGTTCTTCATCACCATATACGATATATCTCTTCTTAGGCTTCTCTGTCTTTAAGAATGTCTAGGCAAGTACCTGTGTGTAACATTTAAAAATGTTTATTTTTGTATGTTTTTTTTAAAGTAGGCAAGTGAAAAAAAAGTAATTGTGCAAATTTTACTATACCCCAGTTAGGAAAGACATAACTAATCCCATTGGCTTCGGTAGTAGGGAGTTGGGACACCTTTGAAATAATTGAAACACATTTTTTTTTTAATTATATTTTCACATATATATTTTACAAAATTTTATATTTAAGGTCATCATCGGTCATGTATACCTTATCAGAAAAGAGAAGCTCTTGTGCCTGACAAGGGAGCCACGATTCTTACTTAAGTCGTATGTTGTAATATATGCTTTGTATAAAATATGTATTTTTTTATTTCCTTGTTTAATTTTATTTAGGTATTTGATGACGATATGTTAAGTTGGTTGACGATACGGCGCAATTCAGAAGGGAGGATATTACGATTTTTTTATGGCTTGGTAAATATAATGGTTTTGCATTTTTTTAAATTAGGTTTAATGTAATATTCCTTGTTAGTTTTTTCTTTACACATTATTATAATGGAAGTTGCTTAAATATATCATGGACATTTGGTACTGGAAATAATATGAAAAGTGATTCTGTTGAGAACGTAGATTTTGTATATATTATATAATAAAACGAATATAAAACTTTATTCCACTTAATTTTATTTGACCGTAACCGGTTTCAGCTCGTCAAAGCCATTTTCAGACTGGTACAAATAATTTTTAGTCTACGGTTTATATATACAACATATTGGGGAGGGGGAGAGGGGTGGTCTACAAGGATTTTAATCAATTATAATAATTATATTTGTTGCTAAGTCGTTTTAGACTGTCGAATTTCTAAATATTTTGGTAATTCCAGTAAGCTAATTAATTTGGGTTTGTAGCTCACTTCAATGATGATTAGGGAAAAACCTTACAAGTAATATTTATTTATTTATTTATTTATTTATTTATTTATTTATTTATTTATTTAATACATGAATTATCGAAAGTACATATAGTTTTTTTTGTGATATTTCACCCTCCATGCTAGGGATGACCCTGTGTTATGGCGGGTGAAGTTTACAGTTTGTGGATATACATTCATTAGTATAGGTTGAAGTTTTTCACTAATTGATATTATGCACACAAATTCTTCTACAGTAAGAGAGTTTATGTAGTTATATTGGATTACAAGAATAAGGTGAAGAAGTTAAAGAATATTTGAAAAGATAAGTTATTATTAGTATATTAAGGAATTATTGATATATATATAGTTCACAGTAATCAGTCTTATACATATAATGCTGCTTAGATAGTAAATAAAGATATATTATGTTTTGCCTGCTCTTAATACTATGCACACAGATCTTCTATAATAAGAAAATGAAATACTTATAGTTAGATTGGGTTGCAAGAAGATGGAGAAGTTAGAGAATTATTAGAAAATGAAAAATTTGAGGAGTTGTTAGCTATGGTTCACACTAATTAATCTTGTACATACAATGCCGCTAATTTAGAAAATAGAGATATATTATGTTTTGTCTGAAAGGTGATTAAATTGATAGAGTGTAGAGTGAATGGGTGATAAAATTGTAATGTATTCCATGTGTAAGGATCCATTTCGTTATTTGTTTTTTGAAGGAATGGGGTTGACTCAACGTTTTTAGGTTTTCAGGGATAAGGTTAAAGATTTTAGAAGCTAGGAAGAAAAATTGTCTTTGAGCTGACGTGGTGTGTAGTAATATGAGTTACTAATGACCTAATTTTATTGTTAAATCGTTACTATATTTATGAAGTGTGGTATTTTTTTATTGGTTTTTGAAGGGATACATGTTTACATTGGAGTGGGAATGGTCTAAGCTAAATACCTATTTTAATTTCGAGATTATTATGAAAATTATACTGGATACAAAAGTGGGGACTTAGTAAATGATTCTAATTGCTTATTCATTACAAGGTTCCTTTTTTTATAAAGGACACAGGTTTAATTAAACTAAATACATATTTTAATTTCGAAATTATTATTAAAATTACAATGGATACAAAAGCAGAGACTTAGCAAATGATTCTAATTGCTTATTTATTACAAAGTTAGGTTCTATTTTTTTAGTTCACAGTTTTAGTTTTTAGTTAAGTAGATTTAGTCTTAGTAAATTTCTTTAGATGATTTTGTGCGAATCTTTTACTGAGTTTAGACTGTTTTTGTACGACCATCCCTAAGCAGTAATTCCATAGATAAGCAAAGAGTGATCATGGGCATGATACGCATTTTTTATTATTTTATTATATTTGACTGTGATAGGTAGATTCGTTTTTTAAATATCTCTTTACTAAGTACGTATTTTAAATATCATTGAACATTATTCATTAGGTAAATTATTCGAAATTCTTGAATTATTCACTGCATTCAGTTTACTAAATCAAAAATGTAACCCCTAAGACCTATTAATATAAATTTCAACAAATTTGGCTTTAAAAGTACTCGATTCGAATTTTAAGCCATTTGCATTTGAATAATGTGATTTTCAATGGTAATTTGGTCGTAGAATAATATTACAGGTACTCAACAATAATTTTATTCTCTTCATTTAACCGTAAAAACCCTTTCAATACAGCTTTGCAAGCGTGCAAGGTTTAAAGAGACATAAAATTTTCAAAATAGTAAATAAAAAAAAAATGTAATCATTACAAACTTTGAAAGGTGAAAAATATTAATCTTAGAAATTTTATTTCTCTTTTTTTATTTCTTGCTAAAGCAATCCCTATGAGTTATAAAACTCATTGTAGGCACTCACAAAAGGCACACAGGTGCAACTCATTTGCTTACTAATATCGCGACGAAACGTGTTCCATTATTTTTACGCGCGTTGCAGGGCGATGGGGCCGGAGTTAGCAGTTTTCGGTCGTTCGACGGTAAAGCGTTGGTAGTGTTGGAGGTAAAGTACTAATTGGAGGTAATCATGTTTTCTGCATCTTGTTTCAATGAGGATTTTTTTTTACATGAGCTCCACTCTGGAGGTCCTGAGTAAAATCATTTCCCTCAGGGCCTATATCATCTTAGGGGATGCTGTGTGGAGGGTTTTTTTTAAGGAAAGGAAGGAGAGGAGAGTTCTGAGAAGGAAGAGCATTTAAGGATTGGGTAGGAATCTGGGGTTCAGTGTGTCCTGGTCATCCGCCTCCAAGACCTAGACAAATCTCACCCCATGAACCCGGGCACCCCTGCAAAATCACCAAACGTAGCGAACCACTTGGGGTGACCTATGGTAGAGGTGTTGGTTATTCAACAAAGGTTCCCGGGACGGCGGTACCGATTCCCGCCTCCCAAATTGGGGATATTCTGAATTCTCGACAAATCGCTTGCCATTCTACAAATGCAATAAACAGGCAATACAAAGTTGAAAATATTAAATTATAGATATCTACTTGATCGTTTGTCGGAATTCTTTCAACAAACACTTCCAATTTAGAAAATGGTAACATTTAAAGTCTTTAAGAAAAGTTCTATAGTTTGTCGAATATAGACGGAGTCACTAGTCACTATTGTCATTGAAAATAACAAAGTATTACTTAGGAGATCTGTAGCTCGGTGGGTTGGGGTTCCTAATGTGCTACTGGGCAGGAACCAGGTTAGTGTTGTTAGGTGAGTCGGATTATGAAATCCCTTTCAACGCGTCCGTAATTTTATTATAAAAATATCTCTACAAATCTTTGAAACTTGTCATCCATACACTTCAATTATGTCAAATGTATTTGTTTACAGTAAAGTCACAAGAATTCTCCATGTTTTTATGTACTCGTAAGAACTAAATTTAAAAAGAATTCGATCGCCTAAGTTCAAGAATTGTTCTTGTTAATTGCCATGACTTCATACATTAAAACACCTTTATAACTTTCTTCCACACTTAAGTTTTAATCCATAAAAATGTCATATTAAAATCGAATTCCAACGTGAATTTATTATTACAAAATGTTTCATAATTAAAAATTGTTATATTTATTATTCTGATCTTTGAAAGTACATTTTGATATTCATAAGTGCTCTTAATCTCCTGAAAGTTCGATGCTTATTGGGTTAAGCTCGCCGCGCGCCGGTGCATTTAAATACCATTACTTATGAGTTAAACCGAATCGTTTTGTCCCATATCACAGTTGGAAGTCGGTTATTTTAAACGATTCAAATTTACATTTGACCTTAAATCGGATCTTATTTATTTTTTTTTCTCTTTCTACTTGACTGTGTTCAGAAGTTCAAATGTGTTAGGTACATACTAATATTATTAATGGTAGTTACACCAAATGTTCATAAGATTTTGTAATAATGGAAACAGCTTTTTAACTAAACAAACAAACTTATAACTTTTTAAACAAAATTATAAGTATGTTTTTTATACGGGGAATACCGTACAAGAGACAACTTCTGCCAGCTCTCGGGAGCTAGTAGGACTATGGCATACCATCTACGTTTATCAGGACGATACTGAGAGTATCTATCTGCTATACTCTGTATCCATCAGCATCCTGGAAAACAATATTTTTCATTCAAAATCATCCGTATAATAATAAAAAAATAATAATAATTGGATAATTTGTACAGCGCCGTTTTGTGAAAAATCACCTCAACCGCTTTATGTATGTACCTACTGGTATATTAAATTAAAAACATTTATTTATAAAATAATAAAAAAAATCTATCTCTTATTATTATTATTGACTAGCAGTTAAAAATCCGCTCCGCAGGTTTTTGCTGCTAGGCCCTGCGGGCGGTTTTTGGTTCGGCTTCGCCCAGTTAGTGTTGGTGAACATTTTATAAATCCAATAGGAACTAATTCCAAAAATAGCACGTTCCTCGGATCCACTGTCATCCAGTGTAGCTAGTCACCGGGACGAAGCAACTGAGACAGGCAATGACGTTATATGTAATATATTATAGCAGCTTGATACAACTATGTATTACCGTTTTGCAGTTCGGAACCGAATTACAACGGAAGCTTTGTTTGAAATTCCATGTACACAGAGGTTATTTGTGGCGCGGCGCGTATGCACTCTCGATGTCGGGTTCTAAAATTCAACCATACAGACGCAAGCCTATTAATACTATTCAATATAGGCTTAGTCTTAGGAGCATTACTACTGTGTGAAAAAATATGCATAATATTCTGTGAAAGCAATAAATAACTCAATACCAGAATTACATTTTGTATTTTAGTAATGTGAAATCTAGAGCAAACATCTGATGCAGTCTAGTTCCTGATACACAAAATATGTGTGCTGATTCAAATACAGATAATGTGTAGATACTTATAGCTATTAAAATATTCACTACATCCTGTATTTTGTATGACAATATTTTGACTGCCTGACTTTTGAATATCTAAAATATTAATATATACTGAATCTCATTAATACTAAACACTTGTAGACATGTTTACAACACGACATTTTTAATTATGAATCAACATTTAAACAATTACATAAACATTTCTGTATAAAATACATCTCAAAACAATGTTAGGTGTTGCCTCTGACACGAATACATAAGAATGCCTGTTATTGGATGCGGTGTTATAATACATATCAACTGGAAGATTTGATGTTTTTTAATTACATATTAACAGGCTTTTAATACACAAAGCAATCCACCAGCAGGTGGGAGATCAAAACGATCACGCGATGAATCTAAAAAAAACTTTTTTGCCTTTATTTATACCGTTGAAATCTTGATTTACAGCTCTTTCTCTGCATTTTATGGCATTTAAAATCAATAAATTTTAACATTGTGAATTATTTTTTTTTAAATATTTTTAACGCGATTTATTTGATGTGTTAAAATTAGAATATGTATTATTTTTAATGTAGCACTAGAAAATAAGTGTAACATAGCTAAATTTATTTGTTTTAATTAATAGCTGTCAGCTTTTGAATATGATCAGTTTTTTTTATATTCTATTTTAAACACGAATATTAATGATTATTTATTTCCCTCAGAGTAAATTCCAATGTTAATCGAATAAATCATGTGGTTGGTTCCAATTATCTGGAGAAAACATTCAAAATGGTTTAATTCTGAACACCAATATTTTAACGAGACATATTCATAACGCTTTGGTGAGAGGTACATAGTAATCCAAAACAGATTAGTGAAATTACGCAGAAACCGAATATGTGGTAGGAAGCGAAACAGTATAATTAATTTATACAAATAAGCTCTTTAAATATCAGCAATGTTTTAATTTGTTTACGAGTATTTTCTCAAAAGAGATCAAATATAAAAAAAAAAACAAAATATATTTCTAACTAGCTGGTTCCCGGCATGCCTTGATATGCCATTTAATAAAGAAATTGCAAACTCCCCTCCCGAGTTCCCCATCCCCCCCCTCCCGCATTCCAAACATTCAGTCTCGGTACATTCAGTTTTCAAACAGCTCGTGTGCCACCTATAGCGATGTTTTTTATACAAATTTCATAATGCCAGAGCTCACCAGTAGTTTTATACAAACCTTGTCCTGACAATAACGAACACAACAAAAAAATAATTATCCAATTTAGTGCAGTCGTTCGGAAGTTATGCCCATACGTACATTTCGGCGATACATTTTTATTTATATAGATAGATAGATAGATAGATAGATAGATTGATAGATAGATAGATAGATAGATAGATAGATAGGTAGATAGATAGATAGATAGATAGATAGATAGATAGATAGATAGATAGATAGATAGATAGATAGATAGATAGATAGATAGATATATATAGATAGATAGATAGATAGATAGAAGATATAGATAGATAGATAGATAGATAAATTAACCTAAATTAAAAAAAATCGATCTTCAATAATCAAATATTAATCAGCAGGGTATAAGCATCAAAAGCTATTCCCATTAATTGGATATTCATTCTAGACTTGTAGAAAAGTCAATAGATGTCATATTTAAATAAAATTCGGATCCGATGACAAATATATACACTGTCTAGGTGATAAGTAAATTCAGGTTGAATTTCGTATACATAATAATACAAAGATAGCTGCCAAAAAAATAAATATTCTAAATACTTAGTTGAGGATAATATTGGTATTTTTTAGATTAAGATATGATTTCTGTCGTATGGAAAAGATGGAAAAATAATCAGGTATCATGACAAATTATGGTCGACTGATTTGATAACAATGATTAAAAAAAAAACTTAATCGAATGCGCTGGTGGGGTTAAAGGGCTTGCGTAGGCAGTCGGAATTTACAAGCATGTTTTAAACGTAGTGTCCTCGGGTGCAAGGTCGTCTTCTCCAAGCACAAACATAGAATTTGACATGTTTAAAATACAAAATAACGTGAATTTATAAGTTCACTATATGATGTTGATAATGATTCAAATACAAAATAACGTGAATTTATAAGTTCACTATATGATGTTGATAATGATTAAAATACAAAATAACGTGAATTTATAAGTTCACTATATGATGTTGATAATGATTAAAATACAAAATAACGTGAATTTATAAGTTCACTATATGTTGTTGATAATGATTAAAATACAAAATAACGTGAATTTATAAGTTCACTATATGATGTTGATAATGATTAAAATACAAAATAACGTGAATTTATAAGTTCAGTATATGATGTTGATAATGATTAAAATACAAAATAACGTGAATTTATAAGTTCACTATATGATGTTGATAATGATTAAAATACAAAATAACGTGAATTTATAAGTTCACTATATGATGTTGATAATGATTAAAATACAAAACAACGTGAATATATAAGTTCACTATATGATGTTAATAATGATTAAAATACAAAATTACGTGAGTACAAAATATAACGTTTATAACACAATTTGGGAGGCGGGAATGGGTACCGCCGCCCCAGGAATCTTTATTGGATAACCATCACCTCTGCCATAGGTCACCCTAAGTGGTTCGCTACGTTTAGTTTTACATTTAGCAGGGGTGCCCAGGTTCACGAGGTGAGGTTTGTCTAGGTCTTGGAGGCGGATGACCAAGACACACTGAACCCCAGATTCCTACCTACCCCTTAAACCCTTTTCCTTCCCAGAACTCACCTCTCATTCCTTTCCTTAAAAACCCTCCACATAGCATCCCCAAAGATGACCTTAGGCCTATAGGGAGATTATTTTATTTTATTATTATTATTTTAATTCTTTTACGTAGATTCAATATTGTCTGACGTTTCTTACGTCTTCAGTTTTAAAAGTTGATCAACGACATTGGTGCTTTATTCTATTTGAAGTGTATCGAAGTCATTTATAATAATGCTTATAACCACTTAGAAGACGCCAAGTAGTAAGAACCATATATTCTTGTAATTGAGAGAGAGAAATAAATTTCTGAAATAATTATATTCACCATAAATATTATAGCCGGGTATGAAGAACGGATGTAATTAATTTTTATTTGTCGGCTCGCGTGCGAAAGATTCTCCACGGCTTCAATTAACCCACGATGACGTATGACACCTGCATCATCTCCAATCGCACAGAACTATTTCCATTTCCCATAAGGCTGCGTTGAGGCTGTGCGGCGAGTTGCCCTCTAAACTCTACACCTGCAACCTGCACCCAGTGGATTAACTCGGTACATTAGAAATAAGACATTGCTTCATTTGTCTCGGCCAGGGATCACCAAAACACATTACATAATAATATATCAAATAATAATCAATTTAAATTGGAATAACTTAACATTTGACGAACGGAATGAGTATGGCCACTATTATTTTAATTTATTCTGATCGTAAAAGTAAATTAACAAAGTAAGTCATAAAAGTGTAGAATATATGCGTAGGTACATCTGTATTAAGAACCCGTTAAACAAAAACAATAAAATGAATATATCTACACGTTTGAGTAAAGTGATTAAATAAAGTAATCAATATAAGAGGCAATTTAATTTTTTTTAAATAAAAATACTTTATATAATGAATAACAGATCACTTTGTATAAACCATTATTTTTAAAACAATATCTACATATTTCGATAACAACGTTATCTTCTTCAGGATATGTTAATATAAAGAAAAATAAATGACAAACAAGTATAGACAAATTAGAATAAACTATAACAAAGACAAAATATTAAAAAGTAGAGGTGATTAATTACTTACAAATCGTAAAAATAGTTATACAAAATTAAATATAAAAATTATTTAAGGAAAAATAAAATTGCATTTAGATAATAAAAAACTTTTAATTTTAAATCTTTTAAATTAAAATTTAATCTTTTAAATTTATTTTCTTATTAATACTTACAATAATATCTTATTAATACTTACAATTAATTATAATTATTGATTTTTTTGATTTAGACTAATGATTTTAATTAATTGTTCCTAAAAGAATTAACGAATTTATTTTAACGAATATTATTTTCTTATTAATACTTACAATTAATTATAATTATTGATTTTTTTGATTTAGACTAATGATTTTAATTAATTGTTCCTAAAAGAATTAACGAATTTATTTTAACGAATTGTTCCGATATATATTATTGTGAAAATTTAACACATGCTTGTACTAAAATTGCAGCATTTTGCACTTACATGTTTTTTTCCAGGAAGCCCGAGGAAAAAACCCATATATCTTCATATTAATCATAAAGGAAAACGTTTAGATAACTTAGAAGCCTTGGAAATTAAAAAATCCCTTAAAAATAATTAATCTATTATCAACAAACAAAAAATATTGTCATATAGCCCAATTATGGATTTGTTCCCCTACCCACCCACTCTACATTAATACCCACCCACCCAATCTACATTATTATCTAGCAACGGCTCCACCCTTACCATAATAAAACATTGTTCGAATCTGTTAAATTAGTATAAGCTTTCCCTGACGAAGGAACGTTTGTTCCGAAACCGGTCGGATTTGCACATCAAATAAGTGGTGTATACAAAGTTGAAATATTTCATTTTTCTATAATGGATAACCACAAAGTAATAGCTACATTCAAAAATATAAAGTATCATGCCTATGAAAACTACTTTATAGTTCAAAATCTCCTACTTACGAATTCATTTTCGGTTATGGTTTTATTGTACTATGTGGAAAATTAAATTCTTTAGAAAATGGTCGTAAAATATTTAAATATTTTTGCCTGAGCTTCGCAAAATAAAATAAAAAACGATTTTAAAAAACAAATTAAAACGGTATTAAACGGGAATCTAAACATTGCCGCTGTCTACATAAGGAGTGTTATTGTTAGCGGCCTGATTCCGAATTTTTCACGGCCTATTGCATCGCCTTTTTATTTTCAAAATTGGGATCTGATTGTGTCAAGAATCCACACAAGCGATTAAGTTCCGTATGTACCTATATTGTATTAATTTTTTACAGAAAAATGTTTTTTTCTACATTTTAAAAGTGTATAAACTTTTGTTTAAATTTCTTAGCATTAATCCTAACGAGTAAAGTTAGAGTTCGTAATTTTTCGAAGTTCTGTGCTGTATGGCTGACATGCTGACATCAATTCAACAATTATTTATATGACCCAGTTATTTTTCACGGGTCTGAACTAGTCTTATAAATATTCACAGTACCGAATAAGTAACTTAATTGCATGGAATCAGTGAAACTATTAAATTCCCATTTGTGGAATGTTGTGATGACGTAGACAAAGGCCGAAGGAAGAAAAGAAAAGAAAAAAGTAACGCCGCAAGATTGGCGGTAATTGGTTATACAGTGGCCAACAAAAAAATTATTCCGAGCAAAGTTAGTACCTCGCGGCGTCGATTCGTAGTTATCCATCATTGAATGACATGATATGATATTGTATGATTGATTTAATTAATCTCATTGTATTTCATATACCTATGAGAGCTACTCGATCCAAAATCCTGTTTAAATGTTACAATAAAAAGGAATGTGCATTTCAAACACTCGCTTTTACCTAGTACATGAAGTTAGTAATAGATATGCAGATGGGGCGAATCTATTTAACTGCACGGAAGGTAGGTAAAAGAAGGCTATACTATCATTTCTTTTTATTCAATATTAATTTAACCTAAGACTACTTGTACTTATATATTATATTTCGTATGGACATGATCTACGATTTTTATATCCTTCAAGGGCTAGTATGCATTTTAAACTTTCTGATGAAATTTTACGATCGAATGCCACACATAATTGTAATTTAAAATATGTATGCTTCTAGTATTTGCTTATGCTTTTATCTGTCTGTGACATGCAATTATTGTTTATGGTATCTTTATGCAGTGGACATTAACTAACTAAATGGATAATAAAGTAAAATGTATATTATATGAACATTAAAATATTATTATATTGACGACATCTGCTTGGAACAGGTCATCTCTATGAAATCCAGATAGGCACAGCAGGCAGTCTCTTTTCAGTTCCTATTCCAACCCGTCTAGAAGTTCTCGCGTTCTATGGCCGTTAATTGGCTTACACTCTGAACCACATTATTACTATGATCCGATCACTAATGAGCGCTTTTGGACAATTTTCATCATTAACAATTAACGAACAATTCCATATAACCCGAGAATTATTGACATGATGTATCGACTATCCGGTTTCTAGACCATTTTACAGATATAAATCTCGATCGTTAAAAATAAACGATTTTACTGAGAAAGTAATTAAAATTAATCATTTAATTTTTTTATTGTACATCTCTGCTATGGACCTGTTTTATTTGAACTTCAAATAGAGTGTAAAGAATTATTTAATACGTTAGCAGTTTGTGTTGTGAATTTAACCTTCGTAGGACGATTGCGATTATTAAGGTTTATTACGTGAAATCTATAAAACAAAGTCGGGTTAGTTACACAATTAATAACTCGAGAACGGCTGGGCTGATTTTGATGATCTTTGATTTGTTGGATTTGTCTCCGCCCCGGATAGAATAATAACTATTAAAACATCACAAAAGTTAACGAATTAAATAGTTATAAAGAAAATTATTTTCCCCATACATTTTGTATGGAACGAATTCTCATATTTTGAAAGAACTGCAGCAATATTGTGAGAGGTATAATATTGAACTGTGCGTGAATTCCAAACATTCAAAAACGTCAAATGTCAATGCGTTGATTATTGTGCATTTGTTTTTAATCATATAATGCTGCCCTTCTTTCTGACACACTCAATGTCAATAGTCGAAAATGAGACAAATGTTGAACGTATGTCTGCACACCTCCAAAGGAAAAATACAATAATTATTATAAATCTCTGAAATGAAACGCATTTTTTTACATAAGCTCCACACAGGAGGCCCTGAGGAAAATAATTTCTCTCAGGACCTATGTCATCTTAGGGATGATGTGTGGAGGATCTTTTTAAGGAATGGGGAGGATAGAAAGTTCTGGGAAGGAAAGGGGTATGAGGGGTGGATAGGAATCTGGGGGTCAGTGTGTCCGGGAGTGACGGACGTATGAATCCATCCCTCCAACTGTGGTGCAAGGCAATGGGTCGAGAGAGTCCGGCTGGAAAGGTCAAAAGGCCTCCCTCAACCAGTCTCTCTCGATCTGGCCCGCCACGCAGCAGGTGGGCAGGCGCATCAACTGCCAAGACCCGGACATAAGTCACCTCATGAACCCGAGCACCCCTGCTAAATCACCAAACGTAGCGAACCACTTGGGGTGATCTATGGCAGATGTGTAGGTTATTCAATAAATGGTTCCCGGGGCGGCGGCACCCGTATCCGCCTCCCGAATTCCCGTAAGTAATTGTAAAAGTAAGAAAATCACAAACATATAAATCCGTACACAACGCCATCTCTGATACCGACAAAAACAAAACACGGACAGTTGCGCATTGATAATTGCTTCATTGCGTAATTTTTAACTTAATAAAAAAACTGAATTTTATTCAACAGCTATTGATTCTGAGGCGGTAAGAAGTTCGTCGGGTCAGCTAGTCATATAATAATTAAAGATTTAAAAAACCGAATACAGCTTTATTTGATTTACCTATGAAACAGCTATATTGCGTGAAGGGGAATAAGACTCTCGAACGATGAGCTCTGGTGCAATGAAAATAGCTGTGGTGTTTTGTTGTATTCTCTGATGAATAATAAAACTCGGAAGAATGGGAGTTTCAATGATATTTTGGTTCATCAAGGCATTGGATGCACTGTGTTAATCTGCTGCAGGGGAAACGGTCACTGAACATGCCCACTTATCGCTCGGATAGCACCGTTCGGCTATTAGACCCGAACGGTGACAGATATTTTTCTCATTTAACTTTTCTGATCACTGTTGAGACACATTATAACTACATGTAACTACCTTTACTAACGACGACTGTTGAGAGACATTGATACTACATTACGCTATAATATTCAGGTTATTCAGATCTGGTCACCAAACACGGCTAAAGCCATTTCAAGCAACGTTTCTATACTGAATGGTGGTCTTACACCGGGGCGATACTGAAAGTATCTTCCACTCTGGAACGTGCCGCAAATATACTATATATTATTTTAAATGAATAAATTGTGAAATAACACAAATTAATCAAATAAAATTTATTTGCCACGCCGGGATTCGATCCCGCGACCTTCGGAGTGCGAGTCAAGAGCCTTACCGCTGGACTACGCTGTTACTTACCTTCAGACTCAATTGGGGATGCCATAGTCTCACTGACCCCAGACGGTTGGGAACAGCTCAGATTCTTATTCAGTAATCACATAAAAAAATAAAGATATTATCTTCGATCAATCTACCTACGTCAATGGATATAATGTGAAAAACAGTTTTTTTCCGTAATTTAAAATTCTTCTTTAAGTCATATATCCTGGGAGAAACAACACATGCCATGGAAAATGATACACGCTGAAAACATTAAGATTTGCTTTAGAAAAATCAAAAAAATAATTTCCAAAATCCCATAATATTTAGGGTGGTAAATCTAATTTCAATGTGCACGAATGTTATTTAAAAAGAAAATTATAACTTATTTAGCCAGCACAAATTTTTAGATGAAAATTAATGTAAAGATTTATTGATCATCATAATACATCGCCAAGTGTAAAATTTTTATCATTATTTGTTAGCCCACCAAAATTTCGTACAGACATTCATTAGGTACTGCAAATATAAAAAATATATTCTCAACATTAATATTTCACGCCTCCACCTCGTGCTCTAAGTACCACGACACAAGATACAGAATATATTATGGGTGGGTACAGTTTGTGGAATATGAGAGTTGTTGGAGAAAATTATGAATTCAGGCTGCGATTCTCAAGCCGATAGTAGATCATCTCGAACCGTGTCCCATAGGGAAACTATAACATTTCCTGTTACCTTGTAATCGAATATGACAAACGAAGTATGGAGATTTATGCTGCTCTGAAATACATGTCTTGAATACATTAACTAATAATCTATGTTGACAAGTGACAATAAATGTTACATTAGTGTGTTATCAAGTTCATGTACAAGCCTCTGGTTGATGAACTTCGTGGTCGAGTGGTTAAAAGGAACGTCAGCGCGGCATTATTCATACAAAACTTAATTTTTGGATTTGAGGCCAAAATAGTCGAAAATATTCAACCAAACTGACAATTAAGAAAAAGTCTAAATGTATTGCAAATTATTATTACGCCAGCGACTGTAGCGCCTTACGCAAAACCTTTTTCGTACGTTAAGTTTGTTACAATGTGTATGAGGGTGACGGCATGAGAGCGAGATAGCGAGTATGGGAAGTATAAAAGGGATGTACCGCTATTGAGCGCTCTCTCCATATTAATCTGGCAACCAATAAACATTGTAACATTAACAGATGTTATTACTACCCGATCCCAAGACATCACAGTTGGCGCAGCTCGGTAGTTCGTAAATTTTTACGTAAATTGGAAGAATCTACGCGGTAGATTTCGGGATCTGACGGATTGTTGTCAGGATTGCAGGAAGCGATCGCAGGAAGCGATCGCATTAAGAAGAAATTGGAGCAGCCACACGCAATTATTCGCGTATGTGGGACCGACAAATTACAAAATTATTGTCGTTCGGGTACACCGTGTAACGGGGTACAAAAGGACCGGATCAAGGATCGGGTCAAGGACTGGATCATCGTGTGGATTAGCCGGGAACCAGGACTTGGTTTCCGTCGCTGCAGTCTGGGAAGGAAGACCTCGGAGAAGAGGGATTGGATCCGCAGCTGTCGGGAGACGGAGCCAGACGGGGACGGTGATCTACAGCTCTGGGTGGCGTGCACGTGGAACGTGGAACGTGGACCTCGGAGTGTAGCCTTCTTGGAAGTTCTGAGATAAGTAGTCTTGATTATTTTGTTTCAGCTCTTCCCCCAATGGAGGGTGTTTGTAAAAATTTGGGGACGTTCTGTTACAGAACGGGAAACTGGTCATTGTTCAAGGAACGACTGGATCAGGCCCTCATTTTACATGATGACAAAGTGTTATCACAAGAACGCAAAAGAGCATTTTTGCTGAGTTGCCTCACCGAAGAAACTTTCTCTTTATTATGTGATCTATGTTTCCCTAAAAAGGTTTCTGTTTGTTCTTTTGATGATTTATGTAAATTATTTGATTCACATTGCAAACCTATTCAAAATATTTTCGAGTCGCGTGAGTTATTTTATAAGTGTAAACAGCTAGCTAACGAATCTATTAAAGATTACGCTGCTAGGTTGAGAGGACTGAGTTTGACGTGCAATTTTGAATTGAGGCTGGAATCTTGTTTAAAAGACATATTCATTATTGGAATTTTCAATGAAAAATTGAAACATAAGTTGTTCGTTGAGGGGGTAAATACTTCTTTTTCGGAATGCATTCAGTTAGCAGCTTCATGGGAACATGTTGTTAATTTTAAGAAAGTTGATACGAATTTAAATGTTGTGCATAAGGATAGTAATGTTGTCCGTAAATCCAGGTCGGATAGTCCGATCAGATTTAAAAGTGCAGTGCGTAGTAAGACGCCAGTAAATATTACATAAAAAAAATTTTTTTGTGCGGAAAAACGAATCATTTGCAGAAAGATTGTTGGAAGAATATTTTTTGTAATCGGTGCAATAAATCGGGTCATCCTAGTAATGTGTGTAAAAACAGTAAAATTAATGTAGGTAATAAGAATAAACGATTAAATTCGGTTTTTATGTTGCATGACGGCACGGGGCCGGAACCGATATTCGTAGATCTCATTATTGGTAACACTGTTCTGCGAGCGATTGTTGACACCGGCGCTGAGATTAATGCAATTCCATATGAAGTGTATTTAAAAGATTTTGTTTCTTGTAAATTGGAAAGATGCGATATTCAATTGTCAGGATATGACGGGAAACGGTTAAATATTGTAGGTAAAGTTAATTTAAGTGTGTTATTTTTAAATAAAAGTGTAGATACGCAGTTTATAATAATTAAAAACGGTAATTCTACGATTGTTGGTAGAAATTTTTTACAAGTTTTCGGTATCGGATTAAGTGGAATAAATTCGGTAAATACCAGTGAGACTAGTTGTGATAATCAATTAAATTTTCGTGATAGTTTAAAGAAAAAATATGCTCATGTGTTTTCAGAAAAATCGGGTAGGCTTTTAGGTTATGAAGCTAACATCGAAGTTATTTCGGAGTTCAGGCCAAAGTTTGTGAATCCAAGATCGTTACCTTTTAGTTTACGTGGAAAGGTAGAGGAGGAATTAAATAAGATGTTACGTGAAGATATAATTGAAAACGTAGAAATAAGTGATATGGCTAGTCCGATTGTTGTTGTAAAAAAGAAAGACGGTTCAATTAGAATTTGTACTGATTTTAAAACCACATTAAACCCTATGTTAGCGAAGTTGAAATATCCATTGCCTCGTATAGAAGATTTAATTTCATCTTTAAATGGTGCGAAATTTTTTGCTAAAATAGATTTGCGTAATGCTTTTGGTCAGATTTCGTTGAACGAGAAGTCGAGAAAATTATGTGTGATAAGTACGCATGTGGGTTTATTCAGGTATAAAGTGTTGCCTTTCGGTTTGACCACAAGCCCGGCTATATTTATGCAAGTTATTCAGGCGGTAGTAGGTAGACTTCGTAACGTTCGTATATTTCTAGATGATATTTTGTTGTTTGGAAATTCTGAAGAGGAATTATTCTCTATTTGTGAATCTGTACTTAGCAAGTTAAGTGATTGTGGTTTAACTATTAATGAAAATAAGTGTTCTTTTCTAGAAACTGAGATAGAATATTTAGGTTTTAAAATTTCGCGGAAAGGAGTTATGCCTTTAGAAAATAAAATCTGTGCGATTACTCAAATGGCAGTACCGAAAAATTTTTCAGAACTTAGGAGTTTACTTGGGGTTATTTCATATTATAGAGCTTTTGTTCATAATATTTCAGGTATTTTGTCTCCATTGTATAACTTGTTAAAAAGGGGAGTAAAATATGTGTGGTCTGAGGAATGTAATATTGTGTTTGAGCGAGTTAAGAAACTGCTGACGTCAGATAATATTTTAGTGCATTTTGATCCTAATTTACCAATTAAACTTATTTCAGACGCATCTGAAAAAGCGTTATCAGCGGTGATTTGCCATGTATATGATAATGGTTTAGAGAGACCTATCGCATTTGCTAGCCGATTATTGTCAGAAACAGAATTAAAGTACTCTATTTTAGATAAGGAAGCGTGTGCTATAATTTTTGGGTTGAAGAAATTCTTTCAGTATTTATACGGCAATAAATTTGTTTTGGCTTGCGACAATAAATCGTTAGTACACATTTTGAACACGGATAAGCAAGTACCTGTTTTGGCCGCTAACCGTCTGCAGAGGTACGCCCTAATACTCCAGACTTTTGACTATAGTATAGAGCATATTAAGTCAGGTGATAACAAAGCGGATTTCTTATCACGAATGCCGATTAATAATAAGGATAATTTAGATGTGTGTAGCGACGATATTGATGCTAGCGATTATTTTTTAAATTATATTGATTCTTTAAACGTGAATACGGTTGAGTCAGAGTTTGTGAACATAATCGAGTCAGAAACAACATTAAATGCGGAAACGATGAAACAGTTTTCGATTAATGATGTAAATATAGCGAGCATTATCGAGTTCACAGCAAATGGTTGGCCGGATAAAAAGTTCTTAAAGGATGATTTATTGAAATTCTGGTATTTTAGGGATAAATTATCGACTTATAATTCATGTTTATTCTATAATAATAAATTTGTAGTTCCAAGGGAATTAAGGGAAATTATATTGAATTTTTTACATCAATCACATTTAGGCATTGTAAAATCGAAAAGTCTTGCTCGAAATTATTTTTTTTGGCTCGGAATGAACAATGATATAGAAGTAACTGTGAAACAGTGTGCTCGATGCATGGAATGTTTACCTACTCCATGTAAAGTTGAGTTGGCACCTTGGCCAATAAATGGTTTAATCTGGAGTAGATTGCATATTGACTTCATGGGACCGTTGGGAGGTCATAATTTTTTAATTATTGTTGATGCAACTACAAAATGGATAGACTGTCATATTGTAAATAAGGTAGATTCGTTTTGTACAATAAAAGTTTTGAAAAGATTATTTTCTATGTTCGGAATCCCGGAACAAATTGTAAGTGACAATGGTACAGCTTTCACATCGTCAGTTTTTAAGGAATTTTGTCATAATTATAATATAGAATCATTGACTTCAGCTGTACAGCATCCTGCTTCTAACGGTTTAGCTGAAAATGGGGTTAAAACAGTGAAGAATTTTTTGAAAAAAATTATGGTAAATAATAAATTTCCTACTGATTTTGAAGATAAACTTTTGACATTTTTAGTTGATATTAGAAATACGCCTTCAATGTCTACGGGCATTGAGCCTAGTACATTAATGTTGGGTAGGAAGATTAGATCAATTTTTAATACGATTATTCCAATAGTGGATAATGTTGAGAGTCAAGGTTTTAAAGGAATTGACAACACGGTTAAAAACAAAATGTTATTGAGCCAGCATAAACAGAAAAAGTATTATAGAGGAAGAAAATTTAAAAAGTACTTTGAGGTTGGTTCTAAAGTTTTAACCAGGGATTTAAGAGGTAATGATAATAAATGGATTTTAGGAAAAATTTTTAAAAGATTGGGGAATAGGATTTATTTAGTTAAAATTATGTCTACGGGACAAATTTGGAAACGCCACCATGATCAGATTTCAGAGAGGAAGGTTAGGTAGGGGGAGTGTGATAGGTCTGATGATTTGCTGGACCTGGGTCCACTCTCGGATGTGGACATGACCAAATTTCCTAATTCCTCTAATTTTTGCAGGTCACCTACACCATGGGAGGGGAGGTTACGCCCTCGAGGTCAACGCCCACGCTACACGTGAAGAACAAGAATAATTACATATACTATGGAATGGAAATATTTAGATATTTTGTTTTGTATAAATTTGGAATAAAGAAATGTATGTAATTAGGTTTTAAGTGTGGGGGTGTGACGTATGTGTATGAGGGTGACGGCATGAGAGCGAGATAGCGAGTATGGGAAGTATAAAAGGGATGTACCGCTATTGAGCGCTCTCTCCATATTAATCTGGCAACCAATAAACATTGTAACATTAACAGATGTTATTACTACCCGATCCCAAGACATCACACAAATCTACTTTCGTAATAGAAGCGAATTAACAATGGCACTACTTATCTAGCGTGAGGAAGAGGCTGGCAGGCGTAAGTACTATTGGATTTGTACTTTAGTGAATCTCTCCGGGTACCGAAGGAGAGATGGATGGTATGATTATTATTGTAACTATCAGTTGTGAATAATAATACCACGATACGACGTCATATGACGTCATTGCCTGTCGCGGTTACTTTGTCCCGGTGACTAGCTGTCACTGGAAAGTCTGAAATTATTTTTCTGGGGAACCGGCTGTGTTTGGAAAGAGTTCATATAGGATTCATAAAATGGTCACCAATACTTAAACTGGGCGAAAATAAAAAATCAAAAACCGCCCGCAGGGCCTCGCAGCTAGTTAATTATTATTTAGGCAACTAAATAAAATTATTATTAAATTAGTTAAATTTAGAGTTACCCATATGCCCAATTATATATTTTTTTAAATCTCTCAACTTACTGTATTTGGTATGAAAAAGGTCTCACAGCCGTTCCTCTTAAAAGATCATTGGTATCCAGATATCACGGGTGTGAAAATAACATATATTTTGTCCAAACATGATATTTTTTAATGTGAATACCGCACAAGATTCCCCATTGCTCCCAACTATCTGGAGACAGCGAGACAATGGCGTCCCCATTTTGGTATGTTATGAGGCTGAAGATAGTGGGAAGGAAAAGGATATAGGGAGAGGAAGGTGGGAAAGTATCTGGCTATTCGGATCTGGTCACTAAAAACGGGTAAAGCCATTTCAAGCAACGTTTCAATACGCAATAGTGGGCCCACAAGGCGATACTGAGAGGATCTTCCACTTTGTGTGTTATTTCATACATTAAAAACTGAACTCATTAAAGTGGTAGATTATCAGTATCTAAATGCGTGTTGAAAAACCATCATTCGAATAAAAACCATCCGTTAGCGAGTACAGTGTTTAGAGAACTGATCTGGGTAGTTATTTCCAACTTTTCTCGTATCCACAGCCTTTCACCCCAACACATCCCAATCGGAGATGCCAAAGTCTCACCGGCTTCGGGCTATTTCACCATTTAAATGTTTAACAGTGAATTCAAAGTGGTTATTAAAATATTTGTAAAAATACGTAAAAATACATACCTGTGAAAAAATAATTATTTAATTGGAGTTTTTCGGTTTGTTGAGATTGTTAAGCCAAACTTGAGTTTGATCTAATATTCCATTGGAGTGGTGTAGTTATAAATATGTACATGGATATCTACAAAATTTGTTAAAATAAACATAAAATGAATTTTCGATATCAAACATTTTTTGAAGAATCTCGGTTTCCAACGTCTTTTTTCCATTCTCTTGAACACATTTTCTGACACCTCACAAAATTCCTCAAAAATTATGTTGTAGTCAGTAAGCCTTTTGTATTAATATTTGAACTCATAAACCAATTAGGTAGATACTAAAATAATATTCAGTCATTACGTTCAAGCCATTGTAAACGAAAGTAGCTTCTCTAGATAAATGATGGTTATGATCATGAAAAAATATACTGGTTTCATATTACATCCTTGTATGGAGAAACA
Organism: Limnephilus marmoratus; assembly: GCA_917880885.1. NCBI lineage: Eukaryota > Metazoa > Arthropoda > Insecta > Trichoptera > Limnephilidae > Limnephilus > Limnephilus marmoratus. Next base: position 30,576,977 of record OU862916.1, read on the forward strand.
ATTCACCTGGTTGATTCTTGATGCCTTAAAAGCTCGCCGAAATTAATTTATTCATAACATCATCAGAACTAAAGACTTTATTGTTTGTACGGTAAATTGTTAATTGCTGATGGAATAATTATTAATATGGCACTACACCGTTTAACGAATGGTCCATTTAACTTACGTTGATGTTCATTAAACGAGATGCAAACAAGAGAAAATGATATTGAAAATACATTATTTTAATTCTCATTAGTTCCTTGGAGAGAGAAAGTAATTCCAAAGTTGCTTTCCTTTAGAAATATCAGAACACGGATCTAAGCTATAAAACAAAAATGCTGTGTGCAGATTACTGTACAATTTGACAGGAAAAATAAAAATATTAATAAATATTAATTAACCCAATAAACTACTTTTAGGTATTTTTATCAGTAATAATTATTAGCCTGAAACACTCATCTACATTGAAAACATCTCCCGAGAAAAGATACATGCCGCCGACGGGACTCGAACCCGCGTCCTTCTGATATCCGGTCAACTGCTTTTTACTGAGTTACGTCGGCTTATCTCCTACCCGTCAAATAATTCAATATTTACTAGTGTTCCATTCAACAATTACTGCTTATTACATTTTTCCACCTGCAACCAACCAACTTTATTTTTATATGGGAAAGGCATTGTAAGTGCTAAATCTCCTACTAGGTGGCGTCGAGGCAAATTATGTCTACATTTTTGGTGAAATACTTTAACTTGTCAAATATTAATTACTAGCTGGTTCCCGGCATGCGTTGCTGTGCCATTTAATAAAGAAATTGTTTCTCCCTGCGTGTCCTTTCCCATTCGTCCCGTTCCCCTTCCGCCTCCCTTTCCTCTCCCGCGTCCCCTTCCCCCTCTCGTGTTCCCACACCGCCTTCCCTCTCCCCACTCCCCTCGCCTGCTTCCCCCGTCCCGCGAACCCTCCTCCCGAGTTCCACCCTCCCGCATTCCATTCATTCAGTCCCGGTAAATTCAGTTTTCAAACAGCTCGCGAGCCACCTATTGCAATTTTTTATACAAATTTTGTATTGCCAGGGCTCACCAGTAGTTCGATACAAACCTTGTCCTGACCATAACGAACACAACAAAAAAAGAATTATCCATTTTGGTGCAGTGGTTCGGAAGTTATGCGCGTACATACATTTCGGCTTTTTATTTAAATAGATTATATTGATTAATCGATAAACTAATGTTTAAGACAAGATTTTTATGCAGTGTTTCAGGCTAACAATAATTATTACTTATAATAATTGTTACCCTTTGTGCTATGTCTGTCAATAATTGGGTGTTTTTACTTTGAAGATATAAATAAACTTATTTTACTTTATAATGCAGTTAGAATTTTTTTGTGTTAGAGTCTAATACATATTATTTCTTTAGGCGAGCCAATTCTTCAACATAATATTTGTTTAACCATTTGCTCATTTTTTAATTTCAACAGGTAACATGTTTTTGCAATTAGTTGAATACTTTTGAGATGTTGGGCTATGACGTGATGAAATTTGCAAAGCTTTAGGTTTTGAGTTTCTAGGTCAACAAAATATTTTTCAGTCTGCGACGTAGTTTTCATCAATAGGATGGAGCATTAAAATATTCATTAACATGATTAACTTAAAAGAAATCTTAATCTGCTCTTTCAAATATGGCGCAAGTTTAATTATTTTAGGAAAAATACTTTTTGCTAGATATGCTTTTAAATATTAAGAGGGCTTTACCAGAGAAAACCAGAAATATGTCATTTTCAAATTAGATTTTAGACGTATTGACTCTATTCCACAAAAAATTATAAATGGATTTCGAAAGATTGTTCTTTTATAAATTTTGAGAATTTTTTTAAATTTTAGTATAATAAGGTTATTCCATAGGTCGTTGGCAGATTTGTTAAATTTTCAAAAAGGATTTTGTGTTATACCGCACCCATTTCAAATAATATAATCATGCAGTAAAATAAATCAATACATTATCTAGCAAACGCATGTTTTAGAATTTTAATGTTAGTTTCAATAAAATCATCAAAAAATATATACTTACATGTTTGCTGCTCCACCTTTTTTACACGAGCATGCTCTAAAAAAAGGTGAATCACGTTATATAAAAAATGTATCTGAAAAATGTAATGTCATTATTGTATGTACAAAAATAAATAAATAAAAAAATAAATAAAAATGTGTTTCTTGATGAAAATTGGTCCATTTGTGTAATTATTTGCGCACTTACAAACTAATATATTTCAGATTTTTTAAAACATTCTTATTAAATTTAGACATTATAGAAAAATGATAAATACTTATAATCAAAAAATAACTACAAAAAGTACATTATTTTAATAGTTTTATCATCACGCCTTTCAGCATTTTTGGATGAAGGTATAAATTAAAGCTAATTTGAATTAAAATAAAATCGATATTGAGTTAAAATTTTAAAAAGCTGGTACGGAGAATAATTATTCTTTCTCATTGTAACCGCCCTGCATGATCGTAAGAACAACTTTCGACGAAATGTGGATTTTCGTCCGCTGGCTGGTTAAACGCTCTTAAGATGAATTAATTACTTGCGCCCGTACATAACCCAATATGAATATGAATAAATAGATTTGCCCATTAACAAACTCAAATCATTCAATAAAGGCTTACAAATACAATATGGTATCGGTGATTCAATTCAATATTGTATTTGTAAGCCTTTCTTGAAAGATTTTATTTTTTTATGGATAAAATTATTTATTTACATTGCGTATGTACGGGCCCATTTTTTAATCGCGATACTAGTATTTTTGTTTGAACTGATTTAACCGTCGCGTCGTTCGTATTTCAAATAGTACGAAATTATTTATGTTGTTGAATGACAGATGGCGCTACAACCGCCCATCGAACTTTCATCCAATGCGCAAGTCATTCACGAGAAGCGTCGCGTCATTTTGACATTTCATTCGGCATTTTTGTGTAGTAATATCCCCACACACTTAGAGTTTGGCAATTAAGTGTAGAAATGAAATAAATTGGAACTAAACGTTTTCATTACTATGGCAGCACCGAATTATATGACATTTCCTATGGCTGTCATGTTATCGCATGTTACGGTTGATTTATTTTCTTAAATCTGAGTAGAAGATCGCTGATTTGATAATATTTTTATTCATTGTTTGCCTGAATTTAATTAAAATGAATAAACCATTACATAGTGATGCAAGAGGTGTTATATTCTGCGTTTTTCAACGCTTCCTAGCCGAGTATCACGCGAAGAAGCTTCTGTCTGATTTTGAAGATGTTTACAAACGAACTGCAGAAATGACTGGTACGTAGTATAGTTTGTTTAATAAATTTCATTAGTATTACAAGATTTATGCCAATTTTTGAGCGATAATAACCATTACAATCTGATTTGAGGTTATGTTAAACATCCGAATTTGACACTTCGATTTGACAGTTAATATGCGGCCACAGGAAAAAGGGAATAACTCAATTAAAAAAATAATAGTATGCAACTTCTTTAAATTCGTAGAAAAGTTACTTTTTTCTCGTTTTCTCTTTCTTTCTTTCTAAGTGAATATTATCTAGTGTGTGTTTTTAAAACTAACTTCTATAATAATAATTTTAATGATGTTTTTCACACACAGGTAAATCTGAATCAACGGTAAGACGAATCGTCAAGGAAGGGGAAAAGGCAGATGGAAAATTTGAAACACCGGGAAAACGGAAAATGGGCATAATAATAATATGTAATAGCATAAGTGCTGATGATTGGAAAAATTGTTGCAAACACGTGATGAAAATTGAGGCAGCATATTATGTACGAGGCAGTACTATATATGATGATATCGATGAACTGCGTTTAGATGAAGATGAAGATACGGAAGAAGAAGAATCACACGAGGACAAAGACAATAATTACATGTTAGGTGTTGAATTAATAGACTTAAATTTTTAAGTACCTACGTTTTTATATCGAAATAAACGCCCACTTAAAACTTAAAACTTGTTTTGTTTTATTTTACTTCTATTAAATTACAGTTTTTTGTGCAATTTTTTTGAAAATACATATACGCTATGAAATATGCATTTTGGCAGAAGTATATTTTTAAAACATACATTCATTGTCTTATGAGCCATCTTGGTGTTGCCATTTAAAACTAGAAAACGATCGCAGCGCCATCATTTATTTTCTACACTTAATTGCCAAACTGTACCAATACATTCGTTATTTTTTATTTAACAACCAAAGTTAAGGAACTTGTTGAAATTGTTTGCTTCGTATTTTTAAAAAATATTCCATTTGTGAGGGGTAATTTTAATTTCGATCATAGTTGGTAGCAAAGCTAGAAAAAAAATTGATTCTCTTTCTAATTAATGTTGAATGTTTTGAGTTTGAAAAACTAATACTTCAAAATTTTAATTTTAAAATATTTAGTTTGATTGAAACACAAGACACACACAGATACAGCATGTCTTTGCAAAAAACTGTCTGTCAGGAAATACATCTATCAAGATGTAATACTTAGCCAATCATGAACATTTCGCTAGAAAAAATGTGGCAAGGTAACTTTTAGCATCGCTTATAAAATTACACGATAAATTTAATTATAATAATTCAAGTGGTTAATGCCTTTTTTTAAGTTGATCTAAGATTAAATTATCCGCCTAATGTATTAATAGAATAAAAGTGGGAGTTGTTCTTTCGCATATTAGACATAACAGGGTGGATCATAATGTGAACCTAAGGAGGATATACGAGGAGATATAGATCGATGGGCCCTCTCAACATCGTATCGCCGTCTAATGCCCCTTAATTATAGGCTGTCGGGATATAATATTTCAATTAGCTTTCTTACGCCGCGACCTGCTGTTTCGATAACCCTGGAGATGCCAGACGCGATTTAATTATTAATCGATTTTTAGTTAGATACACAGTTATAATTTTTATTAAAAATTGATTTTGTAAGATTTAAAAAATAATATTTTATAAAATAAAAAAAAATAATAATAAATTAAAAAATATATATTTATAATTAATACATTAATAAAAAACAATATTAAGTAAGACTTAAAAAAATACATATATTCGTAACAATATTTGCCGGCCTCAGTGGTCGACGGGCAAGGCTCTCAACTAGCGATTCGGAGGTAGGAGATTCGGAGGTTCACAATATAAACAATATGGTATCAGTGATTCAATCCAATATTGTGTATAAGATATGTATATTTACGACACGTTCCAGAGTGGTCGATACTCTCAGTATCGCCCTGGTCTTTGACCACCATTCAACGTTCAAACGTTGCTAGAAATGGTTTTAACCGTAGATATTTGGTGACTAGATCTGCATAGCCAGGTACTTCCTTACCTTCCTTTTCCCCATCTCCTTCCTCTCCCCACTTACCTTCAGCCTCACAACATATCCCAATTGGGCATGCCATAGTCTTTCTGGCCCAGTTGGGACTCTTGTGATGTATTCAACAAAATTAATTATACTGCAAAAAAAAATATTAGTTGAATTTTTTTATATGCATATAAACATTTTTTTCTTAAAAAGAAAGACAAAAATTTCCGGGTTGCGAATGACCCGACAATGTTTGAAAATCTCCTACTACCACCAAAGAAAGCCTAAAATTTTGCTTGTGTTGTGATGGAGGACTTAGCCACCCGAGGAATTGAATATTCGACGACCGGGTGGCATATTTACAAAACCTATACAGATTCAGTCGCGGTAACGACAATTTACATTTTAAATATACCTCTATATTGGTTATTTTTTATCACTTTGGCAAAAACAAAAATTGTTCTAAAATCTAGATAAAATAATCTTTCCAATGTGTATATTAGAACTTAATAATTTTATTTCTAAATATTTAAATTTTGATATTGAAAATTTAAAGCGACTGAAACGCGGTAGGGATTGTAAATACGCGCCCGGGTGGGACCCAAACGTGATGCCCACTCAACCACTGACCGGTCTAAACACGGTCTACATATTTCATTTATTCGGGTTAAAAATAAATCAATTATTAATAGAGCTTTTTTTAAATGCATTCACACATATTATATTTATTCGAGTTCTCTCGAAAGCGTTTAAAAAAAACTATGAAAAATAATTTTGTACTAACTACACGTACCTACAATATAATCAATAGTTTTTACACACGGTTATTAAAACGAAAAAAACAGTAACAACTTCTCCAGTAAGTACAATGTCGATTAAATAGGTGCATTTAAATAGGTGAATGTTGAATTAATTAACAAACAGCCTCTCCCAATTTGACCCACCTTGCAGTAGGTGTGCAAACGCATTCGCCATCAAGACCTAAACAAATCTTACCCCATAAACTCAGTCACCTACTTGGGGTGTCCTATGATAAAGGTGTTGGGTATCCAATAAAAGGTTACAGAGGGATCGATGTCCACACCAGCCTCCTAAATTAGAAGAAATTATAATTATTATGTATTAAAATAAATGGTCGTTATTGACGCATTTGTCAGGTGATGATTTCAACAGCTGTCCTTATCAAAATCGTTCATTGAATGAAAAATTTTATTAATTCAAAAAGTTATTTGATATTACCTCTGAAAGTATTAATTATTATTATAATTAAACCATTAATAGGAACGCATGCGCGGCCCATTTCTGCCCGTTTCATACAAATCTTAGATTTGGATTTGAGATCAAAATACCCAACCAAACTAAAAATTATTTTTGTAATCAAAAGGTATAACAAATATCTTGTTAGGATGTGAGCTACTTTATTTATTTTTGCTTTATATTATAAGATATAGGCCATTAAAAACTTTAATATTTCTGGATTTTAGAGGCGATTTGGGCAATTATTTGTGAGTAAATGAAAACCAATAAAAAAATTATTTTACAATATTTATCATGAAAATATGATTAAATAAAAAATAAAAACTCATATAAAAATTATTTTGATGGGTGTAAATTAAAAATACAAATTACTTATTTACGGCGGAATAAAAACTAGTCGTTTATATATTAAAATTACTTCCCCAAAAATACATTTTTAAGAATTTTTTATTTTTCATTGTATTTTAAAAATAAATATAGTAAAAACTATTTTTTTTAAGTTTTACTTTTACTCACAAATAATTGCCAAAGTTGCCTCCCTAAATGAAACACTAAAATCTTTAATGGTCTAAATCTTATAATTTAAAGCAAAAATAAATAAAGTAGCTCACATCCTAACTAGATATTTGATATATCTTTTGATTATAAAAATAATTTTTCAGTTTGGTTGGGTATTTTGATCTCAAATCCAAATCTAAGATTTGTATGAAACGGCCAGAAATGGGCCGCGCATACGTTCCCCTTAAGATTGAATTAGGTACCTGCTTTTTTAATCAATAAATAAAACAACATTTTTATAAAATGTCAAGTCTTGTTAGAACTCGGACAGAATAAATATATCAGAAAAAGCGAACATTTCATAATTCTGCATTCATTTCAGGGTTGACGGAGATGTGAAGAGCCGCCGAGGGATGCTGTATGGATTATTTTATGATCTGCTCACGATCTAGTTTGATCAATGTTATTTAAGATGGAGGTATCGGTTATGCCGTTAAATTAGGGACTAAACGATACCACAACAGGCGCTAAGCGGCTGTGATACTTTTCACCCTAGACTTAATACTTTGTTTTCTCATTAATAATTATAAAGCATGGTTCGATTTTCAATCAATAAAATATTTACTTTCTTATAAGAAATCACTTGCTACAGAATTACAAATAAATATTGTTTTTTTTCTTTCTGAATACAATATTCGCTAAACCATAACAGTAGGTACTATGCATTGAAACCTATCTTGTAACCTCACAGTATCGACGGTGACCCAAAAGTTGATATTTATATAATTATACCTTTTTTGTTTTATTTACTAACTGGCAGACCCGGCCACACATTGCTATAGCTAACGAAACACAACGCCATTACCCAACCTTTATAAAATCCACACCACCCGCTTGCCAGCTGCCCGCTGCCTGAATTGAATATTTAAATTTCTGGACTTTTCTCTACTATAATAAGCATGTTTTTTTCATATAAACCATCCTCTTGAATCACTCTATCTATTGGTGAAAACCTCATGAATATCCGTTGCGTAGTTTAAAAGATCTATGCGCACATACATTTTGAGCGACTTCATCAAATAAAATAATTCAAATCAAATACTTACTTACTCTAGGACATCTATTTTCCAATTTCTTCCGTATAACGAATTTCAAAAGTGACTATAGTACGGCCCGCCAAGCGTTTTAAATCACACAAAAAGATGTTTTCTTTAAATTTCTCGGCTTTTCTCTAATATAATTTACATGTATTGTATATATAAACATTCCTCTTTAATCACTCTATCTATTGGTGAAAACCGTATGAAAATCCGTTGCGTAGTTTAAAAGATTAACGCGCACATACATTTTGAGCGACTTCATTTTATACTACACTAGCAGACCCGGCCACACGTTGCTGTGGCTAACAAAACACAACGCCATTACCCAACCTTTATAAAATCCACACCACCCGCTTGCCAGCTGCCCACTGCCTGAATTGAATATTTGAATTTCTCGGCTTTTCTCTACTATAATAAGCATATATTATACAAATAAACTAATTAACTCGCCACTAATTATACAATGCTTCCAATGCAAAACTGGATATTTGAAAATAGAAAATCAAATAACTACTTACTCTAAGACATCTATTTTCCAATTTCTTCCGTAGAACGAATTTCAAAAGTGACTATAGTACGGCCCGCCAGCCGCAGCCGTTTTAAATTGTGTTAAAATATGTTTTCTTTGAATTTCTCGGCTTTTCTCTAATATAATTTACAGTTATTATACATATAAACATTCCTCTTCAATCACTTTATCTACTGGTGAAAACCGTATGAAAATCCGTTGCGTAGTTTAAAAGATTAACGCGCACATACATTTTGAGCGACTTCATTTTATACTATGTAATGATAATGATGTAATGATGATGATATATATATATATATATATATATATATATATATATATATATATATATAAGTTTATGTTACGGCATTTAGTGGCTCAAAGCGTCCTTTAATTACCGGAACTTCTTGATCATTTCGACTTACTGGCTCATTTGGGCACTTAGTGGCTCATCGTTTTTTTTTTTTTAAGTCCATCATATCAAACTCGATGAGACGAGTCGAACGGTGTAAAAAAATTTTTTGAGTGAATAAATGACATTTTTACGTGGACCGTTAATGCTCCGGAATGCGTTTTTTATCAGTAAATATTCATCAATACTTAGAACATCAACTGGGTACACTTTTTATCGCATCTATAACCATCACGGCATGCGACGTTGCCGGATGTTCTCGTCATACAATATCATTCAAACTCCAAGTCGTTTATCAATGCTTTGCGATATTGAACTCAATGGTTAAATTCCTCAAAATCTATTATCGCATGACATTGCTATGTCAGATTGAATCTTTTGCGATATGTTATATGTTTGCCGGTATGTTATGTTGTATTCTATCTACATAGGTAGCTACTGTCAAGCGCTCGCTGTGGACTGTTAGTTGTTTTAGAAGAACAGACATTATATTATACGAGTAATATTTAGCGGCTATTCGCGCGCTTTTTTAAAATTGAAGATTGATTTACGAATTGCTTTTATAATATCGTTATTAATTTTGTGTTAATTGTTTTTGTGTTTATTACAAGGTTGATATTATTACGTATTTTAATACACATTTATGTAGTTTTTTCTTTAATAAATAAAATATTTGCTACGTCATTCTGTATTTGTCTTTTGCGTTCTGAAAGCATAGTCAGTTGTAATGTAATGATATCTATACAGGGTTTTCTAAAAATTTCAGAAATATATTAGGTACTCATGTAATATGTTTTTTCATACAGTTATATTATTTTTTTTAAATGTTTTTTTAGTAGAACGTAATTTTTATAATGGATTATATTATCATATTTAAGAAATCTAACAAGTTTTTCATTTTAAAAAATGTTCTGTACCTAGGTAATTACTTTACGCGTGACAATTTTTCAAAAGCATTGTCTCTAGTTGTATTGAAGTAATTAAAATATGTTTTATTGTTGTTTTGGTGTATTTTATAAAAAAAAGTTATGAACAAAAATAAACAATAATTTAAAAATAAATTACAATATACGGCCTACATAGTCCAGGAGTGAGACCCTTGACTCGCAAACCGCAGGTCTCAAATTTTATTTGATTAATTTGTGTTATTTCACAATTAATTCATTTAAAATAATAAATAGTATATTTGCGGCACGTTCCAGAGTGGAAGATACTATCAATATCGCCCTGGTGTAAGTAAGACCACCATTCAAAATTGAAACGTTGCTTGAAAATGGCTTTGGCCGTGTTTGGTGTCCAGATCTGAATCGCCAGGTACTTCCCAACCTTCCTCTTCCCCACCTCCTTCCCCTCCCCACTACCTTCAGCCTCACAACATACCCCAATTGGGGATTCCATGGTGTCACTGGCTCCAGACGGGAGCAGTTGAGATTCTTGTGCGGTATTCACTGTAAAAAAAACTCCACACAGGAGGCCCTTAAGAAAACGATTTCCCTCAAGGCCTATGTCATCTAATATGCTGTGTGGAGGGTCTTTTTGAGGAGAAGAGGGAGTCAACATTGGTCTTGAAGAGACCCATGTTGTAGAAAGGGGAAAACCCAGAGGCCGGCAAATCGTTCCATAGCCGAGCTGTTGAGCACAAAAACGAATCGAAGAAGCGACCAGTTCTCATGATTTTGAATTTGATTTTGAATTTGATTTTAGATTTGATTTTGGATTTAGGGTAGGGTTCAAAAATCTTGATTATTTTGTTTTTACATGAATATCGCACAACGTAGTGGATAGGGGAAGGAGATAGGGAAGAGGAAGGTTGGGAAGTTCCTGACTATTCAGATCTGGTCACCAAACACGGCTAAAGCCATATCACGCAACATTTCAATTCTGAATGGTGGTCTTACACCAGGGCGATACTGAGAGTATCTTCCACTCTGGAAAGTGCTGCAAATATAAAATATATGTATTATTTTTACTAAATAAATTGTCAAATAACACAAATTATAATCCCGCGACCTTCGGAGTGCGAGTCAAGAGCCTTACCGCTGGACTACGCCGATAAATATACAATAGACTAATCATACCTAAGATGACTTGAATAAGGACTAATTGTAAACGAGGTATTCCAATTTGGGAAGCGGGTATGGGTACCGCCGCCCCGGGAACCATTACTGTATAACCAACACCTCTGCAAGCAGTTTGCTACGTTTGGTGACTAAGCAGGGGTGCCCGGGTTCATGGTATCAGGTTTGTCCAGGACGTGGCGGCGGATAGGTCTGCCCTGCTGCGTGGCGGGCCGGATAAGAGAGTTTGGTTGAGGGAGGCCTTTTGTCCTTTCCAGCCGGACTCTCTCGACCCATCGCCTTGCACCGCATTTGGAGGGATGGAATTTTAGGTTCGTCACTCCTAGACACATTGACCCCAGATTCCTATCCACCCCACATACCTTTTTCCTTCCCAGAACTTCCTATCCTTCCCTTCCTTAAAAAGACCCTCCACACAGCATCCCCTTAGATGACATAGGCCCTGAGGGAAATTATTTTTCTCAGGGCCTCCTATGTGGAGCTACTGTAAAAAAAATGAGATTGCGAACTTCGACTACGAATCCGGAGGTCGCGGGTGAGAGATATATGAATCCATCTCTCCCACTGCATTGCAAGGCGATGGGTTGAAAGAGATTACACATCTGCCCTGATGATGGACACTGCAACGCTGTCCGAAACTTTGGCTAAAGAAGGAGGTATACACGGCATAATACCCCAAAAACTAATAACAAAAATACTTATGGCCGTGAAAATCTAAAATCACCTCTGCGATAGGTCACCCCAAGTCGTTCGCTACGTTTGGTGACTTAGCAGGGGTGCCCGGGTTCATGGGGTGAGGATTATCCGGGTCTTGGCGGCGGATGCATCTCTGCCCACCAGCTGCATGGCAGGATGGATTGGGAGAGAGTGTTGAGGGAGTCCCTTTGATTTCTCCAGCCGTACTCTCTCGGAACATAGCCTTTCACCGCAGTGGGAGGGATAGATTCCTGGACACACTGACTCCCAGATTCCTACCTACCCTTCATCCCTTTTCCTTTTCAGAACTTGCTCTCCTTCCTTTCCTAAAAAGACCCTTCACACAGCATCCCCAAAGATGACATAGGCCCTGTGGGAAATTATTTTCCTCAGGGCCTCCTGTGTTGACCTAATGTAAAAAAAACAGTCTATCCCGATCCGTCCTGCCATGCAGCTGGTGGGTAGACGCATCCGCCAACAAGACCCGGACAAACCTCATCCCATGAACCCGGACACCCCTGCTAAGTCACCAAACATAGCTTACCACTTGGAGTGACCTATGGCCAGGGCTGGGCAGTATTTGAAAAACTTGTAATTGAAATACGTATTTGAAATACAATAATATACAAATACAATGTATTTGGTAATTGGTATTTCAATTACCTGCTGCTGAGGTATTTTGTAATTTGTATTTCAAATACTTAAGGCTTCAAAATACATTTTCAAATACATTTAGTGATTTTAATAATGATAATTAAAAATAACCACACATAGATAATACATAGACTAAAAACGCTAGAATCCTGTACCTACTATTGTCCTTTGCTATAGGACTCTTTATTAATGATTATTTGTAGTTCTCTTAGGGGGCATACATTAATTATGTGAGCTCAAAAAAGGAGGGGGGGGGGGGGGTCCAGCAAAATCTCACGGTACTTGAAAAGAATAAACGAAGTGGTCCAAATTATCTCACCAAGGGGCGGGGGGAGTCTAGTTTGGAAGAAAAACTGCTCACCTAATTAATGTATGCCCCCTTATAATTGCTTTATAATGTACTGTACTATATTTTTTTTTACTTCATGCTAGTTATTATTATTGTCCTGTGCTATAATAGCACTGTTATTGTACATTTTGTATCATACTTGTCATTGCTTTGTATGGTACACTCTTGTATCATAGTATTAGATTTTTTTTTCATTAACTCCACACAGGAGGCCCTGAGGAAAATAATTTCCCTCAGGGCCTATGTCATCTGGGATGCTGTGTGGAGGGTCTTTTTGAGGAGAGAAAGGAATGAACATTGGTCTTGAAGAGACCCATGTTGTAGGAAGGAGGAAACACAGAGGCCGGCAATCATTCCACAGCCGAGCTGTTGAACACAAGAACGAGTCGAAGAAATGACCCGTTCTCATGTGACAAATGTCAACCGTGTACAATGTGTTTCCCGACTATGCACCGGTGCCGAAAGGATCAATGATGCTAGTTCCTCGGAGCATCTTCCATTGTAATACCGGTAGAACCAGGATAGCATTCCAACTCGACGCCTGTGCTCTAAAGATTGCAATCCGTCTTTTAAGATGGGAGAATCTATTAAACGGACCGCCCGTTTCTGCATAGAGTCGAGGGTATTTTTCAGGTATTTTGGAGCTCCAGACCAGAGGTGGCTGCCAAATTCAACCGTGGGGTGCACTTGTGATTTGTACAGGGTTAGCAGTTGTGTACTATTAAAGTATCTGCGGGCCTTGTACAGTACGCCCAGTTTTTGATCGAGCACTATTGGAATAATTAAATAATGGACTGAATACTAGAAATAAAATATTGGACTGAATACTAGAATGTTTTTAAGTTCTTACTTGAAGTGAAATAACACAAAACTTCGCTACACAAATGTCATCCATTTATATATAAAAATGAATCCTTGTTTCCCTTGGTCACGCCATAACTTCAAAATGACTTTACCTATTTCATTCATTTTTTTAAAGTTTTCTTATACTTTTAGAAGGTTCTTACGGAAAGAAAAATTAAGAAAATTACGCAGAAAATGGGATAATTTCAGAAAACTTAACGACTATTTTAACTACGCACGTTTGACAGTTCGCGCGTTTGATGAAAATAAATTTAGCAGGCAGCTGTTTTTTTGTAACCAAAGAATTTTCATTGGATTTTTAAAATTATAGATATTTTAAATAGGTACCTATGTTAGGTACCAGATTTTATTGATTGTTTTTATAATATAGAAAAATGTTCTGGGACTAAATATATGGAACGCGGGAGGGGTTGGCGGGATGGGGGAGCGGAAGAGGGGAGAGGGTAGGCAGGGAAGGTGTACGGGGAATGCAAGAGGGTAAAGGGAAGCGGTAGGGGAACGGGGACGCACGGGAAAGGACATGCAGGGAGAAACAATTTATTTCTTTGAATATTGCAGTGCAACGCATACCGGGAACCAGCTAGTGTTATTATAATAATAATTATTATAATCTAACACCTAAGTCCTATACCACAAATCTTTACAAGTGGAGCGGAGACGAGATGTGTGTCCTGAGCAATATGATTAGTCAATTTTAGCACGTCTCTGTTTCACTATGCTCTGCTTTGCTTCAATGGAAACGCACTTTTAGATATGGGCACTTACGACAATTTATTGCAACCAAAGGTTCTACCTAAACCAAATGTATTTTGTAATTTGTATTTTGTATTTTGTATTTGAAATTTAAAAATGGTTAAAATACTGTATTTTGTATTTCAAATACACGACTTGAAAGTATTTTGTATTTCGTATTTTAAATACATGCGAAAAAGTATTTTGTAATTTGTATTTTAATTACAGTAATGCATGTATTTTGCCCAGCCCTGCCTCTATGGCAAAGGTGTTGGTTATCCAATAATGGTTCTCGGGGCGGCGGTACACATATCCGCCTCCCAGATGAATATTACCACCTAATCTAAACAAGTTAGCAATTAAAACCGAAAACCCAATTTAAGACTATTTATACAATGTAGACTTAAACCACCTGTACAATGTTGGAGTTCATTTTTACAAATTCCTTCAACCAATTAAACAATAATGATTGTCTCTTTCTGATATATTTTTATTTCACACGACAAACAGAGACGGGTATAATTGGAGTGATGTTTCTAAAAATGGTAAATTCAATATTTTACCGGAAATGTCCCAGACGGAATCATCTAGTACCGGCACGCAAATATTTAAGCATTGTAAAAAGATCATATGAAATGCAAAGTGTAAGCGAACGGGATGTAGTCCTTTCCATTAATAACTTAGAAATTGTTTATTATTGCTTGAATTGTCAAGTTACGCCAACGCCCATTTTCAACTTAAGTAAAGTAAAAAAGTAAAAGCGATATTAAGGAAGCTAGCGTGATTCAATTATTATGACACTTCCCTTTTTATTAAAATGCAACTATTACCGATCCGCTACCAGTCCGTGGAATCTTCAGTTTGTAGGCACGGGGTAACGCTATGCGATGCGTGGCGGAGAGGGGGAGGGCTACAGATACTTTGCCGGAATTTGATAGAAATTATTTTATATTAAAAAAACTAGCAATGCAATATACAGTTTTAAAAACAGATCGATAAGCAAATAGTTTTTCTATGATTACCAAAATTATTGAGTATATGGTGTAAAAGACAACTGAGATACAGAGTAAAACTGTTCTTAGTGTAATTATATTACCCCGGTCTAAAAAACTATCGAAAGAAGCGAAGCTAGCCGTCCATAATGGAGTGCTGGTACCTACCCTAATGCTTCGCTGTGAGGCTCGGAACTGGTAGAGAAATGATGAAAGTAGACCGAAATGAATAATAATGATCCGCACATAATGTACCTAAGCCTGATGTAAGCGTAACGAGTAAGATTAAGAAAGAGACGCTTAGATTGGTTGGGCATGTAAAGCAAATGAACGAGAAAAATAGTGTAAGGAGAATATATGATGACGCAAATGTGAATGCTAGAAGAAGTCGGGGACGCCCGAGGAAGACATGGCACGACCAAGTGAATCAGATACTTGAGTCGAGCCATTTCAAGAGTCAGAATAATAAAAGAGCATGTATGAGACGAAGTATGCATGTGAACGAGGCAAGGAGTGTGTGCCAAGATCGAGTTGTTTGGCGGTCCGTCTCTATTTGTAAATTGTAAAATATGATAGCAACTAAGTATAATAATAATTTAATAATGAGCAAAATTAAGAAAGGGACCCTCAGATGGTTTGGGCACGTAGAGCGAATGAGCGAAGAAAGTAGTGTAAAAAGAATATATGATGCAAATGTGAATGGTAGAAGAAGTCGGGGACGCCCGAGGAAGACATGGCACGATCAAGTGAATCAGATACTTGAGACGGGCCATGTCAAAAGTCAGAATAATAGAAGAGTATGTATGAGACGACCATCACGCCGTTTCCCCGCAGGGGTAGGCAGAGAGGACGGACCGCCAAACAACTCGGTCTTGGCACACACTCTTTGCCTCACTCACATTCATACATCGTCTCAAACATTCTCTTCTATTATTCTGACTTTTGACATGACCCGACTCAAGTATCTGATTCACTTGATCGTGCCATGTCTTCCTCGGGCGTCCCCGACTTCTTCTAAGAGTATTATAATTGCTCTTGAAAAGAGAAACTTCTTCGCGGCCTATTTCATACAAAATTTAGTTCTGGATTTACGGTTAAGATACCAAATTATTTCATTACAGAACTTCCTCTTCTTCCTTTCCCTAAAAAAAACCCTCCACACAGCATCCCCAAAGATGACAAAGACACTGAGGGATTTTTTATCAGGTGTGGTGCTAATGCGAGAAAAAATACAATTTAACCAATTAATATTATTTGGCGGTCCGTCTCTATTTGTAAATTGTAAAATATGATAGCAACTAAGTATAATAATAATAATTTAATAATGAGCAAAATTAAGAAAGGGACCCTCAGATGGTTTGGGCACGTAGAGCGAATGAGCGAAGAAAGTAGTGTAAAAAGAATATATGATGCAAATGTGAATGGTAGAAGAAGTCGGGGACGCCCGAGGAAGACATGGCACGATCAAGTGAATCAGATACTTGAGTCGGGCCGTGTCAAAAGTCAGAATAATAGAAGAGAATGTATGATACGATGTATGAATGTGAGTGAGGCAAAGAGTGTGTGCCAAGACCGAGTTGTTTGGCGGTCCGTCCTCTCTGCCTACCCCTGCGGGAAACGGCGTGATGGTTAGTTAGTTAGTTTCTTTTAGATCGATTTTATCCATATAGATCGGAGGTGACAACTTAAAGAAACGTACGAATCAATGAATAAAGTAAATTATGTAATATATTTCTAATAAGTTTATTCATAATTTTTCGAAAACACTAGTAAAACTAAGATAAAATAATTATGTAGCACATAAAAGAAACTACACCAATATGTATTTAAATACCTAATTTTATTTATGATAATAATAAAATAAACCTTAACACAAAAAAAAAACAACCGTAAACACCAAATAAATAACAATATTAATTAGCAAATCATACTACAATTTAAAAAAAACGCGCCAATAATCAAAAACGGCCGCTAGAAATGATAAATATGTGTGAATAATCAACAAGCAACATCCAAACTGTTCTGTCAACCTACCTACATATGTGACTATATTGGTAACATTAAACTTGGCAACGTAGCTTGATGCGGTAAGTGTGTTCTTAAAATAGATCAAGGAATGCACGTTATTTTAAGATATATTTTTTTAATAAATAAACATAATTTTTGATTACATATTATAGCTGACCATATTTTAAACAAAATTTAAAAGACAGCATGTTGGTACTTCATCTACGTAAGTATATATTACATGCGAAAGAATGAGCAACTTAAGTGGCTTCTTCTAAGATGAGCCACAAAATGTGGTATGACATAAATATATATATATATATATATATATATATATATATATATATATATATATTTGCAATGATGATTTCAAACCTAAAATCGACTACAAAAATAGCATTAACAAAAAGTTGATTTGGATATCAAAAGAATTTATTTACAGTTTCTATTTTTTATGTGTTCATTTGAAGGATAATATGTTTCATTCTTTTGTTATTCAGGGATACATCCTCTCTGCACATCTCTTCGGGGACATTTAGTTATATGTACTTTATGTAAGTAGGTGTACCATGTTTTCCCTAAATCGACTGCATATTAAATATAAATACGCCGAGGATCAACTGTCGTGGAAAAAGTACTAACATTTCTTATTTGACAAATAATGCAATCAAACTATCTGCAAAATGAGCGTTACCCCAAAAACATCTTTCCACCAATTTGAGAAGGTACAAGAAAAAAAAATTATGTTTTTTTATCTATTAAAAACAATTGTCTGCCTCCGAGATGCTCTAAAATATTTGCAAGCTAAAGGTTTGTAAAATCGGTTAAATTAATATTTTGTAGGTGTATGTGTACAGGATATTATATTTATAGATTACTGAATATAATGTTTGTTGATTAGTGATAATACTCCTCACAAATAAAACGATAAAACTACGCGGCTACGTTTGTTTCATCGTTGAAAAATTAAATGTATCAGTTGTTTAACCTTTTCAGAAATGAATTGGAGACTTCTCACTTCTGGGATTTATTCACATAATATGTAAACCTTTCAAAGATCCTTAATCAATTCTAACTCTTTACAAAGCCTTAATTAGAAGAAAACTTGAATATGGAAGCATTATCTGGAATCCACATTACTGCAAATATGAAAACATTGTAGAATCAGTTCAAAAAAAATTACTTAGAATGTTATCCTTCAAATGTGGACTACATGACCATCTCAGATCATACGACGACGTACGTCGTGATTACTTCAAGATTGATTCACTTAAAACTAGAAGGCAATTGACTGCTCTAATATGTTTACATAAAATTATTCACGGCCACCTTGATACTACATTATGTCTTAGCAGTATTGAAATAAATGTCCCCGTTTACCATTGTTTAAGACGCCATAACATTTTTCACATGAATACATTTAAAAATAATATCGCATACCCAGATGTGTCGACTATATAACAAGATAGAGTGTGCTGAAGTGGATATTTTCGTTGATAATTTGTGCGGGTTCAAAAAAAAAGTTCTAGCGCTGTTAAAAAAAAATAACTAACTAATTATATTGTGTGAATTGTCTCTCTATGCATGCCTCGCGTATTTCATATGTCTCTTACCACTCATTGTAATGTGTTACTCGAGTAACCTTGTATATAATTCTGTATTTTTATTTGTGATGTTTTTGTTTTTGTAATTGTATGTATCTGTATTTAATTGTAGATTTTTATAATTGTGAAATAACGGAGTTTTTATAACTGGATAGTTCTCACGTAATTGTAAACATCTGTAAAACCCAGAATAAATAAATAAATAAATAAATTCTCATATCTGCAAAAAAGCATAAGTTTTTTTAAAACGTCTTAAGTTTACTAAGCGAAGGCTTGCATTCCATACAGGATGTAAAGCTGAACAATTGTACATTCTTCAAGAGGAGAAAAATAAAAATAACTTCTAACGAATTAAAAAAGTCTTAATTTTCCATAAATTAACACCTTCAAGGTGCACAACCATTACTTGCCAACTAAACATAAAATCCAACTCACTGACTTGACTAAAATTTGCACACGATGTGGTGAACTTCTCGAAATAGACGAAACAAAAGTATTTTTAAGAAGCATGTTGTCTTGCTCCTATTTAAGAATTGAAACAAAATTAATATAACCATACTATGCAGTCACATCTCCAATCTCCAAGCTTCCCAGACGATTCAATATGGGATGCTTCTTTCAGCCAAGACCTATATCAAGGTGTTCGTCCTTACCAGTGTTAAGTCGGAACTTTATGTGTTCCACAATTAAAAAAGCCTGCAAACGCCAAGGCTTACGCATCGTAAATCTGTTGGGAACCTCGGGGGGTAGGTAGGTACTAGGTAGCGAGGCGTTTTGCCTAGGAGGCAGAGGAAGTGAGGAATGCTCCGGCCAGCGGCCATGTATCAACATTGTTAATGGATTTATGCAAGCAACAACGGTGTGATTTACTATAAATGGTGTTGGGGGATGATGCCTAATAAGCTTGAACAAATGAAACGATCTGTTCGCGTTTGAACGAGACAAGACAGATGGTCGAGTCACACGGATTATCGTTTACAAGAACGGCTCGCTGGAACTAAAATAATAGGATACCAGCAAAGGTATATAAACTTATCGAGGTGTTACTTGTTTTACTGGACAGAAGCGTTATAGTTACATGTGTTTTAAAGTTTATATTTTAAACTTATTTACTTTTTTTAATAAATATTGAAGTTTATGCCCATTAATGTAATATGTTATTGTAGAAGAAGATAATGCTAATAAATCTAAATTAAACGTGAAATAGAACAAGGTGTAGAAAAAATATAAATAAACTAGCAGACCCGGCCACACGTTGCGTGGCTAACGAAACAGAAAGCCATTACCCAACCTTTATAAAATCCACACCACCCGCTTGCCAGCTGCCCGCTGCCCGCTGCCTGAATTGAATATTTGAATTTCTTGACTTTTCTCTACTATAATAAGCATGTATTATACATATAAACCTTCCCCTTGAATCACTGGTGAAAACCGCATGAAAATCTGTTTCGTAGTTTAAAAGATCTATGCGCACATACATTGTTTTATACTATGTAATGCAATTCGAGCGATCGCCACTAAATACAATGCTTGCAATGCAACACTGGATATTTGAAAAGGGAAAATCAAATACCTACTTACTCTAGGACATCTATTTTCCAATTTCTTCCGTAGAACGAATTTCAAAAGTGACTATAGTACGGCCCGTCAGCCGTTTTAAATCGCACAAAAATATGTTTTATTTGAATTTCTCGGCTTTTCTCTAAGATAATTTACACGTATACATACAGATAAACATTCCTCTTCAATCACTCTATCTATTGGTGAAAACCGCATGAAAATCCGTTTAAAAGATTAACGCGCAAATACATTTTGAGCGACTTCATTTTATACTATGTAATGATGATGATGATGATAAACGGTCGCATCAGGGAATCGAACCGAGGATCTCCATCTTACCGGGACAACGCTTTAACAAACTCTGCCATTGGGACCTAATTATTTAACGAATTGAAAAATGAGATCGAAAAAAATTATGTCCCAATAGCCGAGTTGGCATTAAGGCCTTGTCCCGGTAGCACAAAGATCCTGCGTCGGATTTCCAAATGCGACCGTTACCATTTTATTTTTCTATGTCTTGTTCTATTTCATGTACGTTTGGATTTATAAGTATTATCTTCGTCTTCAATGATATTTTATTTTGAGTTAGGTTTGTAAAACTACCCTCTTATTTTCAACAATTCATAGGTACCTCAAAAAGATCGTGATTTGTGAGATATGTAACCCAACTATGCAAAACCTTATTATTGTTTGTTAGCGGATATCATCTAGAAAAATCATCCAAATTCAACCAAATGAAAAACATCGATAAAAACAAATCATTTGAAAGAAAACAGACAATTGTATTGTATGTAGGTGAGTATGCTTGTCTGTCGTTGCAAAACTGCCCATTGGACGAAAACAACGTAGGGGAGACCACCAGGAGAGTTGTGACAATTTTTAATTTAAGGGACATATCTCGCTCAAGAAATATTCCGTATTTATGACCTATGTAAATGTGATGTAGAGTAATTAAGTATTTCATATGGAAAGAATACGATAGATGGCGGTAAGCATGTAGCTTGCACCATAGCTCGCCAGATGGCATTGGCGTACAAGAAGCAGTCTCAGAGATATACTTTGCGAGCTCCCGTGGCAAGGCTCCAGAGATTTACCTACCCCCGAATAGTAAACAGTCGTAGCTAACCAGCTAGGTTATTCCAGTAAATAAACACTTTTATATTCAAAGAACCGTATTTAATAATTACTATCTGCCGAGGAAAGGGCAGACATAACAATTGGCGCAGCCGTATAAGTATAATTGTGTGAAAGTTACGCGTGCGAATAACAATTGGCGCTGGACACGGAGGACTAAGTCACTGCTGGAGTGACTTGCAGTTTTGGCAAGGAATCGGAAGAGATTCTGCTCGAGATTAAGAGTGTGTTATAGGGGCAGAATGGTTATTTTCTGAAAAACGGCTCTCTAAAACGGCTTAATACTACCTTTCATGTGTCATTCTCGGACTTGATATTTTTTGTTACCAAATAATGGACCTTTATTTTTCAATCTGCTTATTTTTTTTTGTAATTGATGTAGGCATTTGACCATGAAAAATAAAAACATTGATACACCATACAACCCATTTTTTAAACTTAAATCTATGATTGTCGCATTAATAATGATTTTACACAATATTTTAAATTTAAAATATTTACATAATACATACATCTGTAGAATTACGGCCTCTTATTATCGTTATGATATCTGTGGATATTAACAATTAAATAAATACTTCATTTTACACCAAATTCTTACACAGTTCGAGCTTTTTATTCATTCCGGGCTAGGATCTCCCGTTGACAGGCGGTGAAACTGTACGCTCCTCGTTTAATAACGTATATATTTTGAAAATGCCATCAAAATGTTTCATTTATGCCTCTAAATATAGAATACCGACACACTCGAAGCATTGCAATAATCTCAGCAAGCTACAAAAACAGTAGGTACTCGAAAATTCACTTTTTTGGTGTAAATCTGTCAAAATGTTTCTTTTCGACCGCCATATTTGCTTCAATCATTGAAAACATAACGTTTAAAGTGCGTTGCAGGTCCGAAAACGGTTAGTACGTTGTTCACGTATGTGGCGATGCGCACGTTTTGCAAGTATGTGTGTGAGAATTCATTGGGCTGCGTACACACACACAGCTATAATATACGTATCGTGGCTCGTGGCGTCTTTCGGAATATGGGTATTAGCTTATCCGGGCATTTCGCTCGCCAAACATTTGTCGTAGGTACATTATGTACGCGGTGTTTGGTAATAAATACAACTTCAACTTGAAGATTGTACTAGGATATTATTATTGGTTCATCAGCCACTACTCTCGAAAATGTACTTTTATACTTTTTTTTTTACATTAACTCCACACATATGTCATCTGGGATGCTGTGTGGAGGGTCTTTTTGAGGAGAGGAAGGAATGAACATTGGTCTTGAAGAGACCCATGTTGTAGGGAGGAGGAAACACAGAGGCCGGCAAATCATTCCACAGCCGAGCTGTTGAACACAAGAACGAGTCGAAGAAACGACCCGTTCTCATGTGACAAATATCAACCTTGTACAAATGTTGGGCACGCGTTTGGCGTGTTTCCCGACTATGCGCCGGTGCCGAAGGGATCAATGATGCTAGTTCCTCGGAGCATCTTCCTATTGGACTTCATTTTTTTTTCTTTATTAATTTTGTTTGTTGCAGTTTGTTTTACATGGTTTTCGACTACCAAGGCAAATGCCTGTACTATGGTAGTCTATATCTCGCAATTACTATTCGTCACCTCATTTGGATAGGGTTCTAACTTCACAACTTGTTCTGAGATACGAGATGTCAAAGTTTGAAAAGGCGATTTCTCATAACCTATTTACATTTATTCCTAATATATCGGAACACTTGTTACATGCACTGCGTTAGCCCTCATTAAATATATGGTAAATATTTCCATATCGATTCCACGCTCAAAACACACATTAAAAAAATAAAACAAATTGTACTAGGTAGATAATGGTTAGTAATAAGTAATTCAGTAACCGGAATTGAAAAATATTGCGTTTCAATGTTTTTTTTTATTTAATTTAAAAAATGCGAAATGTCATTTTTCAAGGACCGCCATGTTAATTATGGAAATGAAATACGCATGTTTAAAAGAAAAAATCACTTTCTGTCAAAATAAGTACGAATTGTAATCTTCGGAAATGATGAATTTTATTAATCATTATTTTGTTCGGTTTCATAAACACGAAAAATTACGCGAGACGAAATGACATTTCGCGTTTTTAGAGATAACAAAATAACCATCAAAATGCAATATTTTCAATTCCGGTTAATAAATTACTTAATACTAACTCTAATCTACCTAGTACAATTTGTTTTAATTTTTTAAAGTGTGTTTTGAGCGTGGACTACTCGTTAGGGAAATATTTACCAAATATATTGTCGAAGGGTGAGATTTTTTTTTACTTTTTATGATTTTTATGACGCGTGTTCCCAATATCGTGATAATAGTCGGTTTGTATTTTACTAAAATTTACACTAATAATCTCAAAATCAGATTGAATAGCATGGTAATCAGTTTTTATTTCTACATTGTTTAGAAGCAAAAAAATAGCAATTCTTTGGCAAAATTACCTATGACCGAAAACCAATGATGGATCTGTGAAGAATCGGAGCAGGAGCTTACTATTGAAGAGGTGATAGAAGAAAGCGATGATATTTTAATAGAAGGGCGGAGAGTAGTACAATTTGATTATTTTTTAAGCAACTCCAATGTATTAGTCAACATGATTCCCTTTTTAACTGCAATTTAGAGCACTTACGAATTACCTCAGAAAATATAAATGGTTTGAACTCTACTTTTAATTTAAAATGCGTTTTATGTGGTAAAACTTTTAAACTAAAAACGTCCGAAAGCCTATAAGAAGGTATTGGCATCAACGAATCTTTTGTATCGGGAATAATGAGCATAGGATTGGGTTATTCGGGCATGAAAGAGTTATGTGCCACCATTGAAGTTCAGTCCTTATCTGTTGCTGAATATGGATAATGCCATTGAAGGTTTGTGAATGGTGGGAGAAAACCAAATTTACCAGTATGACTGCGGAAGCCGACGAAGAAAAAAACTGGCTATTCAAAGCGGCGATGTTGACGAGAACGGAACGCCGATAATCACTGTAGTAGCCAGGGTTGCCAGGTATTTTAGCACCTTGTTCGGTTTCGGTTCGGTATTTTCAGATTAATTTTTCTCCCTAATAAACGATTCAACTGTCAGATTTGACGCAATCTATCCCTACTTAGTTTGTGCGGTGTTGCCGCTTCGTGCACGAACTCACACGTTTTTCGAGCCATTTTGAGGATTAGTGTTACATATCAGGTGACTGCGTACTTGTGTAAATGTGATTATTCGAATAATTTGACTGCTTACATTGTTTCAAAGTTCGACAACCCCCGCCCCCCCCGACTCGGGTTTTGATTTGCCAAGGTACTGGCTAGTAGCTGATGTGTGTTGGTCGAATACGGGAGGGGGGAGGGGAACTCGGGAGGGGGGTTCGCGGGACGGGGAAGGGGGGGTAGAGTGAGGAGAGGGAAGGTGGAGGAGGAGAATGAGCGGGAACGTGAGAGGGGAAGGAGACGCGGGAGAGGAAGGGGAGGAGGAAGGTGGACGGGACGAATGGGAAAGGACGCGAAGGGAGAAATGATTTCTTTATTAAATGGCATAGCAATGCATGCCGGGTACCAGCTAGTATATAGATAAAAAAGAAACTTTATTTTATTTCTCGAAGTCAATATTATTAATGATGTTATTAATATGTATAGATATTCTATCAAATATACGTTTCCAATTTGGGGATAGTAATAATAATGATGAATTCTAGAAAATATAGTTTAAAATCAATTAACGACTGAATATTTAGAAGTTAAATTAAAAAAAAAAAAACTTCATTAAATCGACTCCAAATGTTAACCACGAGATTCCAAACGTTGTTGATTATGGAAACGATGAAAGGACCATTTGAAAGGACCATGAACAAGCAAATTATGAAACATTTATAAAAAGGATCATACTAAATATTCTACCAACGTAATAAGTTCCATAAACAAACCACACTTTGTTATTAGTTTGTTTTTTACTTCGATATTTAAAAATACTGTGCTTGGATGTTCATAACAATCATAACGCAAGTATAATGTTGACCTTTTGAAATCTGGGAAGACACCCCTAGTGCCATCTTGCGATGTAAAAATAAACACATTTTGACAGATTACGAAATGTTACGAGGGTATCATATACGCTTAAGGAGCATTTGGTTCCGTGGCTACGGTCTGGTTAAGAAGATTTTTGTTTTAGGAACAGAAGTGAAATACCGCAAGGAGGCGATCTGGTTGTGGATCATTGGATTAATCAGAAGTTTCAAGGTCAAAACGGATCATTGGGTTAATAGTTTCAAGGACGAATCTGTGGATCATTGGATTAATCAGAAGACAAGGATAAAACCCAGAGGGAGACCAGAAGAGTTCCTGAGATAAGTATTTTTGATTCTTTGAGAGGGATTATTTGTTATTGTTTTCTTGTTGATTTTTCTTTGCCGATTTATTGTTGGGAGTTATGGAATCGGGTAGAATACCACCGTTTTGCCATCTCTCCGGAGACTGGGGGTTGTTTCGACTTCGGATAGAGCAATTTTTCGTGATCCATGATGACAAAGCGTCTGTGGAGAAAAAACGGGCTTTTTTATTGAATCTCCTAGAATCAGAAACGTTGACCTTACTAATTAATCTGTGTTTTCCAAGTAAAGTAACGGACTTATCTTTTGATAAACTTTTAGCGCTTCTCGACAAACATTGTAACAAAAATCGTTCAGTTTTTAAAGAACGGGAGAATTTTTTTTTAGCGAGGCAACAACAAGGCGAGACGATAAGAGATTTCGCGGTTAGACTTCGTTCTTTAGCAACGTATTGTCAATTCGAAACGAGGCTTGAAAAAAATCTTATAGACATGTTTGCAATCGGGTTGTTACCGGGACGCGCGAAAGAGAAAATTTTTGTAGAAGGGCAAACGTTATCGTTTAATGAAATAGAAGGACTTGCAGTTAGTATGTCAACTTTGGATAGTGCTAATACAGTAAAATCAGAAGTAAACCTAGTAAAAAAACGAGTTACTAGCGATGGGTTCAAGCGAGATCAGCATAGGGAACGATCGACGAGCCCCAAGGGTAGTTTTAACACGAAACCAGCTTATAGGTTAGGATCAAATTCAGGTACGAATTTTAGATCACCCGTGGGTAGTGTTAAAAAACAGTGTTTTATTTGCAAAAGGAATGATCATCTATCGTTTGATTGTAAATTTCGTAATGCGAAATGTTTTAAATGTAAGGGCGTTGGGCATTTACAGAAATTCTGCAAGAATAATCCTATAAATCCCATTTTTGAAAATCACAGGGATAGTAAAGTTTTAGTTGCGTCAATTAGTCCGATTACTGCTGAAATTGAAATTAATAACAAGAAGTTTACGGCAATGATTGATTCCGGTTCATCTCTATGTGTGATGCCGGAGGGTATTTTTAAACGACATTTTAGTTCAATCATTTTGTCACAAGACAAGCGGATTATTTCAGGTTATGGAAATAATCGTTTAAAAGTCGTAGGAAAGGCGATTTTTGATGTGAAATTTAAGGGTAGGAACAAAAATATTAATTTTATTGTAGTAATAAAAGGAACAGAATTAATTGTGGGGAGAGATTTTGTGGAATGTTTCGATCTTGGGATAACTTCTCAGGAGACAATTAATTTAGTGACGCCGCAAATGAGGAATGGAGAAAAGTTTCGGCTTCCGGTAGAAAATTCTCAAGAAGAATTTGAAGATGATTATGGATCAGATTTTGTGTGTTATGTAGATAAATGCGAGCACATAGATATCAAGCTCATTTCCACAGCTATAGAGACAGACACGGTTATTCAGGAAGTTTTAACGTGTTTGCGTAAGGGCTGGCCAAAACGAGTTGGTCGAGATGATGTACTGTGGAGATTCTGGGTTAAGAGAAACGAAATGTCCATAGTCAAGGATTGCCTTTTCTGGCAACATAGAATTGTCATTCCGAGTTCCTTACAAGAACATGTGCTAGAGTTATTACACAGATCTCATTTAGGAATAGTTAAAATGAAGGGCCTAGCAAAAGCTTATTTTTGGTGGCCATCACTGAACAATGACATTGAAAAAATGGTTCTAAAATGTGATGATTGCGCGGCTATGAGGCCGGCACCTTCTAAGAGTCATTTGTCAGTGTGGCCGAACCCTGGGGCAACTTGGAGTAGGGTGCATGTAGACTACTGCGGACCGGTAGCAGGAAAAATGTTTCTTGTAATTTGTGACGCTTTTTCCAAGTGGATCGATTGCTTAGAGGTTCCAAGGGCGGATTCGTTTAACACGATTAAGGAATTGAGAAGAATTTTCTCTAATTTTGGTAACCCTGATTGCATAGTTTCGGATAATGGAACAGCATTTTCTAGTGTAGAGTTTAAAGAATTTCTTAAAGAGAATAACATAGAATTTTTAAATTCACCGGTAAAATTCCCTCAGTGTAATGGACAAGCTGAAAATTCAGTTAGAACGGTAAAAAAATTTTTAAAAAAAATTATGGCTAGGAATAATTTTCCAGTAAATTATGAAAGTAGATTATGTGATTTTCTATCGGATTATCGAAATTCGCCACATTGCACAACGGGATTAGAACCGGCAGTCTTGATGTTTGGTAGGAGACTGAAATCAACTTTCAGTAGTTTAATTCCTAAAACCACTCAGGAAGATGTGTCAGAACAGAGAAAAATAGCTAACGATAATATAAAAAGGAGTCAAGATAATCAAATAAGGAATTATGGGGGCGTAAAAATTAGGAATTTACATGTTGGACAGAAGTGTCTGGTCAAGGACTTCCGTCAGGTGAATAAAGTTGGTTGGGTTAGAGGTATTGTAGAAAGGAAAGTGGGTAAAAAAGTTTATATCGTTAGGATCTGTGGTACTCCGTTGACTTGGAAGAGGCATATTGATCAGTTAAAGAGTTTATCTGTGAAATGGGAAGAGGAGAGTGAAGATAATAACCCACCCACCGCGTCTGAGGTCACGAAATGCGCTTCAGACGAGTTGGGGACCTCAGCTTTGTTGAAGGGGCTAACGTGGAGTTCTCTTGATTTCAGATTACCAGCGGATGATCGAGAGCAAACTACTCAACTAAGACCTTGGGAAGGAAGGCTCCGTTCAAGGCGTTCATAAAGGTCCCTCCCAGAGAAACAGAAATATTTAAGTTGAAATATTTAAAATCATGACTATGTTTGGTTGAATTTAGTGTATAAAATCGTGTATAAATGAAATATTTAAAATCCTATTTTTTTTGTCAAATTGTATAACTTCTTTGAAAAGAACATGTCTTGTATTTATTGTAGCCAGGGCTTGAGGTTAGGTGGGGGAGGGTGTGATGTAGAGTAATTAAGTATTTCATATGGAAAGAATACGATAGATGGCGGTAAGCATGTAGCTTGCACCATAGCTCGCCAGATGGCATTGGCGTACAAGAAGCAGTCTCAGAGATATACTTTGCGAGCTCCCGTGGCAAGGCTCCAGAGATTTACCTACCCCCGAATAGTAAACAGTCGTAGCTAACCAGCTAGGTTATTCCGGTAAATAAACACTTTTATATTCAAAGAACCGTATTTAATAATTACTATCTGCCGAGGAAAGGGCAGACATAACAGTAAATTAAGGTAGCACCATTCCTTCTATTTCCAAAACAATCATCAAAATTAATTAAAGTATTACGGTTTCCGAGAAAATCAACAAAAAGAACAACTACTCCCTCTGTCACAACTCCCCTATCACCGAGGTAAGTTGTGACAGGTACCGAGGTAAGTTGTGACAGCTTTGTTTTTAGACTATTTGAGTATTTAGACACTAGCAATGCCTTTACCAGTCTTTCGTGAATAGTTATTAGGCATTCTGAAACAAAAAAGTAGTCATCCAGCATGCAATATCACACTACAAATATTTTTTTTTATCGAAAATGATTTTTTGAAACAAGCTTTTATAGCGGACGCCACTTTCAAGATTTGATCTTAATATACTAACGCACAAACACACATACAAACATCGTAAATTAATTTTAAAAAATGTCGAAATAACCCAGCAGAAAAATGAAGTCAAAAGGAGAGTTGTGATAGGCTGTCACAACTCTCCTAGGTGCTCAAAATTACGACTTGGTCAGAATAATGATTTATATTTTCTAAACACGATGCAAACACAAAAGGTCAATGCAACGCTTTGAGACTTAAATAATCAAACAACTTAAGAAAAAATAAAACAACAACGCACATGGGTGGTACTGAGTGAAGTAGCGCGTCTCTAAAGCGACAAACGAGCATTTTTACAATATCGCTAACTATTATAGGTAGGGAGAAATCGTCTTTGTCACAACTCTCCTCTGTTACAACTCTCCTAGGTCTCCCCTACCTAAATACATATTTTATCAAGATTCTTTACACTTACCTATATATCTAGTGTAACAGTAAAGATAAAGTTTGAGAAAAAACTGGAACTTATTCTCTAAAAAAACATTCACGTGAAATGAACAAAATTTAATTTTACATGATTGCTCAGGTATGGGGGCTCCATCGAAGCCAGAGTAAAGTTAGCCTCCCAAAAACTGGGGGTACTGCACAAGGCCCGCAGATACTTTAATAGTACACAACTGTTAACCCTGTACAAATCACAAGTGCGCCCCAAAATACCTGAAAAATACCATCGACTCTGTGCAAAAACGTGTTGTATGTATGTTTGCGCGAGCCCGGTTCCCTTCCGTCCTGCCTCCGGTGACCCGAGGCTCACTTCATTCCCCAGGGTCTTTGGGAGTATCTCCCCCCCCCCCCTCCACAAACACTTCTTCAAGGGTACTTTTGGGAAACTGGCTAAGGGACGCGGGCGTTTGGGCACGTTGCGACCAGGCTGCTCGCCCGCTCATTCTCGCCGGGACTGCCCCGTGATAGTGGGACAAACTGCCCCCAATATCTTTCTTTTTATATTTTTTCTTTGGTTTTAATCATACTTACACCTGTAAATATTTTTCTTTTTATTTATTATTTCACTTAACTAGATGCTGAACCAACAGGCGAACTATTTTTTATTGTTAATTACTGCAAATGTAAGTATGCATACATTTTACTTTTTTACTAACAATCATGCATGCAGGGACATTGGAGGGTCTAGATTCATTTCAAAATAAATGTAGCTTCCTTTTTTACAAAAAATTAGAGTCCTGACGTATGCGGCTAAGGAGGTTAAACAATCAGTTTCCTCACACAGCCGTGGGAAAGTGGTGGGTCCCCTCCAATGTGCAAAAACGGGCGGTCCGCTTAATAGATTCTTCCATCTTAACAGACAGATTGCAATCTTTAGAGCACAGGCGTCGGGTAGGAATGCTATCCTTGTTCTACCGGTATTACAATGGAAGATGCTTCGAGGAACTAGCGTCATTAATCCCTTCGGCACCGGTGCATAGTCGGGAAACACGCCAAACGCGTGCCCAACATTTGTACACGGTTGACATTTGTCACATGAGAACGTGTCATTTCTTCGACTCGTTCTTGTGTTCTACAGCTCGGCTGTGGAATGATTTGCCGGCCTCTGTGTTTCCTCCTTCCTACAACATGGGTCTCTTCAAGACCAATGTTCATTCCTTCTTCTCCTCAAAAAACCATCCACACAGCATCCCAGATGACATAGGCCCTGAGGGAAATTATTTTCCTCAGGTCCTCCGGTGTGGAGTTAATGTAAAAAAAAGTAAATATTTTGTGGTTGTCTTTTTACCACTAGGTGTGAAAAGTTTATTACTACAAGTCTTCTTCTCCGTAGGTGGGTACATACTCACCGTGTTCAAATTTGGAGTAATGTGATATGTAATTTGGCTACTTAAGTATCAACTTGACAACAATTATGTTTCGAGTTATTGAATAGTTTTACATGGTGATGTCAATGTTGTATTAATATTTAATAACGATTAGTTGCTTTATATAAATCATTTAGAAAATTGATTATAATTAAGATCACCGGGGTCAGATTTCGTGAACCTAACAAAACTTAAAACCGTTCGCGTCGTGTCGTCTTTAGAAATATTCTAAAAAGATCTGAGCACATTAATGATGCATCAAAACGGGCTGTATTTTAATTGCATATTACGATTCAAAGTCCAGTTATAGATACAGAAACCATAAGTATATGGTTTCAACTAAATATAGCATTGCTCTAACGAGGCAAAGCAAATAAATAAAGCAAAATATTCGACAGGGTATAATTTTTGTTTTACTTTTCCAAAATAATTGATAAAAACCGTTGATCTATTGAATAAAAAAAATTACTCTGCTTTCAGCAATCATAAACCGAACTATTCGCTCCATAATAATTTAAAATCCATTATGAAAACGATATCCATATTCAGATAATTGGTGAAAAGGATGCAACACCATGTTGGTAATTGCTACTATTATAAAAAACGGGCGGTCCATCAAATCATATTTTTTAAATGTTTTAAACTATTGCGTATTTGAGTATTTAGTTCTGTTGAAAACCATATGGGAACTAAATGATGTACTGAATTATTAACTGCTTTAAATTAATCTGTGTCAATTGGTTTTAACTGACGTTTCTCAAACTTCTTCTAAAATTAGAAAACTTTCGCAGAATATCAAAAAAAAAACTATTTCGTTTGAGGTGACAAAGAATACTGACTATTTTTTCGAACTAACTAACCATGTCACCGTTTCCAAGGAGGAGAGAGCAGAAAGGATGGATCGCCACCCAACTTTTTCTTATAATACGCTCCTTCCTTCATTTACATTCACACATAGTCTTTTTTTCTGACTCTTCTGACTCTTCATGTGACCCGACCCATGTATTTGATTAGCGTTTCCTACTTCTACCACTTTCAAGATATTTGTGTAAAATCTCCTAACTAAACCTCATCTCTCAAATCAGTGTGTTTTTTGAGATATTTATCTAACTTTAGATAAAATAGAATAGCGGTATGTTAAAAGTGCTAATATTAAATATATATATATATTAAAGAATACGAAAAATATACATTATTTATTTAAAGCT
This sequence comes from Limnephilus marmoratus, assembly GCA_917880885.1. Taxonomy (NCBI): domain Eukaryota; kingdom Metazoa; phylum Arthropoda; class Insecta; order Trichoptera; family Limnephilidae; genus Limnephilus; species Limnephilus marmoratus. Next base: position 30,609,725 of record OU862916.1, read on the forward strand.
GTTTGTCAGCGCCTTTCAGTTCCATTAGAATTAAACACACTTTGAATGTTTATATTCTTTAGCACATAGTTTACTATCGGGATTTTTAAATTTATTTTATTACGTACTCTAAGAAGTTATTTTTGAATTTTAAATTGTAAATGTGTACCCGTGGAGTATTTTTCTTTTATTTTTAAACGACTTCAAAAAGGAGGAGGTTCTCAATTCGAATGTATTTTTTTTTTTTTTTTTATGTTTGTTACCTCAGAACTTTCGACTTGGTGAAACGATATTGATGATTCATTTTTTATTTGAAATCTGGTGCTTTCCGTGTGGTCCCATTTTAATTTGGTCCAGTTCCAACAATGGCATCCACGAGAAAACCATATAAGTCTTAAATTTGCATTAAGTATGTGCGCGACAAATGGACGAATAACTCAATATCACACCAACCGATTTCGATGATTATTTTTTTATTGGAAAGGATGTACTTCAAGGGTAGTTTAATGAGAGTTTGGTAAGGTTCTGATTATCGGATCCATGACAAAATAACGGAACTCTTCAATTCTTAGGAGCAAATTAACGAAAATCGGCCGAATCTCTGTATTTGACCCTCACGTCGTTATGGTCAAATTATGTCTTTCTCATATGAGCAGCACGTTTAGTAGGTTTACCTATATTTAAACAAATTAGTAAGTGTACTCCAGATTCACTAAAAATCAAAAAATAAACAAAAATTTTAACAAAACAAAAAACGACTTCAAAAAATGCACTAAAAAGTAAAAAAATAATTTCGTATTCTTCTAGAACTTCATAATCAACTTGTTTTTTCTACTCATCAATATGTAGGTACGGTTGTTATTTTTGGAGTCGGTGTCAGCAAAGGTAACCGGCCCGACGAGTTCACTTGACAGCTCCCCTCACGCCGCGGCCCGCTCTCGCCTCGTCAAGTCGCTTGTGCGACACAAGCACATCTCTCCTATAACTATGTATGTAGTTACAAACCTACCTTGACTGACACCGACTCCAAAAATATCAATCGTACCTACATATTGATGAGTAGAAAAAAATAAGTTGATTATGAAGTTCTAGAAGAATACGAAATTTTTTTTTTACTTTTTAGTGCATTTTTTGAAGTCGTTTTTTGTTTTGTTAAAATTTTTGTTTATTTTTCTTCACACTAGTACTTAAAATAGCTCACTCTTTGTACTTTTATGTTGTCACTACAATACTTACTTTAATTTTTTTAATAATCTTTCGTCATGCACTTTCCCACTTGTATTTTTCTCGTTTATATTTTTTATACTTTATTTTTTCTTATTATGTATGTTCTGTATCGATATTCCAGATTATGTAATTCCTATGTAAAAGCCTTTAATCGACGTTAATTCATAATAAATAAATAAATTGATATTTTTTTAGAATAATCATCATGCTGGCGTTAATATTTAAAAAACGAAAGTTGTAAAAAAGAAACAGAACATATAGAACATTACACGTGGAACCAGAAGACATAGCCAAATATCCGATGGCAACCCTGGTAAAATTTTATCAAAGTAACCGGGATACTGGTGAAATTGGAATGGCTCAAAATATATGTCTACGGAGTAGCATGAATGCTCACGGAAACTATCAATAAAGCGAGTCAGCTTAAATAAATATAAATATTATAAGGAGTGTAATTTTTGTACAAGCCGTAAACATTGGAAATCAAATGTTCACCACGCCATAAAAGTGTTCGAACCGAATCATTATATTAGTTTTGATTGTGTAATATCTCATTCATTAGTAAATAATATAATATGACCGTGGGACGGCTGCTTCTGTAATGAGCGCTGTCTACCGCTTATTAAGAATAGTAATATAAATGGTGCCACCTTAAATGTTAGACGATCCGGGGTAGCCATATTTGGATATAATTATTACTCTAACCATATCGGTTTCGAAAATAATTTATATAGATTTAATTGAATACCCTGAAGCGATTGGCCAAGTTTTCAATGTTCCGGAAATGATGATTAGAAGTTTCCTGCTATTTTAATGTATCTCCGTTCTATGAGCTTCTTCAGAAAGTAAATAATTGAATATTTTTCTAACCTAATTATGCAGTTATATCTTTATTTTAAATACCTTTTTTCTAATTATACGGAAGATTAAAAAATATTTGTAGAGACTTAATTATTTAGTAGGATTGTTTTTTTTAAGTGAAACTTCTTTAGCTCAGTTAGTGATTTGAAATTCTGACGAAATGGAAATGCGTCATTAAAACATATTATTTGACGGGTCCTCGGATCTAATATAATGCGGTAAATTCGCGCGTCGGCGCGAGAATCCGATAGCGCAGCGGGCAAGGCGCACGACAAGTCTCAGCGGCCAGAGAGACAGACATCTAGCGAACGGATGTTCGAATACTACGATCTCCAAAAAAAATTAATATTTTTATTTTTGTGAAATCAATGTCCAATCTTCAAACCACTTAAAAATAAACAGGCAAAAGAAAAGAAAGCGACACGTAGCGACTTTCTAGTTTCACTTCTATCGCGTGTGAATTGCACACTCTGATTTTTTATTATTATTATTTTTTTTTTTTACATGAGCTCCACACAGGAGGCCTTGAGGAAAATAATTTCCTTTAGGGCCTATGTCATCTTTGGGGATGCTGTGTGGAGGGTTTTTTTAAGGAATGGAAGGAGAGGAGAGTTCTGGGAAGGAAAGGGGTTTAAGGGGTGGGTAGGAATCTGGGGTTCAGTATGTCCTGGTCATCCGCCTCCAAGACCTAGACAAACCTCACCCCATGAACCCGGGCACCCCTGCTAAATCACCAAACGTAGCGAACCACTTGGGGTGACCTATGGCAGAGGTGTTGGTTATTCAATAAAGGTTCCCGGGGCGGCGGTACCCATTTCCGCCTCCCAAATGTATTATTTGTCTCGACACAGGTAGGTATATCCTAGTGATATAGGCATAAAAAACCCAATGTACATATACTTTTTATAGATAAATAAATAAAAAAAAAAATATTTTTTTGGTACTTTGTGGTTTCAAAATTTACGTTTAAAAAATAGTGGATATCAGAATGAAAATTGTTTTTATGTCTTAACTCTTTCGTAACTGGATATATTATTATCAATACCACTACCTTAGGGGCTCACTTTAACAAATAATATTTTAAAACAATTAATGTTATTGTGTCAATAAAAAACTAATAAAAATAACCACATTACATTGTTTGAACCGACTCCAGATACTAATATCTACAGCCTGTATGTCGGACGAATATTTACAGCTCATATGTTGAACTAATATCTACGAACTTCAGAGTGTTGACTAATATCTACAGAGCGTAGGTTGAACTAATATCTACAGAGCGTAGGTTGGACTAATCAGCCAAATGTGTCCAATAGTCCGATATTAGGGATTTTTACATACATACTTACATAAATTAAGTTTTTTAAACTGCATACGCAATATTACGTTATTCCAATATTTTTTTTTTTTTTACATTAGCTCCACACAGGAGGCCCTGAGGAAAATAATTTCCCTCAGGGCCTATGTCATCTTTGGGAATGCTGTGTGGAGGGTTTTTTTAGAGAAAGGAAGGAGGGGAGAGTTCTGGGAAGGAAGAGGGTTTAAGGGGTGGGTAGGAATCTGGGGCTCAGTGTGTCCTGGTCATCCGCCTCCAAGACCTAGACAAAACCTCACCCCATGAACCCGGGCACCCCTGCTAAATCATTAAACGTAGCGAACCACTTGGGGTGACCTATGGCAGAGGTGTTGGTTATCCAATAAAGGTTCCCGGGGCGGCGGTACCCATTTCCGCCTCCCAAATGTATTATTTGTCTCGACACAGGTAGGTATATCCTAGTGAGATAGGCATAAAAAACCCAATGTACATATACTTTTTATAGATAAATAAATAAAAAAAATAATAATTTTTGGTACTTTGTGGTTTCAAAATTTACGTTTAAAAAATAGTAAATATCAGAATGAAAATTGTTTTTATGTCTTAACTCTTTCGTAACTGGATATATTATTATCAATACCACTACCTTAGGGGCTCACTTTAACAAATAATATTTTAAAACAATTAATGTTATTGTGTCAATAAAAAACTAATAAAAATAACCACATTACATTGTTTGAACCGACTCCAGATACTAATATCTACAGCCTGTATGTCGGACGAATATCTACAGCTCATATGTTGAACTAATATCTACGAACTTCAGAGTGTTGACTAATATCTACAGAGCGCAGGTTGAACTAATATCTACAGAGCGTAGGTTGGACTAATCAGCTAAATGTGTCCAATAGTCCGATATTAGGGATTTTTACATACATACTTTAATAAATTAAGTTTTTTAAACTGCATACGCAATATTACGTTATTCCAATATGCTATACATAATTGCAAATCCAACCTCTGCCAGTGCTGTAGATATTCGTCAACACTTTGGTTCTCATAGATATTAGTCAACAGTTTGAGCTGTAGATATTCGTCAACACTTTGATTCTCATAGATATTAGTTCGATTTTTTCAGTTTTTGGAATTCCTGTAGATATTAGTAGATGCCTCCGTTTGAACCTCATTCCAAAAAGACAAAATCGTTAAAGGTTGATATGGTTTATTTATTTGCATAAACAGATTTATGTATGTCAAGAAGGAAAGCATTAAATTTTGTTTGTGATATTTGTGGAAAAATTATGTAAGCGTTACTCGATGTTATTTTTCTTTCTAATTACTCTGTTTCAGGATCATTTGAAGGCTTGCAGTAGAAAATTTGATGTTTCGATGAATATTTAATAAATTGTTCGTTTTACGAAGAATTCTACATGTATGCGAGAAAAAATATTAATTGTTTATTGTGTAGTCGAATCTTAATACCATATTTCATTGCTAAATTCTTTAACGGCAGATGGTGCGCATAAATTTTTAAATAAAGCACCAAACTCGGTCTCTTACGAAACACAAAGGCATAAATACAAAGGTACCTTGTGTAATGAGTGCGAAAGAAAAGTATTAATTTATTGGCAATAAATGCTGATGATTTCTCTGTCGCTCGTTTGTCTCCCGCTGATGGTATCTTGAAGCATTCCGACAGAAAAAAACTGGATCAGAATATTTGAGGAATCTGAACCAATAAATCATCAACACGGTGTACAAGTGTGTATAGTGTGCACTCAATAACCAGATAAAAATAGCCGGGTTTGTCTCGACCGGCCTCGTCACCGGACGGTGCACTGACGCGAATTTAAAACAGGTACCGAGAAGGGAAACACTTTGCCCCATAGGGGGTAACTAAGCCCCGATTTTTATGTTTGTTTTCTTAATATATAAAAAATGAATATTTCTATGTTTTTCCCTTATGCATTTCTATATCATGTGATGAAACTTTGGTGATTTGATGTCCGTATGCCCGCAATAGTTTCTACGCATAAAAGTGAGCTCTGGCGCTATGAAATTATTTCCAATTCTATTCATTCGGTTACGATGAAACTTTGCTGAATTTTTGTGCGCACGTCCGCGAAGGTTTCTATATGCATATATATATGATGGTGAGTTCTGGTGTTATGAAATTTGTAAAAAAATTGCAATTAGTAGCGCGCGAGTTGTTTGAAAGTTGAGTGTATTTCGTATAGTTTAGCGGCAGGAGGGTAAGGAGGGAGTGGATTGGGGAATCCGGGAGGAGAAGGGGACGCGGGAGGGGCAGGAGAGGTGAAAGGAGAACGGAGACAAATAGGAAAGGAGACGCAGGGAGAAACAATTTCTTTGTTTAAGTGGCATTGCAACGCATGCTGGGAACTCTCTAGTATATATTAAGTAAAATATATGTCTAAAAATACCAAATATTTAAAATTAACCGTAAATAGTATTTTGCACTTTTGGGTAACTTTCAGCATATTTTGTTTAAAATATATTTGTCTTTCTGACTTTTTATTCATATTTCATAAACTGATACCTACTTCCTGTGACGATTTTTTTTGAGAAACTTGTGGATCTTGCAAATTTTATAGTATGGCGCAAACTGTCTTCCCTGGTGACCGGCCAACTCAGAATGAAACCAACTCAGAACAACCTCAGAAAGGACATTAAGAGCGATGATATATTTTTTTAAAACAATGGTTAAATAGGTTAAGTTAGTTTAGGATTACCGGCAATTTAAAAAAAAAATCATAGCTTTTAATGACCTTTCTGACGGTTCTGAGTTGGTTTCATCTGAGTTGGCATGGAACCGTCTTCCCTGATACTTCCCTTCTTCCTTTCCTTGAACTTTCCTGACTGTTTCAAATAATTAACAGGTATTCAAAATAAATAACGAGGTTATGCTCAATGATGTAGGTGTAAGGCTCTGCAATTTCAAAATACTGGTATAGTCTGTCAAAAAAGAGTAGAAAATATAAAAACTGGAACTACTAAATTTGTAGACTGGCAACACCAATTTAACTGTCAAATATTTTTTTGAAGTGCAATGACACTGAATGTATAGAACACAGTTCTTTTAATTCCTCCATATTGTAAATCTGAATGTATTATACATATGTTACCAGGTTAATTCGGTAAATCCGATTATAATATTTACTACCAGATTACCTTTCTTCTTTGTCACAAAAAAATGTATGTGTACTTATATTTAAATATTTTATATACATTTTCTTTATTACACACCTTAGTTTCAGAGAAAAATGAAATTTTCAGTTTTTTTGTTTTTGTTTTTGTTATGTAATTATGTACATTTCAGGTATAATATGAACTAACATGTCAATTTGTCTGTCCTGGAACGGGAAACTTTCCTAGTTGGACAGGCAAAGCTTCCGAATTGTAATTTGTACTTTCTTTTGTATTTCTATAATAAATAAATAAATAAATAAAAGTAAACCACATTTTAAAAAACATTTTTTCTTCATGACATAAATTTGATTAAAAGGTGATTTATAAAGCGATTTGCTTTAATTTAATTTAACATAAATTTGAATTGAACAATAGATAGAAAGCAAGAATCACTAATGGTGAGTTTGGTTACACTACTTTTAGATCTGAATGAGTTAAATATATTCAGATCTAAAATTAAAGACATGATCATGCCCAGGCAACGCTAGGTACTTTATCTAGTATTAAATAAATGTGAGCAATTTCTAAACTGTGCGTTATATTTTATTACAATAGTTATTCTTCATTATGTTAACACAAAATTGCAAAAGTATAATAATAATATACCAATATGCAATTCTAATTTTGAGATCGGCGGGTATCTATACTGCAATTAAAAAATATTTTTTCCACTATTATGCCTTTTTAATTTTTTATAAAAATGTAGGTTACACAGCTTTACTTTAACACCATGAGTGATGTGTTTAGTATTGCCATTTGATCAACAGTGGCGCCCTCATATATTTTCTACTCTTATTTGACAAACTGTATGTTCTTATTACGATTTTAATACTGTGATATTAAAAGCTATTGTACATAATTGTATCATATATCCCTATCTCGGCCAGGTCCGCATTGTGAAAAGTAATTTTCGTTTATTTAACGTCCAGCGGGCTTTTACATGTACGTGTATGTAGTATAAATTTTAGTAGTTGTAGAAATAATTTTGAAACATAAGAAAGAAATAATAAAAATGAAATTCATCATCATCATCATCTGTGGCTCTACAACCCAGGTCGGGTCTTGGCCTCCAGCAGAGCCTGCCTCCATGACTGTCGGTGTTGTGCTGCGTTGCGCCAGTTTCGGATGCCGATGGTGCTTGCATCCTTCACCACTCCATCCAGCCATCGAAGCTTTGGTCTTCCAACTCTTCTCCGACCCCCAGGTGCACCATCCATAATTCGCTTTGGAATATCTCCTTCGCTCATTCTCTGGATATGTCCAGCCCACCTGAGTCTTCCAGTTTTGATTTCCTTGGAGATATTAGGGTCCTCGTAAAGATCGTATAGCTCCTGGTTGTATCTGATACGCCATTCTCCATTATCACAGACTGGGCCGTAAATTCTTCGCAGCACCTTCCTTTCAAAACTTTCTAGGGCTCCTTCATCACCCTTACTGATTGTCCAGCATTCCGAACCATACATAAGAACAGGTCGTATAAGGGTCTTGTAAAGCAGGACTTTAGTTCTTCTGGTAAGGTGGCGAGATTTCATATGCTTCTGTAGCCCATAGTAGTATCGATTTGCAGCTACTATTCTTCTTTTGATTTCGCTGGATACATTGATACGATACGTATGTTTATGATTGGATACGTTTCAAATGTATAATTATCTATCTGTATACTTGGTGGTTTCTGGCGTCCAAGTACGGGCATATATTTTGTCTTCCCCTCGTTGATGACCAATCCCATGTTCCTTGCCGACGTAGCTAAGCTTCTATGAAATTACAATAGATAAAAACACATACACAAGAAATATATATCACAAGAAATAAAGGTACGAGAAATTATAATTTAAAAATATAGTAAGTAATTTGCATTTTGGGAGGCGGGTATATGTCGTAGGCGGGTATGCGGATACGGGATAATCAACACCTCTGCCATAGATCACCCCAATTGGTTCGCTACGTTTGGTGACTTAGCAGAGTTGCCCGGGTTCATGGGGTTAGATTTGTCAAGGTCTCGGCGGCCGATGTATCTGCCCACCTGCCGCGTGGCGGGCCGGATCGAGAAAGGCTGGTTGAGGAGGTATTTTGACCTCTCCAGCCAGAATCCATCGGCTCTTCGCACCGCAATTGAAGGGATGGGTTCATAGGTTCGTCGCTCCTGGATACACTAACCTTCAGATTCCTACTCACTCCTCATAACTATTTCCATCCCAGAACTCCTCTTCTTCTTTTCCCTAAAAAATCCTTCATACAGCATCCTCTTAGTTGACATAAGCCCTGAGGGAGATTATTTTCCTGAGGGCCTCCTGCGTTGGAGCTAATGTAAAAAAAAATGTTTTTTCAAAATCGCTATTTATAGACTAACAATAAACCCTTTTCAAATAGGCAAAGTTACCCGTGAGGAGCAAAGTAGGGATTCGTTACACTAATTAATACTTCAATTAAAACAGTCGAGCTGGAACAGTGGCGTAACGAGTGTGCATTTATGCAAGTAGCGACCCAAGCAGTCTTGTGAAAAACTGCACGTGAAACAGCGCTCGCGATACCGAGAACGTCAAATTGATGGCTCTTTCTCCTTGCATACTAATGTAGTGACAAATGTCATAACATTTTAAAATAAGTCAATTATTTATTTTAAATACGTTTTAATCACAATTTGTTGTGATTTCGTACAAAATAGTCCCCAGAAGAACTGATAGCTAAATTGATTAACTTATGTCTTTGTAATGTAAATGTACTAAGAATAAATAAACAAATGTTATAGTGATAATGTAAGAATTTTATACGGACTTCTTTTATTATTATTTTGTCATAGCTGAGATTGATATTGCTGGGTCTTTATCCAAGTAAATATTTTTTGAGATAAATGAAACAATGTTACTTTGTTTGAACTATTTCTATATTTGTTAAAAGCCGACCGGTTTCAGAACGTTCCTACCTCTTCCCTACCCACCCACTCTTCATTAATCCCTGCCAACGGCTCCACCCCTGCCACAATTCTAAGTAATAATACATTGTTCCCATCAACTATTTTGTAATTGTCAAATCAGTATACGTTTGCCCTGAGGAAGGTCAGCTTTAAACAAATATACAAGTGGTTCAAACAAAGTGACATTGTTTCATTTATCTATAATGGATAACTACAAAGTTATAGCTACATTCAAAAGTATACAATATTTTTGTATTCCCTTCTGGGATAATAAAGATGTCTGTTTGACCTCTGCAGTGTTTAGAGTGAGAGCTCGTCCTCTTTCGTACTCAAGACCATAGTTCTCGCCAAAAACCATTGTTAATAAACTTGTATCGCTTAAATAATAAATATAGGTGTCTACTGAAGACTTTCCACACTCTATCCGCTAAAAACCACTTCTATACAATAATGCAATTTTTATCCTCAATTTGCTACCTTACAAAATATTCTGTACTGTAGGATTGTTACTACATTCAAAAATCAAGCAGGGGTTTAAATTATTGAGTGTGATATCTTTATTCTTTACTAGCTGGTCCCGGCATGCGTTGCTATGCCATTTAATAAAGAAATTGTTTCTCCTGAGTGTCTTTTCCCATTCGTTCCGTTCCCCTTCCGCCTCCCCTTTTTTCTCCCGTTCCCACTCCGTCACCTCCACCTACTCTCTCCCCACTCCACTCCCCCCCCCTTCCTCCGTCCCGCGAACCCCCCTCCCTAGTTTCCCTCCCCCCCTCTCCCAGGTCCCTCTCTCCCCTCCCAGGTTCCCCTCCCCCTCCCTGGTTCCCCTCCCCCATCTCTCCCTCCCTCCACTTTCCATAGCAATAGCCGCTTCCTCGCGTGCCACCAAAAGCATTTTTTTATACAAATTTCATAATGCCAGAGCTCACCGAAAGTATAACCTAGGAATAAAAACCTTGTCCTGACAATAACAAACACACAAAAAAAAGAATTATCCAATTTGGTGCAGTCGTCCGAAAGTTATGCGCTTAGCAACACACTCAGCGATTCATTTTTATATATAAGAAGATTATCAGAATGAAGCACACTACAGCTAGGCAGAATTTAAAAAATGTCATTAATTAAAAACCGTTTTACTGCCAACGGCTAAAAACATTTTCACGAACGGAACCACATCATAATCAAAATAACACATACGAAAGATGATAAAAAGGTATACAACGTACCTACATCTGTTTTAGCGTAGATTCACACGCAGTGTATTCTGGTTCTTAAAGAACGTTCAATTTGGGAGGCGGCTATAGGTACCACCTCTCCGGGAACCATTTATTGGACAACCCTGCTAAAGGTCAACCCGGGTGAAATGCAGATCCGGGCACAGTTTGGAAATTTAATAAAAAGGCACTTTCTAGATGAGAAAAGTGTGGAGTAGATGAATAAAAAATAAATTAAGGCGCGCTCGGCAAAATTGAGGGAGATACAACCGTTCAAAGTATTTAAAAATTCACTTCGCGAACTGATATTGACAGTTCGTTGTTCGTTCGCCATGTTTTCACTGCTTAGGTATGTTGGATCCCAGACCTAATGCAGAATTAATAGTACGCCAGAATCACAAACCATGTTACACAAACCTAGCGTAGCCGCTAAACCACTTGAAAACTGGGATGTTTTTCTTGCCGTAACGCGAGCAGGCGTTATAAAGGGGCACTTTTTTTGTGTCACAAACCATGTTTAGCGTATTAGGTTATAAAAAAATGGCGGGCGGACTGTCAATATCAGTTTGTGAAGTGAAATTTTAAATACTTTGAACGGTTGTATCTCCCCCAATTTTGCCGAGCGCGCCTTAATTTTTGTTTTATTCATCTTCTCCACACTTTTCTCATCTAGAAGTGCCTTTTTATTAAATTTCCAAACTGTGCCCGGATCTGCATTCCTCCCGTCAACCCAAGTAGATCTCTTCGTTTGGTGACTTAAAAGGGGTGTCCGGTTAAAGTACGGTCAATGTGTCGGGTTAATGGGGTGAGGTTTATCTAAATCTTGGCGGCCAATGCGTTTGCCCACCTACTTTATGGCTCACCGGATCGGGGGAGATTGGGTGAGGGAGACCTATCCTAGACCTCTCCAGCCGGACTCTCTTGACTCATCGCCGTGGGAGGAATGGATTCGTACGTCCATCATTCCTGGACACATTGACCCCAGTTTCCTTTCCACCCCTCATACCTTTTCCTTCCCAGAACTTCATCTCCTTCTTTTCGCTTAAAAGACCCTCCTGATGACAAAGATGACATAAGCCCTGAGGTAATTTAACCAGGGTCTCCTGTGTGGAGCTAATGTAAAAAATAATTTAAAACAAACATTTGGAAACCTGAAACATTTCTTCCCATAAGCCTAGTTCCCCTTGCGCCGCCAAGAATGCAAATGGTTTAGAGAATTTTCATGTTTCGCAACGTAGTATATAATAATTTGTTCCTCATTGAATGGTCGCAAGTACGGTAATACTGTCATATTTTCATCACCGTTGACAGTTGTGGTTAAGCCGCTCTCGAAGCATGCCTATGAATAAAAACATAAGCGTTAAAAATGCACTATGGTCTTGGCGTGGTCTTGCCTTTATAACTTACGATAGGTTGAGTACCTCCAGTTCGAGTTCCTTCACAACACAACCAGCTCATAGCGCATTCTCCTCGCAAGCGGTTATGCTCTGTAATAATTTGTTACAGTTTTTGCGCGGTGCACAAGAATAGCTAATGAATAAAAGATTGTCACGTATTGTGATTATTTCCTCCGGCGGATTTGCACCTAAAGCACCGAATGGTCGGAGGGCTTCCTTCGTTAAGAGCGGATAAGTCGGAAATTTCGAAGGACTTTTTTTCTCGGCGAGCTCGGGAACACACACAGAGTGACATTTATAGTGCAAGTCACTTAACTGTAATGGCGCGCGAACAGCGGCCACTGTTGGTGGCAACTGGCAACCAGCAACATTCTGTGGGAATATAGGAGGCTCCGCTAATTAACTGCCGATAAAGTGGAAGTTTTCTCGCCACAAAAATGTGAGAATACAGCTAAATCCACAGAATTCTACGTCGCGGTGAGTGATGTGTAGACGCGACCAGTATTTAGCTACACATTTTTAATTAAGACTTTTTTGTACTTTATTCCATCTCCTCTCTCCGACAAGAGAGGAGCTTCCGCGGCAGAGGATGAGACGAAGCCGTTAATATAAATGGCACCTCTTATCCTTCAGCAGTATTAATTGGATTATTTGTATTGATTATTTTTATAGTTGCAGTACAGAAAAAATAAACATATATAATATGGACGACGATACTACAGCTACGTGATAACAGGAGAAAAGTTCTTTAATGGTTGAAGAAATACCAGTTAAAAACCTTTTTAATAGTTTTAGGCCCCTTGCCACAAATCCTAAGGGATTTTGGTGGTGGAGGAGAACGGTGGGAGGAGTCAACATTACATGGAAACATCGTAAGTAAAGGTGATTTACGTGGTGCTATTATTTCATTAACTGAATTGTTTTCGATTTAATTTTTTTGTTAATTTCTAAAGTTTCTAAAGCGCCTTTATTCTAACCTCATGTTTAAGATTTAATGGTTAAGCAGCATAATATGTACGTGATTTTTGTTCTCGAAGTAATTTTAAATAAATAAACACTATTTTGTGTTACCGAAAATGGTTGTCTGGCTTCAGGGAATTGTCAGTGACATTGAATTGACCCACAGATGGTGTTTACAGATTTCAGTTGTTTTTATGCATTTTCGGATTACCATTTTTTGAACGCGAAAAAAATTCATACATAAATAAATAAATAAAACATCACCATTTTTTTAGGATAATAATGCCCTCTTATCTTTGGGGTTATATACTCGTCCCAGACTTATACATTTAATGACACTCAATAATAATAATTGGATAATTTGTAGAGCGCCGTTATTGTAAAAAATCACCTCAACTGTGATAAGTTAAATTTCCTGCACTTTTTCAATCGATTAAAACAATTTTTTTAAGTAGTTTGGGTAGCGGGTATGGGTAACGTTAAATGGATAACCAACACCTCTGCCATCGGTCACCTTAATTAGTTCGCTACTTTTGGTGACTTAAGAGGGGTGCCCGGGTTCACGGTGGTGGGTTTGAACAGATCTTGGCGGTGGATGTCTGCCCAACAACAGCGTGGTAGACCGGTTCAGGAGAGGCCGGTTGAAGGAGACATTTGGACCTCTACAGCAGGACCCTCTCGAAACATCGTCTTGCACTGCAGTGGGAGGGATGGGTGCACACGTCCATCACTCCTGGACACACTGACCCCCAGACACATTTATCAGAATTTCCTCTCCTTCCTTTTCTAAAAATTCCCTCCTCACAGGATCCCCAAAGATAGCACAGACCCTGAGGAGAATTAATTTTCTCAGGGCCTTCTGTGTGGTGCTAATGTTATTTTTTTTTTTTACCGGTAAAATGATTCATATTACCTCTAATATTATAGTTGAAAAATGTTTGATAAATATTTTAAACACTTTACGTAAAATATAATATATTATATTAAATATATTCACATTGTAATTTAAGAACTGATGATATATAATATAGCGTTTAAAAAATGTACACTACTCTTCCAGACACAAGCTAATGCTTCCATGGAAGAGTGGTATTAATTAAGATATTTGAACATGAACTTGTATGCAAATTATTGCATCATCTAAATGTAGATACATTATATTTTATATGCTAAAATAAAATAAAATAAAAAAAAATAAAAAATAAAGAATAAAAATAAAAATAAAAATATTAATGAAGAGGTACTGCTTTTATTGATCTTAAATACAAAATAATTTACATCCATGGGTATCGGTCTGAAAAAAAAAGTGTGATAGTTACGATTTCGTCGGAATTAGTTAAAATGGGAACCCCGAGCAAACCCCCATTATTAAGAGTCTTGTGCCGCCATAATATTTTGCTACAAGCTTAGCAATCAAGTCTTCACTTTTCCAAAGAGGTATCACTTTAACAGTCTTAAGACTCGCGCATTATCAAAAATAGGTATTTGTAGAGATATACAAAAATGGAAAAATAAACCATAGAATATAAAAATGATTGCTCCGATCTGAAGCATTACAGTAAAGTTTTATTGTGCCAGTCTGGAAATGGCGTAATGACCTATTATGTTGTTGACATATAACGCTTCCCCGAGACTTATCACATCTCAAAGAAGTTCGCAATAAAACTGAATGACTTTCAAAGTGTTGGGGGACGCGATCATACTGCGATAAAATTTCAAATTGCATTTATTGTCATAAAAGCCTGTATTTTTATTCAATTATTGATTCAACTGGTACGGAACGCTTAAAGGTTTGTTTACCCGATGAAATATTGTAAAAACTTTTAATTGAAGCAATAAAATATTATGAGACAGAATTATCATTTTTAACATAGCTGCCTACTGTCTTCGATAGCAATGTTAATTTAATCACTGACTTTATTGATTTTATTAAAAGCTTTACAATCTTGCCACTGGTAAGCTGGGGCTTTATTGCCAACTTGATAAATAAAAGCAGTTCTATTTTAGATAATAAAGCGAAACCATTTTTACCACTTAGCAAAGCAATGGAATTTTTTATAGGGCGTATTAGATCAACACAAACGGCCGTTTTTCCCAACGTTTCGATCAACCAATCCAATTTGGGAGGTGGGAATGAGTACCGCCGCCCCGGGAACCTTTATTGGATAACCAACACCTCTGCCATAGGTCACCTCAAGTGGTTCGCTACGTTTGGTGATTTAGCAGGGGTGCCCGGGTTCATGGGGTGAGGTTTGTCTAGGTCTTGGAGGCGGATGACCAGGACATGCTGAACCCCAGATTCCTACCCACCCCTTAAACCCTTCCCTTCTCCTTCCTTTCTTTAAAAAACCCTCTACACAGCATCCCCAAAGATGACGTGTGATGCCTACTGTGTGGAGCTCATGTAAAAAAAAAAAAAACAATCTGAGTCTGTAATCAGCTAAGCGAATTGTTAGTATTTTAAAGGTTACGCTCGATTCGCGTTGTTCCCAAATATTTTATCTTTCATAGACATCAAGTAAAAACTTTCGATGTTAAATTAATATTAAACAGTTACTTATTGTATTTATTATTAACACACTTAATTTTTAAATACTGTTATCCATAAACTGGCAATTCATATTTTTTAAACAAACGTATGAAATATATTAAAAATAAAGTGTCAACTTGATCTTTACCGTCGGTACCTGGTGGCGTTAGCGCCACTCTGTTGACACTTTTTATAACTTTTATTTGCTGAGCCTAGCTTAATCCCCGTGTCCGGCTTCCTTAGATTGAGCGATGATTAAGTGATGCTTGTGTGTTGGAGCAGTGTTAAGCATTAGTTTCGGCTTAGCAGTTGATTAGTAGAATTATTAGAATTCTGCTAGCGTAGGTAATATTCACATTTGAACTTAACAAAATTCTGTGAAAATTATTTAAGTAATAACATTAAATTAGTTTAAAAAAATATACTCTTCTAAACCATAAGCGTCACTGCATTCGAGTCCAAGTATTTTCTTAGTACTTACTTTCCAGTGGAATCGTAACGACATATTTCGTACTCCGTTGTTGTATTTCAAACGTATTTTTCCCTGGTAGAGAGATGGTATAGTGAAGCAGAGAAGCAATAAACATTACAAAGTTATTGTTGGCGTTTGCGATTGCGGCCACGAAGAAGGAACAATCTACAAACCAGGGGACCAACGAGCCAGCGAACCAACAAGAGAAGTTCAACTTCCACATTTTCATTGCAAAAAGTGCCAGTAATAAGTCATCCGCCAGGTAGCGGCATTAAGTTATAAATTCCTTATCAAGACCACACCGCGAGCTGGTGAATAAATGCGTATATATGAATTGAGGCAACGATCGCATTAAATTAAAATAGTCTTGTGGAGCAAAGTCTCTATGTATGGAGCGGAGGCCATGCCATGCCCGCATCTCCTCGCGGACGGGTTGAAAAATTGCAATCAAATTGAGAGTGTCAGCGTCTTCTGCGGTGATCGATAGGAAAGTGGCGGATGACTACTTCAGCTTGTCAGTTGTTTATAGTCTATTTAAGAGTTATCTATGTGCTTTGTAGCAGTATGGCGTACGTTTCTTTGTTATGGACATTGAGAAAAAAATGTTAAAACCAGGAACTTCACTTAAAAAAATGTTTTTTATCATACTATGAGTACTTAAAACTACAAGACGTTAGATGTTCTATAGTATCCCCAATTTGAAAATTTCGTAAGACTGATGGTTATCATGGGTAATAATAGTTACAAAATATAGTGATAGCCATTCAAGCCGATTCTAAAATCTAGAATCTGATTGCCGCAAAGATATTGAAATATATGGGACTGTGCTTCCTGATGTCCCCGATATTTTTAACCAATACTACACGCCTTCAAAAAATCAACTTAATGAAGGAATTGTTTCGTATTCAAATTATATTATTAACCAGTACTACTGCACAACTTCGAAAAATCAACTAAATTCCGTTTTCAAACTAGGACCATTAGACCGTAGTCGGGCGGCCATCATAGAACATCTCCTTATGTTTCATTCTCTTTGGATCGGTGACAGTATAATAATAATATCTCACACAGGACACCTTGAGAGAACACCTTGAAAAAATCAGGGCTTTTCCTTCTTTGGGGATGCTGTGAGGAGGATCTATCAGGGAAAGGGAAGGAAAAAGATACGAGGTTTGGGTAGGCATCTGGGTGTCAATGTATTCAGGAGTGACGAACGTATTAATCCAACCCTCCCACTATGGTGCAACGCGATGGGTCGAAGGTCCAGCTGAGGTTGTCAAAAGGTCTCCCTCAATCAGTCTTTCCCGATCAGGCCCGCCACGCAGGGAGCAAAAACCTAGACAAACCTCACCCCATTGACCCGAGCACCACTGCTAAGTCACCAAACGTAACGAACCGTTTGTGGTGACCTATGGCAGGGGTGTATCAAAAAATTGGTTTCCTGGTCGGCGGTACCCATACCCCCCTCCCAAAATGAAATAGCGTAGATATCTTAATATTATCGAATCTTTCGCGAGTTTTCAATTATCAGATAAAAAAAAATGGCGTGGTTTTACTTTCTTTTTTTCTGTCACTATGCGTTTTACAAAATACATCTGTGTGTAGGGATGCAACGATATATCGGAAAACCGATAAATATAGATATATCGACCCCTAAAAATATCGATATTTATCGATATCGACCATACACCGATATCGATATGTCAATATCGAAAAACTCAATATATCGTATCGAAATATCGAAAATCCCGTACCGTAAATCTTTGACTCACATGCAAACAAAAAGAAAAAAACTGACGGTGACGACAAGCTTACATTATATCTATCTGCTGCTATAAATACTCCAAAAGTAAAGATTCTTGAAACATGGCAAGAGATGCAACGTGTATATCCCAATCTTTTTAAAATGGCAATGAGTCTTCTACCAATTGTGGCAACAAGTGTTCCTTCTGAACGTCTTTTTTCAAAGACAGGATCCACTATAACATTTGAATATCTTTGACTATAACTCAAAGCAGAAACCGGCTACAAGGTGGCAGACTGTCAAAGTTACTATTTTTAAGTTCGATAGCTGTACAAAATAAGTACTGGAATTAATTTTTATTAAATCCATTTATGAAAAAAAAACTTTTTGGTATCCCTATCCAAATTTTTTGATTTTTCATATTGGTAAGTATAAAAAAATAAATACATACATAATCGATAAACGTTTGATATAACTAAAACTACATTGGATTTCAATAAGCTTTTATATCGATATATATCGAATTAAGTTGATATCGATATATCGGTCTGGCAGGCCGATTTATCGATATATCAATATCGACTTAATTCGATATATATCCATATATGACATAATGAAGAGAACACTTCGGTTGTTTTTTTTTATTTTAATGTGCTTCTAGCAAGAATTTGAACTAAACCCATTTGAAATTTTTTTACATAGTCACATACCATGACAATTAAATTCTTGTTTACAAAATAAACTAAAATGTAACACAAAATGCACTTAATTTAGAAAGCAGATGTCCTTCGCACATTTTTAGAACAAAAAACAAATAAATTAAAAAATAATTGAGCATAAACTTTTATTGTGTTAATTTGACTATAAATTTAGTAATTAACTTCTTTTATATTTTTAACTACATTTACTGAATTTTGAAGTGGCTCATTAAGGCAAAAGGAATCTACACACATATTTTTATTTGTTTTTAGACGTCATGATCACAAGTCGGTATAATTTTAGTTGGCCGATAAAAAATATGCTATATAAATTATATTATAATACCAAATTTTTAAGAATATTACATTTTATTTTATTGTCTTTTATTTAAATGTTCAAAAGACTTCATACATTATATAAATAATTATTTGAGTTTATTTAGAGATTACTTGAATATTAATTTAACGTACGAAAACAGACACACTCACATCTCACAATACCATATAATATCATATTATACCGATGTCACTGAAGGTCGATCTTGTTTCAAGTTGAGTCGGCCGAATCTTCCCGAATAAGGTTTTTTCAAGGGTTCCCTTATTCCCAAAGACAAATTCGGAATAATTGCAAACAAAAGGACATGACCGACTCCCTCCCACTCTCAACTTAACATAAACGGACACGTATGTATATATAGCCACCGGTTGCTGGTGCCGATGGTTGCTGAGGTTGACGAAAACATGCGATTTTAGTAGGGTTTTTAAATAACAATTTTTCACCGTTGAAACACGAGACCTGTAAGTCTATAATAGCCAGGTAACATTTTGTATACAAACAAGAGGTAAAAATTGCGAAGCGCAATGACGCCGTTCTGTTTGTATAAAGAACAGTAGTTTTAAATTCAGTAATTTAAATGATTCTCTCTTCAAGGCACATAAGAATCTAGAAAATCAAAAAATAAATAAAAAACAAAAAGAAAATATTTGACAATACATGACGTGAACGAGGGCAGATTATCCGTTAAAATTTGTTTGATGTCAGCAAAATTACAAAGAAACCCCCTTGCAGTAGTGACCTAATTTTTTAAGGTTACATTTTATTTGATTAATTGCATTTTTGGTGATGTTTGTCTATATTTTTGTGAGAATACCGCACTCTCTCAACTGCCCCCAACCGTCAGGAGCTAGTGAGACTATGACATCCCAAGTTGAGATGCTGGAAGTATCTTGGAAGGGAAGGGGACGTGAAGAGGAAGGTAAGGAAGTATCTGGCTATTCAGAACAGATCACCAAAAATTTACTTGTTGACCCGGGATTTGATCCCTATGTCCTCTAGATTTATAGTCGAAAGTCTTAACCACAGAGGCCATCTCGGATTCTATTTAAAAATATTATGATGACAATTCCATAATCCATAACCAAATACAAATATTTTAAAAAACTACAGGCCACCTCAGAACAGGAAATCCTAGTGAGGAGGTCTGTGAAAAAAAATGTTATTGAAATAATAATAAACCTTGTTATTGAAATTAATAAAAAAAAATAAAAAAAATTACAGTTATATGTACTATACCTATCTCAAAGCGTGCCAATATTGGATGTTTTCCTTAACAGCAAATTTCAACAATCCTCGCCTACAAATCTTAGCCAATCTCATTTCTGTAATAGAAAAGTCATCTCTGTGCAATTCATCCTACCTCCTGCGATGGATGGTCTCCAGGAATGCCATGTCAATCGTCGTCTAGTATTAACTCCTGTACCTCAGTCCTAACTCCTGAAGTAGCTCCCTTATAAAATGACAATCGATAAACATCGGTACATTGCTCTTGTAAACGCATTGAACACAGGGCAAAAAGCGCCCATATCTATCGTAAGCATAATACGTTTCATAAACCAGGAATTATTCAGTTCAATATGTATGAGATGTTTGTGATATCATAAAAATGCAGTCATAAATCATTTCGCATGAAGAATGACTATTATCATATTATTTATGTTAACATATTGTATAACTATTCAATACAAATATAAATATTAATTTCATATCTGTAGACAAGGCTTAAGAAATTGCAAAAAGTAATCCTTAAGGAAGAAAGGTAGATTCCTCTTATCCGACGGTTCAGAATTTTAATGTAACAAGTTTTACCGCCTTACCCCACGATGACTATTTTTTTAAAGGAAAAGAGGAACTCTTGCATCTTTTCTCATTTTTTGACAACAAAGTTGATCTAAAAAATCCAATTCCCGTGATAGTAATACACAATTACAATTCCAGCCAAAAATAGTTGCTACCGCCTAGAAATACAGAAAAAATAGAGAAACTATTCAAACTATCAAACTAACTAACGTCAATATTACATTTATTGTATTAGCTTTATAAAAACTTTCATTATTTTTATGTATCAAAAATTTTCAATAAAAAAACAAACCAACAAAAAAACTAACTTACTTACCTAACGGGATGTGAAAGAAATAACCTTACTGGTTTCGGGAGCACAGTCATGAATCTTAAAATTAAAGGTCTCTTCAGTAAATATTGTCGATTAAGAGCGAAAATTGTTAACTAACTTTAATTTTATCCCGATTGAGTTTTGAACAATCATAGTTCTTTACAATGTACTTTATCATGAGTGCATTTTTCAAAAAATTGAGATATGATAATTTGAATATTTAATATTTAAATTATCATTTCATAACTTTTTTCAATAATAAAGGACGTTGTAAAGATCACTTGATTATTATTAACTCAATTTGGAAAAAAATGTTGGTCACTTGTCACTCTTAACCGACAATATTCGTATTAAGGTGTGTTCAATGCAATAAATATATCAAAAACTTTACTTCATTTTATCATATTCCTTCATTTGTTACTCAGAAACTCATAGTCAGCGGCAAAGTGGATGGCAAGAGAAGCAGATGAAATTCACCAATGTGCTGGAATGATCAAGTATCACTGGTGTTCGATTTGTTGGTGTCCACAGCTCTCCACGCAGCGCAGAACCGCTAGGAGTAGAAGAACCTTGTCCACCATGGAAATTGGAGTGGGGGTCACAATCCTCAGCAATGAGGAACCGACTTAATAAGAAGACATTTCCCAAAAAGTTGCTTAGAACATAATTATTAAATTCGATAAATGCGTTTCACTTTTATATAAATATTTTATAAATCTAATTTCCGAAGTATTTAAGGCGATCCAATAGTCCAGGAACAAATCGAAATCGGGATCCACGCCCTTTTATGGGAGGAGTTTAAAAATACTTGAAAAAAAGCTTTTGGAAAGGTTTGGAAAATGTATTTGAGAATTTTTTTTCCAGGTTGATTTCGTAAAGTCCTGTAAAAAACATTAACTCCTTTTTACGCATTGTTTATTATAATAAAACGGAAATTTAAAATTGATTTCACGGAACCAAGCGACGCGGAGCCTAACATCCGTTGACCGCTCCGTCCGGAGCCGAACTGATAAAAATTGGGTGTGACAAGTACGTAGTCCTTCGGTGGGCGGCATAGGGTTCACTTTGAAAATCCAAATTCGTCCACTGCCGGCCGTATTGTAAAATAACAACGCGAAAATTTTATTTTATTTGTGAAGTTCGGGCGTAAATACGAGTATCAATGTGATTATTATAAAAGAATCTGAATTTGCCAAATTAAATAATAAAACCATATCCGAAAAGGGGATTATAAATAGGAGAGTTTGGACTTGAAAGTATTTTTTATAGACCTTATACTTTATTTTTTTCTAGGCTTTTTAAAGGACTTGATATTAGACTTGATCATAAAATTGCCAATATTTTTAAGGGCCAAGACATTCTCTACACGCAGTATTTAATTGGAAAATCTATAATACTTCTAAGCGACCAAATTTTCAAAACAAAAACATATGAATTTAAATGATTCTGCATTATTTAGTATGGTTTCATCTTAACTGACAAATTTGAATCGAATCATGGCAATAAAAAAAGAAGTATCTTCCGAAAATATTTCAATAGCTGCTACATAACTTGGAAAGGTTTATGTTAGCTTATGAGTTTACCTTCATTAGTCCGTTTATTATTAGGTCGACCTGCGCTCTCGTATTTTAAATCTCAAATTTAGCATCTTAATCGCGTAAAGCGTGCAGCCGGAAATCCAAAGGAGAAACCGAAAAAAAATCTGTGTCTTTTATGACTCGTAATTCTGAATTATGAATCTGTTTAAAATCATAAAAAGCCGAGGTGTAATTACCTAAAGCGTTTAATAAATTCGACCCAAGTGAGCGGGGGCTTGAAACTCGTTCGAGGCTCCCGGAATGCTTTGTATCATATTTATTATTGCGTTTCACCAAAGTGGATCACGGCTCACGGCTACTTCATTTTATTTCCAATATATCAAACTTTGACGCCATTATGTTCTGACTGACAAAGGAAAATCCTAAATCACGGGATTTGTTACCGAACATCCAGGCATGCTACTGGATAATAAACATTTTTGGAGTCTGTGAACATCGGATATTTATGATCTTATAAAACATCTTTTCGATCCTAAACCTGAAACCTCTCCTACATGTGTCAGATATAATATAAAACAATAAAAAGCTTTTACAGCCGCAATCACGGCTCAAATCCGGAATGGATTATAAAAATTGAAATATTCGGATAGAGCTATTTGAGGGTAATTAAACTAGCGGAGTTAACGCGTTATTAATTACATATTTTTCTTATTTTTTATATGCATCATACAAATGAGTAATAAGCAATACAACTTCAAGACTTAAAACTGTGAAATATAGTACTTTCATGACTGTATTTGAAATCATCCTCTTGACCTATTCCGCTTCTGGTAAAAATAATACAAATAATTTATATGTTCAAATATAAACAAACACATTAATTATAAATTTATAACGTTGTTCTTGATGTTTGCGATGTTTCTTTGTATGATTTTATTTCGTACCAAATTAACAAATAGAAAGGCAATTAGGTATTGACGGTTAAAACTGTTCTTTTTTTATACTGATTTTTTTGTACATATTTTTAATAAATAATTCGTGTTTTATATATGAACTAGCAGACCCGGCCACACGTTACTATGGCTAACGAAACACAACGTCATTACCCAACCTTTATAAAATCCACACCATCCGCTTGCCAGCTGCCCGCTCCCGCTGCCTATTGAATATTTGAATTTCTCGGCTTTTATCTATTTAAAATGAGCATGTATTAAACATATAAACCTTCCTCTTGAATTACTCTATCTATTGGTAAAAACCGCATGAAAATCCGTTGCGTAGTTTAAAAGATCTATGCGCACATACATTTTGAGCGACTACGAAATGATACCGCACAGGAGTTCCAACTGCTCCCGTCTGAAGCCAGTGAGACTATGGCATACTCAATTGGGGTATCTTGTGAGGCTGAAGGTAGTGGGGAGGGGAAGGAAATAGGGAAGAGGTAGATGGGGAAGTACCTGGCTATTCAGATCTAGTCACGAAACACGGCTAATGCGTTTTAAACAACGTTTTAATTCTGAATGGTGGTCTTACACCAGGGCGATACTGGGAGTATCTTCCACTCTGGAACGTGCCACAAATAAACTATATATTATTTTAAATGAATGAAATAACACAAATCAATCAAATAAAATTAATTTGGCGCGCCGGGATTCGATCCCGTGACCTTCGGAGTGCGAGTCAAGAGCCTTACCGCTGGACTACGCCGGCCGTCATTACTCTGCAAATACTCTTTAATTACACTGCATATGCCAAAACACGGGCATTAGCCAATAAACTCTAATGTACAAAAGATTTTATTTTAACTTTATTAGTAAAATCTCAAATTGTAATATTTAATTAAATTAAGTCATATACTAATAGGTACATGCGTTAAGAAAATGAAGATAATATGGGTGGTTCTTAGTCGAAGTACAATACAGTTAAAAATGACCGAATTTGATATCGACACCTTGGCGTAGTGGTTAGCGCGATTGCCCGGAAAGCGAGAGGTGCTGGGCTCGAGTCCCAGAGGTGCCAATATCTTTTTCTGATTTTTCTGTTTCGCTTATATTGTCTTCATTTAATGAAAGTATAAAAAATTATTTAAAAATATACAAATATTAATTTGGAACTTCCCTTCTTCCATGCAATTGAAAACAAAAGTAAAACCATGCAAAAATAAAAACTTATATTATTAAATAATTAGGAAGCTTTTTAAGTAGCTTTTTAAATAATCTAAAATTATTTGATACAAGGTCATTGAACGTTAAAGCTCGACTTTAAGAAAAGGTACCTATACCTAGATACGTAGATTTGTATCAAATGACCATTAAAACAGAAATATGTCACGCGTAAAAATATTGCGATATTCATTGATCGATTTTACACGGAGAGTTTGTTTATCCGTCACTGGTTTTACTCCAGATGTGCTTTACTCCCTCTGAAGGCAAAACACCTATCGTGCTTAAGCAGAAAAAAAACACTTGCAAGATCACTAATCTATCAACTTCACCTTCCCATAAAACAGGTGTTCTTACACTAGATATCTATCTTCTCATATGTAGTTGCAGGCTGGTAGGTACTTAGTTAATTTAGTTACCTAAACAGGAAATGTTTTAGTAAAAGTTCTGACACCCGCACAGCGCGCACTTTACGGGAATATTCCGTTAGACTGGCGGTAAATCAACCGCGACTTGTACTTCTGACCAGCGAATTCTAATTTCCATTTTCCCTGCAGTTCGCCATATTAGCGTATTGATCAGAGTGACATATTTGTTCGGGACTCGCACCGAATTCTCTATCCTCAATTGGTACTAAACATTGTAAAGCTTCTAGTCTGCGAAGGTTCCATGTATCGTCCGCGGCGGCTCCTTAGAAGAATGACCGCTTATAAATTAATCAAACGGCCTAGGCAGAAGGCCTATTATGGACTTGGCCGAAACGGTCATATAGGGAGGCATCGCCGGTTGGTCGACCACTACCTACCTACCATTCTACTGACTGTAAAGGATGGACTAAACAATTGAGTCAAGTCCTGGTAAATAGGTTTATTGCAAGTTGTCATCCAGCCTTGCGTTTGATGGCTTTGTGCTCATCTAGGGACGGGTGTATAAACAGTTTGAATTGACTCTTTAAACATCATTGGAGTTTTTGCAGTCATTCGTCAAAAAAATAAACTCAATGTTTTTTTCGCATTCAGCAAAGGTATGGAATAAGGAATACGTGTACATTTTATTATAGGCATTAAATTTTTTTCTCGGAAAGCTCAATTTCTTATTAGATTTTCAACAAATTACTTTCGACCATAGATGTTTTCTTCAAAGCCGATTACTAACTTATAATATTTATTGATACATTAACCCCTGAGGCTAATTCGTTCGGTTTTCGGTACAACCCATAAAGGTCTCATAGAAATCATTGTGTCTTCGTTACTACAATGGTTAGAAATATGATATTAACGGGGTTGGAAAGATAAATATCAAACTTCATAGGCAAATTTAAAAGTCAATCACAAAATAAATAAAATGTTCACCTTTATGAATCCAAAATTTCCCGCCGCAATTTGAAATAGAAATAAGAAATTTTGGGAATTTTTTATTAATTATTTTCACGTGAAAAAAGAGTGAGTTGACGATAAGGTTATTTTTTTCGTTATCACTAATTTTAGTTAGAAAAAAACGTAAGGTGAGTCATTTTTTAGTTCTAATTATTATTAATGCTGCTATATATTGACACGTTGGGCGCCAAAAATGACACGCATCTTATCAGTTAGCAGAGAAATTCCGTTTGCATGAGCTCTCATCATCATCTCAGGGTCCTGCGTGGGATAAAAAGAAAGCCACTATCTGATGTAAATAAAAGAACTCACATTAAATAAAATGTACTTGTTATTATTGACAAGCAAAAACATAATCTACATAAATACCTTTGTAAACTCAAAAAAATGTAGAAAGAGAGAGAGAGAGAGAGATAATTCAGTTATTTTAGTAGAATCCACTCCAAATGATCATTCGTAGCTTGCCATAGTTAAAATGGCGCACCTCTTCTAACCTCAGCCACAAGGGCTCCAGATAGCTGGAGAAGAGCCCCAGAGCTGCCGCTTCGCATGTCCATGACACAGTGAAGGAGCCGAGATTCCAATCCATCCACAAAGGCGTCACAATGCGTCCGATGGCCATCTCTGAGCATTGAAAGGATATAAACCGCAGTTCTAGACTGTAAATGTGATTTAAGAAGTGCCTGCAGTCTTCACCAAAGTTGTCCTCGGTGATATTGGATTGTACGTGGCACAAGAATCTCAGTTCTAAGCACAAGAACACCAACCTTAGGTACCAGGCACACAGACATCATAAACACTTCCATTAGATTGTAATATTACATAGGTAACTCGATATCTCGTGGTCATCACAATAAAAGTTTTCCTCGCCTCGAAAAAACAATCAACATCCTGCGTGTACCGCGACCCGGTACTATTTAACAGTCTCGTAAAGGCATCACGTCTGTTACACGCATAATATTGCAAATTTACACAATCATTTAGGAGTATCAAAACTCCTTACAAAATAAAAACTTCCGACCAATCCATCGTTATGTCATGACGTCGCCCTTCCAATCGTTTCTTTTTTTTTCAAACAAAAAAACAAACGAACAACGTTCCGGCAATTTGAATTTGTTATCAATCGTTTCGAATTATCGAAATTAATAATACTCCTTCTGAGCAAGTAGGTACCGACTGAATAACTACCATGAAAATAATTACGTTACAATTCCCCGCTTCCCCCAGAAATTTTACGCCGCAGAGTGAAGTAAAATTATACCAAAACAATATGAAATATCTCTCTACTCCTGCACTTGTACATAAGGAGAAAAAAATAATTAAAACATTAAAGAAAATGACACAGAGAATAACAAAAAAAAACAAAACAATTATACATATATATTCACAATAACAAGGACACCCCAAAAAGAAAGCCAATACGCAGATTGGAGTTACACTACCTATTTGTTTATATTTTTTTTTTAATAATTTTATATTTATTATTATAACTATTTCACATATTTATTTTAATTTTATTTTAATGAGAATGGAATCTCTACTTTTTCATCTCCAAAATGAGATTGGAAAACACTTACTCACACAAAGGGAGTCAATCTCTCAGAAACACTTGTGAGTACGGAGGACTCAAGCTCCCACTTTTGAGATCTTTGAAGAAGATGAGAAAAAAAAATCACATGGATATTATTAACGGGAAAAAAATAAAGAACCAAATAAAAATTACCGAATTTTTTCTCTCTCTCCTCCCTTTATTTATATTAAACTAAATGTCTGACTAAGCTAAAGACCTAAAACAATACATCTCAACAACTAACAATATAGCTAGACTTAAATATGTCTATTATTATTTTTTATTATTTCGTTAATGATTATATGGGCTTGACAAATAATTGGCTCTTTTTATGAGTCTAATATAATATAATGTATAGGATTGGATTATGTATGTTTTGACTAGTTTTTTTTTTTTTTTGAGAATGTTCTAGTGATTTAATTATCACTTGTAGTAAGTTCAATGATGATCAGCGTGACAACGGCCCTTCTGTCTTCTGCAGGGAAAACATCCGCAGACAACAGATCCTCCGTCTTCACTCTGTTCGGTTCCGAAACGTCAGGCAACGGCCCTGCTATGGCACAGACTCTCATATCAATCTGTCCATAGTTACTCCGTCTCCTGGAATGAAGATGAACGATCGAAGAATTCGAAACGTTACGAGTAGGTAGCGGCATACACTACTCTCATCTCTTCGGAACTTGTAAACAAAACATGGAAAAGTATTATTAAAAGTATTAACACTATTAGCACAGCACTGGTATTAGCAGTGAAATACTTAGGCATATATTACTGTTTAAAATTAACAAATTATACTTATGACTAACAAAAACTGTACAAGAAAAACTACACTCTCATGTATTAAAGGTAGAGTGTCAATTTCCAGATCGGAATTATTTAATAGTGGTGCACGCCGAAGCAGTACTTCCCTTTATTTGTGACAAAACCAATTTCCTAATGAATAATGTCTTAATTACTTAACTTAATATTAACAGATTGTCAGATTCAACATTTAATTAGGTATATTAAACAATAAAACAGATTTAGTTATAAACTAAACTAATTTTTTGGGCGCCACTGATCACTAAGATCAGAGAAACATCTCTTGTGAAGATGTTCCTATTCTAGTCCAACGAGGATAAATAAATGAAGTCTATCATCAGTACACTAGAATGTAGTGCTCACTCCGAGCACATGCCTTGGAGGTACCAAGCTTCAAGACACGTGAGCAAAGTGTCACACAAAAGAAAAAAAATAAATGAAGCAGTATGAAGGCTTGGTATTCCTTCATGCCACCGCATAAAAAGAAAAAATATTAAAAAAACAATAGTTTTTTAATAAACCTAATTATGTAAAACTAGTATTAATTATTCTAATAATATTCGCAAATTACTATTTATAAATTTATGTATACCTATAACCAAATATAGCTAATTATATATAAACGTCTACCTATAAATATGTACAAGTAACATAAGATTTTAATCAATATAAACACATGAGGGCTAATATTCTCACCAAAAACTGTCATCAAAATATACGCGTCCGTATTTAATTTGATGAGCGGTGATCTTCTGCGATTCTCGCACGCAGAATGCAGAGAACCACGATGTAATTTTGTATATAACGCCATCTTTTTTTTTTTTTCAAAAAAAATAAAATAATGAAATATTTAAAAAAATAAATTATTTTATAACTTGTAATACAAGTTCCCAAGCACACTGCATTCAAAGAAAAGTCATTAATTATGATAGCTTAAAAACAATTAATAAAATTCAACGTAAATAACAGTAATTCGATAGTAAATAACAGATAGTGACGATAGTAAATAACAGATAGTAGCCTCTTATCGTGCACCAAGAGAGTAATCTACCCTCTTTAAAACGTTGGGCGCCAAAAATGACACGTTGGGCGCCAAAAATGACACGCATCTTATCAGTTAGCAGAGAAATTCCGTTTGCATGAGCTCTCATCATCATCTCAGGGTCCTGCGTGGGATAAAAAGAAAGCCACTATCTGATGTAAATAAAAGAACTCACATTAAATAAAATGTACTTGTTATTATTGACAAGCAAAAACATAATCTACATAAATACCTTTGTAAACTCAAAAAAATGTAGAAAGAGAGAGAGAGAGAGAGATAATTCAGTTATTTTAGTAGAATCCACTCCAAATGATCATTCGTAGCTTGCCATAGTTAAAATGGCGCACCTCTTCTAACCTCAGCCACAAGGGCTCCAGATAGCTGGAGAAGAGCCCCAGAGCTGCCGCTTCGCATGTCCATGACACAGTGAAGGAGCCGAGATTCCAATCCATCCACAAAGGCGTCACAATGCGTCCGATGGCCATCTCTGAGCATTGAAA
Source organism: Limnephilus marmoratus (assembly GCA_917880885.1). Classification (NCBI taxonomy): domain Eukaryota; kingdom Metazoa; phylum Arthropoda; class Insecta; order Trichoptera; family Limnephilidae; genus Limnephilus; species Limnephilus marmoratus. Next base: position 30,639,679 of record OU862916.1, read on the forward strand.
GGATATAAACCGCAGTTCTAGACTGTAAATGTGATTTAAGAAGTGCCTGCAGTCTTCACCAAAGTTGTCCTCGGTGATATTGGATTGTACGTGGCACAAGAATCTCAGTTCTAAGCACAAGAACACCAACCTTAGGTACCAGGCACACAGACATCATAAACACTTCCATTAGATTGTAATATTACATAGGTAACTCGATATCTCGTGGTCATCACAATAAAAGTTTTCCTCGCCTCGAAAAAACAATCAACATCCTGCGTGTACCGCGACCCGGTACTATTTAACAGTCTCGTAAAGGCATCACGTCTGTTACACGCATAATATTGCAAATTTACACAATCATTTAGGAGTATCAAAACTCCTTACAAAATAAAAACTTCCGACCAATCCATCGTTATGTCATGACGTCGCCCTTCCAATCGTTTCTTTTTTTTTCAAACAAAAAAACAAACGAACAACGTTCCGGCAATTTGAATTTGTTATCAATCGTTTCGAATTATCGAAATTAATAATACTCCTTCTGAGCAAGTAGGTACCGACTGAATAACTACCATGAAAATAATTACGTTACAATATCACTGCTACTCTTTATTGAAAAATCGCAACTGAGGTGACTTGGGCATGTACTAAGAATGTCTGATGAACTAATTCCGAGGAAGATACTTTATATTCCAGAGGGTAGACGTCCAGTGAGTTTATTAACTCTTGAAATTACAATACGATGATGACTAAATCTGCATTATTAATGCTAGTATAAATCACTGGTTAAGCGGGCATTACCAGAGAAAACCGGAAATACGTCATTTTCAAAAAAGATTTTAGACGTATTGACTCTTTTCCACAAAAAATTATAAATGGATTTCGAAAGATTGTTCTTTTATCTAGCATTCGTATGTAATAAACTTTCCATAGGTCGTAGGCAGATTTGTAAAATTTTCAAAAAAGTTTTTGTATTATACCACACCCATTTCAAATAATATAATCATACAGTAAAATAAATCAATACATTATCTAGCAAACGTATGTTTTAGAATTTTAATTTTAGTTTCAATAAAATCATTAAAAAATATGTACGTACATGTGTTTCTTGATGAAAATTGGTCCATTTGTGTATTTATTCGCGCACTTATAAACTAATATATTTCAGATTTTTTTAACATTCTTATTAAATTTAGACATTATTGAAAAATGATAAATACTTATAATAAAAAAAAAACTACAAAAAGTACACTATTTTAATAGTTTTATCATCACGCCTTTCAGCATTTTTGGATGAAGGTATAAATTAAAGCTTATTTGGATTGAAATAAATTCGATATTGAGTTATAATTTAAAAAAGCTGGAACGGAGAATAATTAATCTTTCTCATTGTAACCGCCCTGCACGATCGGAAGAACAACTTTCGACGAAATGTGGATTTTCGTTCCCTGGCTGGTTAAACGCTCTTAAGTATTAACTATAAATACCCCAAAGGTAATGAAATATAATTGATGTGCTATCTGCAGTTTTTACTAGGTGGGACTGCGCTTCCGGGTGTCGCCGATATTGTTTACCAATTAACAAATAAACTAAGTGAACGAATAATCAACGAATAAACCAAACGAACGTTAAGCTAAATGAACGAATTCTTTCCGTATTCAAACTATATTGTTAACCAATACTAATGCACACCTTAAAAAAATCAACTAAATGATCAAATTATTTTCGTATGCAAACTACTCTGATTAGGTCGTGGTCCGCCGACAGTTGCGCGGACATCATAGCATATCTCTTTTGTATTTGAATATCTTTGAAATACCCCAAGAAAAAAATTCAAATGAAAAGTAATTCAACAACAAACACACGAAGTAGATGTTCATTTACCGGCGATCTTTGCGAAGTTTTGGGAGGTCTAATAATCAAGATCATAATACCAAAATAAGTGTACTAAATATTTGTGGACCTAGTGGGAATCTAACCACAATCACCTCACTCCGTTTGACTCAAAGTCAAATAATTACCTGTAGAGCACTTAACTTTGATGCTATTTTACATAAATATTATGCATGTAAATAAAGCAGATGTTAATCAAAAGACACACAAGCGACTTATTTCTCCAATCTCAGTGTTAATGTGTCAAGTCGATAAAATAACACCATGCCTCCTCCTAAATGAATACGTAACAAAAAATTAAAATGAAGAAAACATTCGCGTAAATCATTAAAATGCAACTTTATCTACTTTATTATTTACCAAATATCTTGATTAACTTCTTGTGTCTTCGAAAATTTACTTCATTGGAAGACTCTTCCAGTTCTATCAGTCTGAAAGTAGGTGTCGGCCATTGTCTGATGGGATAAATTACCTACTTAGGTACCAATAACTATATTGGAACTAATTTTTCGAGACTAACAGATTAATTCTATTATATTAGACACGAGGCGAAAGAATTGATTCCCTTACCTTGGTTCAATTTGTCCTCCAACCAACTAACGCCAAACGTCAGTAAACTGCCGAATTCCATTCCCGCGTACTGCTACTCGCGTGGTACCAGTGGAACGCGTTTCGACAAAATATTAAATGTGATAATATTCAGTGATTTTTCACGGCTCTGCGCTCTTTATATAGCATTAATCTCGGGTCGTTTTTGTGTACATATGATTGTATGCAAACGAGTGTCCCTTATAGCACGGTGAGCAATGTTTTTATTTTCTTAGTTCATTTTCAACCATCAGGTGACATTTTAATTTTCTGTGTTCGATCCCCAAGTGTTTGTGCAATAGTACGTGGTTTGGTATGATTGTTGGTTACGATTTTTTATACGGCGCGGCGGAATAACATGGCGGGCCGGTTCTACGACATCTCGCGCCCTACGCTGTAAGAACTAACTGCGTCCTCCTTTATTTTTTTTGCTTGCTGAACATACCGGAAAACTGAAAAAAAAAGTATATGAAAATGATCCAACGGTATGGAAATTCGGGTGAAAAACGAATGAAATCTATATTGTCCGAAAGTGGAATGCGCAATTGCACATCCGACGCATACGTACTTCAAAGGCTATGCGGAGGATTTCATCCATTCTTTCTTATGACCATATTCATCGGTGCGTATCAACTCCGCTTACATCCTGCAGTTACCCAGAGGCTGCGAATGACAGTGACAGTCTAACTCCGGAAAACAATGTGCAATGGCCAATTTGCTAAACCGGCATTAGCATGGGTCACAATTAAAAAATATAATTGGTGACATTTTAATTTTTTTTTCTCGGTAAAAGAAAATTACAAGTTAGCAATTTTACTTCCTACCCAGTAGCTAATGGATTGCTTGGCTGTCATCATGGTGTTTAAATACGTATCATGGTGTTTAAATATGTACGTACTTTTGTGTGCCTTCTTGTAACGTTTTAATGAATTTTGTGATTGTTCCAATCTCCTCCTGAAAAGCTATTAAATTTATTATTTACAATGCATGTATTTTTCTCAAAATATCCTTTAATAAATTTATTATAATATTTGCACTTAATTCTTAATTCGTATGGAGGAAGTGGGACTATGGCATCCCCAAATGGGGTTTATTCTAAGGCTGAAGGTAGGGGGAGGCGAAGGAGATGGGGGAGTTAGGGAAGTATCTGGCTATCCAGATCTGGTCACCAAATACAGCTAAAGCCATTTCAAGAACTGTTCATTTCTGAATGGTGGTCCCTCACAAGGGCGTTATTACGAGTATTTTTTACTTCGAAACGAGCAGCAAATATACCAAATATTATTTTAAATTGTTTAATTGTGATATAAAAAAAAATACTTGAGCTCGCTGGTATTTGGAACCGCGACCTCCAGATTGCTATTCGAGAGCCTTATCCCTCCAGTATGGAGGTCATCATCCGAGCTAGTCTACCCATATATTATTTTTATTTGTGACACAACATAAATTAATAATATAAAATAAACTTGCGCGCGCAGGGAATCGAACCCAAGTCCAAATTAGTATATTGATTTGTTTTTTTTTACATGAGCCCCACACAGGAGGCCCTGAGGAAAATAATTTCCCTCAGGGCCTATGTCATCCTTGGGAATGCTGTGTGGAGGCTTTTTTTTAGGAAAGGAAGTAGAGGAGAGTTCTGGGAAGGAAAAGGGTTTAAGGTCCTCTGCGTGCGAACTCTATCTAAATTTCTTTTAATGGACAATATACAGTGTTAATTTCATGCGACTTCTCAGGTAAGTATGGTCCTGTTTTCATTAAATTTTAGGCAGCATCGCGTTCATTGGTCAAAATATTGTACATATATTTTCGTATCGGTGATCAATGAACCGGTGTATGCAATTTTTAGCCATAAGTTGTTTTTAATTGTTTGTCTAGCTTGTAGTTTTTTAGATTTTAGAAATGTATTATAAGTTTGTACAGCGCCCTTGAGGTGATTTTTCACAAAAACGGCGCTATATAAATCATCCAAATATTTTTTTTTACGCACCAGATTTAAATGTCCGGGTTAAATTTTCCCCCAAAAAAAAAAAAAAAAGAAGGAAAAACTAAACCCTTTCATACACTTCCCCAAATGATCATCTAGTGAATCCACGTTATGCAATTGCACTATATAAGTATTATAAATACAAAACAATACAAGAACAACATGTCAACCTACTAGAGACCAAATGGGAATATAATTCACCGACTCCAGATATTTTCATATCAGAGGGTTCGGCTCTGTGGCATTTCTAATTGAACCTATAAATCCTACTGATCCCTCAATATAAATATTTAAAAAATCTTTTGTAATCCTACATGTATTTAAAATTACTGCTTTTTGCATTTTTATATACAAATTCTTTGACAAATCTAATATGCTTAAATTTTGAATCAGATTCCTAGGTATTATGCCAGTGGCCGAAATAACAAATGGTAATATTTTTATAGTCCGAGAATGCCAAATTCTTTTAATCTCATTTCCTAAATCTGTGTATTTTCTAATTTTTTCAGAAACAGTTTTTTGAATATTACAGGAATTTGGAATAGCTACATCAATGATATAAGTTATTTTTTTAATTTTGTCATGTAAAACTATATCAGGTCTATTATGACTAATTGTTCTGTCTGTTAGTATAGTTTTATCATAATATATTTTATAAAATTCATTTTCTATAAATGAATTTGGTTCATATTCATAATAAGGTACTACATTACGGCAATCAATCAAGTTATGTTTAATTACCAAACTTTGGTGAATTATTTTTAAAACCTGATTGTGCCTAAATGTATACTCGGAAGGCGCTAATATAGAACATCCCGATATAATATGTTCTATAGTTTCGGGAAAAGCCAAACATTTTCTACATAAATCATCAATTTGATTTATATCTTTGATTATATGCTTTCTATAATTTTTAGTATTAATGACTCTATCTTGAATTGCAAGCATAAATCCTTCTATTTCTGCGCTCAACTCTCCAATACTCAACCATTTGTTTGACGAAAGTTTGTCAACATACGTTTGGTTGAGATAATTGAAGTGTTTTGCGTGAATAATTTTATTTGACCAGGAATCTAATAATTCCTGGTTAGTATTTATAAGAATGTTGGCATTCTCGTCATATAAATTTAAAGGTGTAATATTTCTATCTGCCTTGCAAATTATTTTGTGCATTTCTGAGCTATTAGCTTTCCTATGGAAAAAATTTCTAAGCATTTCTACCTGATTGTGTTTCAAAGATGTTATTTTGACTACACCTCTACCTCCTAAATTTCTAGGTAAATTAATTCGTTCTATAGCTGAATTTGGATGATGGCAATTAAATTTTGTTAACGTAGTTCTAATTAATCGTTCTAAACTATCTAAATCTGTATTGGACCATTTAATTATGCCAAATGAGTACGTTAGTAGAGGTATTGCCCAAGTATTTATTGCTTTTACTAAATTTTTAGCAGATAGATTGCATTTTAAAATTTTTCTGATCCTAGTTTGAAATTTAATCCTAATATCATTTTTAATACTAGTGTGATCTAATCTATTCGATTGCGGGTATCCTAAATATTTATAAACCTCATCCCCTTTCATACTTTGAATTTTGAAATTTCTAAATATACCCTCGTCTCCATCTACAATTTTGCCTTTCTCAAAAATTAATTAATTAATTTCTTTATTATTATTATTATTATTATTATTATTATTATTAAGGGGTGGGTAGGAATCTGGGGTTCAGTATGTCCTGGTCATCCGCCTCCAAAACCTAGATAAACCTTACCCCATGAACCCGGGCACCCCCGCTAAATCACCAAACGTAGCGAACCACTTGGGGTGACCTATGGCAGAGGTGTTGGTAATCCAATAAAGGTTCCCGGGGCGGCGGTACCCATTCTCGCCTCCCAAATTGTATTTAATGTTCTAACAAATTCGATTTAAAAGCTTTATTGGAGTAGTGTATTTCATAAAAATATGATTAATAAAGATATTAATGGGTAAGAATAATAATATCTATTTTCATTGACAGATATACAAGTATATCGATCGTACGGTTGATTAGTCGGACATCTCTGAAAAAAATATAGTTGATTTTGCAGTTATGTGTAAAAGTCTACCCTCTATTTGGCACAATATTCCAATTATTTATAAACAGCACCAAATCAATTATAAATAATTCAGAAAATTTTGTAGTGGAATAAACAAAAAATTATATTTTTGGGACACTAAAAAGAATAAGCAATTTCAAAAATCCGTTAATTCCGGACCATTAAACTTCCCTTTATTTCATAGCAAATTTAATATCTAAACATAGTGTACTTGACGTTTGTACATAAACTAAATATAATAGGGAGCTGGCCACAATGACACGACAATGGAGTTTGGTACGCCAGTGGATTTTGGAACGCCACTGGTCTTTTAAATGAATTTACTACTTTGACAAATGCTTCTAGGTATAATGGCAAAAACTGATTTGAGTACTGGATTAAAACACTTGAAAATAGGTTTGAACTGGAAGACTTTGGTTGTAGAAGACTGTTACTTCGTTGGTGGTAGATTTTTAACTGACTTGTGGCGGGAGAAAGGACCCTATTTATAGGACCGACCCGTGTTGAACTTTTGTTCTAAGAAAACTCCCTGTTTTTTTTGCAGGGTGTGTAAGTTAGGCAGTTTTCCTGGTCACTATATTCGGCGATCAGATGTTGCACAATTGTACGCAATAGTTCTCACCAAGTCGGATCAGTCCGTCCAAACCATCGTCTCCCATTATTTTTATTATATTTATAAGAAAATGTACAATGTTTACATATTAGAACCAAATCACAATGTTTTGGAATAACATTTTTTCAAAGTGCGGAAAACACAGATAGGTTTCAGTTTTTAGGTTATTATTTTAGCACATACTTATTTTTTGGCGCTGATATTTATGTATTGGTCGTAAATGTGACCATTTTCTCGTAATTTAGTTCATCGTTTTCGAGAAGGTGAATTTGGTTACGTAATTATTTACAACTCGGAGATTTCCTTTATTCAGCGTTGACCAATTAGAGCTCGGCAAGTCGCGTGGTGGGGGACATGTAAATAGCGGAACATTTCCTTGGTTGTGTTTATTGCTTCGCGTATACTCCGGCAGAAGAGTTACGTGGTTGTTTAGATGTGTTTAGGAGTCCAATTTTGATGCTGCACGTATTCATTATCAATTGCGTCTATGTTTTCAATTGATAAGTTAATTGAAGAACGTAATGGTGTTGTAGACATCGTTTGGAAGATTGATAAAGCAGCTCTCCCATTCTTTAGTGAAGGCGCTGGCGGCATGGTATTGTGTGATTGTGTGCGTTGGCGGCATGGTACTGTGTGGGGACGTAAATTTCAATGTCGATGTTTTTAGTTGTCTCATTAGCTTATGTGCAATCATTCGTTACACACCTATTTCCTTGACACGTTCCATACACTCCCCCTAGTGCAGTCTCGACTGTGCTTAGCTACTTCATAGGACGTGTTCTTTTCCAATGTCTGTTTGAAAATCCGGGCAGTTCAGACTTGGCCATCAGCTGCTGGTGAGTTTGTCCGATGAGAGCGACGGGCTCCCCCCGTCTGAGGAGATATTGGAGAGTTCCATTGTTTTGACAGTGGTGCAGGGCCTCCACTTTTCTGTCAGTAGCATTGCTTGCTTGCTCGCCTTGACTGTGGTGATGAGGAGCATCACTGTTCTGGCAGGGGTACTGTTGGGTTAGAGCTGGCTTGCTCGACTGCGCTGATGAGAGCACTAATTTGCTGGCAGGGGTGCTGCTGGGGCAGGGCTGGCTCGCATTGGCTGCACTGATGAGGAGCACCACTGTTCTGGCAGGGGCTACTGATAGGGCAGGGCTGCTCACCTTGGCTGCGACGATGAGGAGCACCACTGTTCTGGCAGGGGCACTGATGTGGTAGAGCTGGTTCGCTTGGCTGAGCTCCTGAGGAGTATCACTGTTCTGGCAGTGGTACTGCTGGGGCAGAGCTTGTTGGCCTTGGCTGCACCGATGAGGAGCACCACTTTTTGGCAGTGGCATTGCTGTGGGAGCTGGCTCGCCTTGGCTGCACCGTTGAGGGTCACCACAGTTATCGTATCGGCACTGCTGAGACAGGGCTTGCAAGGTCGGGCTGGAATGAGAATACGGAATTAGATTTAAATTTAGGGTTGCTGGCCTGCGGTTGAGTTGCGTATCTCGTCGCAAACTCGTTGGGAGGCGGGCCAGCTGGTGTCAGGAGATGAGTTGCGTATCTCGTCCCAACTCGTTGGGAGGCGGGCCAGCTGGTGTCTGTTATTGAGTTGCGTATCTCGTCGTAAACTCGTCAGGCGGTCCAGCTGGTGCCAGTGGTTGAGTTGCGTATCTCGTCGCAACTCGTTGGGAGGGGGGCCACCTGGCGCCGGCACTTGAGTTGGAGCACTGCTAGTGCACTGCTGGAGCAGGGCTGATTCGCCTTGGCTGCACCGCTGAGGAACACCACAGTTCTGGCCGTGGCACTTTTGGGGCAGTGCTTGCTGACCTTCACTGCACCGCTGAGGATCACCACAGTTCTGGTAGTGGCACTGCTGTGCAGGGCTTGCTGACCTTGGCTACCGCTGAGGATCACCACAGTTCTGGCAGTGGAACTGCTGGGGCAGGGCTTGCTGACCTTGGCTGACCGCTGAGGATCACCACAGTTCTGGCAGTGGAACTGCTGGGGCAGGGCTTGCTGACCTTGGCTGACCACTGAGGATCACCACAATTCTGGCAGTGGCACTGCTGTGCAGGGCTCGCTGACCTTGGCTGCACCGTTGAGGATCACCACAGTTCTGGCAGTGGCACTGCTGGGCAGGTCTTGCTGACCTTGGCTGCACCGCTGAGAATCAACACAGTTCTGGCAGTGGCACTGCTGGGCAGGGCTTGCTGACCTTGGCTGCACCGCTGAGGATCACCACAGTTCTGGCAGTGGCACTGCTGGGCAGGGCTTGCTGACCTTGGCTGCACCGCTGAGGATCACCACAGTTCTGGCAGTGGCACTGCTGGGCAGGGCTTGCTGACCTTGCCTGCACCGCTGAGGATCACCACAGTTCTGGCAGTGGCACTGCTGGGCAGGGCTTGCTGACCTTGGCTGCACCGCTGAGGATCACCACAGTTCTGGCAGTGGCACTGCTGGGCAGGGCTTGCTGACCTTGGCTGCACCGCTGAGGATCACCACAGTTCTGGCAGTGGCACTGCTGGGCAGGGCTTGCTGACCTTGGCTGCACCGCTGAGGATCACCACAGTTCTGGCAGTGGCACTGCTGGGCAGGGCTTGCTGACCTTGGCTGCACCGCTGAGGATCAACACAGTTCTGGCAGTGGCACTGCTGGGCAGGTCTTGCTGACCTTGGCTGCACCGCTGAGGATCAACACAGTTCTGGCAGTGGCACTGCTGGGCAGGGCTTGCTGACCTTGGCTGCACCGCTGAGGATCACCACAGTTTTGGCAGTGGCACTGCTGGGCAGGGCTTGCTGACCTTGGCTGCACCGCTGAGGATCACCACAGTTCTGGCAGTGGCACTGCTGGGCAGGGCTTGCTGACCTTGCCTGCACCGCTGAGGATCACCACAGTTCTGGCAGTGACACTGCTGGGCAGGGCTTGCTGACCTTGGCTGCACCGCTGAGGATCACCACAGTTCTGGCAGTGGCACTGCTGGGCAGGGCTTGCTGACCTTGGCTGCACCGCTGAGGATCACCACAGTTCTGGCAGTGGCACTGCTGGGCAGGGCTTGCTGACCTTGGCTGCACCGCTGAGGATCAACACAGTTCTGGCAGTGGCACTGCTGGGCAGGTCTTGCTGACCTTGGCTGCACCGCTGAGGATCACCGCAGTTCTGGCAGTGGCACTGCTGGGCAGGGCTTGCTGACCTTGGCTGCACCGCTGAGGATCACCACAGTTCTGGCAGTGGCACTACTGGGCAGGGCTTGCTGACCTTGGCTTCACCGCTGAGGATCACCACAGTTCTGGCAGTGGCACTGCTGGGCAGGGCTTGCTGACCTTGGCTGCACCGCTGAGGATAACCACAGTTCTGGCAGTGGCACTGCTGGGCAGGGCTTGCTGACCTTGGCTGCACCGCTGAGGATCACCACAGTTCTGGCAGTGGCACTGCTGGGCAGGGCTTGCTGACCTTGGCTGCGCCTCTGAGGATCACCACAGTTCTGGCAGTGGCACTGCTGGCTGATTTGCCTCGGTTTAGAGTGGCGTATCTCGTCGCGAACTCGTTGGGAGGCGGGCCCGCTGATGTCAGTACTTAAGTTGCTTGGTATCGGCTAGCAGAGTCAAATGGCATGACGAATTCTCGGTTTATTTTGATGGAAGAGGACTGATAATTGCATTCACAAGTGCAATTGCCTGTTTTTCGCTTGTATTGACTCTGGTTGCTGATGTTACTCCAAAAGTTTCGATAGCGAAGTTGGTTTTTACTAGCTCCCTCAACTGCATGTCTGCGGTGTTTCCGGTTGTAGTGCCAAAGTGGTGGTCGTGTTATTATCTCTGGGGTTGACTCCCCCATGAGCGATCCATCCTAGTGCGGTCCGTGATGCTATTCGCGTAGTATCATTGCATTCACGAACTTCCCTTGACACGATCAGGTGAGCGTTGTCTTGGCCTATTAGCAGCTTCGGGACGACAAACCTTCCTTGGATCTGTTGCTCCGGCAGGTTGAGGTTGCTTATTGTGCTGGCAGAGATGTGGAATGAATTACTGTTTCCTGCACCTCGTATTCCTAGTCTCACTCGTTGGGAGAGATTGTCGGAGGTGCACATTCCTTTGGCGCCGTGGATTGGCAGTCCGTGAACTGGGCCGTTTGCTCCGACTTGTATTGCGGTGTCAGTGTCGAAAAGTGTTACTGTGGATCCTTTGACCAGGAGAGCGAACACTGACACTTCTTCTTTGTTTGGAGCGCTTAATATGACTGGCGCAATTTTTAACAGTACTCTCTGTCCGGAGCCCTGGCGTCACAAGTTGACATTTTCCACGGCGCTTTTTCGTACGAACTTGGGATTATGTAGCAGGGGTTGGTGTGTGGATCGAGCGTACTGTGCCTTCCAGGTGGGCCACTCAAGGGGGTCTCCGGAGAAGGTAGGCAAATCTTTTGCTGAACTTTAGTGGCATATCTCGTTGCAAACTCATTAGTAGAAGGGCCGGTTGGTGCATGCACTTGAGTAGTTGCAAACTCTTCGGCTGGCTTGTGTACTTGAGTGGCATATCTCGTTGCGAACTCATTAGTAAAAGAGCCGGTTGGTGCGTGCACTTGAGTTGTTGCATATCTCGTTGCAAACTCTCCGGTAGACGGGCCGTCTGACGTGTGTACTCGAGTGCCATATATCGTTGCGAACTCGTTCGTAGACGGGCCGGTTGGTGCCTGGGTTTGAATTACTGCCTGACCGAGGTTGGTTCGCAGGGTCGGGCAGGTTGGTGCGGGCTCCTGGGCAGGTTGGATGACTGCTTGGCGTGTTGCAGCGTTTAGGGCTGCGAGCAAATTAGCTGTCTGCTTGGCGTAACGTCTGTCCCGAATGCGCAACTCTCGGCGCAGCTATCGCAGGGAGTCTTCAGTTGATTTAGAAGTTGTTTCACTGTTTTTACTATTGGATTCGTGGAGGCTCTCGGCGACACATTCTGGAGTAGGTTGGTCAAGAGTGATGAGGTCATGGTTCCTGGCGGGGCTCGCACCAGATAGATCGTGGACCTGGCGGGGTCCGCTGGATAGTGTCTCATCGGTGTCTACGGTGCGTGGGCCCGGGGTCCAACGGGGTGCCACTGGCATGTTTCGGCTTGTTCCCGGGGCGTCAGGTTTAGACAGCGATGTCTCGGAAGATGTCGGGGTCTTACGGCCACTGCGAAGAGACGGCATTTCCACCGGGTAAGACTGAAGGCGTGTTATGTGTAGATCACGGCTCGAAGGACCATTTGTACTTGACGTTTGTACATAAACTAAATATAATAGGGAGCTGGCCACAATGACACGACAATGGAGTTTGGTACGCCAGTGGATTTTGGAACGCCACTGGTCTTTTAAATGAATTTACTACTTTGACAAATGCTTCTAGGTATAATGGCAAAAACTGATTTGAGTACTGGATTAAAACACTTGAAAATAGGTTTGAACTGGAAGACTTTGGTTGTAGAAGACTGTTACTTCGTTGGTGGTAGATTTTTAACTGACTTGTGGCGGGAGAAAGGACCCTATTTATAGGACCGACCCGTGTTGAACTTTTGTTCTAAGAAAACTCCCTGTTTTTTTTGCAGGGTGTGTAAGTTAGGCAGTTTTCCTGGTCACTATATTCGGCGATCAGATGTTGCACAATTGTACGCAATAGTTCTCACCAAGTCGGATCAGTCCGTCCAAACCATCGTCTCCCATTATTTTTATTATATTTATAAGAAAATGTACAATGTTTACATATTAGAACCAAATCACAATGTTTTGGAATAACATTTTTTCAAAGTGCGGAAAACACAGATAGGTTTCAGTTTTTAGGTTATTATTTTAGCACATACTTATTTTTTGGCGCTGATATTTATGTATTGGTCGTAAATGTGACCATTTTCTCGTAATTTAGTTCATCGTTTTCGAGAAGGTGAATTTGGTTACGTAATTATTTACAACTCGGAGATTTCCTTTATTCAGCGTTGACCAATTAGAGCTCGGCAAGTCGCGTGGTGGGGGACATGTAAATAGCGGAACATTTCCTTGGTTGTGTTTATTGCTTCGCGTATACTCCGGCAGAAGAGTTACGTGGTTGTTTAGATGTGTTTAGGAGTCCAATTTTGATGCTGCACGTATTCATTATCAATTGCGTCTATGTTTTCAATTGATAAGTTAATTGAAGAACGTAATGGTGTTGTAGACATCGTTTGGAAGATTGATAAAGCAGCTCTCCCATTCTTTAGTGAAGGCGCTGGCGGCATGGTATTGTGTGATTGTGTGCGTTGGCGGCATGGTACTGTGTGGGGACGTAAATTTCAATGTCGATGTTTTTAGTTGTCTCATTAGCTTATGTGCAATCATTCGTTACACACCTATTTCCTTGACACGTTCCATACACATAGACACATGTAAAAACATTTGATTTTTGGTGTGCATTCGAATATTGCTTTCCTCATTATCTCAAAACTTAATATTTGGAGATGTCTGGCTAATCAATTGGATGATCGATATCTGACTATTAAAATAGATTCCACTATCAAAACTATGATACTTTGCTAATTATCGCTTTCGATTTAAGTATCTTATTCAAGTTACATAAGAAGCGGGAGCATAAAACAACTTATAGACGAACAAGGTTCATAGTTTGAACTTCCCCGTGTAACAGCGCCTTTGAAAGTTATGCATAAGAGTCGGTGACGTCTGCGTGCCCTCAAAGGTGTTATACGTGAACTTGACCCACGATAAGGCCGTGCAATTTACGCAGTCAGAACTGTACAACCGTACCTACAGCCTGACTAGAAATTGTAGGGAAAAACTCTGACGGGGACTCTGCGACGTTTACATGATTTTAATAATCAAAACTTAAAAAAAAAACTGTGATCTAAATAAATTTTCATTCTTATTTTAATTTTTACTTACATATTTTTACTTCTATATTTTTTACTTAAATTTGTGGTACTTTCTGAAAGGATATGATCGTACATCATATTCCAAAGAATTTCGGAATTCTAACTCCTTTTTTTTAAACAATTTTCTAACAAAGTTTTTTATGTACGTGTAGGGCAAAGAGAGAAAAGAGTCTGTAGAACAAAACAAGAAAGGGTGAATGGTAAAATTTGAGTCATTATTATTGTTCGTTCATAAGCCACACTTATCTATACTTCAAAATTGTTGACAATATTACTACCACCACCTATCAATAATAGTAGAACTGTCGATAACATTAATAATAATAATAATACATCTTTATTGAACAAAACAATTAAGATTTATAATTACAAAAACAAAAAGTACATCATACGTACAGTAAAAGTACAGTTTAAAAGTTGGATGAGTAGATACAAAAGTTAATAACAGAAAATAAAATACATATATCCAGTAGGAACTTAAACAACAGAGATTTATAATTATAAATTTCGGTTTCTCGTAACCTGCCTCACTAGGCTAGCCTGTGTTGAGGCAGTAATTTTACGTAATTTATTATACTGTGAACATACCTACACTTATATTAGAATAAAATCACGCAATACAATGGTTGCATTAATAATAACAATAACATTGGTACAATAATAATAGCATTGGTTCAATACTAATTTCGAATTTGGGTGACTGCACCGGTAAATGCTCTATCATTATTTTTTATCCAAATTTTATGTTTTTTTTTTAAATTTTTTTGTGAATCACATTTTTTTATACTAATTGGAAGAATGTTGTAAAGCCTTGTTGCAAGGTACCTGAAGCTTCGTTGACCAAAAGTAGTATGAGTTATGGGAATTTGTAGTAAATCTTTGTTATTGTTTCGAGTACAGCGAGTATTTAATCTTTTTTCATAGTATTTGTGTATATTTGTATATAGATGAGTGAAGATTGTTTTTGCATATATCTGCCGAACGTCAAACACATTCATAATATTGAAGATTAAGTTCGAGTCTGTAATTAGAGGTAGTCTAAGAATTAATTTTATAATAGTTTTCTGTGCCTTTATGATTGGGTCTAGTGCTGATGCAGTACCGCCTCCCCATGATATGATACCATACTCAATAATAGGTTGACAGACTGCAAAATAAATCATTTTCAAGTGTTGTAAGTCGAGAAAGTTTCGTATCGTTCTGAAAAAGTGCATGGTTTTTCTTATTGTGTTTGCGATTATTTGAGTGTGAATATTCCATTTGAGATATGGATCAATTGTGAGGCCGAGATACTTCATCTGTGTAGTGCGCTCAATGTAGGGACACTGACAAGATTCAACGGAATTTAAACATGTGTGTATTCTAATAGAGGCGTCATCATGAGGTTGACCTGTTATATTTATGCTTGATGTGACATATTTAGTTTTCTCAGTGTTCAATATGAGCGTATTTGTATCTAACCACTTTTTTATAATGTTTATATCCGTTTCAGCCTTTTTGTAAACAGCTTGCTAAGTGTCAGCTTCAAATAGTAAAACAGTGTCATCGGCAAAACTAACTATTTTTCCCTGAATGTTAATGTTACATAAGTCGTTGATATATAAAAGGAACAAAGATGGTCCTAGTATGCTACCTTGAGGTATCCCATAGTGAGTTGAGCACTGATTGCTAAGTGTGTTCATTATTTTCACTTGTTGCTTGCGGTCATCAAGGTAGCTCTTAAAAAAGTTAAGTTCGTTGCCTGTAATACCGATTATTTGAAGTTTGTTTATTAATTTACTGTGTGATATTGTATCAAAGGCTTTAGAAACGTCTAAAAATATTGAAATACATTTTTTACTTTTATCAAGGCTTTTTACAATGAAGTCAGTTACGGCGACAATAGCGTCAGAAGTACTCTTGTTTTCTTGAAACCCGTATTGATTTTCTGAGAGTACTTTATGGCTCGCCAGAAATTTTACCAACTGTCCATTGATAATTTTTTCAAATACTTTGGATAGTGTGGTCAGTATAGTTATTGGTCTGTAATTGTTTAGGTCTGTCTTGTTACCTGTTTTATGTACGGGAATAACAATACCTTGTTTCAAGTTTGAGGGAAAGCGTCCTTGACTGATACTAAGGTTAATTAGGTATTCTAGGGGCAATGTAATTTCCGTAGCCAGCGTTTTCAAAATCTTGGTTGATATTCCATCAACCCCGGCAGAAGACGTGTTTTTTAGGGAATTAATTATTTTTAGAATCTCTTCCCTTGACACAGTTTGAAAATTGAATATTCTTTTGGGAAATTGAAGTTCTGCTTCAGCAGGCAGAACATTCCCACAATTTATTTGTAAAAAAATTATTGATATAATCCGCAACGAGCTTGGGGTTTTTTGAGGTGTCAATAATTTTTCCGAATAAATTACAATAAATTGATACATACTGCTTTTTTGTCAGCGCTTTTCGTAATATAAATCTATATTGATGTCAAATCAACCACTTTCCTTAGTTTTTGGTGACGACAGAATTGAAGTCAGTTACTGAAGAAACTAAGGATAGTACTTATTGATTTTAAAATGGTTTTTTTTGGCAAAAATTCGTTATTAAAAATTGAATAATCGAATTTATTTCAATGTTGACCGATTGACTGGTTAGTGGCTGAGTGGACATCGCGTTTGGGTCCTACCCAGGCATCGCGTGTTCAATTCCTAGGCTGGCTAAGTCTCTATCACGACACAAGCAACATTTTCCGCTTAGTGGGGTGATAGTGGGAGATTTTCAAACATCGTCGGATTATTCGTAATCCGGGAATGTTTGTCTTTCTATAAAAAAAAAATAATTAAGAAAATTTTAAGAATGTTGGTTAGGCTTGTTTGGTTTGATTTACTAAAATTACCCATAAACCTCGAGTCCCTTTTTCCCATTTCCACATATTTATTCGTTGTATAGGCACGTACAAGGCGGTTCCAATGCGAAAGAATAATTATTCTCTATACCAGCTTTTTAAATTATAATAAAATAATTAAATTTGCTTTAATTTATACCTACATCCAAAAATGCTGAAAAGCGTGATGATGAAACTATTAAAATTATGTACTTTTTGTAATTATTATTTTTTGATCATAAGTATTTATCATTTTTCAATAATGTCTAAATTTAATAAGAATATTAAAAAAATCTGAAATATGTTAGTTTGTAAGTGCGCAAATAAATACACAAATGGACCAATTTTCGTCAAGAAACACATGTACGTACATATTTTTTAATGATTTTATTGAAACTAAAATTAAAATTCTAAAACATGCGTTTGCTAGATAGTGTATTGATTTATTTTACTGCATGATTATATTATTTTGAAATGGGTGTAGTATAATACAAAATCTCTTTTGAAAATTTAACAAATCTATTGAATAAAATTATTATACTAAAAATTAAAAAAATTTCTCAAAATTTTTTACATGCGAATGCTAGATAAAAGAACAATCTTTCGAAATCTATTTATAAATGTTTGTGGAAAAGAGTCAATACGTCTAAAATCTGATTTGAAAATGACATATTTATGGTTTTCTCTGGTAATGCCCTACTAAGATTAGGTTAGTCGGAAACTTTTATTTTTTTGATTATCTTTAAAATATTTTTTGACAATATCTAAGCAATATAAGAATGAAAAAAAAATCTGAAATATATTGTTTTGTAAGTGCGCGAATAAATACACAAACGGACCAATTTTCGTCAAGAAACATATGTACGTATATATTTTTTAATGATTTTATTTAAACTATAATTAAAATTCTGAAACATGCGTTTACCAGATGATGTATTTATTTATTTTACTGCATGATCATATGATTTAAAATGGGTGTAGTAAAATACAAAATCTTTTTTGAAAATTTAATAAATATGCCAACGACCTATGGTATAACCTCATTATACTAAAAATAAACATTTTTTCTCAAAATTTAAAAAAAGAAAACTTAAAAAAAAAATCAGTTATATTATCATTTTTCCTGTTCCAAGTAAGATTTGAAGGTCAAACACAATATTAAATTTGAATCTACTAAAATTGTTCTAAAATCGGAGCTTACTCGGTGTTATCATAGTGATGAAAAATAACCATCTGTTTTTATTAGAATTTGTTAACAGACTGTAGATGGCATGCAGTTGAGTTGAGCAGTAACGACCTGACGGTGCGCCGATCAAATTCGCGGGTTGTGCGGGCTTAATGATTTCTCGCCTCATGGGAACGCGAGCCATTAGGGGTTACTAGCTGGATGGCTGTAAGGCTGGAAGGCTGGAAGTTGAAAGGCTGTAGGTTTCAACTATTTTACAGTTGGTAAAGTTGGCGCTCGTTTATGAAGATGGCCGCTAAATTTGCATTTTATTTAAATTTGCTCTATCAAAAATTCAGTACCCACCTTCCCTACTATTTGAATTGGGCTTATCTGCAGGCGACATAACTAGAGAAGCAACAATTCCTGTCACATGAAAACATTATAATTTTGTCTTTTTGAAGTAAAACTTTTTAACGCACTTTTGACTACAGAGTAAGCTGGTGAATGCGTGACGAGAGAGTTATGAAAAGTGTGATCGGGCGAGGTGAACGGTCGGTCGAAGCGAACGGAAATTGAGAGGGAGATATAAGTTAATGAAGTTTTACTTTAGTCGTGTGGTCTAAAGCAAATTCGTTTATTTTTGTACCGACATTTACATAAACTATATCATGCATTTTGGGAGGCGAGTTTGGGTGCCGCCACCCCAAGTAGTTCGCTACGTTTGGTGACTTATCAGGGGTACCCGGGTTCATGGAGTGACGTTTGTTCGGATATTGGTGGCGGATGCGTCTGTCCATCAAATGGCTGGTGATGGGAGATCTTTTGACTTCTCAAGCAGAACTTTTCCGGATCATCGTCGCCTTGCACTGCAGTGGGAGGGATAGATTGTCCGTTACTCCTGGACACACTGACCCCCAGATTCCAACCCATTCCTCACACCTCTTTCCTTCCCAGAATTACATCTCCTTTCTTTCCTAATACCACCCTCCACACAACATCCCAAAAGATGACATAGGCCCTAAGGGAATTAATTTCCTCAGGACCTCCTGTGTAAAGAAAAAAAATTTAATATAAAATTTTTGAAAAATGGTCATGGCCGAGAATAGGTCCCCGGTCTACTGCTTGGAAGACAACTCTGCTGACCATTACACCACCAATCATTGCAAGGACTGCGGCATAAATTCATTATAAACTAATTAAACAGATTCTGAAAATATAAGAACATATTATTTTTGAATTTTAGAATGTTACGTCCATCTCAGCTGAAATTAGTAATTTAGACTAGCGCAGACCTGTAAAAATCACGGATAGTCTGAATTCTGAAAAAATCAGTTCCAATTTCGAAAATGGTAATTAAAATAATTTCCTGTTAAAAACTTTTAGTGTGAATTCTATACATAAATACATCCCATTTTGAAAGAGATATTTAAACGCAAAGCAAAAGTTCTGGAGTGCATTGAACCGGAGTTACAGACAGATGGAGCTACAACCGAAATTCGTAAATAAAATTGCGAGAGTGCTTCCTATACGAAGTATTGTTCCAAATTGAAATGTTTTCCAGTCAAATGACCTCCAAATTTGAAATTTAAAATGAAAATGTTTGATAATATCGTTTCTCCGAAACGTTCTGTTGAAAAAAGCAGAGTTTTTGTAGAAAAAATCACAACATTTAACCAAAAAATTTACCCTTTTGTGAAAACTTTGCTTTTTTTATATTAGTGAAAAGATTTTGTAATCTTATGGGTAGGTATATTTATTTATTTCACCACGCTTATTTACCATCTTGGCCACTCTGAAGGAGCAAAAACTCTTTTCATGATTCAAAAAACGATATTTCCTTGAACTGTCACTTATCCTTAAACATTAATTATCACTGCGTAATGTTTACTGAGAATCCATTAATAAACCCTTATTTGGTGGTTTTCCTTGAGAAATGACCAAATTAAACCCATTAAAAAAACTACTGAGAACATAAACCTTTTTTCTATAAAATGCTTACTCTAGATTTACAATTTCCGTTTGCTACAAACACTTCAAAATCACCTCTTCATACACATATTATTTTACGTGAATTGAACAAAGTCAAGAAGGAATACCTTTTTTCCATTCAAGTTTGAGTGAAATTTCTTCATTTTTGACGCCAACAATGGATAAAAGGACTGTCAAACACAAACTGACAAATAATTAGAAAACATTTATTTTTTCAAAAAGGGTATTACTTTTTAAATTTTAATCCTTCGTATTCACGTATTCAAACGAGAATTTGACATTTAATTGCTCATTTCCCTCACATCTTTTTAAATTCATACACTTGATATCCCGGGATGTACTTTCTGTGATCTAGAAGTGAGACCTTCAGAATCAAGATCATATATTTTTTGATTGTCCCTCTTTAAACAAATATTATCAAACCATATCTAAATTTGCCTTACCTATTACAAAATTTCATATCTTCTAAGTCACACACATAAAATTCATGAAATGTACCTTTTTTTAAATTTATAGATACATAAATTCGCATTCCCTTTAACCATAATGATGGCCTAGAACACACTTGTAGGGTAAAAGCCAGAGTCAATGAAAAATAAATACTTCGTGTAGCGTGAAAAAGGTTTAATATTGCTGATAGGATGAGAAAAAAGAGTATTTGTTCAGTGTGTCACTTGAACGGAATGCCCCAGAAAGTCTGAATAGTCGAGCAGTTCGTTGCGTAACATCTGAGGCATTTCCTGCATAATTTCCCGTCTGACCTTTATTATTTCCCCTTAATAATTTGCAGATGTGATATTTCTCATGTAGTTCAGTGTCGTGACTCATGGAGGAACTGCACAAGACTGCATAAAGCTGCATTATGCTGGATGCACATTATCCGGTCGTGGGAGTGCGGAGTGCAGCGAGCACGCTTATGATGCACTCAAATGCATTTGGATGCGGTCAGAAGCAGGCAGGAGGAGACGCAAGCCAGGGATAGGAGAGATGGGAAAGTCTGCTCGATGATCGGTGGTTGGCGTATGCACGAGGAGCGTGCAGCTTATTCATGAATATCAAATCATATCCCATGAGAGAATATAAACCAGTAAAACGTACAATATTATATTAAAAATTGAACATTGTTTAAGATTTATTTACAACAAAATAATACACATATGACACATGCTATAGTACGATTGTATATATATGACACAGGAAGAAACTAATTTGCCTTGACTTTCATCCTTGAAGGGTAAAAACACCTTTCAAAGATGAAAGTAATGGCCATGAAGGGATATTAGTTATTGAATTTCGTTTGAATGGTCATATTTAAAAGTACTCATCTAATTAAAAACATTGGAATGGATTTTCAAAACAAACAGGAGAAGGATTGACGAATGGCGAAAATTTCTGTCCTAATTGATTAAGATTTATTTATATCAGAGCTTGCAAACACATTATATGACAATAGAGACCTCCAGTCCAATTTTTTAATTTTTTTTAATGAAAAATAGCTGCATTTTTTTTAGTTATTTTTAATAGATAAAATAATTGTCAAAGTTTTAATTTTTCAAGATCCCCCGAAAACCAACATATGTGAAGTGAATCGTGTGACGTCACTCCTGAAAAGTTACTATAAGATCGGGCAATCAGCTGATCAGCTGCCGCCATTTTGAAATTCGGTGTTCGAAGTATTCTCCCTAGAGTAGCATTACTATTTTATTTGTGCAGTAGTTTTTTGAATATTTTCAATAATATTAATAGATAATCAAATAATTATTTTTGAAACTGAAATACTTAGGCCTAAATAATGTTTCAATAAACACAACAACTAAATCTCTATAAACCAACTTGACGGCGTGTTTCTAGGACCCGATTAAAAATGGACTTTTTAATATTTTTTAAAAAACTCTGCATTTAATATTGGTATATATGAACATATTTTTTTAAAGCCATAATATTTTTCACTGGAGTTCCTTATTTCCATTAAGAAGGTGAAAGATTTAACAACCATTTCGCCGTATCAACAACCATTAGAGAGGATGAGCCCCCACACAGCTGTCTTGGTGCACGCACACCCCTTTCTTAAATCACAGAATACCGTCTCATACTTACTCTTCTCTTATTCTGACCCTTGATATGACCCGACTCAGTATTTGATTCACTTGATCTTGCCATCTCTTCTTCTTCCGCATCGCATATTTTCCTTAGACTCATGGACAGTTTTCCATCTCCAAAACTGTCTTAAATTATCAGCATCGCCTCTCTGCCTAGGTATTGCTCATTCTTCTACAGAAATCGTCGCTGCAATACTTCCCTCGCCTAAGCATTTTATTCAAATGGATTTTATGATTTTCTGCACACTTGCCCATTGAAAGAGAATGCCCATCTGCCATTTCAAGGTAACAGTAGTTCACACTTGATTACAGAAGAAATAATAAAGGTTTATCTTATTTACGAAATAATCGCACCAATGGCAACTGAATTATTTTATTGCAAGATAAATTTAAAGTTAAACAATAAACCTTTATGATGTTGTGAATTATTTTGTTACTTGTTAAGGTACACATTTTTAGTAAAAAAACCTTCCAAAAAGCATCAGTACCTAATCCTGCTGGTTTTTCTCATGATATTCTTTTTTCTTTACATCATCCTTCTGTCTGACCTTGCTTTCGATTTTATTTTTGAAAGAAAAACGCTTCATAATTTTATTGCCTGGTTTTCTGAGTTTAAATATATAATTTTTATACTTCTATATTTTTTATATAATACATAACCATAATATGTGTCATAACTGTTAAGACTAAAACTCAAGTGATATAGATTAGTCATTATTTTAAAGAAACCCAGCTATAATTCACATCATAAAGTAATGATTAATCTATCCGCAATATTTCTCTGGCCTTTAGTAAACAGGCAAATCATACCGAGCTCTATAAAAATTATGAAATATTAATTAACTTTCCCTTCACGGATGCAACTGACTTATACTCGTATGATGATGAAAAACTAGATGAGATTTGTCCCAGAGAACCATAAAATACTAATGTAAATTTTGCGTAAGTTACCTGAACTTAAATAAAGTAGAAGTTACCTGCTCACACACATCATTACTGGGATCAAAGTTCAGTATAAAGTAGGAAATCTGATGGATTTTCTGCATTGACGTAGAGAATACTTGATCGAAGATTTTCTGCGATAAATTGCGAAGTCAACTCAAATTGCTTTCGTGACAAATTAAAATAATGTCTTTCTGAAATGAATTATATTATTTTTGAAAAGTGATAAACACTGTGTATTGTATCAACAATTTTTCGATAAGTCTGTTAAAAATTTTTAAATTGCCTCTTCTAAAGAGCCTATTAATTTAAGTTTTGGTGTCTGTGAAGTGGAAACTGTTGATAAATTATTCTTTGGTTACGCTTTTACTCTTCGAAGGATGATTCTTACTATTGTTATGGTACGCCACACAAACGTCAGAGAATTCAAATTCCTAAAATCAGCGCGGCAGTTTCAACAACACCCCGCTCCCCCCTGCTTCCCTGCTTCCTACCTCCTCTCCCCTCTGCGCACCAGCGCGCACCAACGCGCGCACACAGTCGAGAATTGCAAGCCGCCTTGGACGCACGTCGCGCTCCTCGGGCCGAACCGCCGAGTTCGCGGCTAAACTTCTGTCGATCGAATTGAACGCAATTACATCTGCGATGTTAATTGAAGTACATACGGGTTTTAGCGCTGGTATTCTGCCATGCCTGTGTGAACTACGGGTCCTGTCCTAGACTCGGGGAAGTGCCCTGCTGAACCCGGAAGACGAAGGTCCCCGACCACCATGTAAGCTGCACAATTGATCCCTCTTTTGTTTGTGTCCGTAACGATAGACTGTAAACTCACGCGCAAAGCCATCACTCAGAGAGAGTTTCGTTTTCAGAGATCATGAGGTATAAACACGATAGCTAGGTTTGTGTAATATGCATTTCTTGTATTGAATTGTACTGTAATGACCTATGTACTGTGTTTTGAATTTGCAATACATGAATCTATTTAACTCAATCCTGTTGTTAATCTGCCTCGGCAGGAGTATTTCCTAGAGTGCACTTCCCAGACGCCCGTGGAAGAGAGAGAGAATTCTGAAGCATTCGTGCGACCTGCCCCTGGAATAGAGGGTACTTTTGTCTCTGCTGTGAGCTGGCCTGGGACATGTTAGGGACCCATCATAACACTATAAATAGTAACAGGTTTGATATCCTTGTTCTTAACAATTTTATTGTTTATATCTGTCAAATATCACCTGTCTTCGCAGCGTCTCCCACCAAGGACAGGTAAATCCCCCTGCTCCGCTGGGAACTCACGTGAATTAGAATGTATTTATACATTTATGCATCGCTTCACCAATTGGTTATCTGTCTCGGCAAACATCGCTTGATTTGTGTAATTTGTTATTCAGCCAATGCCACCATAAATCATTGATGATATTTAGAAAGTCCCTCATTGTGAACCTGGGACAATCGAACAGATGCTGAATTCTTGAGAGGAACCTCGGGCGGCGTTTTGTCCATACAAACGTACCTATTCCCCTATTTGCTCTATGCATTTTGATAAAAGTGCAAATATTATTTAAATCACTGGCAAGTTCCCACGTTTTACTTTTTTTTAAGGGTTACTTCTTGTGTTAGGTAAAATTGCATAGTTTGAAAGCCACCAACAAGCGTTCAGAATACAAATTTGACAATGTTTTAATATTTTCTTCTAAAACAGTTGGTGAAAAAAAAGTTATAAATCGGTACAGTTTTGAAGGAGAAAACATGGGAATACAAAACCTCGATTTTGATTTAGATACAAACAGCTTGAGATATGCTATGATGTTCAGAATTTGTTCATTTTGTTGATTTTTGAAGGTGTGCTTTAGTATCGGTTATCAATGTAGTTTGAATACGGAAATAATTCGTTCATTTAGTTTATTCGTTAATTGGTTAACAATATCGGCGACACCAGGAAGCGCAGTCCCACCAAGTAAAAACTGCGGATAGCACATGCCTTGTATTTCAATAACTTTGGGTTAAACATTAGTTCTTCACGAGGTTCTCATAGAATAAAGGAAAGCTCAAAAGGTTGGTAAGGAATTGTGTAATAATACAGTTCTTTTACTAATCAACAATTTTTATTTTTCAAATCATCAATTTCATCAGTAACAAATTTAACACTCTTATCGACTACACACAAAAAAATGTTTAACCAAAACAAATAATAATCATTGAAACCGTATCCAATGTGCCAAAATAAAACCAAAAAATACTTTTCATTCTCTTTTCTGGCACTTGAAACATGGCATTAATAATTGGCATGCTTCTTTAGATACTGATTTTATCGGCAGTCTCATTAAGAATATAAAATATTATTGCATTCATTCAATCCATAAACCTACATTTCGTTTTTTTACTGAAACAAAAATTATGACCAAGAAAATTCAAATTCATTATAATTTTATAATAGTTAATAGTGCAAATAGAATCAATTACTTAAAATAAATCGGACTTCTATATAGCTAACATGTCGAATTTATTTTCATTTTTTTAATGCGTAGGTAATAATATATTGTTTTTATTTACTGCAGAGTTTGTCTTCACGATTTTTTTGATAAGAAATAAATATTTTTCATAACAACCTCATATTCAATCATAAATAAGCATATTATTTGTAAGATAAAAGTAAAAAATAATTTCAAAAAATTATCTTGAAAGCTTATAAGCATAATTTATCAAAAAAAAAACTACAACATTCCTAGATAATTATATATTTATATAATATATTATGGATCTTTTATTCTAACACGATTGAGTAATGTTCACCTATTTCTAAGATATGTAGAAAATTACAACGTATGACTAAGGTTATTACAATTTATTCCTATTGTTCTTAATGTCCACAGACATATTTTTACTAGAAGAATTATTGGAAGATCACAATAAATGAAAATGATAGCGTCTGTATTCAATCGATTTAATACTACAGGAAAATTTAAAAAAATACTTCTTTAATAGGTGGTCACTTTAATTGTTATATTTTCATGGCAGTGCGAACTATGTTTTAATGGCATTTTGTATAAAGTTAAATACAAAGTATTGACGAAATTTAAAATGTAACACGGATAAAATTATTGTATTTAAGTACTTGTTTTCATTCCTTCAGCCATCTGACTTACAAAAACTGGCCTTTCTTTAATAAATATATTTTATTTACAATTTTCTTACAAAGTAATTAAAGATAACACTGGCAATTGGTCCCTCGTATGAGCATGTAGTATAAAATGCATATTTAATTACATTATATTCGATGCATCATCACAGAATAAAATAATAAATTAAAAAGTTTCAATCGAATCTCACTGGCCGATTCATCAAAGAAAAACAAAGATTGGTAACAATATAATGTTTTGAATAATAAATAAAAATTATAATAGTTTTGTACACCGTTTGCAATAATTGAGAATATTTAATTTGCGTAAGAGAATCATAATTTTTCTTCACCGAAATAATTTACAATATTGTTCACGTAATAAATATCTAAAAATAAGTTTACCATTTTACAAAAATACGGTTGCTATAAAACACTGGCATATGAATTCGGATTAGATAAGGCACACGATCAAGCCTTGTAATAGGGCTATAACTGGCACACTAAATCACAACGATCCTTTATAATATTTAGTCCTAAATACTTCGTTAATAACATGGACAAGCTTCGCAAAGCTTCGCGCTACCCCGTTAATTCTTCAGATCGTTTTGATACTAAAGTTAAATCTAGAGGGGTCTTTAAGTCGTGTGCGTCCATGTCATCTTTCAGGTCAATACTGAGTTCAGGTTCAGAGTCTGAGCAATCATCGTTAATAGAAGCTCTGCACGTTATTGCTGATGACTTGATCGACAAGTCTATAGGCTGGTCTTGATCCATAGCTACACCCGCAAGAGCTGGGGAGCAGAGTAACAAATCTCCTCCAGTCCTCACGGGCCAAGAAGTTAAGGATCCTGCAGGAAGTGCTCTCAGCGCCGGGATGAAGGGGGCACTTCTCGCGGAGAAGCTGTTCATCGAAGGACCACTTCCAAAGGGAGAAGAAGTAATATGAATAGTGGGATGTGAAGGAAGCTTTCTTTTAACGGTTTCTTTATTTTTGTGGCTACTGCTTGAAAAATAGTCTTTGTCACTGAGGGGTGATGACGTTGGTCTTAGGAAACTCATCGCACTTGCACTTCTAGAACTATCGTCTTCAGGGTCAGCCGAAGAAGCCCCCGAATCTGAAGGAGTCACGCTTCTTCTGTGTTCTTCTTGAGATTTTGGTTGTTTGTAGTATCCCGCTAAGGTGGCCGCTGGCATAAGAGCTGGGGGAAGAAGCGGGTAGACTGGAGGTGATTTCTGTTGCTGCTCCTGCAGGAGGCAGTGTATCTTGAACCAGTTGGAGCGGCGACCATAGCGGGAGCCGCTCTTGGACATGCCCACCAGCAGGCACTTGCGCAGGCGGCACGCCTTGCACGCGGTGCGGTTCTTTTTGTTGATGACGCATTCGCCGTTGTTCTTGCACTCCGAGATAGAGCTCAGGTTGTTGTAGGTACGACCGAAGAACGACTGAAACAAAAAGAAAGATAATTTATTAGATATTATGAACACAAAAAAAAACATTATGCTTTACCACCAATGTGACCTAGAAAATGTGAAGAAAAGTAAACATTCCCACGCTGAAGTTATCAGAACAATTATTATAAAATATGTGTCAATAGGTTCAGTTAAATACTGCAGAAAAGCGTAAATAATCACCAAGATCACAATAACGTTAGTGATTTTAAATATTCTTCACTTAATGGTCGGACATTATTTACTTTGTGGTATCCTCTATGAAAAATTAGAACGAGTTATTCGATTACATAATTTTTAATCTTATGGTATAAATTTATGATTGGACGGTGTGGATAATTTTTAACCATCGCTTTTGCCCCTTGCTCGCAACCAATAATTTCGTGATAATAGAGCAAACCTGCTCTGAGAATTAATAAACAAAAAAAGCTACAAAGTATTATTCCTATTATTCAATAGAAGTAAAGAATGATGTTCCCCTTTCATGTAGTGGTTTAAAATAACCAGCTTCTCTAAGAACTTGTCTTGAAGGGATACATCGACAGCTTACGATAAAAGCACGTGATGTCTAATTATTTTAATAAACTTTTGTAAACGATAGTTAATATTTTAAGTGCACCTATTAGGATCATGAATAATGCTATAAGTGATTTCAAACCACCTCATTTGATACGCTGCACCTTCATGTACTTAGCAGCTTAGATGTGAGCGGAACGAGAGAGAACAAATTACAATCATTTTGTTCATATTATGTATGCACCGGTGTATTTATGTAACCATACAACGGGGTGACGGACGGACCCCTTATTTTATATTCCAACTGCAATAAAGTTTTACAATCGTATTAGTAAATTCGCATTTTATCATCCGACAGAATGCTCCATATATTTTTATCTGGGTAAAAAATGGCCATTGACATAAACGGGAGGCGAACCAACCTAATGATTATCACGGTAATAAAAGTCCGCCCGGACAATTTATCTTACGCCTTCTGGTCTCCTGGCTTCACTTAAGGGCGTAAATAAATGCCCAATAATCTGATATTGCATTTTTCAGTGGCGTATTCCATCAACATAAAGGCCTACGCACTGAATTGCCAGGACAAGAAAATTACAGCGTACTTTCGTACGCAGAGAAAACAGTTTTTTTTTTTTAAATACATTGTTTACCGTGTGCACTTATGCAAATATTCCATTAGGTCTAATATTTTATTTAAAAAAAAATCTGTATTTGGTTTGAAACATGCAGTACGTAAGTAAAACCATGAAATGTTCCATCTTAATTGTTGACAATAAAATTGATTTGAAAACAGACGACCAAAACTTAATTTCCAGGTAGGTTCTTCCTGGCGTTCCTTTAGCCTCAAAACATCCAGACTTCCAAACAGCGTTAATTTGTTAATTCCATTCAGAAAGGATTGTGCAAACTTCAAGAAAATTAAACTCATCGGTCGAGGGTTTTTGCTGTTTCATGTAAATGAATTTCTGCTTATTAGAACTTAGGAATGACGGCTTCCGTGGTCGATGGGTAGGGTTTTTGACTCGCAATCCGAGGGTTTCGGGATTGAATCCCGGCGTGGGAAAAT
Source organism: Limnephilus marmoratus (assembly GCA_917880885.1). NCBI lineage: Eukaryota > Metazoa > Arthropoda > Insecta > Trichoptera > Limnephilidae > Limnephilus > Limnephilus marmoratus. The sequence goes on from OU862916.1 coordinate 30,668,902, forward strand.
AGTTTTTTGAAGTGAAAACTTACTCGATGAAACGAAATATCTACACTAAAAAGAGACAAACACGTATATCTATAGAATTTAGCCAGTGAGAGAATGAGATAGAAAAATAGATCTCCTCTTTGGCGGTGCTTCGTGGCCTCCCCACTCTTGTCTACTTTAGTTTTATGAAAATGATCTGCGCACTTTTTTTATTTTTTATTAATTTGGGTTATTTCACAACTAATTCATTTAAAATAATATTTAGTATATTTGCGGCACGTTCCATAGTGGATGATTTTCTCAGCATCGACCTAGTGTAAGACTACCGTTCAGAATTGAAACTTTGCTTGAAATGGCTTTACTTTTGTAAGCAGATCTGAACAGCAAGGTACTTTCCCACCATCCTCTTCTCCATAACCTTCCCTTCCCTACTACATTTAGCCTCACGACACACCCCTATTGGGCATGCCATTGTCTCACCGGCTCCAGATGGGAGCAGCTGGGACTCTTTTGAGGTTTTCCCATCAAAATTTAAAAAAATCAAAAATATTTAAATTGTAACTAAATAGGTCATATTATTTAACGCAAATGAGTTGATATGTTACATTCTATAAAACGCTGAAATAGCATCATTTAATTTAATAGCTTCATACATAATTGAATAGTACACACACCCGGGGCCCGAGTTAAGATTTATGGAAATAATGTTTTTTTTAATTCATCATAATATTATATGCGTGATTTATAGATTGAAGATTTTCATCGAATATTTTACGCCATTTACGCAAATTTAATTAGCCTATAAAGAGAGATGAAATTCATAACATGTTATTTTATATGAAATATAGCGCAATCGCGTGTAGATGTAGAGCCTCGGGTATGGACTTTTCAATTTACAAAGTTGTTGATATATTTTTTAGTTTGTTTGTTTTGCTTTCGAAATTTGGAGAATAATACCATAAATCTTTTGAGATTTCAAAAAAGGTTTGCGATATATTATGTTGCTTTCTCAGAATAAAACTTTTACAATACGTCCACATGAGTTCGGATTTTATCCATGGCTTCTTCCGATATCATTTATCTAGTGAATTATGGGTATCCCTTATAACTTCTAAAATTCTGAACGGTTACCTACCAAAACGAAACATCCTGGCTAAAATGGGTTCAATGTACGAAAAATAGTTATTGATCCTAGATTATAAGGCTTTACTGGGTTTTCATTAGGTAAAGTACTTGATTTTGCTTTATATTTACCATGTATTTATTTTTTTCAGCCTTTTTTACATGCAGGAGGCCTTGAAGGAAGGAGAGGAAGTTCTGGGACGGAAAAAGGTATGAGGGGTGGGTAGGAATCTAGGGTCAGTGTGTCCAGGAGTGACGGACGTATGAATCCATCTCTCCCTGTGCTGCAAGATGATAGGTCGAGAGAGACTAGCTGGAGAGGTCAAAAGGTCTGATGGGTAGGTGCGTCCGCCGCCAAGACCTGAACACACTTCATCCGATGAACCTGGGCACCCCTGTTAAGTCACTATACGTAGCGAATCACTTGGGAAGACCTGTGTCAAAAGTGTTGGTTATCCAATAAATGGTTACTTCGGTACCCATACCCGCCTCCCAAATTATTATAATATTTTTATATACATGTAAAAAATTTAAAAAAAGTATGATATGATTTTAGATTTTCGCGGCCAAAAGTATTTTTGTTATTTGTTTTTGGGGTGTTATGCCGTGTTGCGCTACCTCCTCCTTTAGCCAACGTTTCGGACAGCGTTACAGTGTCCATCATCAGGGCAGATGTGTAAATCTTAGTGGTGAAATGTGTTCTTAAGTACTTCGAAGCAATACCGTGTTGCCAGCTCCACTCCACTGCGAGCTGGCATTACAGCATACTTAAGATGGTTTTTTTGGATTTAGCTTTAGTGTAGCCGTCAATTACCGGATACCAAGAGCTATTGAGCTTAGCTCCGTCGCCTCTATTAATGTTAATAGGATTTTTATGAATTTCCATTGCCTCTGTAATTAGGCGTGCTCTATAAGTTTTGGGTCTTCCCAGGACTTCAGGAACAGTTGATAAAAATAGTTTTAAAAATGTCTCAGGTAATTTTACGCCAGGCCGCCAACACTTCTGATTCTTCCCAGAGGCAGAACTAATGGAAATATCTCTACGCTTCTACGATATCACATAAAAAGCGTTAAAATTTCAATTCCATAAACACCCCAGGTATAATAATTAATAGAAGAATTTACTAATAAAACGGCGAAGCGAGAAAAATATCATTTCATCTTACAGAACGTACGCTTAAATATTTAACATGTTTGAGAATTAATGAATTACAAGCGTGAAAGCGATGTGGACAAATGTTATTTTCGATAAAACACACATCCCAAATCGTGATAAATGGCATCCATTTCTAGCCACTTTTCAATCGAATGAAGAAGACATTAAGTAAAAGACGGCGCGCTTTTTTATTTTAAAAAGCAACACCGAAATAAAAGTTTTATTAAGATCACGACGTAATCCCAACCAACTAATGTGACATACTCAAATGACCGCTATTTGCAATGGTGAAAGATCTGTGAGGTTATGGTATCTACAAATTATTGTATTGGATTTTTCCATTACTGATTTCATTGAAGCGTGACCATTGAATCAACAATACAATTGCAATGGTCTGTCTCGACACAGGTATATCCTAGTGAGACAGGCATAAAAAACCCAATGTACATATACTCTTCTATAGATAAATAAATAAAAAAAATAAAAACAATTATTTAGAGAAAAAAATTGTTGTTTTTTCTTCTCATGCATAAGATTTTTGATCCAATCGAGTTTTTTTAAGGAATAACTTAAAACCACATTATTGTAGAAAGCAATCACTTTGTGGTTTGTCATATTTAATAAAATAAAATACTTTTTTTGTTTAAAAGTACGAGATTGTTTTTATGTATTAATTTGTACCCTGAAGATGCTTGAGTAAAGCGAAACCGGTCGGTTCATAAATTAATAAAGACCGTGGTTTTGAACCAAAAAGTATGTTATTTTATTAAAACCACATTTATTAATTATTAAGGCATTCATTTTTTTTCAAAAATTTAAAAAAATAGAATATCTTAATTATCTAATAATTATCTTTCAAAAACCAATATTGAAATATTTCTCAAAACGACGCAATATCACAGTCTCAGAGGTAGATATTGTCAGTATCGCCCTGATGATAGTCCACCAAAACGAGAAATTCAAATCAAAATCTGGTTTAAAATTGATTATGCCGTGTTTGGTGACCAGATCTGAATAGCTAGGTACCCCATGTTGTGAGGCTGAATGTAGTGGGGAGGATAATAAGATGGGGAAGAGAAAGGTAGGGAGGTACCAGGCTATTCAGATCTGGTCACCAAAACGCATCAAAAGCCTTTTCAATTCTGAACGGTGGTCTTACAGCCAGGCGATACTGACAGTATCTTCCACTCTGAAACGTTTTGAAGATATGTTATAAATTATTTTCAATTAATAAAATTGTGAAATAACACAAATAAAAAATAAAAATAAAATGATTTGGGATTCGAGAGTCTTGCCCCTGGCCGTCGGATGCCATAGACCGGGCAAGCCATAGATTCACTAATTCCGGGAAATAAGGAATTCACACAAAATATGTCACCAATAAAATCATCTCATGAGTCATCGGCCATTGGTCTCGAGTTCCGCCACCCAACTATTTTGTGTTATACTCTTGAATGTAGCTATAACTTTGTGGTTATCCATTATAGATAAATGAAACAATTTAACTTTGTTTGATCCAATTATATATTTGAGTAAAGCCGACCGGTTTCGGAACGACCATTCCTTCTTCATGGCAAGCGTATACTGATTTGACAGTTATGAAATATGGATAGGAACAATGTATTATTATGGTAGGGTTGGAGCCGTTGCTAGGTATTACCGAAGAGTGTGTGTGTAGGGGAACATATCCATGATTGGGCTACAAGACAATATTCTTCGTTTATTGATAATCTATTCATTATTTTTAAGGGATTTTTTTTTTATTTCCAAGGCTTCTAAGTTATCTAAACGTTATCCTTTATGATTAATATGAAGAATATTTTTTCTGTATTTTTTTTAAAACTATGTTTAATTTCAATGATATGGTTAGCGAACTCAGAAAAATTATTATTATTATGACACCTTAAATGTTCTTTGATTCTGATTTCAAAATGACGAGTTGTTTTTCCAATATAAAATGAGGGACATTCATTACATTTGTCAATTTATGGTCTTTATTTTTAGCGGTCCTCAAAAAATTACCAATATTATTTCTTGTACAAAAATCTGGTTTAATATTAGAAGGGAGATTTTTGCAATATAAAATGATTGTCAATGAATATAATTGTTTTTCCAATATAAAATGACGGACAATCATTACATTAATCATTAATATTTCGTAACTGTCAAATCAGTATACGCTTGACATGAAGAAGGAACGGTCGTTACGAAACCGGTCGGCTTTACTCACAACTTTCCATGGTTCTTGCTTAAACGTTATCATTAACAATTCCGACACATCCAGTTCATCGTTACGCTCAAACTCTACAAAATCTTAAATGGATTTATATTTATTACAAACTAATAGTGGCAAAATAATGTTCTGTACATTTCAATAATCACAGAATCTTCACGATCCTTCTCTAATCCAATCGATACAAATTACACCGGTTAAAAACGTGACCGTTTGGTGTCCAATATCGTGAGCTGGTGGCAACTTAATTAATGTAAAATTCAATTAATATGTAAAATTTGTGGGTTTATAAAACACATAAGCTATATTTATATAATCTACTCAGTTTAAGAGCTATGCAAAAATGCACTTAGACCGTTTTTATGAGATCCCGAATTAGAGTAAGCATTGAGCAAATTTTAAATCGGTAAATTTATTGAAAGTCGATTGAGATTAGTTTTAAAAAGGCTGTCCCATTTCCAATGCAAAATAAACACCTTTTCCACTTACGTCATAAAAATACCAAAGACGAAAATAATCTACAACACTTTATTGACACCTTTTTGCAAAAAGTTGAGGGTTCACGTTATGGTGTCCTTACACATGCTTGCCGTAAAGGTTTTATTTCAAGCAATTTGTAGAAAACATGTGGTAAGAACGGAACACCTTTTATAAGCATGGCATTACTTCCAAAAGTCTTTCCATCAGGAATACAGATTTATGTAATATTTTTATTACGATGAAGCCATGCGAAATAATGCAAAATAATTCAAAATCATGTGATTTTGATTTAAAAATATGATCGCTTAGGAATATTAGAGATCTTCTCTCTTCTCTGTGTGCCGTATCAGGTCCCCTCGACGTTGGCGATCACTATTGAAAATGTGTCTCTGTCTTGCGCTGCCCGGAATAGCTCCTCCACACTTCTAATGCCGGTCCACTCTCGTATATTACGTAGCCAAGACATTTGTCTCCTACCAGGCCCTCGGCGACCGCCGATCTTGCCTTTCAATATTAAATGGAGCAAGTGATACTACTCCCCTCGAAGTTTATGACCCAGATTTTTCTGATTTTTATTAATGTAAGCAGTTCTCTATCTGCTCTAGCCCGCCTGAGAATTTCTATGTTGGTGATCATGTCGGTCCATGGGACCTTGAGCATTCTCCGGCGAAGCCACATTTCAAAAGCCTCTAACCTGTTCATGGTATTTACTTTCAAGGTCCATGTTTCACATCCATAGAGCAAGACCGACCACACATAACATTTTAGCATTCTCTGCCTTAGTTTTAAGCAGTGGCGGCTCGCAAATTTTTTTTTCGCATACGACCACATTCATGATGCCATTTTTTTAATATTAGCACCCTAGCACACCCAAAAGTCACGAGCCGCCCCTTCTAAAAGCAGCGAACACAGCAACACTGAAGAGACTGTCTGAAAATGTCCGTAATAGGATGAAACCGGTCCTGGTGAAATATAAATTAGTGGAAGAAAGTACAAAAGTGTTTTAATTACAAATTCTAATACAATGGAATTCCACCACGAATTATCAGTGCAAAACCTAGACTCTGTTGCATGTATTTAGAAAATATTGTGTTTTCATTGCCCAAAATGAAATTGGAAAAAAGAGAAAGGCTACCTATATATTTGATGTGCTTCCTGCAAAATATTATACACGTATACATTATGATAAGCGCTTCGATATAAGCGTGTTCTTATAATAAAATATGTGGTCTGACTATAATATTATGTTGAAACATGCATCTCAAACGGAGTAAATATGATTTATGATACAGAACAGGAACGATTTGATTGAAATATTCATAGATCCTTTCATTCTCGACAATGTTCAATCGGCAAGCTTGACGTTCAGTTTTATTCTTGCATTTCCCACAATACCACCATAACATTCTCCAACCCGCCACCATACGGGATCGCTAATAATTCACTTTAGAAATGTTCGTTATACGAGTCTTAGGTACGGGAGATTGACAGTTAATAACACATCAATCATCTTTACGAGAGACATCTTTAGTTGTTTCGTCCATGTGCCCCATTTTATAGCGCGGAGATGCCGGCGATAATAACAATAATAGCGTTGGTTATAACATATTGAATATGATTTGAATTCCTATTTTATTGGAAATGAGAGTGATTTCAGAAGTCCAATAATATTGAAAGTACTATAGCAAAAGCGAATCACCTAAAAATGGAAAATAAAAAAAAAAGTAAAATCTCTAAGCATAATCGTTTTCATGAAAACATTCATGTTTTTTTGTATGTTACGTCACTATAAAATGAACTTGTAATGAGTAAACGTAGGTAATGAGAAGATATGATAAAACATTACGTTTTTGAGTACCACATTTTTTTTTTTTTTTTTTTTTTTTTTTTTTTTTTTTTTTTTTTTATTATAGCGACTATATAAAAAAATTTTACATACAAAAAGTAATGTGAAATTAAGTATAAAATATTGTATTTCTTAGTCCTTCTCACTAGGGGGTCCTGTGCCGAGGCGGACTAAAGTTATTTAAATATAGTTCATTTGTCTTCTATGTCGTTTTTAGCGTCTTCGCTAGTGTTCTCTCATTGACCTCTTTAAGCCATATTTTTATTCTTGATTTGTATTCAATTGGATTTTTTATTAGTTTTATGTCTTGGGGAAGGATGTTATGGAGTTTTGTTGCAAATTATGTATAGTTTATTTGTCCAAATGTGGTTTTATAATTTGGAATATTTTTTATATAATTTTTATTCGATCTAGTGTTATGCATACACGGTCTAGTAGAGGATTCATTATTTTTGAAGAGCTTCAATAATATATTTTTGGCATATATTTGCTGTACATTTGGTACGTCAAAGTTATTGAAAATTTCAATTGAACATACCATGTAAATTTTGGGACTCTCTGTCGGGCTTTGTTTATCATCAAACAGTATTAATAGCCTTGCGTCTGCGTTGTTGAATTTCAGAACCCAGCTTCGATTGCATGTCTGACGCCTCTCCATAAATAGCATCTGTGTACGTGGAATTTCAAACACAGCTACCGTTATAATTCGGTTTCGAATTCAAGAATTCGTCACAAGATGTCGCTATTTCCGTCAGCAGGTCGGATGGGAACGTGTCCCCCCTAGGTATAACTGCTATGAATTTATGAATATGTAGTATCTCTCCGAATATGGAAAGATTGATGGTAGTACTTAGTGTAATCACGCGACCATAAATATATTACATATTACATATATGACTTAATGGCCTGTCCCGGTTTCTTTGTCCTGATGGCTCTGTCCCGGTGACTAGCTATTACTCGATGACAGTGGATCCGAGGAAGGGTTATTTTTGGAACCAGTTCATATCTGATTTATAAAGTGGTCACCAACACTAACTGGGCGAAGTCGAAATAAAAGCCACCCGCAGGGCCTAGCAGTAAAAACCTGGAGAGCGGGTTTTTAACTGCTAGTTTAGATTAACTGTTAAAGGTATCAAGAAAAACATGGTTGAAAAGTGGTGGCTAAAAACTACAATCTTTTTTGTGAAAAGTTAACTATGAGCATTAATTATTAACTTTATGCCTCAACTCCTTTTGTCGCTGTGCGTATTTGTTACAAAAAAGGTTTAAAAAAAATTTAAATCAATAAAAAGAATAAAAAAACAAACAAAAACACAACCGCCTAATCTGTTTCCCCGAAAGCTCAACAAAGGATTCATGTTTGTCTTACTAAAAACATTTTGAACGTTGATCGTATCTTTTAAATTTTTATCGAAATCCGTGTCTGAAAACCGTAAGTGTTCATTCTAAGAGAAACGAGTCACATATATCGTAAGTTTGAAGAATCCTCTCCAATAAGGTCCGACATGTTGCATGTCACTGCTACTCATCACGAAACCGTAATATAATAAATAAAAACACGTCGCTTCCCACTGATGTTCTTGGAAATCAAATGAATAAGCATATAAAATCGATGTTGTTTAGCATTTTGTCCTGTTATACAATAAACTGAAATTTTCAGCTGTCAGCAGTGATTTGTGTGATGATTTGATTCCATAGTGAAACACATCGATCGATACTTAATTAATGTTTAATAATGTGATAAAATATACGGTATAAGAAGGACTTAATGATTTTGTACAGTTAAATAAATGGTGATTCAGAAATATTGTTTTCGTATATTTTCAGAAAATCTGGATGGATGGAATAGTACAGAAAGAGCAACATTCTTTGAAGTCTTCGAATTTTATCTCTACATATTATAAATTAAAGTCCTCCGCCGCGTCTGTCTGTTCGCCATAAACTCAAAAACGACTGAACGGATATTCAAGCGATTTTCACCAATAGATGGAGTGATTCACGAGGAAGGTTTAGGCATGTATTTTGTAAGGGTTATGTGTAAATTGGTTGAAATATATAATTAAAGGAGAATGAAGATATGTGGTGGACGAGCGGACTGGCAAGCGGGCGGTGTGTATTTGATTTGTATGCAAATTAACAGTTTTTTTGTTTTATATGAATACCGCCGAAGAGTCCCAACTGCTCCTGTCTGAAGCCAGTGAGACTATGGCATCCCCAATTGGGGTACGTTGTGAGGCTGAAGGTAGTGGGGAGGAGATGGAGATGGGGAAGAGGAAGGTGGGGAAGTACCTGGCGTTTCAGTTCTGGTCACCAAACACGGCAAATGCCATTTCAAGCAACGTTTCAATTGTGAATGGTGGTCTTACACCAGGGCGATACTGAGAGTATCTTCCACTCTGGAACGTGCAGCAAATGTACTATATTTTATTTTAAATGAATGAATTGTGAAATAACACAAATTAATCAAAATTAAATTTTTTTGCCACGCCGGGATTTGATCCCGCGACCTTCGGTGTGCGAGTCAAGAGCCTTACCGCTGGACTACGCCGGCCGTCAGATGATGGTGTTAAAAGATTGGGTAACTGTCTTTCGTTAGCCACAGCAACGTGGCCGGGTCAGCTAGTAGTTTGTATAATAATGGCGTTAATATTGATTTAAATGTCGCCAAGTCAGTTTGTGCGTGGGTATATGAGGTTAAGCTAGGTTTGAATCAAAGAAAATCAACGTTAACTCTGGGAAAAGAGAGTTTTTGAATTTATTTATAGTCTGTTGATTCAATTATAATTACATTGGACAGTTATTCATTTACTTCAGTCGCCATTGGGTTCGGCAAAACTGCGCGCGCAATTTGCCAGCGGCCATTTCGATAATTAAACTCGAACTGTCAACGGTGTCAATTGGCGGGAAAAAGCATGGCGAAATGACTTTTTCATTTCTAAAGAGTCGAAGACAAATTATTCAAAGGTGACCCCGAAATAACTCAAGATTGGGTGGCGGACAGGGGTTAAATTGCTTGTCGCGGGATTGGAAGATCGCACAATTGATTCTGGGCATTTTTCATCCTCCATTCGCGTAGGTGTCACAGGTAAAAGTCGGATATACGTTCGCCATTTTTGATTTACGCTCTCTTGTTTTATGAAGCTCTTTCTCGAAGCTCGCCCGGTGGGTGGCACACGCGTCAGGCCTTTACTTCAGATTTATGAAAATGTCACGAAATAATGATATGTATTTATGTGATCTGTATTAAATTTAGACAGTTATAGACCTAGAAAATCGGATTCAGGATATATTATTGTTTTACTTTACTTTAAAAGTGGGTTAACGATTGACTACGAATGTGCATAAGTTTAATTGGCTGAATCATTCCTCAATACTCATCCAAGCTCACAGATTAACACTAATAGTGATTATTACCACTTCTTTATTTCTGCAAATTAATTTAAACTAAACTGGTGTGGTGTCGAAGTAAATTCAACAACAAAATCTCGCAATTAAAATTGACCAACATTCACACGCCGCCACGCCGTTGTGGAGACTGGAGATACCTTCACACCCAGTTCAAAACCCCCATTCTCTTACTAATGTACGCCGATAACCTAATATAGATACTTTCATACATATTTATCACCTGTCCATAATTTATATAAAAATTAGGTAGCAGTACCGGTATAGTCAAACGCGTAATATTTTAATTCAAGAAATTTGTTGCAATTTTGACATACCTGTGAAAGTTAAAATTTGTTATGACTAAGTTGAATTATGTGATTTACCTGGATTATGTAATAATTTGGATGCCTTTTAGTTTAGGGCGTAATTTTCCAAGCTTTATAATCTGCTACTCTGAAAGCCCGTTCTTGAAAGATAGGGTTTATTTCACCATTCTCTCAATAATTATTATCCACTACCTACTATAATTGTTTGGTTCTGAAACAGTCTTTTAGAAAACTAAATCCATTTTCCTCAAGTCCTTCAGTAATCATGCATTCCTTTCTCTTCCTCCTTTCCTCAAAAGTCTCTACCAGGAGAAGAAGATGAACCTACCTACATGAGGAAATAATTGAACAATATTATCGCCCAAGTTTGCCCTACCTACTTGGGCAGTTGAATTTTGTTCGTGACATGGGTCACAGCTCTCTCGTGGATAATATTGCAAATATCGCAAGATTTCGTCTTTTTATCGTAAAAAACTGTCGTTCGTAGAAGCCTGGTGTTGTGTCAGTGCTGAAAGCCAGGATCGATCCTGCATCGCCGTAGTACGCCGTCAAAAGGTAAGAGATTTCCTCTCAATTCCTATATCCTTACGATTGAATTTCAAAACACAATTATTTGGTATTTACTCAAAACAAAAAAAAAGGGATTTACAGTCATCTTTTCGGGTCTCGGTATCGGCCGTGACAATAATGAAATAGGTAGAAAAGTCTGATGACTTAACCGATAAATAATGTAGTTACCATTTACGCGTAGATTCGAGTACCGAGAATTAAACTCGGACTTTAAAAAAATAAATCGTAAAATCGAAAATCGGAAATAATACATTACCCATTTTCGCCGTTACAACTTTTCAATAAATGAAGTTGCAAAAGTGAGTGATGATTGTTGTTATGTGGTTTTTATAAAAATGCAATGCCGTAGGCGTGTACGTAATATGTAAGAAGGATTTTTGTAATTGGATTAAAATGCCACTCAAAAAAGCTTAATCTAGACCCTTTCAGAACACTTGATGAATATGATTCTGGAATATGTAAATAACATTTTATATATTTTTAATATCACAACAAATGTACACATTGATTTAAAAAAAGAGACAAATTCACTGTTTGATTTAAATCGTGCATATCACAATACACGCAGTGTTATGAAATCCAAGTTAATATACAAAAGGCAAGAGAGTGTTGCTGATAAATTCAGTTGAAATGGCAAATGAATGCATTACAGTTCCTCCGCATTGATCCAGGGGTCATGACACCAAGTCCTTTCGTCACAGTCAAAGATGGACTTATGTTCTTACGTTTGCGTGGTATACGGATTAAAACTTTCAAATAAATCAAACACCGCCCAGATAAGAGAACCAAGCATTACATGCAAGCGCGAAAAGCCATGCAAGAGTTAATTTTTATCTTGTTACTTATTCACATGTTTGCTTTTAGAGTTGTTATTGAATAGTAAATCAGTCTGCTTGACACATATATGTGTCAAGCAGAACCTACGTGTTGTATGGAATATTACGTATAAATGAAAATAATTTAGGTAGTAAATTAAAGTAAGGTATCACTTTCTGCAAGCATTCTAGTTTTTATTTTTGTGACTGCTGGCGTTCAAGGCTGTATTTACATAACGCTATTATTACTTAACAATACTTAACATTCCTAAATTTGATTTACTTCAAATTTAAAACAAACAATTGTAAATGTGTCAAATTTTAAATCTTTAAAACAGTTTTGTAATTAGCAATTAAGTAAAGATAACGTGAGATATCACTGAGATGTAAAAAAAAACTGCTTCTGAAAGTAGTCTTATAATAACTCAAAAAAAGATGTTTTTTAGGGTTTAAAAAATCCCTACAACCTTTATTTTCCTCAATGTGTTTGGTTTACCCAAGCTCCGGATATAAAGCGGGTAAGTATTCAAACGTTGACGCATACTTTATTCATCGACATAGTGCAAGATAGCTTATCAATACCGTCAGGTTAATTAAAAATATGCACAATTAAAAACAAGCGATTTACGTGAAACGTCAGAGTAACGTTTCTTTAAATCGCCTATTTTCTCAATCTCCTCTCTCCTTATTATATTAATTTATTATGGGGAAAACGCAAAAAGCGAGATGTCCCAGCAGCAGTTGTCAATATGCATGCTATTTGGTATGGACAGCAAAAAAAATAAATTCGATGGGCATCTTCAAGACTCTTATGCCTTAAAAACGTGGTCAGCAAGGGGGTAATACGTCTCTCACCCTATTTAATGTTTACGTAACGACTTCCTATAAGAGCTCAACGACTCTATAACGACTCTGTAACAATATCAACTGCGCGGATGACATGGTGTAGCTGGCATACTTGATTATAGCGATGAGACAAATTGTGCGAATACGCGAAGAGTACGCAAACTCACATAACATGTTTAATATTGCTAAAAAGTCCATCAGTCGTTTTCAAACATAACAAGGAGCCACTAAATATTCCGCCAATCCATCTAGAAGGAAAGGAACTGCTTGTAGCCTCAGAGGTTAAATAGCTGGGAAATATCACCGTAGAAGATATGATCGATATAAAATATATGGAACGACAAAGAAGAGCAATTAATAAACGGGCCGAAATGCTCTCAAGGTTCTCTTATGCCACTGTAGCGACAATGTTAAAAATTAAGCACTAGACATACTGCACTGCCTTGTACACATCAGAGCTGTGAATACAATACCCGGTAACGCAATGGGACAAGCTAAGGGTATGCTACAACAATCCGTACTGGCAAATTATGCAACTACCAAGATTCTGTAGTGCCTCCACGATGTTCACTAAAGGAAAGGTGCACTCATTCCCCGCCTTACTTCGCCACTGACTTGCCAGCTCGTGGGGTAGGACACGGAAGACGATCAACATCATTGTCGTGGCTGCATCTGAGTAACTCAAATCAGTGAGCGATGGACGCAGATGATGAGGCACCGTCACGGATGGACGATCTTTTAATTTTGATCGTGTTTAATTTTATACATAAATTCGCTTATTTATATGTTCATATTTTATGATGTCATTAGGTACCTAGATAATGTGTTTTGTTAATGAAATAATTTTTATTTTTCTGTTTATGAAATAGTTGTGTGGTAGGCTGGAGTTGCAACATCCTCCAAGTACTGTTGGTTTAAAACTTAAATAAAATAAATTCAAATAACATTAACCTTTTTTTTATTTTGCATAATCGATAATGTAAAACGTTGTTTTAAAAGATTTGTAAACATGGGAACAATTTCCTTTCAGAATGCAGACATATCACAATTCAAACTTCATCAAGATCAAGATATTGGCGAAAAGCCAATGATGAGTGTGGATCCCGTGTGAACAAAATTGTTTTATATTCATCAAGAAAAAGCGTGACGTTGTTACACCTTCGGGGGGTCCGTTGGCAAAACCTTTAATTTATTTTGGCATGAAACAAATCGGGATTGGCCCAATTCGAACAACTCGGAAAAGTAATAACAGTTCATTAATGTGCAAAATTACTAACTAGAATTCCGATACAATTTTTATTTAAACGAGAACGTCCTTTTCCGTGACTACCTTAATGCTTTTTTGTTTTATTTGCAACCGGCAATTCCAGTACGTCTAATTTTGGTATCTTTTAAAGTTTGCCTTTATTTAAACCGTTCATTTTTTACCGAACCATACCATATCTCCTATTTAGTTATGAGGTTCATTTTGTCACAATAACAAACATAATTGAGGTTTTCCTTGACGGAAAGGTAGTTAAAATTCTCTCATTTTGTCATTCCCTTTGAGCCATCAAGTAGCGAAGATGCTCTGCTTATTTCAATAGGATCTTCTGACACAAGAGATTGAATTATTTATCGACTGCAATATGTAACTGTCCTACTTAAAACTGTTTCAGCCATCGTTCTTCCTCTGCTCCTCATTTTAAATGGAATAATTTTCTTTGTTGGTAGCAATATTCTACGAACTTGTAGTTTCTAGGTAATTAAATGTCTGTTAATTTATTGGAAGCCGTATTCTGTCCCATTAGGCTGTTGTATGATTGGTCTGGTTCACATTGGTAATGACGAGGCTGCGGGGTAAAAATTGGAAAGTACTCATTGCATTGATGGAGATTCATCATTCACCGCGCTGATTGTACGGTAGATTTATGAAGAAAGTTCACATGGGCGTCAGAAACAACAAATTATACTAACACTTTGAGAACGAGCAATACAATTCTGAAACAAATTACTCCCTCATTAAATAATCTGGTGTAATGGACTGTCTGTTTTAATCTGTATCTTCCCGATGAACGAATTTAAGAGAATAATCGCAAACACAAAAAGTTGCAGTAGTTGTATGTAGCAGTACTTTAATAAAACATTACGTAAAAATCGTAAATAAGCTTTATGAAGGCTTAACAAACGAAATAGAAAACCCATATTTACTATTTACATAAAGAAAAAAACATCGAAATTCAAACTAACAAACTAACGTACGTACCAGTGGCGGTCCGTGAGTTTTCAGTGAGCTAGAGTGCTAAGATTGAAAAATACGACGTTATCGATGTTGTTGGTGTTAAAAATGTTTTTTTTTTAAATTTGATATTTTGTAAGAAGATTTCATACAAAAAGTCGAAATATTAAAAAAAAAAAATTGATTTTCGGCTACAACCTCATAAATAACGTCGTATTTTTTTAATATTAGCACTATAGTTCACTGAAAACTCACGGACCGCTACTGGTACGTATCTCCATTCGAACAGTGAAACTTTACAAAGAGGGCGAACTTTTATTTAACACATCTTAATTTCCAATATTTATTTCTTAAGAGCTCTTATCTTTAAAAATTAATGTTTCTTTGTTTATTCCTAATGCGGCCCCTAAATCATTCATCCGATTGCGATAAAACTTTGGTGAGTTGTTGTGCGCACGCCCGTGAAAGTTTCTATATACAATGGTGAGCTCTGGCGTTTTGAAATTTGATTAGAAAATTTACAATTGGTGCGAACGAATTGTTTGGAAAACGTGTGTATTTCACATAGTTTAGAACAGATTTAAAATTCAGAAAGTTTCTTTCTTTTAGTGGCATTGCAACGCACGCCGGGTACTCGCTACTTATAAATAAAAGTTAGTTCTTATCTGCATCAACTTATTAGGTTTAAGTCTATAAGGTCCTTAAAATATTTTTACAAATCGTTTTTCATAAAAACTGAGATCTCGGGACCCACGTAAAAAAACCTCGTAATAAATTCTGTAAATTATTCAGAAACCATCTCTCAGGAATATTATTTTGAAAACTTCGATATAATTCCAGTATACCACATCGGCAAAACATCGTATGTGACTACGTGTTTTAATGGGACATTGATTAATATCGCACCAAATTATTTGTGAAATATTGGGCTTGACCCCCTAAGGAGATTGTGACCCCACGTCGTATTTCTCTTGTTTCGTTTTATATTTCGTGAAAGACTTATCGTGAAGATACGAAATGGCTCGATCGATAATCGCACGCGATACTTAAAAATCGATCACTAAATAACAGCTTATACTGGTTAGTTCCTCCTTTAGCGTTATCTGCGACCAGTAAAGAAGCTTAAGTTAATTAAGTCAATAAACTTATTGAATACATTTTTCAATTAATTATATGCCTAAAAGTATCTGAACGATATTTTAAGAAGGAAATTCTTTGCTTTCAAACAAATTTCGTCTCAATACATCAGTTGTTGACAACTACTAACAATGTAATGTCTGAGGGGTATCTAACACGAGCGTGGATACTTGTGTTGTTGATAAAATTATTCCTGAACCGACAGGTTTTGGAGCATTTTTAGCATCAATAGACTGCTCACTCCTGTCTTCGATTAACCAACAATATTCCTTTTCTCCATATTTTTGGAATAAGTTTTGATTGACCAAGAGAAAATCCACCTTGAGTCTTGTTAGAAGTAGAAATTCAAATACATAAGTTGTTGACAACTACATCCTACTTACAATGTAATGTCTGAGGGGAATCTCACTTGAGCGTGGATACTTGTGTTGTTGATAAACTTATTCCTGAACCGACAAGTTTTGGAGCATTTTTAGCATCAATAGACTGCTCACTCCTGTCTTCGATTAACCAACAATATTCCTTTTCTCCATATTTTTGGAATAAGTTTTGATTGACCAAGAGAAAATCCACCTTGAGTCTTGTTAGAAGTAGAAATTCAAATACATAAGTTGTTGACAACTACATCCTACTTACAATGTAATGTCTGAGGGGAATCTCACTTGAGCGTGGATACTTGTGTTGTTGATAAACTTATTCCTGAACCGACAAGTTTTGGAGCATTTTTAGCATCAATAGACTGCTCACTCCTGTCTTCGATTAACCATCAATATTCCTTTTCTCCATATTTTTGGAATAAGTTTTGATTGACCAAGAGAAAATCCACCTTGAGTCGTGTTAGAAGTAGAAATTCAAATACATCAGTTGTTGACAATTACTAACAATGTAATGTCTGAGGGGAATCTCACTTGAGCATGGATACTTGTGTTGTTGATAAACCTATTCCCGAACCGACAAGTTTTGGAGCATTTTTAGCATCAATAGACTGCATACTCTTATCTTCGATTAACCATCAATATTCCCTTTCTCCATCGTTTTTGGAATAAGTTTTGATTGACCAAGAGAAAATACATCTTGAGTCCTATTAGAATTAGAAATTCCCTCTTGAGTCTTTTAACAATTGTTTTTATTTGCTTGTATTATTAATGTCATTTTTAATTGGTCCTTTAATTGTTTACCATGGTTTCCATGCGAGTCAGTTTCCAGAAGTATAAATTCCCTTGTAGCAAGCTATTTTCGGGCTTTCTGGTTATGTATTCGTGCAGCAAATCGAATCTTCATTCATTTCGATTTACATCGAAAAATTCTTGGTACCTAACTACCTGATTTTTTTTTTTATATATTAGCTCCACACAGGAGGCCCTGAGTAAAATAATTTCCACAAGAACTTATGTCATCTTTGGGGATGTTGTGTGGATGTTTTTGTTTTTAAAATAGGTAGGAGAGAACATTTGGAAGTTCAGTGTGTCCAGGAGTGACGGGCGCATGCATCCTACCGTCTTACTCTTTGAGAGTCCTGGTAGAGAGGTAAAAATCTCTCCAAATCCGGTCCGCTACACAAAAGGTGGGCAGACTCATCCGCCGCTACGACCTTTACAATTCTCACCTCATGAACCCGTCACCAAAAATATCGAATCACTCGGAATGGCCTATGGCAGAGGTGTTGACCCCTGAAACATCCAGGGAATCAAATTATTAAGCCATCGTCCTATGACATCCTACAATCGAACAATATTTAGGAGAACATAATATTATAAGACTTTTTTTTAGTTTATGTTAGCGTAAATTATTCACCATTAGTATTTATCTATTAAGTTATGCAACAGATAGTTTACTAGGTTATGTTAACATTATCGCTGTGCGCTGATTGCTCTCTTGTGAGGTTCGGATGACTTATCGACACGTCGGCAACCGCGCTGTTCCCACACTTACCTAAGTGTTTACAAGCGGTACGTGATAGAACCTTCAGACAGGGTGATTCAGTGCTAGATTACTCATTCACTTTAATTCTCACCTCTTCTGTTCTGAACCTTGTATATAATACACATATTTTATTGTTATTTCAAATTATAAAGCGATTATAATGATGTAAGAGAAACAATTGATTGTTGTTTCAATTAAACCGTTATTTTAATTTTTAGGATCACAATCTTATAGATTTATTAATCGAATATTTATGGTGCCGTAGAACAAAATATCGAATCAAAAACGTATATCAATATCGTAATATATGTTATAAAAATATATATTTTACCGTATCAACATTACAGACACCATTATATGAGATTGTATGGTGAGTACCCGTAATCCATGCATTACAAGGATTTGCTCTCTGAGACGCGCCACGAAAGTGTCCAACTTAGGAGGAATGGGGAATTTTCAGTATTAGCATTTATAATAATAATCTATTTTTTGACTGCACGTCGAGGTATATGTAACAAAAAAAGTAAATTTTACCATATAAACACTACATACACAATTATGCGAGACTGTACGGTGAGTACCCGTTATTCATGCGTCACATGGATTTGCTCTCTGAGAAAAGTGATGAAAGTGTCCAATTTAGGAGGAATGAGGAATTTTCAGTAGCAGCATTTAAAATAATAAACATTTTTATTGACCGCTCATACCTTCTGGAATTCTATAATTTTTTTATACCGAACAACTACTGCCAGATTCGACTCCAAGACCTGCCATGTATTCCACTTGGCAAAATGGATGTGCTGGCCCAGCAAAGCATAACAAGGGGTATATATAGTGCAGCTAAATGATCTGCATGTCAAAAATCTTCAGGCAAGTACTGTAAAATATATTATTGTTAATTATTTCTCTTTTTTTGTTTTAGGATTACAAAATCTTTTATAAACACAAAATTTAAAAAAAAATTGAAGCTAACTTTAAATTCCTAAGGCATAGAGGCACAAGGCACAAACTAATGATAGTAGTTAATTAACAAGTTAACATTACAACATCCTTCAATAGATATCGTTGGTGTAGTTAGTTATATGAAGGTTTGTGATATGCCAACAGATGTCAGTATACTATATTAGAAAAGTATAATCTATTATCGCTCGTGTTTAATGACTGAATGGTTCTTATGATAACTTAAGGCGTCTGGTAGTCAGGGTTCCATGCCAGCTCAGAATCAACTCCATTCAACACCTCGTTGAAAATTTATTAAAAGCTATGAAAAAAATAATCAAAAACAGCTTATAACCTTACCTAACGTAACCTATCAATGTCTTATATATTTTTTTCATCACTTTTAATAACTTTTCACAGGAAGTGTTGAGTTGGTTTGACAGTTGTCCGGTCATCGGTAGTCAGGCAGACACCTCAAGTCTGGCGGCTCGGAGCCTAGGGAATAACTTAGAACTTACTAGAGTAAAGACGTCTATTCAAGTTAAAAATTCATTGTAAACTTTACTATTACGTAAATAAATCAACTTGTAATCACAACGAACCTAGATCCTATTTCCCCAACACATTTTAAGTAGTAGATATTAATCATTGGAATTAACAGACACTACAATTTTGAGATCAACATATAAACAAATATGCTGGTTCGCCCTGTAGAATGATTCCCATGGGTGCTTGATCGATGAGCAGTTTATGATTTTGAACTTTTCATCCAGTGTTTTTACGCAGGTACCAGTTCAATGCTGTACCACTGTGTTCTCTGCATAACTATTCAGAAAAGGATATCCGTATATCACAAGGTCAATCTCACCATTGCGGGTACATGAAAGAGCTGTGCTTTCAGTTTTATCAGAACATAAACTCGATTAAAGTTCAACAGAATGCTTATCCACCATTTTTTTTCTTTAAGGTGAATCATTTAAATTATTTAGTTCAATAGTTGAATGGGAGAATTGCCAGTTCTTTCCACTTCAAACAGGATATAATAAAGATATAATTTGAGAATTCCACTGCCAAAAGTATTGCTGCACACTGTCGGAAATGCTGTCAGAAACTTAGGCTGAAGAAGGAGGTGGCGCTGCACGGCATAATACCCAAAAATAAATCACGAAAATAGGATATATGTATTATAACACATAGTATTAATAGAGTGAGAAAATGGTGAAACCTGTTATTATTACGATTGTACGAAATGTATAACACTTTGAAGACCGCTAAAAACTGGATTCTCTAAAAAACAGGCACTTTCATGAAATGGAAGAGACTCGCATGAATGCATTTTATTTCTTCTTTCATCGCTTTTTTAATAACATAATTTTTGAGTAATTTTCGACCACCGTGCAAGTGGTCGATTTTATGTACAGTGCATTGAAAATGCAGTTAAAAATAAAAGTTTATAAATAAAATAAAATAATACAAAATAACATACTAAATGAAAGTGAAAGAAGGCAGATTTTATTTATGTTTTTGTTGAAGAAAAACAAACATTAACGAGTAGCGAATAAACTAATAATATGTGAAAAATCTTCTAGTACCATCAAGGTAGACAAGGAATAGAACTCTCGATGCACGACGCATGCTAACTCAGCAACTCACTGACCGGTTGATAGACAACCATTGAAAACCAACCTCCCATACGAGAGGGTATCAAAAGAATAATGATAAAAAACAGATCTTTTTAGAAATGTAGGAAGATAGGTACTCATTATTTTTTTTGCCTTCCCTGCTCCATTTAGGTACGTCTTACAATTCCCTTCATTTGCACAGAAATTATCTGTGCAAATGAAGGGAAGACAATAAGGAACTCCAGTGAAAAATATTATGGCCTTAAAAACCATGTTCATATAGACCAATAAACGCAGATTCTGAATATATAAGTTTTATTAAATAATTTTAAACGCAGAGTTTTTAAAAAATTATTATTTAAAGTCCATTTTTCGTCATATCATTGAAACACGCCGTTAAGTTTGTATTATTAAAATGATTAGTGGTGACGTCGCTGATCACCGTTAGGTCATTGTATGAGAATCTAGGTATGATGTTAACAACATTTTCAATAACAATTTTCAACAATATTATCAACATTTCAAAATTTCATCCAATAGGTCCCAAAATCCCCGCTTGGGCTCCCCTACTATTATCAGTTCGGTGCTTCGGTTTCCATTGGTATTGATTTCGATTCTTAAAAGCCAAAAAAATAATAATTTCAAACAATTTTATATCACTCTTCCGTAATAATATTGAAAAATATAATAATATAATAAACTAGCTGATCCGGCGAACTTCGTACCGCCTCAGAATCAAAAACTGTTGTCAACTTATTAGCTGAATTGATCTAAATTGTTTCTCCCTGCGTATACCATACCTTGATCTAAATTGTTTCTCCCTGCGTATCCTTTCCCCTCTCGCGTTCCCTCTCCCTCTCCCCACTCCACTTCTCCCCTTCCCCCGTCCCGCTAACCCCCCTTCCTGAGTTCCTTTCCCCCCTCCCCCCTCCCCCCTCCCCCGTCCACCGGTTCACAGTTCAATATTATACCCCTTACAATATTGCTGCAGTTCTTTCAAAATAGGAGAATTCGTTCCATGCAAAATGTATGGGGAAAATTATTTTCTTCGGAGTGGAACACCCTTTACTTTTAGGGGTATAAAAAAGAGATGTTGGTCAATTCTCAGACCTACCAGATAAGCACACAAAATTTCATCAAAATTGGTCTAGCCGTTTCGGAGGAGTATGGTAACAAACACCGTGACACGAGAATTTTATATATTAGATATAACATAATAAATAACTAATTCCACCTAAATAATGTTTTAACTTATCGAATAGTATCATGCTTTCATCCATATAACTGTCATAGTGGTTTGGTATATTTATGCTGTCATAAAATAAAAACACTTGATAACTTAATAAATAACTTTTCATGAGTGATGACGTCACACGATTCGTTTCACATATGGTGGTTTTCGGAAGATCCTGAAAAATTAAAACTTTGACAATTATTTTAACTATTAAAACTAACTCTAAAAATAAAAATAAATACGCAGTTATTTAAGTTAGAAGGTTATTCATTAAAAAAAATTAAAATTGGACTCGAGTTCCTTTTTGTTTCGAAGATACATTTGAATCAAGTACAACTGAAGAAAGTAAAATTTATTTTCATCAAAAATGAAAAACTTGAGAAATAAAGCGCATGTGGATGAAATCTTGGATGTATTATTAAAAATATTTTAACAACTCATTTTTGAAGAAGCCAAACAAAACGAAGGTTTATTGTACGTAGGCCTACCGGCTTACGGCTACGTAAAGCTCACGAAAAGCGTAATGGCGTCAGAAGTCTGATGCGATCTTACGAGATATGATTTTGGGACATTTAATACAGCAACTCCTTACGCGGAATGTCTCACCGGAGGAAGACGCGGACTATTTACGACACAACTTCCCCGAAATTACTTTCACGATTTCCCTCCCAAATTGATGATCTTATAAAGAGAGTGGGAAGATAATCCGCTTCTTTATTTACTCATACCAAATTACGGCCGTATCTTTTGATATGATCTGTTGAAATATTTCAATACTGAAGACTCGGTGAGGAGACTGAACCAATTTTAAATTAAACTTGTTTGTTTTCTCCGCAATTTTCTCGTAAATTGGCGCGTTTAATATGATATTATTTTGTGTATCTTCTTGTATTAAATTCACATTTAATGCTGCCCAGCTTTGGTTTTTATAAACGCATCCCAAAAAAATTACTTTTCCCTATTTAGTTAATACGTACAAAGCATGTTATATATAAGTAACCCATCGAAATACGAGAATTGCAAAATACTCTTCAAAAGCTACAAACTTTATGCTAAATGAAAAATATATATTTTTGTATTAAGTAAGTATGTACATACATGTATATCCACTTTAATGTAAACATAAATAAATCAGCTGATATGAAGGAGTAAACGCACTAATTCTGGATTTTTGTATTCAATTCTATACAAAGTTTTAAGATGTGTATAATAATTGTTATGGACTAGACTAGACTAAGGCCTCCGTGGTCGAGGGGCGAGGTTATCAACTAGTAAGATATCGAGTTCACATCCCGGCGTGCGCAAATAAATTTCATTTGATTAATTTATGTTATTTCATAATTAATTAAATAAAAATAAGAATTAGTATATTTGCTGGGGGTTTCAGAGAGGAAGATACTCTCAGTATTGCCCTGCTATTAGAATGCCATTCAGAATTGAAACATTGCTTCAAATGACTTTAGCCGTGTTTAGTGACGAGATCTGAATAGCCAGGTACTTATCCACCTTCTTCTTCCCAATCTCCTTTCTCTCCCCACTACCTTCAGGCTCACAATATACCCCAATTGTGGATGACATAGCCTCACTTTTTTTTTTTTTACATGAGCTCCACACAGGAGGCCTTAAGGAAAATAATTTCCCTCAGGGCCTATGTCATCTTTGGGGATGCTGTGTGGAGGATTTTGTTTTAAGGAAAGGTAGGAGAGGAGAGTTCTGGGAAGGAAAAGGGTTTAAGGGGTGGGTAGGAATTTGGGGTTCAGTGTGTCTTGGTCATCACATGCTCCAGACTTGCAGTTGGGACTGATTCTTGAGCTTAATTCACATAAAAAATATTATCATTAAAAAAAAAAGATTCCAGAAAAATCATGGGATATCAAAATCCAATTTCGTAAGAGACAATTAAAATAATTTTCATTTAAAATATTATGTAATAAATGTACCTATTTTATCGCTATCGATTATTCTTCAAATTCAAATTCAATTTCAATTTTAAAAATGAAATTTATTTTCATTTCAAATTTGAATTCATTAAACGTAAATAATTTCACGCGGGAATAAAACACACCACAAGCAATCGAATATAGAATGTCTTTTGATTTTGGTTAATTTATTAAAAAATATATATTAAAAAAATCGAAGAGAGCATGAGAAAGTTGAGAAACCGTTTAAATCTATCGACAAGGTACTTGATCAATAATCCAAAGCCAACATTCTTCCTAAGAATTCAAACGCAGAGAACTTTAATTCGAAATTTAAATTTAACCTACAAATTTCTGCGGGTCAGGCTCCGACCAATAAATCTCATAAAGCACAGTACCTACCCATAGCATTACGGGAATCTGCAAATCTGGCATATCTGTTATCTGTTCCAAGATCTAAGTGCGCCCTGTACAGTGCACAGTGGTCACAAATCCACAACGGTTGTTGGAATAATAAATTATGATAATTCCTGCTTCCCGGCCAGATATGTAGGTACCCGGTACCGATCTGTGTGGCTTCTTGAATTGGAGACTGCCCTAAGTCCAAAGGTTTGATGGAAATCAAGAAATTTTGATTCTGCATTAAAAACAAATGATATCTCTTCAAATAATATCACATTAACAGTAAGTACATCAAAGACAATGTCGTTGCGTAAAAAGATACTATGAAATTTGATGACAAGTGTTTTAAATAATAAGTCATCCAACAGAAATCATCGCAAATCCTGGAGAAATTGTTCATAGTGAAAACATTGAATACGGAGTGCCCTAATATGTACAGAGAAAACAAATATGTGTTTAGAAAAATGAAATAATTCAACTTTGTATAAACCACTTATATGATGTCTGTTGTCATACAGACATCATATAAGTGGTTTATACAAAGTTGAATTATTTCATTTTTCTATAATGGATAACCACAAAGTAATAGCTACATTCAAAAATATAAATATGTGTTTATTTTTATTATGAGTAAAACCTCAAATTGAAATATTTAATTAATGAAGACAATACTAGCGACTTTCAATCGAAAATTTGAAACAGAAAAATGAGAAAAAAATCGAGTGCAGTTTACACGCGGTAAAAGCGAAACTTTACCAAAACAATCTTAACCAATACTTGAAAAGTGAGGTCATAATGAGCGCAGACCTCGCGTAATTTCTTAACCAATAGGAGCCTTTAAAAGTGACACAATTATCAAAGCGGCCGATGAGAGCAGTTGATGCGTCGCAAGTGAAGTAATCGTCATTTCCGTTTCATCCGAAATCCAAATCACAGCGGTGCTATAGAAGTTTCACTCCAAAATATATGATCAGTTCTTCCTAGATGTGACCGCTAATATTGTCTTCATTTATTAAACAAAAATTACTTATCAGCGTTGCATAGTTGCACTCTTCTCTCGCAATCGCGCATCCGTTGTTAGAAAGAGACTAGAATAGTTTCATCGCCTATGTTTTTTTTAATTACATGAAAAATATATCTACTTTTTGAAAATTAATTACTATTATTTCATTAATATTTACCAGACTTGACAGAAACAATTATTATGATTAAATACAGCACTCTACAAATAAAAAGATAATATTTATGTGATAAGTAATAAATAATTGTTTTTGCCCCCAAATGTCAACCCAATGAATAATAACCTAGTAATAACGTGTAATGAAGATATTGAAGCACTTAAATAAGGAATGTGAATCAAATAATGTTGATTTACTTTCATGTACCTACCATTAGATCAAGGTTCCCTAGCATGTATTATTGTGACGACAATTATACGTCTGTCGCAGGATATAATTCTGTTATAAATAGAATACTCACCATTGGTAATTTTTATGCCAATGTTGCTGATATTTTTAATATTTCCTTATTAAAATACAAGGCTCTACTTATCAAACATTTCAGCCTTACGTATTGTAATGAGGTTACTTCATAAGAAAGTATTTTTTATTTCATTGTATCCTTTTAAAGTTTTCTTTGGTTGTTAGAAATTTTTTCTCTTTTTATCTTGTTATGAGAAATAAAAAAAAAATCTTTCTTGACTGTTTAAATATATTAAATAACACATGTTTGTAAATGGCACTTTGTGCCGTAAATTTTAAATAAATAATAAATAAATAAATACTGGAGTCAGGTCATGAAGCTGTGAGAACACGCATGAAGCAAGAAATGTGTATCAAGATAGAGTTGTGTGGTAGTCCACCCTCTCTGCCTATCCCTGTAGTGAAATCGCGTGATGGTAGATAGGTATAGAGACCAACGTAAAAGAAATGATGATATTTGAAAGTTTTTTATCACAAAATTGAAATATCCCACGTAATAATGTAAATCTTGGTACTTTCTACCCGTGGCCATCCTTCCGCGAACAATATATCGGTTCATATCTTATTTTCCATGGCCGATGCGGAATCAGATGCTATCTCCAAAGTAACGATTAAGTGACCCCTGTAGCGGCGACCGTTTGAGAATCGCTGGGTCACTGCTCCGGTTCGCACGCCCCTGCCTCGGGGTGTACGCGCGGCTACTTTGGATACGAAGGTTCTCAACAAGTGAGGAAGATAAAAAATATTATAAATTTCGTGAAATAACTCGTTGAAGTAAATATATTTTTATTCGTGATTTATCAATAATAAAATTGAATAACTTTTATTAACTTAAAACCATCTGTAGGTTTATAAGCACAATTTTTTTGGCACATCGGAACGCAAAATGTTAAAAAAAGAAAAGGTTCCTAAACTGTAACAGAATTTTAACTCTGATTAATAGGGTAGTTTAGATAACTTATTATTTGCAGTATTAGAATATTACTTATATCAAGTTTTTGCTCTACAAATAATATACCAAGTATCTACGTACCATTATTAAATTTGTTAATATTTCTATTTTTTAAACTAACAATTCATGATGGAATTCCATTATTTATTTATTTATTTATTGTAAGAAACAAACAGCAATTTATATACAGGATGAGTTATACAAAAGGTTAAACATGAGGTAAGCCAAAACAGTTTCTTATGCTAATGTTGGTTATTATGATATAATATACAATTGTAATTGGTAATAACCGTTAAATGAAAATGAAAATAACAAAACAAAAAAAAAATATATATATATATATAGATATAAGTATATTAGAAGTAAGAAGGAAGAGGAAAGGGCAAGAGGCAGAGGAAGGTGGGATGGGGACAGGAGATGCTCATGCTGTACCTTTTCTATACTTGTGTATTAATTTAATTAACATTTGTGGTCGTACGTTTGACTTCGTTTCGGTATTTCACAAGAGTGTTATTAAGAATATCGATATTGTTAAATTGCGTGTTATATTGCGCGAATATACGGGGGATTGGAGAATTTTTTCTAAGGTTGGTTCTGCACGCTGGCAAATGAAAAAAATGGGTTAGTCTGGTTGGCCTTGTAGGTATGTGAATTCTTAAATAATTTACGAGTTCAGGAGAGTCCAGGCCGTTATTCAGAATTTTGTATAAAAATATTTGATCAGATATTAATCTTCGTGTTTGAAGTGGAGTAAAGTTGTGAAATTTTAAGGATTCGGTGTTATTTGCAAAGAGTAATTTGAATTTATAATTTACGTGTTTAAAAAATTTATTTTGTACACTTTCGATTCTGTCAATATGGCATTGGTAGAACGGTGCCCAAATTAGTGTGCAGTATTCTAAGTGGGGGCGGAGATACGTGGTGTAAAGGGAATACAGAGTTTTAATATTGCGAAAAGGTTTAGATATGCGAATTATAAATCCCAACATTTTATTGGCTTTGTTGATTACTTCGTTAATGTGTTTGATAAAATTTAGTTTTACATCCAGTACTACCCCAAGGTCACGGATTGATTCTATTTCATGGATTTGTGTATCATGAAAGTTATAATTAAAAGAAATTTTATTTTTGTTACGCGTAAAAGATAATTTGTTGCACTTAGAAATTTTTAGGATTAATTTGTTTAATTTTAACATAGGTATTATAATAAAAAATATAAAAATTATTTCCACTTTAATTTAATCAATACATCAATCAGAAAATTGAATACCATCATAAATATAATAACGATTTGACAACAATAAAATTAAGTCATTAATAATTCATATTACTCCCAAGGTACTCCCCGAACAATATTGAAGTAAGCTACAAACCCGAGGTAATTCAGTTGACTGGGAATAAATAAAATAATTAGAAACTTGAGAGTCAAAGACAACTTAGTAATAAATGTAATAAAACCCATATAATTGAATCCTTGTAGACCACCCCTCCGGGCCCCTCCCCCTCACCCATATGTTTATAAACCGCAGGTTAAGAAAGCTGAAACCAGTTACGCTCACATATATTAAAGTGGATATAAGTTTCATATTTGTTTTATTATAATGTATTTGTTGCATCGAGTATTAGAAATATATGTAGGTATAGGTGTTATTATTTGAGATATACCACTCCTCCAAATGTAATTGGTTGCGAAGTTCCTACTTCGTTGGTAAAATCCACCAAGGCCAAAGTAATGCTACAATAAATCATTTGTGGCAAAGTAAACCCCTCAGACGATTGTCTATTCGTCTCAATAACTCAATACTCTTAACTCAAACTCACTTTTCTTATGATCCCCGGATGCTAATCTAGTACAACGTAGTGGGTACCAGGGCCAGATCGGTTATGTTGTAATATAAAAATGAATGAAATAAACCTGTCATGTTTTCTGAATCGAAGAGGTACTAGAAAAGTCGTGTTTAGTGATCAGATCTAGATTACAAAGCATCCTTCTTCTTCCTCATCTACATTCCCTCCCCTCTCCCTTCAGCCTAAAAGATACCCCGATTGGGGATGCCATAGTTCAATAATGCCTAACCTTTTAGAGGTTGGGAGCTACTTTGTATCTTCGATTCCGTGGTAATTGACCTATGAAAAGGATTTTATTATTTAATTAAATGAAAACAATATAAGCGAAACTCAACCGAAAATATGAAAACAGAAAAATCAGAAAATAATATTGACACCTCTGGGACTTGAACCCAGGACCTCAGGATTTTATTAGTTTTTTATTGATTTTTGTTTTGTATATCCCGAAGAGACTCCAAAGGCCCGTTCATGGAGATACTTACAATCTACGTAATTGTGACGAAACCACAGGTACACTGCTGATATACTACTTTTTAATGCTAGTCTCCGTACACGGCGCTATCCGAAATATACTGAACTTGATCATTTTTCACGTGCAGCCGTGGAGTTAACACGCTGTCAAGTGATGTCATATGACTTTTTTCCAACATCAATCCATGCCTTCTCCACTAAATCCTTTCTGACGTATTCTGGTAAAGTATAGTTATATAAACATGCATTGTTTCCACTTCCAGAACAAATCTAACATTACTTTCAAGTTCCAACGCCATTTCTGTCAAACGTCAAACGAATAAGTATCAGACACAAATGATGCGACGCGTCGCGTGCGATCAACACTGTCGGTATCGTGATACTGATTGGAAACCGAAATCCACCGCGTAGCGCCGTGAACGGGCACCATCAAAATCGTACGGGGGGTACTTACGATCGGCGCGTATGATACCTGCACTAGGATCGAGTATCTTGTAAGTATCTTCGTGAACGGGGGTACTAATACTGCGTGAGAACTGATATCAGACCGCAAAAAATATCCCTTCCTTTGATCATCAAACCGCTTCGTTAACAGTTATGAACCAATCAACCAAAACCAATTTGTCCCAAAAACAGGACAACATATGGAAATTTTAATCTTTTTCAAATTTCAGAATCGTAATTTTTGAGATCGACCAAATTTTGCTTCGTGATCCACTTTGACGGGTGGATAGCGATCAACTTTAACTTGATCAAGTTGGGAAACCTTGCCATGGTCCAGTGGTGTAGCTAGCACGGGTGGCATCCGGGGCGGATAACGTGGTGTCACCACCCCCCCCCCCCCCCAAAAAAATTAACTATCCAATCCACTTACCTTGTTTTTTGACCTAACAGAACAACAACTTTAACATTAACAGAATAACAACTTTTTCAACGACTAGAGAAATAGTCAGAGCTAGGAACCAAAATATAAAAAAACAAACCGTGTTCAATCATGTGTAAAATATTTTTGTGACAATATTCTCCTTAATTTTTTCTTCATGGTCGGTTTTTTAGTCACCCTCATCGGGTGGCACCCGGGGCGGGCCGCCCCCACCGCTCCCCCCTAGCTATGCCACTGCATAGTACCACTAGATCCAAATAGTTAGGACCCTTTAAACGTTGTTTTCACATTTTAAAAACCTTTCGGGGGTTTAACTACCAAAATAAATACTTTTAATTATCAAAATTTTGTTTTCGTTTAGTAGTTGTTGTTGACATTGGTCTAACCGGCTTAAAAATAATACCTCCCCTTTCCACCTCTCTTCCCCCCCACTACTTTCATTTCTACCCACGCCTGTCTTTCTATACTTGATAATTTAGTTTTTAGTACATATAATGTCCGTGTGAAAAGAACATCGTTCTTGAAACATGTTGATTTTTTAAATGAAGATTATCGTGGTAAAAACAAAGTGTTTCTAATTATTTCATTAAAAATAATAGATCACTGATCGAAATATTTTAGTTTTTCGAATATTGGTACAAAGCATAGAGCACCCGTGATACCCCTAATCCGACCCTGGACCCCGCATCTCAAACTGGGCTATGTGTAACCGTTCAGCGCAGGGCTCAGACCTCTGGGGTGAACATTATTCAGGATAATGTATTCGCTGCGAGAATTTACGATGATTAGTGGGAGGCTGCGCCGGTAACGCGACAGACACTCTGCATAATAAAGTATTATTTACGGCGACCCGGGAGATTTCTTACGTTTGTGCACATTTTAGCAATATTTACGAGGTATGAGATAGTAGACTGTCCACTGTCATGTTGGACTCGAGCAGTATATCACAGCTTTTTGTACAATGTCTATAGTTGCTCTCACGGTGCATAGACAATAAAAACATTGTATAGAGTTGTTTAATAAGATGACGTAGACGCATTAATTACAGTACTCGGAAGCTGACTTGATGCATGAAGGTATTGGAGTAACTAAATTAGGTTTAAGAGTAATTAAGATACGCGTAATATTTCATTATAATTTGTGAGCAGTTTTATCTTGCTACCCGGATTTTGACAGCGGTAAATTAAATTAATTTCTAGTCTTTGAAGACAATATTAGTGAAAATATTATACACGGTCGCATATAGGAATTGGACCTAGGACCTTAGCAACCTTACCTTAGTTCGGGAAGAATCTCGCAATCTTACGTAAAATAGCAGAAAATAAAAATGTGTGTTAAAAAAATGAAGATAATTTAATAATTTATACCAAAATGCTTGCCTTATAAGACTGTGTTCAATGTATAATTACATTCTCTCTGATATAGATATCGTCAAATGTGACGAAAAAAATACAAAAATTCTATCAAAAGTGTTTTAAAAATGTATTAAGAGCGTTTAACCAGCCAGCGGACGAAAATCCACATTTTGTCGAAAGTTGTTCTTACGATCGTGCAGGGCGGTTACAATGAGAAAGATTAATTATTCTACGTACCAGCTTTTTTAAATTTTAACTCAATATCGAATTTATTTCAATCAAATTAGCTTTAATTTAAACTTTCATCAAAAAATGCTGAAAGGCGTGATGATAAAACTATTAAAATAATGTACTTTTTGCAGTTATTTTTTTTATTATAAGTATTTGTCATTTTTCAATAATGTCTAAATTTAATAAGAATGTTAAAACAATCTGAAATATATTAGTTTATAAGTGCGCAAATAAATACACAAATGGACCAATTTTCGTCAAGAAACACATGAACGTACATATTTTTTAATGATTTTATTGAAACTAAAATTAAAATTCTAAAACATGCGTTTGCTAGATAATGTATTAATTTATTTTACTGCATGATTATATTATTTGAAATGGGTGTGGTATAATACAAAATATTTTTTTGAAAATTTAACAAACTGCAAACGACCTATGGAATAACCTTATTATACTAAAAAATAAAAAAAATTTCCCCAAATTTATTACATGCGAATGCTAGATAAAAGAACAATCTTTCGAAATCCATTTATAATTTTTTTGTGGAAAAGAGTCAATACGTCTAAAATCTGATTTGAAAATGACATATTTCTGGTTTTCTCTGGTAATGCCCTCTTAAATGAGTACACAACTGCATAAATGTAATGATATTATATTGATGTACTCCGTACCATTTATAATGATGTAATATCTTTTGGTTGTTGTTAGATTTCTGTTTGAGTTAATTATTAATTTCAAGATACACAATATATTAGTATAGTATAATGATGAAATCTATAATTGGTTTCTCAGTTAGATACATTGTACTCGTACATGTATAAATTAATCTATATTAAATTATACATGTATAAATAAACCCCGATATAGGCGAACCCTAGTGGGGTTAATAATTAAATGCTAAAATTTTATTTAAACTGTGAAGAAGCAAAAAATAAAAAAATCAAATTGTAAACTGCTGATTTCCCTAAAATAAATAAATAAATAAAGTTGGTAGTTCTTAGCCGAAATATTATACAGTTAAATAGGACCGACGCGACGGAGGTAGATTAGAGCCCCGGTAAGGCTAAGGTCGTGGGTTCAATTCCTAGATTTGTCATTTTCTGATTTTTTCTGTTTTAAATTTTCGGTTGAGACTCCTTAATATTGTATTTAATGATTAAATATTTCAGTTTGAGGTTTTACAGATTAAGTTATTCTAAAAATAAACATAATTTCATTCAAATAACTCTACTTATTTTCTCCAAGCAATCACGATATCAAAATAAAAACCTGTTTGCTTATATGAAGATAAATAAATATCTACTCTATGGTAGAAATAAGATAGGAGCTTTAACGGTCAACTTAATATGGTACCTTATAGATAATAACTTGAAGGCATTTTATATAGATTTCCATGTTGACGGTGAAAAAAACATTGCCTACATTAATCTCTCTATTTATTTACCTTACTCACTTAATTAGGATATCAAAATTTTGAAAGGTGTGTATATGTCACTGTAAAAGCCCGAACTACGGTAAATCCTAAGATTTTCCGGTAAATCCGAAGATTTACCAACTCTTAATGGTAAAAGTCCGAACCGTTCTATAATCATCGTTCACCAACCTAACCTAACCTAACCTAACCTAACATGTACTAAATTCTAATGGTAAAAGCCCGAAAAAATCGTTTATAATATTTAAATAAGAAACGATTTTTTCGGGCTTTTATATACCATTAGAATTTAGTACATGTTAGGTTAGATTAGGTTAGGTTAGGTTGGGTTAGTTTAGGTTAGGTTAGTGAACGATGATTATAGAACGGTTCGGACTTTTACCATTAAGAGTTGGTAAATCTTAGGATTTACCGGAAAATCTTAGGATTTACCAATATTCGGGCTTTTACGGTAACATATACATACATCTAACAAACACAACTACATTAAAAACGTAGTTAATAGACATAAGCGTGTGTTAGAAAGACTGGTAAATATTTGCGGATACTTAGATATTTATGGTGAAAAATGATATTTATGGCTTCATCAATGTCCCTTGTTTACGTAATAAAGATAAAACATTTCAGACAGGTCAACTTCAGCACCTCTGAAGATAAAAAGGCAAGATGCAATATCATATGTTCTTAAGTAAAACATAATTATTTTTTTTAATATGAAGACCATTATAAGATTATTCCTACTACAATGTAAAACATGTGTCCCTTTAAAAATTATTCTGTCAATCAAAAATTCCATGTCATCATCTTCCAATCCATGTAATAGCGATTTTAATAATTAAGAATGGACATGAAAACAATAAAACTAGGTTGTTAATAATTTATGTTACTTGAATAAAGGTATTCCTCAAACAATATCAAAGTAAGTTATACACCCAAGGTAATCAAACCTACTGGGAATAACCAAAATAATTAGAAATTCGACAGTCAAAGACGACCTAGAACAAATGTAAGAAAACCCACAAAATTGAATAAAATCCTTGTAGACCACCCCTCCCCCATATGCCATGTACCTACATGTAACTGTAAAAGCCCGAACTACGGTAAATCCTAAGATTTTCCGGTAAATCCTAAGATTTACCAACTCTTAATGGTTAAAGTCCGAACCGTTCTATAATCATTGTTCACCAACCGAACCTAACCTAACCTAACATAACCTAACCTAACCTAACCTAACATGTACTAAATTCTAATGGTAAAAGATATATTTAAATAAGAAAATATTTAAATAAGAAACGATTTTTTCGGGCTTTTACCATTAGAATTTAGTACATGTTAGGTTAGGTTAGGTTAGGTTAGGTTAGGTTATGTTAGGTTAGGTTAGGTTAGGTTAATGAACGATGATTATAGAACGGTTCGGACTTTTACCATTAAGAGTTGGTAAATCTTAGGATTTACCGTAGTTCGGGCTTTTACAGTGACATATACATGACATATGGGGGAGGGGTGGTCTACAAGGATTTTATTCAATTTTATGGGTTTTCTTACATTTGTTCTAGGTCGTCTTTGACTGTCGAATTTCGAATTATTTTGGTTATTCCCAGTAGGTTTGATTACCTTGGGTGTATAGCTTACTTTGATATTGTTTGAGGAATACCTTTATTTACCGGAAAATCTTAGGATTTACCAATATTCGGACTTTTACGGTAACATATATAAACCGTAGATTAAGAATACTTTGTACCAGTCTGAAGTTGGCTTTAACAGGCTGAAACCGGTTACGGTCAAATAAAGTAAAGTGTAAATATGTTTCATATTTGTTTTATTACATCATCAAAATGTAAGCTAAGTGAACGTATTATAATGTATTATAATGTATATAAAATGAATTTGGCTAATGCTTAGCTGAATTGAAAACCTATAGGGATATAATTTATTATATTGGTTAACCTAAATAATAACGTGAAGACGATTTAACGTATGAAAGTAGCCACATTGTAAGAGGATGTTCCTGGTTCATGGTACCATCTTCAAGCAGTTTTCTAGTTTGCGGTGGACTAACAATAAATTACTATAAATTTAGTTCTGCGTTCAAACAGTAAGTCATTGCGCATAATGTATCGCGCATTTCTCATCAGCCAGCTGTATTCATAAACGGGTAAGGTTTATCTATTACCACCTATTTGCCGTAGTTATTTCGAGTTATTACTCATAGCGTACGGTAAAAGCCTGACAAATCGATAAGCAGCAAAGAAAGGTGGTATATTACCAGGTTTTACTGCATTTCCGCGCAAAAGGTGAGCAAAACATAAAATCAAAATTAGTTTAAACGTGCATAACATTATTTTACACATCTTCAAGAGAAATGTAAATATTTAACGTCTGGGTCTATCTGAAACCTTTAAACCACAAAATGAAGATCATTCAAGATCTTTTCAATAAGAAGGTAAGTACTAAATACCTATTTGCGATTGCAAACTGGTAAAATCTCCAACAGGTTTTTTCCTTAGATGTCTTTCTTTAATGGGGATACCGCACAAGAGTCTAAACTGCTCCCAACCATACCGCAGATTATTAATCTGAAAGGAGTAGGGCAGGAGAGAGAAATAGGTAATTAGAAGGAGTGAAAGTACCTGGCACTTCCAGATGTGATCACAAAACATGGCTAAAGTAATTAAAGTAAGTAAGCAAAGTCTGCAAAACTAAGTGAGCAAAAAATCTTTAACTATCTTTAAAACAAGTATTTTTTTTATTTATTGCACCTACCATCATTTTTTTTATCATTTGCGCCGAGTATCAGGCACCAAAGTCCCTGCTGAACTCAAGACCAATAGGACGAAGGAGCCTGGGAAGACCAAGACTAAGATGGAGCGACAACGTCCTCAAAGACATATCTATCTTGGAGCATCTAAACTGGAGAGAGCTGGCACAAAACCGAGATGAGTGGAGGAAGATTCTTGAGGAGGCTAAGTAAGACCCACCAGGGGTTGTAGAGCCAATAGTGATGATGATGATGATGATAACTATAATTTTTACTCACACAACCAAATCAGGACAAAGGACAACCAAATAGGACAAAGCCAATACGCAAAACAGTTTTCTCTTCAAATAGATGAAATATTAATCAATTTGGAAGGCGGGAAATATTTATTGAATAACCAACGTACTTGCCATATGTCACCCTAAGTGGTTCGCTACATTTGGTGACTTAGCAGGGGTGACCGGTTTCAATAAGTGAGGTCTATCTAAGTTGACGGCGGTTGCGTTTGCGCACCTACTGCGTGGAGGGCCGGATCGGGAGAGACTGATTGAGGGAGATCTTTTGACCTCTCTAGCGAGACTCTCTCGAACGATCACCATACACCGCAGTGGGAGGAATGGATTCACACCGTCACTCCTGGACACACTGATCGCTAGACTCCTACCCACTCCTCCTTTTTCTTCCCAAACTCGTCTACCTTCATTTTCCTGAAAGGACCCTCTCACACAGCATTCCAAAAGATACAATAGGCCCTGAGGGAAATTGTTTTCCACAGGGCCCCCTGTGTTAAGCTAATGTAAAAAAAAAAATTCCATGCCGCAATATAAAGTCTGCACCAAAGATATTCAAATACAAAAGAGATATGCTATGTTGTCCGCGCAACTGTCGGCGGACTACGCCCTAATTAGAGTAGTTTGCATACGAAAATAATTTGTTCATTTCGTTGATTATTTGAAGATGTGCATTAGTATTGGTTAACAATATAGTTTGAATACGGAAAGAATTCGTTCATTTAGTTTAACGTTCGTTTGGTTTATTCGTTCTTTTAGTTTATTTGTTAATTGGTAAACAATATTGGTGACACCCGGAAGCGCATTCCCACATAGTAAAAACTGCAGATAGCACATCTACTTATATTTCAATATCTTTGGTCTGCACCAATTATAACATTCAAGGAGAATTGTAGGAACCACAGTGAACAAGATATAATGTTATAGTACGTAAAATAAGTATTCGTAAACTTAAATGTAAAAATAAGTTAAACAAAATAAATAAATTAGCTCGGTTATGTCACAACTGGCCGAACGTTTACAAAAAATCGATAAAAATACTTGTTAATTCCAACAACAACATGCATTAATTTAGTATCCCTTGGGTAAAGTTTACGTTTTTCATGTTTCTGTGAAATTGTCGCCAGCTAACGAACAAGTTGTAAACACATTTTTTCACTGCTCATTTCTTTATTTTATTTTCCGAAACAAACACATTCGTTGCGCAAGTAACGCCCGTATCCATGGAATCCAACAACCAGGCCCGAGAGTATCTTCATCTGGGAACGGCACTGAATACGCAATCCGTAGAAGTACGATCTGTGCAAATCTTAATACAACTGATGTCACCAGTATAAGACTTTTTCATTCGTCAGCCCCCAGCAGGTCAATTAATTTGTTAATTAGAGTGGTCGATAACTACGTAAAATACAATCATTCAAAACCGAAACATTATTGTTTAAATTAGTAATAACCATATTTACGTAAATCCCAACCTTCCTCCCCCCCGTCTCCTTCCATTCCCATTTCCTTCAGCCTCACAACTATATATCATGGCACTTTTTGTAGGATTTATGCGTATATTTGATTCTCGTAGCTACGTAAAATACCACCATTCAAAATCAACATAATAAACGATAGTGCTTGAAATGGTAATAATCGTGTTAACATGTAAAGCGACCAGATCTGACTATTCAGATACATCCCAAACTTCCTCCTTCCCATTTCATTCCATTGCCATTTTCTTCAGCCTCTTAACTATATAGATAGTATCTTGGCATTTTTGGATATGTCATCTTAGGGGTGAAATGCAGATCCCGCCAAATGTGGAGGATTTTAATAAAAATGCACTTTCTAGATGGGAAAAGTGTGGAAAAGTTGAATAAAAAAGAAATTAAGGCGCGCTCGGCAAAATTGAGGGAGATACAGCCGTTTAAAGAATGTATGAAATGACACTTCATTAACCGATATGGTCAGCCATTTTGTTACCATAATGTTGGTATCTCAGACTTGCTTTAACGAAGGTTGATACGATTGTAGCTAACTTCGTGTGATATACACGTAATTATGAAAAACAGAATTAATAATGGTCACAAACCATGTTACACAAACCTGGCGTAGCCGCTAAACTACTTGAAAACTGGGATGTTTTTCTTGCGCTGACGCGAGCAGGCGTTATAAAGGGGCACAGACCATGTTACATAAACCATGTTACAACAGATGAGGATGATTACGAGTGCTACCAACTTTAAGTGCTACAAAATGGCTGACAGAATCGGTTGATGAAGTGTCATTTCATACATTCTTTAAACGGCTGTATCTCCCTCAATTTTGCCGAGCGCGCCTTAATTTCTTTTTTATTCAACTTTTCTACACTTTTCTCATCTAGAAAGCGCATTTTTATTAAAATCCTTCACATTTGGCGGGATCTGCATTCCTCCTCATCTTAGTTAGGTAATTATTCCAATGTAATTGAACTTCATAAGCCGTTTTTTTTAAACCAATGTAACCGTATTGAAAAAAAAACGACACTAAAAAGAGACAAACACATTAATCTACAGAATTTAGCCTGCGAGAGAATGAGATATAATATTCGGTCTCCTCTTTGTGTGGTGCTTCGTAGCCTCCCTACTACTCCCTACTCCTCTTGTCTACTTTAGTTTTCTGAAGGTTTTACTTCTACCGCGTGTGAACTGCACACTTGTATTTTTATTTTAAATTTCATGTATTTTTCCTAATAGTTTTTTTAATTATTTATTTATAATTTCTCACCATATATGTTTTCTTATTTTTTTTTACATACAAAAATATTAACCTCACTAGGACTAGCAGCCTGTATTGAGGTTAACATTCATAAAATTGAGTGATGCATTTACACACAAATCACTTAAATACAAAACACTACATGTCATCCAAAACACTAAAATATTATATGCGGAAAGTAAGAAATAACAATATTATATTGGTGACTAGATGGGTAATTTGTAACAATATAGACCATAAAACAAATCCTTAATTACTATACCCACCAAGAAACAAAGTTGAATGACATAATTTGCTTACATTTAAATAAAGATTAAAAAAAAGAAAACAAACAACATCCCATTGTCCTACTGGTTTCGTACAGTTAGGAATCTTGTGTAGCATTTACATTAAAATAATAATAATTAAAAAAATAGTCCATTAAGAATTTCTATATTTAAAAATGTTTGACCAACTTTATCCGAAGTAATAAAAAATGAGCTAATCTCAGAGACACAGATACGCCCACAGCAACCTTCTATCAGTTTTTATCTTCAGTGATGCAGGGATACCTCCGTGCATTGCCGATCAGACGATCAGTATGGGAGATAAGCGAGCCGAGAGATAAAGATCATAATTTGTGTGCACAGTGCTGCAGTCGGTGCATTTTGTCATATTTAGTGTAGCTCGCAATGCAGCGCAGAAGCTAAACTGAGACTGCAGTGCAGAAAACTACACGAGCAGTCCGCAGAAATGCAGGACTGCAAATGTAGCGCAACACTGAACTGCAAATGTAGTGCACAGATTCGCAACCGCGGATAAAGTCCCAGGAGTTGTGATGGGAGTGTAGATGTTTCAATCGCAAGAGTTTATTTAACTCTAATGTGT
This sequence comes from Limnephilus marmoratus, assembly GCA_917880885.1. Classification (NCBI taxonomy): domain Eukaryota; kingdom Metazoa; phylum Arthropoda; class Insecta; order Trichoptera; family Limnephilidae; genus Limnephilus; species Limnephilus marmoratus. The sequence continues at coordinate 30,708,369 of OU862916.1, forward strand.
TTTATTGCACCGGGTAAATAGAGCAATGCTTGTTATCAGTGCACTCAGTCTATGTAGTTAAAATTAATTAGCAATGAAATACCCTGCAATTTTTCAATTATAAAATACATGAACGGAAGAGACAGGAGCAATAAACCGAGTTACATGAAATTAATATGATTTATTACTTGTTTAATAATAAGTTCTAACTGATTAATGTATCTTGAATTACGAGTATATTGTAAACGGAAGTCGTTTACATCTGAACAAAAAAATGCACATTATAATGTTTTACGTATCAACTTAATGAACATGGACTTTTACGTTTGTTTTCATTGGCGTTATTTTTTTAAATGCGAATACCTCCCAATAGTCCCAGCTGCTCCCGTCTGGAGACATGGCTTCCCCCTTGGGGTATATTGTAAGGCTGGAGGTAGTGAGGAGGGGAAGTAGATGGGGAAGAGGAAGGTAGAGAATTACCTGGCTATTTGGATCTGGTCACCAAACACGGCTAAAGCCATTTCAAGCAACTTTTAAATTCTGAATTGTGGTTCTACACCAGGCGAGAGTATCTTCCACTGGAACTTGCCGCAAATATAGTTATACATTATTTTTAATTTTAATTATTAAATAACACATTCAGATTGCGAATCAAGAGCCTTACCCCTCGACCACAGAGGCCATCAAAAGGCCGTTGGTTAGTTCCAAGATTTTTTAGCAGTGAAAGTAAAAATCGCTCAAAGAGTTGTTTTGTGTACCTATCGGTTTATTTCGAGGACATAATTTTCTCGTCCAGAGAAGTTATTAATTTGTTTGGTCACAATTCATAGGGAAATGATTTTTTTTTTTTTATAAGATCAACTGTCTTTTTATAATGTTTTGAAGATTATTCCCATCAACGTAATATATCATTGAAGTAGAAGATAATACTAATAATCTAAACGAAAATTTGAACGAGAACAAATTGAAAAAGATAATGGTCGCAACTGGGACTTGAACCCAGAACCTCTCATGTGTGATTAGAAATTACGATGGTTTGACGGAAGGTTATAATGGCTGAATTGGTAAACGGTTACACGAGAGCTTCTGGGTTCGAGTCTCAGATGCGACCATTATCTTTTTTTTTATTTTTCTTTGTCTTTCATATTTTCGTTTAGATTATTAGTGTCTTCTTCAATGATATATTATAATGTTCAATTGAAAGAAAATGCAACCCTTGAACTTTCACCACCGGTAAATGCATACCAATGTTATACATTTCGGAAACATCAAAGAATTTTTTTATAAGTCATTTTAGCGTTGTTGAACATAGACAGATGAGGGGCGTATCAAATATCTTATGATTTGTTTTATAAACGCAATTATTATTATTTTATTTTTAAAAAGATTCTAAGAAAAAATGCCATGAGGGCTATGTACTTTAATATAATATATACACTGCACTACGTTGTAATATACACATTATTTAACTAGTGGACATGTTTATTGCCGCGAGTCTTCTGGGCATGGTAGTTGCGGCGAGACGACAAATTCGTTGCTTTGACAAACCTGCATCGCTGCAGAAACTGGATGCAGCAGTTGCATAATACTGACTTATTTACGAGCGCATTATGTGGAAACACTAGTCGCTACTGCAGCCTGCAGCCTGCTGCCAGCAACCAGCAACCAGCAACCTGCGGGGTATGGTGTATTCTGCATGGACCAGTTGATCTGTTGATGGAGGCAGTTGCCTGTACCTACACTGCCTACCTCACTGTTCAGGAAACTAGATGATGAACGTTTACACACAAGACAGGGGCTGGGCATTACTAACATACCGAATAGTAATACAGAATTATTATTATCTGGACTTGTTCTATTAAACCATATTATCATCAACCTTTTAAAATCTTCTCACATAAACAAGGCGTCACAGAAAAACCATCGCAAAGCGGTTGTCATTTGCGTGAAAAATCACATCGTGGCATTAATGAACAACACTTACATTTTTATTAAAAAAATGCTTACATAAAAATTTCAAATAAAATAATTAAATAATTGCCATGGCTGAGCATCGAACCCCAAAGGTTTTAAAATCAATTGCTTGGAAGGGAACTATGCTGACCATTATACCACCAATAATTAGTTAACGCTGGCATAAATTTATTATATTCGTTTGCAGGTTTTCAGTGGGTGAAAATAAGAAAACAAGTATGTTACTTAATCACATCCTAAAATATATTATTTTACAATAATAGTGAAAAATGGGGACATTGCAAGAGTTCTAAACAAAAATTTCATAATAATATTCGGAAAAACTGTGACCATACCACGTCCTAAGGTCACGCCGTACATTGTTTTATCTAGACATTGCAAATTAATTACATAAAGTTTTTTTAAAGCAAGTCAAACATTCTCGGTTTACGAATAATCTGACAATATTTTAAAATATTCTACTACCGCCAAAGTAAGGGTAAAATGTTGTTTGCGTCATGATAGAGGACCTTGCCAGCCGAAGAATTGAACACACGACGCTTGGGTGGGGCTCAAACGCGGTGACAACTCAACCACTGACCGGTCAGACCATAGTACAACGAATTTAAACATAAAAATGATATATTTTAATTATATCGTTAATTGGTTGTACAACAGTGCAACTTGACGATAAAACATATTTTTAGTATGAGAGCTTCGTGAGTATTTAACGCCTAACTTCATTCCGTTATAGATATTTATTACTAGCTTTTGCCCCCCCCCCCTCCCCCCCTTCCCCACCCCCTTTACCCCTCCACCTCTCCCCCTCTCCCTCCCCCCACCCTCACCAGCCCCCTCTCCTCGGAAGTTGTGCGCATACGTACATTCGGCGATTCATTTTTAGAGATTGGTATTAACTACGACGCCAACAAAGCACTATTTTTTGGGTGAATAGCCTATTTAAAGAAAAACGTCATTTCCGACGCAAATTTTTTTTTGCTTTCTTCTGATGTTTGCAATAACTCGATTTTGTTAGGGACAGAAAACGTAAGATAAATAATTTCATAATCACAGCCTATGTTACTCCCAAATGATGTAGCTTTCTATTAATGAAAGAATGTTTAAAGCTCATTCAGTATTTCTTGCGTGAAAGAGTAACAAACATACATCCATACAAACTTTCGCTTTATAATACTAATAGGATAAATTCTGGAAATGCATCAAATTCTTTAAAAATGCATGTTTTTCATTAAAAATACATTTGGAAGCTGGTTTGATTGATAAATAACACAAAAAAATATGAATCATTTCAGTGTTAAGATTGAAGTAAACATCTTGAGGCGGAAAGAGAATTGAAAAAAATCGATACCTTTATGTTAAATTATACGGCCACTACCTTAAAAATGTTGTCTTTTTACTTATCCCTGCAATCATTACGGATAAATCACCGGGTAGCATTAGGACGGGGAGATCTCAGATAAATATAAAAGTAGTTTCACACGGCTGAGAATTCCTGCGACTGGGCTGTCGGTCGCTGGTTCCGCGTGCTTCCCTAGAAGGAACATAGATAGTAAAAGTATCGACACCAGAGAGGAGAAGCACGTCCTCAGCTAAGGAAATAATATGCGAGATTTCCCGAGGAATTCAATATGTCCAAGTAGGGAATACTCGGCACGGACGTTGTCCCATCTTTGTGATAAAGGTAATTAATTTAAAAAGCTGCTACCAATATCTCGTACCTACGGAGATTTCTTATATAGTCATTCTTTGAATGTACACAATAACTCCTGACATAATGACAAGTTGATTATTAAATACGTAACCACTGATCAAAGCTTGTGGCAACTGGTGACTTTTTTCTTGATAAATATGGCTAAGGTTGAAAGAAAAAAAGCTAAAGAGTACTTGGGACACCTGATGAGAACACCACATTAAATTAATTACTACGTGATAAGAAATTCTTACGTTGACAATTAATTAATATATTTTTTAACAATGTTGAAAAAAATTTGAAAAAGACCATAAGATGTATAAGTACGAACCCGATAGAAAAGGAGTTTTTCAAAGGTTTACATTTGAGTTGAAATGGCTGTGTGATCGTTTTCAAAGCAAAGCAAAAAATCATCACCAAGAATATTGGAACTAAATACTATTTATTTTTATTCCAATTATATTATTTTATCCTTTCTCCACCCCTTACCAATAAAGATTATTCAGTCATTTCAACTTTGTTTAACCAGCCTCGGGCAGTTCAGATATGGTGCTATTAATATTCTTGCTTCTTTTCACCCACTTTACCGTTTGTTTTACTTTTAACATGTGTCATTGTTACCAATGTCCAAAATGGCCAGACTTGTTAACTCAAGTCAGGGTCTTGCATTTTCTGGTATAAATGTTAGACCCAGTTGTTTCGCAGAAATTCACGCGTGAAAAAGTCATCGTATTTGGCCATTCGGCGCCAGTTCTTTTGACAGTTGAAAGGTTCCCGATAAATGCCAATTCTAAGTGCGTTACAGCTTTTGAATAAATTGTGATCAGTGGAAGAGAAAAAGTGATTGTCAGCTTATTACGATTTGATAAAAATAAATATAAAAATCTTAAGGCACCTAGAATCAGCGTTTAAAGAGAACATTTTAAATGTCAAAAATGGCCATTTCTTGACAATGTTACGTTTGAATTTCTGCGAAACAACTGAGCCTAAACGTCTTGTATAGCACAAGCTGCTCAACTGCTCTCTTCTGGAACCATTGAGACTATGGTATGCTTTATATTTGGGGTATGTTGTGAGACTGAAGGTAGCGGAGAGGAGAAGAAAATGGGGAAGAGAGAAGTGGTGAGTCTAGTCACCAAACACGACTAAAGCCATTTCAAGTAAATTAAATTAATTTCTGAACGGTGGTCTTACACCAAGGCGAAACTGACGGTATCTTCGGCTCTGGAAAGTACCGCAAATATATCTAAATAATATTTTAAATGAATAAATTGTGAAATAATACAATGTGATAGAATTTGAAACTTCGACCTTCGGATTACTAGTCGAGAGCCTTACCCATCGTCAAAACGCAAGAAATCTAAGTATTTCGTATTAATGTGGTAGAAGTCGTGAACTCCATAAAAACCTTATTCCTGTCCTGACTCGATATTATTTTTTTTGTGTTTTGTGACCTGTTTATTTTATTATTTTTTTTTTACATGAATACCGCTCAAGAGTCCCAACTGCTCCCGTCTGGAGAAAGCGGGACTATGGCATCCCCAATTGGGGTGTGTTGTGAGGCTGAAGGTAGCGGGGAGGGGAAAGAGATGGGGGAGAGGAAGGTGGGGAAGTACCTGGCTATTCAGATCTGGTCACCATCACGGCTAAAGCCATTTCAAGCAACGTTTCAATTCTGAATGGTGGTCTTACACCAGGGCGATACTGAGAGTATCTTCCACTCTGGTTTATGTCATTATTGTAATTTAAAAAAAATCTTTTTTGGTATCATTTCTCCTTGTAATATGTAATGTGTTGTAATTGAACATATTCCGTGTAAAATAAATAAATATTAGATATTAGATAGGTACACAAAAAAAGTTCATTCAAAGTTAGTGACAGATTTATAAAAATAAAAATATTTTTAAAATTAGTTATAGAATATCAAAAAATACTTAAATATAATATAAATACAATAATAAAATAATCAAAAAGCATCCACAACAAAATAACGTAACGAAATATATATAAATTGAACCCAACGTCCAATTCATATGCAAATTCTCGAGGGTATCTCGCGTACGATCTAAGAATCGAATTAGTTTATTGCCGTGATAAAACTTGTATTCCGTACATTTTAAAGAAAATGGCAATTAACACCGTCTCGGGCAAACCAAATACACCTGTTATAATGGGACCGCGATGTTAATTGGTGCATTTTTACTCCTGGCCGGGGATAAGGTATTCACAGGTAATTATTGAAGCTAGCGTTGTTCTACACACTTCGACGCTCCCCTGATAAAATACGTAAGATAATCATACCATATTTAATCTCGAAAATTTTCTATGTTTTCACACGGTTTCGAATAATTTTTTTCAAGTAAAACTTCTTAACGCACGCTCGACTTGGGGGGTAAGCTGGTGAATGCGTTACGAAAAGTGGTGATTGTTACGAAAAATGTCATGCGAACGGTAATCGATGCGAACGGTGATCGATCGCTAGGCGAACGGTCGGGCCTTTACGCACGCTTGACTTGGGGAGTAATAAGGATAAGGATAGGTATGGTCACCCCAAGGTCGTAGGTCACCCCAAGGTCTTAGGCCCCTTGGTCACATTTCACCCCAATGTCATATGGCACCCATAGGTCATAGGTCACCCACCCCGTTCGCTACGTTTGGTAAGTTAGCAGGGATACATGGGTTCATTGGGCGAGGTTTCTCTTGTAGTTTTACTTCAGTCGTGTGGTCTAAAGCACACTCGTTTTTTTTATTGCTTAGTTAGACCGGCGAATCATCGCTAAAACGCAGGTTTTATGGATTTACTTTTTACTCTTAACTCCAAACAGGACACAGGGTGAGTTTTGTATAGGTCCGAGCTGCGGATGCGTATGTCCACCTGATAGGGAGAGGGAGAGGCTGGTAAGGGCGATCTTTTGACCTATTTAAGATGATATGGGCTTAAAGGGAAATTGTTTTCCTCAGGACCTCCTGTGGGGAGTAAATGAGAAAAACATCATTAATTTATTTAATTTTGGGGGTTCCGTGTGAAGGGCATTTTTTAAGGATAGAAATAATTGAACGTGGCTCTGCAAATTAGAGTAATTGGAGGTATAAAAATTGGAGACATAAAATGAAACTTCTTTTTCGTTTCGTGTCTTATCTAAATTCACGGTGTCCGGAAACTCGTAGTACAAGCGGGAAACTGGTAAATCTACATCACATTCGGAGTCGAATTGTGATATAACTTTTTTGATTTGAGCTTTCCTTTTCGAGTAAATCGGGTCCGAAGTTGGAATTTTTTTGGTTAAATTTGAAAAAAAATTTCACTAGGGGGTTGATTTCAGCTATGTAATGCCTTATAAAATGCATCGAAGGGTAAACAGGACACAAAATATTTTTTTACCCTTTAGTTGCCGAAAAAATGGAAAAATAGAAAAAAATAATATTAAAATCGAAATGCTCAGATCTAAAAAAATAAGTTTTTTGGGTTCTCTAAGTGATGTAGATTCACCAGTTTGCCGCTTGTACTACGAGTTTCCGGACACGTTGTATAATGTATCAATGGGTGAGGTCTGGATTCTTGACAAAACAGTTCTAATTTTGAAAATGGCAATCAAAATACTTTTCTGATAAAAATATAATGCTACAGACAGGCATTTTATCGCTTGTCTAATTCTCCAAAGAAAAATGAACAATAGGCCACTTGCATGGATTTCATAACGACTTGGAAAAAATCATGTGGATAGATCTTTTTACTAAGATTAAGAAAAAGTTAGTAAAATTGTTTAGAAATGTACAGTTTTTGTTATTTTTAAATAAATAAATCCATTATTTAGGCTCGTGACGTCACTACATGAAAATGTCCCGTCTCCGAAAATGTTCCTATTATTTTTTTAAAATTCCACACTGATTTATTTTTTTATATGGCATCACTTTGATTTAAGGCGAATTTTTGAATTCGTTCACTAGATTTATTGTTTGTTCTCTGCGAACTTATCATTTGGTTTCACTTTTTGACAGATGCTCTGAAGAGAACCCCGTACTTTTAATGATCTACGGGGTTCTCTTCAGAACGTGCAGATGATGTCGGTACGTGTTTTAGAGGTATAATGATTATGGTGCTGATTTTAACAAAATTAAATTTTATAATAATCTTATTATTATTATAATTTACAAGTACAAGTATATTACATTGAATTTAGTAATATAAACGCTGTTCATTATAATGATTTATGGTCAATAAGATGGATCAAGGAAAAAAAATATTTATGAGATGTAATATTTTTGGTATGCCTCGTTATTCTCCTGAGCAATTCGTGTGGAAAACGTTATTTTTTTTTTAAATGATTTTCGGCTATGTAATTATCGTTTTTTCACACCTATAAAATTATGTCCCGTCTTTCCGGTTTATAAAAAATGGTCTGATTTATCGGATTGAGATTTTCAAAAAATCCCCAGGGTTTCAAAAATTTGCTTAAAAAAAAATAAAAATGCAGAATGTCTTAGAATATTTGCCTAAACCGGAAAAAAATTTAAAAAAATGTGATGCAAGTGGCCTATTTGGAAAATTAAAATTAAATCATTGCAAAAGTTCTAGAGTTCATTAAATCGTAGTTAAAGGCAGAGACACAAACGAAATTTAAAAAAAAAAAACTCTTTTCATTTCAGCAACTTAATATCTTACAATAATATTGGTTCCACGACAGTTGATCCGCCTAGAATAGGCCACTTGCATCAAATTTTTTTAAATTTTTTTAAATTTTTTTCCGGTTTACCCAAATATTCTAAGACATTCTGTATTTTTTTTTTTTTTTAATCGTATTTTTGAAACCCTGGGGATTTTTTGAAAATTTCAATCCGATAAATCAGACCATTTTTTATAAACCGGAAAGACGGGACATAATTTTACAGGTGTGAAAAAACGATAATTACATAGCCGAAAATCATTTAAAAAAAAATAACGTTTTCCACACGAATGGCACAGGAGAATAACGAGGCATACCAAAAATATTACATCTCATAAATATTTTTTTTCCTTGATCCATCTTATTGACCATAAATCATTATAATGAACAGCGTCTGTATTACTAAATTCAATGTAATATACTTGTACTTGTAAATTATAATAATAATAAGAATATTATAAAATTTAATTTTGTTAAAATCAGCACCATAATCATTATACCTCTAAAACACGTACCGACATCATCTGCACGTTCTAAGAGAACCCCGTAGATCATTAAAAGTACGGGGTTCTCTTCAGAGCATCTGTCAAAAAGTGAAACCAAATGATAAGTTCGCAGAGAACAAACAATAAATCTAGTGAACGAATTCAAAAATTCGCCTGAAATCAAAGTGATGCCATATAAAAAAATAAATCAGTGTGGAATTTTAAAAAAATAATAGGAACATTTTCGGAGACGGGACATTTTCATGTAGTGACGTCACGAGCCTAAATATTGGATTTATTTATTTTAAAATAACAAAAACTGTACATTTCTAAACAATTTTACTAACATTTTCTTAATCTTAGTAAAAGATCTATCCACATGATTTTTTCCAAGTCGTTATGAAATCCATGCAAGTGGCCTATTGGCCCCCCGGCATACTTATACAGTAACGGGAAAGTACGGTATCTCTAATTACACAAAATATAACTAAACGACCACAAAGGGATGTGCAGAGAGGATGTACCGAAGAATTACAGAGCATAAAATATACTTTCATTCAAATTCATCAATAAAAAAAACTTTTCTAAATACCGTGCATAGGTATACCTACCAGCATATAAGTACAAAAAATTGATAATTTGTTTGTAAATTCGTTTGATATTCATACCAACTTATAATTGAAATCCGCTACAATGCATTAATGTCTGATCTAAACCTACCACTACTTTCTACCCGGCGTACTATTAATGACATTCTTATACTTTTTAAATTACTGAACAATCTCATAGACTGCCCTCAAATGTTAAGTGTTATAAATATTCGTGTCCCTGTTAAATTTCCTTCCATTCCCCCCCCCTTCAGCTCAGAACCCCCCAACCCCCCCCCCCCCCCCAACCCCCCCCCAACCCCCCCCAACCCCCCCCCCCCCCCCCCAACCCCCCCCACCCCCCCCGACCCCCCCCCCCCCCCCCACCCCCCCAACCCCCCCCCCAATAAAGTAACAATGGTTTCGGACGTTATTCTTTCTTGCGAGTCGGATGGTGCGGGTCCCGACCTCGAAAAACAGGCAGAACTTTGGAGAAATTCGATCCAAACACAGATCGACGCACTAAACAAATCCCTAACCCTAGGCCCGCGTCCAAAGGGTAAAAGGCGACCGAAAAAGGCGGTTAAGATTACTGACATTGGCACGGACTCAGATTCCGACATGGATATGGAGACTATTAACCCCCTTCCTGGACCCAGTGGGGCCTCAATTGTTGGAATCCTCCCCCCAACACCCATTGCTGGCAATAAAAAGCGCGCGAGAATAAGTGATTCTCCTAATAGCCAACTGACCCTCGCGGAGTCTACCAAAAAGGCTATCCCGGCAATGGAGAAGTGCCAAAAAATTAGAGGCATCGTCACTGATGGGTCGAACAAACTTAATAAGTCTGACAAGGGTACTCTCAACCGACTCCTTGATGACTTGATGAACGACATAACCCATTTAATGCTAGAAATTAATACTTTATCGACCAGGAGCGCAACAATCGAACAGGTGTTGAACATCCAAGCCTCCATGACACAGAAGCTGGACACGGCCATCAAGGCACGCCCAACCCTGAACTCTGCTCCATTGTCCTACGCTTCAGCAGCGGCTGGCTTGCCCTCCTCCAAGAAGGTGTTGGTGAATGGCTTCGAGCGACCCTTGCCCCCCAAACCGCTCACGGTTCTAGTGTACCCGGAGATTCCCGAGGGGAAAACTTCGGAGGGTACACAGAAAGACTTGGAGAAGCTAATTAACCCTAGGAGTGACGACTTCCAGGTCGTTCGCGTACGAAAGATTAAAGGCGCTGGTATGGCCCTGCAAGCTAAGGGGAAAAAGGACCTTGAAAATATTCTCAAGGCGGGTACCAAGCTGGCAGCAAGTGGGCTTAAACTTGTGAACCCCCTGGGTCGTTTGCCCAAAATCGTAGTGTACAACGTTCCTAAAGGCGATCCCTCTGGTGACCAGGCCCTCTTTGGTGAAATCTACACTAACAACCTGGAGGGACGAACCACGCTATCCCTGGAAGACCACCTCCGCACCATGAGGAGAGTTTCCCTCTTTGGGAAGCGTGATGGTGGTTTTATGAATATGGTCCTGACGTGCCACCCGGCCGCCAGGAAGGTACTTATTGACAGCGGGCTGTGCTATCTTGGGTGGAACGCTTGTCGGACCCGCGATTATACTGGCGCCACCAGGTGTTTTAAATGCCATTTATACGGCCATATTTCTAAGAGTTGTTCTCAAGAAAAAGAAACTTGCCGCCACTGCGCCGCTGTGGGTCATGGCTTTGAAGATTGCCCCAAGAGGGCACAGCCTGCTGTCTGCGCCACATGTTCGCGCTTTAAGAAGCCGGCGGATCACCCGACGGGTGATAGGGACTGTCCGGCCCAAAAAGCAGCGGTGGAGGCAGCCTTCCGGATGACGGACTATGGCTCCTCATAATCTCCTCTCCCTAGGTCAGGTCAACCTTCAGCGATCCCGGATGGCCACACTGGAAGTACTGAAGGTCATGACTGACCTCAACATCGACATTATGCTTATTCAGGAGCAGTACACCTGGGAAGGTAAGACCCCCATTAATTTTCCGGGTGCGGTACTCGAAGTCGGCCGCTCACCAGGGGCGGGAGTCCTGGTCAACACTTCATTGATCAGTCCCCTCCTTCTGGCTGGTCTTTCTGATGAATACCAAACCTGTGTATGTATTAGATTTGGCGACACTGAGATCTTCTTGATCTCAGTTTACTTTAAATTTGGGAATCCGGTAGGACCACACATCCTGAGTCTGACGCGCGCGCTCAACGCGCTTAAAGGCCGTAACATAGTTATCGGAGGTGACTTTAATGCACGCTCACCATTATGGTTCGACACTAGCGACTGTAGAACGGAGCGATCAGACGCCGTTGAGGACCTGATTGCTGCGCAAGGTCTTAGTATCATCAACGAACAGAGTTCCTTTTGTACCTTCTCGAACATACATGGTGAGAGCAACATTGATCTAACTCTCTGCTCTGGATCTGTTGCGACCAGGATTTCAAAGTGGGTAGTCCATGAGTGCGCAATAAATTCGGATCATAGATTGATTACTTATACGGTGGGTGTTAGGAAAACAGAAGCTCCAAGATCCTCCTGGAACTTCAACACCTCTAGGGCTAACTGGGATCACTTTGGGGAATCGCTACGAGATACGTTAAGGGATTTTCACCACGTAGCTGCTACTGATCCGGATAATTTGGGGAATTTTTTCAATAGGGCGGTTGTATCTGCTGCCAACTCGTCTTTGGGAAGATCAAACCCGAAGACGAGTATTAGAACGCCGTGGTGGTCACCTGAGCTGACTTCGCTCAAGGGGGCCTTCAAGAGGGCCTACAGGGCGCTTGGGTTGTCCAGGAGTGGCAGCTGTACGGAGGAGGAGACAGCTGCGCTTCAGGCGAGCTTGAGGTCCGCCAGGTCGGCCTTCAAACGGGCCGTTCTTCGAGCGAAACGAGCTGCTTGGCATAATTGGGTCAAAGATGTGGGTAACGCCAACCCGTGGGAAATCCACAGCGCTATTGAAAAATCCGGGAAAGGATCTGACCGGTATTTGTCTACAGTAATTGGGAAATCAGATGGGAGGAACGCCGAGACTGTGGACGTGGCCTCCACTCTCAAGACACTTTTGGGCGAGTTAGTTCCTTTAGAATCAGTAATTGGGGAGAATGACCACCACAAACAGATTAGAAATCTGTCACGGCTACCACCTAGGGACCTTGCCCAAGAGGATAACTTCATTAGAGTCACTAAAGCGGAAATTGATGTTATAATAAAGGGATTGGGTCCTAAGAAGGCACCAGGGCATGATAGGCTCAATGGCGTGATTGCGAAGCAAGTCTGGGTCCACGCCAAGGAAGAGCTCTTCCAGGTGATGGACACGTGCCTGAGGAGGGGAGTCTTCCCCTCCGAGTGGAAGCGTGGCGTGCTCCGGATCATACCAAAGGGGAACGGAAAACCACTGACCGACATTAAGGCGTATAGGCCAATTACCCTCCTCCCTGTACTTGGCAAAATCTTGGAGAAACTGCTACGAGAGCGACTTCGGCAAACCCTGTCACCGGCCAGTGACCTGCAGTTCGGCTTCGTCCCCGGTAGATCTACGGTGCATGCCCTGTCGTATGTGCTTGATTGGGTGAAGGCTTGTCCAAAGAGGTATGTAGTAGCGATCTTCCTCGACATAACTGGTGCCTTCGATCACGCGTGGTGGGCAATGATGCGTACAAAGGTGAAAACCAGGCAGTGCTCCAAACTTCTGTTCCAGTCAATCGACGACTACCTTTCTGATCGCACGATCACGATCAGCTTTGGAGATTTTTTGATCGAGAGGGAAGCTGACATTGGATGCCCGCAGGGCTCCATTCTCGGACCTGACCTGTGGAACATCAACTTTGACGACTCCTCCAGGTTACCCTTGCCTGAAGGATGCATCTCTGTCGACTACGCTGATGACAAGACGTATTTGGTCGCTGGGGACAGTAGAAAGGAAGTTGAGAGCAAAGGCAGTGAAGGTTTGAACATGTTCCTCGATTGGGGTAAGAGAAACAAGATGACATTCGCTCCCCACAAGACCCAGGGCCTCCTGATGAAGGGCTTTCTCAGAAGAGAAAGAAATCCCGTCATCAAAATGGGGGACTCTAGTGTCAAATTTCGTGAAACGGTGAAATACTTAGGCGTCACACTAGATCGATCGTCCTCTTTTCTGGCTCACGTCAAGGATGTATCCGGCAAGGCTCAGGCCCTCTTTTTGAAGCTTAGGAGACTCTCCACAGCTGAGTGGGGTTTGCGTAGCCCAGCCATGCGCACTCTGTACAGATGCGTATACGTGGCGCAAGTTTCGTATGCTGCGTCTGTCTGGGAGCATCGCTTGGGTAACTCGCTTATACTCTTGGCTCTCAAGCGGGGCCAACGAACTCCCTTGTTGGCACTATCCGGGGCGTATAGAACCGTGGCTTCGGACGCTTTGCCTGTTTTGGCTGGCATTTTGCCAATCGATCTGGAAATCAGGGAAGTGCTTACTAAGCAGAGGTTAACCAGAGGAACCCCTGCCACTCACCTAGGAGTCACTCTAACTCCGGGCGGGCCGGGGACTCTCCCTGGGCTGCTTCGACAAATGAGAGACCTGTCACTCCAAGAGTGGCAGGCCCGGTGGGATAGATCGAATTTGGGAAGATGGACTTTCTCCTTCTTCCCATCAGTTAAACTCAGAATGGAAGCGGTCTTCCTCAAGTTAGACCACCACATCACTCAATTATTATCTGGCCATGGGGAATTCAGGGGGAGACTTCACACCCTCTCCCTGTCCCCTCACCCCAATTGTGCCTGTGGGAGCACGAACCAGTCGGCTGAGCATATCCTGTGGCAGTGTGAAATAATGACGGATGCCAGAGGTCAAATGCTAGATGGTTTGGACGTACCCATCAGACCAGTGTGGAACACTGATCTGGTTTCGAATAAGACGAATTTCGAGTGCTTGAAGAAGTTTACAAGAATCTGGGTGGAGAGATGGCCTGATCTTAGAGTCGCTGATTAAAAGATTTAGTGACCAGGTGTACTTGTCTCCTGATATCCACGGATTACCCCACATTTACTCCTTCAACCCTATCTGCCTGGTTTTTTTTACATTTTCTGTTTCTTTCTTTTTCTTATTATTTTCTGTTGTTTATTTACACTTACTTGTTATTTACACTGCTTTATGTTTTTCTTTTTCATTTACAGTGTAACATAATGCGTGAATTGACACGCCTGCGTGCATCATGATTTTATATATATATATATATATATATATATATATATATATTTTTTTCCTCTACTCTCTCATGTTTTTGCATTTTTTTAGTTTGTTTATTTTAATTTCCATGTTCTTTTCAGTTCCTGATAACAACTAGAACAGAACTCCGTTGTTTGTTATGTCTTGTCCACTTCCCCATTAAAGGGGTTGGACTTTGGGCCTTGTCCCTATCATATTTTTTATAGGTCTACCTTTTTTTTGTAACTTACCTCTGTTATCTCCTTCCAGTGCCCGCGCCACCCCCCTGACATGATAAGGTTAGAGGAAAGATAGAGTGGCATCCGGAGGTTTGTCCGTCCCTCCTCCAGCTACCCGACGCTCTTTTTCCCTAGGGTCTTCGTATCGTAGTCCATTTACTTCTTCTAGGCACCACCGGATAGCTGGCTAAAGGATGACTCCACTGGGTGCCATGACGTCGGACTAATAACCTTACACATTCTCTGGGGGACTGCCGGGCACAGGATGGTCATGACGGTCATCACTATTTTTTTCGCCTTTACTAAATGTTATTGCTTTGTTTACAACTTATCCTTTTCTTATTTATACGCAGTTGCCTGCAGTCCTGGAGTGTGTGGTCTCCCTCTGATTATTATATAATAACTACTTTTTGGTTTTTTTTTTCTTTATTACATTTTTTATGCTCACTAACACCTGTAGATTAGTCCTTTTTGACCATTACAGTACAGACTGTAGGCGATCCTATATTTCCGCCACCTAACAAAGTATGTAGGGGCATTGAAGGTCTAGATTCGTTTTATTAAATGTAGAGTCGTTTATTCAAAAAAATTAGATTCTTGCGAGAACTCCGAAGGGGCGACCATAAGTCGCCTATACCGGGGTGGGACAGTGGTGGGTACTTCAATGTCCCTGTTAAATCAACTCGACTCCACCACCTTTTCCACAGTGACAATCATAGCACTAACTATTCCTGTCATTCACCGCTAGTGCGTTTTCACCGAACTGCCAATACGTATACAGACCTTTTCGATATTTTCAATACCTCACCGTCTTGCAGCAAAGCAAAAATAATTAGTTATTTATGTAACTGATATGTTTGTAAAATGATAAATATTTGTTGTACTAATATGCATCGTATGTATGTACTGTATGTTATTCTATATATATATAATGTTTGTAAATGTTCGATACACTTGTATTATGTATGTAATAGCCCTATGTACGGGCGTTTAAATAATAAATAAATAAATAAATATTATTAACGGTATTTGAAAATTTAACAATGATTTTACTTTTGAAATTGGTAATGCACAAAAAATAATAATTTCATTGTAAAAACCTTTCCCGAGAGGCCAATTGTCGGCAGATCGATTGACAGATCACCTACCATATTATAAAGCGTATCTTTATACCTCATTTTTAAATGCCAAACGCTCCATATACAGTAGCTTTCAATAATTGAATACGTGTTATATTTTTTATTGGTTTGATTAATTAACACCTTCCTTTTTAAGTGTAATAATCCCACGCGTTATAACTTTCAGTGCGAATTATTCATTCGCACATCAATTTCACATTGGGCAATTAAGATATTCTAGCACAATATGATGTCATCGCTCGCCTTTTAAGTGTATCGCACATTTTACAATGTACGACATAATTTTACAAACCTTATTTGATCAGACATCAATAAAACAAAAAATGCTCTGCTAATTATATATATATATAGTTAAAGCAACAGGCATGACTGCTATGGACCGGATAACTCAGAATCATGCAATTTTAGCACCTCCTTTGAAAAATCATTTAAATTGATGAAAAAAAAAATTGGTTAAACCGGTTACGTTAAGTTAGTACGGGCTTTTTTCGTTTTTTTTCATGACTTAACTTTTCAAATTGAAATAACTCATGAAATTGCATTATTCTGAGTTGTCATGGAACCGACTGCAATATCACGTGAAAAGGCAAATTTTACTACCTGTTACTTTACTGCGCAGAAAGTTACTACTAGCTTTATTGTAATGGACTGGTGTTAATATAATAATGTTATGTTTATGCAAGCGATTAAATGCTATTATAAAATACTGTTTTTATTAGCACTTATTGCGGTTTTATGTGCCATCAAAGAAATAACAACCATCAAGATTTTTGTGATTTTTGAAATATTTTTATATTAGCTCCACACAGGAGGAAAACAATTTCCATCGGATCCTGTCATCTTTAGGTATGCTGTGTGGAGGGTCTTTTTTGAGAAAGAAAGGAGGCAAAGTTCTGATAAGGAAAAAGGTACGAGAGGTGGGTAGAAATATGGGGGTCAGCATGTCTGGGAGTGACGGACACAAAAATCCATTCTTCCTACTGCAGTGCAAGACGATGAGCCAAGAGAGTTTGCTGCAGAGTTCAAAGGGTCTCCCTCAACCAGACTCTCCCGATCCGGTCCGCCACGCAGTAGCAGCAATTAATCCACCTACACCAAACTTAGCGAACTAAAAGGGGTAACCTATATTGGTAATCCAATAAATGGTTCCCGGGGTGCCTCGCAAATCGAACTAAGGGTGTGACAAATTGCTTTTTTTTACACCACTATTTTTAATAAATAAATATTAACCAAACATTTCTTCATCAGGATATAAATTACACTAAACAAGGTAGGTAATTTTCTTTTAATTTAAAATGACACCACAAAATAATTTTGCATTTATTATTGATGAAGTAATGAGTGTGTTTTGAAGAGAAGTTAATTAGGGTTTGAAATTATTCACGAGCTTTAGAAAGTGCTCTTCGGGAGATGTTTAACGAAAGATGGGCTTAATTGTTAGGCTAGGTTAGGTTAGTTATTTACTTTTAAATTTTAAGGATATTGCAATATTATTATTGTGACATGTTAAAAACAAAATACTCACAATTTTCATATTAGAGTATTTTATCTTTGGTAAGGAAATAATCTCATTTCAATAGTAAAGTAACAATTTTATGTATTTAGAACGCAGACGTCAGATAGCTATGATACCCTTGTGCTTCCGGTATTACAATGGAAGGTAGGTAATAAAATATTTATATATATTTAAAAATACTGAATTGATTCACTTTTTCGTTGTAATTTGAATTTTGGCAATGAGTAAAAAAGTTAATTTGTACTAATATAATACCCCAATTTAAGTATGGAAGGAAACCAAAAAGCTATCAACAGTACTTTAGAGTATAGACATTAAATAAAATTATGCAACAAGTGGAGTTCCTCAGGGTTCACACCTTGGCCCAATCTTAATTATCTTGTTTATAAATAATCTTACAAAAAATATTTCATGGTGTATCTATCTTACTTTTTGCTGATGACCTCAAAATTTTTAGAATTATTCAAAATATTTGCTATTGCAACATTCTTCAAGATAATATCAATAAGTTGTTAATTTGGTGTGATGAAAATAGACTTTTGCGGACGGTTCGTTTAATACAAATATAATGTCTGTAAAAATATAAAAATACCTTTTTTATAAAGGTGCTGCAAATTTCGTGTGTAGTCTTTGACATGTCGGTAATTTCAGGCTTGGTAATTTCATTGAAAACGCATTCCGTTGTTTGTCAATCAACACGTCAGGAGTTTTTCCCTCGCGCCAACAAAAGACAACTCAATAGGTCCTACAACAAAAGCTGTCCAAAGAGAAATGTGAGAGTCGTTAAACGGAATTCGATGCTTAGTAAAACGGGCAACATCGACTATTTGCTCATTAAATGGCCGATTATGCAGATTTTGGTTTTACAATCAAGCATGAAGTTATAAACATTACCCTAAGATGGCCACACACGTTGAAATGGAACAGGCGTTTTAAATGATTGCTAAGACCACGTAAGTTATTTCGAGATGTTAAATTTAGTGTTTATTGACGCCTTGTTTATGCTTAGAAAATTAATTTTATGGTTGCAGAATAAATGGCAGAAACAAACACGGCAAATATTGACCTTCCACGTGTTATCCAATGCACTTAAAATAAATACCTCAAATTAACTTTTAAAGTATCTGCATTTTTTGAAAAATATGTTTAAAAGTCCAGTTATAAGTTCTGGGTAGAAAATAGGTTTGATGGGTGGGTAGGAATCTGGGGTCAGTGTGTCCAGGAGTGATGGACGTATGAATCCATCCCTCCAAACCATGTGCAAGGCGATGGGTCGAGAGATTTCGGCTGGATAGGATAAAAGACCACCCTCAACCAGTCTCCCTCGATACTGTCCACCTCACGGCAGGTGGGCAGACGCATCGGCCGCCAAGACCTAGACAAACCTCACCCCCATGATCCCGGGCATCCCTCCTTCTTAAATCACCAAACGTAGCTAACCACTTAGAAGAGGTGTTCATTATCCAGTAAATGGTTTCCGGGGCGGCGGTACTCATACCCGCCTTTACATATTTCATGTTTTTGGGTTGTTATTAAACTCCCCTAAGATAAATTAGTTACATGGCTTTTAAATTGAAAACATAAAATTAACGCCGATTTTCAATTTGGGAGGCGGGAATGGGTACCACCGCCCCGGGAACCTTTATTGGATAACCAAAACCTCTGCCATAGGTCACCCCAAGTGGTTCGCTACGTTTGTTGATTTAGCAGGGGTGCCCGGGTTCATGGAGTGAGGTTTGTCTAGGTCTTGGAGGCGGATGACCAGGACATACTGAACCCCAGATTCCTACCCACCCCTTAAACCCTTTTCCTTCCCAGAAGTCTCCTCTCCTCCTTTCCTTAAAAAAAACCCTCCACACAGCATCCCCAAAGATGACATAGGCCCTGAAGGAAATTATTTTCCTCGGGGCCTCCTGTGTGGAGCACATGTAAAAAAAAAAAAAAAACGCCGAAGTTTAATTGAATTGCACACAGTTTTCAGCTTGAATAGCCCACTGTACCTGCGAGAGATATTTCACCATTGCATTTAATGGACATTGTTATCTCAGGAGGCGTCGCTAATCCAACTTAAAATCTTTCGACACAATCTTTATCGTCTAATGAAGCGATGCAGGAGATAAGCAGTCGATCCGAGATGGAGATAAGCAGGGTTCAAGACCCTAACTCGGCCTAGGTACTGGTACGTGTGGACCAGCCTAACCTCTTGACCCCGCCACATTCGTTAGAATACACATCGCATAAAGTCTAACACTTATCTGCGACCACGCACTGCAAGTGTGGGTATGGCTGGGAATAAAACAAGATTTATTTTAATGTTTCAGTCGTAAAGTTATATCGATTAAAAGTAAATGTGGAAGGTTTGCTACCTTGGCGAAGATAGTCAAAGATGTTCGATAAAGGATATAAATTTAAAACAGAGATAACATGTGTGTTATTTCACCAGGACAAAAATTAGTAAGTCATTAAAATTTAAAACACTAATAATCTAAACGAAAATCTAGACGAGAGGCTCTGGGTTCGAGTCCCAGTTGCGACCATTATCTTTTCTATTTTTCTGTGTTTTGTTCTCTTTCATACTTTCGTTTAGATTTTAGTGTTATCTTCTTCTTCAATGATATATTACATTGATGCGTGTAACCTTCAAAAATTATAAAAAGAGAGTTTTTCTTTTAAAAAATTGAATTTTAGACGTTTATAAAAAGGTCAATTTATATTCCATATAAATAAAATCGGATACATTTATCCGAGGCGCTATCTAGGTTATAAACCAGTTCTTAGAACGATTATTTCCAATGAAAAAGGTAGTTGCCTATGATGTGGAAAAATAAGTCGATGATAATATTGTTACATTCGAAAATATGAGATTGACAATTATGACGGTTTGATGGAAGGTGGCAATGGCTGAATTGGTAAAAGTGCACGTCCCAGTTAGATGAAAGGTTCTGGGTTTGATTCCCAGTTTCGACCATTATCTTTTTCTATTTTTCTGGGTCCTGTTATCAGTGTTATCTTCTTACGCAATAATACTTTAAAAATTACTGTACCGCAATCTAAAAAAAAGTTAAGCGCACTTGCTTTTGTATTCATTTTACCCGTTATCAGTTTATTTCTTCAATTATATGTTTCAAATTAATATGTAACTGAAAAAGCACATTAATTATATAACCATATATTAAAACATGAGCTTTTTTGTCGATGATCGGACTAAAAGTAGGAAGAATGTAGTTGATATTGTTCTATATATATATATATACATTCAGACAACATGACGTAATAAAAATATGATTGGTCCACAAAGCACCTCTCAATTTAAACACTTAATACCGATACGAAATATTTCATTAGAAAAATGCTGTGACTTCATACCACGAAATCAGTGTTATACTTACATAATTATGTGAAAATGTAACAAGATTTTAACAACAACTTAATTGGCAGAACTATTGCTCTTGATCAAAGGTTCCAAACCTTATCTGGCTTACCGCTCATTTTTCAAGTATATTTTTCATTAAAGTCCCCCCCCCCCTCACTCCCCCAATCCCTCAATAAGCAAAAGTAAGGCGGAAAAAGCGCCGCGTGAAAGTTACATACACATTTTGCAATATCAAAACCAACTAGTTAGTATCGTGAAAAAATTAAAAAGATTATCTCTTGCGTCTCGTATTTTTTTTTATATGAATACCGCACAAGAGTCCCAACTGCTCCCGTCTGAAGCCAGTGAGACTATGGCATCCTAATTGGGGTATGTTGTGAGGCTGAAGGTAGTGGGGAGGGGAAGGAGATAGGGAAGAGGAAGGTGGGGAAAGTACCTGGCTATTCAGATCTGATCACCAAACACGGCTAGTGCCATTTCAAGCAACGTTTCAATTCTGAATGGTCGTCTTACACCAGGGCGATACTGGGAGTATCTTCCATTCTGGAACGTGTCGCAAATATACTATATATTATTTTAAATGAATAAATTGTGAAATAACATAAATTAATCAAATAAAATTTATTTGCCACGCGGGGAGCGTGACCTCGACCTTCGGTGTACGAGTCAAGAGCCTTACCGCTGGACTACGCCGGCCTAGCAAGTAAGTCATTCATCTTTGCACAAGCCTCATTTTCAACTTATAATGATGGAAGTGGATGGATTTTTAATATTCTGAGATAATTTGTATACGGAATGCTGTACTTGTAACTAAAATATCCAAGGATTTTCGAAAAAATATTATCAAAAAAAAAAAAAATACTGTTAATCCGTCATTAGTACCTAATTATTGATTGAACGGTCCATAATATAAGCAAGGTTATTGCAGTGATACAGTGATCCCCATTTTAGCCCTTTACCGCCCCCTTCGAGCCTTTCACCATTTGCCTCTTTCACCACCATCGCCACCACCGGCCTCTAGGATGTCACCAACGCCCCCAGAGGGGGATGATAACGCTGCGTTGGGAATCACTGCTCTAGATGTACCTGTAGACTAAAAACGTTATTGAGCTATTCATTCCAAGACGAAACAGCTATACAATGAAACAATTACTTCTCTTGAAATGGTTGTACTGCCCGAGGTAATGACACCTTTATGGATCAATCAAAATGTTATTGCTCGGAGGTGGGTACTTTGGAGTCTGTAACTAAGTTTGAGATGGAACTTTGTTGTTGTCTTTGTTAAACGTGCACTCAGAATATAAACATAAACTTTTATAAATTACTGAAATACAAAGTTGAAATTGATGAACTCTTGCTCTAAACGAAATCGATTACTTTACTATTACTTTAGTATTTCTACTTTAATATTGTGTTCGTAATTTGTAATTACGTCTGCATACATTATTATAAATGTCTGAACATTTTTTTTTCACATATCACTTTTATGTAAAAAAAATGCCTTTTCGGGCAGATAATTAAATAAAACGGTGTCTGTTCCTAAAAATAAATGTGTTTATAAATTGTCAATGTACACTACATAACATATCTACTTCACATGTGTGCATATATTGTTTAACCTTTTCAACGATACTCAAATATATATTTTAATCTCTGTTTATTGAAATATTTACTAAAAAGTCTCCTTTTTTTAAATCTGGGGGAAATGCTATTTTTTTATTATTGTCAATAATATAATAAATCGAATATTTTCTGGTGTTTGGTCTGTTATAAAGTTTGGTTTGATTAGGACTTTTTTACTCCTTTTTGTTTTCACTTTAACAACTGTTTTCTAGCTCTTGAATCTGTTGAAATTAAGTTTATATGTATTATTTTATTTATAAATTAATTTTTCCAATTGTGTTTATTACAGTATTCAAAAATTTTCCTTTCTATCAAATACCTAAGAATGTATTTTTATATATACCTATAGTACTTTATT
Organism: Limnephilus marmoratus; assembly: GCA_917880885.1. Taxonomy (NCBI): domain Eukaryota; kingdom Metazoa; phylum Arthropoda; class Insecta; order Trichoptera; family Limnephilidae; genus Limnephilus; species Limnephilus marmoratus. The sequence goes on from OU862916.1 coordinate 30,731,217, forward strand.
ATCAGTGTATACACTTTTTACCCAAGCTGTTCAGACAAAATGTAATCACGATTTTTCTTTATATGCCACTGTATTGTTTCTTTCCAGGTACAATAATATAATGTATTTAACTATATTACCCACGCACAGGCTGCGCCTTAGTGGGTTCCCATTATTCTTATGTTTTTTTATAATATTGTATATGCCAAATGTAAAAATTGGAAAAAAATGAAGATAAAAAAATTATTCTACACTTCTTCGTAATTAAATGAATTGGTAAAAAACCTCCATGAAAGCTTCAAAATTTTATCGTATTATTTCATTGATCATTGATTTTCCAGAATGTTCTGAATTCCGGGCACCATCGGCAATAAACCAACACTTTTCATCTAGGTATACCTGAAACGAATCTTACAACGAATTGTGGCTTAGAAATAAAGTGTAAGCATGAGTTTTACAGTAAGGATGAAATAAGAGTTACTTTGATTATTCTAACGAGAACATCGTGAAAGGACAATTGTGGTCTCAAGTCTCCTGATTGTTGCGTTTAAATAATAAGGTTACATTTCAAGCAAATTCCTCCCAATCAGAGCAAGGAATGATTTAACAGCGTAATTCCTAAGCAATTTATTTAATTTTCCATGTTTGAGGCTGTTTGAATTGAGTGAGAATAGTTTAGATTTAACGCTTGGACGAGTTTGTATAAAGACTACCGCTTCTTCAACAGTAATTCAGGTGAAATAATTGAAATTCGTACATTTAAACTATTTAGAATTAGCTGTGCTCTGTTGGCCGTGAGTGTAATGGAGGCGAATGAAGAAACTTGTGAAATTATGCCTGGGAAACTACAGGCGAAACTAAGACGAATAATTTGATATAGAATTATCTTTTTTAATGATATTAAAGGTATAATTGCGTTGTATAAACAACGTGGCGAAATACCCTTTCAATCATCGAAATCAAATCTATTGACCAATGCGAGTCGTCAGATCAAAAAAAAAATGTTTATATGTAAATTATAAATTTAATTGCTTAAAGAAAAGCTCATGATGGAAAATTATTATAAATACAAGGGGCAGTCAAAAAATAATGCCTCCTTTTTTTTCTCCTTTATTTGTCGAGATATAAAAAATGCAATTGCATACGTTGAAACTACACTTTTGACAATTAATTTGTTACTTTTCAATATAATCTCCGTCCGTTTCCACAGCTTTGGCCCGTCTTTTAACAAGGGCATGTATCACAGTGTTGTAAAAAGCAAGGTCACATCCACAACACCATTGTCATAACTTTCCTGGCCGATCACACAGTTTTGATTTTTTTGCCTTGGTGAGTTTGTGTAATGCAATTCCATTGACTGCCTCCTTGATTCGGGATAGTAAAAATGAATCCATATTTCGTCTCTGGATACAATTTTTTCCAGAAACTAAGCGCTGCTGGTGTTGTAAGGCTATTGTTTTTCTTGTTTCTTTACTCTGGCCCGTTAACTTTCTGGATACCTACCTTGCACAAACTTTTATTGAATAATCAGTTGTTGAATAATCGCCATCACACTACTCAGGGAAAGAATGCGACATCTGTAGTTATCTGGGGTCACCATGAATGATGTCATCAACTCGCTCAATGTTGCGTGCAGCCACTTTTTCGTAAATTAGCTTTTCGTCAACCAGCCGTGTTTGTCCCTCAGCTTCGTTACAGTAGACGACCGGAGTTGTCCAGCGGTAAGGCTCTTGATTAGCACGCCGAAGGTCTCGGGATCGAATCCCGGCGTGGCAAATAAAATTTATTTGATTAATTAGTGGTTTTTCACAATTTATTCATTTAAAATAATATATAGTATATTTGCGGGACGTCTCAGAGTGGAAGATACTCTCAGTATCGCCCTGATATAAGACCACCATTCAGAATTGAAACGTTGCTTGAAATGGCATTAGCCGTGTTTGGTGACCAGATCTGAATAGCCAGGTAATTCCCCACTTTCCTCTTCTCTATCTCCTTTGCCTCCCCACTACCTTCAGCCTCATAACATACCCCAATTGGGGATGCCATAGTCCCGCTGGCTCCAGACGGGAGTAGTTGGGACTCTTGTGCGGTACTCATGTAAAAAAAAGTAACAAACCCTAGCAGTGCTGACGTCCACTGTTGCATCGTGGTACACATTTTTCAGTCTTTCATAAATGCGAATGTTCGTTTCACCTTCTACAGTGAAGAATCAATCACAGAACGCTATGTAATACGAACATCGGTGTCGCCCATTTTGTAAGCGACAGCAGTGCTGCCACCTGTTGACGCAAAAAAGTTACTACTGCAGCAGATTGTAGAAGAAGGTTTGAGGAATTGCACCAAATTCAAAATTTTCACTTTTAACTAACTTTATTTGAGTAGAAAAAATTAGGAGGCATTACTTTTTGACTTCCCCTAGTAACATGCTATTTTATTCTAAAACGCAACACTGTTAAGAATAGTGACATCTATGAGATAACTGCTGTAGGTAATCACATTGATTTAATCTTGATTAGTTTATTAAGAAAGTATGAATGCTAGAGACATCTGGATGAATTTTATTGAAGCTAGTGTTACCGACTAACTAAAATAGACTACGTGACTCAGTAGGTGTCAAGTACCATTGTTATTGTTATTCTCGTATTTTAATAACCTGAAAGACGGTATTTTTACAGTTTTTAGCAGTATAAAAAGGGTGCTATTCAAAATATTTCCCTCTCTCGCATTAATCAATACTTAGGGTACAGATCCCTTACTGCTCAGGCGGGGTCCGGGCCAAAATTAGTTACAAAAAGTGTTGATTTCATTGCTACTCTAAAGTGATTGTAAATAAAACGACTCTACATTAAAAAAGTCTTTTCCAATAAAAAAAGTCCACCACCCCAGATGAATTGAAGTGACTTGACATTACATTGAATTTGTTCAACAAAACACCATTTGGTGGGCAAGCAACAAACCTGATAACCGTATTTAGATAGTTTTAGTTTATTTGTCTATGATGAACTAATTTCCTATAAATTCATTGATTTATGGGATCTGGTAGTAATATATTTTCAGACGTATAATTTCCGTTTAATCAAGATATGTTTCCAATTTGCAAAAGGAGGTCTGTACCTAATTGGATTAGAATATTAAGAAAGCCGGATTATTACTTTATCATACCTCCGAGCTTAAAAATCGGTATAAATTAAACATAAATCAATAAAAAATTGCTCTGTCAGCGCGATATACGCGGGCTGTAATTAAATTCGGATTTCCTTATAACTCGATCATCTAATGCTTACTGGTTAAAACAAATCTTCACTAAACACCCATTAGTCAATTATAAAATCAATAAACGATCGACCTACCAGTGAGTAAGAGAGATAATATATAAGATTTATAAAGCGCCCTAAATAATAGTTCGATTTGTAGATTTACAATTTTTCCTTCATTTTTTTTCTTAAGCCAGGATTAAACTATCCAAGTATTACTTTAAATTTAACACTTAATCAATAAATCATTATGGTAAACAGCGTTTGATCAGTTCTCTTGCCCTACTAAGAAGGTGAAATTTTAAGTTTTGCATTTGATCACATTTATTTAAATAAACATAATGTCAACCAAATGAACTCAAAATCCAACAGCATGATCGTGGGTTGCCGGCTGAAAATGTTGTATTTTTGGACCTTATTCGATGGTGAAAGATGCTCACAGAATAAGAACTCCAGTGAAAAATATTCTGGCTTTAAAAAAATATGTTCATATAGACCAAGAAACGCTGATTCTGAATATGTAAGTTTTATTTAATAATATTGAACGCAGAGTTTTAAAAAGAAAAATTAAAAAGTCCATTTTAAATCGGGTCGTAAAAACACACCGTCAAGGTTACGTCACTGTTCGACTTGTCGTGACGTCACCGTAAAGTTATTGTATGGGATCGTATGATATGACACAAGCCATCATATTGATTTATTGGTTTATTTACGTACTGTTTACAGAGATTTAGTTGTTGTGTTTATTGAAACATTATTTAGGCCTAAATAATGTTTAAAAAATAAAGGTATCTCTTATTAGTTTATCTCTATTATTGAAAATATTCAAAAACTACTATACAAAAAAAAATAGTAATGCTATTTCTAGGGAGAATACTTCAAACAACGGAATTCAAAATGGCGGCAGTAGATAAGCTGATTGCCCGATCCTATACTAATTTTTCAGGAGTGATGACGTCACACGATTCACCATACATACGGCTTGAAAAATGAAAATTTTGACAATTTTTTTAACTATTAAAACTAACTTTAAAAATAAAAATAAAAATGCAGTTATTTAAGTTAGAAGGTCATTATTCAATAAAAAAAAAATTGGACTGGACTGGACTGGAACTGGACTCTCTATTATTGGACTGGTCCAAAATTGAACAAGTGTTTTTTTTTTCAATTTGATCGTAGTTGCGCGTATCTTTGTTTGTAACTTCCTCCACATTAAGATGACACTTAAAAAGTCCAAAATAGGAAAATGTATGGAATTCTATATACTCACCGCCAACTTTAGTAAACTAAGACTTTTGTGAAGAACCTACCACTTATAGTTTTAAGATTTCTGTTTCCCAGAGACTGCTATAAAATAATAATAATAATGTTTATGGAGGGGTAAAATATAAATTATAGTCCTCACCATAAACCTTCGATCTTCAAACAAAGTAAGAGCAGATTATTAATTATCATGACACATTATTAATTATCATGCACATTTTTTCACATCTAAATTATCGTTGATTGACGATAATTGCATATGAATAAAGAGTTTCATCCATAATTTGGAAAGATCTAGCTCAGTAAGGTTGGCGTAAAAAATAAACAATACCGCCTACAAAAACTGTAACAGTGAAGCTACTGTTCGGACTTCTTTGAGCGCGGACCCAGCTTTGTCCATCGCTAACGGTCAATTTTAGATAAGTGAGCGGCTACCTGCATGGATTTAACCCTTGCTATACCATTATGTAACTACATTATTCAAAATCTTAATAATTTTATGAAATAGGCATTTTGTTTTCTTGGATAGAATCAAACATATTTACAAGACGGTTTATCAAGACAGTCGATTAGTGACAAAAACCAAGAAGAAGAAACCAAATAAATAAACTAATACTAATTAACTTCGGATATCTGGAACGCCATTCCGTTTAATTGGGACAAATTCGGATCTGAAGACGATGCAAAACGTAGATACGAGGGCTGTCCGTAAAATAAGGTCTCCAAGGTGCTGCTGAAAAATTTACGTGAGATCCGGCAACACTGGCATTGGCGTATAGCCTGGTTTCCCTACGCCAAATCGCCACCACGCTGCACTCTCGGCGACATTTAGTCTCGGCGTGGCCGCCGTTCGCGATGGAGCTTCCGCCAGCCCGGACAGCCCTCGTATATCAATAAACTAATTGTGAGGAGAGGAACGCCAATTTTTTCGGGATTGGGTAACAAGTAATAATTAATAATGTGAAAAAATTACAACTGAGGTGGCATGGGCATGTACTAAGAATGTCTGATGACAGAATTCCGAGGAAGATACTGAGTGCGATTCCAGAGGGCAGACGTCCAGTGGGCCGCCCCAGACACAGTTGGGCGAGGCAAATCCAGAAACTGTGTGAGGAGAGGATGGGTCTACCATGGACGGAGGCCGAACAATCAGCCCAAGTAAGGGACGTATGGAGGAGCCTTGTCGATGCAATGGGTCCCCGACCAGAATAGAACAAGTGGAATAAGATGATGATGATGATGAAAAAATTACATTTTAGAGGATAGTGAAAACCCAATTTTTAAACAGGAAAATTAAGGTGGAAGGTATTATACGAACATCATCGATAGTTGTACTACTAAAATACTTCTGAAAAAATTACGTAATACGTATTTATGCCATGACAATGGAAAAAATGAGCTTTCTTAAAACCGGTCACCAACTTAAGCAGATATATGCGTTAGAAACACGACAGCAGTAAAGTAGCGTGTTTATAAGTCAACGCGTGTGTCTCCATATATATCGTTCTAACTCCGTTATTCTTTTAGTGACATCCCTAAAACAAAAAGTAAATATAGTGAAACACGCTGTACATACCTATTTATGTTGTCCATAGAAATACATAACAAGAATACTCTGTCATTCGCGCAATCTGACACATAATTTATCCCGCCAAATTTCGGACCGGCGGCTCGACCGCGCTCAACACTGTTAATTTTTATTAAATATTTTTATATTAAATGATAAAAAAGCGAGATGACAAAAGTGTTTATTATACATTTATACAATAAGATAAGTATTGTTGTTTACATAATCTGTGATTTTAGTACCGTTTTCGTATAAAAACATCACGTGAGTCATTTTAACATTTTTTTTATGTTTGCATTCTAAATTTTAATGTTTAAAAATGTTTATATTTATTTGAAATATAATAATTCAAAAGCTTATTTTGTAACCTTTTTAAAACAGTTTTTATTATTCGGCTATGTTCAGAAATGTTTCATTTATAGAGCTTTAATTGTGAAGCGGTAATAACACAAAGTTTTCGTAAAATGTCATTTCGTTTGAGACATCATAAGCGAATATTCGCGAAAATTCGGAGGGGTTAAAGCTAAGCAAATATTAATTTAGAAATTAATATAATACATATATTAGGATAAAGATATTTTAATTTTATTTACCTATTCATTCTGACCGCAATAAAATCAAATCAACAAGCAACGGGTTAGAATCACCCAATTTTTTCAACCTTATAAAGCATCAATCATGCGAGACAGCGCATAATTTATCTGGGCTTTCCTATGATTATGTTTCTGAGCGCCAGCTATTCGACTTTAATTGCAGTGTTATTAAATACACACTCATACACGAGTATTTGGCTAAGAATTCACCCAGTGAAAAGACGAGCACAGGTTCGCTAGTCATGTGCGCTATTTGACGGCCATAGAATTTTTTATACTCCGTATCGTGTTATTATCGAGAGCGTATTTAAAATGTATTAATTATTTCGTCGATCTTTTAGAGATTACACTAAAGAGTTTGATGCTAAATATGTGAAAGGATTATCTTATTAACAGTATAAAGGTAGATACTTTGTGCATAGATATTTTATAGAACGTATATCTAGAGCGATTAAACATATTTAGGTATGTATTAAATTTTGTATCGGGTCGGTGCTCTGTAGATGTTGCCGATCTAATTTTGTTAAAAATAATAATATGTGAACGGATTTATGTATTGTCAGGGTAAAAAAATATTTCAATTGCGTACGATTTTGATATTATTATCCTTGCGTCTTTACGGTTGAAATTGAGGAACCCGACTTCGAATACATCTCTGACGCCAGGCCTTATGCAAAACCATCTTCATGCTTGAATTTTGTCAAAAGGCTATTTTTGTAATAGAACCAAAATTCAAGCAAGAAGCCAATAATGTCAAAAGATGGCGCCACTTCCGTTAACAGCTAGCGTGAGGAACGTCGGCTGGCAGGCGTAAGTAGGTAGATACTATTGGATTTGTAATTTCGTGAATCTCTCCGGGTATGGAGATATTATAACATATATCACATATATGTTATAATATTTGACGTCATTGCAGGTTGCGGTTACTTTTTCACGGCGACTAGCTGACACTGGATCAGACGAACCGGCTGTTTTTTGAAACAGTTCCTATCGGATTTATAAAATGGTCACCCACACTTAAGCTGGGCGAAGCCGAACCAAAAGTCGCCAGCAGGACCTAGCATTATAAACCTGCGAAGCGGGTTTTTAACTGGTTGTCAATAAATGATTATGCGTATTATATTATTTGTTTTGTTTTGTTTTTTTTTGTTATATATGAATTCCGCACAGGTGTCCCAACTGCTCCCGTCTGAAGCCAGTGAGACTATGGCACCCCCAATTGGGGTATGGTGTGAGGCTGAAGGTAGTGGGGAGGGGAAGGAGATAGGGAAGAAGAAGATGGGGAAAGTACCTGGCTATTCAGATCTGGTCACCAAACACAGCTAATGCCATTTCAAGCAACGTTTCAATTCTAAATGGTGGTCTTACACCAGGGTGATATTGAGAGTATCTTCCACTCTGGAACGTGCCGTAAATATACTATATAATATATTATTTTAAATAAATAAAATATGAAATAACACAAATTAATCAAATAAAATTTATTTGATACGCCGGGATTCGATCCCGCGACCTTCGGTGTGCGAGTCAAGAGCCTTACCGCTGGACTACGCGGGTCGTCCAGCGGTTGTTCTTTTGTTAAAACGTTTATCGAAGTGTGCGTAAAATAATTAAATTATTACCGAGTTGGGTCAAATGCTGGGTTATTTCGTTGATCAAAAAGTTGCTCTAAGTCACTAAGCTATTAAGGCTACCTTTAGACAAACAGTAAACTATCGCCAAAGCACGTATTTATTAATTTTTTTTATTCTTAAACAAATTACTAAGAAAAATAATCGCAATAGTTACCTAATGATCTATTTAATTCGCTGTGCGTGCGTGTTCCAGTAATATTTAAACAAAAATACGCTCTTAAAAGTGCCTGTTGCACGTTTACGTATTCACATGAAGCTTATGGCACTTAAATCTTTATTTATTTAGCTTTACGCTATAAAAAATGCATGTTAAGTTACTTTAACACGAATCAAAGTAGTTTAATACACACAGTTTAATAGCTCCGAGTTGTTTATTCCGAATGTAAGTTGATTCCACTCCACTTAAGTTGGCAACACCATCGAAACAAATGAATAAATATCACGCATACGAGAGCGGTCGTATCACGCCCAATTAAAACAATTGACCGAAAGTTTTCACATGGTAGACATAATTTGGTACGTATCATAAATATGAAATATTCACTGATGCTTTTCTAGCTTAACGGTGTACCCCTTTCCTTTCCAATGTCCAATTTACACCGACTGTTTTTATAGTATTTTGATATCTTTTCTCTTTCTGGCCAGCAGAAAGTTCAACCATCATCTCTTCTATACTAGAAGGTTTCGGTCGTGGGAACTAATGTGTAAATCCCAGTTCTCAACCATAAAAACACTAAAAATTATTACAGTAAAATAAAGGCGTAGCGCAAAAACGGACCACAACAAAAATCAAACCGTCAAAACTTTGGTAGTTCTGCATGATTTTTTTTACTAATTCGCCAGTTACTTAGCTGAAAAGTTGTTGGATTGGATACCTGAATCTAGTGTGAATCAGAGTCAAAGAGTGCTAATGTTGGAACTAGGTGCGTTGATGTGGGTGGCCCATAACAGTATATTTTATTACAATAAAATAAATTATGACAGTCGTTGAGATAAAATGACCTGCCGTCATCTGTTGGTGCCCTGGTATCTGTTTCCATCGAGTTACAACATCAGTGTCTATATTGAAGGCATTAAAGTTTTATGGGGAATGGATAATTTATCAATTCGAATTATGTCTTTTCAGAGCATAATAACGTAAAATTACAATATCTTGTTTTTTTAGAAAACGATCTAATTTCATGATTTTTATTCTCGTTTGGCACCTGTGAGAGCATGGCCTAATATTGTTTCATATTCGTGGGAGGTGAGAAATTCGACAACTTGTCGAAATGCAGTATAAAATACTGCTGTGTGGGTTGCACCCCATTTTTTTCCTCAATTAAAGCGCAATAATGCTTATTCTCCCAAAACAGTCAATAAATAAATAAAATGTGCTAAAATGGTTTTGTAAAGCGTTTTTTAATATAATTATTCTCATTTCACGTTTATATTAATAAAATCGACGAATTTGAAATTTAATGTAGGTTCACAGATTAGATTTCATCTGCAAAAAATATTTTACAACCATTTTTATAGGCCTGCAAAAAGTACTTTATGCTACCTTTGAACGAAATAGCTACTTGGATTAGGTTTTTAGGTATCCAATTTCTCGGGCTTTACAGGATAAAACCGAATGATATATTTTAATTAATAAGATATGAATCTACTACTACAAAAATGCCTAAAGACGATTCAGTAAGCAGATATACATTGTGAATATCGGGTGGAATTTCTAAAAAAAATATGTTTTGGAGAGAAAAAGTATCGATAATTGAATCTTCCAAAATCCTCTTTCACCATCGACCAACAAAACGAAAAATTATATTTCTCAATGGAGTTGGACCAAATTAAATTTTAAATCTTTTCTTGTAGTGATTATTTTTAATAATCAAACAAAATGTACGAATGAGTTAGTCTCCATTTTAAAATTTATTTTGATGGAAATGTATTATATTTGAAAAGTTATTAACGAAAATAAAATTAGTTTTTCGATATCTCCAAAAATAACGAAGTTACGAGCTTTTAAAATTAACATTGGTAATATGTATGCAACACTATCCCGCGAAGTCACAAGCAGTACAATATCCAATAATATCCATCATTCGAATAGCATCATGTTGCGGTATAGGTAAAACACTTTAAGTTGGAAGCAATAAAAATGCTTAGCATTGATGTATTGGTTATTGGTCTATCTGTGTGAATGTCAAGCGACGCCCACAAATCTGATAAGGCTCTCTGTCTTGCTTACGCACACTTATTGTAACTAGTTAGAAGAGAGGCAAGTTTAACGACACCCTTTTGAGGCTGTACTTACAGGGTGTTCTAATCTATTCATTCGGTTCGTAATTTGATTTAAACATACGTGCACCTACATTTCGCAAGTGACAAATAATGACAAATTTATAAATTTGAAAGAGTAAATAGTGTTTGTAAAGTGCGCAAGTTTAATATTTATTACGATATCATGGAGTCCTGTTACGAAACGGAACGTGGCTAATCACTGAATGGACCAAATCGTGAAACTTTATTCCGTATGTTTAATTATTTTACTTATTCATAATGAAAAAAAAAACAGTGGTCAACTTTTAAGCATGAATGACTTGTATGATTTGACGTCTAAGGCAACTGGAGTATCACAGACTAGTTCCTATTTGTGTTAGTAATCTGTTATATTTTAGATAATATACGTATAGATAGTTGCTGAAGATGACTGGTACATAATTAAATAATTAGTGTTGCTGATGATTGCGAACACATAATTATAAAAAATAAATAACCCATAAGCAGCCAAATTTGTAAGCCCAGGTTTTGGAAATCACACTTCATTTCAACATTAGGTTCTTAGTTTAGGTAAACCAAGTAATTCATGCGTATTGAGTTTTAAACGAAACTTTACAAATGTCTAATCCATAAAAAAAATGGCGGCAATGGAGATGTTTTACATGGGAAATTTTTAACTTTGAATGAAAACCGAATTTAAATGCAAGTTTACAGTAGTTTACTTTTCAAAATCTATACCTATTAAACGTGTAGCGGCATGTGGCGGCTTGTCGATTATTTACTTTATAAGATATTATATAAGTATGAATATAACAATAAATTAATCTTTTTAAATAAAATAATATTTTTTAACCTTGTTGTTATTTATGAATACCCCTTTGAATTCAATACTGAAGATTATCGCATTTAGTTAATAAACTTATTTTTCTTCCTAAACCTTCAGTATTTCTATAAAAATGTTGTAAAACAACATTAATTTTATGTTACCGATTTAAACACGCTTTGGATTCGAATTCTCAATTGTGAAATAATTATTAATTGCTTTTTGTTAAAAGCCCAAAACGAAACACGCTGTATGAAAGTTTTGCATCTGTGTGAGTACTGTGATGAAGTCAACTTAACTTGAGAGACCTATACTGCCGCGCATTTCCCGCAACGTCACAAAAATCTGAATCATTTGTTAAAAAGAAACTAAATTTCGCCCGAAAAATACTTAAAAATTAAAGACCAAAAAAAACTACTAATATTATTTTTGTACCAATTTTTAAAATAATTTCATCGCAATTTTAGTCGGTCATTGAGCGATACCGTATCGACGTGCCCGTCACTGTACACTGTACCTATCCACTGTGGGCGTGACCATATAAATCCACCTTCACGTTCACCCGCCATATGATAATGTGTATCGAATCTGTGTGTGATATGATGTGATATGCTCGAGGTGCCCGGTACTATACACTCTACTCTGTACAGCCGAACGTTAATTATTTATCGATAACCTTACAGACTCGCTAGTGTTATTATCGACAATGTACGACGAGGCACGAAGTAGAGAGGGAAAATAAACGTATGTTACTTTATATTTAGTAACAGTGATATTTTGACACAAAGGCGACTTTCTACTATAATGGTAAAGGAATCTTTGAGGGGATTTACAATGTTTGTGCTTTTTAAATTACTGATAGTTATTTTCCGACTTCGCCTAAGAATTCACAATTTTTTTACGCAATTTTTGTCAATCAAACATACTCGTATTATAACTGCTGAATTTACATTTCAAAGCTGTACAATTCACGTCGAATGTACAGGAAATGGAAGTCAGTCAATTTTGGATGTAAAATAGGTAATATTAAAAGTTAGAATAGGTCTGTGATGTTGTTCAATTATTTTTTTTTTATGTTATAAAAAAAATATTGGGAGATTGGGTTTAAGATTCAAAATTCTTAAACCGGTCACCAAATTAAGCAGATATATGCGTTAGAGATACGCAGCAGTCAAGTACAATAAGCGTGTTTACACGTCAACGCGTGTGTCTCCATAGAAATCGTTCTAACTCCGTTATTCTTTTAGTGACATCCCTAAAACAAAAAGTAAAAGGTCGATAGTAGATTACGCTGTACATCCCTATTCAAGTTGTCCATATAAATACATAACAAGAATTTTCTGTCATTCGCGCAATCTGACGCATAATTTATCCCGCCAAATTTCCTACCGGCGGCTCGACCGCGCTCGACATTGTTAATTTTTATTAAATATTTTTATATGAAATGATAAAAAAAGTGAGGTGACAAAAGTGTTTATTATACATTTATACAATAGAATAAGCATTGTTGTTTACATAATCTGTGATTCTAGTACCGTTTTCACATAAAAACATCACGTGAGTCATTTCTACATTTTTTTTATGTATGCATTCTAAATTTTAATATTTACAAAGGTTAATATTTATTTGTAATATAATAATTCGAAAGTTTATTTTGTAACCTTTCTATAACTGTTTTTACTATTCGGCTACGTTCAGAAATGTTTAATTTATAGAGCTTTAATTGTGAAGCGGTAATAACACAAAGTTTAAGTAAAATGTCATTTCGTTTGAGACATCCTAAGCGAATATTCGCGAAAATTTGGAGGGGTTTTAATTCACAATATATTTAATTGATGAAATGCGCCTCCTGATAGAAGAAAAATCTACCTGTCCATATTACATGGATATACGAGGTACCACTGCAGAAAGGCATCACCTTCAGGGTAGTTTTTTTATTACACTTTTAGGCAATTCTTGACCATCATCTTTAAAGTGGGAAGTTTAGGCCTACTTAATTAATTATTAATTATATTTCTTATGGTATAAACCAAGCCTTTATTGAGGCTATTTATCAGCTCCACCACTTGTTCAAACATTGATTTGACATTAGTTTCCTTTTATCTATTTTTACCTTACATTTTTGTTAATGCTATTGAGGCATAAAATATGTGCTCTCCTTTCACAGACATTTCTTTTTTTTATTCGGATGCTGTTAATGAATAATTTAATAGAACAACAAATAAATAATTATATCATACTGACGTTTAATGCAAATTGCAATCATAAAGTCTTTTGTTATAACATTGCATAGTCTTGAAAAGCTTGTACATGATTTTCTACGTCTAAAAATATAATGCAAGATCATCACAAATTACATATATCATGATGATCACTCACAAAGCATCAATATTAATTTATTAGTTTAAAAAAAAAGGACATGGTATTTCGTTCAACAATTTTAAAATAAACATTCTAAGCAATATATTATTATCACAGATATTTACGATCGTGAAAAAATTGAGTGATTGTTATGTTTATTATGAATAATAAATTTCACTTATTGGACTTTCCAAATACCATTTCGTCTAAGCAAACTAGTTTATGTGTGAAAAACATAATGTTTAATGGTGTTGTTCATATTATGTTCGTGCAAAAAGCAAATAAATTGAAGATACATTTAAGAATATATTATTATCAATTGACACTGTTTGTTCAAAATAAATGTAATTATCGAGTTCATTGAAAGAATACAATTTAATTGGTTAAATTTGTACAACACTATCTATCATGAAATATGTAAGGAATGTGAATTTTACGAGAGATTACAATATTTGAATGCCTCATTTTCCATCAGTTGATTGTTCAGATGGAGGACGCAGTTAGACTATTGGGCGCGAACCCGACACAATTGTACTTGGCTACTAAGCTACTTATATCGATTTCTGTAGTGTGACTATTCCAAAGCTTGGGAGATTATCTTAAAAATATGTTATTTTTTATTTTAACTTTATGAGTAAAATCTCAATTGTAATATTTAAATAAATGAAGACAATATAAGCGAAACTCAATCGAAAATGTGGAAACAGAAAAATCAGAAAAACATATTGACACCTCTGGGACACGAACCCAGGACCTCTTGCTTTCCGGGCAAACGCGCTAACCATCCACACCGTGGCGCAGTGGTTAGCGCGTTTGCCCGGAGAGCAAGAGGTCCTGGGTTCGTGTCCCAGAGGTGTCAATATGTTTTTCTGATTTTTCTGTTTCCAGATTTTCGATTGAGTTTCGCTTATATTGTCTTCATTTATTTAAATATTAAAAATATGTTTTCAATGTAGAAACATTCAGAAGTGCTTTAATTTTTAGTTTCAAAAAACAGAAAACGACGAATTAATATATTCGGCATTCTACGAACAGCAAAGTTAGGAAGGGGTATTTCATCATTCTCTTAATAGCTTATCCTTAGGATAATGTATATTTTCGATTAACGATTTATTTAGATATTAAAGACGAGTTTACTATTCGATACTCGAACCTATGAATAGTGTCAATTTTCAATTTGAAAGGCGGATATGGGTGCCGCCGCCCCGGGAACCATTTATTGAATAACCAACACCTCTGCCATAGGTCATCCCAAGCGTTTTGGTTAGCAGGGGTTCCCGTGTGGTGGGCAGGTTGGAGAGAGACTAGTTGAGGGAGGTCTTTTATCCTCTCCAGCCGGAATCTCTTAATACATAGCCTCGCACCGCGTTTGGAGGGATGGATTCATACGTCCGACACTCCTGGACACACCGACCCTCTCTCCTTGTTTTCTTTCAAAATAACCCTCCACACAGCATCCCTAAGATGACACAAGCCCTGGGGGAAATTATATACCTCCAGGCCTCCTTTGCGGAGCTATTAAAAAGAGTTAGGCTATACAATTATTTTATTTATTTATTTGTTTATTTAGCACAATATTATACATTTAAATACATTATTTATTAAATTTTGACTGCCCAACTAGGAGTATTATCCCGTTTAAGGACAGTCAAATAATTATGGGTATGAACATGTGGAGAATGCTTTGTACAAAAAAGAAAGAAAATTGATGAAATAAAATAAGGAAATAAAAAGAAGAGTAAGAATATAAAATAAAATAATGAAAAAGTTGAAAATATAGTAGCTAACTATTATTTGTTCAGCATAGCAAAAGAAAAAAAAGAGAAGAGAAAGAATAAAATAAAAATGAAATAACCAATTAAAACATAAAATAGCCGTGGAATGTTAGCATAGTTGTTGTTGAAATGATAGTAATAAATAAAAATGTATTTACAAGCAAATGATTAAAATATAAGGTGGTAATTGGTGTTTGCATTTCATATTATAGTCCTACGTACACATTTTGCATAGTGAGAACTAGAAAGAGAACAGAAACAATAAAGTCAATTAAAAATAAACAATTAATGCTAGATTATTACTGTAATTTTCTAAGCATAGTTATATATAAGTTAGTTACATATCGGATAAGTTAGCCAAGTTTTACACCTATTGAGAGAATTTATTAATTGTTTCTTGATTAATATACATTACCTATAAAGAGGATGGTTAAATACATCCTTAGTGATATTAATAATTATATGCTCATGTAATATTCGCTATGAATAAATAATAACACGGAGATCCACCGACTACCATCATTGTATAGAATAGATAACTAGTTCCTGAGTAAATAATTTATATTGATGCATATAATTGCAATGAAATCATCGTAATTGAGAATAAATACTCAAAGGACCAGTAGCTCACCGTGATATCATCCATCCTTTGTTTAATAATTAGATAAAGAATGGCGTCATGTCTATTTACCTACTTATATATCCCATAAACAGTATTTTTTATAATAACGTATTCATCTGATCATTGACTAGGTTAATTAATGAGATGATCATGATTCCGTGAACTCTAGCAAAGAAACAAATCACCTTTTTATGTGATGACTTTTGGACACTTGAGAACACGGGTTTGAGATTTATACCGACCGAGATGACTGTCGTATTATATATTAAATCTGACTCATTTGACACCAGACATGAGCGCTGACGCAATGGGAATCTATTTTTCTTGTGAATAATAATATGTAGGACTGCATGGCGTTGGTTTGTATGTTTTTTACAATACAACTTACAAACATGATTGAAGATCAAATAAAATTGACAAGAACAAAAAGTTAGAGCAAAACCAATGGATAAATCATAATTTGTGTATAATAATATTTTACATTCTTTATGAATGATCATATTGACCATATATAATGATGAATTGAGCGTAGTTACATAGAAAACATTCAGTCCTCATTTTGAGAAACCATAATTATTGGATTTTTTAATGGTACTTATTAATTGGTATGTATCTTTTATTTATGATTTAAATGCCCGTACATAGGGCTATTACATACATAATACAAGTGTATCGAACATTTACAAACATTATATATATATATAATAACATACAGTACATACATACGATGCATATTAGTACAACAAATATTTATCATTTTACAAACATATCAGTTACATAAATAACTAATTATTTTTGCTTTGATGCAAGACGGTGAGGTATTGAAAATATCGAAAAGGTCTGTATACGTATTGGCAGTTCGGTGAAAACGCACTAGCAGTGAATGATAGGAATAGTTAGTGCTATGATTGTCACTGTGGAAAAGGTGGCGGAGTCGAGTTGATTTAACAGGGACACGAAGAACACTTAACATTTGAGGGCAGTCTATGAGATTGTTCAGTAATTTAAAAAGTATAAGAATGTCATTAATAGTACGCGTGGTAGAAAGTAGTGGTAGGTTTAGATCATACATTAATGCATTAATCTTCATATAAACTTATAATATTACGTAGGTAAACTAATAATAGGTATGTGTCCTTATACTTCTTCTGATGAACTGAACGTAGTTATATATAAAGCGGTAATTCCTCAATTTAAGTGCTTAATATAATAATATCAAGTATTTTTAACATAACTTAAGCGTAAGTGTTTATATAAACTTATAATGCTGAATTGAACAAAGTTATACAGAAAGCACTCAGTCCTCAATTTGAGAAACCATTGTTATTGGATTTAGTAATGACAAATAATTAATTAATATAATAATGAATTAATTAATGTAATAATTAATTAATTAATATAATAATTAATATAAGAATTAATTAACTGATATAATATTTAATTAATTAATATAATAATTAATTAATTAATATAAAAATTAATTAATTAATATAATAATTAATTAATTAATATAATAATTCATTAAATAATATAATAATTAATTAATTAATATAAAAATTAATTAATTAATATAATAATTAATTAATTAATATAATAATTAGTTGATAAATATAATAATTAATTAATTAATTAATATAATAATAAATTAATTAATATAATAATAAATTAATTAATAAAACTAATAATAAAAATTATACTAAAAAAACCTCCAGACTTCCCAACTGATCGCATATTCGAAGAATTCAAAGTTCCAACATTTAAAAACTTATTTATAAAAAATTCAATTGTACAAATTATAAAAGAAAAAGATAAATATGCATTCATAACTGAAAATCGTACTAGACTTAAACATGTATTTGTGTGCCCCAAATTAAACACTTATTTTGCCCAACACCATTATACTCACCAAGGAAAATTCTTTTTCAATAACCTACCAATAAAAATCAGAAGCATTAGGAACAAAGTTCAATTGTTGAACTCCATCAAAAAGTATTTTAGAGAATGTCACACTAAAAATCATACTTGTTTTTCTCCTTACTGAATACATATATGTTTATATTTTAGTTAACGGGTCTGATTGCCATGTGTCTGTATTAACTGCACCTACATATATATTGAAATACATGACTATAGTAAATAGTAATTGTACTTATATGAAATGTATTAACTGTATTAACTGCATTGTATTAACTGTACACGTGACTGTATTTGTACATAATATATGAAATGTCGACTCTTCTTCCATCCACAAGCTAAGGCTTTTAATGGAAGACCAGTAAAATTATAAAAAAAAATATATATATAATTAATAATTAATTAATTAATATAATAATTAATTAATTAATATGATAATTAATAACTCTTTTACACAAAGAAAAAAATAAAAACTGCGTATTGCAGTTTGAAAAATCGACAAATATTCTTCAGACACCATTTTCTCAACACAGGAGAAATGCAAACACGTTTCTTTTGCATTTACATGATCAAATAAGTAAGATTTTAAATAAGTATTTTCCCAAGGTATTAACATCATAACGATTTGTCAAATTCTCAGTAAAATTAATTACCAGTCCAGTGGCTAAGACTCTTGACTCACATTCCGGAGGTCGCGGGTTCGAACCCGGCATGCGCAAATAAATTTTATTTGATTAATTTGTATTATTTCACAATTAATTCATTTAAAATAATATATAGTATATTTACGGCATGTTCCAGAGTGGAAGATACTATTAGTATCGCCCTGGTGTAAGACCACCATTCAGAATTGAAACGTTGCTTGAAAATGGCTTTAGCCGTGTTTTGTGACCAGATATGAATAGCCAGGTACTTCCCAACCTTCCTCTTCCCCACCTCCTTCCCCTCCCCACTACCTTTAGCCTCACAACATACCCCAATTGGGGATGCCATAGTCTCACTGGCTCCAGACGGGAGCAGTTGAGATTCTTGTGCGGTATTCACTGTAAAAAAAAAAAAAAAATTACACCTACCAATTATTTATAATACATATTAATTCAGTTTCTAAATCAATACCGATAAGTGGAATAATTTTTCTATTAATATTAATTATAACAAAAACGCAATCCAAGATGAACATTAATCTCCATTATAAGCTTAAACATAATACACTTGTGCGAGGTTCAAAATACAGAAATGGAACATTTAATGTTCAAATTAACGAAAAAAACCTCCTACAGCTTTTTAAATCCAAAAGATGACATGTTTATTCAAATGCCAAAGATTGGACATAACGTGTTTCCATGTTTCCTTGTGCCTCCTTAGAGAATTATAATAAAAAGCGATGGTCTACTATTCTAGATTCCGCAGATCTTCTCGGTGATTTATGTAAACGAGTTTGTTGAAGATGTGGCTAGCCTTGTTAGTGCGGTGTGATGGTTATATCAGCTAATAATATATAAATATCACTGACACTAACTTTAATCTTTTCTCGTTTGGAGTTTCTGGGAAAACATCGTTATATTTTATTCAAAGTGTGCCCATATAAAATGTTATTATGAGACTAGACATCTAATTAAAATTTACGACTTTTTCAATTTAGAATAATGTCAATATTTTGTTGCCATTCCCAGTTTAAAAGTTTATAATATTTAATTTTTTCGTTCAATAATGTAAACAGTTGTCTGGCCTCTTCGAAACATATACCTACAATGAAACAAATTACAATTACGAAGAAAAAGGAAAGACCGATAGTACCTATAACTAAACACGTTCAAGCATCAGATGTAAATTCTCGATTTGAATAATATCAAATCCCAATTATTTATAATTGTAACAAAATAAGTAATTATAAGTCAAGACTGTTAGGACGATTCATTGCCCTGATAAGAACACCACGACTCTGTGCAGAAACGGGCTGTCCGTTTGATAGATTCTCCCATCTTAACAGACGGATTGCAATCTTTAGAGCATAGGTGTCGGGTGGGAATGCTATCCTTGTTCTACCGATATTACAATGGAAGATGCTCCGAGGAACTAGAATCTTTGATCCCTTCGGCACCGGTGCATAGTCGGGAAACACGCCAAACACATGCCCGACATTTGTACGCGGTTGATATTTGTCACATGAGAACGGGTCGTTTATTCGACTCGTTCTTGTGTTCAGCGCTCGGCTGTGGAATGATTTGCCGGCCTCTGTGTTTCCTCCTTCCTACAACATGGGTCTCTTCAAGACCAATGTTCATTCCTTCCTCTCCTCAAAAAGACCCTCCACACAGCATCCCAGATGACATATGCTCTGAGGGAAATTATTTTCCTCAGGGCCACCTGTGTGGAGTTAATGTAAAAAATACATACAGGTTGTTTTATTTTCAATCTCATTTAAACACATAATTATAGTAGCATCGATCGTGACACAGAAGGTGGGTATTGATACCGCCGCCCCGGGAAACATTTATTGAGGTATGAGGTTTGTTTAGGTCTTGACGGCGGATGCGTTTGCCCATCTACTGCATGGCCGGATCGGGAGAGACTGGTATAGGCAGACGTTTTTACTTCTCCAGCCGGACTCTCTTGACCCATTTCCTTGCACCGCAGTGGGAGAGATGGATTTATACGTTCGTCACTTCTGAACATATTGACCCCCAGATTGTTTCCCACCCCTAATACATTTTCTTTCCCAGAACTTCCTATCCTTTCTTTCCCTAAAAAAACTCTCCACACAGCATACCCATACATGCCATAGGCTCTGAGGAGTTTTTCCTCAGGGCTTCCTGTGTGGAGATAATGTAAAATTATTTTTTTATCTAGGTATAGGATGTACATGAAAAAATAATTTTAATAGAAATTTCTTCGTAAAATATTTAAAAAGTAATTGTTTCACTAATTATGAAGATACTGGGGTGAGACGCTTAAAAATCACGGGATAGTATTACAGGTGCTTTTGCGTACCATTTCATAAAAACATGTTCCATTGTTAGATACGATTTTAGATTTTCACGGCCAAAAATTATTTTGTTATTAGTTTTTGGGGTATTATGCCGTGTTACGCTATCTCCTTCTTTAGCCAACGTTTCGGACAGCGTTGGCTAAAGATCGAGGTAGCGTAACACGGCATAATACCCCAAAAACTAATAACAAAATGTTCCATTGTTTATCACGTGAGTAATAGTTTCGGTAGTTTCCGGACGTTCGGCTTTAGAGCTTTGAAGTTTAAATTGTACTAGTCTTAGGTTAAAAAAGTTTAACCATTTTTTTCGTTTTCTGTCTCGTCTAAACATAACAAATCAATAACAGTTCTCGAGTTCGTTGAACTGGAGTTACACAGAGACACACAACCAAAATTATTATTTTTAACGGATTTCGCAGTGATATTGTGATATCACTATTATCTTGGTAGCTTGGAATTTAATGTAATCAATACGTGAAAGTCAGAGTAGGTATACTCGTTCATAGCATATAACTATAGATAACTGCAAGTCTATGAAATGAGAATATTAATAAAATAAAATATTATTACCGGAGAATATCAAAACAGAGGACGTAAATCATTTTAGATGCCGTGCTGGCGTGAAATACTGCATTTATAGGCGTATAAAACAAATGCACATTGATGAATACATAAAGGGCAAAGTATATTATTCTTCTGTTCACGCATAAACAATAAACGGCTCCCGTGATCTAATATGTAGCCAGGGGCGCACTCAGAGTAAGCGCAAAAGGGTTTCAAACAAACCGATATTATGTATAATATATATTTTTACAGGATTTTAAGTAAGTGGAGGGGAGAAGTATCACTTGCTCCATTTAATATTGAAAGGCAAGATAGAGGGTCGCCGAAAGCCTGGTAGGAGACAAATGTCTTGGCTGCGAAAAATACGAGAGTGGACCGGCATTAGAAGTGTGGAGGAGCTATTCCGGGCAGCGCAAGACAGAGAAACATTTTCAAGAGTGATCGCCAACGTCGGGGGGACCTGATACGGTACACAAAGAAGAAGAAGTAAGACAAAAGGATATATTTAAATGACACTTTATTTTAATTTGTAATGCGTTTTGTACAATTTATATGTTTTAAAATACTGGCACTAATTTATCATCTACGTTTTATTTTACTCTTTTTTTGTCTTTTTTCACATGAGCTCCACATAGGATGCCCATGAGGAAAATAATTTTCCTCAGGGCGTCTGTCATCTTAAGGGATACTGTGTGGGGGGTCTTTTTATAGAAACGAAGAGGGTTCACCATTCAAGGGTGTTCTAGGCCATCATTTAAAATTACAGAGAAAGGAAAAGTGGATTTACATAATATTAATTTTATTTTAAAGTGCATATTTCAGAACTATACGGAAGATTGCTGGGAATGAAAAAGATATGTAGGTTGGGTAGGTTATATCCTTTTCCTTTCGAGATCTTTCCCTCTTTCATTTCATAAAAAGACTCTCCAAAATGGAGAGATAACACAAGTCCTTAATGGAAATTATTATAAGAGAAATTATTTGTGGAGCTAATGTAAAGAAAATATATTTATGATCCGGTCAGATTGATTTGTTTTTACGCACCGTACATTTAAAAAAATAAACTACCTAATACTTTTTCAAAAACTCATTCTTCACCCAAAAAATTTGTAGGTATACTTCCGCTGCTCTATACTACATACTCCATATCACTGTGCGCCGTACAAAACTTGAAAGAGTGATGTACATAATATTATTACGAATATATGTTTTATTATTAATTTTGGAGATTTTCTAGGCATTCGAATTAATCCTTTCATCACCCATTCATTTGCAATATACACATTACACAAGTCACCAATATTCCTGGTACCATTAATATTGCCCTAGAATCTTGAAGTTAAGGAAAATAATTGCCCTCAAGCCTATGTCATCTTTGTGCGGGGAAAAGAAGGAGCGAACCTGGGTTAAGACAACATGATAAAATCACAATGGAAATTGGGAAGTCTTCTGAGTAGATACTCAATATAATTTACATGTTATGATTTAACGACCTGCAAATTCGAGCATCCAAGATGAGTCCACAGATCACTGAAAATTTTCATCTGGTAGAAACCGGGTATAAAACTAACACAAGTTGTTTCTCTATTTTCGCCGCCAGCTATTTTCACACGACACAATAACCTGCTGGTGTCTGAGAATGCCCAAAGGCAAAACAATATAATTGAACTCATAAAACCGTCTCATTACATTTAGTTGCCCATGATCTACGAGTGTGTGGACAGGATTTATTAGGCAAAAAAACAATCAACTTCATAAATAATGGTGGTCATCACGGTGGATTCATTGATTTTAATATTCTTCCAGGGATAAATTTGTAAGATGCCGTAAGGCTTTACGAAAATTTCGTCCTCCATTCCGTTTGACTTACACAATGTAATATCCCGTTTAAGAAATTTTGCAGATTATCATGAAAAGCAGATCTCAAACAATTCTGGAAGTAGAGGCATCCAAAACTTACTGTTTTCTTAAACCCATAGAGCAGGAATCGGCAATCTTTTAGCAGGAAAGGGCCACTAGATGGCAAAATAAACTAAAGGCGGGCCGCACTTGTGATATTAACCCTAGAAGCCCAATATACCTACGTATAATTGGTCATATCCCATAGAAAAAATAAAAATGCTATTAAAAATTGTTAAAACGTACGGAATTTAATTCGTACACGTAATACTTTCATTTTGTGTATATACTTGGGCTTTACAGCAAAAAAAATAACCACCGTAAATCATTCAGAAATTTACAGAGAAACTAAATAGGTAACTGATTTTAAACAAATTTCAGTTTGATGTTTGAGGTTGCATTTGTGAGGCAATTTCTTGTATGTTAGCTGTCATATTTGTAGTTGCAATTCGTAGAAATGCTCTCAAATGCTCATCTGTGAGACGAGAAGCATACTTATTTTTTCTATAATTAACAATTGAAAAAATTTGTTATTTCTCTATGGCATAGAGAAATATATTGAACGATGGAGCTTTAAAAAGTCATTTAAAATTATCAACATGTTTCATAACCGAAGGTTTCTTAATCGGGACACCAAGTAGGTACCTACACTACATATAAAAAGTTGGTAATTTTCGTTCGATTGTAATTTAGGTATGCTACAAAGTGATTTTTTACTATTTTTTAAGAAAAGAAAGAAATTCTCCACTCGAAAAAAAAAAATTCACCAGTCCAAGAAAAACTCAAAAAATGAAGATAAGTTATAATTATGTACATAATATGTCACAATACATCGTGGGTTCAAACATCTGCTAGCTAAGTCTTCCATCATTGTACAAGTAATTTTCCCGCTCTTAATGATAATAATTACGTGTAATTTATATATTTGAAGGTTTTCATAACCCGGGAATGTACATCAATTTTTGTCTTAATATGGCATAAAGTGCGTTGGTGTAACGCGCAAATGCGCCACTGGCTACAGTTACGCGCTTTCAGAATTTACATGGAGCAATCCGGCGTATTCATCATGATCAGCTTTAATACCTTCGCTTTGTCGATGCGCCTATTATATATGGAGAGATAAGTAAAAGCTCCGCGCAATTCGAACTTAGAGCTGGGAAGAGATAGACCAAGATGTTTAAACTGATGGAGGTATCGTAATAATCTGATTTCCATTTTTTTAAAAATGTGTGTAATTTGCGAGTATATATAATATTAATCTTCCTAAATTTTCAATGAGTAGAGTAAACTCCTGCAAAAAAATATTCTGCAACGTAGGGCGACTTTTTATTCGGTTAACGACTGTGCGGTATTTTTCACACAAAACTCAAATTTGGATCTGTAGCCAAAATATTTAAGCAAACAGAATAAGTTTTTTTTAATCAAAAGGTATAACAAATATGTGTACGAAAAAGTACTATTTTTTTAAATGTGATATATTGGTCATTAAACAATTCAATTTAGCGAGATTTCAGAAAAAAACTTTGGTATTAAGCCTTTTGATTAAAAAGAAAAACAATTAGTTTGGTTTAATTTTGGCCTCTAATCTAAATTTAAAATTCGTATAATTTTTTTTTTTCATAAGCCTAGAAAAAAATAAAGAGATAGGTCTATAAAATACACTTTCAAGTGCAAATTCTCCTACTCATAAACCTCCTTTTGGATATGGTTTTATTGTATATTGCCGCAAATTCATTTTTTTATAATAATCACAAAAAAATTATATTTATGCCTGAACTTCACAAAATGAAACAAAATATGCATTTTCGCGTTGTTATTTTTGACATCAATCAAGACGGCCGGCACTCGACGAATTTAGATTTATAAAGTGAACCTTATGCCAACGACGTAAGAACTATTCACTTCTCACACCCATTTTGTATCAGTTCCGCCCGGTCTGCGATGGGGAATAGACGTCCCTAGAATCTGCATCGCTTGGTTCCGTGAAATCAATTCTAAATTCCGTTGTTATTATAATGAACGATGCATAAGAAAGGAGTTAATGTTTTTACAGGCCTTTACGAAATCCACCTGTGAAAAACAACTCTCAAATACCTTTTCCAACCTTTCCAAAAGCTTTTTCTCAAGTGTTTTGAAATCCCTCCCAAGAAGAGGCGTGGATGCCGATTACGATTTTTCCCTTGACTATTGGATCACCTTAATCTATTTTGTTCCATATTTTTTTCTTGTATCCATGTAGTTTATTACCAATACAGTAATTAAAATTAAATTAAAAAACCTTTACGATTTATAAATATATATAATAAATAAATACAAGTTTAAACATTCATAAGGAATTAAGTCAACGACAAATGATAATATCCACAAATAATTGCACGCGATAGCTCTCTGATTGTTGATGAAGTAACATATTCTCTGCAACTTTTCATCATTGCTATACAGCCTCATCCAAATGGTGCATTCTCTCACTGCAGTAATAATATATGAATACAGCCTCCCAATTTTCCCATGCGAACTTCTGTGCTATAATGGCAAGTTGATTGCCTACGTCCAACATAGCCAGCCAATCGATTAGTTACCAAGCCGTTTGCATACTGACAGTATCTACTACACCACCTTGGTTTAAACTATTATATTGAGATCTCTAAAGCGTGTATGTAGTAAAACTTTGTAGAATTGTGTTAAAAATGAGGATATCCGAAAAAAATGCAAGGCTGATGTAAGCGTAATGGTTAACATTACGAAAGGTTTTTGGGCTTAGGTGGTTTGGGTATGTAAAGCGGACAAATGAAGAAAACAGAGTGTGAATAGAATAAAAAGTTTTTTTAGTTTTTTGATCCGGCAGATCCGGTAGATGAATCTGCCGGATCTGCCCTGATGGTGGAAACTGAACACCCCAAAAATAAATAACAAAAATGCTTTTGGCCGTGAAAATCTTAAAACGAATCAGAGTAAGAACTGATTATTAAGTACAATCTTGGAATTGGGGCGGCCTATTGAGGTGGTGTATACCAAAAAATTCATTTGTATATAAATATTATAATGTTATCATGATTGATAAATAACAAAAAAAATTAAAAATTACCGCGAACAAAGATGACACTACCTTTTCACATAGATGCATTGCTTGTACACTGAACGTTTCACGATAGATTTCGACTTTTTCGAATTTCAAATTGCAAATTTTATTGTGAAATACATTTTGTAGTTGATACTCGTATTTTCGAAAATACGATTGTTATCCTTGCGAACTAAATAGCTTACTAAAATAAAAATAAAATATTTTAAAATTCGTCTTCCTGTATTATTTCATGTTGCATATTTTGGCCCTTTTTATGGATTTTCGTGCATATTTTAGCTATTTTTATTGCATATTTCCATGCATATTTCGGGCTGTTTTTGTTGCATATAATCCGGTCTTTAGTAATGTGTATAATAAGTTGCGGTAAGTAGAGGTCCCAAAAAACTAAATACTAAATTTTCTAAGCCCTCCTTTCTTTTCCCTCTACAACTAAGTATTTCATTATAATTAATAATTCCTATAAGAGAATTCCTAGTGGATAAACAATAGTGGATAAAGCGCAGTAAAGTCATTATTCAAGGGTCGAGAATGATTGGTTTAACTATTCACCTAGTTTCCGACAAGGCTGTATAAAATTTATAACATAGTCAGATGTTTTAGATAAATTTAATGGATCGCTCGTAACTATTTAATAGTTCTTGAGACCACCTTTCCACACATGAGGACGGATTGTTTCACAGAATTTGAACAATTCATCAAATTTCAAAGTTAATATGAAAGTTTCATCTATTATGATTTAATCGTGTGCTGGTTGTGTGACAAAAACACGTCTTTCAAAGAACTTTAAAATTAACTTTGAAATTTGACGAATTGTTCAAATTTTGTAAAACCACCCGTCCTAGGTGAAGTACTAAATTTGAAGTAAAGCGTGCTCTAGAAAAGGATTTATTTAATGATTAGTTCTGCAGCGGACAAATAAAAGAAATCTGTTTATCGGTTGAATTTTTATAAAATTGGTAAGATCAAGTTAGTTATATTTTGCAGTGAAGGATTGTTTTTTTTTTTAAATTAGCTCCACACAGGAGGCCCAGAAGAAAATAATTTCCCTCAGGGCCTATGTCACCTTTGGGGACGCTGTGTGAAGAGTATTTTTAAGGCAAGGAAGGAGAGGAAGTTCTGAAAAGATATGATGGGTGGGTAGGAATCTGGGTTTCACGTATGACTCCATCCCTCCCATCGCAGTGCAAGGCGATGGGTTCGGCTGGAGAGCTCAAAGAGTCTCTTTCACCAGTTTCTCCCAATCCTGCCGCCATGCAGTAGGTGGGCAAACACATCCGCTGCCAAAGCGTAGGCCAACCTCATCCCATGAACCGAAGCACCCCTGCTAAATCACCAAACGAACGTAACGAACCACTTGGAGTGACCTATGGTAGTGGTGTTGGTTGTCCAATAAATGGTTCCCAAGGCGGCGGTACCCATTCCCGCTTCCCAAAATGAGAATCAAGAATACTAAGAAAATAGTGCACCGTGGTTATAATAATGCGTGATAAAGCCACAATACTAAATTATAGCAAGTATTAGGTATCTACATAGATGTGCGCAATGCGCATACCGTTCCCTCCCGAGTTATGCAGATGATTTCGCGCAGGATTGTTCGAGTCGGCGAGTCGTACAAAGTCTCCGAAGCTCTCTTGTTCAAGCCCTTTATTAGAAATGTTCCCTGTTTTATCAATAATTTATGTGAGAGCAAAGATCCGAACGGGCAGTTGAATTTTCGAGACGCTATCACGTTTCGCGCTCAGTGGCATTCTCTAGTGTAGGAGAATAGCCATGTTGATTCAATCAATCAAACGGAGCCTTGAAATATGCACTTTCAATGTTTTTTCATCCATTTCTGCCGGTAATGGTAGAAGGTACCTGCTCGGATTACAGACATTGCGATCAATGTAAGAATTCAACAGGTAAAACGATTGATTAATATGGAATTAATAATTTAACCCAAGTAACTTGTATCAACTTGGGTAAACTTTTAATACATATATCGAAATGAGGCCATATTGAAAACTTAAATAGCTTTCATAGTTATGATTAACACAGTAGTAAATGGTATGAGTTACATTTGTACCTACATACAAATTTTACAAAATCATGTATACCGTAACAGAAAAGAGGAGCTCCTGTGTCTGATGAGGGAACCGCTATTCTTACTTAGGTGGTAGGTACGTTATAATATGTTTTGTATAAAATATTTACTTTTTACTGTAAGTTTTGTTTTTAAATGGTTTAAAATTATTTGTTTGTTTATTTGGCTAATGATCCAGCGCAATTCAGAAGGGTGATTATTATAGTTTATATATTTGTGAAAAGCACGTATTACATTTTACGTAGTTTTTTTTGTGTCATAATATTATATCCTTTGCTTTGTGAAAATGTCTGATTATTCTCAGCGTGACCTTTCTGGGTAGGCCCTGAATATTTTTTTCTTTTTTATTCATCAATGATATCAGCATGCCCACAAAATATTGAAAAAATTGATAGTTTTTTAAAATAAAATAATTCTATTAGTAGAGTTGCATTGTATTGCACTGTAGGTAGATGAGGCGAGGAGGCATGATGTCTGGGCTCGTGTTTCGCCTTGCACTGCTCCCAGAGTGGCGTGTTTGTAGTCAATATACAGGATTGATGCATCGCATTGCGCGAGGGTTGCCAGTCACAATGAAAAAAAAACTAAAAATGAAAATTTATGAACAAAACTCGCTATCAATGTTAGAAAGTGAATAAATGTTATAAATAATGTAACTTTAAAATTACCTAGCCTCTTTGCTCTGAATAGACGACGTTTTACAAACAACACATGAACCATATGTTTGCTGTGATGCCAACTAAAATCGTAGATATGAAAATAGAGATGAAAATAGCGATCGCGTAGAGCGAAAAATGTTGACTTTTGTGTCTAGTTGGAATCGGGCTGAAAAAAGATGTCGTGTATAACGGCCATAAGAAAGGTTTAAAATGTGTAAATTACCGACAACCTCCGTTGTAAAGGGGTAAGGCTCTCGACAAACAACCCGCAGGTGGCGGGTTAAAATCACATGTAGTATCTATATTTGCGGCACGTTGAAGAGTGGAAGATACTCTCATAATCGCCTTGGGTACCTAGCATGGTCTATCGATAAAGGTTTTATCGAAAAGTTCGGTAACTTGTCATGGCTCCCGAGCACGACTGCAGGCAGCTAACGAACAAATAACAGTTCACGTCAAATTAAATAGGAACCCGTAGTCGCTGTGAACTGTTATTTGTTCGTTAGCTGCCACTACGCTTAGCTGCCACTACGTTAGCGACTACGGGTTCCTATTTAATTTGACGTGAACTGTTATTTGTTCGTTAGCTGCCTGCAGTCGTGCTCGGGAGCGATAACAAGTTACCGACATTTTCGATAAAACCTATATCGATCAACCATGCTAGGTAACCTGGTATAAGGCCACCATTCAGAATTGAAACATTGCTTTAAATGATTTTAGCTATGTTTGGTGACAAAATCTGATTTTCAACTTTCCCACCGTCCTCATCACTATCTCCTTCGCCTTCCCACTATCATCAGCCTCATAACACATCCTAATTGTGAGTGTTATAGTCTCACTGGCTCCTGACTTGAGAGCAGTTGGAACTCTTGTGCGGTTTTCAAATTTGAATTTTTTTTTCTCAATATCACCAAATAGGAAAGAATGTAAATAATTTGCCTTTTTGTTCCCTCGATCTATTACAAACACCCGTCAGGTTTTCGTAATTTGGTATAATTTTAATTTATTTATAATTATCGTTGGACGATTTTTTCTGGTGTAACGTCCAAAAACATAGTGCCATTTACTTTAAATTAAAATACTTTTTATAAGTAATGCATATAAAAAGGAAGATACGAAACCGCTACAGTTTATATGAAGGTACTGCCTATTAAGCAGATATTTGGAAAGTCAATAAAAATGCACTTAATTAAAAGTTTACTGAAGTGTTTCTCCACCCCTGGTTGGCCTGACCCATCCGCCTATGAGAGAAAACGCATCGGCATTTTGATAATTTCTATTTGAACCAGGGGTCGTCTTTATCAGGCGGCCGAGCCGGGCATAAATAAAGGGAGTCGAACGCAAGACCACTTTTCCAAATTAATTGGTTCGCGTCCGCTGTGACAAATTTAATATATCAATTACTTCTGACGGACTGATTACTTCTGGATAGCCAGCCTCTTCGATTCATGGCTGGTGACCATACTCAGGCATTCTTTCAGAGACCATTAGAAAATTTTTAAGACACTTTTTTGCCGCTAGTTCGATCACTGTCAGGTTTTTTTCCCTAGTAATGTGGTTGAAATGTTTCCTTTATTTCCTATAGTGGTGGGTAATCCAGTTAACTGCTGTACCATTCAGTGAAGTTAAAATATTTTCTTAAGAGCAAATTACCGGAGAAAACCGGGAAGATGTCATTTTTAAATCAAATTTTAGACGTATTGACACTTCTCCACAAAAAATTATAACTTCTTCTAACACAGCAAACTTATTTTGTGGCACCATTATGATTGAAATTAATAGATTACTTCGTTTTTACCACTTTTATTGTTTATAAAACCGACATGTTTCGTCAGCAAAGCTGACTTCTTCAGGGTTTTGACAGAACTAAAAAACCCTGTCAAAACCCTGAAGAAGTCAGCTTTGCTGACGAAACATGTCGGTTTTATAAACAATAAAAGTGGTAAAAACGAAGTAATCTATTAATTTCAAAAATTATAAATTGATTTCAAAAGATTGTTCTTTTATCTAGTAAACGCATGTTTTAAATTTTGAAAAAAAATGTTATATTTAGTATAATAAGGTCGTTGGCAAATTTGTATATAGATCGTTGGCAGATTTGTATATAGATCGTTGGCAGATTTGTATATAGATCGTTGGCAGATTTGTATATAGATCGTTGGCAGATTTGTATATAGATCGTTGGCAGATTTGTTAAATTTTCAAAAGAAAAATCCTATTTTACAAGGCATATTTCATATCATATAATCATACATTATTGCAAATTAATACGTTATCCAGTAAACGCATGTTTTAAATTTTTTAATTTTAGTTCAAATAATATCATTAAACAAAATATCCGAACACTTATTGATGACGAAAATTTCTCTATTTTGT
This sequence comes from Limnephilus marmoratus, assembly GCA_917880885.1. Lineage (NCBI taxonomy): Eukaryota > Metazoa > Arthropoda > Insecta > Trichoptera > Limnephilidae > Limnephilus > Limnephilus marmoratus. The sequence continues at coordinate 30,762,919 of OU862916.1, forward strand.
CTATCTATTTACGGTCTTACAAATTAATTTACTTCAATTTTTTTTTCACACATATATTTTGCTTAGACATTATTGAAAAATTATAAATACTTATGATAAAAAAATCATTACAAAAAGTAAATAATTTTAATAGTTTTATTATCACGCCTTTTTGCATTTTTGGATGCAGGTATAAATTAAAGCAAATTTGGAAATAAATAAAATCGATATTGATTTGTACCTAATTTAAAACGGAGAATAATTAATCTCTCTCATTGGAACCGCCCTGTACTATCATTAGAACATCTTTCGACGAAATGTGTATTTTCGGCCGCTGGCTGGTTAAATAATATCTAATATTGTTTTTTTATACTAGTTTCACATAAGCCCTCAGGAAAATAATTCCCCTCAGGGCCTATGTCATCTTTGGGAATCCAGTTTTGCGATATTTTTAGTAAAGGAAGTAGATGAAGTTCTGGAAGGAAAAGTGTATGAGGGGTGGATTGGAATCTGGGGTTAATGTATCCAGGAGTGACGGACATTCAAATCCATCCCTCTCAATGTGGTGCAAGGCGATGTTCCGAGCGATGTCAAAATGTTTCGCTCAACCAGTCCCTCTCAATTCAGCCTTCCACGCAGTTGGTGGAACCGTACAATACACACCCAATCAACCCGGGTGGTACCCCTGCCAAGTCACCAAACGTAGCGAACCACTTGGGGTGACCATGGTAATCCGATAAATGATTCCCAGGGCGGCGGACCTATTCCCAATATACGAATCGTAAAAATACACAGAAAAGAAGAACTATTGGGCTGATTCCATTATCCACCACCCTTTTCTCGTAACGCTTGTCTTTACCGTGAGTGTTCTAATTCATATAGCATGAATAATTTTAATATTATATTAAATGCCAAAATCATTACAATATATTTATAATTACATTAAATACTAGCTGAATCTAAAATTAATTCTTTTCATTTCTAACTACTTATTGTTTTGATTGCAACAAACTCCTTTCCAAATCTTTGAAGGTTGATCAAACAAAATCTAATAAATTATGTTCATAAAGTGTTCATAACAAACAAAAGATCTTTAATAATGTAACATTAGAAAAAAACGTTCATGAAAACCCAGATGATGACTTTTCCATATAACCTGTTGCAGATTATCTTATTTAAGAGACAAACTCATTAATGGGAACAAATTTGTTGAACATAATTACACGAACTTTCAGCAATAAATGAAGGAATATCTTTAATTCAATCTAGTTCGTGAGCCAATATTGCATAATTACACGATTTTCGTGTTGATTAATAACTTATTAAAAGTTAATGATGTGTTTTAAAGGTTTTGATGTTCGGAACATAAAATATCACGCTTTAGCTGACCATTTAAACAGGATCTTCGTTGCAGAAGACCATCACGCTGGAATATAAATGCGGCCGTTATTCTGAGCGATTTCTGTTTAGAATTTATTTGCATTAAATTGATCGTAAAAAATATATTCTTAATTTAAATTGATCGACTCTTTTATCGAAGACTTCTTATTTTAGCTATCACTTCCGGTAGTGCGGTTTAAAATGTTTTTTCTTGGATTTTAGGATGGTTGATGCACATTATACAAATGCGAGACATCGATAAACAACATTGCTCTGTTGAACTGAATAGCCTCTACCGGTTATTTGAGAAAACTACAAGATGAGACTAAAATATAAATGCTCCAGTGTGAAAACTTGGCCGAAGCTGTACAAGCGTCGGAAGAAAGGAGTATTTGTCGGTGAGCCTCATGTACAAGCGTCGCGTAGGAAGAAAGAAGTATTTGTCGATGAGCTGCGTGTACAAGCGGCGGAACTAAGGCGAGTATTTGTCGATGAGCTTCATGTACAAGCGTCGGAAGAAAGGAGTATTTGTCGATGAGCTTCATGTACAAGCGTCGGAAGAAGGGAGTATTTGTCGATGAGCTTCATGTACAAGCGTCGGAAGAAAGGAATATTTGTCGGTGAGCTTCATGAACGAGCGTCGGAAGAAAGGAGTATTTGTCGATGAGCTTCATGTACAAGCGTCGGAAGAAAGGAGTATTTGTCAATGAGCTTCAGGTACAATATTGTACAAGCGGCGGCGTCGGAAGAAAGGAGTATTTGTCGATGAGCTTCAGTTAGTAATGAACTATTCCCAATTTAAATAATTGTTCAGCCCAGTCAAAAATCGTGTTACCAGGATCTGAGTGGGTATTGATTGATTGAACTAGCTTTGTTTCTTGGTGGGTATAGTAATTAAAATTTATTTATGGTCTATATTGTTACAAATCATACTCAAATTACCCATCTGGTCACTAATATGATATTTTTATTTCTAACTTTATAATATTTTAGTGTTTTGAATGTAGTGTTATGTATTTTAGTATTTTGTGTGTAAAATCATCACTCAAATTTATAAATGTTAATCTCAATACAGGCTGTTAGTCTTAGTGAGGTTAATTTTTTTTAATGTAAAAAAAATAAGAACAAATGTATGGTGAGAAGTTATAAATAAATAAATTGATTAACGTCATATCGGATAGGATACAGAAGTGAGGAAACCGTAAGATCGCATACAAATGGATGTTTTGTGTGCATAATGAATTTTATTCTAATTAAATGAAAACAAATGACTTTGTATAAACACTACTACAAAATCAATATTGTCAACATGTTTCGAAAAGTACGTTTTATTCGTCAGGATAAGATTAATAATAAAAATAACAAAGGCAAACAAGTATAGACAAATAAGAATTATTAAAGGGAGTGGTGATTTATTACAATATCATAAAATTATAATCAATATTTAAAAGTCATTTGTTTTCATTTAATTGAAAATGAGACCGCATAGTGTATTTTCAAAGTTTTAAGAAGTAATTTACTAATTTTATCCTAATTTAATGCTTATAATATCGATATAAGAAATGTGTTCTGTACTAGTGTAGTTTCAAAGTCTCAGTATGAGTGTAATTAGAGCAGGTAGTTATATGTAGTTTTGATGTGTCTCAACAGAAGTCAGTAAAGTTGTAATATGTGAGAGAAATAACTACAGCCGTTGGGGTATAATACCCGAACGGTAACGAAAGTAGCCGATGTCATCCGATCGGCGGGTGGGATCCTTCAGTGACCATTTCCCCTGACGCAGATTAAAACAGAGCATCCATTAGAACGGACGTTAGGTCCAGTTAAGTATTCATTGCAAATAAGACGATATTAAACACGTCTCGTAACCCGACGAACCGAAGTATCATTGAAACTCCAGATCATCACAGTTGTATTGTTCATCAAAGAAAACATCAGAACACCACGGTTACCTACTCGCTTAAAAGTTGAAGAGAATAATTTAACTAAAAAAAGCATAGTGACTTACGTAAAGTGCGTTTACAAATTAATTATTAAAAATATTTTTAAGCAATCAACTGCACGACGTTGTTACATGCAGAACAAAACCGATTGCTAAAACCTGACCTAGGTTCAAAATTTCAATATCGATCTTTCTCGAATACGAGTAATAATTGGTTTTAGGACAAAGGTAAACAATTAATATACAGGTACGTACATGGATTACAGTTAAATTTTCAGAATAATTGCTCATCTCGCCAAATATCTCCTGTGAATGAATTGCCATATTTTGTTTACACTAATTCATTTCCATAGAGAAGCCTCGGAGTAGACTAATGAAATTTCCTACGAATGACTTCCTCATCTCGCCTTCGTGGTAATCCACTTTATGAGATTGTTATGTGAAGAATAAATTTGATTAATCGATAGACGGCCAGTCAATGCCTAAAGCTAGACGCACGCAATGATTCAATTATAAATGTTCTAGTGATATAAAAAATATCAATAAAATATAATTAAGTACAATTTCGATCGATGTTCTGATTCTCATGTCATTATGTAACGCCTACGGAATCGAATTTCAGGACTAATCAACTTTTAACTATTTGATCAACTTTTTAAATGTACACATGTTTCATCTTAATAAAAAATGTTGGTGATAAATAAATAATAATTTAATGATATTCTTACGCTCTTAACGTATACACAATACAAGACTTCAACAGCAGCAAAAAGCATTTGTTTTTCATTTTTTTTTTTTTTTTATTTATTTGAATACCGCACAAGAAGCTCAACTGCTATCGAACCAGTGAGACTTTGACTTCCCCAAATGGGGTATGTTTTAAGGCTGACGGTAACGAAAAGGAGATGGAGATGGAGGAGAGAGGGGGGGGGGGATACCTTGCTATTCAGATTTGGTTTAAAAACTTGGCTTAAGCCATTTCAAGAAACGTTTCAATTCTGAATGATGGTCTTACATTAGTATCTTTCACTCTGAAACGTGCCACAAATATACCTACTACATATTATTTGTAATAATGCATTGTAAAATAACACAAATTAATCAAATAAAATTTATTTATGCATGCTGAGATTTTAACCCGCGAACTTCGGATTGATAGTCATTGAGCCATACCTCTCTACCACGGAGGCTGAGACATTCATTTAATTTTTCCCATTCCAATATCGGCTTATTAGGTTGCCATGTATACCGGTCGATTAAATTCCAACCTCCTTTCCATCCTCAGAACACGTGTTCCTAGTCCTAACAAATCAGTGCCCCCTGGTGTACCGGTCTCACCGGGACAGGAGTGCTCCTGGCTGGGGTGGTACAATCGAATCGAATCGTATCGTATCGTAATCATTTTTTGGCAATTTGATGATAATTTAATAACCACACGTTCCTCTTAAAAAAGCAAATCTACTCATTTTTCAGTAATGTTAACAAAGAAATCGTGATATCTTCAATAATAGCGAAATCACATTATCGCGTCATTTTAATTAAATAAATAATAAAGCTTTATTTACACCAATATTCAATACAAATTATCAAAAAGTATCCATTATATCCTAAAGAAGAATACATCTGGTTTTGAAAATGGAGTAAACAAGGTATGTAATATTTTTATTAGAAATTATTCATTTTTTCGAATTGAATTTTTCAATTTGTACACGAATCGCCACAGTTGAACAACCGAAATTGCAGTGACAGGAAAACGCTACTAGGACAATATTAGCGACTCTTTTACGACAATTTAAAACAGATTAATCAGAAAAAGATTCGGTCGTATTTAGGAATTGTACTTGGGACCTTAGCCTTGCAGGAGCTTTGCTCTAATCACTAAGCTAATTCTACTCTATCTCCTTCGATCACATTTGACTGTATTATACTTCGACTAAGAACAACCAACAACATCTTTATGATGATTATAAGATTCTTCCTAAACTAGATGCAATCTAGATAGTGTCCTGAATAATTGTAAACACATTTTATTTTATGTGCGGCATCTATTGGATATTCTAGAAAAAAAATTGTTTAGTTTTAATCAAAATAATCATTATTGCTTTCCTGTGATAAAGTTCAGCACCTTTATTTAGATACACCTGCAATGACCACATACGATTTCAATTTATTAATAAATGTATTCATACAAGTTAGTATTTAATTTCTACCATTGTACAAAACTACACGAACGGAGAAGTGTGCTTCGATTGTGGCATTAATTATTGGCCTTTTGATGACTTCATTTTATGCCGCCGGATGAAGACATCAAAAATAATCTCTAATAAATTTCATTTTAATTTCTCTGATGTATGATTTTACAACTGTAGAGCTGACGTCACAATGTGAACTGGTTTATCTTTATTTTAAATGCAACTTTATGCATATTTAAAATTTCACCAAACATCACAACAATATGTTTTGTTAGCAGCGAAAAATATTTTTGTAAATTAAAATTAAATATAAACTACTTAAATATACGCTCTTAGAGATGAAAACATCTACGATCAATGCAATTACCAAATAGTAGCCGGGTGATTTAAAGCATCGGTGTATTTCACTGAATTTGTTCCCACATCGTTAGCTGAAAAGATGAAAAAAACAATTATGATAATGCGTTTTTAGATTTTCACGGCCAAAAGGGTTTTCGCAATTTGTTTTTGGGGTGTTATGCCTCTATTATGCCTCTGTTATGCTCCTTCTTTAGCCAACGTTTTGGATAGCGTTGCATAATTATCTAATTAACGTGTAAACCCGTGAAAAATTGCAGATAAAATTTTTAAATTTTAAGTTTACTACACGAAGAACGTTTAAAGTCTTAAAAAAGTGCACACGAAATTGTGGTTTTATTGTTTTCAAAAAAGTAAAACATGTTAATATACTTATCTTTAAATATCTATCAGGCTGTTTTTGAAACCAATCCCTTTTTGATTAAAAATAATAATTTGGGTGGTGTATCTCTGCGCCTACGTGTAACTCGGGTTCAATAAACTCTTGAACCGGGATTTGCTTTAATTTTAAAAATTGTACTGGACTATGAGAATAATCACGATTGTTTTATTTTAATTAATTAAATAATTATATTTTTTAAGTGTGTGTTTATTTTGTTAAGATTTTTGAATTTTTTGAAAATTTGGCATTTTTTTCAGATGGTCAAAATATTTTCGCTTTACAATAAAATGCAAATAATTGGAATATTTCTGAGCACATTCAAAAACGAAAAACTGTTTTAGAAAGGTGATGAAATACGCTTTCAAATTATAAAATTTAAAAAAAAAACATTTTTTTTAATTATAAAATTTTTGCATGCAAACATAAAAAAGTTTTCAAAATGGCTCACCTTACGTTTTTTCTGACTAAAGTTACTGCTTATAATAAAAAAACACATACATATTTTATTAGACAAATGTATTACAAACACATATTGTAACCTCACTTTTTTGTCGCTCTATGTAAAAATAATTTGTAAAAAATGCCCGAAGTTTCAAATTTTTTTTTCAATTTGTGATTCAAAATTTTGTGTACATGAAAGTGAACATTTTACTTTTTTGGTGGCTATTTTTTAGATTGGAATATAAAGCGTGGTATTTTTCCTTTCTAACAGGTCGTGATAGAAGGATATCAAACTGTCCAGTTTTATAACTGAGCAATTATTATGTTCTCCTCCAACTCTTTTCTATATAAAAAGAAAAATGACCAAACCCCTTTTTTTAAATAAGACCGCGTAATCTTCACAAAAATCATTCACGTAAAATGATCATTAGGTCATATCTTTCAATAAATAATTTATGTATTCTTAAATGCAAAATACACATTATTTCATATTACGGTCAACAGGAATAGATCTGATCTCAGCACGCATACCAAAAAGAGACCTAAACTTCTCTTGAACATGACTTGGATTAGATTGTTAATTATTGATTAACCCGGAGACGAATTCCTCAACTATGAAGTTGAATTAGATTACTGTACATTGTACCTACTTCTGGAGTAATAAATTATTGTGTTGCGCTGTCGAAAATCCCATAAATATATCAAATCGAAGTGTTCCGAACAGCGTTTATGTTTTTGGCAGTATCTGTGGTTACATTATAATTGAAGGTAAAATATTACCTTCGGTTAAAATGTAACCATAGACACTGCCAACAATACAAACGGTGCTCGGAATAATATTAATTAAGTGCATGATAAACTTAAACCCACGCGTATGATTTGAGATTTTAACTGACAAAACTATTATACGTGTTGCGCTAAAATATTATCTTGTGTTGCGCTACTTCCTTGGACAGCATAACAGTCCATCATATGTACGGCGGATATATAATCTGACACATGGACACTGTAATCCTGTCCAAATATTGGCTAATAGCGTAACACGGCATAATATCTTAAAAATAAAACTAAATAAATAATTCAACACACGCACGGGTTGAATTTATCCCTATCGATCGAGATTTCATTTTATTTTGATGCATGAATTTACTATTTTTTTTTTTTACAGTGAATACCGCACAAGAATCTCAACTGCTCCCGTCTGGAGCCAGTGAGACTATGGCATCCCCAATTGGGGTGTGTTGTGAGGCTGAAGGTAGAGGGGAGGGGAAGGAGGTGGGGAAAAGGAAGGTTGGGAAGTACCTGGCTATTTAGATCTGGTCACTAAACACGGCTAAAGCCATTTTCAAGCAACGTTTCAATTCTGAATGGTGGTCTTACACCAGGGCGATACTAATAGTATCTTCCACTCTGGAACATGCCGCAAATATATCTACTATATATTATTTTAAATGAATTAATTGTGAAATAACACAAATTAATCGAATAAAATTTATTTGCGTATGCCGGGTTAAAAAATGGTTAAAAAAGGTTTTTTTCCACTTTTGCAATTCTAATTCATTTGCAAGGAGGCAAATTATAGCAAAATATATTTCAGGGCATAATCACACATTACCTGTCATGATAACACAAGTGCTGATAATACAAATGATAACAAAAACCAATTAAAAACCGGGCTTTATGTGTAGTTTTTACTAAAATGCGATTATATTTAGCATTCAATTTTAATAATAAAATACTGTACATACAGCATATATAATTGAAAAAATATTGCATTCAAGTCACCTCGCATGAAGTGTAAATCAGGGAATTTGTCGCTCTAGTTTCATCAGAATACAAAATGCGTTATAAATATAACAATGATATAAATTCTGCGCAATTTTTAATCCATACCTAGCCACTTTAAGTTGACAAGCCAAGTGGAGCTGGTATACCTAGAAGTTGACAAGCAAAGGGAAGCCAGGGTACTTGACAAGCACATTGCGGCAGGCGCACTTCATGTATGTAATAGACAAATGTATGCGTTGGACAGATATAGAAACGGGTGCGTTGCCCACTTGACAGACGGAACGCATAAACAGCAAATAGTCCAGTTCATTTCTTGCATAATGTTGGGGCGCAATGCTCTGCGTTCTAACGTAACGTGAGAAGAAATTTGTGAATTTGTCGCACATTTGTCCATGTAGAAAAGCAACATTCTAGATTTTGAATTAATAGTCCTAACTATTTTCAATTTTCTCCCTTATGGGGCTATATGGGATTCCCAAATGGGTCATGTCAAGACGCTAAAATTAGTTGGGGAGGAGCCATTTCAACGTTTCAATTCTGAATGGTAGTCTTTCAACAGAGCGATACTGAAAGTGTCTTTCTCTCTAGAACTCTAGATCGTGACTTGTTGAGACTAATGCACGATATTTATTTATTTATTTATTTATTATTTATTAACGCCCTTTTTCGGGGCTTTTACATATGAATAGTAAGAAATACACAGTATTTATTGTACATAACTGAACTGCCTTCGTAACAATATTTTATATTTGTTTAAAGATAAATTGAAGATGTCCACTGACTTGGTATAATTGTTTCCCTCCATTAGTATTCTGGGCAAAGAGGAATACATATGGTAGTTAGTTCCAGAATTACTGCACTGAAATAAATCCTGACTTCTAGTATTACGTATTGGAATCCGGAAGCTTATCAATTCGAGCAATATCGGACTGTCAACTAAATCATTTAGAATTTTATACAGAAATACCAAGTCAGTGAAAGTTCTTCTGTCTGACAATTTGAGCATATTCATATCATTCAAAATAGTATTGTAGTTCAACATAATTGCTGGAATACCCATTTTAAAATTAAGAAAACGTAAGAATTGGTTTTGTATTCTTTCAACAGCTTGTACATGTATATTGTAATATGGGTTCCAGACGGGAGAATTGTATTCAAGTTGACTTCTAACATATGCAAAATATAACAGTTTTATACATTGTTAAAATTTCTAGTTAGCCTAGTTATAAATCCCAACATTTTTAAGGCCATATCATTCAAATTTGAAATAATTTACAGTTTGGATGGTGGATGAACTAGAGAACAATTCAATGTTGTATTTCATCGTAGATTATATTACGCCATTACACATTAAATTCATTAGCTAATGGAAATCTTATTGATTTTATGATGAGAAAACTTAGCCAGCTTGAATCTAAGCGAAACCATTCTAATTCACAACACTGTAATGAAGCATTCGATGTTTTTATTATCCCTTTCAATAATGACGTTTCGCAGACAGAATCATTAAAGTTTCTCTATTTCAAGTCTTGACCATTCATCACACAATTTATGACCGTATTAATGACAAGTGTTGATTTTGGTTTGCAGTAAAATTGATATTATTTACGGTTATTGGCTCATTGTTTTTTGCTTTCGCATTAAAGCGAGCAGAAAGTATTTTATAGTTTTGATTCCAATATCTGAAGTTTACACCGGAAGAGGAAGCTCAAGCAAGTTTAGGGTATTCCTTAACTTGCATGTATGTGGAAAGGAGACTGAAGTTGTTGTCAATGTAAATGATTTCCATCTTACTAAATACCTTCACGACGAATATATTAATGTGAAATTTATGTTAATTCAAACGCTATCGAATTGACACTAAATTAATTTATTAGTGATTGAATTTTGATGATTTTAGCAGGTGCCATAAAAATATTTATTTTAATTTTAATTTTATTAGTAAAACCTATTTTTAATATTTAAATAAATGAAGACAATATTTTCCCAAAGGTGCCAATATCTTTTTATGATTTTTCTGTCTCCAGATTTTCGCTAATATTGTCTTCATTTAATTAAATATTGCCATAAAGATACATATTTTTTTAACAAGACGCCATTGTAAAAATATCTTTTGGGTATAGTACATGACACTGTTTTTTTCTAAGTGGGTATTTATCACTGTTTCTGCTATGTATTTTCGCTGAATTTTAATTAGATATTAGGTACCCAACATAACATAACTGCCATAAAATAATTTTTCTGGGTACTTACTGATCTTTATGCTTTAACTGTTCACAATCTACTTCAAAATGTAAATTATTCATCGCACTATTTTATTGTTACAATTATCGTATAAAACCTATTTTTCTACTAACATAAAAACATTAAAAAAAATGTTATTTTTTATTAGGAAAGAGCACATTAACCACACTAAAATAATATGATGATTCGCGTAGGCGGGCATGGTCCAATTTACAGCGAAGAGCTTTTCATACAACCTGCTCTACGCGTGGGTTTTATTAGGATTCCGATGAATATTTTGGTATTATTAGCGTCGTTATAAAAAAGCTTAAAAGGTATTCAATTCAGAAAAATGCTCTTTGAAACTTTTGAAATTCTTCAGATCAAACGATTGTTGATCTGTTAATAAATTAGTCAGCACAAACACGAAACCATTTGATATTATACCTTGTACTAATGTTACACTACGGTTTCATTTGGCATGAATTTATGCAATCTGGACTAAGAATCAAATATTTACGTGTGGGTGGTAGAATTTAGTGTCGACAAAGGTATTTTTCATTCTCAAACCTACAACACAAATTACTCTGAAATTTCGATTAAAATCTTGTTTCTAAAGTAATTAATAAGCCAGATAATTGACTTAGCGGTAAAGTGAAACCATAACAAATGCTTTACGATGAAGAAATAAGTTTTTTTTTAAATTTTGCAATCTTCCATCATTTGTTTATTCCTAAATCCATTTCCTTTATGGTTCTGTGAATACCATTTAAATTGTTATTCAAATGAGTGATCCTACATCGCAAGACTATTAGTAGTGCATTCAGCTACACAAGTCTGGAACAATCACTGATTAGAGTACACTTTCGTGTTACTTATAACCGTGGAACAATATGTTTACAAGATTCTTTGCAATGCTTAACCCTTACTATGCAAAGTGCCTCGACAAGGCCGGGACTAGAAATAAATTTACTTGTCTTTTTCAAAATTACCACAGAATTAAAGTATTGAATTTTCAATGGTTGTCATCTTGAGCGCTCGGAAATTTTTAAGTGGTCGGTTTGAAAATATCCGGCTATCATTCCGTTTACTTTTTAATATAGAAACGTTAGATCGTTAAATTCATAAACGAGTATTATTTACTATAAAATTTTCCGTTCGTGGTATCTACTTGGAGCAACATTAAATATTATTACTTTTAATTAAAATGTTTTCTGTGGTCTAGTTGATAATCACAGATACCAATTTAAATTCGGACATGGTTTTTACGCTGTCCGCGGATTGTCAATAACAAATAATTCAGAAAAGATACGTGACATCTCTTGTTAAAGTGTAAAACTACTAAGTTAGCTTTGTGATTAATTGAAGATTTCAACGCGCGGGTATTCTTCAAATTGGCCAAATTTTGGCCAGTGGAATAAAATCTTTCTATATATAAGATTTTCGGTGACAAGATAGGTGAAGAATAGTTACGTTTTGAAAGATAAAATCATCATCAGTTTTTGTAGTTAACTGAGCGTAGCGAATACCTGTTTTAACTCGATCGTTTTGAATTTATTTTTTTTTGTTATGAGTTTTTTGGGATATTATGCCGTGTTGCGCTACCTCCTTCTTTAGCCAACGTTTCGGACAGCGTTACAGTGTCCGAAACGTTGGCTAAAGAAGGAGGTAGCGCAACACGGCATAATATCTCAAAAACTTATTACAAAAATACTTTTGGCCGTGAAAACCTAAAATCGTATCGTTTTGAATTTCCTCTGTCTTCAAATTTGTTTATACGTTCCGTTTCCGATTCAAGATGGTGGTCGTTTAAATAGTTCAGTGATGATTATTTTCTCAATTGTGAAATCTTTGTGTTTATTGGATATTCTTATTCGCGTTTAAAAAAATATTATTTATAATACCTTATTTAAAATAAAAATGTACCATAAAGTAAATGGCTTAAAATTAAGTGCACAGTTATTTAAATACTTAATTATAAATCTTATGATTTCAGAGGAAATTTTGATTTGGTTTATTAAATAAGAGAAAACCAGGACAATATTTTTTGTTGCGAGATCTACGGTTTTCAGTGCTATCTATTAGTTAGTTTTGTGGCAGGTATTTAGTTTTGCGGCAGGTATTTTGAAAAAAATTATGATTGCATAAATTTAAAATACTGTTTATTAAGGTAGGTGCCTACAAAAGCTTTAGTAACTAAGTAGGTATTTATTTGAAAACTATCATCCAACCCTGTCTTTGGTGTTGAGCGGATGTTCTGCATAAAGTGACAAGTTCTAAGTACGGCGGATGGCTGCGGCGGAGGTGCTATAGCCTCACTGGTGCTGTAGTAGGTACTGAGGATGTAGGTGCTAGTCACAAGGTGCTGCAGAGTGCTTGCAGGTCCTATAGGCGCTCACAGGTGTTTGTTGAAAAGCGTGGGTCCCTGTTAAGACAATTTAATCTGGAAACGACCGGACCCCACACCTTGAATACTATTTACGAATTGGTACAGTTTGTAAAATGAAAAATTTGGTTTTTCAATAAATGCTTAATACTCATTCGAGTCTCTGATACTTACTCTACCTCACCCGGATAGTATAAGTTACTTATACTACTAGTTAACTACATATATTTTGAATAAGGTGAATATTTTTTTATGGACATCTCTTGGACAATTGTCACAGTATAATATTATCTTCAGGGCTGAGTACTTGAGTCAATTCATGCCAAGAGTCATTCGGTAGATACAACAGAAGAAATTGTATGATAAAGACGTATAAATTTGAAACAAACGATGTTGGTGCTGAAACAGAAATACGGGGAGATCTGTACTCTCTGCCTAACCTCTCTGTGTCTTTAAAATGACTTTTTTCTTTAAAATCCAACTTAGTTGTAAAATCATTTTCCAATGTTCCTGACGACTGTTTCTTGTATTCTTGTACCATAGATAAAAGACGTTTTGATAAGATACCTGGTACTCTTCGTATTTATACAAATATTTTGAAAATCTATGTAAATGGTTAATGTTTGTAAATGGAAACTGATCTTAACTCTGGACAGGCCAAGATGCCAAACATAACGTCCGTCCATGTGGGTCGGCCGAAGACACCATGCAATTCTTTCTTGGTCTTTTAAACCATTGGAATCACTTTTTCTTATTTTTTTTTGTTATTTGTTATTTGTCCATTTATTGAGCAGGGAATATTACCTACATTTGACAAAATATTTTTTCCTGCGATCAACGATTTTTTCACATTTTTTAAATGGCACATTATGTATGCAGGAATACCTAAACTACTAAAAATATATTTCATGTATTTAAGTAGACATACGAAGGATTGTTATTTATTGACTGCGGGAGAGTTAAACAAAAGAAAAATGTAATCAAACCCGTAAAATTACCTAAAGTAAATTTAACGCTAAATAGGATAATCCATCAAAGCATTAACCCGTCTGCTTGTTTAGGAATAAATACATCCCAAAACACGTAATTGAGTTATACTTTCATAAGACCAAAAACGTCCAGAGCGACCTCACATTTTAAAAGCTATATATCTCTCCTCCTCTCGTGCAAACTTATGTATTTTTCTTTTAACCAGAAAGAGAACGAAATAATCCTTCTTATTGTCTTTGCAATATAAAAGCTATCTTGCATAGATATTTTACAATCTCGATCCAAAGCGACGGTTTCAAAATTTATGAGGGAAACCCAGGCTTCCAGATTGTGAGGTGCAAATATATTTAACCAAGCAGACGGGAATGTCCATTTTTAATTTCTTCAAAACATTACTAACCTATGTGTAAAAATAAATCTATGGTGATGTTAAATGAAACTTCATTTGAAAAACTGCACTTTCACGGAATGCACTTAGAACGCAGCAATAAAGTCAATTGTTTGTGCAAGTCTTAACTTTCTCATATCATACTAAAACTGATAAAAGATGCACTTCCTATGTCGCTTTCAAAACCACATCAAGGTTCATTGGTTGGCTTTTATTGCTGTGAATTGTGATAAGAAGAAGAGATTCATGTTTCTGAATTATACTACGTACATTTATTATAAATGTGTTCAGCAAACATCCACGCGAAAATAAAACCAATGAAAGGAAACACTGGTTATATTATAAATAGGTTCTTTGTTCATTCTATGTGTTGATCTCTTTTCAAGTGGATAAGAGATTTGTTACAAAATATATAAGGAGTAAGATATGGGCGTTCAAAAATATGCAAGTACTTATTTGGAAAAACCTTAAAATTAATCTGGTTGAATGATATTGAATTAAAACTTAATTTTATGTCAGTAACCAAAGCCTACATAAATATAAATGCAGGACTTATCTACGTATTTCGTTCTGACGTGAAATTTTATTTTTTGTTTCCAAAATTAAAGGCCCGCGCACACAGAGAGCGGTCAAGAGTTCCGAGTTCCGCGTTCGGCGTTCATTAGAATATATACTTAAAAATACAGCCAGCCTTTCTTTTGATGAAACACAGTTCCATCAGTTAGTATTTTGTTTTTCGATACCAGGTTTTATGATGCTATACAATTCATTAAAACTATTAATCGACATTCGATAATAAATATAGAATCGTTGTTCATCTTTAAGTAAATCCTGAAAAATACTACTAAATTCGCCTTGTTCTTCTCGCGTTGTGTTGATTGGGTGCACCCAATACTTCCTTTTCCTTTTAGAAGCTACTAAGCTCCACAAGAGCAATAATTCTTCATCGGATGATGAACTTTCTAGTGACATGTTGCATGTGCAAAGACCCAAACGATACTAGAACGCGAGAATTTGAATGCCGCCTGTGTGCGTTGGAACTCTTGAGCGGTCAACGGTCACTAGAACGCAGAACTCTGACCGCTCTCTGTGTGCGCGGGCCTTAAATTCAAATCAACGTAGAAGTACTCGTATTTTGAAAGATCACATTTTTCCATTATTTAAGCTACATAACTCGTGGTTAGGGAGGAGTATTTACGAACATTGCATAAAATAATGCTTGTGATATAAACAATATTCAATGACTTAAATAACTACAAACGTAAATCAACAAACACAATATTAGAAAAACAATAATAATAATAACTAAAGCGTTATTTTGATTATGTTGAGAATACGGATTTGGTTTTTTGTTGTTATTAGTAGGGCATTAACTCCAGATATCCTGTCGCTTTATAGGAGCAAGTGCATAAGAGCCACATATTATTATTAATATACCTCCACCTTATCTGAACTCCGGAGAACCAACCCACTTAATTTAAATGGTTGAAGGTAATATGGGGGCTTTTAGCATGCGGGTTAATGTGGGCGACTTGAATTACGACTAGTAAAAACAATCCATTTCATTTCAATTGTGCTCATCCACTCCGATGTTAATCCAAATTTATGTGCAATAAGTTACCTACAAACCCTTTTCGAGAGCCTCCATTATTAAAAAAAATGGTTATAATATTTTACGACTTTATGTCCGGGTTAAATCTTTCCCACAGGAAAAACTAAACCCTTCCACACACTTTTCCACAAATGATCATCTTATCAATCCACGCTATGCAAGTGCACTATATAAGTATAATCAAAACAAACTAAAACAAGAACAACATGTCAACCTACCAGAGACCAAATGGGAAAATAATTCACCGACTCCAGATATTTTCATATCAGAGGGAACATTAATAAAAATATATGTTATTAACATTATTGGTGTCGCGAAACTGCGACTCCACTGTTAATTGGCGGTAAATGCTGCAGAGCAAAGCCCATGCAGCCCTCGAAGGACCAGTCCTGAAACTACGTGAAAACGCTAAGTTATATGGGGCGATTGAAAAGCATACACTCGCAAAACCTGATGGATAGTCAGTCGATAGTTCAGATCTGGGCTTTTGGAAAATTAGGTAAGCCCAGATTGGAATAAGGAAAATAGGACTCACCGTTGCAGATGGAGCATCGCTGATCTCCAGTTTTGGTGTAAACTTCTCACTGTTTGAAATTCGCAATATTTTTATAACAAGAGGTTACGATACATGCGCCCTATCTGAGATGTAATTTTGTACTGAGCAGGAAAGCACACTGTCACCTCTCCAAAGTTGAGTATTTATTACAACAATTTTTATGGTGACATTTGGGAAGGAAAGATTAGGTAGGTGGGATAAATTCAGGATTTTGACATATCTACCCACCAAGTCTGCGAATGCAATACCCAATCAATCCCATATAAAGATGCGCAAACAATTATTATTTAAAAAATTCACAAAGGCAGGGGTAGTACCTTGCTTTACAGGGATAATTTGATGAATTTCAGTACCTTTATTTTTCATTTTCGCCTTAAAACCCAGTAAATTCGCACATATCTCAGATTTCAATCTTGTTTAGCACCATTTAAAGCCAAATCAATTATTGGATTGTAAATAAAATTAAGATGTAAGGTTCAATGATAATTTCAGTCACTTAAGATTACTATCTCAGGTACACTATTATTTTGGTTCCATTTGCACGGATAATTACGTCATGTATATTACAGGGTCGTATTTTCAATAAAAATAGAATTAATTATATTTTTCACGTTGACAATGTATCCATGTATTTATTCCAGTAGAGCTTATGTGCAATAAAATACACGACATTTATTAGTGATAAAATAAGCAAGAATACACATAAATAAATGTGTTTAATCATAGACTAAAGAATAATGCAAGATATTGCGGGTAGAGGTTTTTCGTAATTCAAAAGTCTGACCATTCTTTGCTTAAATTTCAAGTTCAAAACTGTTTTACCATCACGATGATGAATTCAAATGGGATGGCAATTTTCAGGCAAGTATGCAAGAGAGACAAATGCTAAATTGGCTATGACCAAAAGATATTGGTTTCCACTCAAATGTATATAAGAGAGGCAGGCGGTCAGGGCTGAGTTGGCATCGCGTTTGGGTCCCACCCAGGCGTCCCGTTTTCGATTCCTCGGGTGGCTAAGTCCCCCATCATGACATAAGCAACATTTTCCGCTTACTGTAACTTAATACGTCTAATCTTCATTTACAAAAGCTAGGGAAGATGTCAAAATGAAAAGGGAAATTATTATTATTTAACACCCTCAATTGGTAAAAAACGATTAATAACAGTTAGTCTTTTCGTGTCTTTTCGTATGTACACTGAACATGAATAATATTCGGAGCAAATAATTTTCTCAAGGAACAAAAATAACGCCATATTTATTAATGAGTCTAGTTTTTGCACTTATAATTCGTGGTGGAATTCCATTGTATTCTTCCAAGAGGGTACAAAAGTGTTTTAATTTCAAATTCTAATACAATGGAATTCCACCACGAATTATCAGTGCAAAAACTAGACTCATTAAAAGCAGTGAACACAGCAACACTGAAGAGGCCATATTTATTCTTAAACTTAGTCATTTGTCCTTTTGTTAGAATCCAGTTAGATAGGTAACTCAAAGAATAACTTCAAGTAAAAAATATAATAAAAAGCAGACCTGTTTCGAGTCTGTATAACCCCGCGCACAGAAAGCAAATCTGGTTCATTACAACAATGCAAGACACCCGTTCCATATTGATTTGTCAACAGCATTTGCATACAAATGTCACTGCCTCGGCATCTCTTCACTTTATTGCAAATAAATAGGTGTTTCTCAATGCATATTAAGCATCGGGCAAATTGGAATAAGGCTCAGACGAGCGGATTTTAAGGCTCTTTTTATTTGAAGATTGGGTTATTAAAGCTTTTATTTAAGGAAAACGCAGCCCGGTTATGGCCGGTGTTGCCCGGTAAATTCGGTAGCAGTACTAATGCCGTACAGTAATCTGAGATTTGATGACTTTTAATACCGAATATGATTGCCACGGGTTTTTATTTAGGTTAATAATTATTATCCGACAACTCATGACGTTATTTATCGGGGATTTAAATGAAGGCAGTCAATGAACTTATCGGTGACGTGTCAATAAACTTGACTTACTTTTTATTTTAGCTGTCCAAAGTTAAGACACTGAATGCACCTAGATTTTTTTGTAGTTACTTAGCTTCTATAATATTATTTTTTTTATATCTTTCGACATAAATAAGGGATTACAAATTTTACTCGGGTATTTATAATGGGATTAAAGTTAGATATTTTAAAATTAGATAAAGAGTTAAAGGTCATTTCATTTTTTTTAAACAGCCATCTTCGAAATTTATTTTCACATAAATTAACTAAATAACCATAACTAACTATCACACAGTTTCCTGGCAGCGGTAGGCAGAGAGGACGGATAGCCTGGCATTTCGGTCTTGTCTCATTCACATTCATACATCGTCTCACACATACTCTTCTATTATTCTGACTCTTGACATGGCCCGACTCACCATTCATATTAGGTCCTTACACATGAAATTGGCGTTATGTATGGGAGGAACATAAAGTAGATTTTTTTTTAATATAATATATTTATTTAATCAAAGTATGTACCATTGCTATCTATGCACTTTTGCCATCTCATAGGTAGTTCATCGATCCCTTTACTAAAAAAACCATTCGGACAGAAATCAATGAAATCTTTGAAGGCAGTTTGGACTGCCCCATCGGAGTTGAATTTTTTCCCTTGCAAAAAGTTATCCAAATTTCTAAAAAAATGGTAATCTGTTGGGGCAAGGTTCGGAGAGTACGGTGAATGTCTTAGACATTCCAATTGAAGCTCCTCTAATTTAGTAGCCGTCTGTTGTGCAGTGTGTAGTCTAGCGTTCTAACGCGCGTTTGTTGATTTGCTTCACTCAATTCGTGAGGTACCCACCTTTCAAGCTTTTTCACCTTCCCAATTTGCTTCAAGTGGATTAAAACAGTTTTATCACTAACACCGCAGCCTGCAGCTAACTCGGACGTGGTTTGCGATGGATCCGCTTCCACAATAGCCTTCAATTCTTCATTATCAACTTTGGTCTCCGGCCGTCCACGGGGATGGTTCTGCAGGTCAAAATTTCCAGAACGAAAACGTTGGAACCAAAAACGCAGCACTGTGTTTTCTTTTGCGGCACCGTCGCCATACGCATCATTAATCCTTCGAGCCGTTTCTGCAGCACTGGTGCCACGGTGGAACTCGTACTCGTAAATAACGCAATATTTCAAGTTTTCCATTTTGTAAACTAAGTGACGCAAAGAAAAAAAAACAATTAAGGAAAAACAAATAAATTATAATTTTCGAAACAAAAATAGGTACATGAGTAAATAGCTATATAAATTTGAATTTGGAATTCCTAACCAAAGAGAAGATATTTGAGATCAAAGTTGCCAGTATGGTAAAACGCCAATTTCATATGTAAGGACCTAATATTTGCGTCGTTATTCTCCTTATACTCCTTTCTTCGTTTATTAAACTAGACCGAATTTCATATCGTCTGTAATACACAAAAAAAAAAAAAAAAAAAAAAATTTCGACACCGTGGCGCAGTGGTTAGCGCGTTTGCCCGGAAAGCAAGAGGTCCTGGGTTCAAAACCCAGAGGTGTCAATATGTTTTTCTGATTTTTCTGTTTCCAGATTTTCGATTGAGTTTCGCTTATATTGTCTTCATTTATATAAATAATTAATTTCACTTGTCCACCGCTATACTTTGTTATTTTTAGTTTTATTTGTCTGTGCTAGGTATAGTATGTACCCTGGTGAAGAAAGGTTTGATGATATTAATTAAATACTGATATAAATTAATTAAAAAAAAAACTTATTTGTATTTATTTTAAAATGACGCCAGAAAGTGAAATTTCAATTATTTATTAATTTACCGAGACGTTATGTCGATAGCTGTAGCTGAAAACATAGCTTTGGATCTTGTTATGGTCATAAATATTATAAAGATATTTTCTTTCCTGTTCAGTTTTATCATTTTTTTTTTTAAAAAAACAAAAATATAATAAAGGACAGACTTGCATAATTTTCGGATTCAAGAACAACCAAAATGACAATTGAATACAATGTCGTAATTTTAAACTGTTAAAAAAATTCTTTTATTTAAAATATTATGAATTTTCTATTTTATTTTTTAAACTTAGTATATTCGTTCTGAACACTTTTGAACTAACAAAAATGGTTAGTTCTATTACATAATAGGTACGTTTGATATTCAATAAATAATACAGGTATAGATTTTCTCATAGTCTCTCAGAGGTGGTCTTATGTTATACTACTTAGTTTGTAATTAAGGCTCTGCAACCGGGCTCGAAAAGAAGAAGATGGAGGGATACGAAATTACGAATGTTAGAGGAGAGCGCTAACATTAACAGCGACAAAATCGATGCGAAAATTGCGAAAATGTTTAATGAAATCGTTCTAACTCCGTTATTGTTTTAGTTACATCCCTAAAGCAAAAAGTAAGAGGTCGATAGTAGATCAAGCTCCACATCCCTATAAAGTTGTCAATGGAAACACATAACAGGAATCAGCTGTCAGTCGTGTAGTTGACAAAAATATTTACCCGCGCAAATTTGCTACCGGCAGCTCCACCGCGCTCCACATTTAAAATTTTTATTAAATATTTTTATATGAAATGATAAAAAAGTGAGGTAACTAAAGCATTTATTACACATATATACAATAGAATAAGTATTGATGTTTACATAATCTGTGATTTTAGTACCGTCTTTACATAAAAACATCACGTGAGTCATTTTTACCTATTTTTAATGTTTGCGTTCTAAATTTTAATATTTACAAATGCTAAAATTTATTTCTAATATAATAATTTGAAAGCCTATTTTGTAACCTTTCTAAAACAGTTTTTACTATTCGGCTACGTTCAGAAATGTTTCATTTATAGAGCTTTAATTGTGAAGCGGTAATAACAAAAAGTTTTCGTAAAATGTCATTTTATGTCGTCTTATGAGACACCAAAAGCCAATATTCTCAAAAATTCGGAGGGGGGAATAGAGCAAATTCACTTTGCTTTGTTTTTACGTTGTAGTGGAAATCAGGCCCCAAATGAAGTAAACGATGCAATTAGGGCACATCACGTTTGC
Source organism: Limnephilus marmoratus (assembly GCA_917880885.1). Lineage (NCBI taxonomy): Eukaryota > Metazoa > Arthropoda > Insecta > Trichoptera > Limnephilidae > Limnephilus > Limnephilus marmoratus. The sequence continues at coordinate 30,784,579 of OU862916.1, forward strand.
CTCTCGGTGCAACAATGCGAAAATCATAAAACACTCCTTTTCGATATGCACAAACGCTAAACCATGCAAGTTACATGAACTTTGCTTTTGATTTCTATTGAGGTATTGTCGAACAAGTGAACTGTGCACGTACTGAATTCGTTATGCAATAAAAGTAAAACGTGTGCCTATTCCAAGCGTGCCCACGCATAGATTCTGTTCGGTGGAAACGATAGGAATGTTTTTATTGCCTTTTCAATGCTCTGTGTGTCGGCCTTTTAGTGACGTCATAAACCGTGATTTGAAGTATATGGTATCATGATCATAGGGCGCTAAATTATTTATGTTATTAGAAATTGAATTTGCTAGAAAATTCATTAGTTACTTACTCCAATTGAGTAATTCCTTATATCGCGCTCCTGCAACCACAGTATCATAATTGAAAACAAGTCAAGCAGGAATAATGAAACATAAAGTTTGTTTAAAATTACGTTTACGGTGTTCGAATTCTGTTAACTATCTGCTAAATATCGCACAGTACACAGTCATTTAGAGATCTAAGTAATAGATAACTTTACTAATAATTATTGTAATACATAATATTCATATTTATATTTAGGTCCAAGGTACACCGTGAAGACGTAAATAAACTTAGTTTGACATTATTTTTTCTTACGGCATTGTATTTGCAGGTTTGGGAAATCTTTTATTCGACTCGCTTGCAGTGGCGGCTCGTGACTTTTGGGTGTGCTAGAGTGTGTTAGAGTGCTGATATTAAAAAAAAATGCATTATTGATGTTATTGTAGCCGAAAAAAAAATTTTTTTTTTTTTTGGAAAATCAGTTTTTTGCATGAAAAATTTCAGAAAGTTTCAGTTTAGCGGTGTGCCGCACCGATTTCCTGAAAAATCTTCATACAAAACACCGATTTTTGAAAAAAAAAAAAATTTTTTTTTCGTGATTTATCCATGATGCCATTTTTTTAATATTAGCACCCTAGCACACCCAAAAGTCACGAGCCGCCACTGCTCGCTTGTATTAGGTATGTTGCCCTATTTATGTATGCCATCTTTTTGGGAGGCGTGTCTGGATACCGCCGCCCCGGGAACCATTTATTGGATAACCAACACCTCTGCCGTATGTTATCCCAAGTGGTTCGCTACGTTTGGTGACTTTGGCAGGGGAGCCCGGGTACATGGGTGAGGTTTGTCTGTGTATTGGCGTCGGATGCGTCTGCCCACCAGCTGCATGGCAGGCCGGAACAAGACCAGACCAGACCAGATTCTCCAGCAGTACTCTCTCGCAACATCGCCTTGCACTGCAGTAGGAGGGATAGATTCATACGTCCGTCACACCAGATTCCTACCCACCCCTAATTTTCCTTCCCAGAACTTCCTTATCTTCCTTTCCTAAACAGACCTTCCACACAGCATCCCCAAAGATGAAATAGGCCCTGATGGGAATTATTTTCCTCCATATTGGCCTCCTGTGTGGAGCTAATGTAAAAAAAAAGTATGAACCATCATAGAAGAGAATTAAAAAAAGTTTCTTTTAAATATAAGTACCAATCAATAATTCAATCGAAAGGAAGACTGCGTTAATTTGTTTGTCTATCCATAAGCTGAACTTTATATCAACACAGTAATCTAATTTGATCTTTATACGATTAAACAAACGTAATTTATTATCTGATCACTTATATCGGAATCCCAAAAATCAAGTATTCCATTTAATACATTAAGATCAACTATTTATATACAGAATTAACAGTCTTTTAACCATGCTCACTTGTCAATCCAACAGAATCGTTCAAATTCTTCTGATTAAATTATTCTTTCCGCTTCTATCTAGTTCATCGACGTTCAGAGATGACTCGACTTGATTTGAACCAGTTCCAGCGATAATTTTTTTTTTTTTTTTTACAGTAAATACCGCACAAGAATCTCAACTGCTCCCGTCTGGAGCCAGTGAGACTATGGCATCCCCAATTGGGGTATGTTGTGAGGCTGAAGGTAGTGGGGAGGGGAAGGAGGTAGGGAAGAGGAAGGTTGGGAAGTACCTGGCTATTCAGATCTGGTCACTAAACACGGCTAAAGCCATTTTCAAGCAACGTTTCAATTCTGAATGGTGGTCTTACACCAGGGCGATACTGATAGTATCTTCCACTCTTGAACATGCCGAAAATATACTATATATTATTTTTAATTAATTAATTGTGAAATAACACAAATTACCTAATCAAATACAATTTATTTGCGCATGCCGGGTTCGAACCCGCGACCTCCGGATTGTGAGTCAAGTGTCTTACCCACTGCACTACGGAGGTCGTCGAATAATGGATAATACAACACTTTGTAACCGATTCAAAAGAATATCGAGGAAAAACAATATTAAGAGCTTAATAATTTAAGTAAAAATAAAAATAATTAATTACTTTCAAACGTATCTAGTCCATATTATTTTTCTTAAATGCCTTATTTCATTTTAGGAGGTATTTTACCATTCTCTCAATATACTGTCAAAAGCGCTACCAATTGGATAATTAATAATTTCACTTTGCAATTTACGATTTAATTTTTTTAAATTACGAGTTAACTATTCGGTACTCGAATCTATGAATAGAGGCATTATACTATGTCCTATAAAATAGCCAAGTTTATTCTATTCTACTTACTAGCTGGTTCCCGGCATGCGTTGCTATGCCATTTAATAAAGAAATTGTTTCTCCCTGCGTGTCCTTTCCCATTCGTTCCGTTACCCTTCCACCTCCCATTTCTCTCCCCCTCCTCCACCTTCCCTCACCCCAGTTCACTTTCCCCCCGTACCCCGTCCCGCGAACCCCCCTCCCGAGTTCCCCTCCCTCCTCCGCAAACCCCCTCCCCGAGCTCCCTCCCCCTTTCCCCCTCCGTCCTACCCCCCCCTGCATTCCATACATTCATTCCCGGTACATTTAGTTTTCAAACAGCTCGCGTGCCACCTATTGCAATTTTTTTATACAAATTTCATAATGCCAGAGCTCACTTATACAAACCTTGTCCTGACAATAACGAACACAAAACAAAAAGAATTATCCAATTTGGTGCAGTCGTTCGAAAGTTATGCGCGTACATACATTTCGGCGATTCTTTTTTATTTATATAGATAGATATATTACGAATATTTATTCATTATAATGCATAGTTATTGAAAGGATGGTGAAAGAAATATACCCTAAACCTAATTTATGTATACCTATAATTGCTTTTAAAAAGATCTGTTAACATCAAATTCGACATTTAATAAAATCTTCTATTGCCTTAAAGTATGAGTTTCTGTATTATTTACGTGAAGATACAGGATTTTATTTATTTTATATTCGTAAAAAGAACGACTTATACACGAATCCCAAATAACTTGTTAGTGTATGAATAATTTAAGATATAGGGAATATTTCACCAACCTCTTAATAGCTTATCGATAGAATAACTCATATTAATAAATAGATAAATAAATACTCGCAATAGGTAGAAAAATCGGTTAATTTAATCTATATATAGCCACTATTCTTAGGTTCTAGCGCCGAATAGTAAATTAAGACTTTATAAATAGAGAAAACGTAAATACATAGAATATACACATTATCTTGTGGATAAGCTTTCAAGTGAATGTGAATACCCAATAAGTCCGCGATGTCTTGGTGTAAACCTGATGCTGAGGACTAATGAACCATTAATCTGTTAATTTTCACCAGCCTTCTTTACAAAATTTGTAAAATCCATGCATTATAAATTCACCAATTTGTGGGTTCGCAATGTCGAAATATTACAAAAAAATCATATGATTCTTGTCCAAATCAATCGCCAAAATACACCATATCGTGACCAACCAACAATTTATCGTGAATTTTAGAAATACTTATCTAATGTTCCAAGCTTCAGAACAATAACAAAACAATATTATCATTTACACTATTTCCTTCATTCAATTAACGCTACAAATCATCTGAACTTATTTAAGTTGTCGACTTCGTCCGTGATCTTTGTAAGCCTCCAAAGTCTGTGGTGTTTTTCTAAACGGCCCAAAACCCCAGAACAAAGGTGCCGCCTAATGAGAGGTCTGCTCCAATAGATTATTATTGACGGAGCAGTACGTACTGCTCGTAAACTAAGACAAAATTGTTATTCGGCGGTGCTCTACAGACTACGACTACGGGATAAAGTTTTCAATCGAAACCTTCGCCACGTTCGTGTGAAGAAAATTTGTTTGATAAAACTATTAGTGAACAGTTATTAGTTTAATTTTAGATTTATAGAATTCTATATATACTTCGTTTGTGTGAAAGCACTGTGAAACCATGCATGATTTTACTTCGATTAGTATCTAAGAACATTTTTTGGTGATAGGTTATGTTAAGTACCCGTTTTACAAAACTGTAGGTGTCTTAGGTGTCTGTGTAGGTCTATAACTCTGGTTCAATGAACTCTAGAACTCGGATACGCTTTCAATTTTGAAGTGTCATCTTCAAAATTGGAAATGATCGTGTAAAAAATTCAGAAAAGTCATAAAGTAGGTACTACGTAGATCAATACAATATTTTTACAGAAAACTATTTTAATTGCCTTTTTCACAATTGGAGTCATAATTTGATATTTCGCAGGTCTGCATAGTTATTTTTTTGGAGATAAAATAAACATCAAAACCGGAACCTCTCGACAAGAACAAAACACCAGCAGCCCAGAAATATAGTTGAATTTTACATTTTTTAATATTATTATAAACATTATTTTTTGCTCAGTGATGTTGTTAAAAATCACGCAATGAAGAAATATATTTAAAAAAAATGCATTTAACTATTTACCTTTCCCATAATTTTTCTCCGATCGGCGTCTTTGTATTATAATATGGTAGTGAATTGCCACAGGCGGTAACTATGTAGTTCTTTGTTAATATCTACGACTAAACTATTTACTTATTTACTATACACAATGCACAATCTCTTGAGAGGACTCACTCATTGGCACACTCTCCTTACTCATTCACATTCATACATCGTCTCATTCACGCTCTTCTATTATTCTTACTCTTGACATGGCTTGACTGAAGTATTTTATTTTCTTGATCGTGCCATATCTTCCTCGGGCGTCCCCGACTGGTGTATGACGAAAAAAATCATAGCGGTTGAATTTAAACCATTTTCAACAGCTGAAAGGTTTTTATATTGGCTGTTGTAAATTATTATTTAAATAAGGAATTTTTGCTAAACCGCACAAGAGTTACAACTGATCCCGCTGTTTGAATACAGAGGGAGTAGGGGGGGGGGGGGGGATGGGAGATGGGAAAGCTTTAAAGTACCTGGCTAATCGGATCTGTTCAATACACGTGATCAACGTCAATTCCAGCAAAATTTAGATTCTGAATGTTTGTCTTTCAACCAGAGAGATGTTTAGGGCGGGTTTTACTTCATCATAACTTTCACGAAACTTTTAATTTTGAACTTTTTTTGTGAAACAACCCATCCTTAGTAGCTACCACTTTTGAATTTTCTCTCTAACAACAAATAGGTAATGGTTTTAAAAGAAAAATAAATTATTTACGTAAAATAAAAGAAATGTAGCATTTATTATAAGCATTAATTGTCAGCCTGAAACACTCATTTACATTGAAAAATCTTCCGAGAAAAGATACTTGCCGCCAACGGGATGCCGTATCTTTTCTCGGAAGATTTTTCAATGTAAATGAGTATTTCAGGCTGACAATTATTGCTTATAATAATTGTTACCCTTTGTGCCATGCATAAAAATCTTGTCTAAACGTTAGTTTATAAATTAAAAAAATAATAATTGAAATGTAGCATCTCTGAGCTAATCCTAATATTGACCTAAAAATCAATGTATTTAAACAATTTCGTTTATTAATACATTAAAATTTTTTATGATAAATATAATAAAACTTAAATTGATAAACCAAGCAAAGGAATACAAGTGAGATGCTTCAATGGAGCAAATTGCTTAAATAGGGCACTTTTCTGACGACCATTCTTCTCGGAATGTCACTTGAGATATGCGGATCTAATTACCGTGATTTATTATTCTGCTTCTCGTTTAGTATTCTCTACTTCTGTCGTTAGAGGAATATCCACTTCTGTCTTAGAATTCTGCTCGGGATTGTTTGCATTTCATTATTTTTTACTGTTAGAAGAAAATGCTCTGAATTTTCATGTTGAAACTATAAATGAGTTGACACGGGCTTAAAAAGCAATTATGTTTAATTTGTGAAAAATTTATTTTCATATATCACAATAAAATATATTCCTGCGTAATAGATACTCTCAGTATCACCCTGGTGAAAGACCTACAATACTCAAATCGCCTATTTACACGAGGACAGTGGTAATCAGTAAATAAAAACCTTGTTCTAAAAAACCATTAAACGCATTGTTTACGCGCCCCTAGTCACTTTAAATTAAATCAAAAGTTTAGTAAAATACCATTAAACACAATCCTAAATAATGTCCACGTTTAAACCCGGCATAATCGTTAATATTGCCGTATTTAATGACCAGATAGAGAGAGCTACTTCTTACTTCCTAACCCTCCTATTCCTCATATCCTTTCCCTTTCCTTTCGGACCTCATAAGATATTTTACCCTCCCAGCTCCTTTTGTGCCAAGTAAGATTTATCACCCTCCCATCGCATTTTGTGTCTAATAAGATATTTTACTTCCCGCCATCTTTTGTGCCTAATGGATATTTCACTCTCCCAACTCATTATGTGCCTAATAATATATTTTACCGTCCCTGCTCATTTTGTGCCTAATAATACATTTTACCCTAACTGCTCATTTTGTGCCTAATAATATATTTTACCCTCCATGATCATTTTGTGCCTAATAATATATTTTACCCTCCCTGATCATTTTGTGCCTAATAATATATTTTACCCTTCCTGCTCATTTTGTGCCTAATAATATATTTTACCCTCCCGCTCTTTTTGTGCCTAATAATTTTTTTTCTCCTCCCACTCATTTTGAGCCTAATAATATATTTTACCCTCTTCCTAACCCTCCTATTCCTCATATCCTTTCCCTTTCCTTTCGTACCTCATAAGATATTATTTTACCCTCCCGCTCCTTTCGGGTAAAATAAGATATTTTACCCTTCCAGCTCTTTTGTGCCAAAAAAGATTTTTCACCCTCCCAGCGCATTTTATGTCTAATGAGATATTTTACTTCCCGCCATCTTTTGTGTCTAATGGATATTTCACTCTCCCCACTCATTTTGTGCCTAATAATACATTTTACCCTCCCGCTCTTTTTGTGTCTAATAATATATTTTACCATCCCGCTCTTTTTATGCCTAATCATATATTTTTCTCCTCCCGCTCATTTTGTGCCTAATCATATATTTTACTCTCCTCGCTCATTTTGTGCCTAATAATATATTTTACACTCTTCCTAACCCGCCTATTCCTCATATCCTTTCCCTTACCTTTCGTACCTCATAAGATATTTTATCCTCCCACTCCTGTCGGGTCAAATAAGATATTTTACCCTCCCAGCTCCTTTTGTGCCAAATAAGATTTTTCACCCTCCCAGCCCATTTTGTGTCTAATAATATATTTTACTTCCCGCCATCTTTTGTGTCTAATGGATATTTCACTATCCCCATACATTTTATGCCTAATAATATATTTTACCCTCCATGCTCATTTTGTGCCTAATAATATATTTTACCCTCCCGCTCTTTATGTGCCTAATAATATTTTTTCTCCTCCTGCTCATTTTGTGCCTAATAGTATACTTTAATTTCCTCGCTTATTTTGTGCCTAATAATATATTTTACCCTCCCCGCTTAGATATTGTTGCCCTCCCCCGATTAGATATTGTTGCCCTCCCCCCGCTTAGATATTGTTGCCCTCCCCCCGCTTAGATATTGTTGCCCTCCCCCGATTAGATATTGTTGCCCTCCCCCGATTAGATATTGTTGCCCTCCCCCGCTTAGATATTGTTGCCCTCCTCCGCTTAGATATTGTTGCCCTCCCCCGCTTAGATATTGTTGCCCTCCCCCGCTTAGATATTGTTGCCCTCCCCCGATTAGATATTGTTGCCCTCCCCCGATTAGATATTGTTGCCCTCCCCCGCTTAGATATTGTTGCCCTCCCGCGCTTAGATATTGTTGCCCTCCCCCGCTTAGATATTGTTGCCCTCCCCCGATTAGATATTGTTGCCCTCCCGGCGCATTTAGTGAGGTATGAAATTTTTTACCTTCCACTCTGTGTGTGCCTAACAAGATAATTTAATAAATTGTGATGTCATAGTAGATACCTACCATTGGCTCTGAACAGTTGCGAATCTTGTGCAGTAATCACATTAAAAAAATATGGTTGTTATGTAAAAAAATATATAATAAATTCAGAATGACTTGCAAGTTTGGTTCACAATTTGTAACAAGACCGTGGAATGTTTTGTTTTTTTTTTTTGACAGCTAGAAATAATAAGAAATCTTGCTATTCAAATCCGACTTATAAAAATAATGTGAATTTATCGTGCGTCGTTGAAAAAATAATGATACAACAGATTTTCGTTATTTTTCATAAGTGATTACTCTTTAATTTATTACGTCGAATACGTTCTTGATGCGCATGCGCCGAACTAGAGCGGTTCGAAGCGGGCAGGCAGACGCTTAAGCCAAATATAGGCAGTGATTGCCTTCGCCGGTGAGTTATGTGAAATGATTGAGAAGAAACACTTTTACGTTTAAACGGTTAATTTACGACTGCCTCGGAACTCATGCCCACAATTCTTTCGATACTGAAGTCGTAAACAACCATTTATTTAATAATTACGCAAATAAATTAAGCATAAAATTTTGATTATCAATTTATTCGTCATTGCTTCATAACTGTCTCTTATGTCTTCTCCAAAGACATTCGTACTGGGATCAGTATTCTCCAGCACTACATAAGGAGACGTCTACTAATATCTACGGGAATTCCAAAAACTGAAAAAATCGAACTAATTTCTACGAGAACCAAAGTGTTGACGAATATCTACAGCTCAAACTGTTGACTAATATCTATGAGAACCAAAGTGTTGACGAATATCTACAACTCAAACTGCTGACTAATATCTATGAGAACCAAAGTGTTGACGAATATCTACAGCACTGGCAGAGGTTGGATTTGCAATTATGCATAGCATGTTGGAATAACGTAATATTGCGTATGCAGTTTAAAAAACTTAATTTATGTAAATATGTATGTAAAAATCCCTAATATCGGACTATTGGACACATTTAGCTGATAAGTCCAACCTACGCTCTGTAGATATTAGTTCAACCTACGCTCTGTAGATATTAGTCAACACTAAGACCGTCATAGATATTCGTCCGACCTTAGCTCTGTAGATATTAGTCAACACTCTGAAGTTCGTAGATATTAGTTCAACATATGAGCTGTAGATATTCGTCCGATATACAGGCTGTAGATATTAGTATCTGGAGTCCTACGTAATGCTTGTTGAAAGACTTACATACTTTGAATCACAATGACAGTTTATTGATGTATCGTGATTTATAATTATAGTTCGAGGATCGAGGGTTTAAAGTCCCTTCTAATTGGAAGCTGGGTTCTGTCTGCCGAGCTCTAGGATTATAATGACGCTGCACATCTACCTTCGGTTACCTTCGGCACATCTCTGAAACGAGACCACGTGACCCGAAGAACCCATGGACATCGAAAGCAATGTGAGAACTAATCATAGACTATGATACATTACATTAACAATCGTCAGACTTTCCTAGAAATTCAAATATAAGGTCATAAAATAAGTATGTAACCTAACCGAACCTAAATTTAACTCACCATATTTATTGTAGTACTTACTCTTTCTGATTTTCCTGTTTCACTTTTTTTGAGAGTATTTAATATTATTGTCTTCAATCATTAAATATTACATTTTGACGTTTTAAATCAGGTTGTTGGAATTATTCGTGTGCGAGACGCAGATGAAAGTGGCGCTATCTATACGCGAGTTTAGTAATTTATCCGAACTAATATAACGTCAGAAAAAACTCGCGGGAATATATTATATTAAGCACACCTACATAGATTAGATAATTAAAACTATTTGATGAAAGATGGCAGCACCTCCGTTTGAATCTATTTGTGAATAGCGTGTGTAAGCAGACGCAAGGGTATAAATAGTGTTTGAATCAACTAGTCAAAGCTTAAATTAAGTCGAACTGAAAATTAAAATCAATGTTTAATATATTCGTAAATAGTGTAAATGCAAATCGAATCTCAATGAACACTGTACATTGAGCAGAGAACACGGTAGCTAAATGAATAATATTAAATCCAATCCGCAGTACTTCAGTTCTTCGCTCTTTGTTCCCTGCAATGTGGGCACAAGACAAGTCTAGTCTATTTCTCCGTGTTAATAAATACTTCAGACAATTTATAAGGGGAAAAAACGAGACAAGAATCTAGACAAACTGCTAACAAATAAGAGATCTAATAATGTGTGATCTGGTTTACGGAAAATACTATAACGCACTGCGTCCGCGGTTTTGTACCGCAAGTGTTACATATTTTATACTGTTGGAGCAAGCGCAGCTGGTCTTTGATTTAATTATATCGAAATGTACATTTCTTTTATATTAATGTGTTTATTTATTTCAAAATGAATAGCGTACGCATAGGATTTTAAAGTTTCCCTCATCAGGTGAGTGGCGATAATTTATAGAACAATATTTTACCTAGATAGAAGTAATTATTATTATTATTTCAATTAAACCCGTCTGGAGCAAACACCATCTACAATTGGGGTGAGGCTGCAGGGGAGGTAAAAGACGAAGGAATGTAAGTACTATTATATGTTTAAAGGCTAGATATCTTATTTTTTTCTAGTCTTATAAAAAAATATATCAAAAATGCACTCGATTATTTTAAAGGCAAATATGTGTTCTACTCGAAGTATTTAATTAAAACATTTAAAATATTTCTAAGCGACCGAATTTTCAAACCAAAATCACACGATTTTGCATTGTTTAGTAGTGCACCATCGTAGGTATGAAATAAGAATGAAATGTCATATCAAAGCATAAATCTTCACTTATCTTAAAACATGTTATTACTGTGCCACCATCGCTCAATAGTTTATTTGGGTAAGAAATGTAAACGTTTTAATACCTATGTACAATAGAACACAAGTAGATTTTAGATAACTAGGTACTTAATTTACATATAAAGTCGGTACATACCACTTTTATATGAATGCTCTCTGTAAGATGGCTAAAAATAACTCTACAAACTACGAAGCTAATGTCGTTCTTCCGTTTACCTCACTTCTCACTTAAACTTAATTATACAATAAATGTGCATTCAAAATGTCACAGAGTACGTTAATAATGCGTTAGACGTGGATAAGTTCATATTTATGTGGGACTCGGATACATTGTAGAGAAACGGAGAAGTGTGTCTTTTCATTTAAAAACTAACAAATATTGTGAAAGAACTGGCTTTATAGGAATTTCTTTGGCTTGATAAATGAATCCAGCTTGGCAAGGTTTTTATTCCAGAAAAAAGATAATTACATTTTCGCTTATTTAATTAGAAATAACTGAAATGAATACATATTACATTACATTGCATATTCACTTTCATACTTTCGTTGATTAACTTTAAAAATGATATTTTTTTTTAAATGTACCTTAACTTTTTCATTCTTAATGTTGTTTGGTAGGCGATTATTAAATTACCCCTCCAGTAACAGATTATTAGGTAATAGATTACTTTCCATACCGAGAGTATTTACAGTGTTTAAAGTTTAGCGTTACGAATGGAATCAGATTGATTAATGAAACAAATTTGCGTTAATATTTAAAAATAAATTTGTATTATTAAGGAGCGACGGACGTATGAATGCATGATCTTTCACTGCGGTGCAAAGCGATGAGTCAAGAGAGTCCGGCTGGAAAGGTCTGGGTTTGGTTTCCCTCAACCAATTTCTCCTGATCCGGCGCGCCACGCAATAGGTGGAAAAATGCATTCACCGCCTATACATAATATGCGTATGTTTCAAATATTATTTGAAATCCTTATTTATAAGTAGTGTAGTGCGTTTTCTTTCACTAGATTAATTTAAAGAAAATTAACCTATATTTACAAAATTTACACTGCAAACAGAAATCATATATTTTTAGTTACTAATCGTATATTTATGGATAATTTTATATAAGAAAAAGGAGTAGTAGTGGTAATCAGATGTTTATGAATTAGCAGTTAGAGGTAAGTGGTTAGAGCAGAGCCCCGGCAACGATAATAAAGGTCCTGGATTCATTCATCAGGTGATGATATTTTTGTGAATAAAATTTTCATTTGAAAGTCGCTAATATTGCCTTCAATGATTGAATTAAAGCGAGATAAAACATATTTTTTTAATTATTCCACGAAATAAAAAAAAACACAGAAAAGAAAAAAGGATTTCTACTTACCGAGCTGGTATGTTACATATAAAAAAAATCCTTCTCATACTGTAATTTTTAATTAACAACACATTTCTTAAACATCGCTAGTTTATTCTATTTTTATGTGGTTGGAAAAAAAGATAGTACGAATAAGGGTGGCACAATCGAGTTCGATTCTCAGTTGCACTAATTTCAGGTTTTTTATTATTTACTACCGTTGACCGTAAAGCAAACCTGTAATGTACATAATAACATTATTCTTGCCTAAATATAAATAATAACTCACATATAATTTCAATTGTTTTAGATATTATTCCCATCGCAAGCGTTTGCCGCTATGGCAAAGAAGCACAGCGAACATTTAAATCACAGTTGACTCAGCGAGATGTCTATGCGGAACGTGTTGAAAGGTCTAAATGGTTCGATTTACTCAAGGCTTGCGTGCACTGCCATCGAGCATCGCTTCCTTCTAACGTGGGACGTGCACACATTCAACTGATAACATAACTATACCACTTGCAAAACAAACCATTTTACTACAAAAAAAAAATTGAAGCAGTCAAATTCGTTCTTGTCAAAAGACAGTAATTTAGGCAAATTAATCATACTGTCAGTTGCCAACAAGAGTATAACTCTCCGTTATGGTCTCCGTTTTTCAATATTTATTCCGACAACATTGAAAAGATTCAACATTTTAAAGTATCTAAAACATAAATTGAATATTCCTTTACAAAATATTGATTATAATTACCTCCTAGATAAAATGTCCCTTCTGAAGCTTTCGGACAGAAGAATAAACACAGATTTAATGCTAATACATAAAATACTGCATTACAAAATTGACTGTCTTAAACGGTTTCAATTAATCAACCTGTACCCAAAATATCTGACCCACATTTATTATCCTTTTACTTTAACAACACCAGGACACTGGCTTATCAAAATTTCCAGATTCTGGCTTATCAAAATAAATATTCTGATCCGGGAGATATATTTCAATTTAAAAATAATCAATTCAAAAATGATGTTTAAGTACCTATATTATTCCAATGCTTTTATTTGAGGAGACACAATTAGACATACCTACGTACTTCCTTTCCTATGTTATATTGGAATCAATTTCTAGATGCGACCGAATCTTTTTTCTGATTTTTCAGGTTTAAATCATCGTTTGAGAGTCGCTAAAAACACTATTTTTTACTTTAAGTGCCCATAATTATTAGATAAACTGCAAAGAAGTATATAAAAAGTGTATTTTTTACACACGATAAATGAAACAACATCAATTAAAAACCAACGTATTATTGATGACCCTTTTTGAAAAGTTACGAATAGGTTATGCTATTACATGTTTGGGTCCTAGTTGTGAGTAGATTTTTGTATCTGAAGAGAATAGTGTACATTTTTTAGTTCATATAATTTCATGATATTCTTTTAATATTTTTTAACATTTTTTGGGAATAAAAAAATGGCAACGGGTCGCGTCCAAAGAAGTATCTTTTCTTCTCATAATAAAATAAAAATTTCGACTGAAAATTTTAGATTTGAACGTACCTTGGTACTTAAATACAAATACCTACATACTTAATTAAAAATAACATTTTTATTAATTTCAAATTAGGAGTTGTACAATTTGTTGAACGAATCATCACTATCTCAATAAAAATTCATTTTAAAATCATGGCTATTAGGGATTTTTTTTTTGATTTTTGCAATTGTGTTATTAATGACTAGTGTGGTATATACTCAACTGTCTAACGATATTTAAAAAAAAATTCTTAATCTACATTTTTTCACCATAAAATACGGTCTCTGAATAATAATTATCAACATTGCATATCATATTATCACAATGTTTTAGTGTATATATATAAATATGTTGTTATATGTGTATTGACGACCTCCGTAGTCCAGTGGCTAAGACTCTTGACTCACATTCCGGAGGTCGCGGGTTCGAACCCGGCATGCGCAAATAAATTTTATTTGATTAATTTGTGTTATTTCACAATTAATTCATTTAAAGTAATATAAAGTATATTTGCGGCATGTTCCAGAGTGGAAGATACTATTAGTATCGCCCTGGTGTAAGACCACCATTCAGAATTGAAACGTTGCTTGAAAATGGCTTTAGCCGTGTTTAGTGACCAGATCTGAATAGCCAGGTACTTCCCAACCTTCCTCTTCCCCACCTCCTTCCCCTCCCCACTACCTTCAGCCTCACAACATACCCCAATTGGGGATGCCATAGTCTCACTGGCTCCAGACGGGAGCAGTTGAGATTCTTGTGCGGTATTCACTGTAAAAAAAAAAAAAAAATGTTGTTGCCACGCCGACGCGTTGAGGATTATTTAATGTATTGTATTGTTTTAAGTTAATCTGTGGAACAGATCTCCTGCTGACAAGCTACTTTCAGTAGCTTAGCGGGTATAAATTCCCATTGTATGCAATTTTCAAAAAAAAATAATAAAAACTTTTCAAGTGTACCATAATACTGAAAAATGCAAATAAGAAAGTCCAAATAAACACAATGATTTCACACATGAAAAAACCGGAAACGGAAATAAATTTACAGATAAATGAAATGCAAAACGCTCGAATTAAAACGGGACATCGCTGTGCTCAGTCAATTAATTGATAAAAATCAAATTCACTAACACCGAATCATTAATCGACCAATCAATAAATCTTCATCAATCAATCTCTACTTATGTATGTAGATATCTGTGGGTGTGAGTGTTCAAT
The DNA here is from genome assembly GCA_917880885.1 of Limnephilus marmoratus. Classification (NCBI taxonomy): domain Eukaryota; kingdom Metazoa; phylum Arthropoda; class Insecta; order Trichoptera; family Limnephilidae; genus Limnephilus; species Limnephilus marmoratus. The sequence continues at coordinate 30,799,745 of OU862916.1, forward strand.
TCAAGCATTCATTGACACAGCAAGTGACAATTAATTCATTTGTCTCACAGACTTAATCTTTTCGTGACGGCAAACGTACACACTTTAGTCCGAGTGATCCGGCCCGATGGACCACACGCGGAGGTAAATATTTTTTAAAGCCAATCTGTCACAGTGACAGAAACAAACATATCACTGTGACAACTCAATCTACAAATAAAGTTTTTTTACGTTTCTCCAAAATGTATGGGAATCTTGTTACTCGCTTGTTAGTATCTTGATGACAGTGATTAAAGACAGACAGGAATGGCTTTACCGGTAAAGGAAATGATATTATTAATCAATACAAATAATTGTGGTCTTTTTTTGAGGCTATCCCAAATGCTTGTGAATCGATTAATGCTTTTACTTTTTTAATGCGATCATGCTTCTCACTTACTTCCAGAATAAATAGATTTCACTTTAATTACATGATTTGTACATTTAAACTGTCTGTAGTATGTAACTCTGAATATCCGACCATTTAATGCTTATTAATTAATTAATTCTTGTGCAAAAAAGGGTTCAAACCATTTTAAATTTCCAAAATATATTTAATTAATTAACGAATATAATATTTTAAATATAAAAATTCCAAAAAATACTTATTGTTTTCAGGAAAATTTTTCTACGTATTTTCATGCCTTTGTTTTGTATCACTTGTAATGGGTATTCTTCAATATCTTTTTTTAATAATTATGGTTTCTCATTATGTTTGCAATTTAGTGTTATAATTAATATTTTGAAATTTACCTATTGACAAACTGCTCTGGTATTTTAGCGGATGTTTATAATAAAAAGCATTACTCTCCACCGTTTTTTTACGGGTTTACATTAAAAAAATGTTTATTTTTATTTTTACTTAATGAGTAAAACCAATGTAATATTTAGTGAATAAAGAAACTATTAATGCCTCTCAATTGAAAATTTAAACAAAACTCAGAAAAAGATACACTAGGAATCGGACCTTTCCTATGCCGGGGCGGTGCTCTCAAGACAGTTTTTTCTGATTTTTCTGTATCAATCTTCGATTGAGAGTTGGTAATATTCTTATTTTTTATTAATTAACTTTTTTGTTTTGGCTAGTCTATTATGTAGGTAGGTACTAAAACTACCATGAAGAAGATCATTTATTTAGCTACCTCCATGCATATCATTATTTTGTTCCATATCGATTTTCATTATTTGGTTCAATATCGTTCTAGCGGTGGGCTCATCTAGTGAATTGTGTGCCATAGGTCGCTAGTTATTTTGTTTATTTGAATGTGTAACTGAAGTGCTATATATCAAGAGAACATGGCAGAATTGTGATAGCCTATTGAAACACTAGAGTAAACGTCTCTTTACACACTTACAAAATCGAGTAATTTCTTGTCTCATGGGTATAAGAAAGGTGTAGGAAACCTATAAATTACTTGTAAATAATTTTCATTATTCATATCAAGGCTTCCAAAAACAATGTATAAACCAAAAAAAATGCTGGCACATAGATATTACCTACATTTTTTTTCATTAACTCAACACAGGAGGCCATGAGGAAAATAATTTCTCTCAGGACCAATGTCATCTGAGATGCTGTGTGGAGGGTCTTTTTGAGGAGAGGACATTTTTTTTTTTTTTTTTTACAGTGAATAATACCACACAAGAATCTCAACTGCTCCCGTCTGGAGTCAGTGAGACTATGGCATCCCCAATTGGGGTATGTTGTGAGGCTGAAGGTAGTGGGGAGGGGAAGGAGGTGGGAAAGAGGAAGGTTGGGAAGTACCTGGCTATTCAGATCTGGTCACTAAACACGGCTAATGCCATTTTCAAGCAACGTTTCAATTCTGAATGGTGGTCTTACACCAGGGCGATACTGATAGTATCTTCCACTCTGGAACACGCCGCAAATATACTATATATTATTATAAATGAATTAATTGTGAAATAACACAAATTAATCAAATAAAATTTATTTGCGCATGCCGGGTTCGAACCCGCGACCTCCGGATTGTGAGTCAAGAGTCTTACCCACTGGACTACATTGGTCTTGAAGAGACCTGTTCGGAAGATTGCTACCGTTGAAAGACACTAGATTTTCATATCGATCCCCTTTAGACGTAATCAGACAAGATTGGGTCTTTGAAACATTAAATTCAACGAGATTATTTTTACCCCAAGAGAAAACACTCTCGAGGTAACCGTCCATTCTTTATTTCAAAGCCCTTACATTTAAAATAATTGTAAAGATGCAAGAGTTTCATCTGTCGAGACCTTTTGGACTTCATTAATATTTATTTGTGGAATGTTTTGAAATTGTGAACCGATTGATGAAAATTGGGAAGTACCAACCTATCTTCATTTTCATATAATTTGTAAACACGTAAAATATATATTTACGTGAACTCTAAAAAATTGTTTTTACCTGTTTAACGATTAAATTAAAAATATCTATTTATGGGATGCGTTGCTGCGAGTATCTATCGGATGGCATGAGTTTAATACCCGCAATGAACATCGACTTTACCGACTCATTTTTCGAAATTGTAACGTTAAATTTCGAAAAGGTTTGTCGATACTAAAAAAAACATCACTGGTACAAAAAGTTAGTTTAAAAAATCATTGTGGATAATACAGGACAATGTTTAAGACAAAACACTCACCATCAGCAACAAAAGTAATCAACTCCGATACTTTCGTATGTAATTTGTTTGTTGTAAAAAGCGCCAAAGTAATTTGTCAGAAGGTCGTTATTTACAGCAAATGTTTTCTCCTAAAAAGTAATAAATTACAAGTCCCAAAGTTGTGTTTTTATTAACACATGCAAAATGATTAAACCGGAATTTTGAGATGCTTTCAATTATTTTTTCAACAGCTCTCACGCTTAGGAACGTAAGGCGGAAGTCACAATTATAAAACAAATAAAACTCTCGAAATTAGCGAACGTTCTCTAAATACCTGAACGCAATCTTCAAAACAAGTGTTAGATATTTAAAAAGATATAAATTACTTTATTCCCGCCGTAAAACATTCGCGGTTCATGCTCCGGGCTACCGTATTTATTTTCTTTGGACCAAAGCAAACGTGACGAAGTTAATTACGGAGTATTAATTTGAACGCAGGTACAATGTTTAACAAATTATTCAATTTAGGCTCGATAAATTTTTAAATCTCTTCATGAAATTAAACTATTGCGGTCATTAATTTTTTAATCTCATTTGGTCCTTCTAAAAACGAACTTTTATTTAATTAGACCGAATTTCCACCACCTTTTTCAAGTTTGAATAATTTAAAAAAATTGGATCTGCTTTAATCTTGTTTTTTAGGTTTTATTAAACTTCATAGCTCATTTTCGTTATTTGTTTTTGGGGTGTTATGCCGTGTTGCGCTACCTCCTTTTTTAGCCAACGTTTCGGACATCGTTGCAGTGTCTATCATCAGGGCAGATCCGGCAGATCCATTCACACATCTACAGGATCTGGCCAAAGAAGGAGGTAGCGCAACACGGCATAACACCCCAAAAACAAATAACGAAAATGCTTTTGGCCGTGAAAATCTTAAAACTTATCTTCATAATATTGCAAACTGAGAAGAGTTTGGGAGACGTGTATGGTTACCGCCGCCCCGGGAACCATTTATCGGTTAACCAACACCTCTGTCATAGGTCACCACAAGTGGTTCGCCACGTTTGGTGACTTAGCAGCGGTCCCCGAGTTAATGGGGTGAGGTTAGTCTGGTTCTTGGCGGCGGATGCGTCTGCCCACTAAGTGTGGCAAGCCAGATAGGGAGAGACTGGTTGAGGCAGACCTTTTGACTTCTTCAACAGGCCTCTCTCGGAACATTACCTTGCTCCGCAATGGGAGAGATGGAATCATTCACCTGTCACTCTTAAGATATACTGACCCCCAGATTCCTACCCACCTCTCATACTTTTTCCGTCCAAGAACATCCTCAACTTCATTTCCTAAAAAGAACCTCGACAGAGCAGCCCCAAAGACGGCGTGGAGATGTTGTAAAAAAAGTTGCGTTGGCCTTATAAATAAAGTTACATGACACGCGTTTTTACAACTTCACGTGGGTACACAGTTTTTCTGGTTAGCTCATTCAAATAATGTAGCTACACAAAACATTTATATTTTTAATGATATTTTAATACTTACTCAATGATCTTGCAGATATATTTAGTAGTTATCTATTTTTCAGTTTGCAAGAAGAAAGGTTATCATTTATGCATTAAACCGCTTACTCGTTAATACGGAAAACTTTTTATCGAAACAGTTAGATTTAGCTTTATTATTACGAAAAGTGAGTATTTATGTCGGGGGAGACCAAAAAACGTGCAAAAAATATGCATTTAACATTTAATTTTGTTAAAAATTAATTCACTCGCGCGGTAACGCCATGTTTATTCATCGTTTTTATTTTTCAACCTTTCATCAATGCTGCCAATCATAGAAATTTTTTTTTTCCGTAAAACGCATTATTGACAAGTTTGTACCTGTATTTATAACAGTAGAACATGGAAAGAAATGTATTAAAATAATTACACAAACCCTCTACACAAACCCTGCGTAGCCAAACAAACAATTCAAAACCTGGGATGTTTTTTAAAAGTATGATGAAAAGCGAGTTTATTTTAGAGAATTTATTTTATAAGGTTGGTACTTCCGACAAATGTCATATTTGATTGTCTATTAGTTAAAAAAGGAACATTCCGTATTATTCGTGCATCAAACTTCTACAACACGAACGTTCCGTATTATCCGTGAGGTGGACTAACTGCATATTTACAGAAAGGTTTTCATGTTGTGATTAAAATTAAATGCTGGCTTTAAATTAAATTAATGCTCGAAATGCTTGAAATGTTATGTGATTTACGTTTTGGTATAAATTGATAATGTATTATCTTGATCGATTTAAAATGATCCATATAATTTCTCCACCTTGTTCTTGAAGTGCCGTTTGATTTATGTGCAAGCATTACTTTCCGGTAATGTTATAGTATTTGAGTATTCTTCATAGAAAGTGATTAGATATCAGATATCATAGAACTGGAGAGAATGAAGAACACGATGAAAAATTTTATTAAAATTAATTAATATAAGCACTTAGTTCGATTCATTTGTGGATTATTAAGTGGAATTTAATGTTTGTAACGATATGTTATTATAAATAAATGTTAATATTTTACTATTTTTATTCTTTTGCTCCACATATTGTTTACATTTGTCACATGAGAACCGGTTGTTTCTTCGACTCGTTCTTGTGTTCAATAGCTCGGCTGTGGAATGATTTGCCGGCCTCTGTGTTTCCTCCTTCCGATAACATGGGTCTCTTCAAGACCAACGTTCATTCCTTCCTCCTCAAAAAGACCCTCCGCACAGTGTATTTTTGTGGAAAGGAAGGAGTGAACCTTTTTTACATTAGCTCCACACAGGAGACCCGAGGAAAATAATTCCCCTCAGAGCCTATGTCATCTTTGGGGAGGCCGTGTGGAGAGTCTTTTTAGAGCAAGGAAGGAGAAGAATTTCTGGAAAGTGGTGAGAGGGGTGGATAGAAATCTGGGGGTTAGTGTGTCCAGAAGTGACGGACGAATAAATTTATCCCTCCCACTGCAGTCCAATTTCTGCTGAGCGTCTTGCTGGAGAGGTCAAAAGATATCCCTCAACCAGTTTCTCCCGATCCGGACTTCCACGCAGTTTGTGGGCAGACGCATCTGCCGCCAAGATCCGGATAAACCTGACCCCATGACCCCGGGCATCCCTGCTAAATCACCAAAGCGAACCACTTGGGGTGACCTATGGCAGAGGTGTTGTTTATCTAATAAATGGTTCTCGGGGCGGCAGTACCCCTTCCTGCCTACCAAATTGCGGTTTTGAAAATTCATATTGTAGGAAAGAGGAAACACAGAGGCCGGTAAATTGTGTCTCAACCGAGCCATTGAACTCAAGGAAGAGTCGTAGAAAAAACCCGCTGTCGTGTGATAAATATCATCTGTAGAAATTTTGATAACAAAATTGAGAAGATTAAGTAATTTTAACCATGTACTATTGAAACAATACCATAGAACTGCGAATTCATGTAAGTATTTAAATATTTAAAAAAATTACAATGCCGGTTGTTCACTTAATACAGAAAAACTGACAACTAGGTATCTACTGTAAAGGAAAAAACATTAAAACATGTTCTTCGTTTTTCAACAAAACATTAAAGTGTTTTTTTTTAACGTAATGGGATTCCACGTATACAGTAAGTTGTTATTTAATCTATTACCCTCTATTTATGTAGAAATGGTAGTAGAGCAACACCAAAATGGTCGCAACCGCAAAAAGCTGTACAAAATATAGTCGAACCAAACAAATTATCGCTAAAAGAACAAGTTTTTCTTTGTATCACTCGTCTTTATTTCTTATACCGCCTTGCAGCGCAGTGGGAGAGATATATTTACACGTACATTACTCCTGGACACGTTGATTCCAATCCAGCTCTCATAGCTTTTTCTTTCCCAGAACTACCTTTCCCTAAAAAGACCCTTCACACAGCATCACCAAAGATGATCTAGGACCTTGGGGATTTTTTCCTCGTAGTTTCCTGCCTACCGTATGTAGCTATGACAGAAAAAAAATTAAAGCTCGTTAACCAGCGGCCGAGAATTCAAATTTCATTGAAAGAGAGTCTTACGATCGTTCCCTTGCGAATGTACAGAACGGTTGCGATGAGAAAGATTTATTAATCTTATAAATTCTATAACTTAAAATGGGCTTTATTTTATTCAAAATTTGCTTTAATATATTTTTAAATTCAAGTTAGCAATCAAAATGCTCAAACGCGTGATGATTAAAATTATGTACTATTTGTAATTGTTTTTTTATCATAAGTAGTCACAATAGTTCAATTACGTCTAAGCAAAATAAGTGTATAAAAATCTGAAATACATAAGTTTTGTAAGACCATAAATATGTAGATATAATGAAGTGTTTTCGTTCACTGATTTGATTTTTAATGATTTTATTTGAACTAAAATTAAAATTTTGAAAAGTAGCTTTCCCAGTACTAACCCTTTTACTTTATGATTATATAATTTAAAATATGTGTTGTATAATACAATATTTTGTACGAAAATTTTATCAAATCTGCCATCGACCAATAGTATAATATTATTACAATAAAAATAAACATATTTTTTCAAAATTAAATCATAATTTTAGTAGATAAAATAAAAATCTTTAGAAATGAATTTATATTCTTTTGTAGAAAAAAGTCGGTTCGCCTCGAATTTGATTAAAAAATTACATATTCCCGGTTAATTCAACCCGTTTTTTTGTTGATATATTGAGTCGAAATACATGCATCAAGCCTGGTTCGACCGTACTTTCGATAGTTATATCGTCATTAATCGATATTCGCTATTTAATACAAAGCTCGCTCTAAATTTATCGCCTCGTAAAATACAGTAAAAGGCACTTACATTTAGCATCGTTTAAGGTCGATAGTTAAGCAAATCTATATGCAGTTTGATGAGCAAGAGCGATTAGAAATCCGTGGGAAATGCTTCATGTGTCGAATGATAGCCCAGAGTTCCGTTGCTAATATTATTATTGATGTTTTAATAATTAATAATAATGATCTGTTTCCAATCGCTGCCACTGAAATTGAATTCTAATTGTTGAGAAATGTTTCAACACACTTTCTACGGGGTTCGGCAATAATTTGGGTTCCCCTTCGAACCATTATTTCTAATTCAGCTTCAAATATTTCACTAATAAAAAAATAGGTTTTGAAAAACAGTTTTCCCGAGAATAATTTTTTTTTAAATAATGCGAAATGTCTCATTTTGTCCCACCCACCCTATTTGGACAATGTTCTAACTGATATTTTTCTTTAAAAAAGACCTCTGAATTCCTAACCATTTTGCTTACGTCTTCAAGCAAAATTATTTCCAGAGGAATGTGTGTTGTATTTCCGTGGATACTTGCAAGACGAAGTTTTGACATCAATTTTATTAATCTACCATTTATTTTGCAAGTTACTAACTTCACTTTGAACCTTTTGCAATAGCCATTTTGTTTGAATCTGACAGTAGATCACTTTAATTGGATAGGGTTCTATATTTGCCTGACCATGTTCTGAGGTGTCAAATTTGCAAAGAAGATTTTTTACAAACTATTTACCGATTTCTTGATTAGTGTTCAATCACGTGTAAAGTATTTAGTATAACATATTTTAACGGAAAAAATATTTAGAGACTCTGTCTTGGAATTGCATTAGGAAAATGAAGTTAAAATCTTATGCAATGAATTATCGGTTCTATGACAACCCAACAAAGTGGCATTTCAAAACCCCTTTAAAAAGTCATTAAAAGTGATGAAAAAATCCATAACCTAACCTAATGTTACGTATTTAATCAAGTTATTTTTTCAATACTTTTAACGAGTTTTCAAAGTAGTGATGAAGTTGTACATTGTTGAGTTTTCCGGTCACCGAATTACAATACACTAGCTGGTTGCATGTAATTTTGTCTGCACATTTAGGTGTGTTCTAAAATGGTAAGTTAACGTCGATTTTAAATATTTTCGCATAAACTAAAATACTGTACCCAAAATTCAACCTCAAAATCAGAAATCGGTAAAGAGATTTTGAGAAATCGTCCCTACAAATATTAACACGTCATATTTCGGAATAAGGTAAATGAAGTTAGAACCCTGTCCAACCAAAGTGATCATATAATATTAGTTAGGGCTAAAGGGAATAAATAAAAAAAATAAATAAAAAAGTGGCAAGAGAGTTACTGTAATTAATTTGAAGTTTTTTTCGAGAAGATACATTTATTGATAGTAGTGGTCTCTATGAACTTCGATAAATAGTATTTTCTGTTCTGAAAAGTACAAGAGTGAGCTTTTAATTTTTTTCAGTCAGTAAATAACAAAATTTTAAGTATCATATTCTAACGTGGAACATTGTGAATTACGTTAATGACGAAATTATTTGTTTGCTTCCGATTTGTATATAACGATCATAATTAATTGTAGGTACTGAAGAACTTTCTGGAATTCATGCTTTACGTATTACGGTACGAGTACCTATATTACAAGTTTTTTGTGTAATTTATTTAATTATTAGAGAACACCATATTTTGAAAATAATGGTTGCAGCTTTGCCAATTGCAAATGTAAATAAATTCCCTTCCCTTGCTAATGTGTATTACGTAAATTAAAAGCAGCATGCGTTGAATATCATACATACGTAAGACGGAACACCCAGGGAATTGATATTATACAAAACAAAACAGTTAAAGAAATATTATCGTTATTTTATTCGTAAGCAAACCGGTAAGTGGAAACTTTTTTTAAAAGTTATCCTCTATCTATAAAATTCTTCACAGCCTTTAGAGCAAATTCACAGCTAAGTGTCCATTATCTCATCAAGTTTTTTTTAAACCCCTTTCCGACGACTTGCAATTCTTCTTGGCGCCGTTTAATAAACCTAGCAGCAAGACAAACAACCCAAAGAAAACTAGGCATCCTGGTAATCGTCCTGGATGAAAGATAAATAACTAAACGCCATTATATTAATTATTCTGTTATCCCGTCTAAGCCTGTAACATCCTACATACATACAAGTATAAGGTGGCCTGAAAGTCCTCATTCAATTTCTTAAAGCAGTCACTTTAATTCTAAAAGGGACAATTAAAGGCAACCAAGCCATCCAAAAGTGATACAATTCAAATAAAATAAATGTAATTTATCCAATCTACTGAATATTTTTTATCTAAAAATGATTGAACTAACAAGGAATAGAAATAAAAACCAGAGTGAAATGAAGCTAAAATCTGTTCTCCAAGAACATGAAGAGATTCTAGATTTCATAATAATAAATTCAAAGAAATGAAAAAAAAAAGAATTCTTCAAGTAAATGGACGAAGAAAAGGTTGAATCATGATACTCGCGTAACTTCATTAGTAAACAACATGATGATACAAAAATTAGAATACATAGAAAATATCACCAAGCTGGTGTCTGAAGTTGAAGCGCTTCGGAGAGAAGTTAAAAATAAAAAAAACAAGCAGATTGAACATTTACAAAGCCGTATCCAGTCATTGGATATCGGCGCAGAATATAAAAACAGGGTAGCTAACTTGAAGTGTCTGGAATTTCACAGAATTCCTGAAAGTCACAAAGAATCACAAGATAAATTAAAAAGCATTGTATACATTATAAGCAAGATAATAAGCTGCAGTCTGGGGTCTAAGTACATTGAGTTACGAGTTACGTAAATGGAAAAACCTACTCAACTAAAGGACAAAAAGCCAAGGACAGTAATTATTAAATTAACATCAGTAACCCATAAAGAGATTAGCAAAATGAAATCAGTTTTTATGTCAGATCCAAGGACCCAATTTATGTTTCTGAACTCCTAACTTTCCAAGCCAAATATGTAGATTATTCGAGTATCGAGTGTTGTTTCCAAGCCGTGTATGGTTCCTAGTCAGACAGTAAGCACGTAAAAGCAGTTACAGATACGTCTGGACAAAGGCTGGGCAAATTTTTGCAAAAAAGGATAACAATTCGCGCCGATAATGCTAGATTCGGAACAATAATAGCTGATTAAATCACTAGATTTAGTATTTAATAATTTATTACTATTATTTTCAACCACAAGTACTAAAAATCGATCTCGCTATTAGATCATCCCATTTATCGGCATCTTATAAACAAAATATTTACAATTATTATTGTTTTTAGACAATATGAACTAAACACAACAAACTTCTCCAACAACCAAAAAATTTCACAATTAAATCCAAGACAATTGACCAAAACCAACATAGAAAGTTTACATAAAAAATGATATTTGTATTGTTTATTTACAGGTTTAAGCTCTTAGAATATATTATGTTATATTTAGATTAAAACTGGGAACTTGTGAGAATGCGAAAGTCGTGAAGAGACGAACCACTAAAATTTAACATATCGACCGTCTATCGCTTTACATTGTTGTACATACTAACTTATGCACACGCTTCGTCATACTTATAGGCTGACCTTTACCCACGGAATTTTATGCTAATCTTTGCTTAAAGCCAATCTTATAAAGCAATAAAACCATATTTGAAACGAAATAATAAGTTCAGAATGAAAGCGGAATATGTCAAAGTATAAGTAAATATACCTACGCACAATGGTCAATAATATATTTTTTGTTTTAATATAATATACTTAATGTAACGGAACCTTTATTTCAATTTCCTGGAAAGAGGATTTTTTTTTCAAAACGCAACAGGAACCTATCAATTTCGGAGGCGAATATGGATATCGTCGCCATGGGAACCACTTATTGAAGACCCAAAATACCCCATCCATGGGTCAGACCAAGTGGTTTGACTTAGCATTCATGGGGTGGGGTTTGTCGAGGTCTTGGCGGAGATTTTGCCCACCTTCTGCGTGGTGGGCCGGATCGGGAGAGACAGGTTGAGGGAGACCTAACCTAGACTTCTCCAGCCGGACTCTCGACCCTCGCCTTGCATCGCAGTGGGAGTAATGGATTCGTACGTTCTTCACTCCTGGACATATTGACTATTAGATTCCTACCCATCCCTTCCTCTCTTTCCTTTACCTAAAAGATCCTGCAAACAGCAGCCTTAAGGGACTTTTTCCTGAGGGCCTTCTATGTGAAGTTAATGTAAAAAAATACTCAAGGCAATTCGAGAGACCTGGGATTGAAATTTAACTAATACTTTGTTGGAAAGGATAATTTTAAATATTCGTATGGAACTTTTAGAATTGACTTAACGAAAATGGTTCCTAAGTTGCTAAGATTCACCGGTTTTTTTTATGCTACGAGTATCTGGACACCGTGAATAAAAAAATGGCATAATTAAAATGTCCATGCCACCCATACAATAAATCAAATTATTCAATCACTGGACTTTAATAATTATAAAAGCTTATCTCTAATGTATTCAATAATTAACATAGAAGTGATGCGTGAAAAGTTTCTGTTCAAGCGACTTAAATTAAGTGTAAAAATATTATAAATTTCCGGCAAAAATAAATTATTATTAGATACTATTATAATTATTATCAAAAAGTAGTTCATCAAAAATTTTATCAGAAAGTAATACCTACCTCCTTCCTCCAGAAAGTAGGTAATTTCAATATATTTAATAAAGCATGCAATAATTTCATTATATTTCACAATTATTTAATTTCAAATTCCTTTTCAGAGTGGAAAATACTCTCAGTATCGCCCTGGCGTAAGACCAACATTTAAAATTGAATCGTTTCTTCTTTAAGGTAAGGCGCTTGACTCACATTCCGAAGGTCGCGGGATTGAATCCCGGCGTGGCAAATAAATTTTATTTGATTAATTTGTGTATTTCACAATTTATTCATTTAAAATAATATATAGTATATTTGCGGCACGTTCCAGAGTGGAAGATACTCACAGTATCGCCCTGGTGTAAGACCACCATTCAGAATTGAAACGTTGCCTGAAATGGCTTTCACCGTGTTTGGTAACCAGATCTGAATAGCCGGATACTTCCCCACCTTCCTCTTCCCTACCTCCTTCCCTCCCCACTACCTTTAGCTTCACAACATACCCCATTTGGGGATGACATGGTCTCACTGGCTCTTGTTGGGGCTCTTGTGCGATATTCCTGTGAAAAAATTGACTTATGCTGGTTTATTCATGAACCTAAAAAATCGAACTGATATGTAGATGCCTACATTAAAAAGGCCTTACCTCCAATAATGTGGAGCAGTGCGAAGAAAAAAATATTGGGACCCACCCACGGGTGTTTTTTATACTATTACTTGTCGTTGGTAGACGATCTTTTATCCCACGGTAACTTCCTTACTGTTTATTATGTCGATGCCGAAAGTTTTGCCTGACCTTTCGACGACTGTTTAGCAGGTGAATGAGTATCGGAATTAAATCGCGCTCATTACGGTGAGCACTCATATATAAATAGATTTATAAATATGCAAGTATGTCATGAATATTCAGTTTTACACAGAGATATCTTATTGAAGCTTTTAAGCCTCTTTGTAATATTTAGGACGGATTGTTTCACAGAATTTGAACAATTAATTCCAGAGTTAATTTTCAAGTTCTGTGAACTGTTATTTAACACCATGGGTGAGTTATTTCACAGAACTGAAACAATAAGAGGACTTGAATAGAATTTCCTTCTTCTTCTTCTTTATGTGCCGTATCAGGTCCCCCCAACAAAGTCTCTCTGTCTTGCGCTGCCCGGAATAGCTTCTCCACACTTCTAATGCCGGTCCACTCTCTTATATTTCGCAGCCAAGGCATTTGTCTCCTACCAGGTCCTCGGCGACCCTCTATCGAATTATATAGAATTTCCACAGAATTTAAAATTATCTTAAAAATTTGATGAATGGTTAAAATTATGTGTCAAAGATAATATCAAAAAATTTCAATGAAAACATTGTGAATTACAATGAGACTATTGGAGATCTGTTCATTTACAATTTGGGAGCCGGTATTAATACCGCCGAGGCGCCGCCCCGGGAACCATTTATTTGATAACTAGAACCCCTGCCATGGGTCACCCCAAGTGGTCACTACGTTTAGTGACTTAGCAGGGGTGCCCGGGTTCTGGGGTGAGGTCTTAGTGACGGATGCGAGGGAAATGGAATCCCTCAGGGCCCTCTGCGTGGAGCTAATGTAAAATGAAATTCTAGATTTTTTTTTAATGAATAAACGAAAATATTCTAAACAACATAATTTTTTTTTTTAATTTCATCACAAACTGCCTTGCATTTAAAATATCAACCACATCCTGTATGTTATAATACTTGTTACTTATAATAATAAAAGTATAGGTAGGTATACACAGCCTTTGAAGTTCTCACAATAGTTATTAGTACGATAAAAAGTAATGCATTGTTACGTTTGCACCTATGTATAGAAAATTCAAGGTTGTAACGTATTTAATTATGGACGATTGCTTATAAGTTATAAGTAAAGCATCACAGGTATAAATAAAATTGGTAAGTAATAACGTGGATCAATTTGGTAGTACAAACTACGACTGAAGATTCAAAGCAGACAGGACCTTGTATTTTCTACTCCCCGTAATGAAACAGTAAGTGAAAAACCGATGTAAAGACCGATATCATGTTGGAAACATAATTGAATAATCATTTGTGTAAGCGAGAAGTGAATATGTTTTCATATCAAATAAAAAGAACTAAGGCAGGACCGTTTTACAGAATAGAAAGTTAAAATTCAAGTTCTATTATTATTTCATCGATTTTGGATAATAACAGAACTTGGATACAACTTTCACAAAACTTGAGATTTGATGAATTGTTCAAATTTCGATAAACAAACCCTTCCAAAGGACGGGTTGTTTCAAAATATTTGATGAATTCATCAAATATTTGAAGTAAATTTTCACGTTTTGTGTAGGTTCTGTTCAAGTTTTATTATTATATCTTTATAGGCCAGTTTCTGCATGAAAATTAAATAATTACAGAACTTGAATAGAACTTACGCAGAACGTGAAAATTAACTTATATAGAAAATATTTGATGTATTCATCAAATTTTTTGAAACAACCATCCTAAATGTTTGACGTATTCGACGGTAAGCCTCTGGACTCGCAATTTGAAGGTCGCGGAATCGAATCCCGGGGTGCTCAAATAAATTTTATTTGATTCATTTGTGTTATTTCACAATTAATTATTTAAAAATAATATATGCGGCAAGTTCCAAAGTGGAAGAAACTCTCAGTATCGCTCTGGTGTAAGACCACCATTCGGTATTGAAACGTTGCTTCAAATGGTTTTAGCCGTGTTTGGTGACCAGATCTGAATAGCCAGGTACTTCTCCACCTTCCTCTTTTCTATCTCCTTCCCCTTCCTACTACCTTCAACCTCACAATACACCCCAATTTGGGATGACATATTCCTAATGGCTTCAGATGGGAGCAGTTGCGACGCTTGTATGGTATGGATATAATTTTTTTAAATGCCTTGGTTTGACTTCAGACGGGAGCAGTTGGACTCTTGTATGGCATAGATAAAAAAAAAATTATAAAAAATGCATTGGTTTGACCATCGGGTTTTACCCGAAACTAAATTTTCTCATTCATTATTAAGTAGGTGTGTGCACGGTGAAATACGCTTGAAAAAAGGTTAACAATTGTATTGTTATAATAATTATTATCGATCATCACCTACGCTCTCGTACCACAAACCTACCCACATAGTTACGCTTGCGATCTCTGTATTACCTTGTAAAATCTAAGCGACCGTAACCCGTGTACACGAAAACCAAACCCAACAGCGTTATTACGAATTAGTTTCATCAATAAAATATTTACAGTTCCATAAAAATAATACGAAAGTAACCAAGTATCTCCCTGTCAGTGGGTAATTTATGATTATTGATTCAGATGACCATATTGGCTGGCGGCGGCATAAATAATAGCTTTAATCAGAGCATCTTGAGTAATGGAAGACTAATTTGTCTTCCGACACCAAGAAGTGGTGTTTTGTTGTTCGTAAGGCGATCGACAAAGAAACAAATTGCCGGCCATGACGTCTCAATACGGATTACTATGAAAATATTTTCAATGCGAGATTAAAAAATCGTAATAGAAATAGACGGTATTGAATTTTGATTTTAACATAGAATTGTGCCTACCTACTTACAAACAATTTTAATTGCCTTTACCTACTTGGATTTCTAGCAAATACTTTTTGGGTTATACTGTTTGAACCGTTGCCCTGCCCGTCACATTTCACACAGTTACTTTTTCGACGTTAACCCATTTATCGCCGATTTTCGACAGGTTTATATTTCAAGTGTTCGATCAAATTTTTTTAAAACAGTTTTTCTCACAATTAGGTCTAAGTTTCCTTGCCGGAAAGTGTAGAATAACGCATTTTTTGACCTAAATAATTGTTTTTTTTTTCACATGTGGCATACATTTTGTGGGAATACATAATTATAATAAACACAATGATATTAATTGTTTCAATTCCACTTTATTATTTCTTTATCCAAACGGTTTCGGTTCGTCCTGAACCTTCCTCAGGGGAGAATAAAAATATATTGTTATTCACCCCTGAGGAAGATTCAGGATGAACCGAAACCGGTTGGATACAGAAATAATAAAGTGGAATTGAAACAAAGTATTGTGTTTATTATAAATAATTGTTGTTTGTTATAAAGTCTTTATATCAAACCTATTAAATTACAATTATATCAAAATGAAATTAATAAAGAGGTATCAAATTCTACTACTCAACTATTATCGTTTGACTTAATAAAACCTGCAAATGTAAAGATGTCGTGACAGTTTAATGGAAAGTTGTGGTATTTTATTTTTGGCAATAACATATGTTCTGCAATTAAAACTCATTAAAACATATTAAAAAAATAATATATCCACATCATTGATTCCACAGTTATAACGGCACAAGCCATTTATACAACGAAATAAAAAAAAAAAAAAGTTGTTGAAAAAACTGAATATAATAGATCATTAAAAAAGTGGAGAAATGTCGTGGAAGACGCATGGCTCATTCAAACTATTTGCTTCGTGATTTATATTTTGAAATAAAAACAACTGATATATCACCACGTGCACAAAATGCACCGAAAACTGTTTTCTGGCTATAAAATTGAGGTCGTTAAAAGCAATAAAAGCGGTATTTTTATGTTTTTGAATAATGTTCAAAACAATCGCGTCAGATTCAAATATTAGCTTTTTACACTGGCTTTAAATAATGGGCATTAACGGTTTTAGTGCTTCTAGACTAGACGGTGACTCTTTTACTACAGAGCTTATCACTAATCAATAAAATGCGGTAAAATGAGTGTATTCGACTTAAATCATACATTCGTAACCTAAGCAATAAATAAAATGTGATGATACTTTTGAAGTGAAAAAAAAAACACTGAACATATCTAGATTCAAGTTTCACATAAATAATGCAATTTGTGACGTAAAGTATTCACAATAAAAATGAAGCTGTGAGATTCTTCTCCATCATTAAAAAATGTTTTACCTACGAGTATCTATTTCAAAATATCAAATTATTGATGAAATTATCTAAACGCGATCGTATTTCGCAATAACCTTTTACCAATGTTCATTGATCTCTGCTGATGATATTGTTAATCCAAATCTGTCTATTTGCTAAGTGTGCACCTATTCATTAACAAATTCTTATCTTTACGCCGTAAAAACATAAGTCCATACAAGTTTATCATATTATGCGATCTCATCTGTTATGTAAACCCCGAAGCTATGATCAGAGCTTTTGATGACCCTCTTTTTATTTTTAAATCGGTCGTATTTTAAAGATGGCAATCAACACAATTACCCTTCGTATCCTTCAGATTCAAAGTTTTCATTGAAGATAATTTATTACAAAATCCATCCGGAACACCGTTACTTTCCTTCAACTTTAAAAATTTGTTGTAATATTGATATTATAAAATTTTTGAAGAGCGGAGTTGGTCCATTTCCACGAGGGAACATTAACATTTAGCTTCATGTTGTTCTATTAAGACATTAACCTCCCACAAAGCCATTGAGGAGGAGGTGATTTCCTTGCCAAGGCCCCAGGGTTGCAGAAATGACCGACGCATATTTCCAGCAGTCGTGACAGCGTTCTTACGTTCGACCCGGACTACTTCAACTTGGTATCCATTTACTTTCTCGCACTCCTGTACTCCTGGTTATAAATTTCTACAAAACCTATTTAGAAAACAAAACCATATGAAAAGAGCATTAAAAGCACGCTGTCAACATCCCAGCTCGTGTTAAATAAAACGGTGAATAGTCGTTAATATAGCCTGGTTGCGATTAAAGTGTATTTAAGCGCCAAAGCTCACCTTGATGAATTCTTTCTTTTTATTTTCACAATATCAAACTAACTAGTCGATACGTATTTTTTGACCTAAACAAAAGATTTTTTCTGTTTCAAGTTATCAAAAAATAATTTAGCATAAATTAATCATGTTATATTCAATGTATTTATTGTTAACAAGTTTACTATAGAACTTCATTTTAATTTCAATTTTTATAATATTATTCAGTAACATTATCACTGAATTATTTTAAATTTTCCATAATATTTAATTTTTGTCTTTTTTAATGTAGCTATAACTTTGTGGTTATCCGTTATAGAAAAAAGGAAACAATTCAACTTTGTATAAACCACTTATATAATGAGTAAATCCGACCGGTTTCAGAACAAACGTTCCTTCTTCAGGGAAAACGTATACTAATTTGACAGTTTCGAAATATGGATGGGAACAAATGTTATTCAATATTGTTCCCATCCATATTTCGAAACTGTCAAATTAGTATACGTTTGCCCTGAAGAAGGAACGTTTGTTCTGAAACCGGCCGGATTTACTCATTATATAAGTGATTTGTACAAAGTTGAATTGTTTCATTTTTTATTTAATTTTTTACTTAATTTACTAGTATTTATAAATAAACGGTTTTTTAGTAAATTAAATGAAAGAAAAATTTAGAAAAGAAAACTTATGTAGCTTAATCGGTGAACTGAAAATCCGACGACCGATTGAGAAGTTATAAATTCATCTGGAGATCATATATAATATAGGTTTCAATAGGAATTTTCATCATTTAAACACCTCAGGGTTCCTATGCCTACGACTTTTTATCACAAATTGAATAATTCATATTATTACCAATGATTTTCATTATATTTTGGTTTGTTTTCTTTTTTCTTTTATATTTATATTTTCATTGTTTTAATTTTTTAAGAATTTGCAATTGGTAATTCAGTGACACTTACAGTTTAAAAATATAATTTTAGAGCATCCTTTTATAATAACTTAATTGAATCAGTAAATTTGATCGTCGATATTGAGATGTTTCAAGGAACGCGCCCAAGGTGTTTTGAATTACAAAAAAGTTTTATTTTGATATTAACATACATTAACATGGCCATCATGTCGCTGATTGTATCTAGATCAGATCAGATGATGAAAATAAATAATTTATCACTTGAATCTCGAAGTCGCCCCTTAGGGTGTCGAGATTGTGCTCATGAGGCTGGTACTTTCTTGCAATATTCAGTGGCGTACCAAAAGTAGGTACTAAAAAAGCTGTAAATATCTTCTATTAAAATCTGTAAATATCTGCTTCCTTTTCAATTAAGGGTAATATTTTTATAAATTAAAATTTTTCTAATATTTTTTAAGAAAATACACAGATTTAGGAAATGAGATTAAAAGAATTTGGCATTCTCAGAATATGAAAATATTACCATTTGTTATTTCGGCTACTTGCATCATACCTGGGTCTCTTATTCAAAATTTAGGCATATTGGATTTATCAAAGAATTTATATATAAAAATGCAAAAATCAGTCATTTTAAATACATGTAGGATTACAAAAGATTTTTTAAATATTTATATTGAGGGATCAGTAGGATTTATAGGTTCAATTAGGAATTCTACAGAGCCGAACCCTCTGATATGAAAATATCTGGAGTCGGTGAATTATTTTCCCATTTGATCTCTGGTAGGTTGACATGTTGTTCTTGTATTGTTTTGTATTTATAATACTTAAATAGTGCAATTGCATAGCGTGGATTGAATAGATGATCATTTGGGAAAGTGTGTGAAAGGGTTTAGTTTTTCCTCTGGGGAAAATTTTACCCAGACATTTAAATCTGGTGCGTAAACACTATTATAAGCTCGGTGGATTATGTGATTATATTGTTTGTAAATTTAAGTGGCATTATTAAATAAGTTTTTGTGACTACGGACGGTTGGGAGCAGTTGGAACTCTTGTGCGATACTCGCATTAAAACAACTACATTAAATCCACATCTCCCGAGAAAACTACTTGGCAGCGTTTTAAACGCACCCGGATAGTTTTACGTAAGAGAGTTTTAAAAAATATAATCAATATATTTTAATTAAATACGATTGCCTGAAGCTACATAGGTATATTTAAAAAAATTAATTATATTTTATTTTTTCAATTTTATTAATGACTATTTAAAAAGTTCAAAGTAAACAAGTTTGTTCACATTACTCACTAGGGATTCCTGTTCCGAGGTGGAGTGTAGGTTTTTATACGAATAATGCGTCATGATTTCCTCTTCTTCGCTTATATTGATTTCCATAAAATAAAGAATAAAAAAATTTAAAAATCTTTATATTTTTTAAATGGTACTATTGTTTTGCTTTCTGTGCCGAGTCGAACCGCTTGACTACACCTTCTATTCTATCATCTACTTTAAAAATGTACCTATACCTACATATTATTATTTATTAAAAAAATAAACCAAAAATACATTTTGATTATGTTATTTTACGCCAATGGTGTAAAGATTCTTATTATGTAAATGCCTCTCAGTAATGGACATCATGTCATTAAGTCATTACACTTTTACAAACATTTTTATTTCAGGAATTGTGTATACATATACGTATAATTATGCATGTTCTGACGTACACTTTAGTGAACTTACGTTATATTTAATAAATTGTATGATTATTATTTTTATGTTTACTAGTCCAGTTTCAATACTACATGGACTACTCTAAACTATCTATTGCCACATAACTTATTATACATATAGGTATAGATAGGTACATAAATGTCATTACCAAAATAGGTATCTACCGATTAAATAAATCATTGATGGGAGAATAGACACGTCAAATGGCGTTAACCATTATTTTATTTATTTAATATTTGTATGTTTTTTTACAATATGTGTACATTTTTTATATGTTATATATACAGTGTTATAATGTAATAAAAAAATAGCATTTCCTCACCATAAAGGTACAAGGCTCTTGTGTTTGATGAGGGAATTCATCCTCAATTACCTATATAAAATCATATACGTAAGTAAATATTAAAATATTGCAAATAATAACAAAAAGATATATAAGAAAAACTCAAGAATTATCAAGAATAGATTTTAAGATTTTAAAAAAATAATAAGAATTCTTCCATTGGTTTCACGTAATTTTTCAATTTAAGTTGGAATTCATGATCATTTTCGATAACTTTTAGATTTAACGGAAGGTTGTTAAAATAAGTTATACCTAGATTGAGATAGGTATTTTGAATGTGCTTGGTATTAAATTATGGGATTTTAATATTATTATGATATCTTGCTGATGTATTGAAATGTAAGTTATTTAGATGTATTTCTTTAAATTCCGCAGTATTGAAATTTGTTTATGTATATTGTCTATTGTAGGTTCATTAAATATTGAAAAGATTTTTTCAGTTGAAAATGTAGATGTTTTTTCAGGACAACCATAATTATCAATCTTTGAACTATTTTGAGCGTATTAAAATAACTTCGTGTGATGTTCCTCCCCAGTCCATAATACTGTATTGTAAATAGATTGCACTATTGCTTTAATAGCACATTATGATTCTTTAATCATTTCAAAGTGCATTATCTGTTTTATTACTTGTGTTCCATTCGCAGAGATAAACATGTCCTTATTCGTGTTCATTATCGAACAAAAAATATTTTTAATCGATTGTGATAATTAACGCTGTGTCCATAGGATGCCTTCCCGTGTTTTATTGCTCCACCGATCTGAACTTAGAAGATTCTTCGTTTTATTTCTCTTTGGCGGCTTGCGGATGATTGCCCTTACAATAGTACCTGGTAATGTTGCTGGTGGCAAGTCTTTAAGGTTTATCTAATTACAGTGAATTAATACAGGAAAGCGTTAATCCTGTGCAAACCGCCCTCAATGACGTATCGCATTACGGTGGGTGGTACCCAAATAATTACTTCATTTGAATGCAGCCTTAGTTTAAGGCTCTACACATCTGCATTCTTTAGCTAATGTAATGTATTCAATTTATTGGAACAACATTTGTATGTTATAAACACCAATATATTATTTAATCTATTAATAAGTCCAAACAAAGCATGGAGCAAAACCAGACAGAAAATTTAAAAAAAGGTAACGGTAGCAACCGTTGAATGAACCCAGGACCTCTTACTGAGACAATAGTATGACGGGTTTAACCACTGATTATTTTCCGTCATTTTTATTAATCACAACTAGTATTCAACTATTTAAGAAATGCCAAATTATCCTCAAGTAATTTCCAAATTTTGTTGGCTTCTGTCTTTTTTGTTTGTTTCGCAATGAGTGAATTGCAAAACCGGTATATGTGTTGGTTAATTAATTATTTTTTCCAAAAAAGGCAAACATTTAGAGATTAAGGATAACCTGAAAATAATTGAAATCCTCCTACCACCATCACAGTAAGTGGAAAACGTTGCTTGCACAATATTTGAGGACTTATGTAGCTGGCAAAGGATTGATTCTGCAACGTCTGGGTGGGAACCCGATACTTTGAAGTGCTCGACCAACTAACCGATAATGGTTTAATTGGTACTATAACGATAATTATACATATTACGTAAATGGTCTACCAAACCAAATCTAGCATAATTCTAGTAAAAATATAATTTTTAGATTAATTTACACGGAGATCATTGAAATCCCAGAAACAAATGGAGTGGAATAAATTGAAACAAGGAAAAACGTCACGAAATCTTGTTGTGCGGAGAGGACGATAAAGAGGGAGCTTTTTCCACTAAATTTATCTGTAAAACACTTGATGAGTTATAACAAATAATAAACTTATGTAACCTTTAAAGCAAACACTTTAAAATTGATAAATTTACAGCGCGTAAAATGTAATGTGTTTTTTAAAGTGTAACCATATTTCATACGAGATACTTAGCGGGTAAAGCAATTAAAAGGCACACTACCTTGCATCCTTCGCACGTGAAGGCTCCGAAATGAAAGCCTGCTGCAGGCTCCCCGCACACCTTGCACTGCTGATTCATCTGAAACAATTAAGGGTAAGTCAGTAATCACTTTTAAATTTAAACAGGTAATCAATTTTGCCGTTATTGCTAGCTGGAGTTAGTTATTCACTGCTAATCAATTTATTCTACCCATTTACCAAATTCAGGACAAATTTCATGATAATTATTAAAAGTGTTATTATTGATTATTTGTAAAACTTTATCGAGATAACTTCCCTTCACACCCATTCATAGTAATGAATAACTTAAGGAAACCTACATTTAAAAAAAAAACGAAAGATAATATGTGAATTCTAAATGCAAATTTACTAAAATTTGTAATTAGTCGTTTTAATGTAAATAAAACACATTAACTTCACAGGTAAATATGTACAAAACTTGAGAAATATCTTGGATTTCTTCGAGAAACTAAGTACAATTGTTGTGAATGCAAAAAGGTTAAAATATTGCATATCTTGCATTCCTCAAACAAACACACTACAAAATATGGGCTAAAATATCTGAACTATATTGCCTACACTACACAATATATAATTCGAATTCCAGATATGTACGTACAAATGAATCCAGCAAAAAAAAATTAGAGTAATGCTTTAAAAGAATATTTTGAACGTTTCTGGATGAAACTATCTAATTTTCTTGTCATGTTCTTTTCTGTCTTGTTTTTTTTCTTCTTTTCTTTTTCATTTATTTGTACCTAATTGCATATATAGCCTTGTTCTTTTTTCTTTGTTTGTCCTCTATTGCTGTTTGTTCTACTTAATCTGTCTTTTATTTGCATATATAGCCTTGTTCTTTTTTCTTTGTTTGTCCTCTATTGCTGTTTGTTCTACTTAATCTGTCTTTTATTTTTCGTCAATACTGTATGTGAAACGTATATTTTTAATATCAAAAAATGAATTGTAAGTGCCACCCGTCCTAAACTCACCAGGATTGCCCTAGCTAGAAATGAAAACAATAGAGAAAAAATTGTTAAAATATTCAGAGAGGTAAATAATTATGGTGAAATGGTAATATCACAGCTATTGGTAGGTACATCTTGCTGAAATAAAGAACTTTTTTTTAATAATTACCATTTTTAATTGCTTTTCAACTTCCTACCGTAAATAAATAATATTTATTATAATTTCAATTAATTAAACAATCAATTCATGATGTTAAGCTTTTTTCTTAACAAAGATAAATGGATACTGGTAATCTCATTTTCAGAACCTAAATATACGGCTTGGCATGTTCTGGACTCATAAACATAACAATTTATTGCATCTGGGTCCATTTAGCGCATGCATCGATTGAATCCCTCAACTTTTAATTAACCATTCACTTATTTTAAGAAGAAATTTTACAAGTTGTTTTGCTGTTAAAGTCGTAAATATGGAGATCCGGAAATTGTATTTAACCAAATATACGATAGGAAATTTTCAAAAATAGTTCCATTTGTAATTGTAAAGGATAATCGTGTGTATTTTAGACCTGCATTTTATCTTATACATATAAAAATGAAAATATGCTTGCTTGGGGATGTGTATTTGATATCAGTATGTGGGGATGTGAGTATATGAGCATATGAGTAGATATATCAGTATATGAGATGTCTATATAATATTAAGCATAGGAAATGTTTGAAACTTTCAAAATACCTTCTCTCCACCCCCGCGAAGGTTTCAGCATTATATAACCACATGACAATACATCTAAAAACTTTTTTAATCATTACAAAATCACTTGCGAAACTGTCAAAAATGACACAATTTGAGAATGACATTTTGGAAAACAATGATGTTCAATCAAAATTCCATTTTCCAAACTCTTTAAATTTATGAATTTATTTGAAGTACTTACGTCTCATACTTTGAAACGAATCAATAATTATAGATATTATAAATAGGTACCCATGTTAGGTATCAAATTTGATTGATTGTTCTTATAATATACAAAAATAAGTATTCGTAACGTATGAAAAAACGTAAATTTGAATTAAAAAAATTGACAACTGAATGTACTGGGACTGAATATATGAAACGCGGGAGGGGGGTTGGCGGGACGGGGAGCGGGAGAGGGGAGAGGGAAGGCGGGGAAGGTTGAAGGGAAACGCGGGATGTGAACGGGGAAGCGTGAGGGGAACGGGGACGCACGGGAAAGGACATGCAGGGAGAAACAACTTATTTCTTTGAATATGGCAGTGCAACGCACGCTAACAAAAACACGTTGTTTTGAATTGTTTACCATACAAGTTAGTTCCTGGCAAAACAGAAAATATACATACGAGTAGATTAAGCATAATTAAGGAAAGATGTAAAAAACGAAGTAAGTATTAAATATTAGAAATAAACAATATGTTAATTGAAATGTAAAAATGTTTGTTCTTTTGACCATGAAGTGGAAGTATTTTAATTTTAATACATAAACTATGAAAAAAATGTGAGTACGTTATATTCCATTATCATTTTGTGTACATATTATATTAATCAATGAAGCTTCTTATAACAGCGTTTCAGCAAAAATTTTAAACTAGAATATGTATGCAAATATTTTTTTTATATGAAAGAATTTCAAATCAGTACAAATTTATAAATTGTTAAAAAATAAGCACAAGCAGCTGACTTTCCACCATCGAACTTTTTTTTTAACCATTGCAAAACTTTTTTCGGTGGTTTATTGTGTATTAATTTAATAAGGATGGCCCAAACAGAGACGATGAAGAAATAACCATTCAATATAATCGAAATATGGAATACCAAGCCTACATAAGCTTTTAAAGATACCATTATATTTGCTCTCATAAAGAATGAAAAATAAACGTTACCATCGCCGGAGGTACTTGATAATCCGTGAAGAAAGCCATACAATTTGTGGTGATTTTCCTTATTACACAGCATAGTATCTTATCAGGAATGGAGTGTTCAATTTTTAAAGGTAAACTTAATATGAAACATAGTTCATTTAGCCACATTGAAATTGCTTGTAAATTTGTTAAAAGTAGAATTAAAACTTGTCATGTAATGTTTAAAACAACTCCTTAAAACAATTATTCACTAGTACAATATTACCGAGAAGATTACAAAATTTACAACACATAAATGAGAAACAGAAAAATTGTAAAGATGTTAAGTAGTTATAAAAAGAGTCTTTATAAATTTAAATACCAAGTTAATATTTTTATGTTTAAATATTAGAACTAAAATACTTGCAGAACTCAAAATAAAATAATTAAATTTTGAATTGAAGTGATTTAAAAATTTTAAAAAGTTATTAATGGTACCTAGTCAGTATTCAATACAGGTATTACTCAGTTCCGCAATACGTGACATAGAAGCAGTCGCAAATATTGATTGAAAATACCCTTGAAATCTTACGCTCACGGATAACATTAATTAATTTGTGATTTATCTTGAAGCTTTTGAAACAGCTTTAATAGGTTAAAAAAATTAAACAAGAAGGATTCACCCATCACCTATCCCGGTGGGCTTAGATTAAATACAAAAAAAAATAATGTTCATTAATGATTTCAATCAGTATCTAATCTAGAAAGCACTGATACGGTTTTAGATTTTCACGGCCAAAAATATTTTTGTTATTAGTTTTTGGGGTATTATGCCGTGTTGCGCTACCTCCTTCTTTAGCCAACGTTTCAGACAGCGTTGCAGTGTCCAACATCAGGGCAGATGTGCAATAGTTAGGGGTGATGTTTGTACTTATCTACTTAGGAGCGATACCGTGTCGCCTGCTCCACTCCTTTACGAGCTGGCGCTACAATATACTTCAACATGTTTTTTTGCGTTTAGCCTTGATGTAACCGTCAATTACCGGATACCAAGAACTATTGAGTTTAGCTCCGTCGTCTCTATTAATATTTATAGGATTTTTGTGAATTTCAATTGCCTCCGTAATCAGGCGTGCTCTATGAGTTTTGGGTTTTCCCAGGACCACTCTAACAAATCGGCAATTGCCGAGCATTTAATTGAAGCCGGCCATTACTTTGGATTTGTTCCTGAAGTCCTGGGAAGACCCAAAACTCATAGAGCACGCCTGATCACGCACGACTCCAAAAATAACAATCGTACCTACATATTGATGAGTTGAAAAGGTAAGTTGATTATAAAGTTGCAGAAGAATACGAAATTATTTTTTTACTTTTTAGTGCATTTTTTGAAGTCGTTTTTTTGTTTTGTTAAAATTTTTGTTTATTTTTTGATTTTTAGTGAATCTGAAGTACACTAACTGATTCGATTAAGATTCGGCCGAGTATCGTATATTTGTTCTTCAGAATTGGAGAGTTCCGTTACTTTGTCATGGATCTCATAATCAGAACCTAACCAAAACTCTCATCAACCTACCCTTGAAGTACATCCTTTCCAATAAAAAAAGAATCATCGAAATCGGTTGGCGTGATATTGAGTTATTCGTCCATTTGTCGCGCACATACTTGATGCAAATTTAAGACTTATATGATTTTCTCATGGATGCCATTGTCAGAACTGGACCAAATTAAAATGGGACCACACGGGAAGCACCAACTTTCAAATAAAAAAAGAATCATCAATATCGGTTCACCAGTCGAAAGTTCTGAGGTAACAAACATAAAAAAAAAATTTAAAAAATACAGTCGAATTGAGAACCTCCTCCTTTTCGAAGTCGTTTAAAAATAGAAAGCACTGGTTCGTACTCGCATAAAATTTAGGCAATCACAACAGTAAAATGCAATGTTGTCAGAAGTTTTAAAAATGTAGCCCGTTGAGTTATAATGATTACTTAATTAGAGATGCTCAGAAACTTTGTGCACAATGTGCATTGGCATAATTATTTGGCACTTTATCTGCCCATATAATTTTACGTTTGCCTTCAAATTTAAAGCTGTTGCATGTTTGCAACTCAAACATGGGTGCCAAAATGTCTAAATTATCTCAGAGTGAAGCGTGTGTTAATTGGTGCTACCTATATTTTATACATCAGGAAACACTCGTAATATTAAGATGCTTATTTGTTTAAGGGAGGTAATTTATTTAATGCATCTGCGTGCATCCTTGTTCAATGAATCCCGCCCAGTTGAATTTCACAGCCCGAATTCCGTTGGCAAGATAAAATAAACAAAATATTAACAACGCTGTCAAAATTGGCCCCGTCAAAGATATTTTCAAGTTAACTTTGGCAGACTTTATGTTCTTCGTTAAGATTTTTATATTAATTTGTTATTTTATTAACGCCTTATTGGAGTTTTACAAGGTGAAGTAACATTTATTTGCAAGTATAAACAAGTAGGCATAGCTAGCAGAAGTACAATAAGTAATTATTATTTAACATTAATGTGCAAAGCATGGAACAATCGACAATTTGTTGTCTTACATGTCATAAGTATTAGTAGACTAAAAGTAAATCAGATCTTAGAAATAAACAGCACATATTATAATACAATTTACAAAATTTAATTTAACATTGAACTTAAATATTAAGACACGGAACAGTAAGCGGAAAGAAATAATGCATATATGAATGGTAACAATTATTATTAACGGGACTTGAACCCGTGTCCTTCTGATTGCCGGTCGGATGCTCTGACCACTGAGCTATGCATAAAAAAAATCTTGTCTAAACGTTAGTTTATAAATTAAAAAAATAATAATTAATATTTGGCAAGTTTAAGTATTTCCCCAATAAATGCGGACATAATTTGTCTCGACGCCACCTAGCCAGGGATTTAACACTAACAATGTCTCTCTCGCAAAAATAAAGTTGGTTGTTTTCAGGTGGAAAAAATATAATAAGCAGTAATTGTTGAATGAAACACTAGTATATATTGAATTATTTGGCGGGTATTTGATATGCCGCCATAGCTCAGTGGTCAGAGCATCCGACCGGCAATCAGAAGGACACGGGTTCAAGTCCCGTTGGCGGCAAGTATCTTTTCTCGGAAGATTTTTCAATGTAAATGAGTGTTTCAGGCTGACAATTATTGCTTATAATAATTGTTACCCTTTGTGCTATGCATAAAAAAAATCTTGTCTAAACGTCAGTTTATAAATTAAAAAATAATAATTTATATATGAATGGAAATATATATAAACATTTTTTTACAAAAATCAACATCGTAAATGATTGGTTTTTAAAATGTGATGTAAAGTATTTACGAATTTTACGGGGCGTTTTCCTTATGTGTAGTTTCTACTACGTTTTTTTTTTAAAGAAAGACAAACATTCCCGGGTTACGAATAACCCAACAATGTTTGAAAATCTCCTACTACCACCACAGAAAGCCGAAAATGTTGCTTGTGTTGTGGTGGAGGACTTAGCCAGTCGAGGAATCGAACACGCGAAGCTAGGGTGGGACCCAAGCGCTATGCCCACTCAACCACTGACCGGCCGAAAGTCAAGTGAAAATTACAATTTTGATTACCATATCGGAGGCGTCTACTAATATCTACAGGAATTCCAAAAACTGAAAAAATCGAACTAATATCTATGAGAATCAAAGTGTTGACGAATATCTACAGCACTGGTAGAGGTTGGATTTGCAATTATTTATAGCATATTGGAATAACGTAATATTGCGTATGCAGTTTAAAAAACGTAATTTATGTAAGTATGTATGTAAAAATCCCTAATATCGGACTATTGGACACATTTAGCTGATTAGTCCAGCCTACGCTCTGTAGAAATTAGTTCAACCTACGCTCTGTAGATATTAGTCAACACTCTGAAGTTCGTAGATATTAGTTCAACATATGAGCTGTAGATATTCGTCCCACATACAGGCTGTAGATATTAGTACCTGGAGTCACCATATATTATCTACAGTCCCTACTCCCCACTGACGTTAACTAGACATAAAGCACCACATCTTCTGGTATGTTAGGGATTTGTGAATGAATAAAATCTTTGTAATCTTTCTAAGATTACAGAAAAAAATAATTATATTAGATACTTACAACACATAAATGAAATATTATTATTTGCCTTTGTTGATTTTTTGCGGGCATCAAATGTTCCGTATCACATTGTTATAATACAATATCCAATACAGTTAAATTATTTCTGTAATCTGAGTAAGGCAGGTATGTAGTAATATTATTTAAAAGCATGCAAAATTACTTAGATAGATGGTATACTATAAAATGGTGAGTGTGTCTAGGGACACCTCACATGCAGTGTACCTACACTGAACTGTACGTAGCAGTTTGGTTTATGTTGGCAGGGAATTTTATTCAATGTCCTGAGGAGTGTGTTATTTAAATATTGTCTCACAAACACCTTAAACATCTTACATTCCAGGCAAAACGTCGGGCATTATACTATTGTCCTTCAAGCGGTGATCGCCGAAGAGAGATGCCTCACCTAGATGTGATGGCCTGCAAGTATGCACCAGGGGTGAACTCACAGTTATTTACTCAAATTACCTTCCCTCTTAATTAAAGGTAATTTTATTCGATAATCTCCTTCTCAAATCTGGATAAACTGACATCAGATATAAATTGAACCAATTAAGGAAGTACATTTTCTGGCAGTAATAATAGTTCAATCATCGCTAGAACATTATGGTTTCATTTGTATCCCACTCTCGCCTTCGCGTGCTTTATAACTAAATACCAAATATTATGATTAAAATTAATTTTAAGTACGGTTCATAGTAAAAAAAAAAACATTCTTCGCCTTGTTTTGGATGTTTATGGATATCGGTGAGTTAACTATAATGTATTTTTGTTAAATTTTAAGTTATTCAGATTTAAGCTTTGATTTCTGCCGTTGACAAACATAACCTTGCCTGGAGACACCTGTGTATATGCTATTGCCCATTGAGCCGGTTCGTTCCTGGAAAGCACTCCGCTCAGGTATTCAACAACCGGCGTCTTGCCATACACGGCGTCGTCATGACGTGTGGCGTCTATCAACCCATTGGGCGTCTCTAAAGCCTTAGAAATGCGCGACTTGTACGGACGAATGTAGATAGCGGTGACAAGAATGGGCGATTGATGGTCGCGATTGTGATACCCCGCGATAGCGATTCTAGACTACTTTAAAAGATATAAACGAGAAAAAAAGACCGATGCACTTCTGGGCATACAGAAGTCAAACGCTGAGCACTTGAAGATCTGTCTGACTTTGTAAGATGTTTACTAAAACACCTATATATTCTCCACATACTAAAATATTTATTTGCCTCATAACTACAAGCATAGACTTTTTTGTAGCTGATTTTCTTTATGTACCTGTACCCAATGATGTTATATAAATAGACTTGCCATAGTCTCACAAACTCAAGATATAATGTGGCAATTAATCAACACTCTTTTGTTATCAGCGATTTTCAATAATTTCTTAATTCAAAATTTATCCATGTATGATAAAGATAGACGCTTAAAGAATATGTGCATATGGACGAAACAAAAGATAGAACGCGGGCGGCATTTTCGTATTCAAAATTCAAAAGTTCCGTCGAATACTATCTCAAGGCCGACTAAAGTAGGAGGCCTGGGCACCAGTCGAATTTTGAGGTGTCAAATTTTCAAGCTATAATGAACAACGATAGTTTGCAAATGGCGTCGATTATTATTGTATTTGTTCTTTATGCTGATTTGTATATTGTTTTACCGCAGGCAAGTAACTAAAGAATCATTAGATTATTATTATAAAAAGTAAATTTTACTTAGCGACGGCATCGACTTTGTAATTTGGCTGTTGCGCATCCAGACCTGTAATTTAGTAGGCCTTGAGTTCTCTAATAACGCATAAAATCTTTGGGCGGAAAGCAATTGTATTATTTATATAATCGATAATAATAAGTAATTTGCATGTGTTTACGTAAGAAATGTTATTCGTAAATGTTTACCGTGTAATGGAAACATTTTCTCATCACACAGGAGGGAATTTTGGCGCTTTTTAATGCAATTTAATTACTGGTAGGAAACGACCTTACTCGACGCGTGGCAGTTAAGTACTCAAATACTAGAAATCGAGTACTGTACAATTGTCTTGTTGTTGGCTTCCCACTTTGAGATTTCTACCACGCCTCGCGAGCTATACATAATTTAGCCATCAGCAAATCTTTCAACATTGTTGGAATTTTTATGATTTCTATTAATGTTTTGGACGATTCAAGTGAACTAATAAGTGGAGTTCTTTAGAGGCCAAAAAATATTCATTGCAGTGGATATTTACACACAGTTGAATTTTGTTTTTTACACATAGGCAAATAGGTATTTTATATTGAACTCTTGTACTTACAACACCATTTTAAAAGTTCAAAAGTAATTTATGTTTTCCAATCAAATGAATTAATAATTAATATTTTTTTCCTTTAGATCATCATTCAAAAATGTTACACAAATATTGAAATTAACATTTAGCAGGATTTCGCACCTCTTTATTGGTTGTGCTTTAATACGTATTCGTTTGATTTATTATACTTTGCTGATATGCAGTTGTGCGGACCACCCAAGGCTTTTTTCCTCAAATATTGTTCCGATTTCTATTGATCTAAAATCATGCTAATGCTCACCGCTACTTAAATATTTGATATTACTTTTTACACTTTTTTTTCTATTGAATACAAAATGAGTAATCAGTAGATTTTCTAATGATTTCAGAAAAAACATCAAATATCAAAAATTTCGAATGAGGCCTGACGTCATTTAAAAACTGAATTTTGTGATCTCTTGAGAAATTATAATTTAATATTGGGACTTTGCAATCTGCTTATTTTAAATCCGATCACTAAGAAATATAAACATGGGCAAGTTTAAATGTATACAAAATATATCAGAATTAATTTTTTTATCATTTTCAAATATTCTTCAGCACAATTATGAAAATAGAGGATGTTTTTAAAGAATTTATTTGAAAACATTATTATTATATTAATAATACCTAATATTTGGCTAATTTATAAAGCGCCGTTTTCGTGAAAAATCACTTCAAGGGCGCTGTACATACAAGCATGTAATAAAATAAAATTAATACGATAGGTTTACAACCAAGATTTAAAATTATAACTTGGGACTTACATTTAAGAGGGCATTACCAGAGAAAGCCGGAAATACGTCATTTTCAAAAAAGTTTTTAGACGTATTGACTCTTTTCCACAAAATATTATAAATGGATTTCGAAAGATTGCTCTTTTATCTAGCATAGTTATGTAATAAATTTTTAGATTTTTTTTAAATTTTTAGTATAATAAGGTTATTCCATAGGTCGTTGGCAGATTTGTTCAATTTTCAAAAAAGTTTTTGTATTATACCACACCCATTTCAAATAATGTAATCATGCAGTAAAATAAATCAATACATTATCTAGCAGAGTTATGTATTAGAATTTTAATTTTAGTTTCAATAAAATCATTAAAAAATATGTACGTACATGTGTTTCTTGACGAAAATTGGTCCATTTGTGTATTTATTTGCGCACTTACAAACGCATATATTTCAGATTTTTTTAACATTCTTATTAAATTTAGACATTATTGAAAAATGATAAATACTTATAATCAAAAAATAACTACAAAAAGTACACTATTTTAATAGTTTTATCATCACGCCTTTCAGCATTTTTGGATGAAGGTATAAATTAAAGCTAATTTGGATTGAAATAAATTCGATATTGACTTATAATTTAAAAAAGCTGGTACGGAGAATAATTAATCTTTCTCATTGTAACCGCCCTGCACGATCGGAAGAACAACTTTCGATGAAATGTGGATTTTCGTCCGCTGGCTGGTTAAACGCTCTTAAGACTTATATGTAGCTAGTGACTTACGACTATGACTTATTACTGCTGACTTAAACTAGTGACATACATAATATATATTTGCAAACGTGACTTATAATTAGAGATTTACAACTAAAATAGGTACTTACATATTATAACAATAAATATTTGTCAGGTTATACAGTTTTGCCAGGTATCTAATATTACCAAGTGATCAACAAAACTCTACAGGTATAGGTACAGAAAGCTAAGATAGAAGAAAGTTATTGCTGCAAGTCTATGCAGTTTGATGATTTTATATATACATATATACATACATACGTATTTTATTCTACACATTTTAAAATTATTTTATACTCTTTTTTAATATTAATATTGTTAGCGCCAGAAGAAGAAGGAAGTTCGTACATAATATTACAATTTTATAACACGGTTGTGAAAATGATTTCAATGGGTTAACTGTTTTTAAAAGAAACCATGGGTATCTTCAATGAATAAATGAAATTAATCGTCAATCTCAACCGCAATAATTATGCCAGGTAGAATTAATATAACCAGCTTAAATCAATCAGTAAGACACAGGTATATTTTAGCGAGACAGGCATCGAAAACCCAATGTAATACTTTACATGGATAAATAAACAAAAATCTAAAAAAAGTACGAAACCACGTTACACAGGAACGTAATATGGTGTTAACAGGCACATCATATAATATTATGGATGTTGAAATGGCGTGAATTTTAGTGCGTAAATTGTAAATTATTGCTCCTTTCTTACCTGGTTTATACCTCGGAGATACCACATCAAGAAGTAGGTAAAATCCTACCTGCGTGCATTATAAAAAAAAATGTTTGGTGAAATTTAAAGTAATATATCTTACGGGTTATTTAAACATGAATTTCATAAGTAAATGAATAATTTAAGAGTGACTTAGGCATACACGAAATTAATCACGTGTGTCGAGACCTAGCAAGATAAGAGATATATTATGTGAATGAGTTGTTACTGTTGATGGTCTATTAGAAATAATTACAAATTTAATGAAGACATTCTTCAAAATAATTAAGACATTAAATATTAATCACACGATATTAAAAATCAAAACATCTCATTAAAAAATTCAAATTTCTGTCCTTTTTAAATGCCTTCTCAAAGGCTAGTTTTTCGAACTAGCACTTTCAAATTTTATAATTTTATTTCACTAACAGAATACATACCAATTATAGAAAGCGAACACACCTTACCAATAATTTAACAAGTAGGTTTAAAGTAATGAAGATATTATATTACTGTGCATGCATATTTGTAAAGAGTATAATTAATACGTTTAATTAGTTTTGTCGCGTGAGTTCACATTTATAAGCTTTGCTGATTTTACTGTGAAAGCTGGCTCTTTTTTTGTGTCATTTGGTTATTAGTTAAGGAAAGTTCACTTTTATTAGTTTTTTTATTCAGTTTTTTCCGAATGACGTTTTTTCAATGTACGCCAATTTTTATTACTTTTTTTAGAATTTTGAAAAATTAAAATCGCATTTTTATTAAAACGTGTTTCAAATAATCACAAGGATCATAAGGACCTAAAAATGTAGATGGTAAAGCAAGACAAATCTCACAGATACCAGAGATTAGGGTTTCAAATAATATCGATAGCGGAAATTTGAAATGCTGTGAACTGTAAAGGACGAAATGTAGATTGGGCAGCAGAGATTGTGTAGATTGCGCGAAAAGAGAGTTTTTTTCCACAAAATCATATCTTATATTTTTGTTAACCCATAACATATGACCTATTTTTATTACAAAATAATATTGAATAGATCTTTCAGATTACTTGACATTTTTTGTAAATTTCTTTTAACAAAATTTAATTTATTTATAATTTTCAGAAAACAAACAAATGTACGTCGTAAAGGACAAACTTTCCTAGAAATATTTCCTATATCGCATATCGAAAGAGAAAAAAAAAGAAGGAATATAAAGAAAATTACGTAAAAAAGACTAAGAAAATTATCTAATTTTTTAATTTTTTGTCCTTTACTGGAATTTAAATTTCTATCATCGATATGTTTTGCATCAGAAAAATGATTTTCTGCATCCTGAAATAATTTTTTTTAATAAAAGCTGGCAATTAATCCTAACTCGCCAATATATTTTAAGAGATAATTTTTCAATATTGATGTACAAGAGATTAAGCAACGTTTTTACAACGACTTTTTTTCTTTGGTAGGTAACTTAAACTCAAACTATTAATAAGATAACAATATTGTTATTTTCATCGAATCTAAGTGTTAATCGTAATCTAGAATTAATGTTTTGCTGCATTTGAAAAACCGCCTCAAAGCACAGAGTAAAGCTCGGTTCGCAGTGTTCACATGGTGTCCGGGGTCCGGCGTCCGGTGTTCGCGCGCTGGCCGAGCGAACAACGACGAGCGCCGTAAGTGTTTCGTCACGAAGCCGAGGCACCTTTAACGATCATCGTCTTCGCCACCGAAATTAGATAAATTGTTGACTCGTCCGTGGGTTATTATTGATTATTCGGCATCCATGCAACACGACTTCAGCATTTGTCAAGACTCTCACTATGGGTAATATTCAATAAACGCTGAACCTGCCGTCAATAGGTCCGCTCTGGAACATTCATCATTCGTGCTTTCCTTGTAATACCCACTATTAAGGAAAGTACTGCTGATGAATGGGAATTAAACTAAATTACATGCATATATTTACATTCTCGCAAATTTACCAGCTTTGCAGCAACCTTAATTTATAATGGTTTGAGATAATATGGGAAATAACGATAATAAGAGAGAGGTCAATTCAACTATTTTACATCTCGCAATATCATTATCGTCAAATATGGAGCTTCAAAACGTAATTGTCACAAAAAAGTGTCAACAAATAAGGTAAGAATCAATATTGTTGTAGGTAAAATATATTTTTCCATAAAACATCTTTTTAAACAACTGGAGAAAGATATGATAATATTTGGATGATTTAGCGCCGTTTTTGTAAAAAAATCACCTCAAGAGCGCTATTAATATTTGGTCATTTTTTTATAAATTCATTAGATCAAAATAATTCGTTACATTAGCCGAACAAGGATGCGGTTGCATGAGGGCGCATCGCGTATATATGTCATACATCATACATACATCCCAATACACTTACCTACATACATCATAGACCCTGTGCTTGTAGTTAGTATTGTCACATGTTCCTTCCTACCCATCCCTATATATGTAGGTACCTGTCATTTTGCTCATTACTCAGTCATCTATCGACCGTCTCCGCATAAACATCGATATAAAAATACTGCTTACCGCTTACCGCATCCGCAAACCAAATCACGTATACCGCAAATAACCGCGACTAACATAGTCACACTAGTGCATAATAAACCCAGCCAAGAAAGAAGAAATTGTCTGCGCAGTAAGTCCCTTTTTTACTCCTTTCCGTTATGTACATTATTTCTACATTGTGCAGTGGTCAAAAGACATAAAAAACACAATTGAAGGTCCTTCGACATCCACAGCCGATACACATAAACTAATGTTGAAGGAATTATAAAAAAGTAAAAGTAGGTATTATTTCAGGTGTCACTCTTACTTCTGCGTTGATGTTACTAAATAGGTAGTCATTGTAACAAGGTGCATCGTGAACTCTGACTACTAAACAAAAACAATATGTTATCAACAGATTTTGAAGAAAGATGAAAGTCACACAATAGAGAACTCCAGTCCAATTTTTTTATTTTTTTTATGAATAATGACCTTCTAACTTAAATAACTGCATTTTTATTTTTATTTTTAGAGTTAGTTTTAATAGTTAAAATAATTTTCAAAGTTTTAATTTTTCTAGACCCCCCGAAAACCACCGGAAATATGGTAAATCGTGTGACGTCATCACTGCTGAAAAATTAGTATAGGATTGGGCAATCAGCTGATCTACTGCCGCCATTTTGAAATCCGTTGTTCCGTTGTTTGAAGTATTCTCCCTAGAAGAAGCATTACTATTTTTTTTTTGTGCAGTAGTTTTTCAATATTTTAAATAATAGAGATAAACTAATAGAGATACCTCTATTCTTGATACTGAATTATTTAGGCTTAAATATTGTTTCAATAAACACATCAACTAAATCTCTATAAACAGTATGAAATAAAGAATAACATGAAATGTTGTCCATACCGATGGCTTTTGTCATACCTACATAATCAAAATTTCAATACAATGACTGCTGACGCGTGACGTCAGCACTAACCATTTCAGTAATACCAACTTTACAGTGTGTTTTGACGAAAGGTTTAAAAATGCACTTTTCAATATTTTTTTATGAACTCTACGTTTAATATTATGAAATAAAACTTATATATTCAGAATCAGCGTTCATTGGTCTATAAGAACATATTTTTTTAAAGCCAAAATATTTTTCACTGGAGTTCCTTCTTTGCGGCTTCGAATAATTAGGTAGAAAGTCGTGTAAGCAGTTCATCACAGATTTTTTCAACTTTGACTTAATTGCTCGTGAAATGAATTCGTTTGGCTTTAAAACAAATCATTAATACAACGAATATGATGTGTTTTTTACGTTCATTTTGAAAGTTTCATATGTCGTCTTCGTGAACGTACGCACGACTCAAACATTTACCAGGAAATGGACTAAACATCGATAATTTGTCATAATTTTAATGAGTCTCATAAACGTGGTTATTGATTGATGTGAACATGTTTTGTGAAGTGTACTAAAAATGCTGAATTGATTATAATTTGAAAGATTTTCTTATTAACTATTTCGAACCTAAATAAACATTTAAAATTATTTGTTTTAAAAAAGTCTCTTAAAATATCACATTACTAAATAGGACTAAAGGTTAACACTATTTGTTGCAATAATATTACGTTGATTTTTACACCATTCTTCATTAATAGAAATTAAATATAATGTTATTAGATTTCATTATATTATTTTACCTCAAACTCGACCCTTGTATTTCTCATATTTTAATTTTTAAATTTACTAAAGCGCACAATTCGTTCTACATATGCCGGTGGCCCATTTCAAAATGTCCGTACTAAATAATTAAGACTGACGGATTTAATTACGTGCTTCGACAAAAGTTCTGCATTTCTTGCATTAAGCTTTTCAGCATTTGCATACGTCCAGGACATTTAACAGCAATTCTTTTGGACGCAAGTATCCAATGAATTTTACTTGATGTTGTACAGTTTTTTGGTTAAATGAGTACAGGTGGCCTCAGAGTAAATTCACAAATAGTGATTGTTTTTTTGTTACAATAGCTTGGAATCCACCTTGTTATAAATCCTTTACTTCACACCACATGTAATTTTAAAGTTCATGTAATTCTTTATTTTGTTACAAATTTTCTAGCTGGTTTCGACGATAAGTATCTTTAGCACATTTTGTCAATTCAATGGGCCAACAATTATATTAAAATTGGTTAGTTGCATTAACGCTAGAGGGTGCCTAATTTATTACAGAAATCTAGACAAACAGATAAAATTCAGGACAAATCGCCGTGAATTCGTCATCATCAGGTCAGCAGTTTTGTAGGTCTGATAAATTATCACCTTTATCGATAATTCTTTAATATTACATCTAAAAATAGCGTTTTAATACATTGGATAGATGTCTGTTTGGAGAAACCTGTTTTGTTATTAATCGTAAGTCACGTTTTCCGATTACTGTGGATCCGCATTAATTCAATTAAAATTTTATTTGTTTTTTCAAAATGGTTCGCAACACATCCCAATCAATTCCAAGCCTGTTTAACAAGGATGTGAATCATCCAGTTTTTCATCGTGCTAAAAGCGAAATGGCGTTTATCACAACATATATATTCAATTTCAGCTTTGATCTAGATGAGTAAAAAAAAACTGCATAAAAAAAGTTGCGTCTTCTTCATACTGAGATAGAAATCTCCTTATTGACGATGTTGACCTTTGATAGAAATTGTTTAAATAAGCGTGGTATTTTTTTGTTGGACGATACGCGACTATGTGTCATATATAATTCAACCTTGGTCCAATAAAAAACCTTGATGTGCTCGATTTGGGGAGGCTCAGTAAATGCTCGTATACATGTCCTGGGTGATTAAAACATATGAGTTTGGTCGGTGTAAGGAAGCGAGGTAAATTTACTCGACGTAAAGAGTTCGTAGCGGCAGCCTTTAAACGTCCCGGTCGCATTTCTCGAATTGGTCGAGTTAATCTCACCCGGGAATGGATCCAGTTCATTTTACAGTGACAACAACACGGTAAAATCAATGTGATACCTGACTCAGCATGCGCTGTTCACATCATCGTGATTTATGCTCTGGTACTCTTGTTAAAAACAAGCAAAAATAGTAAAGGATGCCATTGATATTTAATAGGCCAGTGTTTGAATTAGACCTTTATCTCGTGGCGTGTCTGAAAATTCACAACAATCCGGGTCCTCTTATTTCAACCCGGTGCTTTATTATGCTGACAAATGATTTATGTATTTTTAAACACTAATCCTTGTACAGAGGAACGAGTAGTTATTAGCGTCTACCGTGTTGATTGGTTGGTGCGAGAAGAGTAGAGTTGTTCTTAGCATGAAATTTGAATACTTGTGATGCAAACCTTCGAATTCATCAATGGTTAGGTACTCATGTATGTGTCTAATATGTATAAATAATAACATTATTTACGGATACTTTCTTTTGTGAGGTTTTGTGTAAATATCGCCTATAGTGTATCTCGGAACTGGTAGGCTTGTTGAAAAAGTATCGATATTTTTAATTCAATATATCGATATTTTTAGCCGATATATTTTGATCCGATATACCGATACAAAGTATCCAATATCGAAAATTGTATCAAAAATGATTTTTTTTATTTATGTATTGAAAGTCACTAGAATCCAAAACCGTATAGGAATGAACGGAAAAAAGTAACTGTATTGGGTCATGACATCTGGCGGTTGAAATTTTAACTATTAATAGCTTACAAATCTATTGTCTTTGCATTAGTATTTGTATCACTAAGATCACTAATACCATCTCATGTATGTAGGTACATTCGTAGGAATGTATGCTATTTTTTGCCACTTTTTTCTAAGCCACTCCTATGTGTTGGTTCGCAATTGTTGTCTACGATTATTGACGATACCTTTGTATGCGTCTCAGTTTACATATAAGTTAGTAAACAGATTTTTAGTTTTTGATATTTTTGTCATTATTACCTAACAAAAATGAATACTGATAAAAACACCTTCATTTTTATTGAGATTTTTGTACATTAAAAAAAGCACATTGTATATAAAAATTACTATTGATAATATTGAGCTGACTACAATATTATTTTAAAAACGCAAAAACTCCTGGAAAATTTGACCAATATATCGATATTTTTTCCTCGATATATCGACGTCGATATTGATATTTTAATAAATATCGATAAATCTATTTTTTTCACTTTCGACATCCCTAGGAACTGGGTAAAATTTATTAATTTATAATTTAATTTGTGTTTCTAGTTGAATTGTCACTTCATTCTACGTACGTTTACACAAATGTTATATTAAAGCGGTGAATGCAAGGGTTGGTTTTTAATAAGAAGATATATTTTTTCTAGTAATAAATGGGACATTCATTTTTTTAACTCACAATGTTTCTTCTTTGACCGAGTTCTATAATACACTAATTTGAAGATTGGTTTAAAATATAATTACAAGCTTTTCGTAAAATGCGGATTTTTTCCACGTAAAACAGTACCCTCCCGCGATGTATTCGCGATAGCGATCTGCCTTAAGATATGGGTGTATAATATTAACAAATTACAATTTTAAGTGCCCGTATCTCTTGCAATTGTATGGCTCCGACGATATCTTCTCCAGATAACAAGCGTGCTCCCCAATCATGCTGATAAGTGCAATCATTTACTGTTTGAGTGAAAGAGATTGCAATGAATTAGTAGGTTATAAAGTCATTTTGGAAGAGTGCATTCAGGATGCATTTTTTTGCAAAGTGGGCGATTTAATCCAGATTTCAGACGAGGATGGAAACTTAAATGTATGGAGACTAAATAATAATATTTGAAAAGTTGTTCATGTTATAACTTCTTTAATATCCCTGTAATTATGTAAATAATTTATTTTATTTATATTTTTCTTTTTCTTTTAAATGTAAATGAAATTGAATATTAAATTGATTTCTTAGTTCAAATATATTTATAACAACGTTTGCGCTTTAGCAAAAATAAATATATTTTGGTATCTCTCATTTTTTTATATTTTTTATTCTTCATTTTAAGCACCCGTTGAACTGTCAGCAGTTCATTAAATTACAAATAAAAAGGATTGATTACTTTTCGGAATTACCTTTGGTAAGTAATTATTTTAATTATTAAACCGGAAACCTAAAAACATTAGTGTTTACCTACAGAGGTTTAAAAATATTAGTTTGTATCTGTAAAGATATTAAAAACATTAGTACGTACCTACAGAGGTATTAGAAACATTAGTGTGTACTGTGTACCTATAGAGGTAATTAAAACATTATTATGTGACTAAAGAGGTATTAAAAACATTAGTGTTTACCTACAGAGGTATTGGAAACATTGGTGTGTACTGTGTACCTATAGAGGTAATAAAAACATTAGTATGTTACTAAAGAGGTATTAAAAACATTAGTGTTTACCTACAGAGGTATTAGAAACATTGGTGTGTACTGTGTACCTATAGAGGTAATAAAAACATTAGTATGTGACTAAAAAGGTGTTAAAAACATTAGTGTTTACCTACAGAAGTATTAGAAACGTTTGTATTAAAAACATTAGTATGTGACTAAAAAGGTGTTAAAAACATTAGTTTTTACCTACAGAGGTATTAGAAACGTTTGTATTAAAAACATAAGTATGTAGCCATAAGGTATTAAAAAGTTAGTGTTAAAAACATTACCATGTACCTAAAAACATTATAACATTTTTATTTTTTAAGTTTCTAAACTTTACGAGTAAAACTTCAAATTGTAATATGTGATTAAAATAAAAATAAAATAATTAAAATAAAGATAAGAATAAATGAATAAAAGAAAATGAAGATAATGTAAGTGGTTCTTAGTCGAATTACGATACAATTAAAAATTACTGATTCGGATATCGACACCTTGGCGAAGTGGTTTAGCACATTTGCCCGGAAAGCGAAAGGACTTGGGTTCGAGTCCCAGAGGTGCAAATATCTTATTCTGATTTTTCTGTTCATAGATTTTCTATTGAGTTTCGCCAATATTGTCTTTATTTAATTGAACATTATTACGTACCTATAGAGTTATTAAATAGTTAAGTATTGTATCAAATGAATACTTAAATTTATCTAAGCTGAAAATTAAAATAATCCAATCGAGACAAAATGTTTTCAAGCTTGTGTTATTACAAAATAATTGAAAAAAAAAAACAAAGCTTATTTTTACAATTAAAAATCTTTTGATACGCCATGTAAAATGTTGTACATTCGAGTTTCGGTGAAAAGGTAGAGCTAAGGTGAACGGTTGATTAAAATTGTTAACGAAATTAAAAACGTGTGGTGCCGCCGATTCCCATCAAAATTAATTTAAGATATTAATGTTGATTGCTCGATCCGGGTTAATTTTATTATGTTTAATTTATCATTTTTCCTCGTGTTTTGAAATAGCGGTTCAAATAACGTGCAACAATATTTTAACGCCCATTCACAAAGATTGTTATGCACTTTTAATGGATTACTAATAAACTCTAACATTGGGGTTTTATATTAAATGGAATCTAATAGTTAGGTACTACCCGGCTTGGTCAGAGTTTCATTCATATTTTACAAATAAAAATGATGTAACGAACAGAACAAGGCTTTGTGATATGTTTTTTGCAGTTAACAGGGATAATTCAAAGTTCTAAAGCTCATATTAGAATTAAATTCAGACTGAAAGTTGGGTTTACCGGGATATTCAGGCAGGAAAAGTTGAACAAATTTCGAGACGCCAGAACTTATCGTTTCGAGATCTGATTTATTATTGAGTTCGCTTATTTATAATTCTTTGTCGTATATTTTCACTACTTAAAATAGAACTTTTTGAAATGAAAACTTAGCACTGTTGTGATTTGAAATGAAACGAAAAAGTGAAACTAAAAAGAGACAAACACGTACTTCTATAGGATTTAGCTTGCGAGAGAATGAGATAGAATAATAATCGGTCTCATTTTTGTGCGATACTTCGTAGCCTCCCCATTCTTGTCTACTTTAGTTTGTTGAAGGTTTCACCTTTACCGAGTGTGAACTCCACATTTGTAATGTAAGTTTTGTTACGCTCCGCATCACATTTCACAATTCTGTGACCAAATACACTTTCCTTAAAACACAAAATTAGCTGTTCTAATTTTTTAACAGATACTTAACTAAAAAAAGTAAACCTACCACGAATCCTTCATAACATTATTTGTGAGGCATTTTATTTATTTATTTATTTATTTATTTATTTACACATATACGGCACAAATCGTGCCATTAACATAATTGACATACTTATAATAGTACAACAACATGAAGAATAACAATATAAATGTTAGTCAAATTTAAGAAAAAAGGTAATAAGTAGTGTATAAA
Organism: Limnephilus marmoratus; assembly: GCA_917880885.1. Lineage (NCBI taxonomy): Eukaryota > Metazoa > Arthropoda > Insecta > Trichoptera > Limnephilidae > Limnephilus > Limnephilus marmoratus. Next base: position 30,843,907 of record OU862916.1, read on the forward strand.
AACAATAATATATAAAAGTAAATATTATAAAGTGAATAAATAGTTTAAGATATAAAGTATTAAGTACAAACTATAAATTAAAGTACAAAACTAAATTAATTAAAGTACAAACTATAAATAGTTTAAAATATAAAGTATTAAAGTACAAACTATAAATTATTAGGTAAAAATAAAATAAAAATTTAAAGAGAGAAATAAAACAATAAAATGTACAAATAAGATACCTATCTCAAGGTACCTACAAAGATTTAAATATAAAATATAAAAAGTAATAAATCCTGGATTATGTTAACTGATATGATAAATTTTACAAGTACCTATGATTTCTAGTGCATTAATAGTTTTAGAAGTACTGGTAGGCATATTATGTTTACATAAAGTATTTACGTGGTACTAGCAAACAAATTTAGTTTAACGCATCTTTTGTATGAAGCCAGATTACCGGCAGCGTTATCGATATTAGCATATTCATTGCCTAAAATATGCAAGCGATTTATGGTTGAGTTTTGTTCTGCGTTCGTCATAGTATTGTCACAGTGGAAAGGTGTTTTGAGTCGAGTCGGTCTACAAGGTACATGGTAATTTATTAATGAGACAAGTTCAGGGGAGTCAAACCAGTTATTGTTTATTTTAAATAAAAAAATAAGGTCATTGAGTATTCTTCTATCTTTTAACGATAAGAGTCGCATTTTTTGTAATAAAGATTCATAGTTTATGTCAACCGCGGGAATACCTAATTTGAAATTAATTGATCTGAGAAATTTGCGTTGGATTCTTTCAATGGAGTTTGCATGGCTTTTGTAGAAAGGGTTCCATATGGGGGAATTGTATTCTAAATGACTCCTAACCAGAGTTGTATATAGTAATTTGAATGTTTGGATATTTTTGAAATCTCTACAAATTCTTACAATGAAGCCCAACATTTTCATTGCTTTACCAGTTATTATATCAATGTGGTTGGTAAATAGTAGCTTAGAGTCGAAGGTTATTCCAAGGTCCCTTATTACAGGTACTGACAATAAACTGTGATTGTTAAAAGAGTAACTATATTTGATAGGGTTTTTAATTCTAAAGAAACTCATGATTTGACATTTTTTAATGTTAAGTGTAAGTTTGTTAATGGTACACCATTCTACGAATTTTATAAAATTGGATTGGAGGGACAAGCAGTCGTATATATTTTTTATGATTTTATATATTTTCATGTCATCAGCAAATAATAATATGTTAACATCAGTGAATATGGAGGTGACATCATTTATGAATAGTATAAACAATATTGGACCAAGATGCGAACCCTGAGGCACACCACTAGTGGCTTCAAATTCGTAAGACAAGTGTTCTTTAATACAGACAGTTAGTACACGTTTTGATAAATAATTCTTAATCCAACATAATAAATTACCACTTATTCCTAATTTAGACAATTTATTTATAAGAATTTTAATGCAAACCTTATCAAAGGCTTTACTGAAATCCGTGTAAATTGAGTCAACTTGTCCTCTATTAGCAAGAGCACCAGAGATAAAATGTTCATACAGTGTAAGGTTAGTTAAGGTAGATCGTCCAGAGATAAACCCATGTTGAAATGATGAGATATTAAATTTTATGCAAGAACATATTTTTTGAAGAATTAACTTTTCAAAAATTTTTGGTATTGACGATTGTATGCATATCGGTCTGTAATTTTCAACTAAAGACTTGTCTCCGCTTTTAAATATTGGAGTGAGAAAGCTATTTTTCCATATTTGTGGGAACTTGCCTGTTAAAAGTGATTGATTAAATAGTAGGTACAGAGGGTAAGAGACACTACCCCCACAGTTTTTTAGAAATTTTACTTAAGTCATGGTTAAAAATCTTGTTATCGAAATTGTGGGAGAAATAAGTTACATTAATAAGTCAGGTACGCTTCATACGTCATAAATATGTCTGGTAATGTTATATTATCGTGAAAATAAGCTTATGGGTCCGAGTGGTTGAGATAAATGGGAGAGGTTTTTTCAGAGCAATGAGCATCACGTATTTTTCATCACCCCTCCGAAAATCGCATATATTCACTTATAATGTCTCAAACTAAATGACAGTTTTACGAAAACTTTGTGTTATTACCGCTTCACAATTAGCTCTATAAATGAAACATTTCTGAACGTAGCCGAATAGTAAAAACTGTTTTAGAAAAGTTACAAAATAAGCTTTCAAATTATTATATTAAAAATAAATATTAACATTTGTCAATATTAAAATTTAGAATGCAAACATTAAAAAAATGTAAAAATGACTCACGTGATGTTTTTATCTGTAAACGGCACTAAAATAACAGGTTATGTAAACAACAATACTTATTCTATTGTATAAATGTATGATAAACACTTTTGTAACCTCACTTTTTTATCATTTCATATGAAAATATTTAATAAAAATTAACAATGTCGAGCGGCCCGCAGGCAATTTGGTGGGTAAAAATATGTGTCAACCGCGCGACTGACAGAATATTCTTGTTATGTATTTCTATGGACAACTTAATAGGGATGTACAGCTTAATCCACCATAGACCTTTAACTTTTTGTTTTAGGGATGTCACTAAAACAATAACGGAGTTAGAACGATTTCTATGAAGACACACGCGTTGACGTATAAACACGCTTATTGTAGTTGACTGCTATCGTATTTTTAACGCATATATCTTAAAAGAATCATTAATCACAGCTAAACAACCTTTCAATTTGATTTCAGGTATCAGGGTCGCAGGAAACAGCAGTGGTGGGTGGAATGTCCCCTTGAGAGATGGCAGCGATCTGGTTACATGGCTCTATCGGACTGGAGATTTCAGATGTAGCACCGGACTGGGATGCTGCGGAAACTGTTCACGATGCGCCATGTTTATTATGATATGGGGAGACCATAGTCGTTTATTTGTCGTGACGCGGGATCGTGAGTAGCGGAAGTGGTTGTAAGTACAGGCATATCAGAAAGACACAAAATCTAATAAGATGAATAAAATAAATCCGTCTTGTAGATTTTTATCCCCTTGGCCTTAATCTATTAGTAAATCTAAATCAACAGAACATATTTCTTTAGTTCGGAGGTGTGGGTTTTTGTTTCCACAGTATCACAAAATATTAGTTTTGTGTGTTTTTATAACAATTTAGGACTGCCAATCAATTATTTTACAATGCAGAAAAATATGTTTAATTTTTTTCTAAAATTACAAATTCGGACATTTTTTTTAAATTCAGATATTTCATTATTTTGTTAAATAGACAAACTTTTAATTCGTATAAAATAAAATATTATAGTATTGAAAAATACACATAAATGTCCAAAAAATATAATTAGAATCTAAAACAGATCAAATACTATATATTAGTATTTGATCTGTTAATTTTGATAGTTAACTATGATAAGCCAAAACAGATTTGGAAAAACTATTTAGATGTGTACCTTCTTATTTTGTCTTTAAAACACAAAAAAAGATACATTTTTGGATAATATCTCAAATGTCCCTAACGATTTTTTTATTTCTTCAGTGCTTTTTTAAAATATGAAATCAATATTTATTTGCACATGTACGTAGTAGGTACCTACAAATTTAACTTATAATCCATGAGACAGAAAAAAAATCACTTGTGCATTTTAGTGTTGGCCTAAAAACATTTTATAAATGCTTTGAATGACCGCAGCCTTCCAGCATCAAACGCCACTCCTGAGTGAGCGCTGGGCCCGAGCTCACCCCAGACCACGTCCTTCATAATAATTGATAATATATTTTAGTTTTGTCTTATTCTATGTACATGACTCTTTATTTAAAATCTGTTGTCTAAATATGTATAACTATATGGGACTCCCCACGACATGGAATAAAACATTATTCTTATTTAATGTTAATTTTGTAATTTCTGTTAGATCAGACAGTATAATTCGAATGTCCCTATAGTTAAGAGTCAGAGACTCGGTCACCAGATGTCACTAGGTGAGCAGCAGTGGATTATGCTCAGCAAGAGACTATTCCACCGTAGAGAACATGATTCGTCGTTTACAGCGCTAATGCGCCGGTACCTCTAGTACCCAGTACTCAGTACCCAGTCCGTATCCAGCACCCACTGACAGGTGGAAGTGTGTTTCTGCAAAGGTTGAACACATCTCATGTTCAGCGCCGCCGGTTCAGATGTGCCGGTGTTTAGTGTTGAAAGTCAGAGTGCCTTGATTTCTTTCCGGCCAAATTAATTATCACGGCTAATCTCAATTTTACCCGCCACCGACTTACCGACTAAGAAGAAATCATTTTTGTTGATGAATTAGGTAGAACGTGATTTCACATATGTTTCGTTTTAGATTCATCTGAATATTTTTAAATGTCTTTAAAATAAGTTTTTATCAAAAAGTTGATACCACATATCCGTACCAGCTTTTTAAAATTATAACTCAATCTCGATTTTATTTCATTCCAAATTTGCTTTGTTTGATTTATACCTACTACAAATTTGATTTATACCTACACCCAAAAATGCTGAAAGGCTTGATGATAAAACTATTAAAATTATGTACTTTTTGTCATTATTTTTTTATCATAAAGTATTTATCATTTTTCAATAATGTCTAAGCAATTTTGCTTTTACATTCTTATTTAAGAATGTAAAAATAATTAAATATATTAACGTGTAAGACCATAGATAGATAGATAAAATAGAGAAATTTTCGTCATAAAAAAGTATTTGGATATATTTTTTAATGATTTTATTTGAACTAAAATTTAAATTTTAAAACATGCGTTTACTAGATAACGTATTGATTTACAACATTAAAATTTAACAAATCTGCCAACGGAATAAATAACCTTATTATACTAAAAATAAACATTTTTCTCAAAATTTGAAACATGCGTTTACTTGATGAAAGAACAGTTTTTCGAAATCAATTTATAATTATTTGTGGAAAAGAGTCAATAGTCTAAAATTTGACTTAAAAATGACATATTTCCGGTTTTCTCTGTTTATACCCTCTTAAAAGTTATTGTAATAGACACTGAACGATTAATATTGACCTAACGATCCCATCCTCCAATAGGAGTGAGCCAGAAAAGTAGAAGAAATGTTCTTCAAGTTCTGGCTGTTAAAAATTGCAATTTTAGCATAAAAATCTTGTCCTAATCTAAAGAACGATCTTTCGTACGGTCCAAAATAAATATTATTTGCTTATCTTGGTTTAGTCGGATGGTTACAATATTAAGTTCTGTTTGTGATTATTATTCTTTATTTTATTGATTTTTGCAAAACAATTATTTCGCAAAATTTAGTATTCTCCAGAATAGCAGATAATCCTATTGTTCAAATCCCGGTATTAATTATTAATCCCGGTATCTCATGCATTACCCAAAGTACGTGATTTTATTGTTTCAGCATTATTTCTATTTTAGATATTAAAACGATCTTCTTGTTAGATACATAAAATATTATTACCTGATTTCACAACATGATCTTTCAAGTTCATATTGCACTCATCAGACACTTGAAAGATACCTCGCAAACGTATTTTATGATTCGTTCACGTAATGCTGAGTAGTTTAGTTATGAAATAATATCGAATAATAAACGAGTGAACCTTCGTACAATAATATGGATGGGCACGACGCCTAACGCACATACACTTGACATAGTTTTTGAATATAAAATTGATCATTAATCCGCAAGCAAATTGGTTTCCATCTCGATACAGCAACTTGAAGTACATTTATGTACTAGTTTTAGTTCGATAAGAGGACTGAATTAACCCTAACCTTTGGTTGTGAATTATTATTCATGACATTTAACTGAAGATGTTGTAACGAGAGTAAAGCGGAGATTATCCGTTCGTTTATTGTTTTTCGAAAACGACCTGATTGTATTATCACAATTAGATGACATGAATTATTCAAAATTTCTGCGGTCGTGGTTAGCGAACGACAATGATATTTTTGTTTGAATTGAGATCATGGAAATTATTTTATTGCTTATTGTTCAAATTTATACGTTGCCGTAGCTTGCACCTATCTTGTAGTTCAATGGATGTACCTACATAAACATTTAATATCATCATCATCACTATTGGCTCTACAACCCCTAGTGGGTCTTGGCCTCCTCAAGAATCTTCCTCCACTCATCCCGGTTTTGTGCCAGCTCTCTCCAGTTTAGAAGCTCCAAGATAGATATGTCTTTGAGGAGGTTGTCGCTCCATCTTAGTCTTGGTCTTACCAGGCTCCTTCTTTTTTTTTTTTTTTTTTTTATTAATTTCAATAACAAGGTTTGTACATGTATGTATGATATATATAATAAGTATAGATTCTTTTTTTTTTTCACAGACCTCCTCACTAGGATTTCCTGTTCTGAGGTGGTCTGTAGTTTTTTTAAAATATTTGTATTTGGTTATGGATTGTCTTTATATCGTCTTCATGATGTTTGTAATTTTATTATCACTTTGATCTCTCAGCCATATTTTTACTTTTGTTTTAAATATATTCATTTCCTTTATATTTTTGATTTGATCTGGTAGAGCATTGTATAATTTTATAGCATGGAATTTATTATTTCTCTGTCCAAAAGATGTGTTCAAACTGGGAGTAACCAGGATGTTATTGCTTACTGACCTGGTTGAGTATTTATGTTGGGCAGTGGAGTATACATATATGTTTTTTTTCAGTTTAAATAAAATATTTTTTGAATAAAGTTTCTGTACATTGAAGACTTGAAAGTTATTAAATATTTCTTCCGTCGGAGTTCTAAGCGGAACTTTCAGTATTGTCTTCAGTACTCCTTTTTGGGCTATTTTGAGTCGCTCTGTGTGAGTGCTCAAAGCAGACCCCCATCCAGTTATCCCGTACTCTATTTGTGATTGACATAAAGCGTAGTACACTTTCTTAATGTCGTTTATGTTGAGGATGTTACGGATGGCTCTAAAGAAGTAAATGTACCTGGTGAGTTTTTTTGTGATTACTTCAATGTGTGCGTTCCATCGGAGATTATCATCAATTTCAATACCAAGATATTTGATACTTTTGGAGTGTGCTATGGTAGGACAGTGGCATGATAAGCCTTGATTTTGATTGTTTTCTTGGCATGTATGTAATTTGAGATTAAAGTCATCCTCTGGCTGTCCTCTGGCTGTTATAGAAAATGTCAGATATTTTGTTTTATTGACATTAAGTGTAAGGGAATTTCTCTTAAGCCAGTTTTGCAGTAGACCAAGTCCACGTTCCGCTTCTTTGTAGGTACTTCTCCAGTCTTTTTCGTTGAATACAATTACTGTATCGTCAGCAAAGCTTATGATTTTTCCTCTCGTTCCTAGGCTACCGATATCATTTATATATATTAGAAATAATATCGGTCCTAGTACGCTTCCTTGCGGTACTCCATGGTTGATGAGGAGAGGTTTGCTTTTTTTCTTGTTAATTTGAACGCTCTGTGTACGCTCCATCATATAGCTTTTTAATAAGTTTAGAGTTCTATTTGACATACCAATTTTTGAAAGTTTTGTAAAAAGGATTTTGTGATCTATTGTATCAAATGCCTTTTGTAAGTCTATTAAGATTGCCAGTGTTTTTTCTCCTCTGTCTAAACTTTTTATAATCATATCTGTAATAGTTTCTATGGCGTCACCAGTACTTAGATTCTCCCTAAATCCGTACTGTGTTTCTGATAATATTTTATTTTCTTCTAAGTAGGAAAGGAGTTGTTTTTTTAATATTCTCTCCAATATTTTTGAAAATGTATTGAGTAGGCTTATTGGTCGATAGTTGTTTATGTCACTTTTACATCCTTGTTTATATATTGGTATTACAATAGCTTTTTTGAGAGCTGTGGGGAATACGCTTTCAGTTATAGCCATGTTTACTAGATATGTTAGAGGTACGATAAGTTCTTTACAGAGAAATTTTATTGCATTTGTTGTTATTAAGTCTTCCCCGGAAGATACATTTGATTTTAGAGAAGAAATTGTATTTTTGATTTCATCAGCTGTGATTTGTTTAAACTCGAGCTTTTTTCCTTGCTCAGGAGATTCATTTGTTTGTACTGCTCCATCACATTGCGTAGCTTGTTTTGCTAAATTAGATCCTATATTTATGAAGAAGTTATTGACATATTCAAGAATTTCGTCAGGATTCTCAGCGTATTTCCTGGGGACATTGTTTATATTCAGCTCGTCAATTGATGTGGCGTTGGTAGATTTAGTACTAGTTATTTCATTTATTATTTGCCACATCTTACGGGGATTTTGTTTACAATCATTTATTTTTTGCTTATAGTAAGTTTCTTTTGTATGTGTAATTACTTTTTTGCATATGTTTCTATATCTTTTGTAGTATCTTAACATGTGTATATCGTATGGATTATTTTTTAGCTTCTTGTGTAACTCGTCTCTTTTTCTTATGCAGTTTATAACATTCTGTGTGATCCATGGTTTGATGTGTATATTTTTATGTGAAATTTTTTTAACAATTTTTACAGTATTAGATAAAATGTTTTGCTGTATGAGTTCTATGAAATAATTCCATGCTTCATTTGTATTGTCCATACTTTGTAGTTTATTCCAATCGGTACATTGTAGATTTTGTTTAATGACATTCCAGTTGGTTTGTGTTTTTTCTGTTGTTAGCGGTCTTTCCATAATTTTATTTGGTTTGTTTATTTTTATTGAAAGCATAGTTGTATAATGATCAGTAATAGTCGAGTTAAATACAACAGTTTGAGTAATTTCTTTTGTTTTGCTCATAATATGGTCTATGCAGCTTTGTGTGTCGTCCACTTTTCGAGTAGGTACATTTATTAGGCTTTCCAGTCCATGGGAGGCTAACATCTGCAGATATTGTATTTTTTTGGGATGTCCATTTTTATTCATGTCCATTCCTTCGCCCTATTGGTCTTGAGTTTAGCAGGGACTTTGGTGCTTGATACTCGGTCATTCTCTCCACATGACCCAGCCACCGAATTCTTCCCAGTTTTATAAATTTTGCGACGTTTAGCTCCTTAAACAAAGTATAGAGCTCATTGAAAAAAAATTATATTGAACATTTAATATACTCGTACAACTTTCGGTTGTCCGTGGTATGAAGTATTCCTACGTAATGAAATCAAATTTGCTTTGAATTTGTGTAAATTCATACTACCGATTAAGTAGATACCTACCACCCGGAATGAGTTTTTTTTAAATTTAAATCAATAGATTTAAAATTGAAATGTATATATTTTGTTTAAATTTTGACAAAGATTTTACTAATGGTGTTCCGTTCGGAAGGTAAATTAATCTCTGAAGGACTAAATTCACAAATGTTTTTGGAAGACAATGATCCTGAGACATTTTTTTAATATACATTTTTTTCATATAACGCTAATAAATAAAAATAAAAATAAAATATATTGAAATATTAATAAAATAAAATATATTTATATTTTATCTATCAAAAATTTACCTTTCGAATCAACATCGTTGGTACCTAGATACACTTGAAAAATGGTGATGTCTGTCACAAATTTAAGTAAATGAAAAACTCATTTCAAATACAGAATTTATTAAGAAATCAAATGAATAAAATAATTTTGGTACTTAATCGCTTGTCAAAATTGTTTTCACAATCAGTTACAAATTAGAAAATTCAAAAGCAAATCCAAGTTCCTGAATACATTGAACCGGAGTTACAGACTTTGACAACCGAAATTAATAATTTTAATTATTAAGTCACTTACATTTTTTATATTTTTACTATATTTTTGTATGTAAAAGCCCAAAATGAATCTAAATAATAAAAAAAAATAATAGTAATAAGCATCCAAGTCTTTACCATTCAAATTACGTATTCAACGTGATCCTGTTCGGATACCAATAAATTAAAAATAATTGCGAATATTATAAACCGGACACTCCAATTTTATTTAAAAATCCAGGTTTTATTACACCGCTTAATTGGACCTCAAAACCTCATAATATTAATTGATAGAATTTAAACTGGAATACCCGATCTTTTATCAGAGAAATGCAGACGTTTCGTAATTAATTATTTTAAATGACAGAAACCAAAACCGGTGTATTCTAAAGTTTCGCTGATCGCCGCTCAAATGCATTAAAATAAATGCCCTAATAAAATTTAACATCACTACCATCAATGTCCAACACAGAAGTCGGCAAACTCACTGATAAAACAAGCCGAATATTATGAATACAATACTTGATCCCTATTTTTAGAAGACAGTTCGAAGTACGCATACTGAATAAAAGTATGTAATAGAGATATAATAAAAATATTAGTTTATATATTTATCATACCTCATTATTATCTAATTTATTTATCAGTATTACATTTTTATAATAAATAAGAAGAGTACGTAAAGATGTAAGTTTTTTTTTTACAAATCGAGGTACTTATGAACACTTATGTCCATAATTTTAAAAATAACACTCAATAATTTGTCATACACAGCAAGATCAACGGCTGTAAACCACGTATATAAAAATGTCTGCCATGCAAATATTAGGAAAATTCAATTCATTTTACACAAAAAAACTATTCGTTTTAAAATAATTAACTGAGGAACGCCAAACCATGTACTATTTAAAATGCGTTTGAAAAAAACTCTCGACAATAAAGAAATGCCAAATTACAATTGTCTATCCGGTGACTTGACAACTCAGAATGAAATCAACTCAACACCTCCATTGAAAAGTCATGAAAAAACATATAAAAATTAATTAAATAGGTTGCATTATGTTAGGTTATGGGCTATTCTGAGTTGTCGTGTAACCCTCCTATCCATAGATAAGGATTATTGGGAAACTTCAGCGTACGAGAAGAGTACCATTCTCACCGGAGTGCTTGGAGTTATTTAGTATTACTGTAAGTTTAATTTCGAATGAAAAATTATCTTTTATTTATGATTTAAAAATTATCTTTTATAATAAAATGTTTTTAAACCCGTCTATCGTCGAAGATCAGCTCTTGGGTCGCGAGCCACAGTTTAACCTAACCTAATCTAGCCAGTCTTTTGTTCACTGAACAAGCATTTGAATAATTTTTATTATTTCCTTATAATCTTAGAGAAAATATTTAATTGATGTATATAAAGAAGCCTTAGGTTTGTCGTAATTTCGTTACATAAAAATATAGTTAATGAAATTATGAAACGCAATATAGAAAAAAAATTATTAATTGCGCCGTTATTATGCAGAACGAAATTTATTTATTTATTTATTTATTACCCGCCCTGATGGGCTTTTACATTATAGTTTATAAGTCGAGTAACAAACAATGAAGGAAATATAATACAATGAGAAAAGAAAATTAACAATACAATGTAACAACAAAACAAATAATAAAATAAAAATACATATTATGTAAAAATGATAAGAAGTCTCATATTCTATATAATCAAAAATTGCAGAAATTATGTAAATCTATTTGTGCCTAGAAGAATAAAAGTGATAGAATATACAACGTTTATACTGATTAGTTTTAAGATGAAATATATCACCTAGATTAGAATATTTATTTCCGAGACTGTGAAGTCTCGGAAACGGAGAATTTTGATAAGCTAGTGTCCTAGTGATATTAAGGTAGAAGGGTAATAAATGTCGACATGATTTTTGGGGAACATGGATATTGATAAATTGAAGTAATTCAGGACAGTCAATTTTGTAATGCAGTATTTTATGTAATAGTATTAAATCTGTGCTTATTCTTCTTTCTGAAAGTTTCAATAGAGACGTTTTATCCAGGAGGTAATTGTAATCAATGTTTAGTACAGGAATAGGCATATGAAATATCGAAGAAAGGATTTTAAAAATAATATACGACGTGAGTTTCAATGGTATAGGAAGACATGGCGCTATCGAGTGAACCAAATACTTTGGTCGGCCAATTTCAAAAGTCACAATAAACAGAACGGTTTGTTTGTACATAATCACGTACGAATGTGATTGAAGCAAGAAGTGTTTTCCAAGCCTGAGGTGTTTGGCGGTCTATCCACATTTTGATTCCGTTTTAGTTTTTCCAGAACCAAAGCTCAGTCAACCGTCAACTTTGCTATAATATAATTAGACGTATCTACATAAATGTTTTCTGCAAGTTTCTTATTAGATTAGGTTCACACTGAACTCTGGTCGCACGAATATTATCAATAAATTATGTTGTAAAACAAAGCTACCGTATTTTATTTTATGTACTATTTCCCACCGCGGATGACTTTCAACGAAATTACCAAGAAGTCATTTTATCGAATACCAATAAACAATAATAACCATAAAAGGTGAATAAAGACTGGTCTAATGTGGCGTATTACCATTCAACTACAATAATCCTTGTTCAACTGTTGCAATACTCTAATAAATAACGGATCTTCGGAGAGACACGCGCTCAGAGTCCTGACTAACAATGCAGCGGGAGTCTCGTATCTGTGTTATGGCGGTGTATGGATCCATTCTCAGTGGGTCGTGACGGTCCACCAAGGTTTATTGTTTTATTATACTAGCCGTATTATTGGAGAACATCGGAGAATCATCACGTGAGACCCCACTTTACTCCCTCAGCTTGCATATTCAGTTAACTTTTGACTCTGAAAAAATAACAAGTTACCTATTCTATAACTATCTATAAACGGCATTTAATTAAGGACACAATTGAACATTACATTTGATACTGTAAATATTTATACAATTAATTATGTTATGACGTTGTTTATTTTATACCTAAGCGCTTATAAATTCTAAGGAAACCACAAATCGATGCTTTTTCAATAAAATCTCTTTATTTATGTATTAAATGTGAATACCGCACAAAAGTCTTAAGAGGGAATAACCAGACAAAACCGGAAATACATAATTTTTAAATCAAATTTTAGACGTATGGACTCTTTTTCACAAATAGTTGTAAATTGATTTCGAAATCTAATAAAGCTATGTTTTAAATTTTGAGAAAATATTTATATTTTTGGTACAATTAGGTTTTACTGTAGGTCGTTGAGAGTTTTATTAAATTTTGAAAAAAATTGTATTGTACAACACACATTTCAAATCATATAATCATAAATCAACAAATTATTTGGGAAAGTTATGCTTCAGAATTTTAATTTTAGTTTAAATAAATAATTTTTAAAAAAATCCGACGAAAATCTTCATTTTGTCTATTTATTTACGGTCTTGCAAAATAATATATTTAAGAATTTTTTACATTCTTACTTTGCTTAGACATTATTGAAAAATTGTACATACTTATGATCAAAAAATAATTACAAAAAGTACATTATTTTAATAATCACGCCTTTCAGCATTTTTGAATATAGGTGTAATTTAAAGCATATTTTGAATGAAATAAAATCGATAATGAGTTATTATTTTAAAAAGCTGGTACGGAGAATAATTAATCTTTCTCGTTGTAACCGCCCTGTACGATCGTAAGAACATCTTTCGACGAAATTTGAATTCTCGGCCGCTGGCTGGTTGATTCCCAACCGTCTAGAGCCAGTAAGACAGTGGGTATGTTGTTAGGCTGAATGTAGTGGGAAGAAGGCAGAGGTGGGGCAGAGAGGTGGGGAATTTCCTGGCTATTCAGATCTGGCCCCCAAACACGGCTAAAACCATTTCAAGCACAGATTCATTTCTGAATGGTGATCCTACACCAGGGCGAAACTGAGAATATCTTTCTCATTGGGACGTGCCGCAAACATAAGAATTATTTTAAATAAATAAATTGTGAAATAACAAAAATTAATTAAATAAAATTTACTTGTGCATGCCAAGATTTAAGACCTAGAGATTGCAAGTCGAAAACCTTATCCCTTGACCATGGAGGCCGACATTTGTTTTAAACTTACTTTTGTTCTTACCACATCACAAACAATTAATATGAATTTCTTAAGTTTGAATCTGCCACTACTGGTTTGAAATAAACTATTTTTTTAATCAGCTTTACTCGCTTTTAAAGAACTTTTTCATAAATAAATTCACATTTTTCACAGTTCGGATATTGTAACTTTAGTGTAGCCACGAATTGTTTAAGATACCACACGGCAGAACATGTGTTCTAGCACAGCTAAGCTTGTCAAGAGGAATGGTGCAGTTGAATGAAATTTCTGAAACAGTGAATTTAAAAAAAAATTGTTTCCGCTTTAAATTATCTTGAGTGTCAGAATGATGTAGAAGTATTGTATTGAATAATATATCATAAATAAAATTAAAATACAAAAAAATAAATAAAATTAAAGATAAATAGTGCGTAGTAGATATACAAATGCGCGTGGTAGACGTAAAGAATTTAAAATAGCGTTGACTGAGAAATTATGGACAGAAGAAAGTTCGAAATTAAATTAAAACTGCTAAATAATAATGTATCAAACAGGGTTGTTTTGAGTTTGCTTTATAAAAAATTCTCAGAGTTCATGAGTCTTTTCAGATAGGTATACTTATCACTTAACGCACTCACCCATCCAAAGACTGGCCACACCAAGAATTATTAGATTACGCCACGAGTAAAGTTTAATATATACATGCCATTTAATCCCCGAGATAGTAAATCCAGTTAAGATAGAAACACAGACGATTTATTCAATCCGGTGTCTAAACAGATCTCGCGAGCTTGTGCGCATCGCAGTGGTAAATGTATGGGAAAATTGCAGAAACGAGTGTCAGTTAAATGTCATGGCGAGCAGATCCACTTTACATCGTCATGCCCCAGTCTACCGTACCCACTACCTGTATTGTACCCCGAGCCTGGTACCTGGTACCTGTGCACCGTTTGCACCAGTCTGAGTAGGTACTGTGTTTTGTGTGCTACTCCGATGGCACGATGTAGATACATGCCGGTAGAGATAAAATCATAATATATGATACGTTATTATATTACACCTTTTTTTCAATTTTGTTGTAGGTTGACATAATATTTTTCAGGATTTATTGATATTAATTCAACTTAATCATTAACAACGTCTTATTCTAAATTGATTTGTTATGTTTTACCGATAAAAAATTCAAGTGATATACAACTTAACTGCCTCAATACTTAAAAGAGTTAAAATTATGTCTGTGGAAACTTTATTTATTTAATTTAAATAATAACATGTTTCTCACAAACTGCACACTTATTATTACACTATTGTGTCTTTTTGTACAAACTGTGTTGACAAATTTTAATTATGTTTTTGCTTTATGTTTTTTCTCACTATTTGTTCTTTGTAGGTATTCGTACAATAATAAAATATATATAACCATATTACCTACGCACAGGCTGCGCCTCAGTGGATTCCCATTACTCTTTTGTTCTCTTAATATTGTATTTATCAAATAAAAAAACCTTGGGAAAAATAAAGGAAAAAAATTTTCCCCCGTCCTTTCCTTGATATCTGCCACCTGATGCCTCAGTAGTGAGGCAAAGCTGTGGTTGCGATCTTTAATAAAATTATCGATCGCTGCAATAAAGAGGAGTCCAGACATTCATTTTATACTAATTGTAGCACGCTCGTGGTTGGTAACTTGTTGTAGTATTGGAAATTTCACCAGTTTCTTCCTTTTTTTTCTTTTTTTTTTTTCTTTTGAAATGTTTGAAAATGACCTTACTAGTCGAAACAGCTGTAACTAAAATACTAACCAAAAAACTTGCAGAACTCGATAATAACATTATCAAATTTAATTTTAATTAAATTTCTAAAAATTAAAATGGAGTTCTACGAATTAAACGCAAAAACAATTAATACAGTTTCTTCCTCGTAGTAATTGGTTCTAAATATAATGTACTCGGTTTTAAGCGATGTAGGTACTTGACTTACACTTACCAGTGATTCCTGACATTATTTGAAGTAAAAAATGTAAATGATATTTTGGTTTCCGGTGATTTTTTAAAAGTTTTTTTTTCATTTTTTTCGTAAAAGGCTTTAACTGTCCAATATCTAATGATTTTTTTTTTATGTTTTTACTAAATAATTGACATCGAAAATGTTTTTCCCGTAACACCCTGCATACCTA
Organism: Limnephilus marmoratus; assembly: GCA_917880885.1. Lineage (NCBI taxonomy): Eukaryota > Metazoa > Arthropoda > Insecta > Trichoptera > Limnephilidae > Limnephilus > Limnephilus marmoratus. Next base: position 30,859,879 of record OU862916.1, read on the forward strand.
CATTAAATAATGCAGATATCACATACATTTTCCATTGAAATTGAGATACCTTTTTTACAATAGCTCCACACTGGTGGCCCTGAGGGAAAAAAAATCCCTCGGGCCCTATGACATCTTTGTGGATGCTATATGGAGGGTCCCCCATAACGCCTCCCAAATTAGACAGGAACAACCAATTGAGTATTTTTTAAAAATTATTAGTCATTAAGGGTTGAGTGTTGTTTTTTTTTCAAATTGTGCAGAATACTATATATTATGACAGGTATACGGTGTTTTAAAATTTCTCTTTGGTTTGAACTATTACAATCCAACAGTAAACGTCTAACCCTGCGAACTGTGCACTGCGCGGTGTGAGTGCGCAGGCAGCTTGAATGGCCCGGTGCGGTGAGCCGATGAGAATCGCCCATTAAGTCGGCGCGGTATATGGGTTAAGATATACACGTTCCTGTGCATAGGATTCTACAATGGCAAAAACAAATGGATCTGATTCTTAGATTATAAAACTGCAGAGAGGGCATGAGACGAATATAAAACCCACGAAGAGAAGTCACCAAAACAGAAAAAACCAAACCAAAAGCGACATTTTCTAAAATTACTCCTCTACGACCTAGACCTTTCACGTGATTAATGATTTCCACCCTTGACAGACATGCCCTGATTGAAGTAGGTATATATTTCAGATAGTCGTTGAACGACCTAATCTTCCTAGAATCGTCTTATACAGGGTGTAACAGCACAAAACCGAAGGACTTTAACCTACAAATGCTGAGAGCATTTGGAGTAAAAAAAATGGATGTCATTTTCCCGCCCGATGATATTTTTATCTATTAAATACAAGACTAATATTTTATAATCATAAGTTACCACTGATCGTACTCATTCGCATCGCTGCTGGAATGAGACGGAGAACTTATCTCGTAACCCAATAGGCTATACCCGACTACTCATTTGGGACGACGCGCGACGTGTGATGGAAAAATGTTTACAATATTTTTAATTTTTAAAAATATCATCGAACAGCAAAATGACATCCACATTTTTTGTCCCAAATACATATACTTAAAAATTTCTGGTTAAAATCTTCCGGGTACGTGCTGTTATAAGTTGTATATTCTAAAAACCCATTTGTTCGTCTATTTGCCGTAATATTTGTAGTAGTCTGTTAATAAAAGTTGGTAAATACTTGAATTTAATTGAGGGTGAGGGGAAGTTCAACATTGCTTAGCTTTCAATTATTTCAATTATATTTTTATCTTTTACACGTAAATTTTTAATATATTTTTTAAATTTTTCTTTATCCATTGAATTGTTAGTTAAGGATTTTTCGACCACCATGTAAGTCATATGGTGTGGCGGTCTATTTTATATTCAGTGCATTAAAATATGAAATATAAAAGAACACAAAAGAGTGTAAAAGAATATAAATTTCAAAATATTAAAGAATATACAAGACTGCAAATAAATTAAAAATAATTTATTTATTTATTGATTAACGCCCTTTTTCTGGGCTTTTACAAATGCATGCTTAGAAATATACAGTATTAATTGTACATAACTGAACTGCCTCAGTAACAATATTTTATATTTGTTTAAAGATAAATTGAAGATGTCCCCTGACTTGGTATAATTGTTTACCTCCATTAGTATTCTGGGGGAAAGAAGAATACATATGGTAATTAGTCCCAGAAATCTGCACTGAAATAAATCCAGACTTCTAGTATTACGTAGTGGTAATATATGAGTATGGAAAAACATACTAGAAAATAAAAAAAGATATAAAGTACTTATATAAAATAAAAAAAAAAGCATAGTATACGGAAAAACCATACCCAACATTTGGTGAAATATATATATTTAAATATAAAACACTTATTAACAAAAACATAGTGAAATTCAAATAGGTAGGAACGAGAAATAATATTTTAGAAGGGACCCTATACATATTTTACCTCAAATCACGAAATTGGTGAAAAGTATAATTTTTTGATTTTCAACGACATCGGAAAATTTAAAATTACACAAATGTGAATTTTGCTTCCATCAAACTGTGACCCCAGATTTATTCCTCCAAGATTATTTCCTCCCTTACCGTTGATCTGATTGGGTTCTAGCTGAGTGTATAACCGTGTACTTCCGATTAGGGCGGTGTTCTCACCGCGTAAATAATTCCGGCCATCGCGCCGGACGACCTTTATCATTTCAACTGGAAAAGGTGGCAACGTTCAACGGAAGACAAATTGATATCCCAGATGATTTAGAACTAGATGTGTGCGAAACGAGGGATTACTTTGTTTACAGAGAACTGTTACTGTTTTAAGGGGATCAAGGGGTTCGTAGTCGTATACGATTAAATACATTAACTGGATTCGACATTATTATTTTGTCCACCATTCATTCATTTGTTTTTGTTCTCCTGTAAAATGAACTTTGTCGACTTTTCAACGGGATGTGCGAAATAATCGAACAGTATTAATATGGTAACGTCTGCGTGGTTGAATTTCAGAACCCGGCTTCGAGTGCATGTCTGACGCCACGCCATACGCGCCGCGCCGCAAATAACATATGTGCACATGGAATTTAACACAAAGCTACTGTTATAATTCGGTTTCGAATTGAAGAATTCGTCACAAGATGTCGCTACTTCCGTCAGCAGTTCGGATGGGGACGTCTCCCTCCTAGGTATAACTGCTACGAATTTGTGAATATGTAGTATCTCGAATATGGAAAGATTGACCATGTTGCATCAAGCAGCTATATATTACATATGACGACACTGCTTTGTCTCGGTTACTTTGTACCGGTGACTAGCTACACTGGATGACAGTGGATCCGAGATACGGGCTATTTTTGGATCCAGTTCCTATTGGATTTATAAAATGGTCAACAACACTAACTGGGCGAAGCCGAACCAAAAGCAAAAAACCTGCGGAGAGGGTTTTTAACAGCTAGTATTTATTACTATTTATTTTTTAATGTAATATTTCAAATGTTTCAAAAGTTTTAATAAAACATCCCCTGAATCCTGCTTTGACACATTCATCCCTGGATGTTTAGGATTTGCGAAATCAGATCTGTGTGTTTTTAAAGACCATCATGGATCTTAGAGCTAGAAGCAAAATGAACAAAATTTTCCCTTTACTCAGAACATTTTCATTGCGAAATAAGAATCGTAATGCGCCACGGAAGTTAATAAAAAAAATAAAAAGAAAGACTAACGTTCCCGGGTTACGAATAACCTCAATATTTGAAAATCTAAATGATGAAATACCTGAAATCTGAAAAGAAATTTAAAAATACCAAACACACCAGTTTCGGTTTTCCATGGTGTAAGTTATTCCTGCGTGAAATTATTCGCGTGTAATAAACTCAAATTTGCTTTGACCTTAAGTGTTATTTTCAGATTTGGAACTTGTGTAAAGAATAATTCAGACAAGCAATAAAGCAGATACCTGACCTATAATATAATACTTAAAAAAATATATTTAATTGTCTTTATTGCAATAAATCACATCGTAATAAAAAAAAACGATTATAAATTGATTCAGGGGCTGATTTTTAAAGTTCCAATCTAATAAAAGTGCTTAAAGTCCGGGTAAAGATTCGATCAAACTGCACATAGGACCTATCCACGTAGGTAGTTATGTACTCCAAGTATTGCGAACGGCTCTTCTTATCTCGTTCACCACGTTCAAATTAATAGAGCACGCCTCTCAGCGTCTTACCTCTGTTCCGTTTTTTCCAAACTGGTGATGAAAAAACTAATCATGGTAAGTACACATTTTCCCAAAATAATTGCAGATAACTCTCAACTGTATAAGCCTCATTGGACCCACCCTTTTAAAAATTCATCATCAAAAGTTTGATTTTGATTTTTATTTTGGTTTTTGATTATATTATAACTGTAGACAAAATTAGCGACTCTCAATCGAAAATTTGGAACAAAAAAATCGGAAAATTATATGGTCACATCTAGGAATTGAACCAAGGACCTTAGTCTTTCTGGGGCAATGCTCTACCGCTGAGTTTCCAATTAAACAAAGTTACATGACTGGCATCGTAGACCCGCTGGACCCACAGAGGGGTGAAAATACTCCACTCGCCCTATAGAGATGTGCTCTTGTTGGCACATTCTAACCTCAACTTAAGTAAGTAACTAAGAGAGGGAGGTCGCTGCGGCAAAAATTGCGTGAGTAGCGGAAGAAATATACACCAACGTTGGTCCACAAGCCAAGGATGCCAGTTAAGTTAAACTTCTCTGCTAACATGTTATATTATTACAGACAATACAATGGATATACAATATCATTACGGTAAAAGAATCTAGTTTTGGGTAATTATATTCTAAAACGAGCAAGTTGGTTTCTATTTTAAAAAATCAACAAAGCTGCTAATAGTCGAGTGAGAAATTGTGATACGTGATAACACTAGCATTGATAAATAAATATGTAGACACTTCTTATTGGAATCTCAGATGTATTCCGACAAAAAGTTAGTTTTTCCAACTCTTGATATTATGGCCTGACACAAGTTTACGATTCGCTTGGGATTGCTCATATTCTCCTCCTAAGTGGGAATAGCAAGGCTTATATTCTCCTGAGACCAACTAATTTATAATTCCAACCGTTCGACATATCCAAACCATATTATCTCCTCTTTTAAATAGTACGCATTACGTTTACGTCGACCTCGGACACTACGGCTGTTTGAATAGCCTCATTCACGTGGTTTTACTAGGGCAGAGGTTCCCAAACTTATTTTCTCGTAGACCCCGTCCAAAATTTTACTGATTTTGGTGGAGCCCTGCTGCTACATTTCAACCATATTCCCAAAACTCGTCAAAAATGTGAAGATTAGATCTAACGATGGAAATTTGCGTCGCGGCTGAGTTCCAACTCTAAATTCGGAGTTTTATAAATAAAAAGAAAAACAGTGCATTTTCTTTTGTTTATTTATTTAAATAATATGATTACAGACTTAGAGGAGGGAAATATATTCAGATGACAGAAAAAATGTTTTTATATTTTTTTATTTCATAAATTGTTAGTATAACTATTGAATACTAGCTTTTGCCCCCGGCTGCGCTCGCGTAGTATTGGGGGGGGGGGGGTTTCCACTCCGCCTCCTCCACCTTCCCTATCCCCACTCCACTCCCCTCCCCTAAACCCTCCCCCTCCCCCCCGTAGCTCAGATGTAGTTAAAGCTTCAAAATGCTCTTTTTAAAGTATCAATACGACCATTTTTCACCGAAATACAGCCTGTCAAAAATCACCGTTTTTGTTCCATTAATTTTTTTTTGAGTAGTGTATTATCTGCCTACATTGAGAGGTAAAGCCAACATTTTTGTTCTTTACTATCGAAACCAGATATATTTTCGTGGACCCCCATTTTTTTATAACGCCAATGTAGATCCCGATGAGTCTCCCGTGAACTCCTGGACCACTTTGGGAATCGCTGGCTTGGGGGACCTCCTATCTACTGTACTCAGTTTATACATATATACTGCCAGGCAAAAGGTGTGACATTGGAGATTGGAGGCCTATCAAAATGATTAACCTGACTATTTTGGTCGAGAGAGTCTACTTTTCTAACTGGAAATAATAACACAATTTAATTTTGTTACAATCTCTACAGTTCTCTTGTCCGGGTTTCTACCCGTGTAGGTACCTCGTGTACGACATAGGATCGTAACTCTTCTATAGGCAGATAAGATAGTGAACACAGGAACAGTGAACGGTAACAAATGTACCTAGAATAGCATGTAAGTCGGTAGGTGTGTACTGTGCAGTACCACCGCTGGGTAGAGTGTACTGCCCGTGTTTCATGTTCATACTAGATACCCTTCTTCATACCGGCGGTACCGAGTGGAGAGTACGTGCCATACCGGTAGAGCTTTTCCACGTAAAGAGCTTATATTATATTCCGCTGACCTGCCGTCGATTCGATTACTTTGATATTTGATTTATGACTGAATCGATACTGTCGCAAGATATCTATGAGATATTGTGACAACATGAGAAGAATAATTTTACTAGAATGTATCTATTAAATGTATATTTATATTGTGAAACTGCTGGTTACTACACCCGGCTCCAGAGAAGAAATTATAAGATAAAACCAATAAAAAGAATTTACACATTTTTTCTCAAATATTTGTAAAAATGTGATAATTTTGTTAAGTGTATTTTAATGAGCTATAAAATGTGTACATTTATTTCTGGTGTGTATACGAGTAGATTCTAAAACTACTATGATAATATTCTATTATACACGCACTCAAATTTGGACTTCACAACATGGAGACATAACCCACGAAAAACTGCAAGACTTTTAGCTTCCTGAACATTTACAGGAAGTTCATTGAACATTTTAAATCCTTTATGATAAATATTATTTTGTGTTATCGATAAATTGGTTTTATATTCATATGATAGCAATGAACTTTACTATTAATACTAATATTAACAATATTTTAAAATTTATAAATAAATATTATAGACGTATCGTTGCCACACACTTAAGATTTATTTATTTATTTTCGGGAAATCGACAGTTTACCTTTTTGCAGTGTACATGTTTGTATAGCCAAAATAAAACCAATTATGGACTTCCTCCTTGTGCCTTTACCTCTGATTAAACAGCTTAATAAAATATTAGAAATAATAAAATTTAGAGATGGTGTTGCATGGTTTTTATCCTAGTGTATCTGCTACACACAATATAGACCTCATGCCTTTGTTCTGAATTATTTCCATTCTTTTAACTTGATTTTTATTGCTCAGAAAGATTACACTTGTGTATTTGATAATCTTATTGTGATTGTTGTTACAATCCATGATAATATGAATATGCGAAAGCTCTCACAGAAGAAACAGTACCTACACCATAATGAGATGCCTCGCGGTGATTACGAAACCTCTAATTCTCTAACTATGTCCAATTCTCCCCTATAATTTGACATGCACACTTAGCAAGTAAGATTCAATTGACATATGCGATTTTGAATGCCACTCCATTTAATGCAGTGCGGTGCTTTCCTCTGTAATTCACTCTTGCAACTCAACTACAGGTTAACAACACAGGCATGCATTAGGTCTCGTACCAAAGAAAATCATTTCTATTAAGAAACCCACTGGAAACATCTAATAAGAAACCAGCTCTCGATTTATGATTTAATGAAACAAATCAATTTTATAATTATTTACTTCGAGGTATCAAAAAAATCGCAAAACAGTTCCAAAAAGAGCAAAAAAAAAATCATTAGAAAAAGGGTGAGTTTTCACCTTTTCCATTTTGTTATTTTTCATTATTTCCATTAACACAAAATTTTGCTAAGCCGAGAGAGTCGAGGCAGGCGTATTTAGCAATATTAGTTTGAACATAATTTTATTACATTTTTTAATTTTATTTTTTATAATAATTCCACACAGAAGGCCCCATGGAAATGAAGAAGAGGAAGATCTTGGAAGAAAAAAGGTATGAAGGGAGGGTAGGAATCTGGGGGTCAGTTGTCCTGCAGTGACGGACGTTTGAATTTGTTCCTCCCACTGCAGTGCAAGGCGATGGAGAATCCTGCTGGAGAGGTAAAAAGATCTCCCTCAAACAGTCTCTCTAATCCAGTCCGCCACACACTTTGGGCAGACGCATCCGCTTCCAAGGCCTATCAATCCTCACCCCATAACCCCGGCACCCCTGCTAAGTTACCAAACGTTTCGAACCACGCTGGGTGGCCTATGGCAGATGTGTTGGTTGTTCAATGAATGGTTCCCGGGGCGGAGGTAGCCATACCCGCCTCCCAAATTGATGGTTGTTAGGTGTTTCATTTCTTATCTGAAACTTATGCATTTTAAATCAAATAGTAATCGGATATAACTTTATAGTACGAATATTATCTAAATCTTGAAGTTAGGTTATATTAACACGAATTCTAGTTTTATTATTTATATAACTAGAATTTGTGTTAATATATGTATACGTACCTAAATAAGCTTTTAAAGGTGTAAAATAGTATCTAAAGCAGAGCGGAGACGATCAAAATCATTTGCCTCTAGTTACGTTAATTTACGTAATTTAAGAGCCCGCGCAGACAGCAAGCGTTCCGCGTTCGGCGTTCCGCGTTCTGCGTTCCGCGTTCTTTGTAAGTAGTTGACCACTATAGCATCGCGCAGACACAGCGGCGGTCAGACCGCGCCGGTCAGTGTGAACGCTTGCGTTCTTGCGTTCTATTGTCAGAATAACAAAGAACTCGTGGAACGCCTCGCTCGCAAGATGACTGACACCGAAAAATTAATTGATTTAGTAAGGGAAAGGCAGTTTTTATATAATCTTAGTGACACAGACTATATAATTATAAAATATAGTAATATAATTATATTTATCATAATTATACAATTATAATTATATTTATTAATTTTTTTATGTAATTATGCAATTCATTAAAGCTACTTATTGACATTTGGAAGTAAAGCATTCGAAGTGAAAGGACCCAAAATTGCGCTGTATAAATGTAACGTTGTTATTATTATTATTAAATAAAAAAACGTTCTTCATCTTTAAGTAATTCAGGAAAAAGAATACTGAACTCTCCTTTTTCATTTCGTTCAGAGTTAATCGGATGCTCCCAATGATTTCTTTTCTTTTTAGACTCTTCCAAAGTCAACAAAAGCAATGCTTCGTCTTCCGAAGACGAACTATCAAAATACATGTTTCACGTACGAGCTTTTTGGGAAAATGGAACACAGAATATTTTACCGTGTGCTGTGTGTGTTAGAACTCGCGTAGAACGCAACCGGACGAACGCTAGGTGAACGCCAGTGAACGCTGAACGCTGAACGCTTAGCTGTCTGCGCGGGCTCTTATGCGATTGCAAATTGATCGTTTACCGATGCAATTGACAATCAAGTAATTCCAATGACGGGAGGAATGATGTGTATTTTGATTTAGCATATAGATGCCATGGACAAGCGCGATTGAAGCGGCGGTTTGATGGTTTGCGTTTTTTTTTAATGAGCGATTGAGAATCGTTTGTTCCAATGCTCAATCTATAGAACCTTTGGAATTCAGGTCACTGCGGAACGCATTTGTTTTGCCCATAATTGCTTTATATCGCGATTGTCCAGAGTCATGAAAAGAAAAATCCAAAGATTTTCACTGTTGTCGCCACATTTTAGGTACTGATTCTGCAACCCACCTCAAAGCAACTGGGGCGAATATTTTAAAGCGTCAATTGAAGTTCCATCTATCGCACTTCAATTCACACTGTCAATGACGTAAGCATACTGACAATTGACATTGATCGTCTCGGGGTCTTCGAAAACTTCGCCTTCTCTCCCAAGTACATTTCTTCGAGGAAAAATCGGGGAGCCGGCTAAACTTCAGGCTATGTTAATTTAAGTACTTGCATGCTGCTTACTAACCCCGTATGCATGGACATTGGAGGGTTTAGGCCTGACCGTCAATATTTCAAGTACGCTTTATTGGTAGTGATAAAGTAAATGCCTATTTGATTTTAGTTTTTCTACTGGGGCCCTGCATTGTTTACTACTTAGGATTACGAACCAGCGACGTCGTACACCTGAACATCGGTACATCGTGACAACACTTTTTTTTTTTTTTTTTTTTTTTTTTTTTTTTTTTTTTTTTTTTTTTTTTTTTATTTCGAAATATGTACATAAAAACAATGGAAATACAATTACAAATCAATGCCTAGATAATAAAATTAACAATAACATTAACATTAAAATTAACATTAACATTAGCATATAAATAATAATAAATTTCATTGATTTTTTTTTTTTTTTTTCATTATTTTTTTATTTTTATTTTATGGTATTTCTCTTCTATAGAAGCAGACGCTTGTGATTAGAAGAGGGACGATTTTGTGATTAGAAAATATTTAAAATATATTAACAAAATATATTTTGTATCTTATAATTTACTTGTGGTAGATTCTTAAAAAATAACAAATTTACAAATTATATAAGTTATGATGATAAATTTTATCAATTTGGTATTTTTACTTTAAATTGCTCTTTGATTGCTTTTAGTAGACATTTATCGTCTTCGATTTTTCTTATTTTTTCAGGTAGGCTATTAAAGTATTTTTTTCCTAGAAATGTATAATGATGTTGTGCAAATGAGGTATTGCATTTTTGTGTTTGAAATATATGTTTTTGACGAGTACGACTTTCAGTTAAAAATCTGTGATTTTGTTTTTCTTTTATTATTTGGATTATTATATTTTTTCGAACTAGATCATTAAATTTTAAAACTTTAAATTCTTCAAAAATCAGGTGAGTCGGATAATCTCTTCTTTTTTTCAATATAATTTTTATTATTAGACGTTGCACAATTTCAACAGGGAGTAGATTTGTTTTATATGCAGCTCCCCAGCTTACTACAGCGTATTGGAGAATTGACTGTACTATAGCATGATAGACTGATGTTAGATTTTCTAATGAGAGAAAGTTTCGGATTTTTAAAAATATGTAAATTAATTTCCTTATTTTGTTAACGGTAAGGTTGATTTGATCTTTCCAGTTCAGGTTTTTGTCTATTGTTATTCCTAAGTATTTAATTTTATTTGAAATTTTTAATGTGGAACAGTTTATTTCACAGTTATTTTTTTTGTGATCTTTAGAATTGTCATGTATAATTATATCAAAATTTACCGGAAAATCATTTGATTTTATTGCAAATGGAATGACGTGAGTTTTTTCACTATTAAGAGATAGTAGATTTATATCAAACCAGTGTTTCAGTATATTTATGTCTTCTGTTGCTTTTTGTTTTACTACTTGCCATGTGATTCCACTTTCAATAAGTACTGTGTCGTCGGCATAAGAGGTTATACTACCATGAAGTGACTGTGAGAATATCCCGTTTACATATAAGATGAATAATATGGGACCTAGCACAGTACCTTGTGGAATTCCATATTCAGATGTCTCTTCGTCGCTATAAACGTTATTTATTTTGACACATTGAGGGCGATTTTTTAGGTAGCTTTTTATCCAATTTGCTACGTTTTCATTAATGTTCAATTTATCTAATTTTTTCATTAGTTTTTTATGGGATATGCTATCAAACGCTTTTCTCAGATCTATAAAAATACCTATACACTTTTTTTTCATGTCAAGGTTTTTATATATGCGTGATGTGACATTAGCAATCGCGTCTTGTGTGCTGTGCGCTTTTCGGAATCCGTATTGATTGTCGTGAAGTATTTTGTTATTATCAATAAATTCCATTAGTTGAGATTTTACGATTTTTTCAAATATTTTGCCAATATTTGAAATGAGGGAAATTGGTCGATAGTTAGTTACATTTTCTGCGTTTCCACTTTTGAATATAGGTGAGATAATTGTCCTCTTATAATTAGACGGAAATATTCCATTTTTTAAACTTAAATTAATTAGGTGAGTTAATGGTTTTATCACGTGGCTTTTAATAGATTTTAACATATTTGCAGTTATGTTGTCAAAACCCGGTGACGACCCTCCTTTCATATTTTCAATAATGTTTAGAACATCTACTTCCTTGATCATTTTAAAATGGGATAGTGAGTTTACACTTTGTATATCTTCAATAATTGGTTGAGTTGTCGCTCCCTTTGTTACATTTATTTTTTTAGCGAGGTTTTGTCCAACTTTCGCGAAGAAGGAGTTGAAAATATCAGCACATTTTTTAGGGTTTTCCTCTGCATTTATTTTTACGTCATTTTCGTCTACAATTACCTTGATTGAATGTCTTTGTTTATTGTTATCTATTGCACAGTTAATTGTTTGCCAGATTATTTTTGGATTACTTTCAGAATTTATTAATTTATGTTTGTAATATTCATCTTTACTAATTTTTATTAAGCGTGTCAATTTATTTTTATATTTTTTATAATTAAATTCTATTTTTTTGTCGTTTGGGAATTTTATTGTTTTTTTGTATAGCTTACCTTTTTCTTTGATTGAATTTAATAGACCCGGTGTGATCCATGGTTTCAGGTATTTGTTTTTGTCTAAATTACGATATGGAATATCTGTTTTTGAGTTTTCTACATGTTTGGATAAAATGTTTTCAAAGTACTTTGAGCATATTTCAACTTCTTCGCAGTTGATTACAGGTTGCCAATGTTCCGTTTTCAAGTTTTCAATTAATTTTTGCAGATTTATTCTGGTATATGATTTTTTTATTGATTTATTTTTTGTTTGCATTGTTTTTTCTTCCTCGTACAAAAATATACACGTATGATGATCGGTGATGTTATTTTTCCAGACAATGGTTTTTATTTTATGAAGATCTTTTATGTTAGTATTAGTCCAAAAATGATCTAGGCAAGATGGTTTCTGACCTTGAATTTCGCGCGTATTTTCATTTATACACGATTTAAAGTTGTTTTCAATCATACAGTTCAAATATTCATGTTTAAGTCTACTGTCTATATTTTTGTTAATGTTGATATTAAAATCCCCTGTTATTATGCAAGTTTTGTTTTTGAAATTTGATATTATATTTCGTATTTGTTCGATAAATAAATCAGCGTTCGATTCATGCGTTCTATAGATTGCTAACAAATAATAATTCTTTTTGTTGTGGTTAAGTTGGATTTCTATGCAGTTTGATGAATCTATGTTGTGTTCTGAATGTGTAACAATATTATATTTCTTACTAACGAATATCGCAATACCACTGTTTTTATTAATGTTTGTGTTTGTTTGCATGTAAATATAATCTCTTAAATTATAATGTGGTGAGTCACTGTTTGTGTATGTTTCAGTTAATACTATAACGTCCGGCTTCACAATAAGAGTATTTATATTGAGAATAAATTCTTCAATATTTTTTTGGAGGCTGCGGATGTTAAGGTGGAGCACTTGTAAACCAGAGAACTTATCTGTGATAATTTCATTGCACTCCTTTGCACTTTGACTACTGAATTCATTGATCTTGAAACAGCTTTCCAGCTGCGTGTTCACGAAGTCATCCATATTTGTTTATTTTCTTTTTTGTTAAGTGAGGTAATTGAATTAAGTTAGATAATATTTTTTGATGATTAAAGAATTTTGTTAAAATAATTGCACAATTAAAATTAATCGAATGTATCACGTATACCAATTTAGTTAAAATATTTAAATAATTAAAAGAAATTAAGTAAGAAATTGAGTTTAATAAAATATTTGGATAGATTAATATAGTGGAGACAGATGAATAAATGAGAATAATTAAGTAGAATGGAATTTTTGAATAATTTTGAATAATTAGATAATTTGAAACAATTGAAAATATCACACATATATAAATATTAATAATAATGAAGTAAATAAACGTAATTTGGTAAATTGTGCACAATAAAATAGTTGGATAGATTAAAATTGAGGAAATAAATGAGTAAATGAGAACAGTTAAGTAGAGTGGAATATTTTGGTAATTTAGAATAATTGGATAATTTAAAACAATCGATTTTATCACATGTATCAAATTAGTTAAAATAATAAAATAATTAAAAATAATTAAATAAGTTGAGTTGAATATAATAATTGAGTAGATTAAAATAGTTGAAATAAATGTATAAATGAGAACAGTTAAATAGAGTGAAATATTTTTATAATTTAGATTGATTAGATAATTTAGAACAATCGAATGTATCACACATATATAGTTTGTTAATATAATTGAATAATTAAAAATTATGTACATTGGGTTTGATATAATAATTGGATATATTACAATAGTGGAAAAAAATGAATAAATACAAAGAGTTAAGCAGAATGGAATATTTTTATAATTTAGAATGATTAGATAATTTAAAACAATCGAATGTATCACACATTTATAGTTTGTTAAAATAATTAAATAATTAAAAATAATTAAGTACATTGAGTTTAATATAATAATTGGATGTATTACAATAGTGGAGATGAATGAGTAAATACAAAGAGTGAAGTAGAATGGAATATTTGGATAGGTTAGACTAATTAGATGATTTAAAACAAATGAATGTATCACATATATGAAATAAGTTAAAATAATTAAATAATTAAAAATAATTAAATAAATTGAGTTAAATATAATAATTGAATAGATTAAAATAGTGGAAATAAGTGTATAAATGAGAACAGTTAAGTAGGGTGGAATATTTTGATAATTTAGAATGAATAGATAATTTAAAACAATTGAATGTATTACACATGTATAGTTTGTTAAGATAATTAAATAATTAATAATAATTAAGGACATTGAGTTTAATATAATAATTGGACATGTTAAAATAGTGGAAATGAATGAATAAATGAGAAGAGTTAAGTAGAATGGAATATTTGGATAGATTAGAACGATTTGATAATTTATAACAATCAAATGCATTACGTATATGAAATTAGTTAAAATAATTAAAGAATTAAAAATAATTATATAAGTTGATTTAAATGTAATAATTGAATAGATTAAATCAGTGGAAATAAATGTATAAATGAGAACAGGTAAGTACAAATGAATATTTTGATAATTTAGAATAATTAGAAGATTTAAAACAAATGAGTGTATCACATATATTAAATAAGATAAAATAATTAAATAATTTAAAATAATTAAGTAAGTTGAGTTTAATTTAATAATTTGATAGATTAAAATGATGGTTATTAGTAAGCAAGTGAGAATAGTTAAGTACAATGGAATCTTTTGGTGGATTGTAATGGTAGATTGTTGATAAATGGTAATTATGGAGTTAGGTAGGATAAATATTTGAAGTACGTTGATATAGTTAATGTGATTAGTAATAATAATAAATTGATTTATAATGTGAGCAAAAGTGATTGTGAAAACAATATAAATGAGAATTATTAAATTAGTAATATAGGTAAGCTGATTTAATAATGGAATTTTTTTGTAAGCCTCGAGTCACATTTTTTTAATGTCCGATTCATAGGAGATTGGAAGGATTTTGGTGTCTTCAGATTTACGGACAAGCACCTGCCCATTTTTCGTCCAAATGAACTTATAGTTTTTTAGTTTTGCCTGTTTCTTAGTTTGGGCTAAGAGGAATTTTTTTCTAGAAGTCAGATGGTCAGAAATATAGATGGGCACACCCATTTGAGCATTCGGTAGTCCTAATGAAGAAGTAGTAATTCGTCCTTTGGATTTAATATGATCTTTAAGTTTCGCCAAAAATAAATCACGCATCAGTTTAGAACTGAGGGTGATAATTACATCTCTTGGTTTTTTATGGTTTTCATTGGAGCGGTTTATACCTCCTACCCGTACTATGGAAGTCACATCTTCGGGTTGAAGAACTGTTTTAATGATGTTTGTGGATAGGTTGTGGAATATGTTTGCTAGATTTTCCTGGGGAATTTCTGGTAAGTTGCGTATCTCTAAGTTGGTAGAATTAGATTCGTACTCCTGATGATCAATTTTATTCTCAAGGTACTCCACTGTTTTTTTGAGGTCTTGGTGTTCCTTTTTGAATGTTTCGATTTCGGTTTCAATTTTTTGATTTTGGATTATGGTTTGGTCTATTTTTTTTATTAGGTCATCGTATTGTTTGCTGACGAATTCCATGCTCTTTTGCGTTTCTTCCTTAAATAATTCCATTTTTGTAATAATTTCTTTTTTCATAATATCCATTTTCTTGTCAATATGTTGGAGAATTTTTTCCATATTTTTGTCTTCAAGCTCCATTGCACTTTTGCCTCTAGTTGACATGATTAGTGTAAGTTATTTTATATTGACTTTTAATTTTATGTTTTTTTATTTTTATTTTTTTTATTTTATTTTATTTTATTTTTTTTTTTAATATTTTTTTTTTTATTTTGTTTTTATTGGATTATGTTGTTTTATCTAAATTTAATTTTTATTAATTATTTATTTAATTTATATATTGTTCTGTAACTGCCATCTATTGCTTAGTAATGTAACTCGATTAAATGAGTTTGTGGTTTAATTTATGTGATTATTTACCGCCATCTATGGGCAGTCATTTTATAAATATATTAATAAAATAAAAAAGATTATGGTATGGCCGAGGATTGAACACTGTCAGGAGATACTGCGAGCCAAACGCTTAACACCTACGCCAATTCACTGATTGACGTCAATGACATTAAATTCCATATAAAGCAACTGTCAACGAAAAAGAACTAGAGTGTATTTTAACTGTTTTTTAACTAAAACACTATTTTTATTTTACAAATACGCAATTCAAATTTTGTTTAAAATTCACTTTTTCGAAGATTTTTCACGGATTGTTTATTTGTTTATTTAACTCACTTTAATAGGTAATAAAATCATAGATAGTTTATGTGTCAATTTTTTTGACAAAAATAAAACCACTTTACGAGCGTTTCCCGGTAGAATATCGGGAGACAAATACACCGGATGATAGCCCTTGAAAAACACTGGACCTCAGTAACTAATTTGTTTCGATTTGTACACTATTTAATGTTATTTTTATTCAGAAACTGGAGTTAACGAAATTTGCGACTTAGCAATATTATTGTTGTTGTTCGAACTTTTTTTGTTCCACTAAACTACAGGTATTCTTGTTCATATCTTCATGAGAAACTGGGTTCATAATAGAACCGACTTCTTTGGCTGAATTGATTTTTGGCATTAATTTTTAGTTTACGACGTTATAAGATGGTTCTAACATCGTGACGCCATTTGACATCATCGGGATACCTAGTAATAAATTCATTTACTTAGTATCTGGGAAATTTATTGTTTCAGCCAGCAATCGTGATTTAATGGAATCTTGTTGGAATAATGTACATTTTGCCTATTATAAAGTTTATGTGATTTCTATAAACACATTCTATTCACATACCAACCTAACTAACTAACTAGTGAATTCGAATTCGATAATAATTCTTATCGGAAAATTATTCATTTACCATATTTCAATCTGAAATTAAACGAATTTAAATAAATTTAAATAAACAGCAATAAATATCGATTATGGAAATTTGAAATGCCGTAAAAGACACAATGTTAATTGTTCAGGAGAGCGAAAAGAAAGTTTTTTAATTAAAAAAATCATATCTTCTGTTTTTGTAGAACTATACCTAATTATGATTTAAAAATAACATCGAGTCTTGTAAATTGCTTTAATAAAGGTATTTAATTTATTTTTTAATTTTTCAGAAAAATATCCTCTTAAAATAAATGTCATAAAAATCGCACTTCTTCTAAAAATATATCTAGACGACGCGATCGACAGAGAAAAAAAAACGAACAACTAATTTTTGGATTACTTTACTTTCGAATTTCCGATATTGATATAAAGGATTCAATCATTTCATTTAGGTACTTACCCACCATTTATTAAATAACTAGCTGGTTCCCGGCATGCGTTGCTATGCCATTTAGTAAAGAAATTGTTTGTCTCTGCGTGTCCTTTCCCATTCGTCCCGTTCCCCTTTCGCGTTCCCACTCCGATTTCTCCACCTTCCCTCTCCCGAATTACCCTCCTCTCCCGGGTTCCCTTCCCCCCTCCCTCGAACCACCTACCCGAGTTCCCCTCTCTCTCCCGCATTCCATACATTCAGTCTCGGTACATTCAGTTTTCAAACAGCTCGCGTGCCACCTACTGCAATTTTTTTTAATACAAATTTCATAACGCCAGAGCTCACCAGTAGCTTTATACCAACCTTGTCCTGACAATAACGAATATAAATTAAAAATAATTATCCAATTTGGTGCGGTCGTTCGAAAGTTATGCGCGTACATACATTTTGGTGATTCATTTTTATTTATATATAAGATATAAGATAAGATAAGATATAAGATAAGATATATAAGATAGATAGATAGATAGATAGATAGATAGATAGATAGATAGATAGATAGATAGATAGATAGATATATTTTTATACCAATATTAAAACACACCTGTAGGCTATTGGTTTTAAGCATCAGATAAATAATAAATAAATGAACAGAAATGATAAAGGCAAGTAATATAATATACTCGTATAATGTTATTTTACATGTATCAATGTAGAAAATATTTAATTTAAATTAGATACCTAATACCGATACAGGCGAACCCTAGTGGGGTTAATAATTACATGCTAAAAAAAAAATACGGTATAAAATTATTATTAACACAGACAAGCATTTTTATCTATGAGGATATATGTGTCGTTTGTCAGAAAGAGCAAGAGGTTCCATCGGACCTCTCAGCGGCATGCATTTACTCTACTGTTGAGTTCGGTAGCCACGTCTGGTCTGGATACCATAAATCACCGCAAAAACCTTCGACTCGTGTAAAAACGCGCAACCCGTTTGATGGATTCCCCTATCTTGGATCGCAATCGTTGTAATTCAGAGGGCAGGCGGGAATGTCGTGTCTGTTTTTCTGGTAATTCAGTGGAAGGTGCCTGTAGAACTAGTTTCATTGACCCCTTTGGGACCAGTGTCCAGAGAGTAGACAGCAAACGCGTGCCCAGCGCCCGTACACAAATAACACTCCTGTACATAAACACGAGTATATTTAAAATTATCGTAATAAGGAACTCCAGTCCAATTTTTTTAATTTTTTTATGAATAATGACCTTCTAACTTAAATAACTGCATATTAATTTTTATTTTTAGATTTGGTTTTAATAGTTAAAATAATTGTCAAAGTTTTAATTTTTCAAGATCACCCGAAAACCACCGAATGTGTAGTGAATCGTGTGACGTCATCACTCCCGAAAAGTTTCTTTAAGATCGGGCATCAGCTGATCAACTGCCGCCATTTTGAAATTCGGTGTTCGAAGAATTCTCCCTAGTGTAGCATTACCATTTTTTTTTTGTGCAGTACTTTTTGTATATTTTCAATAATAGAGATAAACTAATAAGAGATACCTTTATTTTTGAAACTGAATTATTTAGGCCTAAATAATGTTTCAATGAACACACCAACTAAATCTCTATAAACAGCATGTAAATAAACGAATAAGATGAAACGTTGTTCATACGATGGCTTGTGTCATACCCACATTCCTATACAATGATTTAACGGTGTTCAGTGACGTCACCACTAAACATTTCAATAACATTTGTTTCCATGACCCGTTTTTTAAAAATTTAAAAAAATGGACTTTTTAATAATTTTTTAAAAACTCTGCGATTAATATCATTAAATAAAACTTATATAATCAGAATCAGCTTTTATTGGTCTATTCTATATGAACATATTTTTTTAAAGCCATAATTTTTTTCACTGGATTTCCTTATTCAGCACAAAATTTATCTTATTAACTTTTCGATTCCCCTGGTGAGGTTTATTGAAAACCTCGGTTTTACAGTCCTTCTCGGAAACACCAAAAAAAGAAAATTCATTAGGTTTCTCTCAGGTGCGATATAGATGGGTTTCAAAATTATGAATTTGCTAATTTGTTAAAGTACTTGGTAATCAAATTCGTAAAGTTTATGAATAATACCTGAATGCCTAAATAGAATGCCAATTCATTACGTACTCCGTTTCATCATCTGGTAATAATTGAATGTACTTATTTTAATATCTATTTCTCAAGTACTTCCTGCCATATATTTACTAAAATAAATCAGTTTGGTCGTCAAATACTCATAAAGTTAATGTTTAATAGAGTTTAAGTACGTAGTTAATTTTATTTCACATTTGCTTGATTTCAATTCTTAAGTGTTGAAACAAACAAAAAAACTATGAATGGTTTATTAGCATCTAATGGATTTGAATGTCTAAACGGTTAATATATACACGTTTAAATTAATATCAGGTTATTTTATACTTTAATTTGAAGTACACACCTACTTTTAAATTTAATTACGAAAGTTTTTCTATTTCGGATTGTAGAGTTTTACAGTGAATTATTTAGGTAGGTATTTTATTTTATGGATTCATCGAGTTTTGTTATTTGATGCCAGGGGGCATATAATAGGATTCCTTAATACACGATATCTATAAATTATTAAGTACTGCAGTAGTACTTTAATTGACCAAGAATAAATTTATATTACTTGATTCGATGCAATGGTTTTATAACTACCTATCAATTTTATGAGTTCACATAGCAGAATTTGACATTAAATCTCTATAATGGCAATTGCAGTTGCTAAGATATCTACAAGTGTAGTAGCTCTTTTTGCGAAGGTATTTTAAAGGCTCCGATTAAGGTCATAAGGTCATAATCCCTCTTCTGCAATGAGAATATCAGCTTAAAACTAAGGCAGAGAATGCTAAAAGGTTATGTGTGGTCGGTCTTGCTTGGTGAATGCTCAAGATCCATTGGACCGACATGATCACCAACACAGAAATTCTCAGGCGGGCTAGAGCAGATAGAGAACTGCTTACATTAATAAAAATCAGGAAAATTTCATATCTGGGTCATATACTTCCAGGGGAGAAGTATCACTTGCTCTATTCAATATTAAAAGGCAAGATAGAGGGTCGCCGAGGGCCTGGTAGGAGACAAATATCTTGGCTGCGAAATATACGAGAGTGAACCGGGACGTGCGCGTTTACCAATTCCAACATTTCCACCTTCTGTCAAACCGTCATATTAGTCAATCTCATATTAAAAATTTTAGAATTGACAACATTATCTTCAACTAATTATTTTCCATATTATAGACACAATTATTCCAAGAATTGGTTTGTAGCCTAGATAGCGTCTCGGATATATTCGATGTTAATTTTTCGAAGAAAACTTCTTCGAAAAGTTTTTCACTTTGTGATGACTTTATTTATTTTAATGAAAAGACAAATAACTTTATTTATATCACATTTATTAAAATAAAATCAACTTGTTTCGTGAATGATGTTCATATCAACAGGATCAAATGTTGGTTAGGCATTACAATATGTTCATTTTGTTTCTTCGAAAATTTAAATAAATATATTTATATCAAAAAAGTGGCAGTTAGGTACTCTTTGGATATAACTGATGGTTTGAAAATAGAATGCAAAGAAGTAAATAACTGACATCGTCTGTTTTATGGAAAATTTTCTTGTCATTGTGAAAAACTTACTAGTTGTGTATTAATTGACAAATCTCATCTCTTGTGCAAGTTTCATGTCACAAAAGGATTGCACTGATTGAACTTAACTATTGATTGAATGAAATTACGGAGGCCTCCAAGCCCAAAGAACTACAAAACAAGGTTGGTGGATCTGTTATTTTCCTTGGAGTTTTCTTTGTGTCATTCTTTGTGATATATTTGTCCGCGCAAGTAGAGTTTTCATAATCATATCTTTGGGTATTAATCCCAGAGGGTTTGGGGTTATTTACACACCTCAGGCTCGCATATTATAATGCAAATGTATACTAATATATACATTTGATATATATACTTAATTAATATGTATACATTTGATCCTGATGATGTGAACATCGTTCATGAAATATGTTGATTGTATACAAATAAAAGTGATGAAAACAAAGTTATTTTTCAGTTCATTAAAATATTCGATTTTACGAGTATTTATATGCATTAGATTTAAATGGCCTAAACATAAATTTCAGCTGCTTTGATTGATCCTCACGCGAAGATCAGACAAGCACGATGATGACAAACCACTCAGTGTTTCATAGACAGTAAGATAAAATTGAACTCTGCCTCTAAAAACCAAACCAAAGAATAAACCAGAATATTTGTTAGATTTAGATCTGCTAGCCATAATACCGTAAGGCCACTCGCTCATAGAGAAACTGAAAACAAACCAGTTGTCGACGCAATCGCAATCAACTCCCTGAACTAAATCGATATTTTTCTGATTTGACATATCGCGACTGCGACTCCAGATACTAATATCTACAGCCTGTATGTTGGACGAATATCTACAGCTCATATGTTGAACTAATATCTACGAACTTCAGAGTGTTGACTAATATCTACAGAGCGTAGGTTGAACTAATATCTACAGAGCGTAGGTTGGACTAATCAGCTAAATGTGTCCAATAGTCTGATATTAGGGATTTTTACATACATGCTTACATAAATTAATATTTTTAAACTGCATACGCAATATTACGTTATTCCAATATGCTATACATAATTGCAAATCCAACCTCTGCCAGTGCTGTAGATATTCGTCAACACTTTGGTTCTCGTAGATATTAGTCAGCAGTTTGAGCTGTAGATATTGGTCAACGCTTTGATTCTCATAGATATTAGTTCGATTTTTTCAGTTTTTGGAATTCCTGTAGATATTAGTAGACGCCTCCGTGAGCTGCTACTATGGCAATCTGTCAACAATGCAACTGAAACCAGCACTGCTGGTCACCGCGGCAGTCGCGTTTCAGTTGCATTGTTGATAGATTTCCATAGTAATGGCTCACGAACTGTCAAGTTTTGTAATGTTTTGACATGTCAGATCAGAAAAACATCGATTTTGTTCAGGAGGTTGATTGCGATTGTGTCAACAACTGTTTCTTTTTCAGTTTCTCCATGACCCATAAGTCGGATCGCTGTATCGAGCACCCCCTTAGTTTCTGGTGGTATTAATCTATTCGCCAGTGAAGGCACAATGACAAAAGTGTAGGTAAAAAATAGGTAAATGATTTAGACTCCAAGATAGGACGATTTGTTTGGGATAATGAAAATAAACGATTAAACGGATGCTTCAAAATATAAGGGTTTAAGTTACGAGCATTTTGCCTAGCGAAATTAGCATCTAAACGCATCCGCGTTGGCGTTAAATGCTAATGTTCCCAACACTAAAAACTTAGCGTCAATATCAAACTCCATTACACCGATTAGCAAACTTGATTCGCCATTCGTAAATGCTTTTATTTTAATCGCGAGTTTCAATATTGGCCGTAAATATAAAGCTTAACCACCAAGCACACACCGTTGGTACAAACAAATATTAAATAAAGTATGGCATCTGTTAGATTCTAGCTTGCTCGCGATGGCACTACTTATATTTTATTTGGTATGAATTCAAAGCTCGGCTGTAAAATCATTTTGTGGTGTTTTGAAATCATATTTTATTACAAATTATTTTATATCTTTTTAATTCCATAACTGTGAATTAATTACATCTTAATCCTATTGAATTTTACAATGTAAATTATGTTGCATGACGAACTAAATAAAACACGGTAGTTTTACTTGTGGCGATTAAATAAAATAAACAATTTAGACTTATTTAAGAATCTGTATCGAATCTTGAACGCCGTAGGTATAAAATCTAATAAAATATAGTTTTGACCTGATTTAAAATCAAACCGTTAATCAAGTGGAAATCATTTTTCTCTCGATAAAGCAAATAAAAACGTGACTTCATTCTGAAATATAACTTATTTCTGCAAATATATTTGTTATATTTACTTTGAATGGCTCGATTTTATCCGTAACTAGTTTAAATTAAAATATTATTTTTTCGAAGTAAACTTCTTCGGAAAGGTTTTCACTTTGTGATGGCATTATTTATATTAATGAAAAGACAAATAACTTTGTTTACATCACTTTTATTTATATACAATCAACAACGTTTACGAAACATTTTGATTGTATGTAAATAAAAGTGATCTAAGCAAAGTTATTTGTCTTTTCATTAAAATAAAATATTATGTCGTACCTACAGACAATAATAAACAATATATTTTTGTATAATGAATATTTTTTTACATTTTTCATCTCGCTTTCTGATTCAGGAGAAAATCTCTGCACAATTATTATATTTTTATTATTATATATGGAGATTAATTAGGGTCAGAAAACTATTACTATAATTACGTCATAACCACGGAAACTGATCATATCATCACACCTTTATCACGTGTTTAAGATTCTCCCAGTATAATATGTTTAAATCTTCTGATAAGCCGAAATTAAAACCCGAATTTATTTCATCGATTGGCACTACTTTCGAGGCTCGCCTCATTAATCTCCTCCGTCAAATCCTTTCAGCATCCCAATCACGTGCCAAACACATGTTTGAATTAATTATCTTGACGTACCCAGTAAATGCGTTAAATTAATTTACGGCGGGATAAAAAGCTCGGAGAAATTGATGGACCAAAGTAATGTACTTTGAATATAAACACAGCGTTAAAATATATTTACAGTGACACCCGGTGAATAAAATTCGATTTACTTCTTAATTGCGTTTTAACAACAAAATTTAGTTTACTGTAAAATGGTTAGTAGAAAACCCTTTATTAGTTAAAAAAATTAAATAAAATTCTTATGAAATTCTTATTTTTTTTAATAATAAACACTTCGTGTGGAATGTGGACGAAATATTATTCAAGTCTACCCCGTACTAATAATATTTTCGTATAAAAAACATTGCATTTCTGAAATATTCATGAAATCGAGCCTGTAACCATTGGAACCTATACAAAACGTGAACAACATAAGTTATTGAATTTATTTTGAAATAAAGTCATTTTGGGGCGAAAGAACGAAAACTGCGGTGCTGGTTCTCAAAAGATACAGAAGATGATTATTTCTATAAGATCTTTTTAGAATTCTCATACATTCCTCGAATTCCGAGAACATTAAATTATCACCAATGTGAGTACAAAAATACGGTTACGATAATAGTTTCTGTGTCTTTATTTTGATAATTTACTAAATGGAAATTTTATTTCTAAATGACAAATCACAATAAATTTATGTACCGTTAACAATGGACTGCAGTTTAGGTGTGAGTAAGAATATTGAGATTTTTAAAGAGTTCTAAGAAAATTCTCTAAAATAATAATACAGTTTTCAAGATCAAAGCTACTTCCTGATTTAACATTGATAGCAAACCTATCGTCCAACATTCTTAATAAAAGTTGCCTACATATTTTATTGGTATTGGTAAGTATCTGTTACATTCGAGTTACTATAAAAACAGAACGTTTCGATCCGAGAAAATAAACGGAATACACATAAATCAAACCAGGTGCGAAGTTATTAAATCATAAGATTGAATTTATAACAAAACAATATTTCTTTTGTGCAACAGGTTTGTAAGTAAGAGAAAAGGGGCATTAAACAACACAGTTATTGAAATGAGATGGGCAGATAATGCATCACGAAAGTGTAAAGGTAACGCAGTTCTTTTGTGTAAGTTTATGTTCTGATACCGAATAAATAAAAATACTTTATTAATTTCACATGCTAAGGCGTTGTAAATTACAACGTAGGAACCGAACCTTCGAGACTTGGCAAGATATAATATAAGACAAACATAACGTTTGGTTTTTAAATGCGATTTATAATTCAGATATTAATTACGATCTGTTTGCTTTTGCATGGAGTATCATCCCTGTTCTCGGTATATGGACCTTTCAAATTAACTCTCTCCGCGCGCTGCACTGAAATTAATTACAGAGCGCTTTTCTCTTCTGCTGCCCGGGGTGCTTTATTTCACGACTGCCAAATTAAAGGGGCCTATGCAGTTAAAAACAAATTTAGTTCAAGTTGTACGCATTCGAAGAACACGCATAATATTTATTACATTACTACAATTTTAAAGAGATCGCGAGCCTGTTCTAAAAGTTCCACGAGTTGAGATTTTACGAGATTTTACGAGTATTAAAAGCTCCACGGATGAGGCACAAATATTAACCCCTCGGGTATTTCCTGATTCTGTCATCAATTCAAGTCACTTATTAGTTTTTTGCCACTTTAAGACACTGTGAGATTTCTTACTTACTTACAATAATATTCCCGGTTAATATTTAATTTCAAAGAGATTCACCGTTTTTTAATGATCGTTATATAAAAAACTTTTTTTAAAGCTGATGAAATATTATAATCGTACTAATATTATAAAGGTGAAAGTTTGTATGGATGTATGTTTGTTACTCTTTCACACAAAATCTACTGAATGGACTTTAAAAATTCTTTCACCAATAGAAAGCTAGATTATTTGCGTGATCTATAGGCTATATATATTGGTAAGCTCTGGAGTTATGAATAATCTTTGGCGTTATGAAATTATTTATCATACCTTTTCTGTCGCTAATAAAATCGATTTATTGCAAATGTCAGAAACCAATTGTCGCCTTGGAAACGATGTTTTTTTTTTTTAATTAGGCAGCTCATCCTAAAAAGACTACTTTGTTGGTGCGTACTTAATAACTATCTCTAAAAATGAATCACCGAAATGTATGTATGCGCATAGACCCGAACGACTGCAAATTGGATTTTTTTTTGTTCCTTATTTTGTATAAAACTACCGTTGAGTTCTGGCATTATGAAAATTGTATACAAAATTATAATAGGTGGCATGCGAGCAGTTTGAAAAATGAACGTATCGGGAATGAATGTGTGGAATGCGAGAGGTGATAGGGGGGAGTGGGGTGGGGGGAGGGGGTGTTAGGAGGGTGTTGGTGGAGGGGGGAAGGGGAGAGGGTAGATATTGGGGGGAGGGGGTTAGGGGAGGTCGAGGGGGGAGGGAAGGAAGGGGAAAGGAGAAGGATGGAGGAGGGTGTGGGGAGGGATAGGGGGTGGAGGAAGTAGGTTGATGGGGGGTGGGGATAGGGAATGTGGAGGGGTAGAGGGTGAGGGGAGTAGTGGGTGGAGGGAGTTGATGGGGGGAGTGGGGTGGAGGGAGTTGATGGGGGGAGTGGAGTGGAGAGAGGGAAGGTGGAGGAGGCGGAGTGGGTGGAAGAGGGAGGAGGGGGGTTGATGGATGAGTGGAGTGTGGAGAGGGAAGGTGGAGGGGGGGAGAAGTGGGGGAATGGGTGGGTGGAGGGGTAGGGGGTTGGGCAAGGGAATTGGAGTAGAGGGAGGGGTGGGTGGAGGGGGATGGGGTTGATGGGGGGAGTGGAGTGGGTAGATGGAAGGTGAAGGAGGCTGAGTGGGAATCCCCTAATACTATGCGAGCGAAGCCGCGGGAAAAAGCTAGTATTAAATATTATAATATTAAAAACGAACATTAGATTTCAATTTTAAAAAATGTGTTTTAGGAAAACGGTAGTAAAACAACGCCTTACTGTTGGGCTGCTAATTCTTCTTCAGATTCTCTATATTTCTCATAATGTTTGCAACAATCTTACTTAACCTTTTGCAGATTTAAGTCAATTGTAAATATTATTTGCACTTCGCTTACTTGACCATAATCCTGTGAACACTCTTTAACCAAAATAATAACATAAAATAATTTTTGGCAAAATACATAAAATTTATCACGTGCTTAAACTGAGCTCTTACGCATCAGAATTTGCTCCGTTGTAAAATGATATACCCACCTCCAGGCATATGCAATTCATTCAAAATACTTGAAATTCAATTTTAAAGATATCGCATACGTGGGCGTCCAAAGTAAACAGTAAATATTTACCAATTTATTTTAAGTTGTTACCTGAGGGTAAATTTCAATTTTTAACAAATAATATGTCCACACATCTTCCGAAGTCTTTTATATCTCATCATTCATTTATTTTCATAAAAGAAAAAAAATCTAAGAGAAATCAAAATTGCGTATTATTTTGCCTTTCTAGGTAGTGCAAGTACTTATGAACTTTTAAAGAGCTTTAACAGGGAAATAAATAAATCTTCTAAAGAAGATACTGATTTTGTAATCAATTAAACAATAATTCATTCGTATGTATTTGACAATAAAACACTTACAAAGCTAAGTCCAATAATAAGCTACAACTTTTTTCGATCGCTTGAAATATAGTTAGCTTTTGTATGCATGACTTACAAGCGTAATTACAAAAGTAAGTGATTGGTACAAATATTTTATAAATGTATGCACACATAAGTAGATAAATGAATAATTGTATAATAACAGAACGGTACAATAACATAAAATGATAGGTGACGAAGTTACGTCTCTTCAAAATTTTATGTTATTATTTTAATAACACGTTTTTGGTCGTAAGTCGTCGTAAATTGTTTGAGTTAATGCCTTTTTTATTTATTTATTTATGGTAAATTTCTCGTCCAGATTCGCAAGATGATGTTAACATTCCATAACGTCCAGTATTTTCGAGTCGGCAATATTTTTCGATCATTAATGTACGTATTGTGTTTTAAGGTACCTTCTTTTCAAGTAGTTTTATGGGTCAATTATATTTTTCGTCTGCCCTTGCGGGCAAAAAACATCCTGAATGTTTATTGATCTTATTTTTTAGATTTGTTCGTTGATGGGGTCACTTTTTTATATTGCAAGGGCCAGAGTGTGTTGGTACATCATCAATTATTATTATTTGAATATGAAGGAGAAAATATCGAATTAAAAACTTTCGAAATCCTGTATTTATGTCTTACTTGTAGTTACTACCCGGCTTTGCTCGTGTTTCAACACTTTTTTCACGAAATCGGTTTTCTTATTAAGTTTATGAAATATGGAAGATACACTATAGTTATTTATTTGATTATAACTGAATGGTTATTTAAACTATTTAGGTTTTAGCTCAAGAAGTAAATTAAGTTAAAACTGGGTAAAAAAATATGCATTTACCTAGAAATTATAGATGCTAAAAGATGTTTGAATTTCACATTGCAGCATTCGCCAATCAAGAGTTTTTTGGGCACATAGACGGATTTTTCGCCAAGTAATTTTATAAGACTTAAAAGCTACACATATATGTACTAAGACTACTACTGCCCACAGTTTCAAATTTAAACAAAATTGTATTTTGAATGCAGTATTTTTTTAAAATGTCTGTGGTGGTAAATACAAATGTTTTTTCTTTAATACAAAGAGACATTCCCGGGTTACGAATAACATGAAAACATTAGAAAATCTCCTACAACCACCACAGTAAGCGGAAAATGTTGCTTGTGTTGTGGTGGAGGACTTAGCCAATAGGAATTGAATACACGACGCCTGGTAGGACTCGAATGCGATGCCAACTTAGCCTCTGGCCGGTCGAATCTATATATTAAAAGTAATAATGGAAGAGAAAACAAGTACACAAACAAGTAGACCGAAAGATTATGTTTCTGCTTAGGTGCAAATACCTACCCACTTAATTATGAACCCAATAATTTAGGTAATATTTTTTAAAATTCCAAATTAGAAATTATTATGTACAAACAATTGTTACCTACTATCTCAATGACGTTTATTTTTTCAAACTTTATTCAGGCATGTTCAATACTAATTGAAAAAGTTAGATAAGATTAAAAATAAGAAATTCCAAAAAAACACGAGGGTTTCACAATTTTTCATTAATCTTTCTTAAATTAAATATTTTATTTTTAATCGATTTCATATTTGAATCTTTACTGAATCATTAGCACGGCTACTATTTTGAAAAGAATACCGAGCATACAACATAATTTACAGACAGTTGAAAAGCAAAACGGTCGATTTAAAACAAGACTATCATTAACAGTCAAAATATCAATGTTAC
Source organism: Limnephilus marmoratus (assembly GCA_917880885.1). Lineage (NCBI taxonomy): Eukaryota > Metazoa > Arthropoda > Insecta > Trichoptera > Limnephilidae > Limnephilus > Limnephilus marmoratus. Next base: position 30,889,143 of record OU862916.1, read on the forward strand.
ATTTCGATCATACTGTAAAAAATTATACGAAAGTTTAGCTTTTAAATCTAAAACCATTAGCATCTTTGTGTGAGCACAGTAGGTATAAATTGATCAAAGCTCGAAGCACGCACAGCCCCATGAATACGGGTTTGATGCGATGATAAAGAAACGGAAGTCGCGGAAGAGCAAATATGGGTAAAGAAAATAATAACACAGCAGCCTTCATCCACGGATTGATACTGCCTCCTGCCTCCTCTTCCCAGGCTGATGATTAATGATCATTGGCTGTTGTGAACAAAAGAGCCGCGAGCTTTCGCACTGTTGCCCTTTTCTTTTTGTTTCGCAAATAGGTGCTTTTTCATATTTTATCAGATTAAACTGGTGGCAGACAGTTGAGCTTATTCTGTAAGGGCGCAGTTAAATGCCTTATCGGCCCCGTGAAAAATTATATTACTCTTTGATCCAGGAACGAAAGCTCTGGCGGGGTAAGGTAGGGGAAGGGAGGAATTCGTGAACGGGCCGCGTGATAAATTTGGGATTCATGAAAATTTCAATGGTACCTTGAGGCGTTACTTTGATGTTCTTTTTACCGTATTTTAAATCTTGGGCGAGAATATATCAACTTGCACGTGTACCCAGTGGCAAAGACTAAAAACTCAGGCTTGCACAAATTAAACAAGGTTTAATATCACTGCCTTGAAAGTGGTAATGGAGAGTATAGCTGTGAAACGGTTAAAGAATTTATTTCACAAAACAATAAAACCTTATTGTCTTGTGATCTAGGTGTCCTAGTTTAAGGCGATCGATAAAAGTTATAGTTTATTATTGGACTTAGCTTTTAAAGTGTTTTTTTTTGTCAAGTACGTATGAATGAATTATTAGTTTAGTCCCATTACTTTATTTACTAATGCGATACATGTTATTTGAGTTTAATTAAGTACTTGTATTAAGTTTAGTAAGTAGGGACTAATATAGTTAAGTTCTCTTGCGTTTTTAGACATTTCATAGCTTCGTAGGTCATTATGAGACGATTTTGAAAGCTAAAAATAGCTAGGTTTACATAAAAATTACAAACAAAAAAAGTTGTAGCTGACAGCTTGAGAGTGCATGATACTTTGAATTTTGATTACACACAGGATGCCCTGAGAAAAAAGAATTCCCTCAGAACATATAACATCTTGGGGATGATGTACGGAGGGACTTTCTAGGGAAAGAAATGAGAGGAAGTTCTGTGAAGGGAAAAGGTATGAGGGGTGGGTAGGAATCTGGAGGTCAATGTGTCCAGGAGCGATGGTCGCATGAATCCATCTCTAACACTGCAATGCAAGGCGATGGGTCGAGAGAGTCCTGCTGGAGAGGTCACAGGGTCTCCCTCAACCAGTCTCTATCCGCCCGCCACGCAGTAGATAAACAAACGCATGCGCCGCCAAGACCAGAGACAAACCTCACCAACCTTTACGAACCACTTGATCTATGGCAGAGACGTTGGTTATCCAATAGGTATAAAAAACATTTTATTATAATATATTAAAACATTGTACCTACGTAATATTTATGTAGGTTCTAAGATAAAAGTATACATGGAGGACTACATTAGCAATGACATGAACATCATTTACTCCGTGTATTATTTTAAAATAACATCTGCAAATATTTTGACTTTAAAAACATTCTTCCAAACCATTGTAACTAGAGTACCATTAACCATATCAAATGACAACCCTTGAAACTACATACGCAGGAAGAATAATACTACCAAACTGACAATAACCGAAAATAAATACAATTACGTTTAGGCACAGAAAAAAAATCTGCTCCAAATGATGCGAAATACAGAAGAAGATTTTGTATGGAAAAATAATACTAAGACTCGTTGGCGAGGCTTTGAATTTAATATAAAGAATTATTTAGGCCTTACAAAAGAAAGATCATTAGTAACTGTCACACTGTTTGGGATATGATCACTGTCACCTCCGGGGAGAAATATTAACTAAACGGATTGGCCATATTTTGAAGTCTGAGACAACTTGCAGAATCATGCGTCGTGTGAGTTTTGCCTTTTTTTTTACAACGAAGTCGAGATGAAAGATTGAATCTAAAATTGTGCGATTTTTTTTTTCTTTTTGATAACAGTTTATCAGTTTCATGTATTTTTTCTTTTATGATAGTAATTTTCTTTTAATAAATTCAATCTCCGATAACAAATATTGTTGCAAAGGATTTAACAAATAATTTCGTTCAATTAAATAGAAAAGAGACAAATTTATATGTCTGATCAAAATACAAAGGAAAAATGTCTACGCCTCCTGAAATAGGTATCTTGATAGTTTAAAAAATAAATTAATGTGAATACAACCAACTGCTGCTATATGGAGTCAGTGAGACTATGGCATCCCTAATTGGGGTTTATTGGAGGTAGTGACCTTCAGCCTCACAATATCCCACCGGGAGTGGAAGGAAATGGGGAAGAGGGGAGTGGAGATGTACCTGGATATTCAATTCTGGTCACCAAATACGGTTAAAACCATTTCAAGCAACGTTTCAATTATGAATGATGGTCTTACACAAGGGCGATACGGAGAGTCTATCTATAGGTATATAAAAATCTCGTGTCACGGTGTTTGTGGTCGCACTCCTCCGAAACGGCTGAACCGATTTTTATTATTTTTTTATGTATATTTGGTAGGTATGAAAATAGGTCGTTAAGTATATTTAATAATGCTAGGTGGTTGGTTTCCTATCCAGAAAAAAAAATTATCAATTTTTTTTTATTTTTTTTTATTTGGTTTGAAAAATACTAATAACCCCAAATTTTCACCCCCCAACCCCCACCCTCCCATTTTTTAATTGCGATTTTAGTATTTTTGTACGAACAAATTTAACCGTCGCGTCGTTCGTATTTCAAACAGAACGAGATTATTTATGTTGTGTCCCCACACACTTACAATACAATAGTTTAAAAAAAAAACCAAAATAATCACTAGAAATAATTTATACGGCAGAACAACGTTTTGCGGGTCAGCTAGTAGTCTTTATCTTCCAATGAATTTTGAAATAACATTGAATTGTGTAATATCACAAATCAATAAAATAAAATTTACTTCAGCGCACCGGGATTCGAACCCGCGACCTTCGGATTGCTACCCCTCGACCATGGAGACTGGCGGTAAAATAGTATTCCTTTAAAATGCAGTTGATTTTATAAGAATAACATTATATCTGAATTGGAAAAGAAACTATAGTCTAAGTTATTTTTTTAATATTATTGTTCGAATATTCGAATATTTCGAATATCTTGATAATTCAGCACTGTGAAATCGCTTATACAGTCTTAAAATAGTAATAGGTAAACCACAGTCGAATACGGATATAATTCAGCTTTCGCTATAAATAGAACGGCAATGCAATAAAACCGTGCATCAAGAAATGAACATAAACAGTATAAATAATCGCTAGGTAACTTTTTTTCTTCGAATCGAGGTAATGAAATATTAACGCATCAATGTAAAATGTGGCGAAGAACTCGAGAGGACTTGAAAACCAGTTATTTTAGCATCACTTTAATAAAATCATCCATTTCGAACGCTTCACTGACTATTATTCTTGAATAAATAATAGATGTTTGCATATTAATGTTTTTCATGCACTCAAAGATCTGAGTGATATATCGCTGAATTATCAACTGGAACTTCTACACAATACGATTCGCAAAAAAGTATACTAAAATTGTAACAACCCTTTGAGATGTAAAGAGATTGAAGTACACTGGAATCGTCAAGTATTTGGGGTAAACATTGACAAATAATGTCTGGGGTTAGTTGCTCCCCTTTGCTAAGGGTGGGACACTCAATCGTTTTTTACAGATGGATGCGGAAATATAAAGTCAGTATTAGGACATGCTCCCTTTTTGTCGCCCTTATCAAACCTGTATCATTACTCATCCGGGCTGAATAAAAACTGTAGTGACGGATAGGAAGCGCAACCTTTTTAATAATTGAGAATTAACCATTAATTTTTCATATTTCTAATTATAAAAAAATCTCAAAATAACAAACAGCCATCTGATATAGCAATTTAATAGTGTATTTTAATACACCTATTTGAATATCATTTTTGTTTTCTTCATCAAATAAAGTGTAATCTTGGAAGTGGAAATTAACCCACTTTCCGACATCCGACCGAGTTGTAACTTGGCAGAAAGACTCGATGTCAATGACAATGCATTCTATCAACTTTTGGTGATACTAACGCATACATACGGACACACAGTTTTTTTCTGAAATTGGATGACATCATGTTAAAAAAATTAATATAGAGTCACGTGGGGTAACCGTACGCAGTTTTACATTGAGATTTTTGTATTAAAACGCTTTAGGTATTTTGCTCATTTTTTTTGTTTATTGATATGATTGATCATTAAGGCACATCAAACAAACATAAAAACCTTATGTAGTTTATAAATCAAAAAGTTATATAAAAATGTTTACATGCATGTCGATTACGAACACTTACCCCACGTGCGGGGTAAATATTCGCGTACCGTAGAGAAGTGTTCAAATCAGATTAGTGGTTATCTTTAATTGAATTATCACTTTGCACCCGTGTAACTAACAATATTTTACCAAAAATTATCATAGACCACATCGCTCTGACATAGTTAGTTACACAATAGCACACATCAGGAAGCAAACATGTCGATAGCAGATGACAAAATTTAAGACAAAACACGAAAAACAGTAATTTACCTTCCAATTTTTATTTTCAAATTAGGATTCACTGTATTCATATCCTGCTTCAATGCGACCCAAAACGCTACTGAATTAAGGAACGTGCGGGCGCGAAACAGGCACGATCAGTACGACCACCTCGGAAATATCATTGCGAACACTTACACTCTGCGTACGGTTACCCCACATGACTCTACGTTAAGTTAGTATACGAAATAAATGTTGGTACTCTCCAATCAGGATTTGGCATAGGGGTTAGCGTTTTGACTCCATTCCCTGGAGAGGTAGATTCAATCCTTAGTGAAGTAAAAAAAAGTATTGTAGAAATAAAATTCTTTTAACAGTGCTACGTCGCAACTATTAAAACCGTTTTTAAATGTAATCCTAAATACTTGTGATTTAACATTTTTTTGATAATTTGTTACATAGGTTTGTTCTTCTTGCAGAATGTATGAAATTGAAACTAGGTGGTTTTAAATGCTCACAATGTAAAGTAGGTATTGAAATACTATTTCTTTTTAACAAAGTTTCACTACAGAAAACAAAATAGACACACCGTCAAACTATTGTTAAGGAAACGGAACATAGCTTTATGATTATCGTTGTATCTAATTAAATTATTTCAGAATTTGATTAGGCAGGTCCTTTCTAACAATCACCTTCTTAATTAACCTTCCTTCTTTCCAAATCGGTCTCCCATATTCTCAATGGTTCCTATAAGTGAAACTCGTCTTGGAATTCCAACGAATTAATTAAAATTAAATTAATCAAACTGCTCAGCTTGACAAAGGACTGCCCTAGTGAGATGAAAGGATTATATATTATGAATCTGAGAAGGATTTCCAATTTTTTAAATGTTTAAAAGGTTCACATTTCCTGGCTGCAAGTATTTACATCGAAATAGTAACGTCCCTAAGATGCTCTCGCTTATACGGGTCACTTGTTCATTGTTGGCCTCACAAAGGCTCGTCTTTAACCGTTTGTTGCGATAATAAGGAAGAATTATGTCATTAATCTTGCGCGTAGGAACCGTGCGCACAATGCCTGCGCGGCGTGCGGGTTTACGTACAAAGAGGGTTCTAATCTCGGCGCCAAAAAAAGTGTAAATAGTCGGTAGGTAGATACTACACCTTTACACAGTAGTAAGTATGTTTATCGCAAGTTTAATCTGTTTTAAAACCACGAACGTCTATTAAAACGGATGGAGGTAGCTCGGTGGTAGCCTAAGTCTGATAATCTGGATTTAACCGCCTGCACGTATTAGATACGTCGCGATTATAAAACACTTGTAATATTTTTTTAAACGATTATATTCTGGAAAGAAATCCTAAATATAAATAAATATTTTATGAATTTTAAAATGTTGTTTCCATATCTAAAACCTTAAGTGTTGAGTAGTCATTGATGACTTGAAGCCAAGATATTGCACCATCATTAATAATTATTTCGAGAAAAAAACATGTGAAAATTTGAAGCTCTCAGAAATTTTACGTGATGAATTAGGTAAAAATCTTTGCTTTGTGCCATGTTTTTACAGATACAAATTTAATTCTTAATAAAAAAAGTCTCAATAATTCAGGTTAAAAACGTGTCTAGAAATTACGTTAATTCTAAAAGTATTTTCCGAATAACTGGGTATCAAGTACAAGCAAATCATTTTTAATATGACTTGTGAACACCGATGGTATCGAAAGTTTCAAAAAAGTTATTCGAATTAGTTTGGAATACCTGCCCGCAGTCCCCCTTTGTAACTGGTTCCAAAAAAGTCCGTTCCTCGGATCCACTGTCATCCAGTGATAGCTAGTCACCGGGACAAAGTAACCCGGACGGGCAATAACGTCATAATATATAGTATATAGCCGCGTGATACAACTTAGTACTACCGTCAATCTTTCCATATCCGGAGAGATACTACAAATTCACTAATTCGTAGTACCTACTTATACCTACGTCCCGATGCGACCTGCTAACGAAAGTAGCGCCATCTATTGACAAATTCTTGAAATCGAAACCGAATTACAAAGTTAGCTTTGTTTGAAATTCAACGTACACAGATGTTATTGGCGTGGCGTTAGACATGCACTCAAAGCCGGGTTCTGAAATTCAACCACGCAGACGCTACCCTATTAACACTGTTCGATTATTTTTTGGTCCATCCAGTACACCAGCAACGCTCTCTTAAAAATGATTTACATGTACTTTTGATTCCTCTGTTATTATTTTCCTTTCTCAAATCATTTTGTACATAAATGTATGAATCCATGGAAACATAACATAGCATTAACTATGTCTTATTTAAGATATTCTTAAATCTTCTCTTATTCCATCTATTAGTTTTATCACGTTATCCGACCCGCCATCAGAACCTGCGCAAATTCTGCCTTCAACACGTTTCCTACACAATGTTGTAGTTTTGTTATGAAATGCATCATCGTGATTATAAAAAGGTTTACACGAAAACATTATGGTTAATGATTTGTGATGTTACATTCTTACAATCTTGCGAAATCGGACCACGAACTCAAGTTCCAAGGTCGGTCGGTACGACCGTTCTCTTCCAGCCATCATTAGTTATCTCGGAGGAAGAGGATAACGATGGTCATTTTGTGTTTATTTTTATACTTTGAAGGTGTTTGAATTTTTTTAATAATTTCTTGGTATTTTTATGATAAGTAATAATTATGAGGACGGTGTTTACTGTGAGCTATATTGTAGATTGTAATAATAAGCGGAATCCAGAATAATAATATAATGATAATAATGTTTTGGTTTCTTATGTTTACCGCGGTAAGTCGCCACTACTAAAGATACATTTATGTACAAACATAAACCAAATTTTGGTACCTACTCGATGAAACAAAAAATGGCGACACTAAAAACACGACAAACACATACATCTATAGGATTTAGCCTGTGATAGAATGAGATAATATAATCGGTCTCCTCTTTGTGCGGTGCTTCATTGCCTATCGGTCTCCTCTTCTTGTGGGGCTTCGTCGCCTCCCCACTCTTGTCTAGTTTAGTTTTCTGAAGGTTTCACTTCTACCTCGTGTGAATTGCGCACTCTGATTTTTTTCTCCTTTTTATTTCAAAAGAAAGAACATAACCAGTTTACTTATTTAACTAGAAATAATTAAAATTAGTTCATTTTTATTTACATTTACTTTCATTATTTTTTATTTGATTAATCATAAAAAATATTTTATTTGTTTTTAATGTATTTATGTAGACTCTTTTAATTTTTAATGTTGTCTGGAAGGCATTTATATAAATTGCCCTCCTCGAAACCAATGGATTGTTTTCCGTAGTGAATACATAAAGTTTTATAAATGTATGTTATCGTATTATCAGCGAATGAACGAGGAAAGGAGTGTAAAGTGTAAGGAGAATATATGACGCAAATGTGAATGGTAGAAGTCGAGGACGCCCAAGAAAGACATGGCACGACCAAGTGAATCAGATATCTGAGTCGGGCCATGTCAAGAGTCAGAATAATAGAAGAGCATGTATGAGACGTTGTATGAATGTAAACGAGGCAAGGAATGTGTGCCAAGACCGGGATGTTTGGCGGTCCGTCCTCTCTGCCTTTCCTTTCGGGGAAACGGCGAGATGGTTAGTTAGTTAGTTATGTTATCGTATTGCCGTGTAAAGTGTGTGTGTGTGAGATTTCTGTGTTTGTATGCATGAGTTTTTAAAATCTTATTTTGTATGTAGAGAGACATGTATTATATTAATATGGTTTTCTGAATGTTAACAGCTATATTTCCACATATAATTTTGACGTACGAGGGTGTAATATAAACCGTTTTTAATTTCTTTCGAATCTATATGATAACGGGCTACACACGCTAATTAAGGGGGTTATTTTGTATATATATATATTTTTTTACATTAACTCCACACAGGAGGCCCTGACGAAAATAACTTCCCTCAGGGCATATGTCATCTTTGAAGATGCTTTGTGGAGGCTCTTTTTGAGGAAAGGAAGGAGTGAACACGGGTCTTGAAGAGACCTATGTTGTAGGAGGGAGGAAACACAGAGGCCGGCAAATCGTTCCACAGCCGAGCCGTTAAACTCAAGAACGAGTCATAGAAACGACCTGTTCTCATATGACTAATGTCAACCGTGTACAAATGTTGGGCGCGTGTTTGGCGTTTTTCCCGACTTTGCACCGGTGCCGAGGGGAACAATGACGCTAGTTCCTCGGAGCAACTTCCATTGTAATACCGGTAGAACAAGGACAGCATTCCCACCTGACGCCTGTGCTCTAAAGATTGCAGTCCGTCTGTTAAGATGGGAGAATCTATCAAACGGACCGCCCGTTTCTGCACAGAGTCAAGGGTTTTTTTTAGGTATTTTGGAGCTCCAAACTAGAGGTGGCTGCCAAATTCAACCGTGGGGCGCACTTGCGATTTGTACAGGGTTGGCAGTTGTGTACTATTAAAGTACCTGCGGGCCCTGTACAGTACGCCCAGTTTCTGAGAGGCTAACTTAACTCTGGTTTCCATGGAGCCCCCGTACCTTAGAGTTACACCAGGCATATCGATGGAGGTCCTGTTCGGAAGATTGCTTCCGTTGTAATAATAATAATATGTAATAAAATGCTGTTTAAATGTTAAGTGATCAATATGATCATTCTAATAATCATAAGCTTCCCGCTAAAGTAACCAATGCAGTTTTTAAATTAAATACCTCTCGACTTGCCATGTTTTCACCCTAGCGTAAATAAGTTGAAACTAGTTTATTTTCTTCAGTTTCATTTTGAAATCTGTCTATGTAATAGTGTCCATGCATATTTATAATAGTCTTTATGTATAAATCACAAGTTAGCCTAATTAATAATTACAATACACATATAAAACTTCCAGAGTCAATTATTCTATTTAGCACAACACACGGAAGACCTAAAGCACGTAGTTGTGTACTTTTTGTTAAATTAATCAAATGAACGTAACAAAAAACTGTTAAGGCAGGAACCTGCCAGTTATAATGCACGCTTCAAAATACATTTAATTTGAAGCATGTGGATTTGTTCTTCTTTTGACCGTTAATTAATAGTATTGAATTTATATAACCTTGCTTTTCACGAATCGACATCGCTCACACAGCGAAAAAAAGTATTAGAGAAGTGTTCAAATCACGAAAAACAGTAATTTACCTTCCAATTTTTATTTTCAAATTAGGATTCACTGTATTCATATCCTGCTTCAATGCGACCCAAAACGCTACTGAATTAAGGAACGTGCGGGCGCGAAACAGGCACGATCAGTACGACCACCTCGGAAATATCATTGCGAACACTTACACTCTGCGTACGGTTACCCCACATGACTCTACGTTAAGTTAGTATACGAAATAAATGTTGGTACTCTCCAATCAGGATTTGGCATAGGGGTTAGCGTTTTGACTCCATTCCCTGGAGAGGTAGATTCAATCCTTAGTGAAGTAAAAAAAAGTATTGTAGAAATAAAATTCTTTTAACAGTGCTACGTCGCAACTATTAAAACCGTTTTTAAATGTAATCCTAAATACTTGTGATTTAACATTTTTTTGATAATTTGTTACATAGGTTTGTTCTTCTTGCAGAATGTATGAAATTGAAACTAGGTGGTTTTAAATGCTCACAATGTAAAGTAGGTATTGAAATACTATTTCTTTTTAACAAAGTTTCACTACAGAAAACAAAATAGACACACCGTCAAACTATTGTTAAGGAAACGGAACATAGCTTTATGATTATCGTTGTATCTAATTAAATTATTTCAGAATTTGATTAGGCAGGTCCTTTCTAACAATCACCTTCTTAATTAACCTTCCTTCTTTCCAAATCGGTCTCCCATATTCTCAATGGTTCCTATAAGTGAAACTCGTCTTGGAATTCCAACGAATTAATTAAAATAAAATTAATCAAACTGCTCAGCTTGACAAAGGACTGCCCTAGTGAGATGAAAGGATTATATATTATGAATCTGAGAAGGATTTCCAATTTTTTAAATGTTTAAAAGGTTCACATTTCCTGGCTGCAAGTATTTACATCGAAATAGTAACGTCCCTAAGATGCTCTCGCTTATACGGGTCACTTGTTCATTGTTGGCCTCACAAAGGCTCGTCTTTAACCGTTTGTTGCGATAATAAGGAAGAATTATGTCATTAATCTTGCGCGTAGGAACCGTGCGCACAATGCCTGCGCGGCGTGCGGGTTTACGTACAAAGAGGGTTCTAATCTCGGCGCCAAAAAAAGTGTAAATAGTCGGTAGGTAGATACTACACCTTTACACAGTAGTAAGTATGTTTATCGCAAGTTTAATCTGTTTTAAAACCACGAACGTCTATTAAAACGGATGGAGGTAGCTCGGTGGTAGCCTAAGTCTGATAATCTGGATTTAACCGCCTGCACGTATTAGATACGTCGCGATTATAAAACACTTGTAATATTTTTTTAAACGATTATATTCTGGAAAGAAATCCTAAATATAAATAAATATTTTATGAATTTTAAAATGTTGTTTCCATATCTAAAACCTTAAGTGTTGAGTAGTCATTGATGACTTGAAGCCAAGATATTGCACCATCATTAATAATTATTTCGAGAAAAAAACATGTGAAAATTTGAAGCTCTCAGAAATTTTACGTGATGAATTAGGTAAAAATCTTTGCTTTGTGCCATGTTTTTACAGATACAAATTTAATTCTTAATAAAAAAAGTCTCAATAATTCAGGTTAAAAACGTGTCTAGAAATTACGTTAATTCTAAAAGTATTTTCCGAATAACTGGGTATCAAGTACAAGCAAATCATTTTTAATATGACTTGTGAACACCGATGGTATCGAAAGTTTCAAAAAAGTTATTCGAATTAGTTTGGAATACCTGCCCGCAGTCCCCCTTTGTAACTGGTTCCAAAAAAGTCCGTTCCTCGGATCCACTGTCATCCAGTGATAGCTAGTCACCGGGACAAAGTAACCCGGACGGGCAATAACGTCATAATATATAGTATATAGCCGCGTGATACAACTTAGTACTACCGTCAATCTTTCCATATCCGGAGAGATACTACAAATTCACTAATTCGTAGTACCTACTTATACCTACGTCCCGATGCGACCTGCTAACGAAAGTAGCGCCATCTATTGACAAATTCTTGAAATCGAAACCGAATTACAAAGTTAGCTTTGTTTGAAATTCAACGTACACAGATGTTATTGGCGTGGCGTTAGACATGCACTCAAAGCCGGGTTCTGAAATTCAACCACGCAGACGCTACCCTATTAACACTGTTCGATTATTTTTTGGTCCATCCAGTACACCAGCAACGCTCTCTTAAAAATGATTTACATGTACTTTTGATTCCTCTGTTATTATTTTCCTTTCTCAAATCATTTTGTACATAAATGTATGAATCCATGGAAACATAACATAGCATTAACTATGTCTTATTTAAGATATTCTTAAATCTTCTCTTATTCCATCTATTAGTTTTATCACGTTATCCGACCCGCCATCAGAACCTGCGCAAATTCTGCCTTCAACACGTTTCCTACACAATGTTGTAGTTTTGTTATGAAATGCATCATCGTGATTATAAAAAGGTTTACACGAAAACATTATGGTTAATGATTTGTGATGTTACATTCTTACAATCTTGCGAAATCGGACCACGAACTCAAGTTCCAAGGTCGGTCGGTACGACCGTTCTCTTCCAGCCATCATTAGTTATCTCGGAGGAAGAGGATAACGATGGTCATTTTGTGTTTATTTTTATACTTTGAAGGTGTTTGAATTTTTTTAATAATTTCTTGGTATTTTTATGATAAGTAATAATTATGAGGACGGTGTTTACTGTGAGCTATATTGTAGATTGTAATAATAAGCGGAATCCAGAATAATAATATAATGATAATAATGTTTTGGTTTCTTATGTTTACCGCGGTAAGTCGCCACTACTAAAGATACATTTATGTACAAACATAAACCAAATTTTGGTACCTACTCGATGAAACAAAAAATGGCGACACTAAAAACACGACAAACACATACATCTATAGGATTTAGCCTGTGATAGAATGAGATAATATAATCGGTCTCCTCTTTGTGCGGTGCTTCATTGCCTATCGGTCTCCTCTTCTTGTGGGGCTTCGTCGCCTCCCCACTCTTGTCTAGTTTAGTTTTCTGAAGGTTTCACTTCTACCTCGTGTGAATTGCGCACTCTGATTTTTTTCTCCTTTTTATTTCAAAAGAAAGAACATAACCAGTTTACTTATTTAACTAGAAATAATTAAAATTAGTTCATTTTTATTTACATTTACTTTCATTATTTTTTATTTGATTAATCATAAAAAATATTTTATTTGTTTTTAATGTATTTATGTAGACTCTTTTAATTTTTAATGTTGTCTGGAAGGCATTTATATAAATTGCCCTCCTCGAAACCAATGGATTGTTTTCCGTAGTGAATACATAAAGTTTTATAAATGTATGTTATCGTATTATCAGCGAATGAACGAGGAAAGGAGTGTAAAGTGTAAGGAGAATATATGACGCAAATGTGAATGGTAGAAGTCGAGGACGCCCAAGAAAGACATGGCACGACCAAGTGAATCAGATATCTGAGTCGGGCCATGTCAAGAGTCAGAATAATAGAAGAGCATGTATGAGACGTTGTATGAATGTAAACGAGGCAAGGAATGTGTGCCAAGACCGGGATGTTTGGCGGTCCGTCCTCTCTGCCTTTCCTTTCGGGGAAACGGCGAGATGGTTAGTTAGTTAGTTATGTTATCGTATTGCCGTGTAAAGTGTGTGTGTGTGAGATTTCTGTGTTTGTATGCATGAGTTTTTAAAATCTTATTTTGTATGTAGAGAGACATGTATTATATTAATATGGTTTTCTGAATGTTAACAGCTATATTTCCACATATAATTTTGACGTACGAGGGTGTAATATAAACCGTTTTTAATTTCTTTCGAATCTATATGATAACGGGCTACACACGCTAATTAAGGGGGTTATTTTGTATATATATATATTTTTTTACATTAACTCCACACAGGAGGCCCTGACGAAAATAACTTCCCTCAGGGCATATGTCATCTTTGAAGATGCTTTGTGGAGGCTCTTTTTGAGGAAAGGAAGGAGTGAACACGGGTCTTGAAGAGACCTATGTTGTAGGAGGGAGGAAACACAGAGGCCGGCAAATCGTTCCACAGCCGAGCCGTTAAACTCAAGAACGAGTCATAGAAACGACCTGTTCTCATATGACTAATGTCAACCGTGTACAAATGTTGGGCGCGTGTTTGGCGTTTTTCCCGACTTTGCACCGGTGCCGAGGGGAACAATGACGCTAGTTCCTCGGAGCAACTTCCATTGTAATACCGGTAGAACAAGGACAGCATTCCCACCTGACGCCTGTGCTCTAAAGATTGCAGTCCGTCTGTTAAGATGGGAGAATCTATCAAACGGACCGCCCGTTTCTGCACAGAGTCAAGGGTTTTTTTTAGGTATTTTGGAGCTCCAAACTAGAGGTGGCTGCCAAATTCAACCGTGGGGCGCACTTGCGATTTGTACAGGGTTGGCAGTTGTGTACTATTAAAGTACCTGCGGGCCCTGTACAGTACGCCCAGTTTCTGAGAGGCTAACTTAACTCTGGTTTCCATGGAGCCCCCGTACCTTAGAGTTACACCAGGCATATCGATGGAGGTCCTGTTCGGAAGATTGCTTCCGTTGTAATAATAATAATATGTAATAAAATGCTGTTTAAATGTTAAGTGATCAATATGATCATTCTAATAATCATAAGCTTCCCGCTAAAGTAACCAATGCAGTTTTTAAATTAAATACCTCTCGACTTGCCATGTTTTCACCCTAGCGTAAATAAGTTGAAACTAGTTTATTTTCTTCAGTTTCATTTTGAAATCTGTCTATGTAATAGTGTCCATGCATATTTATAATAGTCTTTATGTATAAATCACAAGTTAGCCTAATTAATAATTACAATACACATATAAAACTTCCAGAGTCAATTATTCTATTTAGCACAACACACGGAAGACCTAAAGCACGTAGTTGTGTACTTTTTGTTAAATTAATCAAATGAACGTAACAAAAAACTGTTAAGGCAGGAACCTGCCAGTTATAATGCACGCTTCAAAATACATTTAATTTGAAGCATGTGGATTTGTTCTTCTTTTGACCGTTAATTAATAGTATTGAATTTATATAACCTTGCTTTTCACGAATCGACATCGCTCACACAGCGAAAAAAAGTATTGTATAGATATCCAAATACGACAATGATTCTTTTTTTCCTTTTTGTTTCATACAAAAACGCGACCTCGATCAATAACGGAATAAGATTACCTTTGACTAAACTGTTTTATTTTTTAATTAAACACAATCTTTTAAATTATATTTCGGTCCATTGGATTATAACCATTCATCAACAAACTGTTATGAATAGTATAAAATGAAGTCTTGTATAATATGGCGTGATGCTACGTATATGAATTAATTAAACTAAGATAATTGCATATTAAATTCGTGATAAGTTCATATTTTATATGTGAATGTATAATATACGTCACGCTACTGAGATTACGGTAGGATCATGAAAAATAATAAATTAGTTCAATGAATTGAATGCCCGTACAAATAAGTAATTAACTGGGTTGCATTGAAATCTAATCAAGAAATTATTTCATAATGCATACCATCCAATCCTTGAATGGTTGTCCTTCTTTGGCAATATAAAAAAAAACTAAGAATAATGTATTATGTGAATTAAATCAAATTAATTATTTATTTATTCACATTCGTCAAGCTTGGAGTTAAATAAGGATGGTTGAGTAATTCGATTGCTCACGTGTGTTCATTTCACTTTCTTTACAAAAGGAAAATTACGATCGGGTACTTATATTATTATTAATATTTGTACCTATTGGTTGCTTTTAAAATTCGCACGGTAACGACACGGCTATTGCAATGGCATCCGGCGCATCTTTTCTTCAATACGTATTAGGAAGATGTGTGATAATTATTGCATTTTTCATTTCGGGTAAGCATACACTGTTTGTTTCATAGTCTATCTCAATATTATTTAGTGTATAAGAAAGAGATGCAGCAATATCGTGATAAAGAACGTACGTTTTACGATATTTTTGTGCCGTGCCATGCTGAAAAAACCGGCACACCATATTTCACGATCACATCGCAATACTTCAAAAGGTTTATGGTAATCTTTCTATTTATCCATAATTTTTTTTTAATGTGGATTACCTACATCGAGCTTAAAATTTTACTCACTAAAATTAAGTCTGAAAATTGTGATTTATTTGTAGTAGGTAATATTTGGTTTATCAAATCATCTGGTGTACATTTACATGTGAACCCTTGAAAAACGAACCATATCAAACATAGTATGTCATATTTTGTTATTTGAAGACTTTATATGCACATAATCGTAAACGTGAAATACTGTTCACAATTTTGTTTTATTTGAGAGCAGTTACAAAGGGTTTATATTTTTTACGCAAAATCAAAGATGCGAGAACAAATGGTATTATTTTAATTCATCATAATAATACGGTAGGTATTTATGAACAATAAACTTAAGAATAATCTTTCTATACTTCGACCCTTACGATAAACGCACCGTTCGTACACTGTACTCGTAAACTGCAACCACTATTTTATTTAATGTTTTCATTTCAATTTAAACTCATTCTGTGACATCAACGCGTCTACTGAACCGATTTATTTCTGTCAACTTCTCACAAACAGAACACCACTGGCAGTGTGTGCGCGCTTTGAAATGTGTTTTGAAACGCGCATTGCTACAATTTATCTTTTTCCTAATGTCTTTTCACTTTCAATTGCCGTCATCTTTTTTAGTCGGAGTCTTGAATGCATTATGTGTTTCTCCGTATTTGTACGCATACAATGGACCCTGCCATTATTTGCCTTTTGATCTCGACTGGCTGCTGAAGCAACCGAGACTTTATGGAGTGTCTGCTTTTTTCAATTACTTATCTATTATCGAATTTTCAATCTTTTCATGAACGGGAGCAAAGACATAAAGGACCTTTATTCAATAAATCGACTGCAATTTGTCACGTTTCACAAATATTTCAAATTGTGGGGAACGCTCTCGCGGGTGGGTAGGAATATGATACAGATCTATATTTAATATTTTGACAATACGTTGTATCATTGTTATTAAATTCTCATATATTTAATTCACGATTAATAGTCTTAAATAAATCAAAGCCAGTAATCTTTTTTCACTTGTCATTGCATATAAATGCCATTACTAGGAGCTATGGTCCGGTCATTAGCTGAGTTGGCATCAGATCAGAGTCCCACCATGTGCGTGTGAATTCAAGCCAGCCCAATTTCTCGGCTGGCTAAGTCCTCCATCATGACACTACTGTGATGGTAGTGGGAGATTTTCAAATTATTGTTATCAGCTTATGCGCAATCCTGGATGTCTTTCTTAAAAAAAAATGAGAGACCTAGAAGGAAAATACACAGATTAGAAACTGTCTGGTTATTCAGACCCGGATACGAATCGTAGCTAATTCCTTTAAAAGTCATTTTTAAAACTTATTTTAGATATCCATATGATTTTTGGTTAAGTAATTATTGAAGTTTTATAAAGAACACAAAGATTTTTAATAGGGTGAGTGTGGTTATGTTTTTAGATTTTCACGGCCAAAATTATTTTCGTTATTTGTTTTTGGGTGTTATGCCGTGTTACGCTACCTCCTTCTTTAGCCAACGTTTCAGTCAGCGTTGCTGTGTCCATAATCAGGGCAGATATGTCCCAACACATGGATGGAAACTGTAACGCCATCCGAAACGTTGGCTAAAGAAGGAGGCAGCGCAACACGGCATGACACCCCGAAAACAAATAACGAAAAAAGTGTGAGTATGTTTTTAAAACTTTATATCTACCTTTTCTAAGAATTCTGTGAATCAATGACAATAATTGGTCAAATTTTAAAAGATTCTCCGTATTTTATAAAGTGTATTTCACGACAAATAAAAATCAAATCGTACGGTACGGCTAAAAAAATACAGTGATATTATTCTAAGAATTTTCGTATTATAACAGGTACAAATGACTCAATAATCTTAATTAGAGTTACTCTGGAGATCGATTCAACCCAATTAGTTGTTTCATAGAGGCTGCAAAGTTTTTCAAGTGACCTTCCACTTCTCAGTCCAAATTATTAACAGAGCAAGTTTTATAATTTTAGACCACAATTTTGCACTAATTGGATCCACGATAATCCGTTTCGAGTAGGATCTATGTATACATCACATTAGTTTACATCATAAAGATATTCCCAACGCCTGTTGTCTGAAAAGCTAATTAAAAAAATATTATTTAAGCGATTTATGTTATCTCGACCCGCCGTGAGAAATCTGTTAATATAAACACACAACGATCACTTACTTAAAATTACAGCCACATGAAGGACGATCCATAAACCTTATGTCCGAAAAGTTTTTTTAATCGGTTATATTTATTATTCCTCACATCGATATTTTTTTAAGGTATGAACTGTAAAAACCAATAGTTTTCTACAAATAGGTGAATTGATACAAGTAACTATCATTAATAAAACCAATAATAACTAAAACCGTGTGTATAAAAACGAATTTTACACTATTTTACTCTCCCGGCCTTCCATTCATATCTTGAAGTCTATTGTTATAATTAGTGATATTTGACAGTCGGTGTAGTCCAGCGGTAAGTCTCTTGACTCGCACACCGAAGGTCGCGGGATCGAATCCCGGCGTGGCAAATAAATTTTATTTGATTAATTTGTGTTATTTCACAATTTATTCATTTAAAATAATATAGTATATTTGCGGCACGTTCCCGAGTGGAAGATACTCTCAGTATCGCCCTGGTGTAAGACCACCATTCAGAATTGAAACGTTGCTTGAAATGGCATTAGCCGTGTTTGGTGACTAGATCTGAACAGCCAGTACTTCCCCACCTTCCTCTTCCCTATCTCCTTTCCCTCCCCACTACCTTCAGCCTCACAACATACCCCAATTGGGGATGCCATAGTCTCACTGGCTTAAGACGGGAGCAGTTGGGACTCTTGTGCGGTATTCATATAAAAAAAGTTTTCAGTATACCCTGATGAAGTAAGCATTGCTTATGAAATATGTTGGTTTTTCAAATAATAAAAGTGGTTAAAACTAAATATTCATTAGTTTTAAATTTTCTAGTACTGTAAGTACAAAATCCATAAGATGGCAACGCTTATTTCGGTACAATCAAATTTAAACTGCACACCTAAAGCAAAACTTGGTACAAGTAGCTTTGAGCTGCTTAAACATAGCTTAACTAATGTTATTTCGATACATGCAGCTATTAACTGCCAAAGACGTATGGTGTAAGCACCTCTCCTGCCAATCATGAATCAAAATGTGTTTCACACACTCACCAACAAAGCACTGCATACTGATGTGTCTATTGTAGTTGAACCGTGGTCAATTTGATTTTCTCAAGACCACGGACAAACTAAATGGATGTCTAATCTCAAGACAGACGATACTCAAGACTGACGTCTATCTAATCACTTGTTGCCCGGGTGTTGGCTTTCGGTTTGCGACAGGTGCAGAGTGGATGAGTAATCGAGTGAAACTAGACAATACCGTTCTTAAAACATCGTAAAAATAATAACATGTGATTGGCTGTTGAGCTAGCCAAATCTAACGTCTAACGGGGACGAGACCTTGCACGAAATCCCAATAATTCGAAGAACACATTTCTATGTAACAAAGCTTTGAGCTTTTCATAATGTACACTCTTAACATCATGTGTCGTATCTTGTGGCATAAAACCGTCATAATTATAACTGTTAAAACAAATTGAAGCATGCTAGAGCTTTATAATCTCCTCAGAGAGTGATTTTAAGTTAACACTTAAGAAACCCAGTCGTCAACAAATTTCAACAATAAGTATTTTAGCAAAATGTTGCAATCAGTATCGCTCTTACTCAAATACTGAGCGAAAGGGACTCAGGTTGATTATTATACCTAAATAAAATCATCAAAATACGAATTATTCCCCACTTTTCTACCACAAAACTCGACCGCTTTTTAAGATTTTTTAAATAACTCGTGGGAGATCCCATTTACTTTTTTATGCTCCGAAAGCAAGAACTTCTGTGTATAAGAATGCACCATTAAACAGAGCAACTCAAATGCTTAACGATTCTGCATTGAGCATCGACATCTTCAATGTCACCTACATCTTAGAGTTCAGTAAATATCTTTCGACATACGTCACAACATGGTAAAACTGCCCCCATGCACTTTTTTTTTAAATTGTAATCTTCTCCATAATATTTTAGTATATATCTGTTTTATGGAGAACCTGAAATAAATAAATTAATAAAAAATAAATATTCTCTAGATGTACGTTTTGATTTAAAAAAAATACATTGTCTAGTTTGTATACCTACTGAACATATTTTGATGGCGTTCGGGGGTTTGGAGTTTGGAGATTCCTAACTCCTATAAGAATTAACTTATAAAAAAAAACAAAACGCTAGTGGTCTATATCTATATTATATTAAGAAATACTTGCAGTAGTGTCAAAATCCAGAGAGGAAATTGGGGAATACGTTTTTATGGAAAAAAAACTCCGCTTAGTTTCCTCTTAAGGGAAAGCATAACAATTTATGCAGCAGTTGATTAAAAAAATACTTAAATGTTTTATGGCCAAATTTTCACAACTTCGTGCCTCTTATGGCCGCAAATGTGTTCAGATATTGGAAATTTATGTAAATACTGACCGTACGAACCGTTCGACAGCAATCGAGACTTATTGATTAATAACCAATAATATCTCGCAACTCGAGATATTATTGATTATTTTTGCACTTTCAGTGAGACCATCCTAATTATTTTGTCAGATAAATTTATGGCATCGAGGAACCTTAATCAATGTACCTGTTCCTCTTCAACTAAATGTGGTATAATGACATTTAATGAGCCACCGTGTTAACTGTTTACGGTAAACTTAGTTGTTTCGTATAGAATTTGTTTTTCAGTCATTTTAATTAAGAAATCAAAATATCGCGTCGGTTTCAAAATACAAAATAATGTACGCCGTAAATCAATAATCGTTCAATATCTAAGTGTTTACCCTCGTTCTGAATAGGCTTTGTCACAATTGAAATACACAGGTAAATATTTTCGCCTACAATAAGGACTAAGGACAACTCGCAACAAACCGCCGCGCGCGTAATTTATGAGATGTGACGAATATTTCGAGAGGGTAGCACCGAAAGGACATAATGAAGGACTATTACTGCATATTTTTTCCTTTTTTTTGCGACGTTAGTCACGGGAACTGCTTCAGAATTTGAAATTAAATATAATTCAGAAGGACCTTTTTCGAATCCTACTTACTAACATGAGACCGACGGATTTTAATGAATCGTGGCTCATTCGATTTGAAATCATTAGTAAATTCAAGAAAACATAATGTATAATTTTTATATTAAAGCGTATACCTTTAAATTTTAAAATAAAACCAGTTATGGTTGGTGACTGGTGACGTGTATTTCAAAGTAATTCAAAATATATATTTATGCTGATCGTGATTCATCATTTCATTCTCAGCTCGAACCATTCTCATAACTTATCTTGGCCAAATATTCACCGAACTGTCATTGCCTACGTACCAATATAGTAAATTCACATTTAAAACTTCCCCGTCCTGAATTAAGGTAAAAATAATTAGTAATAATTAGTTTGAAATTAAAATCTTTGATTTTGATTTTCTACCATTATTTTTAATAATTCCTATTTTTACCATATTATTGTATGACATGTTTGCTTTATGTTAATATTAATTATTCGAAAAAGCAGCTCCTTAATAATCACCAGAAAACCTTTGTCATAATTACCAACAGTTTTTAAATATATCGCATACAAGCACCGTCGCATCAGAATGCATGTTGTCGAACACCTCCACCAAAAAACATTTTATTTGTAAACGTAAATATGACTGCAACATATTTCTTGTCGGCGGGATTGACTTTTTAAATTCACAAATGGCAAACATTTTGAAGTGTTGTGAAGGGAAAAAGAGAAAGATTTTGAAGGACCTGGCTTCCAGATCAAATCTAGTCATCACACTAAGCCAGTTCTAGCAACATTTCGATTCCAGATGGTGTCCTCCTACCAGGCCGATAATGAGAATATCCTCTGCAGCAATATTTTTTAAAACTAGGAGAAGAGATGGGTACATGTTTACAAATTTAATATTTAAGAGAAACGATATTTTCGTTAAAAATTCGGCCAAAGTACAGCGGCATTTTTTTTTTTTTGTAAAATTATGTAACGTAACATCGTAAGTATGTATGAAAGTCAATTTGAAGGGGATCAGCCATTGAAGAGGCACTCCATTTAACCCGGAGAACGCTAAAGGAGACCTTTGCTTAGTCGTGACATCATAATGAGAATGTTTTGATATACAGCACACACTCCACTACAGTTTTATAATACGAAGTAGTCGCTACAATTTAATAAGTCATCATATAAATAAATATGACGGAAAAGAGGATGCGTATTTTTGGGAATTACTTATTATTCTTAATTAAAGCTTAATTGAAGAACACGAACAAAATAAATACGCATACCTATATTTGTTCTACACTTTAAGTTACATTTTTTTTATTATTTTTTATATGAATACCGCACAAGAGTCCCAACTGTTTACGTCTGGAGCCAGTGAGACTATGGCATCTCCAATTGGGGATGTTGTGAGGCTGACGGAGGAGGGAAAGGAGACGGGGAAGAGGAAGATGGGTAAGAACCTGGCTATTCAGATCTGGTCACCAAACACGGCTAAAGCCATTTCAAGCTACGTTTCAATTCTGAATGGTGATCTTACACCAGGGCGTTGCTGAGAGTATCTTCCAATCTGGAAAGTGTCGTAAATATACTACATATTATTTTTAAATAATAATTGTGAAATACCACAAAATAATCCAATAAAAATTATTTGCGTATGACGGGTCGAACCCGCGATCTTCGGATTGTGAGTCGAGACTCTTACCCCTCGACCACGGAGTTCGTCATTTGAACTACTGAGGTGTTTATTTTTGTTTACAGTGATAAAACTTATTATAAGCAATAGTTATCAGCCTGAAACACTCATCTACATTAAAAAATCTTCCGAGAAAAGATACTTAGGTATAGATGAGTGTTTTAGGCTGATAATTATTGCTTATAATAATTGTTACCCTTTGTTCTATGCATAAAAAAATGTCTAAACGTTAGTTTATAAATTAAAAAATAATAATTGATAAAACTACTAGATTTTATGCCTTAGCCTATTAATATCCCATCAACATTTGCTAAATCCCTAGAAAAATCTATTCGAAATGATTATAAAACAATAATAATCATAACTTAATCCAAACACTAATGTGAAGTGAAAACTTACTTTATTACTAAGCGAGCATTGTATATTTTTAAGAAATCTGTAATTTTCTCTGTTTTTAAAACTATCCTGTAATGTTTTCATGTTATCAAAACTGAATCCTCAATGTGTATATGATCTGATGTTATAACTTATAATATCAGGGAGATCGTACCTTCACAAAAGTACAAAAACACAATTAAAAGGTCTCGACCATTGTTGTGTCGAGGCACTAGGAATGATTTACGGCTTATTACTGCACATTTTGCACTGCAACCATTATAATATAATTTGGTTTACATGCCGCAATTCACAAGAGGATTGCAAGTCATATGCAGGACCACCAATGCATAATATTGCATTGGAATTAAAAATTAAAAACACAAAATTATTGCATTTCTCAAAAGTAATTTTGCAGCTAAAAAGTAGTACGTAGGTATCAGTTGCAGATTTTATTCCCACACAGTTTAAAATCGTTTTATTTTACGAGCATTTTTAGCCTTGGTATTGTGATAGCACCCAATAAATCATATTTAGTTTTGATTGCAATCACGAATTTACAAATTAATACCTATCGGAAGGCCAAAAATAAAAGCATAGAAATACACTACAATACTTACATGTTTCAATGCGTGTAGGTATTTGAAGTAATGACAGCTGTCAAAGGTATTGTTACAATATTAATAATTGAAAAGTTATGATTTAATGATGTAATTAATTATTTCTTTTCACTTTTTATAGAATCCTTGAACCCCAGTAACTCAAGGGCGCCAGGCGCTGTCATAAAATGTTCATCGAGTGATGAAATAAATAAATATGGTTGGTAGTTTCGTCTTTTATATGGGAAAAATATTTCGGTACTTCAAGCATATGATATTGTTATTCGATTTTCGCACTCAATAAAGTAGACAAACTTATTGATTTTTATTATTGTTGAACATTGGAAATATAAATAAATATTATATTTTTTTTTATTTCCATTATGTACCTACCGATATTAAAATAACTGACGTATTGGTGACACGTCACTAGGCGTGAAACGCCTGTGTTGAGATGGCAATTTACAAGAGTGGTTCTTCAATGTTCAGTTAGGTTTATTTTACATTTAAAAAAAACATTTCTACAAACTTAAACCTATTTAAAAACATAAAAGGTTGAAAGGAATTTTGAATCAGTTGAAATTACGTTAAAAGGGTCATGATGTTAACATTACAAAATAAACATAAGAAGAATAGAAAAATGAAACTTCAACTTTGTATAAACCACTTATATACACGGTGTCCGGAAACTCGTAGTACAAGCGGGAAACTGGTAAATCTACATCACATTCGGAGTCGATTTGTGATATAACTTTTTTGATTTGAGCTTTCATTTTCGAGTAAATCGGGTCCGAAGTTGGAATTTTTTTGGTTAAATTTGAAAAAAATTTTCACTAGGGGGTTGATTTCAGCTGTGTAATGTCTTAAAAAAATGCGTCGAAAGGTAAACCGGCTCAAAAATTTATTTTACCCTTTAGTTGCAGAAAAAATGGAAAAATAGAAAAAAAATATATTAAAATCGAAATGTTCAGATCGAAAAAAATAATTTTTTTGGGTTCTCTACGTGATATAGATTCACCAGTTTCCCGCTTGTACTACGAGTTTCCGGACACGTTGTATTATTAGTATAAGCTTTCCCTGAAGAAGGAACGTTTGTTCCGAAACCGGTCGGATTTACGCATTATATAATTGGTTTATACAAAGTTGAATTGTTTCATTTTTCTATAATGGATAACGACAAATTTATGGCTACATTCAAAAACATAAGAAGAATACGCCATATAATATGATCGTGTGAGAAATATGGAGATCCGCAAAGAATGCAAGGCTGATGTAAGCGTAATGAGTAAGAATAAAAAAGGGACGCTCAGATGATTTGGGCATGTATAGCGAATGAACGAAAAAAGTATTATAAGAAGAATATATTACGCAAATGTGATTTTTACTCAATTTCATAAATTTTAATTACAAAACGATTAGTTAGGTGGCAAGTATAATATTACCTGAAATGTCGCTATCAATGGGATGTGAGAAATGCATTAATTGTTTAATTAATGCATCCTCTTAAGCTTTATAATCTTCGCATCCAATGCGGATTTAACAATAATCATAATAAATCCAAACAGTTCTCAGATAATCAGTCACGCTAAACAATAAAACAGTCTATTCGAGAGTCTGGGTATGATCCGGTAACGTTCTCGACTTTTATAAGCTATCCGGAAATATCATCATCATCGATATTTTCATATAAAATATTCTCATGTGGCAGGGATGCCGCAAATAATATTTTGTGTTAAATTTATTAAATGATTAAAATAACCCATATTTAGCAAGGGCAAGCAGGATGTACCCGACAAACCTTAATCAGCGGTTCCTGAGCTTATTTTAAGTACAAACTGTGAAATCTTTATTGGTTGAAGATAAATTACACAAAACAATAAAATCTTACATTTCAAGCTTCTTAAGCGGCCGACTCGTCCCAAACTGACCAATACCGATTGATTGTTAATGTTTTTGAGTGATAAAGTCACCAGAGTCCAAAATGCCATCTTCATTTTTTACTCCAAATTTCACGAACACTGGTTACTGTTTGTCAACACATTTACTAAGAGACATCATCGTAATATGGTTTGTATAAATATTCATTTCATAAATTTTCCCTTGTATTTCACAGATGTTTGTAAAAAAAATGGTATTACCAGTGCAGATATTTGGGAGGCGGGAATGGGTACCGCCGCCCCGGGAACCTTTATTGGATAACCAACACCTCTGCCATAGGTTACCCCAAGTGGTTTTCTACGTTTGGTGATTTAGCAGGGGTGCCCGGGTTCATGGTGTAAGGTTTGTCTATGTTTTGGAGGCGGATGACCAGGACATACTGAACCCCAGATTCTTACCCACCCCTTAAACCCTTTTCCTTCCCAGAACTCTCCTCTCCTTCCTTTCCTTAAAAAAATCCCTCCACACAGCATCCCCAAAGATGACATAGGCCCTGAGGGAAATTATTCTCAGGGCCTCCTGTGTGGAGCTCATGTAAAAAAAAAAAGTTGAAATTAATTTGCTACTCTTTAAAAAATAGTTTTAAACGAAAGCAAAGCTGTTCTTATTAAAGCCAATTCCCATAATTGCGTATCTTGTGCACATGCACAAGATATGCAATTATTTAATTTATTTATTTACAATCTTCTTTATTAAGTTTGTGAAATGTACACATACGATAATGTATAGTAATAACAGTAGGTAATTACCAAATACCTCTCTGTGGAGAACATTTTAAAGACTTTTGATTGAAATTTTTACATATGTATTTTCTTTATTTACTCCTTTATTATACCCTCACAGGGCTTTTACATTGATACATAATGTTTGAAAGTGTTTACATGAGTGTTAGTAATAAGCAATAGATTACAAAACATGGTAACAATTGGATAAAATAAGATAAAAATAATATTTCAATGAAATCATGAAAAATAATAAATTGACATAAGAAATTAAGTATGTTTTGAACATCGAAATTGTAACATTAAAAATGAGGATACTTTTAGTATGGGTATTCGTTAGCTAAACTACGCCGGCGCAGCGGGGCATTGGCATATTTGTCACATAATTTGTTTGTGAATGGTAATGGTAACACTCGGACCCGTAAGCTTGTTTACACGATAATAGACATAGACATATGTATGACGTGTGGGGCGTGCCTGACTTAATAAAAAACTGACATTTTTAATAATCAAGCATCAACGGAAAACCAATATTTGAAATCATCAATAATTTGAATATAAGTTTTGGATCAGTAATTAATCCCTTGTCGCATCCCTGATCAAGTCACCGTTCGAATTCCTCGGCGATTCGCTCACCCATCCCGTGCACCTGTACCCAGCATTCAACTAGCACTGAATTTGTCATAACTCGCCTCTTATCACGATGGCGTAAACAAAAGTCTAAGAGTCGATTCACTATTTCTCACAGGGCGACCAGTCCGATATCAGCGCTGCATCAGTCGGGAAGATGAACGCTGCAACACGATCTCCGGTAGTAATGGATATAGTCCGTGTTTTATTTTTGAATGACATGTTTTAACTGGAGTTTTTTATCATTGACTTTAGTTGGTTGGGGTACAAATGCTTTTTAATGTGTTTACTGTTATTGACGAGAGATATAGAGTAGAATGCTTGTGCTGTATGAATATCCTGTAATAGCGTTTTATATAAGTACATATTAACAGAGCAAATTTGGTGTATTTTTTTTTACATTAGCTCCACGAAAGAGGTCCTGAAAAAAAAATCCCTCAAGGCCTTTGTCATCTTTGGGGATGTTGTATTGAGGGTCTTTTTAAGGCAAGGAAGGAGAGGAAATTCTGCGAAGGAAAAAGGTCTGAAAATCAGTCCCTTACGATCCGGTGGAAAGATTCATCCACAGCCAAGACCTAGACAAACCTCGCGGAATGAACCCGGGCATCTCTGCTAAGTCACAAAATGAAGTTCTTGGAAAGAAAAACGGTATGAGGAATGGGTAGGAATCTGGGAGTCAATGTGTCTAGGAGTGATTTTTTTTTTTTTTTACATGAGCTACACACAGGAAGCCCTGAGGAACATAATTTCCCTCAGGGCCTATGTCATCTTTATGCTCACCTATGATGCTGTATGGAGGGAAAGGAAGGGAAGGAGAGTTCTGGGAAGGAAAATGGTTTAAGGGGTGGGTAGGAATCTTGCCTCATCCGCCTCCAAGACCTAGACAAACCTCACCCCATGAACCCGGGCACCCCTGCTAAATCACCAAACGTAGTGAAACACTTGGGGTGACCTATGGTAGAGGTGTTGGTTATCCAATAAAGGTTCCCGGGGCGGCGGTACCCATTCCCGCCTCCCAAATTAATTAATGGATGTATGAATCCATTCCTCCCACTGCGGTGCAAGGCGACGCACGGGTCGAAAGAGTCCGGCTGGAGAGATCTAGGTTAGGTCTCCATCAATTGATCTCGTCCAACCCGACCCGCCACGCAGTGGGGAGACAAACGCATTGGCTGCCTAGACCTAATCAAACCTCACCCTATGAACCCGGGCACTAAGTCATCAAACATAGAGGACCATTTGGGGTGACCTATGGCAGGGGTGTTGGTTTTCCAATAAATGTTTCCGAGGGCGGCGGTATCCATACAAGCCTCTGAAAAAGAACCCGACCGAGAAAGTATGTTCTTAATTAATGATAGCAAATAACTTTTTATACACCACCGGCGTTAAAATAGTGTTGAATATAAAGATATGTATCCAAATAAAGATATGTTCCCCTACCCACCCATTTCTTTATTAATACCTAGCAACGGCTCCTATCATAATAATAAATTGTTCCCATCCATATTTCAAAACTCATATGTCAAATCTCAACGGTCGTTCTGAAACCGGTTGGATTTACTCAAATATAAAAGTGGTTCAAACAAAGTTAAATTGTTTCATTTATATTTATTTTCATTAAATTAAAATGACGTCACAAAGTGAATTTGGGGTTATTAAAGAAGTAAGTACCTATATTCAATAATGAACAAAATATCAATATCTGAGGTAGAAATATGTACTATCTTAATTAATTTTCAACATCAGTAATTTTATTCGGGATTTCGTTATAAAGTTTAACGGCCTGGAAAACAAAAGAATTCTGGGTGCTTGATTTATTCTTTAATTTGCTTTTAAAAAATTATATTATTGGTTAAAAATTATATTGTTTTAATTATTATTGATTCAATTTTTTTAATTCTACACATCCACAGAAACCGACAAGTGTACTAAATATCAAATAACGCATGAAGCAACAATTTATCGTATTAAGAAAATAATGTTGTGTTGGTACTTAAATAGCAAGAAACAATTTAAAAGGAAATAACAACAATGATTATTTCAATTGTAAATAATGTTTTCTTAAAAGGTTTAACATTAAGAAGATTGAGACTAAACAACCGTCTCGCGATTCTCGTTACTAATGACAATGCTCTAATCACATTTTCATTACAGACCCGAGCAAGGATCGTGACAGAGTAGATTCTTGCCATTTGGTCCGTGGCCGCCTCTATTTGCTCTCTATTTATCACGAGGAATGAGTCCGTTTGCCGTTCTTGCCGTACTTGCCGTTCTTACCGACCTCTGGGTGAAGAGAAGATTCTTTAACACTTCAACGACCTGAACTTAAATTATTATTTCGAAGTAAATAAAAAAAATTCGAGTTAAATTTAATTTTAATTTCAAATAAAATTATGTGAAATCGTCCTCCGTGGTGCGCTGAACCTAAATCTTCGCGCGACTTACCGTGCGCTTGCTGATAAAATTTTTGTAATAACTTATTTGTTTTTTGCATAATGAAGTTTTTGAAAATTGAACCGTCTTAGCAGATAAAGTGTATATCTGTCTGTAAAATAAATTGTAATCTATTATAAGTAGTTTCCCCAGACTAGATACTTATAATCAGGGAAAAGTTTTTTTATCACATGTTATTAAAAAAAAACTTGTAAAAGTATACGAAAATGTTCTTGAAGTTCTATAACATTTTCATAAAGCTGAATAGGTAATTTTCACAATAAAAAAAAGATAACAATGAATAAAATACAACAAACTGCACGTTGTAACTTTTTTTTTAATGGCTGCTTTTAAAGAAACGAAAATCAAGAAAAATCGCATTGTTTATTTTGTTGCCAATGAAATAATTATTATTTTAGCAAGATCTAAAAAAATCCATTCAAAATAATATAATCCACGTGGATACGTCAGCATTCACATCGCGGCAAATAAGCGGATAAGAAAATCATTAGATAAAAATATTGAAACGCATAGCGTTCAAATTTATAAGTGTTTTTTCAAATTCATGATATAAATTATATTAATGAAATTCAAATACATAATATTAATTATAAACGAACACGAGAATAGAAAATTAAATACGTTGTTTTCCTGAACAAGTTACCGGAGGTCTAGAATTACAATATATTCGATAATGATAATTCTCTCTCTTTCCACATAATGGAATAGTTAGTTAGGGTTTGAATAATTATTGTCATTCTCCTAATTGATTTTATATTATTTGATCAGGTACTATCAACGTACACACGCATTGCTAATTAAATAATATTCTAACATACATGTACGTAATTAATGGCCTTACGGTTAAACCAGAATGTAATAATTGTTTATGTTAGTAACCTAAAAATCACTGCCAAAAAAAGTTAAAAAATTGAAACCAAACAAACTTGACATCATTGCAAATTTTATCACAAAGAGCACCATATTTTTTGGAATTTCAGAACACGGGGTGTAACGTACACAAGCAATGCTAATTAACGAATCTTCTAACAAACATGTAAAAAAATTGTATGAACAAAACCATATCCTAGGAATAGAAAGAGTACAAAAAAGGTTTATGTGTTACCTGTATATGAGAGAATATACATACTACCCATTCCTGTATCCATCGTTGTTCCTAACAGGAATGCTCGATCTTAATACCTTAGAAGCCCGTCGAAAAATTTTTTTGGGGAAACATTTTTTTAAGCTGATCTCCGGTATTGTACTGAATCCACCTACGTTAAAGGAGATTAACCTATATGTTCCTAGCGCGTATACTCGTGGGAGATCCCACGCACTTTTTTATGCTCCGAAAGCGAAAACTTCTTCCTTGCAGAATATACAATTAAACAGAGCAATTCAACTGCTTAACGATTCTGTATTGAGCATCGACATCTTCAATGTTACCTATAGAGAGTTCAGTAACTATCTTTTGACATACGTCACAACATAGTAAAACTGCCCGCACGCACTTTTTTTCTTCTCATTTCAAAATTTGTAATCTTCTCCGCAATAATTTGGTGTATAAATGTTTTACGGAGAATCTGAATAAAATAAATAAATGTAATTAATTGCCTTACGGTTATACCAGAATGTAACAAACTTGACAAAATTGTATCAAAAAGAACACCCCGTTTTTCGGCATTTCACAACACGGAGTACAGCGGGTTAAATGCCATCGCTTAGTTTAGATGTGAAATTCATTTGGATTCGGTGAGAAAGTGGCATTGATTATCGTCCCTGTGTGAATCGGCCCTAATCACGTGATTCTAGTAAAGCGAATAATTGTGCCACTGAGAGAAATACACACAAATACAGCACATGTACTTGAATAGAGAAGATGAACTTTAAGGTGTATGTGCCATGCCTAATATGTGTATAAACAAGACCTAGTTTCACTACGTTTACCGTAACGTTGTAATAAAAATTGGTCTATTTTCCTGCGTTCTGTTTTCTGTAGTTGATAAAGTTGTGTGAATCAATACTCGTATATTAGTAACATCCATGTGACTGAGCGTGCTTTGTTGAGATAATATATGTTTCAGTTAGACGTGGACAATAAGAAGTATGACCGGACGGATGCAAATATTCTAAAGCAGAGAAGAATAACATATCTAGCTGTCCAGGTTTGACTAAAATATTGACTTTTAAGAAAGTATGTACTAAGACTAAGAATCTTTGAAAAAACTTTACAAAAAATATGTGTTCCAATTCAATCGATTTCTGTTAACATAAAAAAATTACACACCACCAATTCCAGATGCAATGACCTATAATTGCAACCTATCACCATGATATTTTACGTAAAATATGATAGAGCATACACCGGCGTACACCAGTAATGCCTACTAACAGTCTTCTAAAACAGTTGTGATTTTAGACTCTTCTATCCAAAATTGATATTTTGAAGAAATTTGCTTATTTAAGCAATGTTTAAGTTCCTCTTTCTAGATAATATTCAAAGTTAAATGAAAAGTCATATAAGGAAGAGAAGGATGCACACCACGGTTTATCACCTCACAGAGTGGCAGATCCTCACAGTATCGCCATGGTAAAAAAACCACCATTCAGAATCGAAACGTTGCTTAAGATTACGTTAGCCTTGTTTAGTGACCAGAACTTAAATAGTCAGATGCTTCCCAACTCTTTTTTTTCCACCTCCTTACCTTCAACCTCAAAATATACTCCATGCGGCGTGCGGGGTATGTCATAGGTAGTCCCATTGACCTCAGACAGTTAAGATCAGTTGGGTGTGGTATCATCGTCATCATCACTATTGGCTCTACAACCCCTGGTGATCTTGGCCTCCTCAAGAGTCTTCCTTCACTCATCTCGGTTTTATGCCAGCTCTCTCCAGTAAAGAAGCTCCAAGGTAGATATATCTTTGAGGACATTGTCGCTCCATCTTAATCTTGGTCTTCTCAGGCTCCTTCGCCCTATCGGTCTTATGTGGTGTATCCTAGGAATAGGTATTCATATAAAAAAGTAAGTTTAGTCTTCTTTATAACTCCACTCCTATAATTGCAATTCACAATAATCGATACACATAAAAACATTGCAATAAAAGCAAACAAAACATAACACAACACCTTTGATATGCACCTATTGTTTATTTTTTTCACAGCAAAAAATGGCAGAGCCTTACTGCAACAAAAAAAAATGATTGCACATATAAAGGGCAAGGCGCAAATCAAATGGAAGATAACGTAATTTATGAGATGACATGAATAAAAATAACATGAATAAGACTCAGAGATGTTCAGTTGATTTTATTAACTATGATCTCATGAGCAATGATATTATGCCATGTCTTCAACTTTTGCATAGACTTTGCTTTATTTCTACTATTTTCATAACCCGTGACTTACTTACGTTATTATTAATGGTTTCGAGATAATTATCGTATTATATTTAATTCGCCTACACAAAGCCACAAACTAATTGTTATGTATGCATCCAAAGATATTGAAATATAAGTAGATGTGCTATCTGCTGTTTTTACTATGTGGGTCTGCGCTTCCAGGTGTCGCCGATATTGTTTACCAATTAACAAATAAACTAAAAGAACAAATAATTAACGAATAAATCAAACGAACGTTATACTAAATTAACGAATTCTTTCCTTATTCAAAATATATTGTTAACCAATATTAATGCACATTTTCAAAAAATCAACGAAATGAACAAATTCTTTTTGTATGAAAACTAAGCTAATTAGCGCGTAGTCCGGCGACAGTTGCGCGGACACCATAGCATATCTCTTCTGTATTTGAATATCTTTGTATGCATCATTATACAACTCCACGTACATAATAATATGATTAAATAATAATAAATGATATCTGGATGTTCAGTACTGAATGTTCAACAAAATATACGAAAACATCAATATTAAAAGTAATATTTCCAAATATGGTTATTTCGTCACAAATCAATCCTTTTTAGATCTGATGTAAGGAATTTGTGAAGGTTTTTGCTGTTTTAATTTTTTAACGTAAAAAACCACCGTAATTAAAATCTATTTTATTACTGGTTTACATAAACAATCCGAGTCAATTATAGTGCTTAACTATTGAAATAAATATAAAAAATACGTAAATATCAAATCGCTCTTATATATAAAAATGACACAAGAAATAAATTTTTTATGATTTCGAATTCAAGATACAATAATATTGTTGGCATCATTCATTTATCTTATAATATAATACGGTAGGTTCTTAGTGAATATTTTTTAGATTTTTCAATTATAATATAATACGGTAGGTTCTTAGTGAATATTTTTTAGATTTTTCAAACTGATAAAAAAAAAAAAAAACCTATCATATCATATAAAACCAAAAGATCACTATTTTGGTAACCGGATAAAATTAATTTGGTTGGTGGGTATGGGTACCGCCGCCCCGGGTACCATTTATTGGATGACCAACATCTCTGCCGTAGGTCACCCCAAGTGGTTCGCCACGTTTGGTGACTTAGCATGGGTTCCCGGGTTTAAGGGGTGAGGTTTGTCCGGGTGTTGGCGGCGGATGCGTCTGCCTGCCCATCAGCTACGTGGCAGGCCGGAACGGGGTTGAGGGAGTCTACTTGACTTCTCCAGCCGTACTCTCTAGGAACATCGCCTTGCACCGCGGTGGGAGGTATGGATTCATACGTCCGTCACTCCTGGACACACTGACCCCCAGATTCCTACCCACTCTTTTACCCCTTTTCTTCCCCTAACTTCCTTTCCTTCCTCTCCTATAAAGGCCCTCCACACAGCATCCCCAAAGATGACATAGGCCCTGAGGGGAATTATTTTGCTCAGGGCCTCCAGTATGTAGCTGATGCAAAAAAATAAAAAAAAATAAAACCGAAACAAAGAGAACGTGCTAAAATAACAATCTAGGTTAGGTTAGGTTAGGTTATGCTTTTTCTTCAATATTCTGTTTTGCCATTGTTCTCCTTCTACATTCTTATTCTTCTTTGTGTGCCGTATCAGGTCCCCCCGACGTTGGCAATCACCCTTGAAAATGTCTCTCTGACTTGCGCTGCTCCTCCACACTTCTAATGCCGGTCCACTCTCGTGTATTTTGCATTCAAGACATTTGTCTCCTACCAGATCCTCGGCGACCCTCTATCTTGCCTTTCAATATTAAACGGAGCAAGTGATACTTCTCCCCTCGAATTATATGACCCAGATATGAAATTTTTTAGATTTTTATTAATGTAAGCAGTTCTCTATCTGCTCTAGCCCGCCTGAGAATTTCTGTGTTGGTGATCATGTCGGTCCATGGGACCTTGAGCACTCTCCGGTGAAGCCACATTTCAAAAGCCTCTAACTTGTTCATGGTATTTACTTTCAAGGTCCATGTTTCACATCCATACAGCAAGACCGACCACACATAACATTTTAGCATTCTCTGCCTTAGTTTTAAGCTTATATTGTCATTGCAGAAGAGGGAACCCTCAAATATACTGCAGATATATTAAATAGCAAATTTAAATGATTGTATTAAAGCCTCCACGGAAACCCACAACGTGGTATATTTTCCCACAGAAGCTTTGACGTGTTCCAATATCGCCGGCAAGCGGCAAGCATTCGCCGCCGGCCGAAGCTCATCATGCCGCGCACTTTCTAACTCGTCGCGCGTTCAGTTGATAACCCACGGAACTTGTATGCGCCTCAAGTGAACTTTTACAAGAGAAAATACACCAGTCTCGTACTGTATTCTTTGTCTATCCCCTTATTTGTATTCGGAATTTGAATTTCACTATCTTGTACCATCTTCATTATAATTAATTGCCAGCGAATGGGGAAACTCGTAGAATCCTGTAATTTAATTAAATTTCAATGCCATTTAAAAAAAAATAGTCTGAACGATTAATCACTTCATCCATATTAAGATTCGATTTCTCTTTGCACTTAATGATTGACCCCACTGATTAATTTTTATTATGTGAATGCAGTTTATTATTTTATTACACCATTTCGCGCCAAACATTAAGCCGCCGCTACCCGAATTTCTACCGATTTCTTACATATCTCCCTTAAACATTTGCAGTTTTTATTCTCTTAAAAAAATATGTGTTACTTTTGAAGATAATATCTACCCGCGTTCCACGCCGAAACGCAAATTATATAAAATTCACTCGATAGAAAAAAATCGCAAAATGTGCTCTCAAAATTATTACGAACACTTTTGTTTCAGTTATTTTACAAGTTATAGTTGTGAAAAATTTCACAATGTTCTTTAAATGATACTTAAGATACCTTCCACGAGCTTTTTGCTCTATTTTAAAGGAGTCGTGTTTTATTAAACATTTTCGCATTGATTAATCACTTTAAATATTAGCGCGCTCGTCTAACATACGTAATTACATATCTCTCCATCTTCTTCTTTTTGAGCGCTGATGCGGTGCCTTAACATTACCACAAAGATTATCCACACGCTCCAAAGTTAGTTATTGAAAAAAATGGTTTTTTGTTGTTGTATTAATTGTATAAAAATTAAAAATTTCATAAGTAATGACAACAATGATGATAAAAAAATTGAAAAGCAACCCCGAAAATTGATTTGCATTTAGATTCATCAAATGAGTGGATTTCAATGTAATTATTTTAAAACCACCCTAACATATTTGGTGATTTTTAATAAAATTTTGACGCAAACCTTTGAAAAAGCACATGTTGAAATTGTAAGATATTTTAAGGTAAAGTATTTATAAAAAAAAGCCTAAGGATCATTGCTTTTCAAAACCATACATTTTTCCTTTCGAATGAAAACCATTTTTAAACTTTAAAAATTACGACAGAAAAATTTTAACGAAATAAATACACATTTTGAATACAGAAATATATGTATTTTTTTAAATGTGCTAAAGTTCCAACTGCTCCCAACTGCCTGTAGCCAATGAGAACACGGAATCCCCAATCGAGGTGTGTTGTGAGGCTGAAGGTAGTGGGAAGGGGGAGGAGATGGGAAGGGGGACCTAGCTATTCAGATCTAGTCACCACACATGGTTAAAGCCATTTCAAGAAAGGTATCAACTATGAATCGTGGTCATGCACCACGGTGGATACTGAGAGCAAAATTGATGGGAAAGTGACGCAAATATTCCTGATATTATTTTTAAGCGATTAAGTTGTGAAATAGTACAAAAATATCAAATAAAATTTATTGACGCGTGTCGTGATTTGAACTCGCAACCTCCGGATCGCTAGTCGAAAGCCTGACCCTTTGATCACGGGGGCCATTGGAGTTAATTAAAATAAAAATAGTTTGGTACCTATCTTTTGCACATTTTCTGAATTATTCCCACTATCAGTTTTAATTTTTGAAAACGAAATTAAATTTCAAGGCAAATTATAATTAATAAAAAACTGTTTACGAAGAT
The DNA here is from genome assembly GCA_917880885.1 of Limnephilus marmoratus. NCBI lineage: Eukaryota > Metazoa > Arthropoda > Insecta > Trichoptera > Limnephilidae > Limnephilus > Limnephilus marmoratus. Next base: position 30,926,044 of record OU862916.1, read on the forward strand.
CAGCTATAATTTTAAACGTAACGTTTCACCTAGCGACCCATCCGAACCAGTTCACCGGTGATTTGGCAGAGACTGTGAAGACCAGAACATAAATCAAGGAAAATAATTTAAAAACTTTCACAAGCAACGATCTTAATAAAAATTTTTACTACATAATTGTAGAAAATCCATAAAAAACATTGTTAACTTTGAAGCAATCACTTAATTAAAAGTAAGTACCCAATTAATTCAAACTTTGATACCTGACTGATTCACAGTACGTATATTCGTTTGAAAACCCGCGTTCACGGAACAATTTGCATTCTTAATCTCGAGTGATCGCTGCATTCCTATAACAATTCGATCTGTGCTTTTAAAATAGGTTTCCAGAAACCACGGGAGCTGAGTTAGGAGCGCGCCGAACTAATATTTTAGTTTACTTTATTTCTTTACAACTTTGATTCGACGCCTCGGTATTTGTAAAAAAACATAACACCGTTTTGGCATATCCCATAGCGATCGAGGGGGGTTCAAGAAAATATATAGTTATGACCTGACTAGATGAAGAAGAATTGAACAAGTTTTTGTGTTTCGTCTTATTTATGTAGCTCTGCAAAAGGTAATAAGTAAATAATTTTATAATTTTGACGCTGTGTTATTTATACTATATTATCAATTCATTATAGGAACTGGTTTTTGTAACAATTCTGACAAGCGAAAGAATATCTAGGTACCTACCCATTAAAATCTGTTTTTTTTAATTAATCAATTAATATAAAATAATCAAATTACGCAACAAAGCGATTTGATATTATTAAGAATTTGATTAATAATTCTATATTGAAATTGGTATTTCTTTCGTTAATTATTTTTGACAGATTTGGTGATTATTCATCAAATAAAAATAATATGGAAGGCGGGTATGGGTACCGCCGCTACGGGCACCTGGATAACCAACACCCCTGCAATAGGTCACCCAAAGTGGTTCTCTAAGTTTGGTGACTTAGCAGGTGTGTCAATGTTCATGCGATGAGGTGTGTCCAGGTGTGGATGATATTGCCCACCTACCGACAGAGACCTTTTGATCACTCCAGCCGGACACTCTTGACCCGTTGCCTTACACCGCAGCGGGAAGAATTGATTCATAAATTCGTTACTCCTGAACACATAGACCTCCAGATTACTACCCACCCCTCATACTTTTTTCCTGCCCAGAATTTTTCTCCTTACATTCCCTAAAAAGACTATCCACACAACAATCCCAAAGATGACCTAGGCTCTAAAGGATAGTTTTTCCTGTGTGGAGAAAATGTAAAAACTACGTAACAATAAAAATTGACAATATATGTTTTTAATAGGCAAAGATCTTGAGGCAAATATTTTATGAACACGTTTAGATTCATAAATCTAGTTTTATAATAATAAAATATACTGAAATCAATCATTGAAATCATTGTATAACATTTCGTTATTCCTGGTTGTACTCTATGCTGCTTTTTGCAAACATAGTTCAGTTAGATTCGCTGTTGTGCATCTCACATTTTGCCGTTGCATAAAATGATGTAAACACAATGAGCTTTCAGGAATAATATTGATGTTGTCATGCCTTGTGCCGCAATTAAAGAGGATTGTCCTCGTCGTATCTGCCCTGGCACGAAACGATGCGCGGAACCAATTGATCAGATATCAGATAACTAACTAAATGTGATGGCGTAATGAATGAACAGGGTGGTTTCTATGTATCTAAGTATATCTACCCCGCCAACAATGTGTTTTTGTTATGATAAACATAGTAGGGATCTGTGTACATGATTCAAATCTATAAAAAATATGATTATATTGCATATCACGTAAATGGCAATGATTTTATTTAACTTAAGCATATGGGATCTGCTGTAGTTTTTTTTTAATGAAAAATACAACTTGGGGGATCGTAAGTTTTAATGGTACTTCTGTTCGTCAGGTTACGAGACGTGTTTATTGTGGACTTATTTACAATAAATATTTAACAGGACTTACGCCCGTTCTATACGATGCTCTGCAGCAAAGAGAAATGGTCACTGAAGGTACCCACTCGTCGATTGGATAACATCGACTATCTTCGTAATCGTTCGGGTGTTAGACCCGAATGGGACGGTTGTCTTTTTCATATTATACAATTTAACCGACCTCTATTGAGACGTATTAAAAGTACATAGAACTATCTACACTAAAGACATCTGTTGAGAAACATTGAAACGATATACATATTCACATACACTCATCATCACTATTGGCTCTACAACCCCTGGTGGGTCTTGGCCTCCTCAAGAGTCTTCCTCCACTCATCTCGGTTTTGAGCCAGCTGTCTCCAGTTTTGAAGCTCCAAGATAGATATGTCTTTGAGGACGTTGTCGCTCCATCTTAGTCTTGGTCTTCCCAGGCTCTTTCGCCCTATTGGTATTGAGTTCAGCAGGGACTTTGGTGCTTGATGCTCGGTCATTCTCTCCACATGACCCAGCCACCGAAGTCTTCCCAATTTTATAAATTTTGCGACGTTGCTCCTTAAGTATAGAGCTCATTATTATAATGTCTGCGCCAAAATTCACATACACTACAGGATCACAACTACTGGTTGAATTAACAAATAGTTTTTGTAGAAGTAATTTTCAAGAAATCTTATTTTTTTATTGTCGTTGTTTATAAAAACACCATTCTTCATAATCATTTTCAGAAAAAATGTGTTTTAAAACAACTGTGGCTAAATCAGCAATTGATCGATTATTCTAAATCGGTGATTTATTACTTTTCTATTCCAATGTTTCGAGATAATTAGCCCGAATATGTTAATGTCTCTCCAGAACTGTCCAAAATATTCGTTTCATAAAATATGTGTGTTGATAAATAGTAAATTATTATTATGAAATGTGTATTTAAAATATCTAAGCAGGATTTATTTGTAATATTACGTGATAAAATTTCACTCCTTACCGGTGATATAGGTAAAAAGAAAATACTTTTAATGTAAAAGGCTTTTATTGTAGAAAATTCCGTAAAATGTCTGTTAAAGGAATATCTATACTTAAACTCATTAATTAAACAACCTTCCATAAAATAAAGGCCGATGATTTCTTTTGGAGTAAATAGTAAATAAATAAGTAACCTTATAAATTGAATAGATTTCTCTTTTGTAGTGGAAAAAGAACAAGAAAGCATCATCATTAGCTGTTTATCCCTGTGCTTTCTATAATTGATGGTAAAGAGAAATTCAAGTGCATTTTTAAAGTTGTTATTATGTGATTGTCATTGGAGGAAGAATGTAAATTAAAGTTCGGTTCTGTATTGGGCTATAATTGATAATGGCATATGATGGCTGTCGTTTTAAGCGAAGTAAAATATAAACAAAAAAATCGATCAGGCGACATTACATTATAATAAAGAAAGTTTTTAAAAATCGATAGATGTATTTTTTTATTGAATCTAACAATAAACATCATTTTTGGGGTGTTATGCCGTGTTGCGCTACCTCCTCCTTTAGCCAACGTTTCGGACATCGTTACAGTGTCCATCATCAGGGCAGATGTGTTATTGTTAGTGGTGAAATGTGTGCTTACGTACTTGGAAGCGATACCGTGTCGCCAGCTCCACTCCACTACAAGCTGGTATTATCGTATACTTCGCAATGGTTTTTTGCGTTTAGCTTTGATGTAGCCGTCAATTACCGGATACCAAGAGCTATTAAGCTTAGCTCTGTCGTCTCTATTAATACACATAATTTATTAAATCAAAGGTGGCCTAGAATTAAATTATTGCAACTTTATAAGTCATAACATTTGAAATTGCAAAGATTAGATTTTGTGATATATAAATATGTTTTTAGTTGTATATTATAGTATCTTATATGACGTAAACACGATGATTTAGCATGAACTTTCATTTATTATAGAGGTAAATTAAAATATCTGTGCACACCAAAAACATTGTCTACAGGATGTACTGTACAATTTCATTTATTTTTATCTTTGGGACGGTCGATTTTGGAGTTGCAATATTTAATACGAAAAAAATTCTTTTACTTAGATCATAGGTTCTCAACGTGAGCGATAACGCCCCCTGTGGACGTTTGAGACTTTTAGGGGAGCGGTAGAAAACCCAGAGAAAAACTAGGGGGCGTTTAGGAAGACTAGGGGGCGTTGGGATGGCATAGAGAGGACGTGGGCAGGTAAAAAAATATGGTGTAAAAAAGATAAAAAAAAACACGCTTATCGTGTACTAACAATCTTACATGTATCATTATTATTAAGAATTGACCCAGATTGAAGAACCCGGAACCACCCCCTCCCCACCCCTTCCCTTGTGGTAAATATATTCGTGACATTGGCTGCTCAGATTCGCGACAGACTGTAAGTAAAAACAATTACGGGGCGCAAGAAAAAAAAATTCTCAAAGTGGGCGGTGAGCAAAATAAGGTTGAGAACCCGTGATTTAGATCATTTCGGTACTTAACTCATTCGAACAAAACTGGAGACACTTACAAAAAAAATCACTGTAATATTGAGCCAAGAATGTATATATTATATAATTAAAAGGTCCTCCGCCCATTGTGTATTAAATCCTTCAATATGTGTCACTCGATGCGCCTCTGGGTGCAACTGTTCGACTGTTTACAGAAGACACGGCGCATCTGTGAGGACACTGCGGGTCGGGAGATGCAGTGAAGATAAGCCGAATAAACGTTTTGATTGCATTATGTTGCGGCTCAAACATGCACGGTTGGGGTTGCATGTAATTGAATGCAGTTGGCATGGATTTGATTGTTGTTTTATCTGATCGTAGAGGCATCTGTGGTGTGATGGCTCGATAGGGACCCGACGCCGGGAATTGTTAACAGTGTTTTGATAACAATACTCGACATACGTCTACGAGCGTTAGTCTTTGGAGGGTGTGCGATTTATTTTATAAGGAATATCTGCAATTTGTATTCACATGTCAAATTCTTGATGTTACACATATGTATTTCATATTATAAAGTATTGAAAAAGCTTAGTTTTACGTATACAACCTAAATCAATTCTTTGTTACATCGGTAGGTTAGATAAATTATGAATTAATATTGGATTTCTATTATGTAATATCAGTAATTATGAGATTTTTATTTATTTATTTAACGCACAGAGGGCTTTTACATGATTGGTAGTATCTACAATTTTAATATGACAGATTATTTTTAAACGCGAGAAAAAAGATATATTTAAATAAAATTAGATTAAAAAAATGCACACAAGTAATAAAAATACAAGAAACAAAAACTGAAAAATACAGCAATTTGCTAGGTTTACAAAAATACAAGATGTATTAGGAATAGTGTTGAAATAAATATTTTGCTTGATCCACGAAACTCGCCAAGTTGGTATTAAATATGTCAACATCGTATTAAATATGTATCGAAGAGTGGGCAATGTAGTTCCGCTTTTGAATGCTGCAGTAGAATAATGTTTGAAACAAATTTCGAGGCGCGTGTCCCGTTCTAGAAAATGGATTTTGGCGCAGACGTTACAAGAATGAGCTATATACTCTATTTAAGGAACTAAACGTCACAAAATTTATAAAACTGGGAAGACTTCGGTGGCTGGGTCATGTGTAAAGAATGAACGAGCATCAAGCACCAAAGTCTCCGCAGAACTTAAGACCGTTAGGGCGAAGGAGCCTGGGAAGGCCAAGATTAAGATGGAGTGACAATGTTCTAAAAGATATGCCTTGGAGCTTCTAAACTCGAGAGAGTTGGCACAACACCGAGATGAGTGAAGGAAGAATTTTGAGGAGGCCACGACCCACCAGGGGTTGTAGAGCCAAAAGTGATGAAGATGAGTAGAATAATGTATTTTATTGTGTTGTTACTGTGGGTATTCGTAAGTATATGAGTTATGTGATAACATAAGTACAGCGTTATTAAATGTCTCCATTTATTATTTTTATTTATGTTATGTGATACCTCACAAGAGTGGGGATCAGTGGTTTTAAGTGACACCTCACAGGGGAACTATATCGCCACCCGGTTAAGCAGCGTTGTGAGGCGTGTTAAAGTAGGAGCACTCGGACGGTTTTTTTAATGCGGGTTCGTTTTTTTAGAGGCCCGGATTACACGAAGGAGGAAAAATTGATCGTTCCATAAACGAGTAGATTTACATAAAAACGAGTTGAAGAAACCAACATCAACTTTGTACGGATGTTCAGCACGTGTCCGTCGACTCTTAATATTCATCGAATGGAATTTATATAAATTAAAGTAATAGTGATTCAAATGCATATTGATTATTCGTGTAGATACCTCACATAATTTTAATAGTTTCTTTTCCACTAGCATATTTAACCTATTGATATTTTATTTCAGGATTTTTTTTTATTCATGGTTTGGTAGCTAAACTGTAAAAACAAATGATAACGGACACATTCCAGAAGACAACGTTATTATTGAATTTAAAAGATACTTACAGACCGATTATTGTATACTTGCTTATTGATACAAACGTTTGACGTGAAATCCATCAAGACTTTAAAGGAATTCAATCGCTTGGAAACATCGATAAATAGTCACCTTAAAAAACGCTACGCGATCAGGCCTGCATGTTGTAAACAAGACCTCTCACAACATTCAAACCAGATCATTGGAGGCTTTACCTTGCATCAACATAAATGTAGACATATAAATACATAGGCAGCAAGTACCGTCGAGAGATGACTGGCGACACTTGATCTGATCTCGGAAAGGGGTGGGAAGGGGCATTCTTTGAGGGGGGAATATGACTCCGCCTATTTCTATGCGCAATTGAGTGGGGAGATTAAATGTAGATATTGTGGAAAACATGCACCGGGTGAAGTATGGCAGATAAATTATTAGGTATCTAGTATCTAGGTATTTGTAGTCTGTAGGTTTGTACTTGATTTCAGGTTTCAATCAAATTTATTTACATCACGTAGATACTTTTTGAACTTTTTTATTTTAAATTGCCAATGTTGCTAATGTCGAAATTCCATAATCAGGTGACATTACGTCATAATTATTGATAACAGTGCGTATCTTATTGATAATAATTATTAATATCTTAAAATAATTTGCCATTTTTGCAAAATATTTTCTCCTTACAAATAAAAAAAAATATCAATGGCTCTTAAGCGAAATTGCATAATCGTGATGTATATTTAGAATTTACATAAACATTTTTTTTTTACTTCAATTATTGCCACATTTTTTTTTACTTCAAATTTTCTTTAAGACAGTCAAAAGTGAATTAATAGGAAAGCCTACTTTTATTTAAAATTACTAAATTCCATCCGCCGCCCCGAGAACCATTTATTAGATAACCAACACCTCTGCCATAGGTCACCCCAAGTGGTTCGCTACGTTTAGTGGCTTAGCAGGGGTGCCCGGATTTATGGGGTGAGGATTGTCCAGGCCTTGGTGGCCGATGCGTCTGCCCACCTGACATGTGGCGGGCAAGATCGAGAGAGACTGGTTGACGGAGGTCTTTTATCCAGCCGGAATCTCTCAACCCATCACATTGCACCGCGGTTGCAGGAATGGATTCTTACGTCCGTTACTCCTGGACACACTAACAACCAGATTCCTACCCACCCAATACACCTATTTCCAAACTAGAATATTCTCATCTCCTTCCTTTCCTTAAAAAAACCCTATACACAGCATCCCCTAATATGACATAGGCCCTGAGGGAAATTATTTTCCTCAGGGTCCCCTGTGTGGAGCTAAAGTAAACAAAAAAAAATTGGAAACACATTACCTACTGATAATTTTTTTATAGCGTAGTAAATAAACGTAGCGTAATTTGTCCATGCTTTTGCTTTGCACGTGCTTCATACAACATGATTTTAAATTATGTATGTAATTACAATATACTTAAACATTTGTTTATTTTACTTTTAATTGCCTGCTAAAATAATATGTATTTTCAATGATGCGCCGAGAAATGTCCATCTTTAATAGAAAATTATTAGCTAATCAACTCCTATCACAAAGTGACTCCATTGAACTTAATTTAATCGATAATCACGAATTTTGTAAATTTTACTCTATCATGAGCATGCATTTGAGCGTGCAAAAAAAGTATACCTTCAATACCTACCGAATGTTAAAATAATTCATAAATAAATTGTTTTACCTCCATCAAGGGAGACATTGACAAGTAAATATATCTAATTACTATTTTTTTATTAGTCCTTGCTACGATGAAGATTAAGTATGTATTCTAGCTGCATTCTAATACAATCTAATTACATTACCGACAGTTTGATACGTGCAAATTATTCACTTTCAATGTTCACAGATTAGCATAATCTTAACGCGTATCATAAATCATTAAAAGCTAACAGTAATTTATATTTTGAATAATGGCGTTTGATTGGGGCGGCCGAGAGCAAACTGCCCATTGGATGCATCTATCAGATGCTGCGACTGAAGCTTGTTGCCGTTTGTTGGTTGCATCGATATGCATGAATATTACTTTTATGGACAACAATATCAACCGATGATGAATCAGTGAATGTATCTATGGTTTATGGTTAGTTTTTCAATGGTGTTTCTCGGTTTGAAAAAATACGCGTTGAAAACTAAAAAAAATTGCGCTGTCGGGTGTCTTTTCTCAAATTGATGACATAGATTTTCACTGCACGCTACCAATTTTTTTTCTCTTTATTTTTCCCAATTTTTATATTTGATGTATACAATACTATGAAATCATAAGCGTAATGGGAACCCACTATGGCGTAACCTGTGCTGTTAGTAATATTATTTTTGTAGGTACCTAGAAAGAAATAAACAGTGGACATGAAAAACATAACGAGTTAGCTTATAATTATAGTTTGTCTAAACAGTTTGTACAAAAAGTCTATACCATAGTAAAAAGTGTAATTTTGTTAGAAACATAAAGTGATATAAATTAAATAAATAAGTTTCAATATCTGTACTGTTAAGCCATAATTTTAACTCTTTTAAGTATTAAGGTAGTTTAGATGCCCTTTGATTTTTTTCGGTAAAAGATTAAAACGGGGTCCAATAAAACTGGTATAAAATTCATTATTATATGTAATGTTGATTCTGTTTTCTTTTTTTTGAATTTACGAACAAAAGCATTATATCTCTCTTTAAAAAAATTATATAGGTCTTAAAGAAAATAATGTTGTCGTGTCATTTTATAAAGCGGAATGCATTTACATTTGTTCAAAACGATTGGTTAATTTATTTTAGCAATTTTTGAGTTCATTTTTAAAAGACTCTTTATCTAAATACCTAACTTATGCTTAAGAGGGCATTACCAGAGAAAACCAGAAATATGTCGTTTTCAAATCAGATTTTAGACGTATTGACTCTTTTCCACAAAAAATTATAAATGGATTTCGAAAGATTGTTCTTTTATCTAGCATTCGCATGTAATAAATTTTGAGAACAATTTTTAATTTTGAGTATAATAAGGTTATTCCAGTCGTTGGCAGATTTGTTAAATTTTCAAAAAAGATTTTGTATTATACCACACCCATTTCAAATAATGTAATCATGCAGTAAAATAAATCAATACATTATCTAGCAAACGCATGTTTTAAAATTTTAATTTTAGTTTCAATAAAATCATTAAAAAATATGTACGTACATGTGTTTCTTGACGAAAATTGGTCCATTTGTGTATTTATTTGCGCACTTACAAACTAATATATTTCAGATTTTTTTGACATTCTTATTAAATTTAGACATTATTGAAAAATGGTAGATACCTATAATAAAAAAATAATTACAAAAAGTACATTATTTTAATAGTTTTATCATCACGTCTTTAAGCATTTTTGATGAAGGTATAAATTAAAGCTAATTTGGATTGAAATAAATTCGATATTGAGTTATAATTTAAAAAAGCTGGTACGGAGAATAATTAATCTTTCTCATTGTAACCACCCTGCACGATCGTGAGAACAACTTTCGACAAAATGTGGATTTTCGTCCGCTGGCTGGTTAAACGCTCTTAACTGAAGCTATCTATCAGGTGTGAATTTGTTCTAATAAGATTATATCTAGATAAACAAGAAATTGAAGTAACTGCTCGAACATCATCAGTTTATTGGGAAAAATAACTGGTTGGTTCACTACTTTCAAATTTTGACATGTTTGATCATTTAAAGAATTACGTTGTGAGGGATATATTTTAAAATATTTCGTAAGTTCATAAAAAGCGCGTTAAATAAATAACTTCGGAAAAGAGGTAATATATTTCCTATTGCCCCATTATTAAACCAAAACTAATCAACATTTCAGCTTTTGGCCCCTTGCCACAATTGAAATGAAATGATTCACCAGAGAACGAGATAGAATAATCGGTCTCCTATTTGTGCGGTGCTTGTAGCCTTCCCACTCTTGTCGACTTTATTTTTCTGAAGGTTTCATTGCTACCGCGTGTGAATTGCACACTCCGATTTTTTTAAATACTTAAATTGGTACTTATTACTCTTATAAACAATCAAAATACTTTTGCCCGAGTGACAATACGCTAAAGTGTTTTACGAAGAAAACATATTTAATAATATATTAAATTGAGTATTGGGCTTCGTTGTAGAAACGTGACCCGGTGCTAGGTTTGCATGAGTTCGACGCGAGGATCCGACCCGCGACCCTGGCGCGTCAATCACGGGGAAGTGAGAGTTAATTTTTCATGCCGGTGCGCCTGTCAGAACTTCACAAAATCTTCCAACGAGCCACATCTTCTTCACGGCACACAGTTGGCTGTTGACTGCACTCAATGTACCTACTGTACACTGCACAGTATCTACTGTAACCGTCTGTATACTGTATTTATAATTCACATGCACAACTTCTCAACTCCGCTAATATTCGTACACATTATGATATAATGTCAAACGTAGATATAAATGCCATTCTAGTTATGTTTACCCATCACCCGAGTCTTGCAATCCCTTTTTTGTTCTTGTGCTGCAATTAAATAAGTGAACAACTCAATTTTTGCAAACCGCGACATTCCGAATTTTTACCGTTTTATAAAATATTTTTCCCGAACACTTTGAGCTTTTAAGCTTCTAAAAAACATACGTTGTTTTTGAAAATAATATCTATACATTTGCCGTGCCGAAACAGTAATTATATGAATTTCCATTGATAGTAAAAAATCGCAAAAAGTATGCTCCAAAAATTATTATAAAAGTTACACTAATGAAAAAATTCACAGTGTTACTTTAAATGCTATATTAGACATTTGCCACGAGATTTTTGCTCTGTTTTAAACCAGTCATGTTTTATTAAACATTTCTACAATTTTCGTTTTTAATATTAGCGCATTATATTCGTATTTACATATCTTTCCGTCTTCTTCCTAGTAAGCGCTTACTACCGGGCCTTAACTTTGGCCATAAAGAATTAAGAGTATAATATTTTCAAGCTATTCTATTTTGAGTAGGACGGTAGAAAGGTACCTATTATAAAATTTATGTGTAGTAAAAATGCGGCAAATTTTTAGTTTTAGATAGACAGACATGAACCTCACAATTTTATGTAATGTCATTGATTTCTTGATGTTTTTCTACAAACCTTTAATTATTCAAAGCTCCATGAATTTTTGAGGAATTTTCGTGTAGTTATTGTTGGTGTTGGAGCGATTTTTCTGCTTCGTCAAACATATTTTTTCTTTATAGTCAAGTTGTTATTCGTCAACTGATTCATTGATTCAAAATTTTAATGGCAACTGAATTTATTGCGGTAGGTAATGCACGTGTATAACTTATTAAATATCTTGGAAGTGAAAAAAAGTGACACATTTCCACTGGAAATTATGTAACTTTTTTATCGCAACATTTTTAACGAAATATTTAAAGTTAATTGCCTATTTATATTATTACTAAACCAAAAATAAGAATCTTTAATTATTTTTACTATAATTACTATCATTAATCAAAATTCTGATTTTCGTTTGATCTTGAACCAGAAGAAAAATTTTACTCAATAAATTTGAAACGTCAATTTTAACACTCATTAGGGAAAATATTAATGCACGTAAAATTTATTAACTAATGGCTACATTTACAATAAATAATAAATCTTTCAGCGTCGAAAATATGGCTCATGAAAAAAAGCAGTTCTTCTTTAATAATTAAAATACTGGTTTAATGAACAATATTATATATATATATATATATATATATATATATATATATATATAATATATATTTTATATCTACCATATAATGTGTCTGATTTTTTTAGTATATATATATATAATATATATTTTATATCTACCATATAATGTGTCTGATTTTTTTAGTATGCTGATATTAGCACATAGTTCGCTGATTTAAATGTGGGTGATATATTATGTTTTTTTTTTTTTTCAAAAAGATATAATTTGCTCGCCGCTCTTAGCTATGTATAAGTCAATTTCAAGTACTTATGCTAGAAAATAAACCCATGCATTATAATTTGGGAACAACTCACATAATAACGACCTTCAGTCAAATAAACAATTTAAAACAACTGGAGCGCTTTTTGCCACAATATGGCAATATTTAAATTACCTCGGATTGCTTTGCTGCCAGTTTTAGGCAAATTTTCCCTAGATGCATACATTTTTTTTCAATTTTTCCATATTAAAATTCAGAGGTATGATTTTTCTTAATGTCGGTGGAAAATATTCAAAATGGTCACCAAAAAATCACGAGCAATCGGAGGAAAAAATCAAAAATCGCTCTAATAATCGTAAATAATTATGCCAAGGTAGGTGGCGAATTCGACAATTGTTACAGATGGTCACAATCGCAGTTATCCACTTTTAAACTTGTAAAAAGTAAAAAATTCGCCGAGTCGTTAATATTCAAATGGTAGTCAATTGTTGAATTGTTGAAATTGAATGCTCTTTCATTATAATAATGTTGCTTTTCTCGAGTTTTAGTTGGAAATTAGTCGATTTTTACTAGGGGCTATTGTTTTGTATGCGAACTATTGGTAAGTTCTCAAATGAAAGTAGAGTACTTCAATATACAATTTTCAACACAAAGAAAGGTCTCATTAAAGCCGAGAAGGATGCTGCATAGAAACAACGAAGAATTGTTTTGTCATAAGGTAAAAAAAGATACAGTTTGATAATGCCTTCAGAAGGCGAAACAGCTGTCACGCGTAACAATAATTACACAGCAGAACTTGTTTAAAAATAAACTGTTTTTATTAATTTAATGATAATATTAGTGATTATATAATAAAAAAAATTAAATTAAAATGGAGTTCTACAACTTGATAACAATAAATAAATCAAAAAAGATAGATGGTTTCATCCTTTCTTTACCCTTTAGTCGAGGAAAAGAATTTTTTTATTTCTTTCCTGATACGTATCTGATATGAAGTGTTTTTATCAGTGAAATTTTTTTATCTAAAATACCTATCTAGAAATATTATACATACATCGTCTGCAGGTGGTATAACCACAGTTTAATGAGATAATGCCTTCAGGAAGCCAAATAGCTATCATTCGTAATAATAATTATACAGCAGAACTTGTTTATAATTAAACTGTTTTTGTAAGTTGAAGTAAATAATATTATTGAATAAATAAAAGAAATTAAAATTCAAAGATTTTCCAAAAAAAAAATGATTTACTAAACAATATACTTATCTACCTTCAAAGTGGGTAGGTGCTGATACTATTTTCCACTAATGAGAGTTTTGTTTTTGGTTGGTATTCGTTATTTGCGTTTGGAAGTGGTTTCGGTCTTGTTGATGATACATTTTTTTAAGTGGTTTTATTCGGTGATATATTAGTATTGTACCTTCATGCAAAGTGTCCGATTCACCGCAACAATGCGGTTAATCCGGGATCGGATAACTGGATGTTTGGCTCGCTATACTCACAAACGGCGTATTATGAGTCGAGAGCGAACCCGCCTTATATTATTCATGAGTTTAACCGAGAGAGGCCAAAGTGCTAGTTGCTGGTGTTATAACTCTATCAAGATTTATGAATAAATTTCTAAAAGATCATACGGAGGTACAAAAACACCGTAGGAGGTTTTGTTTCAAATTGACAAGGCAGGGATTTGATACTGTGCCTTATGGTTAGAATTTAAATTAGATTTAGTGGTGGTTATACGCGGTGAATTTATTATAATTCTTAATTAAATGAATTGATATGTAAATCTAGCTTACCGGAATAAATCAGAGTAATTATAAGGAAATAAGATAATGGTATCCAGCACGTGCCATTTAAACTGTTTGAAAATCCGTCAATAAAAAAGTTATTATACTGGAGCGGCTGACACTAAGTATGATTAGTAAGGATAAGACTAACTATACATTGACTGTACCGAACTTCTTTCCCTAGTTAATTTTAACATACCATTAAGGCGTACACTATTCCATACAGAACTATTCCACACGCTTAATTACAAGACGAATGCATCATCTAATTCGCCAATCAATCGTGCTCTTCATATGTTCAATATTATTGGTCTAAATTCTAACATCGATATTTTCTCCGATTCACTGCCCAAATTTAAAAAGAGCATCATTTCAATAATATAATTTGTTCAACGCGCATACATACATACATATGCACATACTCACACACACACACATACCTTCCCACTACATACATTACCAGGTAATTACTTAATACGCATACCATAAATAAGACACTACAATGAAACACATAATAGGGACCCACTGTGTAATATACTTATTAATTGTAAATTTTTTTAACCAAAGTTGTATCTAATGTACTGTTTGTTTCTGTTAATAAATAAAATAAATAAATAAGTAATTATTAAGAATAAGGAAAGATAAAATAATAAGTCGATCACTAAAGGTTCAAAATAATAACTTAAATGCGGTTAGTGGCTGAGTTGACAAATGAATCGGGTTCCCATTAACGCTCCGTGAGTTTATTACTCTGCTCGTTTAGTCCTCCATCATTGTACAATAAAATTATTCCACCTAAAATGATCTTAGTTGGAGTTTTTCAAACATGGTCAGGATATTCGGATCCCTTGAATATTTGGCTTTCTTCTTTCTATTAAAATAAAATAAGTGTATGAGAGGAAGGAGTATTACGTAACCAAAATCTAAGTAAGCAGATGGTATGGGGTGTGTAGGCCTGCACCATAATCCTGAGATAACGTTAATGAAGATTTTGATGCGCTTCATTGGTATTGCAACTTAAAAAAATATAGCTCTTGTTCTTTTTCATATTTTTATTTAGAGTTTAAGTACTCACGGGTTAAGGGGTTAAAAAACGTAATACCTACCTACTAAGTTAAAATGTTTGCCATACCTTTAAATTCCTCGAAGCTCATGTAACTATATAATAAGTGAATTATTGAGGCAAATCGAGCAAAAAATACATATATCTAAACTCGATAGATTTAGTACAAATTTTAAACATGAACAAAAATAATTTATTATAAAATATCCTCGTCAGATAAATTAAATAATTATTTGAAAGCATTTTCGTTATTTTTGTTGAAGTGTCCGGTACATCTACCGGATCTGCCGGATCTGCCCTGATGATGGACACTGCAACGATGTCCGAAACGTTGGCTAAAGAAGGAGGTAGCGCAACACGACATAACACCCCAAAAACAAATAACGAAAATGCTTTTGGCCATGAAAATCTTAAAACGTATCTATTTGAAATCATTTTAAGGTTTTTCGAGCATGATATCTTAGCTGGGAACATAACTTAAAGTCAATAAATTTTTGCGCGACGTTGGATCAAATTTGTAACCTCCCTACATAAATTCAGAAACTATTAAGCTTAAAAGAAAGCTCTCTATTTTCAATCGACATTTTACCATAGTTTATTACCATGAAGAAAAGCAATTACAACAACATCAATAACATCGTATTCTTCAATCTTAGCACTCTAGCTCACTGAAAATTCACGGACCGCCACTGGTACCTACATGTATGTACTTTATGTTCGTACAAGCACGAGAGGATTCTTCTTCACCCGGTACGTAATAAATAAATAGGTAGTATTTTTACAATACAAATCAATTCAAGTGGATACCTACCTACACATGTATTTTTAATGCTTTTACATGACAACTGTTGCAAGGCTTTCGGAAGGAGCTTTAGCAATAATCAAATATCAAAACGTATATAACTGATCTAACGACATATATTAATGCTCTCTGTTGTGACAACATATTTTTTGATTTGTCATTGTATAATGTATATCACCATCTCCTGGTTATGAGATCACTTCTCATCGGGTATTTCGATAATCAGCATCTTGAACACATTCGTAAGGAGCTTTAAAACAATGCGGTTTTGGGATCAATGTTGACATAATGTTATGCAATCTTGCGACCGAAATGCTATTGTTGTGGCATTATGAATTAGGCGTGTGAAACAATATGCTAGGATTATAGACTCGAACCTGGGATCCTGATTAAGAAAAATACATTGTCTGTTGATTTTAACGATAAATTTTGACTTAGAATGAAATGAGAATAATAATTGTAAAGCTGTCAGTAGAGCCCATGGTCACAGAGACAAAATAATGAAGAAAAAAATTTACGGTTTATTGTCAGTAGGTATGTTATAGGTAGGTATCAATTATAGTGATGCTTTACTTGTGACTAATACTTCTGGAAAAGCTGATCGATAAAATTGACGCAAAAGCAATAATTTTGTGTTCGATGTTTTTTTGAGGGGAAATCGGAACCCGTCGATTAATTAACCTGTCGAACATTCGAAGGAAATCGTTTAGGCTACGCCGTCGGAATTTTAACTTAAAACATCTTGATATAGGCTCTGCTAAACAAGCAACTTTTACGGTAAGTTTCTTGCCGGTAACCATCATATTCTTTCACCGATTAAAAGTTTCTCGTTTACCAGAGCCAAAATATAAAAGATATACCTAAGTTAATTGACGCAAGTTGACAAGTTTTAATATGATAGTTTGAATAGCGTTAATGCAATTTAAGGTTGTTTATTAAATATTTTTTTAAATGTACACAACTATTTTTGCAAAGTACACGCCACCTATTGCTAAGTGGGAGGTAAGACACCTATACAATGTGACAAAAAAATTAAATAAAACTAAGTTTCTACGTAAGCATACTTAGTAAAAAAAATTGCACTTAGTATGTTTTTTCGAATGTCTGTTTGCTCACTGCGAGAACGAGAAATATATACCTAAATGTATAATTTGTTATTTTCCATATTGATTGGATAGTAAATATCTTTCAATAGGTTCAGCATTTAAATCTGGATCAAATGATGGTTCCGGGTATACAATGTACATCCCATATATTATGTGTACACCTTTCATCACTTCAGATTTGAATGGTTAGTAAAACTGTTTTTAGTATCTCACAATAAATTGCAGGTAGGTACTTCAAAAGCTTAGCGTACCCGAATATTGCATTAGTAAACAACTAAGTACCTATCCACAGTACAACACATAATTTTACACGTAGATAGGAACATTGAACCAATCTACGTGTCATACGGAAAGCTACCGAAAAAGCTTTATAACATTGATGGTTGCATACGAGTATATTGAAACAGAGTATTTTGGTTGTATCCACACGGTAAAATAACAATAAGGCTTATATTATATAATAAATTGGTTCATTATACTAACACAAATCAAGAAAAATTCAACATCTACAGATGAAAATGATCATAATGTAATGTAATTATCTTACCTTAAGTTTTTGCACTAATATTGCTGCAGCCAAGGAACTATGAAACTGTGTTATTTATGAAAGAAGACGAAATTTTTTCTGCCAGTCTTTAAATTTATCAGAGTTAACAAAACCCGTTGCTTTTATATTTTTTTCAAACAAATTAAGAGAACAGTGTTGACATAATATTTAACGTAATTATTCTTATGCAGTTCTACAGGTTTATGTTTTGTTTTGACAGGTGTGGTTTAATTTAAAATCAAGCTCGATCTACGACCACCGAAACAATATGAGAATGTCACACGAGTATGTAGAAAAAGAAACTGTTTTACGACTGTTATATATTGGTCGTAAATGTTAATTGCATGTCCATTGAAATAAAACGATTTAATGTGTAACACGTTTCTTTAGATAGCATCCATAATATGGCTTTGTACGGGAAGGTTTAAAGTTTTATGGCTGATTTTAACATATTCTCTCCACCATTAAACCGATACATAACACAATTCAACATATATATTTTATGGTCCTTTTCGCATCGTTCATTGCATACCACTCAGCGGGCACTTAACGTCAAACTTAGTATTCTGTCGGATGAATCTTCAAAGAGTACTTCCCGAAGGGCTTTCACTTATTTACGTACTGCTGTCAAAAAGGACAAACTTTAAAAAATATTGATAAATTATCAAAAATAACTGATACACATTGATGTTGTCAATAAACACTACTTTACTTAAAAATAAAACTGTTTTTTTATTATTATTATTATTTTTTAACACCTCGTATAGAAGTACCTATAGAAGGCATGCAAACATGGTTTTGTTGATAAACATCACTTGTAAAAAAAATTGTTTATAAAAGTTCATTAAATTTATTGTGTTTGCATAATGAGTCAAGATGTATGCCTCGTTTGGGTTAATTTACCATTATAAAAAGTTTTTTTTCGAGTATTTAAAGTTTGTTTAGTTTTATTGGTGTCGTAGCGCTACGGTGCTACGCTGTATCGCGACGCAGGACGCGATGTATCCCGCGTGACGTTCGGCTCCGCGGTCGCGGTCTGACTGTTGTCGGTTACCACGCGGCGGGCGGCTAGCGCACCTGTCCCGCACGGCCCGTACGGAGATGCGCTAGTCGTGTCCCGCTCGCGCGACACGGAGCCCGACACGTGAGAAGGCGCTGATACGGCGGCAGTCGCGGACCGGCCGCGGCACGAGGAGCATCTTCGCCCGCGAGGACCGTAACTGGGTCAGTGGGCTTATTACCCTTTATGCCCCATTCTGCAAGACAAATATAAATCCATAGATTTTTATTTATGTATTTGATTTGGAATTGTAATAGGTATATTCTAAAGTAACTAGAGAATGCATTTATTTAAAATTTAACAAATCTCCAAATAAAAGTATTTTACACTACTTACCTACTACGAAACTAATATATTTTATGAGTCGATGTATAAATGTGAATGCATCAAATCCTATCCTCTCTACCAACCGTACGGAGAAACGGTTTGATAGTTAGTAAGTTACTTCAACCGTGCAATATTTAGTGGCGTACATTGCTGTGGAGTTCAAGGCAAGTGTGTAAATGAATACTTCACAGTACGCAACGCGAAAATATGAAAAAAAAAATTGTATAATCATCTATAAAATTTGATTTTTATAAAAGTTAAGTCGAGTCGATGTTTTTTATGCATGATTATGTCAATTTAATTAGCTTCCTACAAGTATGAAATAAATTGTTTTCACGTGGATCTCAAAAAACATGTTTAACGTATTGCACTCCGATAGCCAATATAATGGCTTTTGAACATTTGGTTGCTAGCTCCGATAGCCAAAATAGTGGCTTTCCCAAGCGGTAACTTTGAAGCTCTGTTTTTCCCCATTTACCGATAACATTCTGTGAATTTTATTTCACAATGGTGTACATAAAGGATTAAATATTCCCTTTAATGTATTCATAGTCAAAATACATTAAAGGATTAGTTTATATATAGTTTCTTAGAATTTTTGTCATTTTTGACCTACTTTGTATTTTTGTGTGTGCCGTTTTATTTAGTCAGTCTGTATCGGTACATTGTTCGCGGCGGAGCACCTCCCTATACTCTAAGAGCACCTCCTACTGTGGTGACCATTATTCTGTGAACGTTTCAGAACTAAAATAACACTTGAATATTTTTTAATATATTTTTGTCGCCATGGATCAGTTTAATGAATATTTCGAAGAAAATAATGAAAACGATGTGTTTAGTAATGTTAACGAACAAAGTGAAATAATAAATCAAAGTGTAAATAATATTGAATCTTCCTTGAATAATGCTTTTGAAAACATTGAAGACTTTCAACCTGACTGTGATGATGACCTTTTGATGTTTGATAATGTTGACTCTATTGTGAATAATTCTATATTAGATGGTAACGACTCGGATAGTGGAAGTGATATCGAAGTGCGACCGAGTAAAAGAAGGCGAGCTGTTTTTTCTGAAAGTGAAAGTGATACAAACAGTGAAACTAGTAACTGGGAAATTTTAAGTAATATTTTTCAACCAAAAATTAATGATTTTTCCATTGGTAGCAGACACGCTGGTCCTAATATTCCATCAAATTGTAATGAGCCACTAGATTTTTTCAAATTGTTCTTTACTGGTGAACTAATAAAATCCATAGTCAGTAATACTAATAATTACGCAAATAATATTATTTCAAAAACCCAAAATTTAAGTAAAAATTCTCTTTGGCATTCTTGGAGAGATTTGGATGAAGGAGAATTTAGAGCTTTCTTGGGAGTCATATTAAATATGGGAGTGAGACCACATCCCAATCTCCAGGATTTTTTCTCGACTGCTTTTGTCGCTTACTCCCCATTTTTCAGAAGTGTTTTTAAAAGAGATCGTTTTTTACAAATATTTTGGATGCTACATCTTAATTCCAATGAAACAGATAACAACGAAACCCTTGAAAAAAGAGTTGAAAAAGTAAATGGATTTATGCAACATATAGATAGTAAATGTAGAGAATATATGATACCCCGTAAAGAAATAGTGGTAGACGAATCCGTTGTCAATTTTAAGGGCAGGATTTGTTTTAAAACTTATAATCCAAACAAACCAAATAAATGGGGCATCAGGATATACATTTTGGCGGATTCGGGATCTGGTTATATTTATTCATTTGTTCCATATTATGGTGCCGTAACCACGCATAGACTGATTAGACCTGATCTCCCATTTACTTCAAGAATTGTTTTGCACCTGTACAACAATTTATTAATTTCCATTCCTGAAGCTGAAGGCTATCACATGTTTACTGACAGGCTATATACAAGCCCGCAATTAGGAGAGGAATTGATGAAGTTAAAAACTCATCTAACTGGTACAATAATGACGACGAGAAAGCATATACCATTACTGATAAAAAATGCTAAATTGAAGTCAGGTGAAACGATTACTTGTGTAAAAAACAATGAATTGCTTCTTGCTTGGAAGGACAAAAGAATGGTTACAGTATACACCAATCATTACTCAAATGATTATAAAACTGTAAGAAGAATAATGAGAGGTGGCGAAGAAGAAACCATAATGAAGCCGAATGTGATAATAAACTATACTAAATATATGGGAGGCGTAGATACCGCAGACCAGTATACTGCAGCTTACCCATTTTTGAGAAAAACTTTAAAATGGTGGCGAAAATTATTTTTTTGGGGTCTCGAAGTTTCCGTTGTTAACTCGTACATTTTATATAAGCAAAAACAAAATCAAATGAAACTAAAAGCTATGACACACCTTGAATTTGTTGACAAACTTATCATTCAATTAGTCGGAAATCACAGAGGAGGATTAAATTGTACAAAAGGCAGACACTGTCTCGATCCAGAACAAAGGTTGGATGGAAAATTACACATACTAATGCCTCAAAATGAAAAAAAATCTCGTGAGTGTATAGTGTGTTCGGATAAAAAACAACGAAAAAGGACCATATATTTTTGTAAAACTTGCGACAATAAACCTGCTATGTGCGTTGGAGTGTGTTATGAAAAATTTCATACCTTAAAAATTTATAAGTGATTAGTTTTAACATGACAATAGACATTTATAGTGTTAAGTTACATAATTTTTTTCTTTTTTTTCAAATGTGCGTCAAACTGTTTATACTTGTATCTTCAAAAACACCGTGTATCTGCTCAGATTCTTCCACATACCTGCTCCGCCTCCTGGGAAGGTTCATCTTTTGTTTTCGGCGCCATTTTCAAGTAAGTATCATGTAATAACCTAAAACTAGAGCCAATGAGGATAAACATTCCCGGAATACAAAGAGCTAGTAATCCATTGATTTACAACCCAAGACCCTAACAGCCGGACTCGCAATAGAGTGGTCACAAAAAAACATCCTTACAAATATATTTCAAATGTTTCGAACAAAAAAGACACTTCTTTTACAAAATAAGTACCTTCTAATTTTTAAGAAATATATTGCTCACAATTTAAATGGTTTAGTAATTATCTTGATTTTAAAAGATTGTGTTTAGTGACATTCTTCGAATAATATCGTTCTAATATGTTATCGCGCTGCATGGTCACCACATAGAAGAAACAGGTTGTCTAAAAAGAATGAGTAAAATAATATAATTTTTTTAACTTTTAAGGAAATTATGTTTATTTTTTTCAACCCCAGAGTAGACTACTGGTCATTAGTGATTCCAATAGGAGTGCAAAGTGTTAAAGGTTATATTAGATATCTTAACGTAATTAATCGTTTTTTAAATGTCTTAATTAATAATTTATTTTAGTAATGACAATGAGATATCCACCGATAATATATCTTTATAAGTTACCGCATTACGTAGTCCTGTCACTTAAATATTTAAATTCGTCGAACCTTTTAGCGTGACCCCTCCGCAGAGTGTCCCAAACTCTATAAAATAATAATAAATAATCATCGACACCGTTAGAGTTTCGCAATGGAGAGAGAACGAGACGCAACACGTCTCCTCGCGAGATGAATCCGGTAAAAGTCTCAGTGGGTCGTCCTCTGTGCGTATTGAATCATAGTTGCGAGATGTGAATCCGTTACTCGCATTCTCTGATACGTCTAACGCTAAGCCCCTCCTAACTGAAGGGGGGATTCGAATCAATAGTAGGGGAATTAAAACGATACGCCCTATGGCTCTAAATCATCTACATGTTCGATATTATACTGTATTACGGTCGCTGGGAGCAGGGGAGTCCGGTGACTGTGTGCGTGATTATTATTATTGTGAAAGCAGCGTGTCATACCAGATACTAAATACGACCAACTACTACTACTGGTGAGTTGGTGACCCGGCGCGAGAGATTTTCTCACAACATGCGAGCGGCTGCGAACTCTCTGTATTAGGAAAATACATCAATGCGCGGACAAGAACGCAACCTGAATTATTGTGACTGTGCGGGACACGATTTTAACGATTATATTATTATTAAATGGCGATGCTCAGTCAATGCAAATTATCATAAATTTATAGAAGATTTCTTAGAAGTGGATAGACAACTAAATCATAAAAGTAATAAAAATAATATTGTGTATGTAAATTAATTGATCACAATTTAAATAAGCCACTATAATATATTTTAATTTATTGTGATGTTAAATTATATTTATATAAATATGAAACTAGCATAGTTCTCGGCATGCGTTAAACAGAAAATAGTTTTTTTTTTCTTGTTTACATTGCACCTGCAAAGCTACTGCAAGTAGCTTGTCGGCAGGAAAATAGTGTGGACAACAACATGATATAATATACAATGTTTTACAATAGAAGAAAAAAATATTGCAATTTAATAAAAAACATAATAAAAACATAAATAAGCTTAAAAAAATAATAAACATATGTCTAAAAAAAAAAAAAAATTGCAATGCCATATTCAAAGAAATAAATTGTTTCTCTCTGCATGATCTTTCCCATGCATCCCCCTTCCCCTCCCGCATCCCCTTCCCCTCCCGATTACCCTCTTTCCTCTCCCGCTTTCCCGTCCCGCCACTCCCCTCCCGCGTTCCATATATTCAGTCCCAGTACATTCAGTTTTTAAACAACTCGCGTGCTAGCTATTACAATTTTTTTAATTCAAATTTTCATTTTTCATATATTAGAAATATTCATTTGTGTATATTTTATGAACAATGAATCAAATCTGATACCTAACACAGGTATCTAAAGCTAAACAGCTGCCTGCTAAATTCAATTTCATCAAACGCGCAAACTGTCAAACGTGCGAAGTTAAAATAGTCATTAAGAGCGTTTAACCAGCCAGCGGACGAAAATCCACATTTCGTCGAAAGTTGTTCTCACGATCGTGCAGGGCGGTTACAATGAGAAAGATTAATTATTCTCCGTATCAGCTTTTTTAAATTATAACTCAATATCGAATTTATTTCAATTCAAATTAGTTTTAATTTATACCTTCATCCAAAAATGCTGAAAGACGTGATGATAAAACTATTAAAATAATGTACTTTTTGTAGTTATTTTGTGGTTATAAGTATTTATCATTTTTCAATAATGTCTAAATTTAATAAGAATGTTAAAAAAATCTGAAATATATTAGTTTGTAAGTGCGCAAATAAATACACAAATGGACCAATTTTCGCCAAGAAACACATGTACGTACATATTTTTTAATGATTTTATTGAAACTAAAATTAAAGTTCTAAAACATACGTTTGCTAGATAATGTATTCATTTATTTTACTGCATGATTTTATTATTTGAAATGGGTGTGGTATACTACAAAAACTTTTTTGAAAATTGAACAAATCTGCCAACGACCTGTTATACTAAAAATTAAAAAATTTTCTCAAAATTTATTACATACGAATGCTAGATAAAAGAACAATCTTTCGAAATCCATTTATAATTTTTTGTGGAAAAGAGTCAATACGTCTAAAAACTTTTTTGAAAGTGACGTATTTCCGGTTTTTGTCTGGTAATGCCCTCTTAAGTTTTCTGAAATTATCCAATTTTTTGTGCAATTTTTTTAATTTTTCTTTCGAACCTTCTACAAAGTATTAGAAAACTTCAAAAAAGATTAATGAAATAGTTAGTCATTGTGAAGTTATGGCGTGACCAAGGGAAACAGTTATAATTTTTTTTATATTTGTGTAAAGAACATATGACATTATATACATTATGTCCGAATGAGCATCATGCACTTTCGTTAAAATTCCAGCAAAAATCGTATAAGATTCTGATTACCCACTTCAGGTTGATTCTAGCGTCTACGTAGAATTAAACTCCCCAAAAGGGTGTGAGTAAATAAGTACTAATAGCCTTAAGTCTTCTAACTAGATTTGGCTTCATATTAATACTGGTTAAGTTATCCTTTCCTTAATCCTGGTTTAAGGCCGTTTTAACTATGCAAACACAATAAATTTAACAATGCAAACACAAAATGCATAATAAGTCAAGTTTTTCAGTAATCTGACCTTACGCGCCGCGTTGTATTTAGGGACACCGCGTTTATAAGGGGTAAATATATTTTTTTTCCACTGCATCCCTACCCAGAATTAGTAATTTTTATAACCAAAATTTTCAATCTGGGAGACGGCGTGGTTACCGTCGCCCCGTAAACACTTACAGTCGTACACATGAGATAAACTACCCTCTCAGGATGTGAAAACAATGTGTATTTCTTTCCATGAATACTTTTTTAATTAGTAATGTTTTCACACACGCCCGTTTATCAATCAGATGAAATTTTCATTTTTTTTTTTTTGAAAGGCTGTTAATGGATAAAATCAATACCGATGCCATAGATCACCCCTGGTGGTTCGCTACGTTTGGTAAGTTAGAAGGGGTCCATGGAGTGTGGATTGTCCAGGTCTTGGAGGCGGATGCGTCTGCCCACTTTTTACGTGGTGGGCCGGATTTGGAGAGACTGGCTGAGGAAGATCTTTTTATCTCTCTAGCGCCTTGCACCGCAGTGAGAGGGATGGATTCATACATCCATCACTCCTGGATATGCTGATCCCCAGATTGCTACCCATCCATTGTACATTTTCCGTAAAAAACCCCTCCATACTGCATCCCCAAAAATGAAATAGGAGGTGAGGGAACTTATTTTCCTTGTGGCCTCTTGTGTGAAGCTAATGTAAAAAATATATATATATATATATTATGCAGAGATTTTGCAAACCCGATGATCGGCAAGTTAGATATCTGGCACGTATAATTGCGAGCACACGGTCGGAGAGTGAATAGTTAAAGTTTTGTCTAGTTGCATAAATGACCTCAGTTAATTATTTTAAATCATTTGGTAATCATTTTTTAATATATGATCATTGAGGGTAGTTTGACCTCCTCCATGGTCGAGGGGTAAAGTTCTCGACTCGCAATCCGAAGGTCGTGGGGTCGATTCCCGGCGTGTGCGTATAAATTTTATTTGGTTAATTTCTGTTATTTCACAATTAATTAATTGAAAATAATATGTGGTATGTTTGCGGTACGTTCCAGAGTGAAAGATACTATCAGTCTCGCCCTGGTGTAAGACTACTTACTTTAGCCGTGTTTGGTGACCAGATCCGAAAAGCCATGTATTGTATTTCCTCACCTTTTCTTCCCCATCTCCTTACCCTCCCAACTACCTTCAGCCTCACAACATACTCCAATTGGGGATGCCATAGTCCCACTGGCATCAAACGGGAGCAGTTGGGACTATTGTGCGGTATACAATTAGAATTTTTTTCTAAATATTGGTATTGAAAGACAATAATAACCAATTTATTCTTCGTATGACTAGTCAAAATGATCCATTATTTAATATGAACCAAGTTTAATTGATAACATCTTAAATAAAAAAAACTTAGCAAAATTTAAAAAAATAAACATATATACAATATTAATGATAAAGAATGGCGAAAAATTTTGTTTATTAATAATTTTTCAGTTCATTTCCTTTCTAATATTAAACCAGCTTTTTATACAAGAAATAATATCGGTAATTTTTTGAAAAATGCTGAAGATAAAGACCATAAATTGACTAATTCCGGAATACGTAAACTCAAACGTAATGATTGTCCCTCATTTTATATTGAAAAAACAACCCGTAATTTTGAAATCAGAATCAAAGACTATTTAAGGTGTCTTAATAATAATAATTTTTCTGAGTTCGCTAACCATATCATTCAAAATAACCATAGTTTTGAAAAAAAACAGGGATAAATATTCTTCATGTTAATCATAAAGGAAAACGTTTAGATAACTTAGAAGCCTTGGAAATAAAAAAAAATCCCTTAAAAATAATGAATCCATTTTCAACAAACAAAAAATATTGTCTTATAGCCCAATCATGGATATGTTCCCCTACCCATCCACTGTTCATTAATACCTAGCAACGGCTCCACCCCTACCATAATAATACATTGTTCCCATCCATATTTCAAAACTGTCAAATCAGTATACATTTGCCCTGAAGAAGGAACGGTCGTTCTGAAATCGGTCGGATTTACTCAAATATAAAAGTGGTTCAAACAAAGTTAAATTGTTTCATTTATCTATAATGGATAACCACAAAGTTATAGCTACATTCAAAAGTATTATCTAAATTAATTGATTTTTTAATAACTTTTCAAATCTTCAAGAATTTTTCTTTTTTAACAAAATTTTAACTTTAACATCCGTTACGTTTCAATTCACATAATTTATTTTAAACGAAATAATAATATTCACAATCATGATAATAAAAAAAACAAATAATCTCATCGGATGAGAAATAACAACGAGATATTAAAATAAAACCAGGAAGAACCCCGCTAACAAACTCTCTACAAGAGTTTCACGCTTGCGCCGGGAGATGGCAGAGGCTGCCCCTTTCATCGAGAGCTTTTAATAAAAGACATTATTTGTATTATTCATCGAACAAAAAAGCTTTTAATCAAACAATAATGAATATTCAAAAAACTTGTTCTCAAAATAAAAAAATAAATCATACACACATTATTAATAACAAAATTGCTATATTACGTGATGATAAAATTATATACTTATTTATGCAATGCGTCCTAGAATACATATTTTTTTTACATGAGCTCCAAAAATAATTTCTTTCAGGGCCTATGTCATCTTTGTGGATGATGTGTGGAGGGTTTTTTTTAGGAAAGAAAGGAGAGGAGAGTTGTGGGAAGGAAAAAGGTTTAAGAGGTGGGTAGGAATATGGGGTTCAGTGTGTCCTGGTCATCTGCCTCCAAAACCTAGACAAACCTCACCCCATGAACCCGGGCACCCCTGCTAAATCACCAAACGTAGCGAACCACTTGGGGTGACCTATGGCAGAGGTGTTGGTTATTAAATAAAGGTTCTCGGAGCAGCGACCCATTCCCGTCACCCAATTTGTATATTGAATTGACTATTACAAAAATGATTACGTTTTTGTGACGAAAAGAAACGTTTTTTTTAAAGGCATTTTAAAATAATGTCCACAACCGGTATAAATAATAATTAACTCACGATAAATGCTGTTTTAATTTACGTTGCATCCTTTTTAACCGTTTTAATTGTAAATAAACCATTAATAAACATGATTTGTTGCCGTTGATTGCAATAATTTTGAAATTCAACCCCGACGCTCACCCATTTTTCGCCCGACTTATAAAGCTGGAGATCTGTAACTGCACCGGGCCTTGTAAGAACGAATTGTTCGGGTCGTAAATATTTGAAGAACCAGATCGGATTTCACTTTAACATAAACCAAATCAAAGATGACATCGCTTAAAATGAAATATTACACTGGGCGATCTTTTCGAGATCGGAATAATGCAATTGCGTTGTAACTTGTACCAATTTTTTTTTGATCGATAAAATTTATTTATTTATTATGCCCCGACGAGCTTTTACATTAATACGTGATTAAATAATTACGATTCATTTTTTTTTAATTATTATTGAAATATCATTTTTATTTTCTTTATTGGGAACATTTACGGGTTTATAACATTACATGCATTAGAAAACCACATATTACAATAATTAGGTTATAAACCCAATAACTAATGTTCACATCATGCACCAATAATAATGTAAAAATCTATAGTTATTAAGTTTTTTTTTATTTTTTTTTTTACTTAATATTATATAGTAAGGAGCTAGATAAGCTGTCTAGGGATAGCCTAGCTATACTGTCTAATAAATAAAGATACAGACAAAATAAGATAAGAAAAAAAAAATAAAAAAAACAGAGAAAAGTTGAAAAAATAACTAAATATATATATTTATATATTCAGTCATTCCTTCAACCCCTCTATGTTTTCTATGTTTTTCTATATTATCTACAATAATAATGAAAATTGAAAAACAGCAGATGTGATGTCGAAAACGTTATATGTAAACATATATAAAAAACAAGGAAAAGCAAAATAAAAGTGAAATGAAAGTAAAATAAAAGTAAATTAGTAAAATAAAGTGTGCCAGTTTTATGATAGATTAAATAAGTATTTTTAAATAAGATAATAATAAAAAATATATATCATTGAAAAATTTCTCTGAACGAAAGTTTCTGATGTTTTTCGTATACACAATCTCATTTTTAAATCAAAAGAAGGAATTTGATCATCTCGTAAATATATAATATAGTTTTGATGTGGCGATAATTACCTCGAGGTATCGCAGTGAAACTATACGAGTATAATTATATTGTGGTTGTTTCATGTGATAGTAGTAAGGGGTTCGTCATCCCATTTTCCTTGTAGTAAGTAGGTATTTATTTTTTCCTACACTTACTATCCCCCAATTCCATTTCGTCTCGTTTCGTTTTTATAATTATAAGTGCATCTAAAGCTGTAATTTACAAGCAGTTTTGGATGCAACAAAATAAAACATTAAAATAAAAAAAATAATTAATTATATAGGTCGTGGTTTTAATAATAATGTGTAATTACTGAACTATGTTTGGTACAGAAGGAAGCAAAAGGCAATTTGAAAACCAGAAAATATTTTAAAACCACAGTATTTGATATCGGTACCCAAAGTGATAATTGGGTTTCAAATAATTATTGATTTTTAAATATTTACTATATAAGTGCACATGTGATGCATAGTGAAAAGTTTTTCTTCACTACATGAAAGATTCGATTACACGAAGAAATATGTCATTGAGTAGGTATCTATAAGTAGCTATCTTGGCTGCCACGAGCAGTTACGTGCACAGAGTTTTTTTCATGCAGTTGGATAAAGGCAGGCTGTATTTTTTAAAGAATACATTTATTCTAGCAATAGGTTTATCAATTTTAATGTGATTTATATTTTTATGCGAATAAGGTATAATTTTGTGCCTATATGTAGTGTATTTCTCTGGCTACGGGTAATAAAAAAATATTTTCAATTCTTGGTTAAAATTGATGTTTATTAAGTAGGTACTTGTTCTATGGGCAATTATTTCTAGGCAAGTACCTACCTAATTTTATTATTTTCTTTCTATTCGAATTAGTTCTATAGAAGAAGAAAAAAGGAGGTAGCTTCTATGTCTTAAGTAAAAAAAAATGTGTTCCAACAAGCAGATCACACAATAAAACCTATAATCAGGATTTGGCTTTCATTTTAATCAGTCCCTGGGGAAGAAGGTTTAATCCTCAGTAAAACCTATAAAAAAAAATAATTAAAACCTATAGTAAAACCTATAAAAAAACATGGGGTGAGATTTGTCTAGGTCTTGGAGGCGGATGACCAGGACATACTGAACCCTAGATTCCTACCCACCCCTTAAACCCTTTTCCTTCCCAGAACTCTCCTCGCCTTCCTTTCCTTAAAAAAACACTCCACACAGCATCCTCAAAGATGACACAGGCCCTGAGGGAAATTATTTTCCTCAGGGCCTCCTGTGTGGAGCTCATGTAAAAAAAAAAAAGAGCATAAAAAGCGCCAATTCTTTTACCTAGTTGTGGATATGGCTTTCTGAAGCAGCATATTTTGGGAGTCGCTGTTCTTATGACTTCTGTTTTTATGCTTCGCCCTTTTAATAGCTGCGTACGATGATGCTAAAAAACTGACAGTGGCAAATAATGTTTTTAGGAATAAAAAAATCTCATAAGTAAAGTGGAGTCATTCCGTTAACGGCTTTAAAACTATTTAAAAAGCTCGACCTGAATTATTTTCGAAAATCTGATTAGAAATAAATTGTCGACAAATTTCGACATCTTTATGTTTTATTCGCATCACGTCACTTGTATAAAAAATGTTATTGTTGTGTTATAAATGTTATATTACTATAAAAGAGTTAAAAATAATAAAATACGGATGATATCATATCATTGAAGAATAAAAATAATGCTGGCACTTAGACAAATGGGTGAGATAAAAAAATCTAGGTGTGCCAGGAAAAAAACCATCTCGTTTTTAAAATATGCAAATCCAATCGTCATAATGAATGAATTCAAGATTTGGACATTCAGGTGCATTATAAAAATTATTAAGGTTTAATTTTAAATTTACGTCACTCTCCGGAGAAATGCCAAGATTAATAACAATTTTTTTTTAAATTTAAATTTTTACCTGAATTTGGGTTATATTCTTTACTGTTTCAGTAGGTAGTGGTACTTTCATGAATTATTTCAGTTTTAAGTATTTTCTTTATAAATAAAACCTGGCAAAACTGTCCAATTCGTACGACGAAATATGTATTTAATAATTTAAGGTGTATTTAAATCAAGTGAACTTAACATTAAGAAGAAGCGCGGTCGTCGAGGAATTTGAGTAATAGTCATTTTACCAGTAATAGTCATTTTTTTAGTTTCAGGCTGATAATTAATAATTGTTACCCTTTGTGCTATGCATTAAAATCTTGTATTAAACGTTAGTTTATCAAATAAAAAATAATATTTAATATTTTACAAGTTAAAGTATTTCCCCAAAAACTGTAGACATAATTTGTCTCGACGCCACCTAGCGAGAGATTTAACACTAACAGTGTCTCTCTCGCAAAAATAAAGTTGGTTGTTTTCAGGTGGAAAAAAATATAATAAACAGTAATTGTTGAATGAAACACTAGTATATATTGAATTATTTGGCGGGTAAGAGATAAGCCGCGGTAGCTCAGTGGTCAGAGCACCTGACCGGCAATCAGAAGGACACGGGTTCAAGTCCCGTTGGCGGCAAGTATCTTTTCTCGGAAGATTTTTCAATGTAGATGATAATTATTGCTTATAATGCCAATTGTCATTTTACCAACTGTTGCCGTCACTGTCGCTCTTATATCTCCGAATACTGAGCGAAAGGGAAAACCCACTGATTTTTAAATCTTTTTCTACGAATTGCGTTAAAAGAAAATATTCTATATCTGTACGTTTTCCTTTTTTTATAAATACATTTTCTAGTTTATATACTGATGGCGTATTTTGATGGCGTTCAAAACAGGCAACTTTAATCATTTTTGAAGGGTCTTAACTCATACAGCAAGTTACTAATAAAGAAATCAAAACACACCGACACGCTAGTGGTCGATATCTATATTGTAGTAAAAAAATATTTGGACTAGTCATAAAAATATTTGGACTAGTCATAAAAATATTTGGACTAGTCATAAAAATATTTGGACTAGTCATAAAAATATTTGGACTAGTCATAAAAATATTTGGACTAGTCATAAAAATATTTGGACTAGTCATAAAAATATTTGGACTAGTCATAAAAATATTTGAGCATTCGAAAATTGCTTTCCTCTCATTTTCTCAAAACTCGAAATTTAGTCAAATGAAACAATTTTACTTTGTTTAAACCACTTATATATTTGAGTAAAGCCGATCAAATATTATATAAGTGGTTCAAACAAAGTAAAATTGTTTCATTTATCTATAAATTGATAACCACAAAGTTATAGCTACATTCAAAAGTATATCGAAATTTAGTATTTGGAAATGTCTGACTAATGAACTGGATGATCGATATTACAATACGTGAAATTATTAGGTACTCTGTACAACGTATTTTTTTCTAAATGATTTAACAATATTAATTTAAATAAATAAAAAATACGTAAAAATTCTTCCCGCTCTCACATCCAATTTCATTTCCACAATTTTTTTGTTAAAGCATCCAAAAGTCAGTTTGTCTTTTATTCCTACCATCGATAATCTGTTTAGGCACTCAATGGAGCGAAGTCTATTATAACGAAGGTTTTGTTTGCAAACATTGAAGGGCTGTGAACTTATTTTTCCAACAAAAGCCTTTGTGCGGGGATGGTTAGGAGTCGAGAAGGGGCTCTTTTTTCTACGACAGTTGTGGTATTCCAACAATGCATTTTTTTTAAACTTGCATATTCGGATATGAATACATGTTTTCTGCAGAGATACAACAATTTTGAATCAAAATTTGTAAGCTTTTTGTGTTCGTTTTATGTAGCGAATAAAGTTTAGGATCTTAGGGATCTTGACTATTGGTAATAATTTTAACTTTACAAATTTTTCCACGTTTTGGTAGGTACGTGCGATTTTTCGAAAATCATGATTAGTTGCTATAATTAAACTGAGTTCCTTCGTTTGTTTTCGTTCGTTCTACATTTTCAGTTCTTCTAGAGCTAGAGCATAGGTTCTCAACGTGGGCGATAGAAGACCCAGGTGAAATTAGGGGGCGTTGAGATGGCACAGTGAGGGCGTGGGCAGGTAAAAAAAATGGTCAAAAAGACAAAAACACACTCACCACGTACTAATAATCTAATGTGTATTATTATTATTAAGAATTAACACTACGTCATGAATACAAGAAGGAAGAATAGCAACCCAGTACTTAAAAAACAAATAATTACTTTATTAACTTGCATAATAATAATTTTATGTATTTTTAATCAAATTACTGATTCCGTGACATTCCTTCCCTTCCCCCCCCCCAATTTACAAATGGTGGTAAATATAGTCGTGGCAAAAATTGGGGGGCGCTAGGCAAAAAAATATTCTTAAAGTGGGCGGTGGACAAAATAAGGTTCAGAACCTATGTTCTAGAGCAGAAGTCTAAGAAGCTGTATTAATTTATTTTTTTACCATTTTTGTGCTACATATTTATTAAGATTGGGTGCGTAACTTTTTTTCCGGAAAATTAGAATTATTTTTTGGGAATTACACTCAAATCATTTTTTATCGAAGAAATTACCAATTAAATTTAAATTAGCGCATATTGTAATTTGATGCATATCTGTAAAGCTTAAGGAAATTATTGAAAAGATACTACATTTGCAATTTGGGAGACGGGAATAGGTACCGCCGCGCCGGCCTTCCCGAGAACCGTTTATTAGATAACCAACACCCCTGCCATAGGTGCCAAGGGGTACGCTACGTTTGTTGTCCAGGTTCATGGGGCGAGGTTCGTCTTGGTCTTGGTGGAAGCGACTGGTTGAGGGAGGCCTTTTTAACTCTCCAGCCGGATTCTCTCGACCCTTTACCTTTTTCCTTCCCAGAACTTCCTCTCTTTCCTTTCCCTAAAAAGATCCTCCACACAGCATTCCCAAAGATGACTAGGCCCAACGGGGAATTATTTTCCTCAGGGCCTCCTGTGTGGAGCTAATATAAAAATACATCAGAGTGTGCAATTCACACGCGATAGAAGTTAAACCTTCAGAAAACTAAATTAAAACAAGAGTGGGGAGTCTACGAAGCACCGCACAAAGAGCAGACAGATTGTACTATCTCATTCTCTCGCAGACTGAATCCTACAGATGTGTGTGTTTGTCTCTTTTTAGTGTCGCTATTTTTCGTTTCATCGAGTTACAAATCATGTCGGTGCTAAAGACGTTATCAGTTCTAAAAACTAATAGTACCTACCAAGAATAATTTTTAAAAAATTGCATCTTTTCTATCACACCTCCAAAATCAACAGTTTAGGTTAAGTCCTTTGGTGCGCCCTCATTACTCATCTCCCCGAAACATAAATTCATTGCGAGGCATAAGGCAAGAGCCCGAGCTATAATATATTAACTCGACCATAAACATAATGATATTTAAGTGAAAAGGGTCCAATATCCGAGCAGCGCTCGCACCGTTAAAAGGGAAATAAATTTTCAATAATATTTGAAGCGACGCAGAGCGAAGACAGATAGCCTGACGATAAATCTGCCGAATTTCATTATGTTTTCTCTCGGAGCGCTTTGTGCGCCCGCGGTACGGAGCGGTATCGTATTTGCTGTGACTAAATCGTTGGTATGTCTCAAATATACCAAATATCTTCTCAAATATCGTAACAATGATGTTAATACTTGAGTATCTGAATGTGTGGTATATTTCATGTACTCGCGAGGTGTGGCAACAATCTTCAAACTTTTGTCAAATAATAAATAATATATGTTCTCTCAATTAAGGGAATTGTAAAATAAGTAAACCATAATATTGTACAGCGGTGGAATGCCTAGTATTATGGAATACTTCATTAAGGAATGCGCAAGTTATTCGTTTAACTTTGGATTAATTCTACTCGTTAAAACAAATAATATAAATGTTAACAAAACCCACTTAAGGGTCCGCCACCAGAATTTCTACCGATTTCTTGCATACCCCCCTTAAATATTTGAAGTTTTTAAGCTCTTAAAAAAAAGTTATTTTTAAAGATAATATTTATACATTCCCCACGCTGAAACGCAAATTATATGAAATTTCCTCGATAGAAAAAAAACGCAAAGTATGCTCCGAAAATTATTTTTTTTAAGTCTATTTTGGTTATTTTAAAAGTTATATGTATGAAAAAAATCACAATGTTTCTTTAAATTGACCCCCCCTCCCGAGATTTTTGCTCTATTTTAAACGAGTCGTGTTTTATTAAACATTTTTGCAATTTTCGCATCGATTTAGTCGCTGTAAATGTTAGCGCTCTCCTCCAACATTCGTAATTTCGTATCTCTCCATCTTCTTCTTTTCGGGCCCGGTTGCGGAGCCTTAATGCACTGCT
This sequence comes from Limnephilus marmoratus, assembly GCA_917880885.1. Lineage (NCBI taxonomy): Eukaryota > Metazoa > Arthropoda > Insecta > Trichoptera > Limnephilidae > Limnephilus > Limnephilus marmoratus. Next base: position 30,961,579 of record OU862916.1, read on the forward strand.
ATAGCTCACACCAAGTGGTTCGCTTCGTTTGGTGACTAAGCAGGGGTGCCCGGGTTCATGAGTCGTTCATGGTTCATGTCTAAATCTTGGCGGCGGGTGCATCTTCCCAGTGACTATATGGTGGGCCGAGTCGGGAGGGACTAGTTGACATACCTTTTTCCTTTCCAGGATTTCCTCTCCTTCCTTTCCTTAAAAATACCCTCCACACAGCGTTCTCAAAGATGGCACAGGCCCTGAGGAAAATCATTTTCCTGTATGCCTACTGTGCAGAGCGGATCTAAAAAAACACTGTTTGTAAATACCGTTTTTTCCAACGATTGATAATATTTCATGTTTAGCATCTTCTGAAAAAAGTATCTAATTCGATTGACGTAAATAATAAAGAAGAATGCGGCAGAAGTGACATTTTGTGATAATCTGGTAAAGTACTCGTAGGAGAGGTTACAGAAATTATTAACTTCAATCATTAATAAACAGATGCTTTTGAAATTTGTCACCAATATAAATCCAATAAAAAGATGATGCAACAAAAGCAGCGAGAAACGACTTCTTCCTTTGCTGCCGACATCAATTTATTATGAACGAGTGCGCAATTTTACAACACCCACCGCACCGTTAAAATTCAATATCAAATGTTTCTAGTTCATCGTCTTAAATATATCGGGAGAGATTAAAGATAATAATAACAATATGTATCAATTAAACGGCCAACAGTTTGAGAAGAGCTCTGGGGCCGTCTTTCAAAGCATGTGATAATACTGCCTGCAGAGCCTGGCCGTTATTTATCGGCGATGACTCTTGATCCCAGAGCGTTCAAAGGTGACTGTTATTAAAATGGCTATTCCTTTGATTATTAAAATATAATATATCAAATGTCTAAGACAATACGTGCGCCTGGCCTATTTCTCAGGACGGTCACTTAAACATATCTAATACCTAGCCAATCTCGCCATAGTCTATTAAATGTACCTATTCATTTTATATTGTATTCGATAATAACACGGTATTAGAAATAATAAAAATAATAATTTTATGCGGAGATAAGATAATAGAATCCATTGGTCGGTTCAAAATGATAATTATAATTTTTGCCGATAATACTTTTAATTCAGCTAAAAGTGAGCAGTGTTATTTCTTCTTTGGTGAGATGTACGCACGACATCTCACCAAAGTTTCATCGGATGAACGATTTAGGAAACAATAAGGGATAAACATAGAAACATCCATTTTTAATCGTTTAGTACCTTTTAACCCGTTAGACAAACTGCTAAAAAGTAGTTTATTGGGACTTTTTTGTCCTGTATTTGTAAAGTGTGTAAAAAATAATAAAATAACACATACATTTTTCATTACACATTTTTTCAAAATTTAGTTAATTTATTGATTTATGCGCAGGTAACCTATATTTTTCATTAGGTAGGTACACATTTTGAACAGTTATTCTAATTTGGTTTTTCTAAGAACGAATCGTAGAAACGACCCGTTCTCATGTGTCATTTTTCAATCGTAAATAAATGTTGGGAGCAGGTTTGGTTAACCGACTACGCACCCGGTTACACTCCAGTTACCCGGAGCATATTCTACTGAAATACGCGTAAAACAAGGACACCTGATGCCATGGTGCTCTAGAGATTGAATTTCGTTTGTTAAGATATATGACGAACCGCCCAATCTTTCACAGATTCAAGGGTTTTTTCAAGTATTTTGGAGCTCCAGACCAGAGACAGCTCCTAAATTGTGGACGTACTTGGGATTTGTTCAGGGTCAACAATTGTATACCAATTGAGTGCAGTAGGCATAGTCTTGGCTGCGAAACTACGACATATTTGAAGTGTGTAGAAGTTAATACGGGCAGCGCAAGATAGAGATACATTTACCTGAGTGATCGAAGAAGACATGTAAACGTGTTATCAGACAACATTTATATGTATGTATTATTATTGTGTCGTCTTTTAAAATGAACAAGAAGTCGGTGAAATCTTTCTTGGGTAATATTATTAAGTTTTCTTTTATGGATTCACTGACGACGTAAATAGCCGTTAAAGCAAACAGGTGTCTACAAATTTATATATTTGTGTTGGGTAATAATGACCATTCGTATCCACGGTGCAAACAAATAATAATAACTTACACTGTTGTAGGACACATTTATCTCAGAGTGATGCAATCGTGCGCGCATACTTAATGCGCATTCAAAGTGCACAATACCTTCTTCAATACAATAGTCGCAAGCCAAAATATTGGTGGGTTGTACCAATATTTGACACGGACGGTTACCAAAACACCAAACACTACCGTATTAGCTACCCTATACAATTATTGGACGCTTGTCTTGAATAACGTAGTAAGCAACACTTAAATTTTTTTTTGCTGAATTTGTACATGTAATTTTTGATGGGAAGTATATAAGTAAAGGAATGGGGCATTTATAATTTTCAAAATTTTTAGAAATCAATTTACAAATTTTCTTGTTTAACACAAAAAAATATAGATAGAAGATAATATTATAACACATATAAACAAAGTTTGTCCTTCAATCGAAAAAAATTGCTGATAAAAGTCAGCAAGTTGCTTCTTGAAAAAGCGTGCAAATGCTGATTTAGTCATCGAGACGTAAAACTTACTGGAAGAACATACATTTTGCAAAATTGACACAAACAATATATATATTTTTTATTTAACTTGAAACAGTAGGTATTTACGTTTGTACATTGGTTACTTACGAGTTTATGTGTTAATTTCAAAATCACATAACATAGTATTAGTTATAAACAGTACTATATTTGAATTTACAATGTACAAAAATTAAAACAACGCTTCACAAACTTCGTCACTTCTTTTTGAAATTTGAAGTAATAATTAATATTTTCCTCATCTCTTGTATAGGCCGGTTTTTCTCAGAAGATCTTCACCGCTCAATACGGTTATGAGTTCTGTGATTTCGACTTATTTCTAAGGGGATGTTTTATGTCATTTTTTTATTCATGAAGGAAGATGGAACAAATATTGTTTGCTGTGTTTTTCTGGAGTACCTTAAATTTTCTGTTCGCCCAATCAAAAACCTTTTCAATGTCGAGTTTCTGTTAGTGAAATACATAGAAAAGGTGGCTTGCCAAACATTCGCTATACACAATGGTCGGTGTAATAAATTTCCCTGGATGGAAACCTATACAGCAGAGATGAGGAGGTACGTACCTGGGTTGTTAACCCGAGAGGTCGACATGCTTAACTGTTCTCCTTGATGTTGTTGAAATGCAGGATTTCATAATCTTTAATATAAGAATCTAAAAAAAAAACACTAAAAATATGTCTTAAAACTTGAATACTTTCTTTCAAGAAACAACCATCTTAGTTCAAAACATGATATATTGCGACCAGAATATTGGATTGTTCTAATATTTACTTAAAAGATTGCGTTTGGTTAAAAAATATATTTTGTGTTAAAGTACTTTTATTTATACTGGGTTTTTACAGATGTTCTCAAGTATCAAAATATTTTCCGTATATCAGAGATTCAAAAACCTTAGCATAGCATGATAGTATACTAATTGTTCTATAATTTTTTTATTAAATATCGGTCACATGATTTGAATAACGGTACTAGGTGTGCTTCTTTCCATAAGTCAGAAAAAGTTCCCGTGGTTAAATACTTTTTTTTTTTTTTAAAGTGGTAAGCATAAAAAATCTGCCCAGGATCTGATAAAGAAAGGAGAAATTTTATCAGGTCCAGGACATTTACTGTAATCTATTGTGCTCAAAAAGTATTTTATTTCATTTTAACATGTTTAATCTGTACTGTGGCGATACTTAGTATTTCTGACTTTAGAGTGCACAGAGAAAATATTTAGAGAATAGGTTTACTAAAAGTTAACAATTATTGTAAGTAATAATTATTAGCCTGAAAAGATACATGCCGCCGACGGGACTCGATCATCTTTTCTCGGGAGATTTTTTCAATGTAGAGGAGTGTTTCAGGTTAATAATTATTACTTATAATAATTGTTACCCTTTGTGCCATGCATAAAAATCTTGTCTTAAACATTAGTTTATCAATTAAAAAAATAATATTTACTAAAAGTTCTCCATCATTTGCATTATATAATACGCATTATTTTAGGAATACAATTGGTTTGATACAATGATTTTGAGTATGACCAAAATACCTTTATGTTATCTTGCAGACCTTGCATTTTTTTGCCATTTTCCTAAAATTAGAGAATTATTTCTTAACCTGACGCGTTACTGTGTTTTTTTCATTATCTTGATTTTTTTCTAAGAAAAGTAATCAATTGCTGACCAAATTATTGCTTTTTTTGATTTAGTAACATATTTTTTAAAAACTTTGTCAGTTATTTCTCACAATTTTTCATAGAACTAGAGAACCATGTAAATCATATTTTTATTTAAAAAAAGAGTTATCCAATTAACGGACAATAAATCCAGTCGACATTCATCATGGTTTCCTTTGCTGTAGTCATATTTTGATATTTTTTTAATTTCGAAGAATTAATTTTTATTTTCTTTTATCTTCATTTCAAACGAAGGGTTTGATATGGTTAAGCCAGGTGCCGTACGTAGATCTATTTTAAATTTATCAGATAAAAAAGGTCTAAAACAATTCTATTTAGTTCATAATTGAATTGAAACAAATTATAAATTTGTGAAAGGTCGAAAAGAGTATGCTTTCTGGCATTCATAATTAATTTTATTTTGGATATTGGATTGGCTTCTAGGATATTCTAGACTCTCACTTTAGGACATTCTCTCTATCGTGGACTTTACAAAATTGGCTCAACAGCTGCAATAATAAAAATGAGAAGATGATAATGAAACTGTAAGTGCTAATTTTTTTTTCAGATCTCCGTGATAAAAACGAACAGTCAATATTCCAGGGTAACTCAAATAACATGTTAATTTTTCATTGAATTTAATAACATATTGATCCTATTCATTCTACTCCCAAAATGTGGTTGCACAAAATTATATTGATTCATAGAATGATCGTCATACCAGATTTGTGATAAGCGATAAGCAGTCTATACAAAAACTTTACCTGTAGTGGACATCTGTTCACAGCCAAACGATTTGGGTTATTTGTGTGTTGATTTATGTGCCCTAGAACAATTCAATTCGGAATCGAACCCACAAGTCTCGAATAGAACAATGCAATAAAGAGGAGTTGTTAGTTTCAGTGCGTTTACATTGTAAATAAGATAATAATCTAGTTGACTTTTCTATTGATATCTTAACAAAACCATCTTTATCTTGCCTACAATCGCTTTTACAAATGGCGTTTCGTGGTTTAACCAGCAAATATTTCCATTAAAAATATATTACCACCTTTTAAAGGAGATAATGAAAGAAGAATAAATATTTTGGTGCGAGATGTTCATCAACTGTTTTAGATTTTAATCCCGATCTTTATTTTTATTTATTTTATTTTATTTATTATGGAAAATCAACAGATATTTTACACTTATAATAATAACATTAATAATATACATAATATCCAATGTAAAACAAAAAAGTAAGAGTCCTGTACCCGTAAGAAGTTAATAAAAATATAACCCTGAAAATTATTTTTTAAAAAAGATATAAAAACACAATATAAACCATAATAATCTGCTTACTAAATTTCAAAACATGAAGTAGTCAGAGTAATAAATCTATTCTCACTCCAATATCTTTACGGATTTTACATAATTCACCTAACCGTTCCTGCCGTAGCCAGTATGGCCAAATACCAAAATGTTTGTATTTTGTAAAAAAAAAAAATAAATATATATTTTTTTTCATTAACTCCACACAGGAGGCCCTGAGGAAAATAATTTCCCTCAGGGCCTATGTCATCTGGGATGCTGTGTAGAGGGTCTTTTTGAGGAGAGGAAGGAATGAACATTGGTCTTGAAGAGACCCATGTTGTAGGAAGGAGGAAACACAGAGGCCCGCAAATCATTATCATCACCACAGCCGAGCTGTTGAACACTAGAACGAGTCGAAGAAACGACCCGTTCTCATGTGACAAATGTCAACCATGTAAAAATATTGGGCACGCGTTTGGCGTGTTTCCCGACTATGCACCAGTGCCGAAGGGATCAATGATGCTAGTTTCTCGGAGCATTTTCCATTGTAATACCGGTAGAACAAGGATAGCATTCCCACCCGACGCCTGTGCCCTAAAGATTGCAATCCGTCTGTTAAGATGGGAGAATCTATCAAACGGACCGCCTGTTTCTGCACAGAGTGGAGGGTATTTTTCAGGTATTTTGGAGCTCCAGACCAGAGGTGGGTGCCAAATTCAACCGTGGGGCGCACTTGTAATTTGTGCAGGGTTAACAGTTGTGTAGGTACTATTAAAGTATCTGCGGGCCCTGTACATACGCCCAGTTTTTGGGAGGCTAATTTTACTCTGGCTTCGATGGAGCCCCCATACCTAAGCTGGTCACTTAGGGTTACACCAAGCATATCAATGGAGGGCCAGTTCGGAAATTGCTTGAAAGAGACTAGATTTTCATTTCGATCCCTTTTAGACGTAATCAGACAAGATTGGGTCTTTGAAACGTTAAATTCAACGAGATTATTTTTACCCCAAGAGAAAACACTCTCGAGGTAACCGTCCATTCTTCGCTTCAAAGCCCTCCGAGCCGTTGAAGTTTGTGAGCCCTTTGGGGGCTTGTCAAACAAAAAGCTATCATGGACTGTACCGTACTGTATGGTAGTAGTATTAAGTGCAACCTTATAAATATGTACCTGAACTCCTAAGGGCCATATTACGCACATGCAATTATTCTAATGGTGATCCCGAATACTAAAAATTGGAGGAAAAAGTGACAGCAATCTACCGACCATGATTTCTACTTGCAGTCAATGCAGCAAGTCATTGCAAACGGCTGAACATATGAAGTGCACACGTTGTACAAATCAAGTGCATCTCAGTTGTGCCAAAATTACCCCTGTAATTTTTAAGAATATGTCTGAGGAGAAGAAGCTGTCCGTCCCGCCTCCGGCGACCCGACGCTTCTCTCTCTAGGGTCTTCTTCGTGTTTTCCACTTACTGTCGTCTAGGCACCACCAGCTAGCTGGCTTAAGGATGACGCTGCCGGTTGTCGGGAGGCCGGACAATCAGCCTCCTTCACTGTCTCGGGGACTGCCGGCAGCCAGGTTGCCGTGACATTAGTTCTTATCTGTACATTTGTTATTTTACTTTTGTTTCCTTTTTCTTTTACGTACAGTGCTCGGTGCCGCCCGCCGGATTATGTATGGTCATGTCTCCCACTGTCATGAGCTGATTACTCATGACGGCTGCTGTCTATTTTGTTTATCTTACTTTTTTTATGTTGATGTTACTAACCACTTGTTTGACTGTCCATGAGGCTCACTGCTTTTGCATTGACACCTCCATGGGCTTTAGAAATGTAGAAATGACCATTACAGCACAGTCCTGTAGGCGCGCCCGCATACCGCCACCTAACACAGTATGAGGGGACATTGAAGGTCTAGATTCGTTACATTAAGTGTAGAGCCGTTTATTAAAAAAAAAAAGATTCTTGCGAGAACTCCGAAGGGGCGACCATAAGTTGCCTATACCGGGGTGGGACAGAGGTGGGTACTTCAATGAGGAGAAGAGGGATTCATATATGTGCGCTTAAAGCAAAACAGGTCAAGCATCGCTATCCAGCAATATCAGCTCTTTTGACTTTTCAATTCTTCTTAGCGAAATAAAGAAACTCTTTGACTTTGACTTCCGTTGACTAGACAATCGTTAACAGCAAAATTGAAAACTACACCAATAAAATTCTGATATTAGAAGAAAAACATTATAAAATGGATAAGCTTAAAGCCGAAGTGATCGATTTATAAAAAAGTTCGTTACATATTTGGACAAGATCTACAGTTGCTCAACAATAACATCAAAATCTTCGTTTTTACCGAAAAGCAAGATGAAAATCTAGCAGCCAGTCTAACGAAAATTGCATCAAACGTTGTCAATCAACAAGGTAGAGGACATCTAATTCAGTAGAACCAATCCATGCCAGCTCCCCCAATTCTGAACCCGCAGTATAAATTGTATATCGGTAGCACAGAGCTAATTATTAAAAATCAAATACAAAAAAATATCTTCATGTTCAAAATTAATTTCCAACGAACATTTCAAACGTTGCATCAAACGCGAGCTTAGGCTGATTTTACATTTATATGTAGAATTTTAAACAATGAAATCAACTGTGCCAAACTTCCTACTGTGTCTACATTTAAAAGAGCATCATGTCATTGATATAAACTATTCAATTCGCATACATATCTCTTCACAGATCATATCTTCTTCCACTTATTAACATGCCCACATATACACTAACGCACATCCTTCGGTAATTACTAAATATAAATATCACAAGTAAGACTTAAAAATAAACATATTGTTGGTATTTACAAAGAAATATTATTTAATATCTGTAAATTATTTCATCACTGTAACCAATGCATTGTTTGTTCCTATTATACTCGTATAAAATAAATAAATACCACTAATAATATTTGAACGGATAAGTTTTTAAAACAAAAACGGTGAGGTGATCAAAAGGTAGCAAACAGTGGGATGGATCGAGTGAATCAAAATAACTACGAAAAATTCCATTCGTAAACAAGTGAAAAATTAAAAATACCTACTACTTTCGGTTGTCGGTGAATGTTTTCATGCGTGAATTATTTAATTTTATTTAGTTTATCTTAATTTTCAGTTTATATTAATTTTATTTTAATTTATCATTTGAAATTGTATTATGCATAATGCGTAAAATTATTAAAAAAAGAAATTGATGAATCATTTAGACAAGTGGTAAATTAGGTATCTACTTACCAAAATTATTTTATTAAGCACTAGTTTTTTTTTACGTATGACAGATCAATTATGATAAACACTTTATTAGAATGTGCTTGGGGTTAACTATTGATTTTTATTACATTATTTATTAGATCTCTCTAATTATTCAACAAAATATTATAAAATTGACTGTTTCAGCGGTAGGTATTAATTTGGTTCACACATTAAAAAAACGTTCTAACGGTCTGTTCGCACTCCAGATAAATCCCACGCCCGCCCTGAGTTCCACGGTCCACGCCATCAGTCCGCAGCCGCCACGGCTACCGTGCTGCCAGCGCTTATCTCGCTCAGATCTCAGTCTCCCCCCTTCCCTTCCCTTGCCACAGTCGACCGTGATAAATACCGGAATATCGGTGATAATCTTAAATCGCCTCTTAAAAATCGCTCCCGTAATAAATATTGAAATATCGGTCTTTATCTCAGGCGTGCGTTGTTTCCAGGCACTGCGAGTTGGATTTATATAACATTGTTTACAAAGTGCTCCGAATCTTACAAAAATATTTATAAGTAAGTACTAGATGTTTCTTGTTTGGATGAAATACGTTTCTGGATAAAAATATAATGGGTTGAATGGGAATAATATAAAACGGGCGAGTGGATGCATGAAGAGGTTAGGAGAAGTCTCGGGAAGGCATCACAAAAAAAGCATTTCAATTACTTTGGTACAGATTAGGTCGATCATGATCGATGAGTCGAATTAATAAAGGAGAATATTTGTATTAAAGAAAATTTAAAGGTAGTTGAATATAAACGTATCCTGTGTCGAAGTTGTATGGCTTTTTTCAGAAATAATCTTTGATAAATTTATCCTAAATCAAAACGTTATTCGAAATGGTTTTCGATGTGTCTGGTGACCAGATTTGATTAGCCAGTTAATTTCCTTGCCAGTTAATTTCCTTGCCAGTGAATATTCACTTGGGGTCAATATTTTATGTTAGTCTTTAAATATACATTCAATTAAGGTATGATTAATAACTAGAAAACTCAATACATTTCTAAAAAATGCCACGCTTATTAAAAAATAAGTCGGACACTGCTAATTTTTAGAAAAGAGAAATATTTACATAATTGAAAAAAAAAGTTTTCGCAAAGCGAAATATTCATTAAATTTTAGTTCTAAGCTAAAATTACTGTATATAATGAATAAGATAAAATAATAATAAAATTACTGTATATATAACAAGTCATTCTTTTGATATTAATACAGGTCTTAAAATTTTACATACTAACACTACGGGCATACAATTGGATAATTTAGAAATTTTAGAAATTAGAAAAGGCATTAATAGTAAATTAAATATTATAAATAACCAAACATTTTTTAAAAATAGTCATCTTTTAAATTTATTTTCTTATTAATACATACAATTAATTATAATTATTGATTTTTGATTTAGACTAATTATTTTAATTATTTGTTCTTAAAAGTTTTTTATTATCTCAATTTTGTTTTTCCTTAAAAAAATTTTATATTTAATTTTGTATTACTATTTTTATGATTTGTAAGTAATTAATCACCTCTACTTTTTAATATTTTGTCTATGTTATAGTTTATTCTAATTTGTCTATACTTATTTATCATTTATTTTTCTTTATATTAACATATCCTGATGAAGATAACATTGTTATCGAAACATGTAGATATTGTTTATAATATAGTGGTTTATACAAAGTGATCTGTTATTCATTATATAATTAATGATGCCACAAAGTAATTTTGCGAAGTTTGAAGAAGTAAAATTACTGTTTTTAGTAAAAATAAAAATATTGCTTCTGCCTATTTTATATATATCTGCCTATTTTAATACTAATTTTTGAAATAAATATTAGAAAAACTCGCACTTAAGAATTTAAAACGTAATTCCTAGTGTTGACAAGTTCATAAAAAAATGCTTAAGTTCTAGGCCAAAATTTTGGTAGGAAATCGAAAATAAAGTTTATTTAATATAACTGGGGGAATTTTAAGACCCATTGAAATACGATAATAGCTGATTTTTGTATTATGTACCTACATACATGTCTCATTTTTTAACTTTCACATAGGTATTTTAGTTTGTGAAACATTTTCGTTTTCTTTTACATTTTTTATTTTATTTTTTTTATTTTTTTTATTTTTTTTTATTTAGTACTTATCTTAAAAAAATGGAACATGTTACAATGTTACTTTTCCTCCATTAAAAGCATTTGCTTGTGGATGGAGGAAGAGTTTACATTTTAAATATGTAGGTACAATTTATACAATCAGATGTTTCACATATGTACAGATTCACAGTTAATATCCTTTTAATATACCTATAAAACACAGTTTAATTATATCGCAATCAGGACCCTTTAACTAAAAGAAAAAATCATCTACATGTATTCAGTAAGAAGAAAAATAGGTATAATTTTTAGTGTGACATTCATGTGGTGATGGGGGAAGCAGCAATTTTCCCATTGGTGATTTCTCTAAAATGCTTTTTGACGGAGTTCAACAATTGTACTTTGTCATTAATGCTTCTGATTTCTACTGGAAGGTTATTAAAGAAATATTTTCCTTGGTGTGTATAATGGTGTTGGGCAAAAGACGTGTTTATTTTGGGGCATACAGATACATGTGTTAGTCTTGTACGATTTTCAGTTATGAATGAGAATTTATCTTTTTCTTTTATAATTTGTATGGTTGAATTTTTCGCAAATAAGTTTTTAAATGTTGGAACTTTGAATTCTTCGAATATGCGTTCAGTGGGGAAGTCTGGAGGTTTTTTTAGTATAATTTTTATAATGAGTCTTTGAACAATTTTTATGGGGGTCAAACTAGTTTTGTAAGCTGCTCCCCAACTGATAATGGCATACTGAAGAATAGATTGTACTAGTGCGTAGTATATTGAGTATAGATTTTTCGTTGATAAGAAGTTTCTAGTTCGTAAGAATATATAAATTAATTTCCTAATTCTTTTTATTGTATGTCCGATGTGATCTTTCCGTTTTAGGTTTTTATCTATGATTATTCCGAGATATGTATAGTAAGAACTTCAATCTTGATTTTTCACTACACAAACTAAGGAAAGCAGCCAATAAAAATAATCGTTGATAAAATGAAGTTAATGTTGATAGTTCTAAGTCGAAGTATGATACAGTTTAATATGACCGAATCGGATAAGGACACATTAGTTCAGTTGGTAGAGTTGCGCCTCGGCAAGGCGAAGGTCCTGGATTAGAATCCCAGATGTGACCGTGTCTTTTTTCTGATTCTTCGGTTTTCAGAATTTCGATTGAGTTTCGCTAATATTGTAATTCATTTAAATTAATAATACAATTTCAATTTTACTCATTAAGTTAAGAATGGATGAGTTTGTGTACTTGGGAAGTATGTTTACGAGAGATGGGAGGGCTGACAGAGATATCGAAAGAAGGGTAAATGCAGGCAACTCTGTTAATGGAGGACTGAACGCCATTGGCGCCAACAAAAAACTATCCAAAAAAGCGAAGTTAGCAGTCCATAATGGAGTGCTGGTACCTACCCTGATGTATGGCAGTGAGGCATGGAACTGGCAGAGGAAGGATGAAAGTAGACTGAATGCTGTAGAGATGAGATCCCTGTGGCGTATGTGTGGTAAAACCATGTACGATCGTGTGAGAAATGTGGAGATCCGCGAAGAATGCAAGGCGTAATGAGTAAGATTAAGAAAAGGACGCTAAGATGGTTTGGGTATGTAGAGCGAATGAACGAGGAAAGGAGTGTAAGGAGAATATATGACGCAAATGTGAATGGTAGAAGAAGTCGGGGACGCCTGAGGAAGACATGGCACGACCAAGTGAATCAGATACTTGAGTCGGGCCATGTGAAAAGTCGGAATAATAGAAAAGCATGTATGAGATGATGTATGAATGTGAATGAGGCAAGGAGTGTGTGCCAAGATCGAGTTGGTTGGCGGTCCGTCCTCTCTGCCTACCCCTGCGGGGAAACGGCGTGATGGTTAGTTAGTTAGTTAAGTTAAAAATAAATTTAAAAAAAAAACCGTTTGCGATAGTTATATTACTCTTCGTGAAACGCTCCTCAATTGGGGATGCCATAATTCCACTAGCTCTAGACAGTTGGGACTCCTGTGCGGTTTAAATTATTACGTCATATATCATAAAATTGCGGGAAAAATTATTACGTCATATATCATAATTATAATTATTTTACCAGTAAAGCATTTTGAAACAAACATTTGCTAAATGACGTTTCAAAAATTTAATTACCTCATTAAGTGTTTCATTGTATCGAAAAATGCGCAATAGTGCATTTTTCAAAAATGTTTCCATGAAACTCAGCTTTTCAAATTGTGGTAAAATTTCGAAAAACTAGCTTTGGTTTTAGTTCTAATAAAAAATATTCTTTATCCATGCAACATTTGCTTATGAATCTTCGTAATATGGGTCTCTCTTGCCGCGCGGGAAGTAATACACATTACATAATATTAAATGCTGTAGTTACCTACCTAAGTTTAAAACATCCTCGTGGTGATTTATTTCTCACTTACAAATTTTACGTCCGCTTTTATTACCCGGTTGCCTTTTGTGAAAAAAAAGAATCGTTCAAAATAAAAAGAGTGAAGAGGCTTTATGAATTCAGTATAATCTTGATATTTCGACCAACGTAACTCACGTTTTGTCAAACAATCGTCGAGATACAGATTTATTTAAGTATACGGTTTATTTTATTTTTAATTTGGGTGGACGCGGATGGTCCTATAAATATTAATATCGCAATCACAAGCCACTCTTCTCTGCGGTACCTACAAACTTGTGAATCGAATAAAGTCGAATCATTGTTTAGAATTATTAGGTTTTGGAGTTTGTTTTTTTTTTAGCATGTAAAATATAATTTACATTTAGATGATGTAATAATTTGCGTACATGTTCATGTTCAAATATCTTAATACCCCCCTTCCATGGAAGCTTTAGCTTGTGCCTGGTAAATAAAATTAAATTCACTATGAACCAGAATTGTGTTTGTTTGCCTTAAGCAAGATGAACTATCGAAGATAATTTTTGTTATTAGTTTTAGGGGTATTATGCCGTGTTGCGTTACCTCCTTCTTTAGCCAACGTTTCGGACAGCGTTGCAGTGTCAATCATCAGGGCAGATATGTAATAGTTAGGGGTGATGTTTGTACTTATCTACTTAGGAGCGATACCGTGTCGCCAGCTCCACTTCTCTACGAGCTGGCGCTACAATATACTTCAACATGTTTTTTTGCGTTTAGCCTTGTTGTAAAGAAGGACGTAGCGCAACACGGCGTAATACCCCAAAAACTAATAACAAAAATACTTTTGGCCGTGAAAATCTAAAATCGTATCTATCGAAGATAAGTTTAGGATTAAATTTATGTAATTTTTTCTGCCTAAAAATAGTTTAAAGTAATTATTTTGAAACAATAAAAGCATTCACTTTAAAACAATAGTACTTATAAGCCACCAACTCCACTTGAAGAAATAAAGTCATCAACTACACGTTTGTCGTTTTAGTGATTACTGCCTGAAATAAAAACACATGTACACTGTAAGAAAAGTTGTATTTTTTAAATCAAAACTTCTTTAGCACCATTGTGATTTTAAAATCGATGAAACGAAAAAGCTACACTAAAAAGCGACAAATACTTCGATTTGGCTTGCGAGAGAATGAAATAAAATAATCGGTCTCCTCTTTGTGCGGTGCTTTGTAGCCTCCCCACTCTTATCTACTTTAGTTTTCTGAAGGTTGCACTACTACCGCGTGGGAACTGCATACTTTTTTTTCTTCTATTAGGTATCTTGAAATACACTCTTCCGCCCGCCGCTTACCTGCGTATTTTCTAAAATGTATTTCTTTTGGACTTATGAATATGCAAACGTTGACAAGACATTATTAAAACTGGGAAAGTTAATGTTTTAAAGATATTTCTTAAAAATTAAAAAAAAAGGATGAATCAATCTATTAACGATTCGACAATAGATCGAAAGATAAAATATTCTTAAACGAAAGTTTCAAAGCTTGCCATTCTAGGGGCAATATTTGCGACAGTTTTTCAGTTTTCATAAATAGAGCAGATGAGCTATGTAAATTGTCTAGAAATAATGGTGACCCGACAGTTCCGACAGTTAGCTCCCCTAAATTTTATTTATTACTAGCTGACCCGGCCACGCGTTTGCTGTGGCTAATAAAACACAACGTTGATGGTGATTGGTGGTGATGATACTGGATGGTGATCCAACCTTTAACCACCGCCGTCTTTGAGTTTATCGCAAAGAGACAGACAGATGTCGCGGAGGACTTTAATTTATAATACGTAGAGATGGTGTGAAAGATTATAATAATGTGCATGAAATGCTTGGGGTAACTAACGTATTTAAGTTAATAAGGAATAATACGGTATCCGTCTAAATAACTTTTCAATTACCACAATGTACGTGACCATTTTTTTAGAAGATTGAATGGGTATAGTAAGCTATCCGTAAAAGATAGATATATGCCTTCACGGACGTTTTAGTAGATCTATATAAGAGGAATATCCCACCATGCATTGTTTTGTTATATCTCAAAAGGATTAGGCAGCGTTTTCGATGAAAGCTACCAGGCGGCTTGACTTTTTCCGACACTTCTAACATTTATCGTTATGTTTCAACCAATTTACACAAATCCTTGACAAATTACATACTTAAACCTTCCTCACGAAATACTCTATCTATTGGTGAAAACTGCATGAAAATCCGTTTAGTAGTTTTCGAATTTATCGCGAACAGACAGACAGACAGACAGACAGACGACGCGGGGGACTTTAATTTATAATATGTAGAGATAAAATTATAATTTTTTCAGTCTTATTTACCAATTTCACACCTAAAATCGTCTTCAAAAATGCCTTCAATAAAAAGTTCGTACGTACACATCTACCGGATCTGCCCTGATGATGGACACTGCAACGCTGCCCGAAACGTTGGCTAAAGAAGGAGGTAGCGCAACACGGCATAACACCCCAAAAACAAATAACGAAAATACTTTTGGCCGTGAAAATCTTAAAACGTACCAGTTCGTACGAATATCAAACGAAGTTATTTTTTGGTCGATTCTGTTGTGGACATTACATAGACCGGTAGTTTTATCCTTGATACATTAGAAACAAGAAACGTTTTATACTTTTATTATTCGGCTGTACATCATTTTTGCACACCCCTTCGGGAACATTTAGTTATATTTTGTGTAAGTAGGTATACCGTATTTTCCCCGAGCCGATTGCATATTGTATGTAAGTATGCCGGGGGACCAACTGTCGGGAGATGAACTGTCATGGAGTCAGAAAAAATACCCGGTTATTGCTACACGAGTTAAATTTTTTGGGATAGTTGCTTTTTAGATTGTTATTTTTAGTTATTATCCCAAATGGTCCGCTATGTTTGGTGACTTGGCAGGGATGCTCGGGTTCATGGGGTGAGATTAGTCCGGGTCTTGGCGGCGGATGCGCCTGCTCACCACCTGCACGGCAGACCGATTCGAAAGAGAATGGTTGAGGGAGTCCCTTTGACTCGTACCTTTTTATACCCCCTCATACCCTTTTCCTTCCCAGAATTTCCCCTCCTTCCTTTCCAAAAAAAACCTCTCGCCCAGCATCCCCAAAGATGACATGTGTCCTGAGGGGAATATTTTGACTTCCTGTGTGGAGCTAATGTAAAAAAAAAACTTTTGGATAAATTTTTACATCGGTATCTTATTAACGCTATAATTTCTGTG
The DNA here is from genome assembly GCA_917880885.1 of Limnephilus marmoratus. NCBI lineage: Eukaryota > Metazoa > Arthropoda > Insecta > Trichoptera > Limnephilidae > Limnephilus > Limnephilus marmoratus. The sequence goes on from OU862916.1 coordinate 30,978,194, forward strand.
ATACTACCTATAGAATGAACTTATTGCCCTTTTACTTTTATGGTATTTAGTTGTTGATTCTCCAGTGACAGCTCAACTTTTAGGTTATGTACATTGTATCAGGTTTTTATTCTGTTTAAGTATCTTTATTTGTTTTAAGATTTCAGTACCGATTCTATCTTTGGTTTAATATACTGGTTTAATTGGTATTATTTAGATTTTATTGGATTTTTGTAGTTATACTGTCGAGGTATTTTATTCCCTGTCGTTCACGGTTGCAAACGGTTGCTGTAACTGATATGGAAACAAACACTTGTAATTTTTTTTAAATTTTCTGTTTGTATTTTAAATTAGCAGTACATCAAAACAGTAACAAAGATATGTACCTAGTAGGCATTACCTACCCTGGAAATATGAAAGTATGAGTACACTCTCACGCCTAGCATTCTGGAAGGAAGAGTGTAACGAAATAATGAATTACATCTTTGAAGATCTCGTTGAAAGCGCTTTAAATGAAAAGCAGTGCTAGGGAATCATGAGCCGGCAAGATGAAATGCACTTGTTTAGTGATTAACTCTCTCGTTACTCATCTACGTTTCTAGGCGAGAAAATGAGCAAACCACAGCTGAAGGAAATGCCTTTGGGATCCGATTGTTCTCGCGACCGCAACCTGAACGTGGACTATTTAACTCTGCAATTATCACTGTTGGCTGTTAGGCCCCGAGATACTTTGCCAAGCGTCATAATTGTTATTATATGCAGATTAAGTTCTGCGGTCTGTTGAGACTTTCTTCAGGTGGAAAGCTGGTTGGTCTGAATGTTTGGCGATATCCGATTCTTGTAAGGAACCTTATTAAGCACACACTCGCACATATCAAGGGACTCATCTATGACGATAAGTAGATAAGAGAGTGTTAGCGGGAATATGACAACATTAAGGTTAAGATTAGAATATAAGTATGGTATCGCAAAACTCTAGTTCTACAAGAAGGCAGTGGGACTACGGATGTTCCAATGTGAAATGACTAGAAATGTTTGGATTTAGCTAGTCGGCCTCCGTGGTCGAGGGGTAAAACTTTTGACTTGAAATGAGAATTAAGTTAAAGTTAAGTTATTAAAGTCGCGGGATCAATTAATATTTTTAACACACAAATTAATCAATTAATATTTTTACAATTAATTTTGAAAAACAAGATAGACGGTCGCCGAGGGCCTGGTGGACAAATGTCTTGGCTGCGAAACGTACGATAGTGGACTGGCATTAGAAGTGTGGGGAGCTATTCCGGGCAGCGCAAGACAGAGAGACATTTTCCAGAGTGATCGCTAACGTCGGGGGGACCTGATAGGGCACACCAAGAAAAAGATTTTACAATTATTTCATTTAAAATAATATAAAGTATATTTTCGGTACGTTCCAGAGTGGGAGATACTCTCAGTGTCTCCCTGGCGTAAGACCACCATTCAGAATTGAAACGTTGCTTTAAATGGCTTTAGCCGTGTTTGGTGACTAGATCTAAATAGTCAGGTACTTCCCAACCTTCCTCTACCCCATCTACATCCCCTTCCCACTATCTTCAGCGTCAACTTATCCTAATTGGGGATGCCATTGTCTCACTGGCTCCAGACGAAAGTAACTGGGACTCTTGTGAGGTATTCACATAAAAAAAATTCATTCACATTAGGTCACCAAACAAACAAACGTAAAACTACCCGAAGTCAGTGAGAACATGACACACCGAATTGGAGTACGATTTGACAAGGTGATGGAAAAAATGAAAGATCAAATACCTGGATATTCTGATGTAGTCACTAAACAGTAGCTAAAGTAATTTTAATCAAATTTCAAAATCATTTGATGGTTTTTCACCACGGCGTTTCTGAGATAATATTTCACTCCAAAATAAGGATCAGAAACTGTATATTACCAAATATCTATCCACAAACATTCGTTGTGTCACTTACTCTTATTTATTTAACGCCTTCTCTAAACGATTTCACCAACAAACGAAAACAAAATGTGATTGTAAAAACTTAGATTATTCAAAGATTATAATCCAAAAATGAGATCAACATGATTGTCCAGATTTAACTACTAATGTCTTCTGGTCTAGGTCCAAAATTCCAATAAATTTTGCCCTTCGCATTCTTGCCTGTTGCCCGGATGAAATATTGTTATATTCTATTGTTAAGGGAAAATGTATCAAAATAACATGCCACACAGACACAACTCACATAAATAAAGAATTCCTTTGTAGCAACGTGACCTTGTTTCGGCTGTTCATAAACCTTTGACAATATAAAATAAAACGCAACTTCGTAAATTTACAATCGCCCGAGTTCTTTACCAGAAATATCAAGGTGGCAATTCACCGAGAAATACAATCACCTAAACCTACCCACAATGTATTAATACGCTAACTGGCTGCGTATCTGTTAATTTATTATGATTTTTTTTTAGTTAAAGTAGTGAATTCACATAGATAAGATGATATTCAAAATTCAGGAGAAATTACCTACCTATGGATCCATTAGTAATAAATTATAAGAATGCCAAAGTTGGGCAATCTAACACGATAATAGTGAAAAATTAGTAAACGGGGGAGAAATCAAATAGGCATCCTATAAAAATACCTATATTACACCGCATTTTCCTCCCTTTAGAATACTGCACACCGATCTAGACTCTTTTCTACTAAGCCTGTATTGAAAGAATCGAAAGAATTCAAAAAAATTAAACACGTAAATTGTTAACTAATCTTTTGTTGTTAACACTTTTCAAATTACACCGAATCCGTTAAATTTCATGCGTTCAACTTCCTTTGTATGCGACGTTTAATTTTTGATCAAGTATTTTTCTTTCAAATTATAAAGAACGGCCCGGGCTCGCCAGAGTTTAGCAATTTAATAAAAAATTATATACCAACACGATCAAAAAATTTTATAAAATCAAGTCAAAATCAACAATAAAAAATAAAATAATAACAAAAAAATCATAGACCAACAAGTAAAGATCAACACGACAAACAGATTTATTTCATTTGTTGTAGTTTAAATTGGAAGACCGGCCTTAGGTTACCCGTAGATATTCACAAGCGCATGGTTACCTGTAGATACCTAAATCAAACTTTTCACTGTTCTGATGTTAAGTGCCACATAATATTTACACCGAGTGTAAGTAGGACGGTTTCAATATTTTAAATCCTTACATTTTATCCATTTGAAATATAGTACCGAATCCCTGAATCGCCACCGAGATGCCTTTCTGGGAAAAAGTGACAAAAAAATCCGCCTTTTCTCTTTATGGTCCAGATATATATTTTATCATACGGTCTTTTGTGCCCTTTTTGCGCTCGTGTGGCACAAAATGTGGAACAAAAGCGGTAGAGTCCTATGGGGGCGAACCCGGGACCAATAAAATAAATGAACGGCTTCAATAAATTAAACGGCAGGTCCTTGAGCGAGGCCACCCAATAAATCGTCAAAAACCCTCGTATTTTGATATTCTAAAGCCGTAAAATGTATTTTTAGTTTAATTCTCGTGTTGATCAAATGATGAGTTTATAATATGGGAACAAATTAGTATGGAGTAAAGGATTCTCTTTTGATCTGATGGGACAACACCATTTAAAATCGAAAGGCTTCTTGTAACGGCTAGCTATATACATTTAGTGATAAGATCTAAAAAGCAAACAAAAATTCAATGTTTCCCTCTCTTTTATTTTCCCATTGCCTTAAAAACACCCTTAAATGGAATTGTCATAGTTCCACTCGCTCCGGGCTGTTGTAATTTCCGTAGTGATATGAAAAAAAAAATATGTGTGGACATTAGGAAATGGACCACGAAAGGGTTTTAATTCATTATAATATTCGAGTAAGGCGCTGAACATGACGTCACAGGAGCATTTCTAAGTGTGTGGACGGGTCTGTCGACAAATATGCATACTACAAGGCTTGTGACGTCATGCTCGTCCACACACTGGGCTAAACGAAGGGACATTCATAATTTGAATGCGTTTTCCACGTTATTCTTGTTATAAATTTATGAATTTTCACGTAACTACATCTAAAACATAGATATGCATAAGGCCAGTGGAACTCCTTTGAAATTGTAGTTTCCATATAGGTACAAAATATAGATAATTTAAGCCATTTTTTCCTAATACCTTCACAAATCTTATAAAACAAGTAGTGTCAAGAGGAAACTACAAACTAAAAATTTGTACATACTTTGTGTGCCTTATATCGCCATGAATATAGGTAATAGGCTTAAAAATCGCTTGGCAAAGGAGTTAGGACGACACGATTTCAAGCGCAAAAGTTAATTTTATTTGTTTTGTGAATATTTTTATGAGAAAAAAGTTAATCAATAGAAACTAGCGAAGATAATTTAAGGCAAAAAATCATATTTAAAAAAAAAAATATTCAAATGAACTTATACATTTCTGATGAAAATTTTTTAGATGTCATCGCTTTTATTTAAAAAAAAATAAATATCAATTTTATTTTCATTCTACTCGTTTGAAACGGTTGGAAAATCTTCATTTTATCCGAAGCATATTGTGTGTATAATGTAAAGCAATCCGTATTAAACATTAATCTAGATCTAGAGTAATGATTTAGCAATAAGCTTCTCCTTATATTTGGGAGGCGAGAATGGGTACCGCCCGTGCCACCCCGGGAACCTTTAATAGATAACCAACACCTCTGCAATAGGTCATTCCAAGTGGTTCGCTACGTTTGGTGATTTAATAGAGATGCCCGGGTTCATGGGGTGAGGTTTGTCTAGGTCTTGGAGGTGGAAGACCAGGACACACTAAACCCCAGATTCCTACCCACTGCTAGGTATATTATGAATAGTATGCGTTGGGCGCTATTTGTTATAGGTTATGATTGAAATTACTCCTGCTCACCACAAATCAACTTTGATTCCTTGTATGGAATCTTGAACGCCAAACTGCGACTATATAGTCGTAGTACATCAATCTGAGGTAGACATGAGTCCCGTCCATCAGGTTGTGGGCATTAAATCTTATGACACACCTGGAAAGGTTTTGGGAGGTTGGTTTTCACCATTGAAAACGGTAGAAAGATGAGATTGAAAGTATAAATATATTGTACATAATTCCACAGTATTACACACAAAATAAGATGGCAATGACTCACCCCTGGACCAAGGTTTTCATTTAACATAATCTACAGTCATACGGCCTCCTCATGGCGACGCCTGATGAAGAATCCTGATGAAGGGGAGGCCCAGACTTCTCTCCACCTTTAGCAGACGACGACCCTGGAACCGATCGTCTGGTATGAAGGGATCCCTTGACCCTCTGAAGAATGCCTGGCCCTCTGCTTCCTTGTTACTACATGCAATATACTGAAGGAATGGTGGCGACAATCTCCACCATGGAACGGCGTGTTTCCGTATAAAGGAATTCCCGACAGGATCCGCGGATCCGCTGGCCGCGGATTGTGAAATTAAATGACGTAACTCCTTCCTACGCGTAACGATGGTTTGGATCTTCACCGATCATTCTTTAAAAACGGGCCCGAGTCCGTAACATGAGGTAGAATACGGCCCGCGTTTAATCTCGCACTTTTACGTGGATTTATTGTTAAAACTTACAAATTCACGAACTAGACACATAATGTCGCCCGCGAACACATTAGAACATTATTTAATAAAATTAAGTCACCGTCGCGTCGGTTTGAAAGCGTCGCGCTCCAATCGTTTCCAAACCAAAAAATGGAAACGGAAACGCCTGTCACGCTTCGCATAGACAAAAACGGATTTAAGTGTCGCCAACATAATTTTTCAAAAGCCGCAGGTTAAGAAGGTACTTGTCAAAATGATAATTAAAAATCGCATCTTAGCACCACCCCTTAAACCCTTTTCCTTCCCAGAACTCTCCCCTCCTTCCTTTCCTTAAAAAAGCCTTCCACACATCATCCCGAAAGATGACATAGGTCCTGAGGGAAATTATTTTCCTCAGGGCCTCCTGTAAGGATCTCATGTAAAAAAAAATAATTAGAAAACCGATGTCCTACTGTTTTGTAATCAATTATCTAGCAAAATAAGTACCGACCTTTATTTTTGCATGAAGGTATAAAAATAATACTGAATACTTAAATAATAGGAATAAATACATGTTTAAGTAATAAACCAAACAACGCATCAACATTAAGTGCATGGGTCAATGCTTTATTCATTTTCATAGCTCCACATCACACATTGCATTATTTTGAAAAAATGCCACAATAAGTAGGTTCTATTTACTACCTCGCTTAGAATGCCAACGTTCTTAGAATATTAATTTGTAATCATGTATTTATTTTATAGTCATTTTAATGTTTAAAACAAACATTGGTATGGATATGTTAATTCTAACACGATTTTTTAATAAGCAACCGTTGTGCCTGTATCAATAATGTACACAGGCGCCGCACATTATCTGATAAAAATAAATAAACGTTTTCCACGTCATTTATTTAATATTTGTGGTTCCTTCTGTTTTTAAAAAATAAAGCAATGGGGTTCCTAGTGTAGTCGGTAATTTATTTGATCAGACTTCGAAATATCACACAAGTTATGTCATTAAAAATACATGCCATTGCATACTGTGAAAAATTAAGCGAGATGCATTATTCTGGTGATGTGTTCACTATACTAGTATGTTGGTACTAAAAAAACATGACGAAAAGTGACCAATAATTATATTAATATTAACAAAAATTACGTAATATTTGTACAACGCAGTTTTGTGTTATTTCACTTCAAATGCGCTTTACTATAAAAAAATCACAGTGTGCAATTCACACGCTAAAACTAAAGTAGATAAGAGTGGGTAGACTACGAAGCACTTTTTTTATCAATGTGAAGGATGATTTTCATCATATTTTTTTTTCTATACATTTGGTAATGGTATTTTTGTTTTCATCTTCAGAATCGAAAAATGTCGCTTTCTTTTGGTTTTCTTTTGCCTATTCAGTTTGGAGTGGTTTGAAGATTGGATATTGATTTTACAAAAATGTTTAATATTTTTAATTTGTAGGACTCTATTCATGAACCCTTAAATGTCTGCAGAGGATTAGAAGACTAAATGACTGTGGATTTGTCGTATTAATTTGGAACCTCTTGAATTAAATAAATATTTTATTGCTATCTCATTTTCTCGCAGGCTAAATCCTATAGATGTACATGTTTTACTCTTTTTAGTGTCGCTATTTTTCGTTTCATCGAGTTTCAAATCACAGTGACGAAACTGAAGATGTTTTCAGTTCAAAAAATTACAAGTATGCAGTTCACACGCGGTAGAAGTGAAACCTTCGGAAAACTAAAGAGTGGAGAGGCTACGAAGCACCGCACAAAGAGGAGACCGATTATTCTATCTCATTCCTTTGCAGGCTAAATCTATGTGATTGATGTATGCGTTTGATTCTTTATAGTGTCGCTTTTTCGTTTCATCGAGTTTCAAATCACAACGGTGCTAAAAAAGTTTTCGCTTCAATAAACTTAAAAATTAAAATTTTGTATTTATTGATCGTATTCTTAAAAAGACTCCAACAGTGCTCCTTACGAGTCCTTACAAATAATAATCAAATTATGTGAAAAAATAAAATATGATATATGAAAAGCAATGACAAGAGAATACAAAATAACAATAACGATGCTATTATGACATATAAACATAATAACAAACAATTATTATGGCACAGAGCAAAACCATAACATTAAAACTAAAATAAAATATAGAACAAGAGGCAGTTAACGTAAAGAAATAAGAACATTATGGGTGGACATTAAATATAAAAGTACAATAAGGAGGAAACCGAAACCAAACAGTTACCAGAAACTTGAGAATATGGCTTATACAGTATATTGAAAAGAAGTTAAGATTTATGAATGGCAGAATTTTAAAAATAATTTTAATTTTTTAAGCCCGTTTAAATTCAGCAAATTCTGGATATTAGTAGGAGCTGAGGGAATTTTGTACCAAATGAGCGGGCCAGTTAAACGAAAAGAGCGTTCATGAAACATTATCATGTGTATTTAATTTCATATGAAATTGATTGATTGGAGAACAACAATACTCTTGGATCATGATTGGGAAGTTAAACAAATTATGTAGGTAGTCTGAGTTCAGTATCTACATTTAACAATTTTGTTTATTTTTTATTTTAGTGACTATATAAAATAATTGTACATAAATACAATGTAATGGTGAAATTAAGTATAAAGTAATGTATTTCTTAGTCCTCCTCAATAGGAGGTCCTGTCTTAGTGGGTCGTTTTTAGTGTCTTCATTAGGGTTTTTTCATTGACCTCTTTCAGCCATATTTTTATTCTTGATTTCATATAATCAAACAAAGTAAAATAGTTCATGTTCTTTGTACGTTAGTAACTACCTATAATCGAAGTGCAAAGACAAGCGACCAATTACTGAAAAATATTTTATGAACATTTAAATGCATTTTTTTCATTTCTTTAATCACTATTACACAAAAAAAACACTATTACATAATACTTTGGCAGGAACGATAAATTAGACCCAGCGAGAGCTTTTCGTACATCATTGACGATCGCCCTCTTCCTTCTTACGCGTCTTATATCAAAACGAAAGAGACATCACTTATTTAGAACGATGACGTCACTTATAGCCACTTGCTGGGACTAGTATAAATTATTTCTTGAAAATACACTTTCTTGAAAATACAACTCGAAATTCTTAACATTCCTAATTTTTATCTTCCTAATAATACGCTATTATATGAAATACTAGCTTTTACCCGCCGCTTCGCTCGCGTGGTATTAGGGGGAAATTATTGTATAAATAATTTTTCCACTGGAATGAAATATTTTTTCCGGGATAAAAAGTAGCCTGTCATTTCCCAGTCCTCAAAAAATCACGTCGATCGGTCGCTCCATTTATATTATGATAGCGAGTTCCCGGTATGCGTTGCTACGCCACTTAATAAAGAAATCGTTTCTCCCTGCGTGTCCTTTCCCATTTGTCCCATTCCCTTCCGCTTCCCCTGACTCTTCCGCGTCTTCTTCCCCTCTCGCGTTCCCACTCCGCCTTTCCTCTCCCCACTCCCCTCGCCCGCTTCCCCCATCCCGCGAACCACCCTCCCGAGTTCTCCTCCCCCCTCCCAAGTTCCCCTCCCCCTCACGGATTCGCCTCACCACTCCCGCATTCCATTAATTCAGTACCGGTACATTCGGTTTTCAAACAGCTCGCCAGCATAATGCCAGTGCTCACCAGTATATATATAGAAATCTTCGCGAGTATGCACACATCAAATACCCTAAGTTTTAATGAAAAGGGTAAAATCGTTCGGAAGTTATGCGCGTACAAACATTTAGGCGATTCATTTTTATTTTGAAACGGGTATACATAAAAATTGGTATTCGGAATTCATTATCGACTCTGTACCTAATTCGTGATCTGTTTCGGAATTTTTTTTTTTTATTTATTTGTTTACGCCCATTTAGGCTTATACATACATACATATATACACTTAACAATATTTACGAAATTATACTAGTAAATAGTGCAGGAAATGACTGTTTACAATACTTGCACAAAAACAAATATAAAGCAAAAATTCTATTGAATTTGATCCACACAAAAACAAATATAAAACAAAAATACTATTGAATTTGATCCACACAAAAACAAATATAAAACAAAAATACTATTGAATTTGATCCACACAAAAACAAATATACCTAAAGCAAAAATACTATTGAATTTGATCCACACAAAAACAAATATACCTAAAGCAAAAATACTATTGAATTTGATCCACACAAAAACAAATATAAAGCAAAAATACTATTGAATTTGATCCACACAAAAACAAATATAAAGCAAAAATACTATTGAATTTGATCCACACAAAAATAAATATAAAGCAAAAATACTATTGAATTTGATCCACACAAAAACAAATATAAAGCAAAAATACTATTGAATTTGATCCACACAAAAACAAATATAAAGCAAAAATACTATTGATTTTGATCCACACAAAAACAAATATAAAGCAAAAATACTATTGAATTTGATCCATACAAAAACAAATATAAAGCAAAAATACTTTTGAATTTGATCCACACAAAAACAAATATAAAGCAAAAATACTATTGAATTTGACCCACACAAAAACAAATACAAAGCAAAAATACTATTGAATTTGATCCACATAGTGTAGGCACAAAATATAAAAAATTTAAAAAAAATACAAAAATAGCTTCTCTCCTTCAGCCGACAAAAAACCATCAATATGCTATTTAATTCAAACAGTTTCATCAACACATTCCCTTACTTGATGAAAAAAACTTCAATAAGGTATGCCTATATATTAAAACTAGCTGGTTCCCGGCATGCATTGCTATGCCATTTAATAATGAAATTGTTTTACCCTGCGTGTCCTTTCCCATTCGTCACGTTCCCCTTCCTCTCCCACGTCCCCTTCCCTTCTCGCGTTCCCACTCCGATTCCTACACCTTCCCTCTCCCCCCTCCACTCCCCCCCTTTCCTCGTCCCGCGAAGTTCCCCTCCCCCTCCCGCATTCCATACATTCAGTCCCAGCACATTCAGTTTTCAAACAGCTCGCGTGCCACCTACTGCAATTTTTTTTACAAATTTCATAATGCCAGAGCTCACCAGTAGTCTTATACAAACCTTGTCCTGACAATAACGAACACAAAAATAAAAGAATTATCCGATTTGGTGCAGTCGTTCGGAAATTATGCGCGTACATACATTTCGGCGATTCATTTTTATTTATAATAAAGATAAAGATAAAGAAGAAGATTGATGTATTAAATATATCAACAACATCGGAGTATTTGTTTCCAAGCTAATTAATCCGTCGCATAGGGGTGTAATATTGGCATGTTGACTTAGAATTGCTACAATAATACAAAATTGCTCCAAATACAATACGAATTAAAATAATTTCACCCTCATGATAAATGTGTTCGATATATCAATTCCTTTCATTTTTTTCTTCATGTAATTTGTTAGATTTAATGAAAATTCTTTGATTCAAACAACTTTCCTGTCCAGTTGAAAGTTGAATTAAACATGGTTCTCAATCTACCTGTACAGCATATTACCGAGTGATTAAAATTCACCTTTTGGAGTTTAATACCTTAATGAATAAAAGAGCTACCAAAACATTGCATAATAATACGATTTTAACGGGATAGTCTCAATAAAACAGATAAATTCCTATAAAACATTCAGTAAACATTGAATTTTGGAGGCTCATGCCACCGGTCTCCCCGAAAACTGTCCGCTGCTTTTAATTACACATAAAAAGCCAATATGATGCTTTACGAACGAGAAATAAACCAAAAACTGACGTGGTCCGAGTCGCGAGGGGACCAATCAAAGGCCCCGCGCGCCCAGTCAAATTTGCTTAACAAATTTTGTCATAAAACCGGCAAGTGTAGGTACACTTCGGATGGGTTGCAGGGTCAGACTGGGTATTTAAAAAAAAAATAAAATAATTTATTAAATACGCATTTCTGCTTTTCTTTGCGAAGCAAAATACCTACTTGACTAATTAGTAATTACCCATACGCCGTTTCTCACAGGGGTAGGCAGAGAGGTTGTAGTACCATGCAACTCTGCCATTTCACTAAAAAAAATTATTTTTTGTTGCTTCAAATGAAAACTCTCACTTATGTTTTCCATCCCCGGGTGTAGGTATCTTATTTTTTTTATTGCACAGGAGGCCTAAAGAAAATAATTTCCCTGTCATCTTTGGGGATGCTGTGTGGAGGAGTCTTCTTCCAGATCCGTCCCGCCACGCAGTAGTTGGGCAAAAGCGTCCGCCGCCAAGACCTAGACAAACCTTACCCCAGGGGATACCCCTGCTTAGTCACCAAACTAAACCTCTGGACCGAACCACTCGGGTTGGTCAATGCAGTGGTGTAGGTTATACAATAAATCGTGTCCGGGGCGCAGTGCCCACCTCCCTTATAATTAAATTGAGGGTAATTCTTCGTATTGCCATTGGCAGCATCAAGAGCATTGAATGCCTCAATCAGCTTTGATATGAATTCGGGAAATTGGTGAAGCCATGAAATCAATAAGCTCTGAACGGAGCTATTCGAGAACAATTTGAGGCCGCAGGGTGAGGGGAAAGATGTGCTAAAAATGCCTTTACCTAATGATATACCTCATTCCCAGTCTTGACCTTTTCCCAAAAAAATCGTAAGAAGTTATAATTGCGTTAACAATATGAAAATAAAATAAAAATATTATGAATGATGCCACTGTTCGTCAAAATCATTTCAAAACTTTGTCATACAAGATGGCTGTAAAGCAATTTTCCCTCACCTTAAATTTGGCTTCAATGTCATTCATACAAAATAGGCATTCTTCTACAAGTGTACTCTGTGATTTTAGTTTATTTCATCCCTGGAATATCAGTGCATTTCGTGACCAAATCGGATAGACCAGTGACCAAATCAGATAGACCAATCAGTAAGATACTTCGCCACCCAAGTTCCCCTTTTATTCAGATCCAGCCACACATCATATCTTAACCGCGATATTCACATAAAAAATTGCAATTGCTGTTTAAAAATAATAATAATATTTTTATGTGTTCTGTCTTGTGACTTGTGCCGTTTTTTTGTGAAAAGCCACCTTAAGGGCGCTGTAAAGACTTATAATACATTTCTTCAATCTTTCTTCTAACTACAAACTAGACAAACCATTATAACAACGTATGGTTAAAAATTGCATCCACGGTTCATTGTTCACTGATATACAACTAGATGTACAATGATTGGAGCAATGAACACGATGCTGCGTAAAAATATACTGTAAAGGTATAAAATATGCAGGACGCACGCAGAAAATATAGTTGGAAACTTTGATATCTAATATGTTATTTATTGAGCGTATTCATCTGCTAGATATGACCAGTAAGCAGTAAGCAAGCTCTATTGTGTATGCTATGACTGTTAAAGAAGGGTCGGCTGGCAGCGAGTTGCTCGTGAACCATGATTATTGGTAACGGAAACGTGTTACGGTTAAGTTACGGATAAGTTCGCGGCTTAATTCGAAGTTTCACAGCTTTGCGGTTTTGCAGATTCGTGGTTCCGCAGATTCGTAATTTCGCAGTTTCGCAGATCCGCAATTCCTGAGTTTTGCTGTTTCGTAGTTTCGTGTACAGGCCGGTCCTGATGACACGATATTTAAGCAGAGATTATGCAAATGACCGCGGATGGACGCTGCGTGGGCAGCTTGATATATTTCATCCGAGGGGGGAGACGAAAGAGATGCGCTAGCGACTACAGGGCCGTATATCTCCTAGCTCACAGGTGCAAAACTCCGTTCTCCACAGGGACTTGTTGTTGCGATTACGTCATGGCTTTTGTTTTGTTTGTTGTTATGTTATTGCGTTTACTGAATTAATTTTGGTAATGAAAAAAAAAGGAAAACAATGTTGATGTAAACAATGTTCTTAGGCAGACGGTTTCAAAAAGCTGATTGGGATCGTAAAATATCTGAACTTTGTTGTTATGATGAGAAGCATTATTTCTTTCGCTTTCTAACCTAAAAAAAATCACAAATGTTCGCATGACAGGAAGACAGATATCTAATTTTTAATAATGCACGATCGCTCTGGGATAATTTGGGTCTCCTGTTATTATAACGGCATTTGGTGTTTTGGGACAATTTGGGTCTCCTGAGGTTAAACGGGTTAAACACTAAATCTACTAGTAGCGCGCCAACTACCGCATTCAATGGTTATGCCCGCTAAAGGGGTGTATACGAGAATGATGTGTGAATTTTCTAATTTTTTCTTATTTAATAAATCCAAAATAAAATTTCCTCTGTAGTCATAAAATTTGTAAGTACCTATATGTATTTGAATGCCCAATTACTTAATAATTGTAAACCATATATTATACAATATTATGTGAACTTTTTAAATTTGAAATAAGAAATTATACAAGTTGTCCAAAGAAACATCACCACCTAAACGACAATTATTTTTTCTAGCTTTCTTCGGACAGATAGGCATAATATTGACAAAAAATGCGAATGAAAAAAGTCTAATCGTTACTGAACCATTTTAACGGCCACCATATTGAAACGGAAACGGAACGTAATTACACACAAACTTAAGAACAGAAGAAACGAGTCGTTCATTTTCTATATCCGCTATATCAACTTTCACTGATTGGGAGAAAACCGCAAAAAAACTGTCACATCTCTACCGTAAAGAGAAATTTTGCATTTTTTTATATAATGAATTGGAGTAATATAAATTTGAAAAGTGTTCATATTTCAATGTATCTCTAGAAATATTTAAGTAATTTGGATAAATAAAATGGATAGAGGGGATTTTGATACTCACTTAGTGATTTATATGGAATATAGAGGCTTTTGAAACTCAACTGTCCTGAGGGGCGTGTTTCTATACCCGTCATCTTGGCAAAATAAGTGCTCGTGATTGGTTGAATTCCGATATAGCGGGTTTTGATAGTTACTTCTTGAATGATATAGCGGGTTATGTTTCTCACTCGCAGTTTTAACATGGTTTTTGGTGGTGATAAAGGAGGTTTTGAAATTCAATTTTAGATTAGTCTTGTTACTCGCAAAAATATGACCAAGATGTCTTACTTAGATCATTTGGTCAAAAAATCGGATATAGTGGGTATTGAAATTATAGGACTCAAATGCAAAACGCAGGACTTCGCTGCGGTAAGTCAATTACCTACGTCAAGTGCGTTTTGACACGTTTTTTCCTTGTCGATTTATTATTTGTACGTATTACAATTTACAGGTACATTCAACAACTGTTCAATAATCATTGAAGTTCCATCTAAAGCGAAATTGATAATTTTATTTCTAATAAGTTATACGTATTTTACTCCGACGCGGTTTAATGTAGAGAACGTAGGTAGCACCCGATAGTCGTGGGTCTGGGGTCAGGGGTCACATACCAGCCGCGGCCATTTTATTCTTGTCCCGCTTATCAATATACTACCACCAGCATCTTGTCTCTTCCTACACGGTAGTCAATACGTAAGTTCACCGCAATAATAATATACAATCCCGGATCAAATGCCTTATTTTATATACAACATTTCAAATCGAAATACGCACAAAACTCTTTACTTGGACGAATCTGCAAATGCAGATATTGATATCATCCACTGTACCCTTGAAACGTTTAAAATCAAATAAATATTAAAACGCACTCTAAGCAAAACCATTATTAATTTAGTATTTATTTCATTGAAGAAGAAGATAACACTAACAATCTAAATGAAAGTATGAAAGAGAACAAGACACACAAAAATTTTCGAACCCCGAACTTTTCGTCTTACCGAGACAAACGCCTTACCAATTCGGCCATTATCACGTCTTATTTGAACGTTATATATTTGTCAATCTCATATTTCAAATTTTAAAATGAACAAATTATCTTCGACCAATTTTTCATTGGAAACAAGTGTTCTAAGAACTGGTTTGTAACATAGGTAATGTCTCAGATAAATATATCCGATTTCATTTATACTTATTGACCTTTTTGTAAAAGTCTAAATAAATATTCAATTTTTATTACAACTCTCCATTCATAACTTTTACTCGAAGTTAATATTGTTAGGTAATTCTTATTGTTTGTCCCGGAAAGACTGGGTTCTAGTCCCAATTGCGACCATTTAATTTTTCTGTATCTTGCTCTCTTTCATATTTTTGTTTAGATTATCAGTGTTATCTTCATGTTCAATGATATATTATATTGATGGAAATAACTTCCAGAAGATATAAAAAAATATTTTTCCAATAAAAATTAAATACTATTTTTTATTCTTTTAATTCATTTTTTAATTACGCTGTATAATATCTACTATTATAAGTAGTTTTCTAATCTGCAACCATAATAAAAATTATTATAACTGGACTTTACTGGTTTAAATTATATCCACTGTTAAAGGCAAAATGAATTTAAATGTATAACTGTATATTTCCCAAATAAAATAAAAATTTAAATTAAATAAAAAAAAAATTAAAAAAACAAACCTAAACAAATATAATTAACCTAGAGGAAATGTATAAAAAAAACTAAGGTCGATGGTGTGGGGAGGACCTGCGTTAGTAAGTTATTATACTTATCAAGGAAGACTTATTTTCAACCGATTACCGGATGAAATTAGGAAAATTAATGATAAAATCCAATTAATAAACTCTGTTAAAAAATATTTTAAAGAAAATCTCAAAAAAAAAGTTTCCGAATAATCTAATCTCAAGAACAACTTATAACTCAGTTTCCAAGTGATACCCCGTTCTTCAAATAAGGTAAATTTTGTTTTGTTTTTAACAACTAATTACAATAACTCAAGATACATTATCCTAATAGTAAAATTGTTTATTAGTAGATAAATATTTTTAATTACATATCACCGAACTTACAACTTATGGTTTTTTTACATTCACATTGTAATTTTAGAACTCATAACATAATATAGCATTAAAAAATGTACACTACTCTTCCAGACACAAGTTAATGCTTACATGGAAGAGTGGTATTAACATTAGAACATGTACGCAAATTATTACATTATCTAAATGTACATTATTTTTTATATGCTAAAATAAAAAAAAAAAACAAAAAATTTAATAAATAAAATGAGCAATTTAAACATGTGTAGAGGTCATACAAACACATAAATGATTTTCAGTGAATGCGTTGGTACCGATATTTACATTACATTTAGGGTATTTTTTGTACGTATGGATAAAATATTATCCATTATTTTTAAAGGAAAGTAATGTTTATTAAAAAAAATCTACTTTCATGTTTCAAAACCATTGGTCCTTCATCAGGTTGCAATGTTTAAATGAATATCATATGAAAAAGACAATTATTTTAATTTAATTAGATTCATATCAAAAAGTAAAATTAAAAAATAAAGTAGAAAACAGTAAAAAGTAATTTTTTTAAGTGAGTAGGTTTGAGTCCCTACTGATCCAAACCGTCAGGAGCCAGTTAAACTATAGCTTCCCCAATTGGGGCATATCGGAATGCTGTAGGTAGTGGGGAGAGGTAGAAGATGGGGAAGAGGTAGATGGGGAAGTACCTGGCTATTCAGATCTCGTCACCAAAAACGTGTACGTGTAATTTCAAGTAAAGCTTTTTTCTGAATGTTTATCTGTCACCAGGGTGATACTGAAAGAATCTTCCAAACTGAAAAGTAAAAAAATTAGACACTTACGAAGTTTTTTTTTTTATTTCATGGGGTAAGTTTCACATTCCCATTTCTTACGCAATTTTTTGTTTTTTTTTTTCTTAGGGCTGGAAAAACGTTAAAAATCATCGCATTTGATAGCACCTGCGATCGAAACACACAGTAATAATAAATGGAAATAGGTAAACTACTTTACACTTGAATTTGCATAAAAAGTATTATTATTTAGTATCACCCGGTGTTGATATGAAACACATACTTAATACAGCGCGCATCCATACACGAATTGTAACTCATACGGTACCAGGATCATCTCATTCATGTAAGACAACATCAACAATCGCGCTGCGTCCCTTTCTAACGCTCACGATCCACGCGAGAGAACAACGGATATTCAAGGTGGGTAGACCACTTCACTCTTCTTTCTCGTATAATGACTTCTCAATAATATTATTATACAGCAGCTTAAAGATTTTATGTTTTTTGCATATTTTGCTCCTTGAATGAAACGTGACAAATGATAAATATATAAAAATATTTTTCATTCTGATCGTGGGTAAAATCACACAGGTTTCTGAATTAATCCAGTGTATATATAAAGGAAAAAGTTTCTAAATACAACACCTGTTAGCATTAGTATGAATCTTTGGCTTCACGAGAGTGGGTGGTTTTTGTGTAAGTCGGCTGGCGTATAGAATGAGTTATCGTCATCTGTTTTTCGTTTTTGATATTATTTGGCATCTTCAAGACCTGCATTAATTTCCCTAGTCTACCTTAAGGTAATAGTCCCTACCTTAACTCGAATTACAACGCTGCCCAACAACCAGTTGGCGATATAGTTTGCCTATGTTTACACATTGTAACCAAGGGCGCTCTTATGAGGTGATATGTAATAAAAAAAAAACAATTAATTTAATTTTTAAATAACCATTACTCCAGTTTTTTTCCTATTAGAAGTCGAATAATATCCCAGAAGATGCTCACTGCACTCGAGAAATTTCTTCATTATCATGGAATTGAATCTGCACACAGAAAACTCAGGTATATATTCCAATTAATCCCAAAAATAGGAAATTATTAATTAGACCACTTTGTTGAAAGGGATTTACGTCGTCAATAATTGAAAAATTATTTTGTGTAAATGAAAATAACTAACTTTGTTCGCACCACTACATATTTAGAATAACTGTTTTAAAACATACTATATACCTACCCATTTTTAACCCCCGACGCAAGGAGCGGTGTTATAAGTTTGGCTGTCGGTGTCTGTCTGTCTGTCTATCTGTCTATCTGTCTATCTGTGTGTCTGTAGCTCCTAAACGAATGAACCGATTATGATGCGGTTTTTTTTTGTTTGAAAACTGACATTGTCGAGATTGTTCTTAGCTACAATTATTTCATTTAAAATCTGTTCAGGCGTTTCAATCAGCTCTTTTTGTGTCGGCGGTTGCTTAAAATTTTTATTAAAAGAATAAATAACGGCCTCCATGGTCGAGTGGTAAATCCCGGCGAGTGCAAGTAGGTTTGATTTGATCGATTTTGTTTATTTCACAATTTAAGCATTTGCTGCACATTCCAGAATGGAAGATACTCTCAGTGTCTCCCTAGTGTAAGACCACCCTTCAGAATTAAAACGTTGTTTGAAATGGCTTTAGCCATATTTGGGAACTAGATCTGAATAGCCAATTACTTCCCCGCCTTCCTCTACCCCTTCTTCTACCCTACTCACTATCTTCAGCCTCACAACATACCCCAATTGGGGTTGTCATAGTCTCACTGGCTCCTGACTGTTGGGAACAGTTGAAACTCTTGTGCGGTATTGAGGACATAACCAACCAATTGAACTCCCGATGCCTGGGTGGGATCTGGACGTGATGCCAACTCTGCCACTTTTCGGTCGTATAATATTTTTGTGGTTGCTGCGAGTCAATTACTATTTTCAATATATCATACGACTTTTGACAAATCCAAGTAATTACTAGTAGTCTCCAGTGCCGTCATCGTTAGTTAACGCTGTTAACGTTAAGCTGCAATAAAAAAAAATTTATGAATCCCGGGTTTCGCTCTTGTCCTAACGTCGAAACCCCACCCTGTTTGTCAAATATTTCATTTATTCACGAAAGCAAAAAAATATATTTGTTCAGCAAACAAATAATTTAAGAAACGTTTCTGTTAAGATTTTAGGTCACTTCAGCAGAAGAAGCACTTTTTTTAACGTTAACTCCACACAGGAGGCCCTGAGGATTTCCCTCAGGGCCTGTGTCACCTGGGATGCTGTGTGGAGGGGCTTTTTGAGTAGAGGGAGGAATGAAAATTGGTCTCGAAGAGACCCATGTTGTAGGAAGGAGGAAACACAGAGGCCGGCAAATCATTCCACAGCCTAGCTGTTGAACATAAGAACGAGTCGAAGAAACGACCCGTTCTCATGTGACAAATGTCAACCATATACAAATGTTGGGCACGCGTTTGGCGTATTTCCTAACTATGCACCGGTGCCGAAGGGATCAATGATGCTAGTTCCACGAAGCATCTTCCATTGTAATACCGACAGAACAAGGATAGCATTCTAACTGTGCTCTAAAGATTGCAATCCGTCTGTTAAGATGGGAGAATCTATCAAACGGACTGCCCATTTCTGCACAGAGTCGAGGGTATTTTTCAGGTATTTTGGAGCTCCAGACCAGAGATGGCTGCCAGATTCAACCGTGGGGCGCACTTGTGATTTGTACAGGGTAAGCGGTTGTGTACTATTAAAGTATATGTGGGCCCTGTACAGTACGCCCAGTTATTATACAAAAAAGCAAGTATTTTGATTTTTTTCACGATAAAACATTTACATAATGACTTGCACTTCTACTCTAGCTGGAGATAGGTTCGGTCTCAGTTCTTAGGTTCTGAAGGAACTGCTTGTCCCGCTTGCGAATTAGAAAGAAGAGAGTTGATGGAATCATATTGTATTTAAAATAACGGGTTTTAAAAACCAATTCCATAATAAAAATGAAATTACAGTGTGTTTACAATAGAGCTCGTAGAAACACTCAACCAGATTAGAAAATAATATTTAAGATATCGAGGATTACACATACATAGAATTTACACCAAAAGTTATAACAGTGAAAAAACTTTTAAGAATATACAAGAAGTTTTTAAAGAAAAAAAAAACCACTTGTATAATCTTGTGGAAAACCGTGAAATATTTTAAACAATGTAATATTTAACAATAACATAGAACAAAATATAATATAATCATTACAATAACAAATCAAATCTTTAAATATATTATACCCATGTTACAATAATTTTGAAGGATTCCAAAAAGTGTTGGTTTAAATTGCATTTTAGAATGTAAAGGGAATCAGCGAATACATCTACAATACCACCAAACTTGTTGCCTAAATAATGCATCCTATTGGTAAGTGAGTGTGATTGATAGTTAGTTGTGTATGTGTTGCAAAAGAATGTTTTATTTTGTCTAGTATTCCTTGTCGGTACATGAAGTTTAATAGTAGCAACGATGGCAGGGCTGTCAATTAGGTTGTTCATAATTCTGTACAATAAAATTAGGTCTGAAATGATTCTTCTGTCAGACAGCGTAATTAAATTTAGTCGATTCATTAAACTTAAATAATTATTAATGTTTTCTATTGGAATTTTAAGTTTGAAATTTAAGTACCTAAGAAATTTGTGTTGAACTCGTTCTATTTTGTTAGAGTGTACTTTATAGAAAGGGGACCAAATAGGTGAATTATATTCTACTTGACATCTAACTAATGAAATGTAGAGTGTTTTCATGCAATCCAAGGACTTAAAATCAGTTCTACAAAGGAAGCCAAGAATCTTTAAAGCCTTATTAGTTATATTATCTATATGTGGTGTGAATGTTAAGTTTGAATCGAATATAACTCCCAAGTCGCGAATTTGTAATACTGGTGTTAATTTAACAAGTAATTTAAAGAAATGACAGCAGGGTTTAGTCAAGCTCCGAACCTAAAAACTTTGAGTTATAAACCAATAGAGGGCAATAGTAGTAATTTTTTATGCATACCTATTTTTAAACATTGCCATAGTTTCGGAGTTTGGCAATCCACTTGGTGCTAATTATAATAAATACCTACATAATAGCAAATTGAATGGCAAGTCAAAAAATTTTGTTTTATTTACGTCCCCGTACCCACCTCCTACCAAGTTTTCCACTGTCGCGAAAAAATTTATAATGCGCTACAAAACCTATTTTAATCAAATTTAATACTTTCCATCATAGAAAAGCTTGGAAAGCTTACGGAATCAAAGGTTGGCTATTCCCACCGAGCATACACCTGTGACGCGGTGAAAGTTCATTAAAGCATATAGCACTCTAGGTGTTTCACTTTACAAAAGAATCGCGGGTCAAAAGTACATCACTGGTCCGTACAATCTGAATTTACGGTGACACGGGCTAATGAACGCTGGCCGAGCGCTCGGACTCGATAACAGACCAATCTGAAAGTGGGAAACGAACGGTGCTAGAACTTTGATTATTCTTACTCTGGCATGTGTGGATATACTCGTCTCGTATGACTTATCTCTAGGTGGTTTTACTAGGAAGTATCAATGTGGATGTACGTACATTCAAATGCTATTATGAGTGATATTGAAATGCCCTAAGGTAAATTGCTAATTTATACATTGAGTAGGTGACCAGCATTTAAAGCATGAGGTTTTTTTAATCCATGGATTTTAAGCTGTGTAGTCTCGCATATAATAATAATATTATTTCTTCAAACATATCAAACTTATTTGGTGGCGCAATTTTAATTAAAAAATATTAAAATGCCTTGTTTTAACTTCATTTATTGTTTAAAAAACCAACATGTTTCCTAAGCAATGCTTACTTCATTAGGTTTTTAAAACCCTGTTAAAATTAATACTTTTTTTAATTTTGAATAACAATGTTATGTTGTTAAAAAATACACTGTGTTATTGGACTGGTTGTAGGAGATCTTTTGACCTCTCCAGAAGGACTCTCTTGGAACATTGAGGTGCATTTCATTCGTCCGTCACCCATGGACACACTGACCCACAAATTCCTACCCAACCCTCATACCTTTTTGTTTCCTAGAATTTCCTCTCCTCTCTCCCCTAAAAAGACCCTCCACACACCATTCCCAAAGATGAAAAGGCCCTGAGAGGAATTATTTTCCTCAGGGCCTCCTGTGTGAGGCTAATGCAAATTTTTTTAAAAGTTAAGGCTAAGCTTAATGCTGTACCCTAAAGGATAAACCGCGTAAGTCCATAGCTAAGTACATAGCTATGTGTGGTTTATCCTTTAAGGTGCAGAATACTAAATCACTATTTTACGTTAGGTATTCTTGACTACGAATCAGTTTGGCATTGTAAATACAAATAAATATACTTAGGATAAATTGAAGGTTTTCCTCCCATTTCCATTGAGTAGAATTAAATGAAAATTGGTTATTATTTTCAAAAAAATATATGCGTAAACTACACATGTACTAAAAATGTATTCATCATTAGAAATGTGTGAACACATATAAGAAACAACTTTTTTTTAAATGTGATTTTATGGCTAAATTATTAAAATTATCTGTGACAGACTCCATTAATTATTAACAAAATATAAGGAAAGACTACTTTTGGACTTGAAATTTCCTATATTCGTGGTGATATGAGGCAAACTAACGATACATACATTTTTGGATTATGGTTGCCTCTTAATGCCATATTGATCCATTTGAAAGATTTTTAATATTGGTATAATAATAATAATAATAAAAACTTTTATTTATCAATAGACTTTTACAGTTTTATACATTTGGTTAGTTTTCATTTATTCTATTGACAAAAACGTCACAGCTCATCTATAGGTACATTCAGGATTTCTGCTGGAATGTAGCAGGTTTTCAGCAGTGGCCCTAAAATAAGATAATACACAAAATTAATAATTAAATTAAATTAAATTTTAAGAAAACTAAAATTAGATAAAATTTTTAAATATTATTCTGAATTCAAAATAAAGCAAATAATCTAAGCATAAAATTTCAAATATAAAATATAATAAATTCAAATGTAAAATATAATCAATTCAAATATAAAATATAATCAATTGAAATATAAAATATAATTATGTCAAATATAAAATATAATTATGTCAAATACAAAATACAATCAATTTAAATACAATCAAATTAAACAATATAATCAAAACAAAAACACACTGTATCTTCTCATCTTGATAACTATACTAAGAATATGTTTAAAAACTAATTTTATTTTATTACAGAAAGTACAGGAACAGATCATTTCATTGATTTATTTATTTCAAAAAAAGATTGACAAATTTCACGTGACACCCAACATGGCGAATATTTACCTAAAAAGTGAAACCAAATATCCTCAAAATGAGACATTGAAGTTTACCCCCAACGTATGAAAAATCCAGAAAATCGTTATCACACTTATATTTTCTGTGAAAACTCATAACATACATTGTAAACACATTCGAAGCAACTTTTAACCTACGAAGCAAACCATGGCACCAACCAAACGGTTCAATTTCCAGTTTTTTCACGTAATACTTTTACATAATGTTAACATAAATTAACCGTTTTGCTTTATTTATTACCCTAAAACACAGTTTTAACACGATCAACGTGACCATTTGTAATATTTTAATTAGATAGGTATGGTTGTTTTCTTCAAATGAAACAAAATTGGACAAGGTTCTTAGTTACTCGTCAGTATTGATTACGAACCATTATAAACTTGTATCAATACGAAACCAGCGTGACATGCTATTTTTAGCATCGATTGCTAAAAGGTCATAAACCGCGATGTATTTGATGTTATTATGCATCTGCCTAATGCATCGATTCTAGACAGGCCTTCGTGTTTTAGATCGCTTTAGACTCATACTTATAAAGATGGATAAAATTATGTTTCAAAGCTCCAACCAAAATCACAGTAAACCGGTGGATATTCGATTGCTGTTTGGCGTGCCCCAAATCCCAAAATCAGTCCGAATTGTCAGACTATTTTTATGCCTTGATGGGCTCTCCACTCGACGCTGCCTGCAGAGAGCATGGGTTTGAGCGAACTAACGCTGTCTCGTTTGTTAAAGGGCCGCTAGAACGAGACGCATGCACGGACTATCTGCGGCAGAAGTCCCTGCATGCCTGCATGAAGTGTCGTGAGGAGAGCCCTTTATAAGCTTCAACCTGAAACTGAAGAAGGATTGAGCTCATGAACCATTAAACCAAGTAAATAATGAACTCGACCTGATACAAAAAAAAATCAAATAGTATTAATACGCTTGTATCTGTGTGGTTGAATTCCAGAACTCGACTTTCCTTGTATGTCCGACGCCATGCCTTATGCGCCGCGCCACAAATAACATCTGTGTTCTTGAAATTTTTAGCTACCGTTAGCTATGTAAAGCTACGTAATTCGATTTGTAAAATGGTCACCAACACTCAAACTTGGCGAAGCCAAACTAAAAGCCGCCCGCAGGGCCTAGCAGCAAAAACCTGCGAGATGGGTTTTTAACTGCTAGCTATGATAATTGTTCCAGAATGTCAACCTTACTTGTACTTCACATAATTTATATTCATAATCAAAAAAAAGGAAAAAAATAATAAGTTTAATTTAAATAACAAACTTTGTTTACACAGCTTTTTAATAAGAATTATCAATACGTTTCTAAAATGTTGGTTTCTTCATCGTGGTGAAGGGAAAGTATACTAAATATTGCCAATCTAAAAGGATTAATTTTTCAAAAAAGCAAACACATTGTGACTTGACATTTGCCAAGGACAACGAGGATGTACTAAGTCACTCGGGCGTTTATAAAATTAGTTGTAACGATTGTCCAGCGTTCTACATTGGACAAACGTCACGAAATGTGGAAACTAGAATAAAAGAACACATAAGATGCCTAACCAGTTCAGGGTTTTCAGAATTCGCAGAGCACTTAATTAATAAAGATCACACTTTTAACCGGGATACGGGTATTAAAGTCCTGCACAAAAATGGGATAGGCTTAAGATTAAATATTTTAAAGGCATTGGAAATTTAAAAAATCAGTTAATACAAAGGCTGAAATCATTAATAATCAACTAAATTTAACATTCAGCCCTATTATAAGTATGTTTCCCGTTATCCCATTCTCTCCTCCCCCATTTCCCTCCCACAACTAACGCACTGTCCCACTCTAATTTACTCTCTCTTTCTTTCTTAATAATTTGTATATACATATGAGTATTATCCTGTATTTGTTAGTATTTTTATAATAGTCCTGCTGATGGTACGGAGGCACCGAAACCGGTAGACTAAAAAATAACAAAAAAGTGACTTAAAACAAAGTATTTTCTTTTTATTTATTTTAAAGGATTAGTAAGTATATATATTTTTTAAACTTACTATACACCGTTGTTTAATAACTTTGTACAAAGTAACCAGATGAAAAAAACATTGGTTTTAAAACACATTGATAAATATTTTTGAATGAATCTATAAATTTGTGGTTATCCATTATAGAAAAATCAAACAATTGAACTTTTTTTGGTTCAAACAAAGTTGAATTGTTTCATTTTTTTTCACATTGATAAATTTTATTAAACAGTTTTGTAAACAAAACCTATTATTTTAGAAAATCAAATAATTATAATAACTCCCCAAAATTAATATTGCTGTTATATTAAAGTAATATTTTTAATAAATACTTTTAGTCGAACTCGTCACAAAGTGATAATATGCTCTCAGCATCGCCTTGGTAAGAGACAAGATTTCAAAATCTAATCGTTAGCATTGTTTGAAATGGTTTTAGCTAAATGTCGTGAGTAAATCTGCAAAGACTTCCATTTTTTTCTCGTTCTTTTCTTCTTCCCCCATTCACACATGCTAGCCTTAGAATGTTCACCATTATGGAGATGCTGAAATTTCACAGGCCAGTATTTTTTTTTAAGTTTTTGGCCGGCGAAACAGCTTTCTTGAAAAAAGTTCAACCAACCAACAAACAATAAAAAAATCTATGCACCACTTTCTACATACCTCCTTGGAGTTTATTTATCTCCATCAATTATTTATCATAAGAAATGTATGTAAACATTCATGGGAAATGTGAAGCAAGGCGTTTTTTCAATCCATTTATCATAATCTTGTTCGGATCTGATCTGCACCTACCTCCCGGTGACCTAGTGGATGCTGCGAAGTAGACAATATCTCCAATTACTAGTACCACCAGACTAATTACGGAAATGATGTATTATGTTTGTTTGGTATTTGAATTTGATTGATTCTACTTGCAATGTAGTATTGATAGTTCATATTATGAGAATGATGAACGAGCTAATCTCTAACGTAACACGAAAATATTGTGAAAGGTTTATTGCAAATCACACACCGTATTTTGCTTAGAAGATTTCCTCGGCTTCACATGAAAACGATATTTCTTAAGGTTTGGATTTTTAACGCCTTATTTTGAATGTAATAATGATTTTTTTACCGACAAATCATTGGAGGTGAAGTAAAGTAGTTTTCCTGTCGGGGGTTGGACACCATCATGCCAAATTTGAACTATTTGCAATTCTTGGGCTTTACAATTCTCGTGAACTGATACATTCATTTTTACGACGAATTATTTATTTTAATATATTTTTCTATGAGTTTCCTGCAGTATAGTTGTGGAATAAACAGGTTCTTTGATATATTATTTTAACGGGTTCCTGTATGTACACTTGAAGAATCATGATGACCCGACAGTTTTAATTTACGAATGCCGAAATTTTAATTATTATCTTAATATGGGCATAAAAAATGAATGTTTCTTTGTTTGTCCCTCATGAGTTCCTAAACCATTATTCCGATTGCAATGAAATTTTAGGAATATGATGTGCGCATGCCCGGGACTTTTTCTATGTATAATAGCGAGTTCTGGCGTTATGAAATTTTTTTCCTATACTATTCATCCGATTTTGATGAAACTTTGGAGAATGTGCACGAGCCCGCGAAGGTTATGAAATTTGAATAAAAATATTATAGGTATATTAACCCGTTTAATCACTGGAGTCCCAACGCACATAGGTCTCATATAAAACGCTGTAACTCCCTTACTATCATAGTTAGAAATATATTCTAATCGGTGTTAGTAAGGAAAAACACCACGCTTTGTATTCCAATCTAAAAAATGGCCATCAAAAATGTATAATGTACGCTTTTACGTACACAAAATTTTGAATCACAAATTGAAAAAAATAATAACTTCGGGAATTTTTTATAAATTATTTTTACATAGAGCGACAAAAAAGTCTGGTTACAATATGTGTTTGTTATACATTAGTGTAATAAAATATGTATGTGTTTTTATTTATTTTTTATTATCAGTAACATTAGTTAGAAAAAACGTAAGGTGAGCCATTTTGAAAACTTTTTTATGTTTGTATTCAAAATTTTATAATAAACAAAAAAAATAATGTTATTTTCGAATTCTATAATTTGAAAGCGTATTTCATCACCTTTCTAAAACAGTTTTTGGTTTTTGAATGTGCTCAGAAATATTCAAATATTTGCATTTTATTGTAAAGCGAAAATATTTTGACCATCTGAAAAAAATGCCAAATATTTGAAGGGTTTTAATAAGAGCACGAGTTATTTGAAAAAAAATAGATCTATTTCGTGTAGTTTAGGAGGGAGGGAAGGAAGGAGGGGAAAGGAAAAGGAACGGGAATGGACACGCAGGAAGAAACCATTTCATTATTTAAGTGACATTGCAATGCAAACGGGAACTTGCTAGTTAAATCATAATTTTTGTGCATTATTTACCAATTTCAAACCTAAAACTGACTTCACAAATACCTTCAATAATAAATTGGTACGAATATCAAACTAATTTATACACAGTGTCGATTTTTTCTACTTATACCCTGGTATACACAGTATATAGACCAGTAGTTTTTTTTCTTGATGCATTTGAATGAATTTTTTTTTTTCATGAGCTCCACACAGGAGGCCCAGAGGAAAATAATTTATTTATATATAATTTATCATTTAAAAGGGTTTAAGGGGTGGGTATGGGGTTCAGTGTGTCCAGGTCATCCGCCTCCAAGACCTAGACAAACCTCACCCCATGGACCCGGGCACCCCAGCTAAATCACCAAACGTAGCGAACCACTTGGGGTGACCTGTGGCAAAAGTGTTGGTTATCCAATAAAGGTTCCCGGGGCGGCGGTACCCATTCCCGCCTCCCAAATTGTAAATTGAAAATGCTTTTTATACTTTTGTTATTCGGCGGGACACCCTCACTGCGCTCCACTTAGGGGACACTTCGTTTTATTTTATGTAAGTATATATTCCATATTTTCCCTAAGCCGAATGCTTATTGTATATAAGTATGTCGGGGACCACTACATGGAACCAAGAATCATTGGGTTACATTGTTTTGCCGAGATCATAAAAAAATATATATATTTACGAGTATATATATTTTGGAAGATGAAATTACTGGTGAAAAAGATCTTTACTTACACATGTAAAAAAAACCTAACTTTTGTTTTAGTCGTTAGAAATACCTTTGATGTCAAAAATTTACGAATTACGTTTCTCGACAGTAATTATTTATTATTTACTCATAATTAATAATTGAAAACCTAACCTTCAAAATACATACCTACGCAGGATATATAACTGCATCTCATAATTACCGCATTTATTATTTAATTTATCGTAGTTGATAAAACTGTAAAATGAAGCCCACATTATTAAATAACGTTATAAAAAAATGTGCTGCAACATCGAAATAATTACGTAGTTCTCTAAATGAATCAATATATTCAAGAATATTATTTCCTACTATTGCATCTTAACATCGAACGCCTAAGAGTTGTTTTCATCCCAATATTCTGATACAGATATATCAAATTTAATTGGAACTAGCAGACATCTAATCCTTTGCTCTCGCTCGAATTGTATTTTAATTTATACTCAACACAGCTGTCAATATCCTATTCTCCATGTTATGCTGGTTTCTTAGTTCTTAGAACAATTAACAACGTGTGTGGCCTTATGGATTTTAACAAGTATTTCTACAAAGATACTTTACGAGTGTCAGTTATCAAATCCCAGAACTACAAATTTAGAAACCTACATTCGTGGATGTCATTATTTATTACAGCGAACGAATTGTATAATGACTTTGGTAATGTCGAGAAAAAAACCCGTGCATCGACCCATAATATTCCTATGATGCATTTTTTGTGTGATACATTTGATATAATATATGTTTTTTTATGTGAATGCCGCACATGACTTCCAACTGCAACCAACTGGAGCCAATGAGACTATGGTATCCCTCTATTTGGGGTATGTTATGAGGCTGAAGGTAGTGGAGAGGGAAAAGAGATGGGGAAAATAAGCACATAGCTATTCAGATTTGATTACCAAACATGGCTAAAGCCATTTGAAGGAACGTTCATTTCTGAATATTGGTTTTACACCATTGCCATACTGAGAGTATTTTCCACTCTGGAACGTGCCACAAATATACTATATATTATTTTAAATGAATTAATTGTGAAATAACACAAATAAATCAAATAAATTGAAGACAATATTAGAGAAACTCAATCGAAAGTCTGAAAACAGAACAATCAGAAAAAGATATGGGCACATCTGGGATTCGAACACAGGACCATCGGCTTTCCGGGCCGCAACTCTACCAACTGAGCTAATGTGTCCCTATCGGATTCGGTCATTTGTAACTAAGAATTACCAACATTATTATCATTTTATTAACGCATGTTTTATTGGCTGCTATCTTTATGTATGATTGCTAAAGTTGGTAGAGTTGTGACCTGGAAAGCCAAAGGTCCCGGGTTCGAGTCCCAGATGTGCCCATATATTTTTCTGATTTTTCTGTTTTCAGATTTTCGATTTTCTTACTCTACTGTAATTTCCTTCAATTAATGAAATATTACAATTTGAGGTTTTACTCAGAAAGTTAAAAAAAAAACAATTAAATAAAACTTGCGCCCGACGAGTTTCGAACCCGCGACCTTCGGATTGCTCTCGACCACGGAGACCGTCAATTAATTCTTAAAAGTAGTAAATGATATATGTTTCATAACGCCGATGGATTTCTTTCGTTTTGTGCTCCGATTGTCATACGAGATCGGCAGGAACCCAGACTTGGGAATTCCGCACAATAAGGGTACCTAACTACACGGTCAACAAGTGACAAGCGCTTTATCGTCAACAAGTCAGTCCGTTGCTAACCACCGAACGTATAGTGACATTTCGCACCGAGCCGAAGTGTTATTCATCATATCGTCACACAAAGTATAACTACCGTATTCTTTCGTATATTTTGTGTGAACTCGTGACTCAAACTTTACCGAAGTTCTAACTATCAAATAGAACAATATCGAGCGCTATGGACATCTATGACTGTCACCAAGCCAGAAGACAACTACCGTGAGTACCACTTAATTGTGATATACCTTTTTTGTTTGATGGTTGGGCATAACTCAACGAAATCCATTAGCGTCTTAGCTAGGGTATCCGCAAGGTTACTCTCATCCCCATGCCCCGTGCATGAACAATATAATTTTATAAACTGATATCCTAGAAATTTGTCACATTTTCAAAACATTTACGAAAAATTGTTATTATATTTCGACAAAATAGACGAGTATATTAATTTGTTGTAATTGCACCTGCACAAAATACGCGAATCTTAATGTCAACCATTTATATAGATCAAAGAATGGTCGAAACTAGTTATTACCTATTGATTTGCAGATTAATATTATTACATTCACTTTTCTTTCAATTTCAGGGAAAATATTACCCTAATAATAGGCATCCTCTGATGAGAGAAGGCACCTCAAGAAGAAGAAATAATTCCTTCCTCGGTTTCAGATAACACTTTATGTAAGGATATTTTATTAGTACCAGAGTGAAACATTCTCTCAGTATTCCCCTGGTGAAAGATCACCACTCAGAATTGAAACGTTGATTGAAGTGGCTGTAGCCATGTTTTGTGACCAGATTTTAATAGCCGAGTACTTACCTAACTTTTTCTTCCCCATCTCCTTCCCCTCCCCACTTGCTTGAGCTTCACAGCTCACAACATACCCCAATTGGAGATATCATAGTATTACTTCTTACGTACGGCTTCTGACTGGAGTGCGGTATACACATAAAAAAAATTATCTTGTGTGGTATACACATAAAAAAAAATCAATTAAACGTAACTAAAATAATAATTAATAAAAGGTTTAAATTTCAAATTACCCAATGAAACCAGCAACGCAGGTATTGAAACAGATAGAGAATTGAAACGAATCAATGTTTTAAACTTCTTTTACTTAAAATAGCTGTAGGGCAGGGTTGTGTTTAATTTTATGTTCATAATAAACTACCTACTATTTTTTGCAGATATATAACTTTCTCTCAATTTATTCTAACATAATTTAATATTTTCAAATTTATAGGCGTGCTAATAAATAACAACTTTTTTTCATGAATCAAAATGAAGGAAAGCATCGCAGTTTGATAATGTTTGGTCAATGATCACTCGATAACATTGAAATAATTAAGTTAGCATCGTCATAATTCAATATTAAAAAGAAGGTACATACACATATAACCAATAAAAAATAAAATAACATAAATGATTAATTTCCATGCCTCCAAATGCAAGAGCTAATTACTTTAAAACTGTGAATATAGTGCTTTATTTTAGTACACAGAGGAAATTATACTAATAAAGGAAACTGGCACATTTCAGGGAAGTGAAGTAACAATTTTAATTATATTTTTTTGGATATTGGAATTCGTACAATAAAAGAATGGAAATATTTATACAATAAAATCGAAAAGCGTAGCTTGACACATTTCAGGGTGGTAGATATTTTCATGATTTCCCTAGTGAAATACCACTATTCAGAATCGCAACGTTGTGTTGCGTGAAATGGCTATTTCCGTGTTTGGTGACCAGGTCTGAATAGCCAGAAACTTATTCTTACTTCCTCTTCACAATCTCGTCCAGCTTCACAACATACCCCAATTCGGGATGACATATTCTCACTGGCACCAGACGGTTGGGAACAGTTTGGCTCTTGTGCGGTACTCACACACAAAATATTTACTTAGCAAGCTAAGTTTAGTAGCCAAGTTTGAACGGCCAGGTAATTTCAACCTGTGATATTTCCCTAATTTTTGCTAAAAATTCGTAAAATTGAGATGATCGCTGATTCCAGGCATTTGCAACTTTAGTGTAACATCACAAAAAAGCACGTATTCACCGAAATTTTTTAATATGAAAATAACGTTATTAGTTATGTTTCACTATGTTTTGATGAGGGAATATGTACGTACTAATAAATAGCACCTATTAAAACTATTATTTAGATACTGATTAATACGTATAACTAAACAAACTTTGTTGTTGGTGCATGGGTAATGTGAAATATTTCTGCGTAATGCGTGACATTATTCAAGTTCAGTATACTTACAACAGGCAATAACATAAAGTTGATAATAAAATAATTTTGTTGTTTAATAAGTATTCATTCGAAACGGGATTGTTTTGTTTAAATGATTAAACTACGCTTGTGGTTTCACTGAACTAAGTCCAGTCGACGTACTTTCCCAGACCGTTCATATAGCTATTTCACGCATAAATTATATTATTTGAGGGGTTATCCTTTTTGTAAGCGATGAACTACATTTTTCCGAATAGTATGAATATTATAGTGTTTTGTATAGACGTCGTAATTTTTCAAGTTTATTAACATTCGATAGGTAAATTTGTATAAAAATAATTATTCACATTGTTGTTTAGTTCTCAAGGAATATTATTTTTTATTATTATCTTTAGTTATAAAAATGGATGTTTCTTTGTTTGTTCCGTATGCGTTCCTACATCAGCGATGAAACTTTGGTGATTTGTTGTGCGCACACCCGAGAAGCTCTGGCGTTATGAAAGTTGCATAAAAACAATACAATTACAATACAAAAACAATACATCATACAAAAGATGCATTAGACAAAATTTATCTGCTAGTACTACCACGTAATTATAATAAATATAATCATGTAACCATAATATTATGTCCTACCAGTATGCACTCTAATACCTAACATCTAATACCTATGAATTAGAAACATATCATAGGTACCTACTTTTCATATCGCATTGTATACTCCGTAATACCTTCCTTTTATTAAATTTGTTTTTTTGTTGAAATTTTATATTATCTTCAATATTTGGCTCCTAAGACCATTTCTTACTGTTTACTTGTCATACTTTTTTATATTTATAACTTTTGTACTTTATTATTTATAAAGGTAACTTATAGTCTAAATTATTTCCTGCCTTTCAACTTTTTATCTTAACTTTTTACTTTTACATTTTACTTTATATTTTATAGTTTACACTTTTACTTTATACTTTCATTTTATACATCTTAATTCTATTTACTACTCATTGCCTTAACTTCTTTTTTTACCTTTTGTTTTTATATTTAACTCTACATTTATATGTCACTTTCTCATGTTATTGTATTATAATATATATAAATATAATTATGTCAATGGCACATGTTGTGCCGTATGTTTTGAAATAAAATAAAAAAATAAAAATAAAATAGGTGGCGCGCGAGTTTATCGAAAAATTTGTGTATTTCATATAGTTTAGCAGCAAGGATGGAAGGCGGGAAGGGGGAGGGAAAATGCGGACGGATCTATTGCAAGCATAGTAGTGGTATTGGATAGCAGGGGGCAACTTTGGAAAATCCATACATCTCACACGGACAGCTGTATGTGGCCTGCTCAAGCAGATTTATTAGACCGAAAACAAAATATAAATAAAAAAATATATTTTTAACCAAAAGGACTTCCATAAACAGAATTAAAACACAAACACTAGCTTATGGCTTTGCAACGCATGCCGGGTACTCGCTAGTAACAAATAAAAATTCTAATTAATCGAGTAAAAGTCCTGCCCAATCCCGTGATGATTGGAAAGCAGATGGGCGCCGATAATAATTTACGAACTGATAGTGTACTCGGGTATGGCAAAGGAGATCTCTAAATGAATGGATTTCGTGAAAGAAATAATAAAAAATATTCTCTTCGGTTCAAAACATACTGCGGTGTATAATTACACTGTTAACCAATATTGATTCTGCTGCTAATACCAGAGATATGTCGCTGGGTGGCCAGGGAACCAGTCCTTTGGGAATCAGATTGTTTTTAGGATGAAAAATAATATTACATATTTTATACACTCAAGGAATTAGAAACGGATTTTTAAATTCTTTCATAGATAATATTATTTTATTATGTAAGACGATCTCTATTTTTCATATTGTTTGCAATGGATCGAAATTTAAATCACTCTTAATAACCACAGGAGCGACAGCACAATTTAAAAATTTTTCTCCGATTGCCTAAGATTTTTTTGGTGATCGTTTTGAATATTTTATGCCCACATTAAAAAAAATCATACCTCCGAATTTTAATATAAAGACATACAAATTTATTACTTCTATATAGCCAATGAATTCACCTAACTTTTGTCGATAATCACATATTGGTAGGATTTAAGAAAAAAATATTATAAATTCATAAACTTCTACTTAATTACTGACAAATAAGGCAAAAATTTTCCAAAATTGGTAGCAAAGCAATATTAGTTATTTTAAATAGTGCCGTTTTGTGGCAAAAAAGTGCTCCAGTGGATAAAGGAAGTTTTTTGGTAATATTAGTTTTGAATTTTTTTATGTTATAATAATTTCTCTCAGGGCTTATGTTTTAAGCGTTGACGGTATTTTAGAGGAGAGGAACCTTTCGGTTCTTTGAAAAGACTCATATTGCAGGAGGATAGAAACATAGAAATCAGAAATTCGTTCCTTAGCCGAGCTGTTGAACTCAAAAACTTGACTTAATCAATGATGCTAGTTCCTCCGGGCATCTTCCATTAAAATACTGGTAGAACAACGACCTGACGGCTGTGCTCTAAAGATTGAAATCCGTTTTTTAAGAGAATGGAATCTATCAAACGGACCGCCCTTCTCTGCATAGAGTGAATGGATTTTTCAAGTATTTTGGGAATGATAGCTGGCTGCTGAATTCTACAGTGAGGCTCACTTGTTATGATTTGGATGGAAAATTTTAATGATATATTCTAATCACAAACGATAATGTGTATACAATGATATAATCTATTTAAAAAAAACACTCAGCACAAGCGTGTGTCGCTCTCCATAGAGAGAAAACAAATGGCCTTATATTTAAACGCCCGCGGTCTCAAAAGTTTCGTATGATCTGTAGCTATTCGAAAACGTAAAAAAAATGAAATTATTGTTCACTATTGGCCCGCTAAAATGGCCGGAAGTTTCGAAAAAAAAATAGATTTCGTGATTTGAAAAAAAAAATAAAACAAAGGGTTCATATTTTATATTTTGTACCAAACTTATTTTTCATTACATAACTGCAGTACAAAGAACCAAAAAAAAAAATTTAAAACATATGTGATGTGTTGGTTAAAAAAATAAAAGGGGAAAATAACACTTTTTCTGGATAAAATCAGAATTCTTGTTGACTTACTTGTATTCATAAAGTTGAACTTTTTTTTCATTTTTGTCAGTTATACGCATTTTTTAATAATAAACAAACGTTAAAAGGTTAGATTACTGAAAAAAAAAATTATTAAAAATGAAAAAAAAAATGGTTTTAGGTTTGTTTTCTGATTTTCAATGCATTTTAGCGGGCTAATAACAATTTTTTTTTAAATAAATTATAAATGCAGTTATCATTTTCTTTGCAAGACGCAACTTTTGAGACCCCGGGCGTTTCTGAATTCAAAAGTTGAAATAATTGACACACGCTACTCAGCACAGTTCATGAAACACTATGATACTTAAACCAAATATAGTTTGTACATTATTATCATTCCTTTTTACACAACATTATATTACACACATTCAATATACAGGGTGTCCGGGGGTAAAGTGCATTAACTTCGGGAGGTGATTCTACACGCTATAAGCAAAAAAGAAACATAACTTTTTTCGAAATTCCAACTTTTAGGGGTTGTTTTGTGGTAAAAGATAATAATAGACCAGCGTGTGCCGCCAGCTTTATTATTTTCCGCTGTTACGATACAGGCCAGTCACAACCATGCAATATTGCCACAATTTTTTGTTTCGATTTTTAATAGGTAGATACGTCTTTTTGTATGGGAAAAAATACGTTGGAATTTCGGAAAAAGTTGTTAATCTTTTTTACTCCTACCATCATGTAGAATCACTTCCCGAAGTTAATGTACATACCCCCGGACACCTTGTATATAAGTATATCCCCATAGTAAAATAATTATGCCAATTGCACATTTAACTGTAAAATAAATAGACTTAATTATAGAGGTTGTAACAGCACGTGTACATACTCGAAGGATTTTAACCAGCGATTTCTGAGAATATTGGAATTAGAATTTAGATGTCATTTTGCTGTCCGATGATTTTTTTTTTTCAATTAAAAAAACAATAAAAATGTTTTTTTCGCACACGTCACAACTAGACGAGAAGTCGGATATCGCATAGCGGTGGTTAACGTGATACGTGATAAGCACTCCGTCTCGTTTCTGCAACATACAAAACATCGCGCGTATCACACAATCCCGTCGCGACGTATGGAGTTCGGATCAGTTGCAATATGCGATTGAAGAACATGCATATTGTTTCTAACAGAAAAAAATTATATCATAGGGAAATGACATGAACATATTGTACTCCAAATATGGTCAGGAATCGCATCGTACGTGCTGTTACATCTTGTGTAAGTACATAATAATACATTGTAAATAAAAGAACAGAAGAATGTATATGAGACGATTCATAAATCTGAATAAAGCAAAAAGGGTGTGCCATGGCAGAATTGTTTGACTGTTCATTCTCTCTGCCTCCCTCTTTGTGGAAAATGGCGTGATGGTTAATAAATTAGTCAGTGGTTAGTTAGCTCTCAAATAACTTATTTTTTGTTCTAAATACAAATAACTTCAAAGGCACAAGTTTAATCGTTACTTCGTCGTCAATCATCGTAAATTTTCCCTAAAATATTTTAATAAATAATATTATAAGAATTATTTTGGATGAAAAACTAAGTTTCGCCAATCATATCCATCAAATTGTAAACAAATGTTTGAAAACACTAGGCTTCGTATTAAAAACCACAAAAAACATTAATTTCATACAAACCATAAAATTATTATATGTATCTCTAGTTAGAAGCCTAATGAAATATAACTCGGTAATTTGGTCCCCATCTTACAAAATACACATTAAAAACATTGAGCGAATACAAAAAAAAATTCTGCGTTTTATAAATTTTTAATTTAATATCCTACTAGAAGACTTAAAATATAATTTATTATTAAATATTTTAAAAATACACACACTGGAAGACAGACGTAAAATAAACGACTTAACATTTTTATTCAAAATACTTAACTTAACTGCAAGTCATAAACTTACGAATACCGACAGTAACTGCACGAATAAATACACTATTCTTCTGTAGCATTCATAAGCGGAACTACATTGCCTACTCTCCACACTATGGGAAATCAGTACTTAGATGATATTGACATATTTGTCATGGTGAATTTTGTTGATCTTGTAAAAAAATCATTCAAAAACTATTCCTAAAATATCTGTATTTTTGTAAACCTATGAAATTGCTGTATTTTTGTATTTTTATGACTTGGGTGCTTTTTTATCAAATTTTATTTGTATTATTTCTTTATCTGTTTTTTTTTTATTCCTAAACATATCTGTTTTTCTGTAAACCTGTGAAATCGCTGTATTTTTATATTTTTATGACT
Source organism: Limnephilus marmoratus (assembly GCA_917880885.1). Taxonomy (NCBI): domain Eukaryota; kingdom Metazoa; phylum Arthropoda; class Insecta; order Trichoptera; family Limnephilidae; genus Limnephilus; species Limnephilus marmoratus. The sequence goes on from OU862916.1 coordinate 31,016,278, forward strand.
TGTGTGCTTTTTTTAACTAATTTTATTTTTATTATTTCTGTATGTGTTTAAAAATCATCTGTCATGAATTGATTGTACTACCAAACATGTAAAAGCCCCTTTGGCCGTTAAATAAATAAATATAATATCATGACTACTTAAAATTTCCCATAATGCGTTATATGTAATCATGTGATTCATTTTCCATTTCGCAAATAAGCCTTAGTGACATGTATAATTCCATAGCAGCTTGATAGACGTCTGCACCTCGGCTCGAACCCTAACCTTTGCCTGGATAAGCGATATTTGCATCTTCGCACCACAGCTGCTAATGCTCACTTATTATAACAACCAAGAGTAAACACAGGCAAGTCAGTTGAGATGAGGAAATATGCACAACTGCACAGTAATTACGTTGCATCATTTATCTCGCAAAGTTTTATCACAGGTTGAAAATGGACGCTTTTAGCTGCTTTTCTTACTTGCTTATTATGATATTGAATGGGAAGATTGTATCACAAAGTCGTCAGGTATGTGTTTATCTATACTTTTGTAATATTAATATTCTCTTTAGAAAATGATTAGCCAAGTATCTTACCTTAGAATAGGTCTCCTAGTCGACCTAGTAAGGCTTGTATTATAAAAGGTAATTAGAAATTACGCACGCTCACAAAAAATGTAGAAGAAAAGCATTGCAAAAGCAACCGATGGTTGTTTATTTTGTTTAAAACAAATCAGTGTGGTCTTGATTAATATAATGAAATATCATTTTCTTTATTTGTATGGTGAGTACTGTAGTGCAGCATGAAAGAATCCTTCTTGTTAGAATCGTGAAAAGAAAATAGAACACAGTGATACTTAAAATATAATTCGCTTTCTTTTGCTGGTGCGACACCACAAAGCAAGAAAGACATTGTGTACGGAGTTGGTACACAGTGAACCTAAAAATGCGTGTGTTATTACTTTATATTCGTACGAGTATTATCATTTAATACATTTGATTTAAAAACCAACTTAAACCAATTATTTAAAATAAAGCCAAATGTAAGCTTGGAAAAAGTACGAGTATACGCATGTGCATCGAGGATAAGCTGCAATATAGGTGTGATATTATGGCCCAGTAAACTGAACAGTTATAAACTTGATGACTGAATAAGACAGATGCCTGTTTTAAGAAACTAATCATGACATGGCGTGCTATGCAAAATGTTAGTTTATTATATTGTTATGGTTTTTCTACGCTGGTAAATAATAATATTTATTTTAAATAAAAAAACAATGTTTTTTTTAATACTGTTCAATACAAACAAAAAAAGAAAGTGTGAGCGTGTAAATGGAATGTAATTTTAATGTAATTTTATGGAATGGAAGCATGGACGCTTACTGAAGAACTAATTAGGCGACTTGAGGCATTCGAGATGTGGATCTACAGAAGAATACTTAAAATAAGCAGGATGGACAGAGTTACGAATGAAGATGTTATGGTTCGGATAAATAAAGAAAAAGAAGTTATGAAAACAATAAAAATCCAAAAACTTCAATATCTTGGGCATGTGATAAGACATCCAGAGAAGTATAGAGATCTTGCATCTCATAATGCAGGGAAAGATTGCTTGAAGACGGGGTCCTGGAAGAAGGAGAACCTCATGGCTGAAAAACCTGAGACTGTGGTTTGGCCAGTCTACTGCAGAGCTGTTCCGGGCCGCAGTAAACAAAGTTCGCATAGCCAACATGATAGCCAACGTCCGTTTAACAGACAGGGCACAAGAAGAAGAACAGCGTGTAAGATCAAAATCAATTCAATTTGGGTATTTGTTTTATCAGATTGAATATTATTTTTGGTTTTCATTAAAATCAAAACACATGAGCTAATTATTATCATCACTGAAATAATTATAGTAATAGGTACATTTAAAGTGGCTTGTAAAATAATAAAATTAATCAGTGAGCATAATCGCACGAGATTGGCCTAAGAGAACAGAGAATAGAGAACAGCGAAGGACGACAGGTGGAGCAACATCATTGGCAGTAATCTCTGACCTATGTCCTAGATGAATACTAAAAGCTATTCGCTACGCCATCATACAATGTAAATATAAAATGAAAAACCCTTTACGTGTCTTCAATGATGCATGTCTTATTTGTAATAGTTGTAAGAGCAAGGTACAGCTTCCGTGGTAAATCGGAAAACACGAAACGTAAATAGGATTGCATCAAAAATGACAATAAAATGAAGTGAATGTCCAGTCTTTTTTACTCAATTTTTATTCTAGATAGTGTAAGCAACTGTAAATATTAAATGGTTTTGTTTACCTTAGAACAGGTCTTTAATGACCTAATAAAGTGAACATCGCAGTCAAAATAAAACGAGAAAAGGTATTTGTGTTGTCGGTATTGTCGTATTATTTTACGATGATAAAAAGATTTTATAACATCAGTCAACTTGAATATTGATGATAAAGAGTTTTGAGAAGAAAAATATTTATAAGCCTGGTCTGCAGTTTACATCACGCAAGGTAAAAAACCAAGGATTGGAAGGTGTAAGGTTTTGATATTTGTTACATAGATAACTAGATAGATCTTAATAGCTTTGCATATTTTGCCAACTTTTCAATACCGGTCTTCTTCCCCTTTTCTTCAAATTTCCTGTCACCAAATAACATTCTTCAGCATTGAGGGCGCTTTAAAAATATAGTAGGGGAGACCTGTACAAAACCGTATATCGGGGTAAAAACGTATTACTCTAAAAATGCTTTATTACTTTAAATATTACCGCCAAGCAATCCGCCCCGTGTACTATTCCGAAACCAACGCAAGTCAGCAGAGACTTGTTGGTACATGTCTGCTCGCTGGCCAGATACCACATGTTTTAAGTTTTTCCTGATGTAATTTTTACGGATATTGAATTGATTAATAGTAAAGTTTTTATAATTTACAATTGAGTAAAATGTGAAATACTATAAATATGTATATTTTACCTTTTTTTACGTATAACTTTTGGGTGATTTTCGTAACTTTTTTTTACATTTGTAAAAAAAGTCTTGTATTTTTATGTATTTTTTATTTTTTTCTCGGGGGCACAACCGTATGGGGTAAAACCAGCCAGTATACGATTTTGACCAGGAATATTTTCATTACAGATTTTTTTTGTTAAAAAAACTACCAGACAAGACTAGGATACAGAAAAATTAGGAAAGCAATTTTGAGTGCAATTTTGAGCAATTTTCAGTAGAAGGAGCAATGGGATACTTAAAAGCAGTGGAAACCTACGGAGTGCCGAAATTCACATTACAAGACCGTGTCAATAAATACAGAAACAATCAAGATTTGGCTTTATCTACGACAAAAGGCCTAGGCCATTTAAAGCCTGCATTTTACACAATACAAGCCTGGTATACGGTTTTACCCACCCCACGGGGCGAAATCGGAAATATTAAAGGGTCTTGTATTTTTTTTTCGTACATTTATGACTAAGATTTTCTGTCATGTGTCTTTTGTGTTTTATTACTTAGTTAATTCATTAATAAACATAATTTTTCTAAACCGATTTTTATTTGAATTTACTAAACTACAGAGTTTTTGCCCTAGGTATACGGTTTATCCCCTACATAATTATTAACATATTAGTGACCGCCTTACATTGAAATTTGTTAATGATTTGGAATCCTAACCACTTTCTCCATATTCAGAAGCAAAACACCATCTACTATCGTGGTGCTTTAGTTCCGCTGGGCAGTTGGGAAACAGAAAACTCAAGTAAAAACGTAGGAGCCTAGTACCTAGTAACATTGTAACATTGACTTTATATTACCACCCCTAGTTCCGGTACAGTCATCCACAGCCGTGCTTCTCACGCCGCCCCTCGCAGGGGTGTACCCGCCGGGAGGGCCGGCCCGCCCCCCGCCGTAGTAATTATTACCACGGACCCCGGCGCGCCCCAGCCGGACCCCGGACCGCGGACCTGGGACCCCGGCCGGGGTCACGCGTGCGAGATTTATGACCTCGCTTGTTTGGTTTGTCCGATGTCCTTCCCACTGAGAAATCGCTTTTCAATAATTAAAAATATTTTTCGTAGCGGTGGCACAATGGTTAAGACAGTTTAATTTTGTGATGTATTCATAAAAAAATAATCAATTAAAAAAAAAAGATTTGGCAGGCGTTTAATCGTGCGTCACAGTTCTAAAGTTTTCAATTCATTTATAATCCATTCCAATGTTTTTACTGTGAATTCTGAATGCACGACTAATGTAAAGGTAGCCGTATCGCTTTTATCATACGTAGATCAAACACCATATGGGCAAAACCATTTTACTATAACTGCAGATTTCCAAAATATATATATTTAATCGAAAATTGGCAATAAACCATTTTCTTAAATATTTATGCTTTTTTATGAGGTTCTACGGACCAGCGTTGCGATATTGTTACTAATACTGACCATCTGTCGAAAATCATTATTATAGCATTCTCTTAAAAAAAATTTATCTTAAAGGTAAAATGCTAATATTAAGTAGATATGCTATATACTGGGTTGAAATAATATTTTATTAAATTGTCTTGGCAGATTGTTCAAACGTAAAAGTGCAATTTTATGAAGAAAATCCTACCATAACTAATTAATGATCTAACATTTTTGTTTAAAATTATTCACTCCGAATTAGATTGTTGCGAACTCCTGCATCTCATTGATTTTAAAGTACCTACTCGAGAAACAAGGCAAAACATATTATTCTGCAACAATAATTCTGTAACCAACTACCACACACATGCACCAATTTCACGATTACACACACTAGGGAACAAATTCACCTCAAATATCGATGTATTTAATACAAGTTTACCTTTATTCAAGAAATATCTGAACAATATTTTTATGTAGAATATTTTAATATCTAAGGAGCATCACGTAGGAACTATTGCATATATTTGTGTATTTCTATAAATCTACAATGTAAAAACCTATTCCCGTTTTCTTTTTATGTATCTTGCATTTTTCATCACATTTAATTAGTCACCTGTAAATTTTGTAATTACAAGTACCGACAAGTTTATTTCTATGCCATTAATAACTTAGAAACTTTATCTTTTATTGTAAGGCACTATCTTTCCTTAAATTTATATGTATATTTACCTTTCATATGATTTTTACTAGTTATATTTTTATAGTTTATATTTTTTATTTAAAAACTGTCTCTGTATTATAAACTTGTCATGTAAAAGCCTATCAGGGCGTTGAAAATTAATAAATAAAAATAAATAAATCATATCATGGAAAAGAAATCTTAAATCATATCATTGAATTTTCATTTAATCAACTTGACACAAATGGCACAAGAGTAGTGATACTCCAGAACTTTTCCAAACCAATGTTCCGTTATTTCGAGTATTTCCACATAAGACCTTCTCCATTCATAACCACACCAATAACACTTCGTTCATTACCCCTTTAAGTCCCTTGTTAATATTAATTACATTCCGGTCCACTCTTATATCATTATGATTATTTATTTATCTCAGATTCCTTTCTCGGATTATCAATTACAGTTGTTTTAATCAGACGCAGTCGCTTGATTATGGTATTTGATTAAAAGTGATTCATTTTATCTTCTGGCCCATAATTATCTTGTTAATTTAATTATTGAAAAACGTTCAAGTGATTGGATTAGGTTTTTTTCAATCATATAACGAAATTTTAAGAAGATTCTCATATGATTATTTTTCATGGACAGTATGTAGGTGGGATAATTACATACATTCCAGTTAATATTATTGTATTATTTGAAGATAGAGCTAAATTCAATGTTTTATATATTGATACAAGAAGAAGACAACAATATACACGGTTATATGAAGTGACAAAACTACTCCTCGTTATTTTCACAGAAAGGCATTTCTGATGCAAAAGGCGAGATATCACTAATTATTTTAGAGGTGGGAGGAATAAAATATCACAAGATCAGTAATAATTATTTTGAAGAGCTCGATTTTGGCAAATGTGGATAGCTTTTTTAACTAAACAATTCCTCGGTTTTTATTTTTTTAATGTGTATTACAGAGTTTTATTTTAATCCTATTGCAATACGATGTCGCTTATGGATTTCACTGAATTTCATTTTTTAGATTTTAATCATCAGTGACACTTTTTTTACATGAAAGAAAAGTTTATTCTCAACGGTCCGTGAAGATGTTGCGTCCAAATCAAATTGTAATTTAATGCAATCTTGAATGTTTCAACGTAATATTTATCTTCTTGAGCAGTTTCATCAAAAAGCAAGCATGTGGTACTTCGGATGCCTTCTTGAATGTCATCAATCAATATAAAAAAGGTAGAGGACCCAAGTTTGATCCCTGAGGTATTCCCGAAAAATGCAAAATGTTATAATTTTCACCATTTTTTTTAAAAGTAACCTCATGAGACGTACCTACCTGTTTTTCGGAGTGGTAAACATATGTTGTTTTGTAAGTAATTATTAAAAGTGTGTATTTTTGGGTCAAATAAAAAGAAATAAAAAATTCAGATACCTACCAAAACATAATATTTATATTGCTCTTCTAGGTTGGGTTATTAAATTGCGGCATTTCGAAAATGAATGAAAAAAATATTAAGGCTGTGTAAATTCTTCGCCTGCTTTACGATAAAAAATATCGGGAAGGAGAGGAAGTTCGGAGAAGGAAAAATAATGAGGGATGGGTAGGAATCTGGGGGTCAGAGTGTCCAGGAGTGACGGACGAATGCATTTATCCCTCCTTCTACATTGCGAGGCGATGTTCCAAGAGAGTCTTACCGGAGAGGTCAAAAGGTCGCCCTCAATCCGGTCTGCCAAGCAATTGGTGGACAGACGCATCAGCCGCCTAACCTCACCCGAATATGAATTAATACTTTGTGATTTATCTATACCAAATCTAAAAATAATGAAATTTATTTTTATCAAGGAGTTAATTTTTGTGTTATCTTTACGTAAGGTTTTGCTGCCCTATTTTTTTACATTAGCTCCACGCAGAAGACCTTGAGGAAAATAATTTCCCTTAGGGCCTCTGTCTTCTTAGGGGATGCTGTGTGAAGGTTTTTTTAAGGAAAAGAAGGAGGGGAAGTTCTGGTAAGAAAATAGGTAAGAGCGGTGGGTAGAAATCTTGTGGTTAGTGTGTCTATCCCTTCAACTGCGGTGCAAGGCGAGGATGAGGGTTTCTGATAAGTTTTTTTTTTTTTTTTGTATTTCTTGGGCACTGACTATGTAACAATTTCTAGACATTTTTGTTTTGAAAAGTTTTATTTTTCGATGTACATTTGTTACTTTTAATTTTAAATTTTTTGCTACCGGTTTCGACACGTCCGTATCATTAACGAGCAAACTTAAAACTGAGTTAAACTAAGTTTTAAGTTTGCTCGTTAATGATACGGACGTGTCGAAACCGGTAGCAAAAAAATTTAAAATTAAAAGTAACAAATGTACATCGAAAAATAAAACTTTTCAAAACAAAATTTCTGATAGGTATTTGAAAAAATCTCGGCGGGAAGACGCTTCGGCCGCCAAAACCTGGAAAATCTCGCCCCATGAACCCGGCCACCTCTGCTAAGTCACCAAACGTAGAGAACCATTTGGGGTGACCCATGGTAGAGGTGTTGGTTATCCAATAAATGGTTCCCGGGCCGGCGATACCCATGAACGCGTCCAAAAATTAGAACCAGGGTTTTTTATTATGGAATTCTTTCAAAGTCCAGATTCCAGTATCGAAGAACACCGGAAAAACTTATTGGCTCCATCAATTTCGAATAATGCTACAGTACATTACAGATTTTTTTTATTTTTGCTTTGATTGTATGTACTTTCTCACCTGTGTGTTTATACTTTATGGGGTGTGTGGGGTCGCAGTAATCTCCGAAATAAAATAAATAATTATTGATGATACATCTTGGATTTAAAAAATAAGATGTAAGATCGCTTATGTAGATATGTTAAATTTATGCCAATACATTTTGTAAACCCGTTGACCATTTCACGAAAGCATTGGGGCGCTCACACACGGACAACGTACGTGCTATATCCTGGGAATCTAATCATGTTCTGCCGCTAACTTGTGCCAATTGCCACATCGCGATTGTCTCAAGGTGGCGCCACCATCGGACTTGTGCCTGAAATGCGCACGCAATAATCTATCGAATACTTTAATCCGTCACTACATGAGTTTTTTGTTATAGAAAAAAATTGCATTGAACCTATGTATTAAAATTGGGGAATAATTTAAAAAACATTTATTTTAAAACAAAGTTTTTATGTCATAAGGATATTTCGTCAAATTTAGACAGGCAAAATACATAATACAAATTATATTTACATTTAAAACACACGAATTTACCATATTCTCGTGAAATAATGTAAATATGGCAAAATATGTACATATTAAAACTACATTTCTTGGTATAATATTAAACATCGAATGAACGAACTTCATAATAAATACTGTGTTGTTTAATATTTATTTTGAACTTTAATACTATGCTATTTTATATTATTTGATATTTTCTAATAATCTTTTATATTTTTTTATAATATTTCTTGTTACATATGTAACCATCAAAGCAATAAATAATAAAAAAATGTACCTAACCTCAAACATTCAAATGTTAAATGAATTTTTCATATTGACATAAGCCACCTTTGGAATTTTTCGGTCCAATAATTATGCAGAGATAATATAAAAACCTTACTTTTTTACAAGAAACAAAAGTCAGGGTTAAGAAAAAACAAAAAAAGTTATTTTTAGGTATACAGATATGTATTACACGCAGAAAAGGTTTAAATATGATCGAACATTCCATGCAAATCCGTTGTACAGATGAATATTTTGTGATTATTCTAAGATTTATTTATTTGTAATTTAGTAAGTTTTATTTCTTTTATACCGCACATGAGTCCCAACTGCCCAAAACATTTGTAATTATAATATTCTCAGTTTTGGTATCTATTCACCAATGTTTCGATCAAAAATATAAATTTTATCCCACAATTCTTTACCATTACGAATACCTATCATTTACTATGCATTTACGGAAGTGGCATTGTGCGTTAAAATAAAATTTGAATTGTAGATAAATATAATATACTGTCAAAATACGTTCGTAAAGAACGAAACAAACCGAAAAAGTATTATGTAAATAGGTACCTAATTCCAAAGACAAAGGTAATAATAATAAGTAACTAGATCTGTTTCTTTAAATATTCTCGATACCTTCGTATTATGGTGATTTATTTTTAAGGGTTATGCCGTGGTGCGGTATCTCCTTCTTTATACAACATTTCGAACAGCGTTACAGTGTCCATTATCACGGCGGATGCGTAATAACTATGTATTTCTATAACTAAATAGTAACCTATATTTTTCTGATTCTTGGAAAAAAAGTTTGGTTTACAATGTGCTCGATATCGTTATAACATTACAAAATGATTTTCAATACAAATTATAACTGTGCAGAGAAAATAAATTTCAGAACTCTTACCAAAGGCGACACTGAATTATGATAACAAAAAATCCGTTTCACATTCAGACCTCTTTAATACTGGTGATTTGCATAGAGCCTATAAATTGTTAATTTCCTCCGGGGTCCAGATTTTTTCATCGCAATCTTCAAAGCAAAAGTTTGATTAATGCGGTTGCGCTGTAATTAAATTATTCAACAACTAAATTTGTGGGGACGATGAATCTCGGACTGTCAAATTAAGAATTGAAATATTTGGTAAATATTTCACCCAACATTCAGCGTTTAGTTTTATTTTGAAACTAAACCTATTCCGGTGGTGAATCAGAAAACCAACTTTCAAGGAGAAGCAAATTCTCTCAAAAGGTAAAGAATATTGCATGATTTGAGCTATGGAGATATGAAATATTTATTCAACTTTTATAAGAATTTTGTTGATCATGACTCGAGTAAAATAAGTTTTTTTTGTTATTGTTTTGTTATTTTTAATCTCCACATGTGGAAAAAAATGTCATCTTAGGGAATGCTGTGTAGAGAAAGGAAGGAGAGGAATGAAAAGGTTTTGAGGAGTGGGTAGGAACATGGGGATCAACTTCACTGCGGTGCAAGGCGATGGGTCGAGAGAATCCGGCTGGAGAGGTCAACAAGTCTCTCTCAACCATCCATCAAAGATCCGGCCCGCTGGAGCAAAAGCATTCGCCACCAAGATCTAGACAAATCTCACCCCATGAACCCGGATACTATTGCTAGGCCAACAGACGTAGCGTTTACATAATTTTCACACAAGAGTTCCTAAGGAAAAAAAATCACTCAAGACCTATGTCATCTTTAGGAATGTTGTGTGGAGGGTATTTTTGGCGGAAGGAAGGAGAGGAAGATCTGGTAAGGAAAAAGGTATGAGGGGTTAGTAGGAATATGGGTGTCAATGTGTTCAAGAGTGACGAACGTATGGATCCATCCCTCCCACTGCGATGCAAGACGATGGGTCGAGAGAATTCGGCTGGAGAGGTCGAAAAGTCAACCAGTCTTTCCCGATCCGGCTCGCCACGCGGTAGGTGAGCAAAATCATCCGTCACCAAGACCTAGACAAACTTCATCCCATGAACCCGGGAATAAAATAAAAACAACCAAAAACTTTAATTCCATTCAAGTCATTAAATTATTATATGTATCTTTAGTTAGAAGTCTAATGGAATATAACTCGGTAGTTTGGTCTCCATCTTACAAAATTCACATTAATAACATTGAGCGAATACAAAAAAAATTTCTGAGTTTTATAAATTTTAAATTAAATATCCCACTAGAAGATTTGAAATATAATTTATTATTAAATGTTTTAAAAATACACACACTAGAAGACAGTCGTAAAATAAACGACTTAAAATTTTTATTCAAAATACTTAACTCTAAATTTGACTGTTGCGAACTACTGCAACTCATAAACTTACGAATACCGACAGTAACTACACGACAAAATACACTATTCTACTGTAGCATTCATAAGCGGAACTACATTGCCCACTCTCCGATACAACGATTTCACACTATGGAAAATCAGTACTTAGGTGATATTGACATATTTGACATAAACTTGGCGAAATTTGTTGATCTTTTAAAAAACTTATTATTCCAAAACTATTCCTAAACCTATCTGTTTTTCTGAAAACCTATGAAATCGCTGTATTTTTGTACTTTTATGACTTGTGTGCTTTTTTATCAAATTTTATTTTTATTATTCTGTATATGTTAAATAATCTGTCATGAATCATTTGTACTACCAAAATGTAAAAGCCCATTGGGCGTTAAATAAATAAATAAATAAAAATAAATAAATACGTGCTAGGTCAACGTAGCGAACGACTTGGGATGGGATGGTGTTGGTTATCCAATAAATGGTTCCCGGGCTGTGATGCCCATACCCGCCTCCCAAATTGATGAGAGTATCTGTACATTATAATATTATGGCTATATCCGAATTGAGTTGATTTTCATTGTAAATAATTTAAAGAAAAGAATAATGAAATAATTTTACTTTGTATAAACCACTTATTTGATGTATTTTAGCTTTTGTGGCTGTACTTGCCAATTTTATATTTTAAAGTAAAATTATTTCATTATTCTATAATGGATAACCACAAAGTAATAGCTACATTCAAAAATATATAATTTAAAGAAAACTTAAAATGGATTTATGAACAAATAATTAATACTAACACGTGGTTAGGGAACGTACCCATACTACGTGACACGTTTAGGGGGGGGGGGGGTCTTCAAAATGTCACGCTTGGTACAAATGAGCGGCGGCGGGCTTAGGTTTTTGGTCACCGGTGGGGGGGGTAAAAATTGCAAAAAGTTGGTCACGTAGTATGGGTACGTTCCCTTAGTTGCAAATTACATGGAAGATACAATTTACACAAGTTCAAAATTAAACCCTGAACATCTTATCACTTTTTTTTCTTAAATAAACACAATTTTCTGTCGTACCTAGTTGTCTTATGTAGTTGAATATAATACATATCAATACAGATATATATGTCGCAGGCCAATCGTAAAATCAGGCAGATCAATGTGACTAGACACATCATGATCTTCCTGATTTTACGGTCGATCTACAACGCGTACACTTCCATTTAATCGCTTGCGTTATTTTAATATTTGAGATATTCGTAAGCATTTAACTTAATTCATCCGCGAAATATACTCCGCACGTTATAACGTAATAAAATAAATTACTCTCAAACCAACGTGCTTCAAAATTCAATAAAACCACTTGATATCGCAAACATTTTTATCATCCGTAGAGCCAGCGAAGTTACACGAGCTTACAAGTACCGAGGACCATAAAGGGAACCAAAAGCTTCTCCGCTTGACATTAAAGCGACCAAAGCTTGCATCGGATGGTATAAAAACTACCAAAGCTACTTCGGACGGTATAAAAAAGCTTCGAGGGCCATTCAGCGACGCACATTGTATCCATTACGGTTGAATTTGAAAATAATGGAGCACTTTTGGGCTGTACCTCTTATCATAAGAGGTCACTTAAAAATCAATGAAGATAAAACATACACGGACCACCCATTTGCACCTCGGAGCATAGAACGGTTTTTCATTACGATGATCACGCAAGTCGTGGTTTTAGAGGTGTCGACTATTTTATGGGGGCTTGGACATTACGTCATGGCTCCAGATGGAGGCCGAAACGATAGCACACAGTAATAACTGATGATTTATTTTATTGGGCTTTATTGGTGAGTGATTTTTTTTAACTGTTGTAACAATTCGAATACATTCATTGAAGGAGGCATTGATAATTGACGAGCAACTTTACATTTTCAAATATTATCAGGTTATTCGTAACCCCGGAATGTTTGACTTTCTTTAAAAAAAAGATAGAGGGTCGCCGAGGGCCTGGTAGGAGACAAAGGTCTTGACTGCGAAATATACGAGAGTGGACGGGCATTAGAAGTGTGGAAGAGCTATTCTGGGCAGCGCAAGACAAAGAGACATTTTCAAGAGTGATCGCCAACGTCGGGGGACCTGATACGGCACACAAAGAAGAAGAAAAAAATAATCATTTTTGTATTTCAAAGCAAAGGATAACGTGAATTAACGGCAAACATTACGAGTCGTTGACAAATGAATGAGTCGTTTGCAAAATAATTATAATGTATTTTACTCGGTGACCCGACATTGGTCCGGCGATAGTTGGTCTGGCAACAGTTGGTCCGGTCGACAGTTCATCCGGCCGACATTTGGTCCGGCGACAATTGGTCCGGCGACAATTAGTTCGGCCAAAAGTTTAGAAGACGTTTTCATCAAGTAAGTATGCAAAGAGGATATACGGCCGTACAAACCAAAGTCTGAAAAATGCTATTCGTCAGTATTCATTCAGAATTGTAAAGTTACTTGAAATGGCTTTAGCCGTGTTTGATGACTATATCTGAATAGCCAGGTACATTTTCCACATCTCCTTCCCCTCCCCACTACCATCAGCATCACAACATACCAAAATTGGGGATGCCATAATCTCACTGGCTCGAGACGGTTAGGAGCGGTTTGGACTCTTGTGTTATATTCCGATATAAAATTTATATTACATGCAAGTATTCATATATAAGTATATCGACTTTGGTTGTACGGCCGTATATCATTGCCTACTTGAAGAAAACATCTTCTAAACTTTCGGCCGGGTCAATTGTCGTCGGACCAATTGTCGCCGGACCAAATGTCAGCCGGACGAACTGTCGGTCGGACCAACTGTCGCCGGACCAACTGTCGCCGGACCAAGTACCGTCGGACCAACTGTCATGGAACCTTTTACTCAATGAGCATGAATAAAAGTAACTATATTACTGGATTACCTCAAGTGTCAGCCGGACGAACTGTCGGTCGGACCAACTGTCGCCGGACCAACTGTCGCCGGACCAAGTACCGCCGGACCAACTGTCATGGAACCTTTTACTCAATGAGCATGAATAAAAGTAACTATATTACTGGTTATAAACATATTGTAGTCCATTGTCATTGACCCAAGACTCAAACTATTCAAATTTTAGCTTAATCGAGTAGGTACTCGTATTAAAACTGAATTTAAGATGAGGTCTGATTTGCACAGTTATTTATAAACGCATTTATTATGACCATGAAATTTTTAAATAATTAGATCTTATTTATAACTTCTTACAAAACCAGATGCACTAATGTTTTTTGAAATGAAGCATTTATATTATCTACTTTAATAACAACAAAGTAGATACCGTCGATGACAATATATATTTTTTAAGTATTTATTTTGAAATATTGTTATTACAGTATTTTAAATAAAATTTTCTGTTTATTAATTACTTTTTTTCTTTTAACATGAGCTCCACACAGGAGGCCCTGCAGAAAATAATTTCCCTCAGGGCCTATGTCATCTTTGGGGATGCTGTGTGGAGGGTTTTTTAAGGAAAGGAAGGATAGGAGGGTTCTGGGAAGGAAAAGGGTTTAAGGGGTGGGTAAGATTCTGGGGTTCAGTGTGTCCTGGTCATCCGCCTCCAGGACCTAGACAAACCTCACCCCATGAACCCGGGCACCCCTGCTATATCACCAAACGTAGCGAACCACTTGGGGTGACCTATGGGAGAGGTGTTGGTTATCCAATAAAGGTTCCCAGGGCGGCAGTACCCATTCCCGCCTCCCAAATTATGATGAAATGTTATTAAAACCGATAACTGACAAATTTATTAATGTACAAGTGTGCCATTCACACGCGGTAGAAGTGAAACCTTCAGAAAACTAAAGTAGAAGAGAGTGGGGAGGCTACGAAGCACCGCACAAAGAAGTGACCGATTATACTATCTCATTTTCTCGCAGGATAAATCCTATTGATGTACGTGTTTGTGACTTTTTAATGTCGCCATTTTTCGTTTCATCAAATTTAAATGAAGTTTTCACTCCAAAAAAATATTTTAGTGTGCAAACAATGTTTTTTTATCTATGTTTTATTGTGTAATGTAAATACCTGATATATGTAATATTGTATCAGCGTTTTCGAGGACATAATTTAGGCTTTTAATAATAATGTCATCTTCTACGACTATTATGAAAATGGGATTACAATGATTGGTTCCCATACTAAACTTTATTTTGGATGTGATGCTAAAATTCACAAATAATTACCAAAGATGCCCCTTAAGATGAATATATCCGTGAAATCCTATTTAGATACTATTTTGATTAATCTTTACGACGAATCAGCTTACAGTATGAACATCAAAAAATATGCCACGGATGAATTGAAGCTTTTACTAGCTTTTCTATGTATTGAAATTACAATAAAATTAGTATTTACGTAACAAAAAATATAAGCGTAAACCACCAAAAAATATGTTTTTTCGTGACTTAACTATGAAGTAATACAAGAAACAATTTTTTAAAAATACTCCTTTATGGCTAAGACTATTTTTGAGGTAAAAACCACTTTTTCGCTTCCTAGCCTCGTGCAAAAAGACGCTCGATTTTAAAATTTTGCAGGCATGAGATTCTAAATATTTCTAGCGTTTATATTCCTCTTAAAATCGTGAATAAAGTATACGTATATAAAAAAATATAAATTTATTGAACTTTACTTTATAATTTTATACATTAATAAATAAAATCGCTCATATGCATATAAGACACCACGTCGCAAATTTACCTTTAATTTGCATTTTAAAAAATAGTTTTGTTGATCCAAAATTAGGTTTGGAACGACAAAGGCAACCGTTCCACTTTAGTCCTTTTATTTATATAATAATACGTTCCTATATAACTTCGTATTTAAGTGGAATGCCCGGTGATGTCACCAAGAAACATAGAACTCTATGGTGTTCGCTTACCAAATAATTTATCTGTGACATTAGATTTTTAATCTCGCTCTTGAATAAAATCTGAAATTATTGACCGGACTGGATAACTTCCACCTGAAGCACGCGGAGCCTCTTTTCATTCAAGTGGCCAAGATCAAAGTCTTTATTTAGAAGATATGAATATTATTCACATTATTTCATTCATGTTTTCAAACAAAGCGATTGTGAATATTAATGTTCCTATTATACTCTACGTTTGATGATTCAACAATAAAATATTAAAGTGTTTTTCAGTGATATTTTTCTATTTTTCGAGAATTTAATCATTCAGCATGTCTGACATCAAGCATGCATGTACTTTAACGGTAGGTACTGACCTACTACATTAACCAGGCTCACATTTTACTTATATTAGGTCCTTACATGTGAAATTGGCGTTTTGCCGTACTGGCAACTTTGATCTCAAATATCTTCTCTTTGGTTAGGAATTCCAAATTCAAATTTATACAGCTATTTACTCAGGTATTTGTGTTTCGAAAATTATAATTCTTTTTTTTTCCTTAATTGTTTTTTTTCTTTGCGTCACTCAGTTTACAAAATGGAAAACTTGAAATATCACGTTATTTACAAGTACGAGTTCCACCGTGGCACCAGTGCTGCAGAAACGGCTCGAAGGATTAATGATGTGTATGGCGACGATGCCGCAAAAGAAAACACAGTGCGTTTTTGGTTCGAACGTTTTCGTTCTGGAAATTTCGACCTGCAGAACAAGCCCCGTGAATGGCCGGAGACCAAAGTTGATAATGAAGAATTGAAGGCTATTGTGGAAGCGGATCCATCGCAAACCATGTCCGAGTTAGTTGCAGGCTGCGGTGTTAGTGATAAAACTGTTTTAATCCACTTCAAGCAAATTGGGAAGGTGAAAAAGCTTGAAAGGTGGGTACCTCCCGAATTGAGTGAAGCAAATCAACAAACGCGCGTTAGAACGCTAGACCACACACTGCACAACAGACGGCTACCAAATTAGAGGAGCTTCAATTGGAATGTCTAAGACATCCACCGTACTCTCAGGACCTTGTCCCAACAGATTACCATTTTTTTCGAAATTTGGATAACTTCTTGCAAGAGAAAAAATTCAACTCCGAACTCCGATGGGGCAGTCCAAACCGCCTTCAAAGATTTTATTGATTCCCGTCCGAATGGTTTTTTCAGTAAAGGGATCGATGAACTACCTATGAGATGGCAAAAGTGCATAGATAGCAATGGTACATACTTTGATTAAATAAATATATTATATTTTAAAAAAAATCGACTTTATGTTCCTCCTATACAAAACGCTAATTTCATATGTAAGGACCTAATATTACATTCCTCCTGATGATGTGCGATTACCTTGACTATTAATAAAGGAATCCGTTTATGTCGATCGTTGCCTAAATGCAGATGAATAAGACATTGTTCAAGAAAAATCACCGTTCTTTCACATGAAAAAGATTTTCTGCAGCGAGAAAGGATTCACTTCACGGTTCACCCACTTATTTTCCTATAATGATAGGGAAATAAGATTATAAGCAGACTCCTTTGTGGTCTCGAGAAAATTGGAAAATCTGAGAAACATGTCGAAATCGGTTAGCACCAACAGTAATAAAAAATAATGATTAGTCATCGAGTTCGATGTCACCTTGTGGAAATATATTTTTCATTATGGTGTCGTTAATTTTTCTTTCACTGATATTTATAGTTTTATTATCAATTACGTGTAAGAGAAAGATTAGCATACTATTATGGTCTGGACATGTAAAGTAAATGAATGAAGAAAAGAGCGGAAGAAGGATATATATCGCAAAATTAAATAGCGGAAGAAGTCGGGGACACCTGAGAAAGACATGGCATGATCAAGTTAATTAAATACTTGAGTTAGTGAGTATGAGACGATGTATGAATGTGGTTGAAGCAAAAGTGTGTGGCCATCCATTCTACTGCCTACCCCCGTAGAGAAGTGGCGTGATGGCTCGTTAGTCAGCATTGATTAAAATTGTTAATTTAAATATTTGCGTAGAACACGCAAAGAACACGCAAAGATCAACGATATCTATGAAACAAATATATTCAGAACAAAGTTACACACTTTAATAGATCATTGGAAACAGATGGTTTCCTCCTTCACCGTACACTTCAGGACTCTAATTTTTGCTCATAAAAAGCTACTTTTTATTATCTTTAATAGATCACATAAAAAAAATTAAGAACTTGCGAAAATGAATGCCCTTGTAACGGTGATCAACAGAATAAGGTCCGGTGGAACAGATTGTCATAGCCTTCTAACGGCCTGATCCACAACAATAAAAATTAAATGTCGTCACCAAAAAGATCCGAATGGATTCTTAGGAAATATTTTGTCTTCAGAGTTAAGATCGTTAATCAAAAGAAGGTCAGGTAGAGTCCGAGAGGCTCTGTGGGTTGACCATTAGTTTTTTGTAGTGTCATCCGCTTTCCGAGATAAATATGTGCCCGCATTTTTTCACATAAGTGCCCTCTCGTTCTATGTGGGGAATCCACAATAAAATTGAACTACTTGGGGCTTTTATACGCGAAAACGTGTACATATGTGGGAAATATTAAAAGTAGTCATAACAATGTAATTATCTTACCCCTACATTAAAATAGTGTTGTGCAAATCACCTGTAACACTGCACCATTCCCAAAAATGTATCCAATCCCACTGAATAATAATATTATACCTATTTAGTTTTAGGCACTTTCCTGTAGCCGACCTTTTGTAGAAATTAAAACCCTATCGAAAATAAATTTTGAGTACCGAGGAGTGGCTATTAGTGGCTCTTTTCAAAGAAACCTTAATTTTGGATTTGAGGCCAAATACCAAAGCAAATTGAATAACCATTTTTTAATCAAAAGTTATTGCAATTATCCAGTACGATTACATGGTATTTTATTTATTTTTGTTTTCAATTATAAAATATAGGAAAAAAAAGAAATCATTTTTTTGTGATTTTAGAGACAATATATTTCTTTATGAACATGTAATCGTAAGTATTCTTGAAAATTATTATTAGATATTACGCTGAGGAACTTAAGTTCGGTTATGCATATGTAACATTCTAAAATACATAATCTTCACTTGGTAAATATTATGAAATTATGCCGCCTTTCTTAAAATAGTTTTTTTTTTTTGCAATGGTCAGCATAGTTGCCTTCCAAGGTTCCATTCTCGAGCGTGGGATTTTTTAAAACATTTTTTTTAAAGTTTTATTTAAAAAAATATATGAATTTTCACAGGTGTGTGTTAATTATATAAAATAACACTTGTGCTTCTTACATTTGTAAAAAAAGTTACCAAATAACTGCAGATATTAACGGATTTTAAAAGAAACAAAAAAAAACTGACTTATAAAAGAAACAAAATAAAGAAGATCGGCCCGGTTGAGAGCCACTTTACTCTCATTCGTTTTTGTATCTCACAGGTTCAACAAATTAAAATTATATTAGAGCATATGAGAACGGAAACTGCCCATACCTTCCAGTTGTATAAATTGACAGCGACACGCAATAATTTCGTGGACAATTGGAACATTTTTTGTTATTTCTTTTCGTATTTCGTGTAATCCACTGGCTTTTTGTGCCATCAAGCGTTACTTATGATATTTCAGTTGTTTTTGTTTTTCACTGGAAATGGTGCATTGTCTGATGGACATCCACTTTTTGCTCGCCAGTAATAATGGGTTAACCCGCATTAAGTCGGAAATCACTTTACCTCTATGAGTCTATTCATTTCGCGTCGTGTTTTGTTTCAGGAAGCAAAACGTTTTTTTCTCTTGGCAGTAATCTATTTAGAATTGACCCTTTGTGCATTTGAACTTCATCGTAATCATCATTTAGTAGTATAAAGTGACCTCCTATGAATATAGAGGTCGCTGGATCAAATCGCATGGGCAAATAATTTTTATTTCAATAATGTCATTTCACATTTGATTAATACAAAAACAAAGTAGAACATACTGTCCACTTCTAAATAGCCAGGTATTTCCCATCCTTCCTCTTTCTCGTCTCACTCTCCACCACCCCCAGCCTCACAACATAGCTACCCAAACGATGTCACTTGATTCCGTCTGGCTCCGAATACTGTGACCCTCGGGCGAAATTCAAATAAAAAACGCCTGCTAATTGAAGGGGTGTTGGGATATCTGAAATCACATCAAAATGCATGGGGTTGATAAAGACTACGATAGGTACAAAAAATAAGCAGGTTCGCAAAACGCATTTGAAGAGATTGAATTTCTTATCAAAATCATAATAAGAAAATAAAATAAAACAAAAGATGCCAATTACACATTCGCTTATGCACTATTAAATCATGCACACAAACATAAAAAAAATAACAACTCCATAAAAAAATAAATAAAACTGTTTGGATAACCAACACCTCTGCCATAGGTCACCCCAAGTGGTTCGCTACGTTTGGTGATTTAGTAGGGGTGCCCGGGTTCATGGGGCGAGGTTTGTCTAGGTCTTGGAGGCGGATGACCAGGACACACTGAACCCCAGATTCCTACCCACCCCTTAAACCATTTTCCTTCCCAGAACTCTCCTCTCCTTCCTTTCCTTAAAAAACCCTCCACATAGCATCCCAAAAGATGACATAGGCCCTGAGGAAAAAAAAATCCCTCAGTGCCTCCTGTGTGGAGCTAATGTAAAAAAAAAACTGCAATGATACTACTACCTTTGGACAAAGGACACGGTACTGCTTAGGTCTAAAATTATATAATATTATTCCGGTCGTAATTAAACTAAAAATAAACAACCCAGCTTTCAAACTCAAATAAAAAACTGGATTAAGTCCACAGGAAGAGATTTCATAAAAAAATAATCTGGAAAATAAAGAAAAACATATTGGTACACGAACCATAAACACAACACAATTCGGAAGTAAGACACTAAGAACCACTTTTTTTGTATGACAGGTTTAAATCACTATAGAAGAATAATTGTAAAAACAATAATTTTTGTAATAATATGTTTAATACCTAGTCAGGTATTATATGATATTATTATTTATGAGGTACATTAATTAATGATCCCACAAAGATTAAAAAATTGTAACTAAAACTAACTACAGTAAAAATAAATGAAAACACTCTCCAAAATAATATAAAAAATCAAAGAACCTCATATCGAACGTAATCAATTATCACATCCACTGGTTTTCAAAAATAAGCGTCATGAATTGATCAGAGTGGTTTTAAATGTATTTTAAATGTCAAAGAGCCACATGAGAATTAACGTATCTCACCTGAATTCTGTTTCGTCTTGAATCCTCTCCAATGAAGTGTTTTCCTAAATGTCAGTCGGCAAACACAATCGGGTGAATAGCGTAGCATTCATTTTCAACGTCTCCAGTGCGATAAATCATCTCGAAGACAAATCGTGTTGATAAAACCTTCTGATTTAGATAAATGTCTTCACACTTGGCCAGGACATTTGATATTTCACACCCGGCGCACAGGAGCAGACTGACCGGCAATAACGCCCTTAATATTTAGAAAAACCTTTTTGCGTAATTTCAACACGATTTTCAAAATTCAGTTCGTTTTTTTTTTTTACATAACTCTACACATTTTCCTCAATTTCCCTCATGGCATATGTCATCTTGGATGATGTGTGGAGGGTCTTTTTAAGGAGAGGAAGGAATGAACAACATGGTCTTGAAGAGACCCATGTCGTAGGAAGGAAGAAACACAGAGGCCGGCAAATCATTCCACTGCTGTTGAACACAAGAAAGAGTCGAAGAAACTACCCGTTCTCTTGTGACAAATGTCAACCGTGTACAAATGTTGGGCACGCGTTTGGCGTGTTTCCCGACTACTCACCGGTGCCGAAGGGATCAATGACGCTAGTTCCTCGGAGCATCTTCCATTGTAATACCGGTAGAATAAGGATAGCATTCCCATTCCGACGCCTGTGCTCTAAAGATTGCAATCCGTCTGTCAAGATGGGAGAATCTATTAAGCCGACCGCCCGTTTCTGCACAGAGTTGAGGGTATTTTTCAGGTATTTTGGAGCTCCAGACCAGAGGTGGCTGCCAAATTCAACCGTGGGGCGCATTTGTGATTTGTACAGGGTTAGCAGTTGTGTACTATTAAAGTATCTGCGGGCCCTGTACAGTACGCCCAGTTTTTGGGAGGCTAACTTTACTCTGGCTTCGATGGAGCCCCCATACCTTAGGGTTACACCAAGCATATCAATGTAGGGCCTGTTCGGAAGATTGCTACCGTTGAAAGATACTAGATTTTCATTTCGATCCCTTTTAGACGTAATCAGACAAGAAATTATTCCTCTGTGTGTGATAAATTCCTATAATATAATCTTTCAATATACTAATCATTATCCGTTATCGTAATTAGCCAAAATACATCAAATTAAGTGAACTGAGGTAGAGCTGTGAGAGCTTTGACCCAATGTTTAATGTTTGCGGGTTCAAAATCTGGTGGTTTTTTTAATTTAATTTTAATTTGTAAATTTAAAATGCACTACCTACTTAACTGTCTCTCTCAGTGTCTCCTCGCAAAAATGCAATAATTAAAAAAAGGCAATAATTCCTGAAAAAGTATTTTATTGTATTGAACGATTAGTTAAATACTAGCAGTTAAAAACCGCCCATGGGGTTTGCTGCTAGGCCCTACAGGCGGCGGGTGACACGTCGCGCGACGGTAGCTCTGCAACAAACTTCACGTACGAAGATGGTTTTGCATAAGGCGCGGCGTCAAAAATCTACTCGAAGTCGGATTCTTAAATTTTAATCGTACAAGCAATCCGATAAGCACCGGTATTTATCTTTTCAATATAAATAACCTTCTGAAAGTGGGATAGCCATATTCCTCTTTGTGGGAAAATAAAGTTGTCACTTTGACTTCTGCAGTGTTGGAGTAAGAAGGCAACAGACAAAGGTTTGTCCACTAGTACGTACAGACGTTGGTCACCGCAATATAAATAATTGTTACTTATAACGCGTAATTTAAACAAATCACTCTCGTGTACAGAAGACCGTTCAATACAACCTACCAAAATATCCTTCAATTGATTCCATGACAGTTGGTTCGCCAATACAATATGCAATCGGCTTTTGGAAATACGGTATACCTACACAAAATATAACTAAGCGTCCTCGTCATGATATTTATAGTGCCTTTGTCCAAAGCTTGTACTCACTGTCGGCGTTTTTATGTTATTTTTATACGATTGTCTTACTGGTCTGTTAGTGATATTTTGAGATTGTGAAATTAGTTTTTTTTATCGAAAATGTAGTTTAGTAGAGTTTTAACATATAATTGGCATATATCTAGTACGTCACAACTGTTGAATATTTGGTCTGTATCAGTTAGTCTATGTTTTTTATTTATTACCTTTAAGATCGTTTTCTGCGCGATTTCTAAGTGATCGATAGCTGAGTTTGTTGCTCCTCCCCAGACAATTATTCCATATTCTATTATTGATTGACAAAGTGCAAAATATATTGTTTTCATTTGTTTTATTTTATATATATGTTCCCTATGTTTAGGAAAATGTGTATAGTTTTGAGAAGTTTATTTGTGATTTGTTTGATATGATGTGTCCATCTTATCTTATGACATCGATCGTTTTCGACTTGTTTTCGCCGCTGACAATATTTATTTTGGCCTCATGGGACAAATACTGGAATGTGGGAGTTAGCGTGTTGGTAAGTCCGCCTCTGACTTTGCATCCTTATTGGCCGTGGATGATAATCCGGTCCTCCGGTGTAATAATGTAAGATATCCTGATAAGTAATTATTATGCAGTCAGACTTAGATAAAGCTACAGTTGCAGGCTCTGCCGCAAGGTTATCAAAAACGAATAACATACTCCAAAGGTTGAGTTGGCTCTATAAGAAAAGAAAAAATTTAAATCCCAAATACAATGAGAAATACGAACACATTTTTATTTTTTTTTGCCTTTTGTAAAGATTCTTATTTTCATTTTTAAATCTGAATTTTAATTTTATTTTTATTATGTGTTCAACATACCTACCCGTGGTGTATTATTGTTTCCTCTGATGAACAGTATTTCCCGGATGTTCGAGAGTTTCAGTGATACTCGGTTCGTCAAGTTACGAGTCGTGTTTAACATCGTTTTATTTACGATGAATGAACGAAATTACGATGAACTCGACTTAACGTCCGTTCTAATGGATGTTCCGTGTTTTCCTGAGGCAAGATGCTGGTCACTGAAGGTGCCCAGCTGTCGATCAGATATTATCGGCTTTTTTTGTAACCGTTCGGATATTAGACCCGAAAGGTCGACAGTTAATTTTCATAGCACCTTTTTTGAGACATCTCAAAACAACATGCAACTACCTATACTAACGACATCTATGGAAAGACATTAAAACTACAAACATATTCGTGTTATATACTACACTTCCTAATAATAATAGATTTGTTTTGGCTTTTTCGACCATTAAACTAAACAATCGCCCGTAATGTTGCGGTCGATTATTTGAATACAGAAAATGATGAAAATCTAATGTGAGACGTTAGTAAGATCTGATATTTCATGTAAACTCAAAACAAAATAAAAGTAAAGGTAAGCAAAGTATAGGACACGGACACATAGACCCCCAGATTTCTACCCACCCTTTAAACCTTTTTCCTTCCTTTCTCTTAAATAACGTTCCGCACAGCATTTCCAAAGATGACAGAGGCCCGAGAAAAAATTATTTTCCTCAGGATCTGCGTGGAGCTAATGAAAAAAAAAAAATTTTAAATTAAAAAAAAAAAAAAATTAAATGAAATAACAGACTTAGTTTAAATCCCTTATTTATGTATACTTAAAATATTCACTATAACCATAGAAATAAAAGTAAAAAATCTATATTATACCCACGCACAGGCATTGCCTTTGTGGGATTTTTTTGTTCATACATTAATTATATTAAGTTTTTTTTATATACTTTTCATTATTTCATGTATGTATTATATGTATTGTATCAAAAAATTTCAATAAAAAAAAAATAAATAAAAAATTCACAATATCTGTAACGAATCCTAATTTATTTATTTGCGAGACCAAAAGTTTACATAGAAATTAATTAAAATAGAATACTAATATGGAAATGAAATCAATCAAATATTTTGCAATATTATTTCCCCGAAACATCCAATGTTTTTTTACACTTAATTGGGAATCAAACATGAATCAATTCTCTTTCCCCTAAGCAATGGGGGTGATCATTGCTAAACAACTTCAGCGTTTAAATAGTTGATACAAAAAACATTAGAATCAAAGGTGTCCATGCATTACGCCT
Organism: Limnephilus marmoratus; assembly: GCA_917880885.1. Lineage (NCBI taxonomy): Eukaryota > Metazoa > Arthropoda > Insecta > Trichoptera > Limnephilidae > Limnephilus > Limnephilus marmoratus. The sequence goes on from OU862916.1 coordinate 31,041,398, forward strand.
CTCGGAAAATGTAAATAGTTTTAAAAGTAGGCACCTGTATAAGTAGCGACTACAAAATCTTTCACCAGCAAGCAGTTATAAGTAGATATCTAGTTATATTTCGAGGACTTTTTCTAAAACTGGTTAGCTATTTTATAACCGTGTGCAAGAAAAAACTTAACAAATAGGTAATATTCCTTTTCCACCTGCGTCTTTATTTTATCTGACGCAATTCCAAGCCAACACCTCGGCTGGCGAATCGCGGGCATTTATAAACTCAATATCGCGAGTGCGCAAGGTCGCCTCTATGCCGGGCCAAAGGTCGGAATATGGCGTAAAATATTACCTCACCTTCGCTGCCTGCTGTACTCCGGGAAGCAGACACCAGATAATGGGCTGTGGATATGTTTCTAGTTTCTACGTATCCTCACCGACTTTAAACCGACGCGACTTGGAAAAGACGAGTTGTGTGGTGGTGCCTACTTGACTTTCTAGACTAGACGTCGATTCGACAATTTAGGAGTACAAGACTAACATAGAAAAATTTCTATCCAATTTTTTTTTTTTAATTCGTATTCTCTTTACAGGTGTCTATGAAATTGATAATTAAGAGTTTTTAAAATCAATACATTTACCTGCTTAATTTGTAATAGAAAATGATAAATTTTCACTAAATAGATGTAAAAGTGGACTAGGTATGTATGTAATGTAAAAGAGCCTTATTTTATTGTATATAAAAAATTTTGGCCCCCAGTTATATAAAAAATAAACTTTATTTCTTTTTCCATGTCACAATTTTTGCTTAGGTAGGTATTACTTATACATTCGTTCTATGGACGCATCAACGGTAGTTAGTTGTTAGATTTAAAATTTTATATAAGAATTTTTATAATTATTCTTCTAATAGGTATTTTGAAATTTCAAAGATAAAGCTAACATTAAATTGTAGAACTAAAATGTATCATTTCGCCTTGTGAGAAATCTTTTTTTTAATATTGAAGATATTTTGCTCTTAAATAAATATGGCTGTTCACAAATGAACTGATTTTTACTAACGTCGAGTGGTTTCCATTGAAATTTTTGTCGTAAAAACAATCATCAATGTCTATGTCTTCTTTTCTTATTAAGACTTTTGGTGAATTGAAAACATAGTATTAAGAAAATGATCAAATGACCACGTATCAACGAACGTATTAATCTATCTTTGTATCTCATTGTGATGCCTTGAAATATTGGATTTTATATCGTATATAGACAGGTTCCTAATTACTTCTTCAAACTTGGCAAAAATACTTTGTGGAATCATTATTCTTCTTTTTTGTGTGCCGTATCAGGTCCCCCCGACGTTGGCGATCACTCTTGAAAATGTCTCTCTGTCTTGCGCTGCCCGGAATAGCTCCTCCACACTTCTAATGCCGGTCCACTCTCGTATATTTCGCAGCCAAGACATTTGTCTCCTACCAGGCATTCGGCGATCCTCTATCTTGCCTCTCAATATTAAATGGAGCGAGTGATACGTCTCCCCTCGAAGTATATGACCCAGATATGAAATTTTCCTGATTTTTATTAATGCAAGCAGTTCTCTATCTACTCTAGCCCGCCTGAGAATTTCTATGTTGGTGATCATGTCGGTCCATGGGACCTTGAGCATTCTCCGGTGAAGCCACATTTCAAAAGCCTCTAACCTGTTCACGGTATTTACTTTCAAGGTCCATGCATCATTATTAATATAATGAAAAACAAATAACTTAGTTTACACCACTAATTTAGGTTCCTAATTGTTTGTTCCTTATTTTTGACCACACTTATGCAGTTAGTAAAAAGATTTTATTTCATACTCCGAAACTTCTAGAATTATTTATTTAAATTTACTTGACTTGTACATATACCGCCTGCCTGTACCGGTAAATCAATTAATTCATTACAACCTTTTTCGTTATTTGGTTTAGCTTGTAGGTATTAGGTATGTATATAAACCTCAACAAGGAAACTTAATAGTTTATCAAATTGTTCTCTATCATTATGTATATTGAGAAATATCATCTATTAACCCTAAGAATTTAATAATTCCAAAACTGAGAAAGTGGAAAGCTGGAAAACGAGAAACTCAAGATGTTTAGGGGTGTGATCTCATCCCGTTGCACTATAACTTAGATTACAGTTTCTGCTTAGTACGCATTGTGTGCATCCATTTGATAACGTGTGTATGCAGTCATAATGCATCGCGAAGGGAGATAATAATTGCGTTTCTCTTTGGTAATTTTATCGATGGAACTCGTTTTCGTGTGAACGCCGGTTTCAATGCATCGATGCATTCATTGTTTATGGCGAAGCTTCAATTCTGCTTGATAATTAATTACCTACATGTGGAAATGCGGATTGAGAATTAAATCATACGTTAAAAATAGTTATGATCGTCTTAAAGTCCTTTTGCAAATCGTGATATCTATACAATTGTATTTGTTGCATTAAAAAATATCCTTGAATAAATTATACGAGAGATACAAATTATTTGAGAGCTGATATTATGCTTTTAAAATTATGTATTAATAGGAACATTAATTTGATAAAAACATATGTATATGTGGAATTAAGACAAAAATGTAAACATAACATAAATAATACGGGCATAGAGGATTTTCTGCAATAGCGGGATTAGCGGGTTCAGATCTAATAACTCATGTGAAACAGCATTAAACGTAATTGTCGAAGAATGGAAGGGAGGAATAAATAATAATAAATTTATCTTAGCAATATTTTTGGATTTTCAAAGGGCATTCGAAACTGTAGATCGAGAAATACTAATAAGAAAGCTTAAAGAAATTGGTTTCTCATCTGTAGCTATTAAATTAATACAAAGACAGAAAATAGGTAACAAAAAAAAAATCAATATTCAAAACCAATGGAAAATGAGTTAGGCGTACCACAGGGATCGGTCCTTGGACCTCTATTGTTCATACTCTATATTAATGACATGGTGAAAATATTTTCAAAATGCTAAGTACGACTATTTTCCGATGATACACTAATATACTTAATTGGAGATAACTATGAAGAACTAGTACACATTTTAAATAATGAACTAAATGATTATCAAGATGGCTAAAAATAAATAAGCATAAATTAAATAAATAAATACAAATATCAGTGTATTATGGTCCAGTTAACTTTAGTTTCTAAATTGACAGAAGCCTGTTCGAAATAAATTTAGTTTACCTATTTCAGCGCTTACGCAGTATGTTAAAAAATATCGAATATACATAAAGGTGTTTGCACTACTTATATAATATCTATATTATGAAGGAAATCGGCCACCCACTTTCCATTTTTGTTTCTCCCTTTATAGTTGTTAGGACGCTGGATTTAAACGTGACGTTATTTGTAATATCATACTCGTGTCTCGTACGAATAGAAACTAAATTATTTTTACAAAATTATCATTGCTTTCAAAAAGGAAAAAAAATCCAAATAAATTTATGTGCTTTATTTTTCAAAATCGGTAATCCCACAAATAAAAATTGATAATTTCAGATTTGACTGTTTATATTTTTTGCTCCGACGCTATATATTTTTTGTCCTTACATGTAGTTCCGAAGCATACTAGAAGGAATATATTATTTTACAACAATAACTTTGGGTTCATGGAAAGAATACCTTTATTGGGCAATGAACTAATAGATGTCGCTGATATTTTAGATTTAAGTTTTGAGTAATTTAAATTAGTTCATTTTAATGTATATGTCGGCGGCCGATCGTAGAACCAGGCGGATCATGATGCGACTAGCCACATCGTAGTCTGCCGCCATTTCGCAATGTACCGGATATAAGTTAGGCACATTATTATTTTTTGTATTTCTTGGGCACTGACTATGTAACAATTTCTAGACATTTTTGTTTTGAAAAGTTTTATTTGTCGATGTACATTTGTTACTTTAATTTTAATTTTTTTTTGCGACCGGTTTCGAAACGTCCGTATCATTAACGTTTTAAGTTTGCTCGTTAATGATACGGACGTGTCGAAACCGGTCGCAAAAAAAAAATTTAAATTAAAGTAACAAATGTACATCGAAAAATTAAATTTTTCAAAACACATTATTATTGTCACACGAACGTAAGCAAAGCGCAGGCAGCGCCTCTATTGGTGCATTTTACAACTCTTATTATTTGAATGTGCCTAAGCGAATAGCAAGCCGGAATATCGGACGTTCATCTTCAATCGATACGCCTGGTTGTAAATCTGCCTTTTCGTGATGTGCCCCGGCACGATTTGGCTAGACGCATCATGATCCATCTGATTTCACGATCGGCCGCCGACATATGCATGAGCTTACGTTTCGTATAAATTTTACGGATTCTTTAAACAAGTACCTACATTATACTTTAAGCTTTTTTTTTACTTTTTTTACTTACTTTATACCGTTGTTATAAATTATCTACTAGCTGGTCCAGGCATGCGTTGCTATGCCATTTAATAAAGAAATTGTTTCTTCCTGCGTGTCCTTTCCTATTCGTTCCGTTCCCACTCCGCCTCCTCCACCTGCCTTCTCCCCACATTACTCCCCCTTCCCCACTTCCCCCCCCCCTCGGCCTTACCCCCTCCCCCCTTCCCCACTCCCCCCCCCTCTACTTTCCCCCCCTCCCCCCTTCCCCCCCTTTCCCCATCTCTCCCTCCCGCTTTCCTAACATTCAGTTTTCAAACCTCGTGTGCCACCGATAGCAATTTTTTTATACAAATTTCATAATGCCAGAGCTCACTGGAAGTTTTATAAAAACCTTGTCCTGACAATAACAAACACACAAAAAAAAGAATTATCCAATTGGTGCAGTCGTTCGAAAGTTATGTGCTTAGCAACACATTCAGCGATTAATTTTTATATTATAGATGATCGTTTTGTAAAAGCCCAATGGGCGTTAATAAATAAGTAAATTAATTTAGTAATATATTCGTTCGTGACATAATAATACCTATGATGTTATTTGCATCTAATCAATCTTTATTAAAACATCTACAATATGGCGAATCCACTACTTTACGAAGCTGCGTAACGTCTACAGTGCATATCACGTATAATGATTATTTTCCATTCTTGACATACTAAATGATTAATCATTTGTTTTTATCTAATTTAATAAATACATATTTAATAATTGTAGATAATATTAACACTCTGAAACGAAAAATGTGAAACGAAAAAAAGATTCGCTCAGTGGTAGTTCAATTCCTTGAATCTTTTTCTGATTTTTTTGTTTCACAATTTTCGTTTGAGATTTCGTCGCCTCAGTTCTTAATTGTCCAAACGACCATTTTAGTTTTTGTTCAATCTCCACTTTAAAACTAAAAATAAAGCATAAAAGACGATAGTTAATCACTTAACCAAGAATTATTTAAACTAATGAGACTTTTGCCTTTACGGAAATAGCTTTATTTAAACACCTATCATAATGTTTCATTGAAATAATGAAAGAAAACCTTCTCCTCTTGTAAAATTTTCAAATGGTCGTTTGGACAATTAAGAACTAAGGCGATGAATTTGTTAATACTACCTTCAAGTAAATACAATTTGAGGTTTTATTGAATAAGTTATTCCGCCATATAAATATTTAACGTTCATCTTAGATTTGAAACAAAGTCAGTAGATGTCGCATTTTAAACAAAGAAATGGATATATTTATCAAAGACACTATCAAGATTGCAATTAAATTCGGGGAGAATCTAACAATAACGTTCAAAGATAGCAGCCTTAAAAGTATGAAAACAGTAATAAATCAATAAGTATCATAAGAAAATGAAGATGATTTTTTTTTTACATGATTACCGCACAAGCTTCCCAACTGCTCCCGTCTGGAGCCAGTGAGACTATGGCATCCCCAATTGGGGTATGTTGTGAGGCGGAAGGTAGTGGGGAGGGGAAAGACATAGGGAAGAGGAAGGTGGGGAAGCACCTGGCTATTCAGATCTAGTCACCAAACACGGCTAATGCCATTTTAAGCAACGTTTCAATTCTGAATGGTGGTCTTACACCAGGGCGATACTGAGAGTATCTTACACCCTGGAACGTGCCGAAAATACACAATATATTATTTTAAACGAATAATTTGTGAAATACACAAATTAACCAAATAAAATTTATTTGCCACGCCGGGATTCGATCCCGCGACCTTCGGAATGTGAGGCAAGCGCCTTACCGCTGCACTACGCGCCGGCCGTCAATATTTGATGTTCTTAGTCAAAGTATGATACAGTTAAGTGTGACCGAAGTTGATATGGTCAAATTAGCTCAGTGGTAGAGCAAAGCTCCGGCAAGGCTGAGACCCTCGATTTAATTCCAAGATGCGACCGAACCTTTTTCTGATTTTTCAGTTTACATTTTTCATTTGAGAGTTGTTGATATTAATATCAGGTTGTTTCACAGAATTTGAACCATTCATTTTCATTTTTTTCATTTGGGACATCATTTAAATTTTAAAGTTAATTTTTAAGTTCTGAGAAAGTTCATTCGTTATCTACGTTAAGGGGATCGTATGCGCGGCCCATTTCTGCACGTTTCATACAAATTTTAGATTTGGATTTGAGATCAAAATACCCAACCAAACTGAAAAATTATTTTTGTAATCAAAATAATAAAATAATTTTGATGGGTGTAAATTAAAAATACAAATTACCTATTTAGGGCGGAATAAAAAATAGTTGTCTATATATTAAAATTACTACCCAAAAAATGCATTTATAAGAACTTTTTATTTTTAATTTTATTTTTCATTGTATTTTTAAAGTAAATATAGCAAAATTATTTTTTTATGTTTTTCTTTTACTCACAAATAATTGCTTAAGTTGCGTCCAAAATTTTTCAGTTTGGTTGGGTATTGTGATCTCAAATCCAAATCTAAGATTTGTATGAAACGGGCAGAAATGGGCCGTGCATGCGTTCCCCTTAACCCTTCGAATAAGAAGAAAATAATTTTCTGTCAAATTTTGCCTATCAAGGTTTGCGCGCAAAATTCCTGGGTCTTCCCGTGCATTTTAAATGTTCCTATTTATTGTTTTTTTTTAACGCTTTTGCAAAAACAAAAATTGTTCTAAAATCTAGATAAAATAATCTTTCCGGTGTGTTTATTAGAAATCAACATTTTTGTTTATAAATATTAAAATTTTAATATTGGAAATTAAAATGGGCTAAAAAATGCATTCCTGCGAATATTCGAATTAAAGTAATTAAAATAGAATAAACTTAAAATTTAAAATACAGAATCCTTTTCTAAATAAAATTTGTAATAAAACTGTCACCTCACTTTTTATCACTCTCATACAATTTTATTTTAAAATTAAATGTGTGATACGTCACAAATTGGCGAAAAATTAAACCGTCACTTTTGATCGGGTTTGTAAAATATCTGAAAAACCTAGCTCATATAATTCTGAGACAATGAGAAGCATTATTTCATTCCGTTTCTAACATAAAAGAAATCACAAATATTCGCATGACAGGAAGAGAGATATCTAACTTTTAATAATGCACTGTCGCTCTGGGACAATCTGGGTCTCCCGTTATTATAACGGCATATGATGTTTTGGGACAACTTGGGTCTCCTGTGATTAGACGGGTTAATCTAATCTTCTACATATTTAGAAGTACCCATTGCTTCACAAAAACCTAAAATGTATTAAATATATTGCGTTCAAAAGAGTTTACTCACATTCTCACGTACGAATTTATTTAGATAATCTTTAGTTTAAATCTTTTAAACATATTGATTACGCCTCTCTTTCATATAAATAACCAAAAAGCTGATAAACAACGAATCTACGGCGCTTAAAAATCTTAAATATTCCGCTTCCCGCATAAAATTAGCATATAATAATGTATTTACATAACCGCCGTTTTTATAAGTATACCTCTTGTATCAAATTATGAAGAAATGTCTCTAAATACTTCCTTTGATGGCAATAATAAAAAACAACACGTGCCACGCTATCGCCAGGAAACAAGACAAATCGACACCTCCCAATACTTATCAAAAACAAAATTTCACGCTTCGAAATCTCGGCAGATTGATATCGTTGAACAAAAACACACGACAAAATAAAGCAACGCCCACATCCTTTAGAGTTTAGAGCCTATCAATAAACCTTCCGACAAATGTAGGCTTTAGTGGCTCTTGAACTAGGATAATAAAACTGTACGGATGCAACACACATAAGACGAAAGATGATAACTGATTAAAAATTATATTCCAGAATCAGGAACAGCTATCGATGCTTTATCTATATAATTTACTAGTAGGTAGTGAACGATTCATGAACCACAAAGATTGGTTGATGTATTTTATTCTCTGTCGTCCTCGTGTATGATTGAAGATCAAAACGATCACCAGTGTCACGGTTTACGATAAACGCGGATTCTGGAACCTTTTCAGTTATTGATCTACTTGTGATCAGTGACTAAATAGTCAATTAAATACTTTTGAATGTAGCTATAACTTTGTGGTTATCCATTATAAATAAATGATATAATGTAACTTTGTTTGAACCACTTATATATTCGAGTAAAGCCGACCGGTTTAGGAACGCCCGTTCCTTCTTCAAAAATACATTATAATAATAATATAATAATACATTGTTTTCATCCACTATTATATATGTTCCCCTACCCACCCACTCTTCATTAATACCTGGCAACGACTCCACCCCTACCATGATAATCCATATTTCAAAACTGTCAAATCAGTATACTTTTGCCCTGAAGAAGGAACCCGGTCGGCTTTACTCAAATATATAAGTGGTTAAAACAAAGTTACATTGTTTCATTAAGTCAATTAAATGTTCTGCATTTTAATAATAAGTACATTTACGCGACACATATATCAAAAAAGAGACGATAAAATCTTCATAACTACTAGGTATCTACTCATCACGAATTCTTAGTTATGTGTCATTCAATGAAATTTATTTAACAATTTTTTGTTCTTCTTTTCATCTTGTGACGCCTTTTCCAATCGGAAGTCAACTGCCATGGGGACATTATTAGTTCGTGAACTCACGAAAGTCATGAGGTGCATTTAGTGCGATCAGCGTGTCCAGGGGAACGTATGAAGTGATGAAGTGGTCAAAGGGATCGCCCACAACCCTAGACAAACCTCATCCCATGAACTCAGGCACCCTTGCTAAGTCACCATACGTAGCGAACCACTTGGGATAACCTATGGCAGAGGTATTGGTTATCCAATTAATGGTTCCTGTGGTGGCGCGGCGGTAAACGCATCACCTCCCAAATTGAAAATATGCCGAACAATTCATGATTTCTAAGCCCTAATGCGCTTTTTTAACAACCAGTAATAGCCAATTTTACAAATCCTCTTTATTTCTTCCACTAAGACTTAGGAGACTTTGGTGGCTTTAGCATTCATCTTAAAACATGATGGAGAAGCAACATCCGGATAGAAGAGATAACAATGGACCACGGAGGGTTCAAAGTGTGAATAAGAAATAATAGTGAATAAAGCCTCCACGTGTCATCTCATTTGTCTCCCAATAGTTGCAAGATAGGTATGGGTTATAGATTAATGACTGTATTGAACACGCCCTTGTTCTCGATATCTAAGGGTAAAAAGCTTCGAAGTAAGCTGTAGAACATTGTAACCTTTATTAATTCTGCGACCACTATTATTAACTTTTTGATTCAGAGAGTTTTAAAACCAAAATTTAAAAAAAATGTGAATACATTGTGATAATTTTTAATTTATTTTTTGTAAAACAAGTAGTTCTTTGAACAGAAAACCTTGCTTCCAAAAACGTACGTTTCGAATTTAATAAATCAAAAGCATTATTTCCTTTAAAACTTCCTGAATTAGCTAAGTAACTACTTATTTATAACTGGTATACATAATGTAATATTTTTTTTTTAATTTAAAGGAAGGAATTATAAAATTGTTCCATAAAAAGTCAATATTTCACCGACAATTACTTTTTCATATTTTCTATGTGTATGTAGAAACCATATTGAATAATTGCGAATAAGAAAGTTTAACGATGATTTCTCATTTGAAAAAACCTGATCAACGTTAGCAATAGTAAAAATTAGGCTTGCTTCGGTAATATAGCGGATGCAACAGATTATAAAAAAAGGAAATGGAGAGCAAAAACAAAGTTGAATAAATTTCATTGAATGACACTTAAGAAAGAATTTTGAATGGCACTTAACAATTCCACAGCTATATTGAGAGCATGTTATCCTCAAGATGTTTCAAATTTAAAAAAAATTACAATATCGAGTCAGGCTTAAGCAAAGATATTGAAATATAAGTAGATGTGCATCTGCTGTTTTTACTATGTGGGTCTGCGCTTCCGGGTGTCGCCGATATTGTTTACCAATTAACAAATAAACTAAAAGAACAAATAATTAACGAATAAACCAAACGAACGTTAAACTAAATGAACGAATTCTTTCCTTATTCAAAATATATTGTTAAACAATATTAATGCACATTTTTAAAAAATCAATGAAATGAACAAATTCTTTTTGTATGAAAACTACGCTAATTAGCGCGTAGTCCGGCGACAGTTGCGCGGACACCATAGCATATCTCTTCTGTATTTGAATATCTTTGGGCTTAAGGGACCTCAAGACCTCTAGTCGTTTATGTAAGCTCCAAAACAAAATTCCGTACACAGTCATAATGTGCTTAGTTGGTGCAAATTGGAATAAACGAAGATTGAAGCTAATCCTGATGATATTACGTGAAGTAACAGCCTGTCATCTGAACTTTATCTTAAATTTGTCACGACACTGTATCGATTTCAATTTCTGAGAAAGAATCATTTGTTTTTCTTCTCCTTGTCACCGATTAGAAGAAGGCTATCTCGAACATATTTCTGTAAGAGATCCAGCGAGTATAAGGCGAGGCTAAAAAATAGAACTGTCATGAGCCGAGATAGATGCTATCAAGTAAACGCATTTACTGGTGGGTTTCATATGACCATTGTGTTAGGAAATAGCCTGAGGTGTTTCATATTTAGTTTGAAAAATTCGATATCGGATGATCAATCTAGCTTGCCATTTGTTATTCATTCATTAAAACACACGCATTATAGTGCTAAGAAATGTATACCGAAGTACCTACCGTTAAATTAATAATTAAGGCTGTTAAAATTAAAATGAATATACCTGAATTTAATGTTTCAAAGACCCAATCTTGTCTGATTACGTCTAAAAGGGATCGAAATGAAAATCTAGTCTCTTTCAACCGAAGCAATCTTCCGAACAGGCCCACCATTGATATGCTTGGTGTAACCCTAAGGTATGGGGGCTACATCGAAGCCAGAGTAGGTACAGTTAGCCTCCCAGAAACTGGGCGTACTGTATAGGGCCCGCAGATACTTTAATAGTGCACAACTGCTAACCCTGTACAAATCGCAAGTGCGCCCCACAGTTGAATTTGGCAGCCACCTCTGGTCTGGAGCTCCAAAATACCTGAAAAATACCCTCGACTCTGTGCAGAAACGGGCGGTCAGTTTGATAGATTTTTCCCATCTTGACAGACGGATTGCAATCTTTAGAGCACAGGCGTTGGGTGGGAATGCTATCCTTGTTCTACCGGTATTACAATGGAAGATGCTCCGAGGAACTAGCATCATTGATCCCTTCGGCACCGGCGCATAGTCGGGAAACACGCCAAACGCGTGCCCAACATTTGTACACGGTTGACATTTGTCACATGAGAACGGGTCGTTTCTTCGACTCGTTCTTATGTTCAACAGCTCGGCTGTGGAATGATTTGCCGGTCTCTGTGTTTCCTCCTTCCTACAATATGGGTCTCTTAAAGACCAATGTTCATTCCTTCCTCTTCTCAAAAAGACCCTCCATACAGCATCCCAGATGACATAGGCCCTGAGGGAAATTATTTTCCTCAAGGCCTCCTGTGTGGAGTTAATGTAAAAAAAAAAAAAACTACCAGTATTCCTAGCACGATCGATAAGGATTGTACCGATAACTCTAATAGTTCCCTAGCATGACAGCAAATCGCCAAAGAATAAATAACATTTTACAATGACTAATTGTTCTTAATATATTCGACGTCAACTCTTGTTTGTACATTAACGATCTTCAGTTGTCATAGGGAACGGTGAGAAGTTACCGAAAGTTATCGATATAATCCTTATCGATCGACCGTGCTAGGGGTCCAGATGAGCAAATTTTAGGCCTACGCAATATTTTATATGCTTTTAGAAACTGTCAATTTGTATAGAATATGGTATTTTGCCAGGATTATATATTTTTATTTTTTTAAGAAAGATAATCATCACTAGAACTTCCATCTTCTTCTTCTTCTTCTTCTATTTTCTATCTTCTATTCTATATAAATAAAAATGAAACGCCGAAATGTATGTACGCGCATAACTTCCGAACGACTGCACCAAATTGGTGGATAATTCTTTTTTTTTGTGTTCGTTATTGTCAGGACAAGGTTGGTATAAAACTACTGGTGAGCTCTGGCGTTATGAAATTTGTATAAAAAAATTGCAATAGGTGGCACGCGAGCTGTTTGAAAACTGAATTTACCGGGACTGAATGTATGGGAGAGGAGAGGGGACTCGGGTAGGAGGTTCGCGGGAGGGGAACCAGGGAGGGGAACCTGGGAGGGGGGAGGGGAGAGGGGATTTCGGGAGGGGGGGAGTGGAGTAGGGAGAGGGAAAGTGGAGGAGGCGGTGTGGGAACGGGACGAATGAGAAAGGACACGCAGGGAGAAATAATTTCTTTATAAAATGGCATAGCAACGCATGCTGGGTAGTAACTTGCTAGGGCTAGTAACCTGGTAAAATTTCATGCACTTTTACTTCCAAGCAAAAAATATTTCTTTTGCAATGATGGAGGACTTACCTAGCAAATGAATGAACCAGCGACGCTTATGAAGGAAACCAATGATTTGTACAACTCAGCTACTATGTGTCTTTGAAAGGTAAATATGATAAAAGCGTCGTGATATAGGAAAATGTCGAAAGAGCCGTTAATATTGTCTTTATCACTCGGACCCATAAGCTTGTTTGCACGATAATATAACATTACCTGACCGGTTTTATGACTACGAGTACGAGCCGTACCTTACTTATTAAAAATTACAATTTGCGGTTTTACTCTTTAAATTATTCAAATTACATTATTCAAAAATATACACTTATAAATTTAAAAAAATCGTCCTAGAGTTGCAGAAAAGACAATTGACGTCGCACAATAAAATAAAAATGGATCTATTTATCCAAGACACTATTTAGACAGTATTTAGTTCGGGTAGAATTTTTGCAATCACATATAAAAGATGGCAGCCAATACAAGTACGGGTTAATAAAATGAAGATAACGTTGATTGTTCTTAGTCGAAGTATGATACAGTTAAATATGACTGGAAGGGATAGAGTGGAATTTGTGAGGGTTAGAGTTAGATAGTGGTTAGAGCAGACAATCCGTAGATGCGACCTAATAATAATAAATAAATAATAAAACATTTATTCATCAATAGACTTTTAGAGTTTTATACATTTGGTTCATTTTCAATTATTATATTGACCAAAAGATCACTGCTCAGCTATACATTAGGTACCTATCTAAATTACCTCCTCATAAAAATTACCTATCTTTTTTTTACTTTTCGGTTGGAAATTTACGTTTGTGAGTCGCCAATATTGTCCTGATTAAATGATTAATTATTGCAATTTATGACTTTACTCAATAAAAAAACCAAAATATTTCATTGTTTTTAGTGGTAACCCGACAATTGGTCCTGCGACAGTTGGTCCGGCGACAGTTGGTCCGGCGACATTTGTTTTCTATAAGTAAGTATGCAAAGAGGATATACGGCCGTACAACCAAAGTCGATATATTTATATCTGAATGCATCTTGAGTGAAATCCGCTGTAAAAATATTTTACTAATAATTTCGACCCTCCGAAGTAGCATGCGGCAATCACAAAATACGTCATAATTATTCATGCAGTCGGCTTAGTAAAAAAACGCTAAAGATTCCTACTTTAGTAATTTTAATTAATGATAATTTTTCAGTTCAATGTTGCAAAAATCTTCCTTCTAATATTAAACAAGCGTTTTATACAAGAAATAATATCGGTAATTTTTTGAGAAATACTAAAGATAAAGACCATAAATTGACTAATTCCGGAATATATAAACTCAAATGCAATGATTGTCCCTCATTTTATATTGGAAAAACCACTCATAATTTTGAAATCAGAATCAAAGAACATTTAAGGTGTCTTAATAATAATAATTTTTCTGAGTTTGCTAACCATATAATTGAAAATAACCATAGTTTTGAAAAAAATACAGGGATAAATATTCTTCATATTAATCATAAAGGAAAACGTTTAGATAACTTAGAAGCCTTGGAAATTAAAAAATCCCTTAAAAATAATGAATCTATTATCAACAAACAAAAAATATTGTCATATAGCCCAATCATGGATTTGTTCCCCAACCCACCCACTCTACACTAATACCTACCTACCCAATCTACATTATTATCTAGCAACAGCTCCACCCCTACCATAATACAAAAATTGTTCGAAACTGTCAAATTAGTATAAGCTTTCCCTGACGAAGGAACGTTTGTTCCGAAACCGGTCGGATTTGCACATCAAATAAGTGGTTTATACAAAGTAAAATTATTTCATTATTCTAATCAGTTATTCATTATATATAGTTTTATTTTATTGTTTAATTTTAGTGTTATTTTAATCTATTTAATTTTGCTCTATTTTACTTTCTTTTAATTCTCATATGTTAGTATTGAGTTTCTTTTTTCTTTAGTTTTTATTTTATATGTATCTTAAATTAAAAAAAAAAAAAAAATCATATCAAACTGTAAAATGAGGTCCTCAGCACGGGTAAAGCACCCAGTGAGGCCCACGTTAGTCAAATATGTAACACACATGTATAAATCAGGTGTTTCAAATAAAAAATAAAAAAAAATAAAAAAAAATACCAAAATACGACATACTTATATGTGCAATATCTACTTAAGATTTCGGAGGTCATATTTTGCAATTCGTCAGTATTCATTCAGAATTGTAACGTTACTTGAAATGGCTTTAGCCGTGTTTGATGACGATATCTGAATAGCCAGCTACATTTTCCACATCTCCTTCACCTCCCCACTACCTACAGCATCACACCATACTAAAATTGGGGATGCTATAGTCTCACTGGCTCGAGACGATTGGGAGCAGTTGGGACTCTTCTTCAGATATAAAATATTATATTCAGATATAAAAGTTATATTATATGCAAGTAGGAAACTTTAGCGTTTTTTTGCTAAGCCGACTGCACGTATAAGTATGTCGTATTTTATGATTGCCGCATGCTACTTCGGAGAGTCGAAATTATAAGTAAAAATATTTTCACAGCGGATTTTCACTCAAGATGCCTTCAGATATAAATATATCGACTTTGGTTGTTCGGCGTATATCCTCTTTGGATATTTACTTGAAGAAAACATCTTCTAAATTTTCGGCCGGACCAATTGTCACCGGACCAATTGTCGCCGGACCAACTGTCGCTGGACCAACTGTCATGAAACCGTTTTTAGTAAGCTGTTAGTTAAAGTTTAGTTAACTTGCACAACAAAAGCGTGGCACTTATATTCATTCTTGTGCGAACCATTTTTTTATGTAGGTAATGAAAACAAATTACTCATTATTAATTTTTTAATTACGTATTCAGTATGTCTACTTTACCTCCATGATTACTATTATAGTTTGATAATTCACGCATTAGAGTATAATCCACATGCGGCAAAGACCACTCTAAGGTAAGCGAACATCTTCCTGCGGTTATGCGAGTTTAATTAGGCCCTGAGTGCAATCATTTTAAAATCATCAACTTCAATGAGAGTATGGGGGCAATCATGTTAAAATCATCATCAATTACAGAATTGGCAGCATGAAGAAGCGGAGTGTTTCCCGAGAGGTCACCGACCATTACCGAGGCTGTGGTCATCTCGTGTAATGATGATACCCTTCTAAGTACCTACTGAACCGTCTAGGATCAAGACGGTTACCTGTTGCTGGAGACTGGAACGATTACTTGCTGGAAATTGATAAGGAAATGTCTTAAATGCAGGAATTTAATAATATACAAAGTAGTGTGCCTACGTAGGTACATCTTCTATTTCCGCCTTCATTCCTTTACAAATATATTTCAGAACTACTCGTAAACGATTTTTTTTTAAATGAAACTATATTTCTTTATTAGAACCACTTACATATATTTTATTAACGCCGACCGGTTTCGGAACGACCGTTCCTGCCTCAGGACAAGCATTATATAATGACTTGACAATTTATTACAAAACAGTGGATTAGTACAATGTATCACGAATTATTGAAAGGGGACATACATACCTAAGATAGGAACATAAGATAATATTTTTTTGTTTATTGATAATGGACTCATTATTATTAAGATAAAGCCATACTAAATAATGCAAAATAATATAAAATCATAAGTTTTTGTTTTGAAAATTTGATTGCTTAAAAGTTTTATAGATACTTCAATTAAGTACTGCGTGCAGAACATACCTTGGCCCTTAAAAATATCGGTCAGTTTTTTTATAAGTCTTTTAATAAGCCTAGAAAAAAATAAAGTATAAGGTGTATAAAAAAACACTCTCAAGTCCAAACTCTCCTATTTATAAACCCCTTTTCGGATATGGTTTTATTGTTTAATGTGGCAAATTCAGTTCTTTTTATAATGATCGCAAAAAAATGATATTTACGCCCGAAGTTCACAAAATAAAATAAAATATGCATTTTGGCGTTGTTATTTTACAATGCGGCCGGCAGTAGACAAATTTGGATTTTCAAAGTGAACTCTATGCCGTCCACCGAAGGGCTACATAACATGTCATGCCCGTTTTTTATCAGTTTGACCCCGGACGGAGCGGGGAACGGTCGTTAGGCTCCGCGTCGCTTTGTTCCGTGAAATCAACTTTAAAATTCTGTTTTATTCCAATAAACACTGCGTAAAAAATGGGTTATTGTTTTTTACAGGCCTTAACGAAATCAACCTTTTTTTAAACTCCTCCAATAAAAGGGCGTGATTTCCGATTCGCTATTCGACTATTGGATCGCCTTAATGGATTTTTTTTTATTTCTAATCTAACCGTTTTCCTTTATTATTAGTATAAATATTTATCCCCCTATTTTTTTTTCGAAACTATGGTTATTTGCATGGTTAGCGAAATCAGAAAAATTATTATTTTTAAGACACCTTAAATTCTTCGATTCGAATTTCGAAATTACGAGTTGTTTTCCCAATATAAAAAGAGTTTTTTTTTTATTTGTCAATTTTTCCGACTATTCATTTGTTGACTTCTTAACATGGAATAATAAATTTGATCAATGGTCGGTTTTTAAAGTCCGGCAAGGTAAAATAAAATTATACCATTGTTAGGCTGGCAGATTTAATAATAATTACAAATTGTTTCGAATAAGTTTTTAATTTGTTTTATATGAACACCACCTAGACTGTTCCCAACCATCTGGAGCAGTGAGACTATGGCATCTTCAATTGGTGCGTGTTGTGAGGCAGTGGGGAGGGGAAGGACTTGGTAAATAGGAAGATAGGGAAGAAGATACCAGGCTATTTAGATCTGGCACCAGATACGGCTAAAGCCATTTCTAGCAAAGTTTCAATTCTAAATAGGGTTCTTTCACAAGTGCGATACTGGGTGTATCTTCCACTCAGAACGTGCCATAAGTATACTACCATAAATTATTTATAATTTAATTGAAACAACACCAATTAATTCATTTACTTGCGCACCCTAGTTTATGTACTGGTAAAACTCGACCACATTTGAAGCACGTTTCGCAATAAAAAGCACTTAGTTTTCCGAAACTCATTTAAACCAGAATATTTATTTTAATGAAAAGACATCACAAAATGAAAACCTTTCCGAAGAAGTTTTCTTCGAATAGTTAAAAAAAAAAAAAAAAAAAAACAGAATATTTCTTCAAAGCTTTCCTCATGGCCATCTTCTACCTCTCCACAGTTCATTCAACCAACAAATTTAGTTCTACAAATGTAGTTCCTCTTAATTTTTCAGAAGAAATTAATGATATCTACTACCGCAATCTAAATATTAAATGACTGTTATTTTTGGCATATTATGGATTTAATAAGATATTTACAAAAATGATAATTTTGCAAGAAGATTATCATTTCATTAAGATTTATTTTCACTCTTGATATGATTCTGATAACTCAAATGACCAAAGCAGTGAAACATGTTTCGTCGCATTAATTCGTAGAATGCGTAACCACCGAATGTAAAATTTTACAGGAGGCACAAAAAACCTCGTGGTGAAAAAAAAAATGAAATACGTGTCATTGTTTTTATTTATGTTCCGAACATATAATATATTTCAAAATTCGTTTTTAATCATTTAACTTTTGTAAGTTAAGGCTTTCTATTTCAAATCGGAGTTAGGAAGTTTACATAAAAACCGAGAATGGAGATACGTATTTTACCAAAGATACCTAAGTACTTTTCTGCGAACAGTTTTATGAACACTAGCAGAAGACTTGGGAGATAGGAATTTTACATTAAAAAAATAAAACACTACAATACAGAACTGCAATATTTATTTTATGAATTACTCAGTAAAATCCTAATTGACTTTTATATTAAGTCTCAGTATGTAAGAATAACAGGATAAACATAATAGTACTTAGTACACAAAGCATAACAGCACAATACTAATAATACGAATAATTTTAAAGTTAAATAATAAGACCTGTTCATAATAAGACCTGAAATGGTAAATAAAATAAAGAATGTGGAATTAAGGAGTTTCGAAGTATTCGCGAGTAAAAATGTGCACCATGGTGTTAAGCAGTTTCCTAATTTGTGTTATTTTTTTTTTAAATTTACGAGTTTTACTAGTCTATGCGGGACTAATTTTAACACCAGATGGCATAAAATACGTATTGTCGAAAAATTTGGAGTTTCGCAGTCTACGAATTAATGCGACGATATGATCGAATAATCAACTTTATATCATTTAAAAATTTACAGTATGCATACGTTAAAAATAAGAACACAAATTGTTTGATGTACCTCCCCCTATAAACTAACTTCTACGGGGATATGATTTGAGATTTTAACGTCCAAAAATATTATCGTGATTTATTTTTGGTGCATTAAGCCGTGTCATCCTACCTCCTCTTTAAGTTTTAGGCTGAAAATAAGGTAGAGCATCACGACCTAATATCCCAAAAGTAAATCACAATAACTTCCACATGCTTCAAAAGATTTTGAAAATATTTTGATCTTATTCCTAATGTAGGTGCATAAACGTAATGATTCAAATAAATATTTTCGACACGAAACGAATAATAACACGCATTACCTCAGTATTAAAATAAACCTAGTATGAGCATGAGAGGTTCTTCATCAATATTTTATAATTCTGTTGTGTGGGTAACTGGGCAGGTAGGTAGGCACTACCGACTGTGGCATATTGGCTCTGCTGTGGGTCCCCGTATGAAATTGACAAATTGCATTAATGTTAGAACATTTCTCATCACACACCACAAACTATCGTAGGAAGGAAAACAAAGCTCTTCCACGTATCTAAATGCTTGTCAGATTTCCAAAGAGCTAACCGATTTTGACGAGCAAGGCCTTGTGAGACTGATTTTAATAAATTCACGATTATCAGATCAAACTAGCAAGAGGAATTGAATGAACAATGATGGATGTCTTCAAGACTCGTCTCTGTATTAGGAAGATATTTCGCAACGCTTGTCATTCATTTAGTCCTCTCTTGTTCTTAGTATGATCCATTAATTTGCATTTTAAAAGCGCAGATAATCATAATGGTTTGGGATAAACACATTGCTTGTGTAACCGGTAATTTATCCCACTTTATGATGACATTGAATGGATAACAATTGCGTTTTTAAAAGATGATAATATTAGTTCGGTGCAAGGACAGAGCGTGGGCTATTTAAAATTATATGTCTCAACATTTCGCAGTCGTTAATGGGTTCGGAAGTATTGCGATGTTTTCACCCACAAAACCAAGCCTATTTTTACCATGTTAAAAAATATGAATAATTGCCGGCAAATAAATCTTTTAAACACTCCGAATAGACACTTTGAAAGCTTTTTATTTTATTGACGAGTCTTTTGTTTGCTTGATTCATATATTTGTAACGACCTATGGGGTTGTCGAGCGAGTTGCGTTTTCAAATTTACAGGACTTCATAGGTTGATTTTTTCTTCTTCCGTTCGTTTTCTTTATGTTCATAGAGCCTAAAGCATTAATATGTTGTAGAAGCCTACTTTTTCGATACCTTCTCTCGATTTTTATTTTTTGACCCTCCCTAAATCAAAATCAGGCTTCGCCCATATCACTCAACCACTGACTGGTCAATTATTCTTAGAAGATATTAAAATATGCAGTATATTTATTAAATTCCACTAAAAAATACAATGTGTTAATATAAAATATGGCGCCTAAATTTTTTTTAATTTTCATTTTTTTTTTTTACATGAGCTCCACACAGGAGGCCCTGAGGAAAATAATTTCCCTCAGGGCCTATGTCATCTTTGGGGATGCTGTTTGGAGGGTTTTTTTAAGAAAAGGAAGGAGAGGAGAGTTCTGGGAAGGAAAAGGGTTTAAGGGATGGGTAGGAATCTGGGGTTCAGTGTGTCTTGGTCATCCGCCTCCAAGACCTAGACAAAACTCACCCCATGAACCCGGGCACCCCTGCTAAATCACCAAACGTAGCGAATCACTTGGGGCGACCTATGGCAGAGGTGTTGGTTATCCAATAAAGGTTCCCAGGGCGGCGGTACCCATTCCCGCCTCCCATGCAATAATGTTGGATAAATGATGCATTTTTGATAAAAAAAACTTTCTTTTAGCGGTTTGGTCATTTTCAGTTTTCTGTTTGTATAATTTTTTCGAACTATCAACGTCAACGTTACGAAGAGCAAAGTTTAAGCCAGCCATGTGCAAATATATATGAGCAAAGCATTATTTGATCAAAGGCATCTAAATCGCATAGCTATCGTGTAACAAGTATATATAATATTGAGTTTTGTATGAGAGGTACTCACATTAATTACAAATAACCTGATTCCCTCGTGGTACCATTAATGCGGTTAACCAACGTTTAGAATGGTTTAATTTCATAGATGCCTTGCACAATGCCTAGATTACTCGGGCAAGGGTCAACCCATTCTACAAAAGGTCACCGGGGTTTCACCCGACTCCACATACATAGAGATGGTATTAAAGTGTATCGCACTTTGACAATCGCATCGATAACGATCGACCGCCATATCGGCCGTAATCGAAACACAATAGGGTCCATTTTACTATCGGCCTATGTTGTTTGCCGATACAAGGTCGTCTATTGTGCGATATTGCGCTTCGTGATATGAAACGCCCGCCCACGCCTCCCATACTTAAGATGCATGGGAAAATTTACCTCACTGCAAAAGGGTTGCATCAAAATCCCTTTTCCCCCTCTTCGTAAAACACGTAAAAAACCCTTCTTACTACGAGTTAGCTCACTTTTCTCACTTTTTACGAAATCAAGATCAAAAATCATAATTTTCACATTGTATTGAAAATCGGCAATATATTTTTCACCTTTTAATCGAAAGAGTAATGCAGCAGATTGCTTTGTTTTATGTTGTGGGTGAATAAAGACACCTTTTTATTAGTTTGCCTTGCTTCACTTGTTAATTGAACGTCTGGTTTTCAATGTCGAGATGTTTGATATTGGAACGGCGAGAAGAGACACACCCATTTTATCTATCTGGATCAGATGTTAGCAATCGACTATTTTATAATTAATTATATTCTTTTACAAAACTCAGTATTAAAGCGATGAACGATGTGTTTTTTTCATTATTTTATTGATATTTTCAATGACTATGAAATCGCAACCCCATCAGAAAAACAGCTGAAGGAATTTTTTCATAAACAGAGTAGTTATTATGAGTATTTTTATTTGGAACTAGTCTACTTCCCGGTTTCTTCTGAGTCTGAACACCCTTTAATGATAGTCTTTATTCTTTTGTAAAAAAATAAACGAACAATATCTCTTCTGTCGCCATGTCTGACAGCTAAAGCATTCTTCAAAGTTCCAACACCCATGAATAAAATGACTATGTGAACTATAAACCACTTAATTTACTTACAAATTATCAACATAGAAAGTAGTGTGATTTCATAATGGTTATGTTCCTTATTATTTTTTTGCTCCGTTAAATAAAGCCATGCGAAATAATGCAAAATGATACAAAAACATGTGTTTTTGTTTTGAAAATTGGATCGCTTAGAAGTTTTAAAGATGCCTTAATTAAATACTGTAAGTAGAATACATTTTGGCCTCTTTCGATCACTTTTTTATAAATCTTTTTATAGGCCTAGAAAAAAATACAGTATTAGGTCTGTAAAAAAATACTTTCAAGTCCAAATTCTCCTACTTATAAACTCCTTTTCGGATATGATTTTATTGTATAATGTTAGAAATTCAGTTTTTTTACAATAATCGCCAAAAAATTTTATATTAATGCCTAAACTTCACAAAATAAAAAAAAATATGCATTTTCGCTTTGTTATTTTTGACATCAATGAAGACGGCCGGCACTCGACGAATTTGTATTTTCAAAGTGAACCTTATGCTATCGACGTAAGAACTATGCACTTAAAACACCCATTTTGTATTAGTTCCGCCCCATCTGCGGTGGAGAATAGACGTCCCTAGACTTTGCGTCGCTTGGTTCCGTGAAATCAATTTTAAATTTCCTTGTTATTACAATAAACCATGCGTAAGAAAGAAGTTAATGTTTTTTCAGGCATTTATGATATCAACCTGTAAAAAACGGTGACCGGACAACTCAGAATGAAACCAACTCAACTCAGAAAGGTCATTAAGAGTGATGATAAAAAAATATAAAAAATTAGTTAAATAGGTTAAGTTAGGTTAGGGTTACCGGCTATTTTAAAATTATTTTTTCATAGCTTTTAATGACCTTTCTGAGGTGTTTCTGAGTTGGTTTTATTCTGAGTTGGCATGGAACCGTAAAAAACAATTCTAAAATACCTTTTCCAATCTTTTCAAAAGCTTTTTCTCAAGTCTTGTCAGGTATTTTTAAATCCCTCCCAAAAAGAGTAGTGGATTCCGATTTCGATTTTTTTTCTTGGACCATTGGATCACCTTAAGATAAAAAGGCATGGAGAATTACTGCTTTGTAGTAAGTTACGAGGTACGAATTTTACTGTCGAGAGCATTTACCATCATAAAACTTTATTTTATAATTTAACTGTAGCAGTTAAATACGTACGAGTATGTTCTGATGTTATATTATACTATAAAGAAATTAAAGACAAAGTTTATACAATTAATTCATTTATAGTTTTAAATTGGTACCTGAAGTTACTAGTTGTGATTGTGATTACATTGCAGGTTTTCTGAATAATAATTAATCTTCAAGGCCGCCCCCAACATCCTCCTCTTCTCATCGCACTGACTTGTGAGTGATAGTTTTAGCAGTTTCTACCTTCCACATTAAGTGAAGCGGTGTACCTAAAGGCTGTGAATTGTAGCCTCATCTACTTTGAAATAACACGCCTCTCTGTTACCTTCGCATAACAAGAACGGCGTTCCTGATATAATCAATTGTATCTCAATATTATGTCGTTCATTTGTAGGCGTGCATACTAAATAATATTTAATATGACATCATTGTTAATGTTCCCGATTTATCAGATTTGTGCTGACTAAAGATTGGCATGTTGATAAATTACTGAGATTGGTGCACTTAATATTGGTGTCTATTCTCTGCGGTGATTCATCTACATCTAATTAAATAAGCTTTAAATTAATATTTGATATATCTATTAGATTATAAAGGTTCAGTTATAATATGAATCTTATTATTAATTGCCAGAAGAAAAATCCATAAAAAATATTAATTAAGTTATAATCTTTCTATCAAATAAAAAAAAAGAATGAAAAGTCAAGTTTTGACGCCATATTAGTTCTTTTGTTTAAAATATATTAATTCTTCATGTTTCATGAGCAATGCTCAGGGTTTACTTAAAACTAATTATAAATAATAGACATAGGCAACGGTGTCAATGGAAAGGTGAGAATTGTAAAAGAGAAGAGTGTGACAATAAGACACAATTTACTAAGGAAACAATTTTAGTAATGGATCATGTAAAAACAATTTTAGATAATTAATAATATTCAAATTCGCTGTCACGCTCTTTCTGATTTCTAAGATTTCCAATTTGTCCAAATGAGAAACTTTAAAATTACAATGAAATAACACAATTCCACTATTAAAGTCAAAAGTGTGACTCGTCTCCAACAAATGATTGACAAACTCCGAGAAATTATTATTGTTTAAATTCGCTGTGTTCGCTATGTTCCTTTATCCTTATTTCAAAGTTTCTCGAAGTTTTACCTGTATAAAAAAAACCATAAGCATCACACTTCAGTTTATAGATTCCAGATTTTTTTTTCATTTTTTAATTAAAAAATTGTGTTTATATGTTAATGTTTATGTGAGTGTGTGTCCGGTCTATGAAAAGCTTAGAAACAGTTTATATCACTGACACAATGACGATGCTCCTGTTAAATGTGGGCAACGAATTCGAAAAAATATCTATGAAAGTATTTAGGCTAATATTTTTGAAGGTACGAAGAACTTTTTATACACTAAAGACTTCAAGCCGATAAGAACTTCTTATATGTAACATTTAGAGAGCAGAAGCCAACGTCATGGACATTATAGAAATTATAACATTTAAATGCACGCAAATAGTATTTGAGTATAATATGCGGGTTGTTTAGGCCTGGCCAGCTCATCTGCCCTATGAAGGTGCCCGCCACAGCATCCGAAGTAATTCATAGCATTCACCTGACCTTTGCAATAATCCTCTTCGGATATGCTGCGCCGAGGTATTCCGTTGCCACGTAAAAATACCATCACGTGCCTAACGTTTTCAATGCAACCAGCCGACGGATAGCCCCGAGCCTGCAGAGCTGGTGGCCCAGCTCCAGTCTTATCGGGAAATGCAAATTATGGAGGTGATAGTGACAATACAATTGTCAAATAATGATAGGTTCAATGCGGAATAGTTTGATGCTTTTCGCTAAATCAATACACGATTTCATCACAAAACCTTTTCATTGCTCAGCAGATTCGAATATTGTAGATGTTTTTAGACGTGTTTTAGATGTTTTTAGACCTTCTTAATATTATTATTTCTTTTGTTTTCCTTTTACAACTATTAGCTTATTATCTTTTTTTTTGTTTCGTGTACATTCATATCCACCTTATTTTTCTTTTTTTTCATTTCAAATACTTTGTGTATGTATGTGTATATTATACCCTTATGGAATGTGTGGGATTGCACTCTTCTCCCCACATACTGGAATAAACATTTATTTATTTATTTTTATTTATTTTATTTAGAGTAACTTTACTGACAATAAAATTTCTTAAGAAATAAGAAAATTGAATCTCAACGTTTTTTTTTCATTATATCTGATTGAATTTATTTACATCATAAAAAGATTTAACTTTCATTTAGTATCGTGATTATCATATTGCCTATTGTTTTTGCTAATCTTCCCCAAAATAATTATAAACAACAAAACAAATTAAAGCGACTGTCAAACGGAGGTTTTAATTTATTTTCCAATGATCACCAATATTAATCAGATTATATTCTTACGTTAGAAGATGATAAAAAAAATATTATGTGAAAAAAACTGACGCCAGAACGCACTTATCGCATTATCTTAATTTGGGAGTCGGTTATGGTTACGGTTATTCATACGTCCATAACTCCTGGTTATTGACCACCAGATTCCTACCCATCCCTTATAACTTCCTCTCCTTCCTTTCCTCAAAAGACCCCTCCACCCAGCTCAAGATAACATAGGCACTAAGGGGAACTATTTTCCTCAGAGCCTCCTGCGTGGAGCTAAAATAATTTTAAAAAATTGTTTAATGAAATGGTCCTCTCCAAAATATCAATAATTCGAATGTTTTAACATTCAATCTTTTAGTAACGGCGAAATAAAATATATTGGTAATTAATTATATTCGATAGGTACGGAAAAACGGTCATTCCGAAAAATAAAATTAAAGGTTCAGAGTGGGTAAATAATAATACATTTTGTTAACCACAAATTTGACATCTTACCGGTTATACCCGTACAATTATTCACTCAAATCAGCAGGCGAAAAATAATTACATAATATCTATAGATTACTGGTTTAAACATGCAATAATTACTATGTTTTAATTAATATACAATATCAAACCGCAAGGCGATTGATTTCTGGGAAAATAAGATTTGATATGATTTACGATCAAGCACACCATCCTAACATTAATGTGTTTCCGAAAAATCGTTACCCATTGAAATCTAATTCAAGGTACGACGCGTCAGTCAACCTTCCTACACCTTTTTCAGACAATAACTTTTTTCTTAGATTCCAAAAAAAAAAACTACATATAACAAATATTTTATGCAAATTTATTGTTCGCCAGCATCTTATGATTCATATTGTACTAGAATAAATTCGCAACACTAAAAAATAGGAATGCTTGCAACAATTTAATTGTGATTTAGTTTTTTGGTAGATTCGTACAGCTGGTTCAGTCATCAATATTAATATGAGAAGTGTGAGGTGAATTAATTGACATGGCTACATGACAAAGCAGACAAATATCTTATTGTGGCCTTGACTAATTGGGCATCAATTGTTTTGCCTTTATTGATATCAACTTGTTTTGACTTAATTAATGCATCAGTCTCAGCAGGGCCGGATCTGGAATAAGTGTTGATGGAACCTTTAACCAAAGCGCATTATTGTAAAAGGCCCTAATAATCTTTGTATCATTTTTACACACTAAACGCAACTACTGTTTTTGCCATATATGCACAAAACGCAAACTTCATTCTTTTTTTTTACATGAGTTCCACACAGGAGGCCCTGAGGAAAATAATTTCCCTCAGGGCCTATGTCATCTTTGGGGATGATGTGTGGAGGGTTTTTTAAGGAAAGGAAGGAGGAGAGTTCTGGAAAGGAAAGGGGTTTAAGAGGTGGGTAGGAAACTGGGGTTCAGTGTGTCCTGGTCATCCACCTCCAAGACCTAGACAAACCTCATCCCATGAACCCGGGAACTCCTGCGAAATCACCAAACGTCTGACGACCAATATAAACGTGTCCCAACTGAGCGGTATAAAAAAAGAGTGATTTGTTTGAACATGAATGCATATATTGATAATATATGTTGTAGAAGGCAGGCGTAGTCTAGGGGTAAGGCTCTTGACTCGAAGTGGGAAAATAAATTTTATTTTATTAATTTGAATTATTTCACCATTAATTTATTGTTTAAATATGTAGGTAGTATATTTACGGCAGGTTCCGGAGTGGAGGATATTCTCAGTATCACCCTGGTGTAAGACCACCATTCAAAATCGAAACGTTGCTTGAAATGGCTTTAGCTGGGTTTGGTGACTAGATCTGAATAGCCACGTACTTCCCATCTTCCTCTTTCCCATCTTCTTCCCCACCTTATCTACTACTTTCAGCCTCATAACATACCCCAATTGGGGATGCCATAGTCTCACCGGCTCCAGACGGGAGCAGCTGTTTTGAGGTATTCTCGTAAAAAAATGTTTATAAGGTAAATTTTGTTCGATAAACAAACTGTTTATCGAACAAAAATAAAAAAGACCAGTGAACTTCACTAAATTAAAAGCTAATGTAATTTCAATGCAGTACTTCCATTATTTTTTAAAATAAAATGGCAGGTACATACTGGTATAATCATTAGTTTTTTTTAGAACAGGCACCGCCTACTTAGAAACTAAATTTGACTCTGCCAAAAAGTATTCACGCCTTAACTGCAACTTATTCCCATCAAACATTGTAGGTAAGTGTTTCATTTTTTTTTTG
Source organism: Limnephilus marmoratus (assembly GCA_917880885.1). Taxonomy (NCBI): domain Eukaryota; kingdom Metazoa; phylum Arthropoda; class Insecta; order Trichoptera; family Limnephilidae; genus Limnephilus; species Limnephilus marmoratus. The sequence goes on from OU862916.1 coordinate 31,069,396, forward strand.
AAGAAGAAAGACCAATTTTCCCGGGTTACGAATAACCCAACAATGTTTGAAAATCTCCTACTACCACCACGGAAAGCCGAAAATGTTGCTTGTGTTGTGATGGAGGACTTAGCCAACCGAGAAATCGAACACACGACGCCCGGGTGGGACCCAAGCGCTATGCCCACTCAACCACTGACCGGTCACTATATTATAATCATTCTGCATTAATCCAAATAAATATTCATGTATACATTATTTGTCTTAATACAGTAACCATATAATTTTCTATAAAAAATGCACAATCAATAAAAAAACTTCTGATTTTATTTATTTATTTACTTCCGTGAATATTCGTTAGTAAGGTAGTGATTGCTTATGTAATAAATAATATAAGTAGCAATTACGCCATATTGTTTATATAAAAATACAGGTATTGGAATGTCTTCTATGGGAACTCATAGATTATTAATATATTTTCGATGAAGTGTTCTATGATGACTGACAATAGGCCACTTGCATCACATTTTTTAAAATTTTTTCCGGTTTAGGCAAATATTCTAAGACATTCTGTTTTTTTTATCGTATTTTTGAAACCCTGTCGATTTTTTGAAAATTTCAAACCGAAAAATCAGACCATTTTTTATAAACCGGAAAGACGGGACATAATTTTATGGGAGCGAAAAAACGATAAAAACATAGCCGAAAATCATTTAAAAAAAAGAACGTTTTCCACACAAATGGCACAGGAGAATAACGAGGCATACCAAAAATATTAAATCTCATAAATATTTTTTTCCTTGATTCATATTATTGATAATAAATAATTATAATTTTCAACGTCTATATTACTAAATCAAATGTAATATACTTAATGTACTTGTAAATTATAATAATAATAAGAATATACCTCCATTATCATTATACCTCCAAAACACGTACGGACAACGTAAAATGTACGGGGTTCTCTTCATAACATCTGTCAGAAAATCAAACCAAATGATACGTTCGCAGAGAACAAACAATAAATCTAGTGAACGTTAAAATTTTTGAATTTGACATTTAATGTCAAATTCAAAAATTCGCCTGAAATCAAAGTGATGCCATATAAAAATAATAAATCAGTGTGGAATTTTATAAAATTAATAGGAACATTTTCGGAGACGGGACATTTTTATGTAGTGACGTCACGAACCCAAATAATGGATTTATTTATTTAAAAATAAAAAAACTGTACATTTCTAAACATTTTTACTAACATTTTCGTAATCTTAGTAAAAAAATTTATCCACACGATTTTTTCCAAGTCGTTATGAAGTCCATGCAAGTGGCCTATTTAGTTGATTGAAGAAAAAGTAGGTATGGAAGTATAGGTAACACAATTTATTTATACTTTCTGTAATGGGTGAAAAATATTGTAGATCCAGCCCTGAATACGGATGACAATGACAAATAATTAACACTCTTTTTGGATGCAATGACTTTGTCAGCAATATTGTGTACCGCCAAAAGTTTTTTTTTTCTTTTGTTGCTCTGTAATAAATTCATGTATCATATTGAATTCAAGTTTAGCATTTAATTGCAGTGGTATAATATATTTTTTATTGATATTGCAACGCTTCATTAATTATTTTTGTGGGTGGTAGATTTCGAACTTGGAAGTGGATCTAATCTGGAATTGAAACAAGTGGGTTTTTGAAAACTTTACGGTAAAATGTATACACTTTTTTAAGTATTTAAAACAGTAGGTAGGTACATAACCTAACCCAACCATTGAACAAAATCAATCCTCATTTTATAGCGGTTAATTAGCGGTAGAAAATCTATAAACTATAATAATAGACGTTTTTTAAAAGATAAACATTTATTTTACAAAAATATATTGCGACGGAAATACCTAGCTGCAGAAATATTCAAACAGGAACATCGTTTTAATTTTTGCTAAAATATTAGCAATTACTCTGCAGTAAAAAAAAATTCTTGTTAAAAACTTAACGAAGTACCCAATCCTTTTAATTGTTTTGCTAGCAGTGAAAAATTGAATTTTATAACAAAAAAGTCAAATCCACATTTCTAACCATATACAGGTGTTATGGGACGTATTTGACTATCTTAAGCCAGTGATTTCTAACATTATTTGGAGTTAAAGTATTAAAGTAAAGTAAAGAAAGTTGAAGTATTTCCTCTAAGTTAAAGTATTTCCCCAAAAAAATGTAGACATAATTTGTCTCGACGCCACCTAGCGAGAGATTTAGTACTAACAATGTCTCTCTCACAAAAAAAAGTTGATGGTTTTCAGGTGGAAAAATGTAATAAACAGTAATTATTGAATGAAATACTAGTATATATTGAATTATTTGGCGGGTATTAGATAAGCCACCATAGCTCAGTTGTCAGAGCACCTGACCGGCAATCAGAAGGACACGGGTTCAAGTCCCGTTGGCGGCAAGTATCTTTTCTCGGAAGATTTTTTCAATGTAGATGAGTGTTTCAGACTGATAATTATTGCTTATAATAATTGTTACCCTTTGTGCTATGCATAAAAATTTTGTCTTAAACGTTAGTTCATCGATTAAAAAATAACGTATAAATGAACTTTAGGTCTCCAGTGACATATCTGATTTTTTTCCCACAAAAACATAAAAAAATTGTAGGTGGGGTAACGGATTAGTCGTTTACTCAGCTGAGTGATCAGTACCAACATGCAGAAGAACTTTTTTGTTTGATTTGTAGAAAAAAAATAGAAAAAAAATAGTCGTCAACAAAGTCAACGGAGACCCAAATTTCGTTCACATTTTTTACTCCAAATAATGTCAGGAATCACTGGTTAAAGTAAGTCAAGTACGTCGCTAAACGTCATGTATAATGCAAAATATGAATTTATAATCTTTGAAAAATACACATAATCTAAGTTAGTGTTTTATCCTAACCCAACCTAAAACACATAATTTTAATTATTATGCAATCTTTGAAGCGTACACTACAACAATGTTACTAAATAAACATCTCAATGTGTTTAATTAAGCATACTCGAGTAGATTTTCCAGGTCAGACGAAACGCTAAACTTATTATAACAATAAATTATATATAACCATTAGCATCAGTCTTTAATTAATACATTTGATATTATAATCTCACCTTCTCCTTGGCGGCTTTAAAATCATATTGTATTTCACACCTGTAATCGACTTGTCCCATAAATGTAATGGTGCTGGGCAATGAAATATATCAGCGATTAAAAGTGAATTATCGCAACATAGAGGAGTGGTAAATTGATAATGGGTAGTTAGGCAAAATAATCCTTGGTAGGAAAGGCAGGTCAATTTTAAACCAGACGATTTATTAGTAATGAAAGTAGGTAGGTATGTATGCATTGAAAATTGAATGGATTTATGGAATAACTACAACCTAACTACGAAAAAGATCGTTTATATATCTCTAGAAAACTCAAAAAAACGTGCAGTGACTTTATGAAATAAAACATAATATTTATCGTCAGATTTTTCTAACTAAGCAATTCTTTTCCTATCGGAAATACTTTTCCAAGATGATAATAAATACTTAATTAAATAAAGACAGAAACTCAACCGAAAATCTGAAAGCAGAAAAATCAAAAAAAAGGTACGAACACATCTGGGACTCGAACCGAGGACTTTCATCTTGCGGGGTGCAATTCTACCAACTGAGATAATGTGCCCCTATCCGATTCGGTCATATTTAACTGTATCTATAAGAATACTAAACTGTATAAGAACTACCAACATTATCTACATTTTCTTAAAGCATATTTTTATTGACTGCTGTCTTTATGTACGATTGCAAGATTCAAACCCGAACTAAATACTATCTAGAAAGCGTTTTGGATATTTTTTTATCCATTTTTATTTATTTTAGTATATATGCGACATCTATTGACTTTTCTGCAAGTCTGGGATAAATATTAATTTTTATTTTAAATTTAATGAATAAAACCTCAAATTATAATATTTAATTCAATGAAGACAATATTAGCTATGCGATAAGAAAATGAAGATATTGTTGGTAATTCTTAGTCGAAGTGTGATACAGTTAAATATGACCAAATCGGATAGGGATACGTTAGCTCAGTTGGTAGTCACGCCCGGCAAGGCGAAGGTCCTGGGTTCGAGTCCAAATCTGCCGTTTCTTTTTCTGATTTTTCTGTTTTCAGATTTTCGATTGAGTTTCGCTAATATTCTCTCAGTTTAATTAAATATTACAATTTGAGATTTTCCTCATTAAGTTAAAAATAAATATCCTTCATTCAAATAAATGAACCGCTAGAACGCTAGATTGCATTAAGATTCATTTGTAGACCATCAACAAAGATATTTATGGTGAGAAAAACGTTTAATATTTTAATAAATTTTCCCACCAAATTATCGGAAAAGCCCACTTTATGAAAAATAATATTTGTGTTACTAGGATTAAAATAGTAGAGGACCTATTCTATTATTTAACGCATCCATCTATTTATATAAAGAAGACTATTTGTTGCGGGCGGGCGTACTACGGGTGGTTGGCGTGGGTTTGATTTTTATGCCAATCTACAATTTTATTTCGAGATTGATGAAGTTATGCACCCTAAACCTTCAAAACAGTCACTGTCTGCGTCTAATTTCGTAAAAATCTTCGTAAAGCCTAATAATGCCGGCCTCTTCAGCTAGGTGGTCATTGGTACAAGGCGGATCATTTGGTCGCTTTCATGTACGCAGAAATGAGATTTCGTTTAAAATAGATATTGACAGAACAATATGAGATATTACAAAATTAATTATTAATTTTTTTTAAATGTGGAAAGCGCAGCTGTTATAAATACATATATGTATTTAAAATAATTCATAAAAATTGAAGTTGAAATCTATGTAAGAAATCTGTACTTACAAATATTATAAAATTAAATGCATAAGTGATGTTCTACTTCAGATATGATAAAATTTAACCTTCAATATCTTATATACATTTAAACACACACCACAAAAAGCGTTCTGCATCTGATAAATTAAAATTTCGCCTCATTTGTTATGGAAAAATATGCGTTTTTAAACACAACCGCGCGTTGAACGCACTTTATTATAGTTAAACCGTGAAGCAGGGTCCTTAATACCTGTTAAGTTCCCGCGACGGTAATTACGGGACAAAGCTTTTGGATAATCCACACCGCGGGTGCTCCGGCCATCGAACCATAATCCAATCATTATTATTATCTGCGTTGCACTGAGAGAATCATAAATTTATGTTAACTGAGGAAGTCTCCTACAGCTGGATCAGTTTATTTTCAGAATAAGTATTATGCTCACGTAAAAAAAAATTTTGCATGCTGAAAAAAATATTGCATTGATAAAGAATTGCGGGTCTTAGATCTCTTGAATGATTTTTTATTAATAACTAGCGAGTTCTCGGCACGCGTTGCAATGCCACTTAATAAAGAAATTGTTTCTCCCTGTGTGTCCTTTCCCATTAGTCCCGTTCCTCTCCCACCCCCTCCCCTCCCGTGGCCCCTTCCCCTCATGCGTTCCATATATTCAATCCCGATCATCGATATAATAACTATAGATTATCCTTCCCATACCCAATTCCAATCCCAAAGTGACACCACCTACGAGAAATTTCAAAATACAACTTCCTATCGATTTCCGTTGCATCTCCTGGGTGACGTAGTTGTTTTGCTAGGAAGAAATTAAACATTTTTTATTAATGTTACTTTTCTCGATACGCTGCCTGTACTTTACATATTTTTTTAGATATTCATATAACTGATTAAATTGTTAATAATAAAGTCGGGGATAACGCATACCTAAAATATTTCTAACTGCCTGAAATTTGTATTTGAAAAATGATCTTCACAAAACTAGTTATTTTGTTGCCGCAAACTTGCTGGAAAACAAATTAGCTCCACGCAGACCAACCAATGCATCTTGTGATCTTTCGACTGTGAGATAATGGACTTTCTTTTTGATAAATGTTTCTTAAACCGATATTTTTGGTTCCGGTGTCATTTTTAAGACCTACACGCCTTGTCTAGATATACTTGGTCGAAGGTCCCGATATATTCAGTTTTCAAACAGCTCGCATGCCACACATTGAAATTTTTTTAAACAAATTTCATAGTTCCAGTGCTCACCACTATATATAGAAACAATCGCGGGCGTGCGCACAATAACTCACCAAAGTTTCATCGCAATTGGATGAAGTGTTTAGGGGCCGCATAAGCTACAAACAAACATCCAAATATAACGAGCGTAAACCATAAGTACCTATGTACTATTTGTAAACATAATAAAATAACATCAAAACAAACAAATTATTTCACCATAAAATTTTCGTTGCAACTACTAAAATAATTTTCATGTTTTTATTAGAACATCGGGTCCATAGGGACTTTCCTCTAATGACCCAATTACCAACTGAATTTATTAGACGTAAATCAATAGTATTAAATAGGTATACAATAGATATGTAAGTTGTAAATGGTCATCGCGTTTGGGCCCCACCCAGGCGTTCCGTGTTCAATTCCTCGGCTGGCTAAGTCCTCCATCATGACTCAAGCAACATTTTCGGCTTACTGTGGTAATAGTAGGAGTTTTTTTTAAATATTTTCGGGTTATTCGTAACCGTTTGACTTTCTTAAAAAAAACCTACCTAGATATGACTGACCTTCCTGATCTCCTCCCCCTCCCCACTACCTTCATCCTCACAACATACCCCAATTGGGGACGCCAGTCTCACTGGCTCCAGACGGGAGCAGCTGGGAACCTTGTGAGGTATTCACATAAAAAAACTGAGATATGTTCGTTTCAAAAAAATTTAAAAAATGCAACACAACCACTAAATAAAGACGATATTATGACATAAACTTTGCTTAATTGCTTACAATTAACCTTTTTTGCTGAACTCATATTTTCCCATATATTCGTAAACTAGATCCGCCGTTAAATATCACGAGGAATTATCCCAAGCGACGTGAAGCCAATAAATAGAGCCGAGTCCCGCCCTAAGTAAGCCAGATTACTCCACACTGTAATTTGAGATAACTAATAATACCATACTATTACGGATAATATTGGTTTATTGATAATAAAAATAAATTAGAGTTCATGCAACACATGTGACCTTAGCAAGAGCTCACCAATGAGTGTTGTGAAAATAATATTATAATGGGTTTAATTTTATTCAGGTACCTCCTACCTGCTCGCATATTAAGGAGAGGACGCGTCATATTTAAATTGTTTCCAACGTTTTCGATACAAGGAAATGGTTATTGTCTTGAGCCAGTTATTATTGTTTCGAACGATATCTGTTTCTCAGTGAGGTAAGGTAAGGTAAGCAATAATCGTATTTTTTGATTGCTGATACAATCGTACTTGTACCTTTAAGGTGATCCACTAGTCCTTGAAAAATTCAACTTCGGAATCCCGGACTCTTTTTGTGAGGGATTTAAAAATACTTGAAAAGACGTTTTTGGAAAGGTTGGAGAAGGTATTTGAGAGTTGTTTTCCGCGGGTTGATTTCTTATGAGCGTTTAACCAGCCAGCGGACGAAAATCCACATTTCATCGAAAGTTGTTCTTCCGATCGTGTAGGGCGGTTACAATGAGAAAGATTAATTATTCTCCGTACCAGCTTTTTAAAATTATAACTCAATATCGAAATTATTTCAATCCAAATTAGCTTTAATTTATACCTTCATCCAAAAATGCTGAAAGGCGTGATGATAAAACTATTAAAATAGAGTACTTTTTGTAGTTATTTTTTGATTATAAGTATTTATCATTTTTCAATAATGTCTAAATTTAATAAGAATGTTAAAAAAATCTGAAATATATTAGTTTGTAAGTGCGCAAATAAATACACAAATGGACCAATTTTCGTCAAGAAACACATGTACGTACATATTTTTTAATGATTTTATTGAAACTAAAATTAAAATTCTAAAACATACGTTTGCTAGATAATGTATTGATTTATTTTACTGCATGATTATATTATTTGAAATGGGTGTGGTATAATACAAAAACTTTTTTGAAAATTTAACAAATCTGCCAACGACCTATGGAATAACCTTATTATACTAAAAATTAAAAAAAAATCTCAAAATTTATTACATACGAATGCTAGATAAAAGAACAATCTTTCGAAATCCATTTATAATTTTTTGTGGAAAAGAGTCAATACGTCGAAAATCTTTTTGAAAATGACGTATTTCCGGTTTTCTCTGGTAATGCCCTCTTAAAGGCCCGTAAAAAACATTAACTCCGTTCTTATTTATTCTATGATAAAGGTTCTTGTGTCGGTTGTGATTTTATTATGCATAGGTAGATTGGGGTGGCCGACAGTTGATCCCCCAATAAATGACCCCCGAAATTATAATTACTATAAAATTATAATTTTCGTGCATTATTCACCAATTTCAAACCTAAAATCGACTTAAAAATGCCTTTAACAATAAGTCGGTATGGATTTCAAACTTTTTTTTTTAATGTGTCAGTTATTTGTGCTTATACGCTGGTACAGGTTAAACCGATAATAAGGAAGTCCAGTGAAAAATATTACGGCTTTAAAAAATATGTTCATATAGACCAATAAACGCTGATTCTGAATAAATAAGTGTTATTTAATAAAATTAAACGCGGAGTTTTTAAAAATTTATTAAAAAGTCCATTTTTAATCGGGTCGTAAAAATACGCCTTCAAGTTAGCATTATTAAAATTTTAGTGGTGACGTCACCGTAAAGTCATTGTATGGGAATGTATGATATGACACAAGCCATCGCATTAATTTATTCGTTTATTTACATACTGTTTACAGAGATTTAGTTGTGTTTATTGAAACACTATTTAGGCCTAAATAATGTTTAAAAAATAATGGTATCTCTTATTAGTTTATCTCTATTATTGAAAATATTCAAAAACTACTGCACAAAAAAATAGAAATGCTATTTCTAGGGAGAATACTTTGAACAACGGAATTCAAAATGGCGGCAGTTGATCAGCTGATTTCCCGATCCTTTAGAATTTTCAGGAGTGATGACGTCTCACGATTCACTATACATACGGTGGTTTTCGGGGGGTCTTGAAAAATTAAAACTTTGACAATTATTTTAACTATAACTAATTCTAAAAATAAAAAATAAAAATGCAGTTATTTAAGTTAGAAGGTTATTAATCATAATTTTTTTTTTTTTAAATTGGACTGGAGTTCTCTATTGATCCGGCGACAATTGGCCCCCGACAGTTGGTTCGCCGACAGTTGATCCACCCGACAGTTGAACCCCCGGCATTTGATCCGGTGGACAGTTGATCCCTCCGACAGCTGATCATGTTAACTGTCGGGGGGTCAAATGTCAGGGGGTCAACTGTTAGGGGATAAACTCCGAAGGGGATCTTTGGAGTTTATCCTTATTTGGGGCGGTTTGAGAGGTTGGAGAGTTTGGGGCTAATTGTCGCCAGATCAACTGTCATGGAACAATTATACAGTATTATAGATAAGTATAAAAATATGTTTTATACTTTTGTTATTCGGCGTTACATCTTCTTTGCACACCACTTCGGGGACATTTAGTTATATTTTGTGTAACAAGTATACAACATTTTCCCTAAACCGACAGCATATTGTTCATAAGTATGCCGGGGGGGTCACCTGTCGGGGGATCGACTTTCATGAAATCGTAGATCGATGCTACATTTTTATTCTAAAAAAAAAAATTGGGAATTATGATTAAAAAGTCCGATAATTCTATGATACGAGTTTCTTTAACGGGAAAAAGCTTATTTAATTAATTGTTTTTCGTATTCACCGGGTAAAATTAAATTATTTTGAAATATCAATAAAAAAGCAGATGCGCGTAACATTTTTAGTTGGTATGCATATAAACGTATACCTATTAGGGAGTATTTGTATTTGTTTCCAGAATGAACGACCCAGTGTAACTTCATTGTACTCGGAGGGGTGAACTACGAAAACATATTCGGCAGAGACCAGACACTCGGGTTGCATCGATAAATTATACCTATTCAGTTGTCAGTATCCCACCTACAACGAAATACAACTAAGATAATAATATTTGTAATATTTGGCTAATTTATATAACGCAGTTTTCGTGAAAACTCACCTCATGGGCGCTGTAATTGCAAGATGTAATTTATAGTTCCAAAGTTATCTAAAAGAGAGATTTCAATACGTCAAAATAAATGATACCCTAAGTGAACCCAAAACCTCATCATTTGGTATACCGCAAGGAACTGTCATCGGTCCAATCCTTTTTATTATATATGTTAATCAAATGTTCACTCTTCCCATAGTTGGAGATATCATATCTTATGCAGACGACACAGTAGTTATCACTAAAGGGAAATCATGGGAGGAAACGATGAGTAAAGCAAATACAAATATAAACATACTCAAAACATGGTTTGACCTAAATTGTCTCTCACTAAATACAGAGAAAACTTATTTTATTCCATTCTCTTTGAAAGAAAAAAATGTCGAGAACAATATAACTATTAAAATCCATTCATCACAGTGTGAAAATAAAAAGGAATGCAACGATGACAATTGCCTACAAATAACATGCAAAAATAGTATTAAGTATCTGGGTGTCATTGTAGACAAACACTTAAAATGGAACGAACAAGTCGAAAATACGGTAACCAGAGTAAGAAAACTTATTTACATATTCATTAGATTGAGAAACATTCTATCATCTAGTATGATTAAAACTGTTTATTTCTCTCTTGCCCAATCTATTCTAGAATATGGTATAATCGGGTGGGGGGGAACTTTCAAAACTAACCTCCAACCTGTGGAAAGGGTACAGAGGTTGATTCTAAAAGTTATCACACGTAAACCATCTTTATTTCCAACAATACAACTATTTAATTCTTTTAGGGTACTCAGTTTAAATAAAATTTTCAAAAAGAACACTCTGTTACAAACACACAAAGATCATTTTAATTCTACAACAACAATCACAAAAATAAGTAACCGTTCAAGATCACGTGGTAATCTAGAAATCCCTAAATTTAATACGAGTGCTTTTCAACAACATTATACTTATAAAGGTATAAAATTTTTTAACGCCCTCCCATATAAAATCAAATCCGAAGAAAATTATAAAGTCTTTAAATCACTAATTAAACAACTGCTTGATCAACCAAACACTAATTATAAGTTTTAATTTCAAAGAAAGAATTTCTACGTATATTTTTTGATTACAATGTACTAATTAGTAAAAATTGATCAAGTCTTAATTATAATTTTATGTACTTTATTTCAAAATTAATCACTTAACTCCATCATTAATTAACAAAAAATAAATTATAAATTAATGTAGTCTTATTGATTGCACATATCCTCTTAAAATATTTCATCAACTTTTGAACTGAAATGTAAGCGATTATTGTCGTAAAATAACATTATGTACCTACTCCTGCAATATTATCAGTTAATCCCATTGTCAGAATCAACTATATGTACTTACCATCTCAACACCTACCTATTAAGAGAAATGCAATAATATTATTTTTATTTTTACTACATCTATTGTATATTATTACTTTTAAAATATCTATACTACATGTATATCTAATTTAGCAACTGCCACGTTAGTATATTTCTTTATTTAATATTTTGTTTTTATTCATAAGTTTTATTTGTTTCTTAATTTAAAAAAAAATATATATATAAGTATATCTTATTTTTTTTTTTCTTTTTTCTGTAATGACACGACTCCCCAATTTAAACACGAGAAATTTTTTCTCTTTTAAATTGGGTAGATTCATTAACAAGAAACTATTTTATTTGTAATTATTTATAAGAACCATGTATTTTCCTTATGTAAATCTGTTATATGTATGTATATTTCAAATAAAAAAAAAATAAAAAAAATATATATTTATTACTAAATCGAAAGTATTACCAAAAGCCTTCGCTCGTACATCAACAAATTTCCGAAATCTTGAGAATTAAAAAAAATTAAGTATTTATTTTTTTGTAAAAATCAAAATCTTAACTAATGATTGAAATAACATTTGACCGGTCAGTGGTTGAGTGGGCATAACGCTTGGGTCCCACCCGGGACGTCGCGTGTTCGATTCCTCGGCTGGCTAAGTTCCATCACAACACCAGCAACATTTTCGGCTTTCTATGGTGGTAGTTGGAAATTTTCAAACATTGTTGGGTTTTTCGTAACCCGGGAATGTTTGTCTTTCTTTTAAAAAAAAAAATAAAAAAATTGCAAGTCAAAGAATTTAAAATCCTGACAGAAAAATCTGTGCAATTTTAATGTCCCGCTTCACAGTGCAATGTAAAGAAAAAAACAATTATTTGTATAACTTTCGAAGGTTATTTCCGTAAATGATATCATTGAAGATAGTTCTAATTTTATAACGGTCGTAACACGAATCCAGAATCTCTCCTCTTACCGGGACAAAACGTGTCAACTTGTCCCAGTTGCGACCTATATCTTTTTATTTTTTTTGTGTCTTGTTCTCTTTCATATTTTCGTTTAGATTATTAGTTTTATCTTATTTAAAAAAAATGGTTTTCCTCACCATAAAGCGTCATAAGAAGAAATAATTAATGTATTGTTCCAAAATATAATTAATGTATTGTTCCAAAATATCAGCGAGTTAAAACATGTCAGAGTGGACACAATTGAAGAAATGTTATAATAAGCATGAACATTTAATCCAACGTGATTATGTAGTTATCCCTTAAGTTCACCCGGCGCCCTATCAGCTCTGCCTTGTTCATCTAGAAAGAGCTTACGGTTTTATTTACAAAGTACAAATCGCTGATTAACATAAAACAAATTTGAGAGTCACGCTCTGACTAAAATCAGCGGATGGAACTAAAACCAGCCAACAGAATACGTGGAGGCTTCGCAGGTACTGCGGAGGCTCTACACTCGTACTGCATACGGTGGATTTCTGGATTGTGACTACCTACTGAGCCCTTGAGAGGCATCTTCCGAGGGTACCTTATTGGAATCTGTACAGAAGACATTGAATGACATTGGATGCTGGGTTTCTGAAATGGGTGGATATATTTTATTCTACATTTTTTTAGTCATTTGGATTTGTCATAAAAATTGAAATTTATGTAAATAAAGCTCATCATAAAATTTGTTTAAAAAGCACAGTGGTATCAGAATAAGGAAGGCATGCAAGATTTTTAAGCTTTTTCAAAGAGTTGAAATGATGATGGTGAAATCTGCGAGGGTCAAAATATCAACAAAAAAATTTCCAACCTACCTAGTATCCGGCCTTCAATTAAAATCAGTGGTAGGTTGTACCAAAGAACCACGGATTCTGGACAAGAAAAGCATCTGAAGTCACCACAAAATAAGTTTATTGGATTGGTAAAATTAACTTATACCTATTGTAATTATTTGGAACAGTTTACTAATTGAATTAAAGAATGGTAAATATTTTTAATGTTACGGTTTAAAATGTGTCACCTATTGCAATGATTTTTGTCTTAAAATAGTAGGTTTGTTTGAAGTTGTAAATTGAAGTTGTGCAGAGGCTAATAATTAAAATCATATTAAAAAAAACTCTGACTACCCAACGGATGAATTATTTAAGGAATTCCAAGTACCATCTTTCAAAGATCTATACAATAGAAATGCATTGATTCAAATTATAAAAGAAAAAGAAAAGTATCAATTTATAACTGAAAACCGTAAAAGACATAAATATATTTTTTCGTGCCCAAAATTAAACACTTCCTTCGCACAAAATTATTACACTTATCAAGGAAGACTTATTTTCAACCGATTACCGAATGAAATTAGAAAAATTAATGATAAAATAAAAATAAGTTAAATTTTGTATTGTTTTTAGCAACTAATTACAATAATATTCTAGATACATTATCCAAATAGTAAAATTGTTTTGATAGTAGATAAATACTTATAATTACATATCACCGAACTTACAACTTATTGTTTTTTACATTCACATTGTAATTTAAGAACTTAAATATAGCATTAAAAAATGTACACTACTCTTCCAGACACAAGCTAACGCTTCCATGGAAGAGTGGTATTAACATATTTGAATATGAACATGTAAGCAAATTAATACATCATCTAAATGTACATTATATTTTATATGCTAAAAAATAATTAAAAAAATAAAATCGAATAAAAAAAAATAATTTTATAAGCCAATATAATTAAATAATAATTACAATGAATTTTCTATAAACACAAATTATTACCAACAATAAATTACAAGTTGTGAATATAATAATATTAATTCTCTCCCATAAATTATGGATTGATTAGCAGCTCGGTTCCCTCAGGGCTGAAATTAGAAACAAATTTAATCGAATAACAATGTTGAACACATGTCTAACTATATCCTTATTAACTTCCGTAAAATCAGAGCGTTAATAGCCGTGTAATTGCAGCCAAAATATATGGAACAAAATTCATTGCGTCCAGAGTTTCGTTATTTCAAACAAGGAGACTCCGAAATAAGGTACCTAGAGCAGTTTCTGCATTTCGTTTTTTAGGATCGCCAAACAGGATATTTTCTCTCTAAATTTAACAACTGATTTCAGTTCGTATGTCAACATTTATAGGTGACTATGTTCAAGCTACGTAAAAATGTGTAAAAAAGGAGCAGAATTTCGATGCAAATTGCTTTCTAAAAATTGGAGATTTTAGTTCGTTCCCTTGTGACTTCCACTACCCTTCTATTTAAGCAGCTTTAATCCTAGAAAACTGGTTTGGCTACAGGAATGGTTTAATGGAATACCATGAAACTAGAGCAGGTACCTTATTTAAAAACAAGATTTTTTTGTGTCACGGGTTATTCGTCATTATAAAATACGAAAGTGTGCAACATGCCTGTTTGAACTTTTAAAATTTTTGTAGGACTCTTATTAATCGTTAAAAAGAAATAATTCAAAATAAATCAAGGGTTTAATCAGTGACTCGGATCCTTGATGGTAATCGTCCTTTATCCCAGTGTTAGCACTTACGATTACAACGGCTTTGCAGCGAACAGTAGCACCATATTATGCGGTACTAAATACTGCTCAGTGCTCATTGTGCTCAGTACTCACTAGCGGAACATCTCCAATACGAAATAATATAAATAATTCTCCAATCCTTTTAAAGGCACCACCAACCCAGATTTATTTTTGTGGTCTGGCCGAATTTGGTAGATCGATTCTCTTAAAAACGTTTTTGTTTGCCTTACGAATTCGTGAACCTGTAAACGGTGGTTTGAAATACACTTTCATTTTTTTAAAAGAGGTTGCTTAAAATAAATTAATTTCATTAAATATACATATCTGGGTAGCGTATGTTAGCAACACTCGTGAAGTACCTACTGCAAATGTCTTTGAAAGTTTTTTTTTCTGATATCCTGATTTTTTATATAATACAAAGGCTGGAAAATATCGCGTCAAAATTAAAAAAAGAAAAAAATTATAAATATATGTAAACATGTAGGTATCCATAATATAGAAAAATGTCCCTTGAAGAACCGAACCTCGATCAACTGCTGGGAAGCCGACTGTATTTACCATTTAACCACCAACTATTGTAAGAACGGCGGTATAAATTCATTAAACGTTCTGAAAATATAAGAATTGTGTATTTTAGAAAGTTGCTAGCCCATAACTTATTTTAAAATTTTCTTGGATGTGAAATGTCCAGCGGATTATTTTGCAAGAAAGCTGAATATGTATTTAAAAAAAAGTACACTTTAAAAAATCATTCGAAAGAAAAGCTTTCATGTGGAATGTATGCGTAGGTACTTACCTACTAATCGGCGAACTTACTAGAAGAAAAAATACAGCTTTCAGAACATACATAGATTTCAAATTCGAATTTCATAGAAGATTTCATGGATCAGTTTTTTACCTGCACAAGTATGAATCTTGCGAAAGTGTTTATGGGGTAAAAAGAAAGTTAGTTAAACCAAGGCTAAATTATTTTGTAAAATAAATGTTGACCAATACCCGCCTAATCATTTTTGCGATGAATCTAAGTTAAAAATACAAAGAATATTTAAAAAAAAATATATTCTAGTCTCTTCCGAGACCACAAGTTTTGCTTGTGTGATGAAGCTAGCTTTACCGACATGGGAACTCTCTAATACATTGTTCGTCTATGTTTTTCTTCTTTGAATAATCATCGTAACCCAACATTTTAACAAAGAGTCGTAATTAATCGTGTTTACGGGGTGTGTTGTTAATGCAACGAGAATAATTGGAAACAGGTTGAGCTCTGTGGCGTTCACCTCGTGTGCATTATGATGTAATAGACGATCAATAAAATATCGGATACAACGTCTTGCGAACAGTATGGAGGGACTGCCCCGTGAACGATCGCTTGACCACTGCCTGGATAAGTAAAACGTGCTGTAACCGGGTGGTCTTATGGATTATGCATTGACGTGAGACCTGTGAAATTCATACAACAAACAAGCAAGTGAAATGTGTTATTGCGATTGGCGTACTTTAATACGTTTATCAGTTATTTCATGAGTTATTAGTTATTCTTGTTTATACCAAGAGTGAGGTTTCGTGATATCAAATTTTATTCGATCAATAAAATAACAATGAGAATTTATGTATTTGGTATCGACGGTGGTACAACGCGTTTAGGGACATCAAAAAAAGCAAAGAGTTTGGATTTGAATTGAAGATGACCGTTTGTTTTTATCATTTAAACAACTCCATAAGTGTACTGGAGGTTTCCAACCGCATACCCACCCCGGTATAAGTAACTTATGGTTACTCCTTCAGGGCTCTCACAAGGAAGCTAATTTTTTTTTATTTGAACGTCTCTACATTTAATTTGAACAAAGCTAGACCCCCAATGTCCCCGCATACGGTGTTAACGAGCAGTATGCAAGTGCTTTATATGTACAGGTTAGTAGCTAATAAATATAAATATATACATTACCTCTTTCATTGGGGAAAATCAGAGGGGAAAATAAAATAATTACATGTAGGCATATGCCTACTCAAACTGTTTAATGTACATAAATAATAACTCAATTTTAACATTTGTTGCTGGTAGGGAGCGAGTGTGTCACGGGTACGCCCGGCAGTCCTGTTATATAAGTGTACTGAAATAAATGCACTGTTCAAGATAAGAGTTGTTATATAAAAATGACATCTTGTAAGTAGACGAAGATTTTATATGAACATTATGGGCCGCAGTAAAATATACACGGAAAAATCATTTTGGACCCGGAATCTTGCCTGTGTGAACCAATCATGTGACCAAACCGACAATTATTTGTAATGGAAGGCTAAAAAAACTTCTTGTGACTTGCTTCATGTACATTTTTTGAAGTTCACACTGATTTTTTTTTACATGAGCTCCACATAGGAGGCCCTGAGGAACATAATTTCCCTCAGAGCCTATGTCATCTTTGGGAATGCTGTGTGGAGGGTTTTTTTTAAGAAAAGGAAGGAGAGGAGAGTTCTGGGAAGGAAAAGGGTTTAAGGGGTGGGTAGGAATCTGAGGTTCAATATGTCCTGATCATCCACCTCCAAGACACAGACAAACCTCACCCCATGAACAACTAAGATATTGTATAGGGGCTAAGCTTAATAGTTCTTTGTATCCGGTACATAAAACCAACACGAAAACCAAATGCCGAATCCACATTAATTAAACTAATTATTGTACTGAGGCTTCTACATACGTAAACACACACTTCTCCGCGATCTATTCATCTGTTCTGATGATGGATACTGTAACGCTGTTCGAAACTTTGGCTCAAGAAATAGATAGCGCAATACGTCATAATGACCCAAAAATTTATTAGGTTAAGATATTCGTTAAAATAGTTAATTAATGAATTGTTTAAATCTTTTGAAACAACCCGTCCTAAATATAATTGATTTAGTAGGAAATTCATTAAATTAGTAAGAACTACATATATTTAAGTACTGAAAACCATTGCAGCTATTTTAAATGCAAAAGTTAGTCTCAATAAAATAGAACATTCTGTACACCGTTTCCTGCAGATTTTTATCGTCTCGGGGCAAATTCAATGCGGCCATGAATTCACACAGAGCTTTAATGCCGATGCTCCCTAAATCGATGGAGGTAGATAGGTTCCGAGAGACGTGTACGTGTTATCGTTTGGAACAATGGGATGCACAGTTAAATACCATCCTTAATAGTGTATACTCGCGGAGTCTAGGCCAGAGTTGGCGAACCACGTGCATGATAGCTCCGAGGACCGATACTTTTATAAAAAAAATGTGTAAAATTAATAGGAGAAAAATTAATAAATAATTACATAAAGCAACCAAGTAAAGACTGTCAAAGCATGTGGATTATATAAATGACATATTATTTTGATAATTTAATTAGAGATTAAGCAAATTACAAAAAAAAATCGTTTGATTGGTTTTATCACGCGAAAAGCAGTACGCGAATACCAGATTCGTTAGTGCGTTCGAAGAGCGTTGGGAGCTTTTGAGGTCAAATTGGACTAAGTAAAGGTAAAAAATTGGAACAATTTTTTTCGCTTAGTGTGAAAAGGCAATTAAAAATATAAGTTCTTTTAAAAATATGATATTTAAGGTAGCTAGTATCGTTTGTCTGAATTTATCGAACAAATACTTCATGACGACACTTAAATTACGAAGTTACAGACAGAGTCACAACTGAAAACAGTATTTGTAATGTATTATTTTAGTCTACGATTAGTACTCATATTATTACTTTAGTCGTCTTGGACTTTTCAAGTCTCATGGTCCCGTTTCCGAGTTGTGACGAAGGTAGATGTGTAGAGTCATTATAATTCTAGAGTTCCGCATACAAAACCTAGCTTTTAGCCAAGAAGGATGTCAGTCCTCCGAATTATAATTATAAATTACGATATGTCAATCAATGGTCACTATGATTTTATGAACCTGTCTAATCACAGGAGACCCAAGTTGTCCCAAAACATCATATGCCGTTATAATAACAGGAGACCCAGATTGTCCCAGAGCGACAGTGCATTATTAAAAGTTAGATATCTCTCTTCCTGTCATGCGAATATTTGTAATTTCTTTTATGTTAGAAACGGAATGAAATAATGCTTCTCATTGTTTTAGAATTATATGAGCTAGGTTTTTCAGATATTTTACAAACCCGATCAAAAGTGACAGTTTAATTTTTCGCCAATTTGTGACGTATCACATATTTAATTTTAAAATAAAATTGTATGAAAGTGATAAAAAGTGAGGTGACAGTTTAATTACAAATTTTATTTAGAAAGCGAGTCTGTATTTTAAATTTTAAGTTTATTCTATTTTAATTACTTTAATTCGAATATTCGCAGGTATGCATTTTTTAGCCAATTTACATTTCCAATATTAAAATTTTAATATTTAGTAACAAAAATTTGATTTCTAATAAACACACCGGAAAGATTATTTTATCTAGATTTTAGAACAATTTTTGTTTTTGCAAAAGCGTTAAAAAAAACCCAATAAATAGGAACATTTAAAATGCATGGGAAGAACCAGGAATTTTGTGCGTAAGCCTAGACAGGCAAAAGTTGACAGAAAATTATTTTCTTATTATTCGAAGGATTATGAACTAAACATAAGTTTTTCAATAAGTATCCTGTAGTACTGGATTATACTGGCCCCAGTACTTACAAATAAAGAATATCTCCGGAGAGAACATTGGAGACAATATAGTAGTAATTTATCAATTTTTCAAATTAATAAATAAAAAAACTCAATAGGTTTACTAAATTTTAAAACCAAAACTGAGTTCTAAATGATAATATACGTAAGTGGTACAATTGTTAATTTCCAAAGAAAGCTTTTTAAATTTTAAAGAGTCAAGATACAATATTTAAACCTGTTAATGTTAAGAAAATGGCGTGTTATACTTTTTTGGTTTGAGATTATTTGTTTTGTAAGCTTACATGATAAGTCAAATTATGTTGACGCACAAATGTAATGCACTGATACTGAAACAAGTTATGTTAATAACTTGTGATTTTAAAGTATAAATTATTTGTGAGCCCTGGCTCAAGGAAGGCAAGGAACTGCAAGCTTTGAACTTTTCGTTTTAGGTCCTACTTGTGGATATACATGTTGTACCTACACCATAAACTATCAAGTGACAGCTCAACACTTTAACAGTCGATTTTAGAACTTCAAGAGATGACTGATGAAACATTATACTTATTATTGTTATTTTTATTCATTAACAACATAAATAATTTTGCCAACTGTTGCTTTCTGAAAATTTACCGGTCAATGAATTTCGGCTAGAAATGTCATTACCATCATGAACTGAGCTAAATATACGATTTATATGCCCTAATTAAACCATTTTCTATAATATAGGTAATGTTTTGTTAAAACACTAAATGTACCGAGAAATTTGTACATATTAAGACCCATCGTCTCGCACCGCAGCGGGAGGGATGGATTCATACGTCCATCACTCCTGGGCACAATGACTCCAACCCACCCCCACACCTTTTTCCTTTCCAGAACTTTCACTCCTTCCTTTCCTTAAAAAAAATCCTCCACACAGCTTCCCCTAAGATATTATAGGCCGTGATTGAAATTATTTTAGTCAGGTAGTCAAAAGAAAACATATTACAACTAACTTTCAATGGATGTTCAAAACTATAGTGCGAATCAAATCCCCTAAATGTAATCGAAAAAAATTATCGAGAATGTATTTTATGACAAGAATCGAGAAAGATTTTTAATAAATTAACATTTTAGGAACATTTCTCTCAAACGTACGAATACGTGCAACTATTTCAAATACTTAGGTATCCATAAACGGACACCAAAGTAATATTTTATTCGTGGAATTAAGCAGGCCTTACATTTTTCCCGATTTGCCATCGAAAATTACTGCAAACGTTCCGCTGTCTATTTATTTCCTACGCGTTGAATAACGCCGGCCGATTTGAATATCGATGGTGTGCGCGTGCGTTGCTGCGCATTCTAATTTAGTGCGTCTCTTTGCAGGAATCAGCGCCGCAGGCAAATAAATCTGTAAAAAGTGGCTCATTCATCTGTTCGGTGCACCGGGCAGCGCCGCAAATAGGCTTTAGTCTCTCGGGGTAACTAACAATGCGCTATTACCTGCTTGTGTGATGTCCAGGCTTTTTATTTGGCGTGAATGTTCTAGGTAACCATCTTACTGTGGTCACGGGAGTCTAAGTCGGCTGATGTATGGACGTGGATTTTGTGTTCTTCTCCAATTGGTATTAGTTTGCTTTCTTGAGCTTTGATGCGTTCTTGTTGGCCTTATTTAGTATGTTTGCACTTCAACGTTGTAGGTGTACTTATCACTAGATTTATAGTAAGGAAAGATTTTTTCAAAAAATTTGATTAATTCGTCAAATATTTTAAGTCGATTTTCACGTTATATGTACATAAGTTTGTAAAAATTTATATATGTGAAAATTTCTTCGATACGTTCAATTCAAATTGACACAGCCTGTAATTGAAATCCGCTACAATGCATTAATGTCTGATCTAAACCTACCACTACTTTCTACCCGGCGTACTATTAATGACATTCTTATACTTTTTAAATTACTGAACAATCTCATAGACTGCCCTCAAATGTTAAGTGTTATAAATATTCGTGTCCCTGTTAAATCTACTAGCACTAACTATTCCTATCATTCACCGCTAGTGCGTTTTCACCGAACTGCCAATACGCATATAGACCTTTTCGATATTTTCAATACCTCACCGTCTTGCATCAAAGCAAAAATAATTAGTTATTTATGTAACTGATATGTTTGTAAAATGATAAATATTTGTTGTACTAATATGCATCGTATGTATGTACTGTATGTTATTCTATATATATAATGTTTGTAAATGTTCGATACACTTGAATTATGTATGTAATAGCCCTATGTATGGGCGTTTAAATAATAAATAAATAAATAAATTCTATTCAAGTTCTTTGATTATTTCAGTTTCATGCAGCAACTGGTCTATAATGATATAATAACAGAACTTGAATTGAACCTCCACAGAACGTGAAAATTTACTTAAAATATTTGATGAATTCATCAAATTTTTTTAAACAACCCGTCATAAGTATCTGTGGAAAATAACTCACCTGAAATAGCCAAGGTCTGTAAAAATCTTTTGGCTTTTCTTTCAAATTTTTTACATTAAAATAATAAAATAAACAAAAAAATACTCAATATAATATTGTACTGACATGAAAATATATATTTTTTTAATTTCAAGTACTTTGTTGCAGTGGCTAATTATGTACTTTGTTGCTAATGGCCGTAATGCATTTTTTATCATAACATATCGTATAATTTTAATCCCAAAGCTTAAGTTAAATCCTCGAATTTTGACATATTTCAAAATATAATTAATGATTTTAAACATTTATTGTAACTGATGCACAAACATTTATAAAAAGGGAAATAAAGAAGGAAAAATAAAATATTGATAAAAACATTGTTTACACAGTACGGTAAAACGGTTCAACTGATTAAGAAATGTGGTAATTCTCAAAAGAAGATGGTAGAAACGGGCTGTCCGATTGATTGATTCTCTTATCTTAATAAACGTATTGCAATATTTAGAGCACATACGTAGACGCTTGACATTAGTCACATGATAACGGGTCGCTTATTCGACTCCTTGAGTTCAACAGCCCGGCTGTGGAACGATTTTCCGGCCTCTGTATTTCCTCCTTCCTAAAACATGGGTCTCTTCAAGACCAATGTTCATTCCTTCCTCTCCTCACCCAGCATCTCAAATGAAATAGGCCCTGATGGAAATTATTTTTCTCAGGGCCTCCATGTGGAGTTAATGTAAAAATTTAAAAAAATACGTCCCTCACTTCATCAAATGCATTCTATCCAAAGAAAACTATAAAATTAACTAACACAAAAATGCAGCACTGAGAACCACGATACCTCTAGAAGTACAATGAGCAACTACGAATGGCAAAAACAATGCAACCACTAGGCCATAGCATAGTTTTATCTCAGCGTAGGTATAACAGCTACATTTTAAAGGATCTACTTATATCCCACAAAAAAAAATAAAGCTCACTCGAGGACATGGTTTTTATTCACCTTTTTATCTTATAAATCTTCGGAACAAAAAACAAAATAATACTCAATGGATGACTAACCGAATATGAAAATATGTATATGGATCAGAGATGACGAATATTTTAAGCTGTGACTAATTTTTTGCGCAGGAAAAAAGCCTCATCTAAAAATGCTTTGTTATATTATTATCATAAAGGTACGAGTAGGTTAGATTTTATACGAATGTCTCAGAACATATTGAATAAATTGATCACGTTAAGCAGTCTATATATTTTACTACAGATATCTAAACTCAAACGTATTAACTACTATAGGAATATACTAGATTCATTATCATATTATTAATGTGTAAGAAGTTAAATTAATACGGTACGGAATGCGTCGGCAAGCCGCGCCCATATATTGTTTTCTCCATTGTTGTCAGTACGAAGGTTTTAAAATAAAAGAATTCTATGGAAATTTTCTTGTCATTATGAAAAACCTATGAGTTGTGTATTAATTGACAAATCTCATCTCTTGTGCAAATTTTCAAGTCACAAAAGGATTGCACTGATTGAATTTAACTATTGATTGGATGAAATTACGGAGGCCTCCAAGCATCAAGAACTACAAAACAAGGTTGGTGGATCTGTTATTTTCCCTGGAGTTTTTCTTTGTGCCATCCTTTTGATATTTTGTTCGCGCAAGTAGAGTTTTCATAATCATATCTGTGAGCATTAGGCTCAGAGGGTTTGAGATTATTTACACATCTCAAACTCATATTATAATGCATAATGTTTAAATGTTCAAAATAAAAGCAAAAGAAATGATAAATGAAACAATGTTACTTTGTTTGAGCCACTTGTATATTTGTTTAAAGCCGACCGGTTTCGGAACGACCGTTCCTTCCTCAGGGCAAACATTTTTTTTACATGAATACCACACAAGAGTCCCCAACTGCTCCCGTCTGGAGCCAGTGAGACTATGGCATTCCCAATTGAGGTATGTTGTGAGGCTGAAGGTAGTGGGGAGGTAAAGGAAATAGGGAAGAGGAAGGTGGGGAAGTACCTGTCTATTCAGATCTGGTCACCAAACACGCCTAAAGCCATTTCAAGCAACGTTTCAATTTTGAACTGTGGTCTTACACCAGGGCGATACTGAGAGTATCTTCCACTCTGGAACGTGCCGCAAATATACTATACATTATTTTAAATGAATAAATTGTGAATAACACAAATTAACCAAATAAAATTTATTTGCCACGCCGGGATTCGATCCCGCGGCCTTCGGAGTGCGAGTCAAGAGCCTTACCGCTGCACTACGCCGGCCGTCATATATACTGATTTGACAATTACACAATAGTGGGTCGGAACAATGTATTATTACTTAGGATTGTGGTAATCATTTATCTATAATGGATAACCACAAAGTTATAGCAACATTCAAAAGTGCGAAAGAAATGGTTTACATATGAAAACACATGGGCACACAGGGTATTTCGGTAAAGGTTTATGATTGGTGAAAGGTTTAATAGTTATGTTACGTGAATGGTTTCTAAGGACGGGTTTTTTCAAAAAAAAATAATTTGGCCAGTTGCTTCATAAAACTAAAATAATCAGAGAACTTGTAAAGAGCTTTCACAAAACGTGAAAATTAAATTCAAATATTTGATGAATTGTTCAAATTTTTGTCCTAAAGCCTCGATGACACAGGGCGAGTTTACAAGCTACTATCTACTAAGTTTAAAAGCGGATAAATCGGCGACTGAGATTGTCATGATGACACACAAAACTATCCACTCGCTCAGTAGCGTAGGAAACTGAGGTCGCTGCTAGCGCCAGTAACAAGAATAACGACGCCTGCGTGAACTAATTCTGTGATGTTTGATAGTCGAAATCAGCTGTTAATTGGCAGCCATCTTGAAAAACATAAATAAACCAATCACGAGCAAGCGGAGCAAGCGTGTAGCGAGTAAAGTTGATGACCTTTCAACTTTTTTCGTAGATTGTCAACAATCTGTTAGCTAGCCAGTAACACGATGACACTGAGCGAGTTTACTAACAGATAGTGAATTTCCCAGATAGTAGCTTGTAAACTTGCCCTGTGTCATCGACCTTAAGACGTAATTTGCGGATTCTGGTAACAAAAGAAGAGAAATACTCCCATCTGACTGAAACACGGCAGTTCCCAAAGCTTTTTCGAAACGCTATTACGCGAAGGTCAAAAAAGTAATGTGTATTGTTTGATCGGTCGAAAATAAAATATTAAATGTTATTGATTTTTTCTAACCTGTTTTTCTGGCGTGATCCAAATTTTACGTGAAAATTTATGTAATAAATGAAAAGGTACTATCCGAGGTAACTGCGAAAAGCGTACATTTTTTGAAAATTCCTTTAAAAACGTTCTCGAAATAATGCTCACGCGTATTAAGTGATCGTAAATATCTGAAAAATATTATTTATTCGACCATCGTTACTAACTAACAGTCTTGCGGAGAAAGCCGGGTGACAATAATTACGCTGTTTTCCTTATACCGACATACTTAGCACTCTGTGGAAGACAATCGAGCCAGAATTCTATGAACAAATGAGTCGTCTGTACCTACGTAGTCTTACTGGAGTAATGATACCTTCAGAGGCGGAACGTCAACATGACTAAAATGGGATTGTTTTCGATTGATGGAAAAAAATTGCCTGATTTCTTGCTTTCTTTTAGATTAACTTCAACTTCTTTTAGATCATTTTAAAATTATTCGTTTTAATTAATTAGTCTTTACCGCCGTCACGACATTTTTTGTAATGCATAGCAACCAAATCAACGCACCCTCTAACTCTCAAGTCGTTGTACAGATAAATTATTTAATTTTGTATAGGTGGTAGGTCAACACAACCAAAAATATTTTTAGTATAGGCGGGATATTACGTAACAGTGGTTTTTCCTAAAATGCTGAAATAACAAATAAAATGGATTTTCACATACAATTTCCTTTTTGAAAGTCCAAATTATTTCTGCATTGCAATAAAATCCAAATAATAGGATTAATTCTGAACGCGTTCAAAAACTTAAATCTGTTTTGGAAGTTAAAGAAATACGCTTTCAAATTTTATAACTCGAAAAAACATAATTTTTTAAATATAAAATTTTTAAATGGAAACGTAAAAAGTTTTAAAAATGGCTCACCTAATATTTTTTCTAACTAAAATTACTGATAATGAAAAAAAAAAAAAGACACAAATTTTAATAGGCAAATGTCTTATAAACGTTAGTGTAAACTCACTTTTCTGTCATTTCTTGTAAAAATAGTTAATAAAAAATTTCGTTATTTTTTTTTCAAATTACGGTCGGAAACTTTGGTTTCACAAAGTGAACATTATATTTTTTTGTGGTTAAATTTTAGAATATAAATGATTGTGATTTTTCTTTCTAACAACGTTTAGAATACATATTTTAACTACGATAGTAAGGGAGACAACGATTTCTATTAGACATTTAATTTATTTATTTATTTACATAAGATACATTTATACAGAAAATATAACATAATAATAATATTTCAAAATAACTGTAAATATTAAAATGTGTACAAGTGTTATTATGTCTTGTTTGTCTATATTAGTTCCTAGCTAGGCAGATTGCCCGTTCTAAGGAACCAAATGTCGGTGAAAAATTCCAAAAATGTATTCTGTTCAAAAAAAAAACTGTTTTTTTTTTTTTGATTAATTTCTACTGATTGTGCCATTTAATAGTTAACCAAGTTAAATTTTAAGTTTGGTCCGACGCTCTGTGGGGAACCCGCTTGCACAGCGCGGGTGTAAACTGTGCGACCTAAAGTTTAAGTTTAGACTTACGGATTTCAATACTTCGTTTGTGTGAAAGCACTATGAAAACCAATACATGATTTTACTTCAATGGCATGTTTTAAGTGACATTATTTAGTATACGAGTTGTTCCGAAAAGTGAAAAAATTAGCCAAAATGGTAAAAAACATGCAAAAACATTTTTTTTTATAATAAGTTAAATAAATAATAAAATAATCCATCCAGCCGACCTGCCTCTGAAACTGTCGCCATGTTATTGTTCGTCAGCCAGAAACTGAGCGACATTTCGTGTGTCGTCGCCGAACAATGGCGCTACTGATCATGAATAATACGAAGGCTGCTTTGCAAGTCATATTACTGATCTGCCCACGGCTGCTTGTACTTATACCCGTATACTTATTATAGGTACATTACACTCGTCCGTATTGCGGTGGTACCGCTGGCAATTCGTATCGGTAAATTCATTGTTTCTTTCATTCCGTGAATCGGTACCTACCTCCACCACGCAACGAGAGGTCCTGACAAATTCGGAATAATGGCAATGAAATCTATGGCTCTCTCGTGAATTTTATATGGAGTATCATAATGTATATTATTTAGAATTTAGATATACCAAAAGCTTAACCTCTCAGGCCTCGGGCCTATTTTGTTGGAAGGTCAAAATATTTCCGTTTTTCAATAAAATCCAAATAAATGGAATATTTCTAAACGCATCTAAAAACATGAAAAACTGTTTTTGAAAGGTGACAAAATACGATTTTAAATTTTATAATTCGAAATAAATATATAATTTTTAATATAAAAATTTTGAATACAAACTTAAAAAGTTTTAAAAATAGCTCACCCTACGTTTTTTCTAACAGAAATTTCTAATAACGAAAAAAATTAAAACATATAAATATTTTATTAGGAAAATTATTAATAATCGTTATCTTCATTTTTTGTCGTTTCATTTTTATTTAATTGCGGTCGAAAACTTTGATTTCGTAAATTATTTTGTTTTATAAATCATTTGCATAAAGACGTTTTAATAATTTCGCGGTTAATTTTTTTTATTTGAATATAAAGTGGTGTTTTCGCTTCCTCATGTAGACCATATTCCCGTGATAGTAAGGAAGACACAACAATTTCTATGAGACATACTCGTATGTATACGAGTTATTCCGAAAATCGGACCAATTAGCATGAGGGGTTAAAGGTTACCATATCGGTCAATAAATAAATTAACTTCGGAACACAAATATTATCCGGTTTTATTTCTTTTTTGTGTAAACTCACTGACAAGTGTCCTATCGACTAGAACAAATGGAACTAAAACACTTTTTAATTGCCAACGGAAATGGGGGAGGGTATCATAAGAAGTAAAATAACGTTAGAGAAGCAAGTAGGTACATACCTAGTACCTATTAACATATATTTGGGAGGTAAGTACCGCGGTAGGTACCGCCGCCCGGGGAACCACTTATTGGATAACCAAAAACTCTGCCATAGATCACCCCAAGTGGTTCGGTACTTTTGGTGATTTAGTAGGTGTGCCCTGATTCATCGGGTTAGATGTGTTCAGGTCTTAACGGTGCTTGCGCCTGCCCGGTAAGAGGCTAGTTTGGGGAGACCCTCTAATCTCTCCAGCTGGTATCTCTCGATGCATAACACCATAACACGGGCTTGTGCCTAGCACGGTGGTCGAAAAATCCCCAAATTATGTAATAAACCATCAAAGCAATGAATAATAAAAAATAAAATAATATAAAATTAAAATATCGATTCAAACGTCCGTCACTCCATGACAACTTGACAAGTGGAATTTCACACCCCTTTGAAAAGTCATGAAAATTGATGGGGTTTTGATAAAATTTTAGCCTTCTAACAAATCAGGGGCGATCATAGCAATCATCCAAATAGCAGTTCCATCCATTTTTATAGGATTTTTTGGTGGTTTTTCACCACCTGAAAGTATGAGATGTTATGGTGTTAACTGTTTACAATAGAAGTTCCGTTAAGAAAAAAAGTTTTTTAATTACATACGTAGCACTTTTCTTACTTCCCATAAAAGAGGCCCGTAGAAAAACAATTTTCCTCAGGTCATATTTGATAACAATTTGTGGATGGAGAAATGGCACGATCAAGTGAATCAGATACTTGAGAAGGGCCATGTCAAGAGTCAGAATATGAGTATGAGACGATGTATGAATGTGAATGAGGCAAAGAGTGTGTGCCAAGACCGAGTTGTTTGGCGGTCAGTCCTCTCTGCCTACACCTGCGGGGACACGGCGTGATGGTTAGTTAGTTAGTTAGTTGCCATGTGGAGGGACTTTAGGAAAGGAAGGAGAAGAAATTCAGGGAAGGAAAAAGGTATAAAGGTTGGGTAGAAATTCAGGGATCAGAGTGAGGTCCATGATTCTGGAGGTCATTGGAGGTTATCCACCACTTACTCGCCATGGTATAAGTAACCGATGGTTACTCCTTCAAAGCTCTCACAAGAACTCTTTTTTTTTTTTGAAAGAACGAATCTACATTTAAGTTTGAACGAATCTAGACCTCCAGTATCCCTGCATACGGTGTTAGGAAGCAGTACGCAAGTGCATACATGATATTCAAAATGCAAATAATATAAAGCAAGTCAGGGATAAACTAATTAAAAAAGGGGTAATGGCATGTTGCGTATGCTGCAAGCATTTGCAAGAAAAGATAATGAAAACAAGTATTGTGATATGAAGAACACTTGTGTCGGGTGGGATACCTCTCTCGTCATCTCGGCAGTACCAGCCACAATGTGTATGGTGGTCGGCCTGCCGTGAATGAATCTCAACGTTCGCACCCTTTAGCCGGTTTCTCGGTTGTGGCTTGACGATAGTAAGTGGGAAGTAGGGGAACGTTCCCGAAGACCCTAAGGATGGAAGCGTCGAGTTGTCGGTAGCAGGGCGGAAGGAGTCAGGGGGTCAGGAGTTACGGTCGTATAAATACTTCAGTGAAGACGATGGGTCGTGACAGACCAGCTGGAGAAGTCGAAGAGCCTCCCCAAACCGCCCCCCCCCCCCGATCCGGCCCACCATACAGCTGGCTAAGTGTTGGTTATCCAATAAATTGTTTCCGGGCGGCGATACCCATACCCGCCTTCCAAATTTGTATCGGATTACATTGATGATATTACATGATGATGAATCCAGTCACTTATGACATGTCCAAAAGTCATTTTCATAATTCAAGATGTTCTTGCCAACTTTTTATATTGCATAATGTAGTATGGCGATAACGGCTGCTATGACCAAAGATTTCATTTTCAAAAGCCCAACTTACATTAACCAGAAAAGATAAAGAATTCATGTCCAGCACTGCATTCACGAATTTTTGTTCACCCAAATGGCAAATGATTTTATGGTGCAGTGTTGAACTGTTGTAACGATTCCTTCACCAGCACAGAGTATGAAATTCGTACTAAAGTTGAATTTCAGGAAAAGACATCAATACAATGGCAAGAGTGCAACGTAAATTACAACGTTGATGTAAATTAATTAATAATTTCTCTAATGGTGTTAATGTATATGAGACAGCACAATGCAATGGTTCGATGATGAAGAGTCGGAAATCAATTAAAATATCGAGGTAGGATGACCTTGCGTGAAAGAGCTGTTAGTTCCTTGGCTCTGGACCAAGAGGTTCAAAACCTCAGCTGGCATAAATAATAACAATTGTATTTTTCAGCGTAGTTGTGTGCAATAATTGAAACAATAAAAACTTTAACTCTGTCAAATCTTTGGGTTGAAAACATTTCAAAAGCATGAAGGCCCCAAATCAATTCATATTGGGAAGCGGGTATGGGTACCACCGCCCCGGAATCCGTTTATCGGATAACCAACACCTCTGCCATAACTCACCCCAAGTGGTTCGCTACGTTTGTTCACTTAGCAGGGTTGCCCGGGTTCATAGGCTGAAGTTTGTCCAGGTCTTGACGGCGGATGCGTTTGCCCATCTGCTGCGTGGCGGGCCAGATCGAGAAAGAATGGTTTAGGGAGGCCTTTTGACCTTTCCAGCCGGACTCCGGATGGATTCATTTGTCCGTCACTCCTGGACACACTGACCCCCAGATTTCTACCCACCCCTCATATTTGTTTTCCTTCCCAGAATTTCCTATTCTTACCTTCCTTAAAAAGAACCTCCACACAACATCTCCTAAGATGGCATAAGTCCTGAAGGTAATTATATTCCTCAAGGCCTTCTGTGTGGAGCTAATGTAAAAAAACAATTATAATCCAGACTGTTTTAGTAACTAGAAAATAATAATGTATAATTAGATTAAGACGGTAGATTATCGTAGGTATAGCCTTCCGTAATACAACATTCTCTAATTGAGGATAATATAGTCCTACTGGCTCAAGCTAGGTGACTCTCATATTGCGTTCAGAAGAAAATGACAACTGAATCTTGTTTATCTGAAAAGATTTAGAAAACGATCGACTAAATCATTGCATGCGTCCCCAATGTATACATTATATTTTAAGCTCTGTTTTCAAGAAGATAATTGTATAGTATACAATGGTATACAATGTATACCCTCATTTGCATCATTACATATATATATACCTAGGGTATAAATACTTCAATAGACTACCGGAAAAGATAAGAACAATCGAATATGATAAAAGCCTACTAAAATCGATTAAAGAGCAATTCAATGTAAAAATAACAAAATAATAAAATTATCTTCATTACAAATATAACTTATTAATTTGTCTATTTTTTAAAAAGTTCATACTTAATTATAGATACAAATATCTTTGAGATACCTATAAGAGAAACATTAGAAAATCTAAAAAAAATGTGAAAAATTATTTTGTCATTTATTTTTACGCACCAGATTTAAATGTCCGGGTTAAATTTTCCCTCCAAAAAAAAAAAAAAAAAAAAAAAAAAAAAAAAAAAAAAAAAAAAAAAAAAAAAAAAAAAAAAAAAAAAAAAAAAAGAAGGAAAAACTAAACCCTTTCATACACTTCCCCAAATGATCATCTAGTGAATCCACGTTATGCAATTGCACTATATAAGTATTATAAATACAAAACAATACAATAACAACATGTCAACCCACTAGAGACCAAATGGGAATATAATTCACCGACTCCAGATATTTTCATATCAGAGGGTTCGGCTCTGTGGCATTTCTAATTGAACCTATAAATCCTACTGATCCCTCAATATAAATATTTAAAAAATCTTTTGTAATCCTACATGTATTTAAAATTACTGCTTTTTGCATTTTTATATACAAATTCTTTGACAAATCTAATATGCTTAAATTTTGAATCAGATTCCTAGGTATTATGCCAGTGGCCGAAATAACAAATGGTAATATTTTTATAGTCCGAGAATGCCAAATTCTTTTAATCTCATTTCCTAAATCTGTGTATTTTCTAATTTTTTCAGAAACAGTTTTTTGAATATTACAGGAATTTGGAATAGCTACATCAATGATATAAGTTATTTTTTTAATTTTGTCATGTAAAACTATATCAGGTCTATTATGACTAATTGTTCTGTCTGTTAGTATAGTTTTATCATAATATATTTTATAAAAACCATTTTCAATAAATGAATTTGGTTCATATTCATAATATGGTACTACATTACGGCAATCAATCAAGTTATGTTTAATTACCAAACTTTGGTGAATTATTTTTAAAACCTGATTGTGCCTAAATGTATACTCGGAAGGCGCTAATATAGAACATCCCGATATAATATGTTCTATAGTTTCGGGAAAAAAGAAAATAAAAATTAATGTAATAAAATTAGTGTAATGAAAATTATTATACTTTGTAAATTGATTATTTAATAAAAATATTAATAAATCAATAAAATAAATACAAATATTAATCGGTGTTGTGTCTCTGTATAATCCAGATCAATGACCTCTAAAACTAAAATTTGCCTTGATTTTCAAAATTGAAACTGGTTGTCAAAATTCAGACAAGCGGTTATATTTTTTTTTAATTAGCAATTCGTAGTGATTGTTATTTTATTTATTTTTTATAAAATTTTTTAAAGATGTCATAATTTCTTAAATTTACTAACGGTGGCGGTGTTCATTCGAAATGGAAATTTCTGAACTTTCTTCTTTAGGCAAATATTTTTTTTATAAATACTTTTAGCTTCAAGAAGTGTTTTATTTTGCGCTAGTATTAAATAAATGTGTTTTCCGGGATCAGGGAAGGATAAAGCAAGGCTATCCTTAGGTACTTACCAGAAAACGTGATAATAGTCTTACAGTTTTTTTGCAACGTCCCAGTGCATCCCTGCTTATGCTAAAAATGAATAATCGTCCTGTCTCCTCGCTAAGCCGACATATGTCATTACATTTATCTCGCTCAGTGGTGATATGGTGATATCGTACTTCGTAGGATTCGGGTAGTGGGTGTGCCCACACAACTCACACTTAAACGCGAACCTTCGGCGAAATACGGAGCGCAATACGTATGAGGGCAGACGAATAATTACATCAGTTCCAAACACATTTAATATTTTAATTTAGGTGCCTTACCTACCTTACTTAAGTCACCGTGAATACAAAATGTAAAGTGAATGCGATGAAAGGAAACTGTTTGAAATGGATCCATTCGTAACGAATAAAGACAATTGCTAAATCTCCGCTTCTACATCCATTGTAATTTTCATCATATGTTCTAAAGTAAAATATATATTTTGTTTATATAATGACCATTATAAGATTATTCCTACTCGAATGTAAAACATGTGTCCCTTCAAAAATCAATCAATGAATCTCTGTTTCCCTCGGTCTTTTTTTTAAGTTTTCTAATACTTTGTAGAAGGTTCTTACGGAAAGAAAAATTTAAAAAAAAATTGATAATTTCAGAAAACTTAACAACTATTTTAACTTCGCACGTTTAACAGTTCGCGCGTTTGATGAAGTGAATTTAGCAGGCAGCTGTTTTTTTTTTAACAAAAGAATTGTGTATAGATTTTTTAAATTATAGATATTTTAAATATGTACCTATGTTATGTACTAAATTAGATTGATTGTTCTTCGTTATTTGTAATATATGAAAAATGAAAATTTGAATAAAAAAATTGTAATAGGTGGCAAGCAAGCTGTTTGAAAACTGAATTTATTTATTTATTTATTTATTTATCTATAAAAGGTATGTTTACATAACATTATTCGATGCCTGTCTCACTAGGGAATACCTGTGTTGAGACAGGCGTAGAGGTACATAAATGAGTATCATACATAAGAATATTTAATTACAACATGAGAGTATTTAAGGTAAGATACATACTGATTTATACAATTCAAACAGAAAGATGATTAAGATTGAGGGTTAATATCATAAAGAGAGCATTATATAGGTGAAGGAAGAGATGAATAAAGTAGTAAATCCTTTCGAGTCTATATAGGAAGTTATATTATACATGTAGGATTTTACTATTTTAAGTTCTTTAATAAGGGTAAGGACATACGTGAGATGGTAATTCTGTCTATTTGTACTCTATTTTACAGATGTTAGCAGTAGTGTGGCGTCCAATACTTATAATCCATTTCTTTAAATCTTGTTTGTATTTGGTCTTTGATTCGGTTTGTCTAATCGTGGCTGGAAGTGTATTGTACTGGAACTAGATAAGTACTGGATAAGTGAATGTACTGGGACTGAATATATAGAACGCGGGAGGGGGGTTGGCGGGACGAGGTAGTGGGAGAGGGTAGGGGATAGGTGGGGAAGTTGGAAGGAGGACGTGGGTGGGGAAGGGAATGCGGGAGGGGAACCGGAACGCACTGAAAAGGACATGCATGGAGAAACAATTTATTTCATTGAATACAGCATTGCAACGCATGCCGGGAATCAGCTAGTATCATCATAAATGTAATAACGATTTTGACAACAATAAAATTAGGTCATTAGTAATTCAAATTACTTGTAAGGTGTTCCCCCAACAATATCGAAATAGGCTACAAACCCGAGGTAATTAATTAAGCGTACTGTGAATAACCTAAATAATTAGAAATTCGACATCAAAGACGACGTAATAACAAATGTAAGAAAACCCATCTTATTAAATAAAATTCTTGTAGACCACCCCTCTCCCCCTCCCCCATATATAAACCGTAGCTTAAGAATAATTTGTACCAGTCTGAAGATGGCTTTAACAAGCTGAAACTGGTTGCTGTCAAATAAATTAAAGTGGAAATAAGTTTCATATTTGTTTTATTACATTAGTATAAAGACAATGTCAATTTAATCATTGAAGAAGCAGATAATATTATTAAACCGAAACAGAGTCTAACTGTAGTAAACTGTTATTTTATCTGATCAACAACACAACTCTGATGATCTAAAGTTCTAATGATAGTGGTGATGGTAGATTACGAGTCGCGTTTATTATTGTCTTATTTATAATTAATATGTAACTTTATCATCCTTTAGATTTAGAACGTCTGTTTTAAAGGATGCCCTTTGGTAATCTGGAGCAGGGAAAATGGTCACTGATGGTTCCCACCTGTTGATCGGATATGATCGGCTATCTTCGTAACCGTTATCGCTCTCATATAGTACAACATTCTGACCTCTGTTGAGACACATTAAAAAATATTTATAACTACCTATACTAACGATATCTGTTGAGATAAATTGAAACTACATACGTATTCACATACACTACAGTAACGGTCGTAACAGGGAATCGAACCCGGGACAATGCCTTTAACTGCTCGGCCATTGTGACTTGGGTTTTTTAAAGTACTTTTTGCCGACCTCTTTTTTCAAGTTCTGAATTAATAGTTCAGTTTAAATTTGTTAGTTTTATCTTCTTTTTCAAAGATTAAATATCAAGTTGATGGGTATAACCCTAACGTTATTCTAATAAACTATTGATTAAAATAGGTGAAAAAAAACACATTTGGTAACGGGGTGGTTTTAAGTCATGTTTGTGCCTGTATTCATTTCATTCACAATGTCAAACCACCCAAGAGAATCCTTCTGTGGAGTTGTTAATTTAAATATACATATGGTATGTAAATCAAAATAATTGGAATGAATTCAGATATCTACCGGGTAAGAAGATGTCATAATAAAACCAGTTTTTTTTTATTATTTTTTTTTTTTTTTATTTATTTAGGAGAAAATACAGATACAGATATTAATTGGCAAGAATATACAAAACATCAACTAGAGAATTCACCTGCATCCAAACTATTTCTCACGAATTGACTTAAACAGCAGTTAAAAACATATACAAATATTTTGTCTTATAAATAGGGGAAAAAATATATAAGTACATAAGAATATTATTTTACAAATAGAGATATGAAATAAATGCGCAATATCCTTATAAGAATTTACAAATTATTTTTGAAACAAAAAAATATAAATATAGATAAACAATGTTATACAGAAATTTAAAAAATATATATATATATAAACGAATGTATGTCTAAGTTGTTTACTTTGAACTTTGTAGGAAAACAGCCTTCATTTTTCTACTAAAAGTACTGCGTGTATCAAAAAATAAGTCAGAATCCTTGAGTTTTTGATTCTGATTAAGTGATTCGCACATTCTTCTGATTGGGTCCCTGACACCAGCATTTGTACGCGTCCGGCTAATGTGGAATAAGTCGTTAAGCCTTGTTACTCTGGGTGGTACTTTAAAGTTTATTAATTTCAGTAAGTCGGGACAGTCAATAACGTTATTACAGATTTTATATAGAGTCATGAGATCAAGGTACGTTCGTCGGTTAGATAGCGTGGAGACGTTATAACTCGAAAGCATATTTATGTACCCGCGTTTAGGTGCGCTCATTCTGTAATTGAGGCACTGCAGAAATTTCTTTTGAATACTTTCAATGTTTTCTTTATAGATACCGTAAAGTGGATTCCATATGGAGGTGCAGTATTCAAGTTGAGAACGGACCAGCGTGTAGTAAAGAAGAAGATATGTTTCAGGTTTTCGAAATTCACGGCTGTTTCTGATGACAAATCCTAGCATGCAGTAAGCTTTATTCACAATATTATCAATATGCGCATCGAAATGGAGTTTGGAATCAAAAAGTACGCCTAGATCTCTTATACAGTAAACGCGCTCGAGTAAATAGTTACCAATACAATAATTCTGTATGATGGCGTTATGATTTTTAGTAAAACTTATTTGTTTACATTTGTTGTAACTAAGGTAAATTTTGTTTTCATTGCACAATGCTTCGAACCTTACTAAGTCGCTTTGGATTAGCAGACAATCGTTTAAATTCCTAACAATGGCAAATATTTTTATGTCATCGGCGTACAAAAGAAATAAACAATGCAAGAAACATTTAGTAACAGTGTTAATAAAGAGTATAAACAACAGCGGACCCAGGATTGACCCCTGTGGCACGCCAGAGGTAACTGGCTCCCATGTAGAAGTGTGTCCTCGCAACGATACGGCTTGTTGTCTTTTTGTTAAATATGAGACAAACCAACGTAGTAAATTTCCTCTAATTCCGTTGTACATAATTTTTTTAATAAGAATAAGGTGGTCAACCTTGTCAAAAGCTTTTTTAAAATCGCAGTATATTGCATCTACTTGGTGGCCTCGATCCATGCTGTTGAACAAGAAGTTTGAGTAAAGAAGTAAATTACTCATGGTAGATTTGCCTTTTACAAACCCATGTTGTTGTTCCGTAATTATGGAGGCAAGCTGGGGATATATATGGTCATGGACAAGTCTTTCCAAGAGTTTAGGGATCGCCGAGAGAATGGATATTAGCCTATAGTTTTCTACTTTTTGCCGTGAGTCGCCCTTGTGGACCGGTATAATATAGGCCAACTTCCACCTATCAGGGAAAACCCCGTCACTCAGGCATTTGTTAAATATTATGGTAAGTGGAACATATAGTGACGAAGCAGCAGATCTGAGGAAAAATGCCGGTATTCCGTCATGACCTGCACCCTTGTTTATATCTAGCGACATTAAACTCGAGAGCACTTCTTGTTCCGTTAATTCAATGGTGTGAATGTGCGCAAGTTCAGAGTCGCAAACGGCTTCAAGTTGGTCGATGTTAATCATGTCGTTGACAGAGGAGGGTTCGAATGTTGATTTAAAGAATTCAGAGAGCATATTACAAATTTCCTGGGCATCGTTAGATTTGCGACCTTCGAAGGACATAGTAGCAGGGTATCCATCAGACGATTTTAATGAGGATATGTATGACCAAAAACTTTTAATATTATTTTGCAATGAACTTTCGATGTTGTCGAAAAATAACTTTCGAGAATCACTAGCCAGTCTTTTGTATGTAGCACGTAAGAAGGAAAATTCACGATAGTCAGAAAGACCTTTATATGTCTTCCATTTGTGCCAGACTTTATCTTTTTTCCGTGATAACCTAATAAGTTCGGGAGTAAACCATATGGGAAATTTGTCATTTCGTCGTGCCAATAATGGAATGGACTTATCAATTATATTATTTATTTTTAAATAGAATCGATCTACTGCTTCTTCGGCTGATAAACTTGCAGTTTCAGATAACCAATCAATACAATTAATGTCATTATTAATCTGAGTATAATCAGCTTTCCTGAAATTGCGCCTACGCTTTTTTTTGTTTTTGATTTTTGGTTGAGTTTCGGATGATATATCAAATTCAAGGGCTGGGTGGTGTCTGTCTTCTGAGAGCAGAGGGTCATTGCTGCGTGTAACATTTGTTTCGCGACTGAAGAATATGAGGTCTAAGTATTTTTCATTATGGTTAGGTATGCAATTATATTGGAGCAAGTTCATCAATGACATTGTTTGCAGCAAAGTTTGCGATGCAGCCGTGTTTGAAGAGGCGAGACCTTGACTGCAGCCTACGGAAAAAGACCAAGTAAGAGTAGGTTGATTCATATCTCCAAGTACACAAAACATATTATTTGGTTCAGATGAAAATACAGATTCTAGGTTTTTGGAGAAAATATCATAGAACGTTGGTGGCGAGACAGGAGGTATGTATACTGCACATATGATGAGATTGGAAGACCTTACCGGAATAGATACGAAGATTTGTTCGATTTGGCTGGTTTCCCAGTCATCGAGCCGGGATGCTGCGAGCTCCTTGCGCACTGCTACCAGTACACCGCCTCCGTCCATCTTACCAATAAGAGTACGGTCCCTATCTCGTCGGAACACCGTGTAGCGCGAATCTATTAATTCAGCCGTATTTATACTTGCTACAAGCCATGTTTCAACTAGAACTATAACATCATAGTTATTTGATAAAATATTCATAAGTAGTTTCTGAGTTTTAGTTCTAATACCACCACAGTTCTGGTAATAAACAGATATAGATGATGAGATCATTTCAATAGAGTAATAGTGTATATCGATATATTCCACATTCGCGGGAGCGGTACTTTAAGTAGGACATACAAAGCATCAAAATTATATATGAAACATAGTATAACTTATTAGATTAATTAGTATATAATAATAAATCAACAATATAAGATGTGAATGGATATGGTACAGAATGTTGAGAGAAAGCGGGCATCGATAAGACCAGTAACAGATTTGTAATAGTAGTAGTCACATCTTTTGAAGATCTCCCTCACGACGAATGGTAAACACCCTAGAGAGATCATCCTTCTTCGCCATGATACTTCCGTTCCTCACCCATGTGTACTTATAGCCGTTAGCTTTTCCGGCGGCACGTGTTTTTGCAAAAAGTATTTTATTTTTTAAGGTCAGGTGCTCGTTAACATAGAAATTTGTGGCGGGAACACCAAGTCCTAGTTGCTCCGTGGTGAGGCCGCGACGAGTCCTTACTGCAGCGATGACGTCATCACGGAGGCGCTTTGTCGAGAGCTGCACGACGATGTTGCGTGGTCGGTTGGAGGGCGAAGAGTGACCGCGAGCGACGCGGTGCACCGACACAATACTGCTACTCGGAAGCGGCACATTGACAGTTGATCCCATTTTGTCCAATAAGGTCATCAGATTCTCACCCTTGACCTCGGGTATGCCGTGAATGTCTATGTTACACCCTCTGCTTCGTTGTTCCATTTCGTCCTGAGCGTCTCGGAGTGATTCGATTTCTTGTCTAAGGTTAACATTTTCCTCCTGGAGAACACTCATTTTATCTTCCAATTTCTTGTTATTAGTTAGTACCATCTCTATATTTTTGATAAGATCGTCATATTTAGAACTGATAAACTCCAGTGATTTCTTTGTTTCTGAGTTTTCCCTTTCTAGTTTTTTGTAAATATTAGTTTCAAATTCATTCATGCCTTTTCTAAAATCTTCTAAAGTCAGCTGCGTTGTGTTTTGTTTGTTTTTGTAACTTTATTTAGATGTAAGCAAATTTCATACATCTAGTATTAAAAAACATATAAAATACATAATAAAATAAATAGAGTCATAAAATTATAACGGAAAGAATACAGCTTAAAAAAAGAAATACAGTTACTCCAGTTAGAAATACAAACAATAGGGTTTAAGACATACAGTTAATACAAATAAATACAATTCATAAATTTTTCTTAATGTATGTTGCACATGTTTTCCGAAAAGTGCCAAGACTTGGGGCTTCCTTTATGGAATTTGGTAGGTTATTATAAAGTTTTTGACCTTTATAAAACACGCTGTTCTGTGTACACGTAAGTTTAGTTTTGGGAAGCCTGAAGTCTCGGCAACTCCTCGTAGGATAATTGTGAATATTTTCATGGTACATAATATTAGTTTGCAGATATTTAGGGAGCATGTTATTTTTAAGCTTGTACATCATTGTTAACGTATTATATATTATATGTTGTTTAGTTGTCATCATATTTAGGTTTTGTAACATAGTTTTAACTCTAGTAAAGATATTACATTTCAGAATCATCCTCATTTCCCTATTTTGTATAACCTGTAGTTTATTATTTTGTGTCTCGTTACATAAGAATAGAACACTAGAACAATAATTTAAATGAGGAGTTACAATAGAATTGTATACAAGGTGCGTCGTCTTGAGATCCAAGTTATTCCTAATCCTTTTTAAGAAGCCAACTTTTTTAGCAATTTTCTTAGATATATAATCGAAGTGTTTGTCGAATTTTAATTTATCGTCTAATATTACACCCAGATATTTAATATTGCTAACCCTTTCTATATTTATGTTATCAATGGTTAGTATTGCATGTTCAGTTCCACCTTGACTATCCATAATCAAAAATTTAGTTTTCATAACATTCAGTTTTAGTTTGTTTATGTTTAACCAAAGCGTTACATTATTTAAGTCATTTTGTATCTCTTCAATGGCATCCTGTAAATTTTTTCTGGCTATATATAACAATGTATCATCAGCAAATAATTTAATCGCACAATGCTTTAAAACTTTAACAATTTCATTTATATATATATAATGAATAACAATGGACCTAGGACAGATCCCTGTGGAACGCCTTTGCTAGTATGACGTGGATCAGATGTTATTCCACCATATTTTGTTACTTGCTTTCTTTCTGATAGATAATCAACAAACCAATTAATTTCTTTACCGTTAATTCCAATATTTCTTAATTTTTTTATTAATCTGTCTCTATCGATTGTTTCAAATGCCCTTTTTAAGTCTAAAAATACTGCAATAATTTTACTGTTTTTATCTCTATAATTTTTCCATTCTTGTATTACATAGTTAATAGCGGTTTCACAAGAAAATTTATTTCTAAAACCCGATTGTTGTCGAACTAATATCTGCTTTGTCTCAATATATTCAGTTAATTGCTCCTTTACAATGTATTCAAGTATTTGTTCATATTTGGGTAAGCAATTTATCGGTCGGAATTCGTCAAATTTTTTTGGG
The DNA here is from genome assembly GCA_917880885.1 of Limnephilus marmoratus. Lineage (NCBI taxonomy): Eukaryota > Metazoa > Arthropoda > Insecta > Trichoptera > Limnephilidae > Limnephilus > Limnephilus marmoratus. The sequence continues at coordinate 31,111,044 of OU862916.1, forward strand.
TTATCGATTTTCGGAATAGGAGTTATTACAGATGTCTTCCAAGTTTTGGGAAACACTCCACTATTCAGAGATTCATTGATAATTTGGACCATCGATTCGCCAATAATATTAATGGAGTCTTTGATTATATTTATTGTAATACCGTCTGGAGATTCTTTCGATTTCATGTTACTTAAGACTCTTTTTAAGTATGGTAAATCTATATTTTTAAACTTAAACTCTTCATCGGTGCATACAGGCCTGTCTATGTCTAGTTTGTTAACAGGACATTCTGGAATACTTTCGCTTATAAGATCTATGCTCGAAATAAAGTGCTTGTTAAATTTTGTCGCTATATTCTCAATTTCTTCTTCATTTCCATCTGGGAAATCAATCGATTTTACAACTTCTTTTTGTTTGCCCTTTATGATTTTTTTTAGTGTTATCCAAAGTTTTCTTGGGTCATTCTGTTGCAGGGGCGTGCACAGAGTTTTTAGTGAGCTAGAGGGCTAAGATTGAAAAATTCGACTTAAATGATGTTGTTGTAGCTGAAAATGATTATTATTTTTTTTCGAAATTTCAATGTTTTGTATGAAGATTTTTATCTAGCGTAGGCATACCTATAGGTATGCCTACCCTGAATAAAAAATCTTCATACAAAAAATTGAAATTTCGAAAAAAAATAAAAATCATTTTCAGCTACAACAACATCAATAATGTTGTATTTTCCAGTCTTAGCCCTCTAGCTCACTAAAATTTCTGTGCACGCCCCTGTTCTGTTGTGTTTCTAATTTTTGTTTATAGTAATCACACTTATGTTTTTTAATTTGTTTTGAATAAAAATTGCGAATTTTTTTATATGCATTCCATTTTTCATTGGATGGTTCCAATTTTGCCGCTTTATATGCATTATCTCTCTGTTTTTGAAGGTTATGTAACGGTATCGAATACCATCTGTTAGTATTTTTAAGCTTAATCCTTCTTATCGGCATATTTTTATCGATTGCGGACGTCATAATTTTGACGAAATTTTCTGCTTTGTCATTTAACGAATTAGACTCAGTAATTTGTGAGATACCATTTTTTAAAGTTTCACAGAATTTAAAGTGATCATAGTTCCTTTTATCTCTATACATAATTTCCCTTGACTCATTTTTTATTACACTCGTTTCAAGTAGTGTTATTATGTTTTCGTGGTCTGATATTTTTGGTGTATCCACAACCTTTACGTTCAAGTAAAAATGATTTGATATAACCAAATCAATAATGGTTGCTGATGCGTTTGATATTCTAGTTGGTTTTGTCACAAGTTGTTTCATTCCTAGACCATTCACTAAGCAGTGTGTGAGTCAGGAGAGGGCGAAACCGGGATAGCTGCGAACTTCTTAGTTTTATCCGTGTTGCTGCGGGTAGATGCCATTTCGTCAGCTTATATCTATAATCCGAGTAATGCACTTTCACTGCCTTGCTACTAAAGTAGCATTAGACTTTTGAACTACGATTTGACTTTTGCTGCAGAGTGTAAACTAAGAAAAAATAGCACTTGCACTCGCTTATTTTCAACCAGAAAATGACGAAAGGTGGAGGGATTCTGTCCCTGTACAAACAGCAACTTATTTGAAAAGTTAATAGTTTTTAAAACTTATTATTTTGTTATTTTTTGTATTTTTTGTAGTTACATTAATTTAGCAGTAGCACATTTTTCTTATATGTTGAATGAAATTAAATGATGTATAATTACGTTTTGCTTTCTTTACAGGATTATTCGTCGGTTTACTAAATAATATGACGTGTTTTTAGAACTTGAGAGTCTTGGACCAAAACACTCCAAATTCATTTGGATTTTTCTCCCAGTAAACCTTATTTTGCAGTACCTTCGAGATTCCTTTGCAGGATCGCACGTGGTACGTAAATTGATAAAATCATTAATAATCCATATATTTTATAAAAGAAAGTGTACAATTACGAGTGTGCCGCTAGAACTCAGAATCGAGTCCCGGCACGATATTGGGAGTCATATGGTGTGGTAGCCCCACAGATAAGAGAAACCTTTATTTCTCATATCTAAGGGTAGCCCTCTATCCCTCATCCATGAAGAAGATACCCGTTTTTACCAGAAAGTATAATGGCTGGAAGTTTCGCCCTATAGAAAATTTCTAGAACAGTCCAGAACATTCGCGAGTATCGAGAGCATTCCATAACGTTCCAGAACAAGCCGAAACATTTTGAAACAGTCTGGAACGTTCGGGAACATACCGGGACATCCCAGATCATTGGGGAACTTACAGAACACTCTCGAATGTTGTGGAATTTTCTGGAACATTGTAAACTATTTGAAGTTTTTTTGTATGGATGGGGCTACCCATTTACAGGGGTATATAAAGCAAGATCCGTCGTGGGTTCGAATGTCAATTCAATCCCATATCAACTCCCTGAGTGAAGCCGCGTACCCTAGGTAGTAATTACTATTGCTCATGGTTTGACTTTCCGAACTCTTTTATCGCTTACTTGCGTAAATAAATATCCATCATTTATTTTCCTGAGGAAGTAAGCAGACTGGATGAGCACCATACAACTATGACTACCAACGGTACAGACTCCTACATTATTCACGTTCAAACATCGTGGCATCCTCTCAAACAAATTCCTTCCTACATACTTAATACTTTCATTTTATATTTATTTATTTAGTACGAAAAAGCGTCTCCCGGTAACGAACAACCTGGCAATATTTAAAAATCAACCATCATTATAAGCGAAATATGCTGCTGATGATGATGAATGAGGACATAACCGTCTTAATATTATTAAATTGACCTACTGACAAACTGCTTCGGGTGCTTAAAATTAAGAATAAAAAATAATTTAATAAAAAGTTATAACAATAATATTTGATTTGCGTTTGTGGGAAAAATTGCCTGAAGGGCGCTGTACAAATATATAATATAAAAATTGTATAACTTGCTTTCAACTAAGATTTTTTATATTAACTAGTGACTTACATCTCAGACATTATGGTCACTGACTTAATGACATAAAAATATATATTTACAAGTGTGGTTTAAAATTTAAATCTTACAGATACCATACCTGCATTTAAAAAAAAAAAATGTGTTTATTTAATTTAAAATAATGAAAACAATTAATTTGTCAAACAATCAGAATGTTTTTCTTGTTTATTACTCTCTCTTTGCGATAGTTAAGGACAATCTGTAAAGATAATCAAAAAGTTTTACATGTACCTTGCTAAATTCACAGCATTCACAAAAAATAATACTCGATCAAATGCCAAAAACTTATTACATATTTCATTGATTTCCTTATTTTTTTATTTTTTTAGTTCATCACATTTTCTCTTTTACTTTTAGCAGTTCGAATTTTTCACTTCCTCAATTATATTATTGATATCCATTAAAATTTAAATGTAAACCTTTGAAAAAAATCATACAACTTTTTTTTATATATTTATATAAGAAGATGCACTTTGTCAGAATTGTTTATCCTAGGTATCAATATATAATGTGTATTTATATATTATGGTCCTAAATTTCAATGTCGTTATTTTATTGGTCGATGACATAAATATTGTTATCACTATCATATATAAATTTATTAAGACCAATAAAATAAAATAAAAAATGAAGGATATGTTTTTATTACAAAATCTGTTTAATCCTGCTCTGTTGCTTGCGCCAATGCGCACTTGGGTAATGTATGAAAACAAAGCGAGTTCAACCCATTATTACGTTAATTTAGTTAAACTACTGCCATTGCCCAACATCGGGACACAAACAATGAAGTGCATGTGTTATTGCGTCTTAAATATGCACAAGTTATTATGGTCACTCCCACTGGTAAGGGGATATTATAATTTATTCCGTGATTAATTGCCAAAAAGGGTGTCTGTCATTTTTGCCTTTTCGTGAAAGAAATAATCCGTAGCTTATATCATGGTAAATTGTATATTTAAGAAGGCGTATTTTATGTACCGTCGAGATTAATATGTAATTATTTTCGTGCATGGAGCATAAACGGAGCTTCCGTAGGTACTTCTGAATTGAATAGTGGAATGCAATAAGGTAATTTTTTTCGGTTTCTCCACAGGAAATATTTATGTATTTTTATGTTAACTCCACACAGGAGGCCTTGAGGAAAATAATTTCCTTCAGGGCCTATGTCATCTGAGATGCTGTGTGGAGGGTCTTTTGGAACACAAGAACGAGTCCAAGAAGCGACTCGTTCTCGTGTGACAAATGTTAACCGCATACATATGTTGGGCTTTTGGGCGTTTGGCGTGTTTCCCGAACATGCACCGGTGCCGAAAGGATCAATGACGCTATTTTTCGGAGCATCTTCCATTGAAATACCGGTAGAAAAGGGATAGTATTCCCACCCGACGCCTGTGCTCTAAAGATTGCAATCTGTGAGAATCTATCAATCGGACCACCCGTTTCTACATGGGGTTGCACCCTTTTTAGGTATTTTGGGGCTCCAGACCAGAGGTGGCTGCCAAATTCAACTGTGGGGCACACTTACCAATTGTACAGGGGTACTATTAAAGTATATGTGGGCCCTGTACAATATGCCCAGTTTTTGAGAGGCTAACTTAACTTTGGCTTCGGTATCTGAGCTGGTCACTTAAAGTTTCATCAAGCATAACAATGGAGGGCCTTTTCGGAACTTAAACTATTTAAAAGGTCATGGCAGTGTTTAGTAACTAAATCTAATAAGCCGAGTACCTACTTCTAAAATATACTATTCTACTGCCTGTTTTCAAAACCCCTGAATTGGGGATGCTGGAGTACCAATCGGGAGTACTGAAATACCATGGTAATGGTTTCTTAAAGCAACCCTTAAATTTATAAAGTTGTTCATAGGAAAAGCAAAAACATCAAGTTCCTAACTAGGTAAAGATTTTTTTACATTATTATATTCTTAATATACGAAAAACAAAAAATAGTAGTTACTTGAAAAGTAGACCTGAGTTACGTGAGATGTAAAACCGTGTATTTCAATTTTTTATTCTTATTTTAAACATGGAACCAAAATTTCCTCCGGAATCATAAGATTTGTAAGTAGGTAGGTACCTTCTTAAATACCTAGATACTTAATTACAGTTTGGCAATTAAGTGTAGAAAATAAATGATGGCGCTGCGATCGATTTCTAGTTTTAAATGGCAACACCAAGATGGCTCATAAGACAATGAATGTACCTATGTTTTAAAAAACACTTCTGCCAAAATGCGTATTTCATTGTTTTATTTCTTATTTTTATTTTAAAAATTTTGCACAAAAAACTGTAATTTAATAGAAGTAAAATAAAACAAAACAAGTTTTAAGTGGGCGTTTATTTCGATATGAAAACGTAGGTACTTAAAAATTTAAGTCTATTAATTCAACACCCGACATGTAATTATTGTCTTCGTTCTCGTGTGTAAACGCAGTTCATCGATATCATCATATATATTTCTGCCTCGTGCATAATATTCTGCCTCAATTTTCATCACCTGTTTGCAACAATTTTTCCAATCATCAGCACTTATGCTAGAAATTATTATTATTTATTTTACTAGTATTTATTATTATTATAATGCCCATTTTCCGTTTTCCCGGTGTTTCAAATTTTCCATCTGCCTTTTCCCCTTCCTTGGCGATTCGTCTTACCGTTGATTCAGATTTACCTGTGTGTGAAAAATCATTAAAATTATTATTATAGAAGGTAGTTTTAAAAACACACACTAGATAATATTCACTTGGAAAGAAAGAAAGATAAAACGAGAAAAAGGTATCTTTTCTACGAGTTTAAAGAAGTTGAATATTATTATTTTTTTATTGATTTATTCCCCTTTTCCTGTGGCCGCAAACTAACTGTCAAATTGAAGTGTCAAAATCGGATTTTTTTAACATAACCTTAAATCAGGTTGTAATGGTTTTTATCGCTCGAAAATTGGCATAAATCTTGTAATATTACTTGTTAGTATTAAACAAACTATACTACGTACCAGTCATTTCTGCAGTTCGTTTGTAAACATCTTCTAATTAAACAGAAGCTTCTTCGCGTGATACTCGGCCAGACAGCATTGAAAAACGCAAAATATAAGCCCTCTTGCATCACTATGTAATGGTTTATTAATTTTAATTAAATTCAGACAAACAATGAATAAAAATATTATCAAATCAGCGATCTTCTTCTCAGATTTAAGACAATAAATCAAGCGTAACATGCGATAACATGGCAGCCATAGGAAATGTCATATAATTCGGTGCTGCCATAGTAATGAACACGTTTAGTTCCAATTTATTTAATTTCTACACTTTCTTGCCAAACTATAAATATTATATTATTGTAGAACTTCGTACCGCCTCAGAATCAATAACTGTTGTGTTAACATTAGTTGAATTAAATTCAGTTTTTTTATTAAGTTAAAAATTACACAGTGAAGCAATTATCGATGCGCAACTGTCCGTGTTTTATTTTTTTCAGTATCAGAGATGGCGTTGTGTTTGTATTTATATTTTTTTCGTGATTTTCTTACTTTTTAACTTATTTACGGGAATTGCGTTTCATTTTCTTCATACGTGTAAAGGAAATTTATTATAGATAATTATCGCATTTTTCCTTTGGAGGGGTTTAGTCACACGTTCACCGTTTGTCTCATTTTCAACTGTTGACATTTAGTGTGTAAGAAAGAGGGGCAGCATTATATGTTTAAGAGGAAAAGCAAAAAAATCAGCGCATTAGCATTTGACGTTTTTGAATTTTTGGAGTTCACTCACTATTCAATATTAAACTTAATATAAACAGAATATTGCTGCAGCTCTTTCAAAAGATTGGAATTCGTTCTGTACAAAATGTATGAGGAAAATAATTTTCTTCATAATATTTTTTTCGTGAATCTGTATATTTTAATAGCTATTCTGCTATTCGGGTAAAGACAAATGCAACAAATCAAAGAAAATAAAACTCGGTCCATCCTTTCTTGAGTTATGAATGGTGTAACTAACCCGACTTTGTTTTATAAATTAAAATGAGGAATTTTACAATTTATCGAAAAAAACGTCATATTATTCTAAGTGACAATCTGAAAACTTTTTCGGGCAGGTAGGTAGGTACCATAATTTCTCATTTCACGTTTGAAAAACAAAAATGGTGTCGCGAAAATGCGACTCCACTGTTAATTGGCGGTAAATGCTGCAGAGCAAAGCCCACGCAGCCCTCGAAGGACCAGTCCCGAAACTACGTGAAATCGCTAAGTTTTATGGGACGATTAAATAGCATACTCTCGCAAAACCTGATGGATAGTCAGTCGATAGTTCAGATCTGTGCTTTTGGAAAATTAGATAAGCACAGATTGGAATATGGATAATAGGACTCACCGTTGCAGATGGGGCCTCACTGAACTCCAGTTTTGGTGCACACTTCTCACTGTTTTATTTAAAAATCGCAATATTCTTACAGTAAGAGGTTACGATACATGCGCCCTGTCTGAGATGTTATTTTGTTCTGAGCAGGAAAGCACACTGTCACCTCTCCAAAGTTGAGTATTTCTTGCAACAATTTTTATGGTGACATTTGGGAAGGAAAGATTAGGTAGGTAGGATAAATTCAGGATTTTGACATATCTACCCACCAAGTCTGCGAATGCAATACCCAATCAATCCCATATAAAGATGCGCAAACAATAATCTTTACTCAACCATTAAAACGGCCACCATATTGAAACAAAAATGAAACGTGCAAAAAAATTACCAACAGACGAAAGCAAAACGGTCGAGTTAAATTTTGAATTAAAATATCAATCATATCAATCAATATATCAATCATAATTCAAAAAATCACTAAGTAAAGGTACGTTTCCTCATAAGTGGAAGTCTGCCGTAATAACCCCCATTTTTAAAAAGGGTGACAAACATGACGTAACAAACTACAGACCTATCTCTCAACTTCCCATCTTAAGTAAAATTCTTGAAAAAATCGTTTACGACCAACTTTACCCGACATCACTACAACAATTTCACAGAACCAACACGGATTCATGAAAAATCGGTCTACAACATCTAACCTTGCCCTATTTGTCAACTATTTGCAGAGCAATATGGACGAAAGGGTGCAGGTCGATGCTATGTACACCGACTTCTCAAAGGCCTTCGACCGCGTTATCCACTCAATTCTGTTAAATAAACTCACTCGTCTTGGAATACACGGTGACTTGTTTAGATGGATTAAATCATACATTAGCAATCGTAGTCAAGTTATCTCAATAAATGGAGTTTTATCTAAAATAATCAACGTAACCTCGGGTGTCCCTCAGGGTTCCCACCTTGGTCCGCTCTTCTTTAATATATACTTAAACGACATAGGCTCATGTTTCCAATACTCTAAATTTTTATTGTTTGCAGATGATATGAAAATTTACAAAACGGTTCGCTCTCTATCGGACTGTAAAGAGCTACAAAGTGACTTAGATAGGCTCTGCAACTATTGCACAGCTAATTATTTAGACCTCAATGTTTCTAAATGCCACACTATGTCCTTTACTAGAAACGAGCATCTAATTAACTTTTCATATTCACTCTGCGATGAACCCGTGATCTCAAAAAATGAATGTAAGGACCTTGGAGTCTATTTAGATAGTAAACTTATATTTAAAACGCACATTGATTCAATCTCCGATAGATCTTACAAAATATTGGGTTTTATACTACGTCTGAGTAAATTATTTAGAAATCCACATACTCTAGTAATGCTTTACTCCTCACTAGTCAGAAGTACACTGGAATTTGCATCGCCTGTCTGGAATCCCAAATACACCCAATACGTCAATAACATAGAGCGCATACAAAATAAATTTATTAAGTATCTCGGTTATAAATACAACAATAATTACATCTGCACTCTCCAATCTCTGAAATCCAGGCGAACGGTAGCTGACATGACATTTCTCCATAAAATTATACATAACGAAATAGACTGCCCAGAACTTCTATCCCAAATAAATTTTAACATCCCATCTAAAAGAACTCGCCACACCAACCTTTTTTACACAACCAGTAATAATACGAACGCTGCAGCCAACTCCCCCATTTCCCGCATTCTTCAAAGTTTCAACTCTATTCAAAAAACCACAAATACCGATATATTTTTTGATTCCCTCCCTCTATTTAAGAAAAACATTTTTAGCACACTGAACTCGCACACATAACACACACATCCACACACCCTCACACACCCTCATTTACACACATACAAACACTCTCCCACACCCCTCTCCTTCAATAAGTTACTAACTTAATTTAGGTATAATGTATTATTTATCACACAAAAATATAAGTATATAACAGCGACATGTCATTGGTACCAATTATTGTATTAATTCTATAACTTTGTAAATATTTCCCATTATGTAATAATGTACTGTTTGTTTCTGCAAAAAATAAAAATAAAAATAAAATTAAATTAAAATTAATAATTATCACTATTCTTATGCGCACAAGAATTCTCCTGCAACAACTCTATCGAGGAAGCCATTACGTCAAGACTCCCGGCGACACTTGTGCAGTACCCACAGTGCCTTCAATTCAATCAATCCAAACTCATAATAATACTTGGTATGATCTGAACAAGAGCAGCGCGCGGGTTCGGCCTCCTCAGTAAAAAGCTCACGGCCCAATCGGTAGGCAAAACTATCAAGTCACTCCTGAGTGATATACGGTTCATAATATCCATTGTATGGAAATTGGCCGGGCATGGCAGGGCAAGCCAGAGGTTAATAGTTCCATCCAGTTACACTTCTGATTATTATGGGTGTCGTCGATGCATTAAAAATTAACAACGACATTGTCCGTACGCCATATTTATTGTTAGTGCGGAATTGTATTGCGGTCACGATTCGGTTTTATTTACTGAGGCAGAATGCAATTTGTTACAAATTAAAGCTATGGTCACATATTGTATGTAACATTACAAAGCTTTGAGCTCGTTTTTTTATATGCTCACCGTGCAAGAGCCGACCAACTGCACGAAACGAGGCATGTTGTGAATCTGAAAGATGTGGCAAGGGAAGGAAATGGATAATAGGAAAGTGAGAAAGTGAGTGACCGTTCAGATCTGGTCAAAAAACGCGTAGAATTCCATTTCACGTAACTTTTCAATTCTGAATGATAGTCTTTCACAAGGGCCATAACGAGAGTTAACAATTATGGGAATCTTGGCCTGGTGTGGCAAGGTATTAAAATAATAAATTTTCTAAGGTTGAAATGAGATTATCTACTGTGCCTTGCCTACAAATATTAGTTAATAGTGACAGATAATAGATTTTCCCCATTTCAGGCTGGTAAAAACTCGGCAAATAAATTTATGGATATTTTTTTATCACACAAAAAAATATTATCCTTTTAATAGTACATAACTACAAAGAAAAACAATAAATGAGCTTCAGTTTTTTACTTCCAACAAACTTCCAATGCAGGCATTATTACTTGACCTGAATTTTTCGTTGAGGAAAAAACTACTACAATATTTAGTAATCGCACACTGACTCTGCCTTACATTGGCAATATGTATTTAATTTGGCCACAGGAAATGGTTTCGTGGAAAGATTATTATTCCTTCTATAATACGACCGAGACATTGTTCTCGTTTTTTATCCTTAAATATAAAGGTACTCGTATGTGGAATCTTTCCACATAAAATCATGTTTTATTATATTTTTTGATTAGTTCGAAATTTTTTTCACAAATCGTTATTTGTGCTAGTGACAAACGAGCGTTATAATCTCATAATATATGGTGAAATAGGCCAAGCTCGCGTATATATATTAGGAGAGTATAGTGTTCGTGTGCAGGCGACGTTAATCGTTAAAAGAAAACCAAGGGGCACAAAAAGTGAATGGTAATATAGCTAGGTAACTATTTTTCATCCATTTGCGAATCTTGCAGTTAAAAAAATGTAAAATAGAGACTCGCACTTGGTCATCTGCTACGCAACCTTTTAAGAGCCTATTTTGAGAATAATTTTTTTTTTAAATACAAATGTATAAATTAGTCCTTAAGAGGGCATTACCAGAGAAAGCCGGAAATACGTCATTTTCAAAAAAGTTTTTAGACGTATTGACTCTTTTCCACAAAAAATTATAAATGTATTTCGAGAGATTGTTCTTTTATCTAGCATAGTTATGTAATAAATTTTTAGAATTTTTTTAAATTTTTAGTATAATATGGTTATTCCATAGGTCGTTGGCAGATATGTAAAATTTTCAAAAAATTTTTTGTATTATACCACACCCATTTCAAATAATGTAATCATGCAGTAAAATAAATCAATACATTTTCTAGCAAAGTTATGTATTAGAATTTTAATTTTATCTTCAAAAAAATCATTAAAAAATATGTACGTACCTACATGTGTTTCTTGACGAAAATTGGTCCATTTGTGTATTTATTTGCGCACTTACAAACTAATATATTTCAGATTTTTTTAACATTCTTATTAAATTTAGACATTATTGAAAAATGATAAATACTTATAATCAAAAAATAACTACAAAAAGTACATTATTTTAATAGTTTTATCATCACGCCTTTCAGCATTTTTGGATGAAGGTATAAATTAAAGCTAATTTGGATTGAAATAAATTCGATATTGAGTTATAATTTAAAAAATCTGGTACGGAGAATAATCAATCTTTCTCATTGTATCCGCCCTGCACGATCGGAAGAACAACTTTCGACGAAATGTGGATTTTCGTCCGCTGGCTGGTTAAACGCTCTTAAAATAAGCATTTATTTGAAGTACGTATAGTAGATGTGTGTATAAAATATTTATATGCTAAATATCTAATACAAGTTAAAATTAATAAAAAAATCCAAACTTACTTATTTATTTGTGCAAGCCTTGACGGCCTCCATGGTTGAGGGGTAAGGTTCTCGCCTCGCAATCCGGATATCGCGGGTTCAAAACCCGGCGTGCGCAATCAAATTTTGTTTGATTAATTTGTGTTATTTCACAATTCGTTCATTAAAAATAATACGTAGTATATTTGCGTCACGTCACAGAATAGAAGATGCTCTCTGTAAGAGTTTAATTCAGAATTGAAACGTTGCCTGAAATGGCTTTAGCTATGTTTGGTGACTAGATCTGAATTGCCAGATTCTTCCCCACCTTCATCCTCTCCATCTCCTTCCCCTCCCCACTACCACATTTAGCCTCACAACATACCCCAATTTGGGATGCCATAGTCTTACTGGCTCCACATGGGAGCAGCTGGGACATGTGCGGTATTCACATTAAAAATAATAATGAAAGTATTGGTTGATGATTACAGAAAGTACTTTAACTATCGTTTAATATAACGCAACAGTTATTTTTGTGTTCGAATCAGGTGGGTGTAAAAAACATCCCCAAATCACGTAATCATCGACTGTAACAATGCCATTAAAAATACCGTGGCTTCCAGCATACCCAAGGCATTAACCACTGCAACAGTGAGTTTATTGGCAGTATCGACCCTGAACCAATGTAGGTATACATTCAACAGAAATACTTACTAGTTACCCGTAATTCCGTGAGAATTCCTGCGCGGAGATCTAATGATAAAACCAATTTAAAGCCGCTATCGCGCGATGTGTCTCCGGCGGCCGCCTAATTAAAATATCTGTTTACACTGCCATTGCTGAATGGTTCTGCCTCTGGCTATGTGCTGGGGACAATAAAAAGGATATCGACACGCTGCTGGTCGGACTCATACCTCAGGGGAGAATGCTACGACTATTTTTTAGTTCACGCTGTGCGGCGGTTCGAATATAATATGAGCAATCAAGTACCTCAGAGATTCAAACAACACTATGGCTAATCTTCTGTAATATCCCCGATGATTTACATAATACAATATCTGTATTCAGTTTCCATACCTCCTTCTCCTTTTGGTGCTCACCCCTGTTGGAGGATGGCCATCATTGCGCAAGTCCTCACCATACAGTCTCTGAGAAACTAAGCTCACACAAGTCATGCCGGAATTTAAGACATGCGTTTGTCTTGATTACTAAGTTACTAAGCGTCTTCAGGTCTTTCCCTCTTTAATTCCAACACTTTCTTCGAGGGCGTACCGGGAAGCCGGCTTAGGGGCGCGGACACCGAGTCCCGCTTGCGACTGGACTGATGGCTCCGCTTATCCTCGGCGGGACTGCCGGACAACTGCAACTCAGTTGCTTTGGTTAAGTCGTACAATCTCATCATAATATGTAAAAAAAAAATTATTCTAGTATCTTTTCCTCTTTTATATTAATAAACTTTGTTTTCAGCTATATCCGGTGGCGGAGAAGAGACGTGATACTGTGAAATAAATAACTAACACCATGTACGCACTCACATACTGCCTGCTAATAATGTATGCCAGGACATTGGAGGTCTAGAGTCATTTTAATAAAAAAATAGGTTCTTTATAAATAAAAGTGTACCTACGTGTACGGTGAAGGAGGAAACCATATATTTCCTTAGAACGCCGTGGAAAAGTGGTGGGCAACCTTCAGTGATTACTAAGTTAGCCATCAAATTTCATCCCACGTCAAGCGATTTTAAGGGGAATACCGTTCGATACTGGAATATCTGCACAATTATTTTGATTTGTGTTTCTCACTTACATAGGTAGGTATCATGGCTTACTTACACATATCATGAAGTCACTCTGAATTATTCGTACTCTTACATATTATATCATATTACATATAAATTGCAGCAAATCTAACATATATTATATATATATATTTTTTAAATCTTTACAAAGTTACCTACGTCCTAATAAAATCCTTATAATTATATTATTTTTTAAAACATTTTTTTGATGAATCAATACACATTTAGGCACGTAATTCAAGCATAAATTTGTTTATATTATCTTCCACTTTAATTTCCTTTGGTAATTCGCCAAAATATCTTAATTGCTCCATCATACATCAAGGACTTTTGACTCTGGTAATTTTTCTGAAGAGAAGTCTAATCTCAATTATTTTCATCGCCCTTTGTGAGTTTGTGCTGCAAGTTTTCAATTTTTGTATATAAAAATGTACATTTTATTAACTAACTAACCATCACGCCGTTTCTACGCTGGGGTAGTCAGTGAGGACGGACCGCCAAACAATTCGATCTTGGCACACACTCCTTACCTCGTTCACATTCATACATCGTCTCATACATGCTCTTTTATTATTGCGACTCTTCACATGGCCCGACTCAAGTATTCCATTCACTTGGTCGTGCCAATTGTTAGATTAGATCTTCAATTTATGAAGATTTAAACCAAAAGCGGTTTTTTGTGCATTAAAAATGGTTTTACAGAATAGTCGATTTTTGCACTAGGATTGCAGGCTAGATAACTTGGTACCAACTTTTATTGTCATTTAAACCAAATCAAAGAAGATTGTTTTTGAAACATTTTAAAAAACTGCAGACATTTGCTTTTTTGCCAAGTGAATTTGTTCCCATGAACTTAAATCATAAATAAAGATTAGTTCAGAAAACAAAATAATATGTATAACTCACTGCACGTGTTCGAAAGATACCCATCAAATAATATTGTGAACTCTAAACGATAAGTTCTTAAATATACAAATTGTTCATTTTGATAGAGAAAAGATATAAAAATACTTGTCGAATGGTGTTTTTTTTAACTCTTATCCGATACATATATCAGACTTAATGGCGTAAAATAAATTTATTCCCTCCATATGGTAATCCTTTGAGAAATATGTCACTTAAAAATACATCTAAGAAACTGAAAAACCATTAAAGAAACGAAAAATTAAACTATAAATTACAAGTTATTAATCCTCGTACTCGTAAACAAGATTCATCGGGTCAATAAATTTCCCATTGAAGAGCCATATTAGATTACAAAATCTCTTCGACCGCTTTGGATATTGCCATTGTAATCGTTATAATACGAATAGAAGAAATATGATTGAAAATATTACCTACTTAACATGTTATAAAATATATTCTTAATGCGTTTTCCAGCCCACGCATGTTGTACTGGGGACATAGGACACACATATATTACAAATCAATTGAATCTGGAATCAAAGATTCTATGCATTTAGCCGCTTCATTAGGCATTACGTATGTGTTTTGTAAGACATGTTTATGGCCTAATGTAGAGATGTAAGAAATATTTGTCAATAAAATGTTTCCTAATGAAACACGTTTCGTGTTTATTCCATTATATTGTATTTTAGCACACAATGAAATATACACATGATCTGAATCTAGTAAATCGCCATTTCAATGTTTAAAATAAAATTTACGGTTTTTTTTTTTTAATTAATTTCTTATTCAATATTTGAAAATTCACAGCGGAGTCATTTTTATTTAAATGAAAACAGATAACTTTGTAAAAATAATAAATTGTTTTATTATTCTGAATTTGCCAACAAGAAAACAATTATTTTTTTGATATAATATAATTATTCGTTTTAGAAATTTTAGTAACTTTTACAAATTAAAATTTATTTTGCCTCATTGTACTCTTAAACTCATATATTTTTCTATGGTCGAATCCATCCTTAGATATGGTATTCGAACTTGGGAACATGCAAACACTACTTACATTAAATATATTGAAAATTTACAAACTGCCATAATAAAAAAAAATTGTCACAACAAATATTTACAAACAGAGACATAACTTAAAACTACTGTATGGCTCAGAGAGCCTACTAACAATAAAAGGTCTCCACTGGTTCACTACTATTATGGATAATATGGGGAAAGCCCTTACAAACACCTACTTGTACACAAACATACCACAAGATTTAGAGAAGGAAAGGGCCTAAAAACTCCTCGAATATTAAATAAATATGGAAGCCGTACTCTTGAATATCTAATACCAGTGATTTTCAATAAAATCAATAAAAACATAAAATTTGAAAAAAATGAGAGACTAAGTCCTAAAATGATAAAACTATGGTTAATGAACGAAAACTCCATGTATCTTTGAATATCATATAGCTGCCTACATATCTTGTTATTAGGCAGGTATATTGAAATATCTTATATATTTATGGTTGTAAGTTAAATTATCTAATATTACTATGTGATCTATTCTAATGTTTCCTTAAAACTATAAATGTATTTACAAATATTTTCTTAGATATTATATTAAGAATGTTTAAATTGTTAGAACCTGCAGACAAGCTGCCATATGACAGCTTTGTGGGACTACTCAAATTTTTTTGTACAAAATGTATTATGTAATTTAATAAATAAAAAAAAATGAAAAAGAAACCAATTATTCTTTTGATTTAAATGAAAAGATTAAAAACTTTACATATATTCACTAATTAGACAATTTTAGAAAATAGAAAAAATGTTAATAGCCAAATAAATATTATTGATATACAAATATTAAAAAAAAAATTATCTCTTAAAATACATTACAGCACGGGTACACCACCCAGTGAGGTCAACATTATTCAATCATACTGTAAGATGTAAACAAATACATTACAGCACGGGTACGCCACCCAGTGAGGTCAACATTATTCAATCATACTGTAAGATGTAAACAAAAACATTACAGCACGGGTGCACCACCCAGTGAGGTCAACATTATTCAATCATACTGTAATATGTAAACAAATACATTACAGCACGGGTACACCACCCAGTGAGGTCAATATTATTCAATCATACTGTAATATGTAAACAAATACATTACAGCACGGGTACACCACCCAGTGAGGTCAACATTATTTAAACATACTGTAATATGTAAACAAATACATTACAGCACGGGTACACCACCCAGTGAGGTCAACATTATTCAATCATACTGTAATATGTAAATAAATACATTACAGCACGGGTATACCACCCAGTGATAACTTATATAGCGCTGTTTTTTCGATTTTTTGCAAAAACAGCGCTATATAAGTTGTCCAAATTTATTATTATAGTGAGGTCAACATTATTCAATCATACTGTAATATGTAAACAAATACATTACAGCACGGGTACACCACCCAGTGAGGTCAACATTATTCAACCATACTGTAATATGTAAACAAATGTATTAAAAAAATTAAGTAAAAATATTTTCATATTAAATACGCGTATAGATATTAAAATTAATTTTAAAATAATTTATTTTTTTAATAGATATATCTCGGTTACTCTGATATTTAGTGTTAATTAGTAAAAGTTTTTTATTATATACATACAAATTTAACCTATGTTAAATAATTTATAACTTTTATTTCTTTGTAATTGTTATTTTTTACCTTTAACTAATTAATCAACCCTCTTTGTACTTTTGTCGTTGTAGGTACTTATTTGTCTATTCTTCTTTGTTTATTATTATTTTTGTTAATTTCATTCATTTTATCCTGATGAAGGTTGGTTGACCATTGGTTTCGAAGTATGTTGATAATTTTGAAAATCGTAAAATACCGTAAAACTTTTTAAAGAAAGATTTAACAAAAAAAGGAAATATTCAGTACATTATTTTACCACGTATAGTACATGCAAACATTTTACATAATTTTCACCTCTTACACTGAAAATTAATTTTTAATTTAACCACAAATAAAAAATATATAATTAGATCTCTAATGACTATTCCTTTGAAAGTCATATCGAATAAAGGTTCATTAACGCAACAATTAATTGGAATAATTTTAGTTTGAAAACGCTACTCACTATTCAGGCTTTAATACGTTCGATAGTAATAGTGAAATTATATGCATGCATTTCAAGCACATCTCGCTAATCGTATTAAATAGGTATCATTGACGTGGAGTGACCCATGATCTATGTTTTGGAAGTTTCAAATTAGAAATTAAAAATAGCCTGAGACCTGAAAAATAAAACTTTTTCATTTTGTTACACGAAAATGGTAGTACGGGGTGGCGCAAAATTAATCATCCAATTTTGTTTTTGAATAACTTTTTTACTAAATAAAAAAAAATGATTTTGGGTAATAAAAATCTTTATTTTGACTGTTACAATTTTTTCTGTTAATTGGAAAAGATGATATCCGTCAAGTGACTGCCGCTAGTGTTGATACATACACATTGGTGCCCGTTTTATCGCATTTTCCATGACTTTCCGAAAGATTTCCGGTGATAACAGTTCGCATTCCTGTCGAATATTCTCCTTAAGGTCTGCGATTGTCTGAGAGTTGTTGGCATAAACCCGCAACTTCAAATAGCCCCAAAGCAAGAAGTCTGGAATGGTTAAATCGGGCGACCTTGCTGGCCATACCAAATCGCCAAAACGAGAGATTACGCGACCAGGAAACGTTTCCTTCACAGTATCCATTGTGGCTCCATTATGCTGTGTATGCGGTTGCACCGTGTTATTGAAACCACATATTCACCAAGCCCCGCTCATCCATATATATGTAGATAGGGTGATTAATTTTGCGCCACCTTGTATAAAAAAAATCTTTAGTCATTGCTCCATTTTTCCAGAGACAGTTAGGGTGGAACGCCATTCAACTGTTTTTTGGTGCATAATTCACCCTCCTCATAATAAACCTACATCATACATCGTTTTAAACATCGGTACACTTTTCATATTCCGAAATGATTTTTGATATAGTAGATTGAAAGTCTTCCAAAGAAATTTTATTTTCTCTTAATAAAAGCTTCATAATTAAATTCGTCATTCACTCCATTCTTTCTCCATTCTCAGCTTGTCTAAACCAGTTCGTAAACAACTGTACAAAGTGGCATTTCAACACCCTTTGAAAAGTCATTAAGAGTGATGAAAATAAAATAAAAAATAGCCCTTAAATGAAATTAATCTAACCTAACCTAACGTACTTTAACTTAACCTAACGTTACTTATTTAACCTATTTTTCATCACTTTTCAAAGGAGTGATGAAGTGCCACTTTGTTGAGTTGTTTGGTAACCGTCTAAAGTTTAGACGGTTAGCTCTTAGCGCTTAGACTTTAAACCGTATTCCTTCATACTTATTCACCATTTTTAACCTAGATTTTTATGTTCACTATACTTGGATATTTCGGATATCTCCATAGATAAATCGATTCTAGGAACATCCACCATCTACAATTTATCCCAGAAAATTCACTTCGTCGTGGAAAACATTCACCACCTGCAATTCAACACGGAAAATTCCTCGCACACAATAGATAAAATAAAATGACAGAATGGTGCTAAGGACTGTTTGTGTTATATTAACAGTAACGAGTTAATCTAACATGACCCAACCTAACTAACCTATCCTAACCTAACCTAACTTAACCAAACCTAACCTAACCCAACAAAACTGGTATTTCATTTACTTCCTTTTAATGCTTTCGATATTCCTACAAAATTATTTCAGAAAAAATACACTTACAAATACCTAATCGTTGATAATTATATTAGTAAAATTTCCTACCTTGCTTGTTTTTAAATATGCCCAAATGAATGAAATAACACTTCGTTTCAACTTAATTAGTAGGTACAAAAACAACTTTTTTCAGAGGGTAAAATGGAAAACAAACACATAACAGGGCAGATCCACATCTGCCGGATCTGTAGGATCTACCCTGATAATGGACACTGCAACGCTGTTCGAAACGTTAACTAAAGAAGGTGGTAGCGCAACACGGCATAACACCCCAAAAAAGAATAACGAAAATACTTTTGGCCGTGAAAATCTAAAAAATATCTGACATAACAGGTTATTAGGTTCTTAGTTTGGGTTATTTAAATATGTACTTACATATTTAGATTGATAGGATTTGAACCGTCGACCTATATTTGATACATTTCTTCTTCTCCCATTCCCATATTTATTTAAGATCTGGAATGGCCCTATTTGTATTAGAGCCTCGCAACAGTAACATGGGCAGAGTCAGCCTAGAGTGGCTCCTGTAAGGCGATAGTAAATGTTGTATCATTAATAAGACCACGTGCAAGCAGCAAAATAGATTTCAAATTGTAATTCAAAAATTACAATCGAAATTGATTTGAATTTAGAACTTTATAAGAGCAAAAGACGTGCTGCACTACGCAATATAATTCGTAAGATATTGTTTCAAATAACAAAAGCAAAGTGAGTACTTTTATCTTTTATTATCTCCGTTCCGCCACTGTACTTAATCTGTGAAAGAGCGGTACAGAAGTAATGTTCAATGGTTAAATAACTGAAATTGACTTTAATCAGGAAATAAGGCATCAATGTTAATTGCTACGTGTATCTAAACCCTAAACCCTGTTATGGTATAGGGTGAGTCATTACCCTAAGGCAAATAACGGTAAATACTTTACTACAATCAAATTTTATTGATTGTTAAACTAACTGTTTTTAGAGTCTTCTCTCACAAGGAACACAACGAGAATCACGCTGTAACTAGCAGATACACTTCATATTATGATTAATTTACTGACCATCCTTCATTAGCGTTTGCAATTTATACAGCATTAGGTAGAGTAATTTATATATTATTATTAGCTGACCTGACAAACGTTGTTCTGCCGTATAAATTATTTCTAGTGAATATTTTGGTTGTTAAATAAAAAATAACGAATGTATTTTAAGTGTATGGGGATGGGATCTATGACAGAAAGAGGAGCGATGTAGACGATGACCGCCGATAAAAACAAAAAAAACACCAACTGAAGTAAAAAAATGAAATAAAGAAAATCAATATGAATTTCGAAGAGCAATTGAGCAAACGATATTTTTTGTCAGTTCATCATTAGCCAACACAAATGAGCTCGATGGTTTGCCCTCGCGAAAACGTGATGCCGAATGAAATATCAAAATGACGTGACGCTTCTCGTGAATTTCTTGCGCATGTGAATGTCTTGCGATGAGGTGAACGTAGCGCTATGTATCATTCAACAACATAAATAATTTCGTTCTATTTGAAATACGAAAGACGGTTAAATTTGTTCATACAAAAATACTAAAATCGCGATCAAAAAATGGGAGGGTGGGGGTAGGAGGGTTAAAATTTGGGGTTATCGGTATTTTTAATATCAAATAATAAAAATACAAAAAAAATATTATCAAAAAAATTGTTTTTTTTTCTGGATAGGGACACCCTAATCACCTAGCCGACCTAGAGGGATGAAATATACTTTAAAACCTATTCTCATACCTACCAAATATACATTAAAAAAATTCATAAGAATCGGTCAAGCCGTTTCAGAAGAGTGAGACCACAAACACCGTGACGCGAAATTTTTATGTATAAGGTTGTTAATTTAATTAATATTGTATCTACATATATTAAAAATAGCTTTTATTCGTTGATATTGCAATGAAGTTGCGTCTTTAGATTGTGTAGATTTTTTAAATTTAATTTTTTTGGATAATTCCAGTTTCTTTTTAATTTTGGTACAGAAAATAGGAGAGAAGTTGAACCCAGGACAACTTTCAATTAAACGATGTAAACAAAGAAGAATATATATTTGCCGACGAGGGATGCTGAAATTCAATACTTAGATGTTTTAAGATAAGATATTTTTAATGTTGCTAAAATTGGTTTAACTTAATTCCTCAGGCCTCAGGCATATCCTATTAGAAGGTCAGAATATTTCCGCTTTGCAATAAAATCTAAATAAATGAGATATTTCTAAATACATCCTAAAATTTAAAAAAAACTGTTTTGAAAGGTGTTGAAAAACGCAGGTTTTGATTTTAAAAATAATTTTTAAGATATAAATTTTTTTAATACAAACATAAAAAGTTTTGAAAACTTACTAATTTAACGTTTTTATAACTGAAATTACTGGTAATGAAAAAAATATATATTAGAAAAATGTATTTACAAACGTTTTTCTACCCTCAGTTTTTTGTAATTTCATGAATTAATAAAAAATTCACAAAGTTTTTTTTTTCAAATTCAAATAAAGGTGTTCATTTTAAATCTGAGTGGTTAACTTTTAGATATGAATATAAAGCATGGTGTTTTCTCTTTTTAGTACCGTTTAGATCATATTTCTCTACATGATAGTAAAGAACACAAAACGATTTCTATGAGACCTATACGAGTTATTCCCAAAAGCGAAAAAATTAGCCTGAGGGATTAGTTTTGCTAAATGTTCAGTTCAGTTTCTTCAAACTTGACAATGTTTGAAAATCTGCTTCTACCATCACAGAAAGCGAAAAATGTTGCTTGTGTCGTGATGGAGGACTTAGCCAGCCGAGGAATCGAGCACGCGAGGCCTGGGTGGGACCTAAATGAGATTCCAACTCAGCCACTCACCGGTCTTCTTTTTATTTACACACTTAGTTTTTTTAACATTACCTAAACCGTTTCCTAAATTTTTAATTGTAAATTTCTGTTACCTACCTCAGAACAGGCCACACTTAGGAAATAAAGGTAATGTAAAGCATACAATTAAATTAAATGGAAAATTATATATTCATCATCATCATCACTATTGGCTCTACAACCCCTGGTGGGTCTTGGCCTCCTAAAGAGTTTTCCTCCACTCATCTCGGTTTTGTGCCAGCTCTCTCCAGTTTAGAAGCTCCAAGATAGATATGTCTTTGAGGACGTTGTCGCTCCATCTTAGTCTTGGTCTTCCAGTCTCTTTCGCCCTATTGGTTTAAGTTTAGGAGGGACTTTGGTGCTTGATGCTCGGTCATTCTCTCCACATGACCCAGCCACTGAAGTCTTCCCAGTTTTATAAATTTTGCGACGTTTAGCTCCTTAAACAAAGTATAGAGCTCATTGTTATAACGTCTGCGCCAAAATCCATTTTCTAGAACCGGTCCGAAGATGCGCCTCAAAATTTTTCTTTAAAAAACGTCCAGTGCTCGCTCATTCCTAGTTAGTATATTATGTCTACTAATATCGTTATTTTTTATGAAACTCTAAAAAACATATTATCACAGTCCATGGTAAATCATGGAAAGAAGTCTCTGAAAACGCAAATAAGTGCACATCCGTTGTCAAAGAATGGCTAAACCAAAACCTCCTAACTCTGAACTGTGAAAAAACTATGTATATTCCATTCTATAATACCAAAAGGGCGGCACCCTTAACTCACCTAAATATAAGGTTTCACAACAATTCTTGCAACCCTGTTTTGTGTTCTAACTGTATAGAAATGAATTCGGGGAACACAATTAAATACCTAGGAATTATTATAGACAGCCAACTAAAATGGACAAATCACGTAGAAAACCTTGTAAATAAACTTAGGTATTTGACGTACATTTTTAAACGATTAAATAACATAGTTGATATTAAAAGAATGAAACTGGTATATCATGCATTGGTGCAATCATCAATATCTTATGGAATAATTGGATGGGGGGGTATTTATGATACCCATATTAAGCAACTAGAAATTACTCAAAAATTAATAATAAAAATAATGTTGCATAAAGATGTTACCTACCCCTCCTTGCAATTATTCCAAGAAGCTGAACTCTTAGATATAAGAAAAATCTACTGTATGCAATGTCTGAAATATATATTTTCACGAAATGTATATTTTACAAAAAACGAAAAACGCTCCAGCAGTAGAGTAAATAATGCATTTGAGGTTCCCCTATGCAAAACTAGGCTTGCGCAAAGACATGCTTTTTTCATTGCACCAAAAATCTATAATGCACTGTATCAGACTATAGAAATTAAATCTAAAAACATATCCTCCTACAGCATATACAAAAAAAAAAATAAAGACTTGGGTAAATACAAATGACACAAATACCTACCTGCTATAACATCTTACCTGTTATAACTTTACAAATCCCTAATTTTTATTTAACCTTTTTTGTTTTTCATATATATATATTTTTCTTAACTTTAGTTTTTTAAATACGGAATTATTTATTCTATTAATATGTTAAAACATAATTATGTTTCAATTTACTAATTTAAAGTTTAATTTGCTATGTTGTATCTTAACTGCATTAAAAAAAAATTTAAGTATACCCACGAACTGGCGATGCCTATGTGGGATTTTTTTTTGTTACCATACATATATGTATACTATTTTAATATCTTTTTTTGTTGTTAAATTGTATTACTTATTGTTTATCGTTAAGCTACATATTTAATTTTATAGTTCCTTTTTTTTACTTCTTATCAAAAGAAATGTTTTTTGTAATATTTTTATGTATGTAACAAAAAAATTTATTAATAAAAAAAAAAAAAATAAAAAAAAATATTTCAACAAACGAATTATCAGCATAAAAGTGAACTGAATTAAAAAAAGGAATATCAGAATAGCGGTAGAGGTAAGAACTTCAGTAAATTAAAGTAGACAATAGTGGATAGACTGCGAAGCACCTTTTTCTTCAATGTGAAAGATGATTTTTTCCATATTTTTGTCGTCTAATTCCTCTGCACCTTTTCCTATACATTTGGTTATCTTATTAGTATTTGTGTTTTCTTCTTCGGAGTCGCTAGATGTCACTTTCTTTTGTGTTTTCTTTGCCTGTTCATTTTGGAGTGGTTTGAAGATTGGATATTGATTTTACAAAAATAAAAATAGTATTCCCATCAACGTAATATATCATTGAAGAAGAAGATAACAATAATAATCTAAACGAGAATATGAAAGAGAACAAGACGCAGAAAACAGAAAAAAGACAATGGTCGCAATGAGTCCCAGTTGCGACCATTGACTTTTTTCTGTTTTCTGTGTCTTGTTTTCTTTTATATTTTCGTTTAGATAATTATTGTTATCTTCTTCTTCAATGATAGTTATTGTTGTTTCGATTTCTTAGGATTCCATCCTTGATGTTCTTTATACCACTACACCAAAGGTGTGGAACTTTGGATTTATCGTAGTATATTGGAACCGAGTACCCGGAGAGTGAATTAAATAAATATTTGATTGCTACCTCATTCTCTCGCAGGTTAAATCCTATAGATGTTTGTGATTGTCTCTTTTTAGTGTCGCTCGTTTCCGTTTCATCGAGTTTCAAATCACAACGATGCTAATGAAGTTTTCACTTCAAAAAGCGAAAAAAATCAATTTTAGTATTTTTAAGACGAAAACGAAATTTTAACGTTCTGCTAGTTTTCAGGTAAAAAGTTGATTTTTTTTTATTTTGGCTTAGACTTTTGTCTTGCTCTACCCTTTATTCCTCACATAAAGGGTAGCCGCCTCACAAACAATGCGATCACCGATCCCCCGAGATTGCCTTTATCTCGAACCAAATTAATGTTGGCGCCCGCCTAATAGGGAATCGCTACCGGACGCGAACTCGGCCACGCCCCGCACCTACCACTGACCGTAGGTTGGTACTCAAATAATAACATGTAAAAAATTGATGCAGGTACAGATGATATTATTGTAAGTCTTTTTGTATGTGTTTTGTGGTTAGGGAACATGCTCACCTTTATACGACCTTGTAACCTATATAATAAGGTTGTGTTATGTATTTGTTCTGTTGCGTTGTTGTAAAACCACTTTACTGTGATCCAGAACTTGCGGTTGGTTTTTATTTTTAGAAATGATGCAAATAGTGTACAAATTGACTAATATGATATATTTGTCAATCGATTTGTAAAATTTGGAGTTGTGGCTTAATAGGCCACTTGCATCAATTTTTTTAAATTTTTTTCCGGTTTAGGCAAATATTCTAAGACATTCTGTATTTTTTTTTTTTTAATCGTATTTTTGAAACCCTGGGGATTTTTTGAAAATTTCAATCCGATAAATCAGACCATTTTTTATAAACCGGAAAGACGGGACATAATTTTATAGGTGTGAAAAAACGATAATTACATAGCCGAAAATCATTTAAAAAAAAGAACGTTTTCCACACAAATGGCACAGCAGAATAGCGAGGCATACCAAAAATATTACATCTCATAAATATTTTTTTTCCTTGATCCATCTTATTGATCATAAATCATTATAATGAACAGCGTCTATATTACTACATTCAATGTAAAATACTTGTACTTGTAAATTATAATAATAATAAGAATATTATAAAAGTTAATTTTGTTAAAATCAGCACCATAATCATTATACCTCTAAAACACGTACCGACATCATCTGCACGTTCTGAAGAGAACCCCGTAGATCATTAAAAGTACGGGGTTCTCTTCAGAGCATCTGTCAAAAAGTGAAACCAAATGATAAGTTCGCAGAGAACAAACAATAAATCTAGTGAACGAATTCAAAAATTCGCCTGAAATCAAAGTGATGCCATATAAAAAAATAAATCAGTGTGGAATTTTAAAAAAATAATAGGAACATTTTCGGAGACGAGACATTTTCATGTAGTGACGTCACGAGCCCAAATAATGGATTTATTTATTTAAAAATAAAAAAAATCTGTACATTTCTAAACAATTTTACTAACATTTTCTTAATCTTAGTAAAAAGATCTATCCACATGATTTTTTCCAAGTCGTTATGAAATCCATGCAAGTGGCCTATTAATTAAAAAATTTTGAAAAACATTTTTTTTTATATTTATTTTTTTTACGTTTAATGTGAATCTGGGTATTTTTCGTTATGTAGGTATGCTTAAAAATTCTTGAAAGTCATCCTTGTTAGGTAATATTGCTGATTAAACCTCTGTTATTAAACAGAAACCGGTTTTTTTTAATTAAATCTTATTTGGTCCAAAAATAGAAATAAACACTTTATGAATAATAAATTTTGGAAAAAAGTTTTTATTTGCTTTATTTGGTTACTCTCTTAATTTTTTACTCTTTTTCATGCGTGGGTTTGAAAAAGTTTTTCATTTGGTTCATAATGTTTACATTTTTTTACATAAGGGTTAATAATGAACAAGTTAAGAAAAACAATTTCTTACATTAAAGTGGTTTATAATTGGATTTTTTTTTTTACATGAGCTCCACACAGGAGGCCCTGAGGAAAATAATTTCCCTCAGGGCCTATGTCATCTTTGGGGATGCTGTGTGGGGGGTTTTTTTAGGAAAAAGAAGAGGAGTACTGGGAAGGAAAAGGGTTTAAGGGGTGGGTGGGACTCTGGGGTTCAGTGTGTCCTGGTCATCCGCCTCCAAGACCCAGACAAATCTCACCCCATAAACCCGGGCACCCCTGCTAAATCACCAAACGTAGCGAACCACTTTAAGTGACCTATGGCAGAGGTGTTGGTTATCCAATAAAGGTTCCCGGGGCGGCGGTACCCATACCCGAATCCCAAATTAAAAAAAAAAAAAATTTAAATAAAATAAAATGATCACAATAATTAACTGAAATTTTCAGAAATTATAGGTATATTCACATAAAAAAATACTAAAGTATATATTTAAACAATATGCTTATTGTTACATTGAAAATGTCGATATCATATTTATATTTGATAGTAGTTTAAGTTTTGGTTAGTGTTTTAGTTTATTTAAGTTTTGTAGTTATGGTACTTATACAAGGGGTCCGGAGGTAAAGTGCACAAACTGTGAGAGAAGATTTTACATAATAATATTCACAAGATAAATTAGAAAGATAAATTATATTTTTGAAATTCCAACTTTTTATAGTTTTTAAGTAAAAAGTTGCAATGTTGAAAAAAATCTATTCCCTAAATGTATATTTTCCGTGGAATTTTTTTTTTTTTTTAGTGCCGTAAATTTTTCCTTTTACCATCGTGTAAAATAACCTCCCGAAATTAATGCATTTTAATCCCGGATACTATATACTAATTGATTTACTAAATTTCCACGAACTTGATTTAGTTTAACGAATGATTCTTGGCATTATTTGGAGTAACTGTAATTGAAATTTGATATACGCGATGTTTTCGACTTTTATTTTAACTGAAAACATACAAAAACAGTAGGAATTGGACGTTTATAGGCAGATGGGTTGGCGGTAATTCGTCTGAGTTATCAGACATGACATGTGGAAGAAAAAATATTGGGTTTTGAAGAAGAAAAAAAAATTATCTCAAAAAGTCACCGGAAACCGAAATATCATTTAAATTTTTTTACTTCAAATAATGTCAGGAATCGCTTGTTTTAAAGCAAGCCAACTACGTCCCTTAACACCCTTGTAAACACGATCCTAACAGAGGTAGTAATGTATAAATAACTTTTCAACAATAAATTATTTTTATCTTCTCAGTCGGTTACTGGTGTTACAAATAATTTCAAATTTATAAAAAGTGTGATTAGAAATGCATTTGAAGATTTATTTTAATTTTATTTTTGATGATTCGAAATAATACAAAAAGCCAAAATAGGAACAAATTTTATAAACCCACCCTTCAAATTTTGTGGTTCAATACTTATAAAACAAAACATAATCCGGTTTATTTTTATTTCCTCACATCAAAAAGGTACCTTCTCATTGGTACAACAATGTGTTAAAAGTTTAAGTAAATTAATTGTTGAAAATATAATCTTTTAACTTATCACAACTTCGATCTGGCCGTGACATTTTATCAGATTTCTTTCCACCGCCATCTATGAACAGCCGCGCGAAGCTCCTCAACAAAACATTCGAAGAATCCCAAGGAAAAAGGCCGCGGACCATTACACCTATTAATTTAAATCTACCGCGCTCATCTTCCCGAGAGCGAGACAGAGGCTGTGCTCACCTGCTGTGCGATATTGTGGATTGGGTAGGCGTGTCAGGGGATCTTCCCAAAGCGGACGCAGCGTGAAATGTATCGACCTCTCGCTCTCACAACAGCTGATGGTAAAAAAATCTAAGATTATTTTATTATTGTACTGGTTTTGAGGATTATTTGTCAGGGCTGCGAATGAGTGCAAATTTTGCAAATGTTTAAAAATAGGTATTATTCTTGTTGGTTCAACCCAGCAGCGTTAGTAAGATCAATGACTGGTGTGGTGAATAATTTATTGATTTTTTTTCCGTTTCGTCATAAAATAATATAAGTTGGTGACCAGACAACCCAGAATCAACATCAACACCTCCATTGAAAAGTCAATAAAAAAGATGATATTTTTTTTCAAAAAATTTGTTACATTAGGTTATGGACCATTTTTGAAAAAAAATATAATTTCATAACTTTTAATGACTTAATAATATTCAAAGGGGTGTTGAAGTGCTACTTTATTAATTTGCCTTGGAACTGTAAAAGTTATAGTTAGTTATACAGGGTGTTAAGGGACGTACTTGACTTACTTTAACCAGTGATGAACATTATTTGAAGTAAAAAATGGAAATGAAATTTTGGTCTCCGGTGACATTTTTGATGTTTTTTTTTATTTACAAAAACTTAAAAAAATGGTAGTTGTTGAACAGTTGGAGGAGGACTAAGGGGTTCGTCGGACACCCGGCTGAGTGACCTCTGACGACATGTGGAAGAATTTTTTTTTGTTTGATTTTGAAGAAAAAAATTTTGAAAAAAAAAAAGTCGTCAAAAAAAGTCACCGGAGACCAAAATTACATTTACATTTTTTACTCCAAATAATGTCAGGAATCACTGGTTAAAGTAAGTCAAGTACGTTCCTTAACACCCAGTATATTAAGGTTGATGAGACCATAACAGTTGTAACTACAAAAGTTGTTAACTACTGTTGTAGTCTCTTGTAACTAGAATCTAGCTACAGTTGCTGGTTGATTAATGAAATTAAAACACCTAGGCCCTTAGCTAGTTAACGTATTATCTGATTTTAAAAAAATTGGGAAAACTATTTAAAAAAAAAATTAAAACTCTCCTTATATTTTTAACGAAAACAAACACACTGATTAATTTTACGGATGATTCTCAGATATAATCTAATATCAATAATTTTAATATCTTAGATACTGCAATTTCTTGTAACTATAACTTCTATTTTATAAGCAGTATGTTGTACCTTTATTATTTCCAAATATATATTCCTAAATACAATAGCTCCCCAGTTAGACCCGAGATTATTTCTCCACTAACGGGGTAATTAAAATGTTTAATTTTTGTTGTGTAACATATTACTGTTCTATATACCATTTACTTTATAATTTTATAATTTTGTATTTCCATTATACTTAGTAAAATATTTTTAAATTGATAAACTCACCTCCTGCATACCTTTTTGGCAGTAATTCTGACGAAATACCATTTTATGTGCAAATAAATGCGGACACGGGTATTGATAATTGAGGCGCTCAGCGGAAGAGCGGCCCAACCCACGTCAGCAAAAACATTATATTGTTATATATTTTTGTCATATCTATGAAGCCACAGTGGCCCAATTTTAGTTTTCACGGATTTCAAATGATTTTTGAAGTAGTGACATCTAAAATTGGGCCACTGTGGCTTCATAGATACGACAAAAGTATAATTAAAAAATTATGTTTTCGCTGAATTTGAATTTTTGTGGGTTGGGCCACTCTTTCGCTGAGCGTCTCAATTGTCGATTAGCTTTTTTTTATTAATTTAAGGAAATTTTCATCTGAAACTTCGAACATTGAAATTGAATAATCGTAACCACAAAAATCAGAAACGAAAGTTAGTGCCTTCCGCAAAAACATGATAAAATTTATTTTTTTTATATTACGAGCGTATTTTGAGTAGGCATCCAAATATGTGTATTTTTCTTCAATTCATATATTTTTTTATATTAGTTTATTTTTATAATTATTACAAAAATATGAACTAATAAAATTTTGTGAAAAGGTATCACTATATTTTTATCACCTCACCAATAACAGAACAGTGCCTGTGACACTATATATTTTATGTTAACTTAGATCGTAAAATTAAATGATAAACGAAATAGTTTTTGTGATTTTCGCAACCCTGGCGTGGATCTATATAAACACAATTAGATTCCGACATTTTTCCATAAATCTTATGTTTCCGGGATCAATCAGCAGGTCAGGCAATATACGAACATATGTGGGCATATTATACTATGCGAACCACCAACACACACAACAAGCTGGAGGTGGGTACCAACGCCGGAGATAAAAGCGTAGATTAATTATTACATTACATTACTCACGGATTAGCCTTGTAAAATCAAAGAGAACGTGAAATAATTCAACACTAAAGACGTTTTGATAAACCTACTAACCATCACGCCATTTCTTCGCAAGGGTAAGCAGAAAGGATAGACCGTCAGACAATTTTGTCTCTGCACATATTCCTTGCTGTATTCATAATACCTAAATTATTATTATCTCGTAGGTACATACTATTCTATCATTCTGACTCTTGACGTAACCTGCCTCAAGCATTTGATAAACTTGACAGTGCCATGTCTTCCTCGGGCATCTTCAACTTATTCCACCATTCACATTCTAGATATACATTACACTCCTTTCTCGTTCATCCACTCTATATGCCCAACGTCAAAAACGCCCATCTCGTTCAAGACCCCACTGAGAGACAGTCTGTGTTCTCATTGCCTCGCAAACTCTGGACTGCCATCAATAGGATAAGGTGCTACCATAGCCGTTGTGCTCACATGATGCATAGATGGGGCCTGAGTCGGCGATGTGTGAATGCGGTGCGGTGCAAACCACCGAACATGTGGTCAACGAATTCCCCGACGGTATTGGTGAGGTCCACTGAGGCCCTAGACTGGCTCGCAGACCTGATGTCCCCCTCTGACCCCCCCACCATACGAAAGATGAAGAATGTGCCCAAACTATCTAAGCGTCCTTTTTTAAATTAAATGAATACAATATAAGCGAAAGTCAATCGAAATTCTGGAAACAGAAAAATAAGAAAAACGATATTGTCACCTCTGAGACTTGAACCCAGGACCTCTTGCTTTCCGGGTTCAAGTCCCAGAGGTGTCAATATATTTTTTCTTATTGTTCTGTTTCCAGATTTTCGGTTGACTTTCGCTGATATTGTCTTCACTTAATTAAATAATTCAATTTGAGGTTTTACTCATAAAGTTAAAATAAAAATAAAATGTCTTTTTTTCTTAACTATTGCGTTTACATTCATCAGCTTTGCATTCTTTCCAGGTCTCCTCATTTTTAACACGGTCATACAATGTTTTACTACACACACGCCTCAGTGATCTAATTTCTGCAGTATTTAGTCTATTTTCAACCTTCAATTCCATGCCTTACTATCATTTATTGGGTTTTGTGTCAGGTTATCAACACTCCATTATGAACTGATTATTTCTTTTTTTTATTATTTATTTCCAATTTGTCAAATGCGTTTTGATAAGTCGTAAAAAATTCCGCTTTGCTTCAAGCAATAAGCACCACTTATCTCGTTTCAGATTAGGGAGATTAAATTGTTTTGTGCTCAATGAAATATTTTTATCTCTCGTCAATCATCGGGGTTTGACTTTTATCTGTGGGTGAGTTTATTTTCACACCTAGACTTATTGTAGCGAACTCATTTGTCTCGTCAAATGTATTGCATTGAAATAAGAGGGTTTGCTGACAGGAATACACCGATTACTGGGTCAACGTGGCGTGTCCTTGTTGTAATCTTTATGAAGCTAATTTCAAAACAATTTCAAATAAGACAAATTATGTTTATTACACAAGCAATGATTTCTTTGCTAGGCCTAATATGCGCCCACGTAAAAACATGTTAAACACTGTTCCCTCTAGTGATAATATTTTAGTATTTTATAGGGTTTACTGTTTGGAGTCCGTAGGAACTGCAGCATCGTGAAATGGGTAATAAAGTAATGAGTAATTTTGAATCGGAAGGCTATTTTGATCATCGTGAATGTAAGAAATAGCTCATTTCTATTTAACATTCTTTTTCGAGTAACGTGAATAAAATTAAGCTTCGAAAATTACTTAGTTATTAATCTGACTAAGAATTGCTAAGAATTATAATATTATTTTTTATGTTTTTATTTTATTACATTTACTTTTTCTTTAGATACATTTATTTATGTAGCAAAAATAAAATAGTAAATATTGCATAATAACTGAAAATATTAAAAAATGTGTACAAGTGTTATTATGTCGTGTAGGTCGATATTAGTTCCTAGCTAGGCAGACTGCCCTTTCTAAGGAACCAAATGCTGGTAAAAATACCAAAAATTTTCTTAATTAAATAAGTAGGTACCTACTTAATTTTTACTAAACGTGCCAAAGTTATTTCCAAATAATTTTTTTCAAATACCTTTGTACATAATTTATGTCCGACTTCATCAGTACCCCTCATACAAACATTGTATTTAGTACATGTTTACCTATTGCCTATACAGTTTTATTATTCACCAACAAAAAATACTAATTTCCGTTATGCTTCTATACTTCGTAACTCTTGTTCAACGAACTTTAGAACTCGGATTTGCTTTGAAAAATTCAGACAAGACATGAAGCACCTACCCACCTTTCTTTAGTTTAATATTTTTAATAGAAAATTATTTTTATTCACATTTTTAAATTTGGAACTTATCTGTCAAGAATTCAGACTATTCCGTGATTTTTCACGGTTCTTCGCTTGTAACACTGTGTCGTTAAGTCGCTGAGTCACTATTATTTATGCCGAGATATTTCTAGCATTAAGCCATTGTTTTGCATAATAATACGTACGAAAGAACACACCGCATGCCGATATTAAACATTTTAACCTGAACCCAGATCTTTCAAGACGAGGAGAAGAATTCGCACCATCTTCAGTTCATGCGTTCTCACAATTAGATACAGTTTGAAAAAGCACACTGGATTATTTCTCTTGGGAGAACATCACGCTTATCACACTTGTCGATAGATGTCTATGGTTTGGCGTGTCGGTAGCGCATACCGCGTGGGAATTGAACCGGGTATCGCCAGCCCTGGGCGCAGTCCTGCTACACGCTCTTTCGCCACTGTGCGACGGGTCAGACGAGACTTGCTATACATATTCTCGGAAATAAACATTTTAATGGGCCGCTTCCTAACTAACTTCGTAGGTAAAGCACGGAGTAAAGAATGTCCCCAGAGAAGCAAATGTGTGTGAATTAGGGTAAGAAAAATGGGATACAGAGAGAAATTTAACAGTCATTTGTATTGGTGAAAACTTGTAACTCATTTATTATTTTTTTACATTAACTCCCCTGGATAAATCTTTCAGGATGCTGTGTGGAGGTTTTTTTTTATGAAATGAAGTGAACATGGGCCTTGTTTTAGGTTGGAGGAAACACAGAGGCCACAAATCTCAATCGATCTGTTGAACTCATGAACGAATGGTAGAAACTACCCGTTTTCATATGACAAATATTGAACCATCTACGGGTCAGAAGGGATGTACACATTGATTCGCGGATGGTTTGAAAACTCAGCTATCTTGGAGAGCATTCATTTCTATGTTCCCGATGTTTATCTTCGCCACCGACAGCATAGACTGTTCTATCTTCTGGCCTGCAGGACTAACTTGCCAATTGTCATGCCGGTCGGGAGAGCAGAACAGAATTAATTCGGATATCGACATATTTACCGTTAGTGATGCTGCTTTTAAAAGGCAAGCTTTATTAATGCTTGTATAGTTTTTAGCCTACCATTTATGTTTAATGTAATACTGTTACAATTGTATTTTAAAAGCACATTAAAATGTTTAATTTTGTAATGTTTTTGAAAGAATAAATAAATTGAATTGAACTGAATTTGGGAGCGCATTTGGCGTGTTTCCCGACTATGCACCGATGCGGAAGGGGTCAATTAAGCTAGTTCCGTGGAGCATCTTCCATTGCAGAATAAGGACAGCTGTGGAATTCAACAGTGGAAGTACATAGTTGCAATTTGTAGACGGTCAGCATTATCCAATTAACTTTCGTGTAATGAACTATGTCTGTGTGGAGGGGCGTGGATTTGACTTTTATACAAATATACGGTTTCATTCCGAGAATGACGAAATTTTGCACATTTGACCATAAAAACAAGAGGGATTACGCTGTCTATATGAGATTTCAAAAATCACTCCAAACTCTTTCCCACCCCTTAAAACAGAATTTCGATTCTTCTAGATTAAATTTTACCCACAAAATACAGGAAAATTATTGTCTACATCTGATATCGAAAATCTTGCGTAAAGACCAGAAGTGTTTTATAATAATTTTATATGTTAAGCTATTTGACAATTTATAAAAAAAAATGAAAAACGGATCTCGCAACGCCTGTGTGCGAACCCAGTGATTTGGACCTCTCGGCTACAAACCGGTCATTGCATTGATGTTTTTATTTATTTTTTAATGTGAATATCGCACCAGAGTCCTAACTACTCCCTACCGTCTGGAGTCAGTGAGACTATGGCATCCCTAAGTGGGGTATATTGTGAGGCTGAAGGTAGTGGAGAGGAGAAGGATATGGGAAAAAGGAATGTGGTGCAGTACGTTGGTATTCAGATCTGGTCCCCGAATGTCTGGTCGACCATTAAAGTCATTTGAAGCAACGTTTCAATCCGAATGGTGAGGTTACACCAAGGCGATACTGAGAGTATCTTCCACTCTGGAATGTACTTTATATTATTTTTAATTAATTAATTGTGATATAACATAAATTAATCAAATACAATTTATTTGCGCACGGTGGGTTCGAACTCACAACCTTCGGATTGCGTTGAAAGTCTTACCCCTCGACCACTGAGACGAGATGAGATCAAGATGTCATTTGACATAGGTACATATTACATACCTGACATTGCAACAATAATCTGTTTAAAGTATTCGGATAAAAAGTAGTTAGAAAATCAGACTAAGAATACCAAAACTGCCTAATGAAGCAAGGTCCTCCTTCGATTCTGCTACACCAATAACCAATTTTTCGTAATTAACATATCCTTGAAAGCACTTCTTGTCGAAGGTATCAAAAGATATTTTTTAATCATCAAACACACCATTCCAAACTGGGTCAGCGGGAAAATATGTGTGTAAAGTTGATGAGCTAAAACGATAAAGGCGGTATTGATTTCACGTTTCAGACTAACAATAAATAAGCATTTTTTCGCATGTCAGAAGTCAGACGTAAGTCAAAGGTGAGAAAAAATGAAACTCATACGAATACTTCTAAAATATAATAGACATCCAACACAAACATTAATCTCCAGTTTAAGAAATTCACTTTTTATACGAGTAATTGAAGGCATTTTATTGCACATATTAATTCTTCGTAACCCAAGGCTGATTTTTTATACTTTTAATTGCCGGTGTAATAATGTTTCGAATCGAAATATTAATTTCCACAGATAATAAAATTAAATGTTTACGTATCATAAATCTTAATAAACATTTGTATTATACCTAATCATTATCTTCCTATAACAATAAGTAGGTAGAGTCACGTGGGGTGACCGTACTCGGTGTGAAAGTGTACGCAGCGATGTTCGCGACAAATTGGGGCTTGATTCACTTATTCCTCAATTCTGTATTATTTTAGATCGACTTTAATCGGAGGCGTCTTCTAATATCTACAGGAATTCCAAAAACTGAAAAAATCGAACTAATATCTATGAGAACCAAAGTGTTGACAAATATCTACAGCTCAAACTGTTGACTAATATCTATGAGAACCAAAGTGTTGACGAATATCTACAGCTCAAACTGTTGACTAATATCTATGAGAACCAAAGTGTTGACGAATATCTACAGCACTGGCAGAGGTTGGATTCGCAATTATGTATAGCATATTGGAATAACGTAATATTGCGTATTCAGTTTAAAAAAAAAAAGTATGTATGTAAAAATCCCTAATATCGGACTATTGGACACATTAGCTGATTAGTCCAACCTACGCTCTGTAGATATTAGTCAACACTGGGACCGTCATAGATATTCGCCCGACCTTAGCGCTGTAGATATTAGTCAACACTCTGAAGTTCGTAGATATTAGTTCAACATATGAGCTGTAATCCTTTGTTGAGCTGTTGTCCTTTAATCCAATCGTTTGTCCAGTGAACCATACATCGAAAAAAATCACTACGTTTATCTTGGATAACAACCAGGTACCTATTTACCCAGGTAAAATTGCTGCAAACCAATCCCAGGATTGAAACCAGAGAGAGACCTATTTGATAGATTTTTTTTTACACTAAGACCATCGATTTGTTTGTTTTAGGTAGATACTGCATAAATGCTTGTGTTCAAAAAGTTAACCAGTGCACCTTCCAATCTCATCGTTTCCCCGATGATATCAACTTAAAGTTATTTTTGTCAGCGGAAGCAAGTGCTTGGGGGTGTGACTTTATATATTACCTAGCTGACCCGGAAAACGTTGTTCTGCCATATAAATTATTTCTAGTGAATATTTTGGTTGTTAAACAAAAAATAAAAAATGGGAGAGTGGAGGTAGGAGGGTGAAAATTTGGGGTTAAAGTTTTGATGCCAAATAAAAAAAATATTTTAAAAAAAGATCAATTGTTTTTTCGGAATAGGGACACCCTAATCACCTAGCGGTATGGAATATACTTAACGATCTATTCTCATACCTACCAAATATACATAAAAAATTCATAAAAATCGGTCGAGCCGTTTCAGAGGAGTTTGCGACCACAAACACCGTGAGACGAGATTTATATACATATATATAGATTGAAAAAAGCACTTTGTAATAGTTTTATTGAATCCATACACGGCAGCCACCCAGATTTCGAACTCTTCTCAAGCTTCTTCGACATGGGTTGCGTATACATACGCGAGCCGAACCTGCGAGCCGAATCACGAATTATCCCAATGTATTTTGTCAATGCTCTTCATCTATATCTATATACAAACTCCTTTCATTGTCGTCCCTTTTTTATTCGGGTTATTGTAATGTTGTTAATGGACTATTTGTCCGTAAATAAAATAAATGAATATATGAATCCCGAAACGCCGCTTAGTTTGTTTCGTTCCTTTCCGCGTAGTGCGTTGCTCAGCTTCGCGCTAATATTCGCAAATCTATAGGTACGCAACATAAGCCCGTGCGAATTGATCGTAATATAAAAGTTATTTGTTTTTTTTAGAACATTTTGAGCGCTGAAAATATTGTTACCCATTCTAAATCTGGGTTTGTTAGAATTAATTTGCAACTCTTAATAACTACCTTTACGCAAACATTAATTTAATTATATATTATAATGTATATTTGTATACCTATGCAACCCAGTTGAAAGCGTGCAGTTTGTTAGGTAGGTATACATCAATTATAGTTTGGTCCCCATATTATCAAATTCATATAAAAAATATTGAACGAGTGCAGCACAAATTTTTACGATTTATTAACTTCAAGTTACATATACCTATTCAACACATTAACTATACATTCTTACTAAATACACTTAAATTGCATTCCCTAGAAAACAGAAGAAAAATAATTGACCTAACTTTTTTGTTTAAAATTATTCACTCCGAATTAGACTGTTGTGAACTCCTGCATCTCATCGACTTTAAGGTACCAACTCGAGCTACAAGGCGAAACATAGTATTCGGCAACAATAATTCTGGAACCAACAACTACCTCACACATGCGATTTCATACACTAGCAAACAAATTCACCTCAAGTATCGATGTATTTAATACAAAGTTACCATTATTTTAGAAACACTTGAACGATATTTATATGTAGTATAGTTTGATATTTAGGGAGAATCACATAGCACATTGCATATATTTGTGTATTTTTATATTTATCTAATGCAATATAAAAACCTGTTGCCCTGTTCTTTTCTTTTTATGTAAGTACTGTGACATTTGATTTGAGTTGTCAAGAATTGTTTTTATGTAAATTTTGTAAATACACAATGTATACTATTTTATGCCATCTGCAATTTTAAAAACTTTCTCTTGTATTGTGATGCATTATTTTTACTAAAATGTATCTTTATACCTTCCATTCATGTGATGTTTACTTTTTCAATTTCATCTTTTTTATTGTTCAACTTTGTCTCTGTATTATGAACTTATACGTAAAAGCCCATCAGGGCGTTGAAATATTAATAAATAAATAAATTATCTAAATTCGTATAGGTAGATACCTACATAATTTTACAACGTCAAAATTAATCTGAGGAAGAGTGTCAAACAACCGTAATAAAACAATGAATACTTCAAATGAAATACAATACAGCCTTCGCTAAATAATAATATAATGAAATAACGTGAACGAGAGCCGTCTGCGGGCGCGACTGCCTCTCATCTCCCATTGCAGCGCGAGGTGTCATGCGTGAGACGAGTTCTGTACCACGCTGAATGTCATCACCGCAGCTCCGTTATTCCGCGGCAGAGGACAGGGTCAGCGGCGTGCTGGGTGCTGGATGCGCGCACTGCTAGCCTAGGAAAGGATCCGTTGCAGTCTTTAAAATGTTTGAATATTAATTGTTTTAATGAAATAACTTGAGCGCGATTGCATCTTGTCCGTAGGCGAGAGTCACCCATTGCAGCGCGAGGTGTCATGCGTGAGATGAGAGGACGAGTTCTGTACCACGCTGAATGTCATCATTAACCGCAGCGCCGCGCCGTTATTCCGTAGCGGAGGACAGGGTCAGTGGCGTGTTGGATGATGAACGCGCAGTCTGGGAAAGGACCGGATGTTACCTTTATGTTCGAATATAATTTTTTTTTAAATATAACTAATATGAAACACTTAAAAAAATCGTTTTTCGTGATATATTATTATTGGTTCCATACCAACTCAGAATGAAACTCAGAAAAACCATAATTTTAAAATAGCTGGTAACCCTAACCAAACTTAACCGATTTAACCAATTATTTTTATATTTTTTTATCGTCACTCTTAATGACTTTTCTGAGGTGTTTTTGAGTTGGTTTCATTCTGAGTTGACCGGTCACCATTATTATTACAGCCATGCATAATTATTCATAAAATTGTATTTAAATTTGGATATGAAATTACGAACTAATTCCGAGAAAGACATTTTAACACTAAAGTTCAGGGGGTGAAGGGCGCTAACTTCGGTAGGTGTACATGATAATTAATATAAGTAAAAATTGTAAAAGACGCTGCTTGAAACTCCTTTGTTTTATTCCATACAAAATTATTTTTAATTTTTAACTGTTCAATAACCTGACAACATTTTAAAATCTCGTACTTCCACTACAGTAAGCGGAAAACGTTGCTTGTATCGGGATAGAGGACTTAGCCAACCGAGGAACATTCATAGAAGAATATTTTTGTTTTCCAAGCAAACAACTTAAAAATTTTACCTTATAACTCTCTTAAAATGTTGGAATTTCTAAAAATCTTAGGTTTTTTTATCTTGTACTTTACTCTCAGATTCATTGTATTATATTATTTTATTACCTGTGCACATCGATGCCTTTCATATTTTATTGTGCATTTTTATACAAATGTGACATTTTATTCAATTTATTAGCACAAATGATAATGTGATCTAACTCAATATTTAATGAAATCGACGGTAAAGAAATATAATTATAGACAGATTTCTAAAAATTTCAGGAACAGATGAAAAAAGTTTAAGAATAATCTTTACACATTTTATTACAAATTAGACTGAAAACCACCAAGTCTTGTTTTTAATATAAAGTTAACAGCTTTTCGGGCGAACTTTAAAAAACGTAAGACTTCAAAGTCACATTTATACATTATCATGGATATTCTTTTAAGAAATTTGTGGACATTAAGGTTTACACCTTGTTTAGGTGTCCTAAAAAGTTGATTTCAACTAAAATTATTTGTCATAATAAATCGTTACACGATTTCGGTCTTAAATTATCACCTCTGACCGGTGAGATTAAGGTTTAAAATCAAATAGAATGAATATTAAATAAACTATATTAGGTATATTCCCATGCCTTATAGAATTTAAAAAATATTTATGTTGTCCAACTGTACCTACTTATATTGCATTTCTAAAGTATTAAAAACTTTCTCATTTAAGTTTTCTCTTAAGGGCCAAAGTTTCTCTGAACACTCCTCAGCACGCCACTGGGGAAGATGATCTCTAATAGTGGCTGGCGTGCAGAAATAGCAGTGCCGCTAATCTGCGGGGTGGGGAAGACCCCGATTTTGTCAATAGTCACCTGTGCTCCCAAAACACCCCGAGATGGTCGGGACCCGTGGGAACGTCCGTTGCCGCCTCGTGGTCATGGGAAATGACAACGGAACGTCGTGAACACGTACATTTCATTTTACGTCTAAGTATCATATCATTTTGTGGAATTATGGGTTGCTCTGTGCGGCGGTCAACCTTTCTACGGTAATAGCGGGTTGCGTTATGCATTCGTACACTATATACACCACAAAGGCATCTCTCGGAGTCAGTATTAAGTATGCATGATCTTGATTCACATAACCCCGAGATGAACCATTAAATTAACACAATATCAAATGAGGGTTTGCTGTTTTACCGAGTTATTTTAGTTCTTTGCGATATGTGTGGGAGTAGTTTCTCGCCTACAACAGTTATTATTATAGCAGACATACTAATTAGGATGATATTTTAATATCTCATTAAATCGTTTTACGTGATTGATATCTCCAATGGTAAATCAATGAAATAGTTCAATTTAGTTTTGTTAACGACATATTTTTCTGTACTTACTTTTCTTACTCTTATACAGAGATACTTTCAAGTGTCTTGAGTATCATGTGCGTTGCGTCGCACCTCTCGTGAGTACCCGCCATACCATTTTGCTAGTGTTCGTACAGTTGCATTCGCATCTACTATTCGTCAGACAGAAATGGCGTCCGAATATAATTTGAATGTTAAATTTGGTCTGAAGTTGGGAAAATATCCATGTTTACATAAATATAACTAGCTGACCCGACAATCTATGTTCTGCCATATAAATTATTTGTAGTGAATATTTTGGCTGTTAAATAAAAAAATAACGAATGTATTGTAAGTGTGTGGGGATGGGATCTATGACAGAAAAAGGAATGGCGTGCTGTAGACGATGACCGCCGATAAAGACAAATAAAACACCAACTGAAGTAGGAAAATGAAATAAAGAAAATCAATATGAATTTCGAAGAGCAATTGAGTGCACGATATTTTTTGTCAGTCGGTCTTTAGCCAACACAAATAAGCTCGATGTTTTGCCCACGCGAGAACATGATGCCGAATGAAATATCAAAATGATGCGGCGCTTCTCGTGAATATCTTGCGCATGTATTGATGAAAGTTCTATGAGGCGAACGTAGCGCCATCTGTCATTCAACAACATAAATTATTTCGTGCTGTTTGAAATATGAAAGGCGGTTAAATTTGTTCATACGGAAATTCTAAAATCGCGATTAAAAAATGGAAGGGTGGGGGAGGGTAGGTTAAAGTTTGGGGTTATAGGTATTTTCTGATACCAAATTAAAAAATTAGAAAAACTCAAAAAAGTAGATTTTTTTTTCTGGATAGGAACACCATCTAGGTGTATAAAGTATACTTTAAAACCTGTTATCATACCTACCAAACATACATAAAAAATTCATATAAATCGGTCAAGTCGTTTCGGAGGAGTGCGACCATAAACACCGTGACACGAGATTTTTATATATAAGATTTACCGGATATGTAAGAAAGGATTTAATGGAGAAGGCGTGAATTGTGGGTGGAAAAAAGTAAATTTGACGTGAACATCATTCTCATTTATGGCGACGTATGCCCTAAAATTAGTACCTATTTATTTATTTGTATGGTGAACAATATTAAAGAACAATATTATTATATTCGTCATTAGAATCACTTTGCATCGTATTAATTTCGCTGTTGCACGTGAAAAATGATCAATTTCAGAATATTTTGGGTGGCGCCCTACACGGAGACCAGCATTAAAGAGTAGCATATCGGTTTAGCTACTTGTGGTTGCGTCACAGTCACGTAGCTTGTAAGTAACTCCATGTACAAAGGGTCTAAGTCTAACGCATTCCGCATTTAACGCATAGAAGGAAAATGGGGACAAACGATAAGGAAAAAAGCAGGGTTTGGAATCTTGAGATCTTCTTACTAAGTATGCCAATTTTTCCCTAATTTTTAGTTTATTACACGATCATTAGTTTATTACTTTAATTTTTTTTAACTATCGTAGCACTCCCAAAGTAACCTACATAGTCTACACAAACCGGCAATGAATGAGGGTAAAAATTATGGGTAAGTACATATAAAGAAACCATGATACCGTTTCTATTGAAACTCGATGATGAATTATTGAAGTTTCGATCAAATGGTTATAATGGTGAAATTACTGATCTCAATTAAAATTATTTAACCCTTTTTGTGAAGCGATGTGTGAATTAATTAATATGTGTATCGGTGAATGGACATTAACGATCGCAATTACAGGAGGCAGCGGGGGCTCGAAAATTTGAATTAGTAAAAATAGAAGATAATTTAGAAGCACAAAGAGGAGAAAAATTTTAGACAACTGCAAAAATAATTGATGCGCAAATCGAGATGTCAATAATTTTGGATCTACAACTGTCCGTCTGATTGAATTAATGAATAAAACAGATTAATTTTCTTTGGTTTGGCAAACTTGAAGGTTCATAATCCCTAGGATGCCATTGATTAGTGGTTCGGGCTCCAGAGTGTAGAATGGGGTAGACTGGGGACATCTGTATCAAACATTTAAATTATTTAAAAGCAAATTATATTAATTAATTAATGAAGACAATATTAGCGACATTCAATCGAAAATGTGAATCAGAAAAATCGGAATAAAATACGGTTGCATCTAGAAAGAAAACCCGAGACCTTAGCCTTGCCGAGGCGGATTTCAGAAGATACTTCAGAGCATATTTAATTTATTTTTCATGCCGTTAACTTCAATAAAGTGAGTGCTCTAATAAATCATATAATTAATATTTAAATAATGTGCTGCTATAAAGCAACAATTTTATAAAAAATCACATGCATAATTTTATTTATTTACATTATTTTCTTTCATATGGTAATGAGATTGGTATTTTTTTTATTATTTTAATTTGAATTACATTTTGATCCTCTCTCCAATAAAAATTATTTCCTTTCATTACCGCCTTCAGGGATGTACAGATATTAATCGTTGAATTTAAAACATTTACGGTTTCCAAACCAATCATAGAAGTTTTATTACACCTCAAAATAAAATATAGCATGTGGACTGAAAAAATAATTGCAAAACTTTTTTTCTATAAAAAATTTGAATTCATATATATATATGTTTAAAAAAATTATGGAATATTAATTACAGTACTATTTACACCGCATCGTCACCCCATTTGGACAAGGTTCTAACTGACACTGTTTTTCAAAAATGGCTTTTGAATGCAAAACCTTTTTGTTTTCTTCATTTCTATAACCAAAATAATTTTCAGACCCATTGTGTTGTATTTCCGTAGATATTTGTTTGAAAATCAAGTTTTAAGCTACTTTTTATTTTACTAGGTTATAACATCACATTGAACAATATGATGATTGCAATCATCATATTATTCGTATCTGGCATTTGATCGGTTTTACGAGGCTCAATATAGTTCGACTCTTTAGTTGGATACGGTTCTAACTCTGCGTTACCACATTCTGAGATTCAAAGTTAGCAAAGACGAATTCACATAGTCTATTTAACAGTTTCTG
Organism: Limnephilus marmoratus; assembly: GCA_917880885.1. NCBI lineage: Eukaryota > Metazoa > Arthropoda > Insecta > Trichoptera > Limnephilidae > Limnephilus > Limnephilus marmoratus. The sequence continues at coordinate 31,155,349 of OU862916.1, forward strand.
ATTTTGAGTATCAATCTTTTGAAAATATTTTAGGTCAACATATTATAATGAAAAATATTCGATTAGAACTCTTGTTGCATGTTATTTAAATATTTTCAATATATGCCTATTCCTTTAAAATATTTTAAATTAAAGTACTTTACACAAGATTCAACCTAATAATAAAAAATCGGTAAATAGATAACGAGAAATCGTCTTTGCAAATTTTGACACCCCTCGGAACAATTTTAAGTCATGTTAGATCCCTATCCAACCAAAGTGACTATTTGTACATACATTTTCTGGCTGTGATCCGTTTTACCCCGCGACAACTGTCCCCACGATGCCCTAGTACAAACATGATGCACGAATAATAATATTGATTGAGTACCAACATGTATGATTCGGTTCCGTGTTTTTGTTCCGCGCCGATATATCGAGGTGCGTCCTTTGACCCGACCTCTGGTGTGAATATTCCACACAATGTGTAACGACTTTGAAATAATAGAATTACGGGTAATAAAGCGGGCCCCACTCAGACCTCAGATCTCAATACCGGACCCAAATGATGACCGGCATCTATAAAGAGAATGCTTAAGAAATTATTGTTATTTCGTTGCCCAATGAGATCTTTGAACAGGTACCAACTTTCGTTCAACCATTTTTTGTTTCGATAAAAAAGCATCTAGGTACCTACTTATAATACATATTATTATAAATTTTGCTATTTAAACTACGCCGTGTATATGTCTCTTTTATTTTATTTTACTTTGTTTATGATGGGTGCTCTATTGGAGAGATATGCAAATTTTCTTTAATTTTATTGGTTGGGTATAATTATAGGCATTATAAAAAGTTTTCGACCATTTCAATAAGGTTTATTTATGCCTATCATAATTTTAATATTTTAAGCAGGTACAAACGTTCCTAATCTTTTCGATGACCTTTAAACCAAGCTTTCGTAATGTAGAAGAAAATGTAAACCTTTTTGTACATACTATTATCAATCGGTTTGCTCAGATGATCACACTCTACGTTAGGAAATGTATAATATTCAAGCATTTAATAATATTATCGTTCCATTCATATTATTTGTTAACCTACCTAAAATAATTTCCTGCCCACCTTTATGTTCGAAGTAATAAAACTGTTGAAATAGTAATAAATCTTAATAATAAATTAACCTGCCAATCTCGAATAACCATAATAATAATATTTCCAAGGTGTTATATTATCTTCCTCAATGTGTTATAATGTAGGTGCAATCAGTTGTGTGGAATACAAAGTTGTTAAAAGACAATATACTAATGATCAAGTAGCACGGGTAGCAAAAACAGCCTTTTATTTTCGTCTGCCGTTGACGGGTGAACGCTACTTCCCGGTTGCCTGTTGCCTGTTATTGGCAAAGCTAACACGCCTTACAAACATCAGTAACGTAGAATCCTACTTCTCGTACCTCTTCTGGCTTCTGTGCTCCCGGTGCATCGCGCATACTGGACCCAAAGCAAACTGACCTTAAAAGCTTTTGACGCGGCAGTATTTATTATTTATATTTGCTTTTACACACACGTCTATTAAACACTTAAAATTAAGAAATCGCTTTAGAAAATTGAAATTATTTATAGACTGCGCACCGCCATCGCTATTATTCTATTTGCTGTGTTTATCCAACACAAATAAATGGACTGAAGTAGTGGAATACGAGTACCAGCAAAAGCACCTAGCAGTCGCTCTGGGTGTGGAGCGCACTTAGCCGCCTCTGTCTCCGCGCTTCTGTGCAATACTGCAAACACCACACCGGATATCTTCGCTTTGTATTTTACCACTCGTCTACCACACTGCCTTGGTCTTCTATTACAATTAGGATGAGGTGCTTTCAAATGAACTATATTTCTATTCACATATACAAAAGTCGTTTAAATGTTCCGTTTTCGAAAAATGCCAAAACAATAAGAAAAAAAATTCACCGAAAAGAGCACAGACTCTTGGTAAAGATTCTTTATTTTTGGGTTTCCTGTTCCATTGAAAGTTGGCTAAGATCAGAGAAATCGTCACCCTACAAACTTTGCGTGACTACTGTCCCTCATAATGTCGCCATTATAAAAGTTTCCTTATTACGACGGCTATTCGATAAACGATTAGTCAAGTTAAAACATCCAGTCAAGTTAATTCCGAGAATGTTCTTTTATCCTAACACCTTACAGCCTCCTATTTTTACCTTTAAAGGATTTAAAAAAATAATAGGTAACTACGAGATAAATGTTGTGTAATATGTAATACTATTCTTAAAAAAGTGTTTTCCATAAGAGATCTAGGAATCACTCTTGATTCTTAATTCATATTTAATGTACACATTAACGACATTAAGTGCAAATCATTTATGTAAAATGATGGGATTTATTCATAGAATACGTAAACCTTTCAAAGAACCTGTATCAATTCTAATCCTTTACAATGCCTTAATTAGAAGTAAAGTTGAATATGGAAGCACTATTCGGAATCCACATTACTCCAAATATGAAAACATTGTAGAATCAGATACGTTTTAAGATTTTCACGGCCAAAAGCATTTTCGTTATTTGTTTTGGGGGTGTTATGCCGTGTTGCGCTACCTTCCTCTTTAGCCAACGTTTCGGACATCGTTGCAGTGTCCATCATTAGGGCAGATCCGGTAGATGTGTGACATGTGGTAGATGTGGATCTGCCGAATCTGCCCTGATGATGGACACTGCAACGATATCCGAAACGTTGGCTAAAGAAGGAGGTAGCGCAACACGGCATAACACCCCAAAAACAAATAACGAAAATTGTAGAATCGGTTCAAAAAAAATGCTACGACTGTTATCTTTTAAATGTGAATTACAAAAACATCTTAGATCATACGACATGTGACTTGAAAACTTCAAAATTAATATACTAAAAATCAGAAGGCAATTGACTGGTATAATAAATATTGTTTTTTACATAAATTTTTATTTTTAATAATATGTTTTACATGGAATTTACATGATAATTTTACATCTCAGGTTTTTTACTACCTTCCATTGAAAGCATTTGCTTGTGTATGGAAGGGGAGTGTACATAAACGTTATTAATAAAATTATTTTCACTTTTTTAAGATGACGCCATCTTTTATATGTAATATATTTTTACATAAAATAATTCACGGTCATCTTAATACTTCATTGTGTCTTAGCAATATTGATATAAATGTTCCCAGTTCCCATTGTTTAAGATGCCATAATATGTTTCACCTGAACACATTTAAAAATTATCGCCTATTTTAGCCCTCTGACCCAAATGTGTCGACTATATAATAAAATAGAGTGTGCTGAAGTAGATATTTTTGTCGATAATTTATATGGATTAAAAAAATGCTCTGCAATTGCTGAAAAATATGTGCAAATTTATTATGTATCATTTGTGTCTTTAATTATGTCTCTCGTCTTGCCTCTCTTTGTCGTATGATCTAAGATGTTCTTGTAATCCACATTTAAAAGATGACAGTCTTAGCATTTTTTTAACTGATTCTACAATGTTTTCATATTTGCAGTAATGTGGATTCCAAATAGTGCTTCCATATTCAACTTTACTTCTAATTAAGGCATTGTAAAGGGTTAGAATTGATAGAAGATCTTTGAAAGGTTTACATATTCATTGTCATTTGAGTGAATTTTTTATTTTTATAATTTTATTCTAATTGTTTTTGGTTTTATTATATCTAATTTTTATTTATCTAAACTGTTTCAAAATTTAACCATTGTATAATTTGGCTAATAGATTTTATACAATTTTTTACCTATTTGTCTTATTAACTGGGTTTTTATAACTGGGTTGTTCTCGCTTGTGTGAGACCAATCTGTAAAAAGCCGGTCTAAATAGGTAATGTGCAAAGCTAAATAAGTAATGTGCAAAGAAGTGAATCATAGAGAAAATCAATGGAAAAACTGGACTGGATTATATTAAAATCACCAAATTAGTATGTTGTGTTAGAAAACAATTATCGACTGTATTCAAAATATATTTTTTTTAATAAGCGTAATAATAATTTCACAACAGAACATGTTTATGAATAAACTGTTTCTATAAATTAATTAATAATATTATCGAATATGTAAAGGAAAAAAAATAAATATCGATTAACATTCTTCATTAAATAATTTTAACGTAGTGCCAGAAAACGGGGAGTATTTTATTTAGTTAATCCATTTATAATATGATAGCACTTCTTGAAAACACTGACTTGTTCATTATTCAATTATATTATTATGTTCATCAGAACCATGATTAACAAATACATCACGTGCACAGCTATTATAAAAATATATCATTGAACCATTCGATCTTGAAATAGGTATTGACTACACAAATAAGACGTAATGTAGGTATAAAATTATATTATCTAAAATAAAATTATATTAGCAATACTATAACATCCACATTCCAATAGAATGAACTAATAGAACTAGTAGAAGCATCTGTTGACGCACGTTTCTTATTGTGTGCTTCAATAACGATTATTGACTTTGATAAAAGGCGGTTTCTAGGAAAAAATATATTTAACCTACCTCAACGTATAATCGAGTAGTAACAGATGTTCAGAATTTATTATATATAAAAGATGGCGTCATCTTAAAAAAGTGAAAATAATTTAATTAATAAATGATATACCTACCATTGATAAAGCTAACATACCGGTTTTTATTAAACACGCAAAAAACTTAATATTCTGCCTTTCTTTGGCCTATTGCAGTCATGATTTTTTGCAAAGTATTCACTTCTTTATGAAGTGCCACGACTTCTTTGTTGAGTTTTAAGTTTTATGATTCTATATGGCCTTCGTAACTTTGCATAAAATTTATTTTTTAAGTTTAAAGATGATAAGGCCACGGCTCGACAATCTGTCCATACGCAACCAAAGTCTCACATTTCACTCAGGTTCCTATTCCGATTCCGATTCCGAAAAAAAAACTTTTTGTTACTCAGTTTAGTGTAGTTGGGTCATATCACAACATTATTCCTATTTTTGTCAAAAATTTTCTTTTTATGTCCGACAGAAATCATTTAGTATACCTAGTTTAGAAAAACTTTAAAAATAATCTTCTTCGTAAAAGAGTTGTCATTAGACATTTTCCGTAGTTTTCCGAAATACAGAATTTAAGAAAAATGGAAAACAGTAAAATTATTTTAATTAATATAATATTCTTACTGTTATACCTTACGTGCATATTTTAATGGTTTGCATATTTTTTTACTGGGCTGAAATATAAACATATCAGTTGTTCAATTAAAATCTCCATTTTATTTTATTTACTATTAGCTGTTTCCCGGCATGCATTGCAATGCTATTTAATAATGAAATTGTTTCTCTCTGCGTGTCCTTTTCCATTCGTCCCGTTCCCCTTCCATCTCTCCTCTCGCGTTCCCACTCCGCCTCCTCCACCTTCCCCTTTCCATTTCACTCCCCTCTTTTCGAGTTCGAGTTCCCCTGCCCCCCCCCAGGTTCCCCTTTCCCCTCCTTTGTTCCCCTCCCTCCCCCCTCCCTCAAACCCCCTACTCGAGTTCCCCCCCCACCCCCCTCCTACATTCCATACATTTAGTTCCGGTACATTCAGTTTTCAAACAGCTCGAGTGCCACCGATTGCAATTTTTTTATACAAATTTCATGATGCCAGAGCTCACCAGTAGTTTTATGCAAACCTTATCCTGACTATAACAAACACAAAAAAAAAGAATTATCCAATTTGATGCAGTCGTTTGGAAGTTATGAGCGCACATATATTTCAACGATTCATTTTTATTTATATAGAAGATAGAAGATAGATTTTGTGCTTCACTATTTAATTTTTTTTTTAAATTAACTCCACACTGGAGGCCATGAGGAAAATAATTTCCCTCGGGGCCTGTGTCATGAGATGCTGTGTGGAATGTGTTTTTGAGGAGAGGAAGGAATGAACATTGGTCTTGAAGGGACCCATGTTGTAAGAAGGAGAAAACACAAAGGCCGGCAAATCGTTCCACAGCCGAGCTATTGAACACAAGAACGAGTCGAAGAAGCGACCCGTTCTCACGTGACAAATGTCTACCGTGTACGTACGTTGGGCACACGTTTGGCGTGTTTCCCGACTATGCACCAGTGTCGAAGGGATCAATGACGCTAGTTCCTCGGAGTGTCTTCCATTAAAATAGCGGTAGAATAAGTATAGCATTCCCACCCGACGCCTGTGCTCTAAAGATTGCAATCCAATTGTAAGAAAAGGGTTCTGGGTTCGAGTCCCAGCGGAGCCAATATCTTTTCTGATTTTTCTGTCTCCAGATTTCGATTGAGTTTCGCTAATATTGTCTTCATTTAATTAAATATTATAATTTGAGATTTTACTCATAAAAGTTTAAAAAATTAATAATAAATTTAATTTATACCTTCATCCAAAAATGCTGAAAGGCGTGATGATAAAACTACTAAAATAATGTACTTTTTGTATCTAGTTATTTTTTGATTATAAGTATTTATCATTTTTCAATAATGTCTAAATTTAATAAGAATGTTAAAAAAATCTGAAATATATTAGTTTGTAAGTGCGCAAATAAATACACAAATGGAACAATTTTCGTCAAGAAACACATGTACGTACATATTTTTTAATGATTTTATTGAAACTTAAATTAAAATTCTAAAACATACGTTTGCTAGATAATTTATTGATTTATTTAACTGCATGATTTTATTATTTGAAATGGGTGTGGTATAATACAAAAACTTTTTTGAAAATTTAACAAATCTGCCAAAGACCTATGGAATAACCTTATTATACTAAAAATTAAAAAAAAATTCAAAATTTATTACATACGAATGCTAGATAAAAGAACAATCTTTCGAAATCCATTTATAATTTTTTGTGGAAAAGAGTCAATACGTCTAAAATCTGATTTGAAAATGACATATTTCTGGTTTTCTCTGGTAATGCCCTCTTAAGTCTATTGATATGTTATTCACGAAAATGGTAATAAATAGCAAAGTTCATTATTAACTTAGGTAGTCGTGTGATATAATGAAATTCAGCGGTATAATGCTTCAATAGACACGCTTTATGGTTTCTACTGAGGTAGCAAATCACCATTAAAGTACTTTTCGTACTTTGGCTCTAAGGCTGTGTAGCTGATTCGGTCCGGATGAATTGACGTTAAAGGGGTAGGTACCTACACATACAGCCTACATTAAAATTATAATAGCATCAATGATCTCCGGCGAATCCGCGCAGTAAAATAGTTTTATATCTCCGACATTAATTGCATAATAATATCGTGAAATTAGTTTTTGATACATAATTCCCATTAAGTATGTTTCCAGTGTGAATAAATCGAAAATTGAAATACAACGCGTTAGTTATGATCGTAGGTGAAGTATCGCTTACCCGTGAAGTCATGTGGAGCTTTTATCCATGGAAACTTAAGAAATACCTATATTAGTTTGAAGATTGATACATATTATTTATAATGAACAGATTAGCTGTAGAGGTTGCCTATTTTCAATTTTTTAACATTAAGATATATCAATAATGATGCCGGAAGGTATTTTTGCAAAGTTTGAAGAAGAAAATAAAAAATATTATTTGTTTTATAGTTTATTTCACGCAACCGATATCTAAACATGCGGTGCGTTCCATTATGTGAAAATAAAATACAACCATATTTTCATGATACTAAAAATAGTTAAAATTAATTGTTCTGTGAAATGATTTGAGATAATGCGAAGTGATGATAATATTTGCATAATCGGGTGATTTCCAAGGCTTTATTCTACTTCTAACCATATAACTATTGATTATAACAAGGTATAACTTTACTTAGGCAAACAGATTGCGTTCATCAGATCATCAGTCAATAACATTAAAAAAAAACTATAATATATAGGCAAGTACCTACAACGTATCAAAAACGAAAAGTATTAATTAGATTAAGAAATAAAAAATCTTTATAAATAAATTTACAAAAGTCTGATAAGATCATTGATTCAGTTAGGAATCATTGGAAAATCTTTAAAAAAAACTTGAAATTTGCAAATATTAAAGAATATAAAAAAACAACAATCAGGCATGAATACGACATCAAAACCCCATAATTCTTAATATATTTATTGGATTTTCGAGTTTATTTTCTTAAATAAATAAAAATGTTGGACGTGGAAATTAACCCACTTCCCGACATCCGATCGAGTGGACAAACTCGTTATCGTTGACAGTGCTTTTTATCAACTTTTAGTGGCAATCTTGCATACACATTTCTCTTAAATTGGCTACTAACCGTTCCAATAGATGGCTCGAAAATTGAATATAAATGTATTACAGTAAAAGAACTTTGTTTTACGGGTGGATTAATAAAAACAATAATAATATTTGCTAAGGGATAAAATGTGTAATAATCCTTCCCGACATACTAAAAAAAGATAACAGATTCGGTGTTAATAAAAAAAAATCCTTATTTAAAAACTTAACACTCTTAACATTGTCAGTAAAAGCAGAAACTTAATTAATTTAAGACATATTTACAATTACTAATTTTACCTCAAAAACCCAAGAGGTACCTACTTGTACAGGTTAATAGTTTAATTTTATTTTATTTATCTCTCCTACATAATTTAATTTGTGTTTTTTTGTTTCTTATTATTTTTTTCTACTTTTTGTACTATTTTATGTGTTCTGTAATCATTTACGTTTTTCTATATGTATATACTATGAATTTTCGCGGAAACTTCGCTGGTTGATGCAACCATATAATATGTAATTTTTTTAATAAAATATGTATTTTATAACTGTTTGTTTCCCTAATAAACTAAAATAAAAATAAAATAATAAAAATACATTAGTTGTACAACGCAATAATATGTAAAGGCGGTTCTCTTCATTTGCATTGAAATACTTTAAATAGTATAATTGAAACTATTTTCTTACACCATTAAATATTTATACTTGAAACAAAATTGCAAGTAAAATTATCAAAAAAAAAAAAAAAAATAAAGGTGTACCTACCCTTCTGTAGCAGTATTAGGTGTATCTCCAGGTATTAGTTGTCTGCCCAATAATACCGAGTCTCAACAGGTTTGTTTGCAAATGTATCTGGGGATCACAAGTCACCTGTTGGAGTGTTCGGCAGTTAATTCATTAGTGCTGCGCGTCCCCTCAACACGTCAGGTCATTTGCGTCAGCCGCCACAGAGATGGCGGGAGATAAGGTGCACGGCAGTGCGCATGCGCGCGCAGGGTCATACGGCCAATGCGTGAGACTGCGCGGGGTCCATTAGACACGCAAGCGTCTAATGGACAAGGAATTCGACCAATTTATTTGTATTTAAAGGCTAGAAACTGCAGATTAATATATTTATTCGTCACTTCCGACAGGTGTACATAGCAATCAGCTTCCAGAATTTGAATGCGCGCGCAGGGTCACACGGCCAATGCATGATTTTGCGCACGGTGGGCTAAAGTCAGCGTCTATTAGGCACGTATAAGTGTATGTATTTATATTAGGAAAGAAATTTAGCAAATGATTCAAATATTAGATGTCTTACATTTCGCCGCCTTAGTTCTTAATTGTCCAACCGACCACTTTCGTTTTTATTCAATCTCCACTTTCAAATTAAACATATTATAAATTATTAATCACTTAAGAGGGCATTACCAGAGAAAGCCGGAAATACGTCATTTTCAAAAAAGTTTTTAGACGTATTGACTCTTTTCCACAAAAAATTATAAATGGATTTCGAAAGATTGTTCTTTTATCTAGCATAGTTATGTAATAAATTTTTAGATTTTTTTTAAATTTTTAGTATAATAAGGTTATTCCATAGGTCGTTGGCAGATTTGTTAAATTTTCAAAAAAGTTTTTGTATTATACCACACCCATTTCAAATAATGTAATCATGCAGTAAAATAAATCAATACATTATCTAGCAAAGTTATGTATTAGAATTTTAGTTTTAGTTTTAATAAAATCATTAAAAAATATGTACGTACATGTGTTTCTTGACGAAAATTGGTCCATTTGTGTATTTATTTGCGCACTTACAAACTAATATATTTCAGATTTTTTTAACATTCTTATTAAATTTAGACATTATTGAAAAATGATAAATACTTATAATCAAAAAATAAGTACAAAAAGTACACTATTTTAATAGTTTTATCATCACGCCTTTCAGCATTTTTGGATGAAGGTATAAATTACAGCTAATTTGGATTGAAACAAATTCGATATTGAGTTATAATTTAAAAAAGCTGGTACGGAGAATAATTAATCTTTCTCATTGTAACCGCCCTGCACGATCGGAAGAACAACTTTCGACGAAATGTGGATTTTCGTCCGCTGGCTGGTTAAACGCTCTTAACTAAGAATTATTTGAACTAATAAGACCTTTACCTTTACGGAAATAGCTTAATCTTAAACAACTATGTTTCATTGAAATTATGAAAGAAAACCTTCTCCTCTTATGAAATTTTCTAATGGTCGTTTGGACAATTAAGAACTATGTAAAGCAAATTATGCCCTCTTTAATTCAATGGTGTAGTTATTTATTGAAACAATATATGAATTTTAAATAAGAACTTAGTTTAATGTTTTGAAAATATAACTTTGTCAATGTGAGTAATCGAGCTATGACCCAGAGGTCACAGAATTACATGGAATGCGGCGTAGAACTGTGTAGGTATTTTTTATTTTTTACACCATCAACGAAAAATTCTTTTTATTGGCTTCATCGCAGAGTGGAATATGATTTCAGAATCAAACCAAACCAGAGACCGCCAACCAGAAGGATGATTTTTTTGCGAAAATGGGTCTTTTACGAAAGCGTAACGCAAGTTAAATCGGCCATATACCACATATTTTGACAGTTTTCTTAAATACGTTGAGCTATATACTGCGCTTGTATTAAGACATCAACTCTAAAAATGCCTGATGCCCGATTGCCTTACCTCTCAACCATGGAGGCCGTTATTTGCCATACCATTTAGAAAATATGATCGCTGCTGTAGTATCTTCCGTGGACACATGAAATTTCCTAAAATGTGACCACTGCTGTAGGACACATGTAATTCCTTAGAATGTGACCGCACTGCCGTACAACATAAGACATTCCCTAGAATGTGACCGCTGCACTGGAATCTACGAAAATCCTTAGATTGTGACCCCTGCCGTTGAATCTATGAAATTCCTTAGAATGTGACCGCTGCCTTTGAATCTATAAAATTCCCTAGAATGGGGTCAGGCAGTGCACGCTCTGAAAGATGCCCAGCCGGTGTACGGTACTGGTTGAGCCGAGGTTATAAATATTGTGATAATTTAATTGCAAAATCTAACTACGAAGAACCGCACCGAAGCCAGGCTATGGACTGTGCTTTGCGGATCGAGTGTGGAAAAAGTGCGAAATGAGCGAGAGAGCGCTAGGAAATGTATAGTTTTGGGGAAACAATAGACTAATTTTTTTTTCTCGAGGTGAGCTTGTCCCATTCTAATGATTATAATCCATTCATAAATTGGCTAAAACGCAAATATTTTTTTCTAAAAGATCGGTTTATCTAAGATCTATTAGATAATAGAGTATTTGATCCATGTTTACAGAAAGAGGGATGGCAGCAATAACGTTATAAAAGTGATAGGAGTCGTTATTTTTAAATCGCGCTTATTCTTTGAAAACCGTTGAATATTGAGAAATTTTATTGTTTTACAACTGTTCATAAAAATACATAATTTACAAAAGATTTAAGTTGTCGGGTAAATTAGAATAAACCGGCAATAAAAATGGCTCTCCTATAAAGTTGGATATTTGGGAATAATTTTTTTGTAAGTACCTACCTAGCTACACCAGTTAACGTGTTTCCACTCTACCAAAGATGAGATAGGCATGGGTGATAATTATTTATTTTTTACATTAGCTCCCGTACAGGAGGCCGTGAGGAAAATAATTTCACTCAGGCCTATGTCATCTTTGGGGGTGCCGTGTGGAGGGTCTTTTTAGGGAAAGGGAGCAAAGGAAGTTCCGCGAAGTAAAAAGGAAAGAGAGGTGAGCAGGAATCTGGGATACAGTATGTCCAGGTCATCCGCCGCCGCTAGACAAACCTCACCCCATGAACACGGGCACCCCTGCTAACTCACCAAACATAGCGAAACACTTTTGGTAATCTGTGGCAGAGGTGTTGGTTATCCAATAAATAGTTCTCGGGGCAGCGGTACCCATATTTAATTGACATTTTAGTCTACATTAGTAAATTGTTTTCTCAGGCTTTAATTCAATTTGGGAGGCGGGAATGGGTACCGCCGCCTTGGGAACCTTTATTGGATAACCAACACCTCTGACATAGGTCATTCCAAGTGGTTCGGTGCGTTTGGTGATTAAGCAGGGGTCCCGGGGTCATGGGGTGAGGTTTGTCTAGGTCTTGGAGGCGGATGACCAGGACACATAGAACCCCAGATTCCTACCCACCCCTTAAACCCTTTTCCTTCTCAGAACTCTCCTCTCCTTCTTTTCCTTAAAAAATCCACCACACAGCATCCCCAAAGATGACATAGGCCCTGAGGGAAATTATTTTCCTGAGAGCCTCCTGTATGGAGCTTAAAAAAATCCATAAAAGATCTCTGTGATAATTACACTTTTGCATTGAATGAAAGCTAATTACTTTGTATTTAGACAATGATTGCGGCCATGTTTAATTTTTAACTATTCTATTCTAATATGAAACTAGTCAGTTTAAGCGTGTAATTTAATACATTTCGTAGCAAGCTGGGCATTTAGCGAAAAAGCTTCCCGACTGCATCTCAAAGCCCCCACGAGCCAAGGCTCCCGCAGGTACCAAATCTAGTTTGGTGGGAACATTAGTTACCGAAGAATGCCTTATTATAGTTAGAGGCCCATTGAAAGGCTGTGCATATTAAGGCCGAGGTATCGCCGAAGCTGGCCATTTCCGCGTTAGGGATGCGCTGAGATTTTTGCACTACGAAATCTAGGTATTGTGTCCGCATCTCGGAAACCACAGATAATAATATATGCAGCTAGTACGTAGTAACTTAAACCTCCGAGCGAACCTGACCAGCGCCAGCGCTTGCATTTCACATTATCTCGTGTTGCGTTGACTTGTTGCTAGTAACAGGTAATTTTATTAATTAATAATAACTACCAGTTCTGGGAACAGTACACCTCACTTTCAAAAATGTAGAAATCTAATTTTCTCTAATTTAAGAGGAATATAAACGCTAGAAATATTTCGAATCTCATGCCTGCAAAATTTTAAAATCGAGCGTCTTTTTACACGAGGCTAGTAAGCGAAAAAGTGGTTTTTATTTATTTTGTGCATAATTTTATAAGAACGAAAAAAAGTTAGAACATGGAAAACCTCAAAAATAGTCTTAGTCACAAGGGGGTATTTTTAAAAAATTGTTTCTTGTATTACTTCATAGTTAAGTTATGAAAAAACATTTTTTTGTGGTTTGCGCTTAAATTTTTTGTTACGTAAATAATAATTTTATTCTAATTCCAATACAAAGAAAAGTTAGTAAAAGCTTCGATTTATTCATAGCATATTTTTTTATGTTCATGCTGTAAGCCGATTCGTCGTAAAGATTAATCTAAATAGTATCTAAATATGATTTCAGGTATATATTCATCTTAATGAAAGCAAAATCAAAATTTCCTACGAAATCATGTGTTTTTTTTAAGATTTTTTTTAATCAAACTCTCCTCCGGTGTTCCTGTTACATCTTGTACGAGTTCTTGTATGGAGTTTTGCATGAGATGGGCATTTTTCATATTGACCGATTGCCACTCAAGCTTCCACCTATCTTCTGGGGTGAGAGGTGATCGTCAGAGGAGTTATTAGCTCCACACAGGAGGCCCTGAGGAAAATAATACTCCTCAAGGGCCTATGTCATCTTTGGTGATGCAGTGTGGAGTGTCTTTTTAGGAAAGTGTAGAAAGGAAATTCTGGGATGGAAAAGGCTGTGACAGGTGGATAGGAATCTGAGGGTCAGGGTATCCAGGAGTGACGGACAAATGACTTCACCCCTCTCACTGCGGTGCAAGATAAGAATGCTCTGAGAGAGTATGGCCGGAGAAGTCAAAGGGACTCGCTCAAACATTTTCAAAGCAAAGCAGCTGATGTTCAGACGCTTCCGCCGCCGAGACAAGGACAAAGCTCACCCCATGAATCCGGTCACCCCTGCTAAGTCACCAAATGTAGCGAACCACTTAGAGTGACCTATGGCAGAGGTATCGGTTATCCAACAAATGCGGTACCCATACCCGCCTCCCAAAATGCGAATTTTTAAGTATATCGGTACTGTCTACTTAATTATAAACCAAACATAGATAAAATTGCGAGAAACAATTAACAAAAATTCTGCCTCAATACAGGTTCACCTAGTGAGGCAGGCTATGCACAACTAAAAATACTGTATAACTATATACTCCTGTGTAACCTTTCTTACTTTACTTCCTATTTGTTAATTTTTCTGTACTGATTGATGTAATCTATTTGTAAACTACTTTGAGCATATAATTTTTTTAGTTATATTGTTGTTATTTCATTGAATAAAGATTATTATTATTATTATTATTAAAAAAAAACCTTTATTTTATATAACTTTTTATACACTTCAAATAAGGAAGTATATAATTCAAGTATATAGTTCAAAGAAACGTCACCATTTCACTGACAAACCTATTTTGAAACTTTTTTCTGGAAGGTAATAATATTGAAAAAATACTAATAAGAAAGTTCAAGTACACATAACATTTACACACTTGAATTTTTTACCGAACCATTAAAACTGCCACCATCTTGAAACAGAAATGGAACTAACACACAAATTTAAAGACATTATTCCAGAAGATATATGTAGTGGTAGTGCAATGCATTACATTCTATGTTTTAGAGAATTAAAATGGATTATGCATCCATCTAGTCCAGTTCGCGCTCGAGTGGTCCAAACGGTCGAGTTCCCATACAAGCGTCTCGGGTTGAATTTTTTGGGTGATCGGGCGACTCAAAAACGTGGCATTTCATCACTCCTTTAAAAAATCTTTAAATGTAGTAAAAATAATACTAGGTTAGATTTGTTACGTTAGGTTAAGTTATGGGCTATTTTTTCAACACTTTTAATGTCCTTTCAAAGGGGCGTTGAAATGCCACTTGAACTGTCATGGAACCAATTTTCTGCTACTATAAGTCCTCCATATTTGGTATGCAACATTTACCGCTTAAAATTTTGGAAGCGAGAGAAATTCAAATTTCGCCGGGTTATTCCTATTCACCCGAAAATGTTTGGCTATCTTTCAAAAAATTTAATAAAATATATTATATTGCTTTCCTTAAAATAAAACAAAATAAACGATCGACTAAAACTGTACATGACATTAATTCAAATGACTTCATCTAAGCACTTAAGAGCATTCCGACTTAAAACATTTTACATAAAATTTTCTTTTCTGAAACTCGTTTTATTGTACAGATTTTTTTAAAGTCCACACAGAGAATCTCGTATCCATGACCTGTTTCATAGGCATTAAAGCTAATTGTCTTGATTGATACATCACACGTAGATGTTAATCTGCCTCACCCGCCGTGTTGTTGCGATAGAACTTCTATGTTCCATGTAAAAGCTACTTTGTACTTGTCAACAAAGTAACGCTTTTACATTTTTTTTGCTTTTAAGATTGCGTTCATCGCCCCGATATATCCGATGTGTCGATTGGCGTTAAGTCGGTTATGGATTTAGTTTTTATCGATGTGCAAAGTGTGTGATATGAATTTTGTTTTGAATTTGAACACGTTGATGCTGCTCTTGGTGGCAAACTTGTAATTCAAGTGACACATGAGCTCTTCAGATACCCATTCGTAGATTTCTAAAGAATGTGAAGTATATTCGGAAATATGGAAATGGAGGGAGATTATTAAAATTAACCCTTAACTAACTAAATTTTATTCATAATATTGGTAACTTAAAGGTTCATTATTTCAGAGTTTCAGAGTTCTAGTTCATAAAAGAATATTTTACAAATTGAGTGAATGACAAAGGTGAATTGTCGAATGTAGCATTACACCTATTAGAAAACAAACCCTCGTTTGACAAAGATAGAGTTCTCCATTCTTGTAATAAAGGTCATAAACTAGATAGGCTAGAATCCTTAAAAATTACCCGCCAAACTAAAAAAATAGACCCTAACTTTGCAATGAATAAGGAATTAGAATCATTTGCTAAATCTCTGCTTCTGTACCCATTGTAATTTTCATCATATGTTCTTATGTAAAATAATCTTATCATAACCATTATAAGATTATTCCGACTAGAATGTAAAACCTGAGTCCCTTCAAAAATCAATCAAAAATTCAATCTCATCGTAAATATAATAACGCTTTGGCAACAAAGAAATTAGGTCATTAATAATGCACATTACTTGTAAAATTTTCCCCAAACAATATTGAAGTAAGGCTATAAAGCCTAGGTAATTAATCCTACTAGGAATAACCAAAATAATTAGAAATTCGACAGCCAAAGACAACTTAGTAACAATTTTAAGAAAACCCATATAATTGAATAATATCCTAGTAGACAATCCCTCTCCCTTATATAAACCGTGGGTTATGAATAATTTGGAAGGCGGGAGTGGGTACCGCCACCCCGGGAATCTTTATTGGATAACCAACACCTCTGCCATCGATCACCCCAAGTGGTTCGCTACGTTTGGTGATTTAGCAGGGTTGCTCGGGTTCATGGGGTGAGGTCTTGAAGGTGGATGACCAGGACACACTGAACCCCAGATTCCTACCCACCCCTTTAACCAGACCACTACAGCCGAAGTCGACATCATGACTTATTTAAAGTACCGAACGGCAGAACAGACGTCTTGGCAAAGCATAGCATGACGAGGGGAGTGGTGCTGTTAAATGAAATTGCAAACCATTTGGATGTAAGTGACTGATGTTCTTTATATGCCTTAAAACATTATTGAAGAATCACCTGCCTAAATGCTGATAGGGTAACTAAATTGTTCTGTAATTGAAATTATTCTGTTGTACAATAATAATAAAAAATAAAATAAAAATAAATGAACTCTCCTCTCCTTCTTTCCCTTAGAAAAAAACCCCCTTACAGCATCCCTAAAGATGACTAATGTCACTAAGATGGGAAATTATTTTCCTCAGGGCCTCCTGTGTGGAGCTCATGTAAAAAAAAAACAAAAGTCCGAAGATGGCCTTAACAGGCTGAAACTAGTTACGGTCAAATAAATGAAAGTGGAAATAAGTTTAATATTTCTTTTTTTAATTATTGTAACTTAAAAGGATAACCTGAAGGATATACAGTTATATGGAGTCTGCTGTAGGCCGATTCCATCAAATTACCTACGAAATTTGAAAGTTTGTCCATCATAAAATGAAAAATAGATAAAACAGAAATCTTTGAAATAATTGTTGAATATTTCCTTGACAGGTTTTACATACGAGCACGTGTTACGACGTGTTACCAAATCATAATCGAAGGACCACAACGAAACATACCATTATTGGTTGTGTTTTACCGGATATAGGGCTGGAATGCCCAACGGACAACCAATAAACAGAATTAAAAGATGATGGGGTGGTCCGCATGGTAAATCTCGCACTGCCCACACGTCGCGGGTCACTGGTGAGTTCCCAGGCATTGCTGATGGGGTTATGCCGTGCCTGCGCTGCCGCTTTATAATATTGTAAGTGTTCAAATAATAAACTTTGAAAAGAATATTAATTTTGAAATATAATCAGATTTTATTATTTCTACACGAACCTGATTACATATCCAACATGATAAAACACAAATAATGACCTTTATACTCATTTGAAAACGTAAAATATCGATTTTTTCGCCATTGACAGCTGCCAAAAGCCACCCAAAAATTTCATAAAAAAGTATTTTGAAATCATTCAGACTAGCTCAATAATCAAATACAACATAGGTCTGACCTCGTCCTCTATACAGCTTCTTTATACATACGGGTTAAAATCACATTTAAAAAAAGCAAAAAAAAAAAATGTGCCCACCGGCAGCGGGCGAGCCACCAGCCACAGATGAGAGGTTAAACACCTTAGGGAACGAATCCATACTACGTGACCCGTTCAGAGGGGGGGATCTTCAAAATACTACGCCTGGTCATAATGAGGGGCGGGGGGCTTAGGTTTTTATCACGTAGTCAATCTAGAAATTTAAATTAAGGTCTGGTTACAATATATTTTGACAAAAGTTTTATCTTTATAATATTATTTCCACTTTTAATTATAGGAATGCATGCACTCTTGTACTCACGCAAGACAAATATAAGCCAATTTTTTTTTTTTCTTTTTGTTAGCAAGAAATGATTCAAAACCATATTTATGAATTATGTACTTCGTGAAACTGTAAGGGGAGGGGGGAGGGTCTTGGAATATACTACACATGGTCGCCGAGGGGAGAGGGGGAGTTAAAAATTGCAAAAAGTGTGTCACGTGGTATGGGTACGTTCCCTTATCAATTCTGTCGTTTTGGGTTTGCCCCTTCCTCCCCTCTCTTGTGCCCCTCTCTGCCTCTTCGAAGGCGCTACAGCCCATATCGAGCTTTGGCCTTCGCAACATTCGCGTCCACCTCCTCCTGTCCTCAGCGGCTGACTTCCAGTTTTTTACCTGAAGAAGTTGTGCTGCATCCCCTCTTACCTCGTCTTCCCACTTCAGTATGGGTCTTCCCACTTTTCTTATTCCACCTGGGTGTCCAGTCATAGTTCTTTTTGGGACGGGTGAGTCCGGCATTCTCTGTACATGCCCAGCCCATCTCAGCCTAAGGAGTCTCATATGGGCTGAGATACCGGGGGCCTGATATATATCATAAAGTTCTTTGCTGTGCCGGATGCGCCACTGTTCCCCCTCTTTCGCGGGTCCACATGTTCTTCTCAACGCTTTTCTTTCAAAAGTATCCAGCATTTCAGCCATCTTTGCCGCCAGTGGCAGCGCCTCACATCCATATGCCAGTACAGTTCTAACAATGGTCTTATATTTGGTTACTTTACTCATACCCTTCTAACGTTATTAACGTTAGTATACGAATCATCCTGATAAACAGATATATTTTTCGAAACTTGTAAATTTTGTATCTAATAAAGTGGTGTAAAGAAACTACTTTTATTTATTCAGAATTTGCCAATCAAGTTTTGGAAACAAGTCGTTCTTATGATATTAATAAAGGTCTTAAAATTTTATATTGAAACATTTTAATATTGTTAATTATATAGTGGTTTAAACAAAGTTATTTGATTTTCATTAAATTAAAAAATACACTTTGTAAAGCACCACTTTTTATTAGAATTGATATTTAACAGCCAACCACGTTTCGCTCATCTCGAGCTTCATCAGGGGTTATTATAACAACTAAAGATAATTATCTACAGACATACATATATAAAAAAAAATTAAGAGAATGAGTGAAAGAGATAACAACAGAATAGGCAACACCCTATTGGTGCCAGAAAGCGATACAAATAGAAAAGAGGGAGACAAAAATAATTACAGGATGGGAAAGTAAAGGGGGGAGGGAGAGGGAGGGAATTGTTTAAGAAGATGTTAACGGAATAAATAAAAAATGGGACTATCAGATAAATTGATTTGGTTATTAATAATGTTTGATTTATTTTTGACGGCTTTTTTGATTTCGAGAGCTTCTAGATTGTTTAACAGAATTCCAATTCAATTTTTATGTAATATTTTAGTCCCGGAGGTTTTATCGAATGAGTGGTTAGTTTCTATTAGATGGTTTGCGAATTCTGAAAAAAGCGTTACTATTTAAACATCTTAGATGTTCTTTAATTCTTATGTTCCGGGCCGTTTTTCCGATATAAAATGCAGAACAATCATTACAATTTAGTTTATATACGCCAGAGTGGCTAAATTTATCGTCAATATCTTTAGTGTAAATAAAGTGTTTACCTAAGTTATTATTAGTGTAAAAAGCGGGTTTTATTTCCGGAGGGAATTTTTTCACGCTTAAAGAAAAAGAAGTTCTAATAAAAAGTGGTGCTTTACAAAGTGTGTTTTTTAATTTAATATATAATGTCACACCACAAAGTATTTGCTTCCTTCGATAATATTATTTGATTTTCATTATAAATTTACTTCTATTCATGCATAAAAGATTGGAAAGATTTTTTTTCTGTTGCATGACAATCTTCTTAACCGGCACCCTTGTGTACAAAAAATAAAACTTTTCTTTTGTCCGGTTCAAACAAACCCATTCTCAAGAGGCTAGACAATATGTCGTTTGTCTGCGATGGACAATAAGACATTATTAATCAAACTTGTAAATTAATTGAATGAAAAATAATTCTGTTTACATTTCGATTCACTGCGTCGTATCTTTCATTCTGTAAACATTCATAAAAAAGGGAAACGCCTTAAAGTTGATTGAGAATCTTATATATACGTGATAGTGCTTAGTGACGGACACACCTACTTTATGGTTATTTGTTTGTTATACCTTGATGATGTAATGGGACGAAAAATCATAATTTATAAAGGCGACATTATAATTATGTTGTTTGATAAATTAGGCGTACAAGCATTTATAATATTGTAAAAGTTTGGAAGTTCTAATTCAAATCGAGTTTAACTCTCCCGCAGCCAAGTGGGGCCGAAGGTAGACCCCAAAATTACTATCCTCCTTATATCTACGTAAATACACGAAATATATTTGTAGTATTTTAGGTATTCCTGCGTAAAGGGTTAATACATAATTTGCCGTTTAAAAAAATGTGAAAAAATCGTTGATCGCAGGAAAAAATATTTTGTCAAATATAGGTAATATTCCTATAAATAGACAAATAACAAAAAACGAGTGTGCTTTAGATCACACGATTGAAGTAAAAATTCACTTATATCTCCCTTTCAACTTCCGTTCGCCTCGCCCGACCGTTCGCCTCGCCCGATCACCTCGCCCGATCACAATTTTCATAACGCTCTCGTCACACATTCACTAGCTTACTCCCCAAGTCAAGCGTGCGTAAAGGCCCGACCGTTTGCCTCGCCCGATCACACTTTTCATAACGCTCTCGTCACGCATTCACCAGCTTACTCCCCAAGTCAAGCGTACGTAAAGAAGTCTTACTTAATAAAATAAAATAAAATAAATAAATAAATAAAAAGGGACTTCTACGGTTTAAATGCCAAAAAAAAATGCTTGGGGTCATCGACCGTTACGGACGTTATGTTTGGCATCCTGGACTGTCGAGAGTTAATAAATTATGTCATAATATGACTGATAAGTGTAATTTGACAATATCTCTATGTTCCATGGTCTTTTAAAGCCTCTCCCAGTATAGCACCGTTGATGGACCACAATTAAGAATTGAAACGTTGCTTGAATTGGCTTTAGCCGTCTTCAATGACTAGATATGATTAGCCAGGTAGTTCCCCAACTTCTTCTATCCCATCTCCTCCCCCCCCCCCCACTACCTTCAGCCTCGCAACGTACCCCGATTGGGTATGCAACGAACTTACCGGCTTCAAACAATTTAATTTTTATACATTATCCTCCGTATGAATCCAACCCTCCCACTGCGGTGCAAGGTAATGTTCCGAAAGATTCTTACTGCAGAGATCAAAAATTCTATCTCAACCACTCTCTCCTGATCCGGTCTGCCACGCAGTTGGTAAGCAGATGCATTTGCCGCCAAGACCCGGACAAACCTCACCCCATGAACCCGGGCACCTCTGCTAAGTCACCAAGTATAGCTAACTACTTGACGTAACTTGTGGGAGACGTTGGGACTCTTGCAAATTATTTATATATATAAAAAAATAAAACACCCGACGAAAGATCGAAACTTAACCAGCAATTTTGGAGGCAGGTATGGGCACCGCCGCCCCGGGAACCATTTATTGGATAACCAACACCTCTGCCATAGGTCACCCCAAGTGGTTCGCTATGCTTGGTGACTTAGCACGGGTGCTCGGGTTCATGAGGTGAGGTTTGTCCAGGTCTTGGCGGCCGGTCCGTTTGCCTGCCTACCGCGTGGCGGGCAGGATCGAGAGAGACTGGTTGAGGGAGGTCTTTTATCCTCTCTCCGGAATCTCTTGAACGAACGCCTAGCACCGCGGTTGGAGGGGTGGATTCATACGTTCGTGTGAATTCAGTGGCGGTCCGTGAGTTTTCAGTGAGCTAGATTGCTAAGATTGAAAAATACGACGTAATTGATGTTGTTGTTGCTGAAAATAAATTATATTTTTTTATGAATTCAACAATTTAGATGAAGATTTTCAGTATTTCATTATTTGTGTATCTTCATACAAAAAATTGAAATTTTGAAAAAAAAATCGTTTTCAGCCTCAACAACGTCAATAACGTCGTGGTTTTCAATCTTAGCACTCTAGCTCACTGAAAACCCACGGACCGCCACTGCTGGATACACTGACCCCCAGATTCCTACCCACTTCTCATACCTATTTCCTTCCTAGAACATCCTCTACTTCCTTTCCTTGAAAAATCCCTCCACACAGCAACACCTTAGATGACATAGGCCCTGAGGGAAATTATTTTCCTCAGGGCATGTTGTGTGGAGCTAATTTAAAAAAAAATAAGATTTAAATGGCTTAAGCTTTGTATGGCGACCAGATCCGAATATCATCCTTCCTCTTGCCGCTTCTCTTTCACAAGCCCGCTTTCTCCAGAATCATAACTCATAAACTCATAACATGTCTAAAATTAGGGTTTCCATTGTCATACCGGATCCAGGCTGTTGGGACTTTTGTGCTGCAATCATTTTAAAAGTTAAAATTTTTCTTAATTTTACACGATTTGAGGTTTGTTGAAAGAATTGACACCTTCCTTCCCCTTGTGAATTAAGAAATGCATTTTTTATTCTAACTGCGTGATTCGTGTTGCATCAAAATTCAGTAAGGACACAATAAAAATAAATACCCATACCGAAATGCTAAAATGCATTGAAGGAACACGTATTGTTATTTTGACCGAAAAAATTCCATAGCGAACGTAAAATTGTTTTACTTCGTCGGTAAATGAACCCTTGACGACTATTCCAATTGATCTTACCAATCTGACAGTGACCCGACAATTGTTTTGGCGACAATTGGCCCCCCGACATTTGATCTCCCCTACAGTTGATCCCCCGATAGTTCATCCCACGACAATTCATCCCCCGACAGTTGATCCCCTGACAGTAGATCCCCCGATAGTTGATCCACCGACAGTTGATCCCTCCGACAGTTGATCCACCGACAGTTGATTCGGCGGACAGTTGATCCCTCCGACAGTTGATCCCCCAAAAGTTGATCCACTGACAGTTTATCCCTCGACAGTTGATCCACCGACAGTTGATCCGGTAGACAGTTGATCCCTCCGATAGTTAGGGATAAACTGTCGGATGGTGACTGTCGGTGACATCAACTGTCGGACTGTGTTTGGTGACTAGATCTGAATAGCCAAGTACATTTTCCACATCTCCTTTGACTCCCCTCTACCTTCAGCCTCACTACATACCAAAATTGGAGATGCAATAATCTCTCTGGCTCCAGACGGTAGGGAACAGTTGGGACTCTTGTGTTCAGATAAAAAAATATATTATACTCAAGTAGGAATCTTTAGCGGTTTTTGCTAAGCCGACTGCACGTATGTCGAATTTTGTTATTACCGCATGCTCCTTCGAAGAGTCGGAATTATTGTTAGTAAAAATATTATTAAGTCAGATTTTCACTCAAGATGCCCGCAGATTTAATATATCGACATTGGTTATACGGCCGTATATCTTCTTTGTGTACTTACTTGAAAAAAATATCTCTGTCGGGGGGATCAACTCTCCGCCGATTTAACTATCGGGGGATCAATTGTCGGGGTATAATCAGTCGGGGGATCAACTGTCGGGGGATCAACAGTCGGGGGATCAACGGTCATGAAACCCACTATGACCACCCAAGTCAAGATATATTGATGAGGTGGAAAAAAAATCATATTCGTGACAATTGCCTGGTGCACACTTTGAATTCTGATTTGAAACCAAATTGAAGAATTCATCGGAATGCTGAAAAAATGCGTGAATATCCGATACTAAACCATGTATCATTTGTATTAAATAAATATGACGTTTTTGAAATATGTTTAAATTATGACCATGAGAATATAATAAAACTAATATTTTGATCATAAAAAATGGCATTTACGTGGTTATTTTTTGCGACAACCGTTATTACAATTGTAACGGATCTGCGCACCTATTATGAATTATGATTCGTAAAATAATAATGTATTGACTTATCTAAGATTTTGTATTTATATTTAAAGGACAGTCACACAGTAAATTATGTTTATTATTGAATGTGAACTCATTCACACTAGCTCCATGAATTTTTTCATCGGACGGTGTGCAGAACAACGTGGAGTTCGCTAATATTGCTCACGTTTTTGTTTTAGAATATGGAAAAAAATCACTGTTATTTTTTGGCGAACTAATGAAAAAGCAATCAAACCATTATTTAATAGCTCATAATCCACGTAAATGAATTGGGACGAATTGTTAAGGGAAAACCGATGTGTCAGAATGGAAAGTTCCTTGATTTACGGTTACGGTTACGGTTTCTAAAGAATTTGTAAAATTATGCTAAAATTGTCTAATAACTTTATGATAATCTAATTAAGTTTCCCCGTTGTGGACCACCGTTGAGAACAGATATATTGCTTGAAATGGCTTGAGTTGTATTGAGATTAAGTTAGTTGAGTGACTATTTCTGAATAGATAAGCTTAAACTAACCTTTTTCTCCCTTCTTAGATACATCAGCTAACAGCATTTCTCAAATTTGAGATACCTTGTCCCATCGACTGTGAGACGTTGAGACGTTTGTGCTGTATTCAGCTCATGAATAAACTGACAGCTCGATTTTTCAACAAAATTTAAAAATATTATGTATAGGGAATACACCGGTGATTCTCAATCAGGGTAAAATTGCCCACCGTTGGGCGATTTTAGCCGCTTGTGGTACAGTGGGGGTTATCCACCTCTTACCCGCCCTGGTATAAGTAACTGATGGTTACTCCTTCAAGGCTCTCGCAAGATTCTATATTTTTTTCTTAAACGAAGCTACATTTATTTATTTTGAACGAATCTAGACCTCCAGTGTCCTTGCATACGTTGTTAGTAAGCAGTATGCACGTGCTTAACAGGAAAAACAAAATGCAAAAAATAGGTTAGTAAGACAAAGATAAATTAAAGAGGGCAAAAGAAAAACTCATTAATGAGGCTCCATGAGGCGGCATTGCATCTGTAAAAACCTGCAAGCACCTGCATAAAATAGAGAACATAAGTAACACAATAAATCTCAAATCAATTGGCAAGTACCAACAAAAAATGTGAATGGCTTTCGATTGTAGTGCAATCAAGAATCAAAAGTGTTTTAGTTTAATATGATTTTGGGCTATACTTTGTGCTCTTAATTTGTTATAAACACTGTAGATAATTCACCACTTTTTTGTTGAAATTCATGTTTGATGCAATTTATTTCTATGTGACTTTCGAACGCTAAGAATCAACTGCATTTATTGGTTTAACTTTGGACGTAGTCATTTTTTATTATTTTGAATAGGTTACCTTTTATCGGTTCGGGGAAGCGTTGAAGAATAATATACTCGAAAAGCAAGCAAAGATTAGGAACCTCTAGTATAGACGATTGCTGTAGAAGGGACTCAATATGACTTATTTTAAAAGTAACTACGTTCGTCCATTATATTTTCTCAGTCCTAATTTAATAGCCTTTTCGTGACCGTGATTTTTTGCCGACAATATTCACAGAACACAATGCATCATCTCTGGAAATTCGATCACATTTCTCATAGACGCGGATTCGTTGATTTATGAAATTGCCAAGTAGTTTTAATTGATACGCCTACCCTTTTTATTATTCCCAGAAAGCTCGGGGCCAGCTCGTGGTCCGGTATAATAATAGTAGTGATTCGATCAACAATGAGTGATTTCATTCACCTTTTCAACTCACGGATCTGCCTGCTGACCAGTCTAGATTCTCACACCAGTCATTACAAGTTACAATTAAGACGTACCCACGAATTAAAAATAATCAATCACGTATTGTTAAAATATAGTATTTTTCAAAGAATTGATTTCCTCATCAATGACGATGAATTATAAAACGTGGTACTTCGTGAAGAACATAAAATAACACAATTTTTTTTCTCTATGACAGAAACAGTTTCAGATAATTACGTCAAACTTCAGACGGATGCAATGTTACTTTGAATTAGTCAGTAGTAATCGTCACATAATCACAATATGTAGGCACATACGTGAATTAATTATCGTGACGTTATAATTAAAAAATATTATGTATTTGACACAGTGGAGGTTATCCACCACTTACCAGCTCTGGTATAAGTAACAGATGGTTACTCCTTCAAGGCTCTCGCAAGATTATAATTTTTTTGTTAAACGAAGCTACATTTATTTATTTTGAACTAATCTAGACCTCCAGTGTCCCTGCATACGTTGTTAGAAAGCAGTATGCAAGTGCTTAACAGGAAAATAAAACATAATACAACAAATGTATTATTTTTTATTAATATATATATATGTATTTGACACAGTATCGTGCTGGTGATATACTATCTTTCAGAATCAAAACGTTAAATGAGGTAGCTTTAACCATCTTTGATGACCATATTTGAATAGCCAAGTACTGACCAATCATTCTCTTCTGCATCTCCTTCACTTGTGTCTCACAACATGCCCCAAATATTGGGGAAGCCGTAGACCTCACTGGCTCCGGAAAATTGGTAACAATTGGGACTCTTTTGGGGTATTCTATAAATTTTAAGTCCTCCATCTTCGTCTATCTATCGTCTGGTCAATGGCTGAGTTGGCATCGCGTTTGAGTCCCACCCTGGCGTCGCGTGTTCGATTCCTCGGCTGGCTAAGCCCTCCATCACGACACAATACGTGGTGGTAGTGGGAGATTTTCAAATATTGTCGGGTTATTCGTAACCCGGGAATATTTGTCTTTCTTTTAAAAAAATAAATTTAGTACCAATCCAATCTTTATTTATCGCACATCCCACAGAAAAGTGTCGTAAGTCAAAAATTTATATTTTACATTTATCTCTGAAAAGTAAAGTGATTGTAATTATCTATGCCCCACGAAGACTGTATTTAGGTTAGATCACTCCATCTCCGCAAGATGTCGCTAGTATTTCTTTTTGACGGGACCGCTTGTTCATCATTCTTTCATCTGTTTTCGCTCTCCTAACTTTTTTGGCTTCGGTACGACACATTTCCACGGGATGTGCGATAAATACACATATTATAATATAAATAAGAGTGTCTGGTGTGGGTTTGTTTTATACAGATCTACAGTTTTATTCCGAGAATAATGAAATTTTGCACACTTGACAGTTGAAATAGGAGGAAAGTCACTGTCTGTTTTAAATTTCTGAAAACTAATCAATATTTCTATTTTTGAGAGTGATCATTCGTGGTGGAATTCCATTATAATATATTATATAATAAAACGAATATAAAACTTTATTCCACTTAATTTTATTTGACCGTAACTGGTTTCAGCTCGTTAGAGCCATCTTCAGACCAGTCTGAAGATGGCTCTAACGAGCTGTCTAAAATTAAGTGGAATATAGTTTTATATTCGTTTTATTATATAATATTTTAAAACTAATCCTACCCCTATTTCCCATTCCTTAAAGCAGAATTTTGATGCTTTTTGATGAAATTTTGCACACATGACATTTAAAATAAGAAGAAAAATATTGTTCGAAAAACGCTCTGTAGTTCACGGGCATTATTAAGAACTTCAGCTAGTTGTGAATAATTGCATTGTTTAATACTCGTACTTCCTAACAAAAACGCTAAATTCAGAACATACTTCAACGAAATGCGTAAACTCAACGAACGTTATTTTTTACTCTTTGTCTGCTTTTGATCGATAGTGTAGCGATTTTCTAATTAATTATAAGCCTTGTAATATGTTCGGATAATCAATATGGTTCGGCGTGGTCTGCCCCCAGACCAAATGCATTTATTATGACTGAGTTTATTCTATGGGCGGGGTGAGGGCGGGACGGACCTGTATTAGTGGGTACTAAATAAACATTGGCTCACTCGTAATTATATGCCACAGTTATCGCTTATTTGTGGATCGCCTCTCTTGGATGGGATGCTATTTGATTGCAGCTGGATGTTTTAGGAAGATTTAGAACGTTTTAGTATCGCGTCGTCCAAAAACTTTTAAATACTTAAAAAAAAAATTACGATTTAAGATGAAGCCATAGTAAATAATGCAAAATCATACAAAATCATATGTTTTTGTTTTGAAAATTTGATCGCTTAGAAGTATTATAGATGCTTCAATTAAATACTGCGTGTAGAACATACCTCGGCCCTTAAAAATATCGGTAATTTTTTTATAAGTCTTTTAATAAGCCTATAAAAAAATAAAGTATAAGGTCTGAAAAACACACTTTCAAGCCCAAACTCTCCTATTTTTAAACCCCTTTTCGGATATGGTTTTATTGTATAATGTGGCAAATTTTATAATAATCGCAAAAAAAGTTGATATTTACTCCCGATCTTCCCAAAATAAAATAAAATATGCATTTTCACGTTGTTATTTTACAATACGGCCGCTAGTCGACGAATTCGGTTTTTCAAACGTGAACTCTATGGCGTCCACCGAAGAACTACTGTCCACGCCACAGTCGCCAAACCTACAGTCACGCCCCGAACTGAGCGGGAAATGGACGCGTCACTCTGCGTCGCTTGATTTCGTGAAATCAGTTTTAAATTTCCGTTTTATTTCAAAAAACAATGCGTAAAAGGGAGTTATTGTTTTTTACAGGTTTTTACGAAATCAACCTGTAATTTTTTTTTTCTCAAATACCTTTTCCAATCTTTCCAAAAGCTTTTTCTTAAGTATTTTCAAACTCCTCCCATAAAGGGGCGTGAATTCCGATTTAGATTTTTTCCTGGACTATGGGATCGCCTTAATATTAACTGTGTCACACTGTGTGCACTGTGTTACTTGTGTCACACTCCACTCCGCTTTCTCCGCCTTCCCTCTCCCCACTCCCCTCTCCCACTTTCCCCGTTCCGCAAATCCCCATCTCGAGTTCCCCTCTCCCTTCCCGCGTTTCATACATTCAGTCCCGGTGCATTCAATTTTCAACAGCTCGCGGGCCACCTATTGCAATTTTTTATAGAAATTTCATAATGCCAGAGCTCACCAGTAAATATAGAACCATCGCGGGCATGCACACATCAAATCCTCAAAGTTTCATCGCAATCGGATGAATGGTTAGCAATACATAATTTCACGATGTCAAAACTTACTATTATATATAGAAACCATTGGGGGGCATGCGCACATCAAAT
Organism: Limnephilus marmoratus; assembly: GCA_917880885.1. NCBI lineage: Eukaryota > Metazoa > Arthropoda > Insecta > Trichoptera > Limnephilidae > Limnephilus > Limnephilus marmoratus. The sequence goes on from OU862916.1 coordinate 31,184,762, forward strand.
CCCCAAAGTTTAATCGCAATCGGATGAATGGTTTAGCAACGCATGGGCATCTCATATACATACATACTCACAAAAATACATATTTTGATTTTTATATTCTCATATGCATTATACATATTTACTCACACATTTCAGTAAAATTGAGGACCCATGATTTTACGTAAGATCTTTAGAATGCTCCCCTTCAGATATATCTACGTTTTTGTCCACACGACGCCCAAACAACGCGCTAAGCCGCCAGATAAGTTGATATATACTTTTTTTTTTATTTTTTATTGAAATTTTTTGATACAATACATATAATACATACATGAAATAATGAAAAGTATATAAAAAAACTTAATATAATTAATGTATGAACAAAAAAATCCCACAAAGGCAATGCCTGTGCGTGGGTATAATATTGATTTTTTACTTTTATTTCTATGGTTATAGTGAATATTTTAAGTATACATAAATAAGGGATTTAAAAAAAAAAGTAACTGAATAAATGCATTTAAAAACTACAGCATAATAACAGCCTGCACTGTTATTATTGTATTTGTAAGTTTTGTAAGAATAGATGTTACAAGTGCAATTTAAAAACATAAAAAAAAAAACAAACAAAATAAACTAGCAAACAATATTATAAATCTTCTCTAAAAGCTGTCCAATGATAGATATATTTAATGGCTTTATTTAAACTTATAAGAAAAAAATATCTGTTTCAGTGTTTTTTAGCCACATTTTGGTATATTTTTTATAAGATTGAAGATTTTGACATATGTTCTCTTTAAAGGTTGTACATAGTAAATTATACATTTTTGGAGCTATAAAACTAATATGCCTTTGGGACAACCTAGTTTTGCAGTGGGGTACTGCATACTCACATGTGCCACGTCTTTGGCTGGTACGATTTGAATTTTTTAGAAAGTTATTTGGACGCATGTAAATAAATTTAAGACATTGAAGTCCATAGGTCTACTTACTTGAAGCAAGTAAGTTATTATCTTGGGGTTTATTTATTTTTTCAGGTTCTCCATAAAACAGTTATACACCAAATTATTACGGAGAAGATTACAAAATATTAGAGAAAAAAAAGGCCAAGGGGGCAGTTTCACTATGTTGAGACATATGTCAAAAAATAGTTACTGAACTCTCTATAGGTAACATTGAAGATGTCAATGCTCAATGCAGAATCGTTAAGCAGTTGAATTGTTCTATTGAATGGGGCATTCTGAAAGGAAGAAGTTCTCGCTTTCGGAGCATAAAAAAGTGTGTGGGATCTCCCACGAGTATACGCGTGTTAGAGGTGCCTTTGTCAGTTTTGATAATTTGATTTAGGTACCAAAATGCTGAGTGCGCTAGATTGTTGAAATTGTCATTTATCTAATGTAGAAATCAAAATATTGTTTCGGCTCATTCATATACTAAGAAATCGATAAAGAAACTTCATTACATAACGATTTACAAATTTGACATAGGCACTTCTGGCATTAGGCTCTAGATATATTATTTGCTAGTTGGGAGCGCTCAGCGCATGTGCGGGCTTCATTTTGATGGAATCAGTGAAATTGATTTTCTGCTCAAGAAATAGTTTCGTGTGAAAAGGTTAATCGATTTCGCCAGAAGTTAGAAAAAAATTAGAAATACGCACGTCCACATTCCATCGATTTTCCCCTTCACATGACAACAAACTGCAATATTATCTTGTCATTTATTTCACAATTTATAAAAAAAAGTGAGTAAAAAAAGTTAATGCACCCATGTCAAATAATTTTATAAGTGATTTAACTGTAAAATAAATAGAAAAAAAAATTAAGGAAACTAAGAGCATTACATCCCCAAAGCATTTTAATAACGGTGGTTTAAACTTTCATTATAATAATGCAATGAAAATATTAGAAATAAAGTCAGAAATCACGGGATTTGTCTTTTAAAATATTATATTTTATTACACTATTATATAACAGATTGGTAAATACCTACTTTGTCGCCTATCGAAATTCCTCAAACAACTGATTTCAATTTTGAAAATGACCCTTAATCCTCTTCTTGGCAATGTATCCTATAGTATACATAGTTTTATATTTCTTCCCCTCTTAAACTGGTACACGGGTAAAACAAATTTTAATTAAAACTGCTTTACCATATTCTTGACTTGATAAATTAGTACCACTAGAGCCATCTACTGTTGAATTAAGTAGAACAGTGACAGTTCAAATTCACACCGCTGCAATACTTCTGCCAACAGAAGACGTACAATTAATTTGTCTGTAAATAATCTGTATTTATTACCTGTATTATTGGATATAGTTATGTTAGGAATAAAAGCGTGTTTATAAGGGTTAAGTGAATAATAAAAAAAATAATATTGAGTCAAATATGTGACATATCTTGTTTATATTGCATTCCAAAATGGTGTGTATCCTATGATATACACCGCCAAGTATGCAGTGAATTAGATTTGATTGAATGTGTATCCCCTGAGATATAATGCCAACTTATTGATAGTTTATTATAGTTTATTAATGTCAAATTATTTATAGTTTATTGTCTTATGTAGTAAACCCGTTTAAGATCTATATATTATGATTTTTTCATTTTTCCATAGACATAGAAATTAAAGAAATACGAACTATAATACCAAAATTTGGACCAGATTCTGATATTGAAAGTGACGAAGATGATGAATTACAAGTCGATTCTTCTGCAATGCGCTCTTCAAAGTTTGGAATCGTTTATGATGCATTGGGAGCAGATAATGAACCAATGACTCATGTAATTCTGGACAGACGTCTGTATTTTGCATAAAATATGACAAAAGGCCTTTTTTTTACTGATTAAAGCAATTGATTCCTATCGTATCACACAAAATAATAGTTTTAATTAGCTTTTAAGACACAATTTTTCATTTTACATAATAAAATATTTGAAGGTTGATTTGTAACAACCTGGCAATGTATACTATAGGATACAACTCCAAGTAACCTATATAAAACACCATAAAAATATTTTTCATTTGTTTTTGTGATTCTGAAGCCTAACAAACTTCAAATACGTAAAAAAATATTTTTTAGGTATCTTAATTCTATCGGTGCCAAGAAGATGGTTAAGTTCATAACAAATTTTGAATTCAGTGAACGTGAATAATTTCACGTAGGATTTTTTCACTTCACGCACCGACAACCGAAATTAGAACGTTTGAATAGTATGTAGATATAGTATATTTTTGCTAGAGACATTGAATTAACAAAATAAAATAATCAATGTATCTCTTTGGCTGATTTCAAGTTATATGGATGAAATGTGAATAAAATTGTATGATAATAGTAACCACTATAAAATTACGTAACTTTGTTACTTCAACTACGTTTTCTAGATAAATACATAAAACAGAAATATCATAAATTACAAAAAATTTTTAACCACATTAAACATGATGTTTAAAGTTTTAGCATGAAGATTAAAGACTGTTCACGGAAATAGTTAATTATAAACACTTCATCATTGGCAATTTTAATAAAATAAACGATTTAATTAAAGTTCCGTTAAATTCTGCATAATTCACCTTACGCTTCATATAAGGTAATTAATTTGTAAAATTCATAAGCATTGCCATCAAGTTCACTTTCACCAAGCCTTTTTCTAGAAATTGTTAGTTTTAAGTAATGAACTATAATGAATATGATGATTATTGTACGCCTTCACAACATTAGTTACAAATGCTGCCTGCTTTGACATTCGGGAACAACACCGAATACACCGTCGATTTGAGCAATACCTTCACAGAAAACACTCATAAATTAAGAAAATATTATACATCCATTAATTTGGCGTGTTCTATTACATTTGCATTTGTGTTTTCCCCTTAAAATAGAAAAAAAACAACGAAAATTTTATTTTAATATAATGGCTATATTTTGCAAAATATTAGATACCGTAGTTTACTGATTTTCCATGTAGTTTCAGCTTCTTTGAATAGATGCCGATAGGTTTATTTTCAATAAAAAATTCTGCTATATCCCAACAGATGGCAGCAGAGTTAGTTATCAAAAGAGTACCACCTATCGCCGTTCGTGTCTTAGGTACGAACGGTTACAAGGATGGCTCCAGTGAGATTGGGCGGGCTTCCTCAGTCAGCCCGCCGCAGTGACAAAACTGCTTAGAGTCTAGCCTAGTAAGGTCGTCTGTCTATCCACTTGAATATTCATTGGAAATATTCACGATAACAAAAAAAACTAGTAAACATTCGAACCATATTCTTATTGGAAGATACCCAATACATCTCAAGTTGTCTTACTATTGGAAGTGGTGACCCGACAATTCGTCCTGCGACAATTCATCCGGCGACAGTTCATCCTGCGACAGTTCATCCGGCCGACAGTTCATCCTGCCGACAGTTCTTCCTGCCGACAGTTCATCCCGCCGACAATTCATCCGGCGACAATTCATCATGCCTAATCATTTAGAAGATTTTTATTAAGTAAGTATGCAAAGAGGATATACGGCCGTACAACCAAAATCGATATACTTATATCTGAAGGCATCTTGAGTGGAAATCCGCTGTAAAAATATTTTTACTAAATAGGTTAGGTTAGTTTAGGTTAGGTTAGGTTAGGTTAGGTTAGGTTAGGTTAGGTTAGGTTAGGTTAGGTTAGGTTAGGTTAGGTTAGATTAGGTTGTACGGCCGTATATCCTTTTTGCATACTTACTTGAAGAAAAAATCTTCTAAATGATCAGGCAGGATGAATTGTCGCCGGATGAATTGTCGGCGGGATGAACTGTCGGCAGGATGAACTGTCGGCAGGATGAACTGTCGGCAGGATGAACTGTCGGCCGGATGAACTGTCGCAGGATGAACTGTCGTCGGATGAATTGTCGCAGGATGAACTGTCATGGAACCATTGGAAGTTACCATACCAGCTGATAAAATTCTTGTGCTGCCAATAATAAATGCTGAAAAGATACTTGTTAGCTATTGAAATATAATTATAATTCTTACATTCGTAGAATAAAAAAGGAACCCAAAAATGCCTTCCATGTAGACTTTAATGGGAACCAATGTCACTATTGAATTAAACCATTGAATTTCATAAAAATGACGAAACAAAGTGTTTTTTTAAATTTTAGCAAATAATGGTCAGACTTTTGGATCACAAAACACGTCCATATAGCATTTCTTGAGTTCTTCTTCATTCATGGTTTTATTGAAAAATTACAAAAATATTTTGCATTATTGGTTTAATATGAACAAAACAACAATGTTCAAATGTATCTACGAAGCTTTATTATCTCATGCTGGTGCATATATGATTTAGCAATAAATAAAGGCACGTTGTTGCAAGCTTGCTCTACAAGAAGATACCCAAAGCAAATAACAAAAAAAACTAATTGTATTGACGCTGTAAATGTAACCGATACAGAATCAATATGGTTAGCTTAGTGTTTACACATGACTTAATGCTGTGCATCTGATAAACTGTAATTGGATTTACATAACGCCAATACTTGAGGCAGAGAGGGATTAGCAAAAATTTAATACTATGTTTCAGTTTAATTTTCACATTCATTAAATGTTGACGTTCCAAAATGTGGTGGGTAAATTCTTAACGTAACATTCCCAGATACTTAACAGAATCGCGATTTTTTTAAATTCATCTAATATATAAAATTCTCGTTTGTTACCATACTCCTCCGACACGGCTGGACCAATTTTGATGAAATTTTGTGTGCTTATCTGGTAGGTCTGAGAATCGGCCAACATCTATTTTTCATACCCCTAAAAGTAAAGGGTGTTCCACTCCGAAGAAAATTATTTTCCCCATACATTTTGTATGGAAAGAATTCTCCTATTTTGAAAGAACTGCAGCAATATTGTAAGGGGTATAATATTGAACTGTGAACCGGGGGAGGGGGGAAAGGAACTCAGGAAGGGGGGTTAGCGGGACGGGGGAAGGGGAGAAGTGGAGTGGGGAGAGGGAGAGGGAACGCGAGAGGGGAAACGATACGCAGGGAGAAACAATTTAGATCAAGGTATGGTATACGCAGGGAGAAACAATTTAGATCAATTCAGCTAATAAGTTGACAACAGTTTTTGATTCTGAGGCGGTACGAAGTTCGCCGAATCAGCTAGTTTAAATAATATATTATTAAAAAAATTGGGTTTTTATTTCCTTATGATGTAATCCTGTCCAATAAAATTTTATAGTGAAAAAAAAAGTTGATCGAAGCATCTATTCATATATGTATTTTATTGGATTTGTGGATTTATCGAAGCATTTTACTGTTCATATTACTGTCCATTTTGAGATACTCATAGGTACATTTTTTTTCGTAATGTTGGTACAGCTATTCGTACTATATTCTTTGTTCATTTTAGGAATAGATTATTAATCGAAAAAGATTTGCGAAGACGAATCTAAGTAATTTATTTTAAAGCGTGCATAGTGGTAGGTGTGCGTAATAATATATTCCCATCCTTTTATTATATAAAAAAAGTTCCAAAGGCTTCTAACCATCGGGAGCCAGTAAAACTCAAGCATCTCTGATATTGGGGTATGTTGTTAGGCTTTCGGTAAATGTGGAGGAAAAGTATTTTGGGGAAGAAGAAGTTGGGCAAGTTATTTTAAATGTCTCTTGGGATCGAACTACAACATTCAATTATTATTATATATCGTCTACGAATTTCTTTGGATTTCTTTATCTTTTTGAATTTTGTTATCGCCGGACTGCAGAACGTTGGAGAAAAATTCTAGGATTACGAAAGCATATTTTTTTTTAAATATGCTGTACATATTATATTAAAATTAGTTAATTATTTTTTTGATTTGACTATTTCGAGTGAGTGTTAAAATCTTTCCATTTCTGAAAACAAGCCACAACCCATGAATCATCAATTTTATAACTCCGCTTGAAAAAAAAATCTTTTGTTAATTTTTATTTTCATGGTTACATTTTGCAGAAAATACGACATTCATGAAAAAAAATGGAAGTGATTGAGATTCTTAAAAATATTTTTTTCATCCGGGTACACCCGTAAATAATAAAATAAACATTATTTTCAAATCTAAGTCGAGCAATTTATATAAATTATTATATATAAATTATACGTGTTTTTGCTAGATGAACGCGGAATAGTAGCATTAAATATTTTCTATTCTATTCTATCATTAAATATTTTCTATCAAACATTTAAAAATGTGTGGTTATTAAAAAAATATTCCCAATTCCACCCTGAAATCGACCTGCCCTGACCAGCCCTTCCCAACCTGTGTAGCCAGTCATACTTAGACGGCCCCAGATCGGCCGATAACCTCGAAATTAATTTATTATATTTGAAGGCTTTTTTTCCGTAGACCCGCTATGAGAACTCGTGTTTAATTCAATAAACCTCGCGAGATGGACCGCCGATAGGGACGGGACGCCACGTAGCGACGTACAAACCCAATATAGAAAGCCGGGAGATATGGGTTGCCGTTTTTTGTGACCATGGACATACAACAAACAATATTTTTATTTAGTTTTTTTTAATTCATCCACCTTTCCTCCTTCTGCTACCCCCCTCTCCCCGCCCTCCAACCTTCCCCTACCCATCCGCGTACCCCATCCACCCCCCCTCTCCTATCTTCCCTCCCTTCTCCTTTGTTCCTTTCCTCCCTCCTGATTCCTCTTACCCTCCCACCTTCCCACCCTTCCGCCTTCCCACTCTGCCGCTAAACTATATGAAATACACACATTTTTCAAATAACTTAAACGCCACCCATTGTAACAAATTTATACGAATTTCATAAAGCCAGGGCTTGCGCTCAACAAATCACCAAAGTTTCATCGCAATCGGAAGAACATTCTAGGAACGCTAACGGGACAAACAACGAAACATTCATTTTTATAAAATAAGATTTAGGTATTAACCTGATGCCGCTTAGTGGTTTAAAAAAAACCCTAGTTTTTGAAAAAAAAATTTACGAAATCTTATAAAATATGGAAAAACCACCTAGCGACAAGTTTTTTTTCATTTATTTCTAAGCTACATAGGTCATGATGATAATTCTTCTGTTGTGCTATTTTCATGACGCTAACTAAAGTTTTTTTTCTGATACAAACAGAATGACTGCAGCATTGTTAAAGGTTACCTGAATTTTAATTTTATTTTATGCATAACTATTATCTGATTAACTCTACTAGAATATTATAAGAAAAATGAACGGAAGACGCCCTGTTGGTCGACAAGATAAATTTGTGAGAAATACAAAGGCTGTGCAAAGATATATTCGAGCTGCAATGGACCGAGGACACAATCGCAGTGCAAGATAGAGACGCCTGGAGGCTTTTGTCGAAGGAATAGGTTCTCGACTAGATTAAGTAAAGGATGATATTTCATGGCGACCGATTCAAACAAAACAATAAAGTGTGTAAAGAAGTCTAATAACATTCCAAGGAAATATGAAGGGAGGCGAGATTTTATTTGTTTATAATATTAACGCCTTTCGGCTTTTACATAATGTAACATAGTGTATGGCAACAACATGAAAAATACAGCTCTAGTGAGTTTGTAAAACAGAAAGAAAAAGTTGAGAAAGACAAATGTAGATATTCAGATAATAAAATGCTACGATATTTAAATATTACAATATTGCAACAATGAAAAAATACATTTGTATATAATACATGCAAATAACTTATCTTAAAAAGGATAAATGATTTATTATTTCATACTATATTTGCGAAAACATATTGCTTAAGTTTTGAATTCTGTATGGGACATGGTCGTCCAGACTTCTGTCCAGAAACACGAAGATATTAGTGTACAAAACACTTATCAGACCAGTACTTACGTACGCAGCTGAGACTTGGGTACAAACTAAGAGGAATGAGCGAGCACCGGACGTTTTTGAAAGAGAAATTTTGAGGCGCATCTTCGGACCAGTTCTAGAAAATGGATTTTGGCACAGAAGTTATAACAATGAGCTGTATTGTATACTTTGTTTAAGGAGCTAAACGTCGCAAAAATTTATAAAATTGGGAAGACTTCAGCGGCTGGGTCATGTGGAGAGAATGACCGAGTATCAAGCACCAATGTCCCTGCTGAACTCAAGACCAATAGGGCGAAGGAGCCTGGGAAGGCCAAGACTAAGATGGAGCGACAACGTACTCAAAGACATATCTATCTTGGAGCTTCCAAACTGGAGAGAGCTGGCACAAAACCGAGATGAGTGGAGGAAGACTCTTGAGGAGGCCAAGACCCACCAGGGGTTGTAGAGACAATAGTGATGATGATGATGATACTCAATTCATCAATATACGAGAGTAATCTATCATAAGTATAACCTCCAAAAAGACAAAAGAGGTCGACATTGGACCACAATTTACGCCCGACTCCAGACCTTCAGAGACCTTCAAGGGACCGTACAGTTGGTATTGGTATAAAAAACGGTTATCTATCGATTAACTACATACGGGATGCTTTGAATTTAAAACTACCAAAGAGAGAATAATTGATTTTAAGTGAACGAAACCATCAATTTCTTGTTTTAATTTTTTTTGTTTTTCTTAAAGTGTGGTCACCTTGTGCTATACAAACACAGCATTTGCCCTGTAATATCGCATCAGATAATATCTCTCTGCGTATTGTTTGTTCCACATCACGATGTTTATTTTTCCGTGTCGGGGTACACGCCTCAGCGCGAAGGACTCCGGTCTAGCTCTCTGGGATTGATATTAATTCGGGCATCTGATATCGAATAATTTAATTGAAAACACCATTCACGAATCACGATTGGTAAATAAAAAATTAGAGCATGTTTTAAATATCACAACCTTTTGTCTTTAGTATAACAACATTAATAAGGGGGCGGTACAAAAGCGAAAGATATTTAAAAATATAGATTAATCATCTGTAATAATGTTTTTTTTCTAATAATAATAAATAAATAATAATAATGTATTTGGAATATCATTTAAGTTTTAAGCTTTCCTGTGGAAGCATATTTTTATCTAACCTGACCGACCGTCTGGAGCCAGGGAGGTTATGGCCTCCTCAATTGGGGTGAGTTATAAGCCAGAATACGTCGTAATATCCCAAATACGGGGACAGTAAGGAAGTTAGGAAGATAAAGGAGGGAAATTCACTATTTATTAAGATCTGGTCATCATTAAGCCATTTCAAGCAACGTTTCAATTCTCAGTGGTGGTTCTTCACCAGGGCGATACTAAGAGTAGGTATCTTCCATTCTGAACGGTGGTCTACTACGGTGCGATTTTAAACAAAGCAAACAAAAAGAAGTATTTTTTGTTGTTTTTATAGGCCAGTTATGGAAAAAAAATCGCCAAAAATCTATCGGGAGAGAAAAAGAACTAAGAAAAAATTACATCGTATAAACCACCCTTACCGATGAGAGAAGAGCATTTTCTTACGCTTTGAAATAAACGTACGCCATGAGAATATTTTTGTTCAAAAGGTTCAATTATTAATTATAAAAAAATACACAAAATAATATAATATAATGAGATTGACAAATATGACTGTTTGACAGATGGTGGCTATGGTGGAATTGGTAAACGCGCACGCCCCGGTTAGACGAGAGGTTCTGGGATCGAGTCCCAGTTGCGACCATTAACCTTTCTATTTTTCTGAGTCTTTCACATTTTCGTTAAGATTATTATTATTATCTTCTTCTTCAATAAAATAATATAAATTAGCTCGATTCAATTCTTCATGTCATTTAGGAGCGCACGGAGTTTGTCTTAAATTTGACGATTCATTTTTTTTAAGATTTTAAAAAATTGTACTCTTCAACAGAACAAACAAATATGTCCTTATTTTCATATTATTTGATCAGATTGGGTTTATTTTTGCTAAGCCTCTGCTAAGTCACCAAACGTAGCGCACCATTTAGAATGACCTATATCAGAGGTGTTGGTTATCCGTAATGGTTCCCATGCGCGGCGGTTCCCATAACCGCTTCCCAAATTGAAATGATTAGTGTTTAGCATCTATCGGGATACAAGCAAAGCTGTATCTAATAAGTCAATTACATTGAGCGAGTTTACAAGCTCCTATATACTAAAGCCTCGATGACACACGGCTAGTTTACAAGCTACTATCTACTAAGTTTAAAAGCGAGAAAATCGGCGAGTGAGATTGTCATGATGACACACAAAACTGTCCACTCACTCAGAAGCGTAGGAAACTGAGGTCGCTTTTAGCGCCAGTAACAAGAATAACGACGCCTGCGTGAACTAATTCTTCAGATTTTTGACAGTCGAAATCAGCTGTTTATCGGAAGCCATGTAGGAAACATAAATAAACCAATCACGAGCAAGCGGAGCAAGCGTGTAGGCGAGTAAAGTTGTCGACCTTTCAACTTTTTTTCGTAGATTGTCAACAATCTGCTAATTACTGCTAGTTAGCAAGTGACACGATGACACTGGGCGAGTTTACTAACAGATAGTGAATTTCCCAGATAGTAGCTTGTAAACTAGCCGTGTGTCATCGAGGCTTAAGTTTAAAAACGGGTAAATCGGCGAGTGAGATTGTCATAATGACACACAAAACTGTCCACTCGCTCAGCAGCATAGGAAATTGAGGTCGCTGCTAACGCCAGTAACAAGAATAACGACGCCTACGTGAACTAATTCTGTGATGTTTGACAGTCGAAAACGGCTGTTTATTGGCAGCCATCTTGAAAAACATAAATAAACCAATCACGAGTAAGCGAATGGCAAGTAAAGTTGACGACCTATCAAATTTTTCGTGGATTGTCAACAATCTGCTAGTTAGCAAGTAACACGATGACACTGAGCGAGTTTACTAACAGATAGTGAATTTGCTTGTAGCTTGTAACTCGCTCAGTGTCATTGACGCTAAAAACTATTCGATTTGCCAAAATGGCGTTATTTGAGAGAATTTTTCGTGCACATGCTCGATTTTTGTGTATTTGCAACATCATTTAATTCCCATCCTGAAACAAACCTATGTCACGATTCTATAAATAGTGAACTATTGTAGTCTAACTCTCGGTGACCGGATTAATACAGAGCCTGCAGCTAAATTAGTAATGCAGAGGTGAAAAGTTTTAATTAGTGTTTATATAGTAGTTTATCATTCCAGTCAGCGCCATAACGATGTGATACAAGATTTATACGCGATTAACCATAGTGTGAGAGAAACTATTATTTACGTACTTTTATTTGTACGAATATTATTATTAATTATAATGCCTAGATTATAAATCATCTATCGTATAAAATGCTGCTCTAATGTAAAAAAATACTGCCGGATTGATGTTTTTAGACGTTGGGTTTATTGCAAAAAACAGCTTTAAAAATGGAAAGTTTTTCTCGTTTTATTATAAAAATTGCAAATTTTCATAATGTGTAAGCACATACTTTTGCAAAAGGGTCATCACAGTTAGGTATAGCGTTTGATATAACCACAGAGTATAAAACAATGACATGCAGGGGACGCATTCTTATATATTACAATTTATTTTCTTCATATCCTATTAATATTTTAAAGGCGAAATTTTGTATGGATGTATGGATGTATGTGTGTTTGTTACTCTATCACGCAAAAACTACGGAATGGATTTTGAAAATTCTTTCACTAATAGAAAGCTGCATTATTTGCGAGTACTATAGACTATATATATATATATATATTGGTAAGCTCTGGCGTTATGAAAGTATTTATTATACGTTTATTGTCCAGACGAAAAGCAAAGCGTTGCTAAGTTATTTTTTGACGTGCGCTGTCATTTTGTTATTTGTTTAGGTTACTATGGAGATTCCTTTGATGGTTAAAATTTACCTCGCGTGTTTAATTGTTACGTTTTAATAGGTGGCACGCGAGCTGTTTGAAAAATAAACCGGTATGGGGGGGTGGGTGAGAGAGTGAGGGGGGGGGGGGCTAGTGGCGCATGCAAAGCCGGGGGCAAAATCTAGTTATTAATAAAATAGATCCAGAACGAAAAATATAGTGTAATACCAATTTAGTGTAATAACAATTTAGTGTAATAGTGAGAGTAACCTTACAGCCAAAGATATTCTGTTTACTTTGAAACCCTACGAGGAGTGATACATTTTACAAGAAATAGGATAACACGCCTTATATTCAAACCTTATAAAAAGTTAACCAGAAAATAATTAATTCAAACCAACGTTTCTGACCGCAATTTGAGAAAAAAAACTTTGGGAATTTTGTATTAATTATTTTTACATGAAACGACAAAAAGTGAGTTGAAAATGACGTTTATAAATGCACTTGCCCAATAAAGTATTTGTGTGTTTTTATTTTTTTCTGTTTTAAGTAATTTTTGTTAAAATAATGAAAGTTTAGCCATTTTTAAACCTTTTAAATGTGTGCATTCACAATTTTCATGATTCAATAATTATAGGTATATTTAATACGAATTATAAAATTTTAAAGTGTACTTCATCACCTTTCAGATTTTAGTTTATGAATGCGTTCAGAAATATGCCATTTATTTGGAATTTATTGCAAAGTGAATATTTTGACGTACCGACAAAACAGGTCCGAGACCTGGGGGTTCAAATAGGTAACAATCAAATTAAAAAGATACTGAAAAATGCGTTATGAATCACCATAATATGAAAGAGAAACGGACAAAAACAAAATGAAGAAAATCTTGTTTTACCTACAAGTATTTTTGACAGAAATTATTTCATTTAATCCTTGGGAAAGAAAACAGAAACTTGCATTTCCACTGATGTTATCTATTGGGCTCTTTCTCTGTCAATAAGCAAACGTCGTAACAAAAAAAAAGTAGTTAATCTAAATGCATAAAAATGTTTGAAAATTTCCAACAAGGAGAAGTTATCAAGTATCTAAACGAAGAACGGCAGCTTGTTGCGTTTCATTTTGCTACCCCGCGATGATTGATGGCGCTGGCGGTCAGCAGCCTGGGCGATCTTCTCTTCGCCTTTCTACCAACTTACTTCCCCACCTTACCACCTTACCATCTTACCGTCTGACTGATTCTTCTCGCCAGCAGAAGTCGCACACCGTTGCTGGCGAGCCCTAAAACGTTATGGTAAATGATAGGCACCTAAGTTGGTGAACCAAATTCGTTTATTTATTGATTGGTTGATTTATTTATTACATTTGTATACAGAGCGTATAGATATACCATAGAATAGGTGTGGGATGGATTAAATTCAGATCCGTAACAGGAATATTGTGTGACTCCAAAATGCCTATAAAACTTTAAGGAAAGATATAGGTACCCGAATTCTGTAAGACCCGCAATAATGTATGGCTCCGAATGCTGGACTATGTACAACTCCTACTCTAGGCAACTCGAAACAGCAGAAATGCGAATGCTTAGATGGTCGGCAGGAGTATCACTAAAAAATAAGATTAAAAGTTCACGCATTTGTGGTAGCCTGAGTGTCACAGACATAAACAGTAAGCTGGAGGAACGACAGTTGAGATGGTATGGGCACATAAGACGGAGACCATCAGACCACACAGTGAAGCAGGCAATGTTTATGGAGCTTCAACGACAGTCATCCAGAGGAAGGCGGAAAAACTCCTGGACGACTCAATGCTCTAAATACTTCAAAGAAACGGTCTGGATGAAGGCGATACTCAGAACAGAAACCACAACCTGAGAACGAGAAGAGCCGACCCCAACAGCCTATCTAGGCAATGAGTTGGGACAGCGCAAGGAAGAAGAAGAAGAAGAATAAGATTTGTATACAGAGCGTAATTTAATAATGATACAGCACAAAGCATAATATAAAACGAACTGAAAAAACAGTTGAATTGAACGAAGAGAATGATAGGTAGGTACTCGTACTTAGCTACAAATTATAAAAAAATACTTCAGTAATATTATGATTTCTCAAAATGGTTTTGATGAAATACATGATTCATGTAATATCGTACATATTTCTAGTTACAGTGTAGTTCTACTTTGAAGAATGGGAGGCAATATGAAGTTATATGTTAATCTTTCTAATTGTGCAATTCAAAGCAAAAGTCACACTGCGTTTTATTTTAATTTTAATATGTTCAAGTAGTGTTATCTCATCTTGTCAGGTCGAAATTAGTTCGTAGTTAGGCAGATTGCCTATTTTAATCATACAAATGCCAAATGAATTTTAGCTTTTAAAAACTTATTGTTTTATAACTATATTTTTTTGATTCCTCAATAATAATAGAGTTTCCAAACTCTTGGGTCGAATTGCATTAAATTTTAATTTGCAAATGCTATTATCATCACGCACTACATAATATAACGTGAAAAAGTTTTAATATTTTCGATTTAATCTGTAAAAACCATCAAGTAGTTTGATTGTAACCCGAATACGATAATTATTTTTGTACGGAATATTCAGTCAATGCTGGCATGTGCATTGGAGGACCCACCACTTACCCGCCCTGGTATGGGTAACAGATAGTTACCCCTTCAAGGCTCTTGCAAGGACTATAATTTTTTGGTAAAAACGACTCTGCATTTGATAACGAAACTAGATCTTCAATGTCCCCGTATACGTTGTTAGGCAGCAGTATGCAAGTGCTACTATGTACAATTGTTAGTATGTAATGCATGGCATCTATACCAAGGATAAGTGAATGTATACCAAGTCTTACATCTTACTTAAAATTGTTTGAAAATGAACGTTAAATCCATAAAAATAGCAGCCAAATTTTGGTTAGAGTCACGCATAACGTGTTATTACCAGTATTTAGAAGATCCTGCAACCGACCAGGCTAAGAAATAATATTAAAGCATTCGCATAACGTTATTTTGCAGATTGCATGACGCCCAGCTTGACTGGCCATAATGGTGTACCATATGCAATAGGATAGGCATAGGAGGAATAAAGAAAAGAAACAATATTTCCCTAAAAACAAAGGTTGACCATCCGTCACCCCACCTCACCCCATCTCCCGCTAGCTAATTGGAGGTGTCGGGTCTGTTAGAACGGTTAATCGATTGTTAACTTTACTCGTTTTTTTTTCAATAGCATCTCTTCGTGCGAAAACTCCCGCCGAGAGTGTGATGTTATTGATGCCATACATATTCTTCTCCTTTCCCTTCTTCTTCTGGATGATCGATCAAGTGGACCGCGGTTCAGGCAGAGGTCGCAGGTCGAGAAAGTGAAATTAAGGTCCCATACCTTCAGTGATATATGGATCTGCGGAGAAAACGTAATTGCTAGATCACTCAAATGAAATTCCAACAATCAGAGAAACGGTAGATGAATAAGCCAGCAAATAAAAAATGTGTGTTTTTACAACATTATTTTCTAAGTGTTTTTTAATCGTAAATTGAAAAATAGATGTTTTAAATAAATAATTTTCCAAAATATTTATTTTGAAGATCTAAATGCAGATACAGTGGGTTGCCATATTAATAGGGACACCTATGAAAAATACGTTTTTCTCACTTTGTACTCGCAATACAAAGATATTTATGACTTTAGGTACAGTTTTTATTATTTATTAATAAGAACAATTCATTTGGATAATTTATAGACCATATTTGTTGTAAATTTGCATTTATTTTTTTTTGTTTTGTTATTTTAAAACATTATCGCACAGAAAGCTAATATTTTGTAATACCGCCTTTGGCCGCAATTACAGCTTGTACACGCCGTGGCATACTCTCAATGCACAGTTTTGCATTTCGCTTTAGCTCAGGAGAGTGATGCCATACCCGGATGAGGTTTTCGATGAGCTGCTGCTTGGTAGTGATCACTTCCTTGGCAATCTCCCTCTTCGTGAGCTCCCACAGGTTTTCAATGGGGTTCATGTCAGGGGAATTCCCAGGCCAAGGTAAAACCTGCACGTTTTTTTCAGCTAGGAATGCAGTGACAGACCTGGCTTTATGGCAGGGTGCGGAGTCATGCATAAAAACAAAATCCTGGCCACCAGGGAACCATTCTTCGACTTGAGGTATCAACCGATTTTCCAGTACTTGTCTGTACTGATCCTGCCTCATAGTCCCTTGCACGATGTGGAGGCGCCCCATCCCCATGGAAGAGATGACAGACCACACCATGATACTGGTAGGGTGTTTAATCGTCTCCACAAGGCAGTCCGGGTGGAATTTCTCTCCCTTGCGTCGTCGGACGAACGATGATTTGTCCACCAAAATTTGGAAAATGGACTCATCAGAGAAGCACACCTAGAAAAGTCTATAATCACACCACTGGAATTTTTTAAAAGCTTGTAAACCACAATAATGTTACATAATTACCTTATTCCAGTCCTCAATAGTCATGTGTTGGTGTGCTTTGGCCCATTCCAGACGTTTCTTCGTCATGGCTGCTGTGAGGCGAGGTTTTTTAGCTGGCCGATAACCAACAAGGCCCTCCTCCGCCAATCTCCTCTGGACTGTCCTTTGAGAGACCTTGATACCTCCTTCATTGATCAACAGGGTCAGAAAAGAAACACTTTTCTTGCGATTTTGTAGACACACGTCTCTGATTTTGCGGTCAGTACGAGGTGTGGTAATTCTTTTTCGGCCACATTTCCCATTACGATCCGCTTCAAGGGGTACATTTTCATAGATTTTTTTCTTTATCCTATTAACAACAGACTTTAAAACACCTGCAAGGGCTGCTATTACCCTCTGGGAATGTTTAGTGTTTAGTAAAAGTGTTTTTATTTCCGCACATTTCCTTGGGGACGTATCTGAAGACCTGGCCATCCTGAAAAAACACAATATTGGGGTCAATATGGCAAAACTATTCATTGAAATAAAAAAAATGAACTAAAACTACACAAAATTAATAGATAATTAATTATTACTTACTTATTTGTACAGCTGAACTTATAAAACTCCTTAAAATAATTATTTTGAATATTTATTTACGAGACGCTCGATCACGCGTTTTCACAAAAATGCTGGCCACTTAGAAATAACCTTAAATTTTTGACAGATGTGAAGCTTTGCCAGTGTTGCCACTTCTTAAAAGTGTCAGTGGTGATACCAGCAGCAAAAATAATAAGGGGATGGCCACCATATCCAAGTAATTTAGAAGTAGAGACAACGTTAACATCAAAAAACCAAAAAAATGTTACTGTCCCTATTAATATGGCAAGGTACTGTAGATCCTATCTTTGAATTGAAAATAACTATTTTTTTAAATCGCGTTAATTCAAGTAAATGGTATTTTTTACAACATGTAAATAAAAATAGTGGAGCAGAAGGTCTTTCAAGGTGTATAAAAAAAAAAAATTCATATTATTTATAACTTTACTATTCAATGTTCTGCTGACAATATTTCCTTTCTATATGTTCATAATACGCGTTCTATGCGGAGAATTTAATTTTTAAACAATTATTTACATTTAACCCTTAACCACCTGTCGTCGGTCTCAGAGATTCCGGTGATTTTGTTTTTCAAATTATTCCGTTACTAGGTACACGACGAAACTGTGAGTCGATGTACTTTTCCCTCGCCCATCCCACTACTCGCCGTGCAGTTGGCAGCTCCAGATGTGCGCGCGTTTATAAATTATAGGTACGTATATTTTGGGTGCGGTCCATGTGGCCCACGTCAGGTAATTACGTTACTTTTGTTAATTGTATTTTTTTGTTTTTGTAGGCTTATAATGAAAAAAAAAACTGAAAAATGAAAAAAAAAAACATAAGACATGTTCCAGTTGCGATTCTAAAAAGAAACGTAAAACAGCCTTTCGATATATGTTTCGCATGTAAAAATACGATTTGCATTGAATGCAGACAAAAAATGTGCATTAATTATCATCGTAACTTGTAAAAGTTTGTTGGTTGTGATTTTCTAATAATCATGCCTTATTTGTTCCAAAAATTGTTTTATGTTTTAGATTATATAAATAAATAAATACTTATCGTAAATAAATAAAAATACAAAATTATAATGATTATTCTCACTCTGATCTAAAATTTTCAAAGTACCTAGATTTTTTCCTAAAATTAGTATATTCATAGATAAGTATTGAGATTTTATAAATTAACGTATACTTTTGCTTACTTTTTAACTTTTTATGAATAAAAATTTAATGAAAAATCTAGTACTTTTATTTATTATAAAAATTTAATTTATGATTATCAAACATGGAAAATAAGTTAGTGGTCTCCAGGACCGATGTCAGATGGTAATGCAACTAAAAAGTAAGTCAGGTGACTAAGGGTTAATCTTCTTTATTGTTGTACTTATTGGATATAGTTTACATTGTAGAAAAAATCGTAACATAATATAAAATCAATATCTTAGAACAAAAGTCAATAAGTGTACATCTGATCTGTTGAGAAACTGAATTTGTACGTGCTGCTATAAAATAGTTTATTTTTGAAATACCAGATCTTTTTCATTCTAGAACATGATTCATGGTGACGAAATTGATAGAAATCATCTGCAACGATGCATTGTTTAAATTACACAAATGCAGTAACCTTTGCACAAACAAAAGCGTGTTGCAAGCCTCAATTATTCAAATACCATCCCGAGTAATTACTTTTACTTTTCGTTTGTTATATTTCACGCGGACTCCTTGGTGTATTTGGCAGTTATAGATTATTACCACGCAAGAGTTCAAATTATCTTTCACTTGAGTTTTACTGAAATCAATGCGGAACAGACGGATATTATGCGAAATCGTTAATTTTATTATATCTTTCATATTTTGTTAACCGTTGCTCCTCCCTTCACTTTTTTTACAAATTTATTCCACACTACAATAATGTCGTCTTTGGAAATGCTGTTTACAGTATTCTTAGGGAATGGATATGGTGAACCTAAGTCATAAGGAAGTCGTTGCGAGGGAGGATACATAGAAGCCAGCAAGTTATTACACTTATTTAACGCCAAAAAAACCAAGTCATCTGAAACACGTCGACGCGCAACGAGCTGAAAAATCCTCTTCATCGTACGGCTGTTATTTACATCGCGATAAATGGAGCTTTAAAACATCTGTTTAATTTATTGTGATTAACTTTTGGGTTATTGTGTCGTGTTGCACTTTCTCCTTGTTTAGTCAACGTATTGAAGTATATGCACGCATGTAGAAGTGTCTCGGTCGGTATTTCAATATAATAATTTGTGAAAATAATTCGGTTTTCGGATGAACTAAGCCTCGTCATCCCTGGGTTTTTTTGAGAATTTAAACTGTCTCTGAAAATAGACGTGCTTAATGCGTTTTGGGCCTTCTCAGTAGATACTTAAGGAACAAATCCAATGGTTGGTACAAATTCATAACTGTTAAAAAATTATACAAGACACCGTATAGTTTTTTTTTATATTTGTACATTATTCGTTGATTGCAAAAAACATGTCGACATGACGGAATTTGTAGAGTAGGCAGAGTACATCTAACAATACAAATTTGTAAGTATTTATAACTATGGATGAAATATACTAGATATCTACAATTTACAAAGGCATTTTGCATTTTGCAAGCATTGATTAAAAAAACGGTGTTAGATATACGAACATACTATTATAATAAAATATGTGCAAGTAAAATCAAGCCTTAATCAAATCCAGTACACAATGCGGATAGAATGTTGCATTTTTTGTCGTGGTTTTTTTTCATCAATAATATCTTATAAAAGTCTCTATTAATCATTCCCAACAGCCATTCAAGACACAGTTAAGTCCTCACCACAAATTGGGCAATCCTTCCACCTGATATCTTCATACATCATCATTGGACCATTCATCATGTTTGGTGAACGATTTAGTGTCAAGCAAATTACACGTTGCTCGGTGAACTATTTGTTCACGTTTTCGAGTGTTTTTTAATTCTCGGTTGTTGGATGTTACCCCACCGAATCACCTTTCGTTCTCTAGTTGCGTGGGAAAGGCCTCTTATTAAAACGGTAATTACAAATTAATGGTTTGGTTTGTGTTTGCTTTTGATAATGATCGGACTCGCCCCATTTCGTGAAGGTTGTGAGTCATCGAGAATTATCAGTTTTAACTTTTGTAGGGAGTTGTTTGGACTTTGTGGCAGGGTGTCCATAAAATATAATGTGTGGGTAGAGACCTGAAAATTCTAGACAAAAGCGGTGTTATTTTTTTTTGCAAAAACCGTGGTATTTTGCGACATAAGAAATGTTATACCAATTACCTTTTTGTATTTAACAGTAATTGTATATTTTCAATTTGGAAGGCGAGTATGGGTGCCACCGTTCCGGGAACCATTTATTTGATAACCAACACCTCTGCCATACGTTACCCCAAGTGGTTCGCAACGTTTGGTGACTTTGGAGTGAGGTTGAGGTGGATGCATCTGCCGACCAGCTGCGTGGCAGGCCGGATCGGGAGAGAGTGTTTGAGGGACATTTTGACCTCTCCAGCAGGACTCTCTCGGAACATCACCTTGCACCGCAGTAGAAGGGATGGATTCATTCATTCACTCCTGGAGACATTGACCCCAAGATTCCTACCCAACCCACATTCCTTTTGCCTTCCCAGAACTTCATCGCCTTTATTTTCTCAAAAGATCCTCTACACAGCATGCCTAAAGATGAAATAGGCCCTGTGTGAATTATTTTCATCAGGGACTCCTCTAATGTGTGGAGCTAGTGTAAAAAATAAATAGGTAAATGGTGCGGAATGTCGTTTTTAAAATAAAATCGAATAGATACTAACAGCAATAATAATAATAATTGGATTATTTATAGAGCGCCGTTTTTGTGAAAAATCACCTCAAGGGCGCTGTACAATTTATTAGGAATTCTTAGGTTCTAACTAATTTTACTATTTACAAATGGATACAGAAACATACTTACCTGGCAGGTCACTTCTGATAAACACACTTTAATTAGAAAGCTTCTAGAAGATACGGTTTTGCACGCGGAGGACATTACAGTTAACATTCTGGACATTGCATGATTTTACATCATTTGCTACACTCATAACTGTTAGTATTACATTTATGAATACATTAGTGGCAAAAGTGAGGATAATATTTATTTTATAATATTGGAGAATTTAAGACTCTTTAGGGCTGGAGAAATGACCTTTACAAACGCTTACAAATATTTTTTTTCTACGTTTTTACAGGTTAGTTATTTGTACCCACCTACGTACCTACGCGTAATTTTTGGCGTGAAGTTAGCTGCGTTCTATTTTATGAATTTAAAACTAAATCTCTGGCAAAGATATAATAAGAATGCATCATATCCATTTTTTGTTTAAAAATAACAGAAAATTGCCTGAAAGATCTGAAAATTTGGCCTCCTTCTCATAAAGATGGCAAAAATTGCATTTTTCGCTTGAAAAATTGCTATATCACAAACACGAAATTGTCAGATCTCTATGAAGGTATGGGTAAGTATATTATTTAATAATATTTCCAACACTTATTTTCTTACCTATCTACTAAAATGTGGGACAAGCCATGGATTCTTTTCTTATTTACCCTATAGCTCATTTTTATTTTATTTTATTTATTAACAGAAACAAATAGTACATTAGATACTTTGATAAGTATATTACATAGTGGGTACCTATGATGTGTTTCATTGGAGTGTCTTATTTGTGGTATGCGTATTAAGTAATTACCGGATGATGTATGTAGTGGAAAGGTGTGTGTGTGTGTGTGAGTATGTGAGGGTGTGTGTATGTATGTATGTATGTATGCGCATTGAACAAATTATATTATTGACATGATGCTCTTTTTAAATTTGGGCAGTGAATTGAAATGAACAATTAATTGTCCAACCTTGACAGATGGATTGATAGATGTCAACCATTCATATTTGATACATATAATGGAAACGTGTAGCCTATCACCGAGCTACGACCAAACTGCACGGACTGTTAAAGCTTTGGAGCCAATAAAAATTATGCACAATTATTGCGAGTTTTGGTGACGGGACAACTCAGAATGAAATCAACTCAACACCTCCTTTGAAAAGTCATTAAACGTGATGAATAAAATGTATTAAAAAAAATTGTTAAGTAGGTTACGTCGGGTTAAGTTATGGGCTATTTTTTTATCAAGATTAACCCGCCGCTAACCGAATTTCTACCGATTTCTTATATATCCCCCCTTAAACATTTGAAGTTTTAAGCTCTTAAAAAAATATATGTTAATATTGAAGAAAACATCTATACATTCCCTAGATAGAAAAAAAATCGCAATGTATGCTCCGAAAATTATTATTTTCACCACTGCAGTTATTTTACAAGTTATATGTAGGTACGAAAAAATTCACAGTATTTCTTTAAATGCTGTTTTAAACAGCCTCCAAGATATTCTTGCACTATTTCAAACGAGTCGTGTTTTATTAAACATTTTCATAATTTTCGAGTCAATTTTACCATTTTAAATATTAGCGCACTCTCTCCAACATTCGTAAATACATATCTCCCTATCTTCTTCTTTTTGGAAGGGGATACGGCGCCTTAACGACGTTCAAAGAGGTGTTGAATTTATTTGATTTTGAGTTGAGATTTGTAGAAGTATAAGGTCTATAAAGGTGAAATAAAGTATAAGGTCTATAAAAAATACTCTTAAGTCCAAACTCTCCTATTTATTAAACCCTTTTCGGCTACGGTTTTATTGTTTAATGTGGCAAATTCAGTTCTTTTTATAATAATCGCAAAAAAATTCATATTTATGCCCGAAGTACACAAAATTAAATAAAATATACATTTTCTCGTTGTTATTTTTGACATCAATCAATACGGCCCGCACTCTACGAATTTGGATTCTTGAAGTGACCCTTATAGCATGGGCACAAGAACCATGCACTGGGCACACCTATTTCGTATCAGTCACGCCCCGGCCGGAGCGGGAGACAGTCGCGTGACTCCGCGTCGCTTAGTTTCGTGAAATCAATTTTAAATTTCCGTGTTCTTACAATAAACAATGCGTAAAAAAGGAATAAATATTTTTTACAGGCCTTTGCGAAATCAACCTGTAAAAAAATATTCTGAAATACCTTTTCCAACCTTTCCAAAAGCTTTTTCTCAAGTATTTTCAAACTCCTCCCATAAAAGGACGTGAATTCCGATTTCGATTTTTTCCTAGACTATTGGATCGCCTTAACGTACTATTTTGGCTTTCGTCTTCCTAGTCCTAGCATAGGAAACCGCTTAACTGTTTACACGTAGTCTATTGGTGTTTGAATCCCGGAGCGACCAGCATGACCACGCCTCTCGTGTCAGGAATATAAGATCAACGAACGGACAATCGCCAAACTTGACATTTTTTAATTCTCTAAAACTTAACTTTTATTATTTAAAAAAATCTCAAAATTGCTAGAAATAAACCTATTTCAGATGATTCTTATAAATTGATTAAAAGCATTATCATTATAACGTACCTACAGCTTTACTTACAGTTGATAAATCATATTTTCACGTTTAATAGGTAGTCATTTACCTACCAATTATTAATATTTCAAGGATGCTTATTACTCACCAAAGTTTGATAACCTCTTCAAACTGGCATTTTCAAAGTGAGTGCTAAAATATTAAATGGATACATGTTATAATATAGATATCAATCAGAACGCATCCAGATTTTAAATAGGACTTATTTTTTGCAGCAAAATTAAAAGTTAACGTATTCATTAACAATTCAGCCCATGCTCAACACTTGTGCAGTTGGCCAGTTCGTAAAGATAAAGGACGTGACTAAGGATAAAGATTGCCTATATCTGAATTCGTTTCCGGCGTAACCAAATATCTATTTTTTTACTCTTGACGAATCCGAGTTGAGAGATTAAATAATGCACGCATTGAATAGCTGATGCACGAAAACGCATGTGATACAAACATGGTTCGTCTTGTCAAGGAAATCGTCGCATACGTGATGGCAATACATCATGCTCAAGAGACGAGGGAACTTTCAAAGTGCATAACAATTTAAAAATATAGATGATTTCATTTGGATTCTGACTGTTTTGATTGCGGCAGAATAAAAAGACTATTCCTACCACAAAGGATCAAGAAGACCATTGTTGAATAAGAAGGATTTAGATCCAATATCATTTAGGTATCTTAAAATGTATTTACTTTTGAACTTCCAAGTTTCATACAGTTCATGTAGAGCTTTAATTTCCTTAGGCCGGTTACAGTGCTCGACCGACGGTCGGTGCGTACGTCGGTCGGGCTTGTCATTTGTATGAAAATTCCTAAATCGTTCAGTGCAGGACCGACCGTACGCATGCGTATATCGTCTGAGGTATATCGCTACGCAGTACGTACGAGAATCGTCGGTCGAGCGCGTGCGCATGCAGACCGTCGGTCGACCGACGAGCTAGAAATGCTCTCTGGGCGACGATCGGGTGTACGTGATATCTACGTCTTCTGTTCCTAATACGTCTACGAAGATAATTAAGCAGCTATTAATTAATTAATTTCACGTACGACGTCCGGTCAGCTTGTTAGTCAATCGTGAACTGACGGTACGCATCGACGGTCGGTCGGTGGTATGCGATCATCAGGACCGACCGTACGCATGCGTATCGTCAGGACCGACAGTACGCACCGACCGTTGGTCGAGCACTGTAACCAGCCTTAATCTTTTCCAATAATCTTCCAACAATCAACCCTTTTATTTAAATTGGCTAGCACGCTCTATTGCTTTGCCTAAACTTCTAATCCAGAAAGCTTTGGTTCGTACACCACCATAATAAATAAAATGTCTCCGGTACTATACTGAATCCACCTATGTTGAAGGAGATTAACCTATAAGTCCCTAACGCGTATACTCGTGGAAGAGCCCTCGCACTTTTTTATGCTCCGAAAGCGAGAATTTCTTCAATTTCAGAATGCCCCATTAAACAGAGCAATTCAACTGCTTAACGATTCTGCATTGAGCATTGACATCTTCAATGTTACCTACAGAGAGTTCAGTAACTATCTTTTGACATACGTCTATGGACTGCCCTATGGACTTTTTTCTCTTAAATTTTGTAATCTTCTTCGTAATTATTTGGTGTATAATTGTTTTATGGAGAACCTGAAAAAAAATAATAGTTATGAGAGATATGATTTTAGATTTTCACGGCCAAAAGTATTTTTGTCATTTGTTTTTGGGGTGTTATGCCGTGTTGCGCTACCTCCTCCTTTAGCCAACGTTGCGGACAGCGTTACAGTGTCCATCATCAGGGCAGATGTGTAAATGTTAGTGGTGAAATGTGTGCTTAAGTACTTCGAAGCAATACCGTGTTGCCAGCTCCACTCCACTGCGAGCTGGCATTACGATATCAATTGCCTGTGTATTGAAATTCATAAAAATCCTATTAACATTAACAGAGACGACGGAGCTAAGCTCAATAGTTCTTGGTATCCGGTAATTGACGGCTACACCAAAGCTAAATGCAGAAAACCATCTTCAAGTATACTGTAATGCCAGCTCGCAGTGGAGTGGAGCTGGCAACACGGTATTGCTTTAAAAAGTTAAATTCAGATTTTAAAAATAGTGAAATAACTTACTGAATAAACCCTTAAACTGTAATCATATTTAATCATAGAAGACAATACGTTAAAAAAATTAAGATTGCATTTTTGTTTTTTTATTTTTTTTATTTTCTTTTTTTTTTATAACATTACATTTGATACATTTGTATGGCAAAAATAACATAATAATAACATTGAAAAATAACTATAAAATGTGTACAAGTGTTATTACATTACATTCGATACATTTATACAGCGTAGTAATAATATTGCGCAAAATAACTATGGACATTAAAAAGTGTACAAGTGTTATTACGTCTTGTAGGTCGATATTAGTTCCTAGCTAGGCAGATTGCCTAATATTGGTAATTCTTGGATGAAGCATGATACAGTTAAAAATGACGGCAGTTAACATGGCCGAATTAGCTTACTGGCCAGAGCATTGCCCCTACAAGGATCAATTATTCAGGGTTAAGTTCCCAGATGGGACCAAATCTTTTTTCTGTTTCATATTTTTCGTTTGAGTGTCTTCAATGAATATTAATTATTTCGGGTTGCTAAAATAAAATGTGGCCACTCCTCTTTAGAACGAACCGTAAATAACAGGATATTGCTCACATTCTGATATTGTACACCTACTTAATACACATTTAAATTTAGAACATCTTCCATTATTCCCGCCACCTTTTGGCCCATTGCACGCCGTCATCTGAAAGGAAGCGTCGCGAGATTGATCGTCCAACAATGAGTGCTCACTGCTCATACGCAATGGTAGTGAATTGTATTGTAATAATATAGTATATATGTTAAACTAAGACCGAATGTACAGATGTGGTAGATATAGGTACAGATATCAGGGGCGGTCGATTCATGTAAGCAATTAAAGCACAATTTGCCTACCGCCAGAATAACACATATTAAATATTTACCACCTCAATATACGTAATATGCATTAACCTCCTGTACGCATGCTATGTATTATGGTTCCATGACGTCTCAAAAATGTTGCATGTGAACACCCCTTTGAAAAGGGGCATAAATAAATAAACATGTCTTTCAAGAATTTACCAACTATTCATATGTACATACATATATATATATATATACCTAATACGTATTTATTTTTTCTCTTCTAAATAATCAATGTACAAAAACCATTAAAATATTAAAAAAATAAGAAAAAAAACTAACTTTCTTCTACAACACATAAATACCTGTAGGTACTTGTCACACTTAATTATAAACACGTAAACACCTCAGCACAGGTTCTCCTAGTGAGGTGTTCACGAAACATGCAATATTACCAACCAACAGTTTCACCTTCTCAAACCTACCTTACACCCAACATAAAGAAATGTAATGTTAGTATGTAAAAAAAATTTCAAAATATATTATGTAAAAATGTTTATAATAAGGTAAAAACTGTAATATATAGATATAAAAAAAAAATAAAAAAGTCATTAAAAGTGAAGAAAAAAATAGCAATCTAACCTAACGTAACCTATTTAACCAACTTATATTTTTTTTTATCACTTATGACTTTTCAAAGGAGTGATGATGTTGCACTTTATTTAGTTGTCCGGTCACCATATAGACAAACTGCAAGGATCTTTTTAGGAAAGGAAGGAAAGGAAGTTGTGGGGAAGGAAAAGGGTATTAGGGGTGGGTAGAAATCTGGTGGTCAGTGTGGCCAGGAGTAGCGGACTTACGAATCCACACCTCCCACTGTGGTGCAAGGCATATTCCTAGAGAGCGCGATTGGATAAGTCAAAGGGACTCCCTCAACCACTCTCTCCCGATCCTGCCTGCCATGCAGTTGTTAGGAAGACCCATCTGCCGCCAAGACCCGGACAAACCTCACCCCATGAACCCGGGCAGCCCTGCTATGTCACCGAACGTAGCGAACAACTTGGAGTGACCTATGGCAGAGGTCTTGGTTATCCAATAAAAGGTTCTCGGGGCGGCGGTACCCATTCCCGCTTCCCAAATTAAAATAATAACCAAAGAGCCCAGTGAAAAATCATCGAATATAAAAATTTGTAGGTTTTGTGAAGCATTCGATATGAAACATACAATTCAATATTTAACTTAAATCTCAAGGAGTGCAGGTCGAAATACCCCCAGTATAGTTTTCAACAGCCAAATTACAAGAATAAAATGAACGTTATATTATGCGAACATGATCAAATAAACAAAGGGCGCAATTGTTTTTAAACCATAATAATAATAATAATAACTATTTATTAATAATTAATATTTATTAATTATTTATGTTTATTTTAATTTTTTAAACTGCGTAAAATTTGAGTAAAATTTCAAATTATCATATTTAATTAAATGAAGACAATATTAGCGAAACTCAATCGAGAATCTGGAAACAGAATAATCAGAAAAAGATATTGGCTCCGCTGGAACACATCATGTATAAAGATAGCAGCCAATAATATGTGCGTTAAGAAAATTAGGATAATGTTAGTAGTTCTTAGTCGAAGTATGATACAGTTAAAAGTGACTGAATTTGATATGGGTTCCGTAGCTCAATCGGTAGAGCACTTGCCATGTAAGCAAAGGGTCCTGGGTTTGTATCCCAGCGGAGCCAATATCTTTTTCTGATTATTCTGTCTCCAGATTCTCGATTGAGTTTGGCAAATATTATCTTCATTTAATTAAATGTAATAATAATAAGTTTTTATTCCAGTAAGTAGGGAGGATAGTGCAATCCCATACATTCCATAAGGGTATATAATATAATATATATATATATCTAATAGATACATACACAAAATATTTGGAAGAAGAAAAAGCAGGTGGATATGATTGTACATGAAACAAAAGAGATAATAAGGTACTAATAAGAAAATAAAATAATAAGAAAATTATTATTTAATTCAAAAGTAGAATTATATACGTAGTAATAAAATTGGTCATCATGTAGATATAACTATACTAAAAGAAAAGAATTACTATGATTCCGAAGCGCCATGGTGTGATTATTCTGACAGCCGTGTGCAGCTTCCTCTCTATGGGTCTGATTCCTTCGTACTGACGTTGTTTTATTTTATTTGTAAAATAAATTATTGCAAAAGGTCCGCACTGATAAGTGATTGCGCGTGGGATGTAGTGTCGTTCCTCCGCTATTTATATTATAATATGATCGATATCGGGGTTGGAAAATTTAATTATAGGTAGGTACAGTTGTAAGTGCTGAAACCTTGCATTTAAAGACCAACATTGATCTGGATATGTTGTACCTACAGAGGTCGGCCCATATTCAAAGTTTACCAATCTCGAAAGCTCACCATCCGCCCCTGGTCGGCTTAAAGCTCGCTGCGAGTGTGTAGTGTCGCAGAGATGTATTACTCGGCCGGGGCGCGTCGTGAATCCCAACTGCGGCGGCGCGGTACCGTCGCGCGAGCTTCCTGCGCCCGGGACAAGCGGCATCCTGCGCACGCGCGTGGACTGCCAATGAGCCCGAGCCCGAGTCGGTCCCGACTCCAGACTGATTTCATTCCAGCTGTCAAACTGACAGCCGTGAGCCTAGAACGAGGTGCGACTGGTAAGTCGCCGTTTGACTATTCATTTAATGGCAGTGTGACTGATGTGTCAGAATGGGTGCGGAAACAAATGGATCTGTACAGATTGTAAAAGTTTCTAGTCTCTCTCAATGCATTTTATGTAAACTAACTAACTAACTACCTCGCCGTTTCACCGCAGGGATAGGCAGAGAGGACGGACCGCCAAACAACTCGGTCTTAGCACACACTCTTTGCCAGTAGATCGTGCCATGTCTTCCTCGGGCGTCCCCGACTTCTTCTTCCATTCACATTTGCGTCATATATTCTTCTCACACTATTTTCTTCTTTCATTCGCTCGTTTTTCAAATAATCTATCTCTTTTTTAATGCCGAAAAAGATTTTCGAAATTGAAAGAAAAGTGATGTTATTTGAATGGTACCTAATGCATTTTATTATATATATTTTTAAAATTTTTCATTTTTTTCAATGATTTATTTTCATCCAAAGTAGGGTCAAATAAGCTTTACTGGGTACACAGACAAACTTACCACCCACAACATATTTCGAACGCTTTATTTTTCAGAGGGAGCCACCAAAAGCAACTGCTCGGATCCGTAAATACGTTTATGTCAAAGTTGGCCCAAAAAATGTTTTTGTGATTTTTGGAGTAAAAACATGTTTTATAAACTAAATTCGTTTGGGAGAAAAATTTGTGTGAAATTTGTTAGTCAAAATCAGTGAAAACCAAAAAAAATATAGGAACGGTCGTTCTGAAACCGGTCGGATTTACTCAAATATAAAAGTGGTTCAAACAAAGTTAAAGTGTTTCATTTATCTTTAATGGATAACCACAAAGTTATAGCTACATTCAAAAGTATAAAAAATATATAATTTTCATTTGGATGGTGTCTCTTGCAATGACCTCACGCGCACTCCCTATCGAAGTACCAAGTGATCGATAATATAGAAAACCCCGTGTTTTACATTCAGCAGGCACAGCCATATTGCATGAAGGAACAGACTTGGCCATTTCAGACACAAGAGTTATTGCACTTGGCATACCTCCAACTTCTAAGATGCATCTAAACTCGAAAATTACACCACTGCTAAGATGTGCAATATATTGCTACGTTTTTTAACCCGGTAAAGTAGTTATTTACATTCCTACCAAGATTTGATGGATTAAGTAAGGCCTGAAATTCTTTATGTCTTATAATTACTACTATTTGTGTACAAAACAATGTCGTTTATCGAAAACAATAATTTTAAGATAGAAAAGACGATAATGTTGAAATAAAAGAAACAATGGCCTTTGCGTTCATTAATGAAAAAAAAACATTTGCATGCTTCCTACAAACTACGGAAGAAAGATCTGTCTTCAAATCTTAATTCTTTTTTAAATTTTGTGATGCCAATATCGTATGAAATAGGATGAATAATGGGATGCGCCCAACAAACTCCAATTCTCTCATGTGGAAGCCAACATTTTGAAACGGTACCAAGATTAATATACCTGATAACAAACGACAATAATAACGCAGAGGAGATCCAGAAAAGCGTAGTGCACGCATATCGCTGTTATTTACGCCTACAAAACCAAATAAAATGCATACTGCTGTTCAGAAACACCAAGATATTAGTGTACAAAACACTTATCAGACCAATACTCACATACGCAGCTAAGACTTGGGTACTAACTAAGAAGAATGATCGAACACTGGACGTCCTTAAAGGAAAAATTTGAGGCGTATCTTCGGACGGTTTTAGAAAATGGATTTTGGTGCAGACGTTACAAGAACGCGCTATATACTCTGTTTAAGGATTTGAACGTCACAAAATTTATAAAACTGGGAAGACTTCGGTGGCTGGGTCGTGTAGATAAAATGACCGAGCATCAAGCACCAAAGTCCTTGTTGATAGACTGATAGGGCGAAGGAGCCTGGGAAGACCAAGATTAAGATGGAGCGACAACGTCCTCAAAGATATATCTACCTTGGAGCCTCTAAACTGGAGACAGCTGGCACAAAATCGAGATGAGTGGAGGAAGACTCTTGATGAGGCCAAGACCCACAAGGGGCTGTAGAGCCAAGAGAGATGATGATGCCAATATCGTAAGTTATAGATTTAGACGAAAGAAAGAGTGGAGTATGTTCGAAAAGAAACGGTTTTTATAATATAATGCAAATAGATTTGTAGGTAATAGATATGCAGACGTCTTCACTAAAAACCACCACAAAGCCAAAATTGCAAAATACGTGTTTTTGCTGTGCGACAATAATCGGACCCACATTTTATAATGCATTAACAATTTCTATAGAATCTCGTCAGCTTAATCCTATTTACTTTAAAACATATTAGCGCGATGAAAAAAAAAGTGTTATTTTTTTTAGAAAGGCTTCAGTACCCATCATGGATCTAACACCGCTTTTACAACTTTTTCAATGCTCCTCAATAGATATGCAGGATGTGATTTTTGGTAATATTTCGATATTAGTAGTCAAAGAGGCAAATTGCCGAACGATATCTATTAATTTAAGCACCGCCACTTAAAAGCACCGATCAGTTATAAGATAAATTGGATTTTACCATTGCAGTAATTTGGCGAATGCCTATATATAAAACATAAAACTTATTATTATCGTTTATAACCTCGAAGTATTCAAGGGGTGTTGTTAGGACTTGAAACTTTTATCTGCTGAAACAAGCACACCAAATAATTATGCTCGAAGCTGTGTTATTCAGTTGGCAATAGTATAAACCATCATACAGAGAGTTGATTGCTTTATCTAGTACGTACCTACCCATAGCAGGAAATAATCGCCGATCAAGCTGAAACCGATATGAATAGGACACGCCTGAAGCTTCTTAATAATATTATTTTACGAGCATCGTATACACTTGTTGTCCCTTTTCCACTAGTGACAATAAGTAGGCATAAATAAGACAAAGGGCTGTTTCTCGCCGATGGATGCGTAGGTACGCCGATGCAGAAATACAATCATTGCTAAGCATTTTTATTGCTTTCAATTTTTTTGCCTTACCAAAGCAAAACAACGAAGGCAATAAAACTAAGCGCCACAAGAAGTGTGCTGTATAAATTAAGTATTAATCCTAAAGTAAGAATAACACTCACACAATGCCCGACTATTTATAATATTTCACGTAGTGGGTAATCTATTTTTCATGGCACACCAACCTACGGATGGCGGTAGAATCAAGTGTATTTAAAAATCTTGGGATCACTCATTCCGAATTACTTCAGACATATAACGTACTTCCCTTGAACACTTTAGGTTTTTAATTTGAAGATAACCTCTATACTCTACATATATATTTACCGAGTTGAAAAAGTAGTTTCATGGTTTTACCACACAAAGAATAAAATCGGAAGTAAATTCTCCCTCGGTAGAAAAAAAATCGGAAATTACGTAAGTATTCTCCGAAAAAAATATATATTATCTGGTTGCGATATTTCATATTTCATATATGAAACCATTCACAGCGTTTCTTTAAGGGCGTTTAACCAGCCAGCGGCCGAAAATCCACATTTCGTCGAAAGTTGTTCTTACGATCTTGCAGGGCGGTTACAATGAGAAAGATTAATTATTCTCCGTACCAGCTTTTTAAAATTATAACTCAAAATCGATTTTATTTCATTCCAACTTTGCTTTAATTCATACCTTCATCCAAAAATGCTGAAAGGCTTGATAAAACTATTAAAATAATGAACTTTTTGTAATTATTTTTTGATTATAAGTATTTATCATTTTTCAATATAAGTTAAATAAGAATGTTAAAAAAATCTGAAATATATTAGTTTGTAAGTGCGCAAATAAATACACAAACGGACCAATTTTCGTCAAGAAACACATGTATCTACGTATATATTTTTTAATGATTTTATTTAAACAAAAATTAAAATTCTAAAACATGCGGTACCCATATAATGTATTGATTCATTTTACTGCATGATTATATGATTTGAAATGGGTGTGGTATAATACAAAATCTTTTTTGACAATGTAACAAATCTGCGAACGACCTATGGTATAACCTTATTATACTAAAAATAAACATTTTTCTAAAAATTTAAAACATGCGAATGCTAGATAAAAGAACAATCTTCCGAAATCCATTTTTAATTTTTTTATGGAAAAGAGTCAATACGTCAAAAATCTAATTTAAAAATGATATATTTCTGGTTTTCTCTGGTAATACCCTCTTAAATGCTACTTTAGACATTTGCTAAAAGCTTTTTTCTTTATTTTAAATAAGCCATGTATTATAAAATATTTTCACGACGATTACTTAGGCCCAATAATAAAATTATAATTGTTTTTTGATATTAGCGCGCTCCCTCTAACATTCATATTATTTCCCTTTCTAACCATTTTCAGATTTCTTCTTCTTCTTTTTAACGCTTACTACGGAGCCATAAGACCTATTCGGTATTTTTAAAATAAATAAAAAATGGAATCTTCACTGTATTTTTTTTATTCTCGAAAATAATATTTTATATGACGATTTGAAATGAGCCATTTTCCATTTACCGCCAAAATGACATTTTTGTTGTTTTGACAAAATGTTCGTTTTTAATCGTGAATTCGGCGGTGTTGACGTTACGCCGGGCAACGTTGGTGATAGCCGTCTTATGAGCCAGTGGCGGTTTCTATGACATAATTACGTTGTGGCCAGTTGGAACCGTTTCGAAATGTGCGGTTTTTCAAACCAATAAATCTGAACGAAAATATTAATTTTACACATTTTTAGTAGATAGGTACAATGATCAGAATCAAAAAAATAAAAATCTTCCTCACATTTTTATCGGTAATCATAGTTTATGAAAATACCCCAATATGAATAAATAACTAATCCAGGCAAGAAACCATACAGTAAGAACTTGTTTGCCAAAAAATAAAAATTTAACAAAATAAATCTAAACACTAACCACATCACATCGTGATAATAAAAATAAAAGCAATTTCAAATGTGATATTTATATTTGAAAAATATTATATTGAAATTTAATTACATTTCATCAAATTTATAATACAGATATCATTAAGCTAAAGAGTCATAAATAATTGAGCACACAATAAATTTACACATTACTTTTTTTTTTCTTATACATAGGTAACTAAGTAGGAAGAACTTTTCAGAACAATAACATAGTTTGCACGTTCAGTTAACATCATTATTAAATAATTTCCTTTAATTATGAATTTAAATTCGCGTTAGCACTTCGGACTCTAAAAAGACATTACGTTATTTAAAAACCGCAAGGCCAAATAACACAATGCGTGTAATTCAAATATCGAACTGATTTCCAGCCTGCAAATGACCGAATGATTGACATCTCACATTGTTATTTAAATCTGAATTGGTGTAGCCTTCGAACAGAACGTGCGGCTTAATTTAAAAAAAACAAATAATTCTACTATGTAGGTACTGTGAACATAGGTATTAAATTCTTCTCATATTTATTACTAAGACTAACACAGACCTGTGAAAAATCACGAAAAATTATACCTAATCATTTATCGTGACATTTGTTAAGTTGAAAGAATTTTTAAGATGGTCGTGGTCGTGGCAGTATTAGCGACATTAAGGCGATATTAAAGTATTTTCAACTTCATAGAAAAACCGAATTAAAAAAGTATCAACTTGTGAATGCATTATAAAAATATCGGATCGAGTTAATGTTTTTTCTGTTCACAAGAAAACTACCAACTACACCAACGCAGTTTCAATCATGTAATTTTGAGGTAAAGGTATATTTCTGTTAATCTCAAACCTTACAACAATGATGATCAATCAGCAGCCCATTTCGTTTGGTCCGCGAACCTTTTTGTACTTCCCATTTGGCTAAATATAATTTCAAGAAAATTTGCAAAAGAGATCAGCGCTTCAGTTCAGTGTTTTTTTCAAAGTTGTCAATCTACCGTTTAAAATAATAAGATTTTTCTTATGTATTCTTATGAAGACAAAATTTGAAAAGCAGCACTATTCTTGTTGAGTTCTACTACTAGCCCCTACCCTACCCCTACCCTACCTCCTACCCTACCCACCCGAATCTTTCGAATTGTTCAAAATTGATAAATTGGCCCTAGGGCTAAAAAGGTTGATCATCACTGCCTTAGAAGAAGGCGGAACATCAAATGCTTCCAATTCAGGTATTTTTCTATTTAAGACGCTGTAACCGCGCTCAAAAAGAAGAAGACGGAGAGATATGTAATGACAAAGTTAGAGGAGCGCGCTAATATAAGCGATAAAATCATTGCGAAAATTGAAAAAATGTTTAATAAAACACGACTAGTTTAAAACAGAGCAATAATCTCTTTCGTGCTGCATTTAAAGAAACACTGAATTTTTTCATACAAATAACATGTAAAATAACAGAAACAGACTTGAATATAAAAAAATTTCGGACCATAGTTTGCGTTTTTTTCTATCGAGTGAATTTCGAGCGGTCAACTGCATATTTGTTGCTTGCGCGGTGCACTGCGTTTTTACATCTTTACTAATAACACTATCACATATTTTATGATTTTTATGTTGGTCCCCTTGAATCTCACATAGATCTGCGCAGGCGCCGCGGCCATCTTGTTTTATAAACTTCGCGGTAAAACAATGTTTGACAATGTTCAGTTGTACTTGCAGTTAATTTTTATGTTTTTGAAGATAATTTTCGTTTAAATGATCAATTCACTGTGATATTAGTGTAATTCAACATAATTACCAATGCTGGCGTTACTTTTTTTTCAGTTTTAGTCTTAATATTGTTTTGTTGATGATTTAGTTTCGTTAACTATAGGTTTTAGGTTATTTCTGGAATTTTATTTTTTTAAAGACTTTTCTGCGTGAATTTAATAAAACTTCCATAAAAGTAATATTATTTAATAATGTAAAAGCCTCATGCATGGGTAAATAAAAACAAATTCGAGAAATCAACGTATTAATTGCGTAAAAATGAATCCAAGATGTCAGATTTTTTTCAGTTATTTTTTCGGAATTATTATTATATTTTTTTATCCTTTTTAATTGTATGAACGAGATAAAAAGTGAAGTGACAGTTTTCTTTCAAATTCATAAAGTAAGAGGTGTGTATTTATTAAATTTTGAATTTTTCAAAAATTTTCGACCATTTAATAGAATATGTTTACAGTCAGCTGTTTTTTTCAAATTTTTTCATGTTGAAACTTAAAATACTGCAATTTTCAAACACGATCGTATATTTTAGATACAAAAATCTAAAAGGCAATTCTATCTAGTTTCTATGAAGGTATATGCTTTTACGATATCTTCAAAAATAAGAAATATACAAGACATTTAAAATACGTTGGAAAAATTCCAAATTTCGTTCCGACATCAATCGTTAAAACAGAGATAAACTACCCTCTCAGACCGTGTAAACAATGTGTATTTCTTTCAATGAACAATTTTTTAATTAGTAATGATTTCACATCCGCGGCCGTTTGTCAATTAAATAAAATTTTCACGGGGTTTTTTAGTAAGGCTGCAAATGTTTAAGGGAGAGATATGCAAAAAATAGGTAGAAATTCGGGCTTAAATAAATTAAAACCATCAATATACTCGCATACCGTCGATGATGTTAGGCCCCTGTTTCATCATTTGAATAAATTCTAATGATATGTATAATATTCAAAGCCCGCAGAAGTACGTACGTTCCTATATCCTTAGTACACCTGCGTTACTCAGTGCAGATATTTATAGCTCCATAACCTTTGTGTTGCGGCCAATCAACACAAAATAGTTCATTTCGTATTACGGATAAGTCGTCTGTCACAACGACCCCGATTTATTTATTCATCACATGATCCAGTAATAAGGCGATAAGTAATTCTATTCACGGCGATCGGCGTTACTCGCCCGTGACGAGTGGCTTCATACTAGGCGAGTACCTACTTGATGTAGAAGCTACGCCGTCGGGTGACGGATCTTATTCCGAACTGATTCCATCGAGCTTTTGCAAGTTTACCGCATGTTGGTTAAGTATTATTTGTCTAACTACATATATTAAAAGCAGTGAAAAATCATGAAATAATTTGTCGTTTTTTTTTAAATACTTAAATATTGACACAGAAGAGACAGCTGGTCTCTTATCAATATATCTTGCAGAAAAAAGAGTGTTAAAAAGTGCGGAAACACCTCTATATCGGGTGATCGGACGGTATAGAGGCAAATACTGGAAGGAGCATAAAAGGGAGCCAGCATAGTACAGGCGTTTCCTTATTTTATTCTCATCTATTCATTGCTAAATTTTAAAACAGATAGGCTCGAATTCCTATCCGCCATTGATTTGAATGTTCCAATGAGGCATACCAGACACGCTGTGCTTCTTCATATAGAAGCCAACAATGTTAATACTGCAAATAACTCAACAATTACTAGCACGATTTATTTTTTTTATTTTTTTATTGTTGACACATTTTTTTACAATATTTCATAGTACAATCCAGTAATGTTGGCCTCACTGGGTTGTTTACCCATGCTGAGGCCCTTGATTTGATTTGACTTAATTTTGACTTGTTGTGTTCTGTCGCTCCTATAACTTTTCAATAGTTGGAGTTCTTTGTCTTTGATACCCATATTTTCTAATTTTTTAAAAAGTGTTTTGTGGCAGATTGAATCAAAGGCTTTAGCTAAATCTAGATATATCGCTATGCATTTATACCCTTAATCTAAGTTGCTATGTACATAATCTATTATATTTGCCAAAGCTTCTTTTGTGCTTCTTTTTTCTCTAAATCCATATTGTTTTGAGTACAATATATTATACCCATTACGAAAAATTTCTACATTTTTCATAACATCTTTCTGACGTTCAAAACTAATTCATATTTTTTTTAAGTATGGTGTAAATTATTTTAAAACTACTTACACTTCATTTTTGATTAAGCTTTTATTTGCAATTTCAATTCGTGAGCATACATTCTTGATTTAAAAAATTCTCTTTTATCTTTCCACATCATCCTTTTTACTATTATTACACAAACATTCAATAGCTGTGATTAAGAATCATTCTCATCCCAGGCGAAATTATTAAAATAGTTTAGGTATAGACATATATAATAGGGAATTAAACCTTGTATAATTTAATATACTCGCTAATTTTAAGGTTAAGAATCCTATTGCTGTCGTCCGAGAGAAGTAGAATAGCAGTTTACATAAAATTCATTAATAATTTTAAGATTAAAGGTAATTATTTATCATTTAAAACCGGAATCGCCCATCAGAACTCTCCAATAGATACAGCGCCACTGTTGATGATGGTAAGTAACTTCAAAAGACTACACAATTGAAATTTGACTGCGTAATACTTATACAAGTAATTTTCCAAGAAAAAAAATCACATTCGACCATTGGTTGGTCTCTAAAAACAAACTTTTCGGACATAGTGAGTAGTACCTACGTACGTTAAATTAAAGTGGTTAGGGCAGGTATCAAAGACAATCAATATAATACAGAGATTTTCAACGTTCATCCCATTCTCAAATATTTATTTTCAGTGTGATCACTTGAGTAAATATGGATTTAAGCTTATTTGTAATAAGGGTGATACTTTAAAGCTCGCTTCATCCGCTAAAGCTCCGTTGAGAATAAGCCTGATCTCGGCGTTAGATGACGGCTGCGCCAGCGCGCGCCTAATCTAAAATGTACTACCTCATTGGTCGATTGATATGCGGTTGCGCGATGTCACTCCTTTATTCGGGTGACTTCCAAAGCTGGGGAGCAATGGGGCTCTGTATAACATTAAAAATAAATGATTCATTTATTTGTCGATTTGGAACCTCTTTTATATCGGGTCGAAAATCCGTTGATTTAATAAAAAGCCAGCCGTATTTTTTTTACATTAGCTCCACCAAAGATATTCAAATAACAAATAACAAACGAGATATGCTATGGTGTCCGCGCAACTGTCGGTGGACTACGCTTTAATTAGAGTAGTTTGCATACAAAAAGAATTTGTTCATGTCGTTGATTTTTTGAGGATGTGCATTAGTATTGGTTAACAATATAGTTTGAATACGGAAAGAATTCGTTCATTTCGTTTAACGTTCGTTTGGTTTATTCGTTAATTATTCGTTCATTTAGTTTATTTGTTAATTGGTAAACAATATCGGCGACACCCGGAAGCACAGTCCCACCTAGTAAAAACTGCAAATAGCACATCTACTTATATTATAATATCTTTGAGCTCCACACATGAAGCCCTGAGGAAAAAAATTCCCCTGAGAGCCTATATCATTTTTAGGAATGCCGTGTAGAGAGCCTTTTTAGGAAAGGAAGGAGAGAAAGTGCTGGGAAGGAAATGGTCAGTATGTCCAGGAGTGATACACTGCGGTACAAGGCGATGTTCCGAGAGAGTACGTCTGGAAAAGTCAAAGGGACCTCCTCAACCATTCTCTCCCGATCTGGCCAGCCATGCAGCTGGTGCAACCCGGACACCCTTGCCACAGATGTCTTACGTTACATCTGTGGCGGAAATATATTGCGATCCCGGTCTCAAATATATTTAACATTTTTTTTCCAAAGCTTAACACGGAGGGATTATTAATTAGACGTCTTCCCGCCCAAATAGAATTTAGTTTGACAGTCGTTCTGCAAGCTTTTTGAGCTTACGAGCATTAACAAAAAATACCCTGCTATAAAAATCTTTTCTTCAAACTTATTAGAAATATTTACAAAAACAGGTTAAGCCTTAAAGAATATCCTTAAAGCCTTGAAAAAATCTCGCATTTGTTTGATTTATTTTCACTCTTCAACTTAGTTAACAATTTCGAGTGGAAAACAAAAATCAATTAAACCATACAAAATCACTCATTTTCACTCCATAATAAACGTAGTTACTTAAGCGTTGTACATCAGGTAAACTTAGATTTTCTATTGATATTAGTGAGCATAATTATTTACCTGCTCTAACATAAATCTTTTAGGTTGGTACTTATTTTTATATAAAATCATGGAGATGGACAAAAACATGAACCAGATATGAATCTGATTTGGTCACCCTATTAAGACTTTTTTTTAAATAAAGCACACCAAGACAGATTTAAATGGGCGCGTATAAATGCAAGAAAATAATATTTTTAAGTAATATTTGCGCCCTTACACGAAATATTGTTGTATCCAACAAAACTATCAATGTTGAGTTATTGATGGAATAATTTTGGGCATATTAATATCCATCTTTTAAGGTAGGGATTATGATAATGAAAATGTTTTAGGCCTGTGGCAGCTTTTCAAAGTTTGGCTTCAACTAGGAAGTCTTCGAAGCCAAGAAGCCGAAGAATGCAGGAAAGTAGAATTTTTCCACAAAAATAAATTATTTAGCCTTCTTTTTAGCCGTTGAAACGGTTTTGTGGAATAATGTTATATGTTGATCTCAAAACAATACATAGAACGGATATGGTTTTATTTATTCATAACGTTTTTCAAGCTCAAATATCTAAATGACATGTGTACATTTATGTTAGAAGAGCATGTTGTTTTCTGTAAGGTTCGAAAAGTAAAAAAAAAACGTTTTGTGGAATAATGTTGTGTGTGAAATTTTCATGTACAACATTATTCCAAAAATTCAGCGTAAATTATAGTAATACTTTTCATTTAAAACTCTTAAGAATAAGGAACTCCAGTGAAAAATATTCTGGCTTTAAATAAATATGTTCATACAGACCAATAAACGCTGATTCTGAATATATAAGCTTTATTTAATATATTAAACGCACGTTTTATAAAATTATTAAAAAGTCCATTCGGGTCGTAAAAACACGCCGTCAAGGTGACGTCACTGTTCGACGTGTCGTGACGTCACCGTACAGTCATTGTATGGGAATATATGATATGACACAAGCCATCGTATTAATTTATTCGTTTATTTACCATTTGTTTATAGGGATTTGGTTGTTGTGTTTATTGAAAAATTATTTAGGCCAAATAAAGAAAATAAAGATATCTCTTATTAGTTTATCTCTATTATTGAAAATATTCAAAAACTACTGCACAAAAAAAATAGTAACCCCATTTCTAGGGAGAATACTTCGAACAACGGAATTCGAAATGGCGGCAGTAGATCAGCTGATTGCCCGATCCTGTACTAATTTTTCAGGAGTGATGACGTCACACGATTCACCATACTTACGGTGGTTTTCAGGGGGTCTTGAAAAATTAAAACTTTGACAATTATTTTAACTATCAAAACTAACTCTAAAAATAAAAATAACAATGCAGTTATTAAGTTGGAAGGTCATTATGCATAAAAAAAATAAAAAATGGACTGGAATTCTCAATTGTGTATTTTATGTATTTTAAATATAAAATGTTACGAAAGATATTGGGTTTCTTTTTTCAATTTTTCTCAGAACTAGAGTATTGTTGGATATAAGGGCTCATTTTTTGTAAGGATGTACTTCCGATTTCATAAGTTTAAGAAACGTGCGACAAACCTCTATTTGATAGGAAGCACACTGTGACGTACACATTGACTGGCCCATGTAAATTAGGCACCATAGAATTATTATTCTATTTGCGATCTATCCATACTAATATTTTTCGTTCACTATTTTAGCATGTTATATTTTCATAGAATGCTATCGACGAAATCTTTCAATAGTGCGTTTGCAAAATCAACGTGTTCAAATATTTAATCTTCGTCCCTGATCGGGGATGGCCTTTATTTCCTGTATTATAAATATAAGCATTGATCATCGTTGTTACTTTAAAGCTTTGTTAAATTTGGTGGTTTTCAGAACTACGCACTTTTTTATTGTCGTGTCATTTTAATCCCCTTTCCTACACCAATCGCTTATAGGCGCTCAACGCTCAATATCTTGCACTGATAAAAATCTTACGTTGGGTCTGTTTTTGTTTTAAAACTATATTTTTTTATTAAGTACTAACCAAAATAAATTGATTTAGTATAAATCACCTCGCTAGGCTGAGCTTATTCCGAGGAGGCAGATATGTAATCTAATTCTAATATCTTAAAGGAAATCATAAAGAAAAGTATTTTAAAAAATTAAAGAGAAAAATAGTAATGAAAGCAGAAAAATAGAAATAAATTAAAGAAATGATAAAAACAACCAATAAGAGAAATGGAGAAGAAATGAAAGAAATAATTAAAAAGAAATGTGAAGAAAATTTATCGGAGGCTGCAATCTTAGATTCTTCAGTCTGAAATAAATCTAGAAGCTTTATCTCAGACAGAAGTGAGAAGGGGTCAAAGACGCCCCAGGGACATGGCACGGTCAAGTTAAACAAATATTTTAATCTAGAGTTATCTAGAGTCGAAGGAATAGAAGAGCTGATATATATTTATTATAGAACGTTGCATGAATATGAATGATGCGATGAGCGT
This sequence comes from Limnephilus marmoratus, assembly GCA_917880885.1. Lineage (NCBI taxonomy): Eukaryota > Metazoa > Arthropoda > Insecta > Trichoptera > Limnephilidae > Limnephilus > Limnephilus marmoratus. The sequence continues at coordinate 31,228,016 of OU862916.1, forward strand.
AAGTAGTTATGCCTAAAAATAATTGCGTGGCGTTCCAGCTAATTTTTTTACTCCGGTTGTGATAGGTATATCAAGTTGATTGTTTATAAAGGTATCTAGATAGTAAATTATTAACAGAATTCTTTCCTCAATAGATTTGATTTTCAAATGGAAATATTTTTAACTGCATAAAACTAAACTATATTGGAAGCCTGCAAGTTGATCGTGTCATATAAATCGTTTTTATTACTCGGATAACTACATGATCGTAATTATTAAATTTGAAATATGTTAGGTAGGTATACGTATGTAATTAAGTTTTTGCCTATGAGATGGATTATTTGGGGTATTAAATTAAACGCCAATAATTAATAAAGAAAAATTTGAAATTTTACAATGATTGTTGCTGACTGTTGACGAAACTATATGCGTTTCTCTCTAACATATTATGTTCCCTCGTTTCTCCACCCAACTATTAACCGAGTAGCTGTGTCCGACAGTATAGGGCTAATATACCTACGTCTACGTGCGTGATTTTTACACAATAAATTATCGTTCAATCAGTCTGTTAAAGCAACCTGTTCAATGATCACCTTTTTCTTTTTAATCTCACAATACTACTTTGCTTCGCTCAGAATACTGAACTGAACTGCTTCTATCTATTTTGTAATGCTTCTTTTTCCCCTTCTGGGGGTGCGCTAGACCTCTTCCTTGCATCAACAGGAGTCGGTAGACGATGGCACGGTGCCCTCTAAAATTAATTGCGCCACCCCCAGCAACATGTGCAGGTATTAGGTTTGGGGAGGCGACCTCGGTACTCCTTCGCCTTGCCTCCGGCTACTCGACGCTAAATTCCTTAGGGTCGTCGGGTATTTCCCCCCGATCTCCCATTTACTTTTCTTTGAGGTATCACCGAGGAACCGGCTAAGGGGCGCGGAAGCTGAGTGTGGTTCACGACTAGACCGAACGTCATGCGCATTATTGCTGGGACTGCCAATTGATTGGAGAGGACTCCCAATCGTATGCCATGCCCTTATTACTTATCTACTATGTCTTCCTTCCATACAGGTGCTTGTAGGATACGCTGGATACAATCACCCAGCGCTTGCCACCTCGTGGATTTTCACCAACCGTCCCATTGTCTTGTCTATATTTTGTCATACTAACACATATTGTATCTGTATTTCCCGCTAACTAACAACATATGCAGGGACATTGGAGGTCTAGTTTTGTTATCAAATGTAGAGTCGTTTTTACCAAAAAATTAGAGTCCTTGCAAGAGCCTTGAAGGGGTAACCATCTGTTACCTATACCAGCGCGGATAAGACGTGGGTCCTCCAATGTTCAATGATCTCCGCAATGAACTTTCAGTGCATTTAATTCCGACTCTATTAAAGCAGCCCGTACAATGATCAACTTTGTTGATAGTGATCTCGCAGTGTGTTTACTACGAATCTGTGCTTGTGCGGTGATTACCGCCAGGTGCCTCCCTCGAGATCGTTAAATCAAAAGATATTAATGAAGATCTTCAAATTTTACATACTAACACTACGGGCATACAATTAGATAATTTAGAAATTTTAGAAATTAGAAAAAGCGTTAATAGTAAATTAAGTATTATAAATAACCAAATATTTCTTAAAAATACCCATCTTATAAATTTATTTTTTATTAATATTTACAATAATTATAATTATTTATTTTGTTATTGAAATTGCCTGTTTTTATTGTTTGTTTTAAAACTTTTTTTATTATCTAATTCAATTTTATATACCTATCCTTAAATAATTTTTATATTTAATTTTATATAACTATTTTTATGAGATTTTTTTAAGCAATTAATCACCACTTCTTTTTAATATTTTGTCTTCGTACTAATTTATTCTAATTTGTCTATACTTGTTTGTCATTTATTTTTTTAAATCGACATCTTGTCCAGATGAAGATAATATTAGTTAATTATATAGTGGTGTAAACGAAGTTATTTATTTTTCATTATATTTTAGATTTTAGTCCACAAACTGATTTTCAGAGAACATATGCGACTACAGTTACAAATTCAAGTTAAATGAGTCAGCATTATATATATCATAAGGGAAATATTATAACAATAAATCAATAAAAAATTAAATGCACTTCTCAAAGGACAAAGGAAAAAGCACAGAGTAGTACGAGTACCATTGTCTTTGGTTTAATATTCCTCACCTGTTGTGTTGCATGCTGCCCGCCCGCCCTTTCGGTTTCAGTGCAGCCGATTAGTATTGCCAGCGCGATTTTCCGAACCAGACCGCTACCAGCGGAATTGTAATAATGCTGAATCGTAACTTTGGTCCCGTGGAGGTGAGATTTTGGTACAGTAAGATGGCACCTATTGAAATAATTTTTTAGGTAGGTATCGAAATCTTTCATTGATTTAAAAAAAATCGCATTACGAAAAGAAAATAATTAAACTTATGAAAATTGGAAGAGCGCTTACTCGAATAGTAAAAGATTTCGATTTTACGTCCGGGTTCCTTCATGGCACTACCTGAAATTAAAGAAATAAAATGTTATTTTGTATGTACATTTTTTTATGGATTATTGATTGACTGGTCCAAAGGGTTGGGTATTCACCGAGGTGTCGCGTAGCGTCGCGAGATCGTCCAGCAACGTTTCCGTTTTATTAAGGACTAGCGCAGAACTGTGAAAAATCACGGGAAATTGTAATTGTAGGATTGATATTTGCACGTTGGCTAAAAAGCGTAGACCCATGAAAAATCACGAAATCCAACTTTCCATGTCAAGATTAACTTTAAAAAGTATAAACAAAAGAAATACAAATTTAAATATAAAATTTGTAATTAAAATAAGTTTACGTTAAGAAAATTATATGTTTTTATTTTTTAATATTTATAAGTTCAATCTAAAAAAGTCCTAAAGAAATGTATACAAAAGAAATTTGATAAACAAATAATATAGGTAGGTTAGTTCCAATTTTTCAAATTCAAAGTAAATTCGAGTTCTAAAGATCATTAATCAAAAGTTACAGACAGACACACAACCGAAATTGGTATATTTTATGATTTGATGAATGATAATTTAAATTTGGTTAGTTTGTTCATGAACCGGGATTGTTCGTATTAAAAAAAAATAATAATTCAGTCCTTTGTAACACCGTAAGCATATTTTCCTCATTATCTTCAATGCAGTAGACAAGGGTTCCCAACCTTTTTGTAGTTAAGACTTAATTTTTACCCTGGTTTTCATGGGGATTAAATTCTAACAAAAATCTTTGCAATATTTAGAATGTTAGGATTTATTTTAAGGATTTCCAAAGATTTTAAAAATATTCACACATTAAAAATTCTGTTCACATCTCTCGTTAGAAGCATTCTAGAATATAACTCTACAATTTGGTCACCTGTCTTTAATAATCACATTAATATCATTGAAAAAGTTCAACGCAAGTTTTTGAGGTGTATTAATTTTCGACTTGGAATCCCTTTAGAATCAATAAATTGTGACTTTTTATTACACTCATTGAAATTGTCGAAGTTAAGTGACAGAAGAAAAATTTTTGATCTCATATTTTTATACAAAATTGTAAATCATCAGTTGGATAGCCCTGATATATTAAAGTTGATTCACTTTCATGTACCTACCATTAGATCAAGGTTCCATAGTATGTATTATTGTGACAATTATACATCTGTCGCTGGATATAATTCTGTTATAAATAGAATACTCACCATTGGTAATTTTTATGCCAATGTTGCTGATATTTTTCATATTTCCTTATTAAAATACAAGGCTCTACTTATCAAGCATTTCAGCCTTACGTATTGTAACGAGGTTACTTCATAACAAGTTATTCTTTTTATTTCACTGTTCCTTTTGAAGTTTTCATTACTTGTTAGAAATTTTTTCTCTTATTATAAGAAATTTAAAAAAAAAACAATCTTTCTTCACAGTACTATGACTGTTTAAATATAATAATAATACATGTTTGTAAATGGCACTTTGTGCCGTAAATTTTAAATAAATAAATATTAAAACTTTCCCCACCAAACCGCTTCATTAATAGATAAGCACAAATCTAGCAAAACCAATTAGTCCTACCAGTAGGATATAATTTTTTTCGTCCGTGGTTGTAAATTTTAAGCATGGAAGTAGGATTTTTTTTTCAATTTTTGCTTCATGATTGACAGGTCAATCGCGATCGATTAGGTTCTTCAGTGAGAGGAAACTCTTACACTAGAACACATATTCTAGAAATTATGGTAGGAACACACATTTTTTTATTTTTTTTATTCGAGTACATATTTATGTAGATAAAAACATGGTTTTGTACAAACCACCAATTTGAAGAAATTTGTAATATCAATATCAAGAAATGAAAAAGAAAATGTTTTTTTATTTTTATTTAATAAAATTTTATTGCTCACAGATTTTGCAAATAAAAATTGTGGCGATACATCATTATTATCTTCGCACTTCAAAAGAACATACGAGAAACATCTCCTAATATTAGCGCCCATCGGCAAACCTACTTGCCTAGGTACCTATACTGGCCGCGATGTACTTTCTCGCCGGCCGTGCCAGCCCGACGATAATAATATCGCCCCGCCTAGAAAGGTCTCGAGACAGCACCGTACAATATCTGTACGGCGCCGAATATTCTCGTTAACTGCCGAAGTGGCTCGTATTACCTACCGCGAGGTAGTTACTCTACCGCGGCTATATAAGCAGCCGATCGCTCGCCCGCTGCAGTTCAGTCTCACATTAATCTTCGGTCAACATCTCAACATGTAATAAGTGCTCCTGCATGGCACCGCTACGCATCCAGGGCAGCTTCCTCGAGGTCCATCACCACGTCTCAGCCACAAGGCCCATCGTGCCTTCAGCCCCGCAGAACAGCAACATCCCGCGACTTACAAGGCTTGCGTCACCTTCAGTCCGGGGATCAGCTCACCACTTCATGGCACCCCGAAGCCCACCGTGCTTCGCTGCCATGGAACGCGCTCCGCCTCGCCAGGACTACCTGCTGGTGGCTCAGCTCACCGAGCCACACACCGTTCATCTCCGCGACTTACAGCGTCGAGCAACGGCCTGGAAGATAGGTCATCTCCACCGCCATGGTGTCGAGCAACTCGCTGACCTTCACCGCACCATCTCCATCACATCCGAACGCCTGCAGCATCATCTACGGCACTCCGCATTACCTCATGTTACCGACCACCGACCATCTGCTACGTAGCCCAATAAACGACTGACTCACTACTTCGACTTGCCGTCTTTCATTTCTCTCTACCGATCCGGCCCGCTCCCTCAAAATTAAGAAATACATATAAGTACGGGAAAAATAAAGAAAAAAAAATATTTGAAAGAAAAATAGAAATAAAAATGAAAATTCAAATTTTGAAATACGTAAATTAATAATAAAGTGTTCAGAATTCATGTGTTCTATACGAATATATAAATTAAAACATATAGGTATATAAACTAAAACAAATAAAATTATGTGAAAAACTAAGAGAAAAAAAAATAAAAATGGAAAAAAAATTTTGGAATTCAAAAAATTAATAATTAAAATGTATTGTTGAGAACTCCAAAGTGCTATATAAAGAGATTTAAAATTATAGAATAATGAAATAATTTTACTTTGTATAAACCACTTATTTGATGTGCAAATCCGACCGGTTTCGGAACAAACGTTCCTTCGTCAGGGAAAGCTTATACTAATTTGACAGTTTCGAACAATGTTTTATTATGGTAGGGGTGGAGCTGTTGCTAGATAATAATGTAGATTGGGTAGGTAGGTATTAGTGTAGAGTGGGTGGGTAGGGGAACAAATCCATGATTGGGCTATATGACAATATTTTTTGTTTGTTGATAATAGATTCATTATTTTTAAGGGATTTTTTAATTTCCAAGGCTTCTAAGTTATCTAAACGTTTTCCTTTATGATTAATATGAAGAATATTTATCCCTGTATTTTTTTCAAAACTATGGTTATTTTCAATTATATGGTTAGCAAACTCAGAAAAATTATTATTATTAAGACACCTTAAATGTTCTTTGATTCTGATTTCAAAATTACGAGTGGTTTTTCCAATATACAATGAGGGACAATCATTGCATTTGAGTTTATATATTCCGGAATTAGTCAATTTATAGTCTTTATCTTTAGTATTTCTCAAAAAATTACCGATATTATTTCTTGTATAAAACGCTGGTTTAATATTAGAAGGAAGATTTTTGCAACATTGAACTGAAAAATTATTAATATACAAAATGTTACGCCATTCTTTATCATTAATATTATTAGAATTGTATAGATATTTATTTTTTGAAATTTTGATAAGTTTTTTATTTAGGATGTTATCAATTAATTTTGGTTCATATCCGTTATTTATAGCAATTTGTTTTATTATTGAAAGTTCAGAAAGGAAATTATTATTAGACATTGGGACATTTACTAAGCGGTGTATCATGGAATGGAAGGTGGAGTGTTTTTGTGAGACAGGATGGTTGGAGGTCCTATGAATTACTATGTCAGTGTATGTTGGCTTGCGATATATACTAAAATCGATTTTATTATTTATAATAGATAAAATTAAATCCAAAAAGTTTAATTTTTCATTGCCTATTTCTATCGTAAATTTTATTTGGTTATGAAAGGAATTTAAAAGGTTAAGAAAGTTGTTGAGTTGACGTTCAGATCCTGTCCAAATGACGAAGATATCATCCACATATCTCTTCCATAGTAAAACATTGTTTAAAAGAGGTGATTTTGAATTAAAAACAGTTGTTTCCAAATCATTCATAAATATATCAGCAATAAGAGGACTTGTGGGGGCTCCCATTGGAAGGCCTTCTTTTTGTTGGTATATGACATTATTGTATTGAAAATAATTTTGATTTAAAAATAAGTTAAATAAACGAGTTAGGTCACTAGACAGTAGGTAATGTAGAATCTTTCAATAATTTCGAAATAATTGCTTTACTTTCAGTAATAGGCACATTAGGAAATAGATTAATGACATCAAAAGACACAAGTTTAGCATTAATGGGAAGTACAAAATTTTTCAATAAGGCAATCAGTTCATAAGAGTTCTTAATTACATATTTTGGTTAGATTTAAAATTACTTGACTTGGTGTCAGTACTCAGAGCATTATATATTTTAGGAGCGATGAACCAGAATTATCGTTGAGCGAATGAGGTATTACTTTTGGGACAAAAATAATAAAAATTATACAAGGAAAAGACATGAAAGAAATAGAAAAGAAATTTAAAAAATGATAAAAGAAATTAGAAGAAAAGCACGTTTTTATATTGTAGAAGTTACATATCTGTCCGCGGATAATGCCTTTGTTGGCTTCAAATGTGTGACTTTCGTGTTGTAGATTTTTTTATCATGTTCGTAGGTACGAGTATGTATATTCTTAGCTTTTTTGTGTTGAATACCTTACCATAAAGATGCTATTTAAGGTTTTGCGACATCGAATCATTTGTAAATATTAGATTATTGAACAATATTTTATTTACTATTAAAATTATCAATACAGTAAAAATATTTAGAGCGTCAACAAATAATTATTACGGTGTTGCTTTAAATAGATCAGGTAACAATTAATAACATTTACTTATTCCAAAAATTCATTCATCAGCACCATTCGTCCCATTATTGCCTTGCCATAACATCGGTTCTGACGTGTGGCACTCTCAAAAGGTAATGGCGCCTAGTACGACAATATTTTTCAGACACGAATAAACTTTAGCATTCCAAGATGTATTGACAATTAAATAGATACCTAATTAAGGTTTTATAATGCTAAGACCTATATAGTACAGACTAGCGATATATTTCGCTGGTTTATAGATCAGAAGCTTCGAGACCAATTTAATTATTAAATCCTTGTATGACGAAACCCATTTAAACGAATTACCTAAAAACCTTTTAGATATTTTTGTGCATGTTAATATACGATATGTCGAAAGAGGTAGAGTATTTTCGTGTACTTTACTTCACATACTGAGATGGACTCGTAAACAGTCTTTCGAAGTCCTATTGTATTAATGAAAAATATGAATATGATTTAAACAATGTTAGAGGAAACTCTAAGCTTTATATTTGTATTTAAAAGTTTACCACCCACTTCCAAATAATGTAACACATATTCCAAAAAAATGCTGCCATTGCAAGCACGTTTATGAAAGATATGGCAAAGTTAGTGCATTTTTATTAATTATTTTTATGCAACGAAAAAAAGGGAAGAGGCAGTAATGCTTATAAAACGTTTGGGTAATTAAATATGTTTTTAGTTTCGTATGAAATGGTATTTTTACAGTTGACAAGAAAAAACAATCGGTAAGCGACAAATAATCCTTAAAAAATTAACAATTTTTTTAATCTAAATTATATATATGTCCTCTTCTTCTTCCTTGCGCTGTCCCAACTCATTGCATAGGCTGTTGGGGTCGGCTTTTCTCGTTCTCAGGTTGTAGTTTCTTCTGTTCTGAGTATCGCCTTCATCTAGGCCGTTTCTCTGAAGTATTTTGAAGCATTGAGTCATCCAGGAGTTCTTCGGTCTTCCTCTGGATGACTATCGATGAAGCTCCATAGACATTGCCTGCTTCACTGTGTGGTCTGATGCAAGGGCGGCTGGTTGAACGGTGTGTTTGTGTGCAGCACTGGTAAATTATATCGTCTAAAATTACTTTATAATATCTTACCGAAAAATATAAAATCTATGAATTTCATTAAAAATATCACCTACCAATATAATGCATAATATAATATGAATCAGGGAGAGCAAATTCTCAAAGTTCCGTGCGAATTTACCCTGTCCGGTGTGCAGGCCCATTGCAAGCGGAACGAATTATGTTTTTGTATCGAATATCCCAAACATCGCCAGCGCGCAACGCCGGCCATATGTATGAAAAATTAAGATATTTTGGTGTGCCACCCAGGGGCCTTTATCATACAAACTTAATACTTAACCAAACTGAATAATTCTTTTTTTAATCATAAGGTACAGCAAATACCTAAATTTTACGTATATTAGCTTCTTTATTGATTGGTGTTTTAAATTATAAAACGCAGATCATTAAGGAATACAATTTTTTCATAGGTAACTTTGACAATTTTGCCCTCGACATTGTTTATAAATACTGTTTGTATCCTGTTTAAAATGAAATATAAAACTAACTAACCAACCATCACGCCGTTTCCCCACAGGGGTAGGCAGAGAGGACGGACCGCCAAATAACTCGGTCTTGGCACACACTCTTTGCCTCACTCACATTCATACATCGTCTCATACATTCTCTTCTATTATTCCGACTTTCGACAAGTATCTGATTCACTTGCTCGTGCCATGTCTTCCTCGGGCGTCCCCGACTTCTTCTACCATTCACATTTGCGTCGTATATTCTTCTTACATTACTTTCAAATTTATTTTATTTTATGAAATATAAAATAAAATAAATGAAACATTTAAAAAAAAAAGAGTTTTTGGGTTGAAATTTAAGATGTAGGTACTTACGAAAAAACAGTATTGTGTTTTTATTTTCTTAGTAGAGAAAAATAAAAATTTTAATTAAAAAGCGATATGTAGAAGTTTTCGCACTTCGAAAACAGCTTAAAATAGATCTTCTCTCCAAATAAGATTAGTGGGATCATTTTTACCTAATGTTGCTTAGTAATCGTTATCTCATAGTTATCTCACAGTGAACCACCACGTTTTCAGGGCAGCGGCCGCCACTGGTCTGATGGTCTCCGTTTTATGTGCCCATACCATCTCAACTGTCGTTCCTCCAGCTTACTGTTTGTGTCTGTGACACCCAGGCTACCACGAATGCGTGAACTTTTAATCTTATCTTTTAGTGATACTCCTGCCGACCATCTAAGCATTCGCATTTCTGCTGCTTCGAGTTTCCTAGAATAGGAGTTGTACATAGTCCAGCATTCGGAGCCATATATTATTGCGGGTCTTACAATAGTCTGCTATATCTTTCCTTTAAATTAATGTATTTCCTTATTATTGTATATGTCCGTTTGTAATAAATTATGCGACTAAATAATCTACTAAATAATCGACTAAATAATACTTCCTAGGTACTTAAGAGAGACGGGGAGACAGCAGAGTATTTAAACGATTATATCAGGTCTCGCCCTCTCATAATCCTAGACAATACTTACCGATCTATACTCGTTATTCTAATAAATATAATATATCCCCACACGTTATTTTAATCCTCAAGTACACAATATCTAATACATAAATAACAGTTATAATAAAATCTGAAAGTGTCTTTCATCTATTTTGTGTGCTGACGGGTACAAAAACGGGGAAGAAAATGGAAATTTAAATCTGACAGATCATTTAAATTAACGTGACGTCTATATCATAAAATACCCCAGCGGTAAACGTAAAAATACTATGCACCAGTTTAGTGAAAACCAAGATAATTTGTTAATCAACAGCACCAACTGGATCTTTTTAATGTTTCTCTTCAAATCCTTGAACTGTGGGTGTAAAAGGTTCGCGCAAATGTTTTTTTCAACAAGCTTGATTTTTCTTGACAGCACTTATGTAATGTATTGATTGGTTACACCTCATCACTGTTAGTTTGTGGTACACCGTACACAAAGTACTTTTATGAGAAATCTTCCGGGTAGATACCACTTATTATTATTATTGTATTTACTGCGAACTCAATTGGCTCTAAAATGTATCTAATCTCGATTTGATTAAAAAAAATGTATTTATTATTAACTACTTAACGATTTCTAGACTTTTTGTTTTGACGAGTTTTATTTCACATATAGGAGGTATATTAGATACGATTTTAGATTTTCACGGCCAAAACTATTTTTGTTATTAGTTTTTGGGATATTATGCCGTGTTGCGCAACCTCCTTCTTTAGCCAACGTTTCGGACAGCGTTACAGTGATGTGGACACATCTGCCTTGATGATGGACACTGTAACGCTGTCCGAAACGTTGGGTAAAGAAGGAGGCAGCGCAACACGGCATAATATCCCAAAAACTAATAACAAAAATGGAGGTATATTTTTTACTTAATTTGTATTACCTATCTCCGTTAGGTCAAAGTGGTACCTACCTACATAAAAATAATTATATTTGATTGTATTGAATTTGAAGTAAGCGAAATTTAATAGGAAGAATAATCTTAAACTTAGCTCTTGCTAATCAGATTTGGGCACAAATTAGCTTGAAATGGCTTGGGTTAAGCCATTTCAAGCTAACAGCCTCCGTGGTCGAGAGATAAGGCTCTCTACTAGCCATACGAAGTTCGCGGGTTCTAATTCCAGCTTCCGCAAGCAAATTTTATTTGATTGATTTCTATTACTTCACCACAGTATCGCACTGGTGTAAGACCACCTTTCCACCTCCACACCTTCCTCTTCCCCTCCCCACTACCTTCAGCCTCACAACATATCCCATTGGGTATGCCATAGTCTCACAGGCTTTAGATAGTTTGGAGCAGTTGGAACTCTTGTGCGGTATTCACTTAAAAAAGCAACTTTCAATTCCAAATAGTCGTCTCCCACCAGAAAAATATCAAGATCAATTTCAACTCCGGAAAGACCTTCAAATTTATCTACCCAGAAAATATTTATTTATTTTAGGAGGTACTTCACCATCCTCCTCATAAGTTATCCATAAGATAATGTACATTTTCGAATAATTAAACACGATTTATTTATATAAACAGTATGAGTTTACCTGTTGCGAGTATTTATTTGTTTATTTATTGATATTCGTTATCAAATGGATAAGCTATCGGTCACCAACTTAAGCAGATATATGCGTTAGAAATACGACAGCAGTCAAGTACAATAAGCGTGTTTATACGTCAACGCGTGTGTCTCCATAGAAACCGTTATAACTCCGTTATTCTTTTAGTGACATCCCTAAAATAAAAAGTAAAAGGTCTATAGTGGAACAAGCTGTGCATCCCTATTCAAGTTGTCCATAGAAATACATAACAAGAATATTCTGTCATTCGCGCAATCTGACACATAATTTTTTCCGCCAAATTTCGGACCGGCGCGGCAGCTCGACCCCGCTCGACATTGTTAATTTTTATTAAATATTTTTATATGAAATGATAAAAAAGTGAGGCGACAAAAATGTTTATTATACATTTATACAATAGAATAAGTATTGTTCTTTACATAATCTGTGATTTTAGTACCGTTTTCATATAAAAATGTCACATGTGTCATTTTTTCATTTTTTTAATGTTTGCATCCTAAATTTTTAGTATTTACAAAAGTTAATATTTATTTGTAATACAATAATTCGAAAAATTATTTTGTAACCTTTCTAGAACCGTTTTTACTATACGGCTACGTTCAGAAATGTTTCATTTATAGAGCTTTAATTGTGAAGCGGTAATAACACAAAGTTTTCGTAAAATGTCATTTTGTTTGAGATATCTCAAGCGAATATTCGCGAAAATTCGGAGGGGTTAAGGAGGGTGGTGAAATACCCCCCTTAATCTATGTGCGAAATAAATACATACAAAGGTCTTTCATTTTGTATTTCCAACACACGATCTCTTAGTTCATTTGTGGTGCTTACCGATCTGTTATTACTGTCAAAAAATAATGTTTCTGCATGTAATGTAACGGATTCGTGTGTTGGTCCATCCTCTCTGGCTATCTGCAGAAGAAACCGTGATGGTTAGATCGATAGATAATGTGTGTGGTTAGCTAAAACATGTGGAATTCCTTCAACTAGCAGCCACACCATCCATCTTTCCACCTTCTCAAAGGAACCAATACTGAAGCTCATTGTTTGTGTGTACACGCCAATTTCTTTAAATCAGTTCCTACGCAGCAGATCTTACTCGTAATAGGCAAGGCAGTCGACAGTCGTAATCTCCGTATAGAAAGCTCGACGGGCAATTATTTCGCGACGGATGAGCCACTGTGGTTTTAGCAAATTACCTCTCAAACTGATTTATTTGTGAGTGGCTCCTCGGTTATCTGGCTACTTCCTCATTGTTGGCAGCCTCCGAGGCAGTTCTCAGAGTCTCTGCTCGGAGAGATGACTCCGCTAGAATCTGTGGCGTGACATGATGATTGGATCTCATTAAAAGCCGAGACTTCATCTTGTACATAACTGCATTTAAATAAGGTATTCTTTCACGCACTGAATTTGATGTTAAAACGATTTTTGTTAAAAAATGAAAAATTTGTGAAATGCGTATCTAGGACCGTTTTTTAATATTTTGTCACTTTGTCGGTCTCCATGGTCGAGAGATAAGGCTTTCATCGCAGGCTCAAATCTCGACGTGCACAAATGCAATGTAATTAATTAATTTGGGTTATTTCACAATTAATTTTTAAAAAAACGAGTGTGCTTTAAACCACACGACTGAAGTAAAACTTATATCTCCCTCTCAACCAGTGGCGGCTCGTGACTTTTGGGTGTGCTAGAGTGCTGATATTAAAAAAATTGCATTATTGATGTTGTTGTAGCCGAAAAAATTTATTTTTTTTCTTTTTGAAATCAGTTTTTTTGTATGATAAATTTCAGAAAGTTTCAGTTTGGCGGTGTGCCGCACCGATTTCCTGAAAAATCTTCATACAAAACACCGATTTTTGAAAAAAAAAAATATATGTTTCGCATACGACAACATCTATGATGCCATTTTTTTAAATATTAGCACCCAAGCACACCCAAAAGTCACGAGCCGCCACTGCTCTCAACTTCCGTTCGTCTCGCCCGATCGTTCGCCTCGGCCGATCACAATTTTCATAACGCTCTCGTCACGCATTCACCAGCTTACTCCCTAAGTCAAGCGTGCGTAAAGGCCCGACCGTTCGCCTCGCCCGATCACACTTCCGTAACGCTCTCGTCACGCATTTACCATCCTACTCCCCAAGTCAAGCGTGCGTAAAGAAGTTTTACTTAAAAAAAAAAAAAAATAATGCATTGAATAGGTATTGATTAAAAATAATAAACGTTATTTTGGCCGCAAGTTTCAGAGTGGACGATACTCTCATAATCGTTCTATTGTAAGACCGTCATTATGAAATTCTGAATTGAAATTTACTGGAAATGGATTTAGCGGTATTTTGTGACCAGATCTGAACAGCCTGGTACTTCCAAATCTTCCTCTACTGGATTGTACTATGAAAGGTAAAATATTGTATCAAAATTTAAAAAAATATTTTTTTTTTTGAATTAGGCAATTCATCCTAATAAGAGTGCTTTGTGATTAAAAATCAATTTTTTTTTATTTTTTTTTGAATTAGGCAATTCACCCTAATAAGAGTGCTTTGTGATTAAAAAACTTCCTCTTCCCCATCTCCTTTCCCTTCCAATTTCCTTTAATCTCACAACATACGCCAATTGGGGATGGCATAGTCTGGCTTATTCTAGACGGGAGCATTAGACTCTAATGCCGTATCCACACAAAAAACACGTAATAAATATACATAGTGTTCCGTATGTATTAATTTTAAGGTTTGATTTGGTTTTTTCCACTTTTTCAATTAGTGAAATGAAAAATTAACCGGTTGGTGGCTGAAAGGACAAATGTATCGGGTGAGAACCTATGCATCGTGGGTTCAATTTCTCTCCCAGCAAAAATCCTCTATCATTGCAAAGGCAACATTTTCTGCTTATAATTATGATAATAGAAGAAGTGTTTTATAAGCATAAGTCACGTTATCGTTAATTCACTAAACCTCAATGCATCACCTCTGCAAATAGCCAAATTTCTGTTTACAAACCTTAAAAAATAAAATTATAACATTCGTAATGCAAATTAATTTATTTTCAATAACCAATTATTATTAAATAAGCCAACATATAACATTATTATTATCAAAGAATTCCATTACAAAGCAGAAAATTAAAAGTAAGAAATCGATTCATAAAAATGCCATTAAGAAAAATTGATTTCATTAAAAAACCATTTATAACACCGCATTTCATATTAGCTTTCATATCCGGCGTCGCCAGTGTTCTCAGTTTATGTTTATTTTATTTTTTATTCTTATCATATTTATATTACAAAGATATCGTACATTGTCCTTCAAGCTAGGAATTCACCCGTGATGTGCTAGATATTTTTCAATGCTATGTGATGCATAATGATAGAAACAGTGGACTAAGTTACATTACATAAGAAAGATAAACATTTGAAATAAAAATATTAAATCGAATCCTACATAGCTTTAACAAAATAAATTTGTCTTATCTGTAAGGTAACAAAATTATAACATATGATTATTGTAGCCTGTTCCATATATGCTTTTTTCCATATCGAATCTTTTACGATGAACGTGATGTTGTTCTGTAGTACACTGTGTTTCCTCCTTCTTTTTCTCTCCTAGTCTCTTCAAGACTAATATTCACTATTTCCTCTCCTCAAAAAGACCCTCCACACAGCGTCTTCAAAGATGACATAGGTCCTGAGGGACATAATTTTCAGCAGGGCCGCCTTTGTGGAGTTAATGTTAAAAAATATATATTATTTATTTTTATCTGCAGCATTCAAAAACGTGTAATAATATGGTAAAAATGTAATTAATTAACTTTGTAGAATAAGCCATTACTCTCAGATCATTAAAATTGGCAGCTGAACTTCGATTGTCAGGAAAATACAACTTTTTTTTAGGTCTTTATCTTTGATATCTTTTTAGAAAAATATAATAACAACAATGCATGAAAAACTGTAATAAACAATGCACTGAATACAGAAAAAGTGATAAATATTTAAGTCGGTAGCTACACCAAGTACGTAGGTAAATACACATCTCTAAATTTAAAAAAAAAACGGACACGTAAACTACAAAACGATTTTAAAACCAAAGATAAAGATCGTCTTTTTTTAATAAAAAATTGTTAATTTTCTTGTCTAGAATTTCGAAATGAAACGTTCGGTACGAAACAAATGTTGCTAGAAAACCGGTTGATGTAATTTTAGTGAAACAGACAGAAACGCAAGTTTTTCAAATTATAGTACAGATAAAGATTAATTGGAAATACTCTACCTTACTTAGCATCAACAGTTCACTGTAAATGTGTGTGGGATAATTAGCAGAAGCTATTTCGTTGCAGTACAGTGTACAATCAAAAGTGAATCATGTTAGATTCACCGATGGTTTGTGTGCACATTCTAAAGGAGGAAAACAGAAGACAGATTCTCATACACATTCTAATAACGCCGAAGACCATATTATAATAGTGATTGATCGATTGAATCTTGCATTAACACCGATCTCTTTTGTGTATCATTACGTTTAATGGGGAATGAAGTGATTTCGTAGTAAATGAGATTATAAAAGTAACTGCCTAGCTGGGAGAGTGAATTATTGAAATAAATTATACTAGATTGGATCTATAGTATCGCAGCTAATGTTGCTTTGAAGCTATTTTCAAAATTTCGCAGTAAATAAGAATTAAGAACTCTTGAAGGAAAAGTAGAAAAGTCAGAAAGGCTTTCTAAAATATGTCCATATTTAATGGTGAGCGCGTACTGAACATGTCTTCTTATGCTCGATCGAAATATGGACAATGATTATTATACATATCGAAAATGATCCTTGTTTTTGAAAAAAGTGATTTCTGAATTTCAGCAAATTTCTGAATTGTTATATGTTCATAAACGAGCAGGTGGAATGCAATTCAAAATTAATAAATTGCTACTCTCAAATAAAATATACCTAAGTCTGATATTCAAGTGAAATAAAGCACATCCAAAAATTGATCAGGTAAGGAGGGGAAGGCGAAAGGAATTAGGATAATGAAAGTTTGGTAGGATGGTCGCTTAGATTCTTCGAAGAAATCGACAACCCGAAAAAAAAGGAGTAAAATGATTCTATGAATTTCTCAGTTCAGGGAGCTTCGTAATCTAAATGAAATGAATTAAATCAAAGCCATCGGGACCGATCTTCGAAGGAAAATGAAAAATCGAAGAAGTAGGAAGTTGTCATGATGAGCGGAATACCA
Organism: Limnephilus marmoratus; assembly: GCA_917880885.1. Taxonomy (NCBI): domain Eukaryota; kingdom Metazoa; phylum Arthropoda; class Insecta; order Trichoptera; family Limnephilidae; genus Limnephilus; species Limnephilus marmoratus. The sequence continues at coordinate 31,244,978 of OU862916.1, forward strand.
ATTTTGTTTTACATTTGCCATTATTTGGAGACTCAGAAAATAGTTTCAAAGGAAAAGTACTTGGTGAGGCTCATTTTCGCTATCGCAACGCCCTACCTATGTATATTTTATCAATGCTGTGAATGTAATTAACTAAGCATTGATTAGAACCTTTCATTTGAAATCATGCAATGGATTTCTTTTGATACTGCATAAGGTCGTGCAATTAGCCATAAAGGTGTGTTCTGTAATTCAATGATAAATCTTCCAGTCAAATTTCCAAATGCATCGGTAGAATAACTATACTGATAAATAGCCTGAAAAAACCACTTAGAGATACTAAACATATTCCAACCCGATTCTTTGAGAAAACTAAGGCGGATATTTTGAATATTTTTTATAAGACTGGGAATATTTTTTTTTTTTTAAAAATGTATCTATTTTACCAACATATCGTTTATTTAGCAACTTTATATCCCAATGTCGTGATCTTGGTCTATTGACGTGTGAACATAATTGGATAAAGAGATTTTGATTATTTATGATTTTGTGAAAATAAAACGAAAGTGTTCCAATTGTGTTTAGTGTACCCTATATATAGGTTGCTATAATTAACATATCCACAAATATCCAATAGCCGCTGGCACATTGAAAAAACACACACAAAGCAAAGTAATCGTGTTGTTTTTAGCCAAAACCACGATATCCACCATGAATCATGACTAATCAAGGTATTTGCAAGATACGATCATTTTCACAATTAAATTTATTTGATTGCAATAGTGATCATAGTTTTAAATGCATGTCAGAGAAGACGTTACACATTAATGGAACATTACTATGATTATCGATCCAAGATTCCTGCATAGATTCGTTCATCCTAATGATGAAAGATTCTAAGAAGAAATGTAACGTAACCACGAAAACTTTAACGAGAAATAAAGCTTTCGAGATAGGTATATCAAAGGACTGCCCCCCACAAAATTATTCTACGCTATTTTCTCTGAGGGTGGCAAAATTAATTATGTTAACTAAACATAACTCTTCCAATTTCATGGCCTCGTAATCTACGCTTTACATTTTGACTTGTTCAATTCTGCAGATTTGTTCGGGGCTGCAGCCCTCAGGATGGAGGTTTGCCTGTTGATAGCCACCTTCTGATAAAGAAGTAATTTTTTTTGGACTACTATTAGAAGAGGCCATTACAAATTTTATTTTTTTAATTTTAATTTCTTTAATTCATTTACTCTTTTATACGCCCATGGGGCTTTTACGTTGGGTACATAATAATTACAATTTTTTTACGTAATTAACAATGGGTTTCAAAGAATAACATCTTATATTTTTTAATGTAGCTATAACTTTGTGGTTATCCATTATAGAAAAATGAAACAATCCAACTTTGTATAAACCACTTATATAATGCATAAATCCGAACGGTTTCGGAACAAACGTTCCTTCTTCAGGGAAAGCTTATACTAATTTGACAGTTTTGAACAATGTTTTATTATGGTAGGGGTAGAGCCGTTGCTAGTTATTAATAACTTATTCGCATTATATAAGTGGTTCATACAAAGTTGAATTGTTTCATTTTTCTAATAACATCTTAAATTACAGTGCTTTACAATTAGATCAAATTTAATAAAAAATAATGATAATAAGCTGAATTTATTAGAAACTAGCTGGCTCCCAGCATGCGTTGCTATGCCATTTAATAAAGAAATTGTTTCTCCCTGCGTGTCCTTTCCCATTCGTCCCGTTCCCCTTCCGCCTCCCCTTCCTCTCCCGCGACCCTTTCCCCTCTCGCGTTTCCACTCCATCTCCTCCACCTTCCCTCTCCCCACTCCACACCCCCCTTTCCTCGTCCTGCGAACCCCACTCCTGAGTTCCCCCTCCGCCTTCCCGCGAATCCCTACCCGAGTTCCCCTCCCCCCTCCTGCATTTCATACATTCAGTCCCGGTGGATTCAGTTTTCAAACAGCTCGCGTGTCACCTATTGTACCAGTAGTTATATACAAACCTTGTCCTGATAATAACGAATAGAACAAAAAAAGAATTATCCAATTTGGTGCAGTCGTTCGGAAGTTATGCGCGTACATACATTTCGGCGATTCATTTTTATATATAAAAAAAGAAGATAATACCTTGACTTGAAAAAATGTTTGAGTAAGTTTTAAACGTCGAAATTGTTACATTGAAAATGTCGATATCATTGGTATATTCGTTTGTTAAACTGGGCAATTGAGTTTGCTACACAATTTTTGTTGAACCGTGACATTGAAATGGGTCATTATGCCTAGTGTACCTAGTAGGTACTCTTAATTTAAAAAAAATGGTTATTCAGGAGTTCACGACTGTCAAGCTCCGAATTTACAATTAAAAAAAGCATTCATCGTTTATCCTTTGTAGATCCTTGAGTGTATGTATTTTTAATGTTTTTAAATAAAAATTTGTAGTTTATTTGATCTAAGACGATAACTAACTTAACATTAATAAATTGTAAAAAATAATAGTAGTCTTTCACCAGAGTGATTATAAAAGCAAATGTATAAAGAGTTTCAAATATTTTGCGATCAAGATAGATAACAAAAGCTATGCTTTGCAGTTCATAGGTATCATCAAACAGTATTAATAGGCTTGCGTCTGCGTGGTTGAATTTATGAATCCGACTTCCAACACATGTCTGCCGCCGCCCCTTACCCGTCGCACCATATAAACATCTGTGTACGTGGATTTTCAGACAAAGCTATCATTAATTAAACATAATTCAAGAATTCGTCACAAGATGACGCTACTTTCGTCAGCAATACGCAAAGGGACGTGCCCTTCCTAGGTATAAGTTCTACGAATTTGTGAACCTGGAGTATCTATCTCCCGGATTTCGAAAGATTGACGGTAATACTCAGTTGTATCAAGCGGATGTATATTACATATGACGTCATCGCCCGTCCCGGTTATTTTTTCTCGGTGACTAGCCATCACTGCATCCTGATTGACACGTTGACAGTGGATACGAGGAACGGGCTAATTTTGGAACCAGTTCCCATTGGATTTACAAATTAGAGATGTTTTGTCTGTCTATTACTACCGTTAAATAATCTCAGTTTCCGTCCATTTTACAATTATTTCGTCATCAGCAATAAAGAACAATGTAGCGGAGGTAATATAGGCAGTAATTTGCTCTTTAGATCTTCAGACGATGTACATTTTTACACCTGAATTGTGAACACTGCGCATTGTTAATATGTTCAATGATTACCTTGATTTACAACGGATAGAATTCATTGCACGATCCTCCTTTACATATTATTCCGCACAAGTTAGTCAGCTTGAGAATGCATCTTTTGTGTGGGTCATTCAATTAATTTCACTTCTTTAATTTTTAATCATCGAAGACAATATTAAGGATTCTTGAATGAAAATTTGAAAAATATTCGGTCGCTAAAATCCAGCGGTTCAATTCCCAGATGCGACCTTCTTTTTCTGATTCAAATTTTCGTTTGAGTCACTAATATTGTCTTCAATGATCGGATGTTACTGTTAATTGTTAATTTGAGATTTTCCTCACTAAGTTACGATTTGAGGTTTTACTCAATAAGTTAATAATAAAAAATAAATATTCATCCCAGACTTGCAGAAAAATCAATGGATGTGCCATATTAAATAAAAAATGAATACATTTATCCATGATGCTACCTAGATAGCATTTAGTTCTGGTTGAATCTTGCAATCACACATAAAGATAGCAGCCAATAAAAATATGCATTAAGAAAATGAAGTTATCAAATATTGGTATTTCTTGGACGATGAATAATACAGTTAGATAATTATGACCAAATCGGATAGGGACACATTAGCTCAGTGAACTTTGTTTAAGAAGCTAAACGTCGCGAAATTTATAAAACTGGGAAGACTTCGGTGGCTGGGTCATGTGGAGAGAATAACCGAGCATCAAGCACCAAAGTCCCTGCTGATCTCAAGACCAATAGGGCGAAGGAGCCTGGGAAGACCAAGACTAAGATGGAGCGACAACGTCCGCAAAGACATATCTATCTTGGAGCTTCTAAACTGGAGAGAGTTTGCACAAAACCGAGATGAGTGGAGGAAGATTCTTGAGGAGGCCAAGACCCACCAGGGGTTGTAGAGCCAATAGTGATGATGATGAATAGAGCATTGACCCGGCAAGTCATAGTCAAGTCGAGTCCCAGATCATATATTTTTCTAATTGTTCTATTGAGTTTTGTTAATATTGTCTTTATTAATTAAATATTACAATTTGAGGTTGTACTCAGTTAAAAACAAAAATGAAAAATTATTAATATTAACATTGATTTGGATATTGGCAGATTAAAAAAAACACATACTCCATAGAAAGTAAAAATCCTTTTCGCTCTCTTAAAAGTAAAATAAATGAATACACCTAATTTGTTGTATCGTATGCACCTAAATTTAAATTACACAAATTCAATCAAGTATTCTGGCATTAAATCAAAATTCTTATTCCGAAATTCAAGGGATTGAGAATCGTTGTTGTTGAGTTAAAATAAATGATAAATCGCACAGTGTCCCGAATACCCCTCTCAGTATTTATTCGAATCAAGGCCGCCGCAGATGGATCCAGCTCGCACCGCCATCAAACCGAACCCATCAAAATCTGATTGAATCCATTAAAAAATCTAAGTATAATAGGGACGGGCCGCTAATCAGGAAACATATTACTATAGTCACGAAGTTAATGACGACTAAATAACATACTGTTGCTACTGTTTCGCAGGAACGCAATCTAAATTGTAGTATTGCCACGGCGGCAGGCGGCAGGCGGTAGTGCGCGGTGGTGCGGGAGGAAACCGCAAAAATATCAGGTAGGTCTAAACGGCGAGCGGATTGAACGAGCAGGTACCTACCTGGCAGTGTCAGTGGCTGTCTTGTTGCTTGTCTCTGCTACTTGGCTCGTTGCTTTCGGGTGCGTTTTAGCCATTATTTTCTGTTTAAATACGAGTAAAACATTAAAATTATTTTCAATCGGTTCTAATTTATTTTTTGCAGTTTTGCCAAATTGACCCTTTTTATAATTTTTCGTGGGATACGCAATAAGGCGTTTTATTCTAATTACTACAACTAGGATTCAACGGCGTTTTTGAGTTACACCTAAAATTTTAAAATGACTATTTCATATCTTATATATAAAAATGAATCGCAGAATGTGTTGCTAAGCGCAAATCTCGAGAGCTGCTGAACCGATTTCGCTAATTATTTTTTTAGAATATTCCTTGAAGTGCGAGGATGTTTTTACGGAGAGAAAAATTAAGAAAATTGCGCAGAAAATTGGATAATTTTAGAAAACCTAACGACTGTCGCACTTTTGACAGTTCGCGTGTTTGAGAATGACACTTTGCAAAACAATTCTATTTTTGAAAATCTTTAAGTTGATAAATTTATTTAATGTAGGTAGTCCCCTAATATTTTCGTTATATGTTTTTGGGGTGTTGTGCCGTGTTGCGCTACCTCCTTCTTTAGCCAACGTTTCGGACATCGTTGCAGTGTCCATCATCAGGGCAGATCCGGCAGATCCGGTAGATGTGTGTGATCTGCCCTGATGATGGACACTGCAACGATGTCCGAAACGTTGGCTAAAGAAGGAGGTAGCGCAACACGGCACAACACCCCAAAAACATATAACGAAAATGCTTCTGGCCGTGAAAATCTTAAAACTTATCAGTCCCCTAATAGTTTGAATCAAATCATAGGTACCTATGTTAGGTACCAAATTTAATACACATGAAAAATGGAAATTAAAACAAAAATTGTAAAAGGTGGGATGCGGGCTGTTTAAAAACTGAATGTACTGGGATTGAATATATGGAACGCTTGATTGAATATAAGGATTAGCGAGACGAGGGAGCGGGAAAGGGAAGAAGGAAGGCGGGGAAGGTGGAAGGGGAACGCGGGAGGGGAAGGGGACGTGTGAGGGGGGAGGGGAACTCGGGAGGGGGTGAGGTGGGGAGAGGGTAGGTGGAGGTGACGGAGTGGGAACGCGAGTGGGGAAGAGGACGTAGGAGAAGAAGGAGAGGCGGAAGAGGAACTGGACGAATGGGAAAAGACACTCAGGGAGAAACAATTTTTTTATTAAATGGCATAGCAACGCATGCCGGGACCAGCTAGTTCTTAATAAAAACTGGTCACACAGAAACAATTTTTTATTGTAGAACAAATAATAAATAGTAATTATAAAAAATATTTACAAATTACGTTTTAAGATTTTCACGGCCAAAAGTATTTTCGTTATTTGTTTTTGGGGTGTTATGACGTGTTGCGCTACCTCCTTTTTTAGCCAACGTTTCGGACAGCGTTACAGTGTCCATCATCAGGGCAGATCCGGCAGATCCGGTAGATCCGACACATCTACCGGATCTGCCGGATCTGCCCTAATGATGGACACTGCAACGCTGTCCGAAACGTTGGCTACAGAAGGAGGTAGCGCACATAGCATAACACCCCAAAAACAAATAACGAAAATATTTACAAATTACTAGACAGCATTTTTTTTTCAAATGTGAATTCAGAATGTTAAGGAACTTACTTGACATACATACCTACCTAATACCTACCTACCTTTACAAATGAATTTAATATTATGTTGTTAAAAGTAAAATATGAAAAAGAAATTTTGGTCTCCGGTGATATTTTCAATAAAAAAATTTTCAACTAAATCAATAAAAACCAATATGTATTGGATGGTTCCATGACAGTTCATCCTGCGACAATTCATCCGGCGACAGTTCATCCTGCGACAGTTCATCCGGCCGACAGTTCATCCTGCCGACAGTTCATCCTGCTGACAGTTCATCCCGCCGACGATTCATCCGGCGACAATTCATCCTGACAATTCAACCTAACCTAACCTAACCTAACCTAACCTAACCTAACCTATAAGTATAAGTATGTCGTATTTTGTTATTCACGCATGCTTCTTCGGAGAGTCGAAATTATTGTTAGTAAAAATATTTTTACAGCGGATTTCCACTCAAGATGCCTTCAGATATAAGTATATCGATTTTGGTTGTACGGCCGTATATCCTCTTTGCATACTTACTTAATAAAAATCTTCTAAATGATCAGGCAGGATGAACTATCGCCGGATGAATTGTCGGCGGGATGAACTGTCGGCAGGATGAACTGTCTGCAGGATGAACTGTCAGCCGGATGAACTGTCGCAGGATGAACTGTCGCCGGATGAATTGTCGCAGGACGAATTGTCGGGTCACCGTATTGGATAGTTGGCGTCGGGTTAGGGACTGAGCGGTTACTCGGCAGAGCGGCCAGCGACGACTTGTAGAAGAGTTTTTAGTGGTTGTTGGATTTTGAAGAAAAAATTTAGAAAAAAAAACTTCTAAAATGTCACCGAAGACCACAATTTTATTATAATTTTTACTCCAAATAATATCAGGAATCACTGGTTAATAAAGTAAGTCAAGTACGTCCATTAACACCCTGTATATGCCTATAATATTTATATATGTACATTTTTGGACAGAAAAATTTTTTGCAAAAGGTTATAAAATTATTTCATTTTTATTACCAAAAAATTTACTCGCGTACATTTTCACGCGAACGGAGTATAGAGAAACTCGATTGGATGATTTCTGCAGACAGGAGGATGGTATTCGTTTTCTGTTCCCAATATTATTTGCTTTGTTTGCCGTGGCATGATTCCAACAATAAATAATTGTTTCTGCTCCATGCCCTCTGTCACCGGAGTTATTTATCCCAAAGTTTCTCTTTATCCATTAGTGCGTCCTGCGTAAATTCAATTGACGATTCACATTACTGCAATTACGAAAATTCACTCTTGGGATAGAAAAATTAGATAGTGTAGCTAAGACTTATCTTGAACAGATAGTTATATATATTTGGATGGCCCTGATATATTAACGTTGATTCACTTTTTAGTTATTATATCATTAGATCAAGGTTCCCTAGTACGATCTCAGGCAACAATTCTGTTATAAATAGATTTCACACAATAGGTACCTTTTATGCTACTGGTGTTTTAATATGCCTTTACTGAAGTATAAAGCTGCACTAATTAAACACTTTAGCAGTTTTTGTTTTTTGTTTCTTCTTCACTACTTTATTTTTTTTTTATACATATATTTTTTTATATGAATACCGCCCGAGAGTCTTAACTGCTCCCGTCTGAAGCTAGTAAGACTATGTCATCCCCAATTGGGGTATGTTGTGAGGCTGAAGGTAATGGCGAGGGGAAGGAGATATGGAAGATGAAGGTAAGGAAGTGCCTGGCTACTCAGATCTGGTCACTAAACACGGCTAATGCCATTTCAAGCAACGTTTCAATTCTGAATGGTGGTCTTACACCAGGGCGATACTGAGAGTATCTTCCACTCATTAACGTTATACTAATGTATAATCTTTTTGTTTTATTTGGTTTACACACAAGTAATCTTATAATTTTTCTTTTCGTCCTTATTTATATATAGCACTATAACTGTTTAAAAAAACATATAAAGGTAGGTAGGTACTTATTTTTTTTTTATTTATTACATTACATTAGATACATTTATATAGCAAAAATAACATAGTAATAATATTGCAAAATAACTATGGACATTAAAATGTGTACAAGTGTCATTACGTCTTGTAGGTCGGTATTAGTTCCTAGCTAGGCAGATTGCCCGTTCTAAGGAAACCAAATGCTGGTAAAAATGCTAAAAATTTATTCTGTAAAAAATAGAATAAAGGTTTTTCTTAAAATTTATATATTGCTAAATTTTGTAAAAGGTACTTTTGCCGTGATTCCTTATAAATAAATAACATAAAAATGTGTATCATAACAACTAGTTTAAAGCTTCAAACCGTGCTCGTAAGAATGGGTTTATCGGAAGGTACCTATTTACCAACAGGGAAAGACACTTTTATGTCCAAAAAATGTATTAGCAAATCGAATTTCGGTAATCCCACTTGGGATAATCTTGTTTGGCTGAAGAAGATGGGAAGGCGAAGGATATAGAGAAGATGAAGGTTTCCCGATTATCAGCAGATTTCGACGTTGAAGAGTGTTGCTATGTCGAGCTTTGCAAAATGTATGATATATTAAATTGATTTGCGAACTAACTTCCTATAAGGCAAAACTTATTTATCTAGGCGTCTACTCAAAAATACGTTCAGAAAAATCTGCATCTTCTATCTATATATCTATTTATCTATCTTCTATCTTCTATCTTCTATCTTCTATCTTCTATCTTCTATCTTCTATCTTCTATCTTCTATCTTCTATCTTCTATCTTCTATCTTCTATCTTCTATCTTCTATCTTCTATCTTCTATCTTCTATCTTCTATCTTCTATCTTCTATCTTCTATCTTCTATCTTCTATCTTCTATCTTCTATCTTCTATCTTCTATATAAATAAAAATGAATCGCCGAAATGTATGTACGCGCATAACTTCCGAACGACTGCACCAAATTGGATAATGGACTTTTTTTGTGTTCGTTATTGTCAGGACAAGGTTTGTATAAAACTACTGGTGAGCTCTAGCATTACGAAATTTGTGTAAAAAATTTGCAATAGGTGGCTCGCGAGTTGTTTTAAAACTGAATGTACCGGGACTGAATGTATGGAATACGGGAGGTGAGTTCGCGGAACGGGGGAAGGGGGGGGGAATGGAGTGGGGAGAGGGAAGGTGGAGGAGGCGGAGTGGGAACGCGAGAGGGGAAGGGAACGCTGGAGAGGAAGGGGAGACGAAAGGGTGAACGGGACGAATGGGAAAGGACACGCATGGAGAAACAATTTCTTTATTAAATGGCATAGCAACGCACGCCGGGAATCAGCTAGTGTCAAATAAACATGCAAATAATAAAAATTTATCATAGATCTAAACGTTTAACGCAATTATCCAAAACATTATTTGAAGAAAAAAAATTACTGTGAAACCAATATAATGAATCTATGCAAAACAAAATATTTCAGCTAAAAACCGTTATCTCGAAAACATTGCAAAAACTCTAAATGTTGGCGCTCCGTAACAGTTATTTGCACAATATAAACACTGCCCAATGGTACCATATAAACAAATGTTTTAACAGCGTGCACAAATGGACCAGATTTCGCCCTCCCACGATGTCAAAATGTCGGTCTTGTTTGAGGATGACAAATGGTACAGAATTATCTCAATAAAAATAAACCTTACTTCTGCCTGCCCTGCAATCGCGCAATAGTAATTGCCCTCAAAGATCCGTTGCAAATTGGGGTGGGTTTATTAGCAAAAAATGTAAAGCGACCCGTCATAAAAATAATAAGGGATTATTTTGACCGGATATTATCTTGGAAGGAGCAGTTAAGTGCATACCGAATTATATTTTAAAAGGAAAATAAAATAATTTGGCAAAATTATTGCATTACTGCAATCATTCTTATATTTCTTCATTACTGCAATCATTCTTATATTCTTATAATTTTATATTTCAAATAAAACGTTGTTTAAATTATTACTTCACTTACCTACCCATGCCTGGTTACTAACATAATTTTTATTTAGAAATGTAGTAATATCTATAAAAATTCAAATTATTAACGACTACAGGTATAAAGTTTCATCTAAGGGGGATATATCGAAATAGGAAACCTGAACAAATTATAAATGATTTTTTTTTTTTTTACATTAGCTCCACACAGGAAGCCTTGAGGAAAAAATTCCCCTCTGGGCCTATGTCATCTTTGGGGATGCTGTGTGGATGGTATTTTTAGGAAAATGAAGGAAAGAAGGTTCTGAGAAGGAAATAGGTATGAGGAGTGGGTAGGAATCTGGGGGTCAGCGTGTCCAGAAGTGACAGACGAATGAATTTATCCCCTTTCACTGCGGTTCAAATCCTGCCAAGAGTCCTGCTGGAGAGGCCAAAAAATCTCCCGATCCGGCCTGCCACGCAGTTGGTGAGCAGACGCATCCGCCGTCAAGAACCGGACAAATCTGACCCCAAAAACCCTGGCATCCCTGCTAAGTCTTCAAACGTAGCGAACCACTTGGTGTGACCTATGGCAGAGGTGTTGGTTTTCCAATAAATGGTATCCATTTACCAAGTTGTATTTTATTTAGCCTAGTGGTTGGTTAGGTTAGGTTAGGTTTATATAATTATTTATATATTTTATAAGTACCTACATTATGAAAAAAAATCAACATTGCAAATTTTTATTAATACAAAAATAAATTTATTTTGAAATCAATATCATAATTTTCCCACCCCTAATTCGCCATTGTTACCTTGATTCAACAATATTGATTTAAAAAAAAAAACTAAAACAACAGGATGTTGCTCGCGCACGATCCCGTGATGAGTTATGATTGATCCTCTGTAGAGAGGCGAGGAAACGGTAAATCAAGAAGTCAAACGGGTGAAGAAAACAAAACTGTTTGTAATTCAACACGTGTGTGGTCGCCAGAGCAGGCACTTCCGATCTAGTAGTGAAGGAATATCGTATCTTAGGGGTGGTAATATTATTTTACAAATCGGTCGCAAATTGCTTGACAGCCAAAATGATATTACATGAGATAAGTGCTGGTAACTATGGTATTCTTACGTCTGAAAATGGGCTTTTTAAACTAAAATTATGAGAACAGGTGGCGAGTTGTATCGGCATCGCGTGATTACCATTTATTGTGAAAATATACCATTAGGTGATTGAGTTTATCGGTGCCCGCTGCGAGAATATAACGCGGTTATTCAAACCGTTAGTAAAACGACTTGCCCATCGGTATACCTATTGTTCACATCATGTTTCGTAGTACACGCAGAGTCCACCACAACGAAAACAACAAAATAGTAGGTATGTACTCTAAAGCGAATTGTTTGCAGTGGTTAGGTGTTGTGTTTTATATGAATTCCACCAAATGAGGGAATGCTTTAAGATGAAGCCATATTAAATAATGCAAAATCATACAAAACCGTATGTTTTTGTTTTGAGAATTTGATTGCTTAGAAGTATTATAGATGCTTCAATTAAATACTGCGTAAAGAACATACCTTGACACTTAAAAACTTCGGTCAGTTTTTTAATAAGTCTTTTAATAAGCCTAGAAAAAATAAAGTATAAGGTCTATAAAAACACTTTCAAGTCCAAACTCTCCTATTTATAAATCCCTTTTCGGATTTGGTTTTATTATTTAAAGTGGCAAATTCAGTTCTTTTTTTCGCAAAAAAAAATATATTTACGCCGGACATAATAAAATAAATATATTTTCACAAAATAAAATAAAATATGCGTTGTTATTTTACAATACGGCCGGCAATAGACAAATTTGGATTTCAAAGTGAACTCTATGCCGTCCACCGAAGGGCTACATAACTTGTCACCCACGTTTTTTATCAGTTCGCCCCCAAACGGAGCGGGATACGGACGTCAGGCTCCGCGTCGCTTTGTTCTGTGAAATTAATTTTAAAATTCTGTTTTATTACAATAAGCAATGCGTAAAAAATGAGTTAATGTTTTTTATAGGCCTTTACGAAATCAACCTGTAAAAAAAATTGTCAACTACCTTTTTCAACCTTTTCAAATTTTTTAAGTATTTTTAAACTCCTCCCTGAAAAGGGCGTGAATTCCGATTTCGATTTTTTCCTGGACTATTGGATCGCCTTAGGAGTTAAGGATCGCTATACAGATCTAATTGCAAGCGGTGGTGGTGAAACTCCGAATTAGATATTTTGTAATTTAAAAAACAAATTAATAAAACATCTCCCATACTAGATTTTGCTAAATCTTTACAGCAGCCGTACTAAATTTTGCTGAATCCATGGAGCAAACTTGTAAAATCTCTATTTTAATTAAAAATAACACAACACACTACCCCGTGTTTTAAATATTTATTAAAAACAATTTTTGTATGGTAAATGCGTGTTTATTAGTTCTGTAAAATGTAAACTAAACTTATATTAGTAAGGCTGTGTGTACACCACTATTTAATCAAAATGATCGATATATTTTTTTTTACATCAGCTCCACACAGGAGGCCCTGAGGAAAATAATTTCCATCAGGGTCTATGTCATCTTTGGGGATGCTGTGTGGAGGTTTTAAGGAAAGGAAGGAGAGAGAGTTCTGGGAAGGAAAAGGGTTTAAGGGGTGGGTAGGAATTTGGGGTTCAGTGTGTCCTGGTCATCTGCCTTCAAGACCTAGACAAACCTCACCCCATGAACCCGGCCACCCCTGCTAAATCACCAAACTTAGCGAACCACTAGGTGTGATCTATGCCAAGGGTGTTGGTTATCCAATAAAGGTTCCCGGGGTGGTGGTACCCATTCCCGCCTCCCAAAATGTATGTAACCAAAAATATGTTCAACAACCAAAGGTTTCTGCATCAGGATACAACGTAAACTGAAAAATGAATAAATATAATCATAGGCAAAGAAGTATAGACAAATAAATATCTACGAAAAAAATTATTATGAACAGTGATTTTGTTTATTATTAGTAGAAAAATGTTTAAATAAAATTAATGAGAATATTATCGTAAAACAAAAAAAATGTAAAAAAAAATAGAATCAAGAAAAAATCTTTGATTTTTAGCGTTAACCATTGTCATGCATATTTAACCAGGAATTAAAAGGTGGGAAAAGCCAAGATATTCAGAACCCGTGAACTATGAAAAAAACCGGCAAATTCAGTATTGTTTACCAGTTGATCACCTCAAAAATATGCTTTACATATTGATTAACCAGAAATTTGCTTATTATTTCCTTACAAACTGCTCTCTAATCCGAAACTTCCTCCCCTGATCATTATTATAAGTAGCATTCTTTAAAAAATCAAGAGTCATAAATACTTCCGAAATCATAACGGCAATGGTAGTATGAGCTACTACCTACCATTCCATACTGGGGCTAATATCCTATTTTAACCCTTTTGCGACCGATACGCAAATTCCCGTTAGCGCTGATGGGGTCCCTTTTGTCCCTACGGATTAAGACGTCAGGCCGACCTGTCAGACTGAGTCCCTAATTTACGACGTCTAAAAACGTAACTGGAGTATTATTTATTTTCTTAGAACAACAGCGTTCGCATTGTGGCGGGTACTGAGAACGACTGGCATTATGCGCAGACCGCAACTCGTTAAGAAAATAAAGGATTTAAGTCAGAAGTCATAATAGATATTGAAACTTATGCCTTTGTTCTGCGGAGGGGCGTTTTACTGTTAGCTTGGAATGCGAATACTCAACCGAAGAGAAAGAAACCTCAAAGAATGATAATTTAAAAAAAATAAGATTGTTTATTTCCTTCACATAAATCTAGTTTTACATTTAAACTGAAATAATGAAAAATTTAAATTAGTGAAATATTTTTGTTTACGTAATAGTGCTGAATATACCTACCAGATTAACGTAAAAAAATGTTTTGTTTTATTTTAATATTCAGATAGTTTTGACACAAATCTATGGTTTCTTCTGGGCAAATATTCTAATGAAAACAATAATTTTTATTACAAATGACAAAATAATTACATGCATTTGGAGGCGTCTACTAATATCTACAGGAATTCAAAAAACTGAACAAATCGGACTAATATCTATGAGAAACCAAGGGAGGACGAATATCTACAGCTCAAACTGCTGAAAATATATATCTACGAGAACCAAAGTGAGGACGAATATCTACAGCACTGGCGGAGGTTGGATTTGCAATTATGTATAGCATATTGGAATAACGTAATATTGCGTATGTTAGGTTAGGTTTTCCGTACAACCTCTTGCTCAGCTGCCCTCTGAAGATATTAGTCCCACCTACGCTCCATGGATATTAGTCACCACTGGGACCGTCATAGATATTCGTCCGACCTTAGCTATGTAGATATCAGTCCTCACTCTTAAGTTCATAGATATTTGTCCAACGTATGAGCTGCAGATATTCGTCCGACATACAGGCTGTAGATATTAGTATCTGGAGTCATGCATTTTCATGGAACAAATATATAAACGAGGGACATATTGATAATAAAAAAAAAAAAAATTTTTTTTAATTATGTACCTGATATAAACTTTATACCTAAATAAAAAGCCTCATTGATTTACTCGTTAAAACAACAAAACATATTTAAGTCGATGTAAGTGTGTATGTTAATGTATGAATATTAATTCAAATACATAAATGTATAACTTTAATCTTCACAATCTCAAGCAAACTTACACCCTTGTTGAGGGAGACGATACCACGTTTAACTTGCCCCTAAGTACAGTAGACCAAAGGGTTGGTTCGGTTACAGTTCTCACTTATCCCACACTTCTTAAACCCTTTTTTTATCCATTTCCTAAGGATGTCATTATTTGTCATTGTCACGCTCCCGTTCTGTGTATAATAGAAACAGAGTCCAAACATCTGAATGCAAAAAAATAGTTGTTATTTATGTGTTTCGATGGTGTTATGAAACGGTCTCCATGGTCGAGGGTAAAGCTCTCAACTAGCAATCCGAAGGTCTCCAGTCCGAATCCCAACGTGAGCAAGTAAATTAAGTTTTATTAATTTGTGTTACTTCAAAAATTATTCGTTTTAAATAATACATAGTATATTTACGGCACGTTCCAGAGTGAAAGATTCTCTCATCATCGCCCTGGTGTAAGACCACCATTCAAAATTGAAACGTTGCTTTAAATGGTTTTAGCCGTGTTTGGTGACCAGATCTGAGTAGCCAGGTACTTCCCCATCTATTTCTTCCCTACCTCCTTCCCCTCCTCACTCCTTCAGCCTCACAAAATACCCCTTGCAATTGCAATGGGGACGCAATAATCTCACTGGCTCCAGACGAGAGCAGTTGGAACTCTTGTTCGATTTTTTTAAATTAAAAATGTTAACTAGGTACTCAAAATATGTGCTGATTTTCTGAAGAGTGTATTTTCTGAGTAGGTACAAATGTATCTAAATATGTACAAGTTTTTGTTAATTCAGTTTTTATACATGTTTTGATACTTGAAATATACGAGTATCTAACTTATTCAGTTTTATTTTAAATTAATATCTACGTAACCCTTTAAAGAATCTATAATACTCGCATAACAAAGAGTCATAAACTCAAAGATATACTGTGATGTCACCAGCAAAAAGGTTTGTTTAGAATGATTTAAAAAATTATAAAAAATTAAACAAACACTTGTCTTATGAAAAAAAAATGTTGTCCCTGAACTCTGCCGTAGCTGAGCAGAGTGTTAGAGTGTTGCATTCACCGTATTTATTAAAACTATTCTCAGTAATACCATTTCAGTACAACCAATACGGCTGTCCCATGGAGAAAACGTGAATCCTTTGAATAGTGCGTAGGTATGGTATATTGTTTAGGAAACACTAAAATATGATTGTGATTGCCACGCAATAACTAATCTACTTTTTAAACTATTTATAAAATAATATTTTGACTTTTATTTTTATAATCTTACGCATAATCGACAATGTTATAAGAGACTACAGTTTGAGCGTTGAGGAACCTTAAGAAAATAATTACCTCGACAATGTTAACTACAAACACTAGCCGTAGGGTAAAATGTGATAGTCATTCAATAACTTATCTACTATTCGGATCCATGACAACTCAACAAAGTAACATTTCAATACCCTTTTGAAAAGTTATTAAAAGTGAAATAGCCCGTTACCTAACCTAACGTAACTTATTTAATCTAGTTTTTTTTTCTTCATTTTAATGGCTTTTTAAAGGAGTGATGACGTGCCACTTTATTGAGATGTCCGGTCAACCCTACTTTTCTTACTCAAGGCGATCCAATAGTTCAGGAAAAAATCAGAATCGGAATTCACGCCCTTTATGGGAGGAGTTTAAAAATACTTGAGAAAGAGCTTTTAGAAAGGTTGGAAAAGGTATTTGAGAATTTTTTTTTACACGTTGATTTCGTGAAGGCCTGTAAAAAATATTAATTCCTGTTTTACGCATTGTTTATTGTAAGAAAACTGAAATTTAAAATTGATTTCACGAAACTAAGCGACGCGGAGTCACACGACTGTCTCCCGCGCCGGTTGGGGCGTGACTGATACGAAATAGGTTTGCCCACTGCATGGTTCTTGTTCCCATGGCATAAGGGTCACTTCAAGAATCCAAATTCGGTGTGCGGGCCGTATTGATTGATGTCAAAAATAATAACGATTACATATTAGTTGGGAATAATAGGAAAAACACATAAATAGTTTAGATTTGGGAAATGTTGGAAATGGGAAATGTGTTTTTGCTTGTTAAAATATGTCCGGCATTAAATATCCAATATCTATTATTTGGTTGCATATACACATCATCAGAAAGTACAGAAAGGAGGTCGCGATTTATTTTTAAAAGATATTCTGACTCCTATCCTTATATTTGTTATATACCAACTGTATGAATATAATTATAAATAAAACATATGTACTTAGATAAAAATCGGAAGAAGAGGGATCGGGAATATCGGGAAAATCGGGATATGAATCGAAAGAAAAATAAAAAGCAAAGTATACAGACAGCAAAATGGCACTTCATCACTCCGTCTTGAAAAGTTATTAAAAAGTGATGAAAAAAGCTTGAATAGGTTAGGTTAGGTTAGATTTTAAAGACACCCGGGTTCTCATAATTCTATTCAATTCCTTAGTAAGAAGTAGACTTGAAAGTGGGTCGATAATTTGGAGTCCGCACCAAGCAAAATATTCCCTCATGTTGGAGAGAGTTCAGAAAAAATTTCTGAGATTTCTGTACATGAGGGAGTACGGCTATTACCCGTGGCTCTATCCTACCGACTTTCTTTTGGGTATGCTCGGAATGAACCATCTACGTGTCAGAAGGGATGTACACATTGCTACGCATTTCTTCAGATTGATTCGTGGATGGCTTGAGAACTCAGCTATCTTGGAGAATATTCATTTTTATATTCCCGATGGTTATCTTCGCCATCGACAGCATAGGCTGTTCTATCTTCCGGCCTGCAGGACTAACTTGCCAATGGTCATGCCGATCGGGAGAGCAATTTTGCTGTTGAACAGAATTAATTCGGATATCGACATATTTAGCGTCAGTGAAGCTGCCTTTAAAAGGCAAGCTCAATTGATGCTCATATAGTTTTTTTTTTGCTTACCATTTATATTTATGTTTAATGTAATACTGTTACAAATGTATTTTAAAAACGCATTGAAATTTTAAATTTTGTAATGTTTTTGAAAGAATAAAATAAATTGAATTGAATTGAATTGAAAGTTATGGGCTATTTTTTCATCACTTTAGATGATCTTTCAAAGGGGTGTTGAAATGCCACATTGTTGAGTTGTTGTGGAACCGAAAATATCACGAAATGAAATTAACATTAGCAGCCAAAATATTTTGACAACAATTCTGTTCCAAAACTTTGCGGTTGGCGGTACCTACCTACGTACGTACCTGACTACTTTCTTCGAAACCAAAAAAAAAACAACAATAGAAAATACCATTAGTAACAAATCAAGTTTTGCTTACAATGTGGTATACTTAGGTCTGAAAATGGAATAATTCATCATCTTCGAATTTCGACGTATTTTCTAGACTAAAAAGGTTACGGTTTTTTTCACTTGCTCATTGACTTGATTTTGATTGAATAAAATGTGGATCATAAATTACAATCAGACCATGGTTTATAATGGCTTTGCAAAGGGGCGGACTAAGGAAAAATAAAATATTAACCAAGAAATAATAATTGTGATTTAAGCAGGTTTAACACCGATGACAAAAGAATTAAATTATTTGTAAAATCGAGAATTTTTCCAGCCAAGTTATTTTCTAGAAAAAGACGAAGAAGGAATATAAAAAAAAAAAAACTTTCACCTTCGCCTTCACAGCTCGCAACATTGTAAATAACCAAGTGTGTAAAAGCAAATTCTTAAAATTCTCCAGACTTTAAAAATAAATATTAACTCAACTTTGGCATTAATCTTCTGTTAAATATAAATATAAATGTAAAACTCATGCAATGTCCAGTGTTTTGAATATAATGTCCTCCACGTGCAAAGTCGTATCTTCCCCATAGCATAAGCATAAACTTTCTAATAAAGTGTGTTTTGTCGGAAGTGTCCTGCAGGTAAGTATGATTCTGTATCTATTTGAAAATAATAAAATTAGATAGAGCCATATTAAATTGTAAAGCGCCCTTGAGGTGATTTTTCACAAAAACGGCGCTATACAAATTATCCAATTATTATTATTATTATTATTGATGGTTGTTCTACGAAACACGAGAATTATCTCACATAGCGATTTTTATTTATTGGCAATAAAAGCACACATAAACAGCGTGCTTCCAAGTACCAAATAATAATAAAGAATCCCATCAAATTAAAAACTTTCTTGCTTAAGCCGCCGCTACCCGAATTTCTACCGATTTCTTACATATCTCCCTTAAGATGAAGCCATCGTAAATAATGCAAAATCATATGTTTTTGTTTTGAAAATTTGATCGCTTAGAAGTATTATAGATGCTTCAATTAAATACTGTGTGTAGAACATACCTTGGCCCTTAAAAACATCGGTCATTTTTTATATAAGTCTTTCAATAATCCTATAAAAAAATAAAGTATAAGGTCTAAAAAACACACTTTCAAGTCCAAACTCTCCAATTTATAAACCCCTTTTCGGATACGGTTTTATTGAATAATGTGGCAAATTCAGTTTATTTTATAATAATCGCATAAAAAGTTGATATTTACTCCCGATCTTCCCAAAATAAAATAAAATATGCATTTTCGCGTTGATATTTTGCAATACGGCCGCTAGTCGACGAATTCGGTTTTTCAAAGTGAACCCTATGGCATCCACCGAAGAACTACTGTCCACGCCACAGTCGCCAAACCTACTTCGTATCAGTCACGCCCCGAACTGAGCGGGAGATGGACGCGTCATTCCGCGTCGCTTGATTTCGTGAAATCAATTTTAAATTTCCGTTTTATTACAATAAACAATGCGTTAAAAGAGAGTTTATGTTTTTTACAGGTTTTTACGAAATCAACCTGTAATTTTTTTTTTCTCAAATACCTTTTCCAACCTTTCCAAAAGCTTTTTCTTAAGTATTTTCAAACTCCTCCCATAAAGGGGCGTGAATTCCGATTTCGATTTTTTCCTGGACTATGGGATCGCCTTAAACATTTGAAGTTTTTAAGCTCTTTAAAAAATATATGTTATTTTTTAAGATAATATCTAGACGCCTTCCACGCCGAAACGCAAATTATATGAAATTTCCTCGATAGAAAAAAATCGCAAAGTATGCTCCGAAAATTATTTTAAACACTTTTGTTTCAGTTATTTTACAAGTTATAGTCGTGAAAAAAATCACAATGTTTCTTTAAATGAAACTAAGGCCTTCCACGAGATTTTTGCTCTATTTTAAACGAGTCGTGTTTTATTAAATATTTTCACAATTTTCGCATCGATTTTATCGCTTTTAATATTAGCGCGCTCCTCTAACATTCGTAATTACATATCTCTCCATCTTCTTCTTTTTGAGCGCGGATGCGGCCGCGGCGCCAAAAATCATAACGCCCTAAACGAGTTATTGAACATACACACAAGGTCAGCTTAATTTTGGGGGTACACCATATATAATATTATATTGTATAAAATTATCATCACGTCGCAACATTACTTTTTTGAATAAGCATATTGTTTAAAAAAAATAAAAATTTCAGAAACTGAAAAGTTTGTTTCAAGTATAACTGTATAACTATTTCATAAATTTAATGTATAAATGAATTTGTAAAGCGCCCTTTCTTACGAAAATGGCGCTATAAAAATCATCCAATAATAGTAATTATTATTATTAATAATGATAATATTGTGTTTTTTTAACTCTGCTTATACCTTTTCAACATTTTCTAATTCACATTTGACTTACTAATTTCGGTTGTGCATATGTCTGGTGATTGTAACTAATTTGTTTTGATTTTGAGCTTCATTTTCAAAATTGGAAACTGATTGTGCCAAGAATTCAGAAAAGCGATAAAGTACCTATCTACAACATAATACTTGGCCGAAAAAAAAATTAGATCCAAGAAGGAGTAAGAAGAGATGAGAAAAGCAGAGAAGAGACGGAAAAATCCAAGATGAGACGTAGAGACGAGAAGATCTATGAAGAAACATGAAGAGCCAAGAAGAGATATCAAGAGACGAGAAATAGCAAGAAGATCCAAGTAGGGCATAGAAGAGATGAAAATAATCAAGAAAAAGCAAGAAGAGACAAGAAGAAGTAAAAAGGGCCAAGGAGAGACAGAGAAAAATCCCAAAAGAGACTAGATGAAACAAAGAGCAGAGAAAAAAAGCCACAAAGTGTCAAGAAGAGCCAAGAAGTGCCGAGAAGAGACGAGAAGATCCAAGAAGAAACAATAATTGGGAACAAGAAGAGACGAGAAAATTCAAGAAGAGGCAAGAACAGCCAAGAAAAGCCAGAAATAGACAAGAAGATCCAAGAAGAGCCGAGAACAGGCAAGAAGAAAGAACACATAAAGAAAGGATTTAAAAAATCGTAATGCTCAATCCATTCCTTTATTCCTGCCCAGCCTAAATTCCAATATTGGCTTATTAGGTTGCCATGTATACCGGTCGATTAAACTCCAAACTCCTTCCCATCCTCAGAGCACGTGTTCCTAGTCCTAACAAATCAGTGCCCCCTGGTGTACCGGTCTCACCGGGACAGGAGTACTCCTGGCTGGGGTGGTACAATCGTATCGTATCGTATCGTATCGTATTCTCGTTTTCAAAATTGGAACTGACATGTCGATAATTCAGTCAAGTGATAAAGTACCTTGGCAACTACCCATAAATCAGTACATTTTCGTTAATATTTTTTCTCGATCATTCTGCAAAAATAATCGTCTTTGTTCTCCTAAGTTTTTTACGTAAATTTTCAGCATGATAAATTTTCAGGATTAGGGATTAGAAATGTGAAAATCCTGTACGCTGTTGCAGTTTGCTATACCATGAAGACATTATGGATTTGAGTATCGTAGTTGGTAACTACCTAACAATTTTGTTGCCATTTAAATTATTATTACGATCGTCTCATACTTTTATATGTTATTTATTACATGTACATCATTCTGGACGGAATACACTTTGGGTCATCGGGATATTTCCGTTTTCCAGTGCAGCTGCAGCCCACCTAGGCAGTCCGCCCCTGGGCTTGGGGTCCAGCGGTCCCACAAACCATCTCGCAGACCTAACTCAAGTCCGTGGCGTGAATGAATCATTTGTTCACTTGCTCCGGTCATTTATCTTTCCCCGATCGAATATGTCCATGGGGTCAACCTCGCACCATACATCACAAAGTGTGTATATCAGATTTGTGGGTCGTTTTAGGGTTATTTATCGCGCTGGCTTCTTGTGACACTCTTGACATCGTGTTGTTACTGTTTCACCCAGATAAAGTTACAAAATAATTATTAGGTAATGCATGATAGTATTTATGTGGTTCTGAAGTAATACTGTCGACCGGTACTGATCTTGTTATTTGTCTTTATTTTTTATTGCTTTCAAATAAGTCGCACGAGGTCATTAATTGATAGTAGTATTATTATCGGTTGATAAAAAAAGTGTTTGATAAGAAGTGGCAATGGCCGAATTGGTAAGGCGTTTGCCCCGGTAAGACGAGAGGTTCTGGGTTAGAGTCCCAATTGGGACCGTTATCTTTTTATTTGTCTGTGTCTCGTTCTCTTTCATATTTTCGTTTAGATTAATAGTGTTAACTTCTTCTTCAACCTTCAAAACAAGGAACAACCTTCAAAAGTTATAAAAAGATAGTTTTTCTTTTTTTTTCAAAATAAGCAAACACATTGTGACTTGACATTTTAAATAAATAAAAAGAAAATACTTTGTTTTAAGTCACTTTATCATTATTTTTTTCCGTCTACCGGTTTCGGTACCTCATCATCGGGACTGAATATAAAAATACTAACAAGTACACGATAATACACATATATATATAAATTGTGAAAGAAAAAGACAGTAAATTAGAGTGGGACAGTGCGTCAGTTGTGAGAGAGAAATGGGGGGGGGGAGAGAGTGGGATAACGGGAAACACGCTTATAATAGAGCTGAATGCCAAATTTAGTTGATTATTAATGATTTCAGCCTTTGTATTAACTGATTTTTTTTATATTTCCAATGCCTCTAAATTATTTAAACTTAAGTCTATTACATTCTGTGTAGGACTTTAATACCCGTATCCCGGTTAAAAGTGTGATCTTTATTAATTAAGTGCTCTGCGAATTCTGAAAACCCTGAACTGGTTAGGCATCTTATGTGTTCCTTTATTCTAGTTTCCACATTGCGTGACGTTTGTCCAATGTAGAACGCTGGAAAATCGTTACAACTAATTTCGTAAACGCCCGAGTGGCTTAGTACGTCCTCTTTGTCCTTGGCATTAATTAAAAAATTTCCTAGGTTGGTATTTGTATAAAATGCCGATTTAATTCCTGGTGGAAATTTAATTGTACACGAAGAGGAGAGGTTATTAATATACAAAATTCTTCGCCATTCGTGGTATTGTTAAAAGTTATTGGACGGGTAAATGTATTTATTTATGGATATTAATCTTAATTTTTTGCTGGGATTCTATTTATGGGGTCTGTTTTGTATCCATTATTGTGAGCTATTAATTTTATTGTATTTAATTCATTAGTATAATTAACATTTGGCAAAGGGGTAGTGACTAATGATGGTGTTTCTAATAAAAATTACAAAATCATTAATTTAAAAAAATATTTTTGTAGGTGACTACTTTATCGCTTGTCCGATATTATAAGTATCTCATTCAGAAAATTGAAAGTTCTTTTATGAAATTTGAACTATGCTACACATTACGCAGGAATATTTCACATTATATCTCCTATGTATGCACTGACAACCGAAAGTGGTATGCTTTTTTATTGATTCTAATTATTAAATCATGCTAGGTCAATGCTGTCTACTAATTTATATTTTTTGTTAAAAACGGAATCGAGAAAACCCAACTAAAAAGGAACCAGTGTGAAACGAGGTACCTTTTACTATCCTTAAGTCTAATTTAATAATTAATTGATGTAGAAGAAATGCTAATCTGGAGGCTCTCTGTACGACTTTGACGTCCAAGTCTGCCATCGAACAAGCCCAATGCTAATTCGATTGAAACATCAATCCATCATCCCGATCGCCGGTCCATATCGGGATGCTGTGAGAGACGAGATGTTGGTTCAAGTGAAATGATTCCATCTTGTTACATACAAATTGATCACAATTTGTTACAATTCCAAGTCAATAAATTATGCATCAGCCATGATTTATGTTGAACTGTTTAACGTTCGAAGGCAGAGGGAATGAACCGTAACCTGAACCTGAACCATGAATCTCTTCTATTATCTCCTCTAACTTAGTTTGTACTAGAATGATATAACCGTGTGACTATTTTGTTGGGGTAATGAAACTACATTGTAAGTAGGAACTTTACATACCTACCTAAAATAAACATGTCAAAGTGATGAATTATAATATCATTTCTTCTAATAGTGCAAAATTATTTTGTACATTTTAAATTCAAATTAATAGATAACTGTGTATTAATCACTTAATTATTTACAAAAACCGAATGTAATGTCATGTCAAATTGTTTACCATTCAGATGGATAAATTAGAAATTTTAGAGATTAGAAAGAGTGTTAATGCAAATTTAAATATTATTAATAATCAAATATTGTTTTTAAATGACCCATTATTAAATCTATTCCCCTTTTAAATTTTTAATTGTTCTATATTGCCCCTCGTTTCCTACACATTATTTTCTTTCAAATTTTATTATTGTTTATGTCTATTATTTTTCTCTATTACCTATGTATGTCTATTTTTAAAACTAGTTCTGTCAAAACCCTGAACAAGTCAGCTTTGCTGACGAAACATGTCGGTTTTTGTAAATAATTAAGTGGTTAATACAAAGTTGTCTAATAATTTGAATTATAATATCATTCTTATTATTGCCACGAGTTCAGAGGAAGTCCATAATTTGCAAAAATGCACTACAGTATAATTTTATTTGAATTAATACATATCTTTCACGTTATTTCCTGCTACCCACCCCCTTAGGTGCCTTTTAAGCTTGAGTTCTCGAAATTATATAGGTCAAAATATCTGTTTTTTAGTATATGAAAATTTTAGAGTTAAAATTTTAAAA
The DNA here is from genome assembly GCA_917880885.1 of Limnephilus marmoratus. NCBI lineage: Eukaryota > Metazoa > Arthropoda > Insecta > Trichoptera > Limnephilidae > Limnephilus > Limnephilus marmoratus. The sequence goes on from OU862916.1 coordinate 31,270,136, forward strand.
ACATCTACAAAACGAAAGATATGACAAAAAAAATATTTTAATCCAAAAAACTGCTTCAACTTCGGGTTGCTCTATCTTATATATAAAAATCTCGTGTCACGGTGTTTGTGGTCGCTCTCCTCCGAAACGGCTTGACCGATTTTTATGATTTTTTTATGTATATTTGGTAGGTATGAGAATAGATGTTAAAGTACATTTCATACCGTTAGGTGGTTAGAGCGTCCGTACCCAGAAAAAAAAATCAATTTTTTTCACAATTTTTTTTTGTATTTTTTTTTAATTTGGCACAAAAACAAACCTACAACCCCAAAATTTTAACCCTCCTACCCCCACCCTACCAATTTTTAATCGCAATTTTAGTATTTTTGCATGAACAAATTTAACCGTCTTTCGTATTTCAAACAGAACGAAATTATTTATGTTGTTGAATGACAGATGGCGCTATGTCCGCCTCATCGAACTTTTATCCACGCAAGCGCAAGACATTCACGAGAAGCGTCGCGTCATTTTGATATTTCATTCGGCATCATGTTCTCGCGTGGGCAAACCATCGAGCTTATTCGTGTTGGCTAAAGACGGACTGACAAAACATATCGTACACTCAATTGCTCTTCGAAATTCATATTGATTTTCTTTATTTAATTTTCCTACGTTAGTTGGTGGTTTTTGCTTTTATCGGCGTTCATGTCTACAGCGCTCTATTCCTCTTTCTGTCATAGATCTCTCACACTTACCACTTACAATACATCCGTCATTTTTTATTTAACAAACAAAATATTCACTAGAAATAATTTATATGGCAGAACAACGTTTGTCGGGTCAGCTAGTATTCTATAAAACTTCATTTCTTCTACTAAAACTGTAAAATAAGATTTGAAAAAGAAAAAGCGATACTAAAAAGAGACAAACACAATAGCAAATACATCTAGTATTGTCACATAGTTCGACCCAGAGTGACGTGCGTTCGCACGAAAACTCAAGTTTAACAAAAAATGGATGTACTGACATTAATAGAAAACATTAAAAGTGAACTAAAAAACATTTCAACCGTAAAGGACACAAAAATTAGAAATAACCTGGAACAAACGATTCAACTACTAGAAGAAGCATGGAAACGGGAAAAAAACCATTTTCAAGAACAAATTATTGAACTACAAAAAAAAGTAATCATCAAGCTGGAAAAAAATTATGAACAAAAATCCTACGCAATGGTTCTAAAAGAAAGAACTGTTCAAATCGAAGAACCCAAATTTGCAATCTTAATCACCGCTGAAGGCAAAGAAACATCCGAAGACATAAAGAGTATTATCACAAAAACAATAAAAGCGCCTAACCTAGGAATCGGAATAAGTGGAATAAAAAAAGCAACAAACAATAAAATAATTATGACTTGCTCGAATAAAGAAGATGCTGAAAAACTGAAGGTTGAAATAAATAAAAATAAAAATGGAATATCTGCAACAGAATTAAAAAAGAAGAGACCATGTATGATTATTAAAGGTGTCGGAGGCGAATATAACGAAGATAATTTTCTAAATGATCTTATTTTACAAAACAGTGAACTAAACGATATAACAAATGAATCCATTAAAGTAATGAAAATATTAAAAAATAGAAAAAGTGATCAACTCCGTAACATAATAATTGAAACAACAGGACCAATCCGAAAAATACTACTAGAAAAACAAAGAATTAACATTGGATTTGTCCGAGCGCATATACAGGATTGCGACCCTCTGATGCATTGCTACCACTGCCTTGGATTTGGACATACATCCCTTAAATGTCTAAATAAAATGAACAAACCCAGATGCGTACATTGTGCAAAGAACCACAAATTTAGCGAATGCGAAAAAAATAAAGACAGTGTCAAATGCTACAACTGCGACAAACACAACAATTTATTTGGAACAAAAAATAATACTCAACATAGTGCAAATAGTGAAATATGTACTTACCGAAAAAGAATGTCTATTATAGCACAACAACGAATTGATTATGAGTAAGTTATGGACGATTTTCTAACTGAGGAAATTGATAAATTAACAGATGTTTCACAGTATATTTGCGACGATTCAAAACAATGTAACAAACTATTAAAAAAAGTCCCAAATGTTTTCATTGTTCTGCACCAAAACATCAGAAGTTTGCAAAAAAATCTGGATGAATTTGTAATAACACTAAACCTTCTCGAAATATTACCGGACATAATTGTTTTAACAGAAGCACACTTAAATATAAATAACGCTGCCGCACTGTACGACATCCCTAACTATACATATTATTCGTCCAAAATGCATATTAATAAGAACTGTGGTATTGCTGTTTTCATTTTAAATAAACACAATAACGTCACAATCACTGAAATCAACATGAAACTAGTGAACTGTCTAAAACTGAACTTAAAAGTAAATGAAGTTATATACAATATTATAGCTATCTACTGCACACATGGATCAAATCCAAACAGTTTCATTATAGAACTGGAACATTTATTGCTACAACTAAAAGGTACTTGTAACGTTGTCACAGGCGATTTTAATCTGAACATTTTAAAAGAGGTAAGCGGTAATCTAAAGGAAGATTATATAAATGTAATGACATCGCTAAACTATAAATCATTTATAAATAATCCAACACGGAATGTCAGAGGACAAATTCCTTCCTGCATTGATCACATATGGTGCAACTCAAATAACAATGACAAAAACATGTCAATATTATGGAAAACCAGCATAACCGATCACTACACCTGTATATTTGTTACCAACATTGATAAAAGAAGTACCAACTCTAATACAACTGACAAAAAAAAATATGAAAAAAAAAATTTAAATATGGAAATTTTAAGAACAAACCTTAAAACGGAAACCTGGACATCCATATTTGAATCGGAAAATCCAAATACCTGTGCTGAGAATTTCGAAACAGTTTTCCAAAACCACATAAACCTGTCCACACAAATAATTGTTTACAAACCAAAATCTAAGCACAGATTAATAAAGCCATGGATAACTCATGGACTAGTGATTTCAATCAGAAATAAAGAACAATACTACCACCAGTGTAAAAAATTCCCAAATGATGAAAAAATCGCCACTTTCTACAAGAAATACCGAAACAAACTTGCGCTTTTAATTAGACTGACAAAAGAAAAATATTTTCGTGATAAAATAAAAAATGCTGGTCAAGACGGCAAAGAGTTCTGGAAAATCATCAATACAATAACGAACAAAAGCACAAAACAAAAATTATCAAATGAAATTACTCATCAAGGAATCAACATCAACACCGAAAAAAATCCAAAACTTTGTGGTAATATTTTTAACGATTACTTTGCAAATGTAGGCTCTAATCTTGCTTGTAATATTACACCAAACAATAGACAGACTCCCCAACCAGAGCAGAACTCAAATTTTGAAGAAGGTTTTCACACATTTGCTTCAGTAACTCAAAAAGAAGTTGAAAACGCCGTATTAAGTTTAAGGGGATCAGCAAGCCCTGGCTATGACAACATAACTGTACAAACATTGAAAGCCGTACGTGAGATAATCAGCAAGCCAATTGCACATATAATAAATGTTAGTTTGAAGAAAGGTATATTCCCGAACAACTATAAGAAAACTATTGTCATCCCTGTTTTTAAATCTGGAGACGAAAAAAATATTTCCAACTATCGTCCCATAGCACTCACATCAAACATAGCAAAAATCTATGAAAAAATTGTTAAAAAACAACTTAACAACTACATAAAATCAAAGAAGATAATGAGCCCAAACCAGTTTGGATTTAGAGACAATCTCAGCACTCAAGATGCAATTGCTAAATTAACTTCAACAATAATACAAAATTTAGATAATGGAGAAAAGTGTCTTGGTATATTCATCGACCTACGCAAGGCATTTGATAGCATATCACACTCCAAACTCAATGAGAAACTCATGCAAATTGGTTTGGACGGAACAGTACTGTCATGGTTCCAAAGTTATCTAAAAGAGAGATTTCAATCCGTCAAAATAAATGATACCCTAAGTGAACCCAAAACCTCATCATTTGGTATACCGCAAGGAACTGTCATCGGTCCAATCCTTTTTATTATATATGTTAATCAAATGTTCACTCTTCCCATAGTTGGAGATATCATATCTTATGCAGACGACACAGTAGTTATCACTAAAGGGAAATCATGGGAGGAAACGATGATTAAAGCAAATACAAATATAAACATACTCAAAACATGGTTTGACCTAAATTGTCTCTCACTAAATACAGAGAAAACTTATTTTATTCCATTCTCTTTGAAAGAAAAAAATGTCGAGAACAATATAACTATTAAAATCCATTCATCACAGTGTGAAAATAAAAGGGAATGCAACGATGACAATTGCCTACAAATAACATGCAAAAATAGTATTAAGTATCTGGGTGTCATTGTAGACAAACACTTAAAATGGAACGAACAAGTCGAAAATACGGTAACCAGAGTAAGAAAACTTATTTACATATTCATTAGATTGAGAAACATTCTATCATCTAGTATGATAAAAACTGTTTATTTCTCTCTTGCCCAATCTATTCTAGAATATGGTATAATCGGGTGGGGGGGAACTTTCAAAACTAACCTCCAACCTGTAGAAAGGGTACAGAGGTTGATTCTAAAAGTTATCACACGTAAACCATCTTTATTTCCAACAATACAACTATTTAATTCTTTTAGGGTACTCAGTTTAAATAAAATTTTCAAAAAGAACACACTGTTACAAACACACAAAGATCATTTTAATTCTACAACAACAATCACAAAAATAAGTAACCGTTCAAGATCACGTGGTAATCTAGAAATCCCTAAATTTAATACGAGTGCTTTTCAACAACATTATACTTATCAAGGCATAAAATTTTTTAATGCCCTACCATATAAAATTAAATCCGAAGAAAATTATAAAGTCTTTAAATTACTAATAAAACAACTGCTTGATCAACCAAACACTAATTATAAGTTTTAATTTCAAAGAAAGAATTTCTACGTATATTTTTTGATTACAATGTACTAATTAGTAAAAATTGATCAAGTCTTAATTATAATTTTATGTACTTTATTTCAAAATTAATCACTTAACTCCATCATTAATTAACAAAAAATAAATTATAAATTAATGTAGTCTTCTTATTGATTGCACATATCCTCTTAAAATATTTCATCAACTTTTGAACTGAAATGTAAGCGATTATTGTCGTAAAATAACATTATGTACCTACTCCTGCAATATTATCAGTTAATCCCATTGTCAGAATCAACTATATGTACTTACCATCTCAACACCTACCTATTAAGAGAAATGCAATAATATTATTTTTATTTTTACTACTTCTATTGTATATTATTACTTTTAAAATATCTATACTACATGTATATCTAATTTAGCAACTGCTACGTTAGTATATTTCTTTATTTAATATTTGTTTTTTATTCATAAGTTTTATTTGTTTCTTAATTTAAAAATATATAGTATATCTTATTTTTTATCTTTTTTCTGTAATGACATGACTCCCCAATTTAAACACGAGAAATTTTTTCTCTTTTAAATTGGGTAGATTCATTAACAAGAAATTATTTTATTTGTAATTATTTTTAAGAACCATGTATTTTCCTTATGTAAATCTGTTATATGTATGTATATTTCAAAATAAAAAAAAAAAAAAAAAAAATCTATAGGATTTAGCCTACGAGAGAATGAGATAGAATAATCGGTCTCCTCTTTATGCGGTGCTTCTTAGCCTCCCCACTCCTGTATACTTTAGTTTTCTGAAGGTTCACTTCTACCACGTGCTAACTGCACAATTGCTTTTTTTAAATATTAATATTCTAGAAAACAGAATATTACCTTTTCACTTATTTATCTAGAAATCTGAACTACTCAACTCATACATACATTTCATTATAATACAATATTATTCTCTTCCATAATATTGTTGATTAGGGGCCATCCATAAATTACGTCACACGAATTTCATGATATTTTACCCCCCCCCCCCCCTCCCCTTCCCTGTCACATTTGCGAGACTCCCTCCCCTCTAGTGTGACGTCACATATTTAGCAATTTTACACCTAAAAAAAATTGCTTTTTAATAATTTTGATTTTTACGTGTGACGTCACAGAGCTGATGACCCCCCCCCCCCCCACACCCCTTGTCAAGCAATGGCACACTTCTTTACTCCCCCCCCCCCCCCCTTAAGGTGTTAAGTAATTTATGGATGGCCCCTTAGGTACGCAAAAAAAAAAATAATACCCACACTTATTTTCATTTTTAATGTCGTCTGGGAGGCAATTATATAAATTGACCCCCCCGTAATCAATGGATTGCTTGGCATAATTAGTATGTATGGTGTTTATATGTACGTTATCGTGTGACCGGACAACTATTTAAAGAATCATGCAACTTCAACATCTCCTTAGAAAAGTCATTAAAAATTGCTTAGATTGGGTTATAGGCCATTTTTCAATTTTTTTTTTCATAACTTTTAAGGTCTTTTCAAAGGGGTGTTGAAATGTGTTGCGCATGATTCTGAGTTTTAATGAATCGTTATCGTGTTTTCGTGTCAAGTGTATGCGTATTTGGGACGTTTTAATGAATTCTGTGTTTGTATGTATCAGTTTATTTTTCATTTTGCATGCAAGAAGACATGTTTTATATTCATATAGTTTTCTTAATGTCAAGAGTTTTGCTTCCATATATAATTTTTTTGTGGTTGTTCTGGATCTATGGTGAAACAGTTTTCTGATTACCTTTTTTGAATTACATTTTTATATACCCATGTATGTTTCATATGCATTTCCCCAGATTTCAATCAAGCATTTTGTACGAGACTATAATATAAACCTAAGATAGTGATTCGATCACTATGATAAGGCACTTTGAGTTTAACTAATGTAGTACATTACGCCACATTCAGGTTCAGGCATTAAAAAATAACGTTTTCAATTATTTGCACCTTAGGTCAGTCGGTTTTTGTCGGTCAGTACTGACAACATTACGAAAGTCACAGCAGACCTAATACTACAGTAACTTTTTCACAGCACTACCACACCACCTAAAAATACATGTCATCACGATCATAGTTTTCCGAATTTCGCAAAAACTCAATGCAGTTTCAAAGCCTAATATCCGTCTAATTCAATCATGTTATTGCTTAAGCGCATCATTTGTGGTCATCCTATCGGCACAATACACATGCATTAAGCCGTAATTTCAGCATCCATTAAATCACAGGTTTTTACTCCATCTATGTCGAGGCATAGTTTCGTCCAGTACCAGGCTGACATGGAAACGCGGAGGCAAATTTCCGTTCCGTAATTCTGCATTTCCTCCGCGGGACATCCGACGCGATAAGGACCGATATGTTGCTTGCTTCACGTCATCACGAATTTCGTCACGACGTGTAATAACGACAATTTTCTATTTCAATAATGACAACGTCCTCAATACTATTCACGAAAGATGTTGACGACGTGTTTCTATTCCTTTGATGCCCACTAGATTGAAACGCTATTAATAACGAGTATACAATGTCTTACGGACATTTTCTCATTTTCATTTTATTTAAGATCGAGTTCAACGAACTTTAGAAAAAAAATTATCAACTCGACTGCGGTTTTTTAAATTATTATCAAAAAAGTCCAAAAAGCTATGGTAGATACCACGGTATGATATAATATGATTAACAACATTTTTAATTTGGCCAAAGAATTAGACACAACATCAAAATTTTGGATAACGAAAATTATAAGTCATAATGTTGACTAAAATTAAATAGAGTTAAGAGTTTCAAAAGATTATTTCACAACTTTCCTCTCATTAAGCTTTTTAAAAACTTCTAGATATTAAGAGGCTTTTTTCCAAGTGAATTAGTTAAATATTTTGCAATCCAAATTAAGAATCCAATTTTTACGACGATTTGACAAAGTTTCATCCGTTGCACGAATTTATTATTATTCAAAGATTTTTTTTATGCTGTGGTTTTTGCTAGCGCTGTTATTATTAAATATTTTAATTTGTTTAAGAAAGTCATGTTTAACATCAAATAATAAAAATATTTGGCTGATTTATGTATGACCGTTTTCGTGAAAAATCCCCTCAAAGGCGCTGTACAAATAAATATATAACAGAATTAGTATAACTGGCTTACAACCAAGATTAACAACTATAACTAGTGACTTTCATCTAAGACTTATAGATAGTGACTTATGGACTAAGACTTATAATAGCCGACTTAAAACTAGTGACTTAATGACGTAAATATTTAGAACCGTGTCTTAAAGTTAGAAATATACAACTAACATATGTACCTACTTACATTTAAAAAGATTTATTGAGGTTTGGTCAGGGTTGTCAGTTATAACATTACAAAGCAAACAACAAAAAGACTCTGGAGGTATATATGTAACAAAGTAAGTAAAAATACGTAACAAAAGTAAGTTATTGCTGCGAGTCGAAGCAGTTTGGGGAATTTATCAATCAAATCACAATGACAATCAAACCAACAAGTGAGAATATTGCGTGAAAAAAACAAATATAAATTTCAAAATTGTTACATTGGACGTTTCAAGATTCAAGCGACATGACCCAACGAGGTACAAAATGTTGTAGAAATATTATAAAATGAACCTACTTCTTTTGCCTACGCGTTAATTACTAGCACAATATAACCTGACACAGTGTTATATCGACCTAACGGATGTTTTGTTTGTTTGACGTGCTCTCAATTAAGCAATCAAGATTTTACCAACGCAAAGAAAAGCTTGTCAAAGTTCACCGTGTTGAAGGTTAATGTACCTCCATGATCGTCTTCGTTCTCTCCTGGTACCAGTTCATCTGAAACCACATTAAGGCGATCTCCAAACAACAAATTGCTCACTTCTCCTTTGCTGACAAATCGCCGGACATTAATATCGGGCGAAAATTTTGACGTCTTCCCGCGCGAATATTTAACGACGCCATATTGCGGTCGGCGTTTCGAATTTATTTTTCATTAAGGCGCCAATCACAAGACGAAACTCACACCGAGATAAAAGAAAAGCATTAATATCGTTATATTTTTCTTACTTAAATTATGGTTGCATCCTATCACCGATTCGCGCCACCAAAAGATAATGAAATACGTAACATTAAATTTTGGTTGAATAATATTACTCACTTATTAATCATCGTGCTCACGTCTGAGGTGATATCCTGGACGTGGTGACCACCACGCGGTGTGGTCCTCTAATGTGAAGTTTACCCATACTACAGAAGTGCTGCAATAGCATTTCCATTCATTATACTTACTTAAATTACACTCACTATATTAAAACACTCACTTAAAAACCTTTTTTATAAGGTTAAAATTTTAGAGTGAAAAATGTATATAATATTCTAAAAGATCTTGTAACTAAAACAACATTTAACAATTGTTTAGTTTTACGACCCGGGTCCGATCGGGTTTCATCACTTATTTTGACGTTGTTATTTTAAAGCGCCCTTGAGGTGATTTTTCACAATAACGGCGCTCTACGCTTCAGGTATTATGTCCGGGTTAAATCGTTCCGCGGAAAAAACTTAACCCTTTCACGCACTTTTCCACAAATGATCACCTAGTCAATCCACATTATGCACTTGCACTGTATAAGTATAATAAATACAAAATAATACAAGAAGAACATGTCAAAGAGACCAAATTGGAAAATAATTCACCGACTCCAAATATTTTCATATCAGAGTGTTCGGCTCGGTGGAACTCCTAATTGGACCTATAAATCATACTGATCCCTCAATATAAAGATTTAAAAAATCTTTTGTAATCCTACATGTTTTTAAAATGACTGATTTTTGCATTTTTATACATAAATTCTTTGACAAATCTCATTTGCCTAAATTTTTAATCAGAGAGCTAGGAATAATGCCAGTAGCCGAAATAACAAATACCAAATTCTTTTAACCTCATTTCCTAAATCTGTATATTTTCTTATTTTTTCAGAAACCGATTTTTGAATATTAAAATTAAAATTATTACCAATTATTATTATTAAACTTATGGTTCATTTAAAGCTCAAAACAATGTGTAGAAAAACGACCTTATACGTATTGAAAAAATTAAGTGAGTTCTAATTTTCAAATTTCGAAGTTAAGTTTCAAATACTGTAGAAGTTCTGTTTTTATAGATATTTTATGATATAATAACAGATCTTGAAAATTAACTTTTAAATTTTATGAATTGTTCAAATTCTATGAAATTTTCATTCTTAAATTATTTCATATTGAAAAAAAAACTAAAGTTAAAAGAGGTTTCTTTGAAGTGTGTAATTCCAACAAGTGTAATTCTTTCCATATGTAATTTCATAGTATCAGCTTTTGTCCTGCTGATGAAAGCAACGTTATTATACCTCTTTCTGTAAGGTAGATGTATGTCGTTTATGAAATAGAGGGAGAGAGACACCGATTGATTGGTGATTGATGAACAGATATCGACTATGGATGATTTACAGCTCCCTTCTTCTTCTTGTGCCCTGTCCGTTCAACGGACGTTGGCTATCATGTTGGCTATGCGGACTTTGTTTACTGCGGCCCGGAACAGCTCCACGGTAGACTGGCCAAACCACTGTCTCAGGTTCTTTCAGGGCCCCGTCTTCCGGCAATCTTTCCTTGCATTATGAGATGCAGGATCTCATACTTCTCTGGATGTCTCATCATATGTCCAAGATATTGAAGTCTTCGGATTTTTATAGTATTAATTACTTCCTTTTCTTGATTCATCCGAACCATAACTTCATTTGTAATCCTGTCCATCCAGCTCATTTTAAGTATTCTTCTGTAGATCCACATCTCGAATGCCTCAAGTCACCTAATTAGTTCTTCAGTAAGCATCCATGCTTCCATTCCATAAAATAATATCGAAAACACGTAGCATCTGACCATTCGCATTCGTAATCCAAGGTTGAGATCATGACTGCAGAACATTTTACAGCTCCCTACTAAGGGCAAACTAAATTCACGGAAGATGAAAGCAAGGCTTGGCGATTTTTTCCGACTAAATTCTCTAGAGTGAAGACTGTCGCGAAAAAGGTAAACGCCCTATTTAAACGAGAATAAATTCACTGAAGAAAGATGAACGCATGGCTCGACGATTTCTTCTGACTAAATTCTTCAGGGTGACCATTATCGCGAAAGCACGAGAAGATGTATAAAGCTTTCTACCAAAACCTCAAAAAACATAAGTCTTTATAATGGAATAGTTTGTGTTGAAAAGGGTGTTAGAACACTGCACGGTCGAATGAAAAACGATTTATACCCTGCGGGTTTTCAATTATACACATTATAAATACGAGTATATTAAATAATTATCATAATTAATATTATTATGGCATATTTATTTTCGAATCGGCTAGTAACTAAAGAAAGGCATTTCTGATTATAAACGAGTATTTCGAATGTGTGTTCGTTGGAGTACAGGAGAATTAATAATTTAGTAAGCTTCAAAACATTTGATTCTGTTTTATAGTGCGCGCTCATAAATGAGAGATTCACAGGTTTTACTGAGTTAAATATCTACGGTTCAATATTGCAAGGTGATTAATATTATTATAGTACTGTCTGACTTTAACCGCTAGGGCTGAAAATCCGGACTTAATCCTGGTTGGATTATACCCACTTGTTATAATGGACTATTATAATGTGTAAGTACGAATGGGGTAATCCGAAAATGATGGATGACCGGTGCAAGTGCACTAAAGAATAATAAGGACTCTTTTAGTTAGTTTGAAAGTGTAGGACGAATAGGTGGGAAAAAGAGTCATCTGGAGAATTTACATTGTGGAAGTGTATGGAAGAAGGAAGAACTGGAGGCGTTCTTGGAAAACACGCCAAGTGACGAGAGAACGCTTGTGGAAAGTTGTTTGAATGTAATTTTTTTAAATTAACACCACACAGGAGGCCCTGAGAATTTATATGTTTATTTCATCTTTGGGAATGCTGTGCGGAGGGTCTTTATAATGACAGGAAGGAGAGAAAGTTCTATGAAGGAAAAGGTATGAGGTGTGGGTAGAAATCTAGCGATTAGTGTATTCAGGAGTGACGGACGTGTGAATCCATACCTTCCGCTGCGGTGCAATACAATGGGTCGAGAAAGACCAGCTGGGGAGATCTGTAGGTCTCCCTAAACTTGCCTCTCCCGCCAGCCTGCAATGCAGCTGGTGGGTTAGCGCATCCGTTGAATCCGGGCACCCCTGCTAAGTCACCAAACATAGCGAATCACTGGCAGAGGTAATGGTTATCCAATAAATGGTTTCAGGGGCGGCGGTACCCATACCCGCCTCCCAAATTGTAATTGAACCAATTTTAACCAAAATACAAAAAATATAATATTATGATCCAAACAAAATTCTAATTTTCCTCTACAATAAAAAAATACTATTAACACCTCAAAAAGTACTAGAACAAGACATGCATATCAACTACAAATACATAATTTGGACAAAAAACACTACAAGATTTGGTTGCAATCCTCATGATTATAGTTTTTTTCTGCCACATTATTTTTTTAACATAAATTTTATTTGCTTTGTAATTTTTTGCTATAATACTTTAATTTTCAATTGTTTATTCCAATAATAGCATTAATTTAATCAACTTCCCATAAAATTAATCAACTTACCCTTGTAAAATGTTCATCACAATACATGTGGTGGACTCCTAGTAAATGTAGACACAGGGAAGATTTTTGATGCCTTTGCAAGAGAGATTTTCAACTTCGATCCCAAGGAAAATAAGAAAATTTTTGGGATGGAACTAGGACTTCGCCAATTTCCAAACGATTGTTTAGGGTCTCGTGACCAAAAAAGTTCAAGAACCAAAGCTCTTGGAAGGGGGTTGATTGGTCAGGATTTATAAAAGGAATCAAGAAACCTACGCAAAACAAAAACACTAATACTAACGTAAAAGTATTTACTCCACAGAAATAAAAATAAAAGTAAAAATCAATATTATACCCACGTACAGGCATTGCCTTTGTGGGATTTTTGTGTTCATACATCAATTTATTAAGCTTTTTTATATACGTTTCATTGTTTTATGTATCTAATTTATGTACCTACTGTATCAAAAATTTTCAATAAAAAAATATAAAAATATTGTTCGTCATTAAACCCTAAAACACTACAATTAAAAAATTTTGCAAATATAGTAGGTGTTTTATTTATTCAGTAATTACTGTACCTACACGAACAACTAGACAAACATTGACATTTTATATATGTACATCTCATTCGAACTATGATTTACATTCTCCAATACAACGTTTGCATAGTCTTGGTAACAAATACTTAAATAATATGGATGTATTTGACAATAATTTGTACTTAGCAAACTTCAAACGCCATATGTGCCAACTATTTATTTCTACCTATCCCATAAACTAATGAGAACAAAACTTATATTTTATGTTACCTGTATTTTGTTTATGCTTATATTTTATGTAACCTAAATTTATTTTTATGTTATTTATTTTTTAACTCTTATATTTTATGTAACCTATATTTTGTTTTTAACAAATATTATGTTACTTGAATTTTTAACCCATTCTTTTCAATGTAATTTAAAAAAAAGTACTGCATTCTATGTAAAAGCCCTATGGGCGTTTAAATAAATAAATAAAATAACTTTGTGGTACCATTATAATTCAATTGAATAAATAACTTTATTTTAACCAAAGTTAGTGGACAAAATTATTAATGTATTTTAATTTAATGTGTTAAATTGTCCCCAGTTGTTTTTGAGGTTAACTTTGAATGCACTAAGTGCAACCGGAGTTAATTTCTCAAACTAACCTAAGGTTATCACTTTTAAGTACCTCGCTAAGTAAAGCGTTATTGTTTTAAGACCCAGCAAGTGCTTGGCAGAGTCAATAAAGGCGCACTTCAGCAGCGGTGCTAAATAGGTTCGTAAATAATCTGCTGCACTTACGCTGATTGTCTGAATGAATCCACATTCCAACACATATGTATTAGGCATTGAGTATGAAAGTACCCATTGAAAATGCTGATCCACTGAAATAATTGACTAGATGTAATAACCGTTAAGTCGCAGGTAATAAAATAGGAATAATAAACATATCGTATGTACCAGAGTAATTGATCCAATTCAAAAAATTCAAAAGGCGATAATTAAACTCATCCTGCAAGTACCATTCTACACAAGCAAAATTTACAAAACATTAGAAGTCATGTCAATAGACAACTATATGCCAAATCTGCTCTACTACACCTCCTCCAACAGAATCTCCATATTTCAATTTAACCATAAAACCTTAATAAAAATCAGGTCCCCAACAGATAAAACACTGAACATTCTAAATTATTGTCACACTTCATCATAACCACGTAAACTTCTTAGTAAAAGTTCTCCTAGTAACGTGTTCACGAAACATACAATATGCATTACCCACCCACAGTTCCACCCTCTCAAATCTACCTTACACTCATATAATAAAAGTTCAAAATATATTATGTAAAAATGATAATAATTAGGTAAACACTGTAATATATAGAAATAAATAAATAAAAATAATATAACAAAACAATGATTATGTTATGTAAGAAAAATCAATTTCCAGTAGTATCGATCCTCAAATCTATCAAGTATAAGTGAACGTGAGTTGGTATATTGAAAAAATTCAAAATTTATATTATCGAGATAATAATAATCAAAATATTTTTTTTTTTTTTTAATGTGAATTCCGCATAGGTGTCCAAACTACTTCCGTCTGGAGTCAGCGAGACCATGGCGTCCCCAAATGAAACTGAAGGTAGTGGAGAATTGCAAAAACTCACATCAAATATGATTTCCTACTTTCCTAGACCATATCTAACTTACCAATAGAAACAGAAAACATACTTACTTGTTAGATAGATCATCATTTTTACTGGAAAAATTAAACCTGAAAAGGGTACGACTTTGCACGTTGAAGACACTATAATTAAAAACATTGCACATTGCAAGCATTTGCTTTTGCTACGTAACCCTCCATATTATTTTTAAATTAAGATTTTTTATCAACAATTTTTATATTACCACCTGTTACAAATATTTACTCTTAAGAACTTTAGATTCAGTCCAAAAAAAAATATTATTGACATAACTTTTTTAATAAGTTCTGAAGGTTATACCCATTAAAACATCGCTGAAGAAGAAGATTAGGTATTCCAATAAATCTATATGAATCACGAAACATGAAAAGACTCAACAAAAACAAAAAAGGTTACGGTTGCAACTGGGAATCGATCTTTGTCTTACCGGACAACCGCTCAGCCAACTCGGCCATTAGGACCTAATTATTTTTACGTCATTTTTATCAGTTACAGTTGTTATCTTTTATCTTTCTGTGTCTTGTTCTGTTTAATGTTTGTTTTAAATTTATTAGTTTAATCTTCTTCTTCAATGATGTATAAATATGCTTGATCTGTTCTGATATTTGAAAAATTTTGATCAATTTGACCAGAAGTTGGGAAAAGTGTTAGCTTACTTCTGGCTCAGTAAACACCGCCACAGCACAATTATCTATTAATCTATTTAAGAACCTTTTCGTACATTGCATTTATCTACTATATTCAGCAATATTTCCAATAACCACAAATCCGATCCAAGCCAACTCGGCCTAATTATTTTTAGGTCATTTTTTTTAGTTACAGTTGTTATCTTTTATCTTTCTGTGTCTTGTTCTGTTTAATGTTTGTTTTAAATTTATTAGTTAAATCTTCTTCTTCAATGATGCATAAATATGCTTGATCTGTTCTGATATTTGAAAAATTTGGAGCAATTTGACCAGAAGTTGGGAAAAGTGTTAGCTTACTTCTGGCTCAGTAAACACCGCCACAGCACAATTATCAATTAATCTATTTAGGAACCTTTTCGTACATTACATTTTTCAACTATATTCAGCAATATTGTCAGTAACCACAAATCCGATCCAGCACTGCCGCATAAAACACCGATCTTCAGTGTGGAATTTGCCTCATCGCTACGGCCATTTTGTCCTGGTAAACAGAAGCTATGTACGAAACCAACTTACAGGTTCGCTCATCGACACCCTGCTAATCTCGAGACCCTGACACCTTGCAAAAAGTGCTCCCTTAAAACGCACCTCGCCGAAACCTTAATCTTACACTAGACCGGATTTTTCGAATAATACCCGAATACTAGATGATCAATTTGGAGATTAAAGGAAAATGTGTGTTGGTCGCTGGAGTGATAGACATTGCATGGAAGCCCTTTTATTTAAGGCAGGTCAAACAGTGTTCCTTCATACATGGTAAGCCAGCTTTGCAAATAAAGACGTGATTTCGCGTCTAGTCTACCGCATTCACAGGATAAATTTTATGTCATTTTCTATTCGTTGAAGTGAGGGCACGCTTTATTTCCGGCATTTGCATTGAGAATTTAGTTACCTACTTACTTTCGATTAGACAAAATTCATATTAGTATCTACAACTTCTCTAAAAGACTCTAATATAAACGACAAGCGTTTTCTTGTTGCAAGAAACTTAAACAAATAAATTAGGTGCCACTTTAGGGGTGGACCAATAGCATAAGCACACCGATAAAGATTTTATCGATAATCCTTCCTGAACACGACTGCAAGTCGCCAAAAAACAAACACAAACCACATCGACTAAATTTGCTTAATTTGTTCAACTATCATCAGTCGTGCTCAGGAACTACGAGAAGTTACCTACCGACATTGTAATTGTGCTAGAGAGCCTGGTAGTGGAAAGGCTATCACGGCGTCACCAAATCTTCACATGCTATGCGCAAGGTAAACACTATCAAATAAATTAAGAATCCTTCTCGAATCAAGCGTGCCTGTTTACTTGTACGAGTAATAAATTGTGGTTAGGTTATTTCTACCTAAAGAAAAATAAATGCACTCTTAGAAGGCTTTTCTAAATTTAAATTGACTCATATGGCAGTGTGGGTACAGAAGACTAATAATCGGCTAAACTCAGCCATCCGCAGCTGAAACTAGCGTAGGCTTCGCTGTGGAGCATTTATTTCATGGGTATTATTCATTTTCACATCTATATCGGCACCCGGTACCTACTCATTATATCTCCGTTTATTGCTATAGTACATTACCAACCTTTGTTTATAATTTATTTTCCTAGTTAATGAGCAATCCGACAATTGGCGACCCTGTTTTTGGTATCATTGGCTAGAAAACGGCTGTTTTCTTTCATCAAAACTCTTGTGTTCTCTTGTCAAATCTATTCCTAATGAATAAATCATACCGCTTTACATCATAAGTTAGACAATGGTTAACTTAGGATTTTAGAATAAACGAGTATAAATAAACACAACAACTTTATGCTGGTTGGTAGGTAAATTAGGTAAAGTTGGTAGGTAAAGTAGGTAGGTACCAAATATATTAAATGTAACTGAACATAATAAATAGCAGATAGTTCAGTTCTCGGACTCAGACAATTTTAGTTACCGGAACGCACGGTTCACATTTTCGTAGAGAACGATTTAATGTAGGCTCTGTTCCATACACTGCCTAAATAATTAAAAATTTGAATGTAAAACATATGATGGAGAAAATGTTTTGTTACCAATAAAGTTTTTTTTGTATATTTACGTACATTTACATAAACCGGAACGGCGCACAGCGTTTCATTTCATACAAGCTAGATGAAGCTAAAATCTCTAACATATCAATCAACCCAGAACATCAGAATCATTTAACCCAGAACTTCGGGATGTATGAAGAAAATTTGATAACCAAAATAATTTATTTATAATAAGAATTTAGAATTTTTTTGATAATACGCATAAATATAAATTACTTACCATCTGTTCAATTTTTTTACGAAATATTCATTTATTTGCACTTTAAGGCAACTCCACTCCCCTCCACAACTAGGCCAACTCCTCTATGTCACGAACTACCTGCCTGGAAATCTCGTGTGTGGTGCCTTTAAAATAACAAAATTAGCTTGATGCAGATTTGTGTGAAAAATTATTAAAAGTGATTATATCTATATGTATAATTAAAAATTATCGTGTGAATTTGATATACCCTCCGAGATAAATTTACGACATGTTAGAAAAAGAATATTTTTAGACCACATGAAAACACACATAACACAAGACATTCATTACTTTGAAAAAAAAAAGTTAGGTAATATCAAAAAATAAAATAAAAACAAACTGACAGTTAAAAACATTAGGAGAAAAGAAATGAAAACGCAGTGTTTCCGAGCACTTGGCTAACCTCAGTGAGATTTAATTTGATTTCCTTTACTTTTTTTTAAATTAACTCTACACAGGAGGCCCGGTAAAATAATTTTTTCATTCGGGGCCTACGTCATCTTTACATGCTGTGTGGAAGGTCTTCCCTTCCAAAGAATTTAAAAAAAGAAGGGGAGGAGGTTCCAGGAAGCAAAAAAGTGTAAGGGGTGGGTAGGAATCTGGGGTCCGGTTAATGTCTCCTGGAGTAGCGTATGAATGCACACATACCACTGCGGTGCAAGGCCATGAGTCGAGAGAGTCCGGCTGGAGAGGTGAAAAGGTCTCCCTCAACTAGTTTCTCCCGATCCTGCCAGCTACACAGTAACTACACAGTAACTACTCATCAGCCACAAAGGCCTAGCTAGACAAACTTCTTTACCTCTTGAACCCGCTCACATCTGCTAATTCATCTAACGTAGCGGACCACTTGTGGTGAACTACAAAGAGGTGTTGATTTTCGAAAAAACGGTTCCCATACCCGCCTCTAAGATAGAAACAGAAACTTAGTCGAACCGAAACCGGAACGGTGTTCCTGTAGATACGAGTATAATATTCCGTTTGAATGTTCGCACTTGGCTAACCTCACTAACACACCGCGCATGGACTTAGGTTCGGACTTCGCGGGGGCGTGAATACAGCCATTGTTTTGTTCCGGAGAGAATGAGCGGAGAAAATAAAATGCGATGCATGCGAGGTGAATCGTGGGGGTCGGGAGACGAGCCCGCCATCCCCACATCTGATCCATATCTGCAGCATCACGCTGTAGCGCGGGACCAGCGCCGTCTAATACTACACCCAATGGCCGCTGACTTATCGCCGGACAGGGGACATACCCAGTACCCATATATTCGTACATACCCACCATATCTGCATGCTCCCTACTTATTTGTATGACAAATTCGAAATATTAAGAAGGATTGTAAAGTTCCACATATCCTTAATTTCAATAAATTAATTCTGTGGCAGGGTATTTATAAGAAAATAGTCTTTCAGCGTTGGTCAGTTTATTTCTCTTATAAACAGGGTTCACAGCTAAAAAACAGAGTACAGGAAAGTTGTAGCACAAAGTAAAATCCCTTAGAGATTAAACAATGTTCACTAACGTTCTCGCTAAACACTTAGCGTAATAAACTCAACAGAGGACTCATGGTCTCCTAGTTGGGTTAAGGTTTTCCCGACAAGTAATGTCCCCGAGGGCGCTGTTACTTGAATTCCCAAGGAGGACCCAGAGGGCTCTCTCGACTTGGTACTGGGGAGGGTTTAACTTAGGCAATGACCACTAGGATTTTACGATTTTGTTGCTTAGGTTAACCAGGAGACTGGATACTCTGGCTCCGTATAGGCCTGCACGGTGTTATATACCCTTTGGGGCGGGGTAGTGCCGGCCGATGACCAAATACCGCGATCTACAATTTTCAATATTTTAACCGTCCGGGCGAGCGTCGGCCATATTTTGTCAGATGGTAAAAATATTACCGCTTTACAATAAAATCCAAATAAATGAAATACTTATGAACGTATCCAAAAATTAAAGACCATTTTTAAAAGGTGAACATACATAAAAATTTTGCAGGCAAATATAAAAAGTTTTATAAATAGCTCACCTTACGTTTTTTCTAACTAAAATTACTAATAACGAAATAATTATTAATAAATTACTAATAATAAAATTATATTATTAATTATAGAAACCTGTTCATGTTTTATTAGACAAATGTAATACACATGTTATGGTCATCTCAATTTTTGTCGTTCCATGAAAAAATAATTAATAAAAAATTCCTTAAAGTACATCTGTACCTTAAAGGATAAACCACACACTTATACTTAGTTATGGACTTACGTGGTTTATCCTTTAGGGTACAGATATAATAACTAACTTACCGGGGTTTCCTCGCAGGGCTAGGCAGAGAGGTGGGAACCCCAAACAACTAGCTCTTGGCACATACTCTTTGCCTTATTCTGGCCCTGGCTATCTGACATGGCCCGACTCAAGTATCTGGTTCACTTGATCATGCCATGTCTTTTTCAGGTGTCCCCGACTTCTTATTATATATTATAATAATATTACCAAAGAAATATAATTAGAATTATAATTAATAAATGTATCCCACTTACACTCATTATAATTTTTTCAGTAGTATCTAACACATAACACGTCCCTGGGTACATTAGAAAAATTACACCGCGAAAAAGTAATGCTTCTTGTATTCAATTTGCTTAACATTTAGGACATTTGAAAATCATCTATAATTCGCTACAGTTTATTAAACATAACTTATTGGCGTCACTTCAAACACGTTCGGCCATTCCTCCAGTCTAAAAGGCGGCCCTTTGTTCCCCGGCACCTTTTGTTATAATTGTACAATAATGGTGATGGCCACGATGACACCTCCCGCGGTGGATTCGAACCCTGGACAATGGACTGTTGTGAAGTGGCCCTCGTCACTAGCCCGTGGACCAAACACCACCTGGACAGGCGGGTTGCTCTTCTTTTTAAGAATAATACTGTGCTGGATTCTTGAAAGATATGGGATAATGATGGGCGGATTGTTTCACAAGGGAAGACGTTATTGAATGATGTGTGACGTATTGACAAAGAAAATCATAATGTTTCTGTCAAAAGCTGGCGTTATTTTTGGGTTAGGTAAGCTGGTTAAAGTGGTACAGAGTTGAAGATAGTTTCAGTATTTATCAGTTTCCGGTGATTATACTGATTATGTCCTGAAACGACTATTTTTTACTAGTGTCCAGGTTGTTCTAAATTTTCCTTTTATAGTCCTCCCCTTCTCTCTCCCCCCTTTCATGCTATTAGGAACTAGCGCAGACTATATTATAATTGAAGGATTTATGAAGCTGAAAATATTATTTACAAACATTCGGCCTTAGGATTATTGCTTATTCAAAAATTAAATAGTTGTCTTTCGAATGAACGCCGTTTTTTTAACGGTTTTTCTCCCCAAACGAATGTTCCAGCCAATGTCAATTAAATAAATGTTCGCAGCATCCTAGAATACAGCTCCATTATTTGGGCCCCCTCTGAACAAAACCATATTCTAGAAATAGAAAGAGTAAAAAAAAGGTTTATGCGTTACCTGTATATGAGGGAATATACATACTATCCATTCCTGTATACATCGTTTTTCTTAACAGGAATGCTCGATCTTAATACCTTAGAAGCACACCGAAAAATATTTTTGGGGAAACATTTTTTTTAAGCTGATCTCCGGTACTGTACTGAATCCACATATTTTAAAGGAGATAAACCTATAAGTCCCTAACGCGTATACTCGTGGAAGATCCCACGCACTTTTTTATGCTCCGAAAGCGAGAACCTTTCAGAATGCGCCATTAAACAGAGCAATTCAACTGCTTAACGATTCTGCATTGAGCATCGACATCTTCAATGTTACCTATAGAGAGTTCAGTAACTATCTTTGAGATATGCCACAACATAGTGAAACTGCCCCACGGAATTTTTTTTCTTCTTTTAAATTTTGTAATCTTCTCCGTAATTATTTGGTGTATAACTGTTTTATGGAGAAACTGAAATAAGTAAATTAATAAATAAAAAAATTTAGTACCTAGTAATAAAAAGAGCCTATCTACTTTACATAATAATAATAATACAAAAAATACGCTGAACACTGACAATGCAAGATGTCAATTTTTTGCTTAAGAAAAATAAATGAATAATAGAAGTTAAAATTACTATATTTTTGAAAATCTTGCGATTGTGTTTATATTTGTACATATTTACAAGTTGAAGCAAGGATAATTAATAAATAAGTTAATATAATATATTGTAAATAAAAAAGACAAGATACAGTAAATAAATTCATGAAACTAAACGCACTAAAACAAGTAGTATTGAACATGCATAATTACAATCACCAGATGTGACTTTATATACAGAAGACAGGCAGGCAATGTTGTAGGGGGGCAATATGCCCATACTGATCAGGTCAGGGATGAAATTTGTATATGAATTTTAGTGTTTATAGCGCAAAAAAATGTGATTAAGGTCCGCTTCATCAAGACGACTAAGCGGAAGATGTTGCTTGTGTCGTGATAGAGGACTTAGCCAGCCAAAGAATAGGCCACTTGCATCACATCTTTTTTAATTTTTTTCCGGTTTAGGCAAATATTCTAAGACATTCTGCATTTTTATTTTTTTTTTTAATCAAATTTTTGAAACCCTGGGGATTTTTTGAAAATTTCAATCCGATAAATCAGACCATTTTTTATAAACCGGAAAGACGGGACATAATTTTATAGGTGTGAAAAAACGATAATTACATAGCCGAAAATCATTTAAAAAAAAAATAACGTTTTCCACACGAATTGCACAGGAGAATAACGAGGCATACCAAAAATATTACATCTCATAAATATTTTTTTTCCTTGATCCATCTTGTTGACCATAAATCATTATAATGAACAGCGTTTATATTACTAAATTCAATGTAATATACTTGTACTTGTAAATTATAATAATAATAAGAATATTATAAAATTTAAATTTGTTAAAATCAGCACCTTAATCATTATACCTCTAAAACACGTACCGACATCATCTGCACGTTCTGAAGAGAACCCCGTAGATTATTAAAAGTACGGGGTTCACTTCAGAGCATCTGTCAAAAAGTGAAACCAAATTATAAGTTCGCAGAGAACAAACAATAAATCTAGTGAACGAATTCAAAAATTCGCCTGAAATCAAAGTGATGCCATATTAAAAAATAAATCAGTGTGGAATTTTAAAAAAATAATAGGAACATTTTCGGAGACGGGACATTTTCATGTAGTGACGTCACGAGCCTAAATAATGGATTTATTTATTTAAAAATAACAAAAACTGTACATTTCTAAACAATTTTACTAACTTTTTCTTAATCTTAGTAAAAAGATCTATCCACATGATTTTTTCCAAGTCGTTATGAAATCCATGCAAGTGGCCTATTGCGGGATCCAATAGCTGAGATGTGCTATTATAATATATACGTAAGTAGGTACTTACTTGCAGCTGTGAGCTTGGTTTGAATTTTGTTCTTTTCCTTGTACATATTCCTTTTCTTCTTCGTACATAATGACTTTAAATATTTTCTCATTAAATGATTTAGTTTTCTGAACATTTTTTGGTGTATTACAAACAGTTAAGACACATTACGAAAAATTATGTAGTTTTGTTTTTGTTCAATAAAATTTCTTATGGAAGGTAAATAAATATTTAGTCGGTATGTTATATAAAACACGCACAAGATTAAATCCAAAACAGAATCAGTCTATGTAAGTTTATCAATTCACTGCGTGTAATATCGTGCACATGTCTTGCCTTGATTTATATATGATGGGATCAGAATGATAGTGGATGGTGCAAATAAATACATTATTAGGTTACTGATATATTTCGGCGATAAGTACCTACCTAACCTACTTATAGTGATAAAGACAAAAAAATTCAAGCCATCATGGTGGTAAAGCTTGTGGCCTTATTGGATACTACCTTTTGTTCCGTATTATCGTTGTTCTTACTAAGAGATGCCAATCGTAATCACCGGGCTGACGAAAGTTTTTGAAAAGAATTTGGGAGGTGGTTAAGGGTACCGCCGCCTCGGGAACCAATTATTGAATAACCAACACCCCTACCATAGGTGACCTTAAGTGGTTCTCTAAGTTTGGTAACTTAGTAGGGATGCCCGGGTTCATGGGGTGAGGTTTGTCTATAGGTTTTGGCAGCGAATGCGATTGTCCACCTACTGCATGACGCTCAGGATCGGAAGAGATTGTTTGAAGAAGACTAACCTATGAACTCTACAGCCGAACTCTCTGGACCCATCGTCTTGCACCGCAGTGGGAGGAATGGATTCATCGTCCGTCACTCCTGGACATATTGACAGTGGCGTAGCTAGCATGGGTGGCACCCGGGGCGGAAAAAGCGGTGTCACCCCCCCCCCCCAAAATTTTTTTTTTTTTTGAGAAATTGAAAACACTAATTTTGACTTCCTAAAATATTAAAACATTTCTGGCTAGTAAAATATGTAAAAAAAAATTGTTATCCTCAAAATTAAAACACTTTTAAAAACACTAACAGAATAACAGCTTTTTCAACAATCGATAGGTGATAATTTCCTTCGCGAGTTCCCATCAGTCACAATGTACGAAATAAATGAGAATGACACAGGGGAAAAGCAAGGAAAATTTCACGGAAATCCCCAATAAATCATAAAATAACAGAATTTTTGGGGAATGCTGACCGACCGAGCCATATAATAATAATAAATTTGGACAACTTATATAGCGCTGTTTTAGCGAAAAATCGCCTCAAGAGCGCTGTATGGGGAATGCTGACCGACCGAGCCATATAATAATAATAAATTTGGACAACTTATATAGCGCTGTTTTAGCGAAAAATCGCCTCAAGAGCGCTGTAAATAACAGAGTTCCGTGTGGAGTCTTCAATTCTAATATGCTGCAAAATCTGAAGAAAATCATTTGCTGTCATGAAAACATAATAACCAATACTTAGGTTAAAACCAGTTTTGTGTTCAGAGTGGAACGATAAAATTTCAATCGTGAAATAGTAAAGGGGTGTTTAAGTATAACGTAACGCAATTTTTGAAAATTTTTGACCCTCTCTCCCCATGCAACGCGCCGTAACATTTTTCTGCACCTCCCTCCCCCTAAACGTTACGTAACACCCAAGTGACTATTTTTACCTAAAAGTCTCAATTAAATTGCGCAAAGTACTGGAGAGTCGCTTAAATACATTTTTCTTGTTTTAATCGCGTTTGCGGTAAAATAAAAAAGAGATTTTAAACTCGCAATAGGTCCATGCGTATATTGTTTATTTTATTGTTTTAAATTGTAATTCATAAACAAATTCAGAAAATATTATTATTTTTATCGGCTTATCATTCCTTCCGGATCTCCACAATTTAATACTGTCTTACCTTTAATACACCTACATGGTTTTACAACACATATTTCGTTTTACATTAGCTACACTGAGGAGGCTCTGAAGAAAGGAATTTTACAAAGTTTTCCATATGAAGCAACACTTTACTCCACTATGATTCATAAGCTTACTAAGAGTGGAGTAAAACCTTTTTCATGATCTGAATGCAGTTATACAAGTCCTCAAAACGAAGATTTAAAAGTCCACAGTATGATTCACAGAAGAGAAAACCTTTTTCATGTCCTGATTGTAACTATTCGTGTTCTCAAAATAAGAAGTCAGTTGCTGACTCAGTGTGGAGAAAAACCTTTTTCATGTTCCAACTGCAACTATTCATATACTGTGAAGAGAAATCTAAAAATCACACGTTTACTGACAGTGGAAAAAAACCTATTTCATGTCCTGACTGCAACTATTCTTATTCTCGAAAAAAATAACTAAGACGGCACTTGCTAACTCACAGTGATGAAAAACCTTTTTCTTGTCCCGACTGTAACTATTCATGCGCTACAAAACGATATCTAAAAATTCACATGACTACCCATTCTGGACAAAAACCTTTTTCATGTCCCGACTGCAGTCATACAAAGGGAAGATTTAAAAATCCGCAGTACGATTCACAGAAGAGAAAAACCTTTTTCATGTCCTGATTGTAACTATTCGTGTTCTCAAAAGGGATACATAAGGAGTCAGTTGCTGACTCAGTGCGGAGAAAAACCTTTTTCATGTTCCAACTGCAACTATTCATGTACTATGAAGAGAAATCTAAAAATCACCCGTTTACCGACAGTGGAAAAAAACCTATTTCTTGTACTGACTGCAACTATTCTTATTCTCGAAAAAAATAACTAAAATGGCACTTGCTAACTCACAGTGATGAAAAACCTTTTTCTTGTCCCGACTGTAACTATTCATGTGCTTGTACCTACCTACCTTGTTTTTCAAACTGGTCTTTCAGCACTAATAAACATGCTAACACTATAATAATTTCTTCACTAATTCACGTCAGTCCATAGATAACAATGCACTCACGAGTCTATGTTAATCACAATATACGAACGAAATTAGAATGACATAAGGAATATTTCAGGGAAATCCCCGACTGAGCTAGGAACAAAAAAA
This sequence comes from Limnephilus marmoratus, assembly GCA_917880885.1. Classification (NCBI taxonomy): domain Eukaryota; kingdom Metazoa; phylum Arthropoda; class Insecta; order Trichoptera; family Limnephilidae; genus Limnephilus; species Limnephilus marmoratus. The sequence goes on from OU862916.1 coordinate 31,296,531, forward strand.
ACATTTTTCGGGAATCCCCGACAAACCAAGTCATAGAGCAAAATAACAGTCAGTGTTAACGTGTAAAATATTTTTTACGGCAATTTTGCACTTTCATAAGTTTTTTCTCCACGTTCGAGTGTCACCCCCTCCTCGGGTGGCACCCGGGGAGGTCCGCCCCCCCCTCGCTACGCTACTGCATATTGACCCCCAACCTATCCATCCCTCATAGCTTTTCCCTACTTACAAATCTTTTGATATCACATGAAATTTTGGTTTCGATTTATTAAGAGAAAATTAAACACAAGTTTCTTGGACGCGAGGTCTACTGTTTACAGAATTGCCAGTTTAAACTAGGTGTATTGTTTTTTTTTTAAACTGATTAGGAGAAATAATCCGAACATAATGTCAATGTAAGCAGGACAACTGTTGTTGGTATCACTCTGGGATCTAGGGATCACTCTGGTGAAAGAAAATTGCTTTTCTTAGCGGTAGGATGCTGCTTCGCAACAAAAATGCATTTATTTGAAAAAGTTCCTGCATATCTAAAATTGTTTTATAAACTGCAAACCGGTCAGGACAAAAAAAAACTAACAACGCGCACAAAGTGTCAATTTTAATTGTTGGAATGGGAAATATGACAAGGAAAAGTAACAGGTAAACGGTTAACACAATCAGGAACGAACAATAATTAATATCACCACTATAATACTGAACCATTCAAACTAAATAAAAAATGTACGTGGGAATCAGAAAAGAGATTCGGTGCCGTTTAGTGCCATGAATAGCACGCATTATGTCCGATCAGAACACTAAACCTGAACCCGATAACCGATACACATAGTATTAAGCGTCGGTCCCAACGCGCCGCCGCGGCTCACCCAGAATATTTCAATGAATTGGCACATTTCGACCTCTGCGCCCTGACCGAACTCTTTTTCTCGCCGATCAAAAGCTTCAGAGGCGGGTTGGGGAATTTGTTTCGTTTTTATTCGAGGTGCATTCGAAACTGCACACGAATTATACAGCTTCAGATGAACTTGAAAATGGACGACAATTTAAATGAAATGGTGTCCGATAGAATTGGTGATGTAGGATATATCGGAAGGAATGGGAAGGAAAAAGGTTGACCAATCACTTACCACTGTATCATTTCTGCGAAGGAGCACATAACATAATCACTTTAAAGTAATTAGTTCCACCGCGATACATTAAGGTAATTATTGCCAAATGAACAAATGAGCACAAGAAATTTTTTATGTGAATACCGTACAATAGACCCAACTATTCCCAACCGCCTGAAGCCAGTGAGCCTATGCTGACCCAAATTGGGGTATGTTGTGAGGTTGAAGATAGTAGAGAGAGGAAGGAACTGGGGAAGAGGGAGAGGGGGAAATACCTGACTATTCAGATCTAGTCACTAAACACGGCTAAAACCATTTCAAGCCACATTTAAAGTCTGAATGGTGGTCGTACACCAGAGCGATACTGAGAGTATCTCCCACTCTGGAACTTGCCGTAAATATGCTTCACATTATTTTAAAATTATTAAATTGTGAAATAACACAAATCAATTAAATAAAATTTACTTTAGGCAAGCCGGGATACGAACCCGCGACTTCCGGATCGCTAGTCGAGACCCTTACCCCTCGATCACAATCAATATATATTATAGCATACTTTACATACACTAACAATCTGCTTCTATGATATTCCAATTCCTTCTTCTGTGTCCAAAACAAAAAGACTCGATTTTGCACAATTTTCTTTCAATATGTTCCATTTTTCTTAATTTTAACGACCTTTTTTTTTGTTTTGCATAATATTCTCGTAAATTTTACTATTTTAATTTTTTATATGTTGTTTTATTAGTGATTAATTCACACCTTCAATTATTGATTACACATGTACAAACTGATAAAATGTGAACTATCGATTTCCAAAAATTAACCCTTATTAAAAAAATCATATTCCTTGTGATACAGTTATAAATCATTATAGATATACAGTGACCCAAAGCATTTTTTACCAAACTCATTTATAATTTGGCTTAACCTCATTTCTAAATAACCTCAGTTAAGGTTAGATCATTTTTTTATCAATACTGCACTTTGTAAGGATAAACAATTTACTGGCAGAGATATTTTTACAATTCTTCTAAGAATTGTCGTATTAAATTATTATTACTTATTTAAATTTATGAGGAATGAGCGAGCACTGGACGTTTTTGAAAGAAAAAATTTGAGGCGCATCTTTGGACCGGTTCAGAAAAGGGATTTTGGCGCAGACGCTATAATAATGAGCTCTATACTTTGTTTAAGGAGCTAAACGTCGCAAAATTTATAAAATTGGGAAGACTTCGGTGGCTGGGTCATGTGGAGAGAATGACCGAGCATCAAGCACCAAAGTCCCTGCTGAACTCAAGACCAATAGGGCGAAGGAGCCTGGGAAGGCCAAGACTAAGATGGAGCGACAACGTCCTCAAAGACATATCTATCTTGGAACTTCCAAACTGGAGAGAGCTGGCACAAAACCGAGATGAGTGGAGGAAGACTCTTGAGGAGGCCAAGACCCACCAGGGGTTGTAGAGCCAATAGTGATGATTATGAATAATTTATTATGTCCGAACAGTTTTTTAAAGGTAGTAGTAAAACGGAGTCTCATTCATAACTCTTCAAATTTTCTGTAAAGTAAATCACAAAATAATTGATGTTGGTTGATCTATGTAGACATTTTCGGAGTTGTTCGCGTAATAATAGTGGGCATATTTTCTTAGTTCAGATCTGGTGAGACACAAAGGATTTTATTGTATTACACTAACGTTACAAAATATTTTAACGCAAAACTCAACTGGGCGGCACGTTTCACCAACGCTGCGAGTACTTACGTGAAGCACCAGAAACAAAATTTAACAATTTAACCAGCAAGCTGAATGTCCATAATTGATATATACGGTGCAAGAGTTCCAATTGCTCCCAACCGTCTGCGAGTGCGAATGCGAGATCATTTACTAATGGAATTGCAATACAAAGAACATACGAAGCACTTTTCTGTAGCATCCTAGAATACAGCTCCATTATTTGGGCCCCCTCTGAACAAAACCACAGCCTAGAAATAGAAAGATTACAAAAAAATATTTATACGTTACCTGTATATGAGGGAATATAGGTACATGCTACCCATTCCTGTATCCATCGTTCTTAACAGGAACGCTCTACCTTAATACCTTAGAAGCCCACCGAAAAATATTTTTGGGGAAATTTTTTTTTAAGCTGATCTCCGGTACTGTACTGAATCCACCTATGTTGAACTTATATGTCCCTAACGCGTATACTCGTGGGAGATCCCACGCACTTTTTTTATGCTCCGAAAGCGAGAAGTTCTTCCTTTCAGAATGCGCCATTAAACAGGGCAATTCAACTGCTTAACGATTCTTCATTGAGCATCGACATCTTCAATGTTACCTATAGAGAGTTCAGTAACTATCTTTTGACATACTTCACAACATAGTGAAACTGTCCCCATGGACTTTTCTTTTCTTCTTTTAAATTTTGTAATCTTCTCCGTAATAATTTGGTGTATAACTGTTTTATGGAGAACTGGAAAAAATAGATAAATATATTCTAAAACTGGAGATAGTGAGGAGGGGAAGAATATGTGGGAGAGGGAGGGAAGGTGGAGGAGTGGATGTTGGATATTCTGATCCAAAGCCATTTCAAGCAGCTAATTTAAAAGATAAAATTAACTAAAGTTCTAATTCTAAATGATGGTTTTTCACCTGGGTGATATTGTTTGTATCCTCCACTCTCGACCGTACTGTAAAGGTCAACACTGTATATTATTTTTAATTAATTATTTGTGAAACAACACGAATTGATATATTCAATTTGCTCCGGATTGCTAGTCGAGTCTTACCGAGTCGACCAGGGGACTGTCAAATATTAAGCGCCCTTGAGGTGATTTTTCACAAAAACGGCGCCTATAAATTGTCCAATTATTATTATTATTAAGTTGCTTTCATGTTTTGTGTAGTTTTACTACATATTAATTGTACTACATATTATGCACACTAATTTTATGCTAAGTTCTTTGTAATAATGTAAAAGCCCAGGTGGATTTAAAATCAAGTAAAATAAAATTAAAATTCAATTATATTTGCATAAAAGTATACTTGACTGATTCACTGTTCTCACATAAAAGTGTGGAAAAAATATATTGCAGACGATACAACAATACAAATAATAACCACTTCGTCAACAACCAACTTGTCAAATATGACGATAACGAAATAACATGACAGTAAAAACTTTAAAAAATAACGAAATAATTCATTAATGACATCTTTTTCTTTTTGGGAGGCGGGGATTGGTACCACTTATTGGATATCCAACACCTCCGCGCTACGTTTGGTGACTTAGCAGGGGTGCCCGGGTTGATGGGGTGAGGTTTGTCTGGGTCCTGGTGGCGAATGCGTATGCCCACCTACCGCATTGCGGGCCCGATCGGGAGTGTCTGGTTGAGGGAGACCTAACCTAGACCTTATCAGCCGGACTCTCACGACCCATCACCTTGAACCGCAGTGGGAGAAATGATTTCGTACGTCCTTTACTCCCAGAAACGTCGACCCCCAGATTCTTTCGCACCCCTCATACCTTTTTTCTTCGCAGAAATTCCTCTCCTTCCTTTCCCTTTAGAAGACCCTCTACATAGCATCCCCAAAGATGATATACGCCACGTGTGTGGAGTAAAAAAATGTAGTAAAATGGCTAACCAATTCTAATAATTTATCAAGACCATAAACCATCATGGCCAAGCAATTAAATGGAATTGCCTCTGTGTTAAGTAAGTAGTATTGGAATCAATAAAGCATCACTCCATATGTATGCCATCAAAGACAAAATGAAAAAGTTTACAGTTCCCAAATAAAATTAAAAGCATGCAATCTAATCCGAATTTTGAAAATGTTTTATTGTCTCTATAATTTATGAGGGACTAATGTAGAGAACGGATTAAAGATTAGAGCAGGCATAATAGTATCTCGATCGATGATTGCTAAGATAACAGAGATCCAAGTTCAGATATGGACCGACGAATCAAGCGCGATGCGCCGACTGTACCCACCATTGTGTGTGTGAACCCGACTTTATTATATGTGTGAACTTGCATTTGTAATACGTGTGACCCTCCCTTTAATAATATGATATTGCGATAAACACGTATTCATAATAATATGGAGGCACATTGCAAGAATTCATCGCATGATGAAAACAAAATCAGTAAATAATCAATTAATTGAATTGGTCATTTTGTGATGCCTAGCAGTGTGTGACAAAAAAAAGCAGTGCAAATTGGTTGACACGACCTGTGGGAAATCAACAGTCAAATGCTGGGTGAATGGGTTATTAAAATTGAAAACTTCTATAGGTTAAGTACTGAGAACCACATATTTTCGTTTATAAGAATTTTTATTTATTTGAACGAATTCATATTATAAATTATAATTTATCATTATGATTATTTTTTAAATAAAATTATTTCGCATTTATTCTTTCTTCTTCAGCCAACATTTCAGATCATCAGGTCAGATGTGCACTGATCGATGGACATTATAATGCTGCCTGAAACGATGGCTATAGAACGATGAAGCACAAATCGGACTAATAACCCTAAAAATAATCACGATGAAATCTCAAATCCCGTGTTAGTATCTGAATTCATATAACTTTGTCTCAATATTTTTTTATGAAGCTGAGATAAACGCACAATGGAAGAAGTAGTGAAGAAGTAAGGGAAAAGAGCTTTTTTTTGTAAATTTTTCACAAAGACTATCCTACTCTATTACGTATGTCTACTTTTTGCACCTTAAAACTTCAAATAATCTGGAGTTTCAAGTGGCATAAACCCAACCCCTCTGGGTAGAACTTACATGTAATATTAAAATAAAGACTGCAAATTTCTTTAGCCTCGTTGTGATTTGAAACTCGATGAAACGAAAAAGCGGCACTAAAAAGAGACACATACATCTACAGGATTACGCCTGCGAGAGAATGAAATAGAATAATCGGTCTCCTATTTATGCTTCGTAGCCTCACCACTCTTGTCTACTTTAGTTTTCTGAAGTATTCAATTTTCAATTCTACCGCCTGTGAACTGCGGACAATTTTTTTGTTTTATAGTGAAAACTTCTTTAGCATCGTTGTTATTTGAAACTAGAGGAAACAGAAACGAGCGACACTAAAAAGGGACAAATGCATTTGATGACAAATAAATTTACAGGATTCAGCTTACGAGAGAATGAGTTAGACAAATCGATGTCCTCTTTGCTCGTTGTGCGGTGCTTCGTAGCCTATTGGCCTTCTCTTTGTACGGTGCTTCGTAGAATAAAATGTTAAATAAATTTTAAACTTGGTAACATTATTACAACTAATAATAATGGTCTTTATTCCAGAATGTGGGGAAGTGAGTGCAATCCCACACATCATATAGAGTGTAAGTACATACATTAAAACATATGAATTTATAAAATAGAGTAAAGATAAAAAAAATAAGAATAACCAATTTAAAAAAAAGTAGTAGGCATCATTAGATAATAAGTCTTCATTAAAAAAAGGAAAAAAATCTTTAATTGACTTCTCATAAGTCCATCGGGTCTGAGATTATGGGAGCCAGTGTCTTTCTCCAATGTTCTTCTAAGCTCGATCCTGAAGTCAAACTTGATTCTATTATGAGAATATTTCTGGAGTGGTTTATCCTTCCCCTCAGTCCTGCAAAAATAAACCCTACAATTATCCTACTCCTGATACTCTGCATTCGTTGCATTCGTCTCATTCTCTCGAAGTTTCGTTTCCTGAACGTTTCACCTCTACCGCGTGTGAACTGCACACATTTTTTTTTTCAAAAGGCTTCACCGGATGCGAAAAACTAATCCATATGCAAAACCGTTTCTTCAGGCCAAATAATACCCATTAAAATGACATCCACATAAAAATTCAACATAACGAGCATAATAATACAGAATTTGCTTTCATTTGCACCGGTTATTCGTAGGCGGCGATGAAACGAAAAGGCGAAACAACGATCTCACTTAATTTTTATAGTGCAAACCATTCTAATGGTGCATTGTTGTCCGCACTTCGCTATACTCCGCATTCTCTACCTCTGCACTCGAGAAAATCTGTTTCCGAGACAAAAAGCCGAGAAACGCGCCTCATCGCGGGATAATGCTCGGAGCTGCAGGGCATTATTTCAACCCTCCTGATGCCACCAACCGTATTTTTATTAATTGCTGAGGGTTAAATTTGTCTATCATTGAAGAAATTAATATCAAAAACTCTCAATGGAAATATAAAACAGACAAAGACAAAAAAAAAAATAAAAATACCTATCCTAAAATCCTCTACACTTACCGAAGCAGGCAGGTAATCGACCTATTGAGCTATTTTGTACTAACATAATCCTTACTTGTACTAGCATACACAATGATCTTTGACCGCAACCAGAGACAAGAATAAAAATGGCAGTTCCGAGATTTGATTGACGGGGATCGCATCGAATTCCTTGTTGAGGAGCAGGAGGGTGACTTCTCGAAATGCGAAGCCGACGATCATCACCATGGTTTTACACAGATAAAACAGTTTAGATAAATAATACCCAGTTTCGCAGGAGTATGGCGCCCATTTTTAACCAGTAAGTCATTAACAATATTTCCTTTGAGAAATTTTGACAAGCGTTAACTTTGCTGACAGTAATTTTAGCCAATACTAAAACATGATAAGGGAAATTAAAGAACTCTTCGAGTTCGAAAACTGGGCCCTGAAATCAAAGTAGAGTCTTAATTTAAAGTAGAATCGCGTATTTTTGTATAATAATTATCTACAATAAACCTTTGTTACATTTTATATCGACTTTCATTTCTAGTATTACGAGATTTCAATGTCATGTTCCTTTCAGCATTATACAAATATACATAAAGTAAGTAAATCCGTAACAATTCTTTTTAGTAGATATATTTGATATACGTCAGTCCCGGTAAGAGTGGAGATGTGGGTTTGAGCCGAATAAATAAATGACTGAAAGATTTCGAGCATGTATATGTTAGGTATATGTGATTTCGCAGTCGTTGATTGGTGGTACAAACAAGAAATTATTTTAACACAATTGATCTGCAGGTAGTGATTTTTTGATATTTCCACAAAGTTTGGCATAAAGCCGAAGGGCCAGTTTTATCATAGAACATGTTCAATTGTTCAATTCATCCAATATCAAGGCCCGATAATAAGCGCTCAATAACGTTAGGGAGAGCGCGCTTCTATTAAAAACGGCAATAGCTAAGCGAAAATTGTGAAAATGTTTAATAAAACACGATTCGTTTAATAACAATAAGTTTTAAATAGCATTTAAAGAAACTCTGTAATTTTTTTGGCATATATAACTTGTAAAATGACAGAAAAAACGAGTTTATAATAATTTTCGGAACATACATCGCAATTTTTTCTATCGAGGGAATTTCATATAATTTACCTTTTCGGCGTGGGAAATTTATAGATATTAGGGAACGTACCCACAATACGTGACCAATTTTTTTTTTGCAATTTTTAACACCCCCCCCCCCCCCCCCCCCCCCGGTAACCAAAATCCCGGAATACTGCGAATTAAATTTCAAGTTCTGTTCAAGATCTGTTATTATTTCAATTCTGGGAAACAATAGGCCTATAACGGAGCAATAACAGAATTTGAATTGAACTTTCGCAGAACTCTTAAGTTAACTTTTACACTTGATTAATCATTCAAATTCTGTGAAACAACTGGCTGAAAGGAAATTTAAGAATGTAATATTATTTACTGACATAAAAAATTAAATTACGGGTACATTTTACGAGGATTCTCTGTAATAAGTGTGTTTTATAGCCGGTCTGCAAAGGGTCAGAAGAATATTATAGAGACATAAGGTGGGATTATAGGATATGATGTGTTTGTAACTACATACGAGCAAGTTTCCGATACTTAACTGTTGAAAAGCTGCATATGTTTTCATTTAATGATGCCACAACAGCCCCATGATTATCTGCAATCAACACTGTTATTCATATTAGTTATTGAGGTTACGATTTGCAATGAACCATATAAGAGCAAGCCTCTCATTATTTGTACTCAGGTAAATCAAAACTAATTTAAATCAATCGGTCGTCAGTAAGCTTTTGTGGGGCAAAATGAATTTTGGAAATAATTGGATATTACGCTACCTGCCCTATTGTCGCCATATAGCCAATAGTTAATAATTTATTTATTGTTATTGTGTTTAATGTGTCAAACTGCTTCAATTTTTGTTTTAAATTTAAATTAAAATTTGAGGAAATACCAGCGGCGTTTTTTCCATACAAACGTATTCCCCGTTTATCTCTCTGGATTTTGACCCTTGAGCAAATTTTTTTACATAATATAGATATTGACCATTAGCGTGTCAGTACGTTTTGATTTTTTTGATAATTTACTTCTTATAGAAGTTAGGACCTTCCAAAAATGAATAAAATTGCCTAGTTTAAACGCCGTCAAAAGACGTTCAGTATACAAACTAAACAATGTATTTTGAAAAAAAGCAAAACTTACCGACATAGAATATTTTCTTCTAATACAGTTAGTGAAAAAAAAATTTAAATTGGTCCAGTTTTGGAGAAGAAAAATGGGGAATACAAAACATCGATTTTGACGATTTTATTTAGGTATTTTCGGCCCAATATGCAGTTGTCCCTTTCGCTCAGTTCCCCTGAGGGGAGCGCGGAGTGGAACAGAAGATATTGGTTACAATACCTATCGATGATATTTTTAAATGACCGGCATAGCTCTTAAGTTCTTAATCATTTTTGTTGGCATTATTATGACAGCTGTTTCCGCGTTCAAGGCTGGTATCAAACTATGCTTATGTTACATTGATAATTATACGATGGTCGCTGTGGTCGAGTAATAAAGCTCTTGACTCCCAATCCGATGTTGCGGGATCAAATCCCGGCGCGTGAAAATAAATTTTAGTTTATTAATTTTTATTATTTTACAACTAATTAATTTAAAAATAATATATGGTATATTTGCGGCACGTTCCATAGCAGAAAAATCTCTCAGTATCGCCCTGGTTTAAGATCACTATTCAGAATTGAAACGGTGCTTGAAATGACTTTAGCTGTGTTTGGTGACTAGATCTGAATTGCCAGACACTTCCCCACCTTCCTCCTTCCCATCTCATTCCCCTCCTTACTACCTTCAGCCTCACAACATCCCAATTAGAGATGCCATAGTCTCACTGGCTCTAGACGGGAGCAGCAGGGACTCTTGTGAGGTATTCACATTAAAAAAAACGAGCTCTAATATTGTCGTCAGTGATTACATATTACAATTTTAGATGTTACTTGTTAAGTTATTCTCAACACAAAAGTTTTCGTTCACGATATATTAAACTAAATACATATTTGTAGGTAATAAAGAAAAGTTTTATTATTTGTAGTTATTAATCAAAATATAACAAACAAAAAATTTCATGGCAACTGAAATCGATAGAACTATGTTGTCGGCGAGTCTTTATGGTCGAAGTGAGGTCAATATTCCCCGACTTCAGTTGATACAATCGTCAAGAAAGAATCATCAGTTTTCTTCAAAATCGGTATTGATAGCACATCTTGGGAACATCTGTCCAGTGCATCGCAACGATACAAGATGGTTTTATGTTTTCGTTTATTATGTGTATTGGCGCTGGATAATAAATCTACGATAATATGAATAGCTTTAGGCGAATGTCCTGCTAAGTAATTCATTTCACTTTATTTATCTCAAGCAATAAATTCTCTTCCTCTAATTGCGTTACCCCCCAAATGATGACACTAAATATCCGCATAATTTTAACAATCACACTAAAATATTTATTATGTCCTTAACGAAGCATAAAACAATCTTGTACTAATTACACAAAGCACGTCAAATACATCTCTCGTGCAATAAATTAATTTACCTGTTATGATGAGTATTGAACATTGATAGTGGGTGGCAAAAACTATGCAAAATGGCGAGAAAACCTTAGAATGCGAGCCGTTTTAAATTAATTTGGTGATTTTAATAAAAAATGGACCAATGAATTTTACTTATTTTTAAATTCTATAAAACCTAATATAAATACAGGTATATAGTTGGGCAGTCAAAATTTTAAAAATTATGTAAATAAATGTATAATATTGTGCTAAATAAACAAACAAATAAAAAATAAATAAATAGTGGGAGGCAAACTGGCGGGAAAACCCTAGAATGGCAGGACATTAATTTCACAATAATTTGGTGGGTCATAATAAAAAAAATATATATGCAAGGTGTTAAGGGACGTACCAGACTTACTTTAACCAGTGATTCTTGTCATTATTTGAAGTAAAACATGTAAATGAAATTTCGGTCACCGGTGACATTTAAATTTTTTTTTGTTCAACCAAAAAATCAGTAGGTAATGGACAGTTAGAGGCCCCACGGCTGATTGACTGATGACGACATGTGGAAAAACTTTTTTTTGGTTTGAAAAAAAAAATGAAATAAAGACGCCTAAAAAGTCACCGAAGACCAAAATTTCGTATGATTTTTTTACTTAGAATAATAGTCAGGAGTACCTTGTAAGTCATGTACGTCCCTTATCACTGTATATTAAAGAGTATTTTAAAATTATGTAAATAATTACCTACCTACCTACAGAACAAAAATCACTAATAAAAAATTACCCAAAGAAGCGAAGCTAGTAGTCTTCAATGGAGTGCTGGTTCCAACCATGATGTAAAACATCATACATCACCTCTGCTATACTATAGCAGAGGCAAAGAGCTCGCAGAAGAATGCTGTAGGAATGAGATCTCTGAGCGTATCTACGGTAAAACTTTTTTTTTTTTTTTTTTTTTTTTTTTTTTTATTTATATCTATATATATTACAGTTTTTACCTTATTATAAACATCTTTACATAATATATTTTGAAAAAAAAAGTTTTTACATATTAATATTTCATTTCATTATGTTGGGTGTAAGGTAGGTTTGAGAAGGTGAAACTGTTGGTTGATAATATTGTATGTTTCGTGAACACCTCACTAGGAGAACCTGTGCTGAGGTGTTTACGTGTTTATGATTAAGTGTGACAAGTACAGGTATTTATGTGTTGTAGTAGAAAGTTAGTTTTTTTATCTTATTTTTTTACATTTTAGTGATAATTGCACATTGAATATTTAGAAGAAAAAAAAATACGTATAAGGTATATATATGTACATATGAATAGTTGGTTAATTCTTGAAAGACATGTTTATTTATTTTATAGTTTGGTTAAGTTTGGTTAGGGATTAAAGTATTTTGTATAAAGTGAATATCTTGATTTTTGATCCAGGCTGTGATATGTTTTTTGTGAATGTTGGTAGATGTATTTGCAGTTAGGAGTTGTTTCAGAGTAATGGGCATATAATTAAAAAGTTTGGTTGCATAATACTGAAAATGTCTTTGTCCGTGAGTGGTGTGCGTTATCGGTATGTTCAGGGTTATATTTGTTAAGGACCGGGTTTTTATTATTGTTTTTGGTTGGATTGGAATATGGAGTTTGTTTTGGAGGAAGTATAGCAGAGCAGATTTGGCATAAAGTTGTTTTATTGACATGACTTCTAATGTTTTGTATATTTCGCTTGAATGTGTGTAGAAAGGCACTTGAAGGATTAGTTTAATTATCGCCTTTTGTATCTTTTGAATTGGGTCAATTGCTATATTTGTAGCACTTCCCCAAGCCAGTATTCCATATGTGGCAATGGATTGACAAAGGGCAAAGTATATGGATCTGAGAATTGTCAGTGGGAAAATGTTTTTAATCGATTTTATTAGGTACATGACTCCTTTTAGTTTATTTGTGATGAAAGTTATGTGGTCAGTCCAGCGTAAGTGTGTATCAATAATAACCCCTAGGTATTTTGTTTGTTTGACCCTTTCTATATGCTCGCATTGACAATTGGATGAAGTTTGTTCACAGTCATGCAGAAACAGGTCTATGTTTGATGGAGGTTGACTTCTTTGTGTAATACTATGTGTGATGTATTTTGTTTTAATTGTATTAACGGTAAGAGTATTACTGTTTAGCCATTTTTTGACAATTGACAAACTTTTTTCAGCTATTATGAAGACATCTTTCCATGTGGCTGCTTGACAGAGAAGAACTGTATCGTCAGCGAAGGTCACGATTTTACCTTCAATTTCAATGTCACACAGATCGTTTATGTAGATGAGGAATAATAAAGGGCCAAGTACACTCCCCTGTGGGACTCCGTACGTAATTAAAAGCGGTTCACTTATCTTGTTATCAATTTTAACTTGTTGAGTTCGGTCAGACATGAAGCTTTTGATTTAGTCGAATTCTACTCCGTTAATACCAATGTTTTTTAACTTATTGAAAAGTTTTTCGTGTGAGATTGTGTCGAAGGCTTTACATAGGTCTAAAAAAATTGAAATAACTTTTTTTTTAGCATCAAGATTACGTGTAATGAAGTCCGTTACAGTAGCTATTGCATGTTCTGTGCTTCTGTTTTTCCTGAATCCATGTTGGTTCATCGATAGTAATTGTTTGGTTTCCAGATAGTGTTGAAGCTGTTTCTTAATAGTTTTTTCCAGAATTTTTGAAAAGGTATTTAGTAGCGTAATGGGTCTGTAGTTGTTTATGTTATTTTTTTGTCCTGATTTAAAAATTGGAATGACAAGACCTTTTTTTAGTAAGCTAGGAAAAATTCCTTCTTTTAGACTAAGATTAATTAAGTACGTGAGTGGTTGGAGTAGTTGTTGGCTTACTGTTAAGATTGTTTTGGAATCTACACCATCGGGTCCCGTTGTTGTGTTATTCTTTAGTGATTGAATTATTTTACTGGTGTCTTCTAGTGAAATATTTTGTAATTTGAAGTGTCTGTTGCTATTTTCATTGCTGTTGTTAGTGGCAGTGTTTTGGGATTTCTGAATATCTTGGAGAGGCTGTGATTTTTTTATGTTATCAGCTAGACTAGCTCCTATATTAGTGTAGTGCTTGTTAATGTAATTGAGGATAAGTGTAGGATTGTCATGGAAGTGGATTTCTTCATTATCAATAAGTAATTTTTTTATGGTATCCTCTTTGTTCTTCTGTGAATGCGTACTTTCCCTCAAAATTGACCATACGCTTTTAGGGTCATAGTTTGCTGCTATAAGTTTGTTTCGATAATATAATTCTTTTGCTTTTCGTATTATTAGAGAACAAATATTTCTGTACCTTTTGTAGAAGAAATAAAGAGGAGTGTCATAAGGGTTCAGTTTAATTTGTTTGTGTAGTTTGTCCCTTTTTTTAATACTATTTATAATGCTTTGGGTAATCCATTTTTTAAGTCTTACTTTGCGGTGTGGGATAGGTATGTATATCGTTTTGGTATTTTGGGTAATGAGAATTTGTAGATGTGTTATGAAGAAATTCCAGGCTTCTTCTGCCGAGTTAAATTTTGTAAGATGTTCCCATGTTTGTTTTTCTAAACATTGATTTAGATTGACGTAATCAATTATTTTTTTTGCAGTGTTATTTTGGAAAGTTGAGTTTCTAGTTGGCGAAGTCAGGCCTATCATAGTAGTGTAGTGATCTGTGATTGTGGATTCGTATACAGCACTACATATTTGACTTTTTGATTTAACCATACAGTGATCTATACATGATTCTGAATCTTTGGTTACTCTGGTAGGAGTGTTAATGGTGCTTATAATGCCATGTTCCAGAAGCATCAGCTGGTAATCAATATTTTGAGGGTGGCCATTAGGAAGTATGTTTATGTTTAGATCACCAGCTATGATGATGTTTTTGTATGAAGTGAGTTTTTTTAGGTGAGAATCCAGAGCTATTATAAATGGTGTAATGTTATGTGTGGATGGTGATCTATATATGGCGAGGGCACACGTATCTGAGTCGATGATTATTTGTAGACAGTTATTATTTATCAAGTCGATTTCTGAAACAGACACGTTTAGACTATCATGTATGTATACAACAATCCCATCATTTTGATTATTATTTTTTAATGTGTGATACGCAGTATAATTTTTTTTATGTTTTGTTGTAAAAGTTGTTGATATCCAGCATTCCGTTAGGATTATAATTTTGAAATCTGTTTTAAAATTGTTTAAGAGAATGTCAAGTTCGTCATAGTTATGATTTAGAGATCTTATATTTTGATTAAGTAGTGTAAGAGAGCCTGGATTGTTAAAAATAGAATCACATAGTTTTGTGTCATTGGTTGTATGATGTTGATGAGAACTATTCAAATTAATTGAGAGAAGATCAGCCATGGTGTTTTGTAAATCAGGATAGTGTTTTTATAAGGTCTGAGTGACCTTTATTAGTTATATCATTTTTTTTAAATCATTTTCATGTTTAATTTGTACAGTTTTTTCCCCTGGTCCTTTCCTGACTAGTAGTTTGCCGGTTTTAAACCATACAAATTGGAACTTTTTATCTTTTGCTGTTTGCTTTGTTTTCCACAGTAATTCTTTGTAGTATGGTGTTAGCACTTCACTTATGTATATGGGAGAGATTGAACTTAATGATTTAGCCGCGTTTTTGAGCGTTAAGAAGGAGTCCCTTGTTTTTAAGCTATGGAAGGCAGCACGGAGTTTATCCGGGGTATTGTGTCTCCGGTCCTGTGTTGTGGTTACCAGTCGTAAGTCCTGTGGTAGTAGGGGCATTCCCAGGGAGCTGGCTAACCGAAGTACCGCTTCCACAGGTGGTTCTCCCGGCTGCAACTTTACACCCGCCATCTCTAAGCTATCAGAGAGCTTCTCCTGCTCTATTTCAGCTATACGACATTCCAGAGAAGAGATTCTAATATTTTGATTTTCGTTCTCTTCGCGTAGGAATTTTGTTTCCTTGTGAAGGTCTTCCATTTTTTTGAATCTTGATAGCAGATCTTCGTATTGGTTGCAGATAAAATCACTTGATCTCTTCAGGTCATTGATTTCATCTGTAAACATTTTTTTTATTTCAGTAATTTTAGCATCGAAGTGTTTCGTAAGGCGCTCATAGAGGAAATTACTATCTTCATTAGATTTTGATGCGTCACTAGTATTTGTATTCTGTGGGGTACCCTTGATTTTTGGTTTGGAGGCAGTCTTGATTAAAGGTGCGTCATTTTCGTCTGCGTCGCCAGATGACGCCGGTTTTCGTTGTCTGCTCATTTTGATTTTTGATTTTGAGATATGTGGACAGATGGTGCTAATCGTTATTTCAAATTATATTAATAAAAGGATTAATTAATAATAAAAGAAGAAATAACAAAAATTTCTGGATGTACTCGGTTTCGAACTGACGCCAGCAGAACTAGAGTCAAACACGCTAACCACTGGTCCACTCCGGGTATGTCCGTAGGTGCCTTTTAATCACAATATAAACTGTAAAGTTCTCTAGATGTTATTATGAATTATATTGTACCGAACTTAATGTCACTGGAATGTACGTTTCTTCACTTATTAAATTGTTATTTTTTTGTACAATTAATCTCGAATCACTAGATTTATTTTGTAATTCACTTAGTTATTGTTTTTTATTAGAGATTTACACAGGTACAATTATAATAGTGATTTGTTGTTAGTTAATTATTGTATTTCACTGTATTCACTTCAGATTACCAACTATGAATAATTATGGATTTTGGCAACGGAATCACTTTTTTTAATACAAAAATAAGCGTAGGCACGCGTGGTAGTATGTTAAATATTTTCTGCACTTTTTACTATTTCGCTATGGGTTCTAATTAGATTTATTTTATTTTTTTATCTTTGTTATGAGAGATCGTCTGACTGTCACTGAGTGTGTTGTTGTCTAATGTTTGAATGTCTAACTTTGAATGACCTTTTAAAATGCAAGGCTGATGTAAGCTGATGTGAGGTAAATGCAAGGCTGATGTAAACCATTAACAAGGGTGATGTTAATGGTTAAGATTAAGAAAGGGACGCTTAGATGGTTTTTTTAGAAAGGGACGCTTAGACGGGCAATTAGTGTATATTAACGAAAAAGGAGTGTAAATAGAATATAAGACGAGTACATTAATGATACAAGAAATCGGGGAAAACTAAGGAAAACATGGCACATCGATTGAATCAAGTACTTGAGTCGGGTCTCCTCAAGAGTCAGAATAACAGAATGGGTACAATAGGATATTGTAACGAATGTGAAAGAAACAAGGATGATGGCTCTCAGTTAATAAAACCTTCAGCGGTTTTCTATTAACGATTAGAAAATATTTTATTAGCATATTCCGCAATCTGCACAAAAGCACTTAAAATGGCAAAAAACATGCTATAATAGAACAATTTTGTTTTGTCCTATTATGGTAGCAATCTAATAATGATTAACAAAAGTCTGAAATAAGCTGCCCCTACGACCATTTCATACTTGCAGTTTGCTCTATTTCTTATCAATCTTTTCTGGTTGTCCCAACGTAACATAACACAAAAACGCCACCTCTTGCTTGTTTATTTGAAGTTGTTGTCTTTAGAACTTTTAAATATTCTTTTTTTTTTTACTTTCTTCTACTCTCTGCTATTGCCACTACTTGTTTAAAAAACATATTTTTCTTTTTTACCATTTCTCATTTACTGAACATTTATGTGTACAAAATTTTTAATCATCTTTGTATTGCGTTGGTGTACGTATAACCGTTTTATGGAGTCCATGCCACGTGCCTACTTATTTTTTAACCCCCGTTGCAAGGACCAGTGTTGTAAGTTTGACTTTCTGTGTGTCTGTCTATGGCATCGTAGCTCGTAAACAAATGGACCGATTGTGATGCGGTTTTTTTATTAAAAGCTGACGTGATCAAGATGGTTCTTAGCAAGTTCTAAGCATACATGAAAATCTGTTCAGGCGCTTCAAGGTCATCAGCTCTTTTTTGAGTCGGGGGTTGCTTAAAATTAAGAAAATTTTATTTATTGGTGCTTCCGTAATCCCATAATTATTTTTAAAAATGTTTAACGTTGCAGTATAAAGCATTTAGTTTTCTAAATTTAAATTTTAACTAGGTTTAAGCAAAATTCTTTTGAATTTTAATTTTAGTACTATGTAAAGCAGTTGCGTGTGTTTATGTTTACTTTATTGTGTATTTTGCACTCATAAATTATGTATTAAGAACCCTCCATCATATTATTTTTTAATGCTACATATATTTTATGCTATCTGCACTTAAAAAACTGTTTTCTCTTTATCTTTTATTTTATATTATTGACGTATGCATTTAAATGCCCCTTTATGCATGCCACGCATTATATGTACTTATCTTTGTTTTTTTTTGTTGTCTACACCATTCTTTTATTTTTGTTGAGTGCACTATATCATGTAAACTGTAAGAATATGTAAACGCTTATAAGAGCGTCGATTTTAAAAATGACAAAAAAAATTTTAAATCAAAAATAATGTCACATTTTACGCAACTTAGCCAATGCGCTGGTAGGGAAAGATTGGAAACCATCAGAGGCGGCCGCTTCCTTAGTGCATTTGTGCACTGCACTGCCGAACACCGATATGCGTCAGAAGTGTAAATTAGTACATCCTCTCACGAAGTATTCCCGTCAATTCGTTACAAAATCTTTACCAATTGACTAAACTCCCTAGCATGAGAGAAAGCAATTCGTGCACATTTTGTTATGCCCAGGCGTGACGTCACATGCAGTTATATTTCTACTGGGATCATCTCCAGATGCTGGAGTGCTCGTGCCCGTGAAATGAGCAAGGCAGGTATAGACCCATAAGGACGATTGACGTGTGAAAGCAGAGAAGACATATGGTGCCTGAGTGCACTAGCGGAGCAAATGACATAACATTAAACTTGCGTAAAGTGGTCCCGAACCTTTGAAATGAAATAGTTATGTTCAACGAATTTAAGACTAATTAACAATGTTATGTTTTAACGCCATCGGTCGCCGGCGTGGCGCATCGACCTCAGTATCGTTTCGGTTTTTAAAGCATTTTAACGGTTTTCGCAAGTTTTATTCTGTAAAAAAAATTATTTAAAAATGAGTGCTACTGAAAACATTGGGATTAACGTATATTTTATCAAATGTAACTTAGTGGAGTGTTTTAGTGAAACGGTTAAACTTTTCAAAATAAGTTGTACTCTTCCAATAACAACTGTTGAGTGCGAACAGTGTTTTTCTACATTAAAACGTGTAAAAACATTTCTGAGGAACACTATGTCCCAAGATCGGCTTAATGCTTTGTCAATGATGAGCATCGAAAAAGGTTTGATATCTTCTATACCAGACTTTAACATTCGTGTCATTGAAGTATTTTCACAAATGAAACAGCGACGAATGGATTTTGTATACAAGTGAACGTTTGTACTAGGTATGTCACCCCCTTTAAATCACTTTATTTTCCTTTAAATGCACTGCTCGCAAATTTTGTCACGGGCCGCCTCTGGAAACCATAGCCGTAAATACATGTGTGCATTATGAGCAACATGGACGCTGAATGTATTTCCACAATTTTAGAGTCATTAATGTATTGTTTAGAGTGATTTCCTTTATTACCAAGGCGCTGCAGGTTAGTAATAATTGTTAGACCACCCCGAGTATGGTAGAATCCGACAGTCCGTTGGGCATTACTCAATATTCCGTTCGCGCGCATTCCATCCGGCCTAATACTTATAGACTTCCTAACTCTTGTCTTCGTGTGTTATTTATTTATCATTGTGTACGTAAGGTGCACTGGACTCGGTAAGGATCCATTGTACATGTGAATATTATGTGTTTATTTATCGAGAGCCATTAATGTGGGAGGGAGTATGTGACTCTGCGTTTGGGAAATAAAATTTGAATGCATTCTTCTATCGGAACGTGTTCAAAGTGATTTGTTTTTGCTGACGTAGTTTCATATGTGCCTACGTGGTGTAATGTCAATGTATGTATGTGGTTTCATCGTGTTACGTTCTATGTAGATCGATGTTTAACGTGATGATGAAGACACATGGAATTGTAACTTATTGAAGTGAAATTTCTTTAGCCCCGTTGTGATTTGTAAGTCAATGAAACGAAAAATAGCGACACTAAAAAGAGACACATACATCTATAGGATTTAGCCTACGAGAGAATTTGGTGCTTCGAAGCCTTCCTACTCTTGTCTACTTTAGTTTTCTGAAGGTTTTACTTATACCGTTTGTGAATTGCACACTATGTAGTTTTTATTTATCAAGTTATTTAAAAGTCGAATGTAATAATCTTTGCTTACTTTTTCATCTATTTGATTACCTATTACAAGATACAAATATTATTTTAATTGTAATTAAAATGGCATATTCTTATGACTCCTTTTTCACGTTAACTCCTCACAGGAGGTCATCTTTGGGGATGCTTAAAGGAGAAGAAGTTCTCGGAAGGAAAAAGGTTTGAGGGGTGGGTAGGAATCTGGGGGCGACATGTCCAGTAATGACGGACTTATAAATCCATCGCTCCCACTGCGAAGCAAAGCGAAGGATCGAGAAAATTTTGCTGGAGAGGTCTAGAATTCGTCTAACTCAACCAGTCTCTTCTGATTCGGCCAAAAGCATTCACCGCCAAGACCTAGATAAACCTCACCCCATGAACCCGGGCACCCTTGTAAAGTCACCAAACGTGACTAACTACTCGGTGTGACCTGTGACAGGGATCTTGGTTATCCAATAAATGGTTTCTGGGGCGGCGGTACCCACACCCGCCTCCCACGTTGAAGAATTTAGTTCTAAGGAAACTAGTTTTAAAAAGAAGGGTTACTTAAAATTAGTTAAAAATATTATTTATCGAATTGTTGAAATAATTTTGTAAGATAAATAGTTAGTAAGTAGTTTTCAAAATTACAATCATGAAGTTAGGTCATTAACGGAAAAGCAACAATGTACCTAAATCTATAAAGTGCCTATAATAAGGGGAAGGGACGAAGGTTTCACAAAAGTTTACTTGAAAATGTGTGTTTAGATAGGTACCTATTAAATATGTTTTCTTGTTAAGTTGGTTGAAACCAACATAATTTAGTAAGTATACGATTGACATTGATAAACAAATAAAAATAATAATACCTAATAATTTCATTGTCCTTCTTAAGTTTATGGGTCCTTTACACGTCAGACTCAAAGGATGACAGAAAGGATGTCTGGTCCCTTGTTATAGATGAGCATTGAAATTAAAACAATGGGATTTTTGAAGCGAAATACGTGACAAAGTTATCATACAAGTTTACTTCATATAATATTCTGTCATCGAAATAATACAATGATTGTCGTCTAGACATTGTTCAGTTTCGTTTCAAATGATGCGCACACACGATATTATTTATTCGATTTTAGTATCCGACGTAATTTATATTGTTATTCTTAAGGTATTTGAATCATAAAGACATCTGCCGCCGATAAACACAATCTTCTTGCCAGTGGCGTGCATTGTTTTTTACGAATTCAGAAAATTGTACAAAATTAGAATCCTTATTTATAAATTACTAGCGAGTACCCGGGATGCCACATAAAAGATGACCACCATGAGATTAACCTATAGATAAATAAAATAAATATGTACCTAACGCGTATACTCGTGGGAGATCCCACGCACTTTTTTATGTTCCGAAAGCGAGAACTTCTTACTTTCAGAATGCGCCATTAAACAGAGCAATTCAACTGCTTAACGATTCTGCATTGGGCATCGACATCTTCAGTGTTACCTATAGAGAGTTCAGTAACTATCTTTTAACATACGTCACAACATAGTGAAACTGCCCCCACGGACTTTTTTTTTCTTATTTTAAATTTTGTAATCATCTCTGTAATAATTTGGTGTACGTATAACTGTTTTATGGAGAACCTGAATAAAACAAATAAATAAAGAAAGAAATTGTTTCTCCCTGTGTGTCCTTTCCCAAGCGTTCCTGTTCTCGCCTTTGTTTCGCTCTCCCTCCCTCCTTCATTTTTCTCCAAATTTCATAATGCCAGAGTTCACCAGTACATAAATATGTATAGAAACCTTTGCGGGCGTGCTCACAACTCATCAAAGTTTCAACACAATCGGATGAATAGTATAGAAAATAATTTCATAACGCCAGAGCTCACAATTACATATAGAAACCTTTTCGGGCACACGTATAACAAATCTCCAAAGTTTCGTCGCAATCGCGTGGATAAAGGAACACATTTTATAGGAATTCATAATGAACAAACAAAGAGACATTCATTTTTACATATTAAGGTTGATCTAACATATTTGAAAATATTAGAAAATCTAGTAACAATCAACTAATTTTTAAAGCTTGGGTTCTAAAGTTAAAATATTTAATCATTGAAGACAATATTAACAACTCTCAAATTAAAAATATGATACAGAAAAGATATTAAATAGATTCAGTTGCATTTAGGAATTGAACCCATACATAAAGGAACAATTTTTTTTTGAACAATTTTACAGTAAAGCAGAGAAAAATATGAACGCGTTGCGAAAAGTTTGTTACAGTAATAAATGTTAGTATATGAATAACACCCAAGGTTTGTGAAAAAAAGAAAAAGAAAAATAGCAAAATCCGGTTTTAGCTAATAACTTTTTAAGTTTTGCAGAAAAAGTTTTTTCGTTACAAAGTAGGTACGCCATTAAGAACCCATTATTAGTAGGTATTCATATACAAGATATCGAAAGACCAGCTTTGGATACATTAACATATTTTAAAGTAGCAATGCCAAAAACGCACTTTTTTTATTATGGTTACCTAAAATAATGGTACTTCTCATCAAGGTTGAAAAAATTTTCCATTTGTCATTTTATCACATAGATTCTTTATACATATTTATACAAATCATGCTTCGTAATTTGTGATAGATCTCATCGACGTCAAAACCCTTAGCTCAGAGTCGATTGATCCAATATAAAATAATTTTACCAAGAATTATTTTGCTAGAAATCATTTTAACTCAAGGGACACGTTGAAACCGCGGAGAATTTCAAACAAGGCACTGTGAATCAAATGATTGATTGATATAAAAAATAAGATTATGGTCAAAAGGTAGTTTTACTTGTTACAAAAGAGGACCTTATTTCGTACAATGCGGGCCTGCCCTTGTTATGATTTCATCACATTCATGGAATCTTCATTGAAAACTCGTTGGTATAAAATTATCATTTTGTTATTGGAGCAATAATTTTGAGATACTCCATGCGCATGCTACCAAGACTAACTTGAAAGGTTAAATAAAAGTAAAGTTAAGTAAACCATGAAGAAGTGAGCGTTGTTCATGAAAAATGCCGGTCTTTTATAAACAATGAACGTGGTGAAACAAAATATTCTATTAATTTTGAATTAAATAAAAGTGTTCAAGCAGATTGTATTTATCCAAATTACACCAAAAAATTTATCAACGTTTTGAGAAACTTTATTGAAAGGGAAACCTATAAACTGCATTGGTGTTTACATGATACATGCAAAGATGCAAACCATGTTACTTAAGGCACATACTGATAAAAATTGATTAAACTTTGCAACATTTGATTAAACATTGAGCCTGTGACGCCTCCTATCTGGACTGCCCGGGCTTCACCCTCGCAAGCAAGTTCAGACCTAAAGGAGGTGTCTGTCTCTATAGTCGAGCTGACGTCAACTGTGTGCGACTGTTGAATCTGGAAAACTCCAGATTCGACGTAATGTGGGTACGCGTCAATCTTGCCAGTACGGTAAGATTCTACGCGTGTTTATACCGCTCACCGAACCTTAGCGAATCAGACACGTCCGAGCTCTTCAAACATTTAAGCGACACTATTGATGACCTCTTGCCCCGCTACCCTACGGCAGAGTTTGTGGTCCTGGGGGACTTCAATGTTCATAACGAACCTTGGTTGAAGTTCTCAGGATCAACAGACTCGGCGGGACGCCAAGCGGAATCCTTTGCCCTTTGCTACGGATTGGAGCAAATGGATCAGGAGCCTACAAGGGTTCCTGATGTCCAGACTCACCGTTCCAATCTATTAGACCTATTTTTAACTACTGTGCCACACGGTTACAGGATTGAAGTCACAGCGCCTTTAGGATCGTCCGACCACTGCCTGGTGACGACATCAATCCCTGTAAACTTCAGATCACCAAACGAGAGGCTGAAGATAAAAGTGTGGCACTATAGGTCAGCAGATTGGTTCGGTCTGCGGGCACATTTTAATGCTTTTCCGTGGTCAGCTGTCTGTTTTCGGACTTCGGATCCCTCAAGATGTGCCCAGGAAATTGGTGAAGCCATCACATCCGCGATGGATGGCTTCATCCAATCTACTGTTAAGGAAACTGGTGTAGGCTCAAAGCCATGGTTCAGTCGACAATGCGCTGAAGCAGTGCGACGAAAAAACGCGGCTTACCGAGCCTACAACACATCTAGAACATCCGAAGACAGAACAGCTTACAACAAAACGGCAAAGGAAACCAAGAGAATCATGAATAGGTCAAAATTCGAGCACGACCAGCAGATCAGCAGAAAGCTGACTGCATGCCCGCATGGCAGCAGGCAATTCTGGTCGCTTGCGGGCTCAATAGGTCGCAATTTCTGCAAATCCAGTCTGCCACCTCTTACCAGACCTGACGGCTCACTAGCAAACACCGCCACCGAAAAGGCTAACTTACTAGGTAAAATGTTTGCGGATAACTCAACCCTCGATGACCAAGGTGCTGTCCCGACGTCGGTTCCTCACTGCGGTTTTCGTATGAAAAAGCTGAGGATCCGGCATCGGGAAGTACTCCATGTTTTACGAGGGCTTGATGTTAATAAAGCTAGTGGGCCTGACGGAATACCTGCCCTGGTACTGCAAAGGTGCGCTGCAGAAATAGCTCCAATTTTGACGAAGCTTTTTAAATTGTCCCTGAAGACTGGCTCTGTGCCCTCTGGTTGGAAAAAAGCGGTTATCCATCCTATTCCAAAGAAGGGTGACCGCTCCAACCCGGCCAACTACCGCCCCATAGCGATCACATCAGTTCTGTCTAAGGTGATGGAAGGTGTGATCAACGACAAACTGCTCACATACCTCGAGAAGAACAAAATTATTAACGACCGTCAATACGGATTCCGGCGGAACCGCTCGTGCGGTGATCTTCTCGCGTATGTGACGCATGTTTGGGGGCGATGCCTGGAACGTTTCGGTGAGACCCAAATGGTTGCACTGGACATCTCCAAGGCCTTTGATCGGGTTTGGCACCGAGGACTTGTCAACAAACTGCATTCTTACGGACTTCCCGCATCCTTGTGTACGTGGATAGCCGACTTCTTGAGGGAGAGGTCGATTCAGACGGTAGTCGATGGTTTCACCTCTTCCTCACACTCGATAAATGCTGGCGTCCCGCAGGGATCGGTTCTGTCTCCGACTTTGTTTTTGTTGCACATCAACGACCTTTTGTCATGTGCACCAATTCATTGTTACGCGGATGACAGTACAGTTCATGATAGCTTTTTGTTTGACAAGCCCCCAAAGGGCTCACAAACTCCAACAGCTCGTAAGGCTTTGAAGCAAAGAATGGACGGTTACCTCGAGAGTGTTTTCTCTTGGGGTAAAAATAATCTCGTTGAATTTAATGTTTCAAAGACCCAATCTTGTCTGATTACGTCTAAAAGGGATCGAAATGAAAATCTAGTCTCTTTCAACGGAAGCAATATTCCGAACAGGCCCTCCATTGATATGCTTGGTGTAACCCTAAGTGACCAGCTTAGGTGGCTCCATCGAAGCCAGAGTAAAGTTAGCATCCCAAAAACTGGGCGTACTACTGCTAACCCTGTACAAATCGCAAGTGCGCCCCACGGTTGAATTTGGCAGCCACCTCTGGTCTGGAGCTCCAAAATACCTGAAAAATACCCTCGACTCTGTGCAGAAACGGGCGGTCCGTTTGATAGATTCTCCCATCTTAACAGACGGATTGCAATCTTTAGAGCACAGGCGTCGGGTGGGAATGCTATCCTTATTCTACCGGTATTACAATGGAAGATGCTCCGAGGAACTAGCATCATTGATCCCTTCGGCACCGGTGCATAGTCGGGAAACACGCCAAACGCGTGCCCAACATTTGTACTCAGTTGACATTTGTCACATGAGAACGGGTCGTTTCTTCGACTCTGTGTTTCCTCCTTCCTACAACATGGGTCTCTTCAAGACCAATGTTCATTCCTTCCTCTCCTCAAAAAGACCCTCCACACAGCATCCCAGATGACATAGACCCTGAGGGAAATTATTTTCCTCAGGGCCTCCTGTGTGGAGTTAATGTAAAAAAAAAAAAAAATTCGCATAATAGATTTACAATTTCAGAACAAAATAAAACAAGAATTTACCGATGACGGCCAAATTACGAGCACATTAGATGTATTCTGTAACAGTATATGACATCTGACGTGATTAATTTTTGGGTTTAATACCGTGTTGCGCTTTCTCTCTTAGCCAATGTTATGAATCCTGTAAAGCCGTCTGAAACCTTGGCTGTTAGAGAACTTCTTAATTTTGACGGTGAAAATCTCAATGCCCATCTACTCTTTAAAGGAAAAAAAAACTGAATTTTTATATCGGTTTTAATTAAAATCATCGGGGCTCATATTCATTAATAGATTAGTACTTTATAAAACTCGAAATATTTTTAAGAAAAAATATACAAAGACGCCTAAAATATGTTATAGACACAATTTTGAATTTTCATACAACCCATACTAACTAGAATAAAATTAAAATGACCTAACCGAACCGTTCGATTGACTTCTTGTAAGCATGTCAGTAAAGTCGGCCTGAGAGTGGGATGAAAGGATTATAAAAAATGTGATTGGTTTTTTGTGTTTCAGTGTACCTTCTTCATCACCTGACTCGAGATAATAAAATTGTGCTAATTACAATCTACTGATTATTATTCGGCTATCCGAATTTAAAAAATATATGTTTATGTATATTTTTTTTTCTCCTTCAATAATTAACAAAATAAACAAAGACCTACGAAATATAGCAAAATGGCTGAAATTAAACAAGTTGAAACTGAACGTAAACGAAACAAAATATATGGAAATAGACAATAAAACACGTAACACGGGGTTAAGTTAGACAATTAATGGTGAAAAAATTGGAAAGGTAAATGAAATCAAATACCTGGGACGAATACTTGACTCAAAACTGACTTTCACAGCAAACTTTGAATATGTGCTAAAAAAGGTAAATTTTCTTAGAAGACTAAGACGTAAATTAAATAGAAACACTACGGAGCTGATTTATAAAACTATCGTTGCTCCACATTTGGACTACTGCTCTACGATGTTATATTTGGCCAATGAAGGAAATTTGAACAAACCAGAAGTTATACAAAACAAAGCTATGAGATGTATACTGGGAAAAGGCAAATACGCAAAAATTAATCAAATGAGAGAGGAGCTAAATTGGATTCCAATAAAAAAGAGACTACTATTTAATGTGTTAATTTTTGTGCATAAAATTATGAAAAACCAAATGCCAAAATACTTTAAGGATGAAATTGTTTTTAATAGAGACATTCATAATTACGAAACAAGAAATATAAACAGAGTTCGATTGCCAAAAATGAAGAAATCAAAATCACAGAACTGCCTAATGTACAGAGGACTAAAGATGAATGATGAAATGCCTGAAAGTATGAAGAATGAAGAAAGAATGAATGTTTTTAAAAAGAAATGTTATGCTTACTGTAAAAATATTTAAATTTATTAAATGAAATGTTACAATGTGCTTATTAGTTTATATTCATGTAGTATAAACTAACTCAATAATAAAAAAAAAAAAAAAAATGTGCGACATTTGCATGGAATGGCCGATATCCGAGATGATGTATTAGGTCGACCCCTGTCAAAGCATTGCCCCCTGCCGGGAAAACGTTGGGTATTTAAAAACACATTCGTTTAATTGATGACAAATTGTCGGAACACGTCAACGCCGAACCAATCGATCAATCATTAGTATTTGTAACGGCGTGTTTACCTACGTTCACATTAGAGAGCAAAGTAGGTTCCAAACAGCAATTCACCATTCCACTGGCCCATACCTCAATGGTGGCCCGGTGCCTTTTACAAATTAAACTAAATAAACTACAAAAATACAAACGTCAAAGCTCAAAAGCTCTTTTAAAACAGTTGCTTTTAGTATCAAATGCATCACACATCTTGACATAACTGCTTACGAATATGATAACCACCAATGTTTATTTATTGTGTCAAGTGCAAGAAATTCAACATTTCTTGCACTATTGTTGTGTCCTATGTATAAGTTAGGTACGCATAAACTTATTTTATTATGCACCAGATTTAAATGTCCGGGTTAAATTTTCCCCAAAAAAAAAAAAAAAAAAAAAAAAGAAAAAAAGAAGGAAAAACTAAACCCTTTCACACACTTCCCCAAATGATCATCTAGTCAACCCACGCTATGCAATTGCACTATATAAGTATTATAAATACAAAACAATACAAGAACAACATGTCAACCAACTAGAGACCAAATGGGAATATAATTCACCGACTCCAGATATTTTCATATCAGAGGGTTCGGCTCTGTGGCATTTCTAATTGAACCTATAAATCCTACCGATCCCTCAATATAAATATTTAAAAAATCCTTTGTAATCCTACAATTCAATTTGGGAGGCGGGAATGAGTACCGCCGCCCCGGGAACCTTTATTGGATAACCAACACCTCTGCCATAGGTCACCCCAAGTGGTTCGCTACGTTTGGTGATTTAGCAGGGGTGCCCGGGTTCATGGGGTGAGGTTTGTCTAGGTCTTGGAGGCGGATGACCAGGACACACTGAACCCCCATCCTACCCACCCCTTAAACCCTTTTCCTTCCCAGAACTCTCCTCTCCTTCCTTTCCTTAAAAAAACCCCTCCACACAGCATCCTCAAAGATGACATAGGCCCTGAGGGAAATTATTTTCCTCAGGGCCTCCTGTGTGGAGCTCATGTAAAAAAAAAAAAAAAAAAAAAAATGTATTTAAAATGACTGATTTTTGCATTTTTATATACAAATTCTTTGACAAATCTAATATGCTTAAATTTTGAATCAGATTCCTAGGTATTATGCCAGTGGCCGAAATAACAAATGGCAATATTTTTATAGTCCGAGAATGCCAAATTCTTTTAATCTCATTTCCTAAATCTGTGTATTTTCTTATTTTTTTCAGAAATAGTTTTTGAATATTACAGGAATTTGGAATAGCTACATCAATGATATAAGTTATTTTTTTAATTTTGTCATGTAAAACTATATCAGGTCTATTATGACTAATTGTTCTGTCTGTTAGTATAGTTTTATCATAATATATTTTATAAAATCATTTTCTAAAAATGAATTTGGTTCATATTCATAATATGGTACTATATTACCGCAGTCAATCAAGTTATGTTTAATTACCAAACTTTGGTGAATTATTTTTAAAACCTGATTGTGCCTAAATGTATACTCGGAAGGCGCTAATATAGAACATCCCGATATAATATGTTCTATAGTTTCCGGAAAAGCCAAACATTTTCTACATAAATCATCAATTTGATTTATATCTTTGATTATATGCTTTCTATAATTTTTAGTATTAATGACTCTATCTTGAATGGCAAGCATAAATCCTTCTATTTCTGCGCTCAACTCTCCAATACTCAACCATTTGTTTGACGAAAGTTTGTCAACATACGTTTGGTTGAGATAATTGAAGTGTTTTGCGTGAATAATTTTATTTGACCAGGAATCTAATAATTCCTGGTTAGTATTTATAAGAATGTTGGCATTCTCGTCATATAAATTTAAAGGTGTAATATTTCTATCTGTCTTGCCAATTATTTTGTGCATTTCTGAGCTATTAGCTTTACTATGGAAAAAATTTCTAAGCATTTCTATATTTCTTATAATAAGATGATTATTATCGGATGATTTATATAACAGGACCATACTTACCTGGGAGGTCGCTTGAAATTAACACTGTATATTGTCCATTTAAAGAAATTTAGATAGAGTTCGCACGCAGAGGACATAATTGTGAATACATGTTATTTAATCCTGAAAAATATTTTAATATTAATATGTAATATATTCTTTGATGAGTGTATTTTGGAAAGTAAAAGCAACATTTAATGGTGGATGGTGCATACATATATGCATGCACCTGTAAGACTTTGATCTTCCTAAAAGTGATTCGTCAAGAGACAGATAGATGTGTAAGGACTCGAGTAATTTTAATTCAGTAAGAAAAGTGTGATTAAGACATATCATTGGCAATACAAGTATGATACTCTCATAGTTATAATTAAATTAAGGGTATGAAAGCCCATAAAGGTAGGTTTTTAGTTTGGAACTAAACTCTGTTGGGCTTGTTATGCATCTTAATTTAGGCCCAGATACTCCGGAGCACGATCTCCAAACTTAGTATTTGGCTTTCGTTTAGGTTCTATTAGTCTGCCTTATTATTTCAATTAATCTCTAAACCGGGTTATAACCTTTTGTAACCTGCAGACGTATATGTCTGAAGGTAACAGCTGCGATATATACAAGCCTTTATGCAAGAATACCCGAAAAACGTCAAAAAATACCATAGGCAAGTGTATGCCCCAGACAAAACGTCCTAAAAGAGGAATGGAAGAATCCAAATTCTGCCCCAACATAAAGAATGGAGGGAGCGAGTTCAAAGAAGAGTTCATTGTTTTATTTATTTTTATTTTTAACTTAATGGGTAAAATCTCAAATTGCAATATTTATTTAAATGAAAATAAAATTTACGAAACTCCCTCGAAAAACTGAAAACAGAAACATTAGAAAGAGTAAAGCAACTTGCCAACTGAGCAAATGTGTCCCTAATGGCCCGTACAGACTAGGCTAATAGTTTAGTCGAGTAGCGAGTAACTGGCCACTTGACTGACCAAAATGCTACTACCTACTACTAAATTAAAGATGTTCGGACACGTTTCATTACTAAAATACTCGCTACTCGACTAAACTACCGGCATAGCCTGTACGGGCCACAAGAGACACATTAGCTCAGTTGACAGAGTTGCGCCTCGGCAAGGCAAAGGTCCTGGGTTCGAGTCCCAGTTGTGACCGTATCTTTTTCTGATTTTTCTTTTTTCAGATTTTCGATTGAATTTCGCAAATACTGTCTTCATTTAATGCAAAATTAATTGTTTTGCTAACGCTCGGTAAATTCTTCAATATGTAGGCAGATTTAGAAGAAATTTGGTTAGTTAGTATCGAACCATTTAGATTTAATCAATTGGCAGTTGTTTCACAGAATTTAAACAATTAATCAATTTTCAAAGTTATTTTTCAAGTTCTGTAAAGGTTCAATTCAAGCAGTTTTGTGAAACAACAGGCCCATATAAAATAATAATAGAACTGGAATAGAACTTTCACGGATTGAAAATTTACTTTAAACAACTAGCCCTGAACAACGTTACAGTGATTTCAAGGAACAGTTCCAATTTCCAATCGGAATGAATCTCTTCCTAGAGCGATTCAGCTCAATGTACCTCACAATGTAGGTACCCTAGATACCATTTTCATTCATAATTTAAAACCGCTTCATAGCCGACCTGCGTTATAAATTAAAATCTAGCATTCATCATATACCAGAAGAAAAAATATAGAAATTCCAATTCATCCGACCGTTTTTCGTGGGCGTCCCGGTGAAGTACCGTGCGATAGTAAAATAGTACCGAGTGTTCCTATGCTGCTATCTGTCTGCAACGCCCGTAGCCCAGAGAGGAGTGAGTCATAGACATATTTGCTGGCTGCATAATCAGATGCCCAAATATTTATTGCGAGATCGTGAAGGTATTTTCACAGTAATATTGTACTCTAAAGGCTTCGAATGGTAACTAGAATTAGTAATAAAATATTTAACTTAACTTATTGAGACTTAGGAGAATAGAAACTATTTTATAAAATACATATTATATTATAGGTAGACCCGTGAAAAGACATGTGATATTGTAATTAAAAAAATTATGAATCTGAAAATATTATTTATAAAATACAAGCGGAGACCCAGTATGAATTGAAATGCCACTCACAGGAAATAATTTATTTCTCCCTGCGTGTCGTTTCCCGTGCGTCCCTGTTTCCGCCCTTATTCCCCTCCCGCTTCCCCTTCCGCTTTTCCCTTCCACTTTCCCCCTCTCACATTCTCCCGTCCCGCGAACAACCCTCCTTCGCTCACCTTCCCCCCTTCCAGATTCCCCTCCCTCTTCCTCTTTCGCTCCCTGCGGCTAAACTATATGAAACATACTATTTTTTTCAAACAAATCGGGCGCCACTTATTGCAAAAATTTTATACAAATTTCATAACAGCTCACCAATAGAAACACAGGAACTTTTGCGGGTGTGCACACAACAAATCGATGATGACGAATAGTACAGGAATTATTTTCATAACGCCAGAGTTCACTATTATACATAGTAATCATCGCCGGCTTGCGCATATTAAATATTCTAGATAGCGAAAAATATCTGGGCTTACAAGTTACATATTGATAAACATCTGACATTTAAACAACATATAGAAAAACAAAAATCATCCCATTAATTGGTGTTTTTGGTAGAATTGCTCATCTTCTACCAACAGAGGTAAAGAGAAGCTTATACTTTAGCTTAATACAGTCCCACCTAAATTATTTGATAGAAATATGGGGAAACACATACATTACGTACTTAAACGACTTACAAATAATACAGAACAAAGTTATTAAAAAAACTCTTCAACTATAACCCAGACAGTCCCACAAAAAAACTATACCAGGAAATGAATCTTTTGAAAATAAGAACATTGTATGAATATAACATATGTCTTTTAATCTACAAAATACAAAATGGACTTATACACACAAACACAAAATTTATAAAAACATCACAAGTACATGAACATTATACTAGACAACACAATAAATTGTACACAAATACTGTCAAGAATGAAAGTGACAAGAAAAGTATTGGCCACGAGGGAGTTCACATATATAATCCCCTTCCAGATAACCTTAAAGCGGAAAAGAATATAAAAACCTTTATAAAAAATGATTTAAACTAAAGATGTTGGAACAAAATTAAAAATATTATTACTATACTTGTACTACCATACTATATATGCTCTGTACTTAAGAGCGTTTAACCAGCCAGCGGACGAAAATCCACATTTCGTCTAAAGTTGTTCTTCCGATCGTGCAGGGCGGTTACAATGAGAAAGATTGATTATTCTCCGTACCAGCTTTTTTAAATAATAACTCAATATCGAATTTATTTCAATCCAAATTAGCTTTAATTTATACCTTCATCCAAAAATGCTGAAAGGCGTGATGATAAAACTATTAAAATAATGTACTTTTTGTGGTTATTTTTTGATTATAAGTATTTATTATTTTTCAATAATGTCTAAATTTAATAAGAATGTTAAAAAAATCTGAAATATATTAGTTTGTAAGTGCGCAAATAAATACACAAATGGACCAATTTTCGTCAAGAAACACATGTACGTACATATTTTTTAATGATTTTATTGAAACTAAAATTAAATTTCTAATACATAACTTTGCTAGATAATGTATTGATTTATTTTACTACATGATTACATTATTTGAAATGGGTGTGGTATAATACAAAAACTTTTTTGAAAATTTAACAAATCTGCCAACGACCTATGGAATAACCTTATTATA
Source organism: Limnephilus marmoratus (assembly GCA_917880885.1). Classification (NCBI taxonomy): domain Eukaryota; kingdom Metazoa; phylum Arthropoda; class Insecta; order Trichoptera; family Limnephilidae; genus Limnephilus; species Limnephilus marmoratus. Next base: position 31,330,206 of record OU862916.1, read on the forward strand.
CTAAAAATTTTAAAAAAATCTAAAAATTTATTACATAACTATGCTAGATAAAAGAACAATCTTTCGAAATCCATTTATAATTTTTTGTGGAAAAGAGTCAATACGTCTAAAAACTTTTTTGAAAATGACGTATTTCCGGCTTTCTCTGGTAATGCCCTCTTAAGTTAAGAGAGTGAAATATTATTTTTCTTTTAACTTAATAATAAAAAATAAATTAAAAAAATAAAATCACCAAAGTTTCACAGCAATTGGATGAATGTTTTAGGAATGATTAAGAAACAAACAAAGAAACATTCGTTTTTATTTATTAAGATTTGACACGGGGCAAATTGCCTTTCGAAAACATATGTTGCCAATTTTCTTTAAAATACATAATTTTAAATAAACTAGAGAGATTTCAGAAATTTGCTTTTCGAATGAGCACCGTTAGGAAACTTGGAAAATCATATATCCGAAATATAAGCACAAGAAATACACATTTAATTATTGCCCAATTAAATAAAAATTAAAAAATTTTCTTCAGATAGGTAGGTAACCTAATTCAGACAATTCGGGTTTATCATATTTGAGTTCATTACGCACGAATATTTCACATCACGCACAACATCAAAGACAATCTCTTCACAACATATTCGTACATCATTCGGCATATTGTGAGGAGAATACTTGTGAAAATACTTGTACAGTAAATAAATAAATACATCAACTAACCTTACCTACATTCCTATATAACCACAAAAGCTGTTTGTTAGTTTTCAAAATGTCCATCAAAAATTTACACTTGTCTATCCATCCGTTTCTCATATTATATTATGCACTCATAGACATTATAAAGCAATTACACCCATTAACCTGACGTGAATAACAATTTAACATTCCCATAAAGAGTGCCAAAATTTATTGGCACTTTTTTTTACAAGCAATGAATAATGCAATTACCCTGTTTACAAATTTATTACAAATGAAATAAAAACTATGAACTATTTGATATACCTCCGATTCGTGAGTCGGAAATAAATGGCAACTACTCCTCCCAAACGGAATGTGTGTAGGTTTGCTCATTGCTCAATAAATATATTAAAATTATCTCAAGTTGGCCGTAATAAAAACGGATTAGTATAATGAACTCGCGACCGACGTGATACATAAAAAGTGTACCAACTGGATTTCATACGAATCATCAGCCAGTGGTGCATTCAAAATATTTTTTGAAAGGTAGGTGTAGGTACCTATGAACCGAACGAATTTTTTTCATTATTTTAATAGATAATAAGTGCGTAGGTAGGTAACTTCCTCCTTAAAAACATTCCAGGGTTACGAATAACCTGACCATCTTTATATTATATATAACAATCTCGTGTCACGATGTTTGTTCGAGATAAATTCTGAAACTACTTAACCGATTTTGATAACATTTGACTTACTGTGTGTAATTTGGTCCAAATTAAAAGATAAGATAGTTTTTATCTCGATTATTAACCTAAATATTTATTATTGCGAAATAAATGTTTGTTACAGGACAATGCTTTGTAATTATTTGTAAGTTACACAAGTGTCTAACAGATGTTAGATTGTCTATGTTGGGTAACCATCCAGTAGATGGCGTTGTGTTTCGTTAGCCACAATAACGCATGTCCGGGTCAGCTAGTATTTTAATAAAACCGTCTTACTTTGATATATTATGGAGACCAAGCCTACAGAAGATTGAACCCGCAACGCCTTGGACTATTCGGTTTTAAGCGGATCATTTTTTTTATTTTTTTATTTATTAATCTATAAAAGAGTACATTTACATTGGGTTTTTTATGCCTGTCTCACTAGGATATACCTGTGTCGAGACAGATGTACATTATATTTGGATAAGTAGGTAATAGATTTAGCTCAAAAGGTGTAAGTAGGACAAATAGAACGATTACCTACTCTTTTGACCATTTTTACTTTTTTTCAAAATCAAGCTGGTCTACTGGCAATTCAATGGAAGATTCGAGGAACAAGCTCCATTGATCCCTTCGGCACCGGTTAAAAGTAGTACAAAAGTAGTCGGGAAACACGCCAAACGCCCGCCCAACATTTGTAAATTTGTACACGGTTTACATTTGTCACCTGAAAACGGGTCGTTTGTACGACTCGTTCTTGAGTTTAAGAGCGTCTAACCAGCCAGCGGACGAAAATCCACATTTCGTCGAAAGTTGTTCTTACGATCGTTCAGGGTGGTTACAATTAGAAAGATTAATTATTCTCCGTACCAGCTTTTTAAAATTATAACTCGATATCGAATTTATTTCAATCCAAATTAGCTTTAATTTATACCTTCATCCAAAAATGCTGAAAGGCGTGATGATAAAATAATTAAAATAATGTACTTTTTGTAGTTATTTTTTGATTATAAGTATTTATCATTTTTCAATAATGTCTAAATTTAATAAGAATGTTAAAAAAATCTGAAATACATTAGTTTGTAAGTACGCAAATAAATACACAAATGGACCAATTTTCGTCAAGAAACACATGTACGTACATATTTTTTAATGATTTTATTGAAACTAAAATTAAAATTGTAAAACATACGTTTGCTAGATAATGTATTGATTTATTTTACTGCATAATTATATTATTTGAAATGGGTGTGGTATAATACAAAAACTTTTTTGAATATTTAACAAATCTGCCAACGACCTATGGAAAAACCTTATTATACTAAAAATTAAAAAAAAATCTCAAAATTTATTACATACGAATGCTAGATCAAAGAACAATCTTTGGAAATCCATTTATATTTTTTTTTGGAAAAGAGTCAATACGTCTAAAATCTGATTTGAAAATGACATATTTCTGGTTTTCTCTGGTAATGCCCTCTTAACTGCTCAGCTGTGTAAAAATTTGCCGACTTCTGTGTTTCCTTCCTCCTACAATATCACTCGGTCCTCCGGTCCTGGAATCGACTTTCCACCCTATATCCCCAGAAATGACATAGGCACTGAGGAAAATTATTTTCCTCAGAGCCTCCCGTGTGGATTGAACTTGAAAAAGCCTAAAGAAAATCATTGGTTTTTGACCGAAAATTGACCGAAAACCAGAAGCAAAACATGAATTAAAATAAAAGTTTTAACTAAGGTAATGTTTAGAATACAATTCCAAAACGTCATAGAGCTATGAGAATTATATATACTTAAGAAAAATAGGTATCACTTGAAAATCAAGGAAATATTGAAGGTGTTAAATATCTTGTCGTAAACAATTTATTTAGTTCAATGGTTTACTTTTAATCTACAAAATAAAAATAGTACACCAATTGAATTTCAAAGAAAAATTGAAAACCTGCAGCAAAAACATTAGACGAGGAAAAGAAATGAAATAAGACTCCCCTTCACAAAATAAATCCAGAGTCGAAAGTCAACGAGTCGAAAGTCATTGATGTACGGAGCAATTAAGATGTTTGGCGAATTACCAAAGGAAATAAAATTAACAAAATATAAACAAAATTTAAATTAAATTAGGAAAATATGCGATTGACTTATACCAAACATTTTTTTTGTTATTGATTTAATATGCAGAAGGATTGTATTCGCATTTCGCATATAGCTAAATATGTACCTATTAATAAACACAAATTTTAACAAAACAAAAAAACGACTTCAAAAAATGCACTAAAAAGTAAAAAAATTATTTCGTATTCTTCTACAACTTTATAATCAACTTACCTTTTCTACTCATCAATATGTACGTACGATTGTTATTTTTGGAGTCGGTGTCGGCGGGAGAGGAGCTGTCAAGTGAACACGCCGGGCCGCGGGTACCTTGGTTGACACCGACTCCAAAAATAAGAATCGTACCTACATATTGATGAGTAGAAAAGGTAAGTTGATTATAAAGTTGTAGAAGAATACGAAATTATTTTTTTACTTTTTAGTGCATTTTTTGAAGTCGTTTTTTTTGTTTTGTTAAAATTTGTGTTTATTTTTTGATTTTTAGTGAATCTGAAGTACACTAACTAATTCGATTAAGATTCGGCCGAGTATCGTAAATTTGTTCTTCAGAATTGGAGAGTTCCGTTACTTTGTCATGGATCCCATAATCAGAACCTAACCAAACTCTCATCAAACTACCCTTGAAGTATATCCTTTCCAATAAAAAAAGAATCATCGAAATCGGTTGGCGTGATATTGAGTTATTCGTCCATTTGTCGCGCACATACTTGATGCAAATTTAAGACTTATATGATTTTCTCATGGATTTCATTGTCAGAACTAGACCAAATTAAAATGGGACCACGCGGGAAGCACCAGCTTTCAAATAAAAAAAGAATCATCAATATCGGTTCACCCAGTCGAAAGTTCTGAGGTAACAAAAAAAAAAAAAAAAAAAACAGTCGAATTGAGAACCTCCTCCTTTTCGAAGTCGTTTAAAAAAACAGAAATAAATAAATATTTTTAAATATTCACTTTGATGAAAGAAATTCGAAAAAGAGTATTGAAACTCGGGCGATGCCGGGCAGGGATTCGTACATTATAATTTTCGTAATTGAATCAGATTTAAAATATAATGTTATGTATTCCATGTTCTCACCTTGAATCATTTTTTAGTGTTACCAAATGTGACGTGAATTCAGTAATTATATGCAATAATTAATTGTCGTACGATAATAATTAGACTCGTTATTTTGGATGCAACATGAATAAAGAATTAGATAAATTATTATTATGATCCTGCTATTCACTTCCTCGTTCCTACAGTAAATTTTCACATCTTATCTTTAACATCTTGATTGCAATCGGCCAATTTAAATAATATTAGTATTGCAATCGAAGATGTGTCGCCCGTTTTGGCAATCCGCAGCGAGACCTTGTTTTCCCATATCGCGTCCGGAGTTTGCAGAATTAACCTTTCCTTTCCGGTGCTGTCAACAAAGTTGTCAAGATCTTTCATTATTTAAATACCTCTATTTTTTTATACAAAACACAGGGTTCACATTTAAGGTACTGATGTATTGGATTAATTAATTAAGATAAAGTATAAATATTTATTGATTGCAACCATTTTTTCTTTTAAAGATGTGGGGGGTTTCGCTCGCTATGCCGCGTTAATCGCAATTTACAGGCAGTATTGAAGGCAATGATTAAATAATAATTTCAAAACTGGCATCCGCTATCTACCTTGGTGTCCGCAGCTCTCCACGCAGCAAGAACCGCGATGAGTGGAGGAGTCTTATCAATCACGGAAATTGGAGTGGGGTCAGCCTTGAGGAGTGGAGTGGGGTCAGCCAAGAGCCACTGAAGAAGAAGAATATCTGCTATAATATATTTTTTTATAAAAATGTTAACTATTTTACTATTCATTGGAATAACTTTTGAAGGTTATATCCATTAATGTAATATATCATTGAAGAAGAAGGTACTACGAATAAATCTAAACGAAATACGAAACAAAGAAAGACACAAAAACCATGTATGTTTTCTGTAATTTTTCAAATTCAAAATCAACAATATTATCCTAAATAAATTTTCTCCATATTTTTGGCAGCTATATTTTTTTAAATGATTACAAAATTCTTTAACGAATTTATTTGCAACCTAGATAGTGTCTGATCTACTGTGAATTGTGTTGTTCATTGTAAATGTGGTGTAACTCCATATTTTTAAAACCCCTTTTTTTGCTTAATAGTATCACATCTCTTCATATCAAGTTACCAGAAATTATTTTTTCTCTGATTTGTATTAAACAATAAACATAGAAAACATTGAATGAATACTTGCATTTTTTTCTACACTTTAATATATTGTGAAAAGTTCGTAATTTAAAAATTGAATAAAAATGAGATACTTGTTTATTACATTGAATGACAAAATTCTGAATTTGAAATATGAGATCTCCAAAAATTACAGAAAAAATGTAGATCCTAATGGCTGAGTTAGTTAAGGCGCCGCATTCTGGGGTTCGTGTCTCATTTGCGACCGTTACCTTTTTATTTGTCTGTGCCTCGTTTGTTTCTTGATTCATTTAGACTTATTAGCAGTATCTTCTTCAGCAGTAAACTATTCCATTATACGACTTAAAATCACAAAAGTCTAACAGTCTTACTCCTCATCGCAAAATAAGATACAACCTCGGAGCAAGACCGGGTTAGTTGAAATTGTTACTCAACATAGTGGGTTAATCGCGCGCAAGCGCGTGTTTTTACCGAGTCGCTGTACGGGAGATTTAGTAGCTGTCAGAATTTAAACCACCCGATCACCAGGGTTAACTCAGTACCCCGTGCTTTGTAACTGACGAAATGGCGAACTTTTATGAGAATCTTGACGTTTTGAACGGAGCTTTGGCAAATATTGACCGTATTCGCGGCATTCGTGCACCACGGCCACGGAAAAGGTTTAAAAAAAGGTACGATCCATTTGCGGCACTCACGGAAGGAGATTTTTGGTCTAAATATAGATTTACCAAAGTCAACGTTGTGTTGACTGATGTTGACGTATGAATAAACGTGAAGTTAGCAACACGCGGCGAAATGCTAAATTGGCTGCGTTTTTGAGCTTTGGGGCAGTGTTGCTACCGTAAAAAAATCATAACAGCTGTCGAGAAACATTATGATGATGAGTAAAGATTTTTACCCTGAGCAGTGTAGGCTTACTCCACTGTGTAGCTACCGCGACGCTACAGAGCCGTGGTACGGTTTTATGATGAGTAAGGCTGTAAATGTATAGCACGGAGCTAGCGGAGTTTAGAAAAAAAATCTCCGCAAGGGAAAGGTTAAGCCGAATTAATCCGAATCGATGACAATGGCCGATGCATCAGTGCATTGTCTGGGCGATTATTGTGATTATTATTATTTGTTTTGTCCTCACATTTGGCTCTGGGAGGCGATATCTGAGTATCGATACGGTCACCGATACCGCGAGCAGGATGTGGCCTAATAATTTCAGGCGGCCTTGTTTACCGATGACAATCGGTTCGGTCACAATACAAGATGGAAGGACGTTTCTTTACAATGACTAAGAAGGATGCTTTGATTAGAGTAAGAAAAACTGTTATTTTGGTTTTAATTTCACCTTAATTATGATGACATGGATTATCATGAAAAACTGCGTTTTCGATCGTGCGGAAAAAAATTTAAGTAATAATAAAAACACTTTTTGACAACATTGTTATAAATGGTTAAACGTGATGTATTTTATTACTGCTCTCACTTCTGTGATTATTTCTGATCTCTCTCAAGTGAAGAGAATACCTTAAAAATTCACAACCAACAACTAACACGATTCATACCTATCTTCTCAGAGATTGCCTCTGGAGAACTAGCCACCCTATGATATTCTTAGTGATCTCTCAAATGCTATTTTTAAGCCAAAATGAAAAACGTTATTTTATTCTCATCGGTTTAATGCGAAATTTTCATCCACCTTCATTTCTTTTATTTCTCTAACTAACTAACTAACCATCACGTCGTTTCCCCGCATGGGTAAGCAGGGAGGACGGACCACCGAACAACTCGGACTTAGCACACATTCGTTTGCCTCACTCACATTCATTCATCGTCTCATACATTCTCTTCTATTATTCTGACTTTTGACATGGCCCGACTCAAGTATCTGATACACCTGATCGTGCCATGTCTTCCTCGGGCGTCCCCAACTTCTTCTACCATTCACATTTGCGTCATATATTCATTCTACATTACCAAACCATCTGAGCGTTCCTTTCTTAAACTTACTCATTACGCTTACATCAGCCTGGCATTCTTTGCGGATCTCCTCATTTCTCACATGATCGTAGATGGTTTTACCACACATACGTCTAAGGGATCTCATTTCAACAGCATTCAGTTTACTTTCATCCTTCCTCTGCCAGTTCCATGCCTCACTGCCATACATCAGGGTAGGTACCAGGACTCCATTGTGGACTGCTAGCTTCGCTTGTTTTGACAGTTTTTTATTAGCGCCAACAGCATTCAATGCACCATTAATGGAGTTACTGGCATTCACCTTTCTTTCAATATGTCTATCAGCCTTCCCATCTCTCTTAAACATACTACCCAAATACACAAACTCATCCACCTGCTCCAAGTATTCATCATTCACAACTGTATTGCATACTGTTTTCGTACTCTCTCTTTCAAACACCATGACTTACATCATTAACTCATTCTTCATACATACTTCGTTCATCCTAGATACGAGAGACTGTAGATTTTCCATAGGGTTAGAAATCAGCACCATCATCAGCATAAAACAGGCAACATACTTTCAGATTACTCAATTTCGCGCCCAATCCCACCTCTTTCAATTTTTGCATACAATTGTCCATGTATAAATTTAATAACCATGGTGACATTACGCAGCCTTGTATGACACCTTTTGTGATGTCAAACCACCCCGTAAAACCACCGTTCACCCTAACACATGCAACGCTTCCCTCGTACAGAGACGCAATTGCCTGTATGAGATTTGTATTAATTCTCTATTAAATTATTTTGAGATTCCTGTGTATTCCTGAAATTTGATTTATTCCCACTTTAAGAAACAAGATCGGTTGGAAGATTTTGTTTTGTTTACACGACGGTTTTGCTTTGTTTGCAGGGTTTATTTGGAAAAAAAAACAGTTTCCTCGTTCCGTTTTGTACATCCGACAAATTCAGTGTAATTTTTTGCCGCATCTTTAGATACTACTAATATTGAATTAACACATTTGATGTAAATTTTAATGAATTCAAACGTATCAGTTACTCAATTATAGATTCCATCACATCATCTTGGAATGCAATTTGGAAAATAGCAGACAATACAAGGGCGTAACCGGGGCACGATCGGTTAGTGAGTTTCATTACTGCAAAAGTCATTATTTCATTGTGTCGCTGCATATGAAAGCAATTTATTCACCAGATACAAAGTGAATAAACGATTGACCTGTAAAATTGAGTCAGTACGGTGTGTTTAAATATGGATATGTTGGGTAGGTATTGGCTTCGATTGGCGTTCTTTGAGGATGACACTTCTCTTTCGTGTCATCTATATCTATCTAGGGTTGAATTTTATTTGAGTGTTGGTTGAAATTGTTTTCTGAAAGAAAAAATACATGCCATTATGTATATTGGAAGATTGATAGTGTAATAGATTAATGCAAGAGGAGGAGAAAGATTACAACCAAAATAATAGTTCTCTTATAAATAATTTGTTTTGGATTTATTTTGTATCGAAAATGAAACGAATACACACATTATCCAAATAAATAACTACTAATATTGAGATGGCGTCAATAGCAAAAAAATTGTCCTACACTCCTTTCTATCTGAGCTTGGTAATCGGAACCTCATTAAAACTGTTGCTTTACACGTGATATTTTATAGTTAATTGAGACAATTCTGATAAGGAACTCCAGTGAAAAATATTATGGCTTTAAAAAAATATGTGCATATAGACCAACACGCTGATTCTAATATCTGAAAAAATTATTAAAAAGTCCATTTTTAATCTAAATGTTTTGTGGTGACGTCACTGAACACCGTGAAGTCATTGTATGGGAATGTAGGTATGACATAATCCATCGTATTAACAACGTTTCATTATTTACATACTGTTTATAGAGATTTAGTTGTTGTGTTTTTTTAAACATTATTTAGGTCTAAATAATTCAGTTTCTAAAATAAAGGTATCTCTTATTAGTTCATCTCTATTATTGAAAATATTCAAAAACTACTGCACGAAAAAAAATATGATTCTGAATATATAAGTTTTACTTAATAATATTAAACGCAGAGTTTTATTCAGAGTCAAAGTTCATTTTTAATCGGGTCGTAAAAACACGCCGTCAACGTGACGTCACTGTTCGACGTGTCGTGACGTCACCGTAAAGTCATTGTATGGGAATGTATGATATAACACAAGCCATCGTATTAATTTATTCGTTTATTTACATACTGTTTATAGAAATTTTGTTGTTGTGTTTATTGAAACATTATTTAGGTTCAAAATTAAAGGTATCTCTTATTAGTTTATCTCTATTATTGAAAATATTCAAAAACTACTACACAAAAAAATAGTAATGCTACTCTAGGGAGAATACTTCGAACTCTGAATATCAAAATGGCGCCAATTGAACAGCTGATTGCCCGATCTTATAGTAACATTTCGGGAGTGATGACGTCACACGATGCACTATACATACGGTGGTTTTCGGGGGATCTTGAAATATTAAAAATTGACAATTATTTTAACAATTAAAACTAACTCTAAAAATAAAAATTAATAAGCAGTTATTTTAGTTAGAGTAATTTTTTTAAATTCATTAAAAATTTGGACTGGAGTTCCTTATCATTATGCAAAACTCAGATTTTTTTCTTTTTGTACTTATTTTCCGTCTGAGCGGCCTTTTTCATACAAAACGTAAATTTGGATTTGAGGCCAAAACTCAACCAATTTTTTTTTGTAAGTTACTGTATATTATTATTAAAAAAAATAGCCTACTGTTTTAATATAATAAAATATTAAATAAAAAATAAAATATCACAAAAAAATTAAAAATTTGGAAGAAAATTTAATTTTTATACGATAATTTGTGTTCCAACGTAAATCGATCGTTTGAAGTTTTAATTAACCCTTAGCCACCTGACGTACTTTTCAGTTGCATTACCACCTGACGTCGATCCTGGAGACCACTTGCATATTTTCCATGGTTGATAATCGTATATTAAATTTTTACGTTAAATAAAAGTCTTATCTGTATTTTTATTCATAAAAAATATAAAAGTAAGCAAAAGTATGTATTAACTTATAAAAATTCAACACTTAACCATTAAGATACTTTTAGGAAAAAAACTAGGAACTTCTGAGATCTTGTAGTGACTTTGACTTTGAGAATTGGGAAGGGGGTGTGTGGCGACACATCATTATAAATTTCGCCACCAAAAGAGGAATCGAGAAACATCTCCTAATATCCGCGCGCATCGGCAAACCTACTTGCCTAGGTACCTTCGTACCTATACTGGCCGCGATGTACTTTCTCGCCTCCCGTGCCAGCCCGACGATAATAATATCGCCCCGCCTAGAAAGGTCTCGAGACAGCACCGTACGATATCTGTACGGCGCCGAATATTCTCGAAGTGGCTCGTATTACCTACCGCGAGGTAGTTACTCTACCGCGGCTATATAAGCAGCCGATCGCTCGCCCGCTGCAGTTCAGTCCAGTTAAGTCTCACATCAACAGTCGGTCAATATCTCAACATGTAACAAGTGCTCCTGCATGGCACACTCCAGGGCAGCTTCCTCGAGGTCCATCACCACGTCTCAGCTACAAGGCCCATCGTGTCTTCAGCTCCTGAGATCAGCTCCATCCCGCGACTTACAAGGCTTGCGTCACCTTCAGTCCAAGGGATCAGCTCACCACTTCATGGCACCCCGAAGCCTCACCGTGCTTCGCTGCCATGGAACACGCTCCGCCTCGCCAGGACTACCTGCTGGTGGCTCAGCTCACCGAGCCACTCACCGTTTATCTCCGCGACACAAAGCGTCGAGCAACGGCCTGGAAGATAGGTCATCTCCACCGCCATGGTGTCGAGCAACTCGCTGACCTTCACCACACCATCTCCACCTCCGTACGCCTGCAGCATCATCTACGGCACTCCGCATTACATCTTGTTACCGACCACCGACCATCTGCTACGTAGCCCAATAAACGACTGACTCGCCACTTCGACATGACGACTTTTATTTCTGTCTCCCGCTCCCTCAGTAGTTTTACTTACCTACGATAAGTTGTTATATTATCTAAAATATAAAACAATTTTTGGCGTAAATAAGGCACGACTATTAGAAAATCACCACCAACAAACTTTTACAAGTTACGGCGACAATCAAAAGCACATTTTTTGACTACATTCAATGAAAATCGGATTTTTACATGTGAAACGTATATATACAATGTTTTACTTTTCTTTTTAGGATCGCAAATGGAACATGTCTTACGTTTTTTTTTTAATTTTTCAGGGTTTTCAGTTGCTGAAGTACTGGGTAAAAACAAAACAAATACACATTACAAAAGTAAAGTAACTACATGACGTCGGTCACAGGGACCGCACGCAAAATATACTTACCTATAATTTACAAGTCTGGGCCGACCGCACGGCGAGTACTGGCGGGGGCGAGGGAAAAGTACTTCGACTCACAGTTGCGTCGCGTACCTAGTAACGGAATAATTTGAAAAATAAAATCGCCGGAATCTCTGAGACCGACGTCAGGTGGTTAAGGGTTAATTTAGGCACATCAAAATGCTGTTTCAATAATATTTATTTTATATTTCATCGTATTTATAGAGTAAATAGAGCAAAACAACTCAATAAAATAATTATTATCAATTCACAAAACAGCTTAAAGTTGCCTTTAAAATCGAGAAAAATCCCTCTCTCTCTCTCACACTAATTAAAAATTCTAAATTAATAAAGGAGCCTTCTAATATACTTTTTCCTTTAGGTTGGGTACTTTGGCATCAAATCCAAATTTAAGTTTTGCATTAAAAGGGCCGCGCAGCCGTTCCTCTTAAAACCCTGACAATTTGATGCAAAACGAATATCCAAAAAAAAATACTCATGGCCAAGGAGAAAATAAAATCGTTAGGAATCTGCTCGCAACTTCGATAACTGAATATTATTAGAATTATATATGGTACATTAATAATGATACTCTTCGATTCTCAACACCAATAAAGAAATATCGAAATACTAAGTAGTTATACAAAAGCCCATATGAACTTAAAATCAAATAAATTTATTAATGAATTATTTTTAAAAAAGGCAAAAAATATTCTGTGTAGAAAACAGAAAAATTGGAAAAGTTATTTTTTTAATAAAAATAGATACTCAACCCTGACCGACGTGGAAAAACTTTTCTTTGTAGGTACATATATTATATTAAATAAAAACACCGATATGTCTCGTTGGTTTGGTTTTGATTCCGAGGTGACTTTTAAATAAATTATAATCCGAGCCAACTTTCGTTCCCCAATTGGAATGTCGAATTCTCTCCCTCGACCGCAACCAAAACAATGTGATTGTCAGTACGCATTGTTTTCATGGGATTTGCGTACCGAATCGATTGTTTTGCACTGTCTTAAGACAATAATGGCGAAATGGTTGATCACCATATTGTAATCGATTCGATGTGACAGAAATTCAATAGTAAAATGCAATTATTTTAAGGTTAACTATGTCTAAATATAGATATGCACCCAAATTTGTAATTTTTATATTCATTATTGTGTTTGACTTCAGATGACGCGATGGTTATTTTCTTGGCATTATTGATACAAATATGGTCGGACCAAAGAAGTTCTGGATGATGCAATGCTCCAAAATATTAAAGAGAAACTGCCTGGATGAAAGCGATACCCAGAACCGAAGAAGATATTATAGTCTGAGAACGAGAAGAGCCGACCCCAACAGCTCTCCTAGGCATTGAGACGGGACAGTGCAAGGAAGAAGATGGTCAGATATTAGATAAGAAGTGAATCACTTTGTAAATTAAAATGTGTTTTATTAATAAATACCAACACGTTTCGAAATCAATGGTTCATTAATCGGAATACAAAGTACATAATGAAAATTAGATTGACACATAAACATATAAGATATAAGCAAATGGGCGTAGGCGAGTGCGGATCTAGGATTTTTTTCTGGGGGGGCACAAGTGGCGAACGGGTTAAAAATCAACAATAATTACCGTTAGGATTTTTTTCTGGGGGGGGGGCACAAGGGGCGGACGGGCAAAAAATCAACAATTACTGTTAGGATTTTTTTCTGAGGGGGGCACATGGGTCGGACTGGAAAAAAATCAACAATTACTGTTAGAAATAAACAAGTATATTTCTACAAGTTCAAGTATGTATAGGAAGTTTTATGAAAGTGTCAAAACAATAGAAAAATTAAATAAATGAAACAATTTAACTTTGTTTGAACCACTTATATATTTGAGTAAAGCCGACCGGTTTCGGAACGACCGTTCCTTCTTCAGGGCGAGCGTACACTAAAAATTAAATGTTTAATAAATACAGTTTTTGCTTCTAAGTATGTACTGTGATGGAATCTCCACAGTACACAAAAATACCTAAATCTGCCCTTGGGCATAGGCACTGTGGAGCAAGGTGGATCTTTTGCCCCACCCTGGCTGACCGATGCACGACCTCTGGGATTGTCGACCGAGTCGCGTTTTCAAATTTACAGCACTTTGTAGGATGGTTTTTAATTCTTCCGTTCATATTCTTTGTATTCATAGAGCCTTGCACGAATAGGTTGTAGAAGCTTACTTTTTGCCGGTACTTAGGTACTGTAGATTTTTATTTTTTGCCCCACCCTAAATCTAAACCTAGTTACGCCCATGTAATAAGCACTATTTATAATAATAATGTTGATTAATTAATTAGGTATTATTTAAAAGATATTTACATTAAAAAATCTCATATAATTATTACGTACAATGGGCATTCCATACATATAATGGGTATTCAAGCAATTATGTTAAACTATAACAATCTGTTAAATAATGTGAATATGCTCAAATTGTCAAACCGAAGAATTTTCATTGACTTGGTAGTCCGGTATTGCTTGAATTGATAAACTTCCGGATACCACTAAGTAATACTAGAAGTCAGGATTTATTTCCATGCAGAAATTTTGGGACTGACTATCATATGTATTCCTCTTTGCCCAGAAAACTAATAGAGGGAAACAATTATATCAAGTCAGTGGACATCTTCAATCTATCTTTAAAGAAATATAAAATATTGTTACTAAGGCAGTTCAGTTATGTACAATAAATATTGTATATTTTTACCATTCATACGTAAAGGCCCCGAAAAATGAATTTTTCCGAAAACAGGATGCATCATTGTAAAATTATTAAATAAACATATTAGATTGATGAATTATAACAATTATGAAAAAAAGTATGTTCCTACATATATAGACATTTTTACAATGTGTTAAGAGGCGACGGTACGTTTACTGACTTCATTTGGAGTAAAAATGAAAACAAACTTTTGGTCTCCAGTGAAATATTTCGCAGGCCACTCAGTCAAGTAACCGCTCTATTGACTTTACTATTCAACTCCTGCTTAAAAATGTTTCAAGTTAAAAAAAGAATAATAAAATTTTTAATAACTTTTATTCCAATTAAGCTCAGGAATCATCGGATAAAGTATGCCAGGTACCTTTGTCTGTGTGTAAAGAGAGACAAAAAAAAACAATAGACAAACACTCCCGGGTTACGGGAGTGTTTGTCTATTGTTCGAAATAACCTGTTAATAAATTAATTCCTCCTACTTACACCATTAAAAACGAAAATTGTTGTAGACGAGATAGCATAGGATTCAACCCACGATGCCGGGATAGGAACTTGAAGCTTTCGACTACTCGGCTACTTACTTTATATCTACGTACCTATATTGTCTACGAATCTCTCAATTTCTAGATTCATTACGGTTTGGTGCGTAACAAACACACGTAAAACAATAAATTTTTTTGATTTCCTATCGTGCCCACAAACAGATTTACAAAATAATTTAATTAATCGGTGGAAAAAAGAACAAACAAATGACATTTTTTTACACTATACCAAATCATAACGTCCATCTACAACAGCAAAACCCCAGAGTGCACCAAAAATGTTTTCTGCAAATGAAATGATTCAATGATTACATCAAAGACAAAGACCATTACGAAAAAGCCAAACTGGGGTAAAATCAAATAAATAACTTCCAAAAAACAATAAAAAAACGTCAATTTTTTGGTTTCAGATTGCGTTCCTTTATTTTGAAAAATACATCCATTTATTGTTACTAGCACTGACTACCACCAAGTTCTAAGTGCATTTTGTTATTATTTTTAATTGATAAACTAATGCTTAAGACAAGATTTTTATGCATAGCACAAAGGGTAACAATTATTATAGGCAATAATTATCAGCCGGAAACACTCAGCTACATTAAAAAAATCTTCCGAGAATACGAATCCGAGGGACGCGAACCCGTGTCTTTCTAATTTCTGGTCAAATGCTCTGACCACTGAGCTACGTCGGCTTATCTCCTGCTCTTGTTTTAATTTTGTTAAACTAGACAAACGTAATAGGTAGGTACTTCTTCACGTTAACGAACAAGGAATCATTGTTTTGATTATTTCTATAATGCCTATTCTCCAGCCACTAAATTACATTAAACAATGAACAAAATGTTTATTTAAACATGAAACATCGGGGCAGGGACACAATGTTATTGTTTTCTCTGCACGATGGAAAACAAAAAACGTTATAGCCAAAGTTTATATTTTGTCCGATGTTTTAAGCAGGAAACCCTACTTAACCCAAGCACATTATTTAAAAAAATGCGTGAAACTGATTTCAGCATAATGATATGAAAATAAATCGACAGAACAATATGGCACTGGATAATAAATAACGCAATTTGCAATAAACATTACTTAAAATATCTGAGACCAGATAAACCCACTCATCGAAATGAATGGATATAGTTTAATTATTAGTTTCAAATGACTAATGTAAGATCTTGATACGAAGAGCTGTTGAGACGTGAATGTGATTTATAAGTATGATTTCGTCGAAAAAAATAGCTATCTCTGCGCACAATAGGAATCATAACGATCCCATAAAAGGAACGAGAACAAACCATAAATCTTAACTGGACCGCAGCGTCTACCCACGTCAGCTGATCTACTTTAAATCTAACCAGACTTCATAATCAAAACCAATAAAGCTGCGTTAATGCTTTTGCATAAATGGATTAACTATATAACCGCACTCAGGTGAGAGAGGAATGGTTGCGCGGTTTCATACAAAACTTAATTTTTAAATCGAGGCCAAAATACCCAACCAAATTGAACAATTATTTTATAGATATATTTTTAGATTTTCACGGTCAAAAGTATTTGTTTTTGGAGTGTTGTACCGTTTTACGCTTCCTCCTTCTTTAGCCGACGTTTCGGACAGCGTTACAGTGTCCATCATCAGGCATCTGCCCTGATGATGGACACGCTGGATGAATGACGAGGTCCGAAACGTTGGCCAAAGAAGGAGGCGCAACACGGCATAACACCCCAAAAACAAATGATGAAAATTATTTTATAATCAAAAGTATGATGACCGACTTGCATTAGAATACAAATTTGTCGCATATATTATTTATATTTCTATATTAATTGTTTCTGTGTTTAATTCGTCGAGCTCCATTTCATTTATTTTAAAGTTAATTTAATGGTGTTATTATTAAGTTCAGTTTGAAAATGGCCTTGAAGTCGAAACAGCTGTCACAATAAAAAAATTCTAATGAAGAAAAATATTTGGTGATTTTGAATTTTTTTATTTATTATATTAACACAATAATGCAAGATTATTTTTTCTACATTTTAATAAACCAACAAAAAAATACCAAAATTACCATTTAAATCGTGTAAAATTAAAAGTAAACAAAAATAAAATAGCACCTATCCGCAGTAGACATTTGTTATATCTATTGATTAAAAAAATATTATTTAATTTGGTTGGGTATTTTGGCCTAAAATACAAAATTAAGTTTTGTTGGGAAAAGGCCGCGCAACCGCCCCTTGTAACGTTTAAAGAGGGGGAAAATAATTGTAATGCACTGAACTGATAATGTTGCATCAAAAAACAAAAGCAAAATAGTTTGAAAAATGTCTTAATTTTTTATAGCGCAGATTTAGTCTAATAAACAAGGAGTTTATCATTATTTCAGCATTTTTAGGTTGTGAGTACAATATACAACTCGCCGTATAAAAATAAATGTCGGTATCAGAAAAATCTATTTAAATACGAATAATATAAAATGACATAAATAATCCCACGTGCAGTCGTTGGAAAATATCATCGGAGCGCTGCAATAGCGCGTGTGCCAAAACGATCTTCAATAATGTTTTTTTTTAATTGCAGTGCATAGTAAATAAGAGACGGGTGTCGACTCTGTTACCGATACTCCAGAAGAAATAGATTTTAGAAAACATATTTATTTGTTATTTCTTCCGATTTGACGATTTGTTATTGCTTCCATTTATTTTTTATTTTATTTTATTTATTAGCGTTATAAACAGTCTTTATAAATTCATATACGTCAGTATTAAGAATATGTATGTCATTGACCAATAAAATAATGACAAATAGAACCATAATACAAAAATACACAACAATACCTAAGTATACCTGATATAAAAAATTCTGATAAAGTGCATCTTCTTACATAAATCTACAAAAAGTGTTAGTGAAATTTTTCGAAGGTTTATGTATAATTTTAAAGAATATCAATAATATCTTTCAGGAAGTTAATTTTATTTAAATTCGAACTGCTAAAATTAAAAGAGGAAATGTGGTGAACTAAAAAAAAAGAGAAAGAAATCAATGAAATATTAATTTTTATTTAAACATGTAGTATTCGATCTATAAAGGTTAGTGTTATACACATCGATATTTGGGCATAATCTATTGAATGTGCCACAGTTTCTTCTTATAAATTATGTAGTGAGGGAAGACAGAAAATGAATCTATTTATTTTCCACCAGATTTGAAAATACATTATTTAAACTATTTATCCATTTTCCAATTGAAAAGATTTTATGTATATCTAATATTGCATTAGTCACCATTATAAACACACTTTGGTTATAATAACAAAGCATTATAATACCTTACAAATATGCATCTGCCAATAAATAACTACCTACCTCAATACCAATAAATAAATAAACTAGAAACAATCATTCACATTCGACTTTTCAACAATAAGTTTAGTTCCCATTCTCACAATATTCGACACGGTGAATCACCGCGTTCCCGATGAATTAAATCACCTATGTAATGTGTAAAAACACATGTAAAAAAACACCTTCCGGCATCCGAGAATTATTAAGCCAGGCGAAATGTTTTACTAAAGTGACTGTCAAAGGAAACAATGCAACATCTTATTATAATTATTATTTAACAAAAACCCAACGCCCACGTGGTTATTATCGCTGGTAAAAATAAAAAGCCGAGAACAAGAGCAAAAAATAGTATGACTAACTCCTCGTGTGCACTTAGCATATTATTCTTGCAAGAGGTACGCCACGAAACTGTTCGACGTGGTCCGATATAATATAATTAAATTTACCCTTCTCCGTCTGAAGGAGACAAATTGACAAAAATTTTAAATAATATGTAATCGTGGGGTAATTATTACAACTAGGCAACTCTGCAATCGGTTTTGTGGGAAATTGAATTATACGATGGCAATCAATCTGATAAATCGGTCGTTGTACATTTACACTGAAAAGAATGATTAAATCGTAGATTTGTGTGTTGGGAACCATAATACTTAAATTGTGGGAAAAAGAAAATGGCTAATAATTTTTTTAAGTTTTTTTTTTTCAAAAATAAAATGACTTACATATTTGAAAATGCAACGAAAGCAACTTAAAAAAATCCACAAATTTTAATCCTACTTGCCTAATTGAAACATGGAAAAACACTTGTGGTAACTAGAGTTTCCTAATTATACATTAAATGTAGAATTAAACGACACCGTTTTTTGGAGATACCTACCCACAAAAAATTATTATATTCAAATAACTTGATGATTCCCATGCGTTATGATTTTTCTGTTTGTGGCATTCATAGACGAGGAAATTAAGTTACGCTTTTAGTATGCAACTAAAAACGCTATTTTTGAAGTTATCTTGTTGTAATAATTAGGTACACTACGTTACTGTTATCTATTTACGCGTAAACTTCACCGGAATATGTATGTAAACATTCTGTACGTCAACAATGTGTTCATTTTTTCCGAATAAAACCAAATAACTAAAGAAATTGGCATAGGACATAGGGTCATGTTATGCTGGGTATAAACATGGAAAAAGGGCGAATCGAACCACGAATTATGGGAAACGATCGAAGCAACCGTAAACGGCATGACACTCGAAACACCGGTGCTGCAACGCTCATGTATTATTTATGAAATTTGAACCTGAATGTACATATTAACGAAATTTATTAACATAAATCATAAGTTAAAATTAATATAATAATGATATGGCGAAGTAATTAAATTGACAAATTTGTGTTAAAAATGAAAGTGAATAAATATTTCTTTATTTTAATAAAGTTGATATTTTATTTTAACAAATATAATACAAACAGATTCCTCTGACCACTGAATTTAAAAAAAAAACTTAACTACTAAATTAAAGAATGGATTAGGTATAGAACAAAATGGCAACAATTAAAAAAATATATAACCTAAAATAAAAACACACAAATATAACACACAATACCATAACCCAAAAACAAATCATTATGTGCAATCGTACTTCATAATATTTACCTATTTTTTTATTACCGTCTTTATATATTATTATATTTTATTTCATCTTAGTTTTATTTTATTTTAGTAAAATTATTTTTTTTTACGTTTTATTGAATTTAATGTTGTAAAATGTGGGCCTCAGAACGGGTAAAGTCCCTAATTCAATAAATGCCTTTTTTTCTGTTTGGTACGTCAAAATAAGATATCCCATCGGTCGTATCGGACCCGTCCCTAGTTGTTGAATAAACATGATATTACGGATACGATTCGCCCCCGCTACCAACATCAGTACGCAGTAAGTACGTTCGCTAACAGCGTGCGTTATTTGTTATGTTAAAACACGTGTTACAAGGCTTAGTGTTAAGGCGTAATCTGTTCCAGTTATAATAACATGTAATCGCTAATGACAGGACAACAATGGTGAGAGGTCATACTGTGACCTGCTCATTACGATTTGCAAATCTGTTTATGTCGGTACTAATAGATGGAATAATAATATAAACCATGACGTATCTATTTACTGCGATATATAACTGTCAACAATAACAAGCAATATTAATGTCACTAAAAGTGACAGTGAGAAATCAAGGTTCAACATTTCCCCGTAAGAGCCTCTAATTTTCCATCGTCTCCGTTACATGTCTCAGCGGTAACTTTTCTCCCCTTTAGGCCAGATATTTTATTTAATCAATGTTGTAATAACCCTTAAACTTTGAAGGGTTTCAATGAGTAAAATTTACTCATTTCAATAGCCCACAACGAGGATTCGGGCGCAGCCACGCCACCCCCACTCTTGCTATGCTTCCTTCACTCGGTTATACCCCTACCAGTGGCGAATTAACATCTTGATGTGAGATCGCTGACCCATACCAGGACAACTCGCAAAACTCGGTGAGTATTTCTTACTTACTAAAACCCACGAACCTGACCTAACCCACTTTAAAAATGCAATATTTGCGTGGAGCATAATTTTTAAGGTCTATTGAAATCTCAGCACCACGTTACAAAAGTACCTATAATACGATTATATGATTATTTTACTTATTTGTTTAGTAAAAAAAAGGTTTTATTTATTGCAAACCATTAAAAACAAACGTAATTAATGTGCATTTTGTTCATTTTGTATGTAACTAGCTGACCCGACGAACTTCGTACCGCCTCAGAATCAATAACTGTTGAATTAAATTAAGTTTTACAATAAAGCAATTATCGATGCCCAACTGTCCGTGTTTTGTTTTTGTCAGTATCAGAGATGGCGTTGTGTACGGATTTATATTTTTTGTGATTTTCTAACTTCTTCCACTTCCTTACGGGAATTTTTGAAAGGAAGCGGGTACGGGTGCCGCCGCCCTGGGAACGATTTATTGGATAACCAACTCCTCTGCCATAGGTCACCCCAAGTGGTTCGCTACGTTTGGCGATTTAGCAGGGGTGCCCGGGTTCATGGGGTGACTTTTGTGCGGGTCTTGGCGGCGGATGCGTCTGCCCACCTGCTGCGTGACGGGCCGGATCGAGAGAGACTGGTTGAGGGAGGCCTTTTGATCTTTCCAGCCGAATTATCTCGACCAATGGATCGAAAGAGTCCGGCTGGAAAGGTCAAGGTAAAAGGTCAATTCCGGTCAAGGCAATGACTTTGCACCGCAGTTGGAGGGATGGATTCACTCCCGGATACACTGACCTCCAGATTCCTACCCACCCTTTATGCCTTTTTCCTTCGCAGAACTTCCTATCCTACCCTTCCTTAAAAAGACCCTCCACACGGCATCCCCTAAGATGACATAGGTCCTGAGTGGAGTTTACATAAAAAAATACTTTTCATTTCAGAGATTTATTATTATTGTATTTTTCGTTTGAGTATCTCTTTGGATATGGAAAGATTGACGGTAATAATATTATTATTTTAACGGGCAGTTGTGAATAATAGTATCATGCAGCTATATATTAAATATATATATATATACCCCCCCATACACACAAGCCTTGCTTAATTATGGGGGTACATCAAATATTCTACTATGTAATTAATTACTGTATAAAATTTATTTGTAATTTATGTACCTTATATTACTAATAAAAAAAAAAAAATAAAAAAAAATATATTAAATATGACGACATTGCCTGTCGCGGTTACTTTGTCCCGGCGACTGGCTGTCATTGGATCACAGTGGATCTGAGAAACCGGCTATTTTTGGAACCAGTTCCTATTGGATGTATTAAATGGTCACCAACACTCAAATTGGGCCAAGGCGAATCAAATGTTGCCCGCAGCAAAAATCTGCAGAGCTGGTTTTTGATTGCTACTACCACAAATATTAAGTTATATTTTTGTTGCTCCTAATCCGCAGACTCTTTATTAAGTGCCAAGAAGCTTTCGTAAGTCATAATCAGTGTTCCCAGTGTTCCTACTCACTTCTTGTTTTTAAGGGTATTCTGCTTACAATACCCATGAAAATTGCTTATTACTCACAAATTTATTGTTTTCCAGGCATGCTCCTACACTTAAGCATTAGTGCCGAGATAAATATCTATTGTACACAGACTCATCTGGCTCGAGCAAATAAACAACGCTGGCAACATCAGCAAATGAAGTGACTCTAAATTGAAATCACATTTGACTTGCTTTATAGCCGAATAATTTATGTAAATGTATTTCCCAGCACCCATCCTTAAAAGGTGAGTATGCCTTTGATTTAGGAAGGAAACACCAACTGCAGTGTGCTGTTGAACGCGGCTAGGTGCACTTAGGTGCAGGCTGTATTGCAACAAACCTTCACGAGTAGACTTAATGAGTCAGATGAGTCACAGCAGATGAAAATAATGGGTTTATTCTACCAGCAAAAGATGACATAACAAGTACATATGTAACCTCCTGATAACAAGTTATTAGAATGGTACCTTTGGTGATGATAATGGCACAAAAAAAAAATTATTTTAGCAGGTACTGGTAACATTTTCGCGATCAACTATGAAAGCAACCTTGCCTGCTTCATACTGTTTTTAGTAAATTTTGAATTGAATGTTAAACCTGTAAATATTGTTCATCTTTATTTTATCATGATTTAAAAAAAATTATGGATTTTTTTTTTATATGACACTTTTTAATATAGGTAAATTAATTATTTGAAAATAATTGTATTTCTTATTTCAATCAATCTATTGCATTTCTTATGGTGGATTGTGTATTACGTACTCCACTTAACTACGCTTATTACAGTAATTGTTGAAAATAAAACCCATAATAATTGTATTACTGGAAATAATATGCAATAACAAGTGGAGGGAACAACCAACAGAAAAAGTTCAGAAATCACCAACCATTTAAAGAAGATCGACAATAACAGATTAATAATATGGCCACAGTTTCTTTTTCTCCAACTTTAATGAAACCTGTCGCCAGAAATGAAATATAGGTACTTACTAACAAATCAATCTTGAAATCAATCCAAAAAATTATTTCGAAAATGGTTATTTAACAAAAATATCAATTCCAGGTTGTTAAAATACATAGGTTGTCCAAGAAATAAAGACCTAAGACCTTTACTCATTTTCGGCGACATAGATGTCATTTCTCAAAATATGACTGCACTGGCGTGTAGCTTAGACTTTCCTCTTCAAAACGAGCGATGATCCGGATAGGTGGCTGCTTCAGTGCGATCTTTGCCTTCTTATGAGATCGACGCTCCGCCGTCAAATCCCGCCACCAAAAGGTGCTTTCAGTTCCTCGCTTGTCAGCCGGAGGGAGTCCGCCCTGTTGAAGTTCGTGATCTCGCAATTTTGATCCCAGACGTCAGATATTCTAGCATACAAACAATTTTGGGGGAAAAATTGGCGTTTACACACTGTGTGCTCGTTGGGTACGGTAAGCTCCTGAATCTTTTTAAACTGTTTTTTCAACCATGTCGAGACTTTTTTGGGTGAAACATGGATTCACCACCAAACCTCAGTATCAAAAAGGCAATCAATAAAACGATTTACATCTTTTTCTTCACCTGAAGCAACATTTGCCGATATACCTTTGCAGACCGACAAGGGCGGGGGGAAAAGGTGAGAACATTTTTGGCGGCAGATTTGTACGACAAGGGATTCAACGACCTATTGCCACGGCTACCGAAGTGCTTGAAAAAACAAAATTTCCTAGTTTTTAAATAATAAAACTCTTCAATTCTAGGACAACCCTCGTATGTTTGATAATCAATATTTTGAACTCCCGACAAAAAAATAATTAAAGTCCTCAACTCCTAACTAATATTGCAGTCCAAAAATGCCCGAGTGAGACTGATACGGTTTTAGATAAAGAAACAAAATAATTTTAAAGATTTTCTGTTGTATTTTACATCCCTTTCTGTAAACAAGGCAATGGTGACCTATTGATTTATTAATGCAATCCTTAGTTTCACAATTATTTAATACAATACAAAATGTTACGCTCTTTTTGTCCCTAATGTTAAAATATACATTTTTTTACTGTTTTTCAAAAAAAAATCTGTGATATCAGTCGCGGTAACATCGCAATCGATAACTAACTAGAGGTAAATTCAAAGTTTCAATTATTGTGTTACCTTAGCGTCATTAGCGGTGAGTCATCCCATCCTTCGTCGGCAGGACTTTCTGAACCTACTCAAGAGATGTGGGAACTACAGCATCCGGAGTCGATCTTCAGATGAACGAGAGCGACATGTATCGCCTCTGCATTCAATTACGTATTCTGTTGCAGTGGTGTAACATTTGTACAGAACACACGACAGTGAAGTAATTACCCA
The DNA here is from genome assembly GCA_917880885.1 of Limnephilus marmoratus. Taxonomy (NCBI): domain Eukaryota; kingdom Metazoa; phylum Arthropoda; class Insecta; order Trichoptera; family Limnephilidae; genus Limnephilus; species Limnephilus marmoratus. The sequence goes on from OU862916.1 coordinate 31,355,303, forward strand.
TACCAATACACATGCATTATAAATTATAATATAGGTACCTTCAGATATATTTATGGGCACACGGTTATCGGAGAAGCAAGGATCCTATTTATTTTGTTCAATTATCTCATTTAAATCCTTTGAGTTTTGAAATTTTACTAAGTCATCATTCATCATAAGTCACCCACTCCTTGTTTAGGTTTCTCTCGTATGTTGATTGAAGGTTGAAAGCAATCACTGTAGTTAGATATATAAATCATTTCACATGCCCTTGATGTGCCTGTCTGTTATTTTTTCCGCAATGTTAAAGTTTCTTCTTCTTAATGATTTCTCTTCTTCCGTTATTCGATGATATTAGGTCCTTACATATGAAATTGGCGTTTTGTATGGAAGGAACATAAAGTCGATTTTTTTTAATGTAATATATTTATTTAATCAAAGTATGTACCATTGCTATCTATGCACTTTTGCCATCTCATAGGTAGTTCATCGATTCCTTTACTAAAAAAACCATTCGGACGGGAATCAATAAAATCTTTGAAGGCGGTTTGGACTACCCCATCGGAGTTGAATTTTTTCCCTTGCAAGAAGTTATCCAAATTTCGAAAAAAATGGTAATCTGTTGGGGCAAGGTCCGGAAAGTACGGCCGATGTCTTAGACATTCCAATTGAAGCTCCTCTAATTTATATAACTTCTTGCAAGGGAAAAAATTCAACTCCGATGGGGCAGTCCAAACCGCCTTCAAAGATTTTATTGATTCCCGTCCGAATGGTTTTTTTAGTAAATGGATCGATGAACTACCTACGAGATGACAAAAGTGCATAGATAGCAATGGCACATACTTTGATTAAATAAATATATTATAATACAAAAAAATCGACTTTATGTTCCTCCCATACAAAACGCCAATTTCATATGTAAAGACCTTGACCAATATAAAAGTCTTGAGATTGTTCCATATGAGCTCCTCATTAAGTTTTCATTTGAAATTATCTTTGTGACATTTAACTATCAATTGAGTAATATTTGATTAAAAAATAAACCATCGTTTTGGTTGATTATCAGGAGGATTTTAAACCCTGAGGTAAATTACTTCCTACACACTTATCCTACACTCTCGGTATCGCCCTGGGGTATGACCACCATTCAGAATTGAAACGTTGCTTGAAATGGCTTTAACCATGTTTGATGACCAGATCTGAATGGCCAGGTACTTCCCCACATCCCCCCCCCCCCATCTCCTTCCTTTTGCCACTACCTTCAGCCTCGCAACATACCCAATTCGCAATTGGGTATGTTGCGAGGTCGCAATTTCTGCAAATCCAGTTTGCCACCTCTCACCAGACCTGACGGCTCACTAGCAAACACCGCCACCGAAAAGGCAATCTTATTAGGTAAAATGTTTGCAGATAACTCAACCCTCGATGACCAAGGTGCTGTCCCGACGTCGGTTCCTCACTGCGGTTTTCGTATGAAAAAGCTGAGGATTCGGCATCGGGAAGTACTCCATGTTTTACGAGGGCTTGATGTTAATAAAGCTAGTGGGCCTGACGGAATACCTGCCCTGGTACTGCAGAGGTGCGCTGCAGAAATAGCTCCAATTTTGACGAAGCTTTTTAAATTGTCCCTGAAGACTGGCTCTGTGCCCTCTGGTTGGAAAAAAGCGGTTATCCATCCTATTCCAAAGAAGGGTGACCGCTCCAACCCGGCCAACTACCGCCCCATAGCGATCACATCAGTTCTGTCTAAGGTGATGGAACGTGTGATCAACGACAAACTGCTCACATACCTCGAGAAGAACAAAATTATTAACAACCGTCAATACGGATTCGGGCGGAACCGCTCGTGCGGTGATCTTCTCGCGCGTTTGAAGGCGATGCCTGGAACGTTTCGGTGAGACCCAAACGGTTGCACTGGACATCTCCAAGGCCTTTGACCGGGTTTGGCACCGAGGACTTGTCAACAAACTGCATTCTTACGGACTTCCCGCATCCTTGTGTATGTGGATTGCCGACTTCTTGAGGGAGAGGTCGATTCAGACGGTAGTCGATGGTTTCACCTCTTCCTCACACTCGATAAATGCTGGCGTCCCGCAGGGATCGGTTCTGTCTCCGACTTTGTTTTTGTTGCACATCAACGACCTTTTGTCATGTGCACCAATTCACTGTTACGCGGATGACAGTACAGTTCATGATAGCTTTTTGTTTGACAAGCCCCCAAAGGGCTCACAAACTCCAACAGCTCGTAGGGCTTTGAAGCAAAGAATGGACGGTTACCTCGAGAGTGTTTTCTCTTGGGGTAAAAATAATCTCGTTGAATTTAATGTTTCAAAGACCCAATCTTGTCTGATACGTCTAAAAGGGATCGAAATGAAAATCTAGTCTCTTTCAACGGAAGCAATCTTCTGAACAGGCCCTCCATTGATATGCTTGGTGTAACCCTAAGTGACCAGCTCAGGTATGGGGGCTCCATCGAAGCCAGAGTAAAGTTAGCCTCCCAAAAACTGGGCGTACTGTACAGGGCCCGCAGATACTTTAATAGTACACAACTGCTAACCTTGTACAAATCACAAGTACGCCCCACGGTTGAATTTGGCAGCCATCTCTGGTCTGGAGCTCCAAAATACCTGAAAAATACCCTCGACTCTGTGCAGAAACGGGCGGTCCGTTTGATAGATTCTCCCATCTTAACAGACGGATTGCAATCTTTAGAGCACAGGCGTCGGGTGGGAATGCTATCCTTGTTCTACCGGTATTACAATGGAAGATGCTCTGAAGAACTAGCATCATTGATCCCTTCGGCACCGGTGCATAGTCGGGAAACACGCCAAACGCGTGCCCAACATTTGTACACGGTTGACATTTGTCACATGAGAACGGGTCGTTTCTTCGACTCGTTCTTGTGTTCAACAGCTCGGCTGTGGAATGATTTGCCGGCCTCTGTGTTTCCTCCTTCCTACAACATGGGTCTCTTCAAGACCAATGTTCATTCCTTCCTCTCCTCAAAAAGACTCTCCACACAGCATCCCAGATGACATAGGCCCTGAGGGAAATTATTTTCCTCAGGGCCTCCTGTGTGGAGTTAATGTAAAAAAAAAAAAAAAAAAAATACCCCAATTGGGGATGACATAGTCTCATTGGCTCCAGACGAGAGCACTTGGGATTCTTTTGCGGTATTCACATTTTAAAAAATCAATCTTTTATCCTTGCACTAGTTGTAAATTCGTTGCAATTAAATCCATCAAACTTAAATAATCAGTAAGTATGCGGATACAAAGATAATATAAATTTAGTGTATACAATGTTTCATTTTCTCGAAATATTCTTTTTACAAAAATGAAAACTGATTTAGTAATAGGTTAAATAATGTATTTGAAGTTCCACTGTGTAAAATTAGGCTTGCTCAAAGACATGCGTACTTTATTACACTAAAAATAAATAATGCTCTCTATAAGACTACAGAAATTGAATGTAAAAATATATCCTCATACAGCAAATATATAATGTAATAAAGTCTTGGATAAATAATATCTGAACTGTTGTAACATCTGACCTGATGTAACATAGCAATTTTTTAATCTTTACTAACATGTCTTTTGTATTGTAATTCAGTAAACACTGATTTTATTTTATTTTTTAATCTCTACAAAGATAACATACGTAAATGATTAAAATTTTAACTGTTTTAAAAAATACACTAGTATACCCACGGACTGGCGTTGCATGGGTGGGATTATTTTGGTTAATCTGGTAATTGTATTATTCTTTACTTTTTAAGTGTTTAAATAAAAAAGCTTGTATTTATTGTAAAATTATACCAATGTATGTACCAAAAAATTATTAATAAAGAAAAAAACAATCTTAACATAACGAAAATTTCTGGAAGAATCGATACAGTACCAATGTTTTACTAATTGATTAATAAACTTGTTATTATTTTTTTTAGCTCCACACAGGAGGTTCTGAGGAAAATAATTTCCCTCACGGTCAGTGTGTCCAGGAGTGAAGGACGTATGCATCCATCCATGAGAAACTGTTTCCGGAGAGTGTTTCAGTAGGTGCGCAGATTCATCTGCCGCGAAGACCTGGACAAATGGTTCACGGGGCGGCGATACCATTACCTGCCTCCCAAAATGCGAAAATTGATCTATTTTCGATATTTAAAATAATAATTATTATTTGTTTTGAAGCACAAAATCGTAACATTTGCGTAATCATTTAAAAATAGTATTGCAATGAGATTTGCATTATAATATGCGAGCCTGAGTTGTGTAAATAACCCCAGACCCTCTGGGCTTAATAACCAAAGATAAGATTATGAAAATCTACTTGCGCGAACAAAATATCACAAGGAATGACAATCAGACAACTCCAGGGAAAATAACAGATCCACCAACCTTGTTTTGTAGTTCTATGCAGCTTGGAGGCCTCCATAATCTTATCCGCTTAAAATTCAGATCTGTAATTCCTTTTGTGACTTGAAACTTGCACAAGAGATGAGATTTGTCAATTAATACACAACTAGTAAGTTTTCACAATGACAAGAAATTTTTTCATAGAACAGACGATGTCAGTTGTTTGAATTCTATTTTCAAACCATCAGGTGTCTCTGTTAAATCCAAAGAGTACTTAATTACCATCCTTGTGATATAAATTTATTTATTTAAATTTTCGAACAAACAAAATAAACATATTGTAATGCCTAACCAAGATTTGAACCCGGAACCTCGTTAAACATGCGTAAACAATAACCTACTACCAAAGTTATTCAAATACAGAGAGATATGCTATGGTGTCCGCGCAACTGTCGCCGGACTACGCGCTAATTAGCTTAGTTTTCATACAAAAAGAATTTGTTCATTTCGTTGATTTTTTTGAAAATGTGCATTAATATTGGTTAACAATATATTTTGAATAAGGAAAGAATTGGTTCATTTAGTTTAACGTTCGTTTGGTTTATTCGTTAATTATTTGTTCTTTTAGTTTATTTGTTAATTGGTAAACAATATCGGCGACACCCGGAAGCGCAGACCCACATAGTAAAAACAGCAGAAAGCACATCTACTTATATTCCAATATCTTTGCCTACTACCAACACTATAATTGTACGTACGCTTGTATTCGATAAAACGTATGAAATTCCCATAAATACCTTTTAATCCTGAATTACAGTAATATTATCACATAATATTACACCTTTTGGTAATATGATCTCACTGTAACTATTTGTACTAGAGTCTTCCTTATATAAGTATGATGAATTATCTATTTTAGAAGTGCATTTAATCAAACAAGTACGTAGCGGGTCAAACCTAGCGAAGAATTTGCATTTTCTCACTCCGAGAAACTTATCATATTCAGTGGTCATACCTCATTAAATGCATAAATTTGTGTACATTGTTTCACGTAATTCAATTATTCATCGAAAGTTCAAATAGTGTACATGGTCATTAGTCTTTGTCAGAGTAGGTTGTCATACTTAATCGCAGTAATAATATGCAGGAAGATTGCAAAATCAAACTGATTTCATATACTTAACTCTACGAGTACCAAGCGGTGGGACGCCCTTACTGGTATTATTTATGTCCTATGTAAATTTGTCCTTAGTGTATTCAGCGTTACTTTGGATTTTATGCTCTATTCCTTGCCTTGTATCTGGATTAAGTTGATTGCTAGAATTATTTGTGATTTATGCTATGTGCCTAAATTACCATACCAGTCAATCAATATGTAGGTTAGTCAGGTTTAAATCATAGGTGCAATTAAATACGATTATAAATACATGGTTACTAATTTCTTAACTGCACGAATAAAGCAGAAAATCTATTTGTGTGATGTATGTAGCAGTCATAACTCTCAAAGGGTTTTAGCTTCAAGAAATTTTATACAGGATGTTTAGGAACGCACTTGACTTACTTTAACCACTGATTCCTGACATTATTTTCAGTAAAAAATGTAAATGCTATTTTGGTCTCCGGTGACTTTTTAAACGACTTCAATAAACAAAAATTTTAACAAAACAAAAAACGACTTCAAAAAATGCACTAAAAAGTAAAAAAATAATTTCGTATTCTTTTACAACTTCATAATCGACTTACTTTTTCTACTCATCAAAATGTAGGTACGATTGTCATTTTTGGAATCGGTGTCAGTCATGGTAGGTTTGTAACTACATACATAGTTATAGGTGAGATGTGCTTGTGTCGCACAAGCGACTTGACGAGGCGAGAGCGGGGCTGCGGCGTGAGGGGAGCTGTCAAGTAAACACGCCGCGCCGGGCCGGGTACCTTTGCTGACACCGACTCCAAAAATAACAATCGTACCTACATATTGATGAGTAGAAAAAGTAAGTCGATTATGAAGTTGTAGAAGAATACGAAATTATTTTTTTACTTTTTAGTGCATTTTTTTAAGTCGTTTTTTTGTTTTGTTAAAATTTTTGTTAATTTTTTGATTTTTAGTGAATCCGAAGTACACTAATTTGTCTGAATATGGGTAGATCTACTAAACGTGCTGCTCATATGAGACAGACATAATTTGACCATAACGACATTAGGGTCAAATTAAGAGATTCGGCCGAGTTTCGTTAATTTGCTCCTAAGAATTGAAGAGTTCCGTTATTTTGTCATGGATCCGATAATCAGAACCTAACCAAACTCTCATCAATCTATCCTTGAAGTACATCCTTTCCAATAAAAAAAGAATCATTGAAATCGGTTGGCGTGATATTGAGTTATTCGTCCATTTGTCGCGCACATACTTTATGCAAATTTAAGACTTAGGTATATGGTTTTCTCATGGATGCCATTGTCAAAACTAGACCAAATTAAAATGGGAATCTTTTTTTTTAATTTTATCAAGTTTTTTTCTGCAAAACCAAAAAAAAATTTAAACCCATGCCGTAAATGGTCCCTCGGACAAGTAACCGCCCAACCTTTCACCCACCCCTACCTGAACAAAACCTAGTGTTTCTTTAGTTGAAAAAAAAACTCCAAAAGTCACCCGAAACCAAAGTTTTCATTAACATTTTTTACTCAAAAAGTCGCGTGCATTTCACACAATCGCAACCAATAGGAATCTTGAAAAGGGGGCTCATGATCAAAGCGGCCAATACTCGCAGCTTGACAGAGCGTGACGCTTCGTAGTACTGTACGTAGGTAAGGTTTCATTCTATCTCATTCTCTCGCAGGTTAAATCCTATAGATATATGTGTTTATTGTGTTTGTCTCTTTTCAGTATCACTCGTTTACATTTCATCGAGTTTCAAATTATAACTTTGCTAAAGAAGTTTCACTTCAATAATTGCAGGAATCACTGTTTAAAATAAGTTAAGTACGTCCTTTAACATCCCACATAATGAAACATTTAGGTCAACGAAATTATTTGGTTGTTGTAACGTTATTTCTATCACGAACCATGAAACTTTTTCAATTTCAATGTATCAAAAATAAAACAGAACGCCGTATTATATTGTTTGTTTTTTTTCACGACAAACTCGAGAGACATAACTTATGTAAATTTTTTTAATTGATGAAATCTTATTTTAAAAGACTTACTGAATATTTTACACGTAATATGTACACCTAGATAATATAATACGGAGCCCTTAGGGAATTTTAACAAAAAACGGCGTTGTAAATATGGAACAGAATGAACCCCAATTTTGTGAAATTTTTTATATGTATTTGTTGTACCCACTAAATTCCAATAGTATGATGATTGCTGATGAATTCTCCTGCAGACAATTACATAACATTTTTAATTCATTCTAAATATTAGCATCATTAACACTGTGATTTGTTTTCAAGGTCTTAGCTCTGCCTTCTTCGGATGAGTTATGTCTTCCAAAGATGTTTTCCTTGATATCGTAAATAAGTCGGATCACATTGCACAAGTCCCTGACGCCTTACTGCACTATTATGCATCGCGGTACCTGCCCGTGATTCATGTGCATCTTATTGCATTCATTACGGAAACTGAAATTTATCTGATGAATTTACCTCCGCACAAAGGTCGGAAATTGCGGCCCGTGGGAGATTGTGTATCACGTGATTTATAATTTTATATCTCTGTTGGTACCTAGAGAGTTTATTAATTTAATAAGTCGTACTGGTTATGATGAAGTGTGGTGTCTGGTTACTAACATACTTCTACAATTCTTTGATTTTATTCATATAATTAATTTGGCGCTTTGATCACCTGATGATATATTAGGTCCTTACAAATGAAATTGGCGTTTTGCCGTACTAGCAACTTTGATCTCAAATATCTTCTCTTTGGTTAGGAATTCCAAATTCAAATTTATACAGCTATTTAGTCATGTATTTGTGTTTCGAAAATTATAATTCATTTGTTTTTTCCTTAGTTGTTTTTTTTCTTTGCGTCACTTAGTTTACAAAATGGAAAACTTGAAATATCGCGTTATTTACGAGTACGAGTTCCACCGTGGAACCAGTGCTGCAGAAACGGCTCGAAGGATTAATGATGTGTATGGCAACGGTGCCGCAAAAGAAAACACAGTTGTGTTTTCTTTCTTTTTGTGTCGTTCACTACAGCTTTCTTAGATCTGGCCAGACGATTACGGCAGATGTCTATTGTCAGCAACTGCAAACCATGATGGAAAAGCTAGCTGCTAAACAACCGAGGCTGGTTAATCGCTCTAGGCCACTACTGCTTCATGACAATACTAGACCACACACTGCATAACAGACGGCTATCAAATTAGAGGAGCTTCAATTGGACATCCACCGTACTCTCCGGACCTTGCCCCAACAGATTACCATTTGTTTTAAAATTTGGATAACTTCTTGCAAGGGAAAAAATTCAACTCTGATGGGGCAGTTTAAACCGCCTTCAAAGATTTTATTGAATGCCGTCCGAATGATTTTTTTAGTAAAGGGATCGATGAACTACCTACGAGATGGCAAAAGTGCATATATAGCAATGATTAAATAAATATATTACATTTAAAAAAAAATCGACTTTATGTTCCTCCCATACAAAACGCCAATTTTATATATAAGGACCTAATATTATATTCAAAAGTATGTGGTTTCGGCAGAAACGATAGCCCTTTAGCAAAAAAAAGTCACCAGCCCTTTACACTACTACTGAGTAAATGAATAATACTAAATTTTATGAGAATCTGAGAAATGTCGACAGATTTTGAACAGTAACAATAGTACAAATTAATCGTGATTTTTTGTTAAAAATTCATTATTTAGGAATTCGAATTCGGGGAATTTAGGCATTCGGACCACCCGACTGCTGGTCAGTGGTCCATTTCATCGAGCTATCGACTATCTTGCTACCCTCAAGAGCTTCGGGCGAGGGTTGTTATTTATATTCACGAGCTTTCAGTACTTTTGTACCGCCTAAAAATATATATTGGTTTGACCGGAACGACAAACAACTTACCATTCTGAAATTAATATTATTCTTAATATACCTTACCCTACTGAAAAGTCTCCTAATAAATATACCCTCTAACTGACTAACATCTTCATGATAACCCACTAACAACCTCATAATGTAAGTCACCTCCTTATTTAATCCAGTTTAGGAGCACGATTGCTGCAATAAGGCTGCGCTGCTTGTCTGCCAGATAACTCCTTAAGGAAGGAAAATAAAATGAATTCTAATCTATTGTCTATTCACTTCCGCTTCACTTTGGTCCACGGGCCGCTAGTGTGGGCAAAGCTTTATTACCGTCAATCCCGAGTGACTCACGCCGCCTGCGAGGCTGTACTTTAATTAAACTTGCCGATTTTAAATCAGTACTTACTGCGTTACCTAAGTGCCGGCTAAGTATCCGCAGGATAACAACTGCAGATCTGTGCCAGTTAGACTGGCAACAGGCAGCTCCGTCAACCCGACAACCTTTCGATCGGTTCACTCAATCCGATGGTATAAATATTTCGATAATCACGTATATAATCAACAATAGACGGGTTCAGGAATATAATGAAATACGCTAAATTAATGCCATTAATAAAATGTTAATGAATACGACAATAATAGAAATAAATACAAGTAAAAACATAGCCAATAGCAGCATCAATATCTTCAATTAAAAAAATTAAAGAACACAATATTCAATTATATTATAGAATCGTTTGAGATAATTGTAAATTTTCGGTTTTCTCGGATAAAATATAATAACCATCTTTCAAGCCTCTTTTCTTAATCTAACTAGTCAACCACTATAGGTTAAGGTGCTATAATATGTGGTGTCAATAAGTTTAGGCATTATAAACCTTGATAAATATGAAAATGTGATCTCAAGTTGTTATACTAAAGACATTTAATCCGCTTTTACTTGATGCTTTTTTCAGTGAAATATTAAAAAGCCACACTCATATATCATGTTTCCGCCAGACATTTTATTACTATACGGGGTGTTAATAGACTTACCTGTCTTACTTTACCATTGATTATTTGGAGAAAAAAACGTTATTAATATTTTGGTCTTTGGTGGTTTTTTTTCAACTAAAAGTATTAAAAATCAGCAGATTTTTGGCCAGTTAGGGTAGGGGTTACTCGTTACCCGTGATGAAATGTACATTTTTAAACGACTTCTTTTAATTTTAAATTTATCATTAAATCATGACGGTGAAAGTAAATTAGGCACGTTTTTTACATTCTGTCATTTTTTTTCCTCGTAGTTTGTTTTATGTTAATATTTCAATTCTTGCAATTCTTATATCCGATGAAAACAAGCTGGCTTCCCTATGAATATCTCAAACACAATATACCTACTGACGACAACGATTATAAGATGAAGGTTCTATTATTATCATTGCCATTATCATATACGGTGATTATTCACATCACTTTATTCACATCATTCAGTCATTCGAACCCAATACACTTACGAGGCTTGCTCTTTTCCACTCTTTACTATATTATTATTATGTTTTATTCTGATATATACTTCATCACTAATACTTAGTGTAAGTTCCTGTGTTCAATTACTTGGGAACATTTCGACTATTATCACACATGTGTATTCATAAATATTATTGTTTTATGTATGTTATACTAATGTACGAAATCAGGTCGTATCTTACTCAGGCAGACCGATGACTCGAATATAATGTTAATTCGCAATGACACATACAAATCGGACGAGTAAAACGCCAAACAATATGGCTAACGACACAAAGTATGCATAACTCTAATGTCCAGCTACTCCATTATAGTATAATGAACATTAAAAATCTCATTACCATATTATCTCATCACCTAGGTACTCTATTTCTTTAATGCACATTATAGTAAAATGGATATAATTTGTACCACTTATAACTCTGCAGGTTTAATTATTATGATGATAATATGTTCCAAGGAGATACCAAATTTTTCCTCTACATATGAGAATCCACACCTAATTAATACGCTTGTATTATGTTTCCCTACTGTACAACCGCACTCACTCCCAAGTACTGATATAATATATCTTATTAACGACCCAAATCATATCTTAATTGATAATATTATTCCTATCTTGCCTATCATAAACTCCATTACAATAATAAGTATGACACGTATTTTTAACCTTTCAAATCCAACGTACCCTGAATTATTATATTATTTTTTTTATTTCATAGCTTTGCCAACACTGTAAACCTCTTTAATTATTCCTTCTTCATTACATACAAATTCACAAAAACAGCATATAATAACCACAACACTTAAAAATTTTCAAAATATTTCATAATGATGTTCTACATTACTTGTAAATACACAAGTCAACACACATATTACTATATTTGCAAGGGTGAAGTGTATTTCCAGCCGAGCGTCAACATTATTGTTATATTTATTACTACCTTAAAATGAACGACTTTATAATAAACGCAATCGATAAATCATATAAAATAGACGAAAGAATTTTTGATACGGTAAATAAAACAAACGATTTTATAGATGTAAAACCTACAGCCAGCCTAATAATTATACACATGAACGTGAGAAGTTTGGAAAAAAATTTTGAAGAATTTCTTATAACTATTAGACAATTAAATAGAATAGATTGTATAATATTATCAGAGACGCATTCATCGAGCGAAATTAATTATAATATACCGGGTTACTCGTACTACGCCACAAAATATAAAATTAACAGAAATAGCGGCGTTGCCATATTTGTATCTAATATTTATGCTGTCACAAGTATAAATGAAATAAAGGTGAACAATGTTAATTTATTAAACTTGGAGATAAATTTTATGAATAAATCATTTAATATCATTGCTATTTATCGGACACACTCTTCTGTTCTAACCACATACATAGAAGAATTAAAAAATATATTACAACATCATAAAAACAAAAGAACAATAATCATCGGAGATATTAATCTGAATATTGCTAATGATTACTACTCTAACGATAAAGATAACTATCTAAATATGTTAGCAGAATTAAATTACATTTCATGTATAAATTCATATACCAGAAACATTATTGGACAACGACCATCTTGTATCGATCATATATTTACAAATACCAAAGATATACAAAATATATCATCTGCTGTAATAAAAACAACTGTAACGGATCATTATGCATGTATATTTAAATACGACTACAAACATCAAAACCTCTCATTACCAACCACAACTCCGGTTAATAATACTGATAAATACAAACATAGTATTAATATAAATTCTCTCACCAAAATATTAAGTAACGAAAAAGAATGGCTAGAAATATACAAATGTAACGATGTAGAAGAATGCTGCAAAATATTTGATAAAAAACTGAGTTTACACATAAACGCTTGTAGGAATAATGCATCTCAAAAACCATCCTCAAAATTTAAGCCAATCAAACCATGGATAACCCAAGGATTAATCATATCAATTAGACACAAAGAAACACTCTATAGACAATATACGAAACAACCGGAAAACATAACATTACAAAAACATTTCAAAGCTTATAAAAAAAAACTCACATATCTTATAAAAAACATAAAGGATGACTACTACAAACAAAAACTTGAATTAGCTGAAAATGACAGTAAAAAGACTTGGTCCATCATAAATGAAATTATAGATAAAAAACAATTCAAAAATAAAACAATCAACACAATAAGACACAATGATTCAAAAATTTGCTGTAAAGATAAACCCTTAGAAGCCGCAAATATTTTCAACAACTTTTTTGCTAATGTAGGAAAAAACCTCGCTAGCAAAATCCAACAAGACCTGACCCCAAATGACCCAAACACTACAGTAAATAATGAGTATACCTTTGAACTATTTCAACCAACAACAAAAGAAGAAATCGAACAAATCATTACAAGTATGAAAGGTGGTTCTTCCCCAGGTTTTGATGGGATCACAATACAAACACTGAAATGTATAAAATCACAAGTATCAAAACCATTAACTCATATAATCAATACAAGTTTTCAAACCGGAATATTTCCGTCCATGTACAAACAATCCGTAATCGTACCAATATTTAAAACCGGCAATCCGGAAGAACCAACCAATTACCGTCCTATTTCATTACTATCAAACATTGCAAAAATATTTGAAAAAATTGCCAAAAAAAGAATAACTCATTTCATTAAGATCAATAACATAATTCACAAAAACCAGTTTGGATTCATGGAAAACAAAAGCACAAAAGACGCCATTGCTAAATTATCTAGTACTATACAAGACGCTTTAGACAAATCATTAAAATGTGTTGGTATTTTTGTAGATCTCCAAAAAGCTTTCGACAGTATATCACATGTCAAATTAATACAAAAATTAAAGGTTGTGGGTTTTAATGACAGAGCACTAAATTGGCTAAAAAGTTATCTTCACAAAAGAACACAAATTGTAAAAATTAATCACACACCAAGTCTACCACTCACAAGTGATTTTGGGATACCCCAAGGTACTGTTTTGGGACCACTAATTTTTATCATGTACGTAAATGATATTTTTAAACAAAACCTCAATGGAACCGTTATATCTTATGCGGACGACACGATTATTATAATTAAGGGTAGTGACTGGAAAATTGTAAACGAAAATGCAAATAATGACATCCATATCCTAAAAAACTGGTTCGACACAAACCTTCTCACAATCAATGCAAAAAAAAACAGTTTATATCCCTTTCTCAATAAATAAATCCAAAACTTATCCCAACATTAATATAATTATACACAACACAAAATGTAACAAAGATGTCTGTAATAATTCATGTACCATATTAAACCATGCAACTGAAATAAAGTACCTGGGTGTAATTGTAGACCAACATATGAAATGGAACAGACACATATGTGAACTTGTTAAACGCATTAGGAAATGTATCTATATATTCATTAGATTAAGAAATATTCTCAAATTAAACAACCTAAAAAAAGTCTATTATGCACTAGTCCAATCACTAATTCAGTATGGAATCATTGGATGGGGAGGTGCATATGAAAAAATTATAAGTCCTGTAAAAGTGGTACAAAAACTAATTATTAAAGTAATTTTAAAAAAACCACCAACATTCCCTTCAGCATCATTGTTCAAAATTTTCGAAGTACCAAAAATTGAAGACCTCTATAAAAAAGATTCAATACTACAAATATTCAAAGAAAATGTAACTAAAAAATTTAAACTCAACTCATCATTAAGACATAAATTTAACTTCCAAATTCCTCTATTTACAACATAACAAATGCACAACAATTATATTTACAAAGGCATAAAATATTTTAATAGTCTTCCCGAAGAAATTAAAAAAATAACAGATTTCGTAACATTCAAGAAAAAGGTCAAATTAATCTTTAAAAATAATCAACAACCATAACACCAATCAAAATGTTATAACTTCAATCCATAGCATATCAAAAATTAACATCACAACATAGTTTATATTTATTGTATACACTAAGTAAAATGCATGTTATAAAAGTGAAAAATAGTAGTTTATATATTATATTTATATATAGTTTATATTTATTGGAAAATGTAAGTAAATTGTATGTTATAAAAATGAACTAGCTGTAAAATAACTCCTACGCCAAGCTCAAGAGCTAGTACTCTTCATTGGCGTAGAATTTCATAATATTATGTATCTTTTCATTCAATAAAAAAAAAAAAAATAAATAAATAAATAAAAAATAAAAAAAAAAATTTCACGATACATTTTTTTCAAGCTTCGAATGCTTTTGTGATACAAAAAAATAGTTGAAAATCTTTCCAATTACTCTTATTTTACCATAGACATATGAATATATATAGACCTGCCCTAAGTGATAAAAGTATATTATTTCCCCCTCCCCATACCGGTTCCTTGGAACCGGCTGGGCTTGCGAGAGCCTCGCCTGAATCTAAAAAATGCGACGTCATCATTCTTGTCCGGACCAGCGTCGAGCTCGCATCGTACATTTTACGAAATAACACGGCAAAAATGCTAGCTTGTGCTACACATTACACCCTAAAATATGTCGATCATAACGAATGTGGGCGGTTCTCCAGTGTGCTTGTCGCTGGTTACAGGGGGTAAGTAAATTATGAAATATTTGTAAAGGTGTCAAATACGGCAACAAAATATTCGTTTGTGAAAAGATGCGAACTTTACTTTGCCGTATTTGGACTTCGCAAATATGTTAATAACGTGGCGATTAATTCGCGCTCCCACGTAAAAGGGTCTATTCATTCGAAAGCAGATTTTAGTTTTAAGAACTAAATGGTGATATTATAATGCGAAATACCTATATACTGTCAGATTGATTTTTAACGAATCACAGTCATCTTCCCCCTCTTCGTACCGCCATAGTTGATTTTTCCCCTCATCTGTATATTCTAGTCTATTAAATTTGGATGTCTATGTATTTTACCAATATTTGATCAAGCTTCCCTAGTATGGATTTCTGTGGCATTTATACAGTCTCAGGCTAAAATTCTGTTATAAATAGATTATACACCATTGGTAACTCTCATTCTAATGTTGCTGATGTTTTTAATATGCCTCTATTGAAGTAAAAAGTCGTTCTAATTACACTTCAGCAAAACACATTTTAACGTGGTAACTGCATAAGAGGTTCTATGGTTTTCGTTTCTTCTTTACTACTTTCATTAACTTGTCGTAATATATTTTCTTTTCTATTTTGTTTTGTTTACTTATTGTAACGTAATTATTTTCACGGTAGTTACTCAATCGGTACCTACTTGCTCAGAAGGAGTTTTATTAATTTCGGGTGCCGTTGGAACGATTGATAACAAATTCAAATTGCCGGAACATTGTTCGATTGTTTTTTGTTTTAGAAAAAAAAAGCAAAAGACTGTTGTAAGGGCGACGTCATGACATAACGATGGATTGGTCGGAAGTTTTGAGTTGTAAGGAGTTTTGATACTCGTAAGTGATTGTGTAAATTTGTAATATTATGTATATATTATGCTAAAATTGGTGCTGTGAAGAATTAATGCTTGACGCTCGTAATGACGTGGAAAACAATCCACCGAGAAATAGCCACCGGGAATATTGAATACAGCTGGATACATTGATTTTTTGGTCGGGCGTGTTTACAGCCTATGACGTTATATAAAACAGCCACGTACAATCCAATATCACCAAGGAAAACTTTAATGAAGATTGCAGGCGCTTCTAAAATGACATCAACAATCTAGAACTGCGGGTTATCCTTTCAATGCTCAAAGATGGCCATTGGACGCATTGTGACGCCTTTGTGGATGGACTGGAATCTTGGATGCTTCACGGTGTCATGGGCTTGCGAAGCGGCAGCTCTGGGGCTCTTCTCCAGCTATCTGGAGCCCTTGTCGCTGAGGTTAGAAGAGGTGCACCATTTTAACTATGGCAAGCTACGAATGATCATTTGGAGTGGATTCTACTAAAATAACTGAATTATCTCTCTCTCTCTCTCTTTACACCTTTCTTTATGAGTTTACAAAGGTAATTTATGTAGATTATGTTTTTGCTTGTCAATAATAACAAGTTCATTTTGTTTTATGTGAGTTCTTTTATTTACATCAGATAGTAGCTTTCTTTTTATCCCACGCAGGACCCTGAGATGATGATGAGAGCTCATGCAAACGGAATTTCTCTGCTAACTGATAAGATGCGTGTCATTTTTGACGCCCAGCGTGTCATTATTGGCGCCCCACGTTGGGCGCCAAAAATGACACGCATCTTATCAGTTAACAGAGAAATTCCGTTTGCATGAGCTCTCATCATCATCTCAGGGTCCTGCGTGGGATAAAAAGAAAGCTACTATCTGATTTAAATAAAAGAACTCACATTAAACAAAATGTACTTGTTATTATTGACAAGCAAAAACATAATCTACATAAATTACCTTTGTAAACTCATAAAGAAAGGTGTAAAGAGAGAGAGAGAGAGATAATTCAGTTATTTTAGTAGAATCCACTCCAAATGATCATTCGTAGCTTGCCATAGTTAAAATGGTGCACCTCTTCTAACCTCAGCGACAAGGGCTCCAGATAGCTGGAGAAGAGCCCCAGAGCTGCCGCTTCGCAAGCCCATGACACCGTGAAGCATCCAAGATTCCAGTCCATCCACAAAGGCGTCACAATGCGTCCAATGGCCATCTTTGAGCATTGAAAGGATAACCCGCAGTTCTAGATTGTTGATGTCATTTTAGAAGTGCCTGCAATCTTCATTAAAGTTTTCCTCGGTGATATTGGATTGTACGTGGCTGTTTTATATAACGTCATAGGCTGTAAACACGCCCGACCAAAAAATCAATGTATCCAGCTGTATTCAATATTCCCGGTGGCTATTTCTCGGTGGATTGTTTTCCACGTCATTACGAGCGTCAAGCATTAATTCTTCACAGCACCAATTTTAGCATAATATATACATAATATTACAAATTTACACAATCACTTACGAGTATCAAAACTCCTTACAACTTAAAACGTCCGACCAATCCATCGTTATGTCATGACGTCGCCCTTACAACAGTCTTTTGCTTTTTTTTTCTAAAACAAAAAACAATCGAACAATGTTCCGGCAATTTGAATTTGTTATCAATCGTTCCAACGGCACCCGAAATTAATAAAACTCCTTCTGAGCAAGTAGGTACCGATTGAGTAACTACCGTGAAAATAATTACGTTACATTATATAAACTTTAAAATTTAACTGTAAGAAAAACATGTTTGTTAATGGCACGTATGCTGGTGGTTTCGTGTTATCAGAAAATATTTTTTTTTGTCCCTTTTATTACCATGAACCGTTGAAATGTTATGTCGTGCTCAAATTGCTTTGTGCAACCAGTTAATGAATGTCCCATAGTCTGTTAACTCAATGATTCTGTTAAATCTATTTGAATGCTGCAGTTGATTTAAGATGTGTCTTCACTCATTAGAAATATGTTAGACTGTTTAATCGGTTCCGTTCTCATGAAACCAGTAATGTGTGTAGGATGCTACAGAGATCCGCGAGCACCCTTTTGCCTTGGACGTGTGGGAAGGCTTAGAACCGATGCACTTTTGGCGCAGCGGATTCAATCATCTCATAAGATATTGTAATCATTCTTAGTATGGGTAGAACTATTAATAAACGGACCCAAATTGCAATAAAATCGTATCCTCAAGAGCAATACTTCGTGTTGGAGGCTGGGTCTACCATTGACAGAGGCCGAACAATCAGCACAAGACAGGGACGTATGGAGGAGCCTTGTCGATGCAATGGGTCCCCGACCCGAATAGGACAAGGGGAAGAAGATGATAATAATTTGAAAGGCATGATTTATCAATTTCTTTTTAAGGGTGTGAACACAATTTTTTTATTTTTTTATTTATATTTAATTTGTAAATTTATTTATAACAATTATAGGCAATATAGCCTAAGACGTTATAATTGTACCATTTATGCAGTGTATATGCAATGCCTAAAATCTTAAAAATACGCTATAGGACACAAAAATTAAATCTATTTTTTTATCCACCGCATTCAAAAAGTACGTAGCTCTCCCCACAGATGAGTTCATAAATAAATTAGTGCGGCTTGCTCTACTATATAGGAGGTTGTGATGACGTCCTCGAGAGTGAGACTCTGGTACAAAAATAATTAATTGGGCCAGTATCTCATTATTAGATAAGTGACCGTTTATTAGTTGAAAAAAATATTTAAGCAAAGCAATACCCCTACGTGTCACTAGGGAGTGGTAATTGGTCATGCCTAATATATAAATCGATGGGTAAAACCAAGGGTAACGTCCATAGAGCTGCGAGAATAAAAACCTTAAAAATTTCTTATGGACTCTTTCAATGCGTTCTATTTCGTGTGCTATTATTGTTAATTTTATACTACCGTATACACCCTGAGTGTAAATATCGTGTTAATGGATGTCAATAATCAATAAAAGTCTAGTTATCGTGACTTACCACAGTAGTTTTATGACAAGTCACTGGCTCATTTGGGATGCAATCCAAAATCATCCTGCCTCCAGGACCTATGTCATCTAGAAGGAGGATGAATGGAAGGTTTTTTTTGGAGAGGAAGGAGTATACGTGGAGAGAGGAAACACACGGGCCACTGTGTGTTTCCTGTTCCACAGCCGAGCAGTTGAACTCAAGAACGGGTCGCAGAAACGACCCTTTCTCATGTGAAAAATTAAATGTCAACCATAAAACAAATTTTTGGTCTATTTTCTGAGACTTGACAGGTGCATAAGGGATCAAAGTCGCTAGTTCCATGGAGTATCTCCCATTGAAATATCTGTAGAACAAGGACATCATTCCCGCCTGAAGCATGTGCTCCAAAGATTGGAATCCGTTTGTTAAGACAGAGGAATCTATGAAACGAACCGCCCGTTTCTGCACAGTCAAGTTTCTTTAAAGAATTTTACGGCACCAGACCAGAGGTGCCTGACAAATTCAACAGCGTACGGCATAAATTTGTACATTGTCAGTAGCCGTGTACTATTAAAGTACTCGTATCTGCGAGTCCTGTAAATTATGCCCAGCTTCTTTAACTCTGGCTTCCATGGAGCCTCCGTGCCTGAGCTGGTCCTTACAGTTTCACCGAGTATATTAATATGCATTTTTGGGAGGTTATTTCCGTCGAAGGAGACTAGATTGTCATTTCAATTCCTTTTAGAAGTAATAGTTTTTAATTTACTATAATATTTTTTATAAGGAAGCAACTAGTATAATTAGGCAAAACGTTAAAATCTTCTATCTTCCTCTGCAGCGCCAATACGATTTACAAATTGACAAATGCCTTCGTTCGGGAATTCCTCCATAAACACCGATCCTAACTCCTAAGATGACAGAATATTTGACAATTGGTATGAAAATTGGTATACAAAGTGTATGGGTGCCGCCGCCCCAGGAAGTACTTATTGTATAACCAACACCTCTGCCATAGTTCGCCTCAAGTGGTACACCACATTTGGTGACTTAGCAGGGGTTCCTGGGTTCTTGGGGTGAGGTTCGTCCAGGTCTTGGTGGCGGATGCATCTGCCCATCTACTGCGTGATGGGCCGGATCGAGAGAGACTTGTTGAGCCAGCTGGACTCTCTTGATGGATTCATACGTCTGTCACTCCTGGAGACTTGACCCCCAGATTCAAATTCTTACCCCTCGTATCTTTCTTCCCAGAACTTCCCCATTCATTTCCATAAAAAGACACTCCATACAGCATTCCCTAAGACGACATCGGCCCTGAAAGAAATTATTATCATCTCCTGTATAGAGCAAAAGTTAAAAAAGGATTTTGCCACTATTGTCCACTGATACGCTTATTTATAGGTACTGCCCATCTTGTTAAAATAATATCTTTTTAATTTTGTGTTTAATTTATAAATCCTTACGGAATATAATGTAGGATTGTGTAACCTTCCCACATCATGGTACAGACAAACAAAAAGCTTTAAACCCAGTTTAAAAAAATCATCGCTCAGCAATGTTCAAAAATTTCTCTCAGAAATCTACCTACCATTAAAAAAATATTATCGATCATCAATTAATTTAAAAGAGATATCAATAATAAAATTTGACATGTTGAGTCAGAATTGGCAGCCGTCGAACAATGGATCATATACGCCCAACGGAAAATCAAAAACGCCAACTGTTACAAAATAGGATCTCTGGTTTATTGTTGATGCTCCAATCCACCCAGACCTTTTATATTGTGTTATATCTCAAGCCCACGTACGGACCCCAATTAAGGACATTGCATTATTTGTGTTGTGGATGCTTTCAAAATATTACTGCACTTCCCGATATAGAAAATCGCTTTATAATTAATGGTTTCCTCCACTGAAAGACATTCCTTAAAATAATGTAGGTTCTTCCATAAGTTTATTGCAATGGTTAGTTTTAGGTAAGAAGTTAGTTAGTTAGCTGAAGTCCCCGGCAATGCCCGGGCTTTACACAGAGTTTTCGAAATCAATGTAGACAGTATCCTTTCTTTGCGTACAAATCAAATCCACATCGCCCGCTTTCCAGCCCGCTTGTCCACCACATACAGACAATCTCCTTTATATATTATATGTTTCAACCAATTTACACCTTGAAAAATTACATACCTAAACCTTCTTCATGAATCACTCTATTTATTGGTGAAAACCGCATGAAAATACGAATCGTTTTGGAGTTTATCGTGAACAGACAAACAGATGTGGCGGAGTTTATAATATGTATACATATTTATTGAAGGCAGCAGCGAAACCTCCAAAATTTCTTAAACTATAAACTGCGTCGTCATAAAATTTGAATGAAAATTTTGGTTTTGAACATCATTTCTATTATGAGCTATTTATTTATATTATAGCTTCTTCAAAATACAGCCTACATTTTATTTATCTTTACTTTAATTCAAATAACACTAATTCAAATAAGAAATCTAAAACACAGATCAAAACTACCATCGCGATACTTGAGTAGATGAAGAAGTGATGATATTTTTGAACGTTCGCCACTATGCGTAATGGTTAAACAAAACCTCGCATAGCTCCCTTGACACCTGACACACATTTAGTATTCATCTCATCCACTTCCTCCAAAGAGTAATAAAATCCCAGGGCCTTGTCTGGCCGCGATCCCGCTGTGGGAGGTAGCACTCAACATCCTCGTGAATGGACCTCAAATAAAAGACAACTTCTCAAAAGCCTCCGCTTCACATTATCCACTCGTACTTGCTAATTAAATCCCACACTCAATTTTTATTCTCCACCGACCGCCTTTACATTTCACTCACACACAAAAGCTCCCGCCAGCCGAACTGATTTCGAGAGCAAGTGTACCAAATTAATGAATGATCAAACAACGAGGATCAACGCTAAATGCGCACTTGGGACTTGACAAAGCACTCTGGCATTAATATGGATATGTAAATTGAATCTCGCCAATACCGTTGCAAAATCACTAGCTTAATCGCTTTTCGGCGGCGTTTTTGATGGAAATGCGACATAGTGTGAATTACGAATTCGTCTGATGTAATGCACAAATAATAATTGTACTTAATTTATGTTGTCGGTATCACTAGAAATGTTGGTTGGTTTTGATCTTTTGTTTGATTTACGTATTGTGAGTCTCGTTGTTTTGTTTTCGGACACTCAAAACGTGCGTCTTTTTTCAAGATATTTTTAATCAAAATCTTACTAATAAATCTAAACAAAATCTTTGTGACTGAAAATAAAGTTTTGTAGCAAAATTTACTTTTTAAATTGGTTATTTTTTTGTTTTTATTTCCTAGAACTTCTATTATTTATGTTTCTAAATTCTTTCACTTATTATTTTTTTAACGTTTTCATTTTTTTCCTTTCAGGAAAATTATTTGACTGCTGTCGCCATTACCTTACGAATTCTGGCGTCTAAAAAGGATTTCAAACGGTAGAAAGATTTGTTGGTATACTTGCGTGTTACATTTTTTAGAATAAGTAAAACGTTGTCGACTTGCGTATGTACCAAACAATTCATAACCTTTATACCAAACCAATTGATTAGCGGAGCGGTAAGATCCAAGCCTCTGAAAACTGATTCCGTAGTTTCAAAGCCCGATGTGAGCAAATATAAATTTTTTCTATAGGTTAGTCTGTCGTTTCCCGGTGTGGTAAGGAATCAGCAAAATATCGTGTTGTCAAATCCTGCGCAGAAAAATAAGGTTCGCTATGGTTTGTAGGGAGGCGTCTACTAATATCTACAGGAATTACAAAAACTGAAAAAATCGAACTAATATCTACGAGAATCAAAGTGTTGACGAATATCTACAGCTCAAACTGTTGACTAATATCTATGAGAACCAAAGTGTTGACGAATATCTACAGCACTGGCAGAGATTGGATTTGCAATTATGTATAGTATATTGGAATAGCGTAATATTGCGTATGCAGTTTAAAAATCTTAATTTATGTAAGTATGTATGTAAAAAACCCTAATATCGGACCATTGGACACATTTAGCTGATTAGTCCAACCTACGCTCTGTAGATTTTAGTTCAACCTACTCTCTTTAGATATTAGTCAACACTCTGAAGTTCGTAGATATTAGTTCAACATATGAGCTGTAGATATTCGTCCGACATACAGGCTGTAGATATTAGTATCTGGAGTCGTTTGTAGCGCAGCTATTATGGGATTTGCCTGCGCAGGGTCTAACGGTTTGTTTCGATTCCTTACCCTTCCTTTCTCTTTACTTTCCCTTCATAACCTTTTCCTTACTCTTTCCTTACCCTTTCCTTACCCATTCCTTAAGCTTTCCGTGCCCGTTCATTACCGTGTCCTTACCCTTTCCTTACTCTTTCTGAACCTTTTCCTTGCCCTTTCCTTATCCTTTTTTTACCCTTTCCTTTACCTTTTTCTTACCCTTTCCTTACTCTTATCGTCCCAGTGAACGACGGACTAAGAAATGTTTAAGGTATCTTCAGCGGATGCGAATTTATTAATTTACCTATTCATTACAACAATTTTAAAACATCGAAGAAGTACCTTTATTAGATTCTTGTAGAAATTATTTTCTAGCAACTAAGCATGATTACGAATTACGATTGTTGGCTTGCAATAGTATAAACATTGAATTTAAGTGGTATTATGCGTCAATAAGTATAATGGAGGATGGCCTACGTGTTAATATCAACGTAGCCTTAGGAAAAAAATATAACAAAATTATTTCGGAATTGGTGATAATGAATAATTTTGTTGTGGAAAAGATTAATTGAGTTACTTGTACACATAATATCAGGTGTGTTGCAGTTCTGTAGTTATCAAAGAAGTGCATACTATTATGATAAAGGTTTTAGATCTTTTTGCGATGAAAACGAACATAAAAGTTAACAGCAGGCTACTGAAACGTGTTAAGTTTAATGCAGCACGTGTTTTCAAATTCCGTTTTTAGTACAACAGTGAACTGTAAGGGCATCTGGTGAATCTGTGCAAAATAAAATCTACACCCGCAAGCATGTATATAACATGATGACAAACTAAAGTCCTTCTTCGTACGGAGTTTATGACTAAAATAAAATTTGAAAAATGTTTGATATAAACATATTTTTTGTGAAATGCACATTCTTGGGCCTGTATCAGAGGAATACCATTCAGGCAGCAAAATAATACAATTATTAATACCCCTAAATTTGTACATTTGAAGAGTATTATTAATTAATTAATTTTTGTTATTAGTTTTTGGGGTATTGTGCCGTGTTGCGCTACCTCCTCCTTTAGCTAAAGCTAAGCTTTCTTTAGCTTTTGGCTAAAGAAGGAGGTAGCGCAACACGGCATAATACCCCAAAACCTAATAACAAAAATACTTTTGGCCGTGAAAATCTAAAAACGTAATTAATTAATTATTTAAAACATATAAGTACCCCTTTGAAATAATAAAAATACATTGACATCTCATATAAATCTGGCAATGCTAGAACTCTGAACATTGTACGTCAACTTAATTTTGTATTTAAGTTTTCAAGTTATGAATAAATAATACTTGCATTGTTTTTCGTGTGTTTGCTTCTGTGAAAATACATATGTGATTACTGCAGACACATTAGTCTAGGGATATTTATATTTGTATTTTAATTTATTATATATTACCCACAAAAATGTTTTATAAATATCCTGTTTTTGTCTTAAAATAAATAAATAAACTATAAATAAAAATTATAACTTAAACAAACACATCCAATCAACAAAAACACTACAGATTCCAAGCTATTGCACGTTTTAAAAATTCACTTCCTATTCAATTACATCAAACATATCTGCAGTCCTCCTAATTATAAATATAATTTTTCATATTACTTTATAACTTACTTAAATTGCTTTATATTATTACGAAAATAAACCCGTGCTTTGGTAAATTATTACTAAATTTTTTATGCCTATAATATTATTAATAATAATTAATCATCTTATCCTTCTAAAATGACCTCCAAAACTCCTAGCGTGGAGGACATTATACAATATTGTTCAATCTTTTGTACAATTCTTACACGTTTACACGTTTGGTTGAAATAAATAAAATAATAACTGAGATTCGTCTGCTCCTTTTATTTAAATGCATTTTATCGTTCCGTTTGAAGTTTAACCAATCTTGAAAGTAATATAAATTTTTGAACTTTTTTTTTTTTTTTTACAGTTAATACCGCACAAGAATCTCAACTGCTCCCGTCTGGAGCCAGTGAGACTATGGCATCCCCAATTGGGGTATGTTGTGAGGCTGAAGGTAGTGGGGAGGGGAAGGAGGTGGGGAAGAGGAAGGTTGGGAAGTACCTGGCTATTCAGATCTGGTCACTAAACACGGCTAAAGCCATTTTCAAGCAACGTTTCAATTCTGAATGGTGGTCTTACACCAGGGCGATACTAATAGTATCTTCCACTCTGGAACATGCCGCAAATATACTATATATTATTTTAAATTAATTAATTGTGAAATAACACAAATTAATCAAATAAAATTTATTTGCGCATGCCGGGTTCGAACCCGCGACCTCCGGAATGTGAGTCAAGAGTCTTAGCCACTGGACTACGGAGGTCGTCAAATACGCTGAATGAATGAATACGCTATTTCATTCATCCTTAAATAAAAACAAATAAAGACAGAAGAAATATATAAATTTTAAACACGCGTTGTTGTTAAAAATTACGTACCACCATCATCTTCGACTTCATTGTGGATGATTTTCCAATGTGGATAAGAATCTGTTTCTTTGGCGAATTAGTAAACACAACAAACAATAAAAACCCGTAATTAATAAGGGAGCCTAAAAAGGAACTGATTTTTAAAAAAATATCGTGAAAATTTTCTGATTAGTAGGGACGGGCGATACACCTAAGAAATAGTGTTGTGATAAACAAAGGTTAGTAAATATATCCGCATTCAAATGAATACCAGAGGTTTTAATTAAATATTTACGTAGGAACTTTGTGGTTACTCGGGCTTCTGGGTGAAATTATTATTATGACTTAGTGGTGGGCGGAACTGTTAAGTTAAAATATGTTTTATGGGTACTTTAAGTTTACAGCAGGCCGTGAGGTAGAAACGCGAAAATAGAAATGCCTTACGACGGAGAAAAGCTTTTTAAAATAGCATTTGCTTTATTTCTTGCCCAGATTCTCTGGAATAATAAGAATGGAATAAAAACGCTGGACAAATAAAGAAAATGTGAAAATCAATAATATGTAAACATATTGGACAAAGAGAATTTATCGTCCATTGTGGTGGTTTACACAAGTAGTAGAGTGGTTTGAACTGGTGATATTGCGGGCTTAAGTAGAACGTCAGAATAAATTAATAACACGTAAGTACCCACATCATAATAATGTGATTAATTATTTAAATTTGTGTATTGTCACACTTACGCCTGATTTTAATGACCTCGAAACAGTACACACGTTCCTACGTAAGCTCCATTCTAAGGATGGATTGTTTCACAGAATTTGAAATATTTCATAAAATTTTTAAATTTTGTGAAAGTTCTATGCAAGTTCCTGTTATTATTTCAGTTACGTGAAGCAACTGGCCTTCAATAGAACTTTTACAGAACATGAACTTACCTTGAAAATTGATGAATTGTTCAAAGTTCTGTGGAACAACCCGTAATAAGTAACGTTGAAGGGTACGAAATCGAAATGAAGAAGAGAATTGTGAAATTTGAGAATTTTACGACATGGGCCGTACGATAAAGAAAAAGAATCCAAAACATCAGAAAAAGAATGTGGATACACATAATTCACGCATTCTTGATGCTGATTAGAAAAATTTTGTTGATATGGATAATAGTGTACACTTTTGGCAGGCATTCCAAGACTTATCACGCTGGTGTCAAGGAAAGTCACACACTGGAAAGAAACACTCATAAAACAGAATAGAAGAAAAAGATCAGTTGAATGATGACACGAAGCGGCACTATAAAAGATGATTCAAGTAACTCTATTTTGGAGACCCAAGGAATAGTAAAGAAAGGCTGAAGCAGGATAGTCCGAAGAGAATTTGACACCAGAAGAGATCACATTGTAGTAAAAAAATTTTGTACTTATATCTGAAATACAATTTTATGATCTTAATTTCATCATGTTCTTTGAGTTGTATTTTTTCATCTTGCACAATTTTGTTCTCAGTCTCAAAATAGTTTCCCTATCTCCTGGAGAATCCACTGGCTGAAACAGATCCCGCGACCTGCTATAACTTTTTTACGACTTCCCATACTTTAAACATTAAATTTCCCGTATCTCCTCCAAAGGAAGACTCATCTCAACCCGCTTTGACACGTGTTTCTTCATGCTTTATTATGTTCATAAATTGAAACTACATATTTGCGAACATGAACGTAAATCTTAGATAAAATGTACAAGATTAATGTGGTGTGCCTGTTCTAAGAACGGCAACATACTCTTAATGTCACAAAAAATGTCGGTACCTACCTACCCAATTGTGCAAAACTACATTTATGATTTCTTCGTAAAATATTTCAGGACGTATGAAATCAAACAGGCCATAAACTTATTAATAGATCTATATCATGCCATGGTCTAATATGAACATAGGCGCATTTTAAGTTTTTGTATTATATTTTCATAAACTAGGTACATTTTTAATTTCACAAGAAACTTAAGTTTACGTCTGAATTCCTCTAAACAGTAAACAATTCTGTGTTTTTGTTTTGTTCATTTTTTAGCTGATGACTTCTTTCTGTCCCGTATGATTATGTGAGGAAGTCTATATTATGTTGTAGTTTGATTCTAAAGTAAGTTGGTAGTAAATCGTTAAGAATTTGGAGAAAAAAATTATAAATGACAAATGTAACCATCTCTTGATACCGATAAATGCGTATTGGTTAGGTTTTGGCATTTTTTGATTTCTTAATTTTACTCCATTGAAGTCAGAGACAAGTTAGTTACTCTCTGAAGCTGGGCGTAGTGTACAACTGTATAGGGGCCGCAGATACTTTAATAGTACCCAACTGCTGACTCTGTGCAAGTCGCAAGTGCGCCCCATTGTTGAATTTGGTAGTCTCCTCTAGTCTTGAGTCCCAAAATACTTGAAAAAACCCCTTTACTCTGTGCTGAAACGGGCTGTCCATTTGAAAGACAATATCTTAATATACGGATTGCAATCAGCACAGTTAGGTCAACCAGTAAGGCCAACATTATTAAATTATACGATAAAATGTAAAATATTTAATAAAAATATTTCCTGTCAATTCTGTCCCTATTCTACCGGTTTTTTTTTTTTTTTTTTTTTTTTTTTTTTTTTTTTTTTTTTTTTTTTTTTTTTTTTAATTTCAATAACAAGGTTTGTACATGTATGTATGATGTATATAATAAGTATAGATTCATTTTTTTTTCACAGACCTCCTCACTAGGATTTCCTGTTCTGAGGTGGCCTGTAGTTTTTTTAAAATATTTGTATTTGGTTATGGATATTATTATTACATTATATTATTATATTATTATTACATTGGTAATATTAGATCCTTCGACGAACTAGCGTTATTGATCCCTGAACATGCCAAACGTGCGCCCAACATATGTACACGGTTGACATTTGACACATGAGAACGGGTCGCATCTACGACTCGTTCTTGAGATCAACAGCTCGGCTGTGGAACGGTTTGCCGGCCTCTGTCTTTCCTCTGTATCTCTTCAAGATCCATGTTCACTCCTTCCCATCCTCAAAAAGACCCTCATCATATTTAAATCTTTCAGTTATTTTTAGTTTGCTTCACATCCTCGCTGTTTAATTATTTGTCGTCAACAATAATTATTTCTTAGAAGCCAAAACAAATAGACCTAAGTGTACACGACTAATGATTTTTATTGTGCATTTTATTTATTGATTTTCCAAGTTCAGTTGTTAATATATTACCTCTTCAAACAAACTGAAAGTAGACGTCAGAAACTTCTCAAAGTTACTAGAGCAATTGTTTAATAATTTGATACCTGTACGCCTCTCCAACCAATGGGGTAGATAGGTAGAGAGGACGAAATACAACACAAAAAAAACATCTGTCATGTCTTAACAAATTATCCACACTTTAATCCACGATTTCGCGTAATTCACTTCCTGGAACGTTTCCGACATTTTTGTCGCATTTACTTCTGCGTAATTAAGATTATAATATATAATAAATAAATTCATCCACTGAATGGCGCTGTTCAATTCACTTCAATTGTGATTCAACAAAAAAGATCATTTTCATTGCTCAATCATCAATTTGTCAATTTATTTCACCTTCATCGAAGTTAATCACAACCATTCCATTACTTACACCTACCAATTTGTTAAAGTAATTAAGTGCTGACACCAGGACCTATTATGGGCCGAACATATTGAGACATACGAAAAGGGCATCGAAAGTAAAATATATTCATCAGATCGTTATCGGGGTGAGAGTAAAAGTGCAACGCTGCAGCACCCCTCGCCCCGCGGCTGCATGCACCTACGTATCCACAGTCGGCAGAGCGAGTGCACATTTGCATACAATGCATTTTGGGTGCAATACTCGCCGATCATGCGGGGACGCTCTCTGAATGCGTGCATACTTAATCAGGGACTACTGGTTAAATTTGTCCCTTGTCCGATCTGGGGTACATCGAGGAGGTAGACGATTGTCTCGTCTGTTGGCGGAAGGGGGCTTAAAGTTAACGCCGAAAATAAAATACACTTTTTATAAACTGATACGAAAACCTGCAAAGTTTACGGGTAGTCAGCAGTATCTAATCACATAAAACAACTTAAGGTAACCCAGAATTGCATCATAAAGACCATACTAAAGGTCCCTATTAGGACGTCAACAACAGAAATTTTTAAACAGTTTGATGTTCCAAGCATAAAAATCTATGCCAAAAACATTCTAGTACATCACCACAAAAATGATACAGAGGCAGATACATAAAACCAGAGCCAAACAAACAGACATACTTAATATACCAAAGTGTAACTCTTCATTTGAACAAAAAAGTTCTGAATTTTTAACAGTAAAGTTATATAACAAACTCCCACTTAGTATCAAACAAATTAAAACTAAAAATAGCTACATTAAGGACATTAAATGTTGGCTGAAGGAACTGACTAGTATACTTTAAACATCGTCATAGAAGTTTCTGGAAAACCTTATCCAAACAATGAAGTTAAACCATAGAAGTCGCTGAAAACTTATCCAAAGCGTAGTCCCCCTCAGCACAGGATCTCGTAGTAAGGAGGACTACGAATATATTTTCTATTTTATATGTACACCTAACATGTTTCATATAAAAATGTAAAAAAATTATAAATACTCGTATATAAGTAGTTACTAAATATGTGGCGGTCACTTAACCCGCTCTGCGAAGTTTACCGCTGCGCCACTGACCTCCACAGAATTCGCTGGAAGCACATACCTACGAACTACCTACCGCTGCCGCCTAGGAATATTCCGCCACCTACGCGAAAGAGCTAGAACGTCTGGCTGTACCGTTCAAGTGCCCGCAGAAAGTTCGAGTGATATCTCGCCTTTGTGTGAGTTCACGCATTACCTACCGTGAGACTAATTACTTGCCACGAGTATATAAGCCGCGCTCGCTTGCTCGGAGCCAGTCAGTCAGTACTTCATTCATCGAACAAGGAACACAGTCCGAGCAGTGCAGTAACTCTTAACGTGCCTGCGCCCGGCACGGGCCTCGCGCAGATAGTGGTGAACACCATTTATCCAGCGTGACCCAGGAACATTCCAGCACCTTCGAGGAACTTCTCCAACTACCATCTCGACATGAGATGTCAGTCAGCATCCTGCAACGAGCAGCAACCACAACCGGCAACGCGCCAGCATCCAGCATACTGCAACGAGCAGCAACCACACCCGGCAACGCGCCAGCAACAGCATCCTCACCGCCTCTCAAGGTTCCTTCCTGCGTCACGTGTGTGCACCGACCCACTGGACACACAGCCGCCAATACCTCGTCAACGCGACGACGGTCAACCGCCTGGATCAAGGTCACTTCTACACCGCCATGGTGTAGTGCAACACGCCGGCTCCCTGAAGACCAGTGATCTTCACCGCCGTAGTCTCCTGACCTTTCTTTTCACTCATCACGCAGCAGCACCACTGTCACTCCGCTCCGCATCGACCTCCGCTACGTAGCAACAATAAAGACTGACTCACTACATCGACTGGACGCCTTTCATTTCTCGTTCTGTCTCCCGCTCCCTCAAATACAAAAAAAAAGTTTTATAAATCTTAAAGTAAATCAGAGGTTAATCAAATATGAGATTGCCCCAAAATAATAAAAAATAGGCTTCAAATAAATGATAAATAAACAGGACGATCAAATTGGTTATGTCATTTCTAAAGCTGGAAGACAAAAGGCTCATCAAGAAGGAGAAACTTTTAGAAATACGAACAAAATAATATACATTTATATTTTAATAAATTATTTATCTCAAGTCCTCCTGTGTAGATCTAATGCAAAAAATGTACAAAACGAATGTGTATGTCATAACCTAAATCCATCTGTGCATTTTGTGTGCTTCTCCATTTTAACTTACAAGTACTCTTTTCAATCGACATGTACCGCAGACATGATTTTTTTTAAAGATTCGTATCCATAAAAAACTATATTTTTATTAGCAGCGGGTTTTTTCACAAACCCATTTTTTTCAATTGGCGCTGTAAGATGCACCAGGGAAGTGTGATATTGATTTTAAATTATGATCGACCTCAAAAAATTACTTCATATTTATATCAAATATTAAATCTAAAAAATGTAAATATGCGATGAGGCGAAGTAAACGAAAAGCAAACAGCCACCAACATGATTCACAATTAAATAATCGTATCGTGTACAGTTTGTTTAACATAAAGTCCGAGATTAAGCAAATAAAGTCAAGAAATATGGATTTGAACATTTCTGTAAAGTAAACCAAAAACCATTCAGACATGTTTGTAAGAGTCCGAACATTTAAAGGATTCTGCGAATGTCATAGAATGTCGTAAATAATTAAATGTTCTCACCTAAACAGAAAGCAAAATGCAGTTTTTGAGCAGAGTTATTGAACCGTTATGATTTATAATTTTCAAAGGTAATTTATTCTATGTCATCATGCTATTTTTTTTGTTTTTGATAATCCGTTCGGTTAGAAATCTGTATAAATCTCTATAAATAAAAATGAATCGCCGAAATGTATGTACGCGCATAACTTCCGAATGACTGCACCAAATTGGATAATTCTTTTGTTTATTATGTTCGTTATTATCAGGATAAGGTTTTTATGTAACCACTGGAGAGCACTGGCATTATAACATTTGTAAGTATTTAATTTTTTTTTTTTACATGAGCTCCACACAGGAGGCCCAGAGGAAAACAATTTCCCTCAGGGCCTATGTCATCTTTGGGGATGCTGTGAGGAGGGTTTTTTTAAGGAAAGGAAGGAGAGGAGAGTTCTGGGAAGGAAAAGGGTTTAAGGGGTGGGTAGGAATATGGGGTTCGGTGTGTCCAGGTCATCCGCCTCCAAGACCTAGACAAACCTCACCCCATGGACCCGGGCACACCTGCTAAATCACCAAACGTAGCGAACCACTTGGGGTGGCCAGTGACAGAGGTGTTGGTTATCCAATAAAGGTTCCCGGGGCGGCGGTACTATAATTGTACGATAATTTTATCATTTGGGAGGCGTGAAATTGCAATATGTGGCAAGTGAGCTGTTTGAAAATTGAATGTACCGAAACTGAATGTATTGTATGCGGGAGGGGGGAGAGGAACTCGGGTATGGGTTCCGCGGGAGGAAAGGGACGGGAACCAGGTTGGGGGAGGGGGGAAGGGAGCTCGGAAGGGGAGTTGGCGGGACGGGGGAAGAGGAGTGGAGTGGGGGGAGGGAAGGTGGAGCAGGCGGAGTGGAAACGCGAGAAAAGAAGGGGACGCGGGAGAGGAAGGGAAGGCGGAAGGTGAACGAGACGAATGGAAAAGGACACGCAGGGAGAAACAATTTTTTTTATTGAACGGCATAGCAACGCATGCCGGGCACCAGCTAGTGTGTAATAAATAGTACGAACTAATAACTATATCCTAAAAATGGTCACAGAATTACTACCACCAGTTACATCTTTGCCGTATGACCCCGCTTCTAAGGGATCTTCATTGGCTTCGATGCCCTGAAAGAATAGAGTTCAAGATCTGCTTAATGACCTTCAAAGCATTGCAAGGAATGGCGCCAGCCTATATATCGGAACTATGTGTCCGACAAAACTTAAGCGATAGGCAGCTTACTCTAAGGTCAGCAGATCGAGATGTTACTAATCGTTTAATCGAACTTTCTAGGTCAAATCGAGCCGTTTACTATGATCGATCTTTTCGTGTAACTGGCCCGCTCATTTGGAACAAACTTCCCTCAGCCCTTACTAATATCCAGAACTTGGCTGAATTCAAAAGAGCTTTAAAAACAAACTTTTAAAAAATCATACCTTTTATGAATTTTAACTCCTTTTCAATCTACTATAATAAGCCATGTTCCTCAAGTTTCTGGTAATTGTTTGGTTTCGATTACCTCCTTGCTATAGTTTTATGTGCACTCTGAATTTGTATTATTTCTAAATGTTAAATGCCTCCTGTTCTATATAATTTAGTTTAAATGATTCTTGTTGAATGGCACCGTGATGGTTTATCATTATATATTGTCCTGTGCCAAAATAGCACTCACTATTGTTGTTAATATTGTTCTTTAGGAATTGCTATGTATATTTTTGTATATTCGTTATTTCACATTATTTAATTAATTTTTCAAGGACTTGTAAGGAACACTGTAGGTTAATTTTACGTTTATTATAATTAAGCGCACTTGAAGTGAAATATCACAAAACTGCGCTATATAAATACTATGTTATTATTATTATTATCTTTGATTCGTAACAAAAATATCTGATTTTATAGCTATGTTCGTTTACATATTACTTATTTGGGACGGGGAAAAATAATTTGGTAGAACATTATTGTAACGTTTTGTGAATCATTTTATCTAGAGTCAACGCATGTTAAAAGGTCCACGAGTAAGGGACGGTTCATTTTTTCTTTTCTCAATACATACAACTACTAACAAATGAAAAGTGTTTTCACATATTCTCACACACTTAAGTTTTCATAATAGTATTGATAAGGATCTTATTAACGTACGTTGACCCTTTTTTACATACCCTCTTCATATACCACATTAATTACCAATTGAATGGTTCAATATACTCTGAAAGGCCATTTTGAAATACCCCACGTGGAGAAATGAGGACGACAATAAACGATCCACGCACACATATGAATGATTGCTGCTGAAATTCTCCATTGTTTATTGCCAACACAACATTGTTATCGTAAATGTATTCACTTACTAATAATACGTGCAGGAGCAGGAGGTAATAAACACCTCTATATAAGGCAGTAGGCATAAGAACACTGCATCTTTGTTCCTGAATACCACGAAGAAAATGGCCAGAGTTTTATTAAAAAAAAATTGACAAGAGCGTTTAACCAGCCAGCGGACGAAAATCCACATTTCGTCGAAAGTTGTTCTTACGATAGTGCAGGGCCGTTACAACGAGAAAGATTAATTATTCACCGTACCAGCTTTTTAAAATTATAACTCAATATCGA
This sequence comes from Limnephilus marmoratus, assembly GCA_917880885.1. Lineage (NCBI taxonomy): Eukaryota > Metazoa > Arthropoda > Insecta > Trichoptera > Limnephilidae > Limnephilus > Limnephilus marmoratus. The sequence goes on from OU862916.1 coordinate 31,390,328, forward strand.
ATTGATTTCAATCCAAATTAGCTTTAATTTATACCTTCCTCCAAAAATGCTGAAAGGCGTGATGATAAAACTATTAAAATAATGTACTTTTTGTAATTATTTTTTGATTATAAGTATTTATCATTTTTCAATAATGTCTAAGTTAAACTAGTTAAGAATGATAAAAAAATCTGAAATACATTGGTTTGTAAGTGCGCAAATAAATACACAAACGGACCAATTTTCGTCAAGAAACACATGTACGTATATATTTTAAAATGATTTTATTTAAACTAAAATTGAAATTCTAAAACATGCGATACCCAGATAATGTATTGATTTATTTAACTGCATAATTATATGATTTGAAATGGGTGTGGTATAATACAAAATCTTTTTTGAAAATTTATAAATCTGCCAACGACCTGTGGAATAACCTTATTACTAAAAATAAACAATTTTTTCTCAAAATTTAAAACATGCGAATGCTAGATAAAAGAACAATTTTTCGAAATCCATTTATAATTTTTTGTGGAAAAGAGTCAATACGTCTAAAATCTGATTTAAATTGACATATTTCTGGTTTTCTCTGGTAATACCCTCTTCACTTTTTTATCGATGAACACATAAGTTTCACACGGTTTCAATGGGACTCACGACTATTGGGGAATTACTGATTTGCAGAAGAAATGCGATAATGGAGCACATATCAACCTTCATCTTCGCCTCCACCTTCCCGTTATCCTTTTTCTTTTATGAGAATCGATTTAACTAACCAACTACAAGTTCATAACTCGTTTGTCACCAGTTAACTGTCTGTATAAGTGTAAAAAATAAGCCGAATTTCAATAGACTTTTAACATGTCTAAAAATTTTCGGTTCGGTAGAAAGTCCTGATTCGGTCGGACACTAGTTACCAATTATATCTGAAGAGACAAACAGTCAACTGATGACGTGCAGGAATAATGATAATTTTAATAATTTATGGGAAATACCTATATCTGATATTGGGCTATTGGAGACATTTAATTGATAATAAGAATTTTATTTTTGGTGTGAACAGCTTTCTTTATTTCATGTACTTCTAAATTATTTTATGTTTTGCCATAAACATTTTTGTGAAGACGTCAAACAACAAAATTACAGCTTTTAAAAAAATAAAAAAATAATACAAAATGTATAAGGGAAAACAAAAGTTCCATAAGTTTTGAAATCCACACAAGAGTCCCAACCGCCTGGAGCCAGTGAGACGATGGCATTCCCAATTGGGGTACGTGTGGAGCTTAAGGTAAGTGGGGAGAGGAAAGTTATAGGGGAAGAGGAAGGTGGGAAAGTAAGGTGGGAAAGTATCTAGTCACCAAACACGGCTAAAGCCATTTCAAGCAACCTTTCAAATCTGATAGATGGTCTGACAGCAGGGCGATACTGCGAGTATCTTCCACTGTGGAACGTACCGCAAATGTACCTTATACTATTTTAAATGATTAAATTTACTTGCCCACGCTGGGATTTGAACCCGCGACCTCCGGATCGCTAGATGAGAATCTGGCCCCTCAACTTTGCAGGGCCTTATTGTTTTAGTAATGTTTTTTATACCGTTGCCTAAGCCTAGCTTACAAACTATCAATAATATTCGAGATAGGTACCGTTAAGGACTTATGTGTTTTGTTTAATATCCTTACTTATGTTTAAATCATGAGTTAAAAGTTAAAGATTCAGAAAGACTGGATTGTGACTTGTTGTCTTTAGTCGGAAGTTGTCGATGCCATATTATTTCAAACTCAATACCCGTTTGCTCTTCTATCTCGATCTCTTGTGTTTATTATACAAACATTTTGACAGGTGACTTAAAAAAACTATTCAAAAAATTGACGTCACGTTGAGCAACCTGTTTACGCTCGCGTTGTTACGCAGAATAAATATTTTGACAGATCAAGTGCGACTTGAAATAAATATGAATTTTGCTTTCTCGGACTCCTGAATAAATCTGTGTTGGCTAGTGCTAGTGCTTCTTGAAGCGGTACGATAACCACAAAGCAAACATGGATTATACAAATACAGGATCTAATATCAATTAGTTCGCAGATCGGACGACAAAAAATGATGGATGCTTTGAGGCACGCTTTTTTTAACATTAACTCCATACAGGGGGCACCTACTGAGGAAAATCATTTCCCTCAGAACCTTGAGGTTTGTGGGTTGAGGGGTGGGTATGAATCTGGGGGTTAGTATATGACGTATGAAGCCATCCTCCCACCACGGTGCAAGGCAATGGGTCGGGAGAGTCCGGTTGGAGAGATCAAAGTAAATAAATAAATAATCTCATATATAAAAATCTCGTGTCATGGTGTTTGTGGTCGCACTCCTCCAAAACGGCTTGACCGGTTTTTATGAAATTTTTTATGTATATTTGTTGGGTATGAGAATAAGTTTTAAATTATATTTCAGATAATTAAATCTAGATAATTAGGGTGTCCATATCCAGAAAAAAAATTCTATTTTTTTGACAATTTTTTTTGGTATTTGTTTTATTTGGCATTAAAAAATACCTATAACCCCAAATTTTAACCCTCTTACCCCCACCCTCCCATTTTTGGGTCGCAATTTTAGTATTTTTTAATGAACAAATTGAATCGTCTTTCGTATTTCAAATAGAACGAAATTATTTATGTTGTTGAATGACAGATGGCGCTGCGTCCGCCTCATCGAACTTTCATCCACACATGCGCAAGAAATTCACAAGAAGAGTCGCGTCATTTTGATATTTCATTCGGCATCATGTTCTCGCGTGGGCAAACCATCGAGGTTATTTGTGTTGGCTAAAGACGGACTGGCAAAAAATATCGTACACTTAATGGCTCTTCGAAATTCATATTGATTTTCTTTATTTCATTTTCCTACTTTAGTTGGTGTTTTTTGTTTGTTTTTATCGGTTTTGATCGTCTACAGCGCTCCTCTTTCTGTCATAGATTCCATCCCCACACACTTAAATATATTAGTTACGTTAACAACCAAAATATTCACTAGAAATAATTTATATGGCAGAGCAAGGCAGAGCAACGTTTGTCGGGTCAGCTAGTAAATATATAATATTGCGGCATACCTACGAGTACTAGAGAGTGGTAAATGTAAATACTTTCAGTGTCGCATTAAAAGCATTTATTTAAATTTAACTTTAGTTTTCTCCACTGAATGAACGTCTGAAATGCCGCCGAATCTTGGAAGTGGAATTGAACCCACTTCTCGACATCTGATCGAGCTAAAACTCGGCGGATAGACTCGTTGTCGATGACAATGCATGCACAAATACACGGACCAATTAGCATTTTCTGAAATTAAATTAATTAAAGCACGTAATAAACAAAAAAAATAACGGTTTTAAAAATCTGAATTTAGTAAGCTCGGTAGCGCGGTTGATTCCGATTACTTTAAGGAAGGTTTAAACCACAGTCTAACCAAAAAAATATTTTCAAATTTTAGAAGACTTTTGAAAATAGGAAAAAAAATAAATGAAACGATTTAACTTTGTTTGAACCACTTATATATTTGAGTAAAGCCGACCGGTTTCGTAACGACCGTTCCTTCTTCAGGGCACGCGTATGGGTACTAATTTGACAGTTTCGTAATAAGGATGGGAACAATGTATTATTGTTCCCACCCATATTTCGAAACTGTCAAATTAGTATACGCTTGCCCTGAAGAAGGAATGGTCGTTTCGAAACCGGTCAACTTTACTCAAATTTATAAGTGGTTCAAACAAAGTTAAATTGTTTCATTTATCTATAATCGATAACCACAAAGTTATAGCTACATTCAAAAGTAGAGGAAAAAAAATCTTTTTTAATCCATATTTTTCAATAGTTCAAAAAGACAAAAGAGTGTCTAGCCCAAAAGAAGCCGGGTATTGACTATAAGTTCTTCTACTACATTTTTTTTTTTTTTTTTTTTTTTTTTTTTTTTTTTTTTTTTTTTGTGTCCATTTACAATACACATGTAACATTAACTAAACTACATATATATGATACAAATAACAAGTTATAGATTTTTAGCATTAACATGTCTCTTGAATTCTTCAAGGCTACTATTAAAAATATCGATAGTCTTGGAGGCGTTGTTTAACAGCGCCATACCTCGTGTCATGCTATGCCGAGCCAGTACGTCCGTTCTGCCACGTGGGATACAAAGCAGATCATGGTGACGTCCCTGGCTGTAGTTATTCGGTACGAACAACTTATAGCATTCCAGAAGGTATGGGCTATCTATTAAATTATTAATAATTTTGTACGCCGTTACTGCAAGGGCCCCACTCCTCCTCGAGTGGAGACTTTGGTAGCGCGTTTCGGCAAGCAAATCTTCGTGATGCATGAATCGCGGGTACTCTCCGTGCATTCTCAAATACATGTATCTCAAAAACTTTTTTTGAATCTGTTCTAATTTTTCAATATATTTTTGTTGGTATGGGGCCCATACAGCAGAGGCGTATTCAATTTTAGACCTTATAATGCAAATGTACAAAGTCATCATTGCCTCGGGATTGGAAAATTGTTTGCAGAGTCTTATGACAAATCTGAGAAGCTTGTAGCATGATGTCGTCAACTGCAATATATGGTCCGAAAACGTAAGTTTGGGATCAAAGACTACCCCAAGGTCCTTGATGGATTTTACTTTTGACAATATATCATTTTTGATGCAATAATCTAATTTGATAGGGTTTCTCGAACGTGTATACGACATAGCGACACATTTTTTTGTATTAAAAAATAATTTATTTTCATCAGCCCATGATGAAATTGAATCTAAATCAGTTTGCAATTTGACACAATCTTGACCATCACAAATTTTCTTAAGTAATTTTAGATCGTCAGCAAAAAGCAGGCAAGTGGAATGTTTGATGCATTCTTGAATGTCATCAATTAAGATTATAAATAGTAGAGGACCTAGGTTTGACCCCTGTGGCACTCCAGAGAATGCAGAGAATTCTCTAGACCTGTTTCCGTCGATGCAAACATATTGTTTCCTATTCCTTAAATACGTGACAAAAAAATTTAGGAGTGGTTTGTCAAAACCAATTCTATGTATTTTTCGTAGCAGTACGTCATGATCAACTCGGTCGAACGCCTTGGCGAAATCAGTGTAGATCACATCAGTTTGATGTTGAGCATCTAATCCTCTTGCTACTCTCTGTGAGAGTTCTAGAAGATTAGAGACGGTGGACTTATTTGATAGAAATCCGTGTTGGTTTCCCTGAAGAAACGGTTTAATTTGTTTGTTTAGCTTTTCGCAAATTAATGTTTCAAATATTTTTGGGAGTATTGACAGAACTGCTACTGGTCTATAGTTCTGGACTTCCGTTTTTGTTCCAGATTTATGTATCGGGCTAACCTTGGTTAGTTTCCAGGATTTAGGAAAAGTGGAAGTTGAAATACTGAGGTTGAAGATAAAGCATATCGGGTTAAACAAATGTTCTTCCAACATGATAATGATATGAGGTGGGATTCCATCTGGCCCCGTGGCATTGTTGGGCTTTTGTTCCCGAATACACGCTTTGACTTCCTCAGGCTTAATTTGTTCCAGAGATATTGAACCTGTGTTTCTAGGCACCTCTGCCCGGAGACTTTCAACATCTAGGTTAGGGCTCATATGGTTGTATACCGACTGGAAATAGTCCGCGAATCTTTCTGAAACTTGTTGGGGACATTGGATTATTTTATCGACATTCATAAGTCCAATAGGAGTGCCCCTACCTGATTTTTGTGATCTAATATATTGCCAGAAGTTTTTGGGGTCTTCTTTGATCCCATTTTCAATATCGGATAAATATTTGTTCTTTTTTACAGTCATCTCTTTTTTGAGATCGGATCTCTTTGCAGAAAATAATAAATAGTCTGATTTATTATTAGTAGCTTTGTACTTCCTGCGAAGAGATTCCTTACATTTGATTTTTTCTATAATATTTTTATCGAACCAAACTGGGTAGTTAACATTTGCTTTCGATAATTTTTTTAAAGGTACACATAATTCAAATATACTAAATAATACAAAGTAAAAATATTCCACAGCTTCGTTGACAGATTTCATGTTGTATAAATATCTCCAGTTGAAGTGTGAGAATATTTTTAGACACAGATTAATATTAACGTGTTTAAAATTAAATTTGTTAAAGTTCGAATATAAGTGTCGTCCCATTTGATGACGGTTTGCACGCATTTCACGCCTGCTGTATTGTGTCCTCGCCAGGGTGGCCGAGATAGCCAGTGTAGGATGGTGGTGATCTTCTTTAACCAATGCTTCATCGCTGTACGTCACCTCACATATATTTAAATTACTTAGCACTAAATCAAGCATGTTATTGTACTTGTTCTTCTACTACATAATATGCTCCATAAGTTCTTCTACTACATAATATGCTCTATAAGTTCTTCTACTACATAATATGCTCTATCAGTTCTACTACTACATAATATGCTCTATAAGTTCTTCTACTACATAATATGCTCTATAAGTTCTTCTACTACATAATATGCTCTATAAGTTCTTGTACTACATAATATGCTATGCGAGGATGTGAAAATTAGACGTTAAAATGTAGGAATATAGTAAAAGTGATATTCGAAATTAATGACAAAATAATAGTTCGAAATTAACATACACAGACATTGGTAATTTAACGTCTACTGAAGGTACATATTTAGAAAATAGAGGGACCACGTAGGGTAATAAAAGACATGTTATATCTACATATTTCACATAAAATACCATTTTATTTCTTTATGACGTACTAGCTGGTACCCGGCATGCGTTGCTATGCCATTTAATAAAGGAATTGTTTCTCCCTGCGTGTCCTTTCCCATTTGTTCCATTCCCCTTCCGCCTCCCCTTCTTCTCCCGCGTCCCCTTCCCCTCTCGCATTCACACTCCTCCACCTCCACCTTCCCTCTCCCCACCCCACCCCCCACCTTTCCCGTCCGGCGAACCCCCTCCCGAGTTCCCCTCCCCCTCCCAGGTTCCCCTCCCCCCTCCCGCGAACCCCCTACCCGAGTTCCCCTCCCCCCTCCTCCCTCCCGTATTCCATACATTCAGTCCCGGTATATTCAGTTTTCAAACAGCTCGCGTGCAATCTATTGCAAATTTCATAATGCCAGAGCTCACAAGTAGTTTTATACAAACCTTTTCCTGACATTAACGAACACAAAAAAAAAAAATCCAATTTGGTGAAGTCGTTCGGAAGTTATGCGCGTACATACATTTCGGCGATTCATTTTTATTTATATAGATAGATAGAAGAAGAAGATAGATACATAGATAGATAGATTACGTCATTGAAGAAATTATGTTAAAAAAAATAGCGAAATTTTCGAAACGTAGGTATGTCACCTAGGTAGTTATATTACAAAAATGTTTTTTTATGAAATATTACGACGATAAAATAAAAGAATTATATTAATGATGGCACATGCCAAAACGATAAAACACCTCAGAAATATAATTTGTCAGAAAACATGTTTTCATACTTACAACGATGTTAAGATTTATGTAAATACATTTTACTGCGGCCTTAAAAGATTGAAATTTGATATGTTTGTAATTATTTTAGTTTTGTATTTTGCATCAATTTTTCAAGTCAAAACTATGTTTTTCTATTGTTATATTGGATGATAATCTCAATAGAAGATCAACAACATTTTTCATTTTATTATAATAAGTTAAATTTTTTTATAATTTTTATGGAAATTATTTCATTGAATATTTGTGTAATGTGTGGTTTATGTTAGTTATGTCATAAGAACTGTATTGGCAAGGTTTTCGATTAATATAAAAAAATGAAAGTTTTTCATTTTATCTAAAAAACGCATTTCGCAAGCACTTCGACCATGGACTATTAGTAATCATTTTCACGTTAAGCACAATATTATTAATCGTTCAGGATAAATATTAATATATTTAGAAAAAATCAAAAATACTTATTTTATCTTATTCCGCATTAGCATTAGCCTCATACGAAGATTTCAAATTTCAAAGTCGTCTAATCACCATTAGGATTTTACAAGAAAAGGACTCAAATTTCTGAAATTCAAGACACAATTTTTAAACCTCATAATATTTTTAATATGAGAATGAACTCAAAATGAACTAAATAGGTAGCAAACTAACCAACACGCCGTTTCCCACAGGGGTAGCAAAGAGAACGGACCGCCAAAGAACTCGGTCATGGCACACACATTTTGCCTAATTCACAGTCATACATCGTCTCATACATATTCTTCTATTATTCTGACACGGCCCGACTCTAGTATTTGATTCACCATATCAAGTCTTCCTCGGGCGTTCCGACTTCTTCTACCATTCACATGTGCGTCATATATTCTTCTTACACTCCTTTTTTCGTAAATTCGCTCTACATGCCCAAAGCATTTGAGAGTCCCTTTCTTTATTTTACTCATTACGCTTACATCAGCCTTGCATTCTATACACGATTATACATGGTTTAACTACACACGCGCCTCAGAGACCTCATTTTAACAGTATTCATACTACTTTCATCCTTCCTCTGCCCGTTCAATGCCTCCCTGCCATACGTCAGGGTAGGTACCAGCCATCCATTGTGGACTGCTAGCTTTGCTTCTTTTAATTAAAAAAAATGAGAATGATCTCAATTAAAAACTATGAACCATTTTTCAGAGAGAGAATGAAATGATCATGCTTAAATATGGTGCTTAAATAACGATTTTTAAATAAAAAAATTTTTGGAATTAATATTTTTTTCCGTCTTATTGTAAGAAGATGGTTGTTACGGAACCATAAAAAAACTGATTTAAAATTCACCTTTTCAATATAAAGGACGCAGGTCTAAAAGAATTTATTTTTTATCATTTGTCAACCTTGAGATTAGTAAATGTGGAACGCTACATGAAAACACGTTATTATTGTTATAACTCAACATTTAAACCTCGAGAGAGTTTTGCTGAAACCGTTCGTAAACTTCGTGGAATTCCAAAAATTTTTCCTAGTGACGAAATACAAGACAAGCCACACACGAAAATAATAGAGTTCACAACTTTTATTTAAAATCTGATTCTTTAATTGAAACAACCTATGTAATAACAGCAGTAGCTGAGTTGGCATCGAGTTCTATTCCTTAACTGGCTAGTCCTTCATCACGACACTAAAAATGTTTTCCACTTACCTACTGTCATGGAAGTAGGAATCGTCAATTGTGAATTGTTTTCGTAACCCGGGAATGTTTATCGTTTTTTTACAAAAAATAGTATCAGTGCAGATAAGAGAATATAATAAAAGAGTAAAAATTTGAACTGGCTTTCAAATTAAAACAAATAATACAGCTCGGTAAACTTTCGAAATACTTTTGGAATGATTTTTATTCTGAACCACCCTTTCATAAAATATCCTATTAAACTAAAATCTATCAAGTAAACTTTACCGCTACCAAGCTCATAAAAGTTCAACTAACTTTTCACCCTTTCAGGTTGTCAGTTCACAGGATATAACTCGACAAGTGACGCATTCATCTCCACTTGTCGCGTACTCTTATTACGACGGATAACACTTTCTCCCACGTGAAACGCTACGCTACCTTAACTCCTTCGCCTACCAAGCCTACCTTACATGAGTTGAATAGGCATCCACTGAACAGAACTTCCTTAGAAGTGTGATATAAACCGGTAGGAAATTGAAGTTGCCGACTGACATACTCATACAAAACTTGTTAAATATACCACATCATGGCAGGACAGATGTTCCAGCACAGCATTACAAGACAAGAACAATGGTGCTATTGAATTAAATTTCTAAAAAAGAAGACATGTAGAACTTAAGCTAATTGAAATCCTGTTTTAACTTGACCGTTTGACATTTTATCTGTCTGTAAATTTGTTTATGTCTTCCGTTAGCGGTTCAAGATGGTAGCGGTGTTGGATAATACGTTCATATCTCGCATAGTTCGCATCAAAGCAGAGTCCTCAAATCGGGATAATTAATATTGTGGTACCTACCTACCCGCCTGAAGAAGGTTTGGAAAATAATTGTCATTGAGTTGGTGATATTTCTTTGGTCAAATTGTATAATTCCTTATTTCAAATAACAAAAAAAGCTACAGTCAACATAAAGTTTTTTATAATAAATGGTTATTTAAGTACCTACATACAAATCACACGGATTTGATTTATTTAATAAGAAAAAAATAGAAATATACGTACAGTTTTGGACACGAGGTGTACTTTTTGTTGTTTGTTTTTGGGGTGTTATGCCGTGTTATGCTACCTCCTCCTTTAGCCAACGTTTCGGACAGCGTTACAATGTCCATCATCAGGGCAGATGTGTGATCTGCCCTGATGATCGACAGTGTAACGCTGACATCTGCCCTGATGATGGACACTGTAACGCTTGTCCGAAACGTTGGCTAAAGGAGGAGGTAGCTTAATTCGGCATAACACCCCAAAAACAAACAATAAAAATACTTTTGGCCGTGAAAATCTAAAATCATGTCTGACGAGGTTTACTGTTTACTGAACAGTTTAACAGTGTAAATAAATACAAATATATGCAAAACATGTTAAACAAAACATGGTGATTGTGGTGAACGTATGTCTTGCGGTATAAAAGAGACATTCGTGTATGAGTGAGACAGCATGAGTGACATATAAAATGGTGTGATTGTTGTCCATTATTCTCTTTGCTATTTTAGACTATCTACGAAGCACCGTTGTACAATATCTCGGAATAAACATCGATAGTCGTAGTAGATCATCAAAAAAAAAATTCAGAGGAATCTTGATCCATCCAAAGGGAGTCCAGAAACATGATGATAACCGGCCACGGTCATCATAGTGAATGAAATTTGAAAAATTAAAAAAAAAATGTCAACGAAGACCAAAATTCTTTTTACCTACATTTTTCTCCCAGTTAGAAATCTCATGTTAAAGTAAGTCAGATACGAGTACATGTCCCTTAACATCCTGTGTAGTGATTTTAGTTTCTCTGGATTTTTAAAAATTTTGAGCAAGGACACGATTCCACCTTCCATCCTTCTAGGAGAACGAGAGACTGGGACGAGCGGACAGGACGCGAGCGTGGGTGCTACGACCAGACGTATTCACACACGATTTAATGTAATTACTGTTGGGTAACCACCGCCTCTGGGAATAAGGAGTACCTACCTATGGCACATCGTCACCAAGGAAGAGCTTTAAGCTTGTTTAAGGCTTTCGTTTATCAAGACTTGGAATTATGGGGTTGCAAGTTGCAATTTGGTTTTTATGTGTAAATAGTTTTTAGAAAACGAATTATAGATTGGTTTTAGCCAGTTTCGGCCTAAAATTAGTCGAAACTTCTGCTCATCTAAATCCTGCGTTCGTGGTGTGTCGGATGACGTTCGGTTTTAGAATAACGAAAATATTATTATAATAGGACCTGTTAAATAAAAGTTTAATTAAAGTTCAGAGCTAGAGTTATTTGATTACTAATGATACTAAAATATTTTGTTTTTTTTTTAATTCCTAAAGTTACGGTACCAATTAAATTGATTTATTTTATGAAATTGTGTATTTTACTTAATACTGACTTTAATTAATTTCCACAATAATAAAAACTACTAATTTCTAGGTACTTATTTAAGTAAAATTCGGTTTCGGCTTCGGCTGAAAATCTAGTTTCGGTCGGCCACGAAATTATATTTCATTGGAAGTGTCATGTCTCAGTTAAGCATATTTTTTTAATGTACTAAAAGAAACTTATTTCTCTTATTCCAGGCTTCCACAACTAGACGCAGCTCTTTTTTTCTCTTTTATTTACAGTTTTACCTGTATATACTTTCTCTATAGATTTCAGAAGAATTATTCTACAGGCTGCCACATTTTTTATTCATTTTAGTATGTTAATGTAAGTACTTGCATACTGCTCTCTAACCCCGAGTACATGGACATTGGGGGGTCTAGAGTCGTTCAAACAGATTTAAGATCGTTCAATAAAATAGACTCTTGACGTGTGCAGTGAAGGAGGAAACCATATGTTTCCTTACAACGCCGCACCGCGCCGTTGGGAAAGTGGTGGGGTCCCCTCCAATGTACCTACTAAAGAAAATTTTATTTAAAAAAAACTTATGTTCTAAAAAAAATCTTATTTTCTATATGATTGTTTTTAAAAGTTGTAGGTAACTACCTTGTTTAACTACCTTACCAAAATACTGAAATATGTTAAGTTACTACTATATATGTACCTATGGTACCTACCTATTACATGGATTTAATGAGAGAACGTTCCCAAACAAAGATTCCATTGAAACGCTTGAAATTAGCCAGACCTGTTCAAGTTTCAGGACTCCATAGAAACCAAAGTTTATTTACCAAGAAACTGGGCATCTTGGATAGGGGCAGCAGATTCTTCGATTGTGATCAGCTGCTAACCCTTTGCAAATCTGAAGTAGGTACTCCCAACAATTGAATTTAGGATCCACCTCTGGATCTGGATCTAGACTGGAGCCTTTGATTCAGTGCAAAGGCGGTCCGTCTGATTGAGGCGGTCCGTCTGATTGACAATCCGTGATTAAAAGACCGAATGCCATCTGATGACCAATGGTTACAGTGAGTAAAGTATGTAGAAAAAATATTCGATTCCTTAAACCTAATAATAATGAGGTGTGTAGATGCAAAGGCAGCAATCTCCAAAATATCGAAAAAAAGTTATGAATGCAGTTCCATAGAGATTCAAATTGTGCACCTAATGAATGCATTGATTATTTACAAACTCAACTTATTCACATCAAAATCCGAGTTTGAAAATACGTATTAAAAGCAAAGGCAGCATTCTCCATGTTCTTTTCAAAGCAAACGTAGCATTCTCCATTTCGGCCAATCAAATTCATAGGAAGTGTCACGTGACAAGATGGCCGCTCCATACTAAAGTAGCATTTGGTGCTGATTTTTCTATGTGAGTTTTTGATGTTTTGTAGTATGTAAAAGTGTGTTTGGAATAAATATTTTCGATAATTATTGAAGATGGATTGTCACCCGACCCCAGCATTATCAAAAGACGCCCGCAAACCTATTATTAAGTCTGAAAATTAGAAATGAAATGTTAAAAAATATCATGGAATGTAGCTGTCAGATTTTATTTTGGCTTGGAGGAAAGCATTATAACTCTCAAAAAATTTAAGATTATCTATTTATTTTTCATTTTTGCACGTTTTATTTCAAAAATACCTAGTATCAATTAGATAATAATGAGAAGTAAGTATTTTCGTTTCCGAAAATGGAAAATAATATATTTTAGTAGCCATTACATTAAAAATCAGACAATTTGACATCTTTTCTTCACGCCATGTTTGATGTTTTGACGGCCTCCGTGGTCCCGAGGTAATACTCACAATCCGAAGGTCGCGGGTTCGAATCCGGCGTACACAAATAAATTTTATTTGATTTATTTGTGGTATTTCACAATTAATTCACCTTTTAATAATATCTTATATACTCGTAAATATATAAATCTCGTGTCACGGTGTTTGAGGTCGCACTCCTCCGAAACGGCTGGACCGATTTTTATATTTTTTTAATGTATGTTTGGTAGATGTGAGAATAGGTTTAAAAGTATATTTCATACCGCTAGGTGATTAGGGCGTCCCTATCCAAATTATTTTTTTTTTAACAATTTTTTTTTTAAATGTTTTTTTTTTTTTTATTTGGCATCAACAAATACCTATAACCCCAAATTTTAACCCTCCTACCCCCACCCTCCTATTTTTTAATAGCGATTTTAATATTTTTGTATGAACAAATTTAACCGTCTTTCATATTTCAAACAGAACAAAATTATTTACATTGTTGAATGAAAGATGGCGCTACGTCCGCCTCATCGAACTTACATCCACACATGCGCAAGACATTCACGAGAAGCGTCATTTTGATATTTCATTCGGCATCATGTTCTCGCGTGGGCAAACCATCGAGCTTATTTGTGATGGCTAAAGACGGACTGACAAAAAAATTGCTCTTCGAAAATCATATTGTTTTTCTTTATTTTATTTGCCTACTTTAGTGGTATTTTTAATTGTGTTTATCGGTGGTCATCAGCTACTGCGTTCCATTCCTCTTTCTGTCGTAGATCCCATCCCCACACACTTACAATACATTCGTTATTTTTCATTTAACAACCAAAATATTCACTAGAAATAATTTATATGGCAGAACAGTGTTTGTCGGGTCAGCTAGTGTAGTATATATTTTTTTAACTTTTTTTTTCCTTAAGGCCTATGTCATCTTAAAGGAAGGAAAGTACCTTCAGCCTCACAACATACCCCAATTGGGGATGCCATAGTCTCGCTGGCTCCAGACGGGAGCAATTGGTGACTCTTGTGCGGTATTCATATAAAAAATAAATGTTTTGACATAGTAATATTAAACTAATATTTCATTCTAGTTTTTTTCTTTCTCATATTACACTCTTTTCTTTCTCATATTTTTGCTTCACTGTCTGAATTATTAATTATTCAGAATATTATGTATCATCTTTTCTCATATTTTTTGCTCCACGCATAATAACACCTGTTTTCTGGAAAAAAAAGTTCAATAATATCTTCAAAAAGTTTTTTTTTTGCAATTACCCTTTAATGAGTTATAAAGTATTCCTTGAATCCAATCAACACAAAACAAAGATGGCGGTTTTTTGGGAAGGTTTGTAGCAAACACAGCAATCTCCAATGTTGTATGTAGCAAAAGCAGCAATCTCCAACACTTGGTAGCAAAAGCAGCAATCTCCGGATTAAAAAGTTAATTATCTTTTTATAGGCTTGCATTAAAAAAATCTGATGATGCAAATAATCCATGATATCAAACAGCTATTTAATGTAATTTTTTCAATGTTCTGTGAAATCCCATTTAATATTTAGAAGTTTTTTGCCTTTTTCTCAAAAACACATAAGTGGGAGATTGCTGCCTTTGCATCTACACACCTCGATTAATGTTTTTCAGTAATTGTAAAAGTTTGTCCTTCTGGGATGTATTATTTTTATGGTCGAGAAATAAAATTGTGCGCATAAGTCAGAACTCATTTATTCCAAGTCCCGACCACAATCGTGTGACAAGTCCCTGCTACTACCAATATAGGGTTTCAAGCCTTGTTCACCAGGCTACGATTGCTTTTATTGGCCTGAATATTTATAGCCCATAATGTACAAGTGTTGACGCTAAATTTGTTTGAATAAATAATTGTTTAATCTCAACGTTGATTTGCATTGCCTGTTTAAGTTCAAGCAGAATTTATTTTTTTATTATAACAATAGTTGTTACCGTTAAAAATCACGGGATCTGATGAATTGATTTGAAAAATAATGTTGTTTTTTAATTAAACGGGGACAATATAAGCGAAACTCAATCGAAAATCTGAAAACAAAAAAATCAAAATTATTACACCTCTGGGACTCGAACCCAAAACTTCTCGCTTTCCGGGCAAATGCGCTACCACTGCGCCAAGGTGTCGACATCCAATTCGACGTCATTTTAAACTATATCATACTTCGCATAAGAACCACCCACATTATCTTCTGTTTTCTTAGAGCATATTTTATTGGGTGCTATCTTTATATATGATTGCAAGATTCCAACCCGAACTAAATGCTTTCTAGATAGTGTCTGGATAAATCTTTATCCATTTTATTTAATATGCGACATCTATTGACCTTTCTGCAAGTCCAGGATGAATATTTTAATTTTATTTTAAAATATTATGAGTAAAACCTCAAATTGTAGGTAATATTATTTAGTTAAATGAAGACGATATACCTAAGCGAAACTCAATCGAAAATCTAAAAACAAAAAATCAGAAAAAAGATATTGGCACCTCTAGGACTCGAACCCAGGACCTCTTGCTTTCCGGGCAAATGCGCTACCACTGCGCCAAGTTAAGATAGCAGCTAATAAAATATGCGTTATGAAAATGAAGATAATGTGGTTGGTTCTTAGACGAATGATATATTTAAAAATGACGGAATTGGATATCGACACCTTGGCGCAGGAAAGCGAGAGGTCCTGGGTTCGAGTCCCAGAGGTGCCAATATTTTTTTCTGATTTTTCTGTTTTCAAATTTTCGATTGAGTTTTGCTTATTTTGTCTTCATTTAATTAAATTCCATAAAATTAAAATAATGTTTTTTTCATTTCAATTTTACTTACAGTCCAATTTTTTTAGCTATGTTTGTCTGAAGTTATAATAACAATGAGAAATTGAGGTGAATTGTATTTGAATTCATGAAGTTTGAATGGATGGCTATTTCAGTTTACCTGTGAACGTTATGCCCACATAACAACTGTTTTTAGCTGCAGTACAAATTGTTTTTGCTGAATATTTGTATGCAGGTTCAAGAAAAGTGTGATTCAAGAGGTTGTTCTATCCTTGTTGAAATATATTTTGTATTAGAGATGAAAATCTAGATGTTATTTTTTTCTAATGCAGTACATAAATAAATATACCTGCCACAGTGATAATGTTGTACTATTAACCTTTATAATATAATATATTTTATAATTGCTAGATAAATAGCCATCACATGTAGGTAGGTATTTATCGAAAATAGAAACCTATCGCATTGTTTGTTTTATTTGACGTATAAACAGAAAAGTTATATATAATATTGTGAGGATTATACGTAACACAATGGAATAATAATAAATAGTGAAATACACATTTTTAAGTAATTCTACATCATTGAAGAAAACTAGCACTTGAGTGTACTAATAATATCATTAGGTATCCAAAGTTTGGGATGTGTTAACATTAAAAAATATGAACATGGTTTGAAATGAAGGTACTGCTTTTTGTTTATCGATGTTACAGTGTTCAGTTTTTTTAAAATGGTTTTACTTTTTTACAAATAAACTAATTCTTTTATTTTTTAAATAATTTATTCGTTTCATAAATATTTTTTTTTTATTGGTGCCCTTTTTTACTCATTTAAAGTACGCTCTAGCGTGTTTAAATCGCACTTTATGGAACGCGCGATTTTTAAAGTTACCATGGCAACATCAACAAAGCACAACTCGTTCATCTCGTTCAACGTTCAACGTTCAACGTTCAACTCTCCATCCATGTTATGAACCTTTCATATTCTTTTTTATAAACGTCTTTGGATTTTTCAGGTATTAACCGCGATTCTGCTTTGGTATTTAAATTATCAATGTTAGAACTCATTTTACAACACACAATAACTAGTAAAAACTGTGATGTCAACTATTAATCTTATGTGACAGATTGCAAATTAATGTTTGTGTTTTTCATTTCCATGACAACAAGATATTGTGATGTCACATCACGAATTCATTAATAGTTCTTAT
This sequence comes from Limnephilus marmoratus, assembly GCA_917880885.1. Lineage (NCBI taxonomy): Eukaryota > Metazoa > Arthropoda > Insecta > Trichoptera > Limnephilidae > Limnephilus > Limnephilus marmoratus. The sequence continues at coordinate 31,407,642 of OU862916.1, forward strand.
TTCCAAATTTTTAATAATAATATCAATATTTATGTTTTCAAAGTGTACCAATTAAAAAAAATAGCGTAAAGTATTCGTGGATAACTGGTCTTTAAAACACTTGCTTTATTTCGAGCACTCGGCTACGCCGTCGTGCTCGAGAAATCGCGCGTGTTTTAAAGACCTGTTTATCCACTTATATTTTAATATACTATATTTTGCATTTGTTGGGTAGAAAATATAGGAATTTGAGTATTTGGATGTCTTAATGATTTTTTTTACATTAACTCCACAAGGGAGACCCTGAGAAAAATAATTTTCCTCAGGGCCTGTGTCATCTGAGATGCTGTATGGAGGGTCTTTTTGAGGAGAGGAAGGAATGAATATTGGTCTTGAACAGACCCATGTTGTAGGAAGGAGGCAACACAGAGGCCGGCAAATCGTTCCACCGCCGAGCTGTTGATCACAAGAACGAGCCGTTCTCATGTGAAAAATGACAATCGTGTACAAATGTTGGGTTATTGATGAATTAAGATTCAATTTTATCAATGTATTTATTATCTTTGAATATTTTAATATTGAGTTTTTATTGCAGATGAACTAGGAAATTTTTGAAGGGAATGTAGGTCGTTTTTACATTTTTTTATATTCTCCCACCCCCCCCCCCCCCCATTTAGTAATTCCATACTCAATCAGTGACTGGACTAGCACGTAATAGTTATTTTTTTAAATTATTGTTGACTCAAATATTAATCTAATAAATATTATATGTAAATACATTTCGTAATGCGCTTAACAGTATTCATTTGACATAATTTTTAAGCTATATAACACATAAACAATTTCCATATATCGACGGAATGGTTGTCACTCGAAATACTAAAATAAAGAATTTGGTTTATACAATATTTTTAATGCAAAGTAAAAGGGCATAGCTATAATGAATAAACGGAGTTATAAGTACCTACATGTATTATTGGGAAAGTATATGAAATTTGAATTCAGATCTAGATGAATTTATAAGTTCTTTATGAATTCAGATTTGATAAGTGTATATCTTTGGACTTAATTTTAATTTAGATAGTTGCACTAAAAAACCAATTGTTTTACTGTATTTTCAAGGCCTTCATTTTGGATAGTTGGCACGATGAAAATGATCATTGTTACCAAATAATTTAAGACCATGTTAGGTCACGATGTGAGAAAATTTACGATCTTTTTGAGAATAGGAAAAATATAAAACAAATTGCAAATCTCCAATAATATCTTTTGGCATGTTTATATCCAAGCAGCCGTTTTGCAAGCAAACTCAATTTACAAAGAACAAGTATTTTTTTACTAATCCACAACACCTACCTATACACCATACAGGTGTGACGTAGATTCGACCAGTAACAAACAGCACGAAAATACCCAGACGTATATAAGTTATTGGTGCCACAAAGTCAAGATAAAATCTTTTATTTATGTGTTGCACATTCATTTAAATCATCTTCGATATAACGACACAGGTCACAAAAAGCTTTGACTAGTCTTGAACCGTACGGCGTTTGGTAGATAATATACATAATATGACATCTATCGCTGGCACATGATAATCTGTAATCCGGACACCTACATAGTTGTGTTTGATATCCTTTTTGACTCTCATTTATTGCCTGGCATTAAATATATAAGTCTCGTAGCCTAGGCACACTTTTTCTTCGTGCGTTTCATTCGAAGATTTGAATCGTTGAGTACATTTCGGTTTTCAATCTTATATGTTCGCTCTTTTCCTCTAGAATAATATCCCAACTAAAAATGTTAGCAATCAAAAACCAAAAAAAATAAATTATTTGTAATGTCTAGATACAGATAAAGATGTCCCAGCGTTGATTTTTTTTCGATGTTCAGGAACAAAATCTTTATGTTTTGTTTTTTTTTATGTAAAAAGCAGAAAATTGCTGCGTTTTTACCTCATACAAAACATCTCTTTCTAACAGTTTTGTTGTTAATCGCTGAAATTCAGAAAAATGTAGATAATGATACTAGTAGCTAACGAACTGAACAACCACACCGTTTGCCGCCAGGGGAATGCAAAGGACCGTCCGCCAAATAACTCGGTCTTAGCACACAATCCTTATTTCGGTCACATTCATACATCAAATCATACGTGCTCTTTTCTTATTCCGAATCTTGACGTGTATTTGTATTGAGGTTGCCGCTTGCTGCTTCTACCATTCACATCACAAATATACTCCTTTCTTCGTTTATCCACTCGATTCAAAACCATATAAACGTCTATTTCCTAATCTTACTCATTAGGCTTATATCTGCCTTGCAACCTTTGGTCATATATGGTTTTACCACAAATTCGCCTGAGAGATTTCATTTCTACAGTATACGGTCTACTTTCATCCTTCATGTGCCAGTTCCATGCCCCACTGCCATGCATCAGGGCCAATTGTGGACTGCTAGCTTCACCTCTTTGAACAATTTTTTTGAATTAGCACCAATCGCGTTCACCTTCTTTATGGAGTTTCCTTCATGTCTCCTTTTTTCAATATCGGTATCAATCCTTCCATCACTTGTAGTGCGTGGGTTAGTCGCGTAGTTTCAGCATCCTAAAACATGTGTCATTAGTATAGTTAGTTATACGAAGTTTTTTGATATCCCCAACAGATGTTAGAAGTATTACATCAAAATAGTATCATCTATCGTCGTTCGTGTCTGTTGAACGAACGGTTCCGATGATAGCCGAAGTCATCGGGTAATCGACCACCACAACACGGGCATGTGCCTAGCATGGTGGTCGAAAAATCCCCAACATTTGTAAAAAAAATTTTTTTATGAATAAAGAAAACTTAAAAAAAAAAAAAAAAAAAAATCAAGCAGATACCATCAGTCTTGCGACTCTGAGCCTCAGAAATACTTAAAGCATACTGTATGTATTGAGGACTTCTAATTCAGTTTAATATGCATTGGCATCTTTACGATAATTTAAATAAAACGACTTGTAAGCACATAAAACCTCAAACTTATTTGGATTTTTTCCAATACATTTTAAGTTCTAACAATCATTGGGATTAACAGACACAACCCTTCCTTAATACACAAACTCATGGACCTGCTCCAAATATTCATCATCCATAACTACTGGAGCGCTTTTTTCATTAGATATTTAAAATATCTCGGATTGCTTTGCTGTCAATTTTGGTATTTTCCCTTATTTGTAAGTAATTAAGTAGAAGTTTACGATTTAATAATATTTTTTTTATAAATCCTACGAATATGTGATATAAGGCAAAAGATAGATGAATTCGTTGGCTATATAGAACTATAATCAGTTTGTATGTCTCCATATTAAAATCCGGAGGTAAGATTTTTTTAATGTAAGCGGAAAATATTCACAATGATCATCAAATAATCTCGAGCAATCCCAGAAAAAGCTTTAAAATGCGCTGTCGCTTCAGTGGTTATATATTCACGACTAGACATTATACTATTAGTTGAGTGTCTAGTACCTGCTACAAAAAATCATATTCACGTGGTTGGTTTCCATTAAACATACCTATCATAAAAACTAAACTACCAAATTTACAAATATATTTTATTGTAAATGAACAAACACAAAAATTAAAGTTGTCCATTATTCGCTAAGAGAACAAATTACAAAACTGCATGCTCCAAACATACAAAGCGATTTAGCTGAGAACTCGCAACAAAATAGCGGCAAAACTGTAGGTAATCCACAACTTAAAAGTAAACAAATACCGACAGAAGCGACCTACTTATCGACTGCATCTAAGAACGATGTATACAGTAATGGAACTACCGCACACACGAAAAGTACACAAGAACGCACAGAGCGAAGGAGCAGCAATCCGCGACTGACGAAAGCGGTTTCACATTAGTAAAGCGGAAAATTAACTGAAACTTGAGAGGTAAAGCAACATCAACAACATTAAAGTCCTGACATACTCACAACGGTATACATTTCGAGGTTTACTGTGGAAACTACAGAGGAAAACATCAATAACTACCTAACAGAAAAAGATCTGGAATGTACCAAGATTGAAAAAATCAAGCCTTTTCGTCCTACGCCTTTTAACACCTAGTAATGAAATTCCTGGCAGAAGAACTTTGGCCGGAGGGAATTGTATTCCGAAGATTTATAGAACCGCGCATATCTACTATCTAATGATGCCTACTACTTTTTATTTTATTTTATTTATTTTTATTTATATGTATTTTTTTATGTACTTACTTGTGTTTTATGTATGTACTTACTCTATATAGGATGTGTGGGATTGCACTCACCTCCCCACATTCTGGAATAAAGGCTTCTTATTATTATTATTATTACTGAAGATTATCCTATTCGTAAGACAAAGATTCAAAAGTGTGTTTTTGCTGCATGCTTCGACCGGATCTCATTCGGAGTCGGGCAAGCATCGGAATATCGAATACCGGTCCGCGAGCATCACCTTTAACCCTCCATTTATTGTTTCTATTTGTTTGTGCCCACAAATTTTATCTATTCGATTTTTATGTGACACCCAGCGACAATAATTTACCGTGTACACGATTTATTTTATTAGTTAATCGTTTTTCACTATATTTCATCCCATGTGTGAATCGTCTCGAGGTTTTTTCTGGTCATGACATAAGATTCGGCGCCGATCCGGGTCACAACCACGTTTTATTGATTGCCGGATTTTCTGGATCATCTGTTTGTGTCTATTTAACACACACACACACATGTGTTATAAACAAACACACAGACATTTAAAATACTGGTAACAATTCACACTTTATATCACCTGTGATTAGGGATTCCTGGAAGAATTTGATAAGAGTTTAGAGTTTACAGAAAGCACTCAGAAGAACCCACATCTAAGATTATTAAAATAGTTATAGACGTTTGAATTCATCTGTTATCTTTTTGCGAAACATTGCTATTTGCTATTCACCATACTTCTTTTAAGTTTCACCATACTTTCTTTGAGTTTTGTTATACTAATGCCTAAAGAAATATTTTTGAAAAAAAAATTTTACGCATTGAAACAAACAAAAATTCCGTGATTTTAAATTGACATATTTTTATAAATGTATACTGGGCTTAAAAAATCTAACCATTTTTACAATAGATATCCCTAATTCAATTTGGGAGGCAGGAATGGGTACTATTGCCCCGGGAACCTTTATTGGATGACCAACACCTCTGCCATAGGTCACCCCAAGTGGTTCGCTACGATTGGTGATTTAGCAGGGGTGCCCGGGTTCACGGGGTGAGGTTTGTCTAGATTTTGGAAGCAGATAACCAGGATACACTAAATCCCAGATTCCTACCCACCCCATAAACCCTTTTCTTTCCCAGAACTCTCCTCTCCTTCCTTTCCTTAAAAAACCCTCCACACAGCCTCCCTAAAGATGACATAGGCCCTAAGGGAAATTATTCTCCTCAGGGCCTCTTGTGTGAAGCTCATGTAAAAAAAAAACCTAAAAAAAACTAAATTTTTACCATATTTTTTTACTATAGAAAAAATTACAGTTTTTACGATTTTATAAATAAGTATACCAAAGTCGTTAGAAGAATTTTAATTACCATGACGTTGGATTTTTCAGATCTGGCTTTTATATGTGAATACCGCACAAGAGTCCCAACTGCTCCCAAACGCCTGGAGTTAGACTATGGCAAGTACTTGCGCACGCCTGGATTTGAACTTGTCACCTTCCGATTGCTAGTCGACAGCCTCACCCCTCGACTACGGAGGCGTGACATAGTAAATATAAATAAAAATAAAAAGTAGAACACACATGCGCCTACATAATTAATCTTACATCTATCTCCAACTTTCTTCTATTCTTTAATTGGAAAAATAATAACGAACAAGACGTAGGTTCTGTTTCTAGCGGAAGCGTTTCGTTACGTTTTTCCAGTGTCGGTGAAACAGAAGCCTTAAAATAGTTGTGTTTCCACATTCCATATCCGGTGTAATAAAATATTAATTTAATAACCGCGAGGTGTGAAAAGCTTTAGTTAGTCAAATTAACATTGGCGTTTTTGCCTTTTTCGTCTCATATTTTATTATATATTCATTCACAAGTAGGAAGAAGCGATATGGAAATCGAAAACATCTTTTGTTATGGATAAAAACAATTTAAGAATAGATAGGTACCTACAATGTTATTTTCAGTGTATTTTTTACGGTGCTATTATTTTCTTATTCAAAAGACATCAGCGTAAGAGCCTCTGTACGATCACATAGTATTTCCCACGTGTAGAATTAAACAAACTTACTGTAAGCAGTTTGATAATGTTTTCAGAAGGCGAAACAGCTGTCAAGTGTAATAAAAATTACCTAGCAGAATTTTTTTATAAATAAACTGTATTCATAAATTTTATAATAGTTTTATTAAATGCATAAAAGGAAAAAAAAGTGTTTATAAATAGAATTCATCCCAGATAAAATATAATGTGGAAATAAAAAACCAACTACTGATCTTCTTAAAATATCTTAAGGACAAACAAAAGAAATGGTACATCTTATTGGAATATTATTTATCACTTCTATGATGTTACCACAGGACCCAGGATTGATCCCTGCGGTTCCCCCATTCTCGTTATGATTTGACCCACCTGTAGGCGCATTGTTTATAATGTTTACTCAAAGTCATTTGCGTCAAATCTAATGGGAATTTTCAATGGGCGGTCACACGATTGAGAACACTGTAGACGTTTTGAGAAGAATTCATAGAAACAATTATAATTATCGCTCTGTCAATCTTGGAAATGAAAGTAATATGAATATTATAATATTGTAGTAGTCGCATTACAAAACTTCGTGCAGAGAGGTAAAATGTTTTCCACATTCCCCTTTTTAAGATTATTTATTTTGTTACTATTTTCTTTCATATTGACAGATATCTACATCGCAAAAATATAGGTAGGTATGAATGAAAATGGGTAGATGCAAGTGAAGTAATTTGTTTGTACCAAAGAAATTTGTGGTTTGCACCATTTGTAATAATAATAAATTTGGACAACTTATATAGCGCTGTTTTTGCGAAAAATCGCCTCAAGAGCGCTGTAAAGCATTAGACATAAAATAACGTAAAAGCCTTAAGAAGATATTTGTATAAGAATTTATTATATTTTATATTTGAATGTTGACATTAAGATTATTTGCTTTATTTTGAATTCTTAGTTAAGTACATTATTTTATTGTATTTTCTTTAAAAAATATATATATATTATTTTTACTGTATCAAATTGGAGATTTGATTTTTTTTTTCATATTTAAAAAAAATTATTTTGTAACTTAATTTAATTATTTTATATTACTTTAATTTAATTTGATTATTTGTTTTGTGTAGTATATTAGAGGCACCACTGAAAACCAGCCACATTCCGGGAGAAATCCTTAATGTGCATGCAGCTGACCAGTGATCTTTTTGTCAATAGAATCACTGATAAATGAACACAATGTATAAAACTGTAAAAGTCTGTTGATGAATACATGTAAAATAAAAAAATATATAAGTGACGTGACTGCATATTAACTACTCTTTTATCTATTTATTTATGAAGTAACCTGCAGAAATTAATCGTCTGGTTTTAAAAATTTCAGGCATAAAAACCTATTTAGTTTGGTTCCTTCAAACCAAGTAGGCGTGCAGATTTAGTTAGGTAAGCACCTGCGGCTTTTTAAGTTTTTCAATTATTTTTCTTCGGTATTTTTTTTGTATTAGACAATTATTTTGGAAAAATCGTAGAATTATATTAAAAAGTATCGAAAACTCTAAATGTAGGTATGTATACCTATTCAAAATGTGCAAATCCAAAAATGTTGTTATTTGTCAATATTTGTTCTATCGATCTACTTGTCCCAGTGTTCCCAGTCTCCCCGGCAGGACCGTACGGAGATCGTTAACAAGATACTTAGAGACTTGCAGGACAACACGCGCCGCGGGGAGCCCGTGGGACCTTAGCCTTTATTTATTCATTATTTTATTTTTTGTCAGATAATGTACGGAACAGAAACGGATGGGCTAACCGCTGCGGAGCCCCTCGTGGCGGCCTGTTTAAGAGAGCGACGCTTATCGCCATCTTACCCTTGCGAAGTTTTACGGTCCTGGTAGATTGTAAGCAAAAACCTCAAATTGTGGTTTTAGGGGTAGCGAAATTAGCTTAAATTAAAAATAAAACTAATTTATGTACAAGCTTGCTGTGAACCTACATTTAATCAAAATCGTTCTGGTTGTGACAGATTTTAATTTACCGAATTCATTCTCGGCTACCACAATTTTTTAGATGTATAAAATCAGTAATTTAGTGGAGAAAGGAAAATAATCTTTATTTTGTATTATAAAACCGTAAAGAATACGTAATTTTCTGCACAGCGTGTGCACATGTTTTGAGCTAAATGCGTTATATTCGGCTAAATTTAGCTTAAAACACTGCAAATGGCATGTTATGTAGATGCATATGTGCACTAAAAAATCTTAATAATTTCTTTAAAAAACTTGCAAAAGAAGATTCTGTTTTATAATCGCTAAAATTATTTGGTTTCCTTCATTTTTTTACATTTCGTCGCCTCAGTTCTTATTTTTATTTCTTTACTTTTACAGAAATAGCTTTATCTTAAACATCTTCATAATGAGACAAGGTTTTTAGTTACCTTACCTTACCATACCATTTTTAGTTTTAGTTACCTTCATAATTAAAATAATAAAAAAACCTGCGTGCGCAAAAAAATTTCATTTAATTATTTTGTGTTATTTCACAACTTGATCATTTAAAATAATATAAGGGATATTTGCGACAGTGAATATCAGTATCGCCCTGGTCTAAGACCATCATTTAGAATTAAAACTTTGCTTGAAATGGCTTTAGCGGTTTTGGTGACCAGATCTGAATAGCCAAGTTCTTCCCCACCTTCCTCTTTTCAACTCCTTCCCTTCTCCAATACCTTCAGCCTCATACAGCAACATATCCCAATTAGGGATGCCATAGTCTCACTGGCTCTAGATGGGAGCAGCCGGGACTCTCATGAGGTATTCACATTAAAAAAAACACAGTCCTATCTCACACCCATTTCTATTTCAAACGCTGCAGTTGTGAATGATTGTAAGCGAGCATCTCGCAGTTTATGGGACTTGGTATCATCCCCCGGTGACATGATAAGCATTACCTGCCTTTGTTTATTCTCCTCACCCCATTCTCAATGGGTCACCATTAGAATACTGGGCCTGTGGACTTTAATGGGTCAGCCTGGAGCTTTGCAGAATTTGTCAACCTGTTGCCCTCGAACTAAACCTAAAGTCCTGTTACAAAAGAAAACAGATAGTGGGGTGCTCTCCAGACGACCTCTTGGTAGAATTGGCTTAATGGCTTTCATTACAGAGGTCGTATATTTACCCTCATTACAGATTTAAAGATTATCTCATTATCGTTCCTGGCAAGAGATTACAATTCACAATCATAATTCATGAAATAGCTTTAGATATCGTTAGTAACCATATTTATCAAGAAACTAAATAAAAGTTAACTAGAAACTAGAAATTTTAACTATATAAAGTGTATTAAACTGTTATATTTTGCATATGTTAGAAGTCAACTTGAGTACAATTCTCCCGTCTGGAACCCATATTACAACATACATGTACAAGCTGTTGAAAGAATACAAAACAAATTCTTACGTTTTCTTAATTTAAAAATGGGAATTCCAGGAATTATGTTGAACCATAATAGCCCATTCACACCATTCATTTATCGTTCATTTCGTGATTTCATTCCGCCTCTTTCCCTCGAAATGAACCGTGTGAACACGAAAGTGAATAGAGACAGTTCCGAATGAAGCATTCCAACAATGTTGGAATGCTTCCTTCGGCACTGTTCACTCGCAACCGGAATTTAACATCACGTGACGCGAATGATGTGTGTGAACACTCAAGTGAACAGTCTTTCACTCGCAAATTAGTCGGCCGAAATGTTCTGGCGTGAGGACGAGTAGCCGGAGCGGCTTAAACGTCAAAATGCTCCGTTTAGTTCGCTTTTCGAAATAACTCCTACACGTCTCATAGAAATCGTTGTTTCTCCCTTACTATCATAGTGAAAAATATGATCTAAACGGTATTGGAAAGAGAAAATAATGATCTATATATTCAATATAACGATTAACCACAAACAAATACGAATGTACACTTCTATGGAACCAAAGTTTCTGATCGAATTTGAAAAAAAAATTATGAAACATTGTGAATTTTTTATGAATTATTTTTATATGAAACGACAAAAAAGTGAGGTGACAGAAACCTTTATAATTTATTTGTCTAACAAAATAAGTGTGTGTTTTTATATTTCTTTTGTTAACCAGTAATTTTAGTTAGAATAAAAAGCAAGGAGAGCCATTTTTTAAACTTTTAAAAGTTTATATTAAAAATTACTCTATTTAAAAAATTACGTGGTTATTTCTAATAATAAATTTTGGAAGCATATTTCATCACCTTTCCAAAACAGTTTTTAGTTTTTGGATACGTTAATAAATATTCCATTTATATGGATTTTATTGCAAGCCGAGGCCTATTTTGGAATAAAAATATTTTCATGGTGCAAAAATAGTGGAAGATATCTGTTTTCAGGTTATTATTTAACCATATGTTCATTTTATGGTGCTGAAATTTATTTACTGTTTACAAGAATCGCCAATTTCTCGTAATTTAGTTCGACGTTATCGGAAATGTCAATTGAAATCGTAAATATTCCCGAACATAGCTGTCAGCGCCGGACGAATTCCAATGCGGCCGCGACTACTCTCGACGACTTCGCAGCGAGAATGTCGAGTGAACTATTCCTTCGAAGGAACCGTGTGAACACTCGGTGAAACGAGAATGGAACATTTCATCGAGTAAACCTTCATCCGAGTGATCCTTGTGACTTCAGCTTAACACTATTTTGAATGATGTGAATATACTAAAATTGTCAGACAGAAGAACTTTCACTGACTTGGTATTTCTGTATAAAATTCTGAATGATTTGGTTGACAGTCCGGTATTAAGCTTCCGGATTCCACTACGTAATACTAGAAGCCGGGATTTATTTCAGTGCAGTAATTTTGGAACTAACTACCATATGTATTCCTCTTTGCCCAGAATACTAATGGAGGGAAACACTTATACCAAGTCAGTGAACATTTTCAATTTATCTTTAAACAAATATAAAATAATGAAATAATTAAAAACACTTTGTTTTTACCACAATAAACTTTATTTAAAAGTCGACATGTTTCACATGTTTTAAATAAAGTTTATTGTGGTAAAAACAAAGTGTTTTTAATTATTTCATTAATAAAATGGTGCCACAAAGTGAATTTGCAAAATTTGAAGAAATTTAAAATATTGTTACGAAGGCAGTTCAGTTATGTAAAATAAATACTGTATATTTCTTTCTATTCATATGCAAAAGCCCCGAAAAAGGGCGTTAATAAATAAATAAAATAAATTAATATATAGCCGTGATTTTGCTTCCCCTGCAAAGCTTTAATCAACTTTATATCATTCTCAAAATGAGGATACCATTCTCCTGGCTCTGGCAGTCGGATCTATGGTTCGCTACACGTCCGTTAAACATTTTCAAAAAGTGTCTCAACAACCTGAATGGTTACCCACCCCTTCCCTAAATCTCCGGGCATTTGGCTCCGCGGGGTTCTTGCCTACCTCATGCAGGCTGGGCTCGGGCACCAGGGGTTTGCCAGTGTTTATGTGGACCATAACTTTTTGTGGTGACAATACACGGCCACAAACCAAAAAGTTAACTACCGAATTCGTTCGTGTGAAAGGCGAACAAAAGAGTGAAGAAGGGATCTTAATAAATTAAAAGATTCTTTTATATATGTAAGTGGGTTAGTAAGCCCATTTGGGTTTTTGTTTAATGATAATTTTTATTTTACAATTTGATTTAATTTTAGGGGTGAAAATATGACGGGGTTTTGACTTTAAATTAAGGCATTCTTGGAATAGCCAAAGATATATTAGTTATAGCACGCAGTTCACGGATGATAGAATCTGTAAAAGGTGCATTCCACAAGAAAAGAATTTTATGAAAAAGAATTAATTTATGGAAATCCAACTAGAAATCTTTATCTTACTTTTATTGGGTCATGCGTTACTGCTTTACTATAATACCCGACTGCTCACCACACTTCTTCCAAGGTTGATTATTAAAATTTATCAAAATTTGGAATAGATAAAATTTTTTGTGAAATTTTAATAGATGGCAATATTTTTTCAAATTATTGCTGGCATTTGAAAATCCGGGTTTGTGTTTAGCAACACATCTATAATATAAAAATAAATCGCTGAATGTGTTGCTAAGCGCATAACTTTCGAACAACATTTGAAAATCCGGGTTTGTATTTAGCAACACATCTATAATATAAAAATGAATCGCTGAATGTGTTGCTAAGCGCATAACTTTCGAACGACTGCACCAAATTGGATAATTCTTTTTTTTGTGTGTTCGTTGTTATCAGGACAAGGTTTTTATAAAACTTCCGGTGAGCTGTGGCATTATGAAATTTGCATAAAAAAATTGCTATTGGTGGCGAGGTTTGAAAACTGAATGTATGGAAAGCGGGAGGGAGGGAGGGGGAGGGGAACCTGGAAGGGGGAAGGGGGACCTGGGAGGGGGAAGGGGAACTCGGGAGGGGGGTTTTCGAGACGGGGGAAGGGGGGGGAGTGGAGTGGGGAGAGGGAAGGTGAAGGTGACGGAGTGGGAACGCGAGAGGGGAAGAGGACGCAGGAGAAGAAGGGGAGGCAGAAAGGGAATGTGACGAATGGGAAAGGACACTCAGGGAGAAACAATTTCTTTATTAAATGGCATAGCAACGCATGCCGGGAACCAGCTAGTTTTTAAATAGATATTGTATTTCTTTAAAAAATAAATCCATTAAATCGAACACTGAAGATATTTCACAACTCCTTTGGCCTCTCCACGATGTCGCGGATGCAGTATTTAAAAGGCTTATCTATAAACCGAAGGAAGATAAATTTCTCAGTGATTCCGATTTACATAAAACAACAGAGTATTCTTGCGACAAGGCTCTGCCACCAGACCTCCAATACCTCCATCTCTACACACTCCCGTATCTCTACAGCAGAGTCTTCTCCTACCTCCGATAGATCTAAAGGCCGGAACGGACACAAAAGAAATAAAACTCTCAAAAACAAATAAAACGCCTATGCGACGTTTTAAATCGTTTAAACGCCTTTTAATGCCTTCCTTTCTTAAATACCCTAAATGCCCCCGTAAAGGACTTTAAACGTCACGACAAATTTATATCAGATAACCGAAAATTTGTATAGCTTTGTCGTGTTTATATCACCGCACGTCGAAGCTGGCCTTTTTTTTTCCTTCCCCAAAGTCGATTTTGAACGCCATACATTTAAAAACCAAGTTACAGATGTTTTATCGGCTGCGACTACCTTTACGATTTTTGTCGACGGCAGATTTATTTGGGTTGGGTCCTCCGACGTGTTTTGTTTGAAAATCATTTCTTTTATCCCCGAATTCCTTTCTGCACCTTTATGCGTTATGCGATTTAATCAGTTGAGGAAATCATCATAAATCATTTAACTAAAGCGAACAGTTGTGAATTTACAATGTTAAAGCTTTCACTACAGCACACCATATGGACACAATTCGAAGAAAACTGTTACATAATATATTTATTATAATCTGTCTACATAAAAAAATACTGAAGCACGAAACCGTATTTTTGACTGAATCACTAAATACTATATTTTAGGGATGTCGAAAGTGAAAAAAAATATCGATACATCGATGTATCAATATTTATTAAAATATCAATATCGACGTCGATGTATCGAGGAAAAAATATCGATATATCGGTCAAATTTTCAAAAGATTTTTCGTTTTTTAAATAATAGTGTATTCAGCTCAATATTATCAATAGTAATTTTTATACACAGTGTGCATTGTTTTAATGTACAAAAATCTCAATAAAAATTAATGTATTTTTATCAGTATTCATTTTTATTAGGTAATGATTACAAAAATATGAAAAACTAAAAGCTGTCTTCTAATTTATATGTAAACTGAGGCGCATACAAAGTTTGTATGCGTCTCAGTAACATTCCATTGGCGTATTAATATGTCAAAAAGGACTTCGTGGTTGGAACAAGGTATAGTCAATAATCATAGACTATTGGGAAAGAACACATGGAAGTGGCTAAGAAAAAATGGCAAAAAATAGCATACATTTCTATTTATGTACCTACACATATTATGAGATAGTATTAGTGATCACAAATACCAATGCAAAGACAATAGATTTGTAAGCTATAGTTAAAATTTCATGAAAAAACGTCATGACCCAATACAGTTATTTTTTTCCGTTTGTTCCTATACGGTTTTGGATTCTAGTGACATTAGTAACATAAAAATTACAATTTGGGAGGCGGGATTGGGTACCGCCGCTCCGGGAACCTTTATTGGATAACCAACACCTCTGCCATAGGTCACAACAAGCTTCGCTACGTTTGGTGATTTAGCAGGGGTGCCCGGGTTCATGGGGTGAGGTTTGTCTAGGTATTGGAGGCGGATGACCAGGACACACTGAACCCCAGATTCCTACCCACCCCTTAAACCCTTTTCCTTCCCAGAACTCTCCTATCCTTGTATGTGTGGAGCTTATGTAAAAAAAAAAAAATAAATAGGTTAAAAAAAAAAATCGTTTTTTGTACAATTATCGATATTGGATATTTTGTATCGATATATCGATTTATCGTATCAAAATAATATAATATATAGGCTAAAAATTGATGTATTGAATTAAAAATACCGATACTTTGATATATCGATACTTTTTCAACAAGCATACTATATTTACGTTCCCCTTCTTAAGATAGTGACCGATTTGACGTTGAAATATCAAGAAATTTTAATTACTTTAATCTCCAAGCGAATGTTGGTTTGTATGGAAACAATTTTATGAGTTTTTGATTGTCTGTTCTTCTCCACCGCTCGATTACACATAGTATGCATTTAAAACTATATATCCGCCCTTTCAGTGCAAATAACTGTACTGAAATAGCATTAATTATTGTAATTAATAAAAGGTCGATCATTTCGCAATGCAAACAAACCGCTCCGAGAAGCAAATGTAATGAAATTAACTGCTTCACCTCTTCAATTGTTCCCCGCTTTCCTTACATAACTCACAGATAATGGAAGCCATCGCATTCATTGATAACTTATAGCTAACTATTATTTAGGATTATGAAATAATTTAAATGTTGCGGATTCAAAGCGATCTTAGTCTCCAGTTCCCGCGGTTGAGTAGTAAGTATGTACTAAGTAGTGAGTACCAGAGAGCCGGAGCACATAAACATAGCGGGGGTGAATAAATAAGATCCCCTCCTGCCTGCACCCCTCAGCCTGTCCCAGCTCTCGACAAACATGGTGCAGCCGTATTTATCAGTGAATTATTTATCGCTGGGACATTTGTCGCATTCAACAGTCGACTACGAGGAAGCGGGCCTGAAATGCCGTGCCAGATTGGAGGACTTTTGATGTATAAATAACCAACACGGATACCCGGATTCGCACGTGTTTACCTAAATTATTTTGTGTAATTTACCGAAGGCATTTTTATACAGGTAAGTAAAAATCATTATGTACACGTTTGGGTGCACCGATTGCGACAGTACAGTGTACAGTTAAATTAGGCGGAAAATCATTTCAAAAGCTGTACTAATGATGGGTTGTTTCAAAAAATTTGGCGAAGTCATCAAATATTTGAAGTTAATTTTCACGTTTTGTGTAAGTTCTATTCAAGTTCTGTTATTAATCATTATAGGCCAGTTGCTTCATAAAACTGAAATAATCACAGAACTTGAGTATAACCACTCAAAATGTGAAAATTAACTTCAAATATTTGATGAACTTGTCGAATTTTTTGAAATAACCTGTCATTCTTGTTTTTAAATTATCAGAATTATTATTATTTATATTAAATTATCAGAATTTTCAAAATGTCAAATACTTATGTATTCCATACTTTCCTCAAAAAGTAACTCAAAGCGGTAACTTTTTTCCATATAAAAGGCCGTTACCCCTCAGCGCCTGTGTCATCTTTGGATGCTGTGTTGAGGGTCTTTTGAGAAAAAGAAGGACTCCTTCCAGGAAAGAGAGGTAGTTTTGGGAAGGTTTAGTTTTGGGATGTTTTTGAAAAGTTTTTATGGGTAAGAATCTGGGAGTCAGTGTCTCCAGGAGTGATGGACGTATGAATCCATCCCTCCTACTGCGGTGCAAGCCGATGGGTCGAGGTGGGCTTGCTGGAGAGGTAAAAAACCCTCACCCCTTGAAACCGGGCACCCTTGCTAGGTCACCAAACGTAACGAACCACTTGGGGTGGCCTGTGGCAGAAGTGTTGGTTATTTAATAAATTGTTCCCGGGGCGGCTGTACCCATACTCATTAATAAATTAATTTCCCATACCCATCATAAAATAATAGAAACCAGCATTTTTTAGAAGGATTTTCGCTAAAAAAATGTATGGAGTAATTCGCACGCGTTTTTCGTAGGAAAGACAAAGACAACTTAGCATTATATTATGGACAATGAGCACCGAGCAACATTCCGTATTGCTGACAACTTACTGGTCTTAATCAAAGAATATATGTCATAGTCTTGGTAAAGTGGTTGTATGTAGTTACACTGTACCTACTCACGTAATCCCTATATTATTTTAGTGACTGCTTTTGTCATAATTAATTGTCTATTAGGTGCCTTTGTATGTACTATGCTCAAAAGTTATTTCAAAATCATTATTTTCGCTGTTAAAACCACCATTTCTACGATTACACTTAAAAAAAGAGAAAGTCTCAATTAACCGATTTGTCTGAGGGGAATCCACTTTAACCATTAACAAAATTTATTAAAAAAAACATTTACGTTTTTAATTTTCCTATTGATGGACGGTTTAAAGCGTTATGAGCAAAGAAATCAACGTAGTGATGTCATCTATTTTATTGACTCTGACAAATTACAAGGAACAAACATATTTGATCAGAGAAAGAGGGGTGAGTTTTTTCTAAAACGTCGAGTCATATGTCCGTTCCAGAGATTGGATCTTAAAAAGCTTTTTTTTGCATTAACTCCACACAGGAGGCCCTGAGGAAAATAATTTCCCTCAGAGCCCGTTCACACTTCCGTCGTAAAAACGGAGAGGGGTTCCGTCGTCACGACGGAAGCCCTAGGCCCCTGTTCACACTTCCGTTTTCAAGACGGATCCGTCTTGAAAACGGACCCTACTCTACGAAAACAACGACCAAAACATTTTATCATTTAAAACAGCTGACAGACAAATATTGCAAATTTTACTATTATAAAAGTTCCTCTTAGTTTGGGCCGTAAAAGGCCGACAGCAAAAACTTTCCCTTGAGGCTGCCATAAATAGTTGCTATAATGCCATAATAGGTGCTATTTGAAATGTACAAATACCTACTTAAAAATAAAACAATTTAAATAATAAACTTTTTCTTCGAATTCGGTAAGGGAATGTATTGATATAATTCCAGCCATAAAATTACTTCAGGGGTCGGACCTTATTTGTTCAAACCGTGGGAGAATATTGTGTTTGCATACTTGAAAAGGAGAAAGTACGCGAAAATCATTCAGCAATTATTATAACTAAAATCACTAAAAAACATGAATGATATGACTAAATATTTTCTTGAGATTAAATAGAAAAAATCGCATTCTGGAACGAACATATATATTATATAATAATATTACAAAACGCCAAACGCGCGCCCCATAAAAACACAAATTGCCTGCCGCCTTGCGTCTGGGAGCGGGCGGTGGTGAAGTGTGAAGCGGGGTGTGGCGGGTTCAAAACGGATCCGTCGTCCCGCCGTGTAGTGTGAACAGCTCCATTGAAATGTATGAGCCAGCGCGTTCCCTTCCGGCTTCACGACGGACGCTCTGCGTAGGCGAACTCTCCGGCGAAAAAAAACGGATCCGTCTTCGCGCCGGATCCGACAAGTGTGAACAGCTCCATAGAGCCACTACAGCGGCTAGGGCTTCCGTCGTGACGACGGAACCCCTCTCCGTTTTTACGACGGAAGTGTGAACGGGCTCTCAGAGCCTATGTCATCTGGTATGCTGGGCTGTGTGAAGGGTTTTTTGAGGAGAGGATGAACATTGGTCTTCAAGAGACCCATATTGTAGGAAGGAGGAAACACAGAGGCCGGCAAATCATTCCACAGCCGAGCTATTGAACACAAGAACGAGTCGAAGAAACGACCCGTTCTCATGTGATAAATGTCAACCGCGCACAAATGTTGGGCACGCGTTTGGCGTGTTTCCCGACTATGCACCGGTGCCGAAGGGATCAATGACGCTAGTTCCTCGGAGCATCTTTCATTGTAATACCGGTAGAACAAGGATAGCATTCCCACCCGACACCTGTGCTCTAAGGATTGCAATCCGTCTGTTAAGATGGGAGAATCTATTAAGCGGACCGCCCGTTTTGGCACAGAGTCGAGGGTATTTTTCAGGTATTTTGGAGCTCCAGACCAGAGGTGGCTGCCAAATTCAACCGTGGAGCGCACTTGTGATTTGTACAGGGTTAGCAGTTGTGTACTATTAAAATATCTGCGGGCCCTGTACAGTACGCCCAGTTTTTGGGAGGCTAACTTTACTCTGGCTTCGATGGAGCCCCCATACCTGAGCTGGTCACTTAGGGTTACACCAAGCATATCAATGGAGGGCCTGTTCGTAAGATTGCTACCGTTGAAAGATACTAGATTTTCATTTCGATCCCTTTTAGACGTAATCAGACAAGATTGGGTCTTTGAAACATTAAATTCAACGAGATTATTTTTACCCCAAGAGAAAACACTCTCGAGGTAACCGTCCATTGTTTGTTTCAAATGCCTCCGAGCCGTTGGAGTTTGAACGAGAATATCTAGAATGAACTTCTGAACTAGAATAAAAACATTACCTCTGGGTATGTGTAGTTTTCATAGAATTGAAGTGACTTTAAAACGGGATAAATTTATAAATTTCAATGGTTCAACGAGAAAAAAGAAATTCTTACAGTCGACGAAAGCGTTACTGAGAAACATATTCTGAATCTAAATTTTTGAGAAGTTTCTTTAAACAGCTCCAGCTACATTATTTATTCCATTTATTATTTCAGCATATAAAGTATACTTTCCCACATTTTTCTTATAACGTGAAGAAATTTAATCAGTATTTTGAAGATGCGCCCATAAACATATACGTAATTCATTCCATGGTTCCTATAAACGCTTGATCTACTATTGTGTTTTCCATGCCACGTAGAAGAAATAATGTAAAAACGATCCCCCTGATATTCTATAAATTTATTGTAGGAGCGTAATACAAAAATCAATTAGTTAAACTGTTATGTACGTATTTACGACATGGTCGACATGAAAGGTAAAGAGAGAAACTTAGATGTTTATGAATAATTTCGTGTATTAATAATTTCATCTACACAACCAAAAGGGCACGTTAAGCGATATTAATTTATTAACCATGAGATATGCACATCTCAAGTATGTGCTCGTACTTAGCTAGTGGCACTCCCAAAGCTAGACTAGCAAGTCTAACAAGAAACTGAATAGCAGGAAATATTTTTATTTGCTTGACAACAATAATAATTATAACCCGGCGAAGAGGCTTCAAGTTCCGCAAGTCGCAGCCTCCGTTATCCCGGCGACCTGGGAACGGGCTTACTTATTGGGTACCCAGTATCCATCTTGAATCTAATACTATTTGAATTATGCAATAATACGAAATGTTAACCTCCGTACGGCTGTATTAGGCCAGACTTTTCAATGCATCACGTCTTTATTAAGGCAACATATTGTTAAGGCGGCGGCCGCTTTGATACTGGGGAATATTTACACGAGTCGACAGGAAATGTTTAGAGCCTACAATTTATAATGGCGAAGTCCGCTGCCTCCTCGGATCGGTTCAACAAGTTATTTGTTGCCTGCTTACACATTGGTGACCTGGCCGAAAAGCCTTTGTGGACGACAAAATCGACTTTGATTAACATGTCAACTATTTGTCAATACAAATTGTTTTGATCTCTGGTGCTTGAGGAAAAATATACATTTCTTATACAACGACTCCTTTGAATTGCAAATTAATGTTAAAAAATTTTGCTACGTCATGAGGACGCAAATCGATCTACTTTGAGTTAAATGTGGCTGTATACTAGTACCTAAATACAGTACATCGTATATTATCTAACTCTGTACAGCTTTTTTGTGGGATATGTGAAAACACATCCTCAAAGTCCCACTGTTCCGAGCTAGCTATATCTTGAATCCCTAATTAAAGAATGTTGAAGTAAAAGAAGACTGTTGGGAAGAATGTGGTAATTAAGACATGATAACAGTTAGTTGAGTTCCAATATCCGCCCTAATAAATTTTGGTGAAAATGAATGCCATCTGATGCGGTTTCTCACAAGGAATGCGTTGCCGTTGTTATTATTTCCAAAAGTCTTCTAGTTTCTTTATAAATTGTGTTTAAATATAGGCCTATAACAATTAAAACACGTTTTAATTGTATCAAGTTATTACAAGATAGTTCTAACGTGTAAAAAAATAAAATAACGGGAATCATGAAAACTCATCAGCCTACTAGGCTTTTTTTGATTTACTACACTACACGTTTTTATTTATTTACTCAAAAGTAAGAAAACCAATTAGGGCGGGTTTTGAAACTCAGTGATTCAACTTAACATTGCCAAATGCATTTTAAGGTAGGTTTTTGGAAATGTGTCCTTGAAAAAAAGTACTCTCACTCTGAAAAACATGCGTTAACTCAAAAATACTTACATCATATTTGGTTTACTTGATTTTTTCTTCTTGTTGTGTCCTCTCTTATCGAAGATCGGCTATCACGCAGACAATTATCACCCCGCAAGCTGCAGTCTGGAACAACTTCGTGGAATGAAGTGAAACTTCAATCGTAGCAGTCACGTAGATTTAAAAGCGGATTAACGGATTAAGTACCATGTTTTAGTTCGTTTGAAAACCTACCTTTATTTTGCCTTGAAGTTGTACCTACCCCACTTCTGTTTTTAATGAAAAATAATATAAAATGTTAATACATTATTTAAGTCTACATTACATAGTCTACAAGTGAGAGTTGACTCCAATAAAAATGCTTAGCAATTAATGTATTTGTGCATCGGTTTGCACCGGCGACTTTTGTCTTGTTTACGCGTACTTATTATCATAAGCGGAAGAAGGAGAGCAAGTTTATATTAGGGTTCTAAAAGTTTTTTTTTCTTTATTTTTTTAATAAATATTATGGTTACAATTTTTTGTGGATGTTTCGACCACAGGCTAAATCTATCAACATAGATAAGTTTTCCATCTACCGAATCATTTAAAAAAATATATTCATTTCCCTGTATAATTACGTCAAGCGGAAAAGGGACAACATTTTTATAAGTCCACTATGTTAGAATGTTCCAAGAGCGCTCACCTCGCCATTGTTTATTACTCATTTGATTTGAGTCCTGAAATTAAACACTTAGATAAGCTGTATTTTAATACCTTTTAGTATTTTAATAAGAACGAAATAACTCAATATTTGACAAGTCAAAACACAATTTATTCGACCGACTTCATCACGCTTTGGCTTCGAACTCTGAATTGTGAAATAATCATTAATTGTTTATATCTTTATTAAGGTCTAAACGAAACATCCTGTATGTAAGTTATGCATGTGTGTGAGTACTGTGGTGAAGGCATTGATAGACCTATAACAACAACAACAATTATTATTGAAGAAGCTAATTTGTTGGGCCTATCTATAAACATTACAAATTCCATAGATTCCGTTCGCAAAATCCTCGTTCCCAAAGAGTTAATAATAATTCTGTTTACATTCGATACTAACAGTAACAGCCGCTGATATATTGGAAATAATTTCAGGAGGAGGCATATCGATGTCATCTAACGTATTGCCAAGTGCCTGGGATGTAATTGAAGAACTGCTGACTATCTGGCTTTTTCCACGCCTCGTAAGCCGTAACCTTGCTAGAGATGAGACCCTGATAATCCCTGAGACTACACCAGACTGCTGGTATCGTGAATAAAAACAATATGGTTGAAAGTATTTCCGTAGCATACCGGTTTGGTTAACTGGCGCATGTCAATAAGTAGATATCAATTATTAGTGTTTTCAGGAAAGGTATTTGAAATGCACAGATTTTAAATTATACAGGAATTCCTTTGTTTGTATCAAAAAGCTTGTTATTTAGAGATTACAAATTATCAATTTTATGAAAATTATCAATAGGTATCTAACCGTTAAGAATGTCTTTCGGGCAATTCGAATAAATTATTTATCATTAGCTGAATCTATTGTAAGGTACGGAATTACAGCTTGGGGACTTTCCTGTAAAACAAATGTAAATCATGTTCAATCAGTTCAAAATTCATTAGTTAAATTAATAGCTCATAAAAGTTTATACGAACAAAGGCGTAATATTCCGTACTTTCACCAGAATCTCAAAATTCTCTCAGTAAGATCAATAATGTGGTAAAAAATTATATTTCAGCAAATGAATAGCCCTATATACATAAGTAGATAGGACCACAGTTACAATACTCGTTTTACGTTCAATGAAAGACTAACCGTACCTAAGCATTTAAACAAATATGGACAAAGAATGCTGGACTACACGATACCTAACTGCTTAAATATGTTACCTGCCCAAATTAAAAATGTACAAATGTAAAAACAAATATTATGTTGAAAAATTGGCTCGCCGAAAGAAATAGTTTGTGATAGACTCTTAACACAAAAAGATTATAACCGCATTAAATTAAACATGCACAATAAGTTATATTTTTATCTTCAAAGAAAAAGCACCCATTGAGATATTACTTAAATGTAGTTTATTGGGACTTCTCTTTTTTTCAGATTTTTTTTTATCTTTTACTGTATAATAGGTAAATAAATAAAATAAAACAGGAAACATCTGAAAATCAAATGAAGAGTAAAATCAGTGAATCAAACTTTAAACAAACACTGATTTTTATAACACAATAAATTCAACAAGGAAATTAATGAGATGACGTCTGTTGTTGCCCTAACGACAATTTTAAATGGAATAAAAAACCCAAGCGTCGACGTTTCAGACATTAAAAATTACGACGTATAAATCACAGGGATCAGATATAATTTTAGTATTAAGGGGCTCGCTGACATTCGTGAAAACAAACAATAAACTACGCTAGCCATGATGAATGCCCCATTTCCTAAATCGGGAATATACATTTTTCATACATATTTCTTATATTCGGGTCCTTTGCGAGCAGTCGATGACAAATGTCGACTATTCGAGGACCATTATTTAAAGCGACACGACATGAACTTTACGAATGTCCTTTGGTCTCCGAAGGAGCAGCCGGATCGTGTAAAATATGAACACTTTCGAATAAGTTATTTATAAAGACCCAGAAATATGGACCCGATTTATTTTTTACACAGATTAAATACGCTCGAGGTCTTTGGAATTTCAAATGACATGGGTTTTGTTCTCTAGGATTCTGTAATAATTTAGTTCGGCGGCGGTCATAAAATATATGATAATTTTATCACAAAAATTATTATTCTGCTGCTATATAAACTTCGAATTTTTTAAATGTATAAACAAATTGAAAGCTTATGACAGTCATGGCTCTTATGTATGTCAAATAAAAATGATAATGACTGTTTTTTTTTAATATATCTTATATTTTAAAATTACATTAGAACTTCCTTGCTTCAGGTTTCGCTTTAAAAATAATACAATATTATTTTTTGCAATTCATAATGTAAATAAGTGCATTTTTACAACAAGTGCAGCATTCATTAGTACTTACCAATCAAAAATTTTGCTTTGACAAATCTCTGACATAGTAAAAAAATGATGAAAACGAACTTTAATCCGTCACAAAGCGTAGTAAATAGACCAGATTACAAAATTACTATAGTAATTTCTAATTTTAACAAGTTGTAATTATTGGGAAAAAATCAGCAAAAATTGAAGTGTGTAATTCACACGCGATAGAAGTGAAACTAGAAAGTCGCTAGATGTCGGTTTCCTTTGCTTGTTTATTTTAAAGTGGATTGCATGTTGATTTACAAAAACAAAAATGCTTATTTTTTTGGATTTCGTAGGATTCGAACCTCCGTCCGCTGGATTTCTCTGGCCGCTGAGATTTGCGACGCACTATACCGCTGCGCTATGGGACGCGTTCGGCGGGGCGCGAATTTACGCATTATATTGTGATGACCCGTAACAAAACAAAGCGGCCAATGAGCGCAGACCTATGTCATTTCCGTTTCATATCTCAACCAATAGGAGCCTTGAGCGCAGTTTGATGCTACGCGGTGCCGTAGTACGTCGTTTCCATTTCATCTGAATTTCCAATCACTCTGAAATTTCACTTCAATAAAAATTGCAAAAAATGCAAGACCCTAAAACAAGACAGTATAATGTTGTCTAATTCATATGATTTAATAATATCATTTATGAATACCGTCTGCATATTAGCATTTAAAAGAATAACCGATTGGATCGAAAGACTTCCACCCTTTATAATACCGATAAAAACGCTAACAAAACGCGGGCATTGAGCTGTCAGAGGGTCGCGGGTAATCCTTCACAACCGTTGAGTAAGTACCTACGCGTAATATCACACCTTGGATTAAGGACCCGCTGAATAAAGCCTCCACAAAAAGGTTTTACAATGCCTCCGCAGCGGTGTCGACAAAAGCTTAATCCTGTTATGAAAATACAATAAGTGATGCCAAATTAGGGTTATTTGTTTAAATTCGATATTTATCTTAATCAGCAACCATACTAATTCAGTATGTCGGTATGGTTAATTCATCCTTAATAATGAGTTCCTTACATACACATAAATGCTCATTATACGCAAAACATATTTATTGTATACACTATTATATAATTTATGAAATAACCGTACAGAGCTAGCTTTTTAAATTGACGTAGAAATCCTTGAAAATGTGTAGGTACTTCACTGTTATTTTTAATTAAATTTTTGAATTATTATTGTAACAATGTTATAATTTAAACATTAAAAAATAAATTTAATAAATGTGTTAAAATACCAACAATTCTTTTATATTTTGATTACTTTTTTAATTGAAAGCATTTAACAAACTAAATTACGACCTATTTTTAACAGTTGGGTGGATTCTTTGGACCTCCGTAATTCGTGATAGAAATTACGCCACAAGCTGATCATTTTTGCGTTGTCCGATGCATTCCATGATATCTGCGCAAAAATCAGGACACAATAGTTGAAGAGTTTTTATGGTTCAGGCAATTGAGATTCTCCAAAACATTTCCCGAAGGGAACAAATCAACCAAACGTGACGTGATATTATTATGACATTATTCGAGACATTTTATAATACTAGCGTGGACCCTTAAAAAATCATGAGATATTAAGTACCTGGTTACTTTTTCGACTGTCTGAATTTGTTCAAACAATATTTTATTATGATAGTTCCAATTTTGAAAATGACACATAATTTCAAAGCAAATCCGAGTTCCAGAGTTCATTGAACTGGAGTTACAGACACATAACCGAAGTTAGTATTTCTTATAAGCTTTAGTTTTGGATTGGTATTTAAAGTCTTATTTACGAATTTGTGCAAAAGCTGCACCGGATGTGATTTTACAAAATTTTAGATTTATAGTTAGTAGACTTTTTCAAAAAGTATTTAGTTAAGTCTAAATAGCATTAAGTTAGTAACCGCTTATATAGGTAATCAAAATCTATTCCTATATTTCAAAATCAGGAAAGAATCGCAAACTCTCTTACCTGGTAGGTTCGAATTGAAATCATTAAGGTAAGATTCATATAAAATTGTTTCAGTGATCACCTACCATTTATTTCTAAGCGTTTAACTGTAATCCCCGCTGCTAAATGGTTACTTACCTTGACACGAGGCAATAAAGAAAAGATTAAACTGGAAAATACAGTTTGCTTCTGTGATGATCAAAGGGTTGAAATATATTTCAAAACCTCCAAACAGAAAGCACCCAAGTACCTTAACACAAACAAGCAAAAACACACCTAATGAAAATGGATTTACGGTTAGTTTTGGTTTGGAAGTTGTGTGTTCTTCTAGCGTTTTGAGTGGGTTGGGTTTCCAGCAATTCTGTATTGTAAGTTGAAAGGTAAATATTGCGAAACATTTGCAAAACCTGCATTAATGTGACAGAGGGCCCAGCGGGGCTTGTACTTGACTGATATGGTATCCGAATGACTTTTTCATTCTTACATCTGACGTTATGTAATTTTTCCTTTTGACGCGAGGGACATTTGGCCTTTATAAAGGGGGAGAGATTATAATGTACAGGGTGACCATGACCATGGGTGTATTTAGAAAAAATATTACATATTGTCGCTCTCTTGTACAAACAGATGGACAGCACAGTCCAGTTCAGTACTTTCAGAAACTTTAGTTAACCTTACCAATCGAAATCTTGCTTTCGAAATGCTTTCGAAATCTTACGCTAAATCTACACTATTTTTTTTTTAAATTTTATATTTAATATTTATAATATTTGGTATTTATTTTCACTTTTTTGACATTTGTGATTATTTTGCAGACTTTTTCTTATAATCGATTACTAATTTAATTACTATTTGTGACTTTCGTATTGTCATTTAGGCCTTATTTGCATCAAGAGGGCACCGCTAAAAAAATAAAAAAATGAGTGCATTTCGGACGCGGTAGAAGTGAAACCTTCACCCATATAATCTCAACCAATAGAAGCCTTGAAAAGTGAGCTCATAATCAAATCGGCCAATGCGAGCTTAATTAGCTTGACAGAGCGCGACGCTTCGTAGTTGCTGTACGTAGGTAAGTTCACACGCGGTAGAAGTGAAACCCTCAGAAAACTAAAGTAGACAAGAGTGGGAAGACTACGAAGCACCGCACAAAGAGGAGACCGATTATTCTATCTCCTTCTCTCACAGGCAAATTCTGTACTATGTATGTGTTTGTCTCTTTTTGTGTCGCTTTTTCTTTTCATCGAGATTAAAATCACAAAGGTGCTAAAAGTTTTCACTTCAATAACTCAACAATTTTTCGAACGCGAGCTTAGGAAACTTGAAATCCATATAAAAAATCAAAGTGATTAGTTTAGTCACACAATTATTTCAAAATTCTGATAAACATGAGATGTAATAATGTAATTAAAAAATGTTTAAAAATTACACGTCTACGCACGAAACAATTTCGGAACACAATGTACCAGCTCAAGGATTTATCAGCAAATGCCGAAATGTCCTTTAAGGCCTTATTGTGTTCAAATAAAACCTTACATCTTTGTTTCGTGCTTTAATAATCATTAGATTGAGTAATGGCGATGTTAAATAATACATATTTGTAAATCATCGGTACAGGTTCCCTATTAGTTTTACGTCTAGACTGATAAAAAATGAAACTAATTTGCATTTGAAATTGGAAGGGTCGTATGCAAACAAATTGTTACACAAAACAAATTAACAAACAAGTAAGTAAGATCAGCGGTCTTGAAAACGTTGCTGTATGGGTAACAATTCGATTTAATGCCACGAGAAGCGAAATAGAAGAGTAAAATGATGTCGTAATGGTTGCGTCAGGTTGAATAAATAAAATCGCACAAGGATTAAGAAGCAGGAAGGATAATTTGTTTAATATTATGTGTGCAGCTTAAAGTATCTACATACCGAAATATTATTTTATGAATGAGTTTTTTCTGACCGGGGTGAACATAAAAAATATTTTTTTTTTACATTAGCTCCACTGTAGAGGACTTGAAGAAAATAATTCCCCTCCGGTCCTATGTCATCTTTGTGCTGTGCTGATGCTGTGTGGAGGGTCATTTTAGATAAAGGAGGAGAGGAAGTTCTGGGAAGGAAAAATTTACGAGGGGTGGGGAGGAATCTGGGGGTCAGTGTGTCTAAGAGTAACGGTCGTATGAATTCAACCCTCCCACTACGGTGCAAGGCGAGTTACGAGACTGTCCTGCTAGAGATATCAAAAGGTCTTCCTAAACCAGGGGCACCCCTGCTAAGTCACCAAAAGTAGCGAACACTTGGGGAGGGAGGTGTTGGTTATCCAATAAATGGTTCCCGGGCGGCGGTACCCGTCTCCCTCGCTATTCTCACCCACCAAATTATATATATATATAATGTATTAGAATATGAATGTATTTGTACTGATTCATGTAACAAAATTATTTCTAAAAACATCAATGATATAATTATTATGCACATAAACATCCGTAGCATTCAGAAAAATTTAGATGAACTAATTCTAAAAATAAATAATTTAATTAAAAAGCCGGACTTCATAGTGTTAACTGAAACATTTACAAACGCTGAGTCACCGTCTTATCACTTACCTGAGTACAATTATATTTCTACCAAAGTAGATATCAACAAAAATTCGGGAATAATAATATTTGCAAATAATAAATTTAGTATTGTTAACATTATAGAACACCCAATACATTTGGTAAACTGCATCGAAGTACATTTCAAACTCGGCAAATCAATATATCATTTAATAGCTATCTATAGAACGCATGGCTCAAGTATTATTACGTTTATTAATGACCTCAAATACATATTATTAAAATTAAAAAATAAACTCTGCTTCGTGGTGGGTGATTTTAATGTGAACATTAATGAAAAAATAGAAAATAGTAACAAAACTGAATACATCAATTGTATGACTGAACAAAATTTCATATCTTGCATAAATAAAAATACTAGAGAAATAAAAGAACATACTCCATCTTGTTTAGATCACATTTGGGCAAACGTAAACATTAAAGATCTTCACAAACTAAAATCAATTGTTTGGAAAACTAACATAACTGATCATCATTCATGCTTACTTCTGTATAATAATAATATTAAACATAAAAAACATAATTTAGTACCCAAAAAATCAACAATAGACTTGACTATTCTCTCTGAAAAACTAAAAATGGAAAATTGGAACAATGTTTTAAAGAGTGATGATACCGAAATATGTTCGAAAAA
This sequence comes from Limnephilus marmoratus, assembly GCA_917880885.1. Lineage (NCBI taxonomy): Eukaryota > Metazoa > Arthropoda > Insecta > Trichoptera > Limnephilidae > Limnephilus > Limnephilus marmoratus. The sequence goes on from OU862916.1 coordinate 31,436,749, forward strand.
CTTTGAAAAAATCCTGTCACAACACATTAAAAATTCGACAACTGAAATAATAATACACATAAAATCAAAATTAAGATGTTTAAAACCTTGGATTACCAAAGGACTTATAATATCTATCAGAAACAAAGAAAAACTTTATAAAACAACTTTAAAAAATCCCCATGATGAAAAAGCATATATTTTTTATAAAAAATATAAAAATAAATTAACATCTTATATTAAAAAAAGTAAGGAAGAGTTCTTTAAAAATAAAATATTATCTTCAGAAAATAACCATAAACAAATGTGGAAAACTGTGAATTTGGCCATAGACAATACAAAAAAAACACAAAATATTAAGTACATCGAACATGATAAAAAAATTATAGATGCCAATTTACAGCCTAAACAATGTGCAAACATATTTAATTCCTTCTTTGCAAATGTTGGAAAAAATCTTGCGAAAAATATTCAAAAGCCTTCTAACCCAGAAAAACAAAAAAATAAAAAATTACAGAAACGTAATATACTTTCAACATTTGAAATAACAACAGAATGTGAAATCTTAAAAATAATAGAAAATATGAAAGGAGGTTCGTCTCCCGGTTTTGATTCTATTACGGCACAAATGTTAAAATCTATGAAATCTTACTTAATAAAACCCATCACTCATTTAATAAACTTGAGTTTAACGAAAGGAATATTTCCAATGAATTATATATATTTAATTCCTTCTTTGCAAATGTTGGAAAAAATCTTGCGAAAAATATTCAAAAGCCTTCTAACCCAGAAAAACAAAAAAATAAAAAATTACAGAAACGTAATATACTTTCAACATTTGAAATAACAACAGAATGTGAAATCTTAAAAATAATAGAAAATATGAAAGGAGGTTCGTCTCCCGGTTTTGATTCTATTACGGCACAAATGTTAAAATCTATGAAATCTTACTTAATAAAACCCATCACTCATTTAATAAACTTGAGTTTAACGAAAGGAATATTTCCAATGAATTACAAAAACACAATAATCTCACCTATTTACAAATCTGGTGATCCGCAACAAGTAACGAATTATCGCCCAATTTGTCTAATTTCTAACATAGGAAAGATATTTGAAAAAATAGTAAAAAAACAATTGGTAAATTTCCTAGATAGTAATAAAATACTACACAAAAACCAGTTTGGTTTTATTAAATCGCTCAGCACACAAGATGCCATTGCTAACGTAACTTCATACATTTACGAATCATTAGATAAAGGTAAAAAATGTGCGGGTATATTTATTGACCTCAGAAAGGCATTCGATAGCATATCCCATGAGAAGCTATTAAAAAAATTAAATGATATTGGCATTAAAGGCAACGCGATTAAATGGATCACAAACTACTTAAAAAACCGCCCTCAAGTGGTAAAAATCAATCATGTTAATAGTGATCAAGAGATTTCAAGCTTTGGAATCCCGCAAGGTACAGTGCTTGGACCAATTTTTTTTACCATATATGTAAATGATATTTTTTTTCAACATTTAAATGGTCAAATTACATCATACGCCGACGATACAGTATTAATAATAAGTGAAAAGACTTGGGAAAATGTAGAATTAAAGGCCACAGAAGACATCAACACGCTTAAGAATTTTTTCGACACTAATTTACTATCACTAAATAGTGAAAAGACATTTGTAATTCCATTTGCAATCCATCCAAACGATGCTCCCAAAAATTTTAACATTGTCATACACGATAATACTAAAATTCATAGCCAAAATTATTGCAAATCAAACTGTACAATATTAAAAACAACAAATAAAATTAAATATCTCGGAGTAATTATCGACAAAAATCTGAAATGGAAGGAACAAATATGTCAAGTAGTAAACAAAATCAGAAAATTAATATATATATTTTTAAGAATTAGAAATTTTCTGTCGATAAAAAATCTATATTTAATCTACTATGCCTTAGTTCAATCCACTCTACAATACGCTATTATTAGTTGGGGATCCGCGTATAAATGTAACCTTCTTCCAATAGAAATTGTACAAAGGACAATTATTAAAATTATATTAAAAAAAATCCTTAGACTACCCAACAGAACGCCTGTTTGAAGAATTTCAAGTACCCACATTTAAAGATTTATATATTAAAAATTCATTGATTCAAATTATAAAGGAAAAAGATAAATATCCATTTTTAAATGAAAACAGAACTCGACTTAAACATGTTTTTCTATGCCCAAAACTAAATACGTCTTTTGCACAGCATCATTATACTTACCAGGGAAGAACTTTTTTCAATCGTCTACCAGAAGAAATCAGAAGAATTAATGATAAAACCCGAATACTGCTCTCTGTCAAGAGACATTTTAAAAATATTCTTAAGAAAAAAATTACTGTCAATTAATCTTACAAATATCCTTAGTTTTCCATTACATTCTTTCTTTTTTTAAAAAAACTCACACCATTATCAAACAAATACTGCAGCTCACATATATTTATGTACAATTAATTATTTAAGTACTAACTTATAACTAATAACTAATAGCATTTATGTACACTCCCCTTCCATACACAAGCAAATGCTTTAAATGGAAGGGTAGTAAAAAAAAAATACCTGTAAAAAAAAATTATATATTTGTTGTAAAATTGTAATTATAATAAATGTTGCAATAAATAAATTAAAAAAAAAAAAAAAAAAATAAAATAAAAAATTTTTTTTTTTTGATGGACTCCACTTTTCATGTGGGACACCGAACAAAAGTTTAACGGCAGTGGAACTCTGGCATCCCCATGTGGGGAAGAAACTGGATGTTGCAGGGAGGTTAAGGAATGGGAAGCGAGGGAGGTGTGAATGTTTTGAAATATCTACAACACGGCTAATTCGATTATCTTTTTTTGTATGAATACAGCACAAGAATCCCCAACTGATCCCGTCTGGAGTCAGAGAGACGATGGCATCCCCAATTGGGATATGTTGTGAAGCAGAAGGTAGTGGGGATGGGAAGGATCTTGGGAAGGGGAAGGTGGGGAAGTACCTGGCTATTCAGATCAGATTACCAAACACGGCTAAAGCCATTTCAAGCAACGTTTCAATTCTTAATGGTGGTCTTACACCTTTAAACGCGTAGATTGGATTCTGAATAGTGATCATATTTCACTCGAAGACCGAAGAAAGGGTTGGGCTAAGTGGGGGAAAGAAGATTGGCAATCACCTGGCAATTTCGAATTGCAAAATTTTCAAAAGACACGAAATTTTTTTCATAACGTAACATTTATTTAATACACGCCCTAGTGGGCTTTTCTTATACAACTTTAGAAATTATTTGTATCAAAGTAAATACTTAAAAATTAAAACAATAAAGAAAAATATAAAAATAATGATAAAAAAAGGTTGCAACAAAAACACAAAACAAAATACATAGATAAAAATGTGAATAGAAACTGGAATCCTCACGCATGTAATTGAATTTAAGAGATTCTACGAAACAACATAATGCAAGCGTAGAAGTTGTATAGGTCAATAATTATTTGAATATATTTTTTTTTTACTTTTAACAAAATAAGAAATGATAATAATAATATGTACCTGGGTATATAATGCATTTCACTTATTCTCATACCGGATTGATATAAGTTATAACACATTACAAAGGTGAAACGTTCGATCACGGTACATCAAAGCAAGTGGAAAATGAACATTTCAGCAACTGCTCTAAGTTCGAATATCGGAGCAAGATATTACAATGCAGTCACTTTGTCGGAATAGCTTCTAAGTCGATACCGCAGCTTTAGGCGTGATATTGAAGTTAATCGGATGATTCACCCGGCGGTATACTTCTGTTTGTAAATGACGTAAACGGTAATGAATTGGGTAACTTATTGTAATGCTTGGTTTAAATAATTTGGTTTATAATTTATGTCCGTCATAATTCTTGTGATTACTAATATTATGATTGTTGTTAACATCAGTAATAAATGTGATTTTCTCTTACTTCTCGAAGCCTTTCTTCATGGTGCTTCAAATAATAGTAGCATATTTATGTCATTTTTACTGGTTCAATTTTCAACGGCTCTGAGAGGGTCCCGAACATAAAAAAACGATAGTAAATAAGAATATGAATTGGAGCTTACTGACGGAGCTAGTAGGACTATCGATGGGACACATATAGTTATTTGGGGTGTAAAGCATATATCTTTTCTTAATATTTTTATTTTACAGGTGTAAAAATATAGAAAAGGATGAAGAGACATCGTGGAGGAAGAGAATCACATATCTGTGAAGTGTGAAGTAACGTTGTGAATAATCCAGTGTTAAATTAATATTGCTGCTTTCATGGGAATAAAAAACTTAAAAATAATAGAACTATTGCTTTATATAATATCAATTTTAAATGCAGAAGAGATGTACCTATCGTTAGAAGAGATTTGTCGGCGTGTCCTTGTGCCCGATGTAGGCTCAATTTTATATTTCGTTTACCTGAAATTTATCAAACATTTTAAAGTATTGAAATTATTCCCCGAATAGAAAAAGAGCATTTGTTGAAAGACCTCATTAACAATGCAACTTTCTTCCATTTTGGTCTTCTTTTGATTTCAATAGTTTGAAATCTGTAATAATATTCGAGAAAACTTTTTTTTGGTATTTATTTTTTTAACCCTTAAATTACATTACATTGGTGATGTGCTGTACGTATCTCACTAGGAACTCCTGTGTTGAGAGCAAGCGCAGTTTATTACATAAGCAGTTTAAAACAAAAATAAAAATAACAACAATAATTCTTCATTTAAATTAAAAGGCAATCAGCATATAAAAATACGTACTTATAATTTGATCTGTCTTTGTGTTCTGCCAGTAGAGATGCATTTGTTTTGTTTTTTTGCAAAGTATCTAAAATCTAAAGTTAATTTGGTCAAAAATTGTTTTAGCGAAAGGGATGAGAAAGAGATTATGTTGTTTCCAGTACCACGAGCAGTTTGGATATTGTCAAAAACAGTTCTGTGTTTAAAGAGGTATGAGTTACTAGTATGCTTTTAGCATAAAGTTGTCTAAAGTCTGAAACACAGATTCTCTTAAACATTTCATACAAACTGCTTGTGATCGGTAGTTTCAGAATAATCTTTATAATTAGTTTCTGAGCTATAAAGCCGGATCATTGGCGGCAGCGTTTGCTTTTACCCAGGCTATATTACCATACTCGATTAAAGATGGACAAAGTATACAGAATTTTGTTTTGAGTTGTTTCAATTTAAGGAAGTTGGGAGTATGTATTAATAGGTACATTGTTTTAAAAACTGAATGTAACGTTACATAACGTACGAATTTTATGCTTATTAACTGAAACATCGCCAATCACTGCACCTACATAAATATTGCATATTGTAATTTTTATATCAAATTCTTTTTATTCCTAATTTTTTTTAATATGAATTATTATTGAATAGAGGCAAACAAGTAGTTAAAGTACAGTATCTTCAAACAATAAAAAAAAACGACGAGAAATATAACAATGGTGACTATAATTTTAATCTGAGAGGAAGTACTTTTGCTGTCAACGTCCTACAAGACGAGTATGACGGGATGCAGCGCTGCAATTTTGTGCATTCTGTGTGCAATTTTACACATGACGAGATATCAAGAACAAACATCTAACCATTCCGCATTAGGAACGTCCTTCACACAACACTGTGCTCGACCCATTATCAGCCTCTAGCCGAATGAGAATTGATACGATTCCAATTCAATTGTTTGATTCAAAACAGGATATTAGTGTTATCTTTGTTTAAGAACACCTTGTCTTCATATCTCTCGGAGTACCTACTTTATTAGAGGTGTTTCATGACTAATGATTTAATTGAGTAACGAAATAAATATTGAATTTTCAAAATGATAATTTTTGAGGAATGTTATTTAAAATGCCAACTGCAACTAAAATATCCCACGGGGCAAACATTTACTAAGTTTAATGAGATTCGTGTACTTTAAAAATACTTTTTCTTACTTTCCATTTCAAGGAATTTTACAAACGATACTTTCATTATCGCCCTGATGAAGCCACCGTTCAGAATCAAAATATTGCTTGATCCTGCAGTAGCCGTTTTTGATGACTGATCTAAATAGCCAGGTACTTCCCAACCTTCTTCTCTCCCATCTCCTTGCCTTCTCAACTCCCTTCAGCCTCACAACATACCCCAAATGGGGATGCCATAGTCCCACTGGCCACGATAATAAATTTGAAGCAGATGAAGCTCTTGCGCGCTATTCACTTAAACCGTCTGCTTGTTTAGGAATAAATACATCCCAAAACACGAAATTGCGTTATACTTTCATAAGACCAAAAACGTCCATAGCGACCTTACATTTTAAAAGCTATATGTCTCTCTTCCTCTCATGCAAAAATATGTATTTTTCTTTTAACCAGAAAGAGAACAAAATAATGCTTCTTATTGACTTTGAAATATGAAAGCTATCTTGTATAGATATTTTACAATCTCGATCCAAAGTGACAGTTTCACAATTTACGGGCGAAACTGAGGCTTCCGGATTGTGAGGTGCGAATATATTGAACCATGCAGACGGGTTTTAAAAGTATTTTTTTAAAACCTTTTACGGCCGATATTTTACCACTGTACCACTTTTACACTGACATTAATAAGGTTAGGTTATCTTACGTAAAGTTCTTGTGGAACGCAATTCATCACGTGATGTTATATGTCAAAAAAGTAGCAAACTGCACTCAATCCGATACAGTTCTACACAACTTGATTACACCTGTTTGATTTAACCGTTTCCAAACACTTAATACAAGTCATCGCCAAAATGATCATCAAATTTGCCACAAACCACTTTGCCAGTCTTGTGGTTCTCGTTTTAACGCCGTATACTCATCCTTGGCCGATTCCATTGTACCGTATCATCGTGTGATCTTAGACCTGCATCCTGCGGCATGACCGCTGGACTATGACTGCATAATGACCGCGGTGATTTATAGAAATGTACGTATTTTTTATCTACTTCATTCATTCATTTGTCTTGCGGCCGCGGGCAAACAGAAGCATGTCGGTAAGTATGTAGGCATTTTAAGTACCACGCCATATGGCTCAGACACTTCGTTAAAGGTTTTACCGATAATGTCGGTAACTTGTCATCGTTCTCGAGCACGACTGCAGATCGCCAACCACCAAAATATTTTCAATTAAAAATGCTAAATTCAGTAGACGTGAATTGTTGTTTGTTCGTTGGTTATCTGTATAAGCGCTGGGGAGTGATGATAAGTTACCGACATTTTAGATAAAATCTTTATTAATTTGCTTGGCTAGGGAGATAGGGATTCTATTTTGCGATTTCCTTTGCAATTTTTTCACTGTTTATCTTAACTTAACTTTCGCAGGAAAAAAAATCACCACTTTTTTGGAAAGTACATTCCTTCGTCATGAGAGTTATAGGAGACCTTTGCGTGTGCTTTTTTCAAAATTAATTGTAGTTAAAACTTTAATCTTTCGTGTAATACCAATGTAAAAAGTATCACAAAAATATTCTCGAAAATCAGAGGTAGGTAGATTCCTTCCCTGTTATGTGCTGGCGATATATATGTCGTAGGCCAATCGTAAAATCAGGCAGATCATGATGCGCCTAGCCATATCGTGAAGTGCCCGAGGCGCATCGGGCACTTCACGACATGGCTAGGCGCATCATGATCTGCCTGATTTTACTATTGGCCTGCGACATACATATATACACATTGTGTATGAAGTCAAGTGTATGGTTATTTATTTGTTAATCAATCTTTTTGTACCTTGTGTTAAATGTTTCATTCACAAAATAAAAAATACCTACATGCTTACTTGGAAACCGTTTGGTTTTTTTGTGGCATATCTTTATTTTTTTATTAACGATAGGTACCTATGTTTGTAGGTATGTACTTTCCCTTATAAAAGTTAAAAGTTTTTATGACAATAGGGCAGAATTTAATAAACATATTGTTGTCAAGTAATTTTCCATTCATACGTTTTTTTTCGTGAATGCACACTGAGGAGTTCCCACGAAATCATAAGACATGTCTGTTTTTTCTTCAAAAAATGTTATCCAGACTAAAGACACAATGTTTAGTAACATGCTTAAAAATTGTTGAAAGTACAAAGAAAATTTTTAAAAAATGTTAAAGGAGAAATATTATAAAACCGTACCGTCAACACACACATCCACATAATCTATACATTTATCCTGGAGATGAACACTGTAATGCTCTCCGAAATGTTGGCCAAAAATTAATCGTTATGTTTTGGTTATGTTTTATCAGTTATGATTTTCTGAAAACATATTTTTTATCTAGCGGTACACAGCTATCCATCAGTCGATTTTGAAGCTAGTGAGTTGAAAATTATATTTTATTGAAGCTTTTAGATTCACAGCTATGATCGCTCCGATCATCGAATCAAAATGCACGTTAACAAACCAATTCTATTCATTTGCAAATATAATTGACCCCTTGTCGCAATAAAAAATATTTATTTAATCTGTTCAGATACAAAATTGGTATACTTGAAAATACACGAAGAGTAATGCCCATTTGAAGATGATATCGATAAACCTTTTGGTAAGTTTATAGTTTATTGCAGTATATTTTTTTATGTGGGAAACGGTGATAGTAGCGGAAAGTAGTTGACAAGTCCTGGCAGAAAAATCTCACTAACCGGAGTGTTAAGTAAGGCATACAAACAGTGTCAGTTTTTTTGATTTTTTTTAATTTAACCGCCACCCTAAGGATAAAAAAATTCCCTCAGGGCTATGTCAACTTTATGGATGTGTAGAGGGTCTTTTTAGAGAAAGGAGATAATGGAAGTTCTGGGAAGGAAAAGGTATGAGGAGTGGGTTGGAATCTAGGGGTTAGTATATCCAGGAGTTACTGAAGAATGAAACCATCCTTACCGCTGCAGTGTAAGATGACAAGATGCATCCATCGCCAAAACCTGAACACGCCTCACCCGGTGAACCTGGGAACCCTTTCTAAGTCACCAAACGCAGCGTACCATATAGAGCATAGGTTCTGAACGTGGGCGATAACGCCCGGGGGCGTTTCAAACCTACAGGGGGGCGATAGAAGATCAAGAGAAAATTGGGGGGCGTTTTAGACTTTCAGAAGACCCAGAGAAACCATCCCATCCCACCGCAACTTGCCCCATCCCATCCTATTATAACATATCCTGTGACAAGGGGTATGGGGAGTTCATGAGCTTTGTGAAGTCTCATGCACAAAACGACTGCGACACATGCGACTGCCACAAAAATATTTTCCCTATCCCATTAAGCCCCCTCGTTGTGGCAAGTGTAACCAGTGGCGGCCGCTGCCCTGAAAACGTGGTGGTTCACTGATAATCCGTAACTAACTAACTATGAGATAACGATTACTAAGCAACATTAGGTAAAAATGATCCCACTAATCTTATTTGGAGAGAAGATCTATTTTAAGCTGTTTTCGAAGTGCGAAAACTTGTACATATCGCTTTTTAATTAAAATTTTTATTTTTCGGTACTAAGAAAATAAAAACACAATACTATTTTTTCGTGAGTAAATCTTAAATTTCAACCCAAAAAACTCTTTTTTTTACAATGTTTACAATGTAGTGTAAGAAGAATATACGACGCAAATGTGAATGGTAGAAGAAGTCGGGGACGCCCGAGGAAGACATGGCACGAGCAAGTGAATCAGATACTTGAGTCGGGCCATGTCGAAAGTCGGAATAATAGAAGAGAATATATGAGACGATGCATGAATGTGAGTGAGGCAAAGAGTGTGTGCCAAGACCGAGTTATTTGGCGGTCCGTCCTCTCTGCCTACCCCTGTGGGGAAACGGCGTGATGGTTGGTTAGTTAGTTTTATATTTCATTTTAAACAGGATACAAACAGTATTTATAAACAATGTATAAACAACAGGAGGGCAAAATTGTCAAAGTTGACAATTTTGACCTCTGAACCTATGAAAAAATTGTATTCCTTAATGATCTGCGTTTTATAATTTAAAACACCAATCAATAAAAAAGCAAATATATGTATAATTTAGGTATTTGCTGTACCTTTTGATTAAAAAAAGAATTATTCAGTTTGGTTAAGTATTTTGGCCTTAAATCAGTTTGTATGATAAAGGCCGCTGGGTGGCACACCAAAATATCTTAATTTTTCATACATATGGCCGGTGTTGCGCGCTGGCGATGTTTGGGATATTCGATTCAAAAACATAATTCGTTCCGCTTGCAATGGGCCTGCACACCGGACAGAGTAAATTCGCGCGGAACTTTGAGAATTTGCTCTCCCTGATTCATAGTATATTATGCATTATATTGGTAGGTGATATTTTTAATGAAATTCATAGATTTTATATTTTTCGGTAAGATATTATAAACTAATTTTAGACGATATAATTTACCAGTGCTGCACACAAACACACTGTTCAACCAGCCGCCCTTGAGTGTAACCCTATCGTGGTATCCCATTACGCCCCCTCCATCGGGGTATCCCCTTACGCCCCATCCGTTGTGGCAAATATAATCGTGACGACAATTGCTGTTTCGGATTCACGAGTTAGGGGGCGCTAGAAATAAAAATATTCTCAAAGTGGGCGGTGGGCAAAAAACGGTTGAGCATCTATGATATAGTGACCTGTGGCAGAGGTGTTAGTTATCCAATAAATACCCTCTACCCTCCTCCAAATTGTAAATGTTGTTCCTAAACAGAAGTAACGAGTATCTTCCATAACTAGATATATAAAGTAACATCTGCAATCATCGTAGATTTATTCTAGGGTCCTAAAACGCCATAAAATCATAATGCATACTGTGTATCTATTACTTACTAAAACCATGAACCATTACATCAAATTTCTCATACATATCACAACAAGTAACAGGCACAAAACATAAGTGATTTCGCTGAGACAGTTTTCGCTCATAGCAAGAACAACGTTTCATAACATTGTTCGTTTAGCGTGGGCGTCACGCAACAGTTCCCGTGGCCTTGGGAGTGACTCACTCAAGTGAATTGAGTAAAATAATATCTCACAATTATTATTGTAAGGAAGGCATTTAGTATTTATAGTGCATGTAAGTTATTACCGCCTAGCATTTGGTCACGATGACTTTACATTGTGTGAACGAAGAACTAGTCGCGCAACTACCCATGGTAAAAGGTTAAAATTATAGTTTTGGAAAAACAAATATGATCACCTGTGTTCTTTGAAAGAACATTATTCGTTGACTTTTAAATTACTAAAGGTAGGCTGTGTATGTTAGTTCGGGTCTGAATGATTGTGTATTACATAATTGAAAATGTCCATTTTATGTTTTGCTGATCTCCGCTTTGTCAATTTTTCTCCGTTGATGAACTGAATAAATTAGTATAAAATTTCCTTACTGTAGTCATTGAAAGTACGTTTTGATCAGACATTTGTCGCATTTATTTATATAACTATATTAAGACTTTTTCTCCGATTGCTCGAGATTTTTGGGTGATCAATTTAAATATTTTCCGCACACATTAAAAAAATCATACATCCGAATTTTAATTTGGAGAATACATACAAACTGATTACATGATGATACAAACTGATTATAGTTCTATACGTACAATGGAGTGGTGTGGTTTAACCAACTATCAATAGAGCTGAGATTAGAACCTGACTACAATAAATTCGAAAATAAATTAAACGATAATATCCTAAATAATTCAGCCACTTAGAACCGCATTAACCTTTAATTAACAATACTTATTCAATAATTTTTTTTATTTAATTAAACGAAGACAATATAAGCGAAAGTCAGCCGAAAATCTGAGAACAGAAAAATCAGAAAAAGATATTGACACCGCTGGGACTTGAACCCAGGACCTCTTGCTTTCCGGGCAAACGCGCTAACCACTGCGCCACCGTGCCGATATCCAATTCGGTCATTTTTAACTGTATCATACTTCGACTAAGAACCGCCCACATTATCTTCATTCTCTTAACGCATATATTATTGGCAACTATCTTTATGTATGTAATGTGGGCGGTTCTTAGTCGAAGTATGATACAGTTAAAAATGACCGAATTGGATATCGGCACGGTGGCGCAGTGGTTAGCGCGTTTGCCCGGAAAGCAAGAGGTCCTGGGTTCAAGTCCCAGCGGTGTCAATATCTTTTTCTGATTTTTCTGTTCTCAGATTTTCGGCTGACTTTCGCTTATATTGTCTTCGTTTAATTAAATATTACAATTTGAGGTTTTACTCATAAAGTTAAAAATAAAAATAAAAATATTCATCCTAGACTTGCAGAAAAGTCAATAGATGTCGCATATGAAAATAAAATGGATAAAGATTTATCCAGACACTATCTAGAGAGCATTTAGTTCGGGTTTGAATCTTGCAATCATACATAAAGATAGTTGCCAATAATATATGCGTTAAGAGAATGAAGATAATGTGGGCGGTTCTTAGTCGAAGTATGATACAGTTAAAAATGACCGAATTGGATATCGGCACGGTGGCGCAGTGGTTAGCGCGTTTGCCCGGAAAGCAAGAGGTCCTGGGTTCAAGTCCCAGCGGTGTCAATATCTTTTTCTGATTTTTCTGTTCTCAGATTTTCGGCTGACTTTCGCTTATATTGTCTTCGTTTAATTAAATATTACAATTTGAGGTTTTACTCATAAAGTTAAAAATAAAAATAAAAAAATTTTTTATGTTATTTATTTTTTTTTATTTTTTTTTAAATTTTTTATACATTTGATAGGTACGTATATATAATGTATGTGTTATAATTTATAATTTAATTTTTTCAATTTAAAAAAAAAATTATATATATATTTTCTCTTCCTTTACACACGAGTATTACACTCTCGTAAATGTTATATATTATATACATATATATGTTTATACTGTTTCTAATCAATGTTGCATGTTAGTATATTTAATGATTTGAGTTTAATCTGATAGTAACGTGAAAAGTAATTACTCATGATTATATTACATGTAATCATGAGTAATTATATTACACATTACATAAAAACTAAATAAAAATGAAATAAAAAATATAGCCAATGAATTCACCTTTCTTTTGTCGATTTTCACATATTCGTAGAATTTATAAAAAAATATTAAAAAATCATAAACTTCTACTTAATTACTTACAAATAAGGGAAAAATTGCCGAAATTGGCAGCAAAGCAATCCGAGGTATTTTAAATAGTGCCATATTGTGGCAAAAAGCGCTCCAGTTTTTAGGATAGGCACAGCTTTTTAGCTTTTACGGACTGCACGCACTGACTGGTAGGTATCGACATTGAGCCCATTCAAAAGTATTAAACAATATACTATAATTCACAGGGAATGTGCCTGAAAAAAGTAAAAACATTATGACCTCCGTGACAGAACGGTAATGATGTCACGGAAGGTCACGGGACCGAAACCTGGCCTAAGCAACTCATTTGTCTTATTTCTGAAATATTGTAATTAAATAAAATTACGATGCATAAATATATTTCTTAGTGCACGTGCAACAATTTATGGTATGTTTCATCGGGCATAAAGAAGTGAATTCAACAGTCAACAAGAAGAGGGTTAGCATTTAAGATTTCCTCAGTAGCGCCTTGGTAAGAGACCATCATTCAGAACGAATTATTGCTATAAAAGACTTTACCTATCTTTAATGACCAGCTTGGAATGTCCAGATACTTTTCAATCACCCCCGCATTCTGAATAACTACTGATTTTTAGCATAGTTCTCTTGAACCCTACAAGTTTTTAAATTCCTAAAAAAAATGTTATTTCTGAAGACAATATCTACACATTTGTAGAGCAAAAATGGTAATTACATAAAACTCCCTTGATAGAAAAATATCGCAAAGTGTGCTCCAAAAATTATTAAAAACACATTTTTTTCTGTTATTTAACTTCTTACAGTATGCAAAAAAATCACAGTGTATCTTTGTTTGCTTAATTATATATAATTATATAATTTCGCTTAATTATCATCATTTTAATATTGGCGCACTCCCTCTAACATTCGTATTTTTGTATTTTTCTTTCAAATCATCTTCTTCTTCTTTTTGAACACTTTCTACGGAACTTAATATTCTTCATCTCCTTTCGCCCCTTCCCCCCTACTTCTTCGGCCTCACAAATGTATTCAAATGCGCTCCCTGTAGATGCACTGGTTCCTCCGAAACTTCTAGTTTCTTCAACTCAATCACTTTATCAGGTTATTTATCAGTAAATAATTTAGTTTTATCTAACGTTCAGGACCACACTGATTCAGGAAAGATTATGCTTCCTAAAAACGCACCAAATTTGTAACACATAAATAATTTCTTATTGTTAAAAAGGTTAATTTCAAACCGATTCTGTCTGGGATAACCATTCAAAAAATGTTTGCAATAAAGTCGTAACGTTTCATCCGTTCATATAATTCTATCTGTTTGTTTATCAAATCATGTGACACGGTTGTCTTTAACTTCTTTACAATTATAGATGATTCAATTTCAGGCGGCGGGTAACGAATTTGCCGGAATCAAAAATTCACAAAAGAACTGTAACGGTTCGGGGGCTAAATGATTCAATTCAGTTCGGTCGTACGTGATAATCCTATTGGACACGTAGATTAAAACTAACACACGTTTTTAAGGGATGGTAAACAAAGAAATAAATTATGCGGATATAATAAATTTGACTTATGTTCAACCGTTATGACTTTTTTATATTATCTGTAATTGGAAGCTTGGGTTTTTGCTATTTTACGGTGTAGGGGTTAAACTAGACATTTGTTAAAATTCATCCAGCAATAACAACAAAACATATAAAAAAATACGTATTGTGTATGCCTACAGAATTTTCAGTTTTACATTTTGTTTCAGAGATTCCAGGTATGACGTAGTAAAAATATCATAAATATGAAAACAAAACAATCTCAATCACTGGTCATGCTGCCACGCGTCGCAACGTCGAACGAGGTGGAGTGAGTATCGAGTGATGCACTAGGCTGTACCCAGTGGCGACATGTTTTGTTTTCAGTTGAAAAAATGTTTCATTGGGCAGCAAAATTAGGTTAGCCTTTTTTTCTCTTTTTTTTTATGAGTCTTTAGGGTACTTGCACCCTGATCTGTGTACCCTGTGTAAATAAAGAAGTGTTATTTTTTTATCAAAATTTGCAATTTTTAATTGTCACGTGAGATTTCGTAAAATCACACAATCGATTGTAACATATGTCCCATTTTACCATTCAAGTACTATAATTATCCATATTGGCGCACATTCAAGAACGATGATTGTCACTCATTCATTTGTGACACTCAGCAATTCAGCCGTGTTTCATTTAGGAAAAGGTAAATTTTCTCGACACTGAGAGCGATATTGAATATTTTGGAAACACAAAGTTGCTCCGCATACTACGCTGTCGAGTGGCATTCATAACTCTAAAATAATGGTGACTTTTAAAGTTCTTGCAGTGATCCCTCCATACTATTATTACTTCAATCACTTTCACCTAGAGGTAATGGGTTTAAAATTTGTAGAGTGTGAAGAAAAACTGCTTTAGGTTTATATGGGTACATCTTCAACCTCCACCAAAATGTTAAATCTCTTTATCGCCCTGGCGAGTGACCACCTTTTATAAATGTAACTTTGCCTAAAATGTCTTTTGACTTTAGTGATCTATTCTATTTCATTCCACTATCCCACTAATCAGCCTTACAATGCTCTCAAGAATTAAGGTTACAATAGTTTCACTAGCTCCATGTACTTGTGAGTCATTCTCACTAGAATTAAAAAAAAAATCAAACACAATTCCCTTTTTTTTATAATTCCCAGTTTTTTATTACACAATCTTCCTAGAGATGAAAAAATGCTCATGTTCTATAAAAATGTAATTAGTGCAATGTGGTTTTTCATACGATTAACAATATTTTAATGACCATCTAACCATCAACGTCACAATTCGTTGTGCAAATCTATGATGCTACCAACAAAGTAATGTACGTACAATACCTAGAATAATAAAGATAACGTAGGTACCTACGTATTAATTACCTACATAAATAAACGATGAACCAGTTTGATTAAGAGCGCGTAAAGCAGCACATAATTCACGGATATTCAATTATCAATAGACACATTTCGCAAAGTATTTTTAATTTTATTTGAACCGACCGTTAATTGCGATATTACACTTTAGCAGTACCATATGATTGTCTTTCCTGCGCTTGTTAACGGGTACAAGGCTAATTGCCCGTGAAGTTGCTACTGCCGCTAACACAATAGAAGCAAACTTATCAACCGTAGACAAATTTTGCACAAACTCTTTCGGAACTAATTTATCAGTGAATTTTGCGTAGGTTATTAATTTTATTTCCTTGGATTGTGAAGCGAGGTCTTCATATTGTAGAGCTTGCAAAATCGCACTTGTAGGTACTTCATGATAATAGAGTCACTGAAAAGAAGATAATGAACACAATAGTAAATATAAATACCATGTGGAATTCATGGACATACGCTAAAAAAGTAACGTATCTTATTTTCGCCGTGGATAGGTTGATAAAGTAGAAAAAAATGCTTGAATAATATAGTTAAGTCGACAAAACTTGTATTCATGTTGGTCAAAAAAATGTACGTGCTCGTATGTGTTCACATTACTTATAGAATATTTTCTAAAATAAAATCTAAATACAGGTGATACCTATTCCAATGTCTCATAAGTGTGAAATGTGTATTTTATGTCGTTTCGTCGTTTTGAGTTTAATTTTAGACAATTATAAATACTTGTAAAAAGTGCTTTTTTTTCAATTACTCGTAATTTATTTATTTATTTTTTTTTATTATTATTGTACAACAGAATAATTCCAATTACAGTACAATTTAGTTACCCTATCAGCATTTAGGCAAGTGACTCTTCAATAATATTTTTAAGGCATATAAAGAACAGTCACTTACATCCAAATGGTTTGCAATTTCATTTAACAGCACCACTCCCCTCGTCATGCTATGCTTTGCCAAGACGTCTGTTCTGCCGTTCGGTACTTTAAATAAGTCATGATGTCGACTTCGGCTGTAGTGGTCTGGTACATATAAATCATAGCATCCCAAGAGAAATGGGCTATCGATGAAATTGTTCCAAATTTTGAAAGACAAAATAGCAAGACTTGCTTTCCGTCTAGTTTCTAGACTCACAGAATCAGTTTCCTCAAGTAAGTCAATATGGTACATGAACCTTGGATAGGTTCCATGCTTCCGCATATAAACATACCTGAGGAATTTCTTCTGGATTTGCTCTAACATATCAATGTACTTCTGGTGGTACGGTGCCCAAACATCGCTCGCGTACTCCAACTTGCTTCTCAGTATGCCTTTAAATAACGCTAGCATAGCTTCTTGGTTATCAAACTGCTTACAAGTCCTGATGATGAACCCAAGAAGTTTGTAGCAAGACTGAGTGAGCTGCGATATATGGCAAGAGAATGTCAGTTCGGGATCAAAGACGACACCGAGATCCTTTACGGATTTTACACGTGATAACGTTTAAAATTTATTATTTTTAATTTAATTGCTTTTGTTATACTGACCTAACCAGAATGGTTTTTTCAAAAATTCGGGGGTATATATATACAGTATACATACATATATATATATATATATTTTTTTTTTATTTAAAGCGAAATTAAAACTCGATGAAACGGAACGAGAGACACTAAAAAGAGACAACCAATAAACAAAGTCCTTGTGGACGTTGAAACTTTCAGGGGGCGGTAGAAGACTCAGTGAAATCTAAGGGGCTTTGAAAGGCAGAAAAAATTGTTTTTTAAAATCCGGTACCCATCCCATCTCATTACGCTCCCCCCCCCCCCTTTGGGGTAAATATAATCGTTTATAAAGCTGTTTCAGTTTCACGACGACAGATGGTTAAGTAATAAAAGCAGTTGGGGGGCGCTAGAAAATATTCTCAACGTGGGCGGTGGGCAAAATAAGGTTGAGAACCAATGATCTATAGGATTTAGCCCGCGAGAGAAGATAGAATGAAACCTTATCTACGTACAGTACCTACGATGCGTCGCGCTCTATCAAGCTACGCGCATTGGCCGCTTTGATTATGAGCTCACTTTTCAAGGCTCCTATTGGTTCGGATTGTGTGGGTGAATATTTCACTTTTATTGCGTGTGAACTGCACTCGACTTTTTTTACATTAACTCCACAAAGGAAACCTTGAGGAAAATTCTTTCTTTCAGAGTCTAATAATTTCGCACCCCCTATCTTTGGGGATGCTGTGTGGAGTGTAAACGTTGTTGTTTGTTTGTGTTTGATCCGTTGTTAAGCAATACAATAAGATAATAAATAATAATTATAATAGATTACAAACCCATCATATTCCCAATTAGTCATAATACTTCAGAAAAAATCCCATTTAAATAGTCTCACACAATGCAAATAATTATCAATGGTTTTCCCTGCATCTACATACGTATGATGCGTCGATCAAAAATAATTGATGCCATATTCAGTGACAAAGAATGACTGCGATGTTACTTAACATGTTGTTAGCATTGCCGCTTATACGGCCAATTGCTAAACCAAAACCTAGAAAGGACACGCAATACATAGGCCAACAGAACTAGCTCAGGAAGTCGGCGCAAGCAAGGTTCCTCTTAAAACCAAGGCGAGTGTTGTGGTTCGCTTGTGAATTCCTTCTCCTCCTTTCCTCACAATCTCCAGGTCTCTTTCCTCAATCAGAACACAGTTTTGCACGTAAAGGGTTTATTCATTTAGAAGGAGACAGGGTTTTACAATTGCCAGCCTCGGCAAACTACACATGGGTACTTGCTAGGTATAGAATTCTAACTCGGCGGGGAACTTCTCTCTACTCAACTCTCAATACGTATTAGTGAATTTAAACGCGGGATGTAACACACCGGAGGGGACAAAGATTCATTTTACTCACAAAGCAGGATAATGAGGTAGCCGTCCGACAGGCTACCGTTGGGCTGGAGCCTTCTCGTACACAATACACATTATATACACATTACACAATATACATTACGCTTTCAATTCTATTTCTATGCAGTGCACAAAAATAGAATTGAAAGCGTTCAAAACAGATTTTTAAGGTACCTCAATTTCCGCTCTTTTCGATCGCATGTTAGTAAGGAAGACTCTGCAAAGTTCTTCAAAATGCAAACGTTAACTTGTCGAAGAAATATAGCAGATTCGGTAATGTTATTTAAAATTACACATAACTTAATCGATTGTCCTGATCTTCTTCAACGCCTATCCTTCCATGTTCCAAATCGCAACAGTAGACAGTCGCTTACCTTTAATCTCCCTCTTTGCAAGACCAACTCTAAACAGAACTCATTTATCTACAGATCCACACACTCATTTAACTTAAATTATTACCACATTGACATTTTTAACCCAACTTTACGTGACATAAAACGAAAACTCACCAAGCACCATGACACAAACTAGAAAGTTCAATCCCTATATATTCCCGTCATTTACCACTTAATCCTATCCCTATGTTCCTCCTCCCCCCCCCCCCCTTTTTATGTTTTGTAACTAAACAATAAAACTAAGAAAATACCCTTACACTGTCACAC
This sequence comes from Limnephilus marmoratus, assembly GCA_917880885.1. NCBI lineage: Eukaryota > Metazoa > Arthropoda > Insecta > Trichoptera > Limnephilidae > Limnephilus > Limnephilus marmoratus. Next base: position 31,456,329 of record OU862916.1, read on the forward strand.
TTTATTATTAATTATTATCAGTGGAAAGTTCATAATTGGCATAATTATTATATTATTATTGTATTATTTTGTAATCTCTGATTTGCTGTCAACTTTCCCTAAAATAAATAAAATAAAAAAATAGAAACAATCACGAGTTTTTAGGTTCTCGACACAGCGCACTAGCGCTGTGTCTGTGGACACTGTTGTCAAGCCCGAAGCCAGCGGGGGAATGAATGCCGGGCGCCGTTCGGCACTGGGGCCACGGACCTCCGCGTGCGGAGAGGGGGGCGGAGAGGGGCGGTACGGCGAGCTGTGCACTGGGGGCCAATTCACTAGCTCCTCGCAACAGGAATAAGGGGGTCTATTCCTTATCTTTTGTAACGTAACAATGTACATATTTGTATACACTATATGCCACCACAAGTCAATGACTTCCGACAATTATTTCCTAATGTTTTCCGTGTTTCGTATTTGATTTATTTTTATTTATTTAAGGAACATGAACAGTCTTAGTAATATAATATACATAAGAGGATGATAAAAAACAGACCAATTATTAATGTTCACAGATCAGTATTTAGAAACATGAAAATAACTGAATGTAAACTAGAATATAAAAGAAAAACAGGAATAAGCAGCAATTTAAATAAATATTAGGTCCTTACATATGAAATTGATGATTTGCCGTACTGGCAACCAGGGCTGGGCAAAATACATGCTTTGCTGTAATTAAAATACAAATTACAAAATACTTTTTCGCATGTATTTAAAATACGAAATACAAAATACTTTCAAGTCGTGTATTTGAAATACAAAATACAGTATTTTAACCAGTTTTTAATTTCAAATACAAAATGCAAAATACATTTGGTTTTGGTAGAACCTTTGGTTGCAATAAATTGTCGTAAGTGCCCATATCTAAGGATGCGTTTCCTTAGAAGCAAAGCTGAGCAGAGTGAAACAGAGACGTGCTAAAATTGACTAATCATATTGCTCAGGAGACACATCTCGTCTCCGCTCCACTTGTAAAGTTTTGTGATATAGGACTTAGGTGTTAAATAATAATAATTATTATTATAACAACACTAGCTGGTTCCCGGCATGCGTTGCAATGCCATCTTCAAAGAAATAAATTGTTTCTCCCTGCATGTCCTTTCTCGTGCATCCCCGTTCCCCTACCGCTTCCCTTTCCCCTCATGCATTCCCTTCCACCTTCCCTGCCTACCCTCTCCCCTCTCCACTCCCCCATCCCGCCAATTTGAAAATGTATTTTGGAGCCATAAGAATTTGAAATACAATTTACAAAATACCTCAGTAATAATAATAACATTATATTTATATAGCGCAGTTTTGTGGCATTTCACTTCAAGTGCGCTTAACTATAATAAATTTTAAAATAATCCTACAGTGCTCCTTATAATATTGAGAAAATAATAAAAGAATATACAGTATTTACAAAATAATGACAGAAGAACAAAATTAACTAAAGAATATACAGTATTTACAAAACAATGACAGAAGAACAAAATTAACAAAGATAGTGCTGTTATAGCACACACGGGACAATATAACTCAGCAGCAGGTAATTGAAATACCAATTACAAAATACATTTTTAGGAAGTAATTGAAATACAAATACAAAATACGTATTTGTATTTCAAATACGTATGTCAATTACAAGTATTTCAAATACTGCCCAGCCCTGCTGGCAACTTTGATCTCAAATATCTTCTCTTTGGTTAGGAATTCCAAATTCAAATTTATAGAGCTATTTACTCATGTATTTGTGTTTCGAAAATTATAATTAATTTTTTTTTTCCTTAATTGTTTTTTTTTTCTTTGTGTCACTTAGTTTATAAAATGGAAAACTTGAAATATTGCGTTATTTACGAGTACGAGTTCCACCGTGACGGTGCCGCAAAAGAAAACACAGTGCGTTTTTGGTTCCAACGTTTTCGTTCTGGAAATTTCGACCTGCAGAACAAGCCCCGTGGACGGCTGGAGACCAAAGTTGATAATGAAGAATTGAAGGCTATTGTGGAAGCGGATCCATCGCAAACCACGTCCGAGTTAGTGATAAAACGTGCGGTGTTAGTGATAAAACTGTTTTAATCCACTTGAAGCAAATTGGGAAGGTGAAAAAGCTTGAAAGGTGGGTACCTCACGAATTGAGTGAAGCAAATCAACAAACGCGCGTTAGAACGCTAAACCACACACTGCACAACAGACGGCTACCAAATTGGAGGAGCTTCAATTGGACATCCACCGTACTCTCCGGACCTTGCCCCAACACATTTTTTTCGAAATTTGAATAACTTCTTGCAAGGTAAAAATTCAACTCCGATGGGGCAGTCCAAACCGCCTTCAAAGATTTTATTGATTCCCGTCCGAATGGTTTTTTAGTAAAGGGATCCATGAACTACCTATGAGATGGCAAAAGTGCATAAATAGCAATGGTACATACTTTGATTAAATAAATATATTAAGTATATTAAAAAAAATCGACTTTATGTTCCTCCCATATAAAACGCCAATTTCATATGTAAGGACCTAACATAATAAAGCAAATGTAAATTCAACAAATGATAAACCTATAATACACAACAATAAAATAAATGTGTTTATAACTATTTATTTTTTATTATTTTTTTTATTTATTAGAGATAATATATTACAAAATTATTACATAAAATTTTTAATGCATTACTCCCAATGAGTTTAATAAAACTCATTTCGGGAAGGACAACATTATACATCTAAAGGAAAATTATTTTTACATAAGAACACGTATATTTTATACATATATATACCTACTCGTAGACTGCGTAATAGGTATTTTGGTTGGGATGGGTAAGGGGAGGAGATGGACAAGGAAAAGTCGCCACGCAAGTAATATAAAAATATCCAGATTATTAATTTAATCGTCATGAATATGTGTAATTCGCACCTAGAATATGAAACAATAAAATTCTGTAGCGATAGTACCTAGCGGTGAACATGTCAGCACGTGTGTCTGTATTTGCAAATTTATTGTTATAGTAGTTACATGTCCTTTGCATAAATTCATTTCGATCAGAATTGGTGTTGCATCTATCAATGTAGAAAAGGGTATTTTGTCTGCTATATCGAATCGGCGCGTTGAAATTTATTTTGTTTAGCAACTCCAGGCAGTCAACTTTTGATTCGATAATTGTATATTGGAGCATCTGATTAGCGACAATCCTTCTGTTGAGTAGTTTCGTGATTCGAAAATTTTTCTCGATTTCGATGTAAGAATTGTACACTTTAAATGATTTAAAATTGATTATTTGGATGTAGGTTCACTGTAAAAGTAGAGCTTTTACACCATTCTAATTTATCTACTGTTCAAAACTCAAGCACGTACTTTGTAGGTACTGAGAAATCCCAATGAGTCTGTAGACAAGAATAAATGAACCAAACCGCAGACAGTTATGTGTCTTACTGACGTGTAAACTAGAATCACGTAATCATAATTGACCACAAGACTATGGTTGTAATTAACTGACCTTTATTATATCTGACCTATGATACCTCTACGGGGAGGTAGATATATTATAATAAATTGTGGAATAGGTGATTTGATAGGCACCTTAAAATTATTACAAACGTGAAGTAATACCTTTCGCTTTTATTATAATTATTATATATTCAATACTTACAACAAATTTAAAACAAAAATAAAGATAACCTTAAATTTCTAGACATTAACTACACACAGAAAGGCCTTAGGAAAATAATTCCCCTCAGGGCCTATGTCATCTTTGGGAATGCTGTGTGGATGATCATTTTAAGAAAGGAAGGGGAGGAAGTTCTGTGAAGGAAGAGGGTACGAGGTGTGGATAGGAAAATGGGGGTTAGTGCGTCCAGGAATGACGGACGTATGAATCCATCCCTCCTACTGCAGTGCAAGGCGATTTTCCGAGAGAATACGGCTGGAAAAGTCAAAGGGACTCCCTCAACTATTCTCTCCCGATCCGAAATGCCATGCAGCTGGTGGGCAGACACATCCGCTGCCTAGCCCGGATAAACCTCACCCCATGAACCCAGGCACCCCTGCTAAGGGGCTTATGTGTTGGTTTCAGGGATAACAAGATCGATGCACCTTTGTAGGATGATATTATAACCAAATTGGGTTAGGTTCTTGACTTACAGTCTTAAATCTTTGTAAATTGTAAATAGCAAAAAAATTAAAGAAATTAGATGACTTTTCAAAAAAGTTGGTCAAAAGATTAAGCTAGTTTAAAGTAGATTTTGCGACTGGTTTTGTAGTTTACTCATACTGATCAAACGTTAAGCTCTTTTTATAGGTGGAACACGGGGATTGCAGTAAAACTGAAGAAAACAGAAAATTTTGAGAAGTCAGTATCATCGTATTAAGGTTCAAATAAATTCTGACAGTGATAAAAAATCATTGAAATGCGTAGAAAAACTTAATTAATATATGCACGTTAAGGACTTTCACAGTACATAAAGTACATTTACATAATGTACCTACTTGCCCATAAAAATTGTAGATAAGAGTCACCACTGTCACTACCAAAATTCATTGTACAAGAATTTGTAATTGAAAATCACGATGGGTTTTAAAGTTGTCATGGTAGCCAAGAGTTTAAAGTAGTTGTTCGTTTTTTTATCGGATAACTTTGAATGTACAAATATATTGTTTAAATATTTCACAATTTAAAAACGGTATTAAGTTTACCAAAAAGAATCTACTCGAGTCCTCCTTCTCGAGTCCCGTGTCTTCGTAAAATCTTATTTTGCTGAAAATTGAGTTTCTAATTAAATCTCTTATCATAATTACACGATCTACCATCTAGACTCTTGATCATCAAGTCTACGTAATAAAATTTTATCTATAAACAATAAAAAGTGGTAAGTGCCTTAGGTCTGCCGTGTTTGGTGACTTAGCAGGGATGCCTGGATTTATGAGGTGGAGTATGTCCAGATCTTGGCGGCGTATGCGTCTACTCACAAACTGCGAGTAGACGTTAGAATGAGTTGATTGTTGAGTAATTTGTAGGATGGTGCTTGTAATTTCATGTTTAGACTGAAAGAATGACTGTGATTGGAAGAATACCGAAAACTGAATAGATGTCTCTGACATGGGTGTCCCATGGAAGTCCAAAAACATTTCTGAGAGGTCGGTTTTGAACCACCTGCAGATCAGCTATCAATTTCTTTGAGGCAAATCCCCAGATTCAGCAGAGATAGGAAAGATATGAATGTAGCATGGCATAGTACACTGATGTTAATAAAGGAATGGATAGTAATCCTTGGCGTCTATATAGTACACCAGTTATGGGGGTAATTTTCTCCTTTATGTGGAGATCCCACGAAAGTTAGGAATCTACGATGAGGCTCAAATATTTTGTGCTCATTATCTTTTCGAGGCGGTTACCACCAACTTTGATATTAAGGCTGAGATTTTTCTTGTTACCGAAAAGTATATAATGGGTTTTTTTACGTTAAGAGTTAGTTTGTTTATTTTCAACCAGAGTTTAGAAACATCAACATTCATATCCGTTTCAAGCTCCTCTAGGCTTAGTTTTATTTTAAATTACTTATCATCCGCATAAAGTTGTAGAGCTCCTTTAATACCCCACTTTGTTATATCATTCACATAGATTAGAAATAGCAACGGTCCAATAATTGATCCCTGAGGCACTCCATATGTTATTTCTCACTCGTTTCTCTTTCCAGTTCTACTGCCGAAAAGCATTTGATAGGTAAGATCGGAAAAGTTCCAAAGGAGTACCTATAAACAATACCCAAATATTTCAGTTTTTCGATCAAATACGTTATGACCCACCGTGTAAAACGCCTTCTTTAGATCAAAATCAATATCGAAAATTATGGTAATAACAGTGACCATTTTGGCCATTTTTCGGACGCGTGTCTTGAAATGGTAAAGAGGTAGGTATATCTAAATTCTGCTGGTATACCCTTGCCTTAAAGGATATTTATTGTCTATGTTTGCTAGCTCATTAAGTCCACCTTAAGTGTAATCAACAGATAACACTAAACTCATGTCGATATTTCCTTAACATATTCCATCGGTAGTGGCGCCAGGTAATCGCATCACTATCTCCGGGATGCATCTTGTTGCGTGCTTTTATGTGTGAAAACACGTATATGTTCCATGCATTAAGTTTTATTGATGAAGAAATATGCAAGTATCGCTATTTTATATCGAAAGGGCAATGTCGATCCTTTAGGAATTCATGACACTATTTTTTTTATATGGATCCTTCACGACCAAGGAAATGATATTTTTTTTTAATAACTGAATAAAATCTCAAATTGTAATATTTAATCATTGAACACAATATTTGCAACTGTCGAACAATTTGAAATTAAAAAATATTCTTCATTGACTTTTTAAAATTTTCGTTGGAGAGTTGCTGTTTTTATCTTCAGTATTTAAATATTACAATTTTTGGTTTTACTCAATTATTAGAGATAATATATTACAAAATTATTACATAAAATTTTTAATGCATTACTCCCAATGAGTTTAATAAAACTCATTTCGGGAAGGACAACATTATACATCTAAAGGAAAATTATTTTTACATAAGAACACGTATATTTTATACATATATATACCTACTCGTAGACTGCGTAATAGGTATTTTGGTTGGGATGGGTAAGGGGAGGAGATGGACAAGGAAAAGTCGCCACGCAAGTAATATAAAAATATCCAGATTATTAATTTAATCGTCATGAATATGTGTAATTCGCACCTAGAATATGAAACAATAAAATTCTGTAGCGATAGTACCTAGCGGTGAACATGTCAGCACGTGTGTCTGTATTTGCAAATTTATTGTTATAGTAGTTACATGTCCTTTGCATAAATTCATTTCGATCAGAATTGGTGTTGCATCTATCAATGTAGAAAAGGGTATTTTGTCTGCTATATCGAATCGGCGCGTTGAAATTTATTTTGTTTAGCAACTCCAGGCAGTCAACTTTTGATTCGATAATTGTATATTGGAGCATCTGATTAGCGACAATCCTTCTGTTGAGTAGTTTCGTGATTCGAAAATTTTTCTCGATTTCGATGTAAGAATTGTACACTTTAAATGATTTAAAATTGAAATGATATTTTTTTTTAATAACTGAATAAAATCTCAAATTGTAATATTTAATCATTGAACACAATATTTGCAACTGTCGAACAATTTGAAATTAAAAAATATTCTTCATTGACTTTTTAAAATTTTCGTTGGAGAGTTGCTGTTTTTATCTTCAGTATTTAAATATTACAATTTTTGGTTTTACTCATTAAGAGAGTATAACCAGAAATATGCCATTTTTAAATCAGATTTTAGACTTATTGACTCTTTTCCACAAAAAATTATAAATGAATTTCGAAAGATTGTTCTTTTATCTAGCATTCGCGTGTTTTAAATTTTGAGGAAAAATGTTCATTTTTGGTATAATAAGGTTATACCATAGGTCGTTGGCAGATTTGTTAAATTTTCAAAAAAGATTTTGTATTATACCACACCCATTTCAAATCATATAATCATGCAGTAAAATAAATCAATACATTATCTAGCAAACTCATGTTTTAGAATTTTAATTTTACTTTAAATAAAATCATTAAAAAATATATACGTACATGTGTTTCTTGACGACAATTGGTCCGTTTGTGTATTTATTTGCGCACTAACAAACTAATATATTTCAGTTTTTTTTACATTTTTATTTAACTTAGACATCATTGAAACATTGTAAATACTTATAATCAAAAAATAATTACAAAAAGTACATAATTTTAATAGTTTTATCATCACGCCTTTCAGCATTTTTGGATGTAGGTATAAATTAAAGCAACTTTGGAATGAATTAAAATCGATATTGTGTTATAATTTTAAAAACCTGGTACGGAGAATACTTAATCTTTCTCATTGGAACCGCCTTGTTCGATCGTAAGAACAAATTTCGACGAAATGTGGATTTTCAGCCGCTAGTTAAACGCTCTTAAGTTTTTCCAAAAACAAAAATATATATTTATCCGGTACTTGTAGAAAAGTCTATAGAAATCGTACATTATAATAAAAATGGCTATTTTTATCCAAGACACTATCTACATTGCATTTACGAGTAGTTAGGGTAGAATCTGGCAATCATACATTATGGATGGCCGCCGATAAAAATCATGCGTTAAGTAAATGTAGATAATGTTAGCAGTTCTAGCATGATACAGTTAAATATGACCGAACGGTTTTGATCTGGTTACTTAACACAGCTAAAGCCATTTCAAGCAAAATTTCAATTCTGAATGGTGTTCTTTCACCAGGGCGATGCTTTTTTTTACATTGGCCCCGCACAGGAGACCCTGAGGAAAGCAATTACCCTCAGGGCCTACGTCATCTTTGAGGATGGTGTGTGGAGGGTCTTTTTGGGGAGAGGATGTTCTGGGAAGGAAAAAGGTATGAGGGGTGGGAAGGTATCTGGGGGTCAATGACTCGAAGAGTGACAGACATATGAATCGATCCCTTCCACTGTGTCAATGGGTCGAGAGTGCGGCTGAAGAGGTAAAAAGGTCTCCTTCTCTCGTGATTTAGCAGGAGTGCTCGGGTTCATGGGGTGAGGTTTGTCTAGGTCTTGGAGGCGGATAACCAGGACACACGGAACCCCAGATTCATACTCACACCTTAAACCCTTTTTCTTTCCCAGAACTCTCTTCTCCTTCCTTTCCTTAAAAAAAACCTCCATACAGCGTCCCCAAAGATGACACAGGCCCTGAGGGAAATTATTTTCATCAGGGTCTCCTGTGTGGAGCTCATATAAAAAACAAATTCGAGTGCAGTTTACACGCGGTAAGAGCAAAACTTTACCAAAACAATTTAAACCAATACTTGAAAAGTGAGGTCATAATCAAAGCTACCAATGAGCGCAGACCGTGATTTCCGTTTCATACCTCAACCAATAAGAGCCTTTAAAAGTGGCATCATAATCAAAGCGGTCAATCAGCGCAGTTTATGCGTCTCAGGGGAAGTAATCGTCATTTCCGTTTCATCCGAAATCCAAATCATAGCGGGACTACAGAAGTTTAACTCAAAAAAAAATGTAGCTAACCACTTGGGGTGAGCTATGGCAGGGGTGTTGGTTATCCAATAAATACCCGCCTCCCAAATTGAATGTACGCTGATGTTTCTTCCACTTTCATTATATTTTTTTATTATTTTTTTTTTCAGGTTCTCCATAAAACAGTTATACACCAAATTAGATTACAAAAATATTACAAAATTTTAAAGGAAGAAAAAAAGTCCATGGCGGCAGTTTCACTATGTTGTGAAGTATGTCAAAAGACAGTTACTGAACTCTATGGTAACATTGAAGATGTCGATGTTCAATGCAGAATATATGAGAAGGTAAGTCCAAATGGTTTTACGTCGCCCAATTAGAGTTCTAAACATCCGACAATGATTTTCATTCTGAAAGCTACTGAGAAAATTTACTTATTTTTATTACCGAGAAAGGGACAATAAGTGTATGCGATAATCTCTATATCTCTATCTTCTCCATCTCTACATATTATAAATTAAAGTCCCCCGCGTCGTCTGTCTGTTCGCGATAAACTCGAAAACTACCAAACGGATTCATGCGATTTTCACCAATAGATAGAGTGTTTCGTGAAGAAGGTTTAGGTATATAATTTGTCCAGGATTTGTGTAAATTGGTTGAAACATAACGATAATTGTGAGAAGTGTCGGAAAAAGTCAAGCCGCCTGGTAGCGTTCATCGAAAACGCTGCCTAATCCTTTTAGGATATAACAAAACAATGCATGGTGGGATATTCCTCTTTTATAGATCTACAAAAAAGTCCGCAAAGGCATTTATCTATCTTTTACGGATAGCTTACTATACCCATTCTATCTTCTAAAAAAATGGTCACGTATATTGCGGTAATTGAAAAGTTATTTAGACGGATACAGTATTAATCCTTATCAACTTAAATACGTTGGTTACCACAAGCATTTCATGCACATTATTATAATCTTTCACACCATCTCTACGTATTATAAATTAAAGTCTCTTCGCGATATACTTTAAGTCGCCGATGGTTATAAAGGTTGGCTAACCATCCAGTAGATGACGTTGTGATTTATTAGCCACAGCGACGCGTGACCGAGTCAGCTAGTCTAAGAAAAGTACCACGTAGACGTATTTCGCTGTGGTTATGAAATCCAAATGGGATGGAGAACAACAAGCCAGGCGAGTGTAAGTGAGACAGAGCGAGTGCTAAATGAAACATTATTTTTTCCATTCAAACTGATTATGAAAGTCACTTCAGATTTTCTTCTTTATTAAACGACTTCAAAAAGGAGGAGGTTCTCAATTCGACTGTATTTTTTTTTTTTTTTTTTTTTTTTTTTTTTTTATGTTTGTTACGCCAGAACTTTTGATTGGGTGAACCGATATTGATGATTCTTTTTTTATTTGAAAGCTGATGCTTCCCGTGTAGTCCCATTTTAATTTGGTCCAGTTCCGACAATAGCATCCATGAGAAAACCATATAAGTCTTAAATTTGCATAAGTATGTGCGCGACAAATGGACGAATAACTCAATATCACGCCAACCGATTTCGATGATTCTTTTTTTATTGGAAAGGATGTACTTCAAGGGTAATTTAATGAGAGTTTGGTTCGGTTCTGATTATCGGATCCATGACAAATTAACGAAACTCGGCCGAATCTCTTAATTTGACTTTAACGTCGCTATGGTCAAATTATGTCTGTCTCATATGAGCAGTACGTTTAGTAGGTTTACCCATATTCAGACAAATTAGTTAGTGTACTTCAGATTCACTAAAAATCAAAAAATAAACAAAAATTTTAACAAAACAAAAAACGACTTCAAAAAATGCACTAAAAAGTAAAAAAATAATTTCGTATTCTTCTACAACTTCATAATCAACTTACTTTTTCTAATCATCAATATGTAGGTACGATTGTTTTTTTGGAGTCGGTGTCAGCAAAGGTACCCGGCCCGGCGGGTTCACTTGACAGCTCCCCGCGCCGCCGCGGCTCCGCTCTCGCCTCTCGCCTCGTCAAGTCGCTTGTGCGATACAAGCACACCTCACCTATAACTATGTATGTAGTTACAAACCTACCTTGACTGACACCGACTCCGAAAGTAACAATCGTACCTACATATTGATGATTAGAAAAAGTAAGTTGATTATGAAGTTGTAGAAGAATACGAAATTATTTTTTTTACTTTTTAGTGCATTTTTTGAAGTCGTTTTTTGTTTTGTTAAAATTTTTGTTTATTCCACGGGCGATCATTGAATTTGAACATTCAAATTGTTCTTTCAGCTTTGTCATTTTTATTCTTAAAAAAAAATTTTTTTCATCAGTTTCAGTGGAATTTTCTTTTCTGAAGTCGAATGATAAGTTTAGTTGGAACATGCCGTATGCAAGCAATGCATCTGTTAATAGGTACCTACTGTGTTTGATCAACGTCGCGCCGGTTGCGATACCTGTACTTATCAACCTTTGAAATTTTATAACGATAGTAGTAAAAAACACACATAAAATGTGTAGGTCCTTCTCAATAAATGTTCGAATTCGAGAAAATTAGTTGTCTACACTCGTGCCATATCTCGTGCCATTTCATGTCACGTCTGCAAGTCACCCACCCATTTGCGTTCATGCGCTTCACACGGCCGAGAATCCGCCATCCGCATTTAAAAACAGCATGAAGTTACTGTGACGTTAATCTAGATAAACATTTTATCATGATCATCTCGGAGAACAAAGTTGTACGGTTTTAACAAACCGGGAATAGAGCGAAGACGGGCGTCCACGGGTCAAGGAATTGAACTCAGAATTAAAAGCAAGTACACATTCGCATACGGTAAGTATGCCTGGGCCGGGTTTTTCAATACAAATGTAATTTTTTGGTTGAAATAATATTTTTTGTCAAATACTGTAAATTCTTTGGGTAATTTTCTTTCCAGCTTATATTGTTTTGCAATCATTGATGTTATAGAGAAAAATTGGTTCAATCTTTTTTAACCTACATGTCCCTACAAAACGGTAAAATTTCAAAAAAATTTCAAAATTCTTCCGGTGTATTTTAAATGCACTACAAATTTCTTAATTTTAAAGTTTGTTGAAGTGAAAAGAAATACTATTTCAGAAACCAGATAAAATTATTCATTAAACGTTTTTTTATTTGGAATAAACAAAGACATTTCTCTAAAAAATAAAATTTTAATATCAAACATCATAAAAGTTTCAACAAAAAGACTTATCGAAAGATTTATAAAACACATTCCTGTTGTACGATAAATTAGTAACAACAATGTTACTTCACTTTTTATGCCATTTATACGAGGAAAAAAAAACTTTTTAAAATTTTACGTTACTCATTGCATATTATGGTTACATTTTTTGTGGATTTTTCGAAAAACCATGCTAGGCTGATGCCCGTGTCAACGTGTCATGATGCTCGATGGTGGTGGTCTTTCAAGCCTCAACAAAAAAATCTCGCCAATAATCAAACACTTTAACAATTTTTTAAATTTTATACATGGAATCAAGACGAAATATTTGATACAAACTGAGAAGAGTTATTATTTTTTCTTTCCGTGACGAACAAATCACACATCTCCGCATCAGATCTGACGCTCCGGTCAGATCTGTCCTTCAGAGGCTCAAATTGAATAAGATGTGGTTAGTAATGTCCTTCCGGAGCTTGAAGAGTTTAAAATATTGCAACCATTTTAATGCAATGTTAAGGCCCTTACTAGCAAAATCTGAGACTATTTTTTGAAGGTTTGTTTCCATTTTTTTAAAGTTTTATCTACACAAAGAATGTTACCTACTGTTAAAATAAAATTTCTTCAAAAATACATATTTTTTTAAAACATTAAAGTATGGCTTTTTAAAAAATAAACTCAAATAAAATAATAATCTCAAAACTTAATAACTTCGCTTTTGTATAATTTTTAACGCACCAGATTTAAATGTCTGGGTTGAATTTTCCCCACAGGAAAAACTAAACCCTTTCACACACTTCCTCAAATGATCATCTAGTCTCTAGTCAATACACGCTATGCAATTGCACTATATAAGTATAATAAATACAAAACAATACAAGAACAGCATGTCAACCTACCAGAGACCAAATGGGAAAAAATTCACCGACTCCAGATATTTTCATATCAGAGGGTTCGGCTCTGTGGAACTCCTAATTGGTCCTATAAATCATTTATTTAAAATGACTGATTTTTGCATTAATATATATAAATTCTTTGACAAATCTAATATTTAATAGGCATGATTAATACCTACATGTTTTACATTTCTAATTAAAGGAACATATTAAAGTTTGTAAACCACTGTTTTAATAAAAAAGTAGACTTAATTTGGTTGCTACCTCAGTGGAATTAGTAAAATAATCACAAAAAGTAGATGACTAATTTTGCAAAATCATTTTTCCATGCCTTGCTATTTTTTGTAGATTTCTTATTTTCTTAGATATTTCCATAAGTGAATGGTTTCTCGCCTGGGTTTGATTGTGAAGAAGCCTTTGTTGATAAACGTGGCAATGTTTAGGCCCGCGCCCCTTGACCCAGGTGTCTCCGTGAGCTCTGCTCGAGTCTAGCAATTAATATTGCACAATCCCTTCTCGCCGTAAATTATCAAACATACACCACATTACATCGATCCGAATCAACACACACAACAACCATCACTACCACCACATCTTGCAACTATTCCTTGCGAATAATACTAGATACAACCGATTGTAAAAGTTATAATTGACTATTAGGAAATAAAATAGTGTAAAGAAATTGAGTTCCGAAATTATAATTCAATGTTCCTTACGACACTTGTAAAATCGCCTTTAAATTGACCTTAACAATTGACTTTACAACACCCAGATTCACAGCTCTTTTTTACGCTAACGCATATTGTCTTATACGGTTTCATAACTGTAGATATACCTATTAACACAAAATATAACTAAGTGTCCCCGAACGGGATGTACAGAGAAATTGTACCACCAAATAACAAAAATATAAAACATATTTCCATTCAAATGCATCAAGGATAAAAATATTACTGGATACATAAATCAGCGTGTAAGTAAAAAATGACGCCGTTAATAAATTCGTTTGATGTCTATACCAACTTCTTATCAAAGGTATTTTTGAATTCGATTTTAGATTTGAAAGTGGTAAAAAATGCACAAACAAAATATAATTTTATAATTATAATAAGTTTGGAGAGGCAACTGTTGGGGGAACAACTTTTGGGCCACCGTCCTTTACGTATTATCTATGTTTAATACAGTTCAATATTCCATCATACCTAGAGAAAGCAGTGATCTCATGGTATATTTTTCAGATGTAGGTATGCTTGAAACTATCTTGGTGTTCTCCTGTCTGGGCCTGTTTTTTAATTAAACTATGTTTTACACAATATATTTGATCTGTACACAAATCTACAGATTGATTCCGAGACTGACGAAAATTTTCACATTTGACCTTCAATGTGTACGAGTATATTTGAAAAATGCTGTGTGAAGCCCGGGAAATGTATACTTCAGCTGGTTCAGAATAAAAACGTAGATTGATATGGTTTTGGCTATGTTTTCGTGTCTTAGCGAATCGCCAGTTACGTCAATTCCTTATTTTATCTCGCTAATTATTATTTTTATTTAATGATATTTATTTACATCCGTTAAATGTAATTAACTACTATGATTAAATCAATAATAAATATTTAATTAAATGAAGACAATACTAGCGGAAATCGAAAGGTCCTGGTTTCGTGTCCCAGAGCTAGAGGTGCAAAAATCTTTTTCTGATTTTCCTGTTTCTAGATTTTCGATTGAGTTTCGCTAATATTTACGCACCAGATTTAAATGTCCGGGTTAAATTTTCCCCACAGGAAAAACTAAACCCTTTCACACACTTCCCAAATGATCATCTAGTCAATCCACGCGATGCAATTTCACTATATAAGTATTATAAATACAAAACAATACAAGAACAACATGTCAACCTACCAGAGACCAAATGGGAAAATAATTCACCGACTCCAGATATTTTCATATCAGAGGGTTCGGCTCTGTGGAATTCCTAATTGAACCTATAAATCCTACTGATCCCTCAATATAAATATTTAAAAAATCTTTTGTAATCTTTATAATTTGAGATGAATTAAATAAATTATAATTTGAGATGACAAAAAAAATAATAATTATTAACGCTTTAACTGATTTGCTTGTATTCCTCGCAGTAAACACTTATTTATTTTTCAATTTTTATGAGAAGACTGAAACATTTTAAATCCACATAAAAATATTATTAAACTACGTATAACTAAGCAATAAGCATGTTACAGAAAAGTTATTGAATTTTTGTACTAATACCTTCACATATATACATAATTATGAAGCAAGTGTTCGTTGATGGCGACGACCACCTAGGTTTACGATCGTGAGATACGTAATGCACTTCCAGATACAGATAAAAGGCAAACGCAGTGCAAGAACTTGTATTTTCAACAAATTGATACAAATCAACAAGTAATTCGGTTTATAAATAAGATATTTTAGATTTAACGGTCGCAATTAATAGCTAAACTTCTCGATGATCTCCCATGCAGCACAAGGAAAGAAGAAATGGCTTAATTAATCTGACCGACCATAAAAAGCTTAATATCGGTAACGCCTTCAAATGGTATCGTGCTTTTGATTAAAATCTCAGGTAATAACAACTAATAGAGCACGTTCTTGGTCCGAAGTGAGAAATTTGTGTTGGGATTTCAACGATAAAAAAATATTTATACTAATTTAATTTATATTTCGATCCCGAATATGATACGGTTTTGTGATTCATCGTGCATGTTATTCCTAATACGTGCTTTTAATGCAAACCCATCAAACTAAAACTCGACAAAAAGGAGAACAAAACAATACCACTTCTTAAAAAATGTACCATCATCACAACCAATATTTTTTTTGGCAGTTTTGTTGAATGTTCCCTTTTTATTTGACCTTAGAGTTCTGATTTTTTTTTACAGTGCACATACTGTATCGACACTTTAATTAGTTGAGTCAAGCTCAGCTTAGTTAAATTTGCTATTGAATTTTAACATTCACGATCCACGCTCTTTCGGCTGTACTAAGAGTTATAATTACGGTGGTTAATTACTGTGATTTTTGTATTATTATGGGTGTTACTGTTGCCAATACACTCTGTCTTAATTAAGGCGACACCGGGTATATAAAATAAATTCGTTAGTATCCGCCTTTTTTCCGGAGATTTCGAACTTTGTGGTAGATGTGCGGCTTTTTATTAATTATAAGGACAATTATAGCGGTTAATTGCTTTTTCAATACTCAATAATTATTTGTATCAACAGTTAAGATTGAAATAAATGAGGATAGTTTGGTGCCTCCCTAAGCTCAGAGCACGCATGCTGTTAAAACGTATTTCTTAGGTACCTAACTTAACAATTACCTAAGCCACTGAATCTTCTTGCAGAAACTGTTGCTTTTACATATTTTTGATAACTTTGTGATTTTTGGTAATGACTTATTTAATTGTGCATTTTTAACTATGTAAGTACATGCAAAATCAATTATTCGGTGAAGCATCGACATGTCGTAAAGTATATTTAATTGACTTAGTAATTATTTAGCTGTTCAGAAAATTACTCAAAACCCCGTACAAGATAATATTATTGCATATTTAATATTTTCCTCTTGTATGTTTTAGCTCTTTATATGTATACCGCACAAGAATTTCAACTGCTCCCGTCTGGATCCAGTGACACTATGCCATCCCCAATTGGGGTATGTTGTGAGGCTGAAGGGTGTGGGTAGGGGAAGGAAATGGAGATACGAAGGTCGGAAAGTACCTGGCTGTTCAGAACTGGTCATCAAACTTGGCTATAGCCATTTCAAGCAACATTTCAATTCATTGTCAATCCATCTTGAGAGTATCTTCCACTCTGAAACATGCCGCAAATGTACCAGATATATATTATTTTAACACAAACGAATCAAACAAAATTAATTGAACCCGCGACCTTCGGATTATTAGTCGAGAGCCTTAACCCTTGACCACGGAGGCCATCGAAATTCAGCTCTTAGACAGATTGATTCAAAACTTAGAATCAGTAGCTTTCCACTATTTTACCGGAATCTGCCTTTCGTATTGTAAATAATTTTATTTTAAAAACTAGTAATTTGAAATCTTTCCAGATTCTTTTGGTTCGTAGATATTTCGCTACTCCGCACTTTGTGAAGTTAACTAATTTGGATCTAAAATAAAAGCTGTGCACATTCCATCACACCAAAACTCACTATTCAAGAGTTTTTGCTGGTTCGAAAATAAAATCAGATGTGCAAAAGTATAATATAATTTCATAAATTAAGAAGAAATTTTTAAATTAAAACTCAACACGAAAAAAGGATTTGTTTCATATATAGCAAGTTTCACAGTTAATAATTCTTACGATTCCCACAATCGCATAACGAAATGATCATACACCATCTGCAATATCTGCATACCTCCGGTGAGTACGAAAAGTCGCATGCTCTCATACATCAAACGTAATGTGGCGCTGACGCCATTTTTCAAAGCGCAAAGTGCATTCTCACGACTGGTGCATACTCCAAAGTCAAATTTGAATGCTTTGGAAATGAATAGCGAACGTGGATGCCCCATCCCTACTTATCCAACACAACTTATAAAGGTTGAACGAGCAAAAGGGAATCAATTGATTTTGTGATGAAGGAAATTTTGATCAAATTATCTGAAAGCTCCTATTCAAGGTGGGGGGAAGTGTTTTCGGAATATCTATGGAAATGGCGTATAAAGTTCGTTTTGAGTTACTCTAGAAATTCTGTGAACAGCAAACTTCGTGTCCTAAAAAGTGTGTTTCTAAATTATTATTTTTCAATAAATCAAAACCAAATTTCTTAATACTCGTAGTTATTGAAATGAGTACTTCTTTAGCACAGTTGTGATTTGAAACTCAACGAAACGAAAACGAGCGACACTATAAATAGACAAATTTAGGATTTAGCCTGCGAGAGAATGATATAGACTAATCTGTGTCCTCTTTATGCGGTGCTTCGTAGCCTATCGGTTTCCTCTGGTGACAATATTATAATAAATAAACCCTACAATTATTCTACTTCTGATACTCTGCTTTCATCTCATTCTCTCGAAGTTTGGTTTTCTGAAGTTTTCACTTCTACCGCGTGTGAACTGCACACATGTTGTTTTATAAATACCTACCGACTTGTAATCCATAAATATTTTACGTCACATTTTTTTAATTATAAATAAGGAAACCCAATTTTTCAAAAAAATGTCATCAACTCATTAACATTTTTACAAACATTCCTTAGGCAGGCAACCTATCATAATTTTGAAAAAAAATCCAAATAAACGCTACGATTTTTATTGAAAGATTTTTTGCTATACCGTTAAAATGGCAACCATCTTGACTTTCTTATTTGCATTTATTCAATATATTTTGGTTCCTTGACAGTGAGTTAGTGGCGTTTCTTTGTACGAATTGTATAATTGCTTCATCGAAATTTTTAATAAAGTAGGTACATGAAATACACATGAAACACCCCAAAAATAAACAAAAAAAAATACATGAAATATATAGGCTCTGCAACCGGGCCCGAAAAGAATAAGATGGAGAGATACGAAATTACCAATGTTAGAGAAGAGCGCTGACATTTACAGCGACAAAATCGATGCGAAAATTGCGAAAATATTTAATAAAACGCGACTCGTTTCAAATAGAGCAAAAATCCTGCAGGCATTATCTTAAACAGCATTTAAAGAAACACTGTGAATTTTTTCATACATATAACTTGTAAAATAACTGAAACAAACGTGTTAATAATAATTTTTGGAGCATGCTTTGCGATTTTTTTCTATCGAGGGAATTTTATATAATTTGCGTTTCGGCACGGGCGAAGTCTAGATATTATCTTCAAGAATAACATATATTTTTTAAGAGCTTTAAAACTTACCGTGTTTAAAGGAAATATATAATAAATCGGTACAAATCCGGGTTGCGGGCCGTTAAGTAGGTATGTTTTGAACTATTACTTACAAATATTATGATTTTTAGGAAACCTGTTTTTAGATTATTTAAATAAGAGTGAATTGCTTATAAACATATTTTTTACCGCGAGTACATAGAACTACCTACTAGTTTAAAAATCAATGAGTAGGTAAACCGTATTGTTGAAAATTTGTTGCGAGGTGGTTCCCAGCTTTGACGTGCGGGGCGATTTGAGAACGGCGCACGTACCGCCTCGGCCATGCAACCGTTAATTAGAGATTCGTTCCATATTGCGCACCATGGCGAGTGGAGAGTAGAGGCTGTAGAGGTAGAGTGTAGAGCTCGCCAGCCTCACCACCGGAGCCCGGGCCGCGCAGCCTGCACCGCACAGCCTGCCGGGGTCGGAGGTTACGTTTCGGCGCGGCCAAAGGCAAGGGGAGGAGATGCTCTCATCGGACCCGTGGTGCCTTCTTCCTTCAGCCAGTGCTGGGGTCAGCCGGATATGATGTGAATCAGCACCCCTAATCATTTGTTGATGGCAATGATTCTGAGGTAAAACTTTCTATTCAAATTATGAAACCTTCTTTTTGGTAGTAATAAAAATAATAAATAAATCCAATTAAAATGAAACATGAAACAGAAAAATACACAGAAAATCAAATCAGAGTGAGCAATTTATATGCGGTAGAAGTGAAACCTTCAGAAAAATAAAGTAGACAAGAGTGGATAGGCTACCATATACGGCACAAAGAAAATACAATTTTCCAAAATTATTGAATTCCTAAGAAAAATTGATAAACTACAAAGCAAAGTACACATGAGATGAGGAAAAGAAATGAACCAAGACTCCCCTTCAGAAAAAAAAACAGGGTCAAAAGTCATTGATGTACGGAACATTGAAGATATTTGGAGACTTACCAGAAGAAATACAATTGGAAGAGAGCATGAAGGCATTTAAAATTAAATTCCGAAGATATGTGATTGATTTGGTATAGATGTGTTATTTTAAGTGTATGTATATATACATATATATATATATATATAAGGATTGTATTAGGATATAGATAACTATGTACCTATTTAAAAAACCGCAATAAACAATAAACAAAGAAGGGCTACGAAGCACCGCACAAAGAGGAGACTGATTATACTATCTCCGCATACGAGATATACGCGTTTGTCTTTTTTTAGTGTCCCTATTTTTCGTTTCATCGAATTTCAAATCACAACGGCGCTTAGGAAGTTTTCACTTTAAAGAAGTTAACAGTCACAGCTGAGAATGGTCTCTGTCTTACTGGGTCAACGCGTTTAACTCTCCCGCAGCCAACTGGGGCCGAAGGTAGACCCCAAAATAACTATCCTTCTTATATCTACTTAAATACATGAAATATATTTTTAGTTCTTCTAACACAGCAAACTTATTTTGTGGCACCATTATGATTGAAATTAATAAATTACTTGGTTTTTACCACTTTTATTGTTTATAAAACCGACATGTTTCGGCAAAGCTGACTTCAAAGCCAACCATTTAATAGAAACTAGTCATACCTTTAATTTTAACAGTGGAATAGAATTAATTCATTGTAATGTCAATGGCATTCAGTTAGATAAATTAGAAATTTTAGAGATTAGAATGAGTGTTAATGCAAATTTAAATATTATTAATAATCAAAAATTGTTTTTAAATGACCCATTATTAAATCTATTCCCCTTTTAAATTTTTTAAATTGTTCTATATTGCCCCTCGTCCCTTAAACATTATTTTCTTTTTAATTTTATTATTGTTTATGTCGATTATTTTTCTCTATTACCTATATATATGTCTATATTTAAAATTAGTTCTGTCAAAACCCTGAAGAAGTCAGCTTTGCTGACGAAACATGTCGGTTTTATAAACAATAAAAGTGGTAAAAACCAAGTAATTTATTAATTTCAATATTTTTAGTATTTTAGGTATTCCTGCGCAAAGGATTAATACATAATATGCCATTTAAAAAAAATGTGAAAAAATCGTTGATCGCAGGAAAAAATTTTTTGTCAAATATAGGTAGGTAATATTCCCTGCAAAAACATAAATAACAACAACAAAAAAATATATTAAAAAAAAGTGTTTTCTTTGGTTTAAAAGTTTAGAAAAAAAAAGGGGGTCATCAGCCGACCCCCATGGTTACGGACGTCATGTTTGGCATCTTGGCCTGTCGAGAGTTAACCTCTCAGCCATTGAGTCCTGATAGTTTGTCGATCTCATATCTTAACTAATCCCCTATAGCTAAAGCAACATACTTTTGAAGGATATACCCATCGGCATAATTTTTTTTATTTTTTATTAACCAATACATATAATATACAATTAACCAAAATATATATAATATTAGTGGTAACAATACCTCCCTAATTGAGAAATTCTCGTGTTTAGAGAGGGAGCACTATCATATTGACAGTACTATACATACTTAACAGTTGTTACAAATTGAATGTATGTAGATCAATTTTTTTTATACATAATGAATAATAAGTTGGCATTTTTGTACATAATGGAAAATTTTTATATATAATGAAAATATAAGTTGGCATTTTTTTTGGACATAATGAAACATAATGTGAATTTTCACACATATAGAAAATATTAGTTGGCATTTTTTGTTCATAATGGAAATATAAGTTGGCATATCGTAACACATACCTAAATCTAGTTAAAAGTAAAATGTTTTTTAAGTTTTTGTTTAAAAAATTCATAATTCCTTTCGGATTGTATTTCTTTAGGGAGTTCGTTAAAGAATTTTATGGCTGAGTATGTGTAATGATGTTGGGCTGTTGTTGTATTAAGTTTTGGGATTATTATTTGTCCTAAGGTTCTCGGCCTGGTACTAAATGACTTTGTTGTTAGTTTATCAGTAATGCATTTTTTTGATAAATTTTATTTAGTGGTAATACTTTGAATTCATCGAATAATTTTTGGGTTGGATAGTCTAATTGTTTCTTTAGAATAATTTTGATGAGTCTTCTATCCTTCTATGTACTATTTCAAGTGGAGTTAAATTGGTTTTATAATATAATATAAATGTAAGTTTCATATTTCGTTTAAAGATCATTAAATTATCTTTTAGAGTATTATCTTCTTCTTCAATAAATAACTATGCATTATATTAATCGGCATAACCTTCAAGAGTTTTTCCAGTGAATTGAATATTCATTCTAGACTTGTAGAAAAATCAATACGTGCCCATATAAATAAAAACCTTATAGGTATATTCGGGACACTATCTTGTTTACAATTAAATTGGGGAAAAGACTAAACATAAACTTTTATTATGCAATTTTGTGTAAATTTCCTTAAGTAGTATATTTTTTTACATGTTTTTTTCGACTTTCTTTTCTTTTCGAATTCATGTTCATCAGATCTAGCGACCACCAAACAAGCCTCACGCCCGTATTAAGTTACCCGGTTCTTGTTACTTTTTTGTTACTTTGCACTCCTCAGTGCTTTGTAGCTTGGTCAAAGCTTTGTAGAAAGTACCTACTAAACTATCATAATGTACCTGTATATTATAATAAATTTAAGTACGATTTATGTCCTCCGTGGTCGAAGGGTAAAGCTCTTGACTCGAAATCCGAATCTCGGATCGAATCCCGGCGTGGGGTATTAAATTTTATTTGATTAATTTGTGTTATTTAAAAATAATATATAGTATATTTGCGGCACGTATAAGTGGAAGTATCGCCCTGGTGTAAGACCATTCAGAATTGAAACGTTGCTTGAAATGGTTTTAGCCGTGTTTGGTGACCAGATCTGAAAAGCCAGATACTACCCCACCTTCCTCCCCTCATCTTCTTTCCCTCCCCACTATCTTCAGCCTCACAACATACCCCAATTGGGGATGCCATAATCTCACTGGCTCCAGAACGGAGCAGCTGTGAGGTATTCACATAAAAGAAAAATAATAAAAGGACGAGCAATTCTGAACATATATCCTTTAACTCCATATGTAGTATTTTTTTTTAATTTAGTTTATTAAAACAAAGCACTTCTTCCGCAGGGGAAGATACCTTCGAAAATTTTCTACATAAAAGTATTGAAATTTGGTTGACCGTGGTAGTTTTCCACAGATTTTTTTAAAAACGTGCTCTTATGATCATTATTGTACGCCACGGTGAGACATTTAGGTGCCGGATGCAGAAATGTCTGGCAGTGGATGGCTTATTTCGAGGCACTACCGCCTTATATTTTGTCAATAAAATAGAAAAAGTAGATTTAACTTATTTGAATTTTAAAAATAACCATATGTTTTCCTCTTCTCGTATTTATCAAGCCCGTGTTTGGTGATTTGAGTTATCATGAGTGTAGTCGTTATGTAGATACGCCCATCTTCAATGATGAAAGCAAACCGACATGATGCGGATTTAGAGATTGGAGGTGCATTGTGATTAAGTTATTACTAATTTTATATCTCCATCAACTAACGGTGTAAATTACAATAATATGTAAGCACTTTTGAATATTTGTATATCTGTCGTATATTTCTGCACGCGAAACTGCAGTGGTGCTACCGTAACGGTATCAGGAAAAAAAACTATCGTGGATTTTGTCTTATAGATCAGGTGTCTTCCTTCTACTGGACTGTTACGAATAAAAACTTACATATTTCAAATGAGAGAATCTTGTTGAAAGATGAAACATAAATGATTTAGTATTTTATAAACTTGTGAATAATCAAGTGGATAATAATCAATCAATCAATCAAATCGAGTTTTACGCCGGAGCCAAATTAACGAAAAACTTTAACATATTAATTTTGGACTGAAGTTTTTGCCAATAACAATAACACTGAATATGTTGATTTTGCTAAAACACACACTATCGTAGAAGTTTTTTCAAATAATATAGCTAGTTTGTTTCAAGAGATGTCTCCATGATTTTATCTGCGGTAAAACAGAAATAATTTCACTTTACAAAGAACACTGTTCATTTTATCTTTTTTTAAACACACATTTTTTTAATTAATTTTATTTTTTAAGGTTTTGAATTTTTTTGTGATAAAGCATTGATATTGTTTTCATTTTCATATATTTTCTATTTTTTCTATGTTAATAGTGTTTTGGCGGCGGACGTCCAATACATGGCGATTTTGCTTCAGAATAATAATAGTATAAACGGGGAATGTATGGGTGTATTGGCCCGCCATTACAGAATAGTCAAATTTCATATTTATATTTTTGTGTATGTGCATATTATGTGAATGCTGCAGAAGTATTAGTATAGGGACATATATATTTGATACTAGTATTTTTTTGTTTTTCCTGCAAGCATGTTCTATAAATGTCCTGTTTGTATTTCAAATTTTAAAAAAACTTTTCATATTTTTTGTAATATATATTTTTACCTTTTCAGAAGTTTAAATCAAATTTTAAATAATCTCCACCAAAAAATGCCAGGGTGTTTAAATTCCATCACATGTTTAGTTTCGTTTTTACTACGCTATTGTTTCAACATTAAGCTCGCTGAAATAAAACAACTTTACTGTCATAGTTAACTGTCCACAAAACACGATCATTATCTTTTCAAAACTATTTAGCCGCGCATGTCAAAAGATAAATATCTTCAATTTCAAGATAACAAACGACACATTCCCAACGGCGCGTAATTTTGAATCGTCCGAATTGCGAAAACTTTTTTGTGACCAACGTGTCAGCAACGTGCTATTAATTAATGTGATTTATCATATGTACTTGCAGATAGGTACAGTATGCACTATACACGCACAGACATGAATTATCTTCGCAAACGCGTAATCATTTTCTTATTGTATGTACAATGCGACAAGAAAAATACTCCATTCCAAAAACTAATCAGGTCGCCATTAAAAATATTTTGCCCGTTGTATTTTCCATTGAATCGCGGCGAACAAAAAGTATTTCTTCACACGTGCTTAAGGACTTCGTTTTCACGTATTGCGTGATAACAATGGGCCGAATGGGCAAAAAGGGAAACTGCGCTAGAACGTACGGCGCACAATATACTACAATATACAATACAAAAGTTCGTGACCCAAGTATATTCAATATTACAGGCAATTTGAGTTTGCGCCTAATCTCGCATAATTATGTTCCCGTTCCGTTCTAACTATGCATTGTTTATTTTGCATAATAAAATTATTTTATCTTTGTGTACTTTGGCTTTTTATAACGTCATTACAATGCAGGTTGTCGGACCGGGCGTTCGTGGCTCGGACAAGCAATTTGCCCCGTGATGAACTTTTAGTTGCACGTTTGAGATATTGCACATTTGCTAACATCTGATGGGGGCAATCTTTAGGGGTGATTTGCAGACCAGCATTCTTGACGAGGTGAAGAGGAGCAATCTCCGCATGAAAAGGTAATGCTGTATTGAACTAGCTTGTTATCTAAATTAGAGCCAACTTATTATTTTAATAATTGGTATTATTAATTTTAATATTCTAATGTTTGTTAATTTACAAGGGAATTAAAGAATTAAGTGTTGTCCATGAAGACAATCTAGAAGTAGGTCCCAGAAATAATACACTGTAAACCTTTTGACTTCTCATGAATATAAATAAATGTAGGTATACATTTTTGTAGGTATATGTTTTTTTTCTGATTCCACTTTTTCGTACATTGTCTTTCCCAACTCACTCCAATATTATGTAGCGATTTCGGTTTATTAGAATTAAAAAATTAGTTAAAACTAAAAATTATTTATATTTTTAAGTCGATTAATTCAATTAATCGTTGAAGAAACATAACGGAATTTAGTAGATGAAAAATATTTCATTAGTATGTTATTTTTTTTTTACCATTGTAACTAATTAACGACGAATAACGGTAATTTGTTTTCAATAACTTCAAACAGTAGACCCTGAGAAGTATTATTTCCTTGAGGGCCTATGTCTTCTTTGGGGCTGCTGTGTGTGGAGGGCTTTTTTAAGGAAAAGACAAAAAGTTATAGAAGTAAAAATGAATGACGGATGTGTTCCCTCATACCAGAGGGGGTTAGTGTATCCAGGAGTGACGGACATACATGTAATTCCCACTGAGAAGCTAGGCGATGGATTGAGAAAATCCGGCTGGAGAAGTGATGGTTAAAGGGTCTCCCTTAACTAACCCCTCCTAATCGGACCCGCCATGCAGTTGGATAAACCTTACTCCATGATCCCGGACAACCCTGCTAAGTTAACAAGCATGGTAAACCACGTGGGCTGACCCGGCTATGATAGAGGGATAGTAATCCAATTAATGATTAACAGGGCGGTGGTTATCAGATATCAGCCTTCAGATTTTACCAGGAAAATAACATCTCAAAACTTCGTGCGGGCAGTAACGTCAAGTGAACACAATTCGTGTAATTGTTGTTACATACTGTTGTCGTAAATACCAGAGTTGCATAAAAGCGCAGCGTACTTCACGCTCTTGTAACACATGCCAAATAATACAGTTCAAGTATCACTGATAATGTTTATTTATAACGAGACCGTAATCTTCGTAGTGAGGTCACGTGTACGCACTAAATGCACTCCCGTTATATTGTGACGAATCAAATTACGTCACAAGTAAATTTGAATTAGACCTTATCTGGCATTGTGCATTCAAAGACAAAGAAAGTGTTGACAGATGTGGAGCGAAAGGACAGAACGGAGGAAGGGAGAATTGCGGGGTAGGGCCACGTGTCCCACCAGTTCATAGGGCACGCGCGCCGGCAGTGATGGTATGTCTAGGGAAATTTCCCTAGATCTAGGGGAGAAAAAAATTTTTTAGGGAAAAGGGAAATCAGCACAAAATCTAGGGAAATTTCGAACTCTGACAAAAAAATTTATTACATTTGGAAATATTACTGGTCATATGAAAATATTACTGGTCATTTGAAAATATTACTGGTATTATTATATATATTTTTGGGATTCCCATGAATCTTTTAAATATTGTTGATGTACTACATGCAATGTTATCAAGCAATGTTATTTTTAACACTGACAACTCAAAATGATTTTACGTATCTAAAAAGATAAATGGAGACCCCTAAAAAAAATTAATTTAAGTTTTAAGTTCTGTTTTTTCGGTGATTGCGGTTGATGTTTATTTTGCAAAGTGCTTTTTTTTAATTTGGAATTCCGTTTCTAATTCAGTGGTGAGTGTATACATACTTTGAAATTATTATTTCAGTTAGCAAAAAGTATTTTATTTGGAAAAGCACAGTATTATAAGTACATCTTAGAAATGTATTATAAGTTTGTACAGCGCCCTTGAGGTGATTTTTCACAAAAACGGCATCAATAAATCATCCAAATATTATTATCTACCAAGTTTCAATATCTTACAAAATAATTAACAAATAACAGTCATTAAAATCCATTCAGTAGTTTTTGCGTGAAAAAGTAACAAACACTCGTACATCCGTACAAACTTTCGCGTTATAACAGATTTAGTGTTACACAATCAGGTGACTACGAAGGTAATTGCGTTAATGTGATAAGTTATGTATTTTTTTTTGAAAAGTTTTATTTTCTATGTACATTGTTACAAATTTTTTTTAGATTAAAAAAAAAATTTTTAAAACAAAATTTTTAAAACAAAATTTTTGCGGTTAATGCCCAAGAAATACAAAAGAAGTTTATCATATATAAAAGGAACACTACTTTCCAAGTACTTTCTATATTTCAAAGTCCGACTCCCCCCCCCCCCCCCCCCCTCCCCGACGCGAGTTTTGATTACCAATTTGGTACCCGCCGAAATCTAGGGAAATTCTAGGGAAATTTCACCTCGAAATCTAGGGAAATAATTTTTTTGGGCAGAACATCCCTGCACGCCGGTACAAGCAGTCGAGACTGAGACCAGGGAGAGGGAGGAGCGTGAGAAGAGTAAAGAAGACATCCATCGGAAGTTGAGGAAGTAAGATACATAAAAAGGAGAGTCAATATCGCCAGTGAAAGTGTTAAACGAAAACTGCGTAAATGACAATAAGAGAAGAGTGTATTACAAAGTGCCGCCCTTGCGAACAATAAAATAGTGCAAAACGATATCACCGCGTGCCACCGCCACCCACTGCTTGCTGCCCACTGCTTACAGCCACAGCTCCGTCGCCGCATCCTGACCCCGTGCCTGGAAAGGCTCCCGCAGATCGCCAACGAAGTTACGCATCGCAAAATTGAAAGTTAGTTATCCCCGAACCATATGACAACCATTAAAGATTTAGATATAAGTAGATCTAAGTGTAATTAAGATCATGTATTAAGACCTTGCCAAACCTAATTAAAATCCTAACGTATAAAATCTTTATAATTAAATTCATCCCCCTTTTACCCCAACCCAAGCGATCGAATTGGTGAGGAGGCAGAGAATTGCAGAGAAGGCAGAGGAGAAAGTACAGAGGTATGTTATAAAACAGCACTTATTTAAATATCAATAATTATCCTGAGCTAGCTTCCGGTAACAAGACGATACGTTACAATGGCGCCCAACGTGGGGCGGTTTTAGGTATTTTACTATACCTATCACTAATGTTATCGACATTCATGAACTCCGTCCCTGAAAAGAAGGTAAATATTTGCATGTTTTTATTATAGCGAATTTCTCGTACTTTTTCTCGATACTCATATGAGTTCCCTTTGTCTTGTATAACCTTGTTTAGGTATATCCTTTTCTTCGTTCAGTTTGGGTTAGATTTTTATCGTTGCCATCTCATAATATTATTTGATAATATTAGATCTGTTATATTTTGAATATAATCTTTCTCTGTTAACGTTGTTATTATAAACAAATGTGCGGCGAGGTCGGAGACGTAATATTATCTGACGGCGGGATTATCAAGTGTTATTTTTTGTTGGCAGGCTATTAAATCATTCTACAAATCGGCGCGTTGACTTATTCGGGATTGTAGGTAGGTACCTGGAGTTCAAACCTTTTATTACCGATCGGCTGAATAATAATTTCAAGAGTGTTTTAGATTTCATACGGTCACAAGTAAGACGGGCGATGTCAAGTATTTTTTTTTTGGTTGTTTGCCTAAATTTATGTGTTTGGGCTAATGATTTTAGGGTACCTAGTCGAGGCGATTTTTTGCTGATATTTAGGCAGGGTGTTTGACCCCCGAGTTAGGAATACGTCTTTGTCCCGTTGACAAACGGCCAACGAGCCAAATATACCTAGCAGCGACGAGATAATTTATCAACATGTCTTCCGATAGTTATGATTCAAATACAAAGGAGATCCATGATCCAAATGGCCTGTCCAAGGATGATCTGATCGCCGAATTGAAAAGTAGAAATTTAACCCCTCAGAAAACAGTCCGAAAAATGAGGCAACAAGCTTTAAAATTTAATCAGGATATTCCAAAAAACACAAAAGAGTACACAGAAACAGAAGATTTATGCAAATCATTATCGAAAATCGGGATCAAGGAAACAAAATCTATTAATTTGAGCACACTCCTAATTAAATACAATGGAAAAACATGTGTTAGAGATTTCATTCAAAGACTAGAAGAAATCAGTTCTGCCCGAGGATTTTCGGAAACCGATATCACTCAGAGGTTTGTTGAATTAGTGGTAGGAGTTGCTCTTATTTGGTATAGAACTATCAAGTCTTCAGAACTGACATGGGAAAATTTGAAAACCAAACTGTTGAAGCAATTTGAAAGAGCTGATTCTCAAATTACTGTGCGTTTGAAGTTATACGATTCATATTATATCATATTATATTATAGTAACATATCCTGATGAAGACAACATTGTTGTCGAAACATGTTGATTTGTTTTAAAAATAGTGGTTTAAACAAAGTGATTTTTTATTCATTATACGATTCACGTCAGGCACACGAAGAGAGCGCTGCGGAGTTTGTGCTCATCACGCAAGCTAAAAATTACCGCCTCGACAACCCGTTATCTGAGTCGGAACTCATATACATTCTGAAAAAAGGCTTGCATTCAGGATATGCCGGCACGGTGGCGGGAGCACGCGTCAATAGTATAGACGATTTGATACAGGTATGCAATGATCTTGAAACTTTCTCCCCTAATCTTAAAGAAAAGAGGGGATATCAAGGGGTGGGAATGTATTCGCAGAGAACAGATATAGCACCACGTAGGGAAAATCCAAGAATTCCACAAATATACGGATCGGCACCACCACGCACAAACTGGAGGAGAAGGGAGAATAGTCCGAAGTGTTATAACTGCGATGAAGTAGGCCACATTAGCAGGGATTGTAGAAAACCGAGGAGAAATTCATACAGGAATACCAACGCACCCCGGTACGAGTTGCAAGCTCTTGAATTCAGTGATTCAGTGCCAATCAATGCAACCCCTTGCGACGCGTCCCAAGGGAACATAAAAAACGAGTAACCGATCGGCCCGGAGCAGCACAAGCCGATCGGGAGTGGAAAAGCTGGCTAGAATTCTTAAACTTGTTTTATTTAAATGCACGATGTGAACCTATACGGTGTACCAGAGGAAATGACAATCGCCCACATGTTGAAATTGAAGTAGATGGTAAAAAATTTACAGGACTATTAGACAGCGGAGCTTCAGTAAATTGCATGAACAATAGTACTTATCTGAGTTTGAACATTAACAAATACCAAAGAAATAAATCGCACCATAAGATATTTACTGCTGACGGGAAAGAACAAAGAATCTATGGGTGCGTTACACTTCCAGTCTCATACGAAGGCGTTACCAAAACAATGATATTTTACGTTATCCCCACATTAACTTCCAAACTTATACTGGGAGTAGATTTTTGGGTTGATTTCAACGTCGCACCTGACTTGTTCAAGAATATTAATTTCTCGCCAAAAAAAAATGCGGTTAATAACGTAATTCACAGTGAAAACGGAGTCGAATTAACGCCAGATCAGGCAAGGAGGATGAAGTTGATCACTGAAAAAGCACGAGACATTTCTTTTGAAGAAAAGGGACTAGGACGAACACATCTTATTGCACATGCGATTCAGACTGAGGGATCACCCATCAAGCAGAGATATTTCCCACTATCACCGGTCAGACAAAAACAATTGGAGGAGGAATTAGAAGAAATGCTAAAGATGGGAGTGGTTCAACCATCACGTTCACCGTGGTCGAGTCCTGTTGTGATGGTGGCTAAGAAAGATGGATCTACCCGGCTTTGCTTAGATTCTCGTTTACTTAACTCAGTCACGCGTCGTGATTCCTACCCACTTCCCCACACTAAGCAAATTCTCGATAATCTGCGCGACGCGAAATACATATCATCAATAGACCTGTCAAAAGCATACTGGCAGATACCGCTTACTCCAGAGTCAAGAGAAAAAACCGCGTTTGTAGTGCCGAGGAGGGGATTGTTTGAGTTTAAACGCATGCCATTTGGACTCAAAAACGCAGGGGCTGAATTGCAAAGGCTATCTGATCAGTTGTTTGGACCTCAGTGGGATGATCACGTTTTTTGTTTCGTAGACGACCTCATAATCATTTCACCGGACTTTGAACATCACGAACGGCTACTACACAAAACCATTGACCGGATCAAAGAAGCGGGGTTAACTATTAATCTGGGTAAATCTGAATTCTGTAAAAAAGAATTGCGTTTTTTAGGTTACTTGGTTGATGCTAACGGACTTAAAACGGACCCAGCGAAGATAAAAAGTGTACAAAACTACCCCACCCCCAAAAATTCAAGGCAATTAAAAGGCTTCCTTGGTCTTTGTGGCTATTATAGGAGATTTATTAAAAATTTCTCCACTATAGCATCACCATTGACTAAAATAACGGGTGAAAAAAACGGAAAAACGAAATTTAAATGGACTACTGAAGCCGAGAGTGCATTAATTTCAAGTACTTAAAAATACGTTGACGTCTGCACCGATTTTGCGATGCCCTGACTTCGATAAACCGTTCTTCATACACACGGATGCCAGCAATTTAGGAATAGGATGCGTATTGACCCAAACCTTTGAAGATGGAGAACATCCTATAAGTTACTATTCTAGATCTCTAAATAAACACGAAGAAAATTACGGCACCACCGAAAAAGAATTGCTTGCGGCATTGGACTCAGTATATCATTTTAGATCCTACGTAGATGGCAAAGAATTTACATTGGTGACAGATCATTCGAGTCTTAAATGGCTACACAGCCTCCAAAATCCTTCTGGCCGATTAGCTCGATGGGCTACCAGGCTTTCCCAGTATGAATTTAACGTTATACATCGGAAAGGATCCCAGCACATTGTGCCTGACGCTTTATCTCGGATTGAAGTCGGTGAGTTAAAAGAAAAGTCGTCTCAGAAAAATGAGGACCAATGGTATGCGAATCTATTTGAAAAGTGTTCAACCGATCTGGCGGTAAATCCACGTTATCGAATTGAAAAAGATATTCTTTACTATCATGTTGAAAGCGAAACTCCCCTGACCGGGAATTTCGAGTGGAAAAGGGTTGTACCCTATGACCAGCGAGAAGAAGTAATAAGAGAATGTCATGATTCTCCCACAATGGGTCATCCGGGAACATTTAAAACATTCAAAAACGCGCGACTGAGATTTCATTGGGCAGGGATGTACAGAGATATTAAAAAGTATGTAAGAAAATGCGTTACTTGCAAGGCATACAAACCATCAACAGGGGCACCTTTAGGTCAAATGTCCACCCCGAAGCCGGTCAACGCTCCCATGGAGATGATTTCTATAGACTTAGTTGGTCCATTACCTCGTAGCCGGTCTGGACACGCGTATATATTAAGTTGCGTCGACGTATTTACAAAGTACTGCTGGTTGTTTCCCCTACGTAAAGCTACTTCTGCGTCCATTATAAAGTGTCTAGAATTTGGTATATTTTTGCCATTAGGGACTCCGAGAGTGCTCCAAATGGACAATGGGAAACAATTCATATCTCGGGAGTTAAAAGAATTCACGAAAAAATATAATGTACCCATTCTGTTCTACAACGCGTATTACGCTCCACAGTCAAATGTAGTCGAAGCTTATAATAAAACAATTGAAACGACGTTGAGCATAATGATCCAAGAAGATCAGCGAGCATGGACCACCCACTTACCAATGGTACAGACTTCAATGAACAATACAGTAAATTTTTCCACCGGATTTACACCGTATTTTCTATTTCATGGCAGAGAACAAATTTTGAACGGGGGCTTCCACCCGCACAATAACACTGTGGCATCGCAATCTAAAACTAATCCTAGAATAAATTATATACAGTCCTATGGATCATCATTAAAGGAACTCCAAACTGTTTTCGATATAGTTCGAGATAACTTGCTGGTAGCCTTCCAACGCAACGCGGGTGCATATAACTTACGTAGAAGAAATGTAATTTATAACCAAGGGGACGTCGTGTGGAGAAAAAACTTCGTACACTCTGATGCAGCTGTGTACTTTTCAAATAAATTAGCTCCACGATTCATTCAAAACGTCGTAAAAGAAAAAATTTCCGACGTCCTATATCTTCTGGCGGATGCAAATGGAAAGGAGACAGGTAGATATCACATTAAAGACCTAGTGATCCTAGTGAAGACCGATTGTAGTGTGAATCAATCAAAATAGGTTTGAGTTAGTTATCGTTATCAATGTTGAGTTTATTTTACACACTTTAGGTTTGGCTAGGTTAAATTTATATTAGGTGTTTTTTTTTAAGTTGACAAGTTGTAAAGTACAACACCATGCTCTGTACATTCTCACCCGCAAAATAGAGCAAGGAGGTACGAAGGGATTCCGTTGCACATTCATATCGCGCGAGTTGATAAAAACAAATATCTGCGTTTGGCGAAGCCAAACATTATCTTGCACCTAAAGTCTCGCGATGTTTCGAAAGCCTGCGCAGTTGAGAAAATAAGGGGGCGTGCGTGAATGTGCAGATGAACTGCGTTAGGTACGTTTTATGAGAGCGATAGAATGGAGCACCTACCACTGACACGATTTGAGAGGTACAAATACGAACGTTTGACGAAATAAGTATGCCGAGTACCTAAATGTCTCCATATTTTAAAAGTAGTCAGCGTGAGTGATAAAAGACCGGTGTTGGTAGTAGTGCGTCCACAAGCGAAAAAATGCGAAAAGCGAGTTAAAATGCGAAAACGAAGGCGAGCACTAAATGTCCCACGATTTGAGTGGTACAAATATGCATGTTTGACGAAATTTGTACGAATAGTAGTCTGCAGGCATGATAAAAGGCCGGTGTTAGTGTTGTCGTCAAACGAATGCGAGCACTGAACTTTGCACGATTTGAGTGGTACAAATACGCGCGTTCGATGAAAAGTAATATGTGTGTACCTAAATGTCTCCATACTTGAGTAGTAGTCTGCGCGCGTGAGAAAAGACCGAAAATTGTGTAAAAGTGCAAATAATGCGTAGAAATGTAAAAAAAAAAAATGCGAAAGAATGCGAGAGAACGCGTGAAGAGGAAAAACGTGTTTCGAAAGATTCTACAACCCGGTTTTGGTGGTTTCTCCGTGTAATAGAAATTACCTGGCGCCTAATTTTCATTGTGTATCGCGTCGGGAGATACACTCCAACTCTGTAATCATTTTTTGTTTAATTTTTTCATCCATTCTCAGACGTACTATGCATGTACACCAGATTTCTTGTTTTTTGTTATCGATGATGTAGGTGTTTAAAAAATATAGGTAATAGAGGAGTGAATAAATATTAGTAACGGCCTCCTTTACTAAAATTATGTTTGATTAAGAGTAAAACAAAAAAGGAGCAATGCGCAAGTAGGTATAGATTTTTATTACTATTCAGACATGCCAGCGGAAATGATAGCAGAATCAACTGAAGTGGTACGTATGCATCGATTCCTTTCCCATCCTGGTACATTGAAATTTTTGTGAAATTATGTTATGTTGTCATTAGTTTTGGTCATATGGTTGGGAAGAGCTTCATAAATAAACAGTGAATACGATCCTCAAGTGTTTGGAGAGGAGAAGTTCGAGGGGTTAATATAAGAAGTGTTTATGTTAGTCTTTGATTTAATTGTTATCGTTTAATTCTGATTTTATTGTGTTTTATTATGTCTTATTGTTTTCATGTTATTTTATTAGTTTTTGGGCCACATATTACGATGTGTGTTTTGATGTTTTTTAAAGAGTACGAAGCGAAAAGGATTGTCATTCGATATGGGGAGATGATGAAAGAGGTTAGGACATATGTCATTGTAGCATTAATAATCTTCGATGAAGATTATTAATGCTACAATGTATTTTAATTTTGAATTTTGAAATGTTTAAAATAAAAGTTTTGTTAGAACGTAAGTTTGGTAGCGACATAAGAATTGTTTAGAATTTAAGCGTTTCCATGTTTAGATATAAGAAGGTTGTCATGTGGGAAAAGGGGAAAAGAAAATTTTGTTTCTACGAATTCAAAATTTTCTTTTGTAACGAAGGGGGTATTGTGACGAATCAAATTACGTCACAAGTAAATTTGAATTAGACCTTATCTGGCATTGTGCATTCAAAGACAAAGAAAGTGTTGACAGATGTGGAGCGAAAGGACAGAACGGAGGAAGGGAGAATTGCGGGGTAGGGCCACGTGTCCCACCAGTTCATAGGGCACGCGCGCCGGTACAAGCAGTCGAGACTGAGACCAGGGAGAGGGAGGAGCGTGAGAAGAGTAAAGAAGACATCCATCGGAAGTTGAGGAAGTAAGATACATAAAAAGGAGAGTCAATATCGCCAGTGAAAGTGTTAAACGAAAACTGCGTAAATGACAATAAGAGAAGAGTGTATTACAAAGTGCCGCCCTTGCGAACAATAAAATAGTTCAAAACGATATCACCGCGTGCCACCGCCACCCACTGCTTGCTGCCCACTGCTTACAGCCACAGCTCCGTCGCCGCATCCTGACCCCGTGCCTGGAAAGGTTCCCGCAGATCGCCAACGAAGTTACACATCGCAAAGTTGAAAGTTAGTTATCCCCGAACCATATGACAACCATTAAAGATTTAGATATAAGTAGATCTAAGTGTAATTAAGATCATGTATTAAGACCTTGCCAAACCTAATTAAAATCCTAACGTATAAAATCTTTATAATTAAATTCATCCCCCTTTTACCCCAACACAAGCGATCGAATTGGTGAGGAGGCAGAGAATTGCAGAGAAGGCAGAGGAGAAAGTACAGAGGTATGTTATAAAACAGCACTTATTTAAATATCAATAATTATCCTGAGCTAGCTTCCGGTAACAAGACGATACGTTACAATAGCCTGATCTGCACTCCCAGCGAGAAGTCTCGTCGAGACATTAGCTTTTAAGGTGATCCACCTCAACGTGTAACAAATCAGGCACAGATATAACACCTTATACAGATGGCGATAAGGATGAAATTTGCGCCAACTCCAGCCGCCTGTTTTGATTTAAACAAAAAAAAACATCGTCAAAATACATGTTTTATTTTATTTTCCGAAGTATAAAATTTAAAAAAAATTTCCATCGTGATCTAAGGAACTTACTTTGCCACATTGCACAATAAAATCATATATGATAACTGTTCGTAAGTAAGAGATTTTGAAATTTAAGGAATTTTTTTATGCCTGATAGGTACCTAACCTACTATTTTTTTTCTAAGCATAAAACACTTTTAAAAAATACTCGTTTGTAGTATAGGCCAGCTTGTGTTCTACTCACAGTATTTACTTAAATCTCCATCTGTAATACTTCTCAGCTATCAAATTTTCAAACCAAAAAAAACATGATTTTTAATTTCTACGCGTTTTTTAATGTGAATACCGCACAAGAGTCCCAGCTGTTCCCGTCTGGGGCTAGTGAGACTATGGCATCCCCAAATGGAATATTTTGTGAGGTTGAAGGTAGTGGAGAGGGGAAGGAGATAGGGAAGAGGAAGGTTTGGTAGTACCTGGCTATTCAGATCTGGTCACCAAACGCTACAGCCATTTCAAGCAACTTTTCAATTCTGAATGGTGATCTTACACCAGGGCAATACTAAGGGTATCTTCCAGCGTTGCACTGCTATAGCTATTTACAATATAGCTATCACATTTTAGTGATATTTCGCTGGAAAAGCATCGAGGCGATAAGAACAGCGGGTATCAAGTGAACACCTCTCCCGCTCGCTCTTCGACCTACCAATCCCGGAGTGCGCAATAAACGTTACGTAAATTATTAATTTAAAATTAATAATTTGCCACACGTTCCCGACCTGAAGATACTCTCGGAATCATCCTGGTGGTAGGTGGGTACCACCATTCAGAAATGAAAATCTGCTTAAAACAGCTTTAGCTGTATTTAGTAACCAGATATGAGTAGCCGGGTATTTCCCCATCTTCCTATTTCCCACATCCTTCCCCTCCCCACTACCTTCAGCCTCACAACATAACCCATTTGTGGATGCCAGTCTCACCAGCTACAGATGGATGGGAGCGGTTGGTCTCTGAAGAGCTGGAAAGATATTTCATGTCAAACATAAATGACGCTTTAATTATTTAAAGAAGTATCGCGAATGAAGAAGAATTTGCAACAGTGGCCAGTGACGTTACGCACGCACTAAATGCCTTCTCACAGGATAATGAACCAGCCCTTTTAATTTTACTTTCAAACGATAACAAAATCTGCACTGTGACGTTACGCGTACCCATATAATGCACTCTTGCTTTTCTCGTCAATCTAAGGGCGGGTTATTTGAACAATTAATCAAATTTTCTTAGTTAATTTTCACGTTCTGTGTATGTTCTATTCAAGTTCTGTTATCATGTGATTATAGGCCAGTTGCTTCAAAAAACTGAAATAATCACAGAACTTGAATAGAACATCCACAGAATGCGAAAATTAACTTAAAAATTTTGTTATTAATTTTTGGGGTATTATGCCGTGTTACGCTACCTCCTTCTTTAGTCAACGTTTCGGACAGCGTTGCAGTGGCCATCATCAGAGCAGATGTGTTATAGTTAGGGGTGATGTTTATACTTATCTACTTAGGAGCGATACCGTGTCGCCAGCTCCACTCCTCTACGAGCTGGCGCTACAATATACTTCAACATGTTTTTTGGGTTTAGCATTGATGTTTTTGGGTTTACTTAAACTTAAAAATTGTTAAATTTTTTTTTAAACAACACATTTGTTCATTGTACAAGATTTACTCAGATTCATAGATCAAGTACAGTTCAAATTAATGAAGTATCTTAAGGTGATCAGCGCCCTTTGAAGTGATTTTTCACAAAACGGCGCTAAACAAATTATAAAATATATATGACTATTGTTATTAAAGGACACAAAAAACTAATCGTGTCTGCACTGTGTCATCCCACGCATACACTGAATGCACTATAACTACTCTTTCTTAAGCACGTATTTCGAACTAGTTAATGACATTGAAACGAGGGCAGAATCTGCATGGTGACGTCACGCACGCACCAAATGCACTCTCACAAGTATTACATAAGGAAGCCACCGGCGCGTGCTCACGCTCTTCAGATGAAATATAGTTCAAGTGGCACAGAAAACGAGAGCACAACCTACAGAGCGCCGTGCAACGGTTGTGCAAGAAAAGTCGCTAATGTTACGCTGCACATTGTAATGTCAATCCGACCGTACTATACAATGGGTGGAAGCAAGGCAAGGCCGCGGACCGATTCTCACGGACTACCCGGTACCGCTGCCTCACTTTTCTCGTTAGTACCGACGCCGACAACAGAAACCGAACAATTATTATTATTATTAAACTCTTGTTTTCATGTTGCATGTGTGCCAGTTTGCTGTTTTTTTAAACTCATGCGTTTTCTTTGCATATAATTTTGTTCCTAACCTCTGATCGCCGGTTGATTTAAACCAATAGGTAGGTATATTGCCCATTCATGTTTCATTACAATACGACATCTTGTGAATAGGGTGATTTTCACAATGAGCAATTATTATCAATAATTTAAACACATTGTTCGTTAACTTTTGTTGACGTTTTTACTGCGGCTAGATTTTTCGAACAGAAGACAATGAAAAATATTTCTTGGCAGTTCATTAATTTTACTAGAAGGTACGTTCATGCATTTTTAAATACTTTAGTACATTGGTAGGTTGCTACCTAAAATGTTATATGAATATTTTAAATAATAATTGATTTGTTAACAACGATAACAACATGGTAATGATACAAACAATATATGGCAATAATTCATTGAAAAATCCTATATTAGATTGAATGCTGCAGAAAATCGATATCTACATTGAACTTATTCGGAAAAAAAAACCATTTGTTAATTCCAAAATTACAAGTGTTTTAAATATTGTTTTAAAATTAGCGCAGAGCTCTCAAAAATCACGGAGAGTCTGAATTCTCCCCAAATCCCATTTCACCAAATCCAATTTTGAAAACGGCAATTAAAATAATTTTTTTTTTTTCTGAAAATAATTTTCACTTATTTAACTAGAAATATCTAACTAAAATAAATACATTTTATTTTAGATTACAAAATTATTCAATTTCATTATTTTGTTGATTAAACATAAAATAAAATGGTTTTATACAAAGAACTTATTTCATTCTGAATTATTGTTTTTTTAAATGTACCTATAACCATTTTTAATGTTGTCAGGAAGGCAATTTTGTAAATTGTCCCCATCGTAACCAATGGATTCCTTACCATACTTAGTAGTATGTGTTTAAAATAAAAATATTTATGTATGTACATATTTGTATTCTGTTAAAAATATTTTATCACCGGTTTTCGCATATCTGAATTCTTCAAATAAGCATATCCAATTTTGAAAATGGCGTTTCCTTTTTCTTTTTTTACATTAGCTCCACACAGGAGGCTCGAAGAAAACAATTTTCCTCGGGGCCTATGTCATCTTCGAGGACGCTGTGTGGAAGATCTTTTTTTAGGAAAGGAAGTTCTCGGAAGGAAAAGGTATGAGGGGTGGGTAGGAATCTGCGTCAATGTGTCCAAGAGGGCGGACGTATGAATCCATCCCTTCAACTGCGGTGCAAGCCGATGAATCGAGAGAGTCCGGCTGGAGAGATCTAGGTTAGGTCTCACTCATCCAGTCTCTCCAGATTAGGCCCGCCACGCAGTAGGTGGGCAAACGCATTCACCGCGAAGACCTAGACAAACCTCACCCCATGACCCCGGCACCCCTGCTAAATCACCTAGCTTGACGAACCACTTGGAGTGGCTTATGGCAGGGGTGTTTGTTATCCAATAAATGGTTCCCGGGGCGGTGGTACCCGTAGTCGCCTCCGAAAAAACTAACGTACAGAAAAGCATTAAAAAACACTCAAAGCAAATCCGAGTTATATAGTTCATTGAACCGGAGCTCTTATAAAGAAGTTTAATAAACCAAGCAAACAAAATTTAAAATAAAACTTCCTGATATTCTCTTATGACCAAGGCTTCCGAAAAACCTTGCTCAATTATCATTTAAGTACACACCTACTTCAAAGGTGTGGAATCGTTTTAACAATGTTCAATCTATACAAGAACAAAGATGATCAGATACCGTTCAGAAAACAATTGAATCAACTCAAAAGTAGGACATTTTATCTAAAATACGATCAAGTCTATTCCGGTCTGTCGGGAAATTGTGCTTCGCTAATTGAGAAAAACCTTCAAACTGTTTTTTTGAACGCAACTAAAAAAAACTGTTAATTTTTTTAAAGATATTGAAGCTTATATTGTGGACGTCTAAATTATCATACTAACTTCAATATAGTTATTGCTATGAATCATTTTTTTTACATTAACTCCTCATAGAAGGCCCTAAGAAAAATAATTTCCATCAGCGCCTGTGTCGTCTTAGGGGATGCCGTGTGGAGGGATTTTTAAGGACTGGAAAGAGGGGAAGTTCAGGGAAGCAAAACGGTATGAGGGGTGAGAAAGAATTTTGGGGTCAGGGGGTATACTACTTAGGGAACGTACCCATACTACGTGAACCGTTCAGGGGGGGAGGAGGATCTTCAAAATACACGCTTGGTCACAATGAGGGGCGGGGGGCTTAGGTTTTTATCACGTAGTCAATCTAGAAATCTAAATTTTGACATAAGTTTTATCTTGATAATATTTTTTCCACATGTAATTATAGGTATGCATGCACTCTTGCCATCGCGCAGCAAGCGCCGTATTAATAAAGACACATATAAGCTTTTTTAAATCGTTTTTTAACAAAAAATGATGCAAAACCATATTTATGAATTACTGCGTGAAAACTGTAGGGGGCGGAGTCTTAGAATTTACTACACGTCGTCACCGAGGGGGGAGGGGGGTTTAAAAAGTTCAAAAAGTGGGTCAAGTAATATGGGTACGGTATAAATTACAGAAAATATTATGTTCAGGGTTCAATAAAAAAAATATTGAAAACATTTGCAGACAATTTGGGAGATGCATATGAATGGTTTATTTACAATTACCCCGGGAACAATTTATTAACACCTCTACCATAGGTCAAACTATGTGGTTCGCAACGTTTGCTGACTTATCAGGACAGCCCGGGTTCGTGGGTTGAGATTTGTACGAGCCTTGGCGGCGGAAGCATCTGTTCACCTAATGCGTGGCGGGTCGGATCTAGAGACTTTTTAAGGGGACCTTTTTGACCTCTCCACCAGGACTCTCTCGGAAAATCGCCTTGTAGTACAGTGGGAGGGATAGATTTATACTACCATCACTCCTGGACACACTGACCCTAGATTCCTACCCATCCTTCATATATTTTTCTTTCCCAGAACATCCTCTCGTTCCTTTCCAAAAAATACCCTTTACACATCATTCCCAAAGATGACTGTGTGTGTGTGTGTAGGTAATATAAAAAATGGTATAGTTGTATATAATACGTGTGCGATGTATATATTTTATTCTTTTAAGATTATTTTTTTGGTAACAGGTTTCGCCATTTTTGTTCTCCAAATCTTAAATTTGTTTCTGAAATGTTTTTTTTCTTGAATTGTTGATAGTATTTGACTTAAGCATATTTCAATGTTATACCAAAGTTGTTGTTCCTATTTGTGTATATGTTTGACAGTTAACTGATAGATAGTTATGTACTACCTTTTTTTTTGTTTTGTAATGTTGAATTTTGAAAGTTGACCTAAAAGAAGTAAGTAAACCAATTTATAAAATTAAATGTCCCAGATGACAAAATCAAAAAATAAAAAAAAAGATTTGCAATACAATAAAGCACAAAAGACGAGAATAAGCGATATACAATGAAGATATGAATTTTACTTTTTACCTTTTACTCTGTTCTAAACGGAATTGGAAAGAAAAAACACCACACTATATATTCAAAACTAAAAATTAAACCACAAAATATTTAAATCTACTAAAGCTTCCGACCAAAGACCAATTCCGACCGCAATTTGAAAAAAAAATTGTGAAACTTTGTGATTTTTTTTTACATTAAACGACGACAAAATGAGGTGATGATAAAGTTTATAATATATTTGTCTAATTAAATCTGTGGGTGTTTTTTTATTACCAGTAATTTTAGTTAGAAAAAACGTTATATGAGCTATTTTTCAAACTTTTTAAACATTAAAATTTTTTATATGTATAAAATTACTTTCGGTTATTTGTAAAAAATAAAATTTGTTAGCGTATTTTATCACCTTTCAAAAAAAGTTATTAGTTTTCGGATACGTTTACAAATATTCCTTTATTTGGATTTCATTGCAAAGCGGCAATATTCTGACCTACTGTCAGAATATGGTCGAGATCTGAGGGGCTCATTAAGTTAAATAAATAAATATTGTCTTTTTTTCTAACACAATTTTGAATAATCTTAAAACATTAAAATAACTCCCCTATTCATTCATAAAAGAATTACTCTCCGATAAGGTTATTAACACCTCGAATCGTGCATACATTTGCATGATAAATCTATTAAATGCATAAATTATAAATTCATAGGCGTCTTTATTAAGTATCGTGTCGGGGAACAGTAGCAAATGGCCTTTGCTAGCAGTTTCATTCAATTGTTGGAAACTGTTTAAATTGATTGGGGCTTGTTGGATATTTCATGGATATAGTTGTGCCGGAAAGTTCAAAGCGAATTGAATATGTCATGCCACTTGATAGCCATTAGCACGCGATGTGTCGTGCGTACGCGCGTGCCACACATTTGTAGGTGGATACCGCACATAGCTTGTTTCCCAACGCAAGAATCATTTTAATTATTATTACAACAATCGAAACAACATGATTAAAATTCTTAATTTCATATCGGTGTATGTACTAAGTACGTATGCTACCATTCAGGTAGCGGGTATATCGGTACCTGTGTAGTACAGGTATGTGCTGTGTAGTTTGTTGATAAGGCCAAAAATATGAACGTCATACCTACGTACCGATGCACATTATACCTGCAAGTTTTATTTGGACGAATTGATATACGGGCATTGACTGAGAAGACGATAGTTGCTAAATTCTTATGAGGAGAAGTCATGATGATAATATACAATTTTAAAAATGCAGATAGATTCCTATTTGGATTTCAAGACGCTTGATCCGCGGACATGATAACTCGGGCAGTTGATTCCTCCGCAACAAAAATGTCGATTGGGGATTAAGGGCCTGCAACCCGGATTTCTACCGATTTATTACATATTTCCCTTAAACACGGTAAGTTTTAAAGCTCTTAAAATATATATGTTATTCTTGAAGTTAATATCTAGACTTTGCCGAAACGCAAATTATATAAAATTCCCTCGATAGAAAAAAATCGCAAAGTATGCTCCAAAAATTATTATAAACAGGTTTGTTTCAGTTATTTTATAAGTTATATGCATGAAAAAAATCACAGTGTTTCTTTAATAGCTGTTTAAGATAATGCCCGCGAGATTTTTGCTCTATTTTAAACCAATCGTGTTTTATTAAACATTTTCGCAATTTTCGCATCGATTTTGTTGCTGTAAATGTTAGCGCTCTCCTCTAACATTCGTAATTTCGTATCTCTCTACCTTCTTCTTTTCGATCCCGATTGCAGAGCCTTAAGTGTCTAAGGGATCAAGTGTCCAAGGTATTAATTCTCTGAGGGATCAACTTTAGGGGTTCAATTGTCGGGATGAAGAGTCGAGTCACCAGATATTTTTTTGGCAAAGTTCGTAAGAAAAATTAAAACTTTTTTAATAACATTTTTTTAATCAGTCTAGATGAAATAAAATCATTATAATTTTTTAGAAAGATCCGAAATGTCGCGGTATTATTAGTTTTACACAGCGATGAATATTTATTCAGCATTTTTAAAATTACTATTAAAATATACATCTACAAATTTATTTATCATAAATGCGCTTAAATACGTGTGTATTTAAGCGCATTTATGATAAATAATAATCTTTCCAAATAGCGTGTTTTATGG
Organism: Limnephilus marmoratus; assembly: GCA_917880885.1. Taxonomy (NCBI): domain Eukaryota; kingdom Metazoa; phylum Arthropoda; class Insecta; order Trichoptera; family Limnephilidae; genus Limnephilus; species Limnephilus marmoratus. The sequence continues at coordinate 31,500,711 of OU862916.1, forward strand.
TGTTTATACCGAACACTTACATATAAGTTATGTATAGGTAAACTTTCCTACCAAGGATGCAACCATAAAATTGTTGTACTTATAATGTTTTCAATGCACCATATTTAGATTAATTCTCTACGATATTATGAGTAATGAAGGAAACTTGAAGAAACTAGAAATTAATCAAAACAGAGCTATGAAATATATTATATACTACGAGTATAAAAGGCAAGTATGCAAAAATTAATCAAGTGCGGAAGAGCTAAATTCGTGACCAATCAAAAAATGTTGCCTTATAAAGTGTTAATTTGTACATAAAATTGAGTAAAAAATGCCAAAATGCAAATAGAAAATGTAAACAGAATCAGATTCCCGCATAAGAAAAAAATAGAGTCTCATAAATGATTGTGATTAGTGTACGGAGGACTAAACATTTATGGTGAAATGCTTGAAGGTCTGAAAAATGAGGTAAGAATGAATGTGTTATTTTAGGTTTTCACGGCCAAAAATATTTTTGCAATTTATTTTTGGGGTGTGTGTCCTTGCGCGTGAATCTAGTGCTGTATTTATGTTCTAATTTCTCTTTATGCTGCGGAGTAAATATATGTTGAATTATAATTTTGTGCCATAGTATTGCTTTAACAGGTAAAATTTTGGCACTCTGAAACAGCAACGGTGTATCATGTCTCTGTTTGAAAATATTAGGGGCGACTAATAATTTTACAATTGCGTATTGTACAACTTGTACTTGTTTCAGATTGGTTGTAGAAGTATTTCCCCACATTGTTAATCCATATCTTATAATAGATTCTGCCAGTGACATATAAATTATTTTAAGTGTTTCAATTGAAAGAAAAAAATTTAATGTGTTCATTCTGCCAGCAATTGATCTGAGTCTTTTACAGGTTTTTTTTTATATGTTTGTCCCATTTAAAAAAACAATCTACTGTGACACCAAGATACACGTATTCCGTAACTAATTCTAAGCTTTCACATTTACAATTAGTTGGAATATTTTTATGGATGCAATTAAAATCGTGAGAAATAATATTAGTATTAAATAGAAATTTGGCATTAGGTGATCTTATATGCATTACTTTGGTTTTTTTAGCATTTATTAATAGTCCTGCATCATGTGACCATTTACAAAGTTGATTAAAGTCAATTTGCATGAGTTCAATTCAACGCAACCGTGTTTTTAGCCCCTCTTCTTTGGCTAAAGAAGGAGGTAGAGCAATAACGGCATAACACCCACTGTTACCACGTACATATTGAACATAACTCAACAAAAAATTAAATAATAAATTCGAAAATGGATTGATCTACCCCTATTGCTCTTCAAATGTGCACTGTCCAGCACATAGACACAGGCCTTCCTCAAATATCTTCAGTTTTTCCGAATCTGTGCAGCCAATCTCATCCGCCGGCGAACTCTGTTTCTTTTTCCCAGCCAAGGACACCATCTGATGCAAAGCGAATTCCAACTTGTTCGTGCCTAGCATAACCTAATTAGAGTGCGAAGATTAAGACGGTAAAGTCGGCAACCTTTGTCCAACTCCTTATCCACTTATTCATCTTCAAAGATTACTCAATATTGAAGAATAATATGTATTAAAAACTTATACATACATACTACTAAACGTGGAGAATTATAATTGATAAATAATTATTTATATATTATATTTTAATTATGGTGGATTATAATCCGCCTTCCACCTCAAAACCCTACTAAACAAACGTAAAATCTAAACTGCTTCAATCACTTCGTCGTCGTTGATAAATTGCCATAAAAAAGTTCACATATATAATTATTATTTATGGTGACCAGACAACTCAGAATGAAACCAACTCAGAAGCACCTCAGAAAGGTCGTTAAGAGTGATGATAAAAAAATATAAAAAAATGGTTAAATAGGCTAAGTTAGGTTAGGGTTACCGGCTTTTTTAAAATTATTTTTTCATAGCTTTTAATGACCTTTCTGACGCGTTTCTGAGTTGGTTTCAATCTGAGTTGACATGGAACCATTATTTATATAGCCAATCTGTTGTACAATCTTGAAATTTTTCATCGAATATGGAATACTTTCGGAATATTTTAAATGTGTTCTAAGAGTATCTCATTTTGGAGAGGTCCTAAATATAAATACCACTTTAAAAACTAAATGAAATTACCTTTTTGATTTTAATATTTGAAATAAACTTTAATATTTACTCGAATATTTTAATTTCGAACATGAAAAAAGTTGAAAAAAAACTACATAGTTTATTTTTCTTTAATCATATTACTTTTATTAGAAAATTGTTTCTGCACTTTTAATCTCGTTTAAATAATTAAAAAAAACTATAGTGTTGATTTCCAGAGAATATCCAAAAAAATTGAATTTTCGGATTCATTTTATACGCAGTACAAACATTGATTTGTAGGATTTACATAAGTTTATCTACACATGAATAAAACATTTATGTTATTCGATTTTTATTAGATTCACGCGGGAACAAGCAATTATTTTTTCAAATCTGCGGATTAACCTCACTTTTACAAGACGGGAATTTCAAGTTCAGTCTACCAAAATGAAACTTTGCCGGCCCTTTCGGAGCACAGTTAAAGACAGTATTTTATTAGTATCTACCAAATCGAATCTTAGCTTATATATTCTTTATTCAGTGTTTAACTATCAGTTGGGAAGGGTTTTTTTTATATATAAGGCTGTTAGTATTTAAGAAACTTGTCCACAAACATAGTCAATCAAATAATGGAGTAACAGTATACCTACTTCATCGTTGCCTTGATTTGTCGGTGCCTTTCTGAAGCACATCGAAGTTTTCCACAATATTTGTAACTCTGTCAACAATTTGTTTAATTAAGTTAGCACAGGCTATTACTCTGGCGCCAAGACTAATTAACAATGTATAGAATGTGGGGTAACATTCCGCCATTTGAAGCAATAATCTGTCTCGATCATCGGTTAATTAGATATAAATCTTTAACGCTCGCCGCTTTCATTTCACGGGTGGCATTCCTCCGACACTTGTAACCGTATCGGTCACAATCAAAGGTTAAAACAACTCTTGCAATTATTCTAACTATTAATTATTACTGACCCAAAGCACGGTCAAGGTATCAGCTGCTGTCTTTATGGGTTTAAAAGACATTGTTTTTGAGCACCTTTGACTCTCGTGTGGTCATCGTAAACAAATTTGATAATTAGTTTAAATTCGAAAGCTAACATACAGACTGGAATATTCATCTTCTATTTGTTATTGACGAATATCAATGACTTTCGCTGGGGGCTAGAATAGTTCATAATCTATAAATAATGCCTCTGTCTAATTAAACGCTAATGCGATAATGTGATTTACTAATCTTGGAATAATACGGAGTGATATAACAAAACTAGCCTACCTCACCACAGTTAGTAGCAATACTTAATTACCGATACATCATACGATTACCTACCTACAGATATTGTTCAACCTTAGGCTGTTATTCCGTAGGTCATTTATTTTTACCGATGCATATAAGGCATCTCCAGGTGTTGCCCCTACTTTTCTAATTCTATTACGAATGGAAGTGTTCCTTTCACATCTTCATGAATTGCCCATTTAAAAAATATCTGGACAGCTTCGTTCTGAAATTGCTAAGCACTCTCTATGCTAGGCATTTCGAAAATATGTGCTATCCTCTGGTTGAATTTGGCAATTGGCTCTGGAGCCCCAAAATACCTGAAAAAACCCTCGGCAGTGTTCTTCTAATTCAACAAACGGATTGCAATCTTTGGAGCATAGGCGTCGAGTGGGAATTCTATCCTTGTTCTACCGGTATTTTAATGGAAGATACTCCGATGAACTAGCGTCATTGATCGTCATAGTCGGGAAACAATCATAGCGTGCCCAAATTATGTACATGGTTGACATTTGTCACATGAGAACGGGTCGCTTCTTCGAACCGACTTCGATTTGCCGGCCTTTGTGTGTCCTCCTTCCTACATCACGGTTCTCTTCAGGAATAATGTTCATTCCTTCCTCTCCTCAAAAAGACCCTCCATACAGCATATCAGATGACATAGGGCCTAAGGGGAAATTATTTTCGTCAAAGCCTCCTGTATGGAGTTAATGTAATAAAAAATCATCTGAAATTTTTATTGAGTTTTTCGTACGAGTCCATTTGTTTATTATTATTTTTAAATTCAAAGTTATAACAAATCAAATTATATACTTTTTAGATAAACTCCACACAGGAGGTACTGAGATAAAATAATCCCTCTCTTTGGGGATGCTAGGTGGAGGGTCTTTCTAAGAAAATAAAAGGGGGAAAGTTCTGGGAATGAAAAGGATATGAGACATGACTAGGAATCTTGCAAATCTTATGAATGTCTTAATTTATTCCCATAAAACTAATATTATAAATTTTAAAACGTGATTTAGCGATAATAATACATACCTTTATTTACTAGTATCTGCGCACTTGTAGTGAAATATTTTAATACTTTGCTCTGAAAATTCAATTCGTTGTTGTTGCACAACAACACTCAAATATTTTTTTCTAAATTTTAAGTTATTGGAGCGATCAACCTGAGAACGGTAGGTAATCAGTTAGTTTAAGTCCTAGGAAAAGCTCATTTTCAGCTATTAATATCGCTGCTTAAAATCGATATCCTCATATTGCAAGAATCCAGGTAGATACAAAGCGTCTTGTGATAAACAACACCCGACTTTGTTGCTGTATGACAAGTTATCACAGCATTAGCTCGGGCGCAGTCGCAACACGGGGCTAAATGCTAGAAATACGTTTAACCTCGAGGGCCAAGCGACGACACGCGACACCATCCTCAATTTATTCACTCGCCCAATCGTGCCTTCACGACCCGCAACTACCAGCTACCGTCCGACGAACATCGATGTCCGAGCCACTACTCAAAAACAGGCATTTCGCTCTGCAGACGCGGAGCCATGTTACATGCTGCGGGTGGAAAGGGATATATAAAGTTATTCGATAAGATCTATATTATTAATCCTGTTAAGGACGAAATGCAAGCCGTACGACGACTACGCTATTCTGCAAAGGACAAATTTTGCATCAGATCACCCCAAGTGGTTCGATAAACTTAGCTTGGGTTTCCGGTGAGGTTTGTTTAGATCTTAGCGGTGGATGCGTTTGCCCACTTACTGCGTGGTGGGCTGGATCGGGAGATAGTTAGATCTCTGGTTAAAGAAGACCCTTTAAACTCTTCAGCCGACCCGAGGGATGGATTCATTTGTCCGTCGCCACTTGAAACAACGACCTCCAGTTTCTAGCCACCCCTCATACCTTTTTCCTTCCCAGAACTTTGATACTTTACAGGTCCTGAGAGAGATTTTTTCCTCAGGGTCTCCTGTGTGGAGCGAATGAAAAAAAATCAGGGGGGTTTCAAAAATATTCGGAGATGTTGGTATTTTTAAGGAACGTGTGGAGTAAAACTGTTTTTAAAAAGATCTATGTTTGTGGGAGGAAAGAAACATAATGGCTCAGTCAATCCGCAACTGAGCTAATAAATACAAGAAGAACCGTAAAAGCAACCCTTATTCATGTGCAAAAAAATCAACAATTGTACCCTCGCCTCGGGGCGACAACATTTTTGTAAACCAATTGGCAGCCGATCTGGTAATGTCTGTTTCTTCTTACCCGAGGGTAAGGTATTGTCTTTCACACTGTCCGACGATTTAGAATCGAGTTTACCAATTATCACTCTTTGTTTTATTTAGGCCAACATAGGTGGCCCCGAGGAAAATAAAATCCCTCAGGGCTTATGTCATCTTTAGGATATTTATTTTATTATATTATTATCATGGAATTCCAACACGAATTGTCAGTATCAAAAATAGAGATAATTATTTACACTGTCAGAAAAAGAGAAAATTATGTAAATCCTAAGAATTTGTAGAATATTCAAATGTATAACATAAGAGATAGTCCAAGCAGAACATCAAGAAAACAACATGATTTTTTCATTTACTTTTATTCGTTGGTACTGCATGAGAACTGACAAAAACCAACCCCTATTTCAACCAATAGCCTTCAGAAGTACAGAACAAATGAAAATTAAATCGCATATTCACTTTTCATCCTGAGCCAAAACACAATATGGAGAATATTGAATCACGAAGTAAAGGGCTAATTCACAAATGAAGGTAGTTTAAAAAACAATAATAAATATAAACAGAATCTCTAATCAAATAACATTATACTTACTTTTAGGAGAAATCTCCTTCTTTTTTCTTCATGTCTGATAGAAGATATAAAAAATATCAATGAATATTAAGTTATTTTTTAGGAACAATTAATTTGCTTTAATTATAATGAAAACCCATTAATTTCGAATTCTGACCGCGTGAAGTAATTAAGATTATTACCATTTTAAAATATATTACTTGTTATTTATAATTAGGTTCTTTCTTTCATTTTCTACAAAATAATTTACTGCCTGAAGGTGGATAGGTCAACAGAGGTTATTTTCACATACATATAAATTTTAAAATTTGATCACCATAAAGTGTTTTAATACTAAATTCGCACGAGTCATTAAGATTCTAATGATAATCACATATAATATTATTAAATTCACACAAGTCATTAGGATTCTAATAATTGGAACCCGCTGACAGGCTGCCAAATAACAGCATTCCAGGAGACTATGATAGATTATTGACCTTTGACATTATGCCAATAAATTAATAATAATATTGATTATGCGCCAAAACGGGCCATACGATTTGTAAAAATTGCAGATATTTTGGCATTCTGACAGACTGAAGGCCGGGAAGGAGTGGTGATCTAAGCATTTGACTTTGAATCGGAAGGCTGCGGTTCAATGATAAATTTAACAGGAAATAGATGCTACCTTACATGGATGTAGGTGTATTAATAATCATCTTACATTTATATAAGTACCATTATAATTTATAACACCTACTGGTATTATAGCAGCAAATTTGTATTTGTACTTGTGCAAAGCAGTATTTGACTGAAAAGGGTTGAAATTATAAAACCCGAAATAAATTCTTTAATGTGGAAATCTATATCTGCATATACCTACGAAGATGAGTGTGTGTGCGTTTGATTTCTTATGGAAATCATGAAGAAGGTTACTGTCGACGTGAGATTTTGAAAAACCTCCTCCATCCCATTTTCCCATCATTTGAAGCAGAATAAAGTCCGGGCAACTCTGGGTGTTTCATTTGATCTGGTGACAGACAACCCTTTGAATCGACAAGTTGATTGAAACGGCTAAACATATCCCAAATATTTAGGTATATCTATCTACTAATAAAAGGTACTACCAAGTAAGTACCTTTATTTAACTTTCTTCTGTAGGTACTGATCCCACACTTTTCAAATTAAAGAACATTTCACAGATCATTTTTATTTTGGTTGTTCGATAAAATTCAATTTTTTTATTATTATATAAATTTAAGGTACCTTATACCTTACCTTAGTACCTGTATCTTATTAGGTAATTTATACCTAGGTATAAAATAGGACTTATAGTCTGTCAAATAAGAGTAGAAAATATAAAAAATGGAACTGTAAAATTTATAGGCTGGCAACACCAATTTACCTGTCAAATATTCTTTTAAAGTGTAAAGACAATAAAAATACAGAACACTGTATGCACATTTAAAAATACATTTTTATGTTCTTAAAAAAAAATTAAATCGAAGAAGCACTGTTGTTAAGTTACCTGCTTAATGACACAAATTTGATTAAATTGTGTTTTACAAAGTGATTGGCTTTCATTTAATTTAACATAAATTTGAATCATTAATGGTGAGTTTAGTTACACAATTTTTAGATCTGAATGAGTTAAATATATTCAGATCTAAAATTGGAGAAATGCTCCAAAGCCTGGAGAACGCTAGTAGGTACTTAATGTAATATTAAATAAATGTGAGCAATTTCTAAAGTGTGCTTTATATTTTATTACAATATCGTTATTCTTCACTATCTTAACACAAAATTGTAAAGATATAATAATAATATACCTATATGCAATTCTAATTTTGAGCTCAGTGGAATGAAATTTTTTTTTCACTTTTATGCCCTTTTAATTTTTAATAAAAATGTAGGTTTCATAGCTTTAGATTATCACCATGATTATAGTTTTAGTATTGTCATTGGCGCCCTCCTATATTTTCTACTCTTATTTGACAAACTGTACATTGGATTTTTTCACGTGAGTATTTTAATACTGTTCTTCAATGCAACCGTTAGTTTGTGGTTGGAAATGATGTGTGCATTGTTGCAATTATTTATCAGTAATTTAATATTGTAGTTAGCTACGTGTAAAATGTACTGCAGTATACGTCATATCTCTACATGTAGGTAAAGAGCAGATAAGCATCTCTGTTATTTTTAAGGTTTTGTGAGCTTGTGGACAATATAAAGCGGTGAACTATATAGGGCTTAATTCTTAAATGATGTTTTAGTGCGTATCTTGTTATTTCGCTTTTACATCTGAATTCTACTTCAAAATAACGTTTTTTTTCTCACGGACTTGACATTTCGACAAATATCTACTGTGCCTCGAGTAATGAAAGTGATTTAAAACGAAACAGTGGAGTGTAAGTGTTTTTTTATTTGCCTAATCTTTCTAGTGACATTTTTAAATAATTTAAACAGCATTAATTGTTAAATCGTTTATAAAGTTATACGACTAAATTCTTTTTGAACTTTCACAACTCGACAACAGATGGAACTAAGCTATAATTTTTTTAAATAATTCATAGAATCTCAAATTAAAACTGAACTTTTACTTCTGGACAACAGATGGAGCTAAATAACAAAAATATTTTAATGAAATCAGAAATCATTGCTTTATGACCACAGAACAAAATTCTATTATCTCTTTTTATTTTTTTCATTTTTTTTTATTTCGTAATATTTTAATTGTTACAAATTTTTTTTTGGCTACTTCACTAGGCTAATGCCCGTGTTATGGTAGTCATACATTTAATATGTTATATAGAAATTAAAATATGTATACTATTCTATTGAAACAGATAAAAAACATACCAAATAAAAATTAAGAAATACATAAAAAAGTAAGTGAAAAATAAATTTAAAAAATCACGTTTTAAAGAAAAATTAAAATTTTGAAATACAGAAATTAATAATAAAGATTTAGTGTTAAAGGGCTCTTGCATTCCATACAAATATATAAATTAAAACATATATATAAATTAAAACATAAATAAAATTAAAACATAAATAAAATTAGATAAGTTTTAAGATTTTCACGGCCAGAAGCATTTTCGTTATATGTTTTTGGGGTGTTGTGCCGTGTTGCGCTACCTCCTTCTTTAGCCAACGTTTCGGACATCGTTGCAGTGTCCATCATCAGGGCAGATCCGGCAGATCCGCACACACTTCACGACTAAAAATTACACATCTACCGGATCTGCCGGATCTGCCCTGATGATGGACACTGCAACGATGTCCGAAACGTTGGCTAAAGAAGGAGGTAGCGCAACACGGCACAACACCCCAAAAACATATAACGAAAATAAATAAAATTAGGTTGAAAAATTAAGAGAGAAAAAATAATAATAATAATATAATATTTTAAAGAAAAATAGAAATAAAAATTGAAAAAAAAATAATTATAATCAAAAATTTAAGTATACAGATTTAGGAAATGAGATTAAAAGAATTTGGCATTCTCAGACTATACAAATATTACTATAAGGAGAATATATGACGCAAATGAGAATGGAAGAAGAAATCGGGGACGCCCGAGGAAGACATGGCACGACCAAGTGAATTAAATACTTGAGTCGGGCCATGTGAAGAGTCGGAATAATAAAAGAGCATGTATGAGACGATGTATGAATGTGAACGAGGCAAGGAGTGTGTGCCAAGATCGAGTTGTTTGGCGGTTCGTCCTCTCTGCCTACCCCTGCGGAGAAACGGCGTGATGTTTAGTTAGTTAAAAATATTACCATTTGTTATTTAGGCTACTGGCATTATACCTAGCTCTCTCATTCAAAATTTAGGCTTATAAAAACGCAAAAATCAGTCGTTTTAAATACATGTAGGATTACAAAAGATTTTTCAAATATTTATATTGAGTGATCAGTAGGATTTATAGGTTCAATTAGGAGTTCCCTCTGATATGAAAATATCTGGAGTCGGTGAATTACTATTTTACCTATTTACTATTTTTTAATTTTTAAACTAACGTTTAAGACAAGATTTTTATGCATAGCACAAAGGGTAACAATTATTATAAGCAATAATTATCAGCCTGAAACACTCAATTGGGAGAACAGCTGACCGGCAATCAGAAGGGCACGGGTTCACGTCCCGTTGGCGTCATTTATCTTTTCTCGGAAGATTTTTCAATGTGGATGAGTGTTTCAGGCTGATAATTATTGCTTATAATAATTGTTACCCTTTGTGCTATGTATAAAAATCTTGTCTTAAACGTTAGTTTAAAAATTATAAAATAGTAATTAATATTTGGCAAGTTTAAGTATTTCCCCAATAAATGTAGACATAATTTGTCTCGACGCCACCTACCGAGGGATTTAACACTAACAGTGTCTCTCTCGCAAAAACTAAAGTTGGTTGTTTTCAGGTGGAAAAAATATAATAAGCAGTACCTAATTGTTGAATGAAACACTAGTATATATTGAATCATTTGGCGGGTATAAGATAAGCCGCCATAGCTCAATCGGGAGAGCAGCTGACCGGCAATCAGAAAGGCACGGGTTCAAGTCCCGTTGGCGTCATGTATCTTTTCTCGGAAGATTTTTCAATGTGGATGAGTGTTTCAGGCTGATAATTATTGCTTATAATAATTGTTACTATTTTACCATTTGGTCTCTGGTAGGTTGACATGTTGTTCTTGTATTATTTTGTATTAATTATACTTATATAGTGCAATTGCACAGCGTGGATTGACTAGAGACTAGATCAACGATATTCAACCTTTTTTGTCTTCGGGCCAGATACATATACTTTATAAAGTTACGCGGGCCGCAACGCTATACTGGTATGACGAAAAAAAATCTTGAAACACCCTTTTTACCCCCCCCCCCCCCCCCCCCAAATTAGTCTGTAATCCCGCCATTATGGGTAATTAAATTATAACAAAACAATACTTTATAAGGCAGCCAAAAATGCTGTTAAAGTTTGCAAGTAGGTACCTGACTACTAGTGCATCGCTTTAAACAGTTGTTATACAATATTAACCAGTTTTTATGCATTATAATTGATTTGCTGGTTTCTGGAAACGCTATTTTATTAATAAATTATTTGCGCGCATTTGTCAAATAATTGCTTTTTGGGAACAAATGTAGCGTGTGCAATAGCAACACGCTGATACCAGATCTGAAGAGGACTATAATGACAATCCTCTTCGGTTGTCACTATCTGTGCGTCAAAGTTAAAGCGAATCTCAAAATATACGAAATTTAGAATTTTTAAAATCATGTTCCTGATAAAAATGTGTTTAGGGCCGCACATAAAAGCTTGAGTATGATTGGACTAGATGATCATTTGTGGAAAAGTGTGTGAAAGGGTTTAGTTTTTCCTGTGGGAAAGATTTAACTCGGACATAAAATCTGAAATGTAATAAAAAATAACTCTAGTTATATAAACTTGTTTCCTTTTTGCTGAAAATAATATTTTAAATGAACATGATTTGAAAACACTGTCAGAGTGAAATATTTGCCGGTGACGGCGATAAATGCTCTAGACGTCTGCAAAATTGCCATTACTTTTATGTGAACATGAAGGAAACGAAGTTTAGGAAGATGGGTGACCTGCGCTGACTGCAAAGATGATCTGAAGGGGAACCAATCTTCAAGCGGAAACAGAATACTCTACTGTTTCCCCTGCGGTATGAAGTCGCCCCAGATTCTGGATGTCGAACAGATTATGTAGATAGTTTCACGATATATTAAATCGAAGTTTTAACTCTAAACTCAACATTTTAGCGGGGTAAAAAGGGTCCTTAAACTTCATCTCCGCTGAGAATGAGAACCTGAAGAAAATGTTTTCTTAATCGCTGGCCACCATCAAAAGTCTGCAAGCCAAATATACTTAACTTCACACATAAATGCTTGATCTTAACTACATAACATTCATAAAGGCCCAGGACCAGACAAAATAATTGCTGTGTTTGAAAAATATTGTTCTACATAATATGTTCTGTAAGGTATAATCTATTTTTCACATTGTTGTTATCTACTTTACTTTTTATTTTTCCTTTACTTCATATTTTAATCTCTTTTTTTATAATTTCATAAATGTTTACATGATACATTTTTGCCATTTTTTAACTACCACACTAGGCTATCTATCTCTATCTCTATCTTTTTATTTTACGTTTCTATCTCCCTTCATATTTTTGTTTATATCTTATTATTGTTAACATGTCTACATACTCGTAGAGAAATACTGATCTTAAACTGCACATTTTGTGAACATTTTTAAGCGGATTATTAGCATCTGTGCTCTCCACGATACTAAACTTATAACTTTTTCATGTTAATAATCTGGTAATGTTCAAGACAAAAAAAAATAAATAAGTATGTACACATAGAGAAAAGAAAATAGAGCAAATAAGTATAGGATAACAAGGAACGTACTTGACTTACTTTAACCAGTGATCTTGACATTATTCGGAAAAAAATGTTAATAAAATTTTTGTTTCGGTGACTTTTTTAACGGTGAATCATAAAATTACAATATATATTTTTTAAATTCATCAAAAATGTTACAGGAGATCAAAATTTACTTTATATTTGTTACATCAAAAATAATGTCAGGAATAATTGGTTTAAGTAAGTCTAGTACGTACGATAATACCCTGTATTTGAATATACCTATAAACTAACTTAATTACAAAGTTACTTTCATTCGGCTTAAGTGAGTAGGTGCCAAATGAGTGCCAAGTGAGTAGGTGCCTTTCGCACAAATACTCCATAATTATAATTAAGTTTACCGTTAGTGTCGTATTTCTACCCATGAGTGACGTTAAACATTGCGTGAAACGTTATATTGCAAATTGTGACTAGACTCGATGGATACCAAAGATAATTTCCAAATTAAGGATCATTGGATATTGTAGCAGCGACTGCAAGTTAACCGACTGGATCGCTGGAAGAAAGCATAAAATTACAGACCGGTCTTCAAACACATAAAACAATTCTGGATTGAAGTGTTGCTTGAAATGGCTTTAGCCGTGTTTGGTGACTAGATCTGAATAGCCACCTTCCTCTTTCTCATCTCCCTCCTACCATCAGCCTTAAAATATACTCCAATTGGGGATTCCATAGTACTAGTATCACTGGCTCCAGACGTTTGGGAGCAGTGTAGGTAATATGAACATAAAAAGAGATATTATTTTGACGAAACAAAACTTTGGCTTCTGGTCCTTTTAAACGGATCAAACCGAACAACTAAAAAACTTTTCATAATATTATTTAGCATTCAATTGAAATAATTTACGGATTTTTTATGTTATTTGTCATCTTTAGTCATGTACCTACAGTGAACAGTTGCAGGCGATACTTTCGCTAGATAACACTGTTAAAAAATATGTAATTTTCCTTTACAGATTTTTTAAGAGTTAAAAATTATAATAATTGTAAAGCATGACATAAAACAACTGCTTAATAATATCAAACTTTAGATAAATAATGTTTGTGAAAGTCTCAAAATATATTGATGCTCTTTATTAATTGATGTTAAATACGTGTAATTGTATAATGTAAATGCTAATTATAATAGTTATTGCAAGAGCCTATACAACGTGTCCAGAAACTCGTAGAGAATCTACATCACGTAGAGAACTCAAAAAACTTATTTTTTTCGATCTGAGCATTTCGATTTTAATTTTTTTTCCATATTTTCGGCAACTAAAGGGTTAAAAAAACTTTTGAGCCCGGTTTACCCTTCGGTGCATTTTAAAAGACATTACACAGCTGAAATTTACCCCTTAGTGAACAATTTTTTCAAATTTAACCAAAAAAATTCCAACTTCGGATCCGATTTACTCGAAAACGAAACCTCAAATCAAAAAAGCTATATCTCAAATCGACTTCGAATGTGATGTAGATTAACCTGTTTCCCGCTTGTACTACGAGTTTCCGGACACCGTATATAAGGAGAGGGGGTAGGGGGTTAGGAGATAGGGGGTTCAAATCCCTACCCCCCATCCTCAGTATTCCATAGGAAAAAAGAGAATAGTACTCGTAGATTACATTCCACGAAAATACACCAGCATTATTTGCACCTTCCCTTTTATAAATGTTATATACAATTCGATCATCTCCAAAAAATCGAAATTTGTGATGAGTATGCAGTAACAAATATGTAAAAGTGTACCCTTTGTCTGGTAGAATACTCTGATTACTCATAAACACCACCAAATCAATTAAAAAAACTTGCAGGTTTTTTTTTTACATGAGCTCCACACAGGAGGCCCTGAGGAAAATAATTTCCCTCAGGGCCTATGTCATCTTTGGGGATGCCGTGTGGAGGGTTTTTTTAAGGAAAAGAAGGAGAAGAGAGTTCTGGGAAGTAAAGGGGTGGGTAGGAATCTGGGGTTCAGTGTGTCTTGGTCATCCGCCTCCAAGACCTAGACAAACTTCACCCCATGAACCCGGGCACCCCTGCTAAATCACCAAACGTATCGAACCACTTGGGGCGACCTATGGCAGAGGTGTTGGTTATCCAATAAAGGTTCCCGGGGCGGCGGTACCCATTCCCGCCTCCCAAATTGAATTAACCCTTCGAATAATAAGAAAATAATTTTCTGTCAAATTTTGCCGGTCAAGGTTGGCGCGCAAAATTCCTGGTTCTTCCCTTGCATTTTAAATGTTCCAATTTATTTGTTTTTTTAACGCGTTTGCAAAAACAAAAATTGTTCTAAAATTAAGACACAATAATCTTTCCGATGGGTTTATTAGAAATCAACATTTTTGTTTCTAAATATTATAATTTTAATATTGGAAATGTAAATTGGCTAAAAAATGTATACCTAAGAATATTCGAATTAAAGTAATTAAAATAGAATAAACTTAAAATTTTAAATACAGATTCCTTTTCTAAGCAAAATTTGTAATAAAACTGTCACCTCACTTTTTATCACTTTCATACAATTTTATTTTAAAATTAAACGTGTGATGCGTCACAAATTGGCGCAAAATTAAACCGTCACTTTTGATCGGGTTTGTAAAATATCTGAACAACCTAGCTCATATAATTCTAAGACAATGCGAAGCATTATTTCATTCTGTTTCTAACATTAAAGAAATCACAAATATTCACATGACAGGAAGAGAGATATCTAACTTTTAATAATGCACTGTTGCTCTGGGACAATCTGGGTCTCCTGTTGTTATAACGGCATATGATGTTTTGGGACAACTTGGGTCTCCTGTGATTAGACGGGTTAAACTAAAAAGTTTATAATTTTCTGAGCCACTTGTAGGATGTTAATTGTGTATCAAAATGTACTGTACTGCAAAATGTACCGTACCATAATCTGATTTTCTTAACTCTTGGGAGAACAACGCGTAAGGATGTATATTTTATGGCTACCGGACAACTCAGAAGCACCTCAGAAAGGTCATTAAGGGTGGTGATAAAAAATATTAAAAAATTGATTAAATACGTTAAGTTAGGTTAGGGTTACCGGCTATTTTAAAATTATTTTTTCATAGCTTTTAATGGGTTCCATGCCAACTGAAATGAAACTAACTCAGAAACACCTCAGAAAGGTCATTAAAAGCTGTGAAAAAATAATTTTAAAATAACCGGTAACCCTAACATAACATAACCTATTTAACTAGTTTTTTTTATATTTTTTATCATCACGCTTAATGACCTTTCTGAGATGCTTCTGAGTTAGTTTCATTCTGAGTTGTCTGGTCACCCTTTTAATGACCTTTCTGAGGTGTTTCGTTCTGAGTTGGCATGGAACCGTATTTTTTTTACTATATATTGATAAATATAAAATCATTTGGTTATGATTTTAGGTTTTCACGGCCAAAAATTTTATGGTTATTTCCTTTTGGGGTATTATGCCGTGTTGCGCTACCTCCTCCTTTAGCCAACGTTTCGGACAGCGTTACAGTGTCCATCATCAGGGCAGATGTGTAAATGTTAGAGATGAAATGTGTGCTTAAGTACTTCGAAGCAATACCGTGTTGCCAGCACCAATCCACTGCGGGCTGGCATTACAGTATACTTCAAGATGGTTTTTTGCATTTAGCTTTGGTGTAGCCGTCAATTACCGGATACCAAGAACTATTGAGCTTAGCTCCGTCGTCTCTATTAATGTTAATAGGATTTTTATGAATTTCAATTGCCTCTGTAATTAAGCGTGCTCTATAGGTTTTGGGTCTTCCCAGGACTTCAGGAACAAATCCGAAATAATGGCCGGTTTCAATTAAATGCTCGGCGATTGCCAATTTGTCAGGGTGGCCAAGTTTACATGCTCGAAAGTGTTCCGATATCCTTTTGGAGATCGTCCGCTCTGTCTGGCCAACATAGACCTTATCACATCCGGAACAGCTGAGTTTATATACTCCATCGGTTTCCAGATTTCGGATTTGTTCCTGAAGTCCTGGGAAGACCCAAAACCTATAGAGCACGCTTAATTACAGAGGCAATTGAAATTCATAAAAATCCTATTAACATTAATAGAGACGACGGAGCTAAGCTCAATAGTTCTTGGTATCCGGTAATTGACGGCTACACCAAAGCTAAATACAAAAAACCATCTTGAAGTATACTGTAATGTCAGCCCGCAGTGGATTGGTGCTGGCAACACGGTATTGCTTCGAAGTACTTAAGCACACATTTCATCTCCAACATTTACACATCTGCCCTGATGATGGACACTGTAACGCTGTCCGAAACGTTGGCTAAAGGAGGAGGTAGCGCAACACGGCATAATACCCCAAAAGGAAATAACCATAAAATCATTTGTTTTTTCTTGACATCTGATATTGGAACTAGGCACCTATTAAAAATAATAATGAAACAAGTATATGTGCTTTTACTATTACTTGCTCGTACATACATTGGCTAGGTTGGTAGAATGATAATATTTATATATATAAATTACTCGAGTCCTTACACATCAATCTGTCTCTTGACGAATCACATTTAGAAGATCAAATCCTTATAGGTACTACTGCACCATCCACCATTAAATGTTGCTTTTACTTTCCAAAATACACTCAATATGTAATATGTTACATATTAATATTAAATTATTTTTCAGGATTAAATTTTTTTTTTAAAGAAGGACAAACATTTTCGGGTTACGAATAACCCAACAATTTTTGAAAATCTCCTACTACCACCACAGAAAGCCGAAAATGTTGTTTGTGTTGTAATGGAGGACTTAGCCAGCCGAAGAATCGAGCACGCGACGCCCGGGTGGGACCCAAGCCTTATGCCCACTCAACCACTGACCGGTCGAATTCAACCACTGACCGGTCAATTACAAGTGTTCACAATTATGTCCTCTGCGTGCGAACTCTATCTAAATTTCTATAAATAGACAATATACAGTGTTAATTTCAAGCGACCTCCCAGTTAAGTTTGGTCAGCGGCATCGCGTTCATTGGTCAAAACAATGTACCTACATATATTTTCGTATCGGTGATCAATGAACCGGTGTATGCAATTTTTAGTCATAAGTTGTTTGTCTAGCTTGTAGTTTTTTTAGATTTTAGAAATGTATTATAAGTTTGTACAGCGCCCTTGAGGAGATTTTTCAAAAAACGGCGCTATATAAATCATTCAAATATTATAATTTTTTATTATTATTATTATTTTTTAATCTCTGTTAATATTCCTTGTACGTACTTAATTTGCATCATTTGTGCCTTTAAAAGATCACTATGATCTTAAATTCTTAGAAGCCCCCGTTAGACCGGCTACCCCGCCAACAGCCATTAAAGTTATAAAACCTTTTTTCCCGTTCTACAAAACTAGTTGAAGGTCGTCAATATTACTGTTGCTCTGTTTAAAGCCCCTAATTTTGGCACAGTTATTTTGCGTAATCTTAAATAAGTAACGGTACGAATTTTACTACCAAGCGGTGTCCTCAAAGGGCCGGAATATAGCCCCTGTTGCATAAACAGAAACAGAAAAATGTGCCGTAAAATGAAACTAAAATACTACCTACATATTATATTGGCTGGGTGTTCTAACATCCTATAATATCTGTGTAGGTCAGGATTTGTTACACGGATTGTAGTTTTTAATCTCTAGTCCTCCGGTTTTAGACCTCATGAATAATTATTTTAATTACAAGTACTAACCTAAACTAATCCGCAAAAACTGCCACATTTTTAATGTTGAAGTTTTTACTCAACTTTATTTTGAAAATTTAAGCTTTCAATTTTTTTTTTTAAATCAGTATCTATACATATATATTATGTATACCTACTATATTTATTTATTTTAGTTACACATTAATAGTAAATGGTTTCAGACACTGATGTATTATATTTAGATGACAGACTTTTTAACTGAAATCACTCCAATTCGAACAACAATGCCCCAATGACGAACGACCGGAAACCACCGAATCCTATCCCGCGTACTGCCACTCACTTTATATTAGTGGAATAACACGTTTCGACGCAGTATTCGAACGCAATAGCTCTTTTTATTGTGTAGCTCTATTTTTGCAGGCAGGCGCAAAACCTTCGAATTAGTTTATCAACAAAAAAACTGTTTTCTAACATTCCCATTACACATTTTGAAACCAAACATTTGATTAAAAAATCGTTTTAAGTATCATTTTTGTTTTTGGATTCCAGAAAACGATAAATTTAAAAAATGTGATTTGAAATAAATTGCAATCACGTATTTAAAAGTATTTATCTAATAGTAATTTTCTACTAAGTAGATAACTACTTAGTACCTACCTGTTTTCTGGTAACACCAGATATTTTTTCAAACAACCCTCTGTTAATAATGTATTGAATAGTTAATACGTACTAAATGTATTGTCGCCACTGACTTCATATATTTTGGTTCTAGCCTATTTAGCACGCGTTCTGTCTCTCTTACTGTCTGAAATCAAATATTGCCATCCTATGAATCCATATGCGTTCAATACAATCCCTAACTCCCGTCTCAAAGTCGAATTTGCAAAGCAACGTGAAATTATATAGGCAGCCTAAATATAAAAAAATAAAACAACAATCTATGGAAGACCCATATTGAAAAACGAGATTTTATTGGTACGTAGATACAATTGTATATACACTCTTGCTAACTGGCAAATCTAGGTTCCCGTTGTGATCTTTGAAATTTGCAATGTGGCCGATGGTTGCATAATATTCGTATTCTCTAACACCGAACTTACGAGAGTCATAAATACAAAGTAAGTAGGTAAGAATGTATTTGGAGTATTATAAAATATTATTATTTTTATGCGACGCCATAGAAGAGCCCCACTGCCCGCAATGTTTAAATTTGTGAATGCCTTTCAGCTGAAGGAAATATAGTTTTGGAAGTAGGTACAGTAAGCGCCAAACTTGCCTGAAAATGTCGCAGTAGGCGTTGTTTAAAGTCCGTAAAGCGGTGTGCTTCCGCGCCCACGCCTTTCTCTGTCGCACGTTTATTTTACGCATCTTTCTATTTCGCTTACGGTCATTGAAAAGTCAGTAAAGTGACTGGGCGCGAGAACGGATCGTACAGGTTGGCATTTAAGTTTTGGCGCGTACTATACCTATCTGTGTATTCAAATCTATTATTTAAAATAATAATTCAAAATCTCATTTTGGAAGGGAACATCTCTTCCGCAGCGCGTTATCTTTAATAATTGGTGGCGACATAGAGATGTACTTGGCGACGCGACGACTACGGTTGGATTTTTTAGGTACTTATAAAGGAGGCGTCTACTTATATCTACAGGAATTCCAAAAACTGAACAAATCGGACTAATATCTATGAGAACCAAAGTGAGGACGAATTTCTACAGCTCAAACTGCTGACTAATATCTATGAGACCCAAAGTGTGGACGAATATCTACAGCACTGGCAGAGATTGGATTAGCAATTATGTATAGCATATTGGAATAACGTAATATTGCGTATGCAGTTTAAAAAACTTAATTTATGTATGTATTTATGTAAAAATCTCTAATATCGGACTCTTGAACACATTTAGCTGATTATTAAGGATTTGGGTTTTTGTTTTAACAGCTTTCTTTATTTCGAGTGCTTTCAAATTATTTAGTCTGTTATCATGACAATTTCTATGTCAGTTAGGTTAGGTTAGGTTAGGTAAGATTAGGTTAGGTTTGGTTTGGTTAGGTTAGGTTGTGGTGTCGTGTATTTAGAAATAAATAAATATCTTTGTATTATGACCTTCAGGTTAGTTCAATAAATTATTGTCCTCGTAAACAGCAAAACAAGTAATAATATGCAAAAACTTCATGTACGTACTTTAAACGTTTAAGCCTTTACGTAATTAGTAATTACGTAATTTATGCTTTTCCGTACAACCTCTTGCTCAGCTGCCCTCTGTAGATATTAGTCCAACCTACGCTCTATAGATATTAGTCACCACTGGGACCGTCATAGATATTCGTCCGACCTTAGCTCTGTAGATGTTACTCCTCACTCTGAAGTTCATAGATATTAGTCCAACATATGAGCTATAGTTTTTCGTCCGACATACAGGCTGTAGATATTAGTATCTGGAGTCCTTATAAATATGCCACAACATTCCAAGAGAAACGAGCTATCAATAGAGTTATGCATTATATTAAAACTAAGTATTGCAAGATTTACAAAACGTTTATAAGTACCTGTTGCATGGATTTGCATTTACTAAGTATTGTAAGATTTTACCAAAGTTGTATGGAATATTACGGTTAAATTTAAAGCAAACGTACTGAAACCTACAAAGAATGGATCTAGATTGTGAATAATGTCTCTTCTTTCGATTGTTTACGATTATTGCTTTGATAATGGTGTGTTAAATTAAGAATTTAAATATTGTACAGATAATATCAGAAATTCCAAGGCTAGACAAGCCTTTAAAATATCATCACCTCTAAGTTATTATAGTGCCAAATGTGTGTCACAGTAAAAAGATTTTTTTAATTAGAAATCGCCGATAGAATGTAATATGTCGAAATCGTAAATAAGTACCTACCCAAAAAACGTGAAAGAGGTGCAGTAAACATTTAATTACAAATCAATGTGCCTTACAACAGTTGTAACGCTATTTTCCCAACGTCCATTGCGCTTTGCAATTATCAATACAATGCGAAGACTGGCAGTGCCAATATAAATGTAAAAAAGACGTGTCAATATATTTTTATAGTGAACTCGCAACCTCTTGACTCAATGTCAAACTCGGAGACTAACACTATGGAGTCAAATAGACAAATTAAAACTTGAAGTTACGACCAAACGTGCACATTTTTTCATCGAACGGGAGTCGTTTCCCTGACCTCTTCATCGAAATGTAAGCTGTTTACCACTCAACTTTCGGCTTCAATAAATCTATAATGTCATTGATAGAAAGATTTATATATACCTAGGTGGGACATAATGTCAAATGTTAGCATAGGGAAACAATTATAATAATATATTGGGTGAATTATAAAATTTCATTCATTATGAGTAGGGTTGCCATTTCTTAAATTTGGCAAACAGGACAAGACACGTGAAAACCCCGGATTTTAGAGCGCAGAACCCGGACATGTCAACAGGTTTTTTAAAACATAGTCAGTGTAATAAAAAACAGTTGAAAATGTCATAAATCACCTTTTTATTTATTTTCAAATTAAATTTAGTCATCTTTTATCATCATTATAATGTACTTAGCAAAACAGAATCTTATTACAGTTTGTTACAAATTGTTTCAATAATCAGTTAGAATTTGTTTTATTCTTAAAATAAAACAAATTATTAATATACTCTCTTATGAAAAAACAAAACCTTATTAAAATATTAAGCCTAACAAAATTCAATTAAATTTTTAAACATAAATCTTACTGAGTATTCAGTCTTACAATTTTTTAAGTAAATCTTTAACTAAATAATAATATCTCTAAATTTTTATCAGCAGCCATTTAAACAACAAAATATCTCTTAACATAATATGAACTAAATTCGGTCTTCTTAAATTTTAAGCAACAAAACTGAACCTTTTTAAAGTTTAGACTTACTGTAATGTAAGTTACATTACTATTTTTTTTTAATGAAACAATGTTACTTTGTTAGAACGACTTTTATATTTATTTAAAGCCGACCGGTTTCAGAACGACCGTTCCTTCCTCAGAGCAAAGGAATACGTTTGACTTTAAATTTTAAGACTTTAATTTTTTTTTAAACCCGGACATCAAATGAAACCCCGCCCGGACGCTCCCCGGACGCCCTCTAAACTAGGACAAATCCGGGGAAACCCGGACGGATGGCAACCCTAATTATGAGGCGTAAAGCTGCCGTCTTATCCGATGAAGCAAGATTCAATGTCCGGCCCAAATGACAACTTTATTACGAGCTGTTTTAAATAAATTAAAAGAATCACTTTTCGTTGTTCAATAAGTCAGGTGTTTCTAACAATTATAGCAAATATCCATCTTCTTATCTCGAAGCTCACTCCCAAATCAGCATAATCTCCATAATTCCGAACAAAAGTCGAAATTAAAAATCAACAGCCATTACATACATCACCGCGCTTTTAGAATTCGTTTCCTTGAACGTCGCGAACCACCTGCTTTTGCCACTTTTAAAGGCGGAAAAATATATGTAGCGAACAATATTCAAATTAGACGTTCCATTAGCAATAAAACACTAATAAATGGGCAAAAAATGTATGACCCCAAGCGGGCGCGCGCTCGTCCCAAATGTTACGGAAAACATAGATATTTCAAATCAATCAGCGCGAACCGGTCGCACGTGCTTACCGTCAGACCGCGAGTGCGAGCGAGGTAGCGAATCACCTCTTCACTCCGTACGGTATGTGATTTACCGATCATTGTTACCTGGATTATTAGAACGAGAGAGGTGTACGTACGGAGCAGAAATGTCTCCGGCGATGGAGCGAGATAGGTGCGTGTAGGCTGTGCTAGTGGCCCCGCCTCCTAAGGTTTCGGTAATGCCCGAGCCGGGGGCTGATGGTATTCGGATTAGTTTATGAACACCTTGCAGAAAGGTTTCAACCATTCCGACGATTAGAATTCATAACTGAGGCGGCTGCTTTGTCCATTTTCGCTTGTTATTAGATTTAACGTTGTTTGTGTTAGCAGTTATTTGGCTTGGCGCTCCTACCATAAGGCACACTGTCAAGTGCCACCTCCGGAGTGCTTGCTAGGCATAGTTGCCCCATTCCGGTCCGGGCCTTATGACTAGGAGCATCGGACTGTCGTGGCGTACTACAGTGGGACAGTGGTAGAGAGGCTTCGCGGGCAGTTCAGAGGTCATCCGTCGCGGCGGTACAACGAGAACCGGCGCTCAACTTTACTTTCGACTTGTTTATAAAACGATAACCGTTATCGGACGTTGATTTATATCGCCTTTAATCGCGCTAACGGGTTGTTGTGCTTTTTGAATTATTGTTTTCGCGCGTGTTTACTAAAAGGATAATAAGACGTGACAAATAAATTGTTTACGAATCGTGTTTCAAAAGGTCTTTGAATTTTCGCAGGAATATTAATAAATTTGTGAATCTTTATTTAAAACCAAATTAAAAGTGCTCGATTGACAAAAGTTTTTTTAACAAAAAGTGTTTTACATCTGGATAATAAATAAACTGACTGAATATTTTTTACATTTACAAACAATAAAAAAAGTGTTATCGCAAATTAATTATGACTATAATAAGTTCTGAAGTGAGATAAATAATTGACTTTTTAGTTCATGCCATAGTGAATTATAAGGTGACTAACTAGTGACAATAATCAACTTTAAAATAACCTGAAAAGTGTGGACATGATAAGTGCAATCTCATAAGTCCTGTAGGGTGAGCTGAAACTTACGCGGGGATACATTACTCCGTTCGAAGAAACATCAACGCACAGTCAAGGTAAGAGCATCCCTAAAGTCTATTGTTGTGACGATTAATTAATTTTTTTCAATTTATAAATATTTTGTACATTCAATTAATAATGATATTGCAAACATTTTAAGTGCTTCAAATATTTTGCTTTCAATTTGGGGTTGCAATAGCTAGCACTTAGTACATATGGTTGTTCAGCAAAACGTGCATACCTACCACTAGGCAAGTTATTTATCGATTTTTTTAAGAAAATCTCTTTTATAACTTTTGAAGGTTATTCTGATCAATGTAATATATCATTAAAGAAGAAGATAACAATAATAATTCAAACGAAAATATGAAAGAGAACAAGACACAGAAAAACAGAAAAAAAGACTTTGGTCGCAACTGAGACTCGAACCCAGACCTCTCGCCTAACCGGGACGTGCGCGTTAACCAATTTCGCTACTACCACCTTCTGTTAAACCGTCATAATTGTCAATATCATATTTCAAATTTTAGAATTAGGTAACAACAGTATCTTCAACTAATTATTTGTCCACTTGTTTTTCTATGTCTTGTTCTCTTTCATATTTTCGTTTAGATTTTTATAGTTATCTTCTTCTTCAATGATAAGTTATTTATCATTTACAAGATAATTTTTTCACCACTACTAAACAACAAATTTTCTCCAAATCAATACCTTCTTTTCATATACGTTTAGATACTTGTGCTAAACTAAATCCTACGCATTAAAAATTTACGAGAGACCGTATTTAATCTGATGACACCATATTTAATCTCTCTTCAATATTTAATATTATTGACTAAAGCACGTTAATACGATTTTACATATTATAATATTATTATTACAACCATACCTGATAAAATAACAATTCCTATCATAACTATCTAACTTAGCCGGAACAAGTGAAGTTTATATAAGCCAGATTTGTCTCAAGTCACCACCACAACATAACATATATACAAAAAGGTATGAGTAAATTTAATAATAAAATGAATAATTAAATGTCTTAAACACGTAGATATTATAAATAAGCGGTGATACCTAATGCTTTACTAGAAATGAAAATAGAATGAATTGAGAAACATTTTAAACATATGTGATATAAAAAATATATACCTCGCACTTGCACAATCCATAATGGAATACGGCATTATTGCCTGGGGCTGTGCCAGTAAAAAATACATTAATGCACTATTTAAAGCTCAGAAAACCCCAATAAAAGTAATACTTAAGTTACCAATACTAACACCCACTTCAACCATATTCGAAAAATTCCCAGTGCTGAAAATTCAAAAATTATATTCACAACAAATACTAACTTTCTTTTACAAGAACTTATCCACATTTAACACTTCACAAAATTCTCGCAATACTAGAACAAGACATGCTCACCAACTACAAATACCAAAAACAAACACATCCTTTGGACAAAAACACTACAGATACCAGGGTATAAAACTATACCATTCTCTTCCTATACAATATAAAACAACTAATATTATTGAATACAAAAAAACATAAGAAACTGGCTACAATCTTTTTAACTTTTAATTTATAATTTTTGTCGAATTGATTTTATATTTTGATATTTATTGTTTCTCTTTTTATATTAACTATGAACACTTTTTGTTTTACTATTCACAATTTATAATTTACAACTGAAAAATGTCCTCTACAACACAGGTGAACTCCTAGTGTGGAGGATAATATATTAAACCTTTGTAATGTAAATGTACTAAGAATAAATAAATAAATATTTATGAACTGGTAACATGGATTTAAAATTTCAACTCTAATAGTGTTTAAGTAAAAATTCACACTCAACCAGAGTTAAGTAGGCACGCCAAAATAATAATAGCATTCTTTAGCTACGGTTTACGGTAGTACCTCTATATTATGTAGGTACTCCTTCTCAGGTCAAGCTTGGAGATAATAAAACTATCACCGCAAAGCACTAACAGATTTACCTCCGAACGATTAACCTGTCCGTTCAACCCTTTTCATTATTCAGGGTGAGAAGACATTACCGTTTTATTAACCCGCTTAAATAAAAGTTAAGTAAGTAGCTGACAAAGGTGCCAACTAATTAGTTTCAGGTAGAAAGGAAATAGAAACACGTTAAAACGGATTTAGAATCCTTCCGTTCCTGGAATATTTCTAATAGATTGGAAAAAATGCTGTTATCGTCCAAGTAGGGTTTTTTTAACCTTTTTTTGACTAAACCAAATTCATTTAAAAACATGTATATAATATATACGAGTATATTTTGAAGGAAAAAAAGTCGTTTATCAAACATAATCTTACAAATAGAGTTATATGATTGAATAGGTTATAACAGAAAAAAAATCATTAGTTACTAAAGAACTTCTTCTTCCTTGCGCTGTCCCAACTCATTGCCTAGGTAGGCTGTTGGGGTCGGCTCTTCTCGTTCTCAGGTTTTAATTTCTTCTGTTCTGAGTATCGCCTTCATCCAGGCCGTTTCTCTGAAGAATTTTGGAGCATTGAGTCATCCAGGAGTTCTTCGGTCTTCCTCTGAATGACTCTCGATGAAGCTCCATAGACATTGTCTGCCTCACTGTGTGGTCTGATGGTCTCCGTCTTATGTGCCAATACCATCTCAACTGTCGTTCCTCCAGCTTACTATTTATGTCTGTGACACCCGGCTACCACGAATGCGTGAACTTTTGATCTTATATTTTAGTGATACTCCTGCCGACCATCTAAGCATTCGCATTTCTGCTGTTTCATTAGTTACTAAATAACTGAAAGCTTATAAAACTGCAGCGCGTTTTTTCTGATTATTTAAGATTCAAATTCAAAATTAGTATTGTAGAGAAATGTATTCAACCAAAAATTAGTATAGTAGAGAAATGTATAACCTGTATTCAACCCCGGTGATAACTTTTAATTTGTTTTTATTTTTAAATTATTGAGAAAATCTTTCAAAGATAATTTTTTGTAAGAATTTTTTTTTTTAAATTCGTTAGATACCTACCTAAGTGTTAAATTTGATTTGTCACAACTAAAACATGCATTACAAACAATGTGTTTTTGGAAAAATATTAATATATTTTTAAAACTGAAAATCAGATAGTTGAAGGAATTCAAACTCCTTCATCAGACTACTAATCAAGCAAAAATTCTCTATAAAGAACTTTATAAAGGATTATATTTATTTTTAAAAAGGCGATGTCTGTAAATCTTTGAAGGCACTGTTTATCTTTATTTCATCCAAACTCAATATTTTAACTGCCTCCGTGGTCGAGGGGTTAGGTTCTTGACTCGCAGTCCGAAGATCGCGGGATCCAATCCAAATATTAAATTGTATTATTTCACAATTAATTCATCAAAAATAATAAATAAAATATTTGCGGCATGTTCCAGAGTGGAAAATACTCTCAGGGTAGGCCTGGTATAAGACACCATTCAGAATTGAAATAATGTTTAAAATAGCTTTAGCCGTGTTTGGTGACCAGATCTTAATAGTCAGGTACTTCCCCACCTTCCTCTACCCCATCCCTTCCCCTCTCCACTACCTTCAGCTTCATTTCATCTAACTACCTAGTTAGATGAAATGAAGCAATTGGGGATGCCATAGACGGGAGCTGCTAGGGCTCTTGTTCTACATCTGCGTAATCTTCATTGGCTTAAGTGTCCTGAGAGAATCCAATTCAAACTCTGCTGGATGGTTTTAAAGCAACACACGACATGGCGCCGCCCTACCTGTCGGAACTGTGCATTCAAAACGATGTCAATACCAGGCAAGCAACCCTTCGATCAGCATCTTCAACAGCCATAGGTAGACTCTCAGTACCTACGCGCAATCCCAATACCAATTTCGGAGACCGGGCTTTTGCAGTGGCAGGCCCAACAGCTTGGAACAAACTCCCTTCATATTTGCGAAATATCGACAGCAAATCTGAGTTCAGAGCAAAGCTAAAAACTCATCTTTTCAAATTGTCATATCCAGAAAAATAACTTCATTTCTTCAGTAGTTTGTCATTACACAGTCCATAATTTACTGAGATTGGTTTTAAATATTTTTCATAACTCCACTGACAGCACGGGCAGTAATCATAACAATATATGTTTGTTAATGTAAATATGTGTTTGTAAATGTAAATATGTATAATAGTCACAAATAATTATTTTTAAGACATATAATAATACGAAATTAATAATACGATTAGAGTAGTTTTGTACTCGATTATAAAAATAAGTATAGTTTTAAGTCACTAGTCATATAGGTCTTAGTTTTAAGTCATTACATTAGTTACCAATCTTAGTAATAAGCCACTTGTAATATACATGTATAGATTAAGTGTGTAAATGAATTGTAAAGCGCCCTTGAGGTGATTTTCTCACGAAAATGGCGCTATAGAAATCATCCAACAATTATTATTATTATTATTATCTCGAACTGGGGTATGTTGTGAGGCTGGAGGTAGTGGAGAGGGGAAGGAGTTGAGAAGATGAAGGTGGGGACGTATCTGGCTATTCAGATCTAGACACCAAACACGGCTAACGCCATTTCAAGCAACGTTTCATTTCTGAATTGTGGTCTTACACCAGGGCGACACTGGGAGTATCTTCCACTCTGGAACGTACTGCAAATATACTATACATTAATTTTTTTAAATGAATTAATTGTGAAATAACACAAATTTATCAAATAAAATTTATTTTCTCACGCAGGGATTCAACCCCGCGGCCTTCGGATTGCGAGTCAAAAGCCTTACCGCTAGACCACGCCGGTCGTCTTGTAAGATATTCAGATTGAAAAAAAATAATATCCAATATATTAAGAAAAAAAAATGTCACAGAAAATGATGCAGGTACTTTGAAAATCTCAATAATACCAACAAGTCTACAAGTTTTTGGTAGCTATTTCCAGACATTGATACCGATCTATAAATTCTTCACGTCTTTGACACTTTCCAGCGAAAATATAGGTAATAATTCTCGCACGTTCAGATAACGTGTGAATATTTCTTTCTGTGCAAATGTTTGTCTCTTTATGAAACGCCATACCATGAAATTATTATTATCAATAATAAAAATGTGACTCTAATTTTATGTTCGTATCGTAGCCATTTATATTAATCGACGGCCATATAAACGGTTAATACCGTGGTTATCTGGTAATTGTAAATTAAATAGCCTCACCTGACATTATCTAATTTAAATTAACTAAGCTTTAAGTAACTGATAGTGTATAATAATCATATAAACCAGAGGCACTCTAACTAGCCTAGATGCAATAATTATTATGACAATTGCCTGGAGCGCTTCATTTGATTTAAACTATGTAAAAGATTCTTCATTAAAAAATCTTTTCAAGTTTAAGAACTGTTGGCATTAGACATGTACTATCTGGATTATAAGCAAAAAAATAAAGATCCTATTCGATAATATATTTTGTTAATGGATTATTGAAATAGTTCTAATTCCCAGCTATATAAATTTTTGTTTATAAGGTAGGTAGTAGGTCGGTATTATCTTTTAAAAATATATCTCCTAGGTTTAGGTAGGTACGTATGCAAATCAATAAGGAATTGAAAAATATAGGTAGGTACTCAGGTAATTGTGAGACTTTAAAAATATTTTATTTTATACCTAACCTACAAACAGTGCACTAAAATTTGCCACCACGAAAAACAGTTTTTTTTCATAATTTTTAATAATTACCGCGAAATTTCGGTGATTTTTATTAAAGGCGCTATTATTATTTTTAATTATTTATTTAAACCCTATTTTGGTTTTTCTTGGCTTAGTATAACATTTAGCTATTATGCAAAGTAGACATATCAGGATAATTAATTGAATTTAATTAAATAAATTAACTTAAGTTGATTAAATAAATTAAATTAAGACTAAATTAACTAGGTATACCTATTATTTTCATTTTACTTGCGCAACAACATCCTCTTATCCGTCCCAACCCAATACTTTTTTCCTGATGTATTTAGGTGTACTTACTATCACATACATATTGTTATATTAGAATACATCATGTAACGTATATTATGTATGGGTTTATTTTCTTTTCGATACTTCAATTTTTTATTTATTTTTTTTTTTTTTCATATTGTATAGTGTATTTGGTTTTATGTTTCTAATAACCTAACTGTGAACATTAAAAATTTGTCAGTTTTTTGTCACCCTCTTCTGCATATTATATTATTAAGGCTGTTTTTGTTTCTTAAATAAATAATTAAATACCTAGAACCTACATACGTATTAGCATACTGAGAAGCAAGCTGGAGTACGCGAGCGATGTTTGGGCACCGTACCACCAGAAGTACATTGATATGTTAGATCAAATCCAGAAAAAAATCCTCAGGTATGTTTATATGCGGAAGCATGGAACCTATCCAAGATTCATGCACCATATTGACTTACTAGACATATTGAGTCTAGAAACTAGAAGGAAAGCAAGTCTTGCTATTCTGTCTTTCAAAATTTGGAACAATTTCATCAATAGCCCATTTCTCTTGGGATGCTATGATTTATATGTACCAGACCACTACAGCCGAAGTCGACGTTATGACTTAATTAAAGTACCGAACGGCAGAACAGACGTCTTGGCAAAGCATAGCATGACGAGGGGAGTGGTGCTGTTAAATGAAATTGCAAACCATTTGGATGTAAGTGACTGTTCTTTATATGCCTTAAAAACATTATTGAAGAGTCACTTGCCTAAATGCTGATAGGGTAACTAAATTGTACTGTAATTGGAATTATTCTGTTGTACAATATATATATTTTTTTATTGAGTTAGTTTATACTACATGAATATAAACTAATAAGCACAATGTAACATTTCATTTGATAAATTTAAATATTTTTACAGTAAGCATAACATTTCTTTTTAAATACATTCATTCTTTCTTCATTCTTCATACTTTCAGGCATTTCATCATACATCTTAGTCCTCTGTACATTAGGCAGTTCTGTGATTTTGATTTCTTCATTTGTGGCAATCGAACTCTGTTTATATTTCTTGTTTCGTAATTATGAATGTCTCTATTAAAAACAATTTCATCCTTAAAGTATTTTGGCATTTGGTTTTTCATAATTTTATGCACAAAAATTAACACATTAAATAGTAGTCTCTTTTTTATTGGAATCCAATTTAGCTCCTCTCTCATTTGATTAATTCTTGCGTATTTGCCTTTCCCCAGTATACATCTCATAGCTTTGTTTTGTATAACTTCTAGTTTGTTCAAATTTCCTTCATTGGCCAAATATAACATCGTAGAGCAGTAGTCCAAATGTGGAGCAACGATAGTTTTATAAATAAGCTCCGTAGTGTTTCTATTTAATTTACGTCTTAATCTTCTAAGAAAATTTATCTTTTTTGATACCCTTTTTAGCACATATTCAAAGTTTGCTGTGAAAGTCAGTTTTGAGTCGAGTATTACACCCAGATATTTGATTTCATTTACTTTTCCAATTTTTTCACCATTAATTGTGTAATAATAATAAAAAATAAAATAAATAAACATTAATATGCTAAACATGGAACAATCAGTAACATGTTGCTGAAGTATTTTTATTAGTTGTTAAAAACAAATCAGATCTTTTGACCATTAAACAACAGACAAATAATAATAAATAAGTAAAATAAAAAATAGACTTTATACCAACATTGGCTTTAATGCTTATTTATCTAATATCCACGGCATAAGAATACCATAAACAATGATTACATGTCACAG
This sequence comes from Limnephilus marmoratus, assembly GCA_917880885.1. NCBI lineage: Eukaryota > Metazoa > Arthropoda > Insecta > Trichoptera > Limnephilidae > Limnephilus > Limnephilus marmoratus. The sequence goes on from OU862916.1 coordinate 31,532,455, forward strand.
TTAAAATCATACGAAAATATTAGAAATAAAAAATAATAACAATTCGAGTTATCAAATAAACACAAAATAGTAACTACATCCTTTCAGCTAAAAGAAGCTAAATCTACATTTTAGCGCGATACCGGATAAACTGAAAAATAACTATTTTATTGCATTGTTTTGAGAAAAGATTTTAATACTTTACATCCAACAAACGAAGTACTAGTGCCTTTGAATTCCTAGGGCCTGAGTTTGACCTTTTAACGCAGACGATTCCCATCGTAATACACGTATAAAAAGTTATGCAAATTGCCTTTCGATATGCACATCTCCCGTACAACACGAGAGATCTGCCTTATCCCGAGCTTTCAACATCGCATTAACTCCAATTAGTTTCAAATTAGACTGAATATACGCCTCGGAATAAAACTGATACTAATTCGGTGAAATGAAGCACGTGAATATGACTTTTGTTTATATTGTAATCGGTTCGTTTATTCCATCCGGGCCGTTGTAAATGTATAAGGCTCTTTGAATATCATCTAATGATGTGTCTAGATTCATAGTAAGCCTGTGATTGGTATTTAAATATTAATCAAAGAACGCGAAAACGTATTTCTAAGAGATTGGAAAACAAATTCATCGGTTTCTAGATCGATAAATTAACATTTTTCGGATAATATAACAGAGGTGTAGCAAATTTTTTTTAGCCCTGGGCAGGATTATATATTGTTGTCCTGTTTTCCATCATCTTAGTGTAAGAGTACCTAATTAATTAACGAAACAATAACGACATTATATTATGAAATTTAACACATTCTGAACCACGTCATTTATAAAAATGCCTTTTTAAAAATAATAATTATAACGTTTTCATCAATTTTACACATACATACCTACTTCATTTTGTAATTATTACACACGAAGTAAGATAAGGTACATCTAACCCAGTTAAAATCAATGTCTTTAAATCTTTCGCAATTTATTAAATTAATTTGAAACTTTAATTCACTTACCTATTACATATAAGTTATAGAATATCATTGTTTACCAATCATGTTACCCCAAAAATATGCATCATAGTTTAAGGCGAAATTGTACCAGACTGAAGATAGCTGTCATAGGCTAAAACTAGTAACGTTCACAAATAATTTAAAAAAATGGATAAAAGTTTTAAATTATTTCAACAAATCATTATAATGGAATTCCACCACAAATTGTCAGTATCAAAAATAGAAATATTAAAAGGTATTACTGGTGAAAGAATTGAATCAAATTGCTCAAGATATATTAATCTACCGCCACGTATTTAAATCATTCAGGAAGTTATAATCATTATTATAACGATCAAAATTCATCTTCATCAACATTGTTCCGGATATCCGTGTTAAGCTTATATTTATTAATTTACCACGTGAGGATGGATGTTAATTTTTTTAATCTTTTCCTTCATTCATATCAGGTAAATATAAACCTACCAACTTATTCGGATAAAAGGCGTGATGCTGGTGTCACAAATCCCATGGGAAGAGCGAAGAACCAGTATCATCCCACATCATTGACCTATAGTTCCTGCGGGTACCCCGGGCGTGGGTTTCGCTCTTGACCGCGCATTTATGCACCGAACTGAGGAATTACATTATCTAAACACAGTCATATTATAGTGCAAGTAGGTTCAATAAAACGGGCATTCTCCCCATTCGGATAATTCGCTATGATTTCACATGCATTACATTATGATAAAGGCAGGTTTTTATCTTCAACGCACTGTTATTCGCCAGGACTAGCAAGAAAAGGATTTGAGCTTTGCTTTAACTATACAAAGTATTTAATTGTATTTATATGTTGAATGCATTTTCTAGTTGGAGGGTTTAATCGAATGTAATTAATGTTTATGATAGCGTCGTATTTATTAAGTCATGTAAATCGATGGATTTCTAAGGGTTCAAAATTGCTTCCTAGAAATAATTAAAGCACGAATGCGAGATCAATGCATGACATTATAGATAATGTAGGGTTTAGAAAATGGAACTAGATTGTAAGCTAAACGGAAAATAATTGGAAATTGGAGCATTCCAATAAAAAATTGTTTACAAGATATCTGTGTCTCGAAGGGTAAGGCTCTCGACTAGCGATCCAAGAGGTCACGGGTTTAATTACCGGCGCCGCGGCGTGCGCAAGCACATTTTATTTAATTGATTTGTGTAATTTCACAAAATAAACGTTTAAAAATAATAATATAAGGTATATTTGAGGCACGATGATACTATCAGTATTGCTCTAGTGTAAGATCACCATTCGTTGCTTAAAATGGATTTAGTAATGTTTGGTGACTAAATCTGATTAGCCAGGTACTTCTCCACCTTCTTCCGCCCCACCTCCTTCCCCTTCCTATTAACTTCAGCCACACAACATACCCCAATCGGGGATGTCATAGTTTCACTGACTCCAGGCGATTGGGAGCAGTTGGTACTCTTGTGAGGCATTCACGTTAAGAAAAATAAAAAAATCTAATAGTTAAATTTGTATTTAACTATTATGCCATTTCGCCACAGATTTAAGGCCCGGCTACCCGAATTTCTACCGATTTCTTACATATCTCTCTTAAACACGTTAAGTTTTAAAGCTATTAAAAAAATATATGTTAACAAATTATTTAAAATTCCCTCAACAGAAAAAATCGCAAAGTATGCTCCAAAAAATATAATAAACACGTTTGTTTCCGTTATTTTAGAAGTTATATGCACGAAAAAAATCATAGGGTTTCTTTGAATGCTGTTTAAGACAATCCCCGCGAGATTTTTGCTCTATTTTAAACGAGTCGTGTTTTATTAAACATTTTCACTATTTTCGCATCGATTTTGTCGCTTTAAATACTAGCGCGCTCCTCTAACATTCGTAATATCATATCTCTCCATCTTCTTCTTTTTGAGCCCGGTTGCGTCGCCTTAAGCGTAGGATGGAAAGGAGGATGGAGAGTATGGAAGCGGAAAATAAAATTAAATTTGTAGCTTAAATAACAGAAATGTTACTCTTATTTTTGAAGTACTAATTTGTTTTTAATTTTATGATTATATTTGTACTGCCTTTATGTTATAAATTTTTTAATTGTAATGCTGCTCATCTTGACGTAGGACTTCCCTAATGAGATGAGTGACTTAATTTTTTTTGTACACTTTAGAATTTTAAAGAAAAACAAATAAATAAATGGCTTTAAACTATGCACGTCACAAATTCACTGTCCATCTATTATTTACATACGTCCAAAGCATTTAAGCGCCCATTTCTAAAACTTTACCTAAACCACTTTTTATTGGGTCTCCTTATTTGTAGATAATACAATGGGTAATAATTGCACTCTCGTATTTAATGTACCTACATAAATACATTTTATACATGATTTGTCCTCGCGCGGTATGTTACCTAGTTCTTATTATATCATGTCGTGTTTGCGTAACAACAATAACCATTGAAATAGGCAAGAATCAAGCCATTATTTTGGCATATAAGTTAAGGTTATGCATTTTAAATTGAAAATTAACAATAGTTCCAATTCACCACTTGCGTGGGATTCTAATGAGAATTTTTCCCATGGCTCTAGCATTATACTTCGATAAGTATGGGTGCTTTTCTGTTGTCATGACACAAACAGATAAATTTAAAGTTTTTTTACTAAATTTATGATTTATGCTTTTATATTATGCATCAGGTACAAATGTATCTAATCGCGCAAAGAAAAACATTAGAAAAAATCTGCTATCTTACGTATTTTTACTACGATCTCTGCTAAACGTCTGATACGTTTCAGGCATATATTGGGGCAAATACTGGCCCAATTACATTTTTTTGTACCAGAGTCTCACTCTCGAGGACGTCATCACAACCTCGTAAATAGTAGAGCAAGCCGCACTAATTTATTTATGAACTCACCTGTGGGGAGAGCTACGTGCTTTTTGAATGCGGTGGATAAAAAAATAGATTAATTTTTTGTGTCATATAGCGCATTTGTAAGATTTTTGGCAATGCATATATACTGCATAAATGGTACAATTATAAAGTCTTAGGCTATATTGCCTATAATTGTTATAAATAAATGTACAAATAACATATGTAAATAAAAAAATAAAAATAAAATCGGGAACTTAGGTATCATATATTTTTTTACAGTTTATTAAAATAACAAAAAAATTATGAGACAAGACTTTGACTTTTTTAAAGATTTTAATAAAGAAGAATTTGACAATATCACATAATCACTGCTACATCTGAATTTGATTTTTTATCAAATCTATAGTTTTATTCAAATCAAATCTACACTTCAAAATAAGAAGAAAGTCATGTCTACATTAGATTTCAAAAAAACTCTGCGAAAAGCCCGGGCAATACTGGGAACTTCAGCTAGGCAAATATAAAAAAAATGTGTGTAGATACATAATATGAAAATCATTTTTGATTATGGCTTTCTCTAAAGATTTTTTATTGTTACACAATTTGTAAACATAGATTGTGGTAGAAGTATTCTTAACCTATATTATTATTAAGTCATTACGAATAGAACTTACTGAAATTTGTAACACAAGGAAACATGTGAAAAACGTGGATATATGTCTTCAACTGATATGTGAGATAAGTTGGTACTTCTACCTACTTTTAACGTATTGTTAAGTACGTATATCTAAATACGACCCAGCAAAAACCGGGTTTTTCCGAGAGCACTTTTGCCTCCGGTCCAAGTGTTTTATAAATATTTGACATCGAGATAATTCGGTGGCGTTTTTTTTACGGATAAAGATAATAATATAGGTAATGACTTCAAACAGCACTCGTACATACATTCTGAAATAGGAAGCTGGTTCGAGCTTTATTTGTTTAATCGATGATTCCGTTAAAAAAATACAGACTTCATTTAAAACCAGCCAGAGCAATTGAAATGCTTGAAAATGCTATAGTTATTCTTATGATACTTTGGATGACAATCGTAGAAAATTAGAAAATTTTTACTTCATTAATTAATTCTTCCATTTGTGCCTAATATTCGGATGCTATTTACGAGTTAATTTATCGGTAGGCATCACAGGTCATATTGGTATTGGGTATGTTATTTGAAAATAATTACAGTTAACTTAAGTACATGATTAAGTTTAGTATTATGGTATGCATTATTTTGAAATTATATTTAACAAGTACTAAAACGAGCTATGTGAGAAGTGAAAATGTTAAAGTTAATTTAGCGAAGAAATTTATTGTGGTTCTAACTTTAAGGACAGTAAATATATTTTATGTCACTTATGAGCCTACCACAGTGACTCCACTGGTACTTTGCAATATGCAGAATATGTCCATAGCAAGTATTAATTTAGCACATATTTATGATCACTTTATTCACCTGTAAACGCTGCTATTGCCATATTTAAAATATAACAATTTGCATAGAGAATAATAATTTTGAAATAGGTAAATCTATAACAACTTTGATTCTAATTTGATTTCGATGATTATGGTTTCTGTAACATTGCATGTTGCAATCAATAAAATGCTTTGCAAAGAATCAAAATTAAAAAAAAAACTTCAAAAATTGTTTCTTAAGTTGGTGTATCATTCGGGTACTTATGGGCACTACCTACGCATATCAGTTTTATTTGTACACGGTTAATATTTTGGAATCCAAATACTTAAATACCGGCGGATTATCAAAAGACTTTAAATAAGTCATATTGACTTAATCGGCTATCACTCGTGATTAATGACTACCGAAATCGTGGTAACACAGTTCAAACAGCATTTTCAAAATTTCTAGCCCAACTCTCATCACGTGTGCTTCTGCCACTGAGAACTCCATTATACCATCTCTCTCAGATAAATGTTATGTTTTTGGAAAAGAGAGAGACGTTAAAATGGATTCATCAGCGGCATACCTATATAGAAAATGCCGATACTTGGTCGAATTCTGAAGTGTTTTGTTTGCTCTATTGACATTCGACCCACCCATCTAGTTGTGGTCGCGGAAAAGACTTATTCGGAATTTCAAAAGGCTGTTTCGTGTTATTTAGTGAGCGTGTTTTCTGTATGTGGGAACCGTCTTGTTGACTTATTTACAGATTTGAGGTCAAAAATGAACGCGCAAGTACGACGAACCTGATGGTTTTTCACTCGAAAGCCTACTTGAGTTTCAGATTTCAAAAAGCTCTAATGGATTCTTGCATCACCCATGTTGGTTTTATTCTAACTGGATCTAGATATAGGTAAGTACCTACTTGATAATAATTATACTTGACAAATTTTTAATATTATCTCAAGGACGCTTTACAAAAGTAAATAATTCATAAAACTAGATTTAATATTACCTTCCAAATACTTGGCCAAACAACATTTAACGAGGCGTGAGAAACATACCGTAGTTATTTGGTATTGATATTACCACGGATGACACGGGCAATAAACATCTATATATATGAACAAATATGATTTATATATATGAACAAATATGATTTTTTCTTATTTTCTGTTAATTATCTGTTAATTATTTTCTGTTAATTATCTGTTTTTTGTTTTATATATTTAAAAAAATATTATTTTTCGTTTTTCTAAATTGTGTTTAACATGCGTTTATCCGCCCTTTAACTCGAGCTTTGCTCTTAAAAAGGGTGTAAAGCATATTATTAAATGTATTTTAATAGAAAACTTTATTTAATGTATATAAACATGTAATTGATACTATTTTATTAAATAAAAAAAATATATATACGTACTCGTATATAAAAATCAAATTTGTTTCTGGATTTGTATATTTGTATGTCCGCTATGCGTTGGTAAACCGTTCATCCAATTGCGATGAAACTTTGGGGATTTGATGTATGCGTGCCCGCGATGGTTTCTATATACAAAAGTGAGCTCTGGCATCATGAAATTATGCATTTCTAAACCGTTCATCCGATTGCGATGAAACTTTGGTGAGTTGTTGTCAGCACGTCAACGAAGGTTTCTATGTACATACTGGTGAGCTCTGGCATTATGAAATTTGTATTAAAAAATTGCAATAGGTGGCACGCGAGCTGTTTGAAAACTCAATGTACAATGGACTGAATGTTTGGAATGCGGAAGGGGAAATCGGGAGGGGGGTTCGTGGGACAGGGTAAGCGGGAGAGGGGAGTGTGGAGAGGGAGAGCGGAGAAGGTAGAGTGGGAACGCGTGAGGGGAAGGGGATGCAGAAGAGGATTAGGAGGTGGAAGAAGAATGGGACGAAGGAAGGGACACGCAGGGAGAAACAATATCTTTATTAAGTGGCATAGCACCGCATGCCGGGAACTACAAACCCATAAGCTAGCATATTTTGATTTATATTTATACATAGAATTCCCCCTAAAACCATGCGATCGAAGTCGCGGGTAAAAGTTGTAATTAATAAAATAACTCAAGCTATCCTGAGTAATCGTTTATCAGTCTTAGTTTATGTTAATATTTTAACGTTTATTACAACCGTTAACATAATGATTTTTTTCGTTTAATTACAACTGCTCGAAATATCAAACAATGGAATTTCTACTGGAACATCAAATTATATGTTCAAAGTGTTCGAGCGAGTACCCATTAATTATAAAATCACACTTGATACCACACGCAGAGTTTTGTGGTGTAGTTGGAACAGGGACGGATAACAAAATATATATTCAGAAAAGATTAGACGAATCAATTAAACTTAAAAAAAAATCAGCAATTAAATTAGGTTTTTTTTTCAAAAATTATTATTCTGCCTATTTAACTCAGCGTCCCTTTGTCTATCCGAAAAAAAGATATACGTTTTGCCTAGATTATTATCCCAAATATTTTTACAATGTGAATACCACACAAGAATCCCAACTCCTCTCATTAGAGCCAGTGAGACCATAGCATCCTCAATTATTGGGGTATGTTGTGAAGCTGAGTGTGGTGGGTACGGGAAGGAGATGAGAGAGAGGAAGGTGGGCAAGTTTTGGTTCATATACGACGGCCTGGTCGGCGGGCAAGGCTTTCGACTCGTAATCTGAATGTCGATTAAGGGGTTGAATCCCGGCGTGGAAAAAAAATTGATTAATTTGTGTTATTTTACAATTAATTAAATAAAATTAATGTATAGTATATTTACAACACGTTCCAGAGTGGAAGATACACTTAGTATCACCCTGGTGTAAGACCACCATTTAGAATTAAAACGTTACTTGAAATGGCTTTAGCCGTGTTTGGTGACCAGATCTGAATAATACTTCTCCATCTCCCTCCCCTCCCCACTCCCTTCAGGCTCACAGCATTCCCCAATTGGGGATGCCATAGATGCCTCTGACTCCAGAAGGGTCTCTTGTGAGGTATTCACTTTGTATACTTTGTTTTTAAGCCCCGACGCAAGTAGCGGTGTTATAAGCTTGACTTTCTGTGAGTCCGTGTGTTTGTCTGTCTGTGGCATCGTAGCTCCTAAACGAATGGACCGATTATGTTGCGATTTTTTTTGTTTGAAAGCTGACGTGATCGAGATGGTCCTTAGCTACAATTCATGAAAATTTGTTCAGGCGTTTCAAAGTTATCTCTTTTGAGAGTCGGGGGTTTCTTAAAATTTTGAAAATTTTACTTATCTTATATGCATACATACGTTTTTAAAATAGTGAACAAAAATTGCATGTTCTTGAAATTTTCAAAGAAATATTGAGAAAGCATTTTTCTTTTTTGTATTAAATTATAAACAAAAACAATTAGGATATTCAGTTTTTTCATTATAATATTTTTATTTAATTTTAACATGATATATTTTATATGAGTTCTCTCGGCCACCGTCCTGGACTAATTCAATTTCAATTAATTTGACAATATCTCTGCATTTTTGTACGTTTTATGCGCATATCATCACTCTTAAAAATATTTTTGTCCTGAATATTATTATGGGGTATTTCACCATCCTCTTAATAGGTTATAAATACACTATAATACAGTAATAAATACACAAATAAATACTCGCCATGGGTAGAAAACTCACCTAACTTATCCGATAAAAGCGATAAAAATTCATGGGTTCGAGTATCGAATAGTAAGATCGGACCTTACAAATAAAATAATCACAAATTTAAAGGATACGTTATCCTATATCCCATGCATAAGATCTTAAGAAAATAATGCTTTCTTAATAATGTAAGATTATTTTTCTACGTTTATTAAGTGCACAAATTTGTTAGTGTTCATTCCCACTCATTTTTCATCTGTGAATGAATCTGTTAAATATTTAATAAAAAATAAATCACAAGATTTGTTCTTGCATTTTCTCTGCAACTAAGAAATAATCAATGCATAACAATATTAAAAGGTTATTGTTCGAACTAATTGCAATCTAACGCGTTAAATTGGAGCCATGTTCATCCGGAATATTTATTTTATGGTATTACGAATGTTCGTCAGGGAATCGATCTCAGATTGGAAATAATAATACGTGCGCGTAATAATTGTAGGTATGCAAAATTACACGCTTATGAATGGGCAGTAAGGGCACTGTTTAATATATCCCATGAAATTATTTATTGTATGCTGTAATAAAACCTAAAAATTAAAAAAGTTTTTAATTAAAAGGTTTTATTACCATAAATGTTATCACAATGATATTTATTGAGATTACCCAAATCATTAAAGAGACTGATTTTAGTTATAGGTTTATAGTTTTACAATTACAGATAAGATTGGAAAACTAATAGAACAAGAGCGCAAAATAAGATTTTTTTTCGATTTTTCAAAATCAAAAATTCATATAAAAAGCCTGATGGTTAAAGTAGTGTAATTTGGATAACAAACCACCAAGACTTCATTGAAGAAGAACATAATACTAATAAATCTAAACCAAACATGAAGCAGAACAAAATGTAAAAAAAAAAAAAAAGTGGGACTCGAACCCAGGATCCCTTATCTTGCCGGAACAAAGCGCCTTAAGTGCTAGTTCAGACACGGCGGGAACCACGCGATTTAAGAATCGCGCGGGAACCGCGTGGGTCTTATTTACGCAGGTATTTATATAATCATCCAGACATAATCGCGCGGTTAGTCCAACCGCGCGGTTACCGCCACTCAACCGCTAGAAAATAGAATCATGCGGCGCCCGCGCGGTTTTATTACTACGGAGATCTTCCTCAGCGTACAGTAGCGTTGCGGGCACTTGAAAAATGTTATACTTATCTTGAAACTGATCGCTAATCGCTAACTAACCGCCGATGTTTGAACAGTCGACATATTTGCGGTTCAAACCGCACGATTTTATCAATCGCACGGTTATCGCCGAGTCTCCAATTCAGTCATTAGGACCTATATTTTTTATTCCATCTTTGTCGGTCTCATATTTCTAATTCAGAATTAACAATATTATCCTCATTGAAGATGAAGATAATTATAATAATCTAAACAAAATCTTCAATTTGGGAGGCGGGTATGGGTACCGCCATCCCGGGAACCATTTATTGGACAACCAACACCCCTGCCACAGGTCACCCCAAGTGGTTCGCTACGTTTGGTGACTTAGCAGGAGAGCCCGGGTTCATGGGATGAGGTTTGTCTAGGTATTGGTGGCGGATACGTTTGCCCAACCACTACGTGGCGGGCTGGATCGGAGGAGGTTGATTGAGAGAGGCCTTTTGACCTCTCCAGCCGGATTCTCCCGACCCTTCGCCTTGCACCGCAGTGTGAGGAATAGATTCATACGTCCGTCGCTCCTGGCCACACTGACCCCCAGATTCCTACCCACTCCTCATACCTTTTTCCTTTCCATATCTTCTTCTCCTTCCTTTCCCTTAAAAAACCCTCCACACAGCATCCTCAAAGATGACATACGCCCCTAGGGAAATTGTTTTCCTCGGTGCCTCCTGTGTGGAGCTAATAAAAAAAATAAAAAAAACGAACATATGAAAGAGAACAAAACACAGTAAAACAAAAAAATGATAATGGTCGCAACTGGGACTCTGGTAAACGCACGCCCCGGATAGACGAGAGGTTCTGGGTTCGAGTCCCAGTTGCGACCATTATCTTTTTCTGTTTTACTGTGTCTTGTTCTCTTTCATATTTTCGTTTAGATTATTATTATTATCTTCTTCTTCAATGATTTATTACATTGATGGGAAAATCCTCAACTAATTTAACTCTTATTTTTGGCAGCTATCTTTTCGAATGATTGCAGAGTTATTTAACGAATTTATTTGTAACACCTAGATAGTTTCTTGAATAACATATCTTATTTTATTTATATGGGACAAATGTTGACTTTTTCTGAGTCTAAAAATGAATATTTAATTTTGGTTGGAATAGCTTTTGAAATTTGTACCTACCAAGACTTCATTTATATTAACCATAGGTAGAAAGGTACTTGAAACTAGTGAAATTTTGTATGCATATTATAATTCCAACATCCTTAAGTAGTCATATTTCAGAATGCTACTTTTGGGTACTTTTGGAAAAAACTTATTTTAGAAACGTTTCAAAAACATTTTTATTTTTATAAACCAGCAGATGAAGAAGGTCCCTTGATAATGTTTGTTACGTAATGTAATTATGACATGCAGACGGGTATTCATTTTTAATCATAATCTCGTTCTGAAATATCACACTTTCAAGTGAAAACGAATGTGACAATTTGACCATTTGTATGATGTTTACTCACACGAGAATTTTGTTACAAAAATACAAATGTAACCTAAAGAAAGGTGTCATTTCTAGATTTTTGTGGTTACTAATGTCCCGACGTAGTCGAGTGAATAAATACGAATGTTTGACTCACGTTCTCGTGTTGGTTTAAAGGTTAGTTGGAATTATTGAAAATAGGTTATAAAAGCTTGCATTAGGATACTTGTACGAGTTTTCTAAAATCGACCATTAAACTTTTCTTACAGTTACCAGTATTAAAAAGACCCATGTAAGGTAGAAAGATGAGTTGATGGGGGAAGAAAAGGGTGTTTTAAAGTTTAAAACTCAGAACTTTAAGACTTAAAAAATCACAATAGTGATGCTGAGTAATAAGTATCTTCCACTTTAGAAAATCAACACTTTTTACCATTTACAATAAAAAAATAAACAAAAATTTTAACAAAACAAAAAAACGACTTCAAAAAATGCACTAAAAAGTAAAAAAATAATATCGTATTCTTCTACAACTTCATAATCAACTTACTTTTTCTAATCATCAATATGTAGGTACGATTGTTACTTTTGGAGTCGGTGTCAAGGTAGGTTTGTAACTACATACATAATTATAGATGAGATGTGCTTGTGTCGCACAAGCGACTTGACGAGGCGAGAGGCGATAGCGGGGCCGCGGTGGCGCGGGGAGCTGTCAAGTGAACACGCCACGCACGTACCTTTGCTGACACCGACTCCAAAAATAACAATCGTACCTACATATTGATGATTAGAAAAAGTAAGTTGATTATGAAGTTGTAGAAGAATACGATATTATTTTTTTACTTTTTAGTGCATTTTTTGAAGTCGTTTTTTTGTTATGTTAAAATTTTTGTTTATGTTTTGATTTTTAGTGAATCTGATGTACACTAATTAATTTGTCTGAATATGGGTAAACCTACTAAACGTGCTGCTCATATGAGACAGACGTAATTTGACCATAGCGACGCGACGTTAGGGTCAAATTAAGAGATTCGGCCGAGTTTCGTTAATTTGTCATGGATCCAATAATCAGAACCTAACCAAAATCTTATCATTGAAGTACATCCTTTCCAATAAAAAAAGAATCATGGAAATTGGTTGGCGTGATATGGAGTTATTCGTCCATTTGTCGCGCACATACTTAATGCAAATTTAAGACTTATATGATTTTCTCATAGATGCCATTATTGGAACTGGACCAAATTAAAATGGGACTACACGGGAAGCACCAGCTTTCAAATAAAAAAAGAATAATCAATATCGGTTCACCCAGTCAAAAGTTCTGAGGTAACAAACATAAAAAAAAAAAAAAAAAAAAAAATACAGTCGAATTGAGAACCTCCTCCTTTTTGAAGTCGTTTAAAAACAAATACATTTGTTTAAGACCACTTTTATTTTAAAACACTCTACCGGTTTCAGAAGCACCCTTCCTTCGTCAGGAGAATATTATAACTGAATACTATAACTGAATACTATAACTTTTTACCATCTTGGACAAAACAAGTGAAAACAAATAAACCATGCACCAATGCGTAGAGGTCATCGAAGCAACGCAGGATAGAGGTGTTTGGATTTACTTTCTCAAAGGGGGTGAAAATTATGGAGACAAAGTTCAATTGAAAGGCAGTAATGCAGAGATGAAAACATGATATAATATCTTTACAAGTCTTCATGAAGGTTTCAAACAATTTCCAACTTCACACAATAATTCCTCAATTCAGGCTAAGTTCTTTCCAATATCCCTTTCACGAATTGTTATAGTCAACCCCCTTACCAATAAACTTGTCTTAAATTTTACACAACTACTTTTATACAACCATTTATGCATGGTGTTTATCAGTTGTGTAATATTTAAAAAGTTTATTAGTAGCGGCTAATGGATTTATCTGCTTCAGCTAAATTAATTAATGCTTGCTTCCATAAGGCGTTCATTTCCTAGAGACGAACGTACTTTCTGACGTGAGGTTTCTCTCTCTCCGTTCCAATTGGAAGTAATATCAGATGTTCCACTCCCTTAGCCTTTTCTCTGCCACTGCTCACAATTTTGACCCCCATCCTTCTAAAATGCCACGCCCCAAGGTTTCCTCGTGATGACCTCTGACCCGTTCAACACCGATCCCAGATAGGAGTCAGTTCAGCCACTATAAAAAACGACAATGCCAAGAATCGAAATACATGAGCGCCTTCAATAAATCCATCCAGGAACGAATGGGTTAGAGGAATAAATACATTATAATTTATTATAATCATATTATTATGGCTTTGTCGGATTATTCAAAATGCTGACGAAAAATCTTTAAAAAATCGTGAACGGTAGTAATAAAAACAAATTTGTTATCTTAATTATGAAAACGATCGTAACCATTAATTGTGTACCTAGAAATAAACACACGTTTTGTTTCACTTTGACTGGACTTGTTTTTCTCTACTAGAGCATCTTCAGAATGGTACGTTGACGTAGCAGAAAACAAGTCTTTTTGAAAATTTACAAATTGGGATTACATTAAATTAGGGAGTATATTTTTTCTTCACTAATATTGCAATGGATTTCCATGAAAAAAACCGATGTGAAATTAGATCAAACATTGTCAAACATAAAAGATTCAGAAGACAAACCTAATATGAAATTAGATAAAATGTTGTCAAACAAGAAAGATTCAGAAGACGAAACGAAAATGAAATTAGATCAAACATTGTCAAACAAGAAAGATTCAGAAGACAAACCTAAGATGAAATTAGATCAAATGTTGTAAAACAAAAAGGAATCGGAAGATTAATTGGAGATGAAATTAGATGAAATATTGTCAAGCAAGAAGAATTCAGACAATGAACCGAAGATGAAATTTGATCAAATATTGTCGAAAAAGAAGGATTCAGGAGATGAACCGAAGATGAAATTAAATCAAAGAATATCTGTGGTTTTTGAAAGTCTAACTAGTGTCTTTAGAAATTTAGGGAAAACAATTCTATATTCGTGAGACGGCTCTGGATTCCGTCGGCTTCATTAAAGAATAACCCGAACCAAATTACGTGTCGCGTACTATACTATTAGGCGGGTTAGAAGACTGTCTTCACACCAATCTTTTCACATGGTGCCGATATATTATTACCTATGTGGAGTGGTCAAAGCCATGGGACGGTGTTAACAGATGTTAATTTGGATGAAATATTTACGCAGTTAGGAAATGATGAGTTGGTCACCGTGCCAAATCTGAGAATAAAACATGTGGGATACAAGTACGTTTCGAGGAATGGGTACATACCAGCAATATTAGGATAGTTAATGTTTTTATTGTTCGTTTTTTGGTTTGTTTGTTTATTGATGAAGATTCATTTATAGTATGTCACATCTAAGTTGGTATGAAACATATCATGTCAGTGATACTTTCGTGATTGTTGGTTGAACAATAAATTAGTGACTTTTGGAAGCGTATTAGTCCATGTATTTGAATTCGGATTCGATCAAAATCACCTAGCTAGATCATAAGACCGGAACACCAAATCAAATCAAATCGATCCCCTAATTTCTATGAAGACCTCCAAAATTGTTTTAATTTTTTGTTATTGACTAAAGCATTTTTAAATAAATGAAAAAAAACGTGACTTTGCGGTGGATGTCAAAAAATTTAAGGTCCCTGTTATTTAGTATCCCAGTATTGTGATGTATCTGGTTTTGGTTCGATTCCGTACAGGACAAGTATTTTGACAGTAAGTAATTTATTAAGTGCGGACCAATAGAATATTTTCCGAAAGGAAAATATTGCTCATGTTGTCACGGCCGAAAATACGAAGTTCGTAATTTATAATTTTTCGTTCGAATAAAAATAGAAAAGTAATCTCCTTTCGCAAAGAATAATAGCCTTTGAACGACATTTACGATACTAATGTACGTCAGTGGTTCACTGTGAGTAAAAAACAGATTTACAACTATCGTCTAACACACGTAAGCGCATCTCTTAAAATCACTTGCGTGCGCAAAACGCTACATGAAACCTATAGTTTTTAGCTCGGTTTTGGTACATGACGGCGTTTTTAGCATTGATTACAAACTTCTCAATATTACCCAAAAAACGTCCTTGGGTAATGACCTAAGCCTTGAAAAAAACGTGAGAAAGAAATCAATAAAAAAAAAAATATACCGATATGTCATAACATTCATTCAAAAAATCTAGAATTTCCGATGAGTGATTTCTGTAGTGATATATAGATCAATATCCTTAACACGTCATCAATGACTGCACTGAGCGTCATTATACTAATTTGTGGTCAAAGCAGATAGTCTCAGCCTTCCTCGAGTGTCTACCGAGAATTAGTCCAGTTTTGTAGAGTAATTACGCGCACAAACTTCTGTTGAGAAAACGCCTCCGATGCACGAATTACGACTGAGTTAGATGGTGCATACTGCAGAGGGCAGTTATTAGCACTGCACAAAAAAGGCCAGATCTAAAATTACGGATTACAACTATCAAAAGAGATTTAGATTTGTGGTTCTTGGAAAATAAAATATGAAATGAAAACACTGAATTTATCACCTGTCTGTCTACTTTCTTGTATACTTTGTCATAGGATTCAGAACGTCAAAGGTCCCAACACCCAGATCAAATGGCGAAGAAAAATTCTATGTTATTTTTTGGGGCTAAGCGGGAATCGGTCTCGCAACCTTCCATTTAAAAATTTCCTTTAAATCTTTAAAATGTGATTTTTTTCAAGTTTATTTTCGAAGGGAGAGGGACCGATGATGTGTGATAAATTGATCAATCATTTTAAAACATTGCTTCTTCGATAAAATAGTAGGTATTAGTATAGTCATCAGGAATGATCTCTAGGAGAGCAGTATCGTGCATGGTTATCGGTGATTACTATCTACATATATTTAGTTTTACTAGGTAGATAAAGAATGCTTGGAATAAACTAAAAGAGTAGAGTCCGAAGGTGCTTTTAGCAATGATTTTTTTCAGAGCTTTATGATTAGTAGTAAAATATTATTAGTTTCTCTAATTGATAACAATTTTACTTTCAGAGGTTCTCTGTTTCTGTTCTTCGGGGGTCTAACTATTTACTCTCCACGGTGTTAAGTTAGGTTAGGTTAGATTTTCAAAGTACCTTAATATATAATATGATATAATCAGTAATGATATTATTTTTTTTAGTTTTTCCTTGTCTTTCGGTGGTCTCACTTTCCTTTCCATGGTGTCAGGATGGGTTAGGTTAGTCGAGGCGTGGGTCCCAATACCCATAGACATCAAATAACCCGTGTGAACTATCAGGTGAGGAATGTGTATCAGACCGGGTGGCTAACGCGGTAATAGCCGATGGTTCCGACAAATCAACTCTAAATATTGTTATGAAGTTTATCACATTAGGCACGGGCGTTTAAGCACACTGTAAATGTACATGTTTATGATAGAATGGTGATAGTAGGAAGATAAAAACTCCTACTGGGAATAAAAACATTATACACAAATGTGTGTTCGATTCACTATAATTGGTCAAATGATTTAAGATTTTTTTCTCAACTACAATACAATAAAATGAACGTGAAATCATTACCTTAATAAGGATTTACTTATGAACAGTCTTTGTTTACTGCAGAATTAAAAATAAAGGTTTTTATGCACTCATTAAGCGACGAAAGATTAAGATGGAGAAAGAACAGAAGATAAATTGGTTTTATTAAGAACTAGCTGGTCCCGGCATGCGTTGCTATGCCATTTAATAAAGAAATTGTTTCTCCCTGAGTGTCCTTCCCCATCGTCCCGTTTCCCTTCCGCCTCCCCTTCTTCTCCTGCGTCCTCCTCCCCTCTCGCGTTCCCACTCCGTCACCTCCACCTTCCCTCTCCCCACTTCACTCCCCCCCCCTTCCCCGTCCCGCGAACCCTCTTCCCGAGTTCCCCTCCCCCCTCCCAGGTTCCCCTCTCCCTTCCCGCATTCCCCTTCCACCATCCCTGCCTTCCCTCTTCCCTTTCCCGCTCCCTCGTCCCGCCAACCCTCCTCCCGCGTTCCATATATTCAATCCCAGTACATTCAGTTTTTAAACAGCTCGCGTGCCACCTTTTACAATTTTTATTCAAATTTCCATTTTTCATGTATATTAAATTTGGTACCTAACATAGGTACCTATTTAAAATATCTAAAATTCTTGAATCGATTCAAACTATTAGGGGAGTACCTACTTTAAATAAGTTTTTCAACTTTTCAAAAATTGAATCCTAATTGAACAATCATTCATTGTTTTGCATAATGTCATTCTCTAACACGCAAACTGTCAAACGTGCGATGTTTTCTGTTATTATCTAATTTTCTGCGCAATTTTCTTAATTTTTCTCTCCGTAAGAACCATCCTCGAACTTCAAGGAATATTCTAAAAAAAGAATTAGCGAAATCGGTTCAGCCGCTCTCGAGATTTGCGCTTACCAACAAATTTAGCGATTAATTTTTATATTATAGATAGATATACTTACGCAGCTTAATGATTTAATTGAAGTATCATAAAAATATTATTGATGTCTGATCATGAATCAGAGTAAACAACCATTTTAAACGGACTGAAGCATTACAATTCCCACAGTCTTCGTAAGGATCCGTCGACACAATGTGAAATGTAACTTGATTATCTCCATTGTTATGTGGTCAGTAAATTGTTTATGAATATCACAATAACACTTTTCAGAGGTTGTAAAACTTAAAATTAAACTAACAAAATTGTATTTGTTACATTAATCATCCATTTTGTTTCCGCTTTTTAAACTAATTAGATTCACCATTTTTTATGCAGGTAGTTTCTCTTGGTGAAAGTCTCTGTAAAGCATTGCTCTATTCGCTTCAGGGTTCAAATTCCGTAAACCTTTAGTAGTCTGCCCTTGCTGATCAATCGTGAATTTTCCGATTGTTGTTTTCTAGTTGTTTTTCTGGTGATCTTCCAGAGATCATCTTCTCCAGAACTAGTCTTAGATACTCAAAAAAGCCCGTTTTATGTGTCTGAAGAAAGCAATCTTACGTCTCAGGATCAATATTATTAACTACTAACTGGTTCCCGGCATATTCCATACATTTAGTCCCGGTACATTCAGTTTTCAAACAGCTCGCGTGCCACCTATTGCAATTTTAATACAAATTTGATAATGCCAGAGCTCATAAATAGTTTTATACAAACCTTGTCCTGACAATAACGAACACAAAAAAAAATCCAATTTGGTGCAGTCGTTTGAAAGTTATGCGCATGCAAACATTTCGGCGATTCATTTTTATTTATATATAGAAAGATAGATGTGAAGTTGAACCAATACAGTCCAGGTTTGGTATAAAATTTCAACATTAAATGTGAACGAATTCCAAATCTCTCCAAGAAATTCTCAGTATCAACATTCGGTTGCTTTTTACAAAGATATTGATTATGTCTTTTTTTCAACCCAGGTTTTGCATCCATATAGCATGAAGCATTTTATGACTCTATTTGCACTATTCAATTTAAATTTATTGTTATCATTACTCACACTGTTAAAAAAATTGCTTACCTATCTAATTTATTTTACTTTCGAGCAAATTTCTACTTAAAATTAGACGGTACCTACCTACTTTGAATGCCTCTGAACAAAATCAAATACCTAAAAGCACATCACTCAAACAATACGTTAATTAACCTCTCATTTCGTGAACAATGAATATGTGTGAGCTTTAATGACATGTGATGTTGAAGGTACAGACACTAATGTAAACAAATCACATGTTAGATAGAAAGTAAAGAGAGAAATAAATAGACATCCATTCAAACCATTGACGATATGTACCCAACGAATAAAGTCATTGTATCTTCCCAGGATAACTTCAAATTTAATTTATTTAAATTATACGACAAAATGTCGATTACATAAAATAAGCCTCGAGTAGTGTAAAAGATTAAACTTTTAAGTGGCAAAAAAATATCAACTGCAATTGACGAATAATCTACCTGAAAAAGAAGCCTATATATAATTATTCTGTATTATACCTTGGATGTAGGTTTAAACGAAAAAATATAGACTTTGAAGCTCGATGAAATATGATAATGTACCAAAGAAATAACGGCAAGTGCTCGGATTCAGTTTCGATTACTTAAGAAAATCTTGATTTAATTCATTTAAATATATTGTAGATTAGTCTACATTAAAAATTCAAATAGATATTAGCCCTTAGAAATAATATACTATACCCCAAAACTTAATATCGGCTTTATGCTGACGCATCCTTAAAAGTATCAAACAGCGTTCATTTACGTTTTGTAATAATAATAATAATAATAATAATAATCTTTTTATTTTTATTTTAACTTTTATGAGTAAAACCTCAAATTGTAATATTTAATTAAATGAAGACAATATAAGCGAAACTCAATCGAAAATCTGAAAACAGAAAAATCAGAAAAAGATATTGACACATCTGGGACAGATGTGTCAATATCTTTTTCTGATTTTTCTGTTTTCAGATTTTCGATTGAGTTTCGCTTATATTGTCTTCATTTAATTAAATAATAATAATCGTTTATTCCATAATGTATGCAGGGGAAGTGCAATGCAATACATTCCATATTTTTAAATAACAAAAGTAAGAAAAATAATAAGATCAGGTAAAAAATAATTAACAACAACACATAAATTAAATAAAAACAAATAAGCATGAGAAATGAAAAGCACTTTAATTCATGCAAACAGCCGTTTACGGGGGGTATTTCACCATCTCCCGTCTCCAGAGGGCCATCAGGGGAGACACGTATGTATCCCAGTTTCAGTCTTTTGCAACCGACCTACAGCTTTTTAATGCAAGTTTTCAATTTGTCTTAGTTTTTCTGCGCCGATTTTTAACTGTTAATTTTTAGCAAAAACGGTCGGTGCATTTTTTGAACTTTGCTTTAAACATGCGTTAAACTATGGACCTAAATATTTTCTAGTTTCCACAAAAATCACTAACAAAACATAGGTTAAATTACATATAAGTGTATTTATACTCGTCAAAGCATACACTTGCATTAACATAGTTTACACAATCATTTTTTTATCCCTCTTCACAAAGCAGAATGCTCTATGAGCAAACACCTAATACTATTCGGGTCATCTCAAAGATGACAGATGCTATGTAAACTTGACGGTCGTACTACAAAAGTGTCCAAGTGCCGAGTCCAGTCTGGCTGTTGCGTCATACATAAACACACGATGGTGTGAATTTATGCACTCTCGCAATACTACACAATAAAGGGGAATACAAATGTCCATGTTTTGAATGACATATAAAACTAAATGACATTGTTACAAATGAAACTGTCCTAAGAAACGAAGTTTGAAAGTAGCAAACGTTGTTAAAAAGATCAAATTTATAACAGAGATTTGAATCATCCCGTGCTGGGATTTTCTTGCTTTGAAGGGAATTGATGCAAACAAAAAAATCAAAGTACACGCCGTAGAAGTGAAACCTCCAAAAAACTAAAATAGACGAGAGTGGGGACACGACGGAGCACTTTTTTTTTATCAATGTGAAGGATGATTTTACCATATTTTTGTCGTCGAATTCCAGTGCACCTTTTCCTATGCATTTGGTCATCTTATTAGTATTTGTGTTTTATTCTTCGGAGTCGCAAGATGTTGCTTTCTTTTGTGTTTTCTTTGCCTGTTCATTTTGGAGTGGTTTGAAGATTGGGTATTGATTTTAAAAAAAGATTTTTTTTCTTGGATTTCGTAAGATTCGATGTTTGTTTCGCTGAAATTCTGGCCGCTAAGGTTAGTCAGGCGCTTTATACCAGTACACTAGAGGAGACTTGCGTGGGACCGTAGATTTATTGCATTATATTGGAACCGGGTACCCGTGAAAAAAAAAATTATTGCTATCTCATTTTCTCTCAGGCTAAATCTTATAGATGTATGTGTTTGTCTCTTTTTAGTGTCACTCGCTTCCGTTTTATCGAGTTTCAAATCACAACGGTGCTAAAGAAGTTTTCACTTCAAAAACCCCGAATTAGATAACTTTGTTATTCAGAAAATTATCTGATTTATTGCCTAATTTGCAATTCTACTTATCAACAATAATATTGAGGATGATAATGATGTAGGTATCCTAAGGATATTTAAATTTTTTAAACCTAAATAAAGAATAGGGGTGAATTTTAAACGTGAAAGATGATTTTTTGTATTAGGACATAGGTACATCATATTATTATTTCTCCCCATGGTATTAGTGCAAAGGTACATCATTCATTTTTATGGTGATACAATTTATTACTAAAATTCCATCTTCCATGTGATATTGTGTTTTGTATTCTGTTTCGGTTTTCAATTTCCTTTATCATATAAATACTCATAGCCAATGTTTTTCTTGCGAACCGAGTTGCCAAGCAAACGTTAGGCGACTCGGTTCGACCTCGCACAAAATTGCAGATAAAATATTTCAAATGCTTGGTCAACTTTTTCATGTTTTCAAATCATTATTGTTGACTTTGCGATGGACGAACTGAATATACCATGTATGTATGTAAGTATGAAGCGTGTGCTCAAATATTCCCATTGTCAAATAAACGTGAGACACAAGCGACACAAAAGGTTATTTTATAAAGTTATGATAACATTATTTTTAACGATTAAATGCTCGTACACAATGCAATGTTCACAATGTGCTGATTTTTATCTTAATTAACCTTAAGGTTAATCGAATCGTTCATTATATTCATTTTATATTTTTCTGCCTTTTTATAACATTCGTGAAAATTATTAATTAATCAGCGTTAGTTGATAGTTTTAAGGCTATTTTTAAGGGCAAACAAACTGAACAATCAATATCACAAAGACTAGTAGCTTTCACATTTCAAAATGTGTTATGCTGCATACACATGCACGAACATGAACGGGAGATGAGCCACAAATTAAGGAAAATGGAAAATGCAACTGCATGTTTACGCAGCATTAGGTGAGCAAGAATTCGGACCTCCTTACGTGAAACTAAAAACTTAAATGTTTGAAAATCGTTTTTTTTAAAGTAATTATGATATTATCACTTAACCTGCAATTGCAACATGTTTTTTTTATGTCCGTGAAAATTTAATTTTCTTAGAACATCCTTTTGTACCATAAAAACATATAAGAAAGTCATGCAAAAAATAATCGCAATGGCGCCTGTCTACCTAACATGTTGAGCCTATAAATATGAGCCTATAAATATATCGTCGGGTAAATGCCAAAGTTGCGGATCCTCTAAAACAGTGGTTCTTAACCTTTTTGGAGGTACTGAACCCCGCTAGTTTCATATGCGCATTCACCGAACCCTTTCAATTGGAAAGCAGGGCGTGAAATCAGTGGCGGCGGATTACCACAAGTGGGGCGTAATGGGATAGGATGGGGATCGTGATCACCATAACGGGGAGGCGCAATGGGATAGGTTGGGGCGGGATGGGATAGTGACAATATTCTTCGTAAAAATTTTTCGGGGTGTGTCTTGCCTTCTACTGAACCCCTGAGACAGCAGGTTGAGAATCACTGCTCTAAAACATCATTCGGAGATATTGGGGATTGAAGTTTAGAATTGATTTCATAAATCGATTTATATTATTACTAAACCAGCTTAAATAGTTTAGACTAATACGTTAAAAGTGTTTTGTCGGCTGAAAGAAAAAAAACTATTTTGGATTTTTTTTATATTTTGTGTGAATCAAATTCAATAATATTTTTACTTTATATTTATTTTTGTGCAAGTGTTTTAAACAGTCGTTTCCTGCACTATTTACGAGTATAATTTAGTAAATATTGTTATATGTATGTAAAAGCCTAAATAGGCCTAAATAATACTTTGTATTAAAAAAATAAGTCGTAGGCTTTGCTCCTTTGTATATTTTACTCAAAACTAGTAAAAATACGTATTGCATTGTTTCACAAATTAGTTACGAATATCCTGATAAAATAATTTGACTTCCAGCTAATAAAAAACGGCAATTTTTCGCGGGTACGCTAGTACTAGTAAACTGTTTTGTTTCAATCCAATAAGTTCGTCATAAAAATACGTTAATATCGGTACTGCAATAAAACGTAATAACCGCGCAAATTATACAAGACTGATCGTGTGACAGAAGGCATGCTGGAAGATTTACCATGGAGAATTAGCGTCATCATCCGCGTCCTTGACTGAGAACAGAAGTGAGCGTCCACCGGATAAATGTATATCTTTGTTGAGGCATTATTATACTGATTATTGTTAGGCAGTTCATTTCGTTTTATATTTTTTTACGTTGCGCAGTTTTGATTTATTTGCCTTTATTGCGCGGTGGTAGCAACTGTGTCACGAACGTAAACAAATGTTATTTTATCTTTTCAAGATGTGGAAAAGTGACCTGAATCATTTTTTATGCATTTTATATAAAATGTATACATCAGAAAAAAATTACAAAGAAGTAATCCTAATAAATAAACCCTTCAGCATCATTGTTCAAAAATTGAAGACCTCTATAAAAAAGATTCAATACTACAAATATTCAAAGAAAATGTGACTAAAAAATTTAAACTCAACTCATCATTAAGACATAAATTTAATTTTCGAATTCCTCTATTTTCAACACAACAATTATATTTACAAAGGCATAAAATATTTTACTAGTCTTCCCGAAGAAATTAAAAAAATAACAGATTTCGTATCATTCAACAAAAAGGTCAAATTAATCTTTAAAAAAATCAACAATCGTAACAACACCAATCAAAATGTTATAACTTCAATTCATAGCATATCAAAAATTAATATCACAACATAGTTTATATTTATTGTATACACTAAGTAAAATGTATGTTATAAAAGTGAAAAATAGTAGTTTATATATTATATTTATATATAGTTTATATTTATTGGAAACTGTAAGTAAAATGTATGTTATAAAAATGAACTAGCTGTAAAATAACTCCTACGCCAAGCTCAAGAGCTAGTACTCTTCATTGGCGTAGAATTTCATAAAATCATGTATCTTTTCACAAAATAAAAATATATAAAAAAAAATAAAAAAAAGTAACAAAGAACAAATAGCAACGTCCAATATCGGTATAAAACAAAAAATAAGTGAGAATCACCCAATTAATAATTGTGTAAAACAACAACAAAAAAGACCAACACCCCTGCTATACGACATCCAAAGTGGTTTGCTACGTTTGGTGACTGGTTTGGTGGTTGCACGGATTCTTCAGGTGAGGTGTGTTCGGTCTCGGCTGGGGATGCTCCTGCCCAATAGCTGCGTGGCAGGCCAGATCAGATTTGGGGACCTTTGACCTCTCCAACTTTGTTGTCTCTCTCGATTTATCGTCTTCTACCGTAGCGCGAAGGTTGGATTTATACTTTTAACACTCACAGACACACCCCAAAACTTTTACACAATCCACATACCTTTTTCCTTCCCAGAACTTCCTCTCCTTCCTTCCCTTAAAATACCTTCCACAGCATCCTCAAAGATAACATAGACCCTGAGCGAAACATTTGAACACATTGAAGAGCACAGCACACATCAGGGCCCACTGCGTGCGGTTAACCAGTCGAGCTCATAAGCTTGTTTACAAGTCATAGATATAACGTATGAGGCATAATGGAAAAGGTGAAAACAAGATAATTGAAAAATTTTGTAATGTTTTGGGGGTTATCGCTAAATAATATGTCCGGACCGGAACCACAGTGGATGTTATAAAATGGTCGACACATTTGCATAAGAAGTTGGGAGAATGTTAAGATGGTTATTTGGAAAGGCAGCCGTGGTCGAGGGATAAGCTTTTTGACTTTGATTATAACCAAGAAGGAAGATTCTACATGGATAATTATTTTGAAAAGTAATTTAATGTCATTTTGACACGACGTTTCTAATTTGAAACATTTTAGGCATTTCTGGTCGGTAATCAGCGTGGTGCATGTGATACGAAATAAGCCTCTCCGTGTCGGAAAGATATCTAGATATTCAGCCCCTTACATAAGAGCACTCAATGCAATCTGCCTAGCGATTCCGTATTTTTTGTGATATCATTATTGGACAACGGACGTAATCTACTGTCAAATTTGTTGTAATTTTTATGGCTGTTATTTGCGTTTTCTATGTACAACGTACATTAAATGAGTACATAATCGTGCTTATTTGCAGTAATTCGTGTTTAAATCGATCTAAACTAAAATACGTGACGTAAAAATCACAGAAATCTGACAGGAGATAACGTCCGTTATCCAATAACGATCTCACAAAAAATACGGAATCGCTAGGCTGCTAAGGTTTTCTATAATGCTAACGTTCGAACAAATCAAGATCAAATCCCGCCGCTGCAAACAAACAAATTGAAAAAAGTTGGTCACGTAGTATGAGTACGTTCCCTTACTGAAAATGGTGTATAAAAATGCAATAAAATGTATAACACAATGTGCCTTAATAGCACAGATATTAGGTTCACTGTACATACTTTTGGTTAATAAAAACCACTACATTTGCTCTAAACGAGATTACGAATAAATTAATTCAAAATTAGTATTATGAGAAGTTACTCTTAGTATCATCTATTTCAATGCATTGATGTGAGAAACTGCCAGTAAGCGCAAATTCATACGAAAACAATTTCTAATACATAAGTTAGTCAGTTTTTTTTTCACGAAAAGCATACAGCTGCTTGATAGCAATTTAATTTTTGAGTAGCTAGGAAACACGGCAAACAAGTAGTTTTGTTTAGCGTTGAAAAAAACATCTGAAAGAGTAATATCTCTCATCCACTTCCAACTTCGTCATCTTTGATTAGACACATCGGAAATGTGATTTATCAATCGGTCACACTCATCTCAGTGATATAAAGTAATCGTTCTGAGAATAGCAATCGACATGGTCCTCAACCTCTTGATGAAATGTATGAAAAATTTATATGAAATAATGTTTCTTTTGAGACATTTTTCAACTTTCATAAAATCTTGTTTCTTTTGGGACAATTTTACTATTTTAAAACCTCTGTACATACAAAAAAATATGGCATCTTGTGGACCACCCGATGTTGTCGAATGTTTAGTTTGCAATTACCAGATTTAGTGGTTTTCCTCTATAATACAGCCTCCGCCGTGTCTAAGATAATCATCAGACAATCTGTCATCACGCGATGTGTTTAAGGCTTATTATTAGGTAAACTTTGATCTCATTTTGTATCAAATTGACTGGTGTACCGTGAAGATACAAACATCGTGGCGTAATTAATATAATTTAATATATTGTGTACCTTCAAAATATATTGTTGTGATGTTTTGAAGTCTTAGCAAAATTTTAATTGTATTACCGTAGATACATATATTTATGATGTAGGTAAATATTATCTGTTCCTACTATAAAAAAATATTTATTGCGACCATTTTTCTAGATGTCGCACTCGATCGTAAGATGAAATATGATTATTAACGTGGCACTCGGGTAATTTAATTAAAGCAAGTTGTTCTCATTTATAAAATAATATTTACGATGGGGCTTAGATAAATCGGTCAATTTTCATTATTTATTGGTTTTGCGGTTAGCATGTGGAACCCCATTTTCAAGCTGTTTCGACGTTCAAAGGTAATTTCATAAGGGAGTTTTTTCCATCAAATTAAATTTTTGTTATACAGAATGTCAAGGTACTTGATTTATTCGAACCGTGATGCCTGACATTATTTTAGTACGAAATGTGAATGAAATTATGGAATCCAGTGACATTTTTAGATTTTTTTTTCAAGTAAAACAGGATTAGGGGTCCAGCAGCTACTCAGCTGAGTGACCAGTGACGACATGTGAAAGAATTTGTATGTTTGATTTTGAATAAAATATTTAAAAAAAGACAAAATTACGTTTTTATAAATAAGAATGCTTTAATTAAATTTCCCGAGACCACATTACTACTAATATTTTTTTTTAATATTTTGTTTTAAGTACGAGTGCGACGGATCGCAGAAAAATGGTCTCAATAAATATTTCTTATAATAGGTACCAAATAATAAATAATAACTCATAATGTAGGGAATCACTTCTTGAAGTAAGGCAAGAATGGCCATATTTATCCTGTAAAGAGTAAAATAATATAATGTCTTAACTGATACATCTTACGGTCTTTACATTATAATATAATCTTGGTTCAACCTTTAAATGTGTGTTTATATAAATTATAAATCTGGATAAATTATAAATAAAGTAGCAGACCCGGCCACACGTTGCTGTAGCTAACGAAACCTTTATAACCGACGCCATCTATTAAATCAAATCCATACCACGCTACCCGCTGCCCGCTACCGCTTGGTTAGATATATTATGTATTTCAACCAATTTACACAAAATCTTGACAAATTACATACCTAAAAACCTTCCTCATGAATCACTCTATCTATTGGTGAAAACCGCATGAAAATCCGTTGCGTAGTTTAAAAGATCAAAGCGCACATACGGCGTGAGCGACTTCATTTTATACTTAGTTATTATAAATTATAAATAAATAAATCAAACACAACGTTTTGATGATTTGCAATAAGTATAGTTCAAAATTTCCACAACTTTTGAGAAAGCTCTAATAGCAGTTTTTTTGTAATGATAAAAGTAACTTAATCGTCTGTTTTCACAATATATTAATTCGTTATTTTTCTTCATTTCTTATTAAATAACCTAAATTTTATAATGATTATTATGTTTATGTGAAAACTTCTAAGACACAAGTAAAATAATGAAACATTTCAATCGTCGCCCTTGGCCATACTTAGCGTAATGAACATTTTCCCACGGAGGCGATCTCTTTAAAAGCGGCCTTCACAAATCACCAGACATCCCACTATAATACCGTCGTTCACGTGCAAAAAAGAGAGAAAACCATACTTCTTGCAGCTTCTAAAATAATTTGTCCAATTTCGGGTAATTTCGGTCCATCACCTACGTGATTTATATAAAATGGATTAAATTGAACACGAAATGTAATTTTTGCCGGTTTGTTCAACACCTCTCTGAGAACTGTTTCGCCGCCGTGTGTAATGTTTCTTCAATCACTTACCATCTCTCTCTATAAAAAAAAACATGCAATTTTCGACATATTTGGGCCTGTATGCTTTTAATTTGTTATAAATCACGACTGCTAACATATACTTAAATATGATTTTATCATTTCAATGTGTCAAAAATGTTCAGACGTCACTCATTTTTTCTTCTATCTTGAGATGATTCTAAAATCATTTTCTATAGCGAAAGAAATCTACAGATTGGGAAAAAATGCATCGAAATTATAGTGACTAAGAAATGATTGATCAATTTAGGTTTGTAACATGGAACATACATAGGTGGGATAAGTAAATGTTTTCATTGAAAATAAAAACAAGTACACTGATGCTAAATGTTTTCATTGTCAATCAACAGAAAATCTTTTTGTTGGAAGGCAGCATAATATTTATATTACAAAGAGTGAACATAGTGGTTTTCATCCAAAAAAATTCCTTATTACGTCTCGAAGAGGATGGTGCAATCACACGATTTGAATATTAAGCATAGAACAAATGAAACTAAAAATATATCGTAAGATATTACGTACAAAAATTTAAAACAAATAAAATATTCATACAGAAACAAATGAAGAAAATGAATATCAAGTAAAAACTTTAATGAAATCAGGAATTGGCTCCTTTGCTTGTAAATGGGACCCTGCCAGAAGTGCAGTGCTGTCATCACAAGAGCGATTTCGCTCGTGGCTAGTCGTGTTCTGTACCTGGTTTCTTGATTAGCTCATTTTTTTATTAGTGCTCGGAATCCGGGAACGCGCCCTTATTCAAACATCTCAGTGGCACTGCAGTATTAAGACTACAAAAAAGCATTCGGTATGAATTGTTGTTTGCATTCGGTAGAATTGTTGTTAGCATTTGGTATCTACGAATTGTTGTTTGCATTCGGTATGAATTGTTGTTCGCATTTGGTATGATTTGTTGTTCGCATTTGGTGTGAATTGTTGTTCGCATTCGATATGAAATTGCTGTTGTTATTTTTTTTTTTTTATTTTTTTTTTTTTTATTTCATACAATTTTTGAAAATACACTTTTATGTTTTTTTCTTGATTACCATACTAGGCTAATGCCCGTGTTAAGGTAATCATACATGATATAAATTATACAATGTGTGAACTAGAACAAAATATTGAATTGAATGAGTTAGAAATGTACTACTATTAAAATTCCAATCAAAAACTTATTCCTCACTATTGCTTCACTAGCCAAACCGAGTTTTTCTCCGAAATGAAATCGTCATCAAAAACTAATAAAATACACACAAAGATTTGTAGTAAAGTTACACGAAAATATAACAAAAATGCAAATTTCTATTAGAAAAAAACGAAGTTAGTCCGTAGAAATTTTCAGTCGCAATTTTTTTTAAGGTTCTTAATTTTGTTTGAAATAAATAAGAAGATTTGTTGCAGGTGTAAAATAAACGTCTTCGATCAGGCGTGGTCGATATATCATCGGAAAAAACTCGTTAATTTTTCTCGATTATCGATTTGGCCTGCACGAAAATTGTCACGGTTCATTTTACCGACAGGGCAGTCAACATATCATTAACTGTTGTACACAAACATGTTATGATTAAGTACCTAATCAATAAAATGAGACCACATAACTTCGACATGAAGTCACTAGATGCACGAGCGTTCGTTGAAGAAATTTGGACTCTTAAATTTAGAGGTTTCTTCGTTTAGTTAGCTTAGTAAACATAAATGCGAATAACACGTCTTTGGAACCCTAAATTTGTTAAACCTTCTCAATTCAAGTAGGTAGGTACTAATCTTTAATAATGGGTACTGAGTTAATTTTTTAAAAATACATTCTTTTCATTCCACCGAAAATTTCAAAAAAGTTTTTTTATTGGTGATGCTAAAATTAATTTTGATCAATAATTGTAACTGGCTAGAATAAAATTGTTCTGACAAAGGTATATAAAGAAAGATTCTACAAATAATATTCATTTGATTTTTTACGATTTAATTTATAAAGGTAGTTGATGAATTTGTTATTATGAGTGATTAGAACCTTTAAAATATTTAATATGAATAATCACATCTCCACCCCCACTTCAATACCTACTATATTTTATGTGGACCCGTAATTTTGTAATATTAAGTTTGTAGGTGGGTATATATTTTGCCCAGGGAAAGGAATAGATGTTCCGAAACAGGTCGGCTATAAAAAAATATAATATTGGTTTAAACGAAACAATATTGTTTAATTTCTGTATATACATAAGTATCTACACAATTACAGTTACATACATTGAATACAATAATCTTTTTTAATTATAAAAAATGTGCACTTTAAGCCTCAGCGAGAGAGAAGAGCATACTTCGTGGCACATGTTTTATCGCCAAACGTCTCGCACTCCGCGACAAAATGGTTAAAAATAACAATATCTTTTCTATTGATTGCGTCGATAATTCTGAATAATCTTTCAAAATATTCGTTCATGTCGTATAGCCTTTTCTTCCCATCTAGTAAGATAAATCACAAAAAAAGTACAAGTGCACGCGGTAGAAGTGAAACCTTCAGAAAACTAAAGTAGGCAAAAGTGGGGAGGCTACGAAGCACTATACAAAGAGAAGACCGATTATTCTATCTCATTCTCTCGCAGGCTAAATCCGATGTTTGTCTCTTTTTGTGTCGCCTTTTCATTTTATCGAGTTTAAATCACAACGGTGAAAAAGATGTTTTCACATCAAAAATTTGTTTCAATATGTAAGCAAGAGATATCACAAATTCACAACACAATCTCAACCAATGCCTTGAAAAGTGAGCTCATAATCAAAGCGGCCGATGCGCACACTTGGACCGTTGTACACAACACCTCGCTTAGGGAAGCAGTGAAATTAATAGTTTGTAATATAAAAAAAAAACAATGCCAATATGCTAAAAAATACCAGAGAAAACTGCCACATTTAAAACTGTCTAAATTTGTCTCCCGGTGCGCGGATTTGAAAACGTTGTTAGGTATATTTGTGTAAAAGACAGCTAGACAGAACGCAATGCTTCGTAGGTACTATACGTAGGTAAGGTTTCATTCTATCTCAGTTTCTTTGTGATTAGGTGCATGCATGCGTATACATATGTGTATGTGTGTATGTCTGTGTATATGTATGCTTTTATATGTACCCGTCTCAGAACAGACCTTGTCTAGTGAGGCGGGTTACTTACTTGCTTGTATATGTTAATTTTATTTCAATAAACGCCCGGGTTGCCGGCAATTTAAAAAGAAAATCACAACGGTGCGAAAGAAGTTTTCGCTTCAATAAAAATAAACGGATATAAAATTACACCTTGAAATATTAAAAAAAAAACATAATCACAATCATTTTAATTCATCTGCTCAAATAACGGTGACCCTCGGCACTAATCACATAAACCCATGAACAGTCAGTAGTTCACAATATTTGTATGGAATCGCTGGGGCCACTCGCCGCATTGTAGGATTGTTCAAGCTCGCCATCAATATAAGAAATGAATGCACCAGAAATAAGCAGGTTGTGCAATAATTTGTTTGCGATATACTCTTAAGATTCTATTGTGTTCTTCATCGGAGGTCGGTGCATTTTACCTGTACCAAGGTCAGCGTTACAAAGAGAGCCGATTCGCATTAATCTAAATTGGTATTCGGAACTATTTCAAAATTGAAACACTTCGCAGCATGGTAATTGTCTTTGCTACGTTTCTCGACTGAGTGAACTTTTATAAACCTATCAAAGTAAAACCTTCGAAATTAGTAACTTATACGAACACTTCAATCGTGTTGGTCGTAACCGTACGTTCGCCAGGGTAAATATTATATATGCCTAATGTAGAATGTTTTTTTTTTCAATTTACCAAGACAAATAAGTCTTAAAAAATAATAATAGAAAAATTAGAATCCTTCTTTTCGCCATAATAACCGATATAATTATATTTCGCCTGCCAATTTTCATTGTGTTAGTACAATTGTTCGTTTTTACCCCAAATGCAGTAAAAAGGATCGTCGAAATGAATAAATTTTTTACGCGTCTTTTTTTACACTAGTTCTACACAGGAGGCTCTGAGGAAAATAATTACCCTCAAGGCCTGTATCATCTTTAGGGATGCTGTGTGAAGGGTATTTTTTTAAGGAAAGGAAGGAGAAGAATTTCTAGAAAGGAAAATGGTATGAGGGGTGGGTAGGAATCTGGGGTTCAGTGTGTCCAGGTCATCCGTCGCCAAAACCTAGAAAAAACCTCATCCCAAGAACCCGGGCGCGTATTTCCAAAATCTAAACTGGTTCAGTCCCGGTGGAGACAATTTACAATTTTAATATCAAAATTTAAATATATAGAATTAAATTTATTGATTTTTAATAAACATAAACACGTTGGCAAGATTACTTTATCTAGATTTTACAACAATTTTTGCTTTTGCAAAGTGACAAAAAATATCCAATGTAGACGTTTATTTAAAATATATGAGAATAATATAAAAATTTTATTATAAATAAAATTATTAATTTCTCATATAAACACTGGAAAGATTATTTTTTTCTAGAATTTAAAATAATTTTTGTATGTGCAAAGTGATAAAAAATAACCAATATAGAGGTGTATTCAAAATATAAATTGTCGCTACCGCGACTGAACCGGTATAGCTTTTGGAAATACACAACCCGGGCACACCTGCTAAGTCACCAAAGCGAACAGTAGCGAACCACTAGGGATGACCTATGGCAGGAGTGTTGTTTAATCAATAATGGCTTCTGGGTGGCGGTACCTATTCCCGCCTCCCAATTTCAGAGGTTCAGAAGGCTAATCACCTATCACATGTAAAAATAAGTACCCATAATTTAAAAGAGTTGACACTAATAAAAAATAATATCATAGATGATGTTATCTTATAATCACATATCCTTATCTTTAACACGTCACATCTTTAATTACTCGACATGTCAATAAATAGCTCGCTATTAAAGTCACTCTCTTACAAAGTAAGGCGACTTGATCTAATAAACTTCGTATTTGATTACGTATTGTTCGTATCTCCCTGTATCACAGGTGACATTGATGACCCTCCTCAATAAACCAAGTTCGCTGTGATATTATATTTGTTTATTTTCCAAGCATAAATCAAGAAAAATAAACTATTTTCTTGAGTGACGTCATCTGACATCTAAGCAAGGTCGGTTCATACCTGAGATGAGTGGGATACTGTTTGCCCTAACAAAATAACACATTTATTTGAGTTCTCTTTACAAGTTCACTTAGTTTTTTTTTGCTATTTGTATTGTTAATATACCAATATATCAATCACTCCATGTTAGGTGGATGAACATTTCGTTTATGAAGTGTCATTTATTTATTTATTATATCTGCATATATAGGAAGAAGTCTGAAAATGATTTCATTATCAAGATTGCAAAACAGAAAAACATTAAAAAAAAACTTCGATAATCTAAAAATAGTTGTGAGCGCTTCCGAAACACATGCGTACCATAATAATTTTGAAACGAATTTGATTGAGTAAATTCTGAAATCAAAGCATCATTAAAAAAATAACGCGCAAAATAATTATTTTGTTCTTCTATCAGTGGTCGCGAACTGCGGCTCGCGACCACTGTTAGCTCGGTCGACCACTGACTTAGCTCGGTCTAGGGATGTCGAAAGTGAAAAAAAAATCGATATAGGTATCGATATTTATTAAAATATCAATATCGACGTCGATATATCGAGGAAAAAATATCGATATATCGGTCAAATTTTCAAGAGATTTTGCGTTTTTAAAATAATAGTGTATTCAGCTCAATATTATCAATAGTAATTTTTACACTTAATGTGCTTTTTTTAATGTACAAAAATCTCAATAAAAATGAAGGTATTTTTATCAGTATTCATTTTTATTAGGTAATAATTACAAAAATATCAAAAACTAAAAAGCTGTCTTCTAACTTATATGTAAACTGAGACGCATACAAAGTTTGTGCGTCTCAGTAACATTCTATTGGCGTATTAATCTGTCAAAAAGGTTTGGAACAAGGTATAGTCAATAATCATAGACAATTGGGAACCAATACATAGGAGTGGCTTAGAAAAAAATGGCGAAAAATAGCATACACATTGATGTATGTACCTACATACATGAGATAGTATTAGTGATCATAAATACTAATGCAAAGAGATTTGTAAGCTATTAATTGTTAAAATTTCAACCGCCAGATGTCATGACCCAATGCAGTTACTTTTTCCGTTCGTTCCTATACGGTTTTGAATTCTAGTGACTTTAAATACATAAATTTAAAAAAATATCGTTTTTTAAACAATTTTCGAATTGGATATTTTGTATCGATTTATCGGATCAAAATATATCGGCTAAAAATATCGATATATTGAATTAAAAATATCGATACTTTTTCAACAAGCCTAGCTCG
The DNA here is from genome assembly GCA_917880885.1 of Limnephilus marmoratus. Taxonomy (NCBI): domain Eukaryota; kingdom Metazoa; phylum Arthropoda; class Insecta; order Trichoptera; family Limnephilidae; genus Limnephilus; species Limnephilus marmoratus. The sequence goes on from OU862916.1 coordinate 31,567,475, forward strand.
GTCGCTTCAATAAATGACGTGTTTAAAATACATTTTTTTAACTAATTAGTAATAATTTTTCATAATTCAAAAACCACTTTTTTCATCGATAATAAAAATTACTATTAAATTAATTTTTCATCATTCTTTTTTTTACATTAGGGAACGTACCCATACTACGTGACACGTTTAGGGGGGGGGATCTTTAAAATGTCACGCTTGGTACAAATGAGCGGCGGGGGGGCTTATGTTTTTGGTCACCGGGGGGTGGAGGGGGGGGGGGGGTTAAAATTGCAAAAAGTTGGTCACGTAGTATGGGTACGTTCCCTTAACTCTACACAGGGGGCCCTGAGGAAAATATTTTCCCTCAGGCCTGTCATTCGAGATGCTGTGTAGAGGGTCATTTTGAGGAGAGGAAGGAATGAACATTGGTCTTGAAGAGACTTAGTTGTAGGAGAGAGAAATCACAGAGGCCGGCAAATCGTTCCACAGCCGAGATTTTGAATTCAAGAACGAGTCGAAGACGCGACCCGTTCTCACGTGACGATGCTAAGTGCCTCCGTTCACGGAGATACTTACAAGATACTCGATTCTCGTGCGCGTATCATACGCGCCGATCGTAAGTACCTACCCCCCCGTACGATTTTATTGGTGTCCGTTCACGGCGCTACGCGGTGGCTGTCGCTTTCCAATCAGTATCACGATACCGACATCATTTGCGTCTGATAATAATTATTCGTTTGACGTTTGACAGAAATGGCGTCGGAACATAAAAGTAATGTTAGATTTGTTTTGGAAGTGGAAAAAATGCATGTTTACATAACTATACTTTACCAGAATACGTAAGAAACGATTAAGTGGAGAAGGCATGGATTGATGTCGGAAAAAAATCATATGACGTCGCATGACACTCCACGGCTGCACGTGGCTGCACGTGAAAAATGATCAAGTTCAGTACATTTCGGATAGCGCCGTGTACGGAGACTAGCATTAAAAGTGGTATATTAGCTGGGTACTTGTGGTTTCGTCACAATTACGTAGATTGTAAGTATCTACATGAACGGAGGGCCTAACCGTGTTGGGCGCGCGCTTGACGTATTTCTCGACTATCCACCGGTGCCGAAGGGATCAACGACGCTAGTTTCTCAGAGCATCTTCCACTGAAATACCAGTAGTGCAAGGATAGCATAGCATAACCAGCCCAACGGAATTTAGATCCAAACTCAAAACTCACCTATTCAAACACTCATTTCCATAAACGCGCTATTCCATTCAAACATTGCTTTCCAATCCGTTGTTGAGTGCTGAATTATCTTATTGCGGTTGAGATCGACGGTTAATTTCATTCATACATTTAAGATATTTATGCCTTCCTTAAAAACAGTTAATCCATTTAAAATCATTTTCACAACTGTGTTATAAAATTGTGATATTATGTACGAACTTCCTTCTTCTTCTGGCGCTAACAATATTAATATTAATATTGAAAAAGGGTATAAAATAATTTGTAAAATGTGTAGAATAAAATATTTATATGTATATATATATACATATATAAAATCCTCAAACTGCTTCGACTTGCAGCAATAACATACTTCTTTGTTAGCTGTCTGTACCTACACCTGTAGAGTTTTGTTGATCACTTGGTAATATTAGATATCTGGCAAAACTGAAAATATTTATTGTTATATGTAAATACCTATTTTAATTGTAAATCTCTAATTTTAATTCACTGTTGTAAATATACATGTATGTCACTAGTTTTATGTCAGTAGTAATAAGTCTTAGTCGTAAGTCACTAGCCACATGTAAATCTTAGATGTAAGTCCCTAATTATAATTTTGAATCTTAGTTGTAAGCCTATCGTATTAATTTTATTTGATTATATGTGCTTATATGTACAGCGCCCTTGAGGTGATTTTTCACGAAAACGGCGCTTTATAAATCAGCCAAATATTATTATTATTATTATTATTATTCCCACCTGTGCTCTAAAGATTGCAATTCGTTCATTGGCAAATAAATTTTGCTCTCAAAAGAAATCTAAATGGTTGCACTGCTGATATTTGGCTCTTTAAATAGAGTTTTGCTCATGAGTTTGCCGACCACTGGCTTAATGTACCGAATTCAGTAGACAAAATAAACGTTCAACATCCAAAAAGTGATGCAAATGATTACATCAAACTTAATCTCATGGATTGAGTAACTTTAAAATGATATAATTTTAGGTTTTGAACTTAATTGAGAGATTTAAGTACCTGCCGTGGTGGCGCCACATTAGGAAGATGATAAATTGGTTGTTTTATTAATTGTAACATTTAGGCGTCCTTCTAGTAAGCGGTGGGCGAGCACTTTGCCCTAAAAAGTCGAAGCACGAAGATTAATATTTTGATGAGCTGGCCAATGTTCCCATAAGAAAAATTACAGACGTGCCTCATTATTCAATGTAATGATATCGATTTTTAAAACGTTCTCTTTCGGATAATTCAAAAACTTCGCATTGCCGAGTTCATATTAATAATACAGGGAAATATTCACGTATGAATAAAAACTTTCAAGCATTCACAATATTTCTACGGTTCTTTTAGGTTTGTAAGTACTTATGCCCGTTAAATAAGCCGTTAACCAACGAATGATGGTAAACGTTTTTTAAATCGAGATGCAATTCAAAAGTATAACAGTAAGTACCCGTCCAATAACTCGTGAATTATACGGTTGATCCCCGACAGTTGCCCCCCCCCCCTCTTCCCCGACAATAGGACCACCGAAAGCTGTTCCCTCGGACAGTTGATCCCTCAGCCAGTTGATCCCTCCGACTCCCTATAGGATTATTTCTGATGTACGTCCTCAGTGTTACAGTAAGTATCCAGACGGAATATAGGCCGTATATCAAAATTCGATATTCTTATATCTGCAAAAAGCTTATAAGCCACATATTATGTCACATAAATGTGGAAATCAGTAATTATACTATCTTTACTAACAATATTTCCGCGTCTCCGAAGGTGTATGCATTGAGGATATACTGACGAATAATGTAATATAACATTCTAATGTACGCAGTCTGTCAAGGAAACTACGCTATATCTACTTATATCATGACTGCATGGTTATTTTACTAATGAGGACGTACAGTAGATAATAATTTAAGGGATAAACTGTCCAAGAGATCAACTGTCCGGAGATCAAATTTTCGGGGGGTCATTTATCTGGGCATCAACTGTCGGCGGGCTATCTGTCGGGGAGCTAGGAAAAACAGGTGAATTCTACAACCTGACAATGACACAGACAAAAATCGTACTTATTGGTTTAGAAATAAATAAAACTAAGCAGATATTTACTTGTTTAATTACATCTCATAGTTCACAGAATTGCATGTATACATAACATAGTTCACAGAATCGTAGCACAATCTGTCAATTATTGAGAAATTGTATATTGATTCCTAATCCGATAAATATGTTTTCTGCTAGAATGTAGAAACGTGTATCGTGTATGATGTTATTATTCGTCCAATTTTCCAAACAAACTTCCAAATAACAAACGCGTCTTTTATATTGAGTTTAACAAAAAATCTTTGACTGCGTTTAAACTTTCTAATTGTGATCTTTTGATGAGTGTTCTCTGCGATGTATACATATTTATGTAATTTATAGTATTCAAAGTCTATTCGTCCGGTGAGTGAAGCGATTCCAACGATAATACCGAAAAAACATAAATCACAGTCATGTTAAATAAACTTGTAATTTTTTTTACACTAACCTAGCCTTATCTGATGCATTCTAGAAATTAATGGTATGTCCTAGTATTGGATTTCAGCAACACTTCATGTCACCTGATTTACTGTAGTTCAATCTGACTTACATCTTAATTTTCTAAATATTCCGTGAAATTTATGGACGTTGTAAATATATTTCTGTGTAGGATTTAATGTTTTACGAATTAATTAAATGTTGTATAGAATCGAGAGAAATTGAAATGAAATAAATCAGAGTACGAAACATATGGATGGAGACGTGTGTGTTGTCTCTATGTAGACCTGTCATGTAAATATGTAGATATGTACAAAGAAAAAAATAAAATAAAAATAATGAAAGCAAATAAAAGATAAATGTTGATTTATTGGACCAGTTAAAAGTGTATTTGTTTACTCTCAAATTGTAGGTTCATTTAAAACCCTTTCAATACCAGTTCTTCCTCGGGAACATGAAGTGCAAAATTAATATCTTTAGATTTTGTGGAACAAATAGCCCCGTATTTTGCGCATTTTTAGCCAAGTATATTCCTAATGCAGGCGCCAGACAGAAGTTCAAATAAGTGATCACTTCTTTGAAGACTTTGCGCACACTTTTGGTCACATATTGTTGTATCTGCCAGACATGTGTCAAAGTTTTGATCACTCCTTTGAGCTCACAGTTTTCAACTAGACTTCACACAACATGGTCGACGATTTGGTCGACACAGTTTGCTTATATTATTTATGTGCGTCTAATTATTTATATTATCTAATTAATTTATCTAATTATATTTATCTAAATATATTTATCTAAATATATTTATCTAAATATATTTATCTAAATATATTTATCTAAATATATCTATCTAATTAATTCTTCGACAGAGCAAGGTATTGAAGAGTGGTGTTTAATTGGGTTCCAGGCGTCATTGATGTTATTTCGATTTTTATGCCCTTTACGTTTCGGATCTCATATATCTGGCTCTACTTGCATCAACTCTATAAACTCGAAAACGCTCTCATTATTCCACTCCATCGTTAGTTCGTTTGGCTGTCCACGCACGACTAGTCTCCACGGCGACGCTCGCGCAACTGAGTTTCGCGCAGTGTGGCAGGCACGCAAACTTTGAACTTTGATCCCTTTGATGTGCGCTAAAAAACCGACACGGAACGGCAAAGTGCACTTAAGTGATCACTTATGTGACAACAGTGTCAAATGCCCGTGCCACACATGTGAACACTTGTTTGATCACTTCTTTGAATTCGTGTCTGGCGCCTGCTTTATAATATGGCGATATTTTTTTCTGTTAGGTTGTAATCCTTTACCGCAAATATAGTGACAGATCGTGTTTCGGCGGTCTTGCTCGGTCTGGTATTAATTATTATTGAAGTGAAAACTTCTTTAGCATCCTTGTGATTTGAAATTTGATGAAACGAAAAAGCGACACTAAAAAGACACAAACACATACATCTACAGGATTTAGTCTGCGAGGGAATGCGTTAGAATAATCGGTCTTCTCTTTGTGCGGTGCTTCTTAGTCTCCCCACTCTTGTCTATTTTAGTTTTCTGAAGGTTTCACTTCTACCTCGTGTGAACTACACACAATTTTTGAAGTGAAAACTTCTTTAGCACCGTTGTCATATGAAATTCGATGAAACGAAAAATAACTACATTAAATAGAGACAAACTCATACATCCATAGGATTTAGCCTGCGAAAGAATGAGATAGTATAATCGTCTCCTCTTTGTGCGGTGCTTCGTAGTCTCCCCGCTGTTGTCTTCTTTAGTTTTCTGAAGGTTTAATTTTTTTTTTACATGAGCTCCACACAGGAGGCCCTGAGGAAAATAATTTCCGTCAGGGCCTATGTCATATTTGGGGATGCTGTGTGGAGAGTTTTTTTTTAAGAAAAGGAAGGAGAGGAGAGTTCTGAGAAGTAAAAGGGTTTAAGGGGTGGGTAAGAATCTGGGGTTCAGTGTGTCTTGGTCTTCCGCCTCCAAGACCTAGACAAACCTCACCCCGTGAACCCGGGCACCCCTGCTAAATCACCGTACGTAGTGAACCACTTGGGGTGACCTATGGCAGAGGTGTTGGTTATCCAATAAAGGTTCCCGGGGCGGCGGTACTCATCTCCGCCTCCCGAATTGAAAAAAAATAGTTTTCATTAAGTCGTGTTACCGGTATTTTTAAAAATATTAAACAATTGTTTGATTGTTAGGTCTGTTTTCATTAATAATAATAAAAATAACCATTTGTGGCCTAAAAACAATCAAATATTAATTTTAAAAAAAAATGTAATGTGTACACCAAAATTTCTCATATTATGATCGAAGGTGTTATCAAGCACAAAGTATGTTCTACACGAGGAAACAAAAGTGAGGTGCTGAAAGGGTCAACGCCAACAATGAGTGGAATGGACGTTTTGTATGGCCAAAAGGCACGAGGATTATAATAAACTGTCCGGTACTGCTTTTGAGGGGCGTCGATTGGCCAATTAAAAGTGTAGTGCTCTCCAAATTCGTGAGATTTGAATTAACTTAATGTGAGATACCCTCGTGTGAGTCAGGATGAGCTTCATCAATGCATATTAAACTTAATGACTATGCGTTGCTTCAACTCCAAATATAAGCTCCATTTTTTTCAATAACTTAAACTGAACTTCGTCTAATACACACGAACATTTACCATCCTATTTGTATGAAGATTAAGAAGCACAAAAACACATCGTAAAAAAGTTCATACCAATCTCATGTACCTAATCCTAGCGTTAGTTTTTTTTACAGTTTTTCAATCTACTTCGTTTTGTGTTTGTATCAAATTTATTGGATTGTTTTTCTAATTCACACAAATAATAATATGCGAATTTGTGAATGGTAAATCAATCGATCTCTTTATTCGACGATAATCCACCAACCTTCTGCATAAAAGTCGCTGTAATTAGGGAATGCAATCTCGATCTCGCGAGATCTCGGCCATTTTAAGCGAGATTGAATTCGGACGAAAAAAGGGCGAGATCTCGCGAGTTTAACGAGATTACACTCGAGCATAAAAACGTATTATTCGAAGAGCGGACTGACACGGACGGAGTTGCGATCTGTCGGTTTCGTTCGGTGCGCGTGAGGCGGCGGCCTGAGGTAGCCTGAGATCAGTGGTTCCAACTTGCGTTGAATCCGAAAGGGCTGGTTATCTGACCAACAAAATAAGAAGCCGTTTAGCATTCGATTCTTTGGACATTTTGTGCTCCTTAAAGAGCTATTTTCAAAATAATTTGTAATAATGGCTTGTGATTTGAACTGAACAAATCTTTCATTTTTTATTGTAAAATAAAAAAATATGAGTTACATTATATACAAAATATTAAATTAAGTCGTTTTTTGATTGGTACATTTTCTTAATTATTCTGTAATTTCTGATAGTCTGACTAATTGGTATATTTTGTTAATTAATCAGTAATATCTAATGGATCTACTGAGTAGATATGGTTTTATTTAATTGATAACAATATCTCTATAAATATCTCTATAAATTAGTCAAATATTATTATTATTATCTCAGTTTAATAGTCAACTCAACATAGATAATAAGTTTCATTTTTTTGACTTCTCCTTATTTTGTTTGTTATTAAAGAACTGTTTTATTACTTTGTTTGATATTAGAAGAGGAGACTGGTTGTTTCTTTCATCAGTTATTTAATAGATAAGTACGTCAAAGTTTACTACTTAGAAGTTTATTAAAAAATTATAGACAAATACGTCAAACAATGTTTGATGCATAAAAGTCTATTGAAAAATTCGTGTAAATAAATGTTTATCTTATAATACTTAAAATGTTTATTATTATTTTCCTAATTTATTCAAAAATTCTGATTATTTGCAAAAAAACACACAAAACTGCCAATCTCGCGAGATCTCGAAATTGGCGAGATCTCGCAGTGTTGTTATTCATAATCTCGCGGGATCTTGCTTGAGCCCCAATCTCGCGAGATTTGCATTCCCTAGCTGTAATTAATCGACCAAAATCAACCATTGATTTACATTTTGGTATAAGTATGCATGATTCACGAATTATGAATCCACGACTTTGGTCAGTTACAAAACACGAAGGTAGGATTTTATAGACAGGTAAAATGTTCACAGGGACGAATAACCACAATAATATCTAGATCATTTGATTCCTCCGATCATCAATCAATCGTTCTCTACACATGAAAATGTAGAGCGCTATAAAAGCGATTATTTTAAGTATAAATACGCCATATCGCACATGATTTGCTTACATGCCACGATAATTAGACTGTACATTAAAGGAGAGAGGTAATTTGAGTAACCTTCGTAAAAATTGCAAAAAAATAATTACCAATGTAGTTGTTGGTACAAAATTTTTAGTTTTGTTAAGAAAGAGAATTTATATTATAACAACGTAGGTATAATCCAAATCAAGAAACCACCTGTCTCATTAAACAGGTATCTAAAATATTGTAGGTGTATTTGGAACGCTTGTGAACTGGATGGTTTATAGGTAGAGCGCCTGCCATTTGGTCGTGAGGTCACAGGTTCGATTTCCGGTGTACTCAAACATAAATTTAACCTTTTTATTGAAAATACATTGTGTTAGCACTTCCATGGGAATATTTTGCTCGTTATTTATTAGGTACGTCAGTTCTGAAAAAACACTACCTTCTTATATTATATAATCCATCTAAAATCTAAAAATATCTTTAATAGATACGTTAAAATAGATAGTTATTAAATAGATAGAATACGTAACTGATCTGAGTACATTTTCACCGAGTTGTTCCGATAGCCAGCTTCCGATAGAGGAGGACACCAGAAGAAGATGAAAAATGCAGTCTCTTCTTTATCCTTGCGCTGTCCCAACTCATTGCGTAGGTAGGCTGTTGGGGTCGGCTCTTCTCGTTCTCAGGTTGTAATTTCTTCTGTTCTGAGTATCGCCTTTTCTGAAGAATTTTGGAGATTTGAGTCATCCAGGAGTTCTTCGGTCTTCCTCTGGATGACTGTCGATGAAGCTCCATAGACATTTCTTGCCTCACTGTGTGGTCTGATGGTCTCCGTCTTATGTGCCCATACCATCTCAACTGTCGTTCCTCCAGCTTACTATTTATGTCTGTGACACTCAGGCTACCACGAATGCGTGAACTTTTGATCTTATATTTTAGTGATACTCCTGCCGACCATCTAAGCATTCGCATTTCTACTGTTTCGAGTTGCCTAGAGTAGGAGTTGTACATAGTCCAGCATTCGGAGCAATACATTATTGCGGGTCATTTTTAAGAAATAGTTTAATGCAATGTAAAGCTAAATACATATCATTATTGTAAAGAGAGATAAATTTGTTCACGGGTTATAAATAACCTGGGGAGGTTGTTATTTATGTAGTTAGATAGCAATATTATACTTGGAAGAGGGTAATTTCAACAACTCAACGAATATTTGGAAGAAATAAAGACACGGACAAAATAAAATATCTAACGGTGGCAACTGGCAAGTCTTACCTGGACTGGCCTCTACCAATTGAGCTACTGCCACCTATCTACAATCCATACTTTTCATCAATCTCACATGTCAATTTTTGAATAACATACATTTTCTTCAATTATTTCTCATGTATTTTGGCATATTCTTAGATTAAGTTTTATAATGATGGTTATAAGCTTCAATAAGGTAACCGTTTTAAAATTTTATTTCAATATTATTACCTGCCTTCATTAGTATTAGTGGAAAAGTTGCTCGGGCAATGATGCAAGACTTAGCCAGCGAAAGAACCCGCGAGGCCCAGGTGTGAACCCAATAGATTTGAACACTCAGCTACTAACCAGACATGAAATAAAATCTTTGTGTGTTTATATAGGCGGATATATTTTTTAATTGATTTTGATACTTTTGCTAAGCTATCATCTAGGGCAGGGATGGCGAACCAATGGCACGCGTGCCATTGATGACACGCGACACAATATTTTGGGCACTTCACTGATCAAAGATCACAAAATTTATTATGCACTACAAAAAAAAAAAGATGAATTTAAAATGCAGCAGATTGATTTTTGGTTTAGTTCAATATGGATTCAAAAATTTGTTGAAACAAGGAGAGAGTTAGAATCAATTGAAACAGAAAGATTGATAGGTAATATAAATGAAAATGCTAATAACAAAATTTTGGAAACATGGAATGCGTTACCAGACACATTTAATTGTTTGAAGAAGTTGGCTCATTTTATTTTAACACTATTTTCATAAACCTATGATGAATAACATTAAAGAGTCGGTTAGAAACCGTTTGACAGATGATGACTCCAGTTCAGCATGCATTCTGCTAAAAGTAACATCTTACAACCCTAACATAATGTTATTTGTCATCTAACTTGTAACAACAGAAGTCACACTAATTTGCTGTAATTTAAATTACGCATATAATGCAAAATGTTCCTATTTTTTGTAGTAAATGAAGAGTTTTTAGTTGATAGTAAATATTTATTATTATTATTTTCCCAATAATCAAAGAGTCAAAATTATTTGATGGCACGTCTATGACCTCATTAAACATTTCTTTAGAAAAATGGCACGTTGATACGTAAAGGTTCGCCACCCCTGATCTAGGGACTACACATTATGTTCTAGCTTACAGTAATTAATCTTAATATATAAAAATGAATGTTTCTTTATTTGTCCCTTATGCGTTACTAAACCATTCATCCGATTGCGATGAAACTTTGGCGATGTGTTGTGCGTAAGGTTTCTGTACATAGTGGGGAGCTCTAGCGTTATGAAAGTATTTCCTGTTGTTATGCGCACACCCGCGAATGTTCCTGTACATAAGAATGAGCTCTGGCGTTATGAAATTTGCATTAAAAATTTCCAAATTTACATGGAGAGCGAGTTGTTTCAAAAATGTGTGTATTTCATATAATTTAGCGGCAGGGAAGGAATGAGGGATGGGAGGGGAATCTCCGAAGGGGGAGGGTGTTCGTGGAAGGGGGAACGAGGGGGGGGGAAAGGCAGGGAAGGTAGAAGAGGAACCCGAGGAAGGGGGTTCGCGGGATGGGGGGACGAGGGAGGGTAGAATACGGGGAACGGGGACGCATGGGAAAAGACACGCAAAGAGAAACAATTCTTTTTTCTGCAACGCATGCAGAATACTCGTTAGTTAATAATAAAAAATAAAAAAAATTGAAAACGGATCTTTCTTATAAGCTTGTACGACGTTTATACTCTTCTACGTAACTTTTCTTACCCACCCCAATGACAAATAGTCGGTATAGCAAGTTATGTTTTAGTTTAATGATACGCCAAGATTAAATAATTTCTCATAAAATTACACGTTACATTATAACTTTGTGATTTACGCTCAAACTAAATCTGTTTAATCGATTGAATTTACAGAGTTGACGGTCAATAAATCCACACACTTATCCGTTCATAAATAATATGAAAAGAGATTCTTTTAATCCAATCGCGTGTTTTGCTTTCTCGCCTGTTTTAAATGTCTTAGCGCGTGCTATGAATTAATTATTATCATTTGAAACCTTAATTCCTTGACCAGCAAAATTTTGTAAAGGTCACAGGTTTTATATGACCTTTTTAATTAAATCACCATAAGGGGTCTTAGAATGCGTAACTAAATCTCTTATAAAGATTTGTTAAAAAAAAATTCAGGAAAACGTGTTTCTAGTTTCTATTAGTAAGTTTACGCTATTTTCACCAAAATTGTAATTTAAAAACATTTTTTAAATGATTTTCTAAATAAGACAACATTTTAAAAGTGCCTAAAGCTCTCGGGCACTGAGTTTTGGCATTCTAAAATGATTTATTTTTCCGATCATAATTTATTTTTTGCACAATATCCTATTTTTACACCCGACCGCCATTTTCATAACGAGTTATGGATCTTTGAAATATCTGCCAAATGGTCACCCCAAGTGGTTTGCTACGTTTGGTGTTTTAGCTGGGGTGTTCGGGTTCAAGGGTGAGGTTTGTCCGGGTCTTGGCGGCGAACGCGTCTATCAACCAGCTGCATGGCAGGCCGAATCGGAAGAGAATTGTTGAGGAAATCCCTTTAACATCTCGGAAACATCGCCTTGCACCGCAGTGAAAAGGATGGATTCATATGTCCGTCATTTCTGAACACACTGAACCCTAGATTTCTACCTACCCTTCATACCCTTTTCCTTCCCAGAACTTCCTCTCCTTCCTATCCTAAAAAGACCCTCCACACGGCATTTGAGGGGAATTACTTATCTCAGGGCCTCCTGTATGGAGCTAATTTTAAAAAAATCTATGAAAAAATTTTAAAATCAGACGCCATATCTGGTGCTCCATATTTATCAAATTATCAAGATTGCATTAAGTTTTCGATACAAGACTGTTTGAGAAGTAACAACAATTAACATTTAGTCGTTATTTTAGTATGAAGTGAGTTGTTCGTAGTATTTAATTTATAAATTATTAAAAAATGCTTTCCTGTTGGTTCATTTATTGAAATAGTCGAGCTGTCTCTGTGATCCACCGATCCCCAGGGATAAAAATATTCCCGTTGCCAGTCTAAGTCCAGTCGCTTGAATCGCATGAAATATGAGGCAATTGCAGATGTATGGAAAATGATTAATCAACGTTTCGCAAGGAGCCATTTGTTCGCATCCAAACTGTGTGCATAAGTCTTGAGAAATTGACATTTCAATTACAAGTGGTCTACTCGAAGTAATATGTTGATGTTTCAAAGATATAGCTAATCAAAGATGAATTGATATAATATATATGATATTTTGCTAAATACTAATTATCCACGCGTAAATCGACTTGTACTATTCCGTTCTATTGTTGTTCGTGTATTATGCTACGAAGAGAGAATCTCAATAATGTAAGTATTTAACTTCAGAGAAAAAAAAATACACGTGTTTATAATTAGAATCGAAATATTGTTGTAATTTCTGAACCTTGGCGGTGTATCTGAATCAAAATTCAAATTTTTTGTCGTATTTTAATCCATCAAAAAATGTAACACATGCTTTGAAAAGAAACCTCCACGAGTGGTACACGAATAAATAAACACGTAATCTGTACATAATACGATTTATTTTGATATACATAGGAACAGATCTGACCCTCACAAATGCGTCATAGGACTTCATGCATCACGATCAAACGGAACGTGCGGTCATCGTTACCAATTTAGTTATAAGTGGTTTGTACGTTTGTTAAATCAGAAGGACGAAATATGAAGGTAAACCTGCTCCTCATCGAATTGACCGCGGAAGCACAGTTAATCAATCTCACATAGTGAAGAGGCTGTGATCAGTGATAACCTTTGTTAATTTATGGAGCAGGCTGTTCACAGAGTAAGGTGGACTTTATTAACCTTCAACCGGGCTTCGGTTACATGATCTGACTGGACTGCGTGCTGTACATCGAAACTAGGAAATAAGAGCATTCACGATTATCCTCTATTAAAAGCATATACAATATAGAGTACCTAATTGTTTGCTAATATATACCGAGTTTTAAATTCTTTAATACAATCCCAATGCAAAATCGCATTTTTATATCTGCCCACCATTGAAAAAATACACTTGCTCTTCTGTTTGGTTTTGGACTCCCGCTGAAAACTATTATTTGTGTTCTATTGTATCACGGATACTTTATTGTCCTTTGATGTTTTGCGTACGCCAAAGAACCCACGTAAATATATAACTGATGTTCAAAGTTATATTTTTTTCATGAATTATATCCAAATAAAAATGAGGAAAAATTTGATGAAGGCATGCTGATGTATTCTTACGTATGATCGCACTTCGGGCAAGTAAGCAAGATATTACGCAGTTCCCAACAGTACATCACTTCCTTTGAAATCAATCCTATTCAACCTGTTGTTCTCATTACAATTATAATAATTGACCTATCCACCTAGTAATCCATAGATTCTCCAATACTATTGACAAGATATAATATAGCAGAGAGTCGATCATGATAAGTTTTAGGAGGCGCAATGCCACAATTATCACGATCCTTGACGTCATAATAATGGGAAGTGTGGGCAGCATGAGATAATGAATGGTCACATACAAGGAAATCGCTATTCGTTCGCGCAACGAGAACCAAATTAACCATATTTTAATTTGATTTTTTTCATTGGTTATTGCAATGCAACTGCGGTGCATTACGGAAATTCAGCCATGCATTTATCTAAAATCACGACGCTTTTGTTCGTAATTATAATAATAATTGATGCAATGGAACTATGACTCACAAGTCGCGCATCATTTTTTAAATGATATGAATGCATTTTTCGTGATTAAACTTGCCAAAAAAAATTGCTACGTAATTAATACAGGTAGATGGATTTTTTAAAGTTTACCTTTCATTAAGTCGTTTATACGAGAAATAATTTGTGCATCTTCGGTATATAAAGTATATTATTGTACGATTATCTATGACACGTAGATGTCCCTGAATCATGCCCATAAACACAACGATCTTGAACCTGCGCACAAAATGTATTTACGTTTATGCCAATTACTCGAAAAGGTATAAACTTGTTGCATTCACAGAAACGAAAACATAAACTGGCAAATACTCGTAGGAATACTTCCACATTGTATTAGTTCTAACACATTGTTTAGAATTATTCCGCGTTTATTACCCGTCGAGATGGTTAACAATAGAGAACCTTAAAATCGCTATTTTCCAGCTCGTCTGTAAAAACATCACTTATATGTGTGTCATTGAAGATGAGTAACGTCTTTCTTCGTTGGGACGGCTATAGGTTAGCCTACAATGTTGTGAGTACACCTCGCGGAGATAACTAGCGTACACGTCTCATTTCACATAAGGAGAATGAATTACAGCCGTGGAACATCTGCCAAAGAACATTCTTAGAAAGCTATTACTCTGAACGTATTTTACGGCGATTTTCTTCGTTTTTATGCTTCTCTATTTGCACACCGTGGCACGGAAAACTAATCTAGTTTAATGGTAGGTTTTTTTCTAGCATATATTGATTATGATTGTCTTATTTAAACTCTTATTTAAATTTATGAGCGTAATGCCCACTGATGATAATAATATAGCTTCTTCCTCTTATATACATTTCCAAATCTTCTTATACCGGTCGGTTCCTTATACGTTTAGCTATGTTGCAGCTCACTGCCATAAAAGTATGAAAAACTTTATTATTATTCAAGAATCTATATTTTTTCTATCTTTTTACGCACATTGATACTTTGATACCTATGAAAAATACTGTTACAATCTTTATTAACAGTTTGATATATGCATGGTAGGTGTTACCGTCATTAACCCATTGGCCACAAACCCCGGCAGCATGCCGGGTGTGTAACTCAGGTACTTAACCACAAACCCCGGCACAAACCCGTCCGTCATAAAACGGAAAACGAGCACAATAGTGACATTATTCAATAAAATTTTAAATGCCGAACGCTCTGTAGGTAATTAATCATTAATTTCATAGTATTTGCAATAATATGTTTCTTAAGTTTTTTCCCTGATTTTGTGTTCCAAGTTTTGTATGCAGCCAGTCACCATTTAATTTCTTCAAAATTGAGAGTGATTCAAGGCTTTTGGTAGTGACCCTGAACGTCCCTGATTGCTTTGAAGACTATCATATACAATTATTTTATTAGTTATTAGTATACATGTATATAAAAATCAAAAAATATTATTTTTCGATTTATGAATATTAGGTTTTATTGTAACTTTTTGAATAAAAATGTGGAAAAAAACTTACGAAAAAAGAGAAGGTTATATTTGTATACTCATTTACACATATTTTAATATTTCTAAAATTTTATTTTTTGTGTTTTTCTTTATCTTAATTTAATATGTAAACAAATATAAAAAAATTAATTCATTTGAATATACGGTTCAAAAGTAACAATAGATTTAGTATACCAATGCAGGTTTTCAATTTTTGGTACAAAATTAATTCAGTGGTGAAGGCCAACTTTTTAGCTCATTAATTCTGTGGCCAATGGGTTAAAAAAGATTTAGAAATATGGTTTGGGCGTGTAGAGCGAATTAACGAAAAAAGATGTGTAAGGAGTAATTGTAGAAGTCGTTGTCATCCGAGGAAGACATGGAACGATCAAGTGAATCAGAAATGAGTCAATTGAGTCGGGCCATGTCAAGAGTTAGAATAAGTATATAGAGTATGCATGAGACGATGTATTAGGCAAGGAATGTGTGCCAAGACCGAGTTATTTGGAAGTCCGTTCTCTCTTCTAATTAGTTATGTTTTAAATCATCACACAGCTTAATAAAAAATGCTTGTCTATGTATTATTTCACAAGGTATGTATAATTTTAAGCCTGTCAGACCTTTATAGCATACAACTAGTTCGAATTTTTGACACCGTGCCGTAAGGCATTTAACCTGTGCAGGTGGATAACGCTTGTCATTATCACTCGAATTTCTCTCACAGAAATCATAACTGCCGGAATTCCCATAAAATTGGAATTGTGGAATTTGAAATTGCAAAAAAGGTTAAGTCAGGCAGGTACCTACTTAAATAAAATTTTAATGATGTGAAGAAATTTCATCGCAAAAAGGTGTTGGTATGTATAAAATATTAATGGGTAGCTGGTTAGGTACTGAAATAGGTGTATGAGGTCAGATGACCCTCATCTGACCTGACCTTAAATATAAAGAAAGTAGACTCGAACAAAATAATACGTTTACTTGTTTATGTTCTGTTTAACTTAACGAATTTTATCTTCATGAAGTTGGTGATTCAGAAAATTATCGTAAATTGCAATAAAAACTCCATTTAGGTATGTAAAAGCGTAATGTTGGTTCCTTCTACTGTACTTTTAAAAAAAACAAGTAAAGATTTATACATTTTGTGATAGAGCTGAACAACACCAATGTTAAGGGGTATTTCAACTCTTGTAAGTAAACTGTTCTATTCGTCAACTTAAAAGCAGTAAAGCATCAATAATACTTGTATATAAGTGTTGGGTATGGTGACCGGACAAATCCACAGTTTACTCAGAGGTGGTGAAATTTAATATAATTAAGTAGATATAATCAAGTAGGTACTCACGGTCATGTGAAATGGACTTGAATTTACTTATCTATCTATCTATCTTCTGTCTATCTATCTTCTATCTATCTATCTATCTATATAAATAAAAATTAATCGCCGGAATGTATGTACGCGCATAACTTCCAAACGACTGCACCAAATTACATAATTCTTTTTTTTTGGTGTTCGTTATTGTCAGGACAAGGTTTGTATAAAACTACTGGTGAGCTCTGACATTAAGAAATTTGTATAAAAAAATTGTAAGTAGGTGGCACGCGTAAACTGAATGTACCGGTACTGAATGTATGGAATGCGGGAGGGGGAGGGGATCTCGGGTAGGGAGTTCACAGAAGGGGGGGAGGGGAACCAGGGAGGTGGAGGGTAAACTGGGAGGGGGGAGGGGAACTCGGGAGGGGGGTTCATGAAACGGGGAAGGAGTGGAGAGGGAAGGTGGAAGGGGCGGAGTGGGAACGCGAGAGGGGAAGGGGATGCGGAAAAGGAAGGGGAGGCGGAAGGGAAACGGGACGAATGGGAAAGGACACGCAGGGAGAAACAATTTCTTTATTAAATGGCATAGCAACCCATGCCGGGTACCAGCTAGTTTTAATAAAATATGAGGTCTTAAAAATCATTTAACTTAACGGAAATGATATTTATTACACATGTATAAACTAATTATATACTTACACGTGCATATGGTAATTTATGATTAATTATAACATTAATACCATAAAATAAGTAAGGTATCAATGTCTACTAAATAATATATGTACATCTCCAAGATGGCGTAGGTACAAACTGCATACAATTTCTCAGTTTGATAGCGAGGAGTTAATAACTCGAACAGGTACAAATCGAAATAAGGACGGGCGGGACAACACGGGCTATTTCAGAAACGGAATGTAACCATTTGACACCAGAGAAAATGCATACTAATAATATGATTTTGCGAAATGGGCAGATATTATATGGCACTATGTACACTATTGAACGGCACTTTGTTAAAATTACAATAATCAATGTTATGTACTTTGAATGGAATATTCTTCAGTATGTTTAGAATGTGTGCTGGTACCTACATAACATGCTACATTTAATGAAGCTGATTACGAACATATTCAACAAACAATTTATATATTGAAAATGGCAAAATGTTCTCTAATACATAGCTGTGTTCTTGAAAGAAAATATTCAATTAAGAGGGCATTACCAGAGAAAACCGGAAATACGTCATTTTCAAAAAAGATTTTAGACGTATTGACTCTTTTCCACAAAAAATTATAAATGGATTTCGAAAGATTGTTCTTTTATCTAGCATTCGTATGTAATAAATTTTGAATTTTTTTTTTAATTTTTAGTATAATAAGGTTATTCCATAGGTCGTTGGCAGATTTGTTAAATTTTCAAAAAAGTTTTTGTATTATTACACCCATTTTTTGTATATTACACGCATTTCAAATAATATAATCATGCAATAAAATAAATCAATACATTATCTAGCAAACGTATGTTTTAGAATTTTAATTTTAGTTTCAATAAAATCATTAAAAAATATGTACGTACATGTGTTTCTTGACGAAAATTGGTCCATTTGTGTATTTATTTGCGCACTTACAAACTAATATATTTCAGATTTTTTTAACATTCTTATTAAATTTAGACATTATTGAAAAATGATAAATACTTATAATCAAAAAATAACTACAAAAAGTACACTTTTTTAATAGTTTTATCATCACGCCTTTCAGCATTTTTTGATGAAGGTATAAATTAAAGCTAATTTGGATTGAAATAAATTCGATATTGAGTTATAATTTAAAAAAGCTAGTACGGAGAATAATTAATCTTTCTCATTGTAACCGCCTTGCACGATCCGAAGAACAACTTTCGACGAAATGTGGATTTTCGTCCGCTGGCTGGTTAAACGCTCTTAAAAGGGTAGAAAAATTACAATCCGGTATTTTAATTGATGAAAATGCCTAGATTTTGCTTTTTAAAGTCTGATTTTTAAACCGTATTATTATTATTATTATTACGGTTCGTTCGATTTATAACGCTAATCAAATACAATTACAGTATTATTTAAAACCACCGCAGACCCTTGAAAAATCAAGGGTTTTGTAGGATTTGTGAAGCTGAAAGTATTTAAAAAAATATAATTACCTATGAAAAGAAGAAATTAATGAATAGGAATTAATGCCTATGAAAATTAATGCTTACAAATAGGAATTAATGCCTATGAAAAGAAGAAATTTACATATCGAATATTAGTAAACTTAGAAAATTACGTCATCTGTCAAACATTTAAACGTAAGAAATTTACATTTCAAATAAAGTATTTATTATTAAAAGAGAACTCTAGTCCAATTTTTTTATTTTTTTTATGAAAAATGACATTATAACTTAAAAAACTGCATTTTTATTTTTAATTTTATTTTTAGAGTTTGTTTTAATAGTTAAAATAATTGTCAAAGTTTGAATTTTTCAAGATCCCCCGAAAACCACCGTATGTATGGTGAATTGTGTGACGTCATCACTCCTCAAAAATTAGTATGGCATCGAGCAATCAGCTGATCAACTGCCGCCATTTTGAATTCCGTTATTCGAAGTATTCTTCCTAGAAGTGGCATTACTATTTTTTTTGGCAGTAGTTTTAGAATATTTTCGATAATAGAGAAAAAATAATTAGAGATACCTTTATTTTTTAAAACATTATTTAAGCCTAAATAATGTTTCAATAAACACAACAACTAAATCTCTATAAACAGTATTTAAATAAACGAATAAATTAATACGATGGCTTGTGTCATAATATCATACGACCCGATTAAAAGTTGACTTTTTAATATTTTTTTTAAAACTCTGCGTTTAATATCTATTATTAAATAAAACTTATAAATTCAGAAACAGCGTTTATTGGTCTATATGAACATTTTTTTTAAAGCCATAATATTTTTCACTAGAGTTCCTTATTAATAAAGCTATTTTGGTAGCGTACTCTATGCTTGTGTGATGTAATTTATGCCTATCAGTTCCAATTTAAAAAATTGAAAGTTCATTGAACTTATAAATTTATTCAACTTGCTGAAATACAATTTGAAATCAAGCGCTCGTGCAGCGATAAATGAAATAAGTATGTATAAAAAAAACTTCAGTTTTCAAAATTCGACTGAATGCCCTTTGAAAACATTAAAGTATTTTTAGCAATCTAGTTGACGATTTTCGCATATTTTATTTTATTTAAAAGGTGTCAGGATTTTTATTTCTTTATTAGGTACTTACATCTGTGCATCTTTGAAAAATGATAATTATAAAACATTATTAAAAATCGTATATCCTCATCTTCCTCTTAAATATATGATAGTTATTATAAACCGATTTGGAATAAAGTAGGTAGACAGTACTATTATTTATTGCTTCAACCGTGAGATACCGTAATGGCAGTGTTCAATTATTACAATATCTGCATAATTCCCTTACTCCTTATACAAATAACTGCGCACAATTTGAATATCTGCACACATTTCATATCTCCACGTACTGTTGCGAGTGTTGGGAGTTGAACTCTAATTTGCAGCGAGCAGGCGCGCCGCGGGTCGGAGGCCACTAGGCCAATAATACAAATAACCTTTGCGTTTCGTTAGTCTTCATCTCGATTGCTCGTCCGATACGCTCCCAGTGCGAAATCGGACTGAAGCAGAGATGATTAGGTATAACGTTCAAGATTTTAACATATCTAATATTTTTTAAACAAATATAAATAATCGTAGGTGAAATAAAAAAGTATTTAACTAAAATGCATTTCCGTGCTCATATACTCGTTTTATTGCATTTAGCTGCACCAAATAAGCGTCTATTTATATGAATCTTTATTTCATGTCTACTTACAAAACAATAATTTGACGTAATTAAACAAAGTTTATTTCTTTAACTTAAAGTTTTTATTATAATATTCGAAAAAATGTGAATAAACGTCCGGTTTTTCGGCAATGAAATAAAATAAAAATAAATTATCTGATGTACCTTATTTTCTATCATTATAACTTGCGTAATTAAATCAATTTAACTTTTTTAACATTAACTACACACAGGAGGCCTAGAAGAAAATAATCTCCCTCAGTTCCTGTGTCGTCTTTGGGGATGGTGTGTGGAGGGTATTTTTGAGGAGATAAAGGAATGAACGTGGGTCTTGAATGCTGAGCTTTGACATCATAAAATTTTCACAGATTTTCTGTCTAAAATTTGTCGGGCAAAGCCGGCGTAGTGCAGCGGTAAGGCGCTTGACTCGAATTACGAAGGTCGCGGGATCGAATCCCGGCGTGGCAAATAAATTTTATTTGATTAATTTGTGAATTTCACCATTTATTAACTAAAAATAATATATACATAGTATATTTGCGGCACGTTCCAGAGTGGAAGATACTGCCAGTATCGCCCTGGTGTAAGACCACCATTCAGAATTGAAACGTTGCCTGAAGTGGCTTACGCCGTGTTTGGTGTCCAGATCTGAATAGCCAGGTACTTCCCCACCTTCCTCTTCCCTATCTCCTTCCCTCCCCACTACCTTCAGCCTCACAACATACCCCAATTGGGGATGCTGGCTCTCGCTGGCACCGTGCGGTATTCATGTAAAAAAAAAAAACTATTTTAGGTTTACAATTTCATTTTTGTCATTCGTCACATAGCTTTATGACTAGGCGCCAAATTTTGTCAATAAATTTCTCAGTTCAAAAAATATGAGTATTAAACCCTGGCGAAGCCGGGTAGCACCCACTAGGTATCCTATCTTCTTGTGCATAGAAGAGAATTCAAATTCTGAATGAGAGTCAAATAATGACGGTTCTATGACTAAATATAAATTCTGATGTAGTAGGTAGGTTTTCAAGTTCGGGTATTAAATTGTGCATTACATATTTGGAAGTTGCCATTTTATTTTACTATCTTGTGCTACTGCTGTGGCCAACTGAATAAATGAACGTACAAAATAGAATTTAATCGCATTTTTTAAATTCATTTTTTGGTTTCGTTTTTCTTTTGCTGTGGGCATAGATTTTCAGCTGTATATAAGGTGACCCGACAATTCGTCCTGCGACAATTCATCCGGCGACAGTTCATCCTGCGACAGTTCATCCGGCCGACAGTTCATCCTGCCGACAGTTCATCCTGCTGACAGTTCATCCCGCCGACAATTCATCCGGCGACAATTCATCCTGCCTGATCATTTAGAAGATTTTTATTAAGTAAGTATGCAAAGAGGATATACGGCCGTACAACCAAAATCGATATACTTATATCTGAAGGCCCTTGAGGTGATTTTTCACAAAAACGGCGCTATACAAATTATCCAATTATTATTATTATTATTATTAAGGCATCTTGAGTGGAAATCCGCTGTAAACATATTTTTACTAACAATAATTTCGACTCTCCGAAAAAGCATGCGTGAATAACAAAATACGACATACTTATACTTATAGGTTATACTTATAGGTTAGGTTAGGTTAGGTTAGGTAAGGTTAGGTTAGGTTGGGTTGGGTTAGGTTAGGTTGAATTGTCAGGATGAATTGTCGCCGGATGAATTGTCGGCGGGATGAACTGTCGGGCGGATGAACTGTCGGCAGGGTGAACTGTCGGCCGGATGAACTGTCGCAGGATGAACTGTCGCCGGATCAATTGTCGCAGGATGAACTGTCATGGAACCGTATATAATGCACGCTACTGGTATAGATATCGCTAATCAATAATGTTATTTTAGGATGAACCTTAAAGATTTGGATTGAATCAACATTGCAGTTGGAACGGCCAGCGCTCACATTTGTTCAAATAAATATCCTATTTCCAACACCTGAACCTTTGCCATAAAGTCTTTATTCGGCCGAAGGATGATAATCAATATTGCAAGTGTTAAAATGTCCTCCGTGCAAATGGGCTAATAATCGGACGAAATATCGCCGACTTGGTGCAATAAATTGCATATTAAAGTGCTACGCGTCACCGAGATGCGATCGGACTGCAAAAAGTCCACAAATTATTATTATGAAGCCGGTTATTTATGGAGTTTTAATTGTGAGCCAGTCGTATTTTTATTTTATCGTGCCAATTTGTTTGGAAACACGGAGAGACGCGCGTGCGTATTAATTTGCCCGTTTGTATCCGATGACAATCTGGGAACAGCTTTGATTTTACGAGCCTCAAAATACTGCTCATAAGTTAACGGGCGTCGAACATACGAGTAGTATTATTATATGTAGGTACCGACGTACTAGAAGCTCAATGAAAGAATCTTTGTAAATGCGACCATAAAATGGTTTGTACTTTTTAAAAATAATAATAAATAATAGTACGGCGCGTCAGACTTACCAGGTTTTTTAGACTTAAGGGCCCGCAACCCGGATTTGTACCGATTTATTACATATTTACCTTGAACACGGTAAGTTTTAAAGCTCTTAAAAAAATATATGTTATTCTTGAAGATATATTAAAATTCGAAACGCAAATTATTTAAAATTCCCTCGATAGAAAAAAGTCGCAAAGTATGCTCCAAAAATTATTATTAACACGTTTGTTTCAGTTATTTTACAAGTTATATGTATGAAAAAATTCACAGTGTTTCTTTAAATGCTGTTTAAGATAATGCCCGCGAGATTTTTGCTCTATTTTAAACGAGTCGTGTTTTATTAAACATTTTCGCAATTTTCGCATCGATTTTGTCGCTGTAAATGTTAGCGCTCTCCTCTAACATTCGTAATTTCGTATCTCTCCATCTTCTTCTTTTTGGGTCCGGTTGCAGAGCCTTATCTGAAATACTTTTAGTTTATAGGTGCCTAGTTTGACATATTCTAAAATGTTGCATACGCTACATAAATACTAAGACTCTTACCAACCATGACACTTGTGGAATTGACGGCATTCGTGGTAGAGGGCCAAGGCTCTCGACTACCGATGTGGAGGACGCAGATTCAAATCCAAACATGCGCAAGAAAATTTTATATGATTGATTTGTGTTTTCACAATTTAATCCTTTAGGTAGAAGGTTCACATTATCACCCTGGTGTAAAACCACCGCGCTAAAATGAAACGTTGCCTGAAATGTGAGTTGCCGTGTTTGATGACCATATCTGAATTGCCAGGTACTCCCCCACCTTCCTCTTTCCCATCTCCTTCCCCTCCTCACTTACCTTCAGCCTCATAACATACCCCAATTCAGGATGCCGTAGTCTTGCCGCGCCGGCTCAAGGAGGTTGGGAGCAGTTGGGATTCTAGTGTGGTATTCACATTGAAAAAATCATAATCATCACTTTAATGAGCAAGCAGAAGGCTTAGGTACGTTAAATTTCACTTGCACAGCGTAGATTTGTTGTAATTAAATTTTTTAGCGGTCAGTGTACAAAATTTGTACACTGTTTTACGATCTTCAGATTTAACAATTCTTGTAATCATTTGTTATATCGTCCATTTTAAAAGACTCTAAACTTTATTATAAATGATTAAGAAGAACAAGGAGGGCAAAATAAATTGATTAACCTTCCTTTTAAATTGTCAATTCAATAAAGACAGAAAACAATATTTACTTAATTGGAAACCATGTTGAGGTGTGTTTGTTGATACATCGGTAAGTAGGTATCTACCTAGTACCTGGTACTGAATAAAACTTAAATAATTTATAGTTTGAGACACGATCGTTATATGGCGACATAAAAGTAATGACGATCCAAAGATCCTGAGTGTCATTAAAAATGCTAATTATTTCTAACAGTTCTTCAAAGTTCGGCCGTTTATACCGTGTTTCTACATTGCGTCAAATTCGTAAAAAATAAATACAGATCTCATCGCTTAATAAATTAGGCGTGTTATTGAAAAACATCAAATTATTTACACGAGAGCTATTTAAATATATTAACATTTATGATTTGGTCTCATTTGGTTATTAATTATTTAAACATTTATAAGTCCTCCATTTCTTGATGTTGGTGGAATGCCGAAAACAAGGCTCTTTTGTATGCGGAAATCCACGAGATTATAGGATATTATTTTTCAATTATGAACCTCAATGCATTTTTAACGACTTTATGTGAATTTATTATAATTTATTTGGGCTTTTAGCGAAATTGAAATAATAATAATAGTTTATTTTCAATTCTGTTAATATTCTTCATATCTTAATACGAACTCGCTTCAAACAGCACATAGGTACATAAAAATGATAAAAGAGAAGGTGTATTAATTTTAATTAATTTCTTTTCATTTCGTCGCCGACAAAACCTGGCGTTTATATATCTCTATGTTTTGTAGGTTAAATTATTATGGTAAGTAGATATTTAAATAGGAGAGGCAATAATTTATTTTTTTATTTTTGTCTGGGTGTGTAAATAGAAAAATCTGATATAAACATTCTTAACCCGGAAGCTCTCGCGTCTAACTTTGAAACACAAGCACTAGCGTAGGGGTAAAAAATACCCGATATTTTCAATAATTATTCTTACGGTGTCAACCTGATTTTTTCTTATATTTTTTTTATGCTGCTTTTAATCAAACATCTCATTTTGGGAGGCGGGTATGGGTACCGCCGGCCGGGAACCATTTATTGGATAACCAACACTTCTACCCGGGTTCATGGGGTGAGGTTTGTCAAGGTCTTGGCGACCGATATATCTGTCTACCTGCTGGGTGGCGGGCCGGATCGAGAGAGACCAGTTGAGAAGATATTATGACCTATCCAGCCAGAATCCCTCGACCTTGCACTGCAGTTGAAGGGATGGATTCTTACTTCCGTCACTGCTGGAGACATTGACCCCCCACCTCTCATACCTATTTCCTTCCCAGAACTTCCTCTTCATCCTTTCCTTATAAAAACCCTCCACAAAGCATCCCCTTATATTACATACCCTGAGGGATGTTATTTTCCTCAGGGCCTCCTGTGTGGAGCAAACGTTAAAAAAAGATAAAAAATACACATTAATTTCGATTTCAATAAGTTTGTAAACTGAGTAACTCAATGGGTTAAAGTTTTTTTGTCTTTCTTGAATGACATGACGAACAACTTGCTCGTTTTAGTATTTATTTTTATACGTAGAAGACGCTGCTCGGCGTCGAGTATTTATTCTTATTATTTTTTTGCTATATTCTTAACTTAATAAAATATTAGAATTAGATCATCACGCATAAAATACTTAATTTTCACTTAAGCAATTATTATTATCGTGAAAAAAGAGGACAACAAAAAAAAAATCGTTGTAAATTTGTTATACAAACACTAGCGATGGGTAAAAAAGACCCGGGAGCTCTTTTCACGTTCACCCTGGTCGAAACCGTGGGCATAATTGAATAAAAATGAGCGAGCTTGCGTTTTACACATCTTTTGAAGGTATTGAGACTATCACTACATATATATATACTATATCTACTTTTGGTCAACGAAATTTCAGATACCTTGCAACACGGCTTTACAACATTCTTCCAGATAGAATAAAAAAATGTGATTCCCAAAAAATTTTCAAAAATAACATAAAAATTTGGATCAAAAATAATGATAGGGCCTTTACCGGTGCACTCACCCAAATTCGAAATTATTAATGATTTGGTATTATACAGTGGAAATATACAAACAATGTATTGGTTGCTTTTATTTAAATTTATTATTAATCTAACCAATCAATTATGTGATTACTTTTTTAATAAAAGTGTAGGTATGTCTATAAGTCTTATAAATTGATTTAAAAATTACTGCCTCAACACAGGCTAGCCTAGTGAGGCAGATTACTGAAAAACCAAAATTTATAACTATTTTCTATTTTTCATTTATCTACTGTTCATATTTATATATTTTTTCTGTTGATATCCTTTTGTCCTTATGTAATTTTAAACCACTATAAACATAACACTGAATATGTACTTTTTAGTTATAATCTTGCAAATTTCTTTCAATAAAGATATATTATTATTATTATTATTATTATTATCAACTTTGAAATAACCTTAGTTATCGTCTTATCGTGATTTAAAAATAATCTCGGATCTTTTTTACCCATCGCAAGAACTGGTGGGTTAAAAACAGAGGTTCTTTTGAAAGCATGACCTGTGTTAGTTTTTAACGATTTATAAGCTATAAAACGAGTCTTGCTCGGGCATGTATTACAATAAAATACTTTTTATATTACCTTTATTTAAAAAATATATATAATAATGCAGTTGGGTGACATGCGCTTGAACGGTTAGCACTGCCTAGAGTAGTATAATATTATTGTATAATAAGTGGGTATTTCAGACGTTTCTGCTTCCAATTAAGTTCTAGCGAGATTGTCATAAGCAGACGAAAAGTGTCTACGCGCCTTTAATAATTTCAGCGGGAAGTGGATGTATTTTAATTAAAATGGCCGAGAATATGTTGTGTCCCGCTGTTCTGTTGGCAGAGGCAGAACAAACCCTTAGCGCGGTGCATGGGTGGTTCGGATTCAACAAATAATATGTAAATTCTCTTTTTGTAATGCAAATTAGCCACTACAACTTGCAATCTACCTTAAGAGGAACGGCTACTCGCCTTTTTCAAACAAAATTTTTGATTTGAGGATTTTTTTACTGAATAAAAAAAGAAGTCCAAAATACCTAACTAAAATTATCTTTTTTTAAATCATAAGGTATGGCAAATATCTAGAACGGATGTGAGCTATTTTAATCTATTTTTTAAATTATAAAAATGATATTGGCCAGTAAAGATTTCGATTTTTCATCATTTTCATTTAATTTCAAATTATTGATGAATTAAAACTGATTTTTTTATTATTATTTTGCCTTACCTACACCAACTAAGTAAATATGATAAAATCTAAAATAAAACGTAGGGTTTAGCATGAAAAGACCGCGAAGCCGTTTCTCTTACATTATTATTCAAAATAATAAATCCCAGTCGCTTACTCTAAAATTTTTAACCTACTCCCGACTTTCATAACAAATCGATTAGACACGCGATTCAGAAAAGTTATTGTATTTTGTGATTATTGATGATCGATATACATGTACTACGGACCTCTCCCCAATTTTTTTTTTAATTAACGTGTAAAGTTTTTTTATAATTTTCTCTAATTAGAAAAAGTTTACATAGATTATTTCTAAATCGTTACCCTGCTCTTTGAATTTGTTGGGCACTCTACAGTCTACACTCAAATCTAAATATGTCTGTAACCAATACGAATAAATAACCAGCGACTAATTTATCCAATGTCATTTTCTTCTCCTCGCAAATATAGTAAAAAAATGGTATAAATGCATTTTATTCCGAACAACCCTCTTTATAAATCGCCTTGTTAACAACGTCTCAGTCATACATAAGGCCTTCGCTTATATCATGAGAGAGCCTGTCTTTACGTAAACATTTCATTTTATTAGAATGAGTAGAAATTTTGCTTTGATTTATTAAATCGATTAATGAAATGCATCTTTTTGGTCCAGAACTGGTCGTTATGGATGTAACATGATGCAGAGATAGTCAAGCGTGAGAGTAGCGAGATGTCAGGGGAGATAAACTGAAAGATGATCTTTTGGATAAATATGAAAACGGTAATGAGGTGCACTGGGCAGGATTGTAAATTGATTCCACCATTCAGACTCATAGATATTGCACTTTGCAATGCGTCGCTCACAGTAATTCATGCTCGTGGATACGTACTTGGAAATACTTGAAATATTCTTTAGAGGCTGTGTGACAAATGTCTTTATTGACGCACCTACATATCGTCGTATTAATTCGTAGAATGCGTAACCACCAAATGTCAAATTTTACAGGAGGCACAAAAAACCTCGTAGTGAAAAAAAATGAAAGACGGGTCATTTTATTTATGTTCCGAACATATATATTTCTAAATTTATTTTCAATCATTTAACTTTTGTAAGTTAAGGCTTTCTATTTCAAATCGGAGTTAGGAAGTTCTCATAAAAACCTAGAATGGAGATACGTATTTTACAAAGATACCTACGTACTTTTCTGCGAACAGTTTTATGAACAACTAGCTGAAGACTTGGGAGATACGAATTTTACATTCATACATCATACATTAAAACACAACGATACAGAACTGCGATATTAATTTTATGAATTACTCAGTAACATCCAAATTGACTTTTATATTTAGTCTCAGTATATAAGAATAACAGGATAAATATAATAGTATTTAGTACACAAAGCACAACAGCACAATACTAATACTACAAATAATTTTATAGTTAAATAATAAGACCTGAAATGGTAAATAAAATAAAGTATGTGGAGTTAAGGAGTTTCGAAGTATTCGCGAGTAAAAATGGCAGCATTGTGTTACGCAGTTTCCTAATTTGTGTTTATCTAAAAAGTTTTTTTTTTTTAAATTTACGAGTTTTACTAGTCGATGCGGGACTAATTTTAACACCAGACGGCATTAAAAACGTATTTTCGAAAAATTTGGAGTTATGCAGTCTACGAATTAATGCGACGATATGTAATTACATATTTCGCATGGAGAGATTTACACCTATTTAAATCACGTACGTTAAAAAATCAGTTTAACAGATTTAAATTTTAGTGTTTTTGGAAAAACCAAAAGTCAGGTTAGGATAGTATTTTTTACGTGCGCAATCCCAGTAGGTGTAATTCTCTTCGTGTGTAATTTCATTTGTACTTTCATTCGTTAGAAATTCTGGCTTAGTGTGATATTAAATATTATTATTTCATTGATGAACTAATGTTTAAGACAAGATTTTTATGCATAGCACAAAGTGTAACAAGTATTATAAGTAATAATTATTAGCCTGAAATACTCATCTACATTGAAAAAATCTCCCGAGAAAAGATACATGCCGCCGACGGAACATGAATCCGCGTCCTTCTGATATCCTGTCAACTGCTCTTTAACTACTGAGCTACGTCGGCTTATCTCCTATCCGCCAAATAATTCAATAGTGTTCCATTCAACAAATACTGCTCCTGTCTACTGTCCAGTTGGCGGCATGTATCTTTTCTCTGGAGATTTTTTCAATGTAGATGAGTGTTTCAGGCTAATAATTATTACTTGTAATAATTGTTACGCCTAGTGTGATATTTGTTTCGTTAAATTCACTCCCGTCCCTTTCGTCATGTAACCCTAAATACGATATCGTTGTAACGAAACCTTAACTTCTGTGAAATAGCCCTACAGAAAAAACTTCCCTCATTTGACAATACCAAGTTTGAAAGGCGGCTGGCGTTTCGTTGATATCAATCCAATATTCTTGTCGACCTGTATTTTCAACCACATTGGGCCTTCTGTAAGTTTCACCAAATCCATCCTTCACAAACTATAAATAGGTACTTAGGTACTGAGAGCCCTTTAGAGCAGATTTATCTGATTCACATTTTTACACGTGCATTTAATTGCGTAATTAATATATTTCTGAAATTTGAAAAAACAACAACAATGTAAAAATTAGTCTTCGGCTTTCCAATTCAGGCTATTATGGTCTTCAGACAATTATAATTTAATTGTACAGTTTTGATCAAACCAAGTGCATTTTGTTTCTTCATCCTCTGCAGTTACAAAACACAAACTGATATTGCACTCTCCTCTTCTGAAAGTCATAGACACTGCACTTTGTAATGTGCTGCTCTTTACTGGTCACAGATTATCAGCAATGATAGGTTTGACACTCATCTTGATAAATAATACGACACCAACAGGTTTTTAGTATTTTACTTGTATGTGTTAATTTTAATTACATATATTAGAATATCATCGGTCCGATTTAATGATAAAAAATAACCTTTACTGTTCATCAGAATCTCGTGGGGAAACAACCCTTAGGATAGGTAATATAATACCTTTCATATATTATTAATTTCTGAAAATATTTTTAATAATTACATAGTTTGGTCACATTGATCCGGTACACATTTACGTATGCGATAAGTTACGATGATCAGTGAGTGCTAATTTATTATGAATTGCCTGTAAGAAAGTCGAATCTCAAAGAAATAAATTCAAGCTAACCTTTGCAAAAAATTGCATAGTTGCTCACAGTCAGCATTGCAACGCCTGAAAAACTATGTTACTTTATACTGTCTTCCATCTCCTTTCCTCAAATTGACATTTTGAACAAATGATTTATTTTATAAACAGTGGCGGCTCTTGTCTATTCATCGTGTAATTCTGCAAAAAGAATAAAAAAGAATATTTGTTTTATTAAAATTATTACTGTGAAATTTTTGTATTTAATCTCTACATATTACAAATTGAAGTCCTCCACTGCGTCTGTCTGTCTGTTTGCGATCAATTCAAAAACTACTGAACGGATTTTCATGCGGTTTTCACCAATTCATAAGGAAGGTTGAGGTATATAATTTGTCAAGGTTTTATGCAAATTGGTCCAAATATATAATTAAAGGAGAATGTCTGTTTGTGGTGGATAAACGTGCTAGCAAGCGGGCGGTTTGGATTTGATTTGTATCCAAATTAACAGATGGCGGTGTGAGTTAAAAGGTTGGGTAACTACGCAATATATGGCGTTGTGTTTCATTAGCCACAGCGAAGCGTTTCCGGATCAGCTAGTGAAAACTAAAAAGGCCATGTTTTTTGTACGTTAAATATAAACGTAGATACCTTGGTACTTCAGGGTACCTAGCATGGTCGATCGATATAGGTTTTATCGGAAATGTCGGTAACTTGTCATCGCTCCCGAGCACGACTGCAGGTCGCTAACGAACAAACAACAATTCATAACGACTAAGGTTTGCTAATTTATTTGACGTGAACTGTTATTAGTTCGTTAGCGGCCTGTAGTCGTGCTCGGGAGCGATGACAAGTTATCGACATTTTCGATAAAACCTATATCGATCGACCATGCTAGATACCCTGGGAGTTAGTTAATATCTAGATTTTTATATTTTCTCATCATGCTACCACAAAAACGTCAGAAGCGACCACCGTTTGTCAACTTATGGTTGGACTTATTAAATTCCCCTCTATGTTTCCGCGAATGCTCCTTGCGACTCTCGGAACGACTGTAATAATTTAAATTAAGTGCATTGTTGAAAACATGTTGTTCAATTAAATCATAAACCAACATCACAGCTCTAATGGCATCTATTATTTATTTACAAATAGATGCAAAGGCTGGGTCCATTATCAGTTCATCTCATTCGTACGAATAAAATGTGTTCATCTTTATATCTTCACAAACATAATTTTCTCAATGTTTATTAATATCACAATGTCTGAGGATAAAACGGGTATGATGTCATGTGTTATGCTCGTTTTCTTTTATTTTCATTTGCGAATACTAACAAGAAATGAAGCCTCAAAATACTTAAGCTATGCTAATTTAAATTCAATTAATGTGCTACAATATGTTCGTATTCTTTTTTATGACACGGTTTTTGGTCTTAAAACTTTATAATCATTGACTTATTTATTAATTTACGGGAAGGACATATATATTATTTGCATTATTTTCAACAGCGACGGAAGGCTTGGCTTTTTGTTTATGTAAAGCTTTGATTCGTGTTAATAAAATCATTCTTCGAACAGTCTTTATTTTTAATGTTGTGCGAAACAAGAAGTATGTAACCTTAAAAAAATAAGTAATTATGTTGATATACCTAACTCGGTTTTGATTGAGAGAAGATGTTATTTCAGAGATAGGGTCATAGCGAATAATAAATAAGCGGGTAAAAGAAAAAAACGTTAACAACATTATTAAAAATAGTCAGATACAATATTTAACAAGCCAACACTTTCAAAACAGGATGATGTTGTTTGCATTCATTACCTGAAGGTCAGTGTTACATTTGATCGAGAAAAAAAAGCAATTACGATGTTTAAATCTTCACCGTATTGGCATAACCCCGTAGGTTTGTTTATTGTAACAATTCGTGAGTTGAAAGAACATTTAGATCACTTCCCACGAGCCTTAATTCACGGTCGCTAGGTATTACGTAAACTTTAACCGGCCGATGAGAGGCAACTTTAATAATTACAAATCGTTAGCACGAACCAACCCTGAATATTAAACTTATCGGCAGCCGATTTGAATGTCACCCAATTGCAGCGTCTCATTTCAATTCAGAACAAAACGATTCGAATCATGTTCTTAATTCAAATTGCATCGCACGATTTTCGCGCCAAACACGTAACTGGGCCAAAAGCGTTATCGACCTTATTCACGAACGTCGGCTTAATCCGATAATCTTTAGCTTTTCACACGATCAGGTGCGGAGTACATTAGTAAACCAGGTGTAGCGACTTTTAAGAATAAGAGCGAATATGTATTGTTTTCGTTTTCGATGCCAACACTGTCACTATTACAAGGTGTTACATAAACTGGTAATTTACATGATAGTTCGTAGTTAGGATTAACGAATATATATATTCATACAAGTTGAGTGTGTTATAAAATCAGTGCCTGATCAATTCAGGAACTATGATTAATGATTTATTTATTAATCTTACATTAGATCTCATCGTTATGTCGTCATGTAATCGCATACGGCGAATGTAAAAATTAGTCGGGGACGCGGCGCCCCACGAAAACAAGATACCTAAATACGATTAGTGCGTCAAAAATTTGATTTATTTATTTTAGTTTTTTTTACCTTCGAATCTCCTCTAAAAATTAAAAATTATTTGTGAATTTTTTTTCCCTATTTAAATGTAAAAATATTTGTAAATGTTTATTTATCTGCTGTTCAAGTCATTCCTTGAGAAATAGTTATGACTTAGGCTGTAGGCGAATTCTCCAGTTTTTGTGTTATATATATACAGTCTTGTTAATTACTGTACGTGGTGTTTTCTTCTAAATATATATTTTTAAATCATACCCCAATTGGGTTTGTTATAGTCCCACTGGCTCCAGAAAGTTGGGAGCAGTTGGGACTCTTGTGCGGTACTCACATAAAAAATATCACGTGCTGAGCAAAACGATAAGCTGAGGTTCTGAAAATTAGGGAGTAGTCGATTGACCACCATCAAAGAGTTTATGTGTATCACGATGCCTTCGATATTTGACAATGTTCTACCAAACGGTACCAAGACCAATTGGGTAACAATCCACCACTTCCCATGGCATCTGCATCAAATTATCCATAATGAGAGTGCGGAGAGTCGCGCAATGGATTGTTCGTTGGCGTTTTATCGCGGCGATCAGGGTTCGTGGTCCAGAATCATAATTCGGTACCGCCGCGATATCGTTGTCACTTCCATATTGGTCCGGCTTTTGGGCTTGACAATAGTAATGCTATTTAAGTGACGTTCGCGTCGTGATCTCTGCTGTATCAATATCTCGATACCTACCTACGGACAGCTGCACAAATATGTGATTATAATACAGTGAGATTCATAAATATGAGAACAACTTCCATCACCATTTTAAAGTTTTCTGATAATACTGAATTTAAAATCTCATTCGAGAACGTAACCAAATATGACAGAACAGAGTAAGAAAATCATTGCAGATCCTCGGATATCGGAAATATAATTTCAAATCTCTGATCTGTATAAAAAATACCATACTATCATCAAAACAGCAAATATCGGAGAAGTAATCGCAGCCCTAACCGGTGGTACATATTTATTTGGCTAATGTTCAATTAACATTCCATGAAAAAACTACAATTTATCATCAAACAGACTAATTTCGGATGTTTATGAGTTAGTACTGCGTGAAATCAGCATAACTATAAAGTAAGTACCTACCTTACTGTTGGTTGATGACTTACCGATATGGTATGGATATTGGGACGCATAAACAAAATTATGTTCGATAAGTAGGTAGTTAATATAGTTCATGTTATGCATAATTATGCACCGTATTTAATTTCGCGCAAAACCTAACTACCGCCGAGGGCTTTTCTTTTGTACAAACAAATACACTAAAAGTATAAAATCTAATTTAAATTGCCTGTTAATAGTTTCTCAAACTCACTCCTACTCAAAATTTGTATAGGTTGGCTATGATCTGAGCCACCTTCACCCTACACTCTTTCCGTACAGAATAACTTATTCTTCTTCCTGCGACCTCTCATATCTCTCTTATTACAACACCCCTCTCCTTTGTTTCCAAAATATTTTTTTCTTTACTGTACTTTCTTGTATAATGTTTTTCTTGTATCCAATAATAACAAAACGGTCACTAAATTTAGGCAAGACAGAGTCAGAAATATTATAAAAAATTGATGTGTGTGATAATGTGATAATTATAAATTACGAATGCCCTATATTTTTCTTTGTTTCCCAAATTTTTACTTTTTTCCTTTACTATTTTTTCTTCTATGCTAACTGCGAAAACACTGTTTCTTACATATTCGATAATAAATTGATTCTAGAATCTAGTCTACTACTACTATCCTACTGTATCGTATAGTGTAATTATGTGAATGGAATCTGTGAACGTTAACTTGACTAAATACTACATATATGAATAATCATGTACCTACATACCCAAAATAAACTAAACCTGTCAATTTGACTGTCCCAGAACGGGAGACCTTCCTAGTTGGGCAGTCATAGCTTCTTTATACTGTTAATATATTCTTTATAACAAAATAAATAAAAATAAAAATCTACAAAAGAACCTGCAATCAAAACGATATAATAACGAAATGCAGAAAGATAAAAGATATACCTAGTATACCTATGTATTTTTGGATAAATTCGAGAAACTCCGAAGAGTTTTTTTTATATAACTTGACATAAAAATAAGTATTTTTTTTATAAATTTTTTTCGTCTGCATGGGTAGAATACAATAAAACGGACCCTGTTCAAAAATGCGCTAAGTCATGAATGTGCCAAGTCATCTCGCGCCATGTTCCCATGATCCGGTGTGACAAAAAATAAATGTGACAGGGCGTCCGTGACGGTGGGGCACAAATATGACATAAATAGGTTAAACGTCTGCCGTAGAGTGCCTCCACTGACCCGAGGGCGCTGCTTGTCACTTTGGGTCCGTTTATTTGACTTTCACAACATTCGAAATTCAAATTGATTAATGATTTTATGACATATATGGCGTCAATTGACATCCGTTTTTTCTCGCAACACAAACATGGTACGATTTTTTATTTAAATTTCTTAGTTCATTTATTTACCTACCTAGTAAGAGAATCAATTTTAATTTAATCACCAGATTTTGTGTTAAATTAATACAGTCTCGATTCTAGTCCAATCGCAAAAAATGTTAGTATATTCTTACAAATAAACTACAACCCTTTTTATTATTTGTTTTTGGGGTGTTATGCCGTGTTGCGCTACCTCCTCCCTCCTCCTTCTTTGGCTAAAGAAGCCTACCGATAAATACACTTGTTTTATTACATATAAGTAATAATATAAATAAATATTCTCTTGGCTATTCATAAAACGTGAGCAAAATGCTCTACGCTCGAGCGCTCGTGCGAGTTTTAAAGGCGCAAGTGCTCGCGGGTTAGGTAGGAATTTTTTTAATGATGAACTTAATATGACCCCATCCCTGATTCCCACTTTGCATCGATGGTTTTATATTATAGAACTTACGTTTAGAGCTACTTTTAAACTCTAAAACTTATGTGCATCCGATCCGCATTTCAGCCTAAGGCTTTTGCTCGAAGAAATACTTAATAATCAATAAAATTAATTGATGAAATTTATTATTTATCGCCTACTTTCCTCTCAAAATATGTTTTCGGGTCTCGCATATTTCACGGACCGTTGAATCGTGTGAAACAACTCATTAGACATAATATTTTACTGATGATATTTCGCCCCAACTTCTCAAAAGCCATTAAATTTTTTTTCATGAATTCTGATTTTTATACTGTCCGTAAACACACAGAATCCAAACTACAAGATCGTAATAAATTAATGTTTTCTTCGTTTTTTTATAAAGTTTTCGTAAATGCCTATTCCACTTTTTTATATACAGGTCATCTTTTCAACGTGAGGTCGGTCGATAGGATTCAAGACAATATATAATTACCTAACTATTGTAGAAATAGCGAGATGTATTTTTATTGTATTGTATTCCTGCACAAACACCATTTTAATAGAAAAATAAAACAATTGAACTTTGTATAAACCACTTATATAATGCGTAAATCCGACCGGTTTCGGAACAAACGTTCCTTCTTCAGGGAAAGCTTATACTAATTTGACAGTTTCGAACAATGTTTTATTATGGTAGGGGTGGAGCCGTTGCTAGTTAATAATGTAGATTGGGTGGGTAGGTATTAGTGTAGAGTGGGTGGGTAGGGGAACAAATCCATGATTGGGCTATATGACAATATTTTTTGTTTGTTGATAATAGATTCATTATTTTTAAGGGATTTTTTTAATTTCCAAGGCTTCCAAGTTATCTAAACGTTTTCCTTTACGATTAATATGAAGAATATTTATCCCTGTATTTTTTTTAAAACTATGGTTATTTTCAATGACATGGTTAGCGAACTCAGAAAAATTATTATTATTAAGACACCTTAAATGTTCTTTGATTCTGATTTCAAAATTACGAGTTGTTTTTCCAATATAAAATGAGGGACAATCATTGCATTTGAGTTTATATATTCCGGAATTAGTCAATTTATGGTATTTATCGTTAGTTTACGCAATTTTAATAAGTCAGGCACGCCTCACACGTTATACAGATGTCCGGTAATGTTATATTGCCGTGAAAACAATCTTATGGATTCGAGATGTTAATTATGTTCGTTTTCCCTGTTAAAACTCTAGCATTATCTGCAAAATCGAAAAATCAAGATTTTTCCTATTTTCAAATATTCTTTATTTTTTATTTTACTTTTTGGGAAACAAACAGTTATTTACACATATTTTAAATAATATTAAATGTTTACTTGATTGCATAAACTAGTAAAACTTCCGCATAAAATACATTTGTACAAAAAAATTATGAATAATCGTTGAAAAAAAAACATAATTTTGGTGGTGGAATAGAGAGAAAAATTAAAAAAAACTCTTACACTACTTAGTCAGGTAGATTAGATAAAATTTACCAGTGGAAAAAAACCACACACCATAAAATAATATAAGCAATATGACGTGTACAGTTGTACAGTGTGATGTGAATGAAAAAATGTATACCTGCCGAAATGTCGCAAAAATTTTATTAAAATAAAAACGGCATTAAAATTGCACTAACAATTTTTTTTAATAAGCGAAACATTTTGGACGATCGCCCGAAATCTAAGCTAAACGATTAAGATATAAACTCCAAATTCATGAAAAGTAAAGAAATAATTTTTATAGTAGATTATCACGTCAACTTTAATTAATCCACTTGTACTCAACAATTATTCAAACTTGTATCATTTACGTTTGATTTATAATATAATTCGTACTATTAACATCGTCGGCTAATTGCAGACAAAAAGTTAAACGATGAAACATTAACGCTGATTACAACACGCAATGATCTTGATCCTCCATAGTGATGAAAGAATTTTAGAACATAGAATAATTTAATAGAATATTGTGGATTCTTTATCGTTCTAACTAACTAACCATCACACAGCGGTGGGCAGAGGACGGACCGCCAAACAACTCGATCTTGGCACGTCCTATATTCTCCTTACACTCCTTTCTTCGTTCATTCGCTCTTCTTGCCCAAACCCTCTGAGCGGCCCTTTCTTAATCTTACCCATTAGGCTTATATCATTGCATTTTTCGCGGATCTCCACATTTCTCACACGATCATACGTGGTTTTACCTCACATACGCTTCAGGGATCTTATTTCTGCAGCATTCAGTCTACTTTCATCCTTCCTCTGCCAGTTCCATGCCTCACTGCCATACATTAGGGTAGGTACCAAAACTCCATTGTGGACTGCTAGTGTCACTCCTGTGGACAGTTTTTTGTTACAGTCCGCCATTATCTCATTTTGTTTGCTATATTTACCGACGAACTATTAACATTACAATTATTTGTCTCTTCTATATATATATCAAAGATATTGAAATATAAGAGATGTGCTATCCGCAGTTTTTACTGGGTGAGACTGCGATTCCGGGTGTCGCCGATATTGTTTACCAATTAACGAATAAAGTTAGTGAACGAATAATTAACGAATAAACAAAACTAACGTTAAACTAAATGAACGAATTCTTTTCATATTGTTATGTTAACCAATACTAATGCACACTTTAAAAAAATCAACGAAATGAACAAATTCTTTCTATATGCAAACTACTGCTCACATACCTCGAGAAGAACAAAATTATTAACGACCGTCAATACGGATTCCGGCGGAACCGCTCGTGCGGTGATCTTCTCGCGTATGTGACGCATGTTTGGGGGCGATGCCTGGAACGTTTCGGTGAGACCCAAACGGTTGCACTGGACATCTCCAAGGCCTTTGACCGGGTTTGGCACCGAGGACTTGTCAACAAACTGTATTCTTACGGACTTCCCGCATCCTTGTGTATGTGGATTGCCGACTTCTTGAGGGAGAGGTCGATTCAGACGGTAGTCGATGGTTTCACTTCTTCCTCACACTCGATAAATGCTGGCGTCCCGCAGGGATCGGTTCTGTCTCCGACTTTGTTTTTGTTGCACATCAACGACCTTTTGTCATGTGCACCAATTCACTGTTACGCGGATGACAGTACAGTTCATGATAGCTTTTTGTTTGACAAGCCCCCAAAGGGCTCACAAACTCCAACAGCTCGTAGGGCTTTGAAGCAAAGAATGGACGGTTACCTCGAGAGTGTTTTCTCTTGGGGTAAAAATAATCTCGTTGAATTTAATGTTTCAAAGACCCAATCTTGTCTGATTACGTCTAAAAGGGATCGAAATGAAAATCTAGTCTCTTTCAACGGAAGCAATCTTCCGAACAGGCCCTCCATTGATATGCTTGGTGTAACCCTAAGTGACCAGCTCAGGTATGGGGGCTCCATCGAAGCCAGAGTAAAGTTAGCCTCCCAAAAACTGGGCGTACTGTACAGGGCCCGCAGATACTTTAATAGTACACAACTGCTAACCTTGTACAAATCACAAGTACGCCCCACGGTTGAATTTGGCAGCCATCTCTGGTCTGGAGCTCCAAAATACCTGAAAAATACCCTCGACTCTGTGCAGAAACGGGCGGTCCGTTTGATAGATTCTCCCATCTTAACAGACGGATTGCAATCTTTAGAGCACAGGCGTCGGGTGGGAATGCTATCCTTGTTCTACCGGTATTACAATGGAAGATGCTCTGAAGAACTAGCATCATTGATCCCTTCGGCACCGGTGCATAGTCGGGAAACACGCCAAACGCGTGCCCAACATTTGTACACGGTTGACATTTGTCACATGAGAACGGGTCGTTTCTTCGACTCGTTCTTGTGTTCAACAGCTCGGCTGTGGAATGATTTGCCGGCCTCTGTGTTTCCTCCTTCCTACAACATGGGTCTCTTCAAGACCAATGTTCATTCCTTCCTCTCCTCAAAAAGACTCTCCACACAGCATCCCAGATGACACAGGCCCTGAGGGAAATTATTTTCCTCAGGGCCTCCTGTGTGGAGTTAATGTAAAAAAAAAAAAAAAAAAAAAAAAAAAAAAAAAAAAAAAAAAAAAAAAAAAAAAAAAAAAAAAAACTCCGATTAGGTAGAAGTCCGCCGACAATTGCGCGGACATCATAGCATCTCTTGTATTTCAATATCTTTGATATATACTAACTAACTAACCATCACGCCGTTTACCGCAGGGGTAGGCAGAGAGGACGGACCGCCAAACGTCCCGGTCTTGGCACACATTCCTTGCCTCGTTTACATTCATACAACGTCTCATACATTCTCTTCTATTATTCTGACTCTTGACATGGCCCGACTCAAGAATCTGATTCACTTGGTCGTGCCATGTCTTTCTTGGGCGTCCTCGACTTCTTCTACCATTCACATTTGCGTCATATATTCTCCTTACACTCCTTTCACACACGATCGTACATGGTTTTACCACACATACGCCTCAGGGATCTCATTTCTACAGCGTTCAGTCTACTTTCATCCTTCCTCTGCCAGTTCCATGCCTCACTGCCATACATCAGGGTAGGTACCAGTACTCCATTATGAACGGCTAGTTTCGCGTCGATATATATATACACGTTTGATATATATACACACTTTTTTTTTAATTCCACGGTACTAAATATGTGTGGCTTTCACAAAAACTTTAATAATTTGAATCAGTTGTTAAATCGCTCCCTCTAATAAACTAATATTCACATCTAAAATTTATGTTCACATTGCCGTAAAATAAATCTGAATATATCACAGGAGAAGTATATTATGTTTCATATTCAGTATTATTCTGCGTCCTTTACATTTCCCGCGTTAACTCCATTAAGTATAACATCGAGATTTCACGGTTCGTTTGGTTACGACCACATTGCTCACCCCGGTGCTAGAAAAGTGTCGAATCACCGCGCCGCGCTAACCCAACAACCCAAGAACCAAACCACACAGGCAAGTCAATCACATCCTGTTGTGTTACCATTATAAATTATCAGAGATGCCTTCGCTTGGGGATCAAATGTTACGGAACACTACAATACGCGTGTAACAAGACGCAACGAGGTACAATGAGGTCCATTTGTTACAGACTCTTGTACTTACACTATCGTAATTTCCAATACAATTACTCGGACGCAAACAGACCCGTGTTATATACATCGTTTTTTTTTTAATTACTATTATTATTATCAATGCTTTGCACAATTGCCTATTCACTTCATTATGTACCTTCAAACATGCATGTTGTAAAGCATCAAACATACTGATTTTGGTTGTCGGTGCATCCGTGAAGTAATCGTGAAATATCCCTGGGTATGAATTTTTTTTCCAAAATTGAACTGATTTTATTTTAGACAACTATCAAGTAACAACCATTTAAAAAAAATTAATTAAAATTTTTTTATTTATTTATTTTCGGGAAATCGACAGTTTACATTTTTCCAGTTTGTACCTGTTTGTATAGCCAAAATAAAACCAATTATGGATTTCCTCCTTGTGACTTAACCTCTGATTAAATAGCATAATAAAAAATTAGAAATAATAAAATTTATAATGAACGTGTTTGAGACACATATTTTGATTATGCATTTGAATGTGTACTTTCTTTAGTGTAAATTTATGACTCATATTTTTTCCTAGTAACAAATGGTATTCATTCGAAAGGTAAATTTCTGATATCTCTAATTTGTCAGCAACAAAAAAACATCTTTAAAATCTGTAATATTGTAAAGAAAATTGACACTTCTTGATTGTAAAGGGCAATGATCGTCAGGTAAATATTTTATAAAACATCCTTTCAGCTTTTCAAATCCTTCCATTATATAATATGTCGTGATTTGTTACTGATCTGCTCTAGCAGATAATATTTTTTCTGTACCATTTTTACAAGTTTGTCAAAATGCTCTTTATCTAACAATATAGCAGACATCTGTTTTCTGACAAAGGAAAAACTCAGAAAAAAGGGTGGGCTCTGTAGCCATCATGAGCTAAGGGGCTTTGTGCATGTAAATAAAATAAGACAAGACGTTATATCGTTTGTCCTAATTTTTCACTTTGATCAATGATAAAAGTGTGTTTATCCACTGTAAAAGCCGGGGAGGAAATACGAAAAGGTATTTTGGTACATCGAAAATACCGATCATTTAAA
Organism: Limnephilus marmoratus; assembly: GCA_917880885.1. Taxonomy (NCBI): domain Eukaryota; kingdom Metazoa; phylum Arthropoda; class Insecta; order Trichoptera; family Limnephilidae; genus Limnephilus; species Limnephilus marmoratus. The sequence goes on from OU862916.1 coordinate 31,609,857, forward strand.
TGTACAGATGCTATAATATTTTATAAATTTGAGTGCGTCGGTACCTTTAATGAACGCAAAACCTACGTAACATAATAATAAGTAACAATATTTTTGATTCATGTGAAATATAAATTGTGATCCTTGTTTAGACCTTTTTAAGGGTTTCTGATCTCATTGAAAAAAAAAATTTGTCATTCCGACTTATATCCATCAGTCAATGAGACTATCAATGAAATTGCGAATAAAAAGGCGTGATAATGCATCTACAAAGAATATAAAACGAACCTATTTTACGCGAGAAATCAATACTAAAATATTGTATGAATGGCGAAGCGGCATCTGCTTTATGCTTGTACTATTATTATCAATATTTTCAAAGAATCCTTAGTGATTCAACAGTTGCCAGTAAACCTACAGAATCATGCTTCGTAATAAACCTATATCATTGCAAGCCCCAACCGACTTTACAAATTATTGATATCCAAAATCTATTCATGATTCACGAGAATTTTTGATTCGTCATTGCGCTAGGGGTATTTTAGCTAATTTTGATTTGTGTGCAACGTCAAATCGACGATTCGGAATCCTTCTACAATTTTCAAATGTTCATGGAAGCTGATCTGTTTTATTACACGTGCAGTTTTTAATCAAATATTTTTTTCATTTCATTAGCCCCATCCCAACCAATATTTATTAATTTGTAATAATAATGATATTTGGCTGATTTATACGGCACCGTTTTCGGGAAAAACCATCACCAGGGCACTGAACAAATAAATATGTAATAGAAAATATGAACAAATTAATAATAGCTAAAAATGTAATCTATGAGTACCGATTTGAAAAAAAATTGATGTTACCAAATTATATTAGACCTTTTAGCCCCCTGGATCCAGATAGGACAAAGAATTTGAAGTTCTGTTCAAAAAACAATTTCGATACCCATTTGAAAGTAGGTATTTGATCAACTGGGTAAACAGCCAAAGTAGAACATTAATGAAATAATATATGATTATAGGTTAGGTTTGATTAGTCTCATAGTTTAGGTTAAGTTGACATGGACCCCTTTTACCACTAAATATGAAAGCTTTATTTCGAAAACATTTAAAAATATAACTATTAAATTTTACATCAAAATAATTCATAGAAGTTATTAAATTTCTTTAAAAATAGGAGATCTTAAATATAATATAAAAATACATTTTCTTAAACCCCACCTCACAAATGGCGTCAGGTTTTTTCCTAGTGCTAGTAAAACCTAGAGTCAAAATATAAGGGAAAAAATATAATCAAACGTTGAAAAGTAACTAATTGTTGGAAATCCCCTTTTAAGCGATAAAGATAATGTATTTTGATACAGATGTGATTCGAAAACCTATTTAGTATCTACAGTTAAAATCGCATCGGTAATCTTCTAACAGCTATAATTTAGATGTTACTCACATGTCAAAATTTTTTTCATATTTAACAATGCTGGTTTGCAGATTAAACCGAAAAAGAAAGACAGAATCTACGATTCAATCCGTTGATTTTACACAATTGCTAAATCCTCCGTTGATATAAACAACAATTTTTTACTGCACAACTGCAATTTATAACCAAAACTGCAATAAAACATTCTTTTAATTCGGTTTTCAATATGTCAAATCGCTTCAAATCATCCCAGAATAACGATAATACACATTTTTTATACTTATAAACCTGTTTCGTACGTGAGTTAAGGAATACAAACTATTGAACAGTATGTTATTAAACACTACGTTAGTACATAAAATATACTCGTATATATACACAAAACATTTATATAATAAATAGTAATAAAAAGCTCGGCGCCCGGCAAACTTTCCCAAGAACTTGATAATGTCGATATCTGATATTTAACACGTCTGCGGGCAACATTAGTTCATTTATAATTATATAGAACGTTAAGCTTGCACTAAGTTAACCATTAATTTTAATTGCCGAGAAAAAAATCCAAAATCGACCCACACGGCGTTTCGGCTCGAGTGCGAGGCTACCAAGCGATATATGAACCGTAACTGCAGCATTTCTCATACTCGTACATCTCCTTGTTCCCATTGATTGAATAATCACAACTTCGCGGCGAAATCTTCTGTTGAACGTTATCGGTTAGCGCTCATCTCTTGGCTTAATTATTGATTTGCATGGTACACCCACGTTGGCATATTCCCCGCTAGTTCCGTTCGCACGAGACACGGGAGATTTTTTTTAACATATACCTTAAATATTATTTTCATTTAATGAACGTGCACTGCGACGCCTCCTTATGCCGAGTTTATTGGCTATATCGTAATTGTCTTAAGCGAAAAACAGGTTAATCTTAATAATAATATGATGCATTCAGATTAAACTCATCAATAAATCATATCAGCGATAATTTTTTTATGCGTGAACTTCAGTGAGGTTTTTTTAAACATATCAGGGTGTGCCGGATACGTTTTGATTTTATTAAAGGACACGAAGCTCTCATCATTCAATTATTGCAGAATAATTAAATCACGATTCATTGTTCTACCTGCTTATTACTAAAAAAGTATAAAATGCTGAATTGCACCTTGTGATTCCAATGAATTATGGACTTTAAACTAGCCTATCAATGTATTATAAGCTTCGAAGTAACAGTTAACGATTACTGTTAACAACTTTACTGTCAGTTAACAGATTACAAATACATATTTTTTACAAGTCAAAGTACAAAATACTTCATCGGATTCAGAAGAAAACAAATTCATTGCAATTAAATAATACATTTATTTTGGCTGTGATGTAAGAAAACGATCTGAAATTTTAATATAACAAAATGTAGTGTACGCAGGTACAATGAATTTATGATGTTCTTGCAATAGTTGTTGATGTAGTCTAATAAATAGATGATCTGGGATCGATTACCAGCCGTGGAAATTATAATTTTTTTTTTAATTTTTACTTTCATGGATCTGTGCTAGTACCTATCTTATATAAGAATACAGGAAGGTACGTGGTCTATGTGGTATTACCGCAAGTAATTCAAGGAAACAAGCCTCAGAATGCCATTTACAAGAGAGTGCCTAGTTATTTCTCTCTGAAAAGGATTTTCCAAAAACACAGATAGTCCAACAGTAAGCGAGTAAACGCAGGTTACTGCAAACCCGAGATTAAGTATACCATGTTATTACATCTGTTCAGTACACAACGACAATGATCCGTGGGCTTCGGTTAACTTATTCTCATTACTCTACCTGGTTTCTTCTATTCAAATTTTGATATGTTATTTTCAATTACATCCATTTTCTCTCTTGACCAGTTTTTGGAAGTGATCAATCTGGTTGTGTGTGTATTCCTCTTTTGGACATTTAGGTTAATTTATGAATTTATTACTTCAGTATTTGCCGAATTCAATGCGGACCAATATGTCTTATTGGCTGTTGACTTGGTTGACCTATAGACCTGGTCGATTCTTGTGCAATATAATAATGATAATGTTGTTTCCACACATTAGAACCAAATTGTGACCGCACCCTGTATTATGTGATTCGTCAATGATTTTAATCTGGTCGTTCCAAGAGCTTTGTTATGTGAATTTCGTAAGGTCATTGAAATCACGCCAAAATTTACCTATACGCATGTTCTCATCTTCAACTTTTGATCATTTTAGTTCCTTGTGTTTGTAGAATACTCTCTCTTATCAGTGGAGGTGATTAACCGCTGGCCTGGCGAATTATTTTACGATAATCTTTTCGAAAAATCTATGTATAATTTGCATTATATCCCGAAAGGTTTTTATTCCCATCTTTTTGGGAGACCTCTCGGAAAACGGTTAAACAGTTCAATAATCTTCATTTTTTTTCTTCAATTTTAACATATTCGAATTTTTTAAATTTTGATTTACTTAATTTATTTTTAAAAAATTACCAATTCTACCAGAATTGAAATATTGCTCGAAATGGCTTTATTCGTGTTTAGTGACCACAGCTTAATAGCTAGAAACCTCTCTCTTCTCAATCTTCCATTCCCTACTTACTTCAGCTTTACTACATAACCTATACGGTAATGTCAATATGATAGTTGAGACTAATGTTCACGTAAAATTTAAATATTGGCCGCTATGTTATTTCCATGTACATATTTAAGTATACTATCAACATAAGCAAAAAGGCAGTAGATATTTTCAATTCACATTCTAATGAAATTCTTTTTACAATAGGTTGATAAACATGAAAGGTCTTGTATATCAGAATGTGACCATTGAAATTTTCCAGCTGCGTTTTTGCTTATAACGGCAGTATATATAGAAAATTGACACAATTTTTTAAGGTTATGTTGTAAAAATGGAATTATTTTGGAGTCATGATATATTATGAGAAAAAAAATTATTTCGGGAGGATTTTTTTCGCATTTAGCAACACATTTAAAAAATATTTATTTCCTGATTCATCTCAGATACGAGCGGAGTTTCGTTTAGCCCCCCGAATTCCGTTCTCAGGCAGTTGGCGGCAAATTATAATCATCAATAAAGATCACTCTCGATGTAATTTGACATTCTGCCTTCGGTCCAGAGTGCGGAGAGCGGGGAACGGGGGAGGGGGACGGAATAATAATAATATAACATTTCATAACCACGCGCGACCAATCGCTAATAACACAGGCGGGCGAGGTGGGTACTCCGCCATTCCGGTACTCCGGTACTGGCCACTTTGTACTACAACTGCATATCTTATTACGCTTCCAACAAGAGGAATAGTACCTGCTTTGTTTGTGTGTTTCAGTAAAATAAAAGGGTGACTCAACAGTTCATCCCCCGACAGTTCATCCCCCGACAGTTCACCCCTCTGTAGTTAGCCCCCAATTATTATATTGTAGAATTATAATTGTATGTGCATTATTTACCAATTTCTAACATAAAATCTACTTAAAAAATAGCTTTAATAATAAGTTAGTATGAATATCAAACAATTTATTTGCAGTGTCATTTTTTTGTACTTATACGCTGGTTTATACAGTGGGGTGGGTAACGACTGTATGGGAAAAAACATCTTGTTTTGATTTGTCTAATAGTGGTAAAGGGGTGTTAAATGGAGATATAAAATCACGTAATTTTTTAAATAAATAAAATATTTTTTTGTACTTATACACTGGTATATACAGTGGGGTGGGTCACGACTGTACGGGAAAAAAACATCTTGTTTTGATTTTTCTAATAGTGGTAAAAAGGTGTTAAATGGAGATACAAAATCACGTAATTTTTTTGATAATATTTGAATATTTTCTTCTTCCTCTGGATTGACTTTGAAATTTCACATTATAGAGAAAAACCCACCATTGTAAAATATTTAAAATATGTTATAGTTCTTAGTCGAAGTATGATGCAGTTAAAAGTGACCGAATTGGATATAGGTACCGTAGCTCAGTTGGTGGAGCACTTGCCATGTAAGCCTAGGTTCCTAGTCCTAGGTTCGAGTCCCAGTAGTGCCAATATCTTCTTCTGATTTTTCTGTCTCCAGATTTTCGATTGAGTTTCGCTAATATTGTCTTCATTTAATTAAATAGTATATTTTGAGATTTTACTTATAAACTTAAAAAATAAAAATAAAGATTTAAGTATCGATACTTACGGCTGCTTTGATTGTGAATTATGACAATTTTAACTAAATCCTATAAATTTCTAGAGTATTTTGAAAACATTAGAAGCTAATAAATAAAATAATCTTATAAATAAAATGTTGTTTTGAATCAAATCTTATTATTCCTAGTTAAAATGAAAAGGCGAAACAAAATAAGAAAAAAATTAAAACAAATAAAATATTGGTGCATTTCCTTTTCTTGTATAATTTATTCATTGGGCACACTGTAATGCATTATTTTATCTCCATTCTTACACTGCTGCGTTCTGTGTTCCCACTCTAAGCAGAATCTCATCATCTGATTTCAACGCGTTTAGTGTTGACACGTGCGAACAAAGAAAATGGAGACGTGTAATTTGAGACATTTACAATAAGGAGGAAGACTGACGGTTGTTTTTTATTCACTGGAAATTGGATGTCATTGTGACGTCACAACAAACCATACATAAATAAGTAAAATAATTCGATTAAATTTTGTTTTCAAAACTTGCCTTTCCAATTGATGACATATTCAAGCAAGCTTCCATTATAAAAATGTGTAAAGAAAAAAATAACAAAGAATTTTACAAACTGATAAGAAATGGAAACCAATTTATTTCACTTACTTTTAAAACAACTCAAATGCAAAATCATTATATTTTCCAAGCCATAGAAAACTATAATTACCTCCCTTCTGAATTACGCTGTATCATCAACCAATCGGAACAAATAAATAAAATTAAACAATTTTTCAAAAAAAACTTACAGTAAAAAGTTAATATTTTATACAAAACATATCATAACTTACAACATAGGTAAGTAAGAATCGTGGCTCTCTTATCAGGCACAAGAACTCCTCTTTTCTGATATAGTATACATGACCAAAAACTACTTTTAATATAATAGTTTGTAAGCTATATATGTATGTATATATGTAACCCATATTTTTCATATAACAATAAAATAAAATAAATTGATTTCAATGAATTAAGTAAGTATGTATGTATATAGCACTGTATAAAAATAAGATATTTTAATATATCGGCTCTGTATTGCACATATTATCAACACAAGACTAGAATATAAAGAAATGTAAAATAAAAAAAAGAATTATTAAGAAAAATTATGGATCTAAATAATAACAAACAACTCATCTGCGTTAGAACACAAAGTTTTCGAAAAATAGAGTTAAAATTTAGAACATTAACACTTCTTTTAACATGTTTTTTTTTTATTTTTTTTTTATTTCATTATATTTGCACAAGATTTTTAATAATTATCTACCAATAACACCCAAAATAAATTGCCTCCAAAATATTGAAAAATTTAATACTTTAAAGGCATATTTTTTATAATTTAATACACAAAATAAAGTAGCACAAATCCACTTATCCTAATTAAAGAAGCACAAATGCTGAAAACCAGCTGCATTCCTGGAGATGAATTGAGCAGACCTAAACTTTTCGTCAATAGAATCAATGATAAATAAAAAATATGTAATATTGTAAAAAAATCTATTGATGAATAAACCTTCATTATTATTATAATAAAGGTTTATTCGTCAATAGATTAAAACTGAATACGTAAAAAAAATCTATTGATTACATCTATTGTAATAAAAATCTGTATCTACTGTAAAAAAATATATAGATTTTTAAATTTTTACTAGATATCTATTTACATTTTGATATAAAAAATAATTATTCAGTTTGCTTCGGTATTTTGGCCTCAAACCAAATTTAAGTTTTGTATGAAAAAGACCGCGCCACCGATTCCTCTTATAACGATCGTCAGAAACATTCTTGAAAATAATTCCTTTGTCTGGTCACCGTTATACGACAAATGTTTCCATAAGGAATTTTGGATATTGGGGATGCCATAATCTCACTGGCTCCAGGCAGTTGGGACTTTTTTGCGGTAACGATCGACATATATAAAAAGGTTATGTTATTTAATTAAGCTTTTTTATTTAATATTTGTAATTTTTATCAACCAATTGTAAATCATAAAAAATATCCTGTTTATCAAAATCAGCAAATAAATTTCGCAACATTCAAAATCGATCCATCAAAAAAAAGCTGTAACCTGCATTCTAAAAATAAAAGAAAAGAAATAATAATTTCTAACGTACCTATTAAAAAGTATACAGTCGAATTACGATCAACGGTTTAAGAAAATCATCACCTTTGTTGATTTGACAAGTAGTTTTCTTTTCAAAACACCTTCGATTATTTAATTACGATTGACCCGAAGGCTCTATCAATCGGAGCCGGTCAATAGAGCCTTTATTTTTCATTCTACTTCATCAAATTTACTCATCAACCTGAGTAATATCCTATAATTACGTGACCAATCTAATGTCGAATATTGACTACCTGATTTTATTATGAAACCTATAATTTGCCCATTAACAGAATGAAACTTCAGGCGTTTTAAGACTACGGTACACTATCAAAGCAGGTGCGAAGGATTGTTAAACTTTTATTGTGTTATGTTCACAGACAGTTATTGTGTACTTACTGTAAATTTTACGCTATTTTAATTAGACAGGCGAGTTCTTGTCTATAAAAAGTAGATACCTACCTAGTAGGTTCCTATGTGATAATGTGTCCCACAAAACTCTTTGATGGTGAGCTCTGGCGTCATGAAATTTATGTAATTTTCTCGTTCGAGAATGAATACTACTATTAACAGTTTTCAATGTAAGGTTAAAGCCGTAAAAATTTGTAATTTCATTATATTCTCAAAATATAAGACAAGTGTTAAATTAAAAATAGAATTGAAACCGGGAGTAAAGCAATTCATAACATCTAAAAATGTTGACTTTGGTCTCTAATTCGAATAAGTCTGAAAAAAGATGTCGTGTATTGCAGGCATAACTACTAGTTAAAGAAGAAAAAAAAATGGCAACGTAAAAATAGTTAGGTAATTTATCAAGAAGTTAATATTTTTTCTATTTTTTTTTGTTTTAATTAATCCCACACAGGAGGCATTGAGGAAAAAAATTCCCTCAGGGCCAATGCCATCTTTGGGGATGCTGTTTGGAGGCTTTTTTAAGGAAAAAAAAGGAGAGGAAATTCTGAGAAGGAAAAGGTATGAAAGGGGATAGGAATCTGTCCAGGTCAATGTTTCAGGAGTGACGGACTTATGGATCCATCCCTCCCACCGCGGTGTAAGGCTATGGGTCGAGAAAGTCCACCTGGAGAGTTCTAGGTTAAGTCTCCCTGAATCAGTCTCTCCCGATCCGGTTTGTCACGCAGTAGGTGGACAACGCAATCGCCGTCAAGACCTACACAAATTTCCACCACGTGAAACCGGGCGCCTTTGTCCCCAAACCCCCAACGTAGCGAACCACTTGGGGTGACCTATGGCAGGAGTGTTGGTTATCCAATAAGTGATTCCTAGGGCGGCGGTACCCATACTCGCCTCCAATTAATCAATAGCTTTGCTTCTCGTTTTCCTTAGTTCCATTGATTCCTTAGTCTCATCAGAAATCTTTGTTCACAACTGCACCACAGTTTACCATTGATGTCACTTTGTATTGACACTAAATATGAAGGCACTTCATTAATTTATCACCTCTGCTTCCTGACTACAAAACGACTGTAAAACCAATAGTTATTAAGTTGTTAATATTCATAATGATTATTACCAGCGCAGTTGTTATTATTGACTTGAAGATAATACCTTCACCCAGCTTTATGATCGGCCATGAAAATCTCTAAGCACAATAATCTAATGTCCAATTTGAAACAGTAAATACCTAAAATACGTATTTACTATTATTATAAGTAGTTTTCATCTACATAAGGATGCTTCCATCTAGATATTATAGTTTTCATCTACACATGGAAATACTCAAAAATCAAATAAAAGCTGCTACGGTTTCGACAGTTGACTGTTAGTGTTAGTAAAACAAATAAGAACGAAAACCTTTTATGATGGTAAAATGGATTAAATGCACACTTTTTCAAAGGTTGTGAAAATTATTTCTTATAATTGCCTAAAATTAGCATGTTAACAAACACATACTTTCAGTTGATTTGTAAATAAAAACCTATTAATAATATGTTTAATTAATTAAATTAACATAAAAAAATATTAAAAAGTTATTAATAATACTAAGGGTCGGGGTAAGGGGTTAGGTGGTTACTCGGCTGAGTGACCAGCGATGACATGTAGAAGAATTTTTTGTTTGTTTTGGTTTGAAAAAAATAAATAAATAATAGAACTTTAAAAAGACTCAGGAGACCAAAAAGACACATTTTTTACTGCAAATAATGTCAGAATCAATTTTTAAAGTAAGTTAAGTACGTTCTTTCACTCTGTGTAAGAGTAAACTTTATTTTTTTATATGTTATGTAATTATTTCGGATCTATTTTTTGGAAAATTATCAGCAAATCTTATAATTGTGCATGATAATAATAAAAGTAGATAATTATGACAAGAATAAATGTTTCCATTGCTTAAAGTATATAGATTGCATAATAATAGAAATCTGCGTATGTATTAGATACGTATAATTATTTTCCTCTAGTATACGCACAATATGCAACACGTGCATTAGCAAATACTTATGTGGGTTTGTTAAAAAGGGGAAGAATCATTTTTTCATCGGAATTTTTAAGTAGAGATAAATACATTGATTTTTTATGAGAACAGCTCCCTTTTATAACTTTTGAAGGTTATTCTCATCAATGTAAAATATATCATGAATAAAGATAATATAACTAATAATCTAAACGAAAATATGAAAGACAAAAAGACACAGAAAAATAGAAAAAAATATATAACGGTCGCAACTGGCAGTAAAAACCCAGAACCTCTTGGCGAACCGGGACGGGTTATCAGCTGCGAGTGTTATTTTTTTCTATTTGTCTGTGTATTATTTTCTTTTATATTTTCGTTTAGATTATTAGTTTTATCTTCTTCTCCAAAGAAATACATTCATTTAATAAAATAATAATAATGAAAAGATGCATGTTAATATTTTATACGTGATGCTTCAAAAAAATTGATTGATTGTCAAGTAGGTTCAATCGCTCCATATTCGTATAAAAATAAGAAAACAATGTCTTGTTGTTTCTTCGCGTGAGTGTTTCAAATCAAAGCAATATATCAGCTTGATCTCATTTATGTGACAGTTGAGAAGTGAGAGACTTCCGTCTTCTTAGCTTCTCCGGCAGCCTCCGCTAATGTTATTGGTCACAGAGTGTGCTGAAGATGACAGAGAACTCGGTGACTCCTTCAGCAATCACTCCAACCCACTCCGCGTGGGATGGTTGTCAAAATAATTGGGAGGAGAATTGTCATGCATCATTTATACTGCGCCATCGAAATCTTCAAGTCAAGATTTCGTGGTTGGCTAAGAAATTTATTACAACGACATTTATCAGCATCCGCTTTTTAAAGATCTGTTGAAAGGATTCAGATTTCTAAGTCACCTTTTAACAAGCGGATGTTGCTGTTTTTTTCAATCAATTTAGAATATCGTTGCGCTGTGGGAATTATTGAATACATCAATATACCAACACAGTAGTTGAAATTCAATTAATAAATTGAAAAGAAGCATTAATAACTACTGTGGATAGTGTAATTTTCTGATCATACATAACATAGTTAATGTGTTAATCATGTATCTACGTATATCACTAAGTCTTATTCAAATAATGTATCTCTAGCTTTGTCTACAAACCAAGAATAATAATCAATCATGTTAAAGCTGATAAATAGTAATCAGTATTCTCCATTAATTTCAATTTATTCTTGGACAAAACGTAATGTTAGGCACGGGTTTATTTTTGTATTTGCGTTGGTAATTTTCTTATAAAAACGTAGCTTCTAAGGAAAATGAAATAAATAAATGAAGTAATTTCTCAGATCAGCGTCTCCATAAGGCAGTCAGCTGGCATTGCATTCAGCGTGGAAGCTGGAAGCTGTATACATTCCTCGATATTAAAGCCACGTTCATTGCTGATCTGTTTATGAGGCAGCTGTGTCATTTGGCTCGGGCTGTATGTAATTCACGGACGGAAGGGCGACGAGTGACGAGCGACGGAATCTCGGAAGCCAGAACAATCAAGACAGCCATTGATGCCTCCATTCAGCAAGTGAACCAGATTAGTCAACGTCAGCCATCAGAGATGATGATGTATTCATCGTGGCTGCTCGCTAAGTAGGGGAGGCTGACCGCATTCATCATATCCCCACAATTACAGGCTTACCAACATTGCATCTAACGTTTGAAGGGTACGCTTAGAGCGCTTAATAATTTTAATGAGCGGGCGAATGGAACAGAGTCCATATTCACGGTGCATTCAGGTTCCCATGATTATTCATCGGACGCCTCTTTATCAAACAGAGATATTTATGACTTAATCCTACCATTGCGAGATAATGCTCTTGTTTATGCTTCGCAGGGAGACGTTTGTTTCTTCGATTAAGGTTAATTGTTTCTTCATGAAAAGCATGTCCGCTTGAATCGGCATACATCCATGAATAGTTATAGTTACGCTGTGCAAGATTAGCAAATACTCGCGAATCTATATATATATAAATAAATGAATCCCTGCTTCCCTTGGTCACGCCATAGCTTCAGAACGACTTTACCTATTTCATTCATTTTTTTTAAATTAAGAAAATTGGATAATTTTGAACACATAGACTATTTTAAGTTTGCATGTTTGACAGTTCGCGCGTTTGATGAAATTGAATTTAGCAGGCAGCTGTTTTTTTTGTAACAAAAGAATTGTCTATGGATTTTTAAAATTATAGATATTTTAAATAGGTACCTATGTTAGGTACCAGATTTGATTGATTGTTCTTATAAATAATACACAAAAATGAATATTTCAATATGTGCGAGCTGTTTGAAAACTGAACGTAATGGGACTGAATATATGGAACGTGGGAGGGGGGTTGGCGGGACGGGGGATCGGGAGAGGGGTGAGGGAAGGCGGGGAAGGTGGAAGGGAAACGTGGGAGGGGAAAGGGATGCGGGAGGGAATGGGGACGCACGTGAAAGGACATGCAGGGAGAAACAATTTGTTTCTTTGAATTTGGCATTGCAACGTTTGCCGGGAACCAGCTAGTAGAATATTATAATTCTTATTTATAGTATACGAAGATAATTTGTTTCAGAAACCATTAATCCTTTTATTTTGAAATTTTCTAAGTTGTGTATTTTATTTTTTCAGATGAACCAGCAGTGTAAAGTGTGCGGAGAACCAGCGGCGGGTTTTCATTTCGGAGCTTTTACCTGTGAAGGATGCAAGGTAATTAATTATCCATACGTATTTTCAAAATGTACATTATCTTATCTACAAGTCCTGACCATTTATTATACAAGCGTCTCTATTCTCTACTGCGCTTATGCTTATATGCAGCTTTTCATCCAATTAGGAAAAAAATACAAAAATTTTAAAATGAAATTTTCTGATCTTCGGTGGTCCGATGATTTCTCAATCAGCAATATTTTCAGAATCATTCTACAAATGAAGTCTAATTTGCTCATGTGATTATAATTTTAGTATGCACTAAATTTTGACGAGCATTTTTTTAATGCGCGTGAATCCTTGACATATTTGTTATAATTATTTGAAGAGACAGACGGCGGAATAAAACGTTATGTACTAGTTACTAGTTTGTGTAAATGAAGAAACGTCTAACAGAATGTCAAGAGTCGAATGATGATCTTTATTGACTATAAATAGTTAGCAATCTGTCTTCCTCTTACGTTTACACGCAAATAACGAATTAACGACTCTATCTCGCTAGAATCCAGTGGTGCTAAGAATCGGTCAAAAGCCTTGAAATGTATTTTGAATATGTTTGAAATGAAGACGTTGCACTGAAAAAAAACAACATTTCATAATCATATTTATATGAACTCACAACGAGGCTTTAATTTCAATATGTTTCATAATGCGTACAGTAAAATTTTAGAGTTCGTTGCTCCCACAATTTTTTTTTGTACTTCACATTTTTTTTTCACTTTCATAATATATTTTACTTTAGATGACCTAAAAAGTTCTAATGTTACCCACGAGTTAAATCACAATCATCCAATTTCCAAGACATTAACATGGCTACGGATCTTGTTATGTTTTTTTAATTTTTTTTTTATTTCATTTATTAGTGGATGATTATTAATCCAAGTACGTTCTTATGTCTAATAAGAGCAGTTGAACATAAAATTCAGATAAAAATGGATTTACCCCTCGAGACAAGACAATATATAATGCAGTTACACCTAAGCACACCTAAATGCGCAAATTCCACCACAAGGGGCGGTGTCAGTGACGACTCCAGATACTAATATCTACAGCCTGTATGTCGGACGAATATACTGTGATGAACTCGCCGTAATGATAATAATACACCGATGATTTCTAAGGGCGCTCTACAATTTAAAATAATGTCTGAAACACAAGTACCTGCAGGGATGATTTATATATCCGAACAGGGATGAATTTATGGGTTTGCACAGGCGACCCCCGGCGAAGGCCATTCTGAATGCAAGGAAGGGACTTGGTGCCACGTGTGACCGGGACACGTTCTAGCTTTTCTAGTGCAGATAATTAATTACTATTTTGAAGTCCTGAAACTGCGACAAAAAAACTAGAAAACATGGAACAGCGTCAGAATTCTTCGAAAGTGTGATTAAATCTGACATGTTCGATCATTTAGTTAAGTATATCGCTAAGGATTTAACGAATTTTGAAGAATTTTGAGAAGAAGGTAATAAATAAAAAAAAAAACTGCGGAGCCAAGGGCCACACACGGGACATGAAATTAAGATACAGAGAATCAGGAGAGAGGTTTTGAGAGGACAGTCAGGGAAAGGTCGCGGAAGTGAACGGTCAATCTTGCTCGGATAATTTTTAAATAAGACAGTCAGGGTAGATTCGGTCACGGGGACGGACGGATTTTCAGAGTCGCAGTTATATAGGGAATGATAACAGTAGTTCGGGCGTGTAGACGGGAAATAATTCATTTTTATTGGCAAGAAAACGCGGATAATCAAATTTTAAATAAAGACAGTCAGGGAAAGGTCGCGGAAGTGAACGGTCAATCTTGCTCGGATAAGTTTAAATAAATACCGTCGGGGAATATACGTTACGGAGAGTCAGGGGAAGATCGTGCGAGCGTTTGGTTTCAGATTCGCGGTTGTACGGGGAATAAAACAGTAGTTAGGACGCATAAAACAAAGTCAAAACATCCCGTTTTAATTGACAAAATTGACTTCGGAAAGTTCGCTATTTTGTGAAAATATTCAGGCGTAAATTTAAAATTCAGTTGTTTTCAATTCAGCAAAAAGATTGCATGAAGAGTTTGTGTTTTGCGAAAGTGCATGTGGTAATTTAATTGGAATATGGAGCATGGAAAATTTGGTGAGTTTGCCTAAAATTACTTTATTACAATTTGCATTACATATTTAGTGCGGGCCTTGCAGAAAAATATTCATTCAAGTTCATTGGTTTTCGGAGATGTACTTACAAAAAAAAAGGTTATACTATTGGACTTTACAGTGGGGGACGCGTTTGTTTTCGGTTTGAGTCATAAATCTTTTGACACTTCCTTTTATTGTCTCTTCGAGCAATAGCTAAGATTTAATTTTGTGTAACTGGACATTTTGGGCGGGATCCCTGTCTAACAGAGTGCAATTCACATGCGGTAGAGGTGAAACCTTCAGAAAACCAAACGAGATAAGAGTGGGGAGGCCACGAAGCACCACACCAAAGAGACACCGATTGGCCTGTCTCATTCTCTCGCAGGATAAATCCTGTAGATGTGTGGTGTCGCTCGTTTCCGTTTCATCTAGATTCAAATCACAACGGTGTTAAAGAAGTTTTATTAAAAAAAAAAACAGCTGTCAGCATTTTAGAAACAAAAGATTACAGTTATGCAGTTTACACGCGGTAGAAGTGAAACCTTCAGAAAACCAAAGGAGACAAGAGTGGGGAGGCCACGAAGCACCACACCAAAGAGACACCGATTGGTCTGTCTCATTCTCTCGCAGGATAAATCCTATAGATGTGTCTAGTGTCGCACGTTTCCGTTTCATCTAGATTCAAATCACAACGGTGTTAAAGAAGTTTTATTAAAAAAAACATCTGTCAGCATTTTAGAAATAAAAATTTACAGTTATGCAGTTTACACGCGGTAGAAGTGAAACCTTCAGAAAACCAAAGGAGACAAGAGTGGGGAGGCCACGAAGCACCACACCAAAGAGACACCGATTGGTCTGTCTCATTCTTTCGCAGGATAAATCCTGTAGATGTGTTTAGTGTCGCACGTTTCCGTTTCATCTAGATTCAAATCACAACGGTGTTAAAGAAGTTTCACAAAAATAATAAATCCTATAGATGTGTAGTGTCGCACGTTTCCGTTTCATCTAGATTCAAATCACAACGGTGTTAAAGAAGTTTTCATTTAAAAACCAGCTGTCAGCGTTTTAGGAACCAAAAAATTACAGTTATGCAGTTTACACGCGGTAGAGGGGAAACCTTCAGAAAACCAAAGGAGGCAAGGGTGAATAAATCCTATGGAGGTACGTGTTTTCTCTCCGTTTTGGCGTCGCTACTTTCCATTTTATCGAGTTTAAAATAACAACAGTGCTAAAGAAGTCTTTTGGGGATGTTTTGTTAATTTTAACGGACAAGAGGTAGTTATGTATCTTACGAGTGTGTTGCGAGACATTACATCGGGAAGGCTATGTTGGGGGTTTAGTTGGATATAATAAATTACGTTACATTAGGAATACCTATTCTCAAATATATTTTAGAATTTACTCAGTAATTGAAGATATTTGTTGGGCAAGGTACGTACTAGGTATATCGATTTGGGAAACGGAGCATTGCATGTTTACTAACAAAATGTATACAATAGAATTCTCATTCTCAAAAACAAAACCCCACACCTTTTACCTCAAACTTTAGGAATCTCAAGAAAACTGTTATGTAGAGGCCTACATAAGCTAGCTTTTGACGTCGTTGAAACGCACACTTGGAAGTATCTTACGATTAGGTATATAGTACTTTACGATTAGGTATATTTTATTCGAAATTCACATTTTAGCTCAAATCTTTAGTATTCGCGATTGAACGAGACCGTCAGCGCTCTGCTATTATTATTTAGCAAATTTCCTTCTTTCAAATTTAACCGAACGAGTTACGACGCTGGAGCTGGCGATTGCTGGAGCAATTTTGAGTTAAGCTTCTCTATTCCATGGATGTAGGTTACACTTTATGCAGTTATGGTCAGTGGGCGGAGTGAACGAGATGCCGGTGGGCTACACTATTTCCTAATGAAGGAAAAGAAGTGACGAAATTCGCGTTGGCTTCACTACCCTTTGATTACGCTCGTGGGGAGCTACCTTGTCAGCGGAACGAAGAGAACACGACATACGGAGTTGTTTTAGCAATCGATCGGCGGCTCTTTGTCGGAAACCGGATAAATTTCCATAATCTTCTCCAAAATTAGAATTAGGGCATCATCCAGCATCAGGTTGGGAATGTACTTTGGACGAAAGAGTAGAGGGGGAAAGTAAGGAATGGATGATATAGAACTGGATTCACGCCCCGGTGCCATTCATTCCTGGACCCAGCACCCTGGAAGCCGAGCTTGACATTCCTTCCCCGAGCTGATATTTGAGATGAGCTTGGGATATCACCTATCGTAGGGCGGAGGTCCGTGAACGCTACGTGCTACGTGGAGGCCCACCTCCGTCACGCCTGCTTCCGTCATGCGAGGGGAGGTATTTTCATTCAAATCAAATACCGATGTGCACCGCGGCTGACGGCAGACGCATGGTTATAACGTGCCTAGGAAAACGTAAGCATCATTTCTACTGATTTAGCAATCGATCGGCGGCTCCTTATCGTAAGCCGGGTAAATTTTCATAATATTTCCCCAAAATTAGAATTAGGGCATCATCCAGCATCAGGTTGGGAATGTACTTTGGACGAAAGCGTAGCAGGGGAAATGGGAGGGATGGATGATTCAGAACTGGATTCACGCCCCGGTGCCATTCATTCCTGGACCCAGCACCCTGGAAGCCGAGCTTGACATTCCTTCCCCGAGCTGATATTTGAGATGAGCTTGGGATATCACCTATCGTAGGGCGGAGGTCCGTGAACGCTACGTGCTACGTGGAGGCCCACCTCCGTCACGCCTGCTTCCGTCATGCGAGGGGAGGTATTTTCATTCAAATCAAATACCGATGTTCACTGCGGCTGGAGGCAGACGCATGTTTATAACGTGCCTAGGAAAACGTAATCATCATTTCTACTGGTTCGAGGCGGTGTGCTGGACGGAGAACGGGACTGTTGAGGAGCTGTGTGACTGCAGAGGCGAGGGCCGATGACATCAAAATCCATCTTTACTAAATTCAAACTTCGCGAGATCAGAGGGGGGAGCGGCTCCACCGACCTCCTGACATTGCCGTTTGTCTAATCCACTTCGGTTTAATGTTCATGATTCAATGCTATAGGAGTGAATGGGACTCTAGTCATTGACATGCTGAAAGACTTCATCATCATCATCATCAATTCAGCTTAGAGGATGTCACGACCTAAAACCTCGTGCCACCCACGCATCCCTGAATACTTCCGGACGGCGGCTACCACACCATAAATCGAAGCAGATCCTCACATCAAGCGATATGAGATGGCATTTCATCAAACAACAGTAGCAGTATCACCATTATAATTTAGCGGCGTATTGGTTGAGAACACTCCCACTATCATCCTTCAAACCAAAAACACACATCAAACCCTTTCCCGACAGGAAGCAAAACATGTCGATTTTACATTCGTCGCTTGCGACCATCAAAATATTCTCTGGAGGCGTTGGGATTGGAGGCTGACCGGGCGGTTTTAATTGAACCTCACCAAGTCAGTTGCGGAAATGGAGGAGTCCAATCGTAGCAAGACATATTTTGTTTCATGTCAATCCCTAATAATCTCCCAAAAATACCTACTTGAACTCAAAACTAACTAACAAACTTCACTTACAATTGTGATTGTAGAATTTGTGCATCCGGGCCTGTTTTGATTGAATTTTGATTGTAACTTCGTAATTAGAGTACAAATGTCAAATTATTTTATATGTTAGCATCCCGAGGATAGCTGAGAATTCGCCGCGTTTCACTAAAGGTAGGATCTTCCCAATTTTCTGTATAAAGGTATATTCATGTACTAGGTACTGGGGAGGATGACGCGGGTTAATTCAAAAGAAATAATCATCAACAAACAAGTATAGAACGGACGTTAGTAGGGGAGGAAGTTGCACGAACGGTAGCATTAGTTATTTTCAAGTTAGATAGAGTCAGTCATTGTAAATCGAACCCTAGTGAATTGTAACACGCCATACCTAAAAGGACAAAGGGTTTACCACAAACAAATTATTAATTAAACTGGATTAACCATATCAAACCCTTAAAACAAAAAATAACACAACGTTAGGGGGTTAATTACAAGTTGATTAATTGAGGGCATCTCGCCACGTATCCTTAAAATGTATAACGAAAAGGGGTGTCGAGGCGCTGCCAAAGGAACGAAGGGGATAGAGGCTTGAGCGACGGGACTACAAGGCTACGAATACGAATAAGACATGGGAGACGAACGCTACGTATAGAGCTAGTTATTCATAAAGTTTCATAAAAACTTTTAATTAATTGAGGGGGTAAGAGATTTTTATTACATCGGTGCCGTGACCAAGGAGAGAGCGTCCACACCGAGCTGGTTCAAATTTTCCTAATCCAAATTCGAGAAGAAAGGATCATTCGAAAGAAAATTATTTAATTAATCAGACGGGGGTAAGAGTCCTAAATTATTACAATCTACAGCTCATATGTTGGACCAATATCTACGAACTTCAGAGTGTTGACTAATATCTACAGAGCTAAGGTCGGACGAATATCTATGACGGTCCCAGTGTTGTCTTATATCTGCAGAGCGTAGGTTGAACTAATATCTACAGAGCGTAGGTTGGACTAATATCTACAGAGGGCAGCTGAGCAAGAGGTTTTACGGAAAAGCATAAATTACTTCAATTACGTAATTACTAATTACATAAAGGCTTAAACGTTTAAAGTACGTACATGAAGTTTTTGCATAATATTACTATTTTGCTGTTTACGAGGACAATAATTTATTGAACAAACATGGAGGTCATAATGCAAAGATATATTTTATTTCGAAATACACGGCACCACAACCTAACCTAACCTAACTTAACTGACATATAAATGGTCATGGTAACAGACTAAATAATTTAGAAGCACTCGAAATAAAGAAAGCTGTTAAAACAAAAACCCAAGTCCTTAATTTTCAGCTAAATGTGTCCAATAGTCCGATATTAGGGATTTTTACATACATACATAAATTAAGTTTTTTAAACTGCATACGCAATATTACGTTATTCCAATATGCTATACATAATTGCAAATCCAACCTCTGCCAGTGCTGTAGATATTCGTCAACACATTGGTTCTCATAGATATTAGTCAGCAGTTTGAGCTATAGATATTCGTACGCACTTTGGTTCTCATAGATATCAGTCAGCAGTTTGAACTGTAGATATTCGTACGCACTTTGGTTCTCATAGATATTAGTCCGATTTTTTCAGTTTTTGGAATTCCTGTAGATATTAGTAGACGCCTCCGTCAGTGACTAGATATTTACACGAACAGGGATTGATTTGATTGTATAAGAGGGCTAAAAGAAGAGGTTCTTGAATGAAAACAAATGTAACGAGTTTCAGAAGGGTACTTTAAGAAAAAGGTTGCGTCACACTGCCTCCGTTGACCGCGAAGAGTAACACCGTAACGGCCGTTGCTTTTAAACTGTCGGTCATTAGTGATAAAATAATTTTTGGTAATGGTTGCGGGTTCAAAAGTGAAATTATTCGAAGATGGCGCAATGGAAGCGGACGTTTCGTTACAATAGGTCGGTAACAAAAACAAAAGTAACTGCAGCAGTGGACAGTTGATTTTAAAATGCACTTTATGTACCTACTGAACAAATAAACCCGAGAAGTTGTAAATTAAATCTTGAGACTTTTTTGTTTCACTTTTTCACAACAATATTACATACAAATATATTACACCGTAACTTAAAAATGAACTTCATATATGTACATACTTGCTTTGGATTATTCATATACCTACATACTTCATGTGCATACTTACCTGGAGAAAAAAATCGGGAATATACAAAATTTCGATTTTGACGATTTTATTTAGGTATTATCATCTTGAGACGCGGTTGTCCCTTTCGCTTATTATTCGCGGGGGTAACAGTGACAATGACAGCAACGGTTTGGTAAAATAGCAATTATTCAATTTTCTCGGCTACCGTGATTTCTCTATAAATTACCGTGAAAAGATTTTTGTTGTCGTATTTTAGTATTTATTTTATTTTGAATTTTTTTTTTAGCATTAAATCATAAATTCTGTATATTATGTGTGTACTTAACTTGTATTTTAACCTAGCTTACTTTAACTTAATAATCGAAAGATGATTTTAAATATGCAAATTTTTTGTTATCTTATGAAAATTTATAAATACCAAAAGCAAACAAAACTATATTTCAAAATGGACCCAACTATATGGCCATTAAAGTATATAACAACCTTCCACGTAACATTAAAGAAATAAACGATATACTCAAATTAAATTATCAATAAAAATATTTCTTTTAAACAAATGATATTGAACTATAAATGAATACCTTACATAAATTAAATACCTTAGTTTTTTTATTTGCATATAATATAACATGTATTTGTTCGGTTAGCTGGAAGAAACAGGATGTAAGTATGTACCTATCAGTTATAGCTTTTGTACAGTTTGTCAAATTAGAGTAGAAAATATATGAGGGCGCCACTGTTGATCAAATGGCAATACTAAACACATAACTCGTGGTGTTAAAGTAAAGCTATGTAACCTACATTTTTATAAAAAATTAAAAAGGCATAATAGTTGAAAAAATATTTTTTCATTGCAGTATAGATACCCGCCGATCTCAAAATTAGAATTGCGTATACGTATATTATTATTATACCTTTGCAATTTTGTGTTAACATAATGAAGAATAACTATAATGTAATAAAACATAAAGCACAGTTTAGAAATTGCTCACATTTATTTAATACTAGATAAAGTACCTAGCGTTGCCTGGGCTTTAGATCATGTCTCTAATTTTAGATCTGAATATATTTAACTCATTCAGATCTAAAGGTGGTGTAACTAAACTCACCATTAGTGATTCTTCCTTTCTATCTATTGTTAAATTCAAATTTATGTTAAATTAAATTAAAGCAAATCTCTTTATAAATCACCTTTTAATCAAATTTACGTCATGAAGAAAAAATGTTTTTTAAAATGTGGTTTACTGTGTTCTATACATTCAGTGTCATATCACTTCAAAAAAATATTTGACAGTTAAATTGGTGTTGCCAGTCTACAAATTTAGTAGTTCAAGTTTTTATATTTTCTACTCTTATTTGACAGACTATACTTTCTGTATTTTTGTGCAATAAATATTCCTTAGTGGGTTCCCACTACTGACTTCAGTTTTATAAAGATACGTTTTTTTTATGTATGTGAAGTAACGAAGAAATGAGTTCACTGTCACGTCCACTCTTCTATCTGAAAATCTCATAAGTGGTAAAAGTTGAGAGATGGTTTTCAAATGCACTACACATTTTTTTTCTTTTGAATTAGGCAATTCACCCTAAAATTTGTGATCAACTAAATGTGTAGAAATATTATCACCATTCTGACTGGCGTATATTTTTAAAATTTCGGATTTGTCATCAAAGTGTGCTAAGAGTTTCCATCTCAAAACCAAGATCCGTTAAATAGATACATTTGCTGCATCCGTAATACGTATCTTTGAATATTCATTTTTGTTTTTTTTTATTAGCTGAAAGATTAAATGTGATTGATACTAAAATGATTTTTGCCGATGATTACTGAATAATTTAAGTCATTTAAATTGCAAATTTAATCTCGTGACTCTATTTAATGGCAACCTGGAGTTAAATTTTAATTTACTTGTCGGTATGTTGTCAGCTTCTGGTTCTTATCTGCCATTAGCGTGTGTTTATTATTTTGTTTCTTCTATTGGAAGTTTTGAGTATAAAATGTGGAGAAAATTTATTATGGTTCAATTTAGACCCTGTTTTCCACTTTTTCACTCGCAACATTGATTTAAATCTTCATAAAATGAAGAAGTATAATTGTATTTGATTAACATATTTATGATCATCGCATATTCTAACTTCTAACATTTCTCTAAATATTATAACATACCGCCCCCTTATCAAAATAGAATGCAAGAAACATACTCTATACTTCAGAAATGGTTTGAGATTTTGAGTATTGCTTCTTCCTTATGCCCTGCCCTATCTTGACAATGTTCATGCAACTCTGTCTAAACGCTGGTTAAAGGGGGAGGAAGCGCAATACGGCATAATACCCCAAAAATAAATCACGATAATACTCCGTCCTTCTTCGACAACAGGCACTACATTGTAAGGAGGCGTCTACTAATATCTACAGAAATTCCAAAAACTGAACAAATCGGACTAATATCTATGAGAACCAAAGTGAGGACGAATATCTACAGCACTGGCAGAGGTTGGATTTGCAATGATGTATAGCATATTGGAATGACGTAATATTGCGTAGATTAGGTTAGGTTAGGTTAGGTTTTCCGTACAACCTCTTGTTCAGCTGCCCTCTATGATATATATTAGTTCCATCTACGCTCCATAGATATTAGTCACCACTGGGACCGTCATAGATTTCGTCCGACCTTAGCTCCGTAGATATTAGTCCTCACTCTGAAGTTCATAGATATTTGTCCAACATATGAGCTGTAGATATTCGTCCGACATCAGGCTGTAGATATTAGTATCTGGAGTCCATTGTAATACATTGGTGGAAATCAATTCTAAGATGGAAGCTCTCTTCTCACAAGTGATGATAGAATCCTTTAGGGCTTCACCTACCAATTCAAATCATACCTTCTGTAACCTTCTTAGTGCAAGCATTACACCTTGGAAGGATCAGATTGTGGATGTGAGTACGTTCGCGCTCTCATAATAGCGTATAGGTATTACGCAAATATACAATCTACGAACGTACTACGGCATAATAATTTTCTGTTCCACTCTGTTTTCAAAGAGAAATAATAAAAAAAAATTCGTATACTTTCTCTGGCCGTCTTTTTCTTTCTGCAAGTCTACGTCCAAACCAAAGATATTCAAATACAGAAATATCTTTGGTCCAAACTAATCTTATAAAATCCCATTCTGCTGTTAATGTTTTTTTGATGCAGGCAATACCCCAGATTTGCAGAAGTACTAAAATATATTTTTTAAAGCATTAATTTGTTTCTTATAATCTTCAGCATTTTTTAGAAATATCAGTGAGTCACCTAATTATTATTCAGAACAGTATTTAATACATTTATTTTCACTTCATGAATAACTTAAATCCAGTTTTTGTCCTGATTTTTGTCTTGATAAATTAGGAAACAATTATAAAATTTTATTGATGCTATAGAAATGAGCTCGCAGGATGCAATAGTGCCACAACTCGCTCAAGAAATTAATAGACCGCGTATTTGGTCGGTTGGACTGGAGACGTCGAGGTCTGCTGGTTGTTCGGTCCTAATCGTATTGTTCAATGGGCAGACAATGGGCACTGGCGTCGGAAATCTCCTGAATTTACACTGTCGTTTTATTTTCCACTTGCAAAAAGTTTCCTTTTATACGGCCGCATAATCTGGGCTGTTGCAATTCCGACGCAAATAACCGTAACGCAATCCCAATTTTTTACGTTTGAAAATTATCGAACTGAAAATTTGCGTATTGTAAATGAGTAATTGATTTTTAATTTGTTTACATTTATAACCCATCATTTCCAAACGATAGTTATTATATTTCAATATTTAATGAAATCATTCTGATGATGTAAAAAAATATTGCTGAATATCACTTTTCTCAAATAATGCGAACAGAATACGAATCTTGCAAAATTGCATCCAAAGTACCTAACCTACATGTAAAGTTATGCAAATCTCTGAGCAATAGGTAAATCGATTTGATTTTATTTGAGCCAAACCATCTAATACTTTTCTCATTTAAATTGTAGGTTATACACAACTATTCGCATGGCTGTAGGTTTTGTAAAATCAAAATTATTTATGGGCTCTGTAACTTTGAAATATCCATGATAGTGGGTCGACTTTTAATACTACAGCAGAAAAATAATATAGAATGAAACAAGTACTTTGTTTAAAAACCACTTTATTTTTTATTTATATTTGTCGACCGGTTTCGGTTAAACTCAACCTTATTCAGGACAATAAACATATAAACTAAATTACAGTACAGAGTTAAGATTCTAAGGTAAACACAAAATTTGCGTATTACCGTATTACCCCCACCCGCCCGTGACTCCGCCACCTACCCTTCCACCAACCAGCATCTGATGTTCTCTCCCTCTCTTATATGCTATCTCTTTCTTTTGTGTTTACCTTAGAATCTTAACTTTGTAATGTAATTTAATTTATATGTTTATTGTCCTGAAGAAGGTTGAGTTCAACCGAAACCGGTCGACAAATATAAATGAAAATAAAGTGGTTTTTATACAAAGTACTTGTTTTGTTCTATAAAATGTCAAGCCACAAAGTGTTTGCTTTCTACGATAATAGAAAAATAATATTGAAATTTGAGCGAAACCAGGCTGTAACTAATAGCGCAGAAATAACTAAAAAATGGATACCTAAACAATCGAATTAAATAGTTCAATAGAAATAGATAAGCACACCATATTGTTAATTAAACACTTATATATGTATTTAAAAGCGTCAAAATAATTTTGCTCTATTACGTATCTATTCGGTTGGTGATTGAGGTCTTAAAATTTGAAAGTCTTAATAATTTTAAAACATCTTGCTAAATATTATTTAGCGTAATCACTTAATCTTATCCACTTTTGGTAGGTGTATGATTTCAATACAATTCCTTGAATAAATTAAATTAAGGTGAAAAGTTTCACATTTAGCAATAACCCTAACCAGTGACCCGGAAAGTTTAATTATCGCAATAGTTCAATATTGAAATCTAAAAAATATTGAAATAATTATTTCATAGCGTACGAAAAGCATATTTGAATAAATTTTCATGTGGGTTCACCTTTGATGAAATTATTTGAAGGAATTCAAAAACAACCCTATCTCCACACCCATGAAAACAACCCTATCTGTTGAGTTCTCAGGTGGATTCCTGAAATGTTCTCCCCATCCCTTGGATTTAATTCTGGATGACTGACATATTATTATCCTTCTGGGTCTCTCCCTATTAGAGGATAGCTTTCATAAGGACCCGACAATTCGTACTGCGACAATTCATCCGGCGACAGTTCATCCTGCGACAGTTCATCCGGCCGACAGTTCATCCTGCCGACAGTTCATCCTGCCGACAGTTCATCCCGCCGACAATTCATCCGGCGACAATTCATCCTGCTTATTCAATTAGAAGATTTTTATTAAGTAAGTATGCAAAGAGGATATACGGCCGTACAACCAAAATCGATATACTTATATCTGAAGGCATCTTGGTAAAAATATTTTTACTAAATAGGTTAGGTTAGGTTAGGTTAGGTTGTACGGCCGTATATCCTCTTTGCATACTTACTTGAAGAAAAAATCTTCTAAATGATCAGGCAGGATGAATTGTCGCCGGATGAATTGTCGGCGGGATGAACTGTCGGCAGGATGAACTGTCGGCAGGATGAACTGTCGGCCGGATGAACTGTCGCAGGATGAACTGTCATGGATCCAAACATTCGACCCCAACAAAATTCTGAGTGACGTAAGTTTCAATTATTATCCGTGAGTTGCGATATCGTTGATCAAACAAACGTGTAGATTAATAATGATACTTAAAATGAGACGTTCATTGTCAAATAAGAGTAGAAAACATAGGAGGGCGGCACTGTTGATCAAATGGCAATACTAAAAATATAACACATGGTGGAAATGTAAAGCTGTGTAACCTACATTTTTGTAAAAAAAAAAATAAAAAGGCATAAAAATGAAAAAAAAAATGTAATTGCAATATGTATACCCACTGATCTTAAAATTAAAATTGCATATAGGCATATTATACCTTTTCAATTTTGTGTTAACGTAATGAAGAATATTGATATTGTAATAAAATCTAAAGTACAGTTTAGAAATTGCTCACATTTATTATTTAGGCCTGAATATATTTAACTCATTCAGATCTAAAAGTAGCGTAACTAAACTCACCATTAAGGATTCTTCCTATTTACCTACCGTTAAATTCAAATCACTTTGTAAAACACCACTTAATCAAATTTATGTCATTAAGTAGGTACCTTAACAACAGTGCTTCTTCGATTTTTTTTTTCTATAAGAACAAAAAATATTTTTTAAATGTGATTTATAGTGTTCCATATATTTAGTGTCATTGCGCTTTAAAATAATATTTGACAGTTAAATTGGTGTTGCCAGCCTACACATTTTTTGGATTCCTTTTTATTATTTACCCTCTTAATTGCCAGACTATATTTTGAATTATTTATATTTTTTTGTCACCGTACAACTAAAGGGGTAGTTTTATGGAATTTCAATGATTTAAATATTTAAAACCTCATTCTAACGACCAACGGGCAAAAAATAGCGGCTAACTAGATCTAAACGGATCGCTGTGATTCACAGGCGCTCTGAACCATTTCCACTGTCGATTTCAGGCTCCTTGAAGCAGGACGGTTTCACAACCTATTTCCTGCATTTAGTCTCTGCTTGTCTATGCTCAGCACTTATCTATTTTCTGCTCTAGATTGTTTATTTCTGTTGCGTACGCAGCCCGAAGAGATACGATCGCATTTTCCGCTACAATTTCAAGGACAGACGATTCGCACATTGTTCAAAAGTTGGAATTACGTAGATTACAGTCTCAGAGCTATAAATATAGACATAGACTTCATTCCGCCTTATAAAGTAGATGGGTACTCTGAAATGTTTTTTTATTGTTCAATGCTACGATTTAGTTTAACTTTAAGACTTAATTTTTAGAACCCAATGCAGCCATGACAGCATAATATAATTTTAACCTGTAATTCTGTGTGTTTAATTTTTTTTTATAAAAACGTTACATAATTTTATTAACAGTATTTTAACCTAAGTTTTGCACAGTAGTTTTAATTTATTTATTTTTATTTTTTTAAACATTACATATTACAATGATCTTTGGCTGTCCAACTAGGAAATTTACCCATTTTAGGACAGTCAGAATGAGCAGATTTATTACATGAACTATCGTTTTGTCTATCATATTGACTTTTACTTAGATATAACACTTGGTGGATAATATAATAAAGTTTTGTTGGTATATACAAGAAGTTGCTTATGAATGTAAATATATATATTTTAAATAATATAAACATAGCGAAGAGAAATAACAAAAAAATTAAAAAAACAAAAAAACAAAAAAATTATAAACGTGTATGCTTTACATTGTACATTGGTATAAAAATAATATTAATATAATATAAATATAGAACCAATATATAGGAAAGGTCAACAAAAAAACGTTTAATGACTGTTATTTAGCGTATGTTCGCATTCAGCTCTCCCCAAGACCGGAAGCCAATCAGGGTGAAATGCAGATCCTACCAATGTCTGGGAATTTAATAAAAAGGCACTTTCTAGATGAGAAAAGTGTGGAGAAGCTGAATAAAAAAAATTAAGGCGCGCTCGGCAAAATTGAGGGAGATACAGCCGTTTAAAGTAAAAATAATATTTCACTTCGTGGACCGATACTACGCCATTTTGTCACTGTTATGTTGATTCACCTTAATTACATTAAAAGGCAACTATTTGCATTGGGGGAAGTGGAAAATATTTCATTCTAAATTTCGATTACGTAAAATTAAAATTAGCTTTCGTCTTGTGAGATTGTACGCCAGAATCACAAACCATGTTACACAAACCTAGCGTAGCCGCTAAACTACTTGAAAACTGGGATGTTTTTCTTGCCTTGGTTCGCGAAGTGAAATTTTACTAATACTTTGAACGGCTGTATCTCCCTCAATTTTGCCGAGCGCGCCTTATTTATTCAGCTTCTCCACACTGTCCTCATCTAGAAAGAGCCTTTTTATTAAATTTCCAGACATTGGCAGGATCTGCATTCCTCCCGCCAATAATTTACCAGATATCGCAGAATGCTAACACTTTTTGATTTCCATGCATCGGGTATAACATCGCTACAGAGTCTTTTCAATTATAAAGTAATATGAGGTTATCATAAATTATTTTAATTTATCAGTGGTTTTCAGCCTGCATAAACCTTAACAAAGATTCAATCAGCAGATTATTAATCTAATGTTAATGTTTTCTTAGTCATATTCACAGCAACATTACAAAAACTACCAACACTGTATTCTCCTAGGATATGTATGTATTCCAATGAGATATGCAATAACAATGACTCCCAAAAAACAATGAAACGCTGAAAATGATATACGTTCTGTTTTCAGAAAATAAGAGTGAATTAAATGTGCCACCGTATCTTTCCGGCGCCATCGCAACTCGGGTATCTCAAATTAAATGGGTACCATTAAATGCAACCACTGTGAACAAACAACTTTATGGGAACGTGAACACCGTATATCCCATTATCAAAGTGCCTTTACAATAAGTTTCATAAGGCTTTTAAGATATGTACCAGACCATTATGCGTTATGCAACCTCCGTAACAATGGTGATTCACGCTAACTTGTTTAAATAAAATTTTTGAAGCAATTTTCACGACCTTGGAATATTCCGTTATGTTGTTAAGTAGTCGGGTTTTCAGGGCTGTGCACTTCGGGATTTCGAGTAATTAGCTAATTTATTTAATTTCTTAATCATATTCTTAATGCAGGTTAACATCCCTTCGGGTGCGTTGTTAGCTTTATAACAAATAAAATGTTCCTACCCATGAAAGGTTAACATGAAAATCATGCCAGTTATATTGCGGGCATTTGTTAAGAGCGTTTAACCAGCCAGCGGACGAAAATCCACATTTCGTCGAAAGTTGTTCTTCCGATCGTGCAGGGCGGTTACAATGAGAAAGATTGATTTTTCTCCGTACCAGCTTTTTTAAATTATAACTCAATATCGAATTTATTTCAATCCAAGTTAGCTTTAATTTATACCTTCATCCAAAAATGCTGAAAGGCGTGATGATAAAACTATTAAAATAGTGTACTTTTTGTAGTTATTTTTTGATTATAAGTATTTATCATTTTTCAATAATGTCTAAATTTAATAAAAATGTTAAAAAAATCTGAAATATATTAGTTTGTAAGTGCGCAAATAAATACACAAATGGACCAATTTTCGTCAAGAAACACATGTACGTACATATTTTTTAATGATTTTATTGAAACTAAAATTAAAATTCTAATACATAACTTTGCTAGATAATGTATTGATTTATTTTACTGCATGATTACATTATTTGAAATGGGTGTGGTATAATACAAAAACTTTTTTGAAAACTTAACAAATTTGAAAACGACCTATGGAATAACCTTATTTTACTAAAAATTAAAAAAAATTCTAAAAATTTATTACATAACTATGCTAGATAAAAGAACAATCTTTCGAAATCCATTTATAATTTTTTGTGGAAAAGAGTCAATACGTCTAAAAACTTTTTTGAAAATGACGTATTTCCGGCTTTCTCTGGTAATGCCCTCTTAAGGCTCTGCAACTGGGCCCGAAAAGAAGAACATTTACAGCGACAAAATCGATGCGAAAATTGCGAAAATGTTTAATAAAACACGACTCGTTTAAAATAGAGCAAAAATCTTGCCGGCATTATCTTAAACAGCATTTAAAGAAACACTGTGAATTTTTTCATACATATAACTTGTAAAATAACTGAAACAAACGTGTTAATAATAATTTTTGGAGCATACTTTGCGATTTTTTCCTATCGAGGGAATTTTATATAATTAGCGTTTCGGCGCGGGCAAAGTTTAGATATTATCTTCAAGGATAACCTATATATTTTTTAAGAGCTTTAAAACTTACCGTGTTTAAGGGAAATATGTAATAAATCTGTACAAATCCGGGTTGCGGGCCGTTAAGTAGGCAATAATTATTTTATCACACAATTATTTTTTTTAAAAGCATCACAGAGTAATGTCTGTACCCGGGAAGCATGTGGATGCAATTCCAAAAGGGTTAATTTTCAGGAGAGCCAAAAAACTTTTTTTCTGTAACTATGGTCTCATAACTTCTTCGCATATCCACGCTGATAGATAACAAAAAAATAATCATTATATCAATTAGTTTGGTTTTAAAAACTAGCAAATAAAACGTAATATTTTATTTTAAAAGCCTTTAAAAATGTTGTTTAAAAAAAAAACCGCCAAAAATATGGACTTGTCTGAGTCCTTCTGCTTCAAAATAAAATGGAATATTTTGTTTTGACATGTGGTGTACTGTGAAAGGATCAATGTTTGAAAATGTTTTACTTCCATAGAAAGCCTTGTAATTTTAGAGGCAGAAGAATGCAAATGGATTTGAGTCATAGTACTCAAAATGCAACTAAATCATAAATCTGCAAGTCAATGTACATCTTTCTGTTTCTAAGATAGTTGTTGCGTCCGTATACATTTTTGCAAATTCTATTTTTCTTCAAGATAGGACTTGAATCTTTCTGCCACTGATAAACATGATAATTTATTTCAAGTCTACATCAAAAACTCATTTCTTAAAATTTTGGACTGATATTTTAAAATTTTCTAAGTAAATATATATGAAACCTGCGTATGACGAGGTATTGATTTTAACTCTACATAGAGTTGGATATAATAAATACGTTATTTGTAATCAATCGTTGGATAAAATGTAAATATATGGTGATAATTTATTGATTAATATAATTTTACGCATGATATCATAATTTTTTTGGTACACTGTTTTAATTATTTGCTCGCTTCTGCCATCTAATTATGCCGGACATCTTCTGCCATTAACATTCTATTATTTATTAGGTAGCATAATGTGAAATTGTTATTACATATTTATCATAAAAGCGATCGCATTATGATTTACAATAATCTGCACATGACGTGATACTCAATCATGTATGGTACATAGGTCAACCAGCGATGCTCATAAATATGTACACACAAGAAGATGTGGGATATTAGCATTCCTGGTGATGGTGATTTTATTATTATTTGACGTGACATCTACTCCGACTGGCGATAGTTACTTACCTGTAACCGTTCTTCTCCAGTTGGCAGCGAAATGGTTTCACTGTCTATTAATCGACGGATTTTCCCGATTACCGGTGATAAACTTACAAACTTACTTGCGATTTCATTGTAGCTGGAATTATTTGAATTTCAAATTTTTCTTTCAATTTATCGGAAAATGGAAAACATTTGAAATTAGGAACAACCCCTTGATGTGGTTTCAAAATATTGTCATATTTTTCTCACACATAATAAAGTACTTTTCGCGATGCTCTCTAAGTTGTTGATCGTTCGTTCTCGTCTTTTGCTGCACGTGGAATAGTACTCGTATAATAATTATGTGAATACCTCGCAGTCCCCACTGCCTAGGGCCATTAGTATATGGCATTAGGGTGAGTTGTGAAGGAGTGGGAGAGGAAGGAAATGGGCAGGTGGAGTTTGGGAAGTATTTGGCTATTCAGATCTGGCTAAAGTCATTTTAAACCACATGTTATGTTTTTATTATTAAGAAATTAAGAGTTTCTACTTCACGATCATGTCTAAGAAATCGTCCAGTTCCTTTTACTTGTCAATATCTTTTTTTTTAATTTCACGTTTTTCATCAATCTTTTCATTAAGGGAAAGGATATCTGAAGTAAAATGTGGAGTTTTTATTTGTACGAACCGCTCAAAAGCACAGATAATAAAATAATAGAATAAATAATAATAAATCAAATAACAAGATAGGTGTTACAGAATAAAAGAAACAGAACAAAATACAAGAAACATGTTACAGAATAAAACTTGAAATAGAAAGAGACTTGTAAGATGACCTCCGTGGTCGAAGGGTAAGGCTCTTGACTGCAAGCCGGAGGCCGCGGGTTCAAATAAAAAAAACTTTTATTTTTAAATTAAATGAAGACAATATTAGCGAAACTCAATAAAAAATCTGAAAACAGATAAATCAGAAAAGATATGAGCGCATCTGGGACTCGAACCCAGGACCTTCGACTTTCCGGGCCACAACTCTACCAACTGAACTAATGTGTCCCTATTCGATTCGGTCATTTTTAATTGTGTACTTCGACTAAGAACTACCAACATTGTCTTCATTTTCTTAACGCATATTTTACGGGCTGCTATCTTTATGTATGGTTGCCAGATTCGAACCCGCTGTCTAGATAGTGTTTTGGACAATTTTTTATTCATTTGTTTTTAATACGCGACATCTATTGACTTTTCTGCAAATCTAGGATGAATATTTATTTTTATTTTTAACTTAATTAATAAAACCTCAAATTGTTATATTTAATTAAATGAAGACAATATTAGCGAAACTCAATCAAAAATCTGAAAACAGAAAAATCGGAAAAAGATTTAGGCACATCTAAGACTATATATTTTTGTGATTTTTCTGTTTTCGGGTTTTCGATTGAGTTTCGCTAATATTGTCTTTTTTAAATTAAATATTACAATTGAAGTTTTACTCATTAAAAATAAAAATAAATTTTACTTTGTTTCACACAAAAAAGGAAAAATACGTTAAAAGAAATAGAAACTGGCATACGAATGCCTACAAAGAATGGATATTTTATAAATACACAAAAATTTCTTCTTATTAGTTAACAAAACGAACAACGAAAATAAATTACTATAAAGACTCGGTGCAATTATCAAGACACATTTTGGAAATCCGTAATCATATCTCAATAGTGTCATGGTTAAATTCGTCTGTTAACCCATTCAAAAATGTGTTTATAATAGTGTGACGTATTTTGTCACACATGCGAGTTCATAATCGTTTGTGACATCAAAACACTATTGCGCAAGGCACGCGTATCGAAACGTCGCTGCCAACTTGCTCCAACTCGGACCAGACGATTTAGTTGCGCAGAAGTACTTATTGTACTAACTGGATTCTCAAACTTTATAGTTTTATAATTTATTTTAAATATCCATGAATTACTTAGGGAACGTACCCATACTACGTGACACGTTTAGGGGGGGGGGGGTTTCAAAATGTCACGCTCCATACAAATGAGCGGCGGTTTGCTTAGGATTTTGGTCACCGGGGGGGGGGGGGGTTAAAAATTGCAAAAAGTTGGTCACGTAGTATGGGTACGTTCCCTTACATTATTATGTTAAAGTCTGGCATACGCACTGGCTCCATGTAGCTGCAAATGGAAGTGCTGCCATCTCTAATATCCAAAGAGAACTGTAGACGTTTTCCTTGCAAATTTGTCTACATAGATAGTGAACAATTATTTTTATTCAATTTTGAAAGATCTTTCCTGCTTGCTATGGAAGCTTTGCTGGCTACGTGTATCTACTTGCTGATTACATGATGAGAACCAAGCAGTTTTTTTTAAATAATATTAGTGTAATGTTATTGTGTGAACGCATTTCACTCAATTGGTCAATTACACAATACATGTCAATTTTGTGAACACCCCATCTGAATACGAAGATAATATCTGTAATTCTCTAATCAAGAACGCATTTAAGCGATTGGCTCTAAAAATGCTGTAATGAATACCTATTAATTATGATAATCTTGATATCGATGATTAAATATCGAATTTATGTCCTGTGCACGTGTCTCAGTAACACAACAGAGTGTAAAATAATCGAAATAAATCAATAATAAGTTCAATAATCGAAATTCGTTCGAGAAGCGAACTCTAAAGTAATCATTGCCGTAGAAAATCTAAAATATTGTTGTAAAATATTGAAAATTTATAATCTTTCAATATTGTACCCATCTAATAAAACGGAGGCGTCTACTAATATCTACAGGAATTCCAAAAACTGAAAAAATCAAACTAATATCTATGAGAATCAAAGTGTTGACGAATATCTACAGCTCAAACTGTTGATTAATGTCTTTTAAAAACCAAAGTGTTGACGAATATCTACAGCACTGGCAGAGGTTGGATTTGCAATTATGTATAGCATATTGGAATAACGTAATATTGCGTATGCAGTTTAAAAAACTTAATTTATGTAAGTATGTGTGTAAAAATCCCTAATATCGGACTATTGGACACATTTAGCTGATTAGTCCAACTTACGCTCTGTAGATATTAATCAACACTCTGAAATTCGTAGATATTAGTTCAACATATGAGCTGTAGATATTCGGCCGACATACAGGCTGTAGATATTAGTATCTGGCCCCAATAAAACTACTGAGTAGGCATTAGTCCCTAAGAAAAAATATGCAAGTAGGAAAACATTCAAGATAAGAATGCAGCTAATAGGTACTCTAAACATAACATATTTTATTTACTAGTTATTTCGCGTGAAAAATAAAGGAATCGAAAATGACTCGCAAGTTGAAACTGAAAACTTCTGCAAAAACAAAAAAACGTTACGCATTTCAAATCTATCTAGGCATATAGAGAAGAGGATATCTGGCAGCCGGCGTGACACTGTTTTTTCTATTTCCAGTAACTTTAATCCGAGATTTATGAAAATTTTTACATCTGACCTTCGAAAAAAGAGAAAAATGATTGTCTACGTGAGATTTTGAAAAACCACTGTCTTCCCCTTTTCCCACTCCCATAGAGCACAATTTTAATACTTTTTGATAAAACTTTGCACACTCAACTATGAGTAATGCGTGAAAAACAGCAATATTTCGGAAAATATTTGGTTAAAAATAATCATAGTTGATTACTTTATGGCTTGTCTGAATTAAAAAAGATAATAAAAACACATAATACAATATATTACCTATAAGTTATATTGTTTAATTTATCGCAATGTGAGGAATTGTTGAGAATCGTGGGTCCATCAATTCTACCTGCATCGTCTCAATCGAGGACGACACATTGTGTAAGCCAGTAGCTATCAGCCATCAAGCTAGTTAATGTTTCGTTAGGAAAAATAATGCCCTCGCAGTAATGGCGGTCTGCCTCTCCGTGCAATATTTAATTCATGTCATTTCGCCTGGACATCCCATCTGCAATTGCAACCGCGACTAGCAGAAGTATCAAGTACGCCAGACATGCCATTATTGAATCGAGCCCCGTATTGGATTGTCAAACGGCATAAAAACTATTTATGTAAGATCGGATTCAGAGTATGAAGGCGATTTCCTGCGCCAATGTACCCACTGTCGTATTGTTTCTGGCGAAATGAGATTATTACGGCTTGGGCAACCTGCCCGACGGGTTGCGACAGAGGGAAATGGAAAATTGCTCTCGGCATTGTTTGAAAAACTCATTTAAATATTTGTGTATCGATAAGAATTAAAATAAATTATTTTACCTACCGAACGGATGTAAAGTTCAATTATGTCATTTCAAAATTGAGAGATCTCAAATCGAGACAAAACAAGTTCTGTTCACTGTGTATCCATTTCAGATTTGGTAACATCCAATCATTTAAAATTTCAAACATAAGTAGGTTGTAGGTACTTCTTGTTTAGCTGGGTTCAAGACCAAAGTAAATAATTGATGTAGGTATTATCTGCATAAAACAAACATCCTTCGAACCATCATTTTAGTTCGTACGTAGGAGGTGAAATTCGATTCGTTGCAGTGGCTTTTTTAGATTTTCTAAGTAACATCAAGGTAAAAACATCACTTGTCACACACATATTATAATGATTTGAAAAACGAATAACACAATTTTTCTATGTAAGAAGTATAAACATACTTACGTACATCCACTGATTATATTTATAAAAACAATTCTTCTCTAGCTCTCCGAACTATTTTGCGAGCCTTCGAGAAATTTTGTTTGAACAGTAGGTAGATTTTACACTTAAAACTTTTCTTCCGATTGCTTGGAATCATTTGATTTTTTGGAGATCATTTTGAATATTTTCCGCCCACATTAAAAAAATCAAACCTCCGAATTTTAATATGCAGACATACAAACTGAGTATAGTTCTATATAGCCAATGAATTCATCTATCGTTTGTCGGTTATCACATATTCGTAGAATTTATAAAAAAAATATTATAAAATCGTAAACTTTGGTAAAAAAAATGTTGTCCAATTTTGGACCACTGTCAAGCGCAAAAAATAAAAGCGGTCCAGATTTTGACCTGAGTCGCTCCTATAGTTACGGAAAAGTTTGTCAAAGATAGACGGCTACTTTAATTAGTTTTACGTATATGGCATCGAGAAATCAAGTGTGGTTTTTGTGGCATAATTATTCAAATTCTTGAAAAGAGAAATAAAATAGGGTATTAACAAATTTCAAAATGGTAAAACGTTGAAGAATAGGGTGCATTGATTTACACGCAGAAATAGAGGTACCAACAGAAAATATAACATATAGTACGAAAATATAATCCTAAAAATTTATACTAAAAAAGTACTACTAATATTTTTCTTTGCTTTGATAAAGCCAGGCTAGGAACTCACTTTATATTTGAAATTTGTTCTTCACATTGAAATTTCATCACATTTGAGTTTGGCAATTCGTAGTAAACAAACATCGGCGGAAAACGATGTAACTCGATGGTTTAGTTTTTATTTTCAATTTTGATCAGTGAATTTTATTTCATTTTAACATGTAAATAATAGGTACATGAGTATATTGATAATTTAATTATTAAATACTTTTTTGATTATTTTATTTTATTTTTTATTTTGATAGAAAACAGTCACTTTGTGGTTTGACATATTGAATGAAATAAAACAATAACTTTGTTTTTTAACCACGATTTATATAATTTTTAAAAAAAATTTATAAAACCGATCGCTTTCGCTTTAGTCGCTTAG
Organism: Limnephilus marmoratus; assembly: GCA_917880885.1. NCBI lineage: Eukaryota > Metazoa > Arthropoda > Insecta > Trichoptera > Limnephilidae > Limnephilus > Limnephilus marmoratus. The sequence continues at coordinate 31,647,460 of OU862916.1, forward strand.
TCTAGTCGCTTCGCACTAGTCTTTTTTGGCTTGACTAAAGCGAAACCGGTCGGTATTATAAAAATTAAATAAATCGTAAAAAAAAAATTAAACAAAGTTATTGTTTTATTTCATATTAAATACTTAATTATCTTCCTCGTGAAGCACTAAATAATTTTTTAATATGCGCATATTATGCCCAATCATTTCGTAGCTAGCGCTGATTCCCGAACATCGTTTGATTAAAATAATAAAATGCACTTTGATCATCACGCTTTTTCAAATTTCCAATAATTTTTCTATGAGGTATATTGGTGATGTCATTTTAAACATATTAATCGATAGCAGCGCCCCAATTTTTATCCACATTCTACATTATTTTTCCGGACGTTTTATTCGCTTACAAGCAAGGACTTCAATAATTATAAAACATAAGGGAATGTGTCTGTAAATCATACGTGCGTTACGAATAATTAATAAAATTCACGGCACGTCCCTTTTTTCCACCTATTAAACAGGTGTTTTCATAATTTTACCAAACGTGATATTTTACTTTACAAGTTTGTAGGCGCTTCGAAACGTTCACACGACGAGCGCAGGTGATCAGAATAAACATTCTGGTAAAACACGCTCGTTAACTCAATCAACAAAAATCATTCAAGGATTAATTTTGCCTGTATTCTCCTCCGCGAAATCCAGCAGAAGAGTATTGAAAGCGTGTAGTGAAGTGGATGCGATAATTGCCCTAGAGTGGGATAACCGAGCGAGCTTTGAGTTATTTAGATTGGCCGTGTTTGCGGATAGTGTGTTTGCTAAACACGTTCTATTTGAGTAGAGTGAGGCATGTTAACGCCTGTTTTAATTGTGGAGTGTGTAATCTATGCTGGAGTGTAATTTGTTTGTTCGCATTAGCAACATTCCCCTCACTCCTCTCAACCCCTTGGCGTTCTTGGTATTTAAGAGGAAATCTTCACCATCATAACGTGCTGGCGTATTCATCATATCATCAGTTTTAAACAGTTCGTGACGTGTAAACCGCAGTTACCATAAATATTTAACACTGGTGTAAAATTTTAACTGGCACCAGAGATTACAGTACTTAGTAATGAGCGATAAGTTCTTGGCTTCGGACTTAGTTAGAGGTCGCGGGTTCAAATCCCGCGGAAAAGGGAAAATGACGTAGTGGGTAGTTATATTTGCACCTCGTCCCAGAGTGAGAAACATTTTCATTGTCGCTCTAATAAGAAAATACCACACAGAAATTAAACTTTAGCGTTGCTTGAATTCTCTTCAACTATGGTTGTGTCCAGATCTGAATAACCAAATACATATTACCCAACCTTCTTCTTTCCCGCCTTCATTCCCTCCCTCCTCATTGAGCATAGTAACATTGCCTGATTAGAAATACTTTTTAATGTGAATACCGCAAAGAATCCCAGCTGCTCCCATCCATTCCAGACATCCCCAATTGGAAGTACCAGGATATCCAGATCTGGTCACCAAACACGGTTAAAGCCATTTCAGGCAATGTTTCAATTCTGAATTATTTTCAACTATTCCCACAGTCCTCCTATCAGAGTATTTTCCACTCTATTCCACAGTTCTCATGTCAGAGTATTTTCCACTGCATTCCACAGTTCTCCTGTCAGAGTATTTTCCACTCCATTCCACAGTCCTCCTGTGAGAGTATTTTCCACTCTATTCCACAGTTCTCCTGTCAAATTTTCCACTCTATTCAACTGTTCTACTGGTTCAGAGCAAATGGAACGCTTATACAAGAAAAAATAATCTGCATAAAAAGTCAATAAGAACACTTCAAATGTTTTACCTGAGGAATTTGCATATCAGCACACATAGTAAATCACAAAAGGTGCTTAAAAAACAATAATAATATGACATTAAATGAATAGACTAAAAAGATCCGCAGACCCTACCTTGGTGGCAAAAAAATCCTCCTCCACAAATTTCAAGTAGGGGTCACCTTTGAAATTATTCAATTTGACTATTTGAACATTGTACTTGATTACTTTAGTAATTATAATTAGTGTGAAACGTTTTAATCTCACTGTGAGATATATTTGAGTATTTACGAGTCGTGATATTTGTTTTAAGAGTAATGCTCGCTTTTGCCCGTACCATTAATCACCTGTATTTGGTTTAATGATTACTCTGGAAACCTTATTTAAGAACACTTCCAAATATATCAAACGCGCGGACGTAAAAAGCTTTAATGCATGTCAGGACGTTGATTAATAACTATCAATTTAAAATATTTTAATACGTATTTTTAAAATTGATGGAATAACACGATTCGAGATTTAATTACTCCACAAATTACTTCATTATTAGGCGAACGAAAAACTGAACCCGACATTAATCATTGGGGATCGTTTTTAAATCGTGACTTACATTCTCAACGTAGCTAATAACATGCAGTTCAAACGAAATTAAATAAATCAGTATGCAAGCCAAATAATGTACATCCCATTTTGCTTTTCTATAATAACGATTTTATTAAAGTTAAAAGTTTTTTACGTTTCATTTCCAGGTGTCGTTTGAAAAACAGAACGCTTCGAAACGAGAATAAAAAACCTGAATCTGTTTTTAATATCGACAAAAAATATTTAGACGCTTTGGTCGTATTTTTAAGGCAAAAAATGAATAACTGCACTTTGCACGTCTCAGATTTGAATCATTACTTCTCGAGCCCAGATCCATGGTACGAATTATTACGGCATAAATTTTAATTAATTTATTTTTGTTTCAGTCTTTCTTCGGGCGGTCCTACAACAACCTGAGCTCCATCTCCGAGTGCAAGAACAACGGCGAGTGCATCATCAACAAGAAGAACCGCACCGCGTGTAAGGCGTGCCGCCTGCGCAAGTGCCTGCTGGTGGGCATGTCCAAGAGCGGCTCCCGCTATGGCCGCCGCTCAAACTGGTTCAAGATACACTGCCTCCTGCAGGAACAGCAACAGGCGGCCAGTCAGATGAGAGGTGGCCAGGGCCCTCCGCAGCAAGGAGCCCAATCTAGAGACCTCCTCTTAGACGAATACCACAAAGGAATGTCTCCAGAAAGCCCACACCACAACGACGATGAAAACCGAAGAAGAGCGCTCGCAGCTGCTGATCTGTTCATGCCTCTCCCCTTCCACGGTCTCCCGTTACCTGGCTTCCCACCTCCCCATTCCCTCTTGCCACCTCCCCACATGTTGTTCCCTGGAGGATTCCACCCTGCCCTCTACCCTCCCAGGGGTTTACTAAAACCTGCCACCAACAACAATAACCGCTATACAAATAACAATAATAACGAAACTAGTGTAGAGTCTTTCACGAAAAGATTTTATCTGGATGCTGTATTAAAGTCCCAAAGATCGTCTCCTTCGAGTGGTAGCGTTAAATCCCCGCCTGTCGACAACGAAGACAATGAGTCCCTAGACCCCGAAGAATTAGATTCCCCGAGACCCGCCGATGACTTACCGCGACCGATACCTTTAACGTTAACTTCGTTAAATTTCGCCAGCGGACTCACAGTATCGCGGAAGAGTTCATCGTCACCCATCCAAGAAAACCCAATGGATCTCTCCATGAAGTCTGGAAGTTTCTCCAGCGACGAGAGAAGAGCCACTCCCGAGGATGAGGAAGGAGACGGCGATAGTGACGGACACGGAGGATCACACGATGACACGGGGGCGGGGGAACTGTTCTCAGCGAGACACGACGTTAAGAGATTAAAACTCCACCGGACCGCTCCTCTGGACCTTACCACCAAGGTTTGACGGTTAACACCGCGAACTGAGTACAATGTTCAAAGTTCAAAGACATTCATACTAAATAATAGATGTCGTCAAATGGCGTTCTAAATGTAAAGGAAATGAAAAATTGTGAAGGTTGGTATCGAATGTGTTTGTGCATTCGTTGAAATTTTACTATACCTACTGTAATGTTGTATTCACATTAATTTGATTCAAATTGAATCGACTAAATATTATATGTCTTGATTTGGCATTCAAAGGCACAAGCATGTTAACTTGCGCAACAAGGAACTTTTAACAATATAACATTTTATAAAATAAATTCATAGCACTTCCAAGCTTAAAAACATCCTTGTGTCTACGCCAGTGCAGGTAAAGTTTCGATATCTTCCTTGAACCCGCCTGCTGCAAGGTCAGGGGGGAGTGAGTGACAAGTTGTATCTGATATTTAGTCAGCATCTTTAGCTTGCATTCTAATCCACCTTGTAGATCGATGCATGTAAGGTCTGACCTTATGCTCTGTCAGCATTCAGCTCTCTTATTTGTATAGTGTCAATATTGATAGTTATCTTGTACAATCATTGCAAATAGTATAGATCGCAGTTACACGTCAATGCAGAGAAATAAAAAATAACCGTGCAAAAACTTCTGTCCTAGAAATTACATAATGCTCTTCTCAGCTTATATCACATACGATTAATATCAGATGCCTTTTGATGCAACTCTTTAACAATGAATTTTTAAATATCAAAATATATTATATTTGTCAGATTTGAGATGCTGTCATATTTTTTTACAGTGTGTAGATTGATACTGTGTATTTTGGGTATCTTATTGTCGATTGCGTTTATTATGGGACCCGATTAAAAGATTTAGTCAAATTGCATCTCATCGCATACAAATAAACGTTTCCTACTTGGTTTCACAATGGTTTTTTGGCTAGCTCCTCAATGCACATGTTCCTTTTGGATTCGTCCATTCAATAACTTCCTGTGGTAAAAATGAACAGCTAATAAAGGGTTTGCAATAATTGGCAGAAACGACTGTGTACAAAGCCTTAACAAAGTGTGATTGATGGCAATGTTCCCAACAAGCGACCGTAATGTAAGGTTTGTCCGTATAATGTAATTTCTCCTCGGTGATTCTCAACCGCGTTGTCAAAACGTCACCTAATCTTCTGCCCGGCGGAGTGACTCTAATCGCCCGCAAAATGATTATAATTTTCAAATAACAGAGGTCAAACGTCATGAGAACTGAACTGAACTGCCTTAACCCTTTGAAAACAGTTGTTACGGAAATTTAACCAACAAAACAACCAGACATATTTCATTAAGTCAGTAAGAAAAATCTCTAAAAACCATTATTTCAATACAATAACTGTCAGTAGTACTATTGTTGAGTATTGTGTTGTCCTATATCTGATATTTAAATTCATTTAATACTTAGCATTTCATCATTTTCTTAACTTCGATGTGTTGCCTCGTTTACCCATAACTTGTGTCTATGTCTCATTTATCTCTGGTCATTCTGTCAACTTTCACTTTTCATGTTGATAAAAATGTAAAATTCATTTCTCGCTACTCATTCTAAAAATTAAATCCCTAGTGCTCAGATTAGAATCAAATCTCTGTAAAATTACAATTCATCTAAATAAATTTACGTTTTACAATAATATCCAGTACAACATAAGTGTTTTTACAAACAAAGGATAACACTTCAAACCACATAACCTCTCTTTGTACGCGTCCCTTGGTTTGGAAAACGAAAAAGTCTAGCAAAAGCTGCTCAACTTACACCTGACGGCAGATTGTCTGGAGACCACATCCTAGGACCGTCCAGGCATCACTTAAATTTCTACGGAATTGCTCTTACTAATACCTTCCTACCTACTACTATGAAACGGATATTTTCATACAGTCAACTAAGTTAATTAATATTGCCAAGCTAATTAATATTGGTAATGAATAATGATGTATTGGTCCTATTAAATATTATCAGCACAGTACGGTGTTAACCTTCATCAAGCTTCTTTGATTTATTTTAAACATTTAACTGGGTGCATTATAAAGTATCTTTTCACAAACCTGTATTCCTAATCGATTACTTCTCGATAACAAATGTTTAAATTAAAATTAGATCCGCAATCGAAGGGTTAAAGTATCTACGGGTTAATGGGATGGCAGGGCAGAACAATATTCCGAGTCAAGCGCCAGTTATGATTATCGTTTATTGCAAATTTATAAATGCGAATTCGATTATTCGAGACTAACAGTAAAATAAGGGCGTCATGATACGGCATTGCAAAAGAGCACATAAAATTATAAACCAACACACAAATATATTTAACTACGCCAAAAGACTGATTAAAAATTTGAATGCCATAATTTTGGACATATCTGCAATCGTTTTCTTTTTAATGCATCTGAACTTATCATCGTGGATATTAGAAAAAAATGACTTCATTCTGCTTAAATTAAACACCTTTATATCGACAAACCATAAAATAGGATTAATTCTAAGACGGATAATTGTGGTGCAGAGTGTTTTATAACCCAAATGTGGTTTAATGCGATGCTCAGTTTTTTTTAAATAAACCATAGTGCATAACCACAGCATACCATACAACATTGCAATTTTCAATGTTTAAACAGTCTAACGCTTCAATTCAAATGATTTTATTAAAGACTACCTGCCTATCCACTTTTCATGAATAAAACACTTTTAAATTTTTAGAATATATTTGGCTATTTTTGACTGCAATAATTGATTACAAAGCAGATAAAACCTCTGAAAATTAAAAAAAAAACGATTACTTTCTTCGTCAACAATTTTTTTTTATAAAATGAATAACTGATTACTTTGTATAAAACCACTATTTTTAAAACAATATCAACATGTTTCGACAATTGTTTTAAAAATAGTGGTTTTATACAAAGTAATCAGTTACCTATTCATTATATGAAAAATGGTGCCACAAAATAAATTTGCGAAATTTTAAGAAGAAATTTTTTTTTAACTTATATCCAGAAATTCCAGAATAGAACAAACTTAAACCGCTAAGAATAAAGGCATTTAGAGATCAAAACAATGTTTAATTTTATCTTATTACATATTGCAAACCATAATTAATAAAATACTTACATAAACACAAATTTTAACAAAACAAAAAAACGACTTCAAAAAATGCACTAAAAAGTAAAAAAATAATTTCGTATTCTTCTACAACTTTATAATCAACTTACCTTTTCTACTCATCAATATGTAGGTACGATTGTTATTTTTGGAGTCGGTGTCGGCGGGAGAGGAGCTGTAAAGTGAACACGCCGGGCCGCGGGTACCTTGGTTGACACCGCCTCCAAAAATAACAATCGTACCTACATATTGATGACTAGAAAAGGTAAGTTGATTATAAAGTTGTAGAAGAATACGAAATTATTTTTTTTACTTTTTAGTGCATTTTTTGAAGTCGTTTTTTTGTTTTGTTAAAATTTTTGTTTATATTTTGATTTTTAGTGAATCTGAAGTACACTAGCTAATTCGATTAAGATTCGGCCGAGTATCGTAAATTTGTTCTTCAGAATTGGAGAGTTCCGTTACTTTGTCATGGATCCCATAATCAGAACCTAACCAAACTCTCATCAAACTACCCTTGAAGTACATCCTGTCCAATAAAAAAAGAACCATCGAAATCGGTTGGCGTGATATTGAGTTTTCGTCCATTTGTCGCGCACATACTTGATGCAAATATAAGACTTATATGATTTTCTCATGGATGCCATTGTCAAAACCAGACCAAATTAAAATGGGACCACACGGGAAGCACCAGCTTTCAAATAAAAAAAGAATCATCAATATCGGTTCACCCAGTCGAAAGTTCTGAGGTAACAAACATAAAAAAAAAAAAAAAAAAAAAAAAAAAAATACAGTCGAATTGAGAACCTCCTCCTTTTCGAAGTCGTTTAAAAATTAACATTCTACATAATTATTATCATTTGCGCTTATCTCTAATATATATTTGCAATTCGAATCATTAATTTTTAACTTTTATCATATTCAAACAGCCAGTTAACTTTTTTTTTACTAGGAAATTGTAATTTTCTTACATAATTAATTAGGTACCTAGTAGCTTTGTATACTATTATGAAATAGACGGGAGTAATACGACATCTTTGATAAAGCTGTGTACACTGTACACTGTACAGTGTGCCGTAGCACGCATGTTCTGTACCATTAAATTTCCGATTTATTCACGTGTTATAATCTAAACTGGTATGGCTGCGTTAGCAATCGTAAACGATGTACAATTAGTACCTTTCTTGAAATATAAATATGCAAACTGCACATTAATGGAAAACATACAATATTCTTCGCTTGCTCTTTCTGAAGTCAATTGATTTGAAATTGATAATAAAATTATACTTACAAAGCAGTTGCTTAATTAGCTGCAGCTAGGCCCTGCGTGCGGCTTTTTTGCACATCATTTATTTTTTTCTTACTGTAAAGTCGGCAATTATGGTGGTGTTAATTTTTTAATATGAATACGTCACAAAAGCTCCAACTGCTCTCGTCTGAAGCCAGTGAGACTATGGCATCTCCAATTGAGGTATGTTGTGAGGCTAGTAGGGAGAAGTAGAAGACGTGAAGAGGAAGGTGCAGATGTGCCTGGCTCTTCAGATCTGGTCACCAAACACGAATAAAGCCATTTCAAGCAACATTTCTATTCTGATTGGTGTTTTTACACCAAGGCAATACTGAGAGTATCTTCCGCTCTGGAACGTGCCGAATATTATTTTAAATGAATAAAACTGTGAAATAATACGAATTAATCAAATGAAATTTATTTACGTGCTCCTCGCACGGAGGTCGTAATAATTGATTAAAATATAAACCTGAATATAAAATATGAATATTTTCAACATTTGTTTTAAATATTATGCTGTCATGACAAACACCCCATCTAAATGACAATATATCTAAGGTTACATGAAAAAAAGAAGATATAATCACAAGTTCTCATTGCCAGCCTACCAATGCCTAGACCTTTTAGCAAACCAAATTTGGATGTACTCGCTTTGCTGTGGGTTACTTATTTAATTATTGTAATTTATTCATTTTACTTAAGTGAGTAGGTACTTTCAAAAGCAATTTCAGTACCTATTTATCTTAACTATTCTGTTTTACATCGGTTGAAAACCCACTCGAAGTTAAATGACCGAATATCATCTGTCAACAGCAATTAACACGTTGGTCGTTGGAATATAAAAATGTATACATCATTAAGGCCTATTTTTACCTACCAGTTATGGCGTGCCAATCCCAGATAGTCATCTGATAATTCAACGAAAATCATTAAAAATTTTAAAACCTTTTACAAATTTATAAAACGTTATTTATCATAAAATTTTATTAAGCCTGAACGTGTTACTAAATTCTAAGAATTTAATTTTAACGTAAAATTACTGTTTTTGATTAATCTCTACTTCGAATCGATTTATATTACAGATAGATAGATAGATAGAGTGGAAGATACTTTCAGTATCGCCCTGGTGTAAGACCACCATTCAGAATTAAAACGTTGCTTGAAATGGCTTAGACGTGTTTGGTGACCAGATCTGAATAGCCGGGTACTTCCCCACTTTCCTCTTCTCTATCTCCTTCCCCTCCCCACTACCTCCAGCCTCACAACATACGCCGATTGGGGATGACATAGTCCCATTGGCTCCAGACGGGAGCAGATGGGATTCTTGTGCGGTATTCATGAAAAAAAAATTGCTTTGGATAATTTGTTATTTACTTTTTGTTTAATATAAGCGTAAACTACTTAAAAATGTATTTTTTCAATAGAAATAACTTAAAAAAACACAGTATTATGGAAAAGTTTATTTGTGACAGTTTCCCTTGATTAACTTTTTTTCTTTGTTATAAAATAATTTAAAACCCCTTTGCGCAAAAACAGAGCGTTTCTAGACACCGTTACCAAGCGTTGATTTACGGTACACTAAGGGCGCCGCAGACGAGAGACGGAAAAATATTCCAAATTCAAAAAAAAATTGTCTCGTGTGCGCATCTCCATACACCCTAATATGTATTATGCCCGCAACTGTTCCAACGCAACTGGTACTAAGAATATTCAAAATTCTGACTTGTGGCTTCCTCCTAATAAGAATTTGAAGCTTTTTTTTAAACCGTTGCCTTCCAAAACGTTCTTTGGTTTGAAAATAATAATTTATCTCATTTTTACAGGTGATTAAAAATATCACTATCTTTGATCTTTTAAGGTTCATGTTTATGTCCAATAAAATTAATGAGTCATTTATATCGATTTTTAAGTGGATTTTAAACTTGAATTTGACTTTTATAATATTACATGAATCATCATTAATGACTTTAAACTTGGGACATTAATTCATCTGCTATAAAATTATGTGCTTACGTAGATTTTTGAAAGAGATACGGTACAATGGCTGCAACTGCTTGAAGCAAGTGGAACTTTGGCTTCTCTATCTGGTGATTGTGAGGCTGGATAAAGTAAAGAAGGGCACCTAATTAGAAAATTTAAAAAAAGGTTAGGGTTGATTTTAGATTTTCACAGCCAAAAATGTTATGGTTATTTCCTTTTGGGGTATTATGCCGTGTTGCGCTACCTCCTCCTTTAGCCAACGTTTCGGACAGCGTTACAGTGTCCATCATCAGGGCAGATGTGTAAATGTTAGAGATGAAATGTGTGCTTAAGTACTTCGAAGCAATACCGTGTTGCCAGTACCAATCCACTGCGGGCTGGCATTACAGTATACTTCAAGATGGTTTTTTGCATTTAGCTTTGGTGTAGCCGTCAATTACCGGATACCAAGAACTATTGAGCTTAGCTCCGTCGTCTCTATTAATGTTAATAGGATTTTTATAAATTTCAATTGCCTCTGTAATTAAGCGTGCTCTATAGGTTTTGGGTCTTCCCAGGACTTCAGGAACAAATCTGAAGTAATGGCCGGTTTCAATTAAATGCTCGGCGATTGCCGATTTGTCAGGGTGGCCAAGTTTACATGCTCAAAAGTGTTCTGATATCCTTTTGGAGATCGTCCGCTCTGTCTGGCCAACATAGACCTTATCACATCCGGAACAGCTGAGTTTATATACTCCATCTGTTTCCAGAGGAAACTTGGTCTTTGCAGACCTCAGTAGGTCTTGTATTTTGGTTGTGGTTCCGAAGACAGTCTTGATGCTTTCTTTCCTCAACAGTCTGGCAATTCTGCCTGTCACATTGGGAACATAAGGTAGGAAAGCACAGCCTTTAGACTCTTGTTCAATTCTGTCTTCGTTTGGTGTAGATTTGGCTCTTATTATTTGCCTTGTTTGCATTTCATCTCTAACATTTACACATTTGCCCTGATGATGGACACTGTAACGCTGTCCGAAACGTTGGCTAAAGGAGGAGGTAGCGAAACACGGCATAATACCCCAAAAGGAAATAACCATCAAAGGTTAGGGTTAGCTAAATTATGTATCTTAAGTCATTTCAAGAAACATTTCGATACGGAATAGTGCTACCTCAACTGAGCGTTAATTTGAATTCCACTTTGGAACGAGATGCAAATATATTATCTGCTATTAATTAATTATCTTATAATAATATCCCGTAATTTTTCAAGGACCTTCGCAGTTATAAAGTAATTGCAAAGGCTGATGTAATGGCAGAACGGTGTACGATTAGTGGTATTATAATTGTAGATTGTAAGAATTATGAAGCTGAAAGTGGATTTTTTTTTTAAATATTTGCCACAGAATCATTATTGCATTTCAAAAACAATGTTTACGCTTCAAATTCACCTGTCCTCGCCATTAGTAAACTTAAAAAATTACGACATCCATTAATAATTTAAACTAAAGAAATATAGAATTAAAGAATTATACTTAGTATAATATCAATCTTATCCTGATGAACAAAACACAGTTTTTGAAACATGTTGATAATATTGTCAGTGGTTGAGTGGGCATGGCGCTTGGGTCTCACCCGAGCGTCGCGTGTTCAATTCCTCTGCTGGCTAAGTCCTCCATCACAACACAAGCAACATTTTTATTTTCTGTGGTGGTATGTAGTAGGAGATTTTCAAACATTGTTGGGTTATTCGTAACCCGGGAATGTTTGTCTTTCTTTTTAAAAAATTAAAAATAAATAAAAATATTGATTATAAATATAGTGATTTTTACAAAGTGATTATTTTTTTTAAATGATACCACAAAGTAAATTAGCAAAGTTTTTATATTCACGCGTAGAATTAAAAGTTAATTAATTCATTTAAATAAAATAAATTTAGTTCCCACTTTGTTTGTCTGAAACCACATCACATCAATCAGTTCCAATTTCGAAAATGACACTTAAATTCAAAGCAAATCCATGTTCTTGTAGAGTTCATTGAACCGAAGTTATTAACAGACTCACAACCGAAATTAGAAACTTTAATAATTAGAAAAGAGACAATGCATAAACACCTTCACAATGCTATGCAATATTTGCACACATATTCATCTGTCGTATTTAGTATATTATTTACATAAGATGCTAGGGTATTCATACTATCAGTGGAGGTTATCCACCTCTTACCCGCCCTGGTAAGTAACAGATGTTTACTCCTTCAAGGCTCTTGCAAGGACTCTAATTTTTTTGGTAAAAACGACTGTACATTTGATAACGAATCTAGACCTCCAATGTCCCTGCATACGTTGTTAGTAAGCAGTATGCAAGTGTTTAGCACGAAATTAATACTATCAGATGATAAAAGTCTTTTGATACTGTTGATTAGGTCTCGTGCAGTAGTAAATGGACTTGATCGAATCTCCCTAGCAAACAACTCCAGCCAACGTCAGCAGCATTAAAGTAGCCTTTTCCTAAAGCGCATGCGTAATGTTTTCAGTTTTCTCACTACCTGATTAAATAATCAATCAAATCAGAGATGTTTTTCGAAATCAGATAGAGAGGAAGCAGCGTGACCCGCTAAGCCTACCTGAATACGCATTCAAACATTATAATCAAAGAGCACCGCGCTTTGTTGGCCGTGTTATTATGTACTAATATCATTAGAGATGTTTTAAAATGCCCGTTCTCTTACACTCCTAAACTGGATGGAAACAGTACGATAAATGCGATAAATAGCCTACAGAATCGTTGCATCCCGAAGCCTAATAGCTCCGAGCATTAGCTTCACGCATCTCTCAATAATTGATGACACCACATTTACCACCATGGACCAACTGCATCTTATACAACTAGTTCACTATTATTACAGATTTTTTCTAACACAGTCCTGCAATTTGAGTTAAGGAATGATAAACGGATCAAACAAATGATTACAACTCGTATCTCTAGTAGTATGATGATTATGTATGCTTTAACAACGTTAAAAAAAAAAAAATAAAAAAATAAAAAAATAATAATAATAATAATAATAATTCAAGTAAAATAAACTGGTAGTTCTATGAACAGTGGACCTCGCGAAATGTTGATTATTCCGATTTGACAACTGGTAACGCTCGTGCGAACTCTGGCGGAGTAAAAAGGTACTTTCCAACACGGCTACCATCTTGACGAAATGCAAAGCGTTCAAGTTAAAATAGGACTTCGTTACGCGCGCGCTCAGTCAAAAAAGTAAAACTTTAAGAAAATAAATTACTTCTGAATATATCCTATACGCCAAACACGCGCCCAACATTTGTACACAGTTGAGATTAGTCACATGAGAACGGATCGTTTCTATGACTCGTTCTTGAGTTCAACGGCTCGGCTGTGGAACGATTTGCCGGCCTCTGTGTTTCCTTCCTCCTACAGCATGGGTCTCTTCAAGACCCGTGTTCACTCCTTCCTTTCCTCAAAAAGACCCTCCACCCAGCATCTTCAAAGCTGACATAGGCCCTAGGGGAAGTTATTTTCTTCAGGGCCTCCTGTGTAGAGTTAATGTAAAAAAAAATCCTATCATCTATATATAAGTAGTCATCACACATAAAAAATGGTTATAACGTTTTTTGACGACAATTTGAATGAATCAGTGATAAACGGATCAAAATAATTTGCTTAATAACGTTAGCTCCACACTGCAGGCCCTCGAAAAAAATCCCGCGGGGCCTATCTCATCTTTGCTGTGTGGAGGGTCTTTTTAGGGAAAGGAAGTTCTGGAAAGGTAAAGGTATGAGGAGTGGGTAGGGATCTGGCGTTCAATGTTTCCAAGAGTGACGGATGTATTAATCCATCTGTCCCACTGCGGTGCAAGGCCTGGAGACGTCTAGGTTAGGACTCCCTCAACCAGTGTCTTCCAATAAGGCCCGCTACGTAGTAGTTGAGAAAACGCATTCGCCGCCAAGACCTAGACAAACCTCACTCCATGAACCCTGGCACCCCTGCTAAGTCACCAAACATAGTGAATCACTTAGGGTGATCTGACATTACATCTCTAATCTAGTAACTTTCAATACAAAAAATATGGGTATCCGAAATGAACAAATCGTGTAGTTTTTTTTCCCATGCAGCCCTGAAATATAAATCGAGGAGTGATAAACGGATCTAACTACAGATACGAATGCAATGCATTTCTATCCGGTGGTGTGATGATTATTTCTGCTTCAATTATCAGAAAATTATCGAGAACTGAACGTATTGTATTGCACAGAAATAATCTTGTTTTTTATCGATAGATAATTATTTTATGGAATCAAATCAAATAATTACATGATGCGATCAATAAGTGCCCGGTTCAATGATAATAATTATTGTTATTCACGACGCGACTGTATATAGACGATGATAAACCCACGAAGTTAACTATATCGTTAGATAATGCTCAGAAATAAGATGAGTGATTGAAAACCAATAATAATTGTACGGAATCAGGGAGCAATAATGTTTTAATGGTAGCAATAAAATTTTAAAATATTAATGTCTCCTTCAGTTCAACAAAGTTCTAAAACGTCCTTACCAAAATGTAAAAATTCATTAAATTTTTGTTTCACTTTCAGTTTTTATTTTAAACTAGCTTTTGCCCCCAGCTTCGCTCGCGCCACTTGCCCCACTCCCCCCCCCCCTTGTCCCCTCTCCCCCCCTTCTCACCCCTTACCCCCCCCCCCTTCCCCTACCCCTCAAACCACCCTCCATACCCGTTACATTCATTTTTCAAACTGCTGGCGTGCAACCTATTAAAACGTAACAATCAAACACGCGCGGTTTCTCATTTATAATATTAGTATAATTTTAACTGTCAAAGGGATCTCCATAGTAACCTAAACAAATAACAAAATGGACAGCGCACGTCAAACAATTAATTAGCAATGCTTTGCTTTTCATCTGGATATAATAAATAAATTCATAACACCAGAGCTTATTCATAACGCCAGAGCTTACCAATATATATAGTCTATTATACTCGCAAATAATGTAGCTTTCTATTAGCGAAGGAATTTTTAAAGTCCATTAATTATTTTTTGCGTGAAAGAGTAACAAACATACATCCATACATCCAGACATACATAAGAACTTTCGCCTTTATAATATTAATAGGAAGGATTTTCCTTCTTGTTCAAATTTCATTCCGGTTCTGTTTGAACTACGTTATTTATTTATGTTTTTAATTGTATTTTATAATATTATTATCGAGTTCTGCAAGTATTTTAGTATTTATTTTTGATACAGAGGTTTCAGCTTACAATGCCAATTTTAAAATTGTGGTTAAACCACTTTGAGACGACTTATTTGTACGATTTCAAATGTCAATTTTTAAAGTTGTCTAAATTTATTTAAAATAAATCAATTAACAAAAATCGGTAATAAATCAATTTAAACCTTCAAATATTGACATTTAAAATTGTATAAATAAGTCGTCTCAAAGTGGTTTAACCACTGTTCGAAAATGGTCTTGTAAGACGAAACAGCTGTAATAAAAATAAATTTAAAATATGTGCTTGCAGAATTTGATAATAACATTATTAAAATTTATTTTAATTAATTTTTTTTAAATGAATGGAGTTATAATTAAACACAAAAATTGTTAATACCTTATTTATTCACCTGGATGTTCAATCCGGGCCATCCTCGATGTTTTCCATCCACTTGCACTTCATAGAATAGTATTCGGACGTTCATTTCTGTGTTCTTCCGTTCCAAGAATCAAATTCATTAAAAAAATGCTCTTCATATTTGCTTGCAATGAAATCGTTGGACCCGGGATGATCATCTCTTTACAATTAAGGAAGGTCTGGTTTCCGTCTAAACAAGTTATTGGCATTATTCATTTATTTTTCCTTTTCTACTTAGAAAATTGTGTCCAATGAATTTAGACCGGATAAACATAAGTACTTATAACGGTAGCCGTTTTCTAACCGACATTAGTGCCCGAAAGTCTTCCTCTGAAGATGAGATAAAAGCATAAAAAGCACCGGATAACAATTTGACAATAAAGCCTAATGAGTAAGCTAACGAACCTGCTACTTTAACTACAAGCTTTATGATAAATGCTCCTCTGGCCCGGTTGATTGTAAGTGTTATTTACAAGTCCAAATATAATGTATTACTA
The DNA here is from genome assembly GCA_917880885.1 of Limnephilus marmoratus. Taxonomy (NCBI): domain Eukaryota; kingdom Metazoa; phylum Arthropoda; class Insecta; order Trichoptera; family Limnephilidae; genus Limnephilus; species Limnephilus marmoratus. The sequence continues at coordinate 31,663,744 of OU862916.1, forward strand.
AAGCAATGAGGCCAGTCTCCTTCTATCTGGGAATTTCACGATATCTCGTTTGCAAGAACTTGAAAAATGTACGGAATTCTCGTAACGATTTCATTGTTCATATTCCAACACAATAGACGTACAACAATCGCATTGCAAATTATTTAAACAAAACGAAATATTATTATTTTATATTGAAATTAATAACCTTAGGTTAAATAATTAGTTTATCAACCCATGTAGGAATATTCATCTAAAGATCAAGCAAGTTTTTAATGAAGAGTGATTAACGATGTTTTATTATGTACGTATGTGAGATCAGGAATAACATAGTTGATGTTCGTATAAATACTATAAATGATGTTCGATGATTTTATAATATTTTAGAGCGGTGAAATAATTTGAATTTGAAAACAAAGTAATTATAATTGATTAATATGATTACACTTTAATATAAAAATGATTAACGTACGATTTATGGTAATCATCACTCTTTGCCAATAGTGTACAGTAGTAGATTAAATGTGCAATATTTAGTTTCTCGCAATATTACCGTTTGATTAACGACTCGCAAAATCTAGTTAGCACTTACAGCAGGTGCAATCACATGTTTGTAACGTTATCGGGTTAATAATGGCTGTAATGCTAAAGGAAAACTTTTTTTTAAATCGATGATCAAAACAATCGGAACTTTTCATGCAATCTAAGGAATATGTTTTTAAATATTATATTTCAATGAAAAATACGATTAGATATTGTTAAGTTTGGTTTTTTGTGGCAGAAGATCTTCAATAAAGACAATATTTCTTCACTAGCGATTCCAACTTATTTATTCACTTATAAGCACATGTTACAATAATAATATCTTTCCCGACCCGACAAAACACTAAAGTGGTCTTCAGACCATTAACTAGTTGATTCTAGCTGTTTTCAAGAGATAAGAAGCGTTTTTCTCTAAAGAACACATAATTTATAACCAAAAACACTCACACAAACAAATAAACAATGCCCGACATATCAATGTAATACTGTGATATACAGAAATCTGCTTTATCAACTATCACTTCAATCAGTGCAACTATCTGTTGCAAGTAGGAAATCTGCCATAATAAACTAGCTTCGAAATGCTACGCTAGAGGTCAGTAACCTTCGCTTTTTAATCAGATATAAAAATTTTAATTGGTTATTGGAAAGTGATATCCCTATTATTATCATTATGGAAGGTGCCTAGACTCAGTACATTCCACAGCATTCAGTTGACCAGTTTCGAATTCGAAGAGCCACCTTTACAAACATTTATTTTCTGGATTAATGAGGGAAAAGAATTCTGACCATTAGTATAACAGTTACGATTATTACGGACAAGATTATAGACAAACACCATTATTGCATGTTTTCGTTCATTATTTTCTCTCATCTCTTGTGAAACAAATTGTACATAAACACTCGAGAAGAAAGTATTTGAGATGATCATTCTAAATCCGAGAGAATGGCTCAATCAAGTCAATCTTCGTCTCGTTAATAGACATTTGCGTTTAAGCTTTGGCCATTTCTCTAAACCACGCCGCAATGTCCAAGTCATTAATTATGGTAACGTTTAATTTAAACCATAAAAATTTGATAGCCAAAGTCACTCGGAGGTTTCAAATCCCACGCTACGGTTATTTATGAAAAGGAACAGATATCAAATATCGCAGATTCTTCCACCTACTGTTTTTTTGTCGCCACGAGATGCAACAGCAACGCAATTAAAAATCGTGTAAGCAATTTGTTCTAATCAATAACAACGTGAGAAACCGGAACTCTATTCTTTTTTTGCGATTCAAATAGATTAACATAGATTACTAAGAAGCAATACATTCATTGAATAAGCAACATACCCATCTTTATTCGGCCATGCTTACGGATGCCCAGTTGCCCAGTAAGGAACTCGAGAAACATTCAATTATTACTTGTTCATTTATACACATTGCACATTTTTATTAAGACAAACACGTTTCGTACGCGGAGCTTTACATTCATTTTAATAAGCTGTATGTATTTTTAGTCTGAATCAATTTGGAATATTGTCCTTGGCTATAACATGTCTCCGAAGCCATTATGGCTAAAACATTTCACGTTTTATTTCCTTGTCCCCCTCGGATTAAATGACTCTGCCAACGACATGGCATTTTGTCTCAAACGCATGATCGCGGTTTTGTACAATTTAGATTACCGAAAAGATTATCCGAGTATTTCTGATCCCACGGTGGACGCCCGTCGCGTTTTATGTCATTCTTTCATTCCACATATAATTTTCGCTAATCAGATCTTCGATGATATCTACTTGCCTGCCATAATGCTTCTCCTTTTGATAGCTAGCCCTTGACTCGGCTCGACGCGGCAGCGAACTTCCTTGGCGAAGTTTGGGTGCCTTAATTGACCATGCATAAAACGCGCTGGCAGAATGATTAACCGTTCAACTTAGCGTTAAGTTCGTCCGCTTTGAGCTTGAAAATGGAGCATGCATTTATAGGAGCCTTTCTTAAAAGTCTAATAAATTATTGCTAACCGCCTCTCATGTCAAAAAGGTCATGTCATTACTCTATCGATAAGCTGACGTGAAATATTTCCTTGATATGTACCGACGCATCGCATCACGTTAATAAGGTAATAAGATAACAAGCCAAAGGGTTTTTCTTAGAAATATTTAAGAAATATGTATTACTTGCACAGATTTAAAATATAGCCTTTTAGACAGTCCAGCATAATAATATGCAAGTGACAAGGCTTTTTCTCGCACTAATAAAAACGCTAATGAAATGGACGTTTTGAACTGCATTTCATGTACACGAAATTTTGCTTAATCAATACAGAATTGATTGTATGCTCATTATCAAACTCAAAGAGAAGCATCTACACCCTATAATCAGCGAATAAGATTATTATTCACATGTTAACGAGGTAATTGTTTTGGTCCGACTTTGCATGGACAGTTCAAATTGGAGTGGTCCACATTCAAAGCGGTAGTTGGATCTCGCGTTAATTTTGGGAGCATTATATTTGTGGCTTTGTATCATCAGCGTTCGCTGGTCCATTCTTCGCGCCGAATACAGATTGAATTCTGAGAGGTAATTGGTCAGCCGAAATTTGTTAGTCACTCTCCGTGATGGGTTGGACGGTCTGATCCCCTTAACAAGTGACATGCTCCAATCCAACACATTCAGACTTGTACACACTCATACAAATATACTAAACTTATGGCGTATGACTGTCAGAATTCGAGCACCTTGAGGGTGTTACATAAAGAATCTGAATAATTGCACGAACCTTAATTCAACTAACCGATTGACGTTGAAAATGAACCCATTTTGAACTGTAATATAGATCAAACACAACAAATTTTATACTTTTGAATGTAGCTATAACTTTGTGGTTATCCATTATAGATAAATGAAACAATTTAACTTTGTTTGAACCACTTTTATATTTGAGTAAATCCGACCGGTTTCAGAACGACCGTTCCTTCTTCAGGGCAAACGCATACTGATTTGACAGTTTTGAAATATGGATGGGAACAATCCACCCCTACCATAATATGATAGAAATCCTCCGTCCACAACTTTGTTCATCTGAGACAGTAGAACAGTTTTTTTGGTAGGCTCGAATAAGCTATACAGAACAGATTTATTTGTCTTTCGCATCCCACTTTCATTGAACAGTGCCAAGGGAAATGGGGCCAACTCATACTCAAAGAATTTCATCAAATCCTCATCAGATGGTTTGCTTAAACACATCCGCTGAAACAGCAATGTTGGGTCAACTGCAACCTTTTCGTCGTGAATTTTTATCGACGAGCTGACAGAAGACATTGGAAATGCCCGATCTTTGCGGGACAACTTGATGTCTGAGAATGTCAAGCCCACTATCTTATTCATTGCCTTTTCACCAACTCGAACAGCATCGTAGCACGTTATTGTAGCATCTCCGACGACTAACCTAATCACCCATTACAATAATAATGATTATAAAATGAATTCCACTAATCATCTGTTCGAGAACAACTTACCTGCTTTCTTGCGTGCAAAAATTACTAAGGAATTTCCCATGAAGAAAAACCCGTCTTAATAATTTGGTAAGAAAAAACAGCTTTTTCTGAAAATGACGACATTTTACGAAAAAACTTAAAATTGCTATAAATATTTACTGGTTAGAGATTTACTTATATATGTATATATATTCTAAAAGGTAATTAAATTATTTACAATTTCTTTCAAATAAATTTCTTTCTTGGATGAATATTTTAGACGATATGAAGGAATGTTTGATGAAAAATGTGAGGTAAAATGATTTTTTTCGAAAATATTGACATTTGTGGAGCGTATAACTCAAAAACGGCTGGGATTTTCAAAATTACGTATAGAATAAAAGTTGTAGATAATTTTATGAGCTTTTACTTATTATTAAAAAGTTTTCCTCTGCGACGCACCGTTTTTGAGATATACATAGAAAACCGAAAATCGGGACCTTCCCCCCCCCCCTCCCCCCCTAGCTCACCACCTAGACGTCAGGACTTTTAGTATGTTCACACCCTAAGCATCCTAAACAAGTCCTGAAAGAATCGCTTAGGTTCCTGCTCACGCACTCTACACCTCCTTTTGGACCATTCGTTTACTGGACTATATACATTTGCCCTAAAGAAGGAACGGTCGTTCTGAAACCGGTCGGATTTACTCAAATACAAAAGTGGTTCAAACAAAGTTAAATTGTTTCATTTAACAACAAATTTTGTTTTAAAAGTAGTAACTTTTAATTAGTTTGAACATAATTTGCTATTAGGTCGTACATTATAGGTACACAAAAAGTTTTGTAAAACGATACTCTCTGAAATCGCGTTATTTTGTGCGAAAAAAATATTCTTAAACGTTTATCGTTTAAGAATATTATTCTTACAGTTTTGATCTCGCTGGTTAAATTAAAAATGAACCCCCTCTATGGGAGTGTGTGAATAGTGGAAGAAGTAGAATAGAATCGAAAAGAAATGCAGTAAACAGTGATTGGAGAAGAGCAGTAGTTGGCATGAGCACACATCAATTGACGTTGAGTATGTTTTTGTGTATGATTTCCAAACACCGTAGCTGATTATTGAGGCTCTAATTAGATGCGAATGAAACGGTAGTAAAAAATCTTTATAATTTAACTGTTGCGTTGAAATATTCAAAAGCCACTGTGCTCGTCTCATGTGTGTTGGTGAAATCTTTGGAACGAGTTTAAATTTTGTGTATTGCTCTAAAATGCTTTCGATTTTTATTGAATCAATTTATACCTATAGAAAGCACTTCTGAATTTCGATTCATTATTGGTTAGGTTCATTAATAGAATTATGGTTCATTATCATTGGCTTATCAATTCAAACAATCACCTTTGCATTGTATGGAATTTGCATCGCTATCGCCTATTTGATGGTTTTGCTGTGTTTTGCTATAAAGTAATTTTATAAGATCCGTCAAATATGTTACTGTTTGAGACTCACACCAAATAATGCACTTTTATATAGAAGAAGAAGAAGGAGAAATTTACTTATTAAAATTGTATTAAACTTTTAAGCGTCAGTAAATAATAAGTATAAGTAATTTCTCAATTTCGAAAAAATAAATCTTTGGGATTTCTGTTCGGAAATAGCCGCGGCGCAGAGAAATATTAGTTTAATCACGCGATTCTAAAATAAGTGACGATATTTAAACTGAAAGCGCCGTCGCGCTGGGAAACCCAAACAGATTTTTAAAAAACTCCCATACTTTCTCATCAAACTCATTCCATTCGACTGTTGTTTATTCTCTTTAGTTTTTTGCTTAATAAATCATATTGTGCAAAGATTCATAGATTCATGCTCGAAACTCGCTGTAATCTTTCCTTATATCTTCATTCCTCATATGGACCGAGTACTTCCACTGATTACTCTGTTCATGATCTCCTTTATCTTTAATTATTACTTGACCTTTATCAAACGGATATTCAAAATACGCAAAGCATTGATACGATCCAAAAACCTTTATCAATAACATTTAGTCTGGTTAACTTCATGTCGGTTCTTAAGCATCCAGTGAATTGTACCACCGATATCCAACATCAAAAGTTATTTTAAGTGTTCCAGCTATAAAATAAATGCTAACCGCGCCTCTAACGTTATCTAATATAATTTAATCATAATAAAGCCATCTTCTGACCCTTGCAGTTGGTCTTTGCGGATCGCATAGTCTTGTGAGGTCGCTTAGGTCTAGACTCCAATTACCTTCCATAAAAGTTTAAGTGGACTTTATACTCATCCTTGCGTACATCCCTTCCATTGTTTTCAAATGCCAACATATTTATTAGCAAAGTTTTGTTATCGCATTCATCTTTTAAAAGTACTAAATTAGTTATGGACAAAACGTGGGACATCTGCTAAATTCCTCAACTACCGTAAAAACAATAAATTAGTATTAGTAAATGGTAAGTAACCTTTTAAACGCCTTCTATGAAAGTCATCCGCAGATGACACATACTCAGATACCCAACAGCAATCAGAGATATCATGATTGCATTTAATACCTATTTTAAAGCCAGTATTTCTCGAAAGTGCTTGGACTCATGTCAATTTCTGTATGGGTTGGTTTTATTGCATTGTAATATTAGAGACGGTGCAATTCAAGCGCATCAAAATTCACGCGAAATGCTAATTATGTTAACCCTTGTAGTTTTTGAATCCGTCGATAGGAGGTGTGGGCGTTGCAAGGATGCTGGGTGGTCCTTAGTCCTTAGCCTCATTAGTCTCTTTATCTCACACCAAACTAACCTTCATCCCGCAAAAGCAATCTTGCCCGGATAACATACTCTGAACTAAATTCGGTCGGCAGTTCATAATTGATCAATATTTTATCCTTGGTAGAAATTAACGTGCACGTTTTCAATTTTAATCAACAAAATTTAATTTGCCCCAAAAAAACTTTATTAAATATTTTGTTCAGTTTTTTTAAAACTAATTTATTACGTTCAGAATCACCCTGGTCAGATACCAGCATTCAGAAGTGAAATGTTGCGTAAAATGTCTTCAGAAATATGTACTGACAAATTCTGAATAACCAGATTCCTCGAAAACTTCATATACCTCTTTTCCTTCCCACTTACACTAAACTTAAATTTGGATTCGAGGCCAAAAACTTGACCGAACTGAATAATCATGTGTTTTTTGTTATTTGTTTTTGGGGTGTTATGCCGTGTTGCGCTACCTCTTCCTTTAGCCAACGTTTCGGACAGCGTTACAGTGCCCATCATCAGGGCAGATGTGTAAATGTTAGTGGTGAAATGTGTGCTTAAGTACATCGAAGAAATACCGTGTTGCCAACTCCATTCCACTGCGAGCTGGCATTACAGTATACTTGAAGATGGTTTTCTTCATTTAGCTTTGGTGTAGCCGTCAATTACCGGATACCAAGAACTATTGAGCGTAGCTCCTTCGTCTCTATTAATGTTAATAGGATTTTTATGAATTTAAATTTATTTTTTTGAAAATCTAAAATCATATCCAATTATGTGTTTAATCAAAAGCATAGCAAATATCATGTAAGAATATGTGCTACTTTATATCTTCATGATTGAAATTATAATATATTGGTGATTAAAGGATTCAATTTTTCATGATTTTTTAAAATAATTTGGTAAATGTTTGTGACTTAATGATAATTATTTAAAAATATTATTTTGCCCTACCTACTACGAAAATACAATGTAATAAAAAAAATATAAATTATTATTAATTAAAGCAATGTATCGCATATACGAGTGAATAAAAAATTTCGGTCCAGAAAATGCCTTTTTACAATTTTTATTTTATATTTAAATGAATTTGTGTGGCCTACTGAACCTATTAATTCACAAAATATTGTCTAAAAAATCATGATAAATTGAATTCTTTACTGCCCTATATTTCGTAATTTAAAACACAAATAATTAAAGTAGCACATATCCGAACTAGAAATATTTTATACTTACCTTTTGATTTAATAGAGAATTAGTCAGTTTGGTTGAGTATTTTGGCCTTAAATCCACAATTAAGTTTTGTATGAAAAAGGCCGCTCAGCCGTTCCTTATAATATTCTGCAAATTCCGCATTCCATGGTTCCCTTCCTTCCGTGCAATTGGGACTCTTGCGACAGTGTAACTTAATACATTATGTTTTAATCGAAATGATTAACGGTATAGCGAAGTATTTAATTTGGCTTGAATACTTAAAAAAAATCTTTCTGCATTGACGTATAACAAGTATAAATCCACGAAGAGATAAAAATGTAGTTATAAGCAGGAAAATATGATGTTAAAATGTGATAATTGTTGACTCTGTTGTATCTCTCATAATTATGTTTAGTATTTACAATGATATCATTGATAATTGTTCAATAGTTTTAAAAATACCTTCACTTTAAACTTCTCTGTGTAATGTTTTGAGAATATAGTCCACTATTTATGTAGATTGTTTATTTCGTAGATTGATAGTAGGTTTGCAAGTATTTTTTAAAAACAATATCTAAAGATTTTCCTACCCTAACGAATAAAGTGAATTCGAGGCCAGTTGTATAAGTATGTAGATTTTTGTAAAAAAATCAAACAATGCAAAATTTATTGTTATATTAGTTGTGTAATAAACTGTTAAAATAAATATAACTATGTAGAATTTTTTAGGTTTTATTGTAAATAGTGTTATTAATCATAGGTTTTTCCAATTTAACGTTTATCAAAAGACCAACAAAAATTATTTAATAAGAATGTAAATACTTGTGTATGCAATAATATTTATTGAATATTTTCGAACAAACGTGTAAAATGGGATTAAATAACGAAACAAAAATATTATTAAGTAGAAAAATAAATTGTGTTCTTGTAAGAAGATGTGGTTTTGATAATTGTTATGAATTTGTTTCCTGTTTTTTATTTTTTTTATTATTACATAGTAAACTTAGTCAATCAACGTACATTAGTGCATTGTGCTTTTATTTTAAGATTTATTAGGTAATTGAGAAGTTCAATGATGAAAGTGACCAAGGACTTGAGGCCAGTATAATGCTTAGTAAATAAATATATATTTTATACTTAACTTGTAAAAATCCGTCGATATTAGGAAGATCACCCATTCATCGCATAATTGATAGTTTGAAAAAATATGAAGAAATACACTTTTTTATAAAAAAAAATTTAACTCTTTTAATTTTCGATACTCGTAAATCCATACCCGTGTCCCAATCCACACTAAAGATTTTTTTCAGATTCACGTACAAGAAATAATATGTTACAAGAAGAATATGTAGGTACCTACTCGATGACCCAGCCGACGTAAATATTAAGAATATGAACATGTTTTTGTGTAACCTTTACCCACAAAAATATGGATTAAATTGGAGTCAATTGCTTTCGGACCAAGCAGTCAGTCAGCCAGGATGAATGGTAGAAAAATATTCTCAAAGGAGAAAAAAAGTTTCATAAAAGTTTGGAAAATACCTAAATTAAAGTACAATTTGGTTCCTATACAAACTGAAGCCCTTAAATCTGTCTCTCTAAGAGATGCGTTATACAATGACACAATACTTTAAATTATATATGGATTTAAATAATTTAAACAAATATATCGAATTTTTTAAATTGTATTTATGTGCCGTCAAAAAAAACACTAAATTATGGTAGGTATTCACTATAAATTAACATTCACGACACCAAAGAAGGATGATGTAGACGTTAATTCCAAAAATTTATTTAATCAATATGCACGGTGTCCGGAAACTCGTTGTAATAATAACAAAAACTAAAGCGCAGGCAGAAAGTCTGTGGAAAGATGAAGAAAATTTGATTTGAGTTTCCGTTTTTGAGTAAATATAGTCTGAAATTTTTCAGATTAAATAAGAACGATTTGCCGGCCTCTGTGTTTTCTCCCTCACTACAACGTCTCTTCAAGACCCATATTCACTCCGTTCGATCGTCTCAATGACCCTCCACACAGCATCCATAAAGATGACATAGGCTCCGAGGGAAATTATTTTCCTCAGGGCCTACTGTGTGGATTTAAAAAAATTGAAAGTATTTTCAATTAAATGAAAACAAATATGTTTGTACACCACTCTTTAATCAAAATTATCAACATATTTCGAAAACAAAGTTTTCTTCGTCGGGATAAAATTATTAATAAAAAAGACAAACAAATATAGCCGAATAAGAACTATAGACAAATATATTAAAGGGGGAGGTGATTAGTTCCTTTTTTTTTTACGTTAACTCCACGCAGGAGGCCCTGAGGAAAATAATTTCCCTCAGGGTCTATGTCATCTGGGATGCTGTGTGGAGGGTCTTTTTGAGGAGAGGAAGGAATGAACATTGGTCTTGAAGAGACCCATGTTGTAGGAAGGAGGAAACACAGAGGCCGGCAAATCATTCCACAGCCGAGCTGTTGAACACAAGAACGAGTCGAAGAAACGACCCGTTCTCATGTGGCAAATGTCAACCGTGTACAAATGTTGGGCACGCGTTTGGCGTGTTTCCCGACTATGCACCGGTGCCGAAGGGATCAATGATGCTAGTTCCTCGGAGCATCTTAAAAATACCATTAAAAAAACAATGAAATATGAAAATTGTTCTTATAAAAAAAAAAACTTAAAACAAAAAATAATAATCATGAAGTATAGATAACAAAAATAAATTATGATAAATTATGATAATATAAAAATAAATTTAATAGATGGCTATTTTAAAAAATAATTAACATTTTTGTTATTTAGACTCTCTGATTATTATTTTTTTTTAGTATTTATTGTAAGCGTCTCTTAAAGTATTTTTTGCCAAAAAAATGGTAAAAAAAAAAACAAAACGCTCAGTACCAAAAATCGTATTTTTTGGGTTCTCCATGTGATTTCAAATTCGGTAGTTTCCCGCTTGTACCTCGAGTTTCTGGTCACTGTGTATATAACCTGACTCCGAGGAAAGGGAAATCCTCAAAACGTGCTTTTCATAAACATGATTGGGTCCATTCTCTCTATAAATATTGCCAAGGATGGTAAGAAAATTATCCATAGCCTATCGAGCATCTACTTATTCTAATTTAAATTATAGTTGATCGATTTGAGAAGACAAAACGATTATGACCAATTTTAGAAGACTTGTTTTATGGGAAAGCCATGTCCTTTTGATGGACAAAAGACCGTTGATGAGAGTCTGAATCTTCGCCTTAAATACTACACTGCTTCTAAGACAGGGAATATCAACCTTATTCAAAACTAAATTTGTGATAAATATATGATTTTGAGACATCAAAGTTAAGGCGATCCAATAGCTCAGGAAAAAATCGAATCGGAATTCACGCCCTTTATGGGAGGAGTTTAAAAATACTTGAGACAAAGCTTTTGGAAAGGTTGGAAAAGGTATTTGAGAATTTTTTTTAACAGGTTATTTCGTAAAGGCCTGTAAAAAATATTAATTCCTTTTTTACGCATTGTTTATTGTAAGAAAACGGAAATTTAAAATTAATTTCACGAAACTAAGCGACGCGGAGTAACCGTGCATCTCCCGCTCCGGCCGGGGCGCGACTGATACGAAATGGGTTGTGCCCAGTGCATGGTTCTTGTGCCCATGCCATAAGGGTCACTTCAAGAATCCAAATTCGTTGAGCGCGGGCCGTATTGATTGATGCTAAAAATAACAACGAGAAAATGCATATTTTATTTTATTTTGTGAAGTTCGGGTGTAAATATCAATTTTTTTTTACGATTATTATAAAAGAAACTAAATTTGCCACATTATATAATAAAACCAATTCTGAAAGAGGGTTTATAAATAGGAGAGTTTGGACTTGAAAGTGTTTTTTATAGACCATATACTTTATTTTTTTATAGGCTTATTAAAAGACTTGTAAAAAAATGACCGATATTTTTAAGGGGCCAAGGTGTGTTCCACACGCAGTATTTAATTGAAGCATCTATAATACTTCTAAGCCATCAAATTTTCAAAACAAAAAAATATGATTTTGTATGATTTTACATCATTTAGTATGGCTTCATCTAAAGGATTATAAGTTTTTTATACGGTTTGGTCCTTGCCTTGGTAAGTCCACATTTCCATAATCGCAGGTATAAAAACCAGGGTGAAAATTTTTAGGTCGTGTGGTTTTACACCTTTGTTCAAGGAAATTGTTTTAACTAACGCAGACCCGTAAAAAAGTCACGTGATAACATAATTGATGTAAGATTTGTAAAGCTGAAGGTATTTATAAAATACTAGCTGACCCGACAAACGTTGTTCTGCAATATAAATTTTTCTAATGAATATTTTGGTTGTTAAATAAAAAATAACGAATATTTTGTAAGTGTGTGGGGGCAGGTTCCCTGACAGAAGGAGGAATGGAGCGCTCTAGACGATGACCGCCGATAAAAACAAAAAAAAACACCAACTAAAGTAGGAAAATGAAATAAAGAAAATCAATATTAATTTCGAAGAGCAATTGAGTGTACGATATTTTTTGTCAGTCCAACTTTAGCTTTCACAAATAAGCTCGATGGTGTCCCCACGCGAGGAACATGATGCCGAATAAAATATCAAAATGACGCCACGGTTCTCGTGAATGTCTTGCGCATGTGTGGATGAAAGTTCGTTGAGGCGGACGTAACGCAGTCTGACATTCACAGATAAATAACAATAACAACATAAATAATTTCGTTATGTTTGAAATACGAAAGACGGTTAAATTTGTTCATACAAAAATACTAAAATCGCGATTAAAAAATGGGAGGGTGGGGGTAAGAGGGTTAAAATTTAGGGTTATAGGTATTTTTTGATGCCGAATAAAAAAAATATAAATAAAAAAAATACAAAAAAAAAAAAAAATTCTGGATAGGGACACCCTAATCACCTAGCGGTATGAAATATACTTTAAAACCTATTTTCATACCTACCAAATGTAAATAAAAAAAATCATAATAATCGGTCAAGCCGTTTCGGAGAAGTGCGACCATAAACACCGTGATACGAGGTTTTTATATATAAGTTTTACCTTGGAATTAGTCTTTCAAAAACAAAAATAGTCAATTTTCTTTTAATATGTTTTTTTGTTGATAAATTCGAAAATGTATATAAAAGAAGTACACAGGTCAAATATAAAATTATTAATTAGAGAGGTAAAAAGCCTCCCTCAACCAGTCTCTCTCGATCCGGCCCGCCACACAGCCGGTGGAATACGCGCCCGTCGGCAAAACCTAGACAAATTCACGAACCCGGGCACACTTACTAAGTCACCAAACATAGCGAAGCACTTGGGGTGACCTATGGTAGAGGTGTTGGTTACTCAATACATGGTTCTCTGGGCTGCGGTACACATAACGCCTCCCAAATTGTAAGCAAATTATTTACGTTTGCCTACCTACAAAATATATTAATTTCATTCAATAATCAAAGATCAAGCTTATATTAATAAAGCTAAATGAATCGTGAAACAGAACTAGATACAGAAAATAAAAAAAATGGTAAAAGTCGCAAAATAGGAATCGAACCCAGGATCTCTGTCTTATTGGGATAACGCCCTTAACCACTCGGCCATTGATGGGTATAACCTTCAAAAAGTTATTCCAATTAATTAAATATTGATTTCATTAACTGAAATAAAACAATAACCAATCGTGTAATCACGATTTATTTATTTACACAATCTTCAGGTTATAAAATCAAACTGATCAAAGAATACATTGTGTGAGCTTATATATACCTACAGAAAGAGACAAAACATAATATTAGGTCCTTACATATGAAATTGGCGTTTTGCCGTACTGGCAACTTTGATCTCAAAAATCTTCTCTTTGGTTAGGAATTCCAAATTCAAATTTATACAGCTATTTATCATGTATTTGTGGTTTTTGAAAATTATAATTCATTTGTTTTTTCGTTAATTGTTTTTTTTCTTTGCGTCACTTAGTTTACAAAATGGAAAACTTGAAATATCGCGTTATTTACGAGTACGAGTTCCACCGTGGCACCAGTGCTGCAGAAACGGCTCGAAGGATTAATGATGTGTATGGCGACGGTGCCGCAAAAGAAAACACAGTGCGTTTTTCGTTCCAACGTTATCGTTCTGGAAATTTCGATCTGCAGAACAAACTCCGGGCTTTTCATTAAAACTTCCATTCGAACTTCCGGATTCTTCGTTATCCGGCCGGAGACCAAAGTTGATAATGAAGAATTGAAGGCTATTGTGGAAGCGGATCCATCGCAAACCACGTCCGAGTTAGCTTTAGTTAGTGTTAGTGATAAAACTGTTTTAATCCACTTGAAGCAAATTGGGAAGGTGAAAAAGCTTGAAAGGTGGGTACCTTACGAATTGAGTGAAGTAAATCAACAAACGCGCGTTAGAACGCTAGACCACACACTGCACAACATACGGCTACCAAATTAGAGGAACTTCAATTGGAATGTCTAATGTCTAAGACATCCACCGTACTCTCCGGACCTTGCCCCAACAGATTACCATTTTTTTCTAAATTTGGATAACTTCTTGCAAGGAAAAAAAAATACAACTCCGATGGGGCAGTCCATACCGCCTTCAAAGATTTTATTGATTCCCGTCCGAATATTTTTTTTAGTAAAGGGATCGATGAGCTACCTATGAGATGGCAAAAGTGCGTAGATAGCAATGGTACATACTTTGATTAAATAAATATATTATATTTTTAAAAAAATCGACTTTATGTTCCTCCCATACAAAACGCCAATTTCATATGTAAGGACCTTATATAAAGGAATAGCGAGAAAGTGACATCAAAATCCTACATAGTACCTTCTAGAGAGAAAGAGATGAAGATAATATCTAATGAGTTACCTACCATATTATATCTACAGGGGAAAAACTATGTTTAAGTTATTGTTTTATTTCAGTTAATATGTCAAACCACAAAGTGACGGCTTTCTACCAAAATAGTGATTTTATTCTTTAGTAATATTATTTATAACATTTTATTATAATCGATTTGTTGAACGGTTGAGAATATCTGTTCTCTGAACCATTGTACAAGTGATGGATTTTGAAAAATCCTAACGAGTTTCGCACGAACCGTTTATGGCTGTGGAGTCGCAACTCAATGAACTCAACTTACCTTTACCGTATTTCTTGTACACTTCCAAGTAGTGACGTATCCACTTAAACCCTTAGTAAATGATTCATTATTAGAAGAAATATAAAATAAATGCATTAAAAAAAGATATTAAAAATGCAGTTATTACAATTGCCACGTATACATATGCCTATTGATGAAAATACATTATTTTACCTACATAAATTAGAGGGCGAAATCTTGAACTGAAAGCTTCTTTTGCACCGTTGTAATTTGAATCTCGATGAAACGAAAAATCAAAAAGAGACATTATACATCTATAAGATTTAGCTTGCGAGAGAATGAGATAGCTAATCGGTCTCCTCTTTTTGCGGTGCTTCGTAGCCTATCGGTCTCCTCTTTGTGCGGTGCTTCGTAGCTTACTTAAGTTTTCACTTTCACCGCGTGTGAAAGGCACACTCTTATTCTTTTTTCCACACAGGAGGCCCTGAGGAGAATAATTTCCATTAAGGCCAATGGCTTTCTTAGAGGATGCTGTGTGGAGGCTCTTTTTAAGGAAAGGAAGGAAAGGAAGTTCTGGTAAGGAAAAAGGTATGAGGGTCAGTGTCCAGGAATGACAGAGGTACGATTCCATCCCTTCAATTGTGGGCGATGGGTTGATAGAGTCCGGCTGAAAAAGTCAAAAGGTTTCCTCAACTTTTCGCATTTTATTTTTGAAGTGAAACTTCCTTAGCCCCGTTAGAGTGATTTGAAATTCGGATGAAACGGAAATGACGCACTACGGCACCTGCGAAGCATCAAACTGCGCTCAAGGCTCCTATTGGTTGAGATATAAAACGGAAACGACGATAGGTCTGCGCTCATTGGCCGCTTTGTTTTTTATGGGTCGTCGGAATATAATGCGTGAATTCGCGCCTCGCCGAGTGCGCCCCATAGCGTAGCGGTATAGTACGTTGCAAATCTCAGCGGCCAGAGAAATCCGGCGGACGGAGGTTCGAATCCTACGAAATCCCAAAAAACATAAAGCATATTTTTGGTATTCATGATATAAATCGAATGGTAGTAAGACAGAAAACAACTATTTTACATTAAGTTATTTAATTTATTATTATTGCATCTCTCCGTACAGCGGTCACATATTGAAGACATGACTTTTACGTTCAACGTTGGATGTTTCTGATCTTTCACGATCAATTGGAAAGTACCTACCTATCGTTGCAGGACGCTAGGCTTGTTGAAAAAGCATCGATATATCGATATTTTTAATTCAATATATCGATATTTTTAGCCGATATATTTTGATCCGATATATCGAAAAATTAGTTAGAACCTAAGCATTCCTAATAAATTGTACAGCGCCCTTGAGGTGATTTTTCACAAAAACGGCGCTTTATAAATTATCCAATTATTATTATTATCGATATATCGATACAAAATATCCCATATCGAAAATTGTATCAAAAACGATTATTTTTTTAAATTTATGTATTTAAAGTCACTAGAATCCAAAACCGTATAGGAACGAATGGAAAAAGTAACTGTATTGGGTCATGACATCTGGCGGTTGAAATTTTAACTATTAAACGCCTACAAATCTATTGTCTTTGCATTAGTATTTGTGATCACTAATACTATCTCATGTGTGTAGGTACGTACATAGAAATGTATGCTATTTTTCGCCATTTTTTTCTAAGCCACTCCTATGTGTTGGTTCCCAATTGTCTATGATTATTGACTATACCTTGTTCCAAACACGAAGTCCTTTTTGATAGATTAATACGCCAATAGAATGTTACTGAGACGCGTACAAACTTTGTATGCGCCTCAGTTTACATATAAGTTAGAAGACAGCTTTTTAGTATTTGATATTTTTGTAATTATTACCTAATAAAAATGAATACTGATAAATAGAGATACTAAATAAATAAATAAATAAATAAATAAATAAATAAATAAGTGTTTATTCCAGTATGTGGGGAGGAGAGTGCAATCCCACACATTCCATAAGGGTATAATTCATTTAATTCAATGATTCATAGCTTTAATTTTTAAGAAATGTAGCATTAATTATTGAAAAAATAGCTTTTACAGCTTTAATTTTGCGTTTTCATAGCGTTTATAGCTAAATAGGATAACGTCAAGGAATGGGAGTCGGCAAGAGGGGAAAAACAATTAAATTGGCAAAATCACTTGAAACATTTTATTATTGGTTAAAACTCAACATGGCACATGTCATGTTTCTACAGTAGAGTGTGTCATGTTCGTTCTACGATCTGTCAATACAAGATTATAGTAACTAAAAAATCTTTCTGCGTCAACACTATTCACAGGGGCTCATCAGAGCTGCCTCAGCAAATTCTGTGTGAACAATTTTTACAGCTAAGAGTAGCTGAATTATGTCTACAGTGACTCCATCCCTCACTTGCTCTACAAGCTGTCTTTGAAAATACCTGTTACCTTCCAGGAATTTACTGTCATCAACAGATTTAAACGTTGGAGCAAGCCTACTTTTACTTGCTAAACGAATAGCGTCTGATCGCTGGACATTCTGACCTACAATTGCAGGATTGAACATTTTACCTGCGTGCTCAAGAAATTGATTAGTGCTGTTGTCTTGACGGTTCAGCTTATGAGATGCCAGTTTCACAGAACCCGACATTTGTACCTTTGCTCGCATTACTAAAAAAGATCGCATTTTGTTGAGTTTTGTTGTAAAAATCGCTGCTTTTTCGCGTTTTAACGTTTTTATCGCTAAAAACACCATTTATCGCTTTAATTCGCGAATATATCGTTAATGCGATGAATCAGTGTCTCTCTGATAAAAATACCTTCATTTTTATTGAGATTTTTGTACATTAAAAAAAGCACATTGTGTGTAAAAATTACAATTGATAATATTGAGATGAATACACTATTATTTTAAAAACGCAAAATCTGTTGAAAATTTGACCGATATATCGATATATCTATATTTTTTCCTCGATATATCGACGTCGATATTGATATTTTTATAAATAACAATACATCGAAATATCGATATTTTTTTTCACTTTCGACATCCCTACAGGACGCTATCAATACCCTGTCATCTGCTGATTTAAAATTTTGAAATCAATTCACTACTAACTTATACATATTTATGTGCACGAGATGGTTATTTTGTCTACCAAATATACATCATTAGCTAACTATTTACTCCCTTAGTGCTTTTACATAAAATAATTCATGCATGCAATTAATTAATGCACATAACAACAATTATAAATTTATTCCCTCTATTTTAATATTTTAATCCATATTGGTACCACAGCAAACAATATTATATTTAAAAAAAATAACATAAGAACAAAATAATTCAATACTCGTAAGTACAACAAATTTAGGTACTGTGAAGGCATACCTAGTACATAAATTTGTTGTATTTACGAATATTGTTTAATTTTGATCTTATCTTATTTTTTTTAAATATTCTGTTATTTAATAATAATAATAATAATAATATATTTTTGAATGTAGCTATCACTTTGTGGTTATCCATTATAGAAAAATGAAACAATACAACTTTGTATAAACCACTTATATAATGCGTAAATCCTACCGGTTTCGGAACAAACGTTCCTTCTTCAGGGAAAGCTTATACTAATTTGACAGTTTCGAACAATGTTTTATTATGGTAGGGGTGGAGCCGTTGCTAGTTATTAATGTAGATTGGGTGGGTAGGTATTAATGTAGAGTGGGTGGTTAGGGGAACAAATCCAGATTGGGCTATAAGATAATATTTTTTGTTTTTTGATAATAGATTCATAATTTTTAAGGGATTTTTTAATTTCCAAGGTTTCTAAGTTATCCAAACGTTTTCCTTTATGATTAATGTGAAGAATTTCTTCAAACTTCGCAAAATTACTTTGTGGCATCATTAATTATATAATGAATACTAGATCACTTTGTGTAAACCACTATATTATAAACAATATGTACATGTTTCGATAACAATTTTATCTTCATCAGGATATGTTAATATCAAATATCTGATGAAGATAACATTGTTATCGAAACATGTAGATATTGTTTATAATATAGTGGTTTATACAAAGTGATCTGTTATTCATTATATAATATGAAGAATATTTATCCCTGTATTTTTTTCAAAAGTATGGTTATTTTCAATGATATGGTTAGCGAACTCAGAAAAATTATTATTATGTACGAGCTGCAAGTTCAGTCACCTAGCTGGCGCTCGCACAGGACCAACATGCCACCGGGTTTACGAAGTTCCTGCTAATCTGCGACACGTCCTAGTGGAACAGGGAAAAGTATTTGTGGACTGGACAGTGTGCCGCGTCCGAGATTTTATTGGCCTTACAGTGTGTTCCAAGTGCCAAATGCTTGGACACTCTTTTAAATTCTGTAAAGACCAAACAAGATGTGGTCACTGTGGCCAGGATGGTCACGCTCGCGATAGTTGCCCAAATACTGCCGCGAAGGCAGTTTGTGCCACCTGCACCAGATTTGGAAAACTCGCCGATCATCCTACCGGAGACAGGGAAAACTGCCCGGCATACCTAGCTGCGCTTTCGAGGGATTTCTCCACGATCAGCTATGGCGTCTAAATACATAGATGAAGACAGTGATGTTGACTTTAAGAGAACTAATAGGTTAGATCAGTGGACCGAAGAAATGGTAGAAAAAAACAGTGAAGTGGGAAGTTTTATATGTGTACAAGTTAATATTCGTTCAATTTCTAAATACTGGGATGTATTACATATGTACCTTCACGACTGTTGGAATAAAATAGATGTACTTATGCTTTGTGAAACCTCTATTAAAAGTGAACATGCCAGTTTATACGAGATTCCAGGTTACAATAGTGTAAGCTATATTCGCGAACAGAGGTCTGGTGGGGGTATTACTGTATACATCAGAGATTCATTTGTTTTCACACAAAAGAAATTGGAAACTCAGGCATTTGAAAATATTTTCGGTATAATCACACTTCCAAATAATAATGAACTTACCTTACTAGCAATATATCGCCCACCAAATTTAAGTAAATTAGCTTTCATTAATGAACTTTCAACAATACTCAATAATCTTTCCCCAAATCACTGTGAAAATGTACTAATCTTTGGGGATGTAAATATTGATTTGTTACACTGTCTTGATCCGCTAACCATTCAATATGAAAACTTATTATCGATGAACTATTTTACTAAATGTATCGATGACGTCACGCGAGAAGCGGTTAGTGCAGGAAAAATAACACGTTCGTGCATTGATCATATTTTTGTAAGATTCAAGAGTGGAAACAAAATCACTGATACGCTTTCATCGTGTGTGTGCGAGATTAATTTAGCCGATCACTTTGTTACGGCGATAAATATTCCATTTCCCAAAAGTAATAAGAAATTAACAACAACTAAAGTTTCAATTTTATCTCAAAAAAGGATCGATACAAGCATTAGGAATTTCAATTGGAATGAATTACTCTGTGAAAAAGATTGCATTAAGCTTTATAAACAAATAAAATGTAAATTTAACGATATTTATGAAAAAAGTAAGATATACATACATTTTCAGCCAAGAAAAAGACCATGGCCTATAAAACAGTGGATGACAAATGAAGTATTGGATAGCGTTAAAAAGAGAGATAATTTATATAAAATTTGGAAAAATTCACCAAAAAATAAGATTTATGAAAAACAATATAAATCTTTTCGGAATATTGTAACTAAATTAATATTTAAATGTAAATCTACCTTTTTTAATGAAAAATTCAAAAATTATTATGGAAACACAAAGAATATATGGGATGAGATAAATAAAATATTAGGACGTAGATCTAAGAGTAATTGCGATGAAGTAATCTCAAGGTACTTGCTAAAAGATAAATCTGCAGAAACAGTGTCGGACGACTTTGTCAACTACTTTTCGGACAGTATAAACTCACTAGTACATAAATGTGATCTTAGAGCATCAAATGTTGAACCAACACAGCTACCACATAGTCTTTATATACCACGTGCCACACTTTTAGACATTCAGAATATTGTAAAAATTCTAAAAAATTCAAAATCACCCGGAATAGATAACATCAGAATGTTTGATATTAAAAAACACATAGATATTTTAGGACCGATTTTGACAAATTTAATTAACACAATATTAATGCAAGCCGTAATACCAGATGAGCTTAAATGTAGCATTATAAGACCTATATACAAAAGTGGCAGGCATATTGACATAGGAAATTACAGACCGATCAGTATCTTGCCTGCAATAGAAAAGATACTTGAAAAATACATCTCCATAAAATTGAATAAATACCTCGAGTCTTTCTCAATAATAGATCCACACCAATATGGCTTTCAAAGAAAGAAGAGCTCTGAACTGTTACTTCAAGATTTTTCGAATTACATAAATAATGAACTAAACGATAAAAAACAATTATTAGTTTTATTTATAGACAATTCGAAAGCTTTTGATACTATAGATCCAACAAAATTACTTAAAGTTCTGGAGGCGATAGGGGTGCGAGGACGTTTTCTTAAACTTTTGAAGAACTACCTTAGTGATCGTAAAATTCAGGTCAAAATAAATGGAAAATTGAGTAAAGTGGGATCATTGTCTACTGGTGTACCGCAGGGCTCTATCCTAGGTCCAACATTATATATAGTATTTGTCTCTCTTATGAATAAAGTATTTTCTTTTATCAAGCACTATGTATATGCGGATGACACAGCACTTGTCATCTCACATAGGGATCTGCTCACGGCCATGAATATGCTACAGCAGGACTTCATAGCATTACTAAAATGGTCTCACGACTCTGGCTTAGTTATAAATGCACAAAAAACAAAACTAATGCACATAAGATCGCCTCATGCCAGATATGCAATAGCACCTTCAATAGTGTCCCATAACTTTGACTGCATACACAATAACTGTATACAGCCCTGCGCCTGTGGAAGTATTGACCTAGTCAAAGAATATGTCTACTTAGGGGTGACGGTGGATTGTAATATGAAATGGGATATCCATATTGTTAAGCTATGTAAGCGCCTTCGAGCGATTGTAGGCAAACTGTATAAACTTAAATATTATGTACCCATCAAAACCATGAAACTAATCTATTTGTCCCTGGCTGAATCTAATGTGAGATATGGTATAACTTCTTGGGGGCACTCTTGTAAAACAAACATCCAACATGTACAGTCAATTCAAAACGCTATGGTCAAATTACTCGTCAGCAAAGCAGTTTATGACCAGCGGCAAAATATCACAATTATGTATAAATCCATAAATGTGTTACCTATTAGAGCTCTTTTTTGGCATAAAATCTGTATGCAACATATCTTAGATAGCCCATACAAAACAATGGTGGATCACATGTACAATACTAGGCTTACACAAAATGAAGGGATGATAGTACCTAGATTTTCTAATAAACATGGACAGCGAACTCTTGAATACATTGTACCACTTATTTTTAATAAGCTGCCATATGATTTGAAAAAATGTTGCTCGACACCTAAATTTGCACTATTGTTTAGAACATGGCTATTGGAATCAGATTGTATGTATTGACTTGACTCCTCGTACATTTTTAATTTTTAAATATTAATATTTAATTTTGTTTTTTTTTTTTTTTTTTAGACATATGTTTATTATTTTATTTTTTTTATACTTATTTATGTTTTTTATTAAATTGCAATATTTTTTTCTTCTATTGTAAAACATTGTATATTGTATCATGTTGTTGTCCACACTATTTTCCTGCCGACAAGCTACTTGCAGTAGCTTTGCAGGTGCAATGTAAACAAGAAAAAAAACTATTTTCTGTTAATAAAAAAAAAAAAAAAAAATTAAGAAAAATGTTCTTTGATTCTGATTTAAAAATTACGAGTTGTTTTTCCAATATAAAATGAGGGACAATCATTGCATTTGCGTTTATATATTGCGGAATTAGTCAATTTATGGTCTTTGTCTTTAGTATTTCTCAAAAAATTACCGATATTATTTCTTGTATAAAAAGCTGGTTTATTTCTCCGATATTATTTCTTGTAAAAAAAAAAAAAAAAGGAAAAACTAAACCCTTTCATACACTTCCCCAAATGATCATCTAGTGAATCCACGCTATGCAATTGCACTATATAAGTATTATAAATACAAAACAATACAAGAACAACATGTCAACCTACTAGAGACCAAATGGGAATATAATTCACCGACTCCAGATATTTTCATATCAGAGGGTTCGGCTCTGTGGCATTTCTAATTGAACCTATAAATCCTACTGATCCCTCAATATAAATATTTAAAAAATCTTTTGTAATCCTACATGTATTTAAAATTACTGCTTTTTGCATTTTTATATACAAATTCTTTGACAAATCTTATATGCTTAAATTTTGAATCAGATTCCTAGGTATTATGCCAGTGGCCGAAATAACAAAAGGTAATATTTTTATAGTCCGAGAATGCCAAATTCTTTTAATCTCATTTCCTAAATCTATGTATTTTCTTATTTTTTCAGAAACAGTTTTTTGAATATTACAGGAATTTGGAATAGCTACATCAATGATATAAGTTATTTTTTTAATTTTGTAATGTAAAACTATATCAGGTCTATTATGACTAATTGTTCTGTCTGTTAGTATAGTTTCATCATAATATATTTTATAAAATTCATTTTCTAAAAATGAATTTGGTTCATATTCATAATATGGTACTATATTACGGCAGTCAATCAAGTTATGTTTAATTACCAAACTTTGGTGAATTATTTTTAAAACCTGATTGTGCCTAAATGTATACTCGGACGGCGCTAATATAAAACATCCCGATATAATATGTTCTATAGTTTCGGGAAAAGCCAAACATTTTCTACATAAATCATCAATTTGATTTATATCTTTGATTATATGCTTTCTATAATTTTTAGTATTAATGACTCTATCTTGAATGGCAAGCATAAATCCTTCTATTTCTGCGCTCAACTCTCCAATACTCAACCATTTGTTTGACGAAAGTTTGTCAACATACGTTTCGTTGAGATAATTGAAGTGTTTTGCATGAATAATTTTATTTGACCAGGAATCTAATAATTCCTGGTTAGTATTTATAAGAATGTTGGCATTCTCGTCATATAAATTTAATGGAGTAATGTTTCTATCTGCATTGCAAATTATTTTGTGCATTTCTGAGCTATTAGCTTTCCTATGGAAAAAATTTCTAAGCATTTCTACCTGATTGTGTTTCAAAGATGTTATTTTGACTACACCTCTACCTTCTAAATTTCTAGGTAAATTTATACGTTCAATAGTTGAATTTGGATGATGGCAATTAAACTTTGTTAACATGGTTCTAATTAATCGTTATAAACTATCTAAATCTGTATTGGACCATTTAATTATGCCAAATGAGTACGTTAATAGAGGTATTGCCCAAGTATTTATTGCTTTTACTAAATTTTTAGCAGATAGATTGCATTTTAAAAATTTTCTGAACCTAGTTTGAAATTTAATCCTAATATCATTTTTAATACTAGTGTGATCTAATCTATTTGATTGCGGGTATCCTAAATATTTATAAACCTCATCCCCTTTCATACTTTTAATTTTGAAATTTCTAAATATACCCTCGTCTCCATCTACAATTTTGCCTTTCTCTATATGGATCGTTTTACATTTATCTAAACCAAAAGTCATTTTAATGTCATCTGAAAAAATTTTAACTACCTTAATCATTTTCTCTAAATTTGATTCAGAATTTGAAAATTATTTTATATCATCCATATATAATAGATGTGAAACTATACTACTCTCTCTAATATTAATATTATTAGAATTGTATAGATAATTATTTTTTGAAATTTTGTTAAGTTTTTTTATTTAGGATGTTATCAATTAATTTTGGTTCATATCCGTTATTTATAGCAATTTGTTTTATTATAGAAAGTTCAGAAAGAAAATTATTATTAGACATTGGGACATTTACTAAGCGGTGTATCATGGAATGGAAGGTGGAGTGTTTTTGTGAGACAGGGTGGTTGGAGGTCTTATAAATTACTATGTCAGTGTATGTTGGCTTGCGATATATACTAAAATCGATTTTATTATTTATAATAGATAAAGTTAAATCCAAAAAATTAAATTTTTCATTGCCTATTTCTATTTTTTTTGGATTTACGCATTATATAAGTGGTTTATACAAAGTTGTATTGTTTCATTTTTCAATAATAATAATGTTTATTCGTCAGTAGATTTTTTACAATATTACACATTTTGTTCTTTTATCATTGATGTTATTCATGAAAAGGTCACTACTCAGTAACAATTTAGAATTTTCCTGGAATGCAGCTGGTTTTCAGCAATGTCTCCAATAATAAACAGAAAATAAAATAAAAACTAAAAAAAATGAAATATTATAAAATAAATACAATTAATTTAAATTACATAAAGAATAATTAAATCAAACAACATACATACACAATATACTTAATACAATATAAATTAAAATAAAAATAAAAATTATTAAAAAAAAAAAAAATCAAAGATGAAAATTGAATTCAAATTAAAGCCAATAATCGAAATATTAAAACTCAAATATATAGATAATACAATCAAATCAAATCAAAAACAAAAACACAAGAAAGTATTCCTTCAATTGTAAATTTTATTAATTAAGATATTGTGCGGTTGACTGTGCAGTCAGCAACCATTCGCCGCAGAGCTTCTTGAAGCACTGCAACGATGTCGATATTCGAATAGACAATGGTATTTCATTTCAAAGTTTTGATGACGAATAGCTGAAACTGCCCTCAAATACAGCAGTTTTATGTTTCGGGAGAGTGAGTAAATGGTCCCTATGACGTGTACAGTGTGCATGAGAGTCACTGGACCACTGCAGTCTGCCAAACAGACAGGAAGGAACCTTCGGATGCGTCAAAGTTTGACGCTATGTAACTTCCTTCTGTTTGACATATTTAGGATCCGATGCCGATAGAGATAAGGTATGCTCGCGTCTCGAGACATTGTGGCAATATCGGACACACGCATTTTGCACAGGTTGCACTTGTTTTCGAGTTTTCTTTAATAAAGAGGGATGTCTCCATTGCACTGAGCACTGAGCACTGAGAGAATAAGACTATCGGTAATAATCTTACGTATTTTTTCTGATATATAATCTATTATATTATACAACAGACGCAGTCCCGAATAGCACCACTGTGACCTCTTTTTAACATGTTTACCATTCCTAAATCTACCGTCCACCATTATTGCAAGGTTGCGCGCAGCACCGACAAAGGGAAAAGTGGTTCGTTTATTTTTACAACATGTCCTCCATCCCTAACGGATGATAATTTTTGTTTAGTTCCCATTATAATAAAGCAAAAGTTTTTTGCGTATTGAAAAGTAATGCATGCTCTTGTGCCCATGTGCAGATTCAACGTAGGTCATCATTTACGATATCCACTGCCAGATTAGCTTTACTTCCGTCAAACAAATATAACCGTGTGTCATCAGCGTACATGTGCATATCATAATAAATTCTATTGTAATTCTATATTATATTAAATAAATTCTAATAAATTCTATATTAATTCTATTGTATCATAATACTTACGAGTATTGATTCATTTTGCTTTATCTTGTTCTATCTTCCCTGATAAATCAAATAACCATTTAGCAGGCAATACTGTATACAAATAATGTAATACGCAGTCCTACACATTTTATAATATTTTTTTGTCTAAAGCTGTAGTGATTTAAAAAAAATTGGTAACAATCCAAATTCATTGTCATGGTCATAATATTTATTTCGAAATATGCCACCAGAGAATTATTTTTTAAATATTTGATTTTAATAAAAGGGTTTCTAATAATTATTCCATAAAATCAAACACTGGGAGGCACATATCCGTAATTAAGCTGTAGCTATGTTTGTCCTTAGCTTTTTATCGGTGAATCGGTTAAGATCTTTGAAAGAGCATCTGATTTGGTATTTTATTAAAGTATCTGGATTATTTGTGCATATCGTAACACGATAGCCAAAACCCACTCGCTTATCGGTCCATCCAAATGCCTTCGTTGTATTTGCCCGTTGAAAGGTGGGACGATCTTCGACATAGATTTTATCGAATCTAGTGGAGACGCAAACCCGTGGAGAGACATAATAATACTGTAATAACGCCGAATGCCGCTAGGGCGGGAGATGGATTTTGCGATACGGAGGATACGATGATCTTTGATAAAAGTGCAAGTATTTTATTGATATAAAGATATACATGGAATTTTGCACGAGAATAAGCTTAGATAACACGAATTATAAGCCGCATTAGGGCCGCTAGATAGAAAAAAATATGTTGGAACATATTATTACTTTCGAAATCACTGGATACGTTAAAAATAATATTATTTAGAAAAAAATATTTGATTCATCTTAATTACTATAAAAGGTAACTATATGCATTTGAGGCGATACAAAATATTGCGTTTAAAATTCCAATTACGTAAAATAAAAATTTACGTTCGTCGTGTGAGATAAATTACCGACCATTTATAATAATTTTTGTTATTTTTTTTTTTTTTACATTAGCTCCACACAGGAGGCCAAGGAAAATCATTTCCCTCAGGGCTTGTGTCATTTTAGGGGATGCTGTGTGGAGGATTTTTTAAGGAAGGGAAGAATAGGAAGTTCTGAAAGGGTATTAGGGGTGGTTAGGAATCTGGGGATCAGCGTGTTGAGGAGCGACGGACGTATGAATCCATCCCTCCAACTGCGGTTCAAGGCCGTGGGTCGAGAGAGTCCGGCTGGAAAGTCAAAAGGTCAAAAGATCCCCCCCAACCAGTCTCTCTCGATCCAGTGCGACACGCAGCCGCCGCCGAGACCTGTACCAACCTCACCCCATTAACCCGGGAACCTCTGCTAAGTCACCAAACGTAGCGAACCACTTGGGGTGACCTATGGTAGAGGTGTTGGTTATCCAATAAATGGTTCCCGGGGCGGCGGTACCCACACGCCTCCCAAATTGAAATTTTACCGGTATTCCTGATACTATAGCATGACGAAAGTCTGGAAGAGACGTTGTTATCATTTAATGCGTGTTAGGTAAGCTAAGTTTGACGGAATTCTAGAAAAATATAAATTTAAAAACTTTTTAGGCTAGACTTTTTAGATAATTTTTTTTAATTAAAAGAGAACGTGCGTGCCTCAAAACCTTTTTTATAAATATTATTTTATTTCCTGAATTCCGCCAAAGTAATGCTTACCTAATACGTACAGATTACATGATAATAACGTCTCTGTTTCTCAAATTACGCATCATTTAATGCCGTGGTCGTCAAACTGCGTCCCGCAGCAGATATTTCTGCGGCCCGCACAAATATCTGCCGTTTTCTTTTTAAATATATGTTTTTTCATGTACAATTATATTAACCTGCCTTTTTTCAAATATTTTGTGAACGTACCTTATGATTTTAAAACGTTGATATTGATTGACATTTGATTTTAAAACGCCCAACTAGTTTTTGAATACATCCTAAGTCGATTGTGAACGCGCGCATAGTGTACGTCATAGGTTTCCAATGTGGGCGATAACATATATATAGTTATAGACAGGTATACAAAAAATATGGTCAATATCACGGTAAATATCATCATAATCACGTACTAATAAAGCAAAGTAAACTTTAATATTGGTTAATTTTTGTTATTGTGTGTATTGTAATCATTTTTATCACGTGTGCAAAAATTCGCACATTCGGTATTACGGGAAGTGGATGAAAATTGAACTGAAAGATTCCATTACAGATCCACATAAATTTTTTTTTACATTGTATTATCATCTTACGTGTATTATTATTATTATCAAGAATTGACAAAATATCATGAAAATAAGAAGGAAGGAGGTAAGAAGGAAGGTAGCAACACGGTACTTAAATACCAAAGAATTGCTTTTCTACTTGCTAAACAAAAAGGTACAATATCAACCCCCCCCCCCCCCCCCCCCGAAATTCAGAATTGTGCGGCCCACGCATATATCTCACATTGTCCTATGTGGCCCTTGACCAGAAAAGTGTGACGACCGCTGATTAATTTATCTGTATGAAGTATGCTACGATCTAGCAGGAATACTAACATAAAAAAATGACAAAATAAAACTATTGTATATGACCGATACATCGTACCACGAAAGCGAATATCACGCCAGGTGGTAGCGTTAAACTACGAATTGATGGACGCTGAAATCATGGATGCGATTAGGTGGATGGAAATGGGGGTAAGCAGAAAAGTCTAAAGGACAAAGACTTGTTGGGAAACCCACGGCAAAGGTATTGGGAAAGGTATTAGAGGTATACGGCAAGAGTCCGGCAGAAGTGGAGATGTTTCCTTGAAATGACGGACCCTCAACCAGAAATCAGGAAGTTGTTTGTAGTGAAAAATCATTAATGATGATGAGCCGAAGATTGGGAGGTTTGGAACAACCTGAAAATTCAGATTTGGTTAGGTGATCAACATTGGTACCCAACGTTCCGTCAGATTTGAAATGGAATTTCGCAAACGAATAAGCTTTGATGTGTCAGGTTTTATGGGGGTATTTTTAAATATTACCACTCTTATCCACATTAACTGCATCAATGCTACAACAATAATTATAATCTTTCGTCTTTCGAAACTTTTGTACTATGACTTCTGTCCAATTTAATTCTACGACCTTCATTATTTTATATAAGATTCGCTCCTTTTCAATACTGCAAGGCTGTCCCAAACGTAGACCCTGAAGTTAAAATGAGTAAAAGGTCTATTTAAGGAAAGATATATGAGAGGAAGTTCTGTAAAGGAAAAAGGTAAGAGAGGTGGGTAGGAATTGGGGGTCAATGTGTCCAGGAGTGACGGACGTATGAATATATCTCTCCCACTACGGTCTCCCTCAACCAGACTCTCCCAATCCGGGCCGCAACGCAGTAGGTGGGCAAATGCATTCGCTGCCAAGACCTAGACAAACCTCACCCCACGAATTCGAGCACTCCTGCCAAGTCACCGAATGTAGCGAATGATCTACCCATACCCGTCTCCCAAATTGAATGGTTGGTTCAAGGAGGGAAAAGCGCTACCTCTCCATCGCCTCAAGGAACGTCTCCTTGCACCGCAGTGATACGGATGGATCCATACATCCGTCACTCCTGGAGACACTTACCCACAGATTCCTATTCACCACGTTTTCAGATGTGAACGACCCTCCCAAGAAGACACAAAACCAAAGGGGAATATTTACCTCCTGGCCTTCTGTGTGGAATTAATGTAAAAAAATGTCATAAATCTATCACATTTACATCGCTCTATTAGCCCATTCGTATCTTGGTACTTCTTGTACTTCGTACTCGTAATTTTATAACAAGCTTCCTTCCGTTTATCGACAGCTCTTGCGCCTGTTTTACCGCCGTATTTGGGATTTTTTTAATTAAATAATCAGTTTACAATGTATGATATTTTTGATGACAAAATAAATAAAATAATAATTTTTCACAGATTTTTTGATTTTTTTATATATCCCTTCTATAGAAGCGGACGCTTGCGATTAGAAGGGGAACGAGTATCGGGATGAAAAATATATTTTGCATCTTATAATTAATTATGATTTAATGAAATTTAAAATAAAAATATACAAATTTAAAAGTTATGAAGATAATTTCATCATTTTGTTCTTTTTACATTGAATTGCTCTACAATTGCTTTTAGTAGGCGTTTATCGTCTTCGATCTTTTCAGGTAGGCTATTGATGAATTTTTCCCTAGATATGTGTAATGATGTTGTACAAATGAGGTGTTACATTTTTGTGTTGGAAATATATGTTTTTGACGAGTACGACTTTCAGTTAAAAACCTATGATTTTGTTTTTCTTTTATTTTTTGAATTATTATATTTTTAGGACTAGATCATTAAATTTTAATACTATAAATTCTTCAATTATAAGGTGTGTTGGATAATCTCTAGGTTTTTTTAATATAATATTTATAATTTGACGTTGCACAATTTCAACAGGGAGTAGATTTGTTTTGTATGCAGCTCCCCAGCTCACTACAGCGTATTGGAGATTTGACTGTACTATAAGCATGGTAGACTGATGTTAGATTTTCTGAGAGTAAGATTCTGATTTTTAAAAATATGTAAATTAATTTCCTTATTTTGTTAACGGTAAGGTTGATTCGATCTTTCCAGATTTCGACATACATATTTGAGAGGCAACCCTGTATGTGCTCTATACCCCAAAAGCTAAACAACCAAATAAGTTAAAATGATGTGAATTACCTGGAAAAATTAACATAAATCTTCGTTGAGCGACAAAAAGCATGAATAAAGCATTTTGGATATTATTTACCGAACGTGTTTAATAAAAAAGCCGTCTGTAGTGACATCTCAATAAAGTAAAAAGCTTAGTAGAACTGCATCATCGTTTTATTTAAACTTTTTTCAAAGATCAATAACACATATTTATCACTATAAATTTAACATTTTGTTGTAAATCCCGTTAATCCTTTAAAAATCGTAATTTGTTATGTCACTTCCAAAATGTTATAAGGTAAGTCAACATTTTTTGATGTGGAATAAAAAAATGATGATAATTGACTGAGCGTGGCTAAGTCCTGTTTTAACTCGACCGTTTGGCATTCAATCTGTCTGTAATTTGTTTGTCATGTCCCGTTTTCGGTCTCGGATGGTGGCCGTTTACTGTACCGCCGCGAGCTGCCAAATCGGAATAATCAATGTCATTGACGTTTCTTTGGACAAATTGTAAAATTATTTATCTTCCGTATAAATAAAAATGAATCGCCGAAATGTATGTACGCGCATAACTTCCGAACGGCTGCACCAAATTGGATAATTTTTTTTGTGTTCGTCATCTCTGGCATAATGAAATTTGTATAAAAAATGCAATATGTGGCACGCGAACTCTTGGAAAACTGATTTTTTGTTTTTTTTTTTACATAAAGACAAACATTCCCGGGTTACGAATAACCCAACAATGTTTGAAAATCTCCTACTACCACCACAGAAAGCCGAAAATGTTGCTTGTATATTGTGATGGAGGACTTAGCCAGCCGAGGAATCGAACAGGCCACGCTCGGGTGGGACCCAAGCGCTATGCCCACTCAACCACTAACCAGTCGAATGTACCGGGACTGAATGTATGGATTGCGGGAGTCGAGAAGGAGGATGGGGAAGAAGGGAGGTAGGAGGAGGGGACGGGGAGGGTGGAAGGGGGGGGAGGGGAACTCGGGAGGGGGGTTCGCGGGACGGGGAAAGGGGAGAGTGGAGTGGGGAGAGGGAAGGTGGAGGAGGGGGAGTGGGAATGCGAGAGGGGAAGGAGACGCGAGAGAGGAAGGGGAGGCGGAAGGGGAACGGGACGAATGGGAAAGGTCACGCAGAGAGAAACAATTTCTTTATTAAATGGCATAGCAACGCAAGCCGGGTACCAGCTAGTTTGAAATAAAATAATGCTGCGTGAATGAATTGTTTATAATTCAGTAGGTAGGTATTTAAGCACTTTTTACAAATCTGATAATTTGAGAAGAAAATGGTTTTAGTTTATTAATTGCGAGATAATTAGAAAACATTATTTTTGGATATGAGTTCCACAACTCGTTCACAGAATTACTAGTTATTTTATTAGTTAAAATGAAGCCATAGTAAATAATGCAAAATCATACAAAATCATATGTTTTTGTTTTGAAAATTTGATCGCTTAGAAGTATTGTAGATGCTTCAATTAAATACTGCGTGTAGAACATACCTTGGCCCTTAAAAATGTCGGTCATTTTTTTTATAAGTCTTTTAATAAGCCAATAAAAAAATAAAGTATCAGGTCTAAAAAACACACTTTCAAGTCAAAACTATCTTATTTATGAACCCCTTTTCGGTTATGGTTTTATTGTATAATGTGGTAAATTCAGTTTATTTTATAATAATCGCAAAAAAAATTGATATTTACACCCAATCTTCCCAAAATAAAATAAAATATGCATTTTCGCGTTGTTATTTTACAATACGGCCGCTAGTCGACGAATTCGGTTTTTCACAGTGAACCCTATGGCATCCATCGAAGAACTACTGTTCACGCCATAGTCGCCAAACCTCAGTCACGCCCCGAACTGAGCGGGAGATGGACGCGTCACTTCGCGTCGCTTGATTTCGTGAAATCAATTTTAAATTTCCGTTTTATTACAATAAACAATGCGTAAAACAGGAATTAATATTTTTTACAGGCCTTTACGAAATCAACCTGTAAAACAAAACTCTCAAATACCTTTTCCAACCGTTCCAAAAGCTTTACCTCAAGTATTTTTAAACTCCTCCCATAAAGGGCGTGAATTCCGATTGCGATTTTTTCCTGAACTAGTGGATCGCCTTAACAGATGTAATATGATGTAAGAATTGACTATGTGACTATGTCATTGACAGCCTCCGTGGTAAAGGGGTAATACTCTCGACTCGCAATCCGTAGGTAGAGGAGGTAGGTATATTGGATTAATTTGTGTTATTTCACAATTTATTCCTTTAAAATAATATGTAGTATATTTGCGGCACGATTCAGTGTGGGAGATACTCTCAGTATGGTCGTGAATGGTGTGAAATCACCATTCAGAAATGGGGAAAAAAACCCCTTAGATCCATGGGTCAGGGATGCTGTGTGGAGGGTCTTTTTAGGGAAATAAAGGAGAGGAAGTTCTGGGAAGGAAAAAGGTATGAGGGATGGATAGGAATCTGGTGGTCAATGTATCTAGGATTGACGGACGTATTTATGCATCCTTCCAACTTGAAATGGCTTTAGCCGTGTTTGGTGACCAGATCTGAATGGTCAGATACTCCCCCAGCTTCCTCTTTTCCATCTCTTTCCACTCCCACTATCAGCCCCACAACATACCCAATTGAGGATGCGGATGCGTCGGGAGCAGTTGACTCTGGTGCGGTATTCACATTAAAAAATGTATATATCTTCTATAATATAAAAATGAATCGCAAAATGTGTTGCTAAGCGCATAACTTTCGAACGACTGTACCAAATTGTATAATTTTTTTTTTGTGTGTGTTCGTTATTGTCAGGACAAGGTTTTTATAAAACTTCAGGTGGCTCTGGCTTTCTGTATAAAAAATTGCTATTCGTGGCACGCGAAGTTTGAAAACTGAATGTATGGAAAGCGGGAGGGAGGGAGAGATAGGGTGAAGGGGGGGGGTGGTGGAGGGTGGAGGGGGGGAGGGGGGAGGGGAAGGGGGGAGGAGCGGGAGGGTGGAGGGGGTGGGGGGGTGGAGGGGAAAGGGGGGAGGGGGGTGGAGGAGGCGGAGTGGGAACCCCCATTACACCATGCGAGCGAAGCCGCGGTAAAAAGCTAGTTTTATTATATAATTAAATAGATATGTTTTAGAATTAAAAAAATGTGGTTAAATTACCTCAAAAGACAAAAATTTATTGATTCAGTAGCTCATGTTCCGTTTTGCAGAGATATGCCAAGACGAAGTATTGAAACGGCAAATTGAGTATGTATTTCGTATACTCACTGGAGCGACAGCGCATTTTAAAACTTGTTTCTCCGTTTGCTCTACATTTTCAGAAGATCTTTTTTTTTTTTTTTTCGACAACGTTAAAAAAATCATTCCTTCGAATTTTAACATGTAAACATAAAAACTTCTTAATATATTGTTGTATAGCCAGCCAATGAATTAAGCTGTATTTTACCATTAATCTCATATTTGTAGGATTTATAAAAAAATCGTAAAGTTAATTAGGTACCGCGCGAATCGTGCGTGATTATTACTTTGAATCAACATATAATATTTTAGATTTATGAATATTGTCTGTGGTATACTTCATTATGAAAGGTGCGTATCTACGGAAAAATGACTTCTTTTTAAAATAGATAAAGCATTTCAATAGCTTCGTTTTAAGTCCAAAATAACAAACGTGGAAGCTAAAAACATATATGTTTTTAATATTTGCCGAATCAAGGAGATAATTGCTATTTTTATCCGAAAAGCAATCAAAGACATTTAAAATGGCGGGACTGTATATGCCAAAAATCGTTCCAGTGGTTATGTAAATTTGGTGTAATTTTTTTGATCTGTGACACCTGAAACCTGATAGAATTGATGGAACACGCAGATCTTTTAACTATTCACTAATATAATCCAATATCTGCACAACGTCGGACGTTAAATCTTTGTGTTTATTACATACGTCTTATATTCCGTTATGAAAACAATCCTTCCCAAGTTGTAGCCATCCAGAGTTAACGACAATACTTCAATAATTTTCAGTTCTGTCGGTAAATAATTTACAATAATATCTGATGTTTATTATTATACTTAGATGACACGGGATGAGAGTGATGTTTTAGTTATTTTATTGTGGCTGTAGCTGTACAAACCATCGCCCACAGCGTGCAAGTGGTCCATAGAGATCACCCACGTGACACTTGACTAGAGAAGCTGTTCACACTTGAGCAAATTTCCCGAGAAAACTCTCGTTAGCTCATTTGCTCCCGTCTACATTCACTTGATAGTCGTGTGATTTTTGCTGCCCCAACTAATGCACCTCTCGAATTTATACCATCTAATGAAATGTAATTGATAGATTATCTAATGTTTAAAATTAATTATTAAAAATTAATTGAAAATTAATTAATAAAAAATTAATTGAAAATTAATTAATAAAAAATTGATTGAAAATTAATTAATAAAAAATTAATTCATTGAGGAAAAAATATTGGGTTGAGTTGATTGTACTGCTTAGATAAATTTACATTAAAATGGATACGCGTTTAACATTACCAGTTTTACTTATGGATGTGTAAACTAATCACGATATTTACACACCAACAAATTAAAAATAAGTACCTAGCTTTATCGTTTCCAATGTTACAGTAGTCGGGTAACTTTCTTCTGTCTTCGATACAATGCTAAAATCTTGAAAAAATTTTGGTATATGTAACTCAATTACTAAAACTTCAAATTATTATACTTAATCACAATATTAGCGACTCTCAAACGAAAATTTGAAACAGAAAAATCAGATAAAGATTCAGTTGCTTCTAGGAATTGAAACCAAGACTTTAGCCTCGCCGAGGCGCTCCTCCAACCACTGAGCTAATTCAACCCTATCCTCTTCAGTCATATTTAACTGAATCATACTTCGACTAAGAACCACCAATCATTTTCATACTGCATATTTTTATAGACTACTATAGTATGATGACATTGATGTTCAACTGCACTATACGATCAAAATTGGAACACGCTTCTGCTGTTTGGGCTCCATACCAGCAAAAATACATAGAATTTTTGGAACAAATTTAAAAAAAATTAAGGTATCTTTATATGAGATTGCATAGTGTATACCCGCGATTTATGCATCACATGGATTTGCTCTCTGAAACGCATTACGAAAGGTATGGTATGGGACCCTTACAATAAAGCTTTTAAAATTATAAACTACTAGCTGAACCCGACCACGCTTCGCTGTGGCTTTGTCTGATTTTAATTATTAGAGGAATTAACAAAAATTGTCTAGCAACTGTGCATTTTCCAAGAAGACACATTGCCTAACCCGTCTGCTTGTTTAGGAATAAATACATTACAAAACACGTAATCGCGTTATACTTTCATAAGACCAAAAACGTCCCGAGCGACCTTACATTTTAAAAGCTATGTATCTCTCTTCCTCTCATGCAAACATATGTATTTTTTCTTTTAACCAGAAAGATAACAAAATAATGCTTCTTATTGTCTTTGGAATATGAAAGCTTTGGATTTTGAGGTGCGAATATATTGAACTAAGCAGACGAGTTAATTGATTATCTGCTGTGACTATGCTGTAGAGTAGAATATAAGGAAAGAAAAAAAATATTCGTAAATTTTTTAAAATTATTTATTTATTCAGACCTTAAAGGCTTTTACAATATCACTTTATTATAGATTAGCACCTATTAGTGTCAGCAATTCTTTGTAGTTGATCATTTCTGCGTTGCAAAATGATATCGCGAGGATGAAATTCTTCTCCAGCCATGACAATTCTCACCTCATTAATTTTTGGTGCATTATGTCGTCTGACATGCTCATTTGCTGGTGTTTGATCAGCACTAATGATAATTTTATGGCTGGATGAGATCAATTGCATTTTTGAACATTCAAATTAAATTATTGTTATCATGTAACATTTTTTGCAACAACTCAACAGTATGCCTTTTGACTTTAGTAGAGATTTGACAGCGTGCATTCAACTGATCATTTTGATCTCCCATGAAATATATTTGTAGAAATTTATGTTGATTGCTGTGAAAAAGAAGCAAAGAGCCAGCTTTATGGTAAATTTGTCCCTGAATTTTAAACGTCGGCATAAAAATTTATGTTATAACGTTAGCGCCAAATTAAGTCATCTGAAAACATGAATTGTATTTTCAAATATTTTTGAGGAAATTTTTTGAATGATCAGTAATTCCTTGCAATAAATTTATCAGTGGTGCTATTGGCTGATCAATTTCAGGTAGCTTCACTTTGCCGCTCGCACAACACATTCCTTGAGTTTCTCATTTAAATTTCATCGCTTTTCAGTGTGGACAAACTTTATCCATTTAACCGATTTGAACAAATTTACATGAGGTATTGTATTGAATATCTGGTTCGTATGAAAAAGCAATTCGATGGTACAAAGCATGGTTATTCAAAAGTTGCACTTGCATTCGTCTTCGGCGTTGATCTATTTCTTCTTGACGTTGTTGAGATGAATGTACTGCTCGTCTTCTTCGCGCTTCTACTCGTAAGCTTTTAAGTCTTTCTTCCCGACGATTCGCCAGTTCTTCTGCTCGCCTCTGAATAATTCTAACTCGAACATGTTCATTATCGTCTAAACGTTCTTGATCAGTGCGGTTTGATCTTCTCTGATGATCTGCGTTTGCGTATCGAGTACGACAGCCTATGTTTGAACGTGAGCGAGGCATCCCACGAATGGTGATCAACTTTGAAAAAACTTACACATCAATCAACTGGTCACAGTTATACTTTTTTGACCCTTTGAAAATTTGTCATATATAATTCGATTTGTTAATCTGATTTTTTTAAGGTTTTGCAAAGTTACGAACTGACATTCAGTACAATTATGAGTAAATTTAAAACGCACAGAGAAAACAAAAAGGTGAAAATAGTAATATAATTTTTTAGCTATAATTCTACTTTTAAATCCGATTAAATTCTTTTAATTCCTAATTGTAGGTATCATAAATTTTTGTAACTTTTAATAAAATTAATAAAATGGCAACACTGTCTAGAACTATCATTCCGTTGTTTACTATGACAAATTATGAGTCAATTTAAAACGCATAAAATTATCCTTTTCCTTTGGAACTTCCAAATAAAAAGTATGTATAAACGCTCTTCTGCTAAAATGCAATGTTCTGTAAAAATTTTGAGTCAATCCATCGATTACTTTACGAGATTAGCGAACGCAAACATACGGAACCTAATTTTTTATATATATAGATTACATTGACAGTCCATACCTCTTGGAATGCTATAAATTGTTCGTATTGAACAACATGCTCTGTATTCCACATGGCAGAACGGACGTTCTAGCCTAGCATAGCATCACGAGAGGTATGATGCTGCTAAATGATATCTTTAGGTCTCTTGACATTTTCAACAATGATCTTGAAGGTTTCAAGAGTCATCTATCAAGAACTCTAAAATATATATTATTGTAAAAAAATTCATTTAAAGTTATGTATATGTCATGTATATTGTAATAGGATTACGTCAATCTGTAATTCACACCCCAATAAAAAAACCTGGGTTAAATTAAATCGAATCTTTTTCTTATTTTTCTGTTTCTAATTTTCATTTGATGGTCTCTAATATTATCTTCAATGATGAAATATTACAATTTGGGTTTTACTCATCAAGTTTTTAAAATAAAATAAAAACTTATGTATTCATCTCAGACTTGAAGAAAAGTATGAGATGGGAAAAGATGTAGCAAATAAAAATAAAAATGTATAGATTTATCCAAGACAGATAGTCTTGGATAAATCTGCATTTAGTTCGGGACGAATCTTGCGATCATACATAAAGAAAGCTGCCAATTAAAAAATGCGTTAAAAAATGAATTTAGTGTTGGTGGTTCTTAGACGAATTGTGATACAGTTACAAAACAGGCCAAAGAGAATAGGTTTAAATTAGCTCTTTTTGATAAACTAACGTTTAAGACAAGATTTTTTTATGCATAGCACAAAGAGTAACAATTATTATAAGCAATAATTATCAGCTGAAACACTCATCTACATTGAAAAATCTTCCGAGAAAAGATACTTGCCGCCAACGGGACTTGAACCCGTGTCCTTCTGATTGCCGGTCAGGTGCTCTGACCACTGAGCTATGGCGGCGTCTTTTCTTTATCTTTTCTCGAAAGATTTTTCAATGTAGATGAGTGTTTCAGGCTGATAATGATTGCTTATAATAATTGTTAACAGAGCCCCTGCAAGGGTAAGATTCTGGGTTAAGTTAATAGTTGCAACTGAATCTTTTTCTGATTTTTCTATTCCAAATTCTCGTTTGAGAGTCACTAATGTTTTTTTTTTTCATTAACTCCACACAGGAGGCCCTGAGGAAAGTAATTTCCCTCAGGGCCTCAAATGTTGGGCACGCGTTTGGCGTGTTTCCCGACTATGCACCGGTGCCGAAGGGATCAATGATGCTAGTTCCTCGGAGCATCTTCCATTGTAATACTGGTAGAACAAGGATAGCATTCCCACCCGACGCCTGTGCTCTAAAGATTGCCACCCGTCTGTTAAGATGGGAGAATCTATTAAGCCGACCGCCCGTTTCTGCACAGAGTCGAGGGTATTTTTCAGGTATTTTGGAGCTCCAGATCAGAGGTGGCTGCCAAATTCAACTGTGGGGTGCATGTGGTTTTCAATTTGAGGTTTTACTAGTTAAGTTATTCCAACAAGAAAAAGTTATTGGTTTTACTAACCTGTTTATGATTGTGTCTCCTATTTATGAATCCGATAAGCCCATCCTTAGATGTTGTCCGGATTAAGTGGGTTCTATTAGGTATTTAGGTCTAAAAATATAGCATGAGCCACGAAACTGGGTGTTAATGGCTTTTAAAATAAGAGAAACGGTTTTTTCATTCTTAAGTTAATTAAGCACTTCCTCAATACCTACCTACAAAATTTTAAAATACAGTTAAATATTAATTAATATCAGAAATAATTCAAACATCAATAAAATTTCATGTGATTAAATCACTCAGTACCCAAAATTACACAATTTGCAAGGTGCGAACGCAAGAAATACTACCAGTGATTTTATCTGTAATTTCTATATGGGTAGATAGGAAAATGTATTTGGTTTCCACATAAAAAAATTCTCAGTGTGAAGGCAAGCTTGTGTTCTTTTGTGAAATATGTGCCTACTGAAATTTTGGACAAAATATTGCACTGGTTTTCAAACTGCATCTATATTACGATTTTAGATATTCACGGCCAAAAATTATTTTGTTATAAGTTTTTGGGGTATTATGCCGTGTTGCGCTACCTCCTTCGTTAGCCAACGTTTCGGACAGCATTGCAGTGTCCATCATCATCAACGTTTCGGACAGCGTTGATGATGATGGACACTGCAATGCTGTCCGAAACGTTGGCTAAAGAAGGAGGTAGCGCAACACGGCATAATACCCCAAAAACTAATAACAAAATGCATCTATATTGATTACAGTCATTTTGGTATGCATTTCAAAAAAATTAAAATATTACAGTTTGAGATTTTTTGTCACTGAAATCGTTAGATATTTTCCTAATCACGTACAGAATTTATAGATACTGGCAGTTAAAAACCCACTCCGCAGGTTTTTGCTGCTAGGCCCTGCGAGCGGCTTTTAGTTCGGCTTCGCCCAGTTTGAGTGTTGGTGACCATTTTATATGTCCGATAGGAGCTGGTTCCAAAAATTGACAGTTCCTCGGATCCACTGTGATCCAGTGACAGCTAATCCTAGTACTTATACCTACCTAGGGAATAAACATAGCGACATCTTTTGGCAGATTCTTGAATTAAAAACCGAATTACAACGGTAGCTTTGCTTGAAATTTCACGAAACTAGATGTTATTTGTGGCGCGCATAAGGCGTGGTATCGGACATGCAATGGAAGTCGGGTTCTGGAATTCAACCACGCAGATGCAAGCGTATTAATACTGTTTGATATCATTTATATACCATTTTGTTAGAGGCTTAAGTTTTTAAACCACAAAGTGATATTCGGTGATGTTTATTTTGAGTGTTGATCCTTAATTTTTAAGCATCGAACTTATTTATTATTTTAATTTAGGTAGTTACTTTACGTTATCCAAAATCAATATTATCATCATACGTAGGTTATTGGATTAAACACACCAATCTCAACTTTAAATTTGGTGTTCAATGACAATTTCCTAGAAACAGCCGAGCTGTTTCTGATTGAAAATAATGTAATACATTCTTTAATTGAGCCGGCAATGCATCCAGCATAAAAAACACAGTTTTAATATTTATTTTATCGTCATCATTACAAGAAATCTTGATATCAGATATTCCCCAATATTGTCATATCGAGAACATATTTTTTATGTCCCTCGACTTATTAACGACCGGCTCGTAAATAAGCTTTTTTAATATAATATTCGGACGTTACACAAAAAAATGAAACATGATAGTGACAACGCCGGAATCGCCCGAACGTAAGAATGTCCCCGCTGGGACTAATGTCAAAATGTTTGTTTCCAAATATTTACAAGAACATTTAGACCTGAAATATATTATAGTGAAGAGCCAGATATATGTATCAGATAAGGAGGAGCGAGCGAAGTAATTATAAATTGTATGACTATCAGCAAGGGAGATCAATGGAAGGCGACCCTGCAGCATCCCATACTGTGACTATTAAAAAGACTAACTTATGAAGGCAGTAAAGACCCGACCTTTTCTCGTAAACAGCAGGCAAAGCAACCCACCACCACACAAAAAACCTCAACAAGCAAAAACAAAACTTACATTGAAGTTCTTTATAGTTTTGCCCTTATTATTCAAGGCCTGGTGTGATTTGTCTCCTCGTTTTTGTCCTGATGATTTCAAGCGAGATCGTCACATCGCTCCGTGAAGTTACCAATGTATTTGTTTCAGCAAGTAGCCACTGAAAGTAAAACACGGTGTTTTGATTTAAGGCGCAATATATTAAATCAAAGTGCGCGATACACCGGTGAGGGCACCAGGCGCAGGTCCTGCTCGGAAATTCTAGGAAACAGAATAAATAATGGGTTCTGGTATAAAGTAGTTTTTTCAAAATGCTGCTCTCATATATTATCACATAATTCAATTTTATTAACAGGTGTAATAAATGTGATTAATGATTGGTGATTACTGATTGGGTGTGGTGGTTGTAAGGATATAGGTATTTTAAGCTAATTCTGGTTGTGATTAAATTACTGGTAAATACGTTAAAAATTCCACGAACTTCCAAATACCACGTCTCTTTTTAAAGCCATGTATTTTGTGAAAAAACTCAATTTTGGCGACCTAGTGTAGGTTCAAAACCTGGTGTAGGACAAATTGAACATGTTTCATTGTTGTGTTGGCTTCATGTGTATAAAGATATATGTTTTAATGGTGTGTTGTTTTCATTTGTATAAAGACAGCATACTACTTAATTTCTTTTACTTCGTTCCAAAATAGGATATAGCTACAGAATTTTACTGTGTTTAAGTAACTAGATCTAAGGACGGGTTGTTTCAAAAAATTTTACTGATTCATCAAATATTTGAATGGGTAATAATTAATATAATATCATTAATTTTCACGTTTGTGATGTAAAGTTTTGTGATTATTTCAGTTTCATGCGGCGACTGGTTTAAAATGACATAATAACAGAACTTGAATAGAACCTCCACAGAACGTTAAAATTAACATCAAATATTTGATGAATTCATCAAATTTTTTTAAACAACCCGTCCTTAATACAGGTACATCTCAACCTTTTAAATATGAAAACCATATCCCATTGGCTCCGATTGGTGGGATCGTGTAATTTCCAACAAATGAATAATTTTTGTCATGTCTGTGAAAAAAACATACATTATACAACCCGTGAGTTTTGTTTCGAGCTAGATTAGATTAATTGATACCACAATGAGAATTGACAGTAATAAAATCTCAAGATTAGCGGACTATTATTTAATACTACAATGAATTCGTTTTTGCAAACAATTATTGTTATCATTAAACAATGCCTTTCACATCCTTCAAAAATAAGTTCATTGCTCACAAAAAATATTTACATTCAATGCACACTAATTCTTTATGTAGTCTGAGCATTGAATTCATACGTGAGAATATTTTGGTAATTCGACCCTGAGTGACGATTTTTTGTGTGGGTAAAACTAAACATTTACGTGCATTATTATTTGTGTTAGCGACAGTGAGGCCATTGGTAGAGAAATGTCCACTAATGTCCCCTTGACGCACGCGACCAACGCGTCAAA
This sequence comes from Limnephilus marmoratus, assembly GCA_917880885.1. Taxonomy (NCBI): domain Eukaryota; kingdom Metazoa; phylum Arthropoda; class Insecta; order Trichoptera; family Limnephilidae; genus Limnephilus; species Limnephilus marmoratus. The sequence goes on from OU862916.1 coordinate 31,707,369, forward strand.
CGCTGAATGTTTGTTCATATTTTAGACAAGGGAATCTCGAATTCGAAATTCCTCGAATATCTCGATCAAGTATCTGGAATACTTCTTTTAAAGTAAGGGGGTATTCTGAAAGATTTTTGTGAAAATATCAAAAAAATACCGCTTCCCGAAGCTAGTGCGATGGTTGTATAATTAAGATATTGTGAGACGGTAGGAAATTCGCCGGGGGAAAGGAATCGAGGACCTGTCGACAAACTGCATGCATACCTACTTACGGACTTCCCGCATCAATGTGTTCATGGATTGTCAACTTTTTAGGAGAGAAGACAATTCAGACGGTTGCTGACGGTTTCACCCCTTCCTTGCATTCGATAAATTCAGGCGTCCCACAGGGATCACTGCTGTCTCCGACTTTGTTTTTGTTGCACGTAATTACCTTAAAAAATTAAATCAAATATAAAGAAGTCGGTTTAGTGTTGTATGTCAAATTATTTTTTCCCGTAGAAGAAGAAAGATCAGGAATGGGGAGGAGTATGAAAAGACATTCAAAGAGTAACAAAGCTTTGCAAAAAATCTTGTGATATCAGGCTGTTTTAAACCACTAGCACACAAACTAATTTCCTTGAAAGTGCACAATTCCAATTTATTTATTATATATTCTTAGTATGTTCGTAATATAAAACATAATTGTACATTGTATGCAGCAACGGACGATTTTGAACTACGTATCTTCATACTTAAGTACATCAATTTTTGTAATGTTACCGAAAAACATAGTAAAGACCTTTTCATCGAGCTTAACACCCTCGAAATTAGTTCATTGGATAAAGATGAGAATCATACAATCTAGGACATCGACCAACTCATATTTTTATATTCTGTAATGCCGAGTCAATTAAAAGCTTTCTTGTATAACGCGACCAACGTGGGCAAAAAAGGTGATCTGGTCGAAAGATATCTTTTTAATCCTGTTAAATCTGTCTACATGTGGAATACCCCCTTTTGCATTATTGCGGGTACCTATATATTATGTTTCCTCCAAGAACAGCGCATTCGTATGGCGTGTGCGAGGGTTTTGTAAATTATGTGGACACTTAAAAACAAGTTTATTAATTTAAAATAGTATAATACATCCGTAAAGTCTGTGTTATCTGAATTAATTTATCTGACTACCTCACGAATTAATTTTATTCTTTTTCATTTTGTTAAGTGATCCTTTTTTAATGTATCTTCTTCAAGTTTTTGCAAGAAAATTTATGATGTAATTCGAAAATTTAAAAGCTTGTGATTTGAAAATAACTGTGCTCGGTTATCGATTGCGTTTTCAATGTTCCGGAATCAATGGGATGGGAAGACAAATTAGTAATTTAGTTTTTATAATAATTATTTAAGTGCATTCATTGTGAATATTTTTAGTTACTGTAGGTACAGTACTGTACGTACACTTATCTTTCTTGGCGATAAGAATTTTGCAATGTGGAACATAAATTACGCATTGGTTTTTTTTGGGCCATGTGCATTTATAATATAAGGAGAAAGAATGTTGTCAGTAAAGAAAATTCGGTAGGAAGTTAGGAAAGAGGAGATTTGAATAAACCTCATGTTACACAGGGTGATAAGAAATACTTGACACACTTAAGATGAAGCCATGCGAAATATTTCAAAATCATACAAAATCATGTATTTTTGTTTTGAAAATGTAATCGCTTAGAAATATTATATATGCTTCAATTAAAAACTGCGTGTAGAACATAGCTTGGACCTTAAAAAATCAATCATTTTCGAGTCCTTTAATGAGCCTAGAAAAAAAAAAATTTTTAGGTCTATAAAAAACGGTTTCAAGTGCAAACTCTCCTACTTTTAAACCCCTTTTCGATTTATGATTTTATTGTATAACGTGGCAAATTCAGTTTATTTTATAATAATCGCAAAAAAATATATATTTATGGATGAACTTAAAAAAAAATAAAACATGAACTTGTGCGAAGTTTAAAAGAAGCGTTACGAAACTTCAAATTTCACCCTTCTGCGAACCGCAGAAGGAACGAAAGGGCGTTGTATTGTCCCAGTTAGTAGCCGCCCGGGGCGCCCGGATTTCGGGCCGTATAGACGTGCTTTGCTATTCGCTTAATTTTGTTCCATAAAAATGTACAAGCGAAATAATAAAACACCGTTGTTGGCTATTGATTGGTCAACCCCAAAGTCGCTTGGTCCGCCAATTTTAAATGGGTCCAGGACTAGGGGATCGTCTGTGATTTCTGGGGTTATTTGTAGTAAAAATGAGGATGACATTATGGTCTCCGTTGACTTTTTTTTCAACTAAGAACATCAAAAAATCAGTTAGGGTCGGAGTTGGGGTTTGGAAGGTTACTCGGTTGAGTGACTGATTCAAAAAAATTTTTGCGTTGTAAAATATTGTTTTGAAAAATAATCTATTGCAAAAAGCAACAACAAGGTCACCGGAGCCCAAATTTAATTTTAATTTTTTACCCCAAATAATAGAATAAACAAGTTCATAACGCAAAAGTGTTTAATTCTCGGGTTTTAAATGTCAACTATTTTCTACCTGCAGAAAAAGTTATAAAAACAAGGAAAACATTGAGAAAAACAATACCGTTGTTAGCGGGATGGGAGGTACTTTAATATGACTAAATCATCTCAGTTTACATGCTCATACACATCAAAACCACATTAAAACAGCTACAGTTTATATGTATTATGTCCATAATATATGATAGAAGAATTGCTAAAAAAACTGCTACAAAAGGTTAAAATCTTCAATTACGCTGATTCACTTGTTGTTTCAATGCGACACACAACATAATTACAACTGTGAGAGTATCAGATGTCTAATTGTGACCGCGTTGCGAAGGCTTCGGGGGAGTCGCTAGGAGGCTCTAGAAAGCGCCCCAGAGGTCAACTGTGCCTTCCTGCTTCTAGAGGCGGATTCCACCACTGTGTACCGTGCAGTATGCAGTCGACAAGCCGAGAGGCACTTGACAAGGCGAGAAGGCGAGTAGCCGCACGCATGGGCATTTCAACATGGAAAGCTATATAGACATTAAACGCTATAACTTGCATAAGGTAAAACGGTGCAAATAACAAAACGCACATTAGGACACTATTATCTTAAATACCTATAGTGGCAAGTGGCAACGCAAATTAAACGTTAAATGGTTATCAATTGTGCGGAAAAAAAACAAAAAATTATTAAGACACACATATATAAAAAGAGACGCTTCCTCGATGAAATTGGATGCAAGGTTTTCAAATTAAATCATTTAAACATATAATTATGATAAATAATCGCAATTCATTATCATATTTAATGTCAATTTTTTTTAGATCCTAGAATGCAAAAACTAAATTGTTATCTTATTTTAGACAATATCTAACGTTCTATTGTGACAACTCCAACACAGCATCACAATTGTATTCCCCGTTCGCCGTATACAAAATTTGGGTAATGACTATAAAGATGTTGTTGATAGGTATATCTAACACATCATTTACTATATAATAAACAAGTCATTACCCTATCTATATCGGAAAGGAGAACATCAAATTTAATTTCATTTAAATTTATACCAAATACGTAACTCTGCTTCGACTTATCCTAGTATACTATTTTTCCTTCTTGCATGGTGGAGTATTTAAAAAAAATTTGTTTGAGGTTTGACTTTGTTTTTGATTTTGTTTTGTTTTTTATTTGGTTTTGATTTTGTTTCTTTAATTTTGTTGTGCTTATTTAGATGTTCTTTGTAATAATAAAAAAAATAACATGTAAAAGCCCAGCCGGGCATGAGAATCACAAATAAATAAATAAAAATGGTTTTGGCACCAACAAATATTCTATTTTTTATAAGAACGACTCTCTTTTTATAACTTTTGAAGATTATTCCCATCAATATAAAATATCATTGAAGAAGAAAATAAAACTAATAATCTAAACGAAAATATGAAAGAGAACAAAACACAGAAATATAAAAAAGATAACGTTTGCAACTGGGACTTGAACCCAGAACCTCTCTTCTTACCGGAACGGGTGCCTCTACCAATTCGGCCACTGTCACCTTCCATCAAACCTTCATATTTGTCAATCGTATTTCAAATTTTAGAATTAACAATATTATCTTCGACTATTTTTTTTCCATGTTACAGACAACTACAACTATCTTCTTCATTGGAAAAAATCGTTCTAAGAACTAGGTTAAAAATCATTTCTTAGAACTTTTTTTTTTCAATGAAAAACGTAGTTGCCTGTAATATGGAAAAATTAGTGGAAGATAATATTAGAAAATTTAAAATTTTAAATGTGAGATTGACAAATATGACGGTTTGATAGAATGTGGCAGTGGCCGAATTGGTAGAAGCGCCCATCCCAGTAAGACGAGAGGTTCTGGGTTTGAGTCTCAGTTGCGACCGTTATCTTTTTTTACATTCTGTGTCTTGTTCTCTTTGATACTTTCGTTGAGATTATTGGTGTTATATTCTTTTTCCTACGAATATGTTCAGCTGAAATTAAAACATTCAAAGACTCATCTTTACTTTAAGTGTAATGCTAAGCGAAAAATGCACTTGACCGGGTTTATAAGAACATTTTAAGAGAGAAAGTGGGTTAAAGTAAATCTTTAACTAAATGGTGGCAGCGCTCAGATGGATTCGTGAAATTGGCTCTAATATTCTTTAGTAAATGCCCTTTTTAATTATTGAAAAAAAAAATTACGTTTGAAAAAAAATTAACTAGTTTAGTCAGTGCAGCCTAAACCTAAGTAAATGATTCTTCCTCATCTCGACAGCTTTATACAGTCTTCCATATTATATTTGTCGTGTGGCAGTGTGCGGTTTGACTCTTGACTTGACCAGATGACCAGAAGCCAGCAGCAGGTAAGTATGTAGTGAGCAGAGAGCAGTGATCAGTGACATGAAGTGAGAGGCCTCTTATTTATGCAAATGTCACCCAGGGGCAAACTGGCTAGTGGTCTACAGAGAGTCCCTCGATTGGCCCATCTCAGAATGATTTCAAAAACTAATACTCAACCCTTTCTAAACCACTGTTAAATAAATGAGGGGTATAGAATCAAAGGCAGCATTCTCCAAAAAGTGTTATTTTGAGAAAACCAAAAAAAACGTTTCATTTCAACAATTTTAACGTATTTATAAGTTTATAATTTTATTCAAAAGGGGAAACTGCGTATCTATTATAATTTCCAAAGTAGAATTTGTTTATTGTATTGATTGATAAGTTATAACGGATTTAATTATGGAGATTGCTGCATTTGATACTCACCTAAGGAGAATGCTGCTTTTGTTTCTCACACGTGTGGAGAAAGCTGACTTTGATACTGACAAATAAATATGACGTCACAATAATGGACCGACCAAATCACAGGGAAGTTCGTGATTATTATTATGATTTTAATTTTAGTTTAATTAAAATAAAAATAGGTTTTGTAATGTACTCATACAGTATTGAATTTGGGAGGTGTGTATGGGTACCGCCACCCCGGGTACCATTTATTGGATAAACAATATCTACCTCTGCCATAGATATGACTTTAGATTTTCACAGCCAAAAGTATTTTCGTTATTTGTTATTGGGGTGTTATGCCGTGGAGTGCTACCTCCTTCTTTAGTCAAAGTTTCGGACACTGCAACGCTGTCCCAAACATTTGCTTTGGCACTTTGGCTAAAGAAGGAGGTAGCGCAACACGGCATAACACCCCAAAAACAAATAACGAAAACCTCTGTTCAAGTGGTTCGCTACGTTTAGTGACTTAGCTGGGATGCCCGGGTTTATGGAGTGAGGTTTGTCCGGGTCTTGGCGGCGGATGCGTCTGCCCACCTGCTGGATTGCAGGTCGGATCGGGAGAGAATAGTTGTGGGAGTCCCTTTGACTTCTCCAGCTGTGATCTCTCGAAACATCGCAGTGAGAGGGATAGATTTATACATCCGTCACTTCTGGACACACTGATCCCCAGATTCCTACCCACCCGTAATACCCTTTTCCTTCCCAGAACCTTCTCGCCTTCTTTTCCTAAAAAGACCCTTCACACAGTATCCCCAAAGAAGACAAAGGCCCTGAGTGGAATCATTTTCCTCAGGGCCTCCTGTGTGGAGCTAATGTAAAAAAATACAAGTGTGCAGTTCGCACGCGGTACAAATGAAACCTGCAGAAAACTAAAGTAGACAAGAGTGGGGACAAGCACTGCACGAAGAGGGGATCAATTATTATCTTATTCATTATTAGTTTTTTAAACTTTATGAGTAAAATCTCAAATTATAATATTTAATTAAATGAAGACAATATTAGCGAAACTCGATCGAAATCTGGAGACAGAAAAATCAGAAAAGATATTGGCTCCGCTGGGACTCGAGTATGATACAGTTAAAAGTGACCGAATTAATATGGGTTCCGTACCTTAATCGGTAGAGCTGTTTCCATGTAAGAAAAGGGTTCTGGGTTCGAGTCCCAGCGGAGCCAATATCTTTTCTGATTTTTCTGTCTCCAGATTTCGATCGAGTTTCGCTAATATTGTCTTCATTTAATTAAATATTATCTTATTCTTTCGCAGCCTTAATCCTATAGATGTATGCGTTTGTCTATTTTTAGTGTCGCTTTTTTGTTTCATCGAGTTTCAAATCACAACGGTGCTAAAGAAGCTTTCACTTCAAAAAATAATAATATTAACAGAGAAAATTTAAAAAAAAAGAAGAAAAATAATGAAGGTTAATTATTTTGATCAAAATTGGCTTGAAACTCGCAAAATTTTCAACACTAAACATGTAATTCGGAATGTTTATGTGCAAGGCTATGAATCCTAGATTTAATTATAAAAGTAAAACATGTCTATACATATTAATTTAATTTATGAATTTTAATTAACACCTAAAAAAATCTTTTGCCACTCCACGCCTATGAAATAAACGGTATTTTATGACAGCTCATCTTAGAATTTTGACTACTTTTGCTTTCCATTTTTCTGGATTCCTTGACTTCTTCCTTGCGTTTTTCTTGGGCACGGATGAAGGGTGAGAGTCCATAATCACACTGGCATCTTGTTTTTATTTCTAAATTCACTCCGAACTATTTAAAACAGTAAAATTAGAGCGACAGATTCAACACGCGACCATACAATTTTGTATGGGCGGCCATGTTGTCACGTGATCAAATGGAGGCTTACCATTGGTCAAATTGGAGAATGCTGGTTTTGTTTCTTAAGTGAGTTGGAGATTGCTGCCTTTGATACTAACGCAGTTTTTAAAATGGATTTTTAAAGCATAAAGAGTTGGTTTTAATGCCAAATAACTGATTTTCTAGGTAAAAGAGTGAATCATTAACAAAGTTGCATCATTAGTCCATTTTTGAAAAAAAGTGGAGAATGCTGGATTTGATTCTACACACCTCAAATAATGATTTTTTTAATTAAAATACTGTCTCTCAATCTAATGTTTTTCGTCCCTTTTGTCCTACAATCATACATTTTTTTGTTTTTTTTTTTTTTTTTTATAGTGAATACCGCACAAGAATCTCAACTGATCCCATCTGGAGCCAGTGAGACTATGGCATCCCCAATTGGGATGTTGGATTGTTGTTGGATACGTTTTGAGATTTTGTTGTTGAATACGGAATGAATTCCGTTCCGCGGTGTAATGTTCTTTTATCTGTGGCTCACTAGCCCACAATGTCAATGATTACAACGTAAGTTCTTTAGTTTAGTTTATTGTGAATTACAATGATCGGGAGTAATATTGTGTTTATGTTATTTTGTAGCGACTGTTTACTAAGGCTCTCTAAGTAGATCTGAGCGTTGCCGGCCAGGCCAGCTGATCCATTGTACTGTGCTCACTCGTGAAACTCCAGAAACCCGAAACTTACCGAGCGAGCGCGGTGTGTGAGTATACCTACATATAACATACACTACACGTGGCAATGACGCCACTGCTTGCCACGGTTATTTTGTACCGGTGAAAGTTAGTGGAGCTGGCGACACGGTATCGCTTCCAAGTAAATAAGTATACATTTCACCATTAATAATTACACATCAACCGGATCTGCCCTGATGATAGGCACTACAACGCTGTCCGAAACGTTGGCTCAAGAAGGAGGTAGCGCAACACGGCATAAAACCCCAAAAACAAATAACGAATTATTTGTTGTTGTTCTTTAAAATGATTATTGTCACAGACATTCAAATTGTTAGACTTGCCCTAAATTGAAATCTGGGTATCGTTTCGACGAGCTGGAGGCAAACTACGTGACCATATTTTTGGCACAAGGAAGAGGTTGCTTCGAATGAACTACGACATTAGTCGTGGATTGACCGCTGAAGAGCGCGCATAAAATAACCAAACCCTGCGCAGAAAAATAAATTTCATTAAAATAAGAAATGGTGCTCTCATTTGTAAACAGTACGCAGACCTGCTCTTAAGTTCCAAACAAATGTTGGATCGACAAGAAAAATACCAGAAATGCTACCCTGGAAAGTAGATCTAGATAAAAGCTTCGTAACTTAGAGAGCTCTAATTCTCAATTAGACAAGAGAAGCTCTCCAACAGCGTGAAAATAGCGGGTGTGGAGTGTGGAGACCAGGACCCAAGCAGACGAAACACCCCGGAAAAACTGCACATTACTTTTCACAGCCCAAAAACAAGGGATCCTTTCAAAAATCTCTCAACAAAAAATGCAGCCAAAATGTTAAACTCAAATCATCAAATATACCTCAGCGAAGCGCTGTCACCTTAGTTCAAGAAACTATTATGGAAAACAAAGCAAACGTCTAAGAAAACCCTTTTCCAATTCGTATGGTTCCCATTTTAAAAGCCGGCAAAAGGTCTTTTCTGTTTTAAAAATGGTGAAGGACATATTATCTGATACTGTTTATTTTTATTTGTTCTGTTACAAATTTGTAGACTAAAATAACAGTTAGTTATCACCCTCTAAGTCACAGCTGCATATTTTGGGTGACATATATGCATAATAATTATTTTACATATAAAACATCTCACCTCATCTCGTTAGTGTTTTTATGTGTGTTTGGTGTTGGAATGTGAAGTGCGTACGTGCTTTCGCATGATTTAAAAAAACGATACCTGGTATCAAAATCCTTTTGGTAAAGAATGTGTTTACATTTAAACTTTAACATTGAACGTTTAATGTGTGTTTTATTTAATAAGGAGATTTATAAAAAAGAGTAATGGATCGTAATGCAAATGTCCAATAAAGTTGTTAAATTATTTAGGATATCAGTCACAAACTAACACGCGAATCATTTGAAAGAGATTTTTAAGCCATTAGTCATTGATTTAAAATTAATTATATATCTCTTCAGATGTGTTAAATATTCAGAAGATATTTTACGGGGTAGTTACTTCGACAACCTTGTGCGCAATATCAAAAAACGTATAATGAGGAGATTGATGCTGCCAATATTTTACCTACGAAAAAACGGACATTATATTTTTCTCTAAAGTAGAATACAACTAAACCAAATAAAAAACATTTAAAACTTCAAAGTTCTGGAACTGAAATGTTTAAGATAGGAATATTAGTTTTGTTTCTAGGAATGGCGGAAGGAAAATGTCCTCACGCTGTAATTAACAACTGTAAAAAAGCATCACGTGTTCACTCATTGAAAATACAAATTAAAAATAATTATCAAGCGACCATTATTTATGAATACATCGTTTTGAATGATTATTTGAAGGCACGTAAATTCCAAACACACAATTTCTATAAATTAAACAATCTTTCTTTGTTAGAACCACTTCAGTGTTTTAATTTATTTTAAGCCGACCGGTTTCAGAATGCCCTTTCCTTAGAGCAAATATATATAACTAGACATTACAAAACAGTGGGTGAGCACAATATATTACCAAATGTTGTGGTGGGGGTGGGGGGCGTGATTAGAGATTAGTGAAGAGTGGGGAAGGAGATTGATATATACAGAAATATATTTTTCTATAAACAATGGTAATAATAACACGAAAGCCGATTTGAAAAAATGCCAATCTCGAATCAATATACCAAAATTTAAAAAGCTTTCACGTAAGAGAGTATTGTGAGCATTGAGGAAATGGGAAAAGGGAGATGGCGTATAGAAAGATCTGAAATTACATTGCTTTCCACTAATGGTCACTACACAAGACCAGTGGAGGTATCCACCACTTACCCGCCCTGGTATAAGTAACAGATGGTTACTCCTTCAAGGCTCTCGCAAGGACTCTAATTTTTTTGAAAGAACGAATCTACATTTAAGTTTGAACGAATCTAGACCTCCAGTGTCCCTGCATACAGTGTTAGGAAGCAGTATGCAAGTGCTTACATAATATACAAAATGCAAAAAATATAAAGCAAGTCAGGGATAAACAAATTAAAAAAAGATAAGAGAAAAACATAAAAGGCGGCTGCTCGCAGGGTAATTGCATCTTGCGTATGTTGCAAGCATCTGCAAGAAAAGATAATGAAAACAAGTATTGTGATATGAAGAACGCTTGTGTCGGGTGGGATACCTCTCTCGTCATCTGGCAGTACCAGCCAGAATGTGTATGGTGATCGGTCTGCCGTGAATGAATCTCAACATCCGCACCCTTTAGCCGGTTTCTCGGTTGTGCCTTGACGATAGTAAGTGGGAAGTAGGGGAACGTACCCGAAGACCCTAAGGATGGAAGCGTCGAGTTGCCGGAGGTAGGGCGGAAGGATGCTGAGTTCGCCCAGCCAAACCTCAGGCCCACACATGTCGCTGGGGGAGGCGCAGATGAGTTGTGAGGATTCCATTCCGAAAATTTTTTTTTACGCCAATGTATCCAGGAGCGAGGTTTAACTCACCCCCAAAATGGGGAAGTTGACATTACAGAACATTTACAGTTCAGTTTCAGCCACAAGGGTCGGAGCTTATTGCTGAATCGCTAAAACAGAAAAAAAATTGCAAAAAAAAAGGAAAACTAAAAATAAGAGAACATAATACTTAGTGAAGAATAACAGTTGGTTACAAGTAGCAGAATATATTATATACCATGTTTTTAATTTGGTCAGCAATAACAGAAATGTATCAATGTGTTTTGAGCGAAGGAGTCATCAGGACCTTCGCTCTCAATTCGGCACATCGAAGTCTGAAATGGGAGAAAAAGCAGAACTACATGAAGTACATAAAGATTTTAAACCACCAGGAATTTATCGCAGTAAAAACAAAATATTTTCAACTCCGCTTGGGTTTAAAATCTAAGGAAACATAAAGGCAGTGAAGATAAAGATATAGAAAACCAAAAAAATCGGAGCAATGGTAATAAAAGAGATGAGAAAGAAAAGTCAGTGGTCATCAGGAGCAAATACACCAGGCATCTGAAACTCACAATGATTTTACAGCTGGTCAGCGACTCTAAGATCAGGCCATCTCTCAACCCAAACCTTTGTAAACTTCCGCAGGCACTCGAAGTTCACCTTATTCGAGACGAGATCAGCGTTCCATACTGGTCTCGTGGTCACTTGTAAACCATCCAACATTTCCTCTCGAGCATCCGTCATAATCTCACAATGCCACAGAATGTGCTCGGCTGTTTGGTCCGTATTGCCACACGCGCAGTTTGGATGGGGGGATAGAGAGAGACTGTGCAATCTCCCCCTAAACTCCCCATGCCCGGACAGTAATTGGGTCACATGGTGATCCCTTACAATGTGTGCCCCTTCCATTCTGAGTTTAACTGACGGGAAGAAGGAGTAAGTCCATCTTCCCGTATTCGACCTGTCCCATCGCTCTTGCCATTCTCTCAGTGTTCTTTCTCGCATCTCTCTAAGAAGACCTGGGAGAGACACTGCCCCACCTGCTCTACACAAGACCAAAGCCATTTCTACTTATTGGTATCTTATACAAGTTCTACTATCCTCTGGGTTATATCCTGTCAGGTGAAGATTATCCTGATAATAGCCAAATATCCGATAGGAGAGAGCATCAGAAAAAACGAGTGTGCCTTAGACCACACGACTGAAGTAAAACTACAAGACAAACCTCGCCTCATGAACCCAGGTATCCCTGCTAAGTTACCAAACGTAGCGAACGGGATGACCTATGACCTAGGGGTGACATATGACATTGGGGTGAAATATGACCATGGGGTGACCTACAACCTTGGGGTAAAATATTATCATGGGGTGACCTACAACCTTGGGGTGACCTACGACCTTGGGGTGACCTACGACCTTGGGGTGACCTACGATATTGGGGTTACCTACGACCTTGAGGTGACCTACGACCTTGGGGTGACCTACGACTATGGGGTGACCTACGTCCTTGGGGTGACCTACGACCTTGGAATGACTATCCTTATCCTTATCCTTATCACTCCCCAAGTCAAGCGTGCGTAAAGGCCCGAATGTTCGCCTCGCCATCGATCACCATTCGCATCGATTACCGTTCGCATCACACTCTTCGTAACAATCACCACTTTTCGTAACGCATTCACCAGCTAACCCCCTAAGTCGAGCGTGCGTAAATACGTTTTACTTCAAAAAGAAGAAGATTACTAGATCTAAAATAACAGAAAACGTCTTTCTCTTTATTCATCCATTATTCTTTTAAACCATTCTTAGACAGCGCCTTTGAACAAATTACCGCAAGGTGAAGCTATTCACTCAGGGAAACAATATTATACCTTCTAATCCACACGCATGACATCATCTCCGCGCACGGTGCATAAATTAGTCGAGTGCGGACCAGAGAGCCGGGGTTCCTATCTCAAGTTGACAATGCGGTTTCCTAATATCAGGCCGACTCTACAGTACGGGGTCAGAGGTGAGGAACAGCTTTCTTGGACTTGTAGATTATGGCTGGTTGAAGATGGTTCCCGGTGGGATTATAGTTTTTACTATTTTTTATGAATGGTAGATTTACATAAGAGAGAATATTATTATCATAAAAATATTGGCCTGAGACGTAGTAATATTTTATGTAATTATTTATTGCAGAATCACACCCATGTAGGTCAGAAATATTTTTAAAATATTCTTGTGAATTTAATGAAAAATTGTTTTTTTGTTGATTTCTTAAGTATTTTTTGTTTGACCCAGAAAATCTGCTCTCTGAAGCATTAGAAACACTCGAACGGTTTAACGTGACGTCTTGCAATTTTTACAACGTTTTGATTCTTAATTTGCAGTATCTACTACCTAGCATCTAATTATAAAACACGATAATAGATGCCGTTTAGGTTGAATCATTTCAACGATTAAATACATTTTTGAAAAAATCATAGAGGCATGAAAATTAGTTGAGGGAAAAAATCTGGGTTTTTTGTGAAGAACAAGTAAATGTTTAGATATATAAAAAAAATAACTTGATACGGTAATAACACTTTTCGCTTTTATCATCAAAAAGTGTTATATGGCAACAATCATTTTTGGAATTAAAAGAAATGAGTAGATTGTATTAATATTTTTTGATACCCATTTCAAAATAATGCATATTGTTTGAACCGTGTGGAAATTTTTATTTAATATAAACTGATTGTCGAATGATGTAAAAACGTATGATTTCAAGGTGTTGGAATCAATAATTTATATTATATTGAAATAACATGTCTGTTCTGTATACCAATATAATTAAATAATTTGCTTAATGATCTCCAGTTCGAAGGCTAAAATTCTAAGAAACTTTAATAATTGCCACGACTTTTCGAGATTCTGTGAAATGGCTCGATTCCAATTAAACGACTTGAAACTGTATCTGCTATCCCATTATTTTAAACAGCCAAACATTAATTATATCAATCACTATTCAGTCACCACATTGATCGGGCAATTTCAACACCTGTGACCAATGCATTTTAATATACCTACTGGAAAGTCGTCGCACCTTGGATCTGCCAAAAGAATAATAAAAAACACGGTTGATAGGATGATATAGTAGAATAAAAAGTTTCTGAGTATACTGATCGATAATGGTTATTAATAAATACGAATAAAAGTGTAATTAAAAGTTTTAATGAAAGTACTAATGAAAGTATGAATGAAAGTATTAATAAAAGTTTGAATAAAAGCATAATTAAAAGTTCAAATGAAAGTACGAATAAAAGCACAATTAAAAGTTCAAATGAAAGTACGAATGAAAGTAAAACTAAAAGTTCAAAAGAAGCGTAAATGAAAGAACACATGAAAGTGTGAAGGAAATGAAAAAAATAAAGTACAGATGAAAACACAATTGAAATCACGAATGAAAGTACGAATGTAGGTACCGACAATATTACTAATAAAAGTACGAATAAAATAACAAATGAGAGTACGAAAGTACGAATTAAAATATGAATGAAAGTATGGATGAAAGTACGAATAAAAGTATGTATAAAAGCACAATTTAAAGTTCAAATGAAAGTAGTAATTAACGAAAGTATGAATAAAAGTACAATTATAAGTTTAAATGAAAGTAGATACTAATGAAAGTACGAATGAAAGTATATCTGGAAGTTAAAAAGAAAGCGCAGATGAAAGAACACATGAAAGTGCGAAGGAATTAAAAAAAAATAAAGTACAGATCAAAACACGATTAAAATCATGAATGAAAGTTCGAAAATATGAATGAAAGAACGAATGCAGGTACCGAAAGCTCAAATGAGGGTACGAAAGTACGAATTAAAATATGAATGAAAGTTCGGATGAAGGTACGAATAAAAATACGAATTAAAGAATGAAGTCTCAAACAATATTGCAAATAAAAGTACGAATAAAGGTACAAATGAAAGTATGATTGAAAGTTCAAATGAAAGTACAAATGAAATATCAAATTAAAGTTAAAATGACAAGTAGATCATTTATTTTTAAAACCATGTAGTGTGTACAAATAGGTAAAACCCGCCTTGGATAAAACGACTTCCACAAAAACACAAAGATACAATTTATTATAACGATGTCGTCTTCGCAAACTAATTCAAAGCACAAAAAATACGAATGCACGTCGGCGTAGTGAATATATTTCAATGCCTCATATGCAATGATTAATGTGTCTGATTATATCCAAAATGGTTATGTTTCCGTTGACACTCTTATACTGAAAAAAGCTGTTAAGTTTGATGCTTACGACTGGATGTATTTATGGAGGAAGAGGTTCTCCCATCATTAGCGGGGTATAAAATGTTAACCACCCATTTATTGTGTTTCTGGTTTTCTCTAAATTAACATGTGAAATTCCGTTTATCTTCTAGCTACCAATTCAACCCGTATTCTTAGAGAATATCTAGTGATTATTATATTTATGGCACTGTTATGATTATTACATTCAACACAGTTAACATCTTAAATTTAATTTTATTGTGTTTTTACTGATAAATATTATGCAGTAGTTATTATTTAGCACTGACGCAGTGTTTGTTTTGAACTGTAGGTAAATGTGTATTTTTTTATTTGAATACCGCCCAAGTGTTCCAACTGCTCCCAACCGACCAGAGCCAGTGTGAATATGGTATTTTCAATTTGGGTATGTTGTGAGGCTGAAGGTAGTGAGGATGGGAAGGAGATGGAGAAAAGAAGGTGGAAGAAACTAACTAACTAACCATCACGCCGTTTCGCTGCAGGGGTAGGCAAAGAGGACGGACCGCCAAACAACTCGGTCTTGGTACACACTCTTTGCCTCACTCACATTCGTACATCGTCTCATACATTATTCTGACTTTTGACACGGCCCGACTCAAGTATCTGATTCACTTGATCGTGCCATGTATTCCTGGGGCGTCCCCGACTTCTTCTACCATTCACATTCGCGTCGTATATTCTTCTTACACTACTTTCTTCGTTCATTCGCTCTACAAGCACAAACCATCTGAGGGTCCCTTTCTTAATCTTGCTCATTATGTTTACATCAGCCTTACATTATTTGCGGATATCCACATTTCTCACACGATCATACATTGTTTTACCACACATACGTCTCAGGGATCTCATTTCAACAGCATTCAGCTTACTTTCATCCTTCCTCTGCCAGTTCCATGCCTCACTGCCATACATCAGGGTAGGTACCAGGACTCCATTGTGGACAGCTTTCGCTTCTTTTGACAGTTTTTTATTACCGCCAACGGCATTCAGTCCACCATTAATGGAGTTACCGGCATTCACTCTTCTTTCAATATCTCTATCAGCCTTCCCGTCTCTCGTAAACATACTACCCAGATACACAAACTCATCCACCTGCTCCAAGTATTCATCATTCACAACTATGTTGCATACTGTTTTCGTACTCTCTCTTTCAAACACCATGACTTTAGACTTACTTAAATTCATCTTTAACTCATTCTTCATACATACTTCATTCATCCTAGATACGAGAGACAGTAGATATTCCATAGTGTTAAAAATCAGCACCGCATCATCAGCATACAACAGGCAACATACTTTCAGATTACCCAATTTCGCGCCCAATCCCACCTCTTTCAATTCTTGCATACAATTATCCATGTATAGATTGAATAACCATGGTGACATTACGCAGCCTTGCTTGACACCTTGGGTGGAAGAGGTCCGGGCTGCGTATTTACAATCCCTAACGCGTTTGAGTCACTTTAAATTTTCAATATCAAAATTTAAATATTTAGAAATAAAATTATTAATTTCTAATATACACATTGGAAAGATTATTTTATCTAGATTTTAGAACATTTTTTTGTTTTTGCAAAGTGATAAAAATTTTCAATATAGAGGTGTATTTACAATATATGGGAATAATATTAAAATTTAAATATTTAGAAATAAAATTATTAATTTCTAATATACACATCAGAAAGATTATTTTATCTAGATTTTAGAACATTTTTTGTTTTTGCAATG
Organism: Limnephilus marmoratus; assembly: GCA_917880885.1. NCBI lineage: Eukaryota > Metazoa > Arthropoda > Insecta > Trichoptera > Limnephilidae > Limnephilus > Limnephilus marmoratus. The sequence continues at coordinate 31,724,152 of OU862916.1, forward strand.
TGATAAAAAATAACCAATATAGAGGTATATTTAAAATGTAAATTGTCGTTACCGCGACTGAATCGGTATAGGTTTTGTAAATACGCGTCCGGGCTATTCAGATATAAACATGGCTAAAGCCATTTCAAGCAACTTTTCAAATCTGAATGGTGGTCTTGCACCAGGGCGATACCCAGAGTATCTTCCTCTCTGGAACGTGTCGAAAATATGCGCATATAAATATGCCGCCTTACATTAATTTTTTTAAAGTTAGCTCCATACAGGAGACACGGAGAAAAAAAGTCCTCTCAGGACCTATATCATCTTTGGGGATGCTATGTGGAGGGTCTTTTTAGGAAAGTAAGAAGTTGAAGTTCTGTGAAGGAATAAGGTACGAGGGATGGGTAGGAATCTGGGGGTCAGTGTGTCCACGAGTGAAAGACGTATGAATCCATCCCTCCCACTGCGGTACAAGGCGTTGGATCGAAATAGTGCGGCTGGAGAGATAAAAAGGTCTCCTTCAAGCGGTCTCTCCCGAGCAAACGCATATACCGCCAAGAACTAGACAAACCTCACCCCGTGAACCCGGGTACCCTTGCTAAGTCACTAAACGTAGCGAACCACTTGGGGTGACCTGTGACAGGCGTGTTGATTATCCAAAAAATAGTTCCCGGGGCGGCGGTACCCTTACTCATCTCCAAAATTGTAACTTACTTTCCCTAAAAATACCCTCCACACGGCATCCCCAAAGATGACACAGACCCTAAGGGAAATTGTTTACCTCAGGGCCTCTTGTGTGGAGCTAATGTTTAAAATACGCTCGTAATACCTAACACCCAGCGCCCTTAAGGCTTTTACTAGCGCCAGGTGCCGTTTAGCTCAGAACAAGCCCTGATTAAGGCTCTGCAACCGGGCCCGAAAAGAAGAAGACGGAGAGATACGAAATTACGAATGTTAGAGGAGAGCGCTAACATTTACAGCGACAAAATCTATGCGAAAATGTTTAATAAAACACGACTCGTTTAAAATAGAGCAAAAATCTCGGGGGCATTACCTTAAACAGCATTTAAAGAAACACTGTGATTTTTTTCATACATATAACTTGTAAAATAACTGAAACAAACGTGTTAATAATAATTTTTGGAGCATACTTTGCGATTTTTTTCTATGGAGGGAATTTTATATAATTTGCGTTTCGGCGCGGGCAAAGTCTAGATATTATCTTCAAGAATAACATATATTTTTTAAGAGCTTTAAAACCTACCGTGTTTAAGGGAAATATGTAATAAATCGGTACAAATCCGGGTTGCGGGCCCTTAAACCGGCCACTATCTTAAAACGGAAACGGTACGAACAAATTTACAGAGAGATGAAATTCAAAACGATCGAGTTAAAACAGGACTCCACTTGACTTGCTCACTCAATAAATATCTTTGTGAAAGACAGTCATGATGTTATGATACATACCTATCTAACAAAATATGTGTGAGAGAAAGAGTTTTTTTTAATCTTTTGTGTGAATAGTGTATACCTAAGTAGGTGCACTACGTGACCTGTTGTAAGGTCAAGTTATGTTTCCCACTCTAAAGTTATTTCCTAGATTAGCGGCTCTACTTTCCAGAAGCATTTCAATAATCGAAGTTATATTGGCATATAAACTTTAATCATCACCATTTACGACGATCTCTAGAATTAATTGGGTAAGAAAAAATATAACAAACTTGTGAAGCGACGATGCCTGAGCCCATACCCAAAAGGTTGTACCAATAACGGTCGCACCAATAACGACAATAAATTGCTTGGGTCTCTCAGATTATCATACTAATAGTTCGGGCCTACATCCATGATCACCGTAAATTCATATTTTATGATGGACAAAATTAAATATTATTCGATAATAAATTACTGTTACTAATAGTAAATTATACCTTATGACTGGCTAAGGAGATTCCTACACTGGTAGCATTTCAGTAAGTCTTGGGACGGGAACTGCTGGGAATTTTATTGAATGTTCGAGGGTTATTTCGTTATTTGTTAGGAAGTCATTATCAAAAACAAATAGGTAATCGATTTTTTTCTTGGTATTAGTTTTTTTATATTGATGTGAGTTGTCTTGAGTCGTTTTTGTCACAATTTCCCAAATGATATATGAAAGTATTAAAGATCGATTCAAGTGAGTTATTTAAATTCATACAATCGAGTTTTATGACCGTTTCACTATTTAGCATATTTTAATATGATGTTTTAATTTACAAGAGTCATTAATTATTTTTAAATAGAATTTGTTAATTTGAATTTTACATGGATGAATGATTTATGAAAAGAATTACATAGGAATCGAAAACGGACAAATACTTGCATGTATTTACGCTTTATGTAGTTACACAGAGTTAATTTAAATTGCATTGGAACAGGGGAGAGTTTATTTCCAGATGGCAATTTCTTCTTACCAACCCAATCCCTTTCATTCTTCAATCTTTACGTACACCCATAGACATACGAATATATATAGAAGTGAAAAAGCGTATTATTTCCCCCTCCCCACACTGGTTCCTTAGAACCGGCTGGGCTTGCGAGAGTCTCGCCTGAATCTAAAAAATGTGACGTCATCATTCTTATCCAGACCAGCGTCGAGTTCGCATCGTACATTTTATGAAATAACACGGCAAAAATGCTAGCTTGTGCTATACATTACTCCCTAAAATATGTCGATCATAACGAATGTGGGCGGTTCTCCAGTGTGCTCGTCGCTGGTTACAGGGGGTAAGTAAATTATGAAAAATTTGTAAAAGTGTCTTAACTAAATACGGCAATAAAATATTCGTATGTGAAAAGATGCGAACTTTACTTTGCCGTATTTGGACTTCGCAAATATGGCGAGCAGTTCGCGCTCCTACGTAAAAAGTCTATTTATTCAAAAGCGGATTTTACTTTTAAGAACTAAATAGTGATATTATAATGCGAGATGCCTATATACTATCAGATTGATTTTTTAACCAATCACAGTCATCTTCCCCCTCTTCGTACCGCCATAGTTGATTTTTCCCCTCATCTGTATATTCTCGTCTATTAAATTTGGATGTCCATGCGTACACCACTCTATTTAACTTTTTTAGTTTTAGAACCAATCTCTGTCTCCATGAGAACGTTGTTTTTTGTTTATAACTATCCGTGAAAACTTACGGGATAGTCTGAATTCTTGTCAAAACAGTTCCGATTTATTAAATGATTAAAATAATTTTCCGGTAAAAACGTCATATTAAAATCCGAATCACTGAACTAGAGTTACACGAACAGACGTATATCGATATTAGTTTTATTTTTAATTCGGGTCATAACACTCTAAAGTCATTTAGAGTTTATGGGAGAATTTTTATATTATTTAGTTCTGTATAAAAAATAAGTTAACGTTAATCTTACACAATATGGTCTACGCAAAAAATATATTTCGGTTAATATATTTCGGCTTTACCAAATCCCAAATCCAAATAATTGGAATATTTCTGAACGTATCCAAAAACTAAAAACTGTTTTTGAAAGGTGATAAAATAAGCTTTCAAATTTTAAAATCGACAAACATTAATTTTTAAAATATAAAAACGCAAACATAAAAAGTTTTAAAAATGGTTCACCTTACGTTTTTTCTAACTAAAATTACTGAAAAAATAAAAACACATACATATTTTATTAGACAAATTAATAAATCTAAACGAAACATGAAAGAGAACAAGATACAGAAAATAAAAATGTAACAATCAAACCCAAGATCTACATATTATGTCTTACCGGGACAACGCAATAAACCACTCGACCATTGGGATCTATTCAGTTGTTCGTCTTATTTTGAAAAACTATTATTGCGTGATCCTATACATCATTTCTTCACATCTCCAAGTATTTGCGCCTTGCAAAATCAGAAGTGATTTAAGCGTGTTTTACCTATGCGGCTGCGGCCATGCATTACCCATCCCATTACCTCTTACAAACGAGTTCATGCCAGGTTCACTCCAGAGGAGCAGAATGAATGTATGGCCATGCGACCGACTATACCTTATACCCCTCCAGTCGAGTCGGTGCGATGGGATTACGGGTGTACAGTACAGTACAGTGAACAGAGTACTGCAGATACGTTATGTAGGCAATACCTTACTTGTAACTGGTATTTATTCCCATAGGTGTCGCACGTTTTGGGTCAAATGGCAACTGCCAGCATCCGTGGATTAATAGCGAGATGGTTCACCAACTAGACTTATTGCACCACATCTCCGCTACGAGCTTTTCGCATTATCCGGACGATGATGGAGGGCGGAGGTACGAGCGTTCTAAAGATGAGTTATGGCCGACTTAAAGGGTGAATCTGACCCTCCTATCGATTAGAGCTAGGGAATATTATATTCAATGGGAACATCGCCATCGCCCGGCATCGTCCGCCATCGTCCGGCATCGTCCGGCACCGTTATGATAAAACCGGGGTCACAAGTGCACGCTAAGTGATTTTTTTAACTCTATCAAAGTTATGGCTGCAATTACTCCTGCATTGTTTTAGCGGTTCTGCTAATTTTGCATATTCACCACAAAACCTCGGAGAAATTTTCAATCCACATTGTCGATGTATTTTCCACTATCAAATATTTCAGCGCATAATAAATTATACGAGTACAATATTTGATTTATTTATTTATAACATTACATCTGATACATTTGTATGGCAAAAATAACATAATAATAACTTTGAAAAATAACTATAAAATGTGTACAAGTGTTATTATGTCTTGTGGGTCAATATTAGTTCCTAGCTAGGCAGATTGCCCGTTCTAAGGAACCAAATGCTGGTGAGAATTCAAAAAAAAAAAAGTTTTTTTACAAAATGTTCATTTTAATTTTTTAAATTAAATATGCATTAATAAAGATACCAGAAAATTTATTCTGTAACAAAAAAGAAAAAGAAAAGATGAAAAGATGTTTTAATTTTTTTTTATTTAAATAATATACGTACTAAATTTTTACTAAATGTGCCGTTAATAGGCCATGTAAAATTTTAAGTGACATTATTTAATAGTTTTTCAGATTCCACCCTACCTAAGCCAATCAATCATTTTGTTATTATTTTGATTACCATTTTGATTATACAACAGTTTCCTACTTCTTAAAGGTATACCCCTTTTGACGGCCTCCGTGGTCGAGAGGTAACTAGCTCGACTAACGATCCGAAGGTGGCGGGTTCAAATCTCAAGTAAATGGACAAGAAAATTTTATTTTATTAAGTACACTAATCAGAATTGAAACATTGCTTGAAATTGCTTTAGCCCTATTTGGTGACCAGATATGAATAGCCAGATACTTCCCCACCTTGCTCTTCCCCATTTCCTTTCTCTTTCCAGCCGTCAGCCCCAAAACATACCCCAATTGGGGATGCCATAGTCTCACTGGCACCAGGTGGTTGGGATCAGTTGGGACTCTGGTGCATTATTCACATAAAAAATACATGTATATGTAATTACCTTTCCTTAGAATCTAAAAAATCCCACTTATTCAAAATATGTACGTAATAAGTTAATATGGCCGGTTACCTGAAAAGGGCAATGACAAAAACATTTTTTTTGAAAAGCTATACAAAGTTATTAAAAGGCATGAAAACATATTATTTAGTACTATGTAAACTAGGTTACGACACCTTATACATAGCATTGACTTTTTTTCATCATTGTTCATGACTGTTTAAAAGTGTTCTGTTTTTTTCAAAGTTCTGTTTTTTTCAAAGTTCTGTTTACCCTGTAAAACGAACGCAAAACGCAGTAACTGATATCCCACCAAATCTTCGGTTTTCCGGAAATTGGCGAAGATAGCAATGATAATTAAATTGCAGGTGTTTGCGAAAAATTTTGGTGATAAAACCTAATATTGCGAAATAAAAAAACCTATTATGACTACCACTTTGAAATGCCTTGTTAATAATATAATTCCCACCGTTCAAACCTTTTTCAGTCCAAAATTAAAGATGCGAAGCAATAAGCAATGGTATTTATGTTAGTGATTAATATTTTATACCAATTTCACATCGATTACTAGGTAAAAATAATTTTGTAGTAGCAATAATTTTAAGAAAGCTCCTTAAAATAAACGATGAACCCTTCGAGGCCTTCTGATTCCCATGGTCATAGAAATATTCGTCTCCATGAGAATTTTTGTTTATTGAATATCAATTCGATTTGAATTGTGGTAGAATAATATTATGTACATAAAGTGATTTAATCCCTTGAGCCTGAATCACACCTGTGGAGATATCAATAAAATATTTAATTACAGTATTTGGAATCATTTCGAATGACGACGTACTTACTTTTAAGGGTTGTATAAGATACGAAAAAACAATTTACTTTAAATGGGATTAGTTTTTGGTAAAATTGTCGTTTTGGAGATAAACAAGACAGATTTATGGCAATTATATGGAACTAGCAAACACCCCGCTCCGCAGGTTTTTGCTGCTGGGCCCTGTGAGCGGCTTTTCGCTTCGCCCAGTTTGAGTATTGGTGACCATTTTATAAATCCGGTAGGAACTGGTTACAAAAATAGCCTCTCCTCGGATCCACTGTGATTCAGTGACAGCTAGTCACCGGGACAAAGTAACCGCGAAAGGCAATGACGTCATTCGTAATATATAGCCGCGTGATACTATTTTTCACAACTCTAAGTATTACCGTCAATCTTTCCATATCCGGAAAGAAACTCAAATTCTACAATTCCGTTGTACTTATACCTAGGGGGAACGTCCTCATGCAACCTGCTAACCTAAGTGGCGCCATCCTTTGACGAATTCTTGAATTCGAAACCGAATTACAAAAGTAGATTTTTAGCGTATTAATAATATAGATGGCAGCACTTCCGTTTGTATCTAATTTAAATCGAGTGTACGACAGACGCAAGGCTATTAATACTGTTTGATAATTTACCTTAATTACATAATATGGTATTTTTAAATAGACATCTTTTTGATTTTACCTTTTTTTTATTCATCAATACTTTATTATTGAAATAACATTAGAATTGCAATATCTAAAACTAAGATTTGCAAAATGAATTTTTAAAGCTATGTGTACTAGATATGGTAGCACGTACCCGAAGAATTTTAACAAGCGATTCCTGAGCGTATTTGGAGTAAAAAAAGTAGATGTCATTTAGTTGTCCTATGATATATTTTTGTTTATTAAAAACAAAATATACGTCACGGCTGCTTTGTATGTTATCTTGTTGCTGGAGCGAGACGGAGCGCTTATCACGTGACCCGCTAGGCTATATCTGACTACTCGTACCTAGTTGCGCCGTGATAGAAAATGAAAAAAAAAACATGTTCGGACTCGGACGGCAAAATTATTTCTACATTTTTTACTACAAATGTGCTCAGGAATTGCTGGTTAATCCATCGAGTACACGCTGTTACACCCTGTGTATATACATCTAGATACCATCACACATAAATTGAATGATATTATTTTATATGATGCCTTCTATTTTATTAACCATATGCTAAATCATTTTCGTAATAATATTAATTGTCCGAAAATTAGAATCCCTGATTTCCAAAAGATTATTTTGACAAATTTATTCGCATTATTTTGACATCGACCATAAATATTTTAAACGAAATTACAATTATTCACCTTGAAACATTACCGGCTATAACGTATTATATGGTAATGTTAGATCCATCATTAAAGGCATTATTAAAAAACACACAAATCGGCTGAACACCCGGGTGGCTGATTAATATTGTTTAAAAAAATATTATTCCATTCGTGGAAAATTGACTTTTTTATACATGGTTTAATTTCCAACAAATAACATCAAGAAAAAAGGTATTATTTACAATATCTAGGATGCCAAACTTACGGGTATAAAAATTATATAACAGTGCAATCGATACCCGTAATATACTAGGGCCAGTCAATAAGTAATGCCTCCTATTTTTTTTCCTTTAATTGTCAAGAAATAAAAAATACACTTACATGTGTTGAAAACCACACTATTGACGATTAGTTTGTTACTTTTCAATATAATTTCCGTCGATTTCCACAGCTTTGTTGCATCTTTTAACAAGGGCATGTATGACAGTATTATAAAAAGCACGGTCACATCGAGAACACCATCGCCATAACTTTCCCCGCCGATCATGCAGTTTTGTTTTTTTTTTATCCTTGGTGAGTTTGTGTAAGGCCATTCCATTTACTTCCTCTTTGATTCAGGTAAAAAAAAAAATGAATTCATTTTTCGTCCGGTCACAATTTTTTTCAGAAACTAAGAGCTGCAAGTGTTGTGAAGCCATTGTTTTCTTGTTTTTTTTTATTCTGGCCGGTAAGTTTCTTGGTACCCACCGTGCAAAACTTTTGTTGGAAAATCAGTTGTCGATTAACCGTCATCACACTGCTTTTACTGAGGGAGAGAATTTGTTATCTGGTGTCACCACAAATGAGTGCAGTCGATGCAATCAACGGCCTGCGCCGCTCCGCTTTTCCTCAGCCAGCGGTGTTTGTCCTTCAGCTTCATTAGAGTAACGAACCCTTCGTCTAGCAGTGCTGACGTCCACTGTTGCATCATGGTACACATTTTTCAGTCTTTCGTGAATGTGTAATTCTTGCGGTTCACCTTATACAGTCAAGAATCAATAACAGAATGCTATCTATTACGAACATCGATATCAGCCATTTTTCAAGCGACTGCAGTGCTGCCACCTGTTGACGCAAAAAGTTATTACTGCAGCAGATTGTAGAAGAAGGTTTGGGGAATAGCACCAAATTCAAAATTTTCACTTGACTAACTTAATTTAAGTAGAAAAAAAAGGAGCCATTACTTATTGACTGACCCTCGTATTTTTTAAAATATGTTTTCAGACGATTTGAGAGATGGGACAGGTAAAAAACTCGGATTGCCATTTTATAACAGTATGTTTTATTTAAAACGTCGTTCAGTATTGAGTTACTCGATAGTTAGTTATCAAGTTTTAATAACAATAACCTCAGAATGTGATAAGGAGCGTGATTTCCTTACATCTTACTTCACTACATGTTACAATATTGATTTCACGTGAAACCCATCAAGGTACATAACTCAAAGCTGTTATGATTTCCAATTTATAAAATACATAAATAATATGGTTTAGTTGTTGTCTCGACTCGTCTCATCTCGGGAGAAGATGTTAGTTGACTCATAACGCTCGTAAATAAGTCACCAATAACTGGATAAATGTCATCTTTGATATGATGCCTTATAAAACCTCTGCATTAAAGGTGGTACAAAACAAAAGGGACATGTTCTCACTGTCCAGACGGCACAAGTTATGGATGATGTTGGGGACCTCCCCTGTTGAGAGAGAAGCTCTTTAGCGCCATATGAAACCGGCACGACACTCAAATAAATTAGGGTTGAACTTATGAGTATGCAGCCTATTTGTTTAAAGGCTTTTTATTTTTTTTTTTCTAATTCAACACGCAACTTTCTAGGGTTAGCAAAATATTACTTTTCTTTTTAAATAATCATCGAAAGTAATGAATCACTTGAGCGTGGAATACCAATGGACCAATTCGTTTGTACCAAGCAAATGTGCCACGTATTATTTAAAATATCAAAAACACAATGTTAATTAATTTGAAAATTTTATTTCATATAAATTAAATACTGTAAGTTTCTCCTGAAATATTTATTCATTTATTTATGATTTAATTTTATTTTAACATAATCAGTTAAACCTCAAATTGTAATATTTAAATGGTGAAAAATATACGGTCACATCTAGGAAATAAGTCCAGGACCTTAGCCTTGCCGGGGCGCCGCGCCGCTCTAGCACTGAGCTAACGGGACCCTATCCACTTTGGTCATATTTAACTGTATCATGCTTCAACTAAGAACTACCAACATTATCTTCATTTTCTTAAAAAAATTGGCTGCTATCGTTAGGTACAATTGCGAGATTTATCTCGATTCAACTCTTAAAAATGAATAAAATATATATTTACTACTCTGCAGAGATGCGTGAGGTAATTTATCATATTAACATTAAATTGCACACTACGCATGTATGTAGGTAATATATTCAATTATTTTTATGTAACTTGATAAATCAGTCTTGATGGTTTGTAACATTACATTTAGGTAACTGGTAACTAAGTTATTGAAAAATATTTGAAGAAATATAAATATAAACTCAAAGTATAGACATGATGATTTAGGCAACTTCTGTCATCTATTTTTATGTTTATTTTGTACATTTTACATATAAAAAATGTGGGAATGCTGCCTTTGTTCTACCGGAATTTCAATGGAAGATGCTCTGAGGAATTAGCATCGTTGATCCCCTCGGCACCGGTGCATAACTAGGGAACACGTCAAACCCGTGCTCAACATACAAACACGCTCGAGATTTGTCACATGAGAGCTCAACAGATCGGCTGTGGAACGTTTTGCCGGCATCTGTATTTCCTCCTCTCTACAACATGGTCTCTTCAAGATGCATCTCCAAAGATGCCGTAGGTCCCGAGGGAAATTATTTTCCTCAAGACCTACTAGTACGGAGTTAATGTAAAAAGGTATCTACGAAATGATGTATTTTTAAGCAATTACATAACTTTACGTTTGATTCTACATTTTTATTATACAAGATTTTTTTAAATTACTAACCAGTACTAGGAGAGTATCGTACCTATATGCATATATTATGTAGATATTATATTTAATATTAAAAACGCCCGGGTTGCCAGCAAGGAAATTCAAAAGAAATATAGATAGTCCTAAGGGGAACAGCTGCACGGCCCTTCTTATAAAAAAAAATTATTTAGATTTGAGGCCAAAAATCCCAATCAAACGAAAAAATTATTTTATCAATCAAAATGTTTAGCAAATATCTATCACAGTAATGTAATAGTTCATTTATTTTTGTTTTCAATTATTAAATTAGACCATTAAAATAAATCTATTTTTCGTGATTTTTTTAGAGGTAACTTTGGCAATTATTTGTGTGTTATCTTAAACGAAATAAAAAATGGCTATATTTATTAAATAAATATACTGAAACACAAAAATTAATAAAAATGATTAAAAAAGCATTAATATTAACATGTTAATTCAAATTTAAATAACCGATAAAAAATTGTCGTATAGAAATTACGATTTCAACCCAGAGAAAGGCTTCTTTAATAAGTTTTTTTTTTTTTTTTTTTTCATTATAATATCCTAGTAAGTAAGGCAAGATATATATTTTTTAATTAAAATTAACTCACAAATAATTATATCATATTTCTATATATCATAATTTAAAAAACCAATAAATAAAAAATAAATATATCCCTTCTAGACATTTGCAATACCTTTTGAATAAAAACGTAATTATTCATTTTGGTTGAATATTTTGGCGTCAAATCCAAATTTAAGTTTTGTATGAAAAATGGCGCAACCATTCCTCGTAATGTGTATTACATCAAAGGATTCAATGATATTCAACAACATAATAGCCGAGGGCTTTATTTTTTTTTTTTAGATATTTTATTTATTAGGATAAAGAGGCCAAATCATACTGATGAGCAATGCCTCGATGATGGTGATAAGATTTTCAGAGAATGTATGAAAGTAGACTTCCAGCTTCGGAACAACATATATGAAACTATAATGGCACTGGAGTAGACAAATTGAATAGTGGAAGAAGCAGAAGGGTGCATCATGACGATAACGAATTGAACCGATCTTCACAATATTACAAAGACCAATCAAAATTCATTTTTCGCCGATTTTTTCAGCAATGTGTGATTTACGATGTTTATTATTTTTTTCCCAACCCTGATTCAGGGTGCACACGAATGCCACATCTGAGTATTATTACCGATCGTGATATTTCCACTGTTTATTAATTCAAGAATAAGTTTTAATTTGTATTATTTGTTTGCCCGACCACTGTCCGCTATTATGGGCCTGTGGTGCACAGATAACCCCGAGTTACTGCAGTCGAATAATCCATTCCACTAATAAGCAGCCTTCATAAAACCTGCGGCTGCGAGGTGTCATCCAATAAACTGCCTGACAAATGTGTGTGAAGCGGGAAAGGGACGTTAGCAAGATGCCCTTATAATATTTAACGGGTTAAATATTGAACCTTTTGTGGAAATATCATAGACAGATATTATGATTCAAGATTTTCACGACCAATGGTCTTGTGTTGTTTGTTTTTGGAGGCGTTGAGGCGTCTTGGGCTTCCTCCTACTTCTTGAGTCAACAGCATAAACATCTTAAAAGTGTATTGTGAGGTAGTCAGGGACGAATAAGGAATTGTTTGTGCCCAAATTTCTTTTTGATATTTTTTTACTTAATTTTTCTTTAACCCCACTTGCTAATTTGTTCGCTTTTCTGAACAAATCTGTAAAGGATCTCGGTGTCGTCTTTGACTCCGAACGATATTCTCTTCCCATATATCGCAGCTCACTCAGTCGCTATAAACTTCTTGGGTTCATCATCAGAACTTGTAAGCAGTTGGATAACCAAGAAGCTATGCTAGCGTTATTCGATGGCATACTGAGAAGCAAGCCGGAGTACGCGAGCGATGTTTGGGCACCGTACCACCAGCAGTACATTTATATGTTAGAGCAAATCCAGAAGAAATTCCTCAGGTATGTTTATATGCGGAAGCATGGAACCTATCCAAGGTTCATGCACCATATTGACTTACTTGAGGAAACTGATTCTGTGAGTCTAGAAACTAGACGGAAAGCAAGTCTTGCTATTCTGTCTTTCAAAAGTTGGAACAATTTCATCGTAGCCCATTTCTCTTGGGATGCTATGATTTATATGTACCAGACCACTACAGCCAAAGTCGACATCATGACTTATTTAAAGTACCGAACGGCAGAACAGACGTCTTGGCAAGGGAAGTGGTGCTGTTAAATGAAATTGCAAACCATTTGGATGTAAGTGACTGTTCTTTATATGCCTTAAAAATATGATTAAAGAGTAACTTGCCTAAATGCTGATAGGGTAACTAAATTGTACTGTAAATGGAATTATTCTGTTGTACAATAATAATAAAAATAAAAATAAAATAAAAATAAAATCTCCCTTACTATCGTAGTGATAAATATGTTATAAACGGTATTAGAAAAAGATAATACACACTTTATATTCAAATCTAAAAATTAACCACAACAGAAGTGAAATCTAAATCTTTATGAAAACAAAGTTTCGAATCGCAATTTGAAACACAATTACAAAACATATTGCGAACACGTTGCGAATTTTTTATTAATAATTTTTACATGGAATGACAAAAAAGTAAATCCACAATAACGTTTTTAATACAATTTATCAGTAATTTTATTTAGAAAAAAACGTAAATTGAGGATTTTTAAGACTTTTTCATGTTTGCATGCATAATTTTTATATTTCGAAAAAATATTTGATTACTAGTTTTTGCCCCCGGCTTCGCTCGCATAGTATTAGGGAGTACCCACCCACAGCGCCTCCTCCACCCTCCCTATCCCCACTCCAATCCCCCCCCCCCCTCCTCCTCTCCCCCGACCACTCTCACCCCTCTCTCCCGCCCACTTTCACCCCTCTCCCCCCCACCCACAGACCCCCTCAAACTCCCCGCCACCCTCCACCCTCCCCCATCCCCCCTCCCCCCTCCGCCCTGCCCCCACATCCTATCCCCCCTCTCATCCCCCCTCCATACCCGTTACTTTCATTTTTCAAACAGCTCGCGTGCCACCTATTGCAATTTTTGCATAAAAATTTCATAATGCCAGAGCTCTAAGCTATAGCCTATAGCTTAGAGCTCTGGCATTATATATATTATTGTAAAGTTTCATTAAAATACATTCAGTAGTTTTCGCGTGAAAGAGTAACAAACATACATCCATACAAACTTTCGCCTTTATAATATTAATATTATTATTATTATATTTTAATATTATAAAGGCGAAAGTAATTATATTATATTATATATTATTATTATTATTAAGTAGGATTTAGACTTATAAAATTTTAAAGCGTATTTTATCACCTTTCAAAAACAGTTCTTAATTTTCGTATACGTCCGGAAATATTCCATTTTTTAGGATTTTATTTCTAAAATAGCGACAAGTGGTTAAGCAGAGTGAGAAATATACTAGTTTTTTGCAAACATAATTAAAATAAAGAAATATTTAGGTTTGGTGACTCGATTAGTGGAAAACGACCATAAAGATATCCTAAAGGGTAGTAAGGTGCTAAATCTTATTTATAATTTTTTTCGATTGTAATAGTTGAGAGTCAATGTAATTAGTAATTAGTTTAGTACATACATATCAACCTGTTAAACAAACACATCACACCCAAGCATAGAACAATTTGTTAAACAAAACATAGTCTATAATCCCACGACTTTAAAATAAATTATCTATTTTAAGAAATTTTACCTGCCTAAGTTTAAATAATCTGCTTTGTCATACTAATAAATCGTAAGATTTTAGTTTACCAATAAATGGCAAAGTATTGTTATGAATAAAAAAAAAATATTGAAAATCGTCAAAAATTCAATTTAAGGGGTGGGAACCACTTATTGAATAACCAACTCCTCTGCCATAGATCACCCCAAGTGGTTCGCTACGTTCGGTAAAGGTTTGTCTAGGTTTTGGCAACGTATGACCCAGACACATTGAATCCCAGATTCCTACCCATCCCTCATACCTTTTTCCTTCCCAGAATCCCTCATATCCGGTATCCAGGTATCCCTCATACCTTTTTCCTTCCTCTCTCCTTCCTGTCCTTAAAAAGACCCTTCAAAGATGACCTAGGCCCTGAGGGTAATTATTTTCCTCAGGGCTTCCTGTGTGGAGCCAATGAAAAAAAAAGGACAATGATTTGATATTTACTGATGACCATTTAGAATCGAAACGTGCTCTAGTTTAAATAGTCATAACTAGATTTGAATAGCCAGGTAAGAAAATGATTTTCCTTTCTTTTTCCCGGAGAGGGTTGCCTTAGTTGCACTTAATTTTGGAAATGGGTCTCAAAAATGTTAAAAGACAAATTTTCAGAATTCTGTACTTAATCCTTAAGAGGGCATTGCCAGAGAAAACTGGAAATACCTACGTCATTTTCAAAAAAGTTTTTAGACGTATTGTCTCTTCTCCACAAAAAATTATAAATGGATTTCGAAAGATTGCTCTTTTATCTAGCATTCGTATGTAATAAATTTTGAGAATTTTTTAAAATTTTTAGTATAATAAGGTTATTCCATAGGTCGTTGGCAGATTTGTTCAATTTTCAAAAAAGTTTTTGAATTATACCACACCCATTTCAAATAATAAAATCATGCAGTAAAATAAATCAATACATTATCTAGCAAACGTATGTTTTAGAATTTTAATTTTAGTTTCAATAAAATCATTAAAAAATATGTACGTACATGTGTTTCTTGGCGAAAATTGGTCCGTTTGTGTATTTATTTGCGCACTTACAAACTAATATATTTATGATTTTTTTAACATTCTTATTAAATTTAGACATTATTGAAAAATGATAAATACTTATAATTAAAAAAATAACTGCAAAAAGTATATTATTTTAATAGTTTTATCATCACACCTTTCAGCATTTTTGGATGAAGGTATAAATTTAAGCTAATTTGAATTGAAATAAATTGGATATTGAGTTATAATTTTAAAAAGCTGGTACGGAGAATAATTAATCTTTCTCATTGTAACCGCCCTGCACGATCGTAAGAACAACTTTCGACGAAATGTGGATTTTCGTCCGCTGGCTGGTTAAACGCTCTTAATATCTCTGCGACTACAAGTAATGCATATATAATATTTAGATGTTAGATCTTTCCGCTGAACCATGTATAGTTCTTTAAGCCCGTGGATAAACCGTGGCCCGAGTCAATTAATGCAGTTGATATATTACCTGAAATAAGGTATGAGAAATGAGACTTTAAGAGCGGACCCAATAATAATATGTGTGACGTCATTAAGATCGCCAGGCACAGGTCATTTCAAGGACGTAAGAGGGAAGATGGATGTCTTTGGTGATCACACTATCTGCATCTACTGCTGTGGCTTAAAACTGAAAACCCTTACATTTATAACTCTTCACAATTCAAATTTCCAAAATAGACACAACCCCTTTTAATACTTTTAAAACCAGAACATTAATTTGAAATATGCAATTCAAGGACAGGAAGTTTAAAAAATTTGAATAATTTATCAATTTTTTAAAGTTATATTTCACGCGCTCTGTAAGTTCTATTAAAGTTCTGTTATTATATCATTTTAGGCCAGTTGCTTCATAAAACTGAAATAATCATAGAACTTGCATAGAGCTTTCACAGAACGTGAAAACTAACTTTAAAATTTTGATGAATTGTTATTTTTTTTTAATAACACGTTCTAGAGTGAGTTGTTTAAATCTCTCGCCATATATGATGAACATCAAATTATCAGCTATTTCGATATTATGGAGCTTATTCATACAGGGCTGTTGAATCACACGGTTACAGATCAGATTCTCAATCAAGTTAAAATAAAAATAGATACAAACAAATTAAATGCAGAAGCTATTCTATAACCATAATACTATAAATTTTAGATGATTTAGCATAACCAACTGCGTTGGTTACTAAAACGGTTTAGGGTTGGTAGATGATTTTGCACAACCTTTATTGGATAACCAACACCTCTGCCATAGGTCACCCCAAGTGATTCGCTACGTTTGATGATTTAGCAGGGGTGCCCGGGTTCATGGGGTGAGGTTTGTCTAGGTCTTGGAGGTGGATGACCAGGACGCACTGAACTCCAGATTCCTACCCACCCCTTAAACCCTTTTCCTTCCCATAACTCTCCTCTCCTTCCATTCCTTAAAAAACCCTCCACACAGCATCCCCAAAGATGACATAGGCCCTGAGGGAAATTATTTTCCTCAGGGCCTCCTGTGTGGAGCTCATGTAAAAAAAAACAAACAAAACCCATCCCATTTTAATCGTCGCCGAGACTGAAACCGTATGGGTTTAGCAAACGATTTTGCTGATTTCTGTGATTAAGCACTTATACATTGATTCTTGTTCCATTTCAGTTTCAGATCAACCGATCAACTTAAGCACTACGGTCATGCTATTAACATTGATAATGTGACGAAAAACTGAAAAAAATCCAGTCACGCACGAAAAGTGTGCAAGAGCATTTACAAATGATTTGCAGTACACTGTGAATCCTTTTGCAGAGTAACTGCACACTATGTACTTCATTTCATCAAGTTAGCTAGTACCCAAGAAGGAATTGAATTTATGATGTTTTTTGTTTCATGAAGTTTTTTAATTAAAGCAGCTATTATAGTTATTTTTCATGCCTGTGTGGCGGCCACGTCTGCCGATACGCCCCGCTCCCTCAACTGGTGACCCCGACGTGATCTGAACACGCAGCAAACAGCTTCCTCAGAAGAGTGTTACCACGACCCACCGGTAACATCGCAAAAACGAGGGAATCGGTAGAGACGCATCAGCATGGACGCACCGACGAGCAGCATCAACCCGGCTTTTCTGCAAACCTTGGCATCATCGTCCCTCAACTGTACTCCGTACACTGGGAAGGGGGTGTGTGGCGGCCACGTCTGCCGATACGGCCCGCTCCCTCACCTGCTTAAAACTAATTATTAAAGACACGTTTAACATTCGGACTACGGCCGTGCTGAACGATGTCGAAATATTTATTTATTTATTAACGGTATAAATATACCATAAATACATATTACATGTCAGAAAATATTAGTTGTAGGTACAAAAGAAATAATTTAAAAAAAGAGTTATAAGTTAATTGTGGCATTTGATTAATAAATGACACAAAGAGTTACAATTACATTCAATATTATAGTATAAATAAAATTAATATTGATTGAAAATATATGATAGAATAGCCTTCTTGTACCTAGCTTCCGTGCAGTTAAATAGATCCACCACATCTGCGTATCTATTACTAACTTCATGTAATCTAGGTAAAAGCGAGTGTTTCGTGTACTCAGTCCTATTGTTGTTACATTGAAACAAGATTTTGGAGCGAGTTGCTCTAGTGGGTATATGAAATTCGATGAGCTTAGTTAAATCAGGACTGTCTATTTACCATTTACAATTTTGAACATAAATATTAAGTCGGATATAATTCTTCGATCTGAGAGTTTTAATAAATTTAATTCTTTCATCAAGTAATTAAAATTTATGTTTTCAATGGTTATATTAATTAGTACCGAAGAAGGTTCTGACAGGACACCCGGGAGGTAAACGAAAGGCGGGCAGACCTAGACTGAGATGGGAGGATGATGTCAGGAAGGATGCAAGAGGATTACTCCAGGTTGCAGATTGGAAGAAGACGGCCGAGGACAGAGGGCGGTGGAGGCTTATTTTGAAGGTGGCCAAGGCTCGAAATGGGCTGTAGCGCCATTGAAGAAGTTTTCAATGGGAATACCGAGTTTAAAATTTATACTTCTTAGGAATTTGTGTTGAATTTTTTCGATTGTATCTGAATGTAATTTAAAATGGGGGGACCAGATCGAGGAGTTATATTCGACTTGACTAATATTGGCATGTGACTAATATTAAAAATGAAATTGAATACCAAACAGCCTCCATCGCATCACAACTCCTCGGGTCAGCCGCAATGAATATTATCTTCTCCTGACTAATTGCCAATTCATATTCTATGCAGAGTACGGACAACACTGATGCCATAGAGGCAAAGCGTTCACTTTGTATTCCCGGGTCATGGGATCGGTTTCCGGCGAGTACCTACCAACATTAAACGTTTACGGACATCCTTGGGAAAATAATGTATAACGGACATCTTAGCCTCTACAAAGTTTTTCAAATATAAAGTTTCTCGTAAGCATTTTGCAGTACATTATTTTTTTAAATCTTGAAGCTAGAACTTTAAATGCACAGAATTAATCATTTAAAAAAGTTACAAAACAATTGTATAGTGTAAACATACCAACATGATTCAAATGACGTAATATTTTCAACACAACCAAGCAACAAAAACAAACAAATAAACGAATTTCTTCAAACATTTCTTTTGCTTTTCCTTCATCAGGGTTTACTTAAAACTTAACTAAACTAAATTCTTAAGATGAAGCCATAGTAAATAATGCAAAATCATACAAAATCATATGTTTTTGTTTTGAAAATTTGATCGCTTAGAAGTATTATAGATGCTTCAATTAAATACTGCGTGTAGAACATACCTTGGCCCTTAAAAATATCGGTCATTTTTTTTATAAGTCTTTTAATAATCCTATAAAAAATAAAGTATAAGGTCTAAAAAACACACTTTCAAGTCCAAACTCTCCAATTTATAAACCCATTTTCGGATATGGTTTTATTTACTCCCAATCTTCCCAAAATAAAATAAAATATGCATTTTCGCGTTGTTATTTTACAATACGGCCGCTAGTCGACGAATTCGGTTTTTCAAAGTGAACCCTATGGCGTCCACCGAAGAACTACTGTCCACGCCACAGTCGCCAAACCTACTTCGTATCAGTCACGCCCAGAACTTAGCGGTAGATGGACGCGTCACTCCGCGTCGCTTGATTTCGTGAAATCAATTTTAAATTCCGTTTTATTACAATGAACAATGCGTAAAAAGGGAGTTAATGTTTTTTACAGGTTTTTAAGAAATCAACCTGTAATTTTTTTTTCTCAAATACCTTTTCCAACCTTTCCAAAAGCTTTTTCTTAAGTATTTTCAAACTCCTCCCATTAAGGTGCGTGAATTCCGATTTCGATTTTTTCCTGGACTATGGGATCGCCTTAAGTAAATTCTGATGAAGTAAGTATTGCTTACGAAATGTGTTGGTTTTTTGACACAAGAAACATGGTTAAACCTAGGTATTTTATTAATGTTGAAATAATTTAACTATTTTAAAATAATAAGTGAAATTTTCGTTATTTGTTTTTGGGGTGTTATGCCGTGTTGCGCTACCTCCTTCTTTAGCTAACGTTTCGGACATCGTTGCAGTGTCCATCATCAGGGCAGATCCGGTAGATGTAATAAGTGAAATGCTTTTTTGTAAGTTCATTTTGTGCTATTAAAATTATCAGATACTTTTGCATGTTGATTACCTAAACCTAATCTGTATAAGAGAGTTTATAAACAAATTTATATTGACGTTATTTTTGTAGTGAATATAATTAACATGAAATGAAAACAGTTGCAATAATTTAGGGCTATCAACACATAGGGTATTAGTGATTTTCTTTTATAGTTTATATTTTTAATAAAAAACGTTTAGATATAATTTTTGTGTCTTAAGGTTCCGTAGTAAATGTTCAATAAGAAGAAGAAGAAGGTGGTTTAAAAGGAATATATGTAAATACGAATGTTATAAGAGAAAAAATTTTATATTCACAAAAAAATTTTTATCGAAGGAATTTCATATAATTGACATTTCGGCTCGGCAAATTTAATCTTAAAAAATAAAATTATTTTTTAAAGAGCTGAAAAACTTTAAATGTTCGGGGGAAATATATTATAAATTGTTGGATATTCGGAAAGCGGGGGTTTTCGTTATTTTCGAAAAAATACGGCGCAATTGCGAATTTCGCCGTATTTTTGTATGTGAACCTTATAATGTGGTGACCAAACAGTGGAGTTATACTCAATTTGACTTCGAACTAATGAAGCAACCAATTTATTAAAAGTAAATACGTATATAACATTAGTGTTTGGGGTTTATTCTTATTAAGAAACCGAGCATTTCTATAGCTCATTTTAAAAATACGTATGAATTTCTAATGCATATTATTGTTTTGAGTGTTAAGATTTCGAAAGTAGAATTTTAAGTATCTCAAAAACAATACTTCCCATCTCTTGTAAGCGATGTAAATAGATATCTTAAATATAAGAGTGAATATGTGTTATTTAAAAAAAAAAACTTAATTCGTGATGGATTTACGTATTGATGACTTTCTTACGGATTGATACATCATTATAACTTTCTGTCTTTTTTTTGTTTATTACCGGTCTGGTTTCATCTTAAACGGGCATCTACAGACTAGTGTGTGAGTGTGTTTTGATTTTACTTTGTAAATCACCCTACTGTCCCACAGGTCTAAGAAAATAGTTCAACGCACGGTTAAAGGAAACCCGATTCGTTTTCCCAAGTTGCCAATTTGTATGAAAAGATCTTAAACATCACGTAATAATATATTTTTATTTTCAATTGAAGATTTTAAATCAATTTCTTTAATTTAATTATTTGATTTACGTCTTTAAATCATTTGAAGGTATAAATCATTATTCCCTCTTGAAAAAACAGGCATAATTTCCTTAATTCCTGCCTTTTGCGTTTCTTGCAAAAAAACTCCTTGCCTTTCTTGCACAAAAGTGAAAAAAATGGAATAAGTAATATAATTATAAAACTATAAAAAAAACAAAATCTACTTTGAAGAAGTGTTTAATCTTGTTCAAATTATAATGCTTGTGAAACCTTGAAAGTTAAAATTTTAATCGTAAATTTTCCAATTGAATAGTTCATCCTACTTAACCTCTAAACATAATTTCACAGATGTTTAAGTAGGTTCAATTTTGATGTTTGCTGTCAGATGACATTGATCTTCTGTTGACAAAGTGGTTATTTTAGTATCCACTTTGCAATATAATGATTATTTAAGTGGGTACCTACTAACAAACCATCGTGACGATAATCTTGATACCTTTTGAACCCGGATTGATCTTTATACTCAAGAAGGTACACACCTACATTTATATTTCATTTTATTTCTTTTTTATTATATTTGTTCACAGAGTACTCAATAATACCACAGAATTTAATACGAACTGAGAAACAACAGACATTAAAGAAGAGAACAGTGGATACCTACAAATAAACTTTACCTGATTGTAGCAACGACAAATTGCACCAAAACATATTTCAGAAAGATAATTTCTTAACCAGGTTTTGATGTAATTCATGATTTAAGGGGGAATAATCAGACGCAACTCGAAATATGACATTTTTAAATCAAATTCTAGACCTGTCAACTCTTTTCAAAAAAAATATATGAAATGATTTCGAAAGTTGTTATTTTATCTGGTAAAGTCGTGTTTTGAATTTTGTAAAAATATGTTTATTTTTATTATATAATATAAATAAGACAAAATACATGCTCATAAGCAAAAATAACTCATTGGATGAAAATCTTTACATTGCTGGAACAAAACTAGAGAAGGTACAGAGTATTGTATACTTGGGCTGAAATGTAAATGATAGATGGGATCCTTCAGTTGAAATTAAATGCCGTATTGAGCAAGCTCGTGCAACATTTATCCGCATGAAAAAAATGTTCTGCAGTCATGATCTCAACCTTGGACTACGAATGCGAATGGTCAGATGTTACGTGTTTTCGATATTATTTTACAGAATGGAAGCATGGACGCTTACTGAAGAACTAATTAGGTGACTTGAGGCATTCGAGATGTGGATCTAATACTTAAAATAGGCTGAATGGACAGGGTTACAAACGAAGATTTTATGGTTCGGATGAATAAAGAAAAGGAAGTAGGTAATTAAAACTATAAAAATCCGAAAACTTCAATATCTTGGACATGTGATGAGACATCCAGAGAAGTATGAGATCCTGATCCTGGAGCTGTTCCGCATAAACAAAGTCCGCATAGCCAACATGATAGCCAACGTCCGTTGAACGGACAGGGCACAGCACAAGAAGAAGAAGAAGAAGAATGTTATATTGTTGGTCATAGGCAGATATGTTAAGTTGGCAAACAAAACGTTGTATTATACATTTCAAATCGTAAAATAAATCCATAAATGGTCTAGTAAAGCTACTCTTCAGAATTTAATTTTAGTTCAAATGAAATCATTAAAAAAATCCGCGCCAGTGTATTGCGACGAAAATACTTCAGTTTGTCTATTTATTTACATTCTTACAAACTAATGTGTTTCAGATTTTTTACACACCTATTTTAAATACTAAGATATTATTGAAGAATTATAAATACATACGATCAAAAAATAATTATAAATATTACATGAAAATTTTAATAATTTTATCACCACGCGATAGAGTATTTTTATTGCTAACTTGGGTGTAGGTACATATTAAAACAAAAAATTTTAGTGAAATAAAATCGATATTGAGCTTTAGAATATATGAAAATTATCAATCTTTCTCATCGGAACCGCCCTGTTCAATTGCAAGGGTACGATCGAAAGATCATCTTTCAACGAAATTTGAATTTTCGGCCGCTGATTAACGAGCCTTAAGAGGTAGTACCACCGGTGCGAAATCTCGACGGTAGGTATTTTCAAAAATTATCGCTGTCGCACCGCGCTCGAAAAAGAACTAGCTCTCGATGTGTGGGTGACCACGTGAGTGTTTGGCTAGTACACCTTCTCGCCCCCTCTGCGTTTCTTGCCTACCATCTTACGCCTCCACAGTCCACTCATGCTTGTAGCTTGTAGCCTCAGGTTTGGACAAGGCATGTTTCGACTTATTTAGGATGTACCGCTCTCCATAGACAGAAAGAGGGCGCATTATTTTTAAACGCACGAGGTTTACTATGCCGGTCATTTGTAACAATGTCTTCTGTTCACGCTTCGATCAAATACTCACACATCTATAGTAGCATCGCGTAGTAGATATGTGAGTGTGTGAAGCTCGTGTGTACGTTTTCGCGCGGTAATGCTGAGTCTTGTGTGTTTGTCGCCTTACCGGGTGTGACCAAGTAGGTGGCAAGAAATAAAATAAAACTCGAAAATAATAGAAAATGTCATGAGTAAACGCTGCAACTTTTCCTACAGTGTTTTGTTATAACCATGCACATGGCATCTTTTCAAAGATAGATTTTTTTATTTTTTTTATTTATTCATTGCATCGTTAATTATTAGGGAACGTACCTATACTACGTGATCTCTTCGGGGGGGTCTTCAAAATGTCACGCTTGGTACAAATGAGCGGCGGTTTGCTAAGGATTTTGGTCACCGGGGGGACGGGGGTTAAAAATTGCAAAAAATTGGTCACGTAGTATGGGTACGTTCCCTAACATAAGTTGAGGATTTTTCGACCACCATGCTAGGTACATGCCCGTGTTGTGGTGGTCAACCTTTGTTACGACGAAGTCCAGTATCAGATTGTTACAGGGTTTTGTTATAATATCTACTCTTCCAAATAAATCGCGTTACAACATGAGCGCTTCAGACAGGTGGCTTCTTGCTGATTAGCGCATCTTCAATCGCGTCTTGACTTGAGCGTGTGTATAGACTGGTGTCTGCCTGCTAGAGTTCATTATTTTCTGCACCAAATAAGTCAAGTCGAGTCGGGACTTGAACGTAAGTATTCCTATATAATAGATGTCTTCTGCGCTCATCATTCATTTATATTGTTATACTACAAGTAAAGCATCACGCATGCTGTACCTATTGGTTAAGTAATTTGAAACAACAAAGTTGCGAGAATATCAGAGAGATAAATATAAGTTTTGTCCTGATCCCAATGTTTGTGGTTGTTTAGAGATCGATTTCACCATTAGCTGCATCACTCCAATATTTTGTCACGAATTACACAGTTAGGATATCGGTGAGTACCTACCTACTAAACTATTCATAAATTTATGATGAATGTCAGTGTGAAAAGTGTATACTTACCCCTCTATACAGGGTCTTACTAAAATATTTTATAATGTATGTAGATTACCGACATATTACGTATTATTTTACTAGAACTCTATGTAGGTTAGTAGTTTTAAAGTTTTCACTGTATTAGCGTTTATAAATATGCAGTCAAACCAACTAGATCGAATTATTATATATATATGATTATTCTCTATGATACATTAGTTATTATTGAAAATTAGTATTAACCTCTCAGGCCTCGGGCCTGTTTTTCGAAAAGTAAAAATATTTCCACTTTCCAATAAATTCCAAATAACTTTAATATTTGCGAACGCATCCGAAAACTAAAATCCGCTTTTGAAAGATGATGAAATACGCTTTCAAATTGCATAATTCGAAATAAACATATAATTTTTTTATTTTTATTAATAATAAAAAATGTTTAAAAATAGCCCACCTTACGTTTTTTCTAATTAAAATTACGACAACAAAAAGATAAAAGCACGTACATATTTTATTAGACAATTAAATCTAAATGGATTTATTGTGTTGTGTGTATTATACGTGTGAGTTGACATGTTTGTAAAAAATAATGTTTAAAACGTTAGATATATCGCTTGCTGAGGTTTGATTTGTACTACTGTATTTTTGAGTTTTTTTAAGCAGTAAACACAAAAAAGGACGTGTTAGTTCGTTCAAAATTCAACCAAAAATGTTGGTCTTTTACCTATAGATAGATTAACCTACATATTTTTTTAAATATTTATTACAGTCAGTTTGAAATAAAGGAAACAAATATATAATATTTTTAAACTTCAAAACTTTTTATTTTTATTTTCAACTTTATAAATAAAACCTTAATTTGTAATATTTAATTACACGAAGACAATATTAGCGGAACTCGACATAGATTGTCTCCAGCTTTTCAATTGAGTTTCGCTAATATAGTCTTCATTTAATTCAAAACTTTTATTTCTCAGTACGTGTTTTTGTGGACTTAGTACAAACCAATCCTGAGCAAACGATATGCATTATAAATGTATGTAAATGTCTGCAAAAACCCTACGGGCGTGTAATAAAAAGTAAACATAATTAAATAAATGTTACCGTCAACTCACTTTTTTTTCGCTTCATGTCAAAAAATTAACACAAAATTCCCAGTTTCTTATTTTTTTTTTCAAATATTAATCGGAAGCTTTGGTTTCATAAAAGGTTATAATTATTTTGTTTTAAGTTTTAATTATGTTCTGGTTGTTTTCTCTTTCTAACAGATCATTTTTCTAACCATGGTAGTAAGGGAGACACAACGATTTCTATGAGACCTATATGAGTTATTTCAAAAAGCAAACAAATTAGCCTAAGTAATGTGCAAGTACTACACAATTCGCGCCTCGGTTCACAATTTTATACGCAGCATAAGATCCTCGTATGTGTGTGATATAAAATCAGCTACTATTATCTAACTTCTACTAAAAAAATGTGATATCTTTTTCTTACAGATAAATAATGGGTAAAAGAAATGGAAACAAAGCTCGTTTATTTTCGTCTACTAGACGAAAAAAACCGATTATTATTATCAAACGACAGATTCATGTTGCACCGCGTTCGATCTCTAGGTAAGTACGAGAAATATAGTTTTCCTGTTTTCCTCTCACTACTGAACCCTCCTAATGGTTTATGTTATGAGAAGCCTGTATGTAGCATGCGTAACCGAGACTTGAAAAAGAACAGAAGATATAAAGCATTACATTTTGATGAGAACAAATGGGCTCAATTGATTCCTTCGCGTATGGAACTCGAAAAAATTCTGTCTTATAAGTACAACGAAAATAAGTAATTTAATTATTATTACTTTTTATTTACAGGGATATGGATGTCATCAACGATGCTGCTAGAAACTTAGATACATCTTCACAAATGCGTGAACCTTCGAGGGATGAATCATTTTCTCCAAATATAGAAGAAAACGCAAGTTCTTCATCGCCAACAACGCTTGATGATTTTCTGTTGAAACCAGACCATATTGATGAAACCCATATTCACGAAGGTCGCAGAATTGTTGATATAAAATATTTGTTTTCAGAAATTTCAAATATAAAGCACGAACACACCAACTGCACATTTTCCGATTTAAAATTTGTGAAGGAACGACGAAATGGTTTTCTAAGCCAATATGTTTTCGAGTGCAAAATGTGCAAGAAAATAGAATATGTACATTCCGAAGACCCGAAACTGAAAGTGTCCGTAAATACTGCTGTCGTCGAAGGAGTAGTATGTACAGGAAATGGATATTCACAATGGAACGAAATTTGTGGGGTATTGAATATGCCAAATATGAATCCTTCAACTTACAAGAACATAGAACAATGTTTAGCGCTAACACTTGAAGAATGTGCCTTAGAAGAAATGATCGCAGCTGGTGAAGAAGAAAAAAGGCTTGCAATTTTAAATGGTGACGTAGACGAGGGAGGGTACCCTTTGGTGACGGTAGTTGCAGATGGTTCTTGGGCAAAGAGATCATATAAAAGTGGATTTAGCTCCTCATCTGGTGCGGGATGCATAGTTGGACTGCGAACTAAAAAGGTTTTATTTCTGGGAGTGCGAAACTCGTACTGCTGCATATGTGCTAGAGCTACAAAACTACAAGTAGAAGCATCTGAGCATAGGTGCTTCAAAAACTGGCGTGACAGTGCTAATGCCATGGAAGCCCACATTATAGCAGAAGGGTTCTCGAGAAGCATTGAAATGCATGGATTGAAATTCAATAAACTAATTGGAGATGGCGACTCCAGCATCATGAAAAAAATTTTGCAGCAAATGCCATATGGGCCGAACTTCATAGTACAAAAAATAGAGTGCAAAAATCACTTACTTCGCAATTTTTGCAACAAAATAAAAGCACTTGGAAAAAAAACCAACAACGCTAAAGGCTTTGTACCAGTTCAAATAAGGAAAAAGGTTGAAGCAAACGTTTTACGAATGAGAAAAGCTATAGTTGGAGCAGTAAATTACAGAAAAGAGCAAGAAAACACGCCACAAAGTGATAAAGTAAAAAATCTGAAAATGGACATAAAAAATGCCGCAAACCATGTTTTTGGTGATCATACAAAATGTTCGTCATACTATTGGAAGTCGGAGAAGTACACTAATGATCCAAATTTACTAAGCGATCTTCAAGATTGTGGAATATGGACTGATATTCAACAATTATTGTCGTCTCTAATAGCAAATGCGGAAAGTCTTATTATTAACGTGACAAATAACACTGTGGAGCAATTCAACAACGTTATTGCCAAATTTATAGGCGGAAAAAGAGTAAATTTTACAAAAAGGGGATCATACCAAGCAAGATGTTTTGGAGCAGTAACTTCGTGGAATAGTGAAATGGCAACCCATTCCCGAATACAAAAAAAAATCCAAGGCCACAGTCCTGGCAGCTACACGAAGCATTTTATCGAAAGAAAACGACGTTCGAAGGAGACAACACAGAGGTGTCGAAAAAGAAAACTAAGGTATAATGAAAACACGACAGAAAAGAGAAAAAAAGTTACAGGGCCTGATGAAAATTATGGTTAATTGGAATTAGAACCAGATATGCCACCTGAATTATTTGAAACGAAAAAAGAGGAATTTCTCAAAGAATTATCTCCATCGAATAAGGAAAAACTCGAACGGAATACGGTGGGCCAAAGCAATAATAATTTGTGGGTAATTGAAAGGCGTAAGAGGCTAACAGCTTCTAACTTTGGACAAATATGTAAGTTACGGCCAAAAACTTCAGTTACGAGAGTATTAAACTCGTTACTGTACTCGCCATTTAAAGGAAATACGGCCACAAATTATGGGAAAGAAAATGAAAACCAAGCAATTGAGCAATTTACAAAAGAAACAAAATTAGAGGTATTCGCCTGTGGACTATTTGTCGATGAAAACAAAAACTTTTTAGCGGCAAGTCCGGATGGCCTTATTGGCAAAGATTCTATAATTGAAGTGAAATGCCCATATAGAATAGCAAATATGTCACCAGAAGAAGGAATTGAACAAAAAAAAATTGATTACTGTAAAATTGAAGACAATGCTTTAACATTAAAAAGGAATCACAATTACTTCTACCAAGTCCAAGGCCAGTTACACGTTACTCGTCGTAAATACTGTTATTTTGTCGTGTGGAGTCCTAAAGGTTTGCTGTATGAAAAAAATGAAAGGGACGATTCAATCTGGCAAAAAATTGAACCACTGTTAGAAAACTTCTACCTCCAATGCCTTTTACCAGAAATAATTGACGGTCGCATACCAAGAAAGTTACCAGCGAGAGAAAGATATAAATCATAAATTGTTTAAAATTCATTGTCTAGTTGTAAAAAATTAAAAATTTTGTACAATAAAGCGTTTACAAACAAAAAATTTCAATTAATCACTGAAGGCAATGTAAGCGACTCTCAACCGAAAATTTGAAACAGATTTTTTTTTTAAACATAAACCCCACATTGGAGGCACCGAGGAAAAATAATCGCTCAGGGACTTTGTTGGAGAAGTTGTTGGACATCATTGGAGAAGCTGTGTGGAGGGTATTTTTAGGATAAGGAAGGAAAGGAAGTTCTGGGTAGGGAAAAGGTAGGTAAAAGTATGAAATGATGGTGGAGAGTCCGGCTGTAGAGATCAAAAGATCTCCCTCTTCCAGTTTCTCCCAATCCGGCCCGCCACGCAGTAAGTGGACAAAATTATCCGCCACCAAAACCCATGCAGACCTCACCCGTGAACCCGGGAACCCAGGCTCAGTCACCAAACATAGCGGACCACTTGGGGTGAACAAGTGGCGGGGGTAATGGTTATCCAATAAATGGTTCCCGGGGCGATGGTACCTATAACGCCTCCCAAATTGAAAATTTATTATAGTACTTGATATAAACAATTTTAATTTGGCTCAATTTTAGTATGAAAGCTCGATCAGTATTGGTATACCGCGATAAGTCACTAAACAGAAAAAAACGAATAAAAAATATCGATCACTCGGGGAAGGACAACACTAGTCTACCGATAAAATTCGTTACATCACTACTTCGCTTTGTATGTATTTGTCAAAACCCTCGTTCCCCGCCCCCCTCAAGGGAACTGAGCGAAAGGGACACCTGCACATCGGGCCGAAAATACCTAAATAAAATCTTCGAAATCGATGTTTTGTATTCCCCATTTTTTTTCTCCAAAACTGGACCGATTTTAATTTTTTTTTTCACAAACTATATTAGAAGAAAATATTCTATGTCGGTACGTTTTGCTTTTTTACAAAATACATTGTTTAGTTTGTATACTGAACGTTTTTTGACGGCTTTTAAATTAGGCATTTTTATTCATTTTTGGAAGGTCCTAACTTCTATAAGAAGTAAATTATCAAAAAAAAGCAAAACGTACCGACACGCTAGTGGTCGATATCTATATTATGTAAAAAAAAATTTTGCTCTAGGGTCAAAATCCAGAGAGATAAACGGGGAATACGTTTGAATGGAAAAATGCCGCTAGTATTTCCTCTTAAGCCATATCATAAGTTTTTCAAGTTAAATTGTGGACCTATTGATGAGAATGTAACAATATTTCTTTATTTTTCAATCCAATTGCATTTTTTTCTAAGGAACGTTAAGCGTTGTATCTAAATTAATCTGTAATTATTGTTTTTCTTCAAGCTACATCTTCAAAGTGCGTTATTGTTGTATGAACGGATAAATTTTAAGTGACGCTAATAAAAAAAAAATCCATCAGACTCCTCTACCCACGCAAATTAACGTTTAGTTATTATTTAACCAATATAGGACATTTGAGAGGTTCTAATGTTTATTTGTGGGGGGGATTTTATCATATAATATCGGGCCCAGATATGTACCCATATTTTTGAATAATTTTGAACATTATTTATATGAGTCGTTCAATTTCTATATCCCCTATATCAACTTTCACTGATTCGGAGAAAACCGCAAAAAAAAAAACTGTCACATCTCTAGCGTACATAAAAAATTGCATTTTATTTTTTTATATAATGAATTGGAGTAATATACATTTGAAAAGTGTTAATTTTTCAATGTATATCTAGAAATATTTAAGTAATTTTAATAAATTAAATGGATATAGCAGTTTTTGTTTTGAAAAGTTTTATTTTTCGATTTACATTTGTTACGATTTCGACACGTCCGTATCATTAACGAGCAAACTTAAAATTTTAAAAACAAAAAAATGTTACATAGTCAGTGCTCAAGAAATACAAAAAATTGGATATAGCAGATTTGGATACTCACTTCGTGATTTATATGGAATATAGAGGCTTTTGAAACTCAACTGTCCTAAAGGGCGTGTTTCTACACCCGCCATCTTGGCAAAATAACTGCTCATGATTGGTTGAATTCCGACATAGCGGGTTTTGATAGTAACTTCTTGAATGATATAGCGGGTTTTGTTTCTCACTCGCAGTTTTAACGTGGTTTTTGGTCGTGATAAGGGAGGTTTTGAAACGCAATTTTAGGTTCATCTTGTTCCTCACAAAAATGTGAACAAGATGTCATACTCAGACCATTTTGTCAAAAAATTGGATGTAGCGGGTATTGAAATTATAGGAAATTATGTACAAATCGCTTAATTTTTATGAGGTTCTTCACCCCTTTTGTATTCCGTTTTTCTTTCCAAGCTAATGAATGTATCGACTTGACATACTAGCATACAATGACGTTTTTTTTAGTTATGAACTTTCAGGGAATTTTTTTTTTGATATTTCACGGTTTTGGCAAAGCATTTATCTATATTTTATTAAAATTTACCTATATTTTTTTGAAACTTATACCTTCTATATGAATATAATACGAACCAAAGGTTGTAAATTTTTCTACCGCATACTCTACGTACTGTACTTAAGCCCATCATAACGTTACAGTTGAGGTTATTATCGCTGCCTGAAAAAAAAAACAGAGTATACATTTCAATACGGTAGAAGTGAAACCTTCAGAAAACTAAAGCGAGAGTGGGGAGACTATAGAGTACGGCACAATGAGGAGACCAAAAGGCTACGAAGCACCGCACAAGAGGACATCGATTCTCTTGCAGGCTGAATTCTATAGGTGTATGAGTTTGTCTCATTCTAGCTTCAAAGCACAACGGTGCTAAAGAAGAGTTCATTTCAATAATAAAAAAGTCTTGTATTTGATTTCAATAACTTCACAATTATCAATAAAAGATAGGATCGCTGCCTAACTACTTATTGAAATGCATTTATTATTACCGCATGTACAAAATGATTTAATTTAAAAGAAGGTCTCCTTGTAAACGTACACAAAACTCATAAAATTACATTTATCCTTAATAATATATGATAAATTATTATTTTAAACTAGAATGCGACATGCGACATAGTGTGTGCGTAGCTCTAACTCAACCGATAAACGAGCAAGGTATATCGTTTAATGGAAAAATAAACGCCTGCCATTGGTCCATGTCGCCAGACCGGTCACCCAATCAGAGAGCTTCCCGCGTCAATTGCGAAATATGAGATTCTAAATTGGAGCATAAATTATTCAAATCTCCCTGATTCCGTATGGTCGGTTTATGAGGCAATTATAAAGTTACAGGAATATTATGCACACAAAAACTGTACAAAAACTTTTGTACTTTAAAAGGCTACTTTTTTTGTGTTGACGAAGGGTTAGAAAGGTAACAATTTATACTTATGGTCAAATTCATCATTCCTTTTAATTAAATTATTTTATTGAATATTCGTCGTTTCTACAAAGCACTTTTAGAATGCTTATTGTTGATTTGTATATATTCTATGTTCCACATCCAGGTATAACGATTTATGTTAAAATTTTGTCGGTAAATTAAGTAACTATATTTAAATGACAATAATGTTAACTCAAAAAGCACCAAAACTTTTCTACATATGGAAAAATTTTCTTAGAAAACCTTTTACAATTTATTCTAAAGTGCACATAGTTCACAAAAAATGTCTAAACTTTAATCAAATATACATCCATCGCAGAATTTATCACCAGTCAGACCACTATTTAACAGTGAATTTCCCCAAACGTGTTTTTATACCTACCTTACAACAAATAAAGCACGTTGTTTTTGTAAAAAAATTAGTCTTATGTTGTTGTAGATTTGTACTATATCTTTCATTTTATGTTAAAATAGTAAGAAGATCTGAAGAGTTCGAATCCCAGGGCCAGTAGGTACCAGGCATACTCCGTTTACAACTCGATTTAAAGATAATATTTCGGGTGAATAATTTTATATTTCTGCAATTTTTTATACATTGACTTCACTCCTCCGCCTCGGGAAAATAGTTTCCTTGTGAATTAAGTTCTGGAAAGGAAAAAAAGTATGAGGGTGGGCAGGAATCTGGGGTTCAGCGTATCCAGGTCACACGCCTCCAAGACCTAGACAAACCTCAACCCGTGAACTTGGGTACCTCTGCTATGTCGCCAAACGTAGTGAACCGTTTGGGGTTACCTATGGGAGACGATTTTATTTTCCAATAAATGGTTTCCGGGGCGGCGGTACCCATTCCCTCCTCCTAAAATGAATTATAATGCATTAAAAAATCACATTAATAGAAATATTAAAAATGTATTCACGGAACTTTGTAAGCTATCAGAACAAGAGTAGGTAGTGGTAATGTGCATACCGCATATCGCATTCCATTGAATGTTGGTTCCAATCCTCTGCAATATGGAATTTATAGCTTGTTTAACGACTTTTCTAAATGCTCGTTACCAAATATTGCGTTTCCAAATCATTCCGAATTCAAATCGTTCGGTTCCCATGGCTTAAAACCGTTTATTTGTTTTGGAATTAAATTTTATCGCCAAAACATTTCAAATATCGCCCAATTAATTTTCTCCTCCATTTTAATTACGAGTAGATTATTTGATTGGCGTAATATGATATTTGTCGTCTAGATATTGAGTTGATTTTATATTTGTGAACTTTTATTCATCCCCCGCGGTTTTTATTAATCTATATTTGTCTAAACCGCTGGTTTTACGAGCCTAACTTTTGATCGGGATAGCTTCGGAAAAAAGATAATTTTTAGATGTCATGTTTCTGTAATTTTTTATCTTCTTTATCTTACATACCTATACCCCCGTGCAAGAAAAACATGGTTGAAACTCTACGATAGTAGGTACTGATTTCGTATTAGTTGTTGGTTTTAAAAATAAACCTAAAGAACACTTAATAATCAACCGAATTTTATTTGAAACAGAAACATATTTCAGTCATAAATATTTCGTATCGTCCTCGATTACTCCCGACAATCCTTTGTTCATTTATCTGCTGTACGGTCCAATATGTAAGTGTTACCTTTTGAATCTTGTTAATTTAACTTGTCTTGAATGATTTTAACACAAACAGGGTGTTAAAACTCCTGGGTAGCCAAGGGCTTGGCCTAATTTGAAAAAAAAAGGCGTGAAAATTTTGCTTCCCGAATTTTACTTAAATATCCGTATAAATGCGAAAATGAACTGATGTTGTTATTTTTACATAAACCTGAACAGACATCCTACGTGAAAAAATACATCTTCAGGGTAATTGATAATAAATAAATACCTTTATACGCATTTGAAAAAGGAACAAAAATGCTAAAACTCACGACTTTTCGGTTTTGACAGCGGTCTTAATTAATTACAATCATTCTAGAGTTGCCACATGACTGAAATCCTTTACCCTACCTATAGGGATATTTGGCGCAAGCGATTTTGACCTTGTTTTCATACAGTTTCTTTACACATAAGGGTCAAAATCGCATATAAAAAGTTTTTGTTTTTGATATTTCATAGGGGACACCGGTGTCCTCTTGGCCCCAAGGTGTTTTAAGGGGCGTACTTGTACTTAACCTACTTTAATCAGTGATTACTGAAATGAAATTTTGGTCCCTGGTAACATTTTCGTTATTGTTTTTTTTTTACCAAAAAACTTTGAAAAAAAAGAAGGTATTGGACAGTTTTTGTTGGGGCATGGAGTTGAGCCGATGCTCGACTGAGTGATTTCTTGTTTCGATGTTTTCGAATAAATATATTTAAAAAAATTAAAAGAATCATCGGATATCAAAATATCATGTACATACGAGTATTTTACTCCAAATAATGTCAGGAATCACCGGTTAAAGTAAGTTTGTTTAATCCTCTGTAACCGGGTCGGAAAACGAGTCAGTGGCTGTGTTGGTATCGCGTCTGGTTCCCACCTAATACTCGGCTGTCAAACTGAAGTCCTCCATCACCACACAAGCAACGTTTTCGTTTAATTTAACGTTGATTTTCAAACATTGTGGGGTTATATGTAACCCGGGAATATTTATTTTCCTTAAAAAACCCCTCAAAGAGAGAAGATTTCTTTTATAAAACAATGGTTCTACTCTTGCCTTTCCTTCTACCAAATTCGACCTAAATTGGAATACTTCAGGGTTGACATCTGAACCCTCTCTATTCTAATACTTTCTGAATACCATAAAAAATACAAATTGTTGCTGTGTGTCTGTGATTTTAACTCCGGTTTGATGAATTTGGATTTATTTTGAATGTAAGTGTCATTTTCAAAATTGAATTGATTGTACGAAGAATTTAGACAAGAGATAAAGTATGCACCTGTGATATATTTGTTTAGCTGAAAATTATTTTCATTTCCAATATTTTAAATTTCTTAGGGTTATTCTTGACAAGAAAATTCAAATTTCATGATTTGACGAGGATCTGCATTTTTTTTATCTGTTTTGCAATAAGGAACTCAAGTGAAAAATATTATGGCTTTAAAAAAATATATTCATATAGACCAAAAAACGCTGATTCTGAATATAAAAGTTTTATTTAATAATATTAAACGCAGAGTTTTTAAAAAAATATTAAAAAGTCCATTTTAATCGGGTCATAGAAACACGCCGTCAAGTTGGTATTATTAAAATGTTTAGTGGTGACGTCACTGAACACCGTAAAGTCATTCAATGGGAATGTAGGTATGACACAAGCCATCGTATTAACAACGTTTCATCTTATTTGTTTATTTACATACTGTTTATAGAGATTTAGTTGTTGTGTTTATTGAAACATTATTTAGGCCTTAATAATTCAGTTTCAAAAATAAAGGTATCTCATTATTAATTTATCACTATTATTGAAAATATTCAAAAACCACTGCACAAAAAAATAGTAAGGCTACTCTAGAGAAAATACTTCGAACTCTGAATTTCAAAATGGCGGCAGTTGAACAGCTGATTTTCCGATCTTATAGTAACTTTTCGGGAGTGATGACGTCACACGATTCACAACACACACGGTGGTTTTCGGGGGATCTCGAAAAATTAAAATTTTGACAATTATTTTAACATTTTTAAAACTAACTCTAAAAATAAAAATAAATTTGCAGTTATTTAAGTTAGAAGGTCATTATTCATTAAAAAAATAAACAATCGGACTGGAGTTCCTTATTTTTAATTCTAAAATTTTAACTTCCCGTGATATTTTACGGGTCTGCGCAAGTTCAATTCTAAAATAAATAATTTTCCTCTAAGAATTCACTCTTCTTTCGCTATTCTTAACTTCTCTCATCTCACTCTTTAAAATGGCCTTATGCTACAATAGACTTTCATATAATCAATCCCCTATTAATCATGTTTTGTGTGCATTCGCCACTTCATCGATTTATTTAAGAAATATTATATCCTGTGCACATATGCCCGAAACGTGAAACTCATTCTTATATATTTTTTTATGAATAATAAGACGTTAATTTTTGAGTGGTCAGTGGAGACTGCTTGATATAATTAAATATTTATACGGTATCTTGTATCTGCTCAACTGCTGCCTACGCAAGTATGAAAAACGTGATATATGACCTCCGATATTAATTCAAATGATGTATAGGTACGTTGATTGGTAGAAGAAGTGAGCTGTTAAGATCACTGCATAAATTATAAATCAAAATAATCGTTGGATACGTCATGTCGAGAATAGGTAGGTACTTAATAAAAATTAGGAATACAGGTACAATCTACCTACTCATTTTTTTGATGATGTAAAAGCCAATTAGCATTTGATTTGAGATAATTTATTTATGAATTTAGACTTTTTATGTTTTTACTATTCCACCGTTATAAAATGTTAGGAATTATTTTTCGTTGGATGTAAAAGTTAAGAAATAAGTATTAATTATGTGTCATTTCAAACTGCTAATAGTACTTACCTAGATACATATACGTACTAATTAAGTAAACTAAATCACACTACATCACTACTACAATCTTCAAAATAGTTCATAATGCCAATTTATGCATTATTTATTAGTGACCGACCGAAGGTTCGGTTTCGGTTTCGGCAAAAGAATCTAGTTTCGGCATCAGTTTCGGTTTCGACAGAAAATGTGCTGAACCTTCGGCCTCACCGAAACTCTGCAAAAGATCTCAATAAATGTTAAATTTAGTCTTAAGAATGTTGCGATTGTAAACGCAATTAAAATAAAAATACTCTATTACTGAGGCCCTTCTTTTATATACAAGTGTTTATTATTGACAAATTTTTGTTCCAAGAAGTAGTTAACATGTTTGTTAATTTTTAATAGTATCAAAAAAGAAAATTTTTAAAATACTTCAATTATTGTTTTTTATTTCATTTAACACGTGTAAAAAGTTTGGTGTGATTGTAAACGCAATTAAAATTTAAATACTCAATTTATGAGATCCTTTTTTTATAATGTAAGTGTTGATTATTGACCAATTTTTGTTTCCAAGAAGTAGTTAACATGTTTTGTTAATTTTTATAATTATTGTTTGTTTTATAGCAGTAATATAAAAAAGAATGTTCACATACTTCAATTATTGTTTTTTTTTTATTTCATTTAACACATGTTAACTGTCTGCATAAGTGTAAAAAATAAGCCAAATTTCAGTAAACAATAGATTTTTAACATGTCTAAAAAAGTTTCGGTTTCAGTTTCGGTTTCGGTAGAAAGTCCTGTTTCGGTCGGACACTATTATTTATTTATAAAATGGATCCACTATACGCAAGCAGTAATGTAAAGCCACAAAATTTGAATGCAACAATTAGCTATATGTAGAAGGTTAATTTTATCTTTATTTGCATTAGCTCCTTACAGAAGGACCTGACGAAATTAATTATCAGGGCCTGTCTCATCTTAGGGGATGCTGTTTGTTGGGTTTTTCAGAAAAGGAAGTTCTTGGAAGGAAAAAAGTATGAGGGGCGGGTGGCAATCAAGAAGTCAGTGTGTCCAGAAGTGACGGACGTATGAGTCCATCTCTTCAACTGCTGTGTAAGATGTGGGTTGAGAGAGACTGGTTGGAGAGGTCAAAAGACCTTCCACAACCAGTCTTTCTCAGCAAGTAGGCAGACGAATCCTCCGCCAAAACCCGGATACACCTCACCTCATAAACCCAGGCCGTCTGCTAAGTCGCCAAACGTAGCAACCACTTGGGGGATCTATGGCAGAGGTGTTAGTTTCCGATAAATGATTGTGATGGTGTTAGTTTCCGATAAATGCGGCGTACCCGTACACCTGCCCCAAACATTTTATTTTGTAAAATGATGAGATTGGTTTCCTTCCTTTTTTATTTTTTATGTTTTTTTTTTAAATTCTTGATTCTTTGGCAGCAAACCTTTCATAAATTTTTTTTGCACTATTTTACATAAATCTCAAATTACGAGTTGGCCTGTTCTTATATTTTATTTGAAGGTTTGTATCCACTAAATTAACTATTATATGCATACACGTATATACTTGCTTTAAGAGTCATATTGTTATTATATTATTTCTATTACTACCTTGAAAGTGATTATAATCTGTACAATGTTTTTAATGTGTAAACTTATATACCCCCAATGGCGTCCATAAAATAAAAATTACAAGTAGGTACCCATGTAAACATATAATAAAAGAGATTTTTTACAATAATCTTCTTGCTTGCTACGTTTTTTTTTAAATACTAATACAAAAATTGAAAAAGTATGTTTAAATTTTAATAGACATTACCGGGCATTCGGTTTTCCTACTCGGCCGCGTTCTTTTTAAAAAGCGCACCTACAACATTTAACACGGTTTAAAGCCAGTGAATCCGCCTGGATTTCTCCGTTTGTCCCATTGTCAAAAACAAGTAAATCATTAAATTTAAAATTTATTTTAATTCCCAAAAATCACCAAACCATATTTTGGGTAGCTATTACTCGAGTGGATAAAAATAAATGCAAAATTTGGAAAAATAATGGATCATCGCAAATGTTAATAATAATATGCATAATTTAACGGTAACATTTCTTCACTTAAAAAATGTTATGGCATTCATATTCAAATATAATTTTGCATTTCTTAATTCTCAAAGCAGTTATCATAAAACGTTGCCCGGTAGCAACATATTCACATGAGTGTGATAAAAGTTAATTTTGAACCTAAACGTTGCAATTAAGGCATAAATTATTTCATATTTTTACACTTACAAGTTCTTGGCATTTCAGCCTTAATACATTGGCCCCATTAATATTATTTAATGTATCTATCGATAAACTGTAAGCAGTTTGTACTTTACTCGTATAATTGCATTTGTAAATAATATATAAGGGCATTATAAATCACAGACATAATAAATACATTATTTTAGATTAATAATAATGATTAACACTTAAGTTATTACTCCGATTATTCGAAAAATGGCCTTCACACTCTCTTCTACTTCTAAAGATGAATGTAATTTATTAATTTATTTATTTATTATAAAAGTACATTCACAGTTTAGGGAAGCTTTGACTGTCCAACTAGGATGGTCTCCCGTTCTAGGACAGGTTTCGTTTACATTAGGTATTTAGGTACATGATCATTCATATAAGTAGTAGGTATTAAGTAAAGTTAACATTCACAAAATTATAACATGTGATACAGAAGGATAGTGCAGTGCACTAGGTTTGTGATGAATTGCATTAATCAACAGTGAAAATAAGAAAATATCGTAGCTTCCCACTTTAATTCAAAAAGAAAATACCAATTAATTATAAAACAGACACACCTGCGACATCTACCGGTTCAAAGTAAATTGAATTCTTGTTGACGATAGGGATCTACAATTAAACAGATTGGGATGAGTATTAATAAAAAACCCACAGATGGTATTAAAAAATCGTCACGAGACAGGGAAAGACCCTTTCTTAGGCGCAAAAATAAACACAAAGAATGATTAACCAATCACAAAAGTGGAAGGCGTAGCCAGATTTTGAACAAAGAAATGGACTTTGAACTAAGCAATAAATCGGAGATTTATGGAAAAAAATATCGTCATCAACCGAAAGATCAATACACGATAATGTAAACAGGGTCTCACGCTCGGTGCATTAGATTCGATGACCCCAAATTTAAGATATACAATCAGTACAATGAAGGGGTTGGCAACCGCCGTTAACGAACAAATTAACCCATATTATGTTGGAAAAACTATGCAAGAAAATAACGAGAAAATTTTAATGAGAGGAGAATTAAAGAAAAGACGTGTAAAACGTAAGAAAAGCTACTGTAGGATTATTCAGTCGTATAACGAGTGCATAGAGGGTCATGGGAGACCAGATTAAGATGAAAACGTACATTTAACATTTAAAAGGAAGGGAAACACTGGGAAAATTAGGAATGTCACTTTTAGATGAGGCGATAGAGTCAGGAAAAACGATTGGTAAAGATAATCTAATGGAAAAACTGGACGTTTAAACGGAAGTGTTTATTGAACAATATAAGATTTCGACTTAATTTTGCGTTTTCAGACGAGTTTAAATAGATATCGTTATATATTTGGGATAGGGAGGTCATTCTGGTTACATTACAGTAGATAAGGCAAACAAAGGAATTGTTTTACGTCAATTGTTTGACGAAAGTTCTATGGGAAATAGGACAGACTGTAAGGAAAAATGATACATTATTTGAGTTGACGACCCCACACGCGATTTTGTTATTAAAACAGCCAGAAAGCGAACATGGTTTTAGACGATTAAACCCATTTTAATGGCTTTTGGGACGATAAAAATTATCATTGGTCCTATGGAGTGTTTACTCAAGGTAAAAACCATTATATTTTAGTACCCTCGAATAAACGCTGAGTTATTGGTGAGTACATCGAAGTCCAGACATAAACAGATGTCAAATTTTAAATTAATGTAGATTTCGAGGAGAAAGGGACGGAAGTTGTGGGATGAACCATATAACGTAATAAAAATTGACATATATTTAAGGGCCGAAGTGGGAGTATCTCCTATAAAAATGTGGTAAATGATATATTAATTAGTAACAAATAGAAAATGAAATTTTCTATTGAGGCAGCAAACATCGAAAAACGATACAGATATCAGAGTAATGTACGGTGAAACTATGGGTGAATTGATACGGCCAAAGAAAGCAAAGAAAATCTTAAATTAACAATTAATAAAATAAATACGGCTGGAAATATAAAAAATTATAGGGATGTGGAAAGTTACATGAGAATGAATGAGGAAAATCAAAAAAAGAACATCGTGAATAAAAGGGAAATAAGAGAAAATATGAAAATTCAAATCTACGACATAAGTAGAGACAATACAGTTTAAAACTGAATTGATCCATATAGGTGGCATAAGAATAAGAAGGAATTTAGGAAAAAGAAAATTGGAAAACGCATATTAAAGGTTTTGGCTTGAATTTGTTCATGTTCTGGTAGCGATAAACAAAATTGAGAATTATGTACAGTTTATTGAAGACGTACCTATTATATTTTGAGGAAAAAAGAGATACGAAAATCATGATATTTGAGCTAAATTTTGTATGACCAACAGACAAAGGGATGAGGGGCATTTTGACGTAATATCGCCGGTCCGATCCTGGAAAAATGTTTAAACGAGAGAGGGCATGAAGAAAATCTTGAAAGGTGGAGCTAACAGCAGTTAAACAAAAATGACAGAATCGATATATGAAATCTCGAGTTGTTACAGGTTAAATTCGTGGATCAAAGATAGCTTAGATAGGCCATTCTAATCCTGAGAGGGGGTTTAAAAGATAGGACTTAGTGAATTTTCGTTAGTCATCGGGGGTTTTGAAGAGCGGAAGTTTGTGAGACGTGACGTGACGTTTAAAGCGGTTATTAATTGAAAAATTGTCTAAGTGTTAAAAAATTTTATGACTCTGAAATAATTGGAGTCAAGTCAATAGAAGTGATTTCGGACTTAGAATAATCTAGTGTTAGATAAAATGCATTTTAACAGAGTCTAAAGTTTGGTATTAAATTCAGTGTAAGAGATTAGTACCATTAATAATAATTAATTAGATTCAGTGAGGTGATTAAATCATAAATTTAAATTGTGTTAGTGAAAAGTGTGGTGTTGTACTTGGCAAATTTAAAAGCAGTGTTTAGTTAAATTTTAGGACTTAATACTTGGAAAAGAAACCATATCAATAATAGTTCCATAAATAAAGTGCAAATCGAACGTAATAATTTATCACAGGATTAATCTAGTGTTAGATAAAATAATAATAATAAATATAGACGTTAGAATAAATAATTAAAATTATTAAATTGTTGTTGAATGAGATTGTGGTAACTTAATAATAATTATTATTTCGGAAAGTTTAAATAAATAGTGAAATACGTTATCTTACTGCAAAATAGAAGAGTTCGGTGACAAACAAAAATAAAAATAATAAATCTTTTATTTCGTAAATAATTGTGAAGTAGTTATTGTTTAAAACTATAATTTAAACGGAGTGTTATTTTAACGATGGAATAATTATAATAATAAATCTGGAGGTTGAAATAAATGATAAATAAATAAGCATGATAATAATCTGTTCGGTATTTAGTTGTATAACGCTTTGTTGCGAAATAAAAGTACGGCGGGAAAACGAACACAAAATAAGTAATTAATTGTTAAATTTAATTTAAAAAGTGTTAAGTTAACCAACGAGTTTTGAAATAAATGCAGTTAGAATGATAAACATCATTTAATTTAGATAGATTAAACGGAAATAAAATAAAATTGAAGTCGAAAAAAAAAAAAAAAAAAAAAATTTTATTCGAATTTAGTTGATAACATAGGAGTAGGTATTAGGAAAAAAAAAACATAACAAGGTTTTACCGTGTAGCTCCCGGTCGGATAAAATAAAACCTTAAGGGGGTAAGTTTTATTAAAAATTAAAGTATAAATATTTCCAGGTTCCAAGGAGAAAGCGGTATGCAGCAAACAGTTGGTATTTGAATTAATTTTATAACAAGATATTACTTGCTTAATATGTGATATGTATATATATTAAATATTATATATAAAATATTATATATAAAATAGATATATCTATTTATATGTATATATGTATATATATATATTATTCCAAGAAAGTTTTAATCAAAAAGAAACACACTTAAATAAAAGTAAAAGGTATCGATTACTAATACCTACTTAGAACGCACTATGCTATTTAAAAAAATAGCTGTGTGCTAGAAAACATTTCAAGTTCATAATTTATACTTATTTTATTAATATATATACTATTTATTATAACTTCAGCTAATATAAAATGATCAAAAAAAATGAGTTATGATATTAGAATTTACCTCAACTATAATAACATTATATATATATATATCTGTGTATTTATGTATCGAGACAAAGTATATGTATGCATTATGACTATATTTATCGGGGAACAGGTTAGACCTCGGCGAAAAGGAAATTATCACTATTAAATTCAAAAGAAAAATTTAGGACCATAAATCTCACATTCGGGAATGTTAAAGGTAAACAAATGTCTTTCGTTGAATCTAGGTCACCAGGCCAGTGGGAATGTTGACATAACTAAAATTGTTTATAAAACAACTCGGTCAGTAGGGCACCGTGTTGAGTGCTTTAGGAAGGTGTCAATCTTAGGATAGAGCAACACCATAACGTTGCGCAATTATATATATAAAAAGGGGTTAAACACAATCTTTAATTTGAACTTGAAGAGATATTTTAGGATTGAACAATTTGAAAATAATTAGATTTATTATAAGCTAAACAAATGAAAGGTACATCAAACATTTGAAAAATCACGGCATAGTCAAATAAAAGAACTTGAAGAGTATCATTGAACATTTGAGAAAAAATTTATGGATTAACTACTCTCCTAGGTAGCTAATAGGTACATCAAACATTTGAAAATCACGGGATAGTCAGATAAAAGATTATTGTAGAACTACATGAAAAATTCGGGAAAAATTTATGAAATAATTGCTCTTATAGGTATAAATAGTTTACATGAAGCAGTTGAAAAATCACGGGAGAGTAAAAGTTTTACCAAAAGTTGAACCTTGGGGGAAAATTTAGAAAACAGTTCAACAATAGGAGGCAGTGGTCGCTCCTTAAAAACCCAAGGACCATTAACCAAACACATAATAGAGATGGCAATCTCTTAAAGAAAATTGTCAACCAAATCAATCAAAAGCTTGGAATTTTCGGCACTCCAGAACAAACCGAGAAAATTGCTTATTATATTAGTATTTATTAATATTTCCCATTTTTAATATGTATATATTCGGTCATCGGTTAAGGTTTTGTGCAGAATCCCTTTCCACGAAATCCGAGCTCGGGATTTGAGACTGGCTAGACTCAAAATTGCGAGTTATAATCCTACCCAAACGTATGTTTACATATATATCTTTCTATGTACTGTACATTGGATGATGTGGACCCGCTTACAATTAGCGTTTTAGACTCGACAGAGTTACTCTCACATCATTTCTTGTACGTAGAGCGAGGATTCACGACCCGTAACTCTACACAACACCGTGAGTATATGATTGCATATAGGACGAAACCGGTTCGCCCTAAGTAAATAGTAGACCTTGGAGGAGATGGAATTTGGGGGTTTCGGGACTCGAGGAAAAGCCTGAATAGAGTACACGACGACATGGAAGATTGACAGAACAAGGTACTAAGACCCTCTGGAAAATCGCGTCGGCTGACTGTGCGAAGTTCTAGTTGATCTTTGACCATCCTGTTTACTTGTAGGAGGAAGGCGCCAAATTT
This sequence comes from Limnephilus marmoratus, assembly GCA_917880885.1. Taxonomy (NCBI): domain Eukaryota; kingdom Metazoa; phylum Arthropoda; class Insecta; order Trichoptera; family Limnephilidae; genus Limnephilus; species Limnephilus marmoratus. Next base: position 31,768,800 of record OU862916.1, read on the forward strand.
TCGGCAGAAAAAGGGTATTCTGAGTTCGTCTAATATGCAATCTATTAATTACATTAACCTACTAAACCCATCTTTATATGTACCTTATAGCAGCTGAATCGGATTGGAGAGATGACAAGCAGATACAAAACAATCATAATCAAATTTACTAACAATTAACCATTTGAGTCATACTTAATTATTTGTTCAATTAAACATGCGTAATTCGATTAGTACAGGTTATTTACGAGTTCGTTAGGATGTAGGAAAGCATAATAAGCGACGGAGGAAAGTTAGTTCATTTAGAGAAACTATTTAAAGTTAGATTTGCAAGAGAGAGACCAATACAGTTTGAAACTCAACGCTCTGACTAGAATCAAGAAGTTACCACAAAGGATGAAAGTAATTAAAGTCCCATATCATAAATCAAAAAAATTACACAACGTTTGATGGAGTTTAATTACAACATAAATACGAAAATATTTACGTTCAAGGTCGTAAATAACGTATTAATTAGTTAAGTACATATATCTCTAAAGGTATATAGTGCAAGGGAGCTTTAAGTAGCTTTCTGTAGTTATCAAAGAAAATAAGGGTCCAATTTTCATGAAGGCTTGTGTGACGTAGGGAAGGAATTTTCCATCCCTACTACACACATGCAAAGCCTTAAAAATTTAAATATCGATCAGAGCCAAAAGAAAAGTTCAAGAAAACTTGAAGGGATGAAAGAATTCCAAAAATAGAAAAAAAAATCAAGAGAGGAGAGAGAGAGATTATCACACTGCAAAGCCATGACCAGGAGTCAGAGTTATACAAGTTTGCGTTGAAAAACTTTATTGGTCAATCTATTGTAAAAACTGGAAAAAAAAATAATAATAATAAAAGTATGACGTATCATAAAAAAAAAAAAAAAAAAAAAAAGTTCATTTTAATTGAAGTGAAAATAATTTAATAAAAAAATCAGAATAGTGCGACGTTAAACAAACACAGAAAAATTATTTATAAAGAAATAAATAAACATAACAAAAAAGAAAAAAAAAAAAAGTGCTAACGAATAAACTCTACAGTTTAAAATAATTTTAAAAAGTGTCAATATAAAGTGTTAAATCGAGTGACCGTGAACTTGTTAATAAAGACCCCTTTCATTTGTTATTGTATACAAAAGAATTTAGGTCAAATATGCTCTATGTAAACAAATAGTCAAGACAGGCCATAAATAACAAATATAATGAGTTAAGAATTGACATATCTGGGTCAGGAATGTTAACGACCGTAATGTAAACAATGTGATTCGAGATAACGCGCGGTGTTCGTAAGCATCGAAAAGATTGATAAAAGTCAACATCGAGATACTGATAACAAAAAAAAAAAAAAAAAAAAAAAACATCTAGCATTTAAAGGTGGGACACATCGAAAACGACACGCACCACTTTGAGGCATTATAAAATAAACATCTGTTAAAAATAATATCAACATTCGGTTTCGATAAAAGAGGAAACACACTTCGGAGATAAAAGGGGGAACTTATCTACATAATGTGACCATTGTTTATAGATAATGTTATGTTTTGTATGTGAACATTATCACATAAAAAGACATAACATAAAATATAAGGAACATAAATATAGAATACATTTTAAAAGGGTTTGGTGGAGCTCATGTTGATGGGAAAAATACATTCATTCAATCGGATCGAAATGAGAAGTTGAAATCAGATATGGCGGTGTTAAACAGTTGTCAATAGGTATTTACCGATTTGAAAATACTCGATTATTAAAATTGCAGTAAATATGTTTATTTTGAGGAGGGTAGAAATCAACGAATACAAAGGGATCTATGACAGTTGTTATGAACAACGAAATAGATTTTGCAAATTTAATGTAAATATTGAAAAAAAAAAAAAAAGATAGAATAACATACCTAAATACTTGATTGGGGATAGCGTCGAATTGAGAACTTCTGATATCGTAGACAAAGGTTTATGATAGGTATATAACCTATTTAAATGAACATTTGATTATTCGGACTTCGAGAAAAAAGGGGTTTAACTCTAAAATTGACGACAAAAAAGCAGATTTTGCGAAAAATCAGTAGGTATTGCGAATTCAAAACGGATGTTGAGGTAGGTACTTATTGCAAATTGATGTGCAAAAATATGTTTTGATAGGTATTGCTAATTCAAGGCAAGATTTTGCGAAAATATCAGTAGATATTGCAAATTGATGTGCGAAAGTCTGTTTTGATGGGTATTGCGAATTCAGGGCAGATTTTGCGAGAATATCAATAGGTACTGCAAACCATGAAGGAGTGGTTGACATTCTAAACAATGAATAATTATTGTTTGAACGAAAATCACGGGATATTTATTAACAATAGGGTTGCAATATTCATTCCGTTTTTTTTAACAACTGCCTACATTCAATTGAAATAAAGTGTGCGTTTTAGAGTTGGATTAATTCGGGTTGCAATCGTTGTGCAAATAAAAATGATATAATTGAAAATAATGTGTCTATAGGGGGGCAGGTTCCAAAAAAAAAAAAAAAAAAAAAACTTTTCAATTACATATAGTCGATATTTAATTCGATAATTTAAATTCATTAAAACGAGAATGGCCGAAAAGAGGAAGGCGGATGCGACAGAAAGAGATGTTGGAGAAATATCAACGGAAGATGAGCTTAGAAACATATTCAAGCGTTCCAAATATTCTACATTGCGTGTGGAGAATATGGGAGGAGACAAGGGAGCTCAGCCAGAAGGGGAACAAGGCAAGGTTGAGAGGGAGTGTGGAAAAATAGATTTTCCACATGAAAATGATAAACCAATAATTTCACAGGAAAAACCCGAGGAAAAGGAACAAAAAATCGAAGATAAGATTAACGAAGTAAAGGAAAATAAAAATAAAAAAGAATAAAAATTTAAGAAAAATAAGAAAAACGAGAAAATTGAAAAAAAAAAAAAAAAAAAATATATAGAATAAGAAAGGCAACATTTACATAAATAATTAAGAATATTAAAATAGAGATTGTAAGGTTGTCGCTTAGTAAGGAAAATATAAACATTAGCCGACGAAACTCGGAAAATTTAAGAAGATGGTGGGGAAACGTGGAACAGGAAGGAAAACACAGGCTTTAGTGACAGCAATCGGGGAGAATATCTCAGCCGAGACTTCAACAGTGAACATTGGAGATGTAACTACAATTATTCAGGCAGCTTTAGCACCGCTCGTCAATAAGATGCAGGAGCTCGAGAAGCAGTTGGAAAAACCAGCAACAGTGGCGGTGATAGGAGAGGATAATGCGCAGAAAAACGTTCTCCAAGTCGTGGAAATGTTACCGCAGCAGGAGCGACCATCATTCTCCGGCGGAAATCAAAATCCAATTAGTTTCCTCGAGGATTTAAAAGAATACACTAGAAAAGTGAAACGTACGGATCCTTTAATTGTCGTACGAGAGAATTTAAAAGGGGAAGCCAAATCGTGGGCGAAATTGTACAATAAGCGATGGGAGACTATGTCAGATTTCGAACGAGATTTTTTAGCTACCTATTGGGGAGACATTAAGAAAAATGAAGTTCGCCGCCGACTTGCAGAGGGGGTATATGATGCCAAGAAAAATATATCCATGCTCACTCATTTCGCAAACTATTGGGAACTTGCTAAGGCTTTGAAGATTACTGACACTCCGTTGGGCATAGTCGACGAAATTATGAGGCATTATCCGAAGGAAATTCAATCGCTATGGTTTTCGGGACAATCAGGAGACGAGATTGTCGCCGCTGAGTTTCTTCGAAAACTAGATACAATGGTATGTACGCCAGAAGAACGGAACTTAAAGAAGAGGAGTGGGGAGGAAGTTAGCAAGAAGGACAAATACCGTGACCGTTACCACGCCATAAAAAGGAGGATACACGCGATAGAAAGTGTGGGCCAAGGCGTTAGTTGCAGCAAATGCACCGAAGTTAGCAGTTCACCAAAAGGAAATCCTACAATACCTACAACCGGGAAGGAGCTAGTGGTCGCAGATAATTCGGGAAACGGACGGGGGTTGATTCATTAGTCTCCATGGATACGACTCACACAGGAGGAGGGACGCCGGCGCCAAGACACAACACTGCATTGAAGATTATGATGAAATGGGGGTGGAATCCGACGAAAGGATTAGGAAAGGATGAACAAGGAATGACTGCCCCAGTAAAAGCTGAAAAGTACATAAAAAGACGGAAGGATGGAGCGGAAGAAACGAGAACAGAGGAGGAAATGCGTGTGGAAGTATGCGTCAATTCACTGCAACATATAACTGACGAATGGAATAAATTGGAAATGATTGAAGAAAAATTGGGTAGGGAAGTTAGGGGTTTTAACAATATTTTTGAGGACCGAGATTATGAGGAAGTAGAAAAGGGTAGCACTTTACCGTTATTACCGGAAGCCAAAGCATATATAGATAACACAGAAGTTCATTGTTTAATAGACACCGGAAGTCAGATCACGTGTGTAGCACAAGAATTCTACGAAAACTATTTGACTGATGAAACGCTTTATCCGATTATGCCAGTAACAGCAATACAGATTAAGGTAGCTATAGGACACAAAAGTCAGAGAATATCTAGGTTGGTTTTAGTCCCACTACGATTTGAAAATGTTACAATAAATACGCCATGTTTAATAATACCCAAGTTGATTAGGCCCGTTATATTAGGTATCAATTGGTTAGACGAATACACAGCTGAGTTTAAATGTGGGGAAAATAGGAAGTTGAAAATAAAAACAGAAGTTGGTAAAAGGGAAATAGAATTGGTAAATTCATCGATAACTTATAGGAAACCTAAAGGTGAGATTAGCAATCAAAATTGCGCAAGTGGAAAAATAATTAGTATCGAAGTAAACCCCGAAATAAATGATACGGCGTGTCTCGAGCGTAAAATAACGACATTTGTGTCCGGGCTAGATTTGGAGTTAAAAGGGAAAGAAGGGTTGGAAAAGATTTTAATCAAACATAAGAATGTATTTAGAGACAGGCCGGGTCTCACAACTTTGTACACTCACGAAATAAAGATGACGGACGAGACGCCCTTCGTTAAGAGATCTTATCCTGTACCTTTTGCTTATAGAGATAAAGTTGACGAAAAAATTAGAGAATTGGAATTACTAGGAATCATCAGTAGGGAGGCCACACAGTTTTCTAGTCCTCTAACGTTTACTTTAAAAAAGGACGGAACCGTTAGGATTCTTTTGGATGCCAGGTTTTTAAATACTAGAATGCACGCCGAAGTAGAGAAACCACCATTAACTTCTGAAATAATACAGCGTTTTCATGGCGTAAAATTCATAACCACAGTAGACATGAATTCAGCCTACTTTCAGATACCTATCAGTCCAGAGAGTCGTAAATATACCGGGTTTGTATACAATGGAAAATCGTATGTATACAAGGTGTTACCGCAGGGGTTAAAGACATCAGTTGGGAGTTTCTCAAGGGGAATGGACAAAATCTTCGGCCCAGGACTGAGAGAATTCTGCGCTAATTACTTGGATGATCTAATAATATATACGTGTGGGAGCCAAGAAGATCATTTTGAACATGTAGACGCGGTACTTGAGAGGTTAGAGGCAGCAAACATGACTTGTAAACTCGAAAAATGTCAATTTTTATTCACAGAAGTGCGTATGTTGGGACATATTATAACGCCTTTGGGAGTTCAAATGGATCCGGAAAAAATAGACGCGATTAAAAATTTTCCGGTACCCAAGAAAATCAAACAAGTTAGAGCTTTCCTTGGACTTTGCAATTATTACCGTAGATTCGCGAATAAATATGGGGAATCAACACGTGTTTTATGTGATTTACTTCAGAAAAATCGAACTTGGAGGTGGGGTGACTTAGAACAGCGTGCATTCGAGAAGGTGAAAACATTATTTTTAGAAACAGTTATTTTACATCATCATGATCCAAATAGTACATATTATTTACAGACAGACAGTTCGGGATTTGCAATAGGGGGGGAGTTATACCAGCTAGATAACGAAGGAAACCACCACGTTATTGGATTTATTAGCAAAGCTTTAAGGGGACCAGAGTTAAAGTGGACCACATCGGAGCAAGAGTTGTGGGCGATAATATATGCTCTACATAAATTTGAGACGTATTTAAGAGGAGTACATTTGATAATAAGAACAGATCATCAAGCGTTGACGTTTTTGAAGACATGGAAGATGTACAGTAGTCGCCTAACTCGGTGGATTTTGTATTTAAATCAATTTAACTTCACTGTAGAGTACGTTAAAGGAAAAGAAAATATAGGACCTGACATTTTATCTCGTTACTCTTGTGATGCAGAAAACGTGCAGGAGGAGAAAAACACATGCCCAGAAATAGCAGCTTTTGCGGTTAAAGGTAGACAACACATTCGAAAACACTTAGAAAATATAACAGAACTACAGAAACAGGACACATTCTTGGGAGAAATTTTCGGGTACTTGCGCAAGGGAAAATTCGGACCACCGACAAAAAATGTTAATAGGTATTTAAAAAAATTACAAGAAAATAGGTAAAACTTTGTATTACACCACAGGGCTAAACAAAACGGTTTTAGCAGTACCACAGGAATTGACTGAGGAGTTAATAAAAATGATACATTTAGAAATTGGGCACGGGGGAATTTTCAAAACAGGATCAGCTATGGGAGACAGGTATTACTGGCCAGGTATGAGCCGAGACATAAAACGCATAGTAAGAGGATGTCACCTTTGTCAGATGGCGAAGCGCGAAATTCGACCAACTGTAGGGCCAAGTAAATCAATTATGACCAAAGAAGTAGGACAATTAGCTATGGCAGATCTATACGGACCATTACCGAGGGGAATGGGTGGCGTAAAATTCATATTTGTTATCCAGGATTCTTTCAGCCGATTTGTAAAATTATATAAATTGAGGATAGCAAGTACTAAGACCGTGTTAAATTGTGTAGAGGATTTTAATAAGATCATACAAATAGATGCTTTGTTAACTGATAACGGATCTCAATTTACATCGAAAAAATGGGAAAACCACATGAATAGGATGGGTATACGAATTGTACATACTTCAGTGCGAAATCCTGGACCGAATATAACTGAGCGTGTAAATAAAGAGTTAGGAAGAATTTTTCGTATTTATTGTCACGAAAAACATACAAAATGGTCAGCTTTCCTTAAAGAAATAGAGCAGACTTACAATAATTCAATACACTGTTCAACAGGATTTTCACCAAACGAGATAGCTTTCGGGAAATCACCAACTTATAGTTTAGACAAGTATACTCAGGGGTGTGGAGAACCTACGAAAACAATAGATGAAATTAGAATGGTGGCGCAAAAAAATTTGGAGAAAAGCGCTACGAATCGACAAAAATATTATAATCTCAATAAAAGACTAGTGACCTATGAAATCGGAGCCATGGTCAAGTTGAAAAAGATTACACAGTCAAATTTATTGCGAAAACAAATTAAGAAATTCAACTTACTTTACGAAGGGCCGTACGTCATCGGATCAGTAGTTTACAGTAACACGTATACCCTAATTGATCCGGTAACTCGGGAAATAAAAGGAGATTATAGCGCCATACATTTAGCGAGATATTACACGAGTAACAAGGAACAACAATCAGGATTAAAGTTAGTGGAAGTCAACGAATAGAATGCGAAATTTGCAAATATTTGAAAATATTTATAAATAAATAAATAAACGACTGAGAAATACAAATAAAAATATGTTAGGATACGTCTTGGGGTAGGGGAAGAAAGAAACTTTACTAAAATGTTAGGCTATCAGTTTGCTTGCGAGGGACGGGTCGTCGTCGAGTCTTTAAGAGTGAGTGGACAAGTTTCTTAATAAGCGACAATCATGTTTAAATATAGAAATAGAGTAAGGTAAAAATATTCGTTAATTTTGATTTATTATTTAGAAAAAAAAAAGGGGGTTTTTTTTGATGTGCTAGTGAATAGAAAAAAAAAAAAAAAAAAAAAAATTTGTTAGGTAATTAAGGACACTTAAGAGGAAAAGAATTAGAGATATTATATGACACACATAATGGTACGTTTTATAGAATAGAGTTTTAAATAAACATTGCTTAGGAGTTAGAAAAAAAAAAAATGTGTTTGAAATCTTGAAATAAAAATGTTTATCTGTAGAGATGTGGTAGAAATTAGGTAAATATAAGAAGGTAACATTAGAATTACGATATAAATAGATAGATTTCGAAAAAAAAAAAAGGGGGAAAAACGGGAACGCTGAACCAATTTGAGGATAATTAAGAACATTTATGAAAATTACAAATTAGAGTGGGTAACACTTAGGTTAGGACAATTTTGAATGAACTATGAAATAACAATTAGAAATTAAGGATTAGACAATAAAGTTTAAATAAAGAAAAAAAAAAAAAATGCTGGAAAATTTATATAGAACATGTATACCACTGATTGTCGGATTGGGTGAGGTCGTGCGAAAACATATACATTTCACAAAAACTTATACTTACAAACAAAAACAATTATTTGCACACCAAGAGACCACCCGCTTTTCAGTTGGTCGAAAGGCCGCGAGATTGTAAACAATCTTTACTTAAATCATTGTAAGGGAGGTCTTAGTCCAATTTGGTTGGGGACCACCAAAACACGCGAGTCGAGGGGCGTGTTCCAGCGAAAAAGAGATTAATTTTGAGTCTATCAAAATTACAGAAAATTCCATAAAATAAAATCTACGCGAAAAGAAAATAGAAAATACAATGAGATTCAATTCAAGATTGTTAACAATCCGATAAAACAGAGAAGAGATAGGGAAAATAGGATATAGAGAAGAGATAGGGGATAACAAAATGAGGAGGGGAGATAGGGAGCAATAGGATACGAAGAAGAGATAGGGGATAACAAAATGAGGAGGGGAGATAGGGAGCAATAGGATACGGAGAAGAGATAGGGGATAACAGAATGAGGAGGGGAGATAGGGAGTAATAGGATACGAAGAAGAGATAGGGGATAACAAAATGAGGAGGGGAGATATGGAGCAATAGGATACGAAGAAGAGATAGGGGATAACAAAATGAGGAGGGGAGATAGGGAGCAATAGGATACGGAAAAGAGGTAAGGAATAACGACATGAGGAGGGAAGGTAGCTAGCCTAAATTTGAACACAATTTCGGTGTCTAACGAAAAAAAAAAAAAAAAAAAAAAAAAAAAAAAAAAAAAAAAAAAAAAAAAAAAAAAAAAAAAAGAAGAAGACGCCTAAATAAAATACAACGTTAGCCACAGCAAATTGAGTTCAGAGGAGGGAACTGTGATGAATTGCATTAATCAACAGTGAAAATAAGAAAATATCGTAGCTTCCCACTTTAATTCAAAAAGAAAATACCAATTAATTATAAAACAGACACACCTGCGACATCTACCGGTTCAAAGTAAATTGAATTCTTGTTGACGATAGGGATCTACAATTAAACAGATTGGGATGAGTATTAATAAAAAACCCACAGATGGTATTAAAAAATCGTCACGAGACAGGGAAAGACCCTTTCTTAGGCGCAAAAATAAACACAAAGAATGATTAACCAATCACAAAAGTGGAAGGCGTAGCCAGATTTTGAACAAAGAAATGGACTTTGAACTAAGCAATAAATCGGAGATTTATGGAAAAAAATATCGTCATCAACCGAAAGATCAATACACGATAATGTAAACAGGGTCTCACGCTCGGTGCATTAGATTCGATGACCCCAAATTTAAGATATACAATCAGTACAATGAAGGGGTTGGCAACCGCCGTTAACGAACAAATTAACCCATATTATGTTGGAAAAACTATGCAAGAAAATAACGAGAAAATTTTAATGAGAGGAGAATTAAAGAAAAGACGTGTAAAACGTAAGAAAAGCTACTGTAGGATTATTCAGTCGTATAACGAGTGCATAGAGGGTCATGGGAGACCAGATTAAGATGAAAACGTACATTTAACATTTAAAAGGAAGGGAAACACTGGGAAAATTAGGAATGTCACTTTTAGATGAGGCGATAGAGTCAGGAAAAACGATTGGTAAAGATAATCTAATGGAAAAACTGGACGTTTAAACGGAAGTGTTTATTGAACAATATAAGATTTCGACTTAATTTTGCGTTTTCAGACGAGTTTAAATAGATATCGTTATATATTTGGGATAGGGAGGTCATTCTGGTTACATTACAGTAGATAAGGCAAACAAAGGAATTGTTTTACGTCAATTGTTTGACGAAAGTTCTATGGGAAATAGGACAGACTGTAAGGAAAAATGATACATTATTTGAGTTGACGACCCCACACGCGATTTTGTTATTAAAACAGCCAGAAAGCGAACATGGTTTTAGACGATTAAACCCATTTTAATGGCTTTTGGGACGATAAAAATTATCATTGGTCCTATGGAGTGTTTACTCAAGGTAAAAACCATTATATTTTAGTACCCTCGAATAAACGCTGAGTTATTGGTGAGTACATCGAAGTCCAGACATAAACAGATGTCAAATTTTAAATTAATGTAGATTTCGAGGAGAAAGGGACGGAAGTTGTGGGATGAACCATATAACGTAATAAAAATTGACATATATTTAAGGGCCGAAGTGGGAGTATCTCCTATAAAAATGTGGTAAATGATATATTAATTAGTAACAAATAGAAAATGAAATTTTCTATTGAGGCAGCAAACATCGAAAAACGATACAGATATCAGAGTAATGTACGGTGAAACTATGGGTGAATTGATACGGCCAAAGAAAGCAAAGAAAATCTTAAATTAACAATTAATAAAATAAATACGGCTGGAAATATAAAAAATTATAGGGATGTGGAAAGTTACATGAGAATGAATGAGGAAAATCAAAAAAAGAACATCGTGAATAAAAGGGAAATAAGAGAAAATATGAAAATTCAAATCTACGACATAAGTAGAGACAATACAGTTTAAAACTGAATTGATCCATATAGGTGGCATAAGAATAAGAAGGAATTTAGGAAAAAGAAAATTGGAAAACGCATATTAAAGGTTTTGGCTTGAATTTGTTCATGTTCTGGTAGCGATAAACAAAATTGAGAATTATGTACAGTTTATTGAAGACGTACCTATTATATTTTGAGGAAAAAAGAGATACGAAAATCATGATATTTGAGCTAAATTTTGTATGACCAACAGACAAAGGGATGAGGGGCATTTTGACGTAATATCGCCGGTCCGATCCTGGAAAAATGTTTAAACGAGAGAGGGCATGAAGAAAATCTTGAAAGGTGGAGCTAACAGCAGTTAAACAAAAATGACAGAATCGATATATGAAATCTCGAGTTGTTACAGGTTAAATTCGTGGATCAAAGATAGCTTAGATAGGCCATTCTAATCCTGAGAGGGGGTTTAAAAGATAGGACTTAGTGAATTTTCGTTAGTCATCGGGGGTTTTGAAGAGCGGAAGTTTGTGAGACGTGACGTGACGTTTAAAGCGGTTATTAATTGAAAAATTGTCTAAGTGTTAAAAAATTTTATGACTCTGAAATAATTGGAGTCAAGTCAATAGAAGTGATTTCGGACTTAGAATAATCTAGTGTTAGATAAAATGCATTTTAACAGAGTCTAAAGTTTGGTATTAAATTCAGTGTAAGAGATTAGTACCATTAATAATAATTAATTAGATTCAGTGAGGTGATTAAATCATAAATTTAAATTGTGTTAGTGAAAAGTGTGGTGTTGTACTTGGCAAATTTAAAAGCAGTGTTTAGTTAAATTTTAGGACTTAATACTTGGAAAAGAAACCATATCAATAATAGTTCCATAAATAAAGTGCAAATCGAACGTAATAATTTATCACAGGATTAATCTAGTGTTAGATAAAATAATAATAATAAATATAGACGTTAGAATAAATAATTAAAATTATTAAATTGTTGTTGAATGAGATTGTGGTAACTTAATAATAATTATTATTTCGGAAAGTTTAAATAAATAGTGAAATACGTTATCTTACTGCAAAATAGAAGAGTTCGGTGACAAACAAAAATAAAAATAATAAATCTTTTATTTCGTAAATAATTGTGAAGTAGTTATTGTTTAAAACTATAATTTAAACGGAGTGTTATTTTAACGATGGAATAATTATAATAATAAATCTGGAGGTTGAAATAAATGATAAATAAATAAGCATGATAATAATCTGTTCGGTATTTAGTTGTATAACGCTTTGTTGCGAAATAAAAGTACGGCGGGAAAACGAACACAAAATAAGTAATTAATTGTTAAATTTAATTTAAAAAGTGTTAAGTTAACCAACGAGTTTTGAAATAAATGCAGTTAGAATGATAAACATCATTTAATTTAGATAGATTAAACGGAAATAAAATAAAATTGAAGTCGAAAAAAAAAAAAAAAAAAAAAAATTTTATTCGAATTTAGTTGATAACATAGGAGTAGGTATTAGGAAAAAAAAAACATAACAAGGTTTTACCGTGTAGCTCCCGGTCGGATAAAATAAAACCTTAAGGGGGTAAGTTTTATTAAAAATTAAAGTATAAATATTTCCAGGTTCCAAGGAGAAAGCGGTATGCAGCAAACAGTTGGTATTTGAATTAATTTTATAACAAGATATTACTTGCTTAATATGTGATATGTATATATATTAAATATTATATATAAAATATTATATATAAAATAGATATATCTATTTATATGTATATATGTATATATATATATTATTCCAAGAAAGTTTTAATCAAAAAGAAACACACTTAAATAAAAGTAAAAGGTATCGATTACTAATACCTACTTAGAACGCACTATGCTATTTAAAAAAATAGCTGTGTGCTAGAAAACATTTCAAGTTCATAATTTATACTTATTTTATTAATATATATACTATTTATTATAACTTCAGCTAATATAAAATGATCAAAAAAAATGAGTTATGATATTAGAATTTACCTCAACTATAATAACATTATATATATATATATCTGTGTATTTATGTATCGAGACAAAGTATATGTATGCATTATGACTATATTTATCGGGGAACAGGTTAGACCTCGGCGAAAAGGAAATTATCACTATTAAATTCAAAAGAAAAATTTAGGACCATAAATCTCACATTCGGGAATGTTAAAGGTAAACAAATGTCTTTCGTTGAATCTAGGTCACCAGGCCAGTGGGAATGTTGACATAACTAAAATTGTTTATAAAACAACTCGGTCAGTAGGGCACCGTGTTGAGTGCTTTAGGAAGGTGTCAATCTTAGGATAGAGCAACACCATAACGTTGCGCAATTATATATATAAAAAGGGGTTAAACACAATCTTTAATTTGAACTTGAAGAGATATTTTAGGATTGAACAATTTGAAAATAATTAGATTTATTATAAGCTAAACAAATGAAAGGTACATCAAACATTTGAAAAATCACGGCATAGTCAAATAAAAGAACTTGAAGAGTATCATTGAACATTTGAGAAAAAATTTATGGATTAACTACTCTCCTAGGTAGCTAATAGGTACATCAAACATTTGAAAATCACGGGATAGTCAGATAAAAGATTATTGTAGAACTACATGAAAAATTCGGGAAAAATTTATGAAATAATTGCTCTTATAGGTATAAATAGTTTACATGAAGCAGTTGAAAAATCACGGGAGAGTAAAAGTTTTACCAAAAGTTGAACCTTGGGGGAAAATTTAGAAAACAGTTCAACAATAGGAGGCAGTGGTCGCTCCTTAAAAACCCAAGGACCATTAACCAAACACATAATAGAGATGGCAATCTCTTAAAGAAAATTGTCAACCAAATCAATCAAAAGCTTGGAATTTTCGGCACTCCAGAACAAACCGAGAAAATTGCTTATTATATTAGTATTTATTAATATTTCCCATTTTTAATATGTATATATTCGGTCATCGGTTAAGGTTTTGTGCAGAATCCCTTTCCACGAAATCCGAGCTCGGGATTTGAGACTGGCTAGACTCAAAATTGCGAGTTATAATCCTACCCAAACGTATGTTTACATATATATCTTTCTATGTACTGTACATTGGATGATGTGGACCCGCTTACAATTAGCGTTTTAGACTCGACAGAGTTACTCTCACATCATTTCTTGTACGTAGAGCGAGGATTCACGACCCGTAACTCTACACAACACCGTGAGTATATGATTGCATATAGGACGAAACCGGTTCGCCCTAAGTAAATAGTAGACCTTGGAGGAGATGGAATTTGGGGGTTTCGGGACTCGAGGAAAAGCCTGAATAGAGTACACGACGACATGGAAGATTGACAGAACAAGGTACTAAGACCCTCTGGAAAATCGCGTCGGCTGACTGTGCGAAGTTCTAGTTGATCTTTGACCATCCTGTTTACTTGTAGGAGGAAGGCGCCAAATTTTCGGCAGAAAAAGGGTATTCTGAGTTCGTCTAATATGCAATCTATTAATTACATTAACCTACTAAACCCATCTTTATATGTACCTTATAGCAGCTGAATCGGATTGGAGAGATGACAAGCAGATACAAAACAATCATAATCAAATTTACTAACAATTAACCATTTGAGTCATACTTAATTATTTGTTCAATTAAACATGCGTAATTCGATTAGTACAGGTTATTTACGAGTTCGTTAGGATGTAGGAAAGCATAATAAGCGACGGAGGAAAGTTAGTTCATTTAGAGAAACTATTTAAAGTTAGATTTGCAAGAGAGAGACCAATACAGTTTGAAACTCAACGCTCTGACTAGAATCAAGAAGTTACCACAAAGGATGAAAGTAATTAAAGTCCCATATCATAAATCAAAAAAATTACACAACGTTTGATGGAGTTTAATTACAACATAAATACGAAAATATTTACGTTCAAGGTCGTAAATAACGTATTAATTAGTTAAGTACATATATCTCTAAAGGTATATAGTGCAAGGGAGCTTTAAGTAGCTTTCTGTAGTTATCAAAGAAAATAAGGGTCCAATTTTCATGAAGGCTTGTGTGACGTAGGGAAGGAATTTTCCATCCCTACTACACACATGCAAAGCCTTAAAAATTTAAATATCGATCAGAGCCAAAAGAAAAGTTCAAGAAAACTTGAAGGGATGAAAGAATTCCAAAAATAGAAAAAAAAATCAAGAGAGGAGAGAGAGAGATTATCACAGGTTCTAGAATCAAGCATCGAATATACAAGAAACAGTATTTTAAGTGAGCACGCAAGAAAAAACGAAAAGGAAAAGTAAATAAAAATTTGGGAAACAAAGGAAATATGCAAGAAAATAAAATTAGGGCACATGAAAAACAATATACAAGGAAAACAGTAAAAGAAAAGAAAATAAAAATTTTCGAAACAAAAGAGATATATAAGGCGCTCGTATAAATTTATCAGATATCATTTTTTAATAACTTTTCTGTCTCCGTCCTGCCCAAATGTAGTAACCATTTTGATATTTTTGGGCCGAAGGATGACACTACACGTAGTTTTAGTTGTGAAGGTATTTTGTTATACAATATTATTGTGTTATTATGAACATTGTTATATTTAATATTTACTTTGATAAGTGTTTCATAATTTATTGTTAATTGAGAGAGGGGTTTTCAAATAAATCCATAAGGAAAGGGTTAAGCTGTTTAGATCAATTTTATTATTACGATTTAGAATATTATTGTTGTCATTTATGTTAGTATTACTCAGTGGAGGATAACCACCTATATAACCACAATATCCACCTCTTACCCATCCTGGTATAAGTAACAGATGGTTACTCCTTCAAGGCTCTCGCAAGTTCTATTTTTTTTTTGTTAAACGAAGCTACATTTATTTATTTTGAACGAATCTAGACCTCCAGTGTCCTTGCATACGTTGTTAGTAAGTCGTAAGCAAGTGCTTAACAGGAAAAACAAAATGCAAAAAAATAGGTTAGTAAGACAAAGATAAATTAAACAGGGCAAAAGAAAAACTCATTCATGAGGCTCCATGAGGCGGCATTGCATCTGTAAAAACCTGCAAGCACCTGCATAAAATGGAGAACATAAGTAATACAATAAATTTCAAATCAATTGACAAGTACCAACAAAAATGTGAATGAAAATAGTATTAACCAATATGAAATTAAGTTAAATCTCTGGATTATTTCTGCTTTTATATTACGTTCTTGCTAGGGTTTTTGATGAATTGTATTGCACCAGCCAGCTAGCCTCCTAGTCTACGTCATTTCCCTTCTCACAAAGTTTCATCAACCTCGGAATAAAACGTAGATTTGTATAACAATCAAATCCACGCGACCGGCCGCCCGCTACAGACACTCTCCTGTATATATATATATAGACATGCCTACTTTAGATGATTATATTTCCGCCATCCAACCGATTAAAATACCATTTTTTTTATTAAAATTAAAACTCGGTTATGAAAGTGAAATCTGTGCCTCTTTGTCATTAGTTTCTGCATAAAAATGTATCTTTAAATTTATTTTAAAATACGTTTCACCTGACAAACATTGTGTTTCAGAATAAATTCCTAAATAGAAGATGGTAATTCAATTTATTTTGAATAAATTGATTTCAATAACACAATTCAAAACATAATTAAATGACACAAAATATTCGAACATTCGTTTTGTCAGGTGGGCCACTTGAAGTGAAATGTCACAAAACTGCGCTATATAAATATAATGTTATATGGGCCCTTATTTCAGGTCATTTTCTAAGCGATGCTTCACCCCCTTAAATCAATTTCGAAACTACCTTCTCCGAATCTGACCTATCCTCATAATCACAAATTGAATTATTCATATAAAGAAGAGTATCTGTGTTTGGTGGTGTTGATTTGATTTTAATGCAAAACTACAGTTTTACTTCGAAATTATGCATTATTTATTGACTTTCAAAATAAGAAGAGATTTGAGATTTCGATAAACCACCCGCATCCCCTTTTCCCACCCTTAAGGGCCTTTAACCGGCAAGCAGCCGAGAATTCCAATTTCATCGAAAGATGTTCTTACAATTGTATAGGGCGGTTCCAATGAGGAATATTAATTATTCTCCGTACCAGTTTTTAAAAATTATAACTCAATATCGATTTAATTTCACTCAAAGTTTGCTTTAATTTACATCTACATTAAAAAATGCTGAAAGGCGTGATGAAAATATTAAATTATAAAATAAAACTATTAAAATATAATATGATGAAAATACATACATGAAAAACTATTAAAATAATGAACTTTTTGTAATTATTTTTTTATCATAAGTATTTATAATTAAAATAAATATATCTTGTAATCATGTAAAAATAATTTTTAATATATTAGTTTGTAAGGCCTAAATAAATAGACAAATTGAAGTATTTTCTTTAAGGATTTAAGGATCTTTTTTAATGATTTTATTTAAACTAAAATTAAACTTCTGAAACAGCTTTCCCAGATAATTTATTGACTTATTTTACTGCATGATGATCATATGATTTGGAATGTGTGTGGTATAATGCAAAATATTGTTTGAAAATTTAACAAATCTGTCAACGACCTACGGTGTAACCTTATTATGCTAAAAATATACACATTATTTTCTCATAATTTAAAACATAACTTTACCAATCTTTCGAAATCAATTTATACTTTTTTGTTGAACAGAGTCAATACGGCGAAAATTTTATTTAAAAATGACGTATTTCCGGTTTTGTCTGGTTATTTCTTCTTAAAGCAGAATTTTGTTACTTTTTGATGATATTTTGCACACTCGACTTAAAAATGAAAGAAACATTACTGTCGTCATCTGATTTCGAAAAATTCTATGTAAAGCCTGACACACAGTACCTAACCATAAGCATACGTTTATAAGTTATTCTTAGAACCCGTCGTGGACATTCTTTAGAAATCAGCTTGAATTCAATCATCGAAATTGAAAAAGTAGTGTCCGAGGTATCTTTAATTTATGTATTTTGAATGCGTTCATCTAGATCCTTCAAATAATATTAGAGAAGCAGTAGCGTATACAATATGTTAACGAAATATTGAATCAAACACTTGAGTTTCGAATGTGGACGCGGAATAAAAGTCAATGGTGGACTGAAGTAGTCTAGCGAGGCTCTTGACTGGACGGGTATGTGAAGGGGTTCCCCTCCAGATTCCTTTATTATTTATTTATTATTATTCATAGTTTCAAGGCACTCGGCAGTCTCCAGCCTCCAGTTTCTAGTTTCTCGCCACTAGTGGTCCATAATGACAAGACAATCTGTCCGATACGGCCAAATCACCCTCTTGACTCGCTTGTCATTCTACATTCATATTCTTAACCCTCGCAATCCGAAAAGGTATTTTTTAACGCATACTTCGAAAATTTAAGTAATTGCTATAATTCTTGTTATTTTCATGATCTGTTCATTACTCACCGTGTCCCATGCTATGGATACCGTTCCACGCAAACCCCTAAGATTAAAATCCTAATTGTGATAAAAATTGTTCAGCGTAATCGTAGCTTTATTTTTGTGAGTAATTCACGTGTTCGGATAATAAAATTTTCACCCTCATCTCAAATCTTATGTAGAACAGCTGACCGAGTACGAACACAAAATAATTATAAATGTGTGTTTACACGAACGCCGTGTAAATAGATCATACAAAAATCAGAAATTTATAATTTTTTATTAAAACTTTTTATTAGGGCATTAATGCAAAAAGTACATTTTTTGTAAGCTTTTCATGAATCACCCCAAGTTTTAGCGGAAATGAGTGGAATACGGTGTAAGGTGCTTTTCACAATTCGGGAAAATTAACGTTCCAAAAATGGTTCTTCTAAGAGTCAAACACAAAGCGCTTCTTTGGTAAATGCGGACACTGAATTTTGTATTTACTTAATAACTTTGAATTTATATTTTTTGGAGTTTGGTGTACAAAACTTTTGACTAAAAGAGGACAGAATGGGACGACCACCATATTATTTATTTAGTATTTCTGAAATTTCGTTTAATTAAAATTATATTTTCTCGGTAAAAAAATGCTTCCAATAGGTACATAGAACCGTGTTTTCAATTAATACCTACACTTATTCGATACTGGATGATGAATTCTTACAAAATACGAGAAGATATTCAACTTGGGAGGCGGGTATGGGTACGGGAAACAAGAAGCTCGCTACGTTTGGCCCCTTTGGCAGGGGTTCCCGGTTTCATGGGGTGAGGTTAGTCAAGGTCTTGGCAGCGGATGCTTCAGCCCACCTGCATGGTTACTCTTGGATACAGGAATGACGGACCACTGATTCCTACCAGTCCCTCTTATCTATTTTTCTTCCCAGAATTTTCTTATTAATAATAATAATAATTTTTATTTTAGTAATTTGTACATTTAAGTTTACAAATTTCTAATTGATTATAATATTTCATATTCACAATATTTTTTTCAAGTTTTATGTAGCTCCTACAATACATCTTGAACTTTCCAATTGGTGTGGACTTTAAAGTTTCTGGTAGTGTGTTATACAACTTCATTCCCTTGTACAGTAGACTGTTCTGCGTACTCGCTTTGTCCTTTTTTTGTAGCCTAATTTCCTTGCACGTCCTTGTTCTTGTATTCTTGTATTCTTCTCTAAGACTCTCCGCAAAGCATCCTAAAAGATAACATAGGGCATGTTGTGTATCATAATATTAGTCTATGTTCAGCTCTATCATTGTTTCCTGTTGTCTATGTTACACTCGGGTCACATGGAGTCCGTTACGACGTTTGTCGAAGATGGGCAAACAGCAGAGAAGTCATTCTTTTGCGAGAGCTCCTCAGACAAAACCTAACTTCGCAGTTAGAAGGACGTGTGTCCTCTTAAACCATATTTGTATATTAACGAAATAGCAATAAACACTCATCGTGATCTTAAAGAACTATAAGTCTTTCAATCAAAACAAAATAGTACTGAGATACTAGCCAGTAATTACTAATAATAAATACACTATCTCTGTAGAGGAGTACAATTTATTTTTAATTTTACAGGCCCTAGGAGTTAATGTAAAAAAAATATAAAAGTAAATTAAATTGCAGTAGCGTTTATAATAGTCTAAGTCCTGGAATATTACAGTGGGAAATCGAAGAGGTTGAAAGAGTGGTTAATTTGAAGATTATAGATTATTTGTATAACATCTATATTAACAGTCAATTGCTAATGCTTGGGTATTCGTATTACCTTTTTTGCTATTAAGTAATCATTTATTATTGCATTTGTCCTCGATAAACGAGTAAAATGATCATAAATTGTATTTTCTCACATCAGAAATGTATTACAAACACTTTACGACACAGGTTGTCAATCATATTATGGCATTGAGAAGGTTAATTTTTTATTGCTTATTTGCTTTGTTGAAAATATAAATTGGCCTTTTAGAGTACCTAGAAGACGTACGGAAAATTAAAATACAATATCTAGTGGCTTTACATAGCAAAATGTGCTCATTGCTGTACACAAATCTGATAAGTATAAAAAATACCTAGTTTAAGCAACGTAAATTCATCGCCCATTAGAAGATAATGTAAGTGTACCTGTGTGTGAGCGGAACGTGTTCACGTTCACATTAAATTTCATTACGAATAAATTGAACAGTTTGTGAAGACTTTTTTATTCGACCTTTATGTCAATTAAGTTTGCTCGTGGTTTACTATAATATCGAGTATAATCCAATAACTGAAGAAAAAAGTGCGTTGTGCCTTCACAAAACTTTTAGATAATAATTCAAATGAATAAGGAAGATATCTTTCAGAGTCATTAAACGGTAGATACAAATGAAAAAAATGTCATTTACACCAGTCCTACGTTTTCTCTTCATAAAATTTACCCAACGACTAGAAAGAAGATTTATTAGAAAGATTTTATCACATTTGTTGAAAATAGATTAAAATCTGAGTAAGTGCCATCCCACTTACATTGGCATAACAGAAATAATGCCAACATTATTTTTCGTAGAACAAACTCTAAGAGATTTGTATACAAAGCACTGTTTTATTTATCCACCATTTTAATATAACATTTCGAGGTAGGTATATAAATACATATACATATAAATTAACTGTTTGAAGATCTGTTTTAATGAGAAGATTCATGAATCTGGGACAAGTCTACGGTACAGATTAGGCGGTGAAATATGTATAATCCGATGCATGTTTATGCCGTTCTTCCACAGGGATATGCAAGTAGCCTTACTCAACGATTCAAGAATCTCTATGACTACCGCCATACATCTACGTGGGGGTTCGTTCGCAGGCAAAAGTTGGCATCATTTTATAAACCTGTCGGCGATGCCAGTCTTCCGCGAGACGCGAGTCTTCACATGGCCGAGGTTGTACCCTAACGTCGTTGATACTTTAAACATTGGCGTCACTTGTGTCAGACAGTTTGTAACAGATAGTTTAGATCAAAGCTAGGAACAAAACAGTCAACAGAGAAAGGCTGGATATAAAAACAAATAGAAATTGCTGCAGCAACCATTTGGTTGTGAGAGAGGTAATAAAAGTATTCTGGTTTTGACGTTTTGATGTAACAGATAAGTTTAAAACAATGCCAGGAACAAATCAGTCAACAAAGAAAGCCTGGATGTAAAACAAATTGTTCCCATTAACGTCGATGAGACTTTAAACATGGCGTCACTTGCGTCAGACATTTAGTAACAGATAGTTTACATCAATGCTAGAAAAAAATGTAAATAAACAAAGAATGGGTGGATATAAAAACAAATGGAAACAGCTACAGCAACCGTTTGGTTGTGAGATAGGTTATGAAAGCATTCTAGTTTTGACGAATTTAACAATGATTGGCAGCGACCCGATGTAAGTACACACCATGAGTATCGGATACTTTCACATCGCGATAATAGAAGGTCCTTAGACGTAAGTAACTGAAGAGAGAGAGAAGAAGTTCAACAGGAGTGGAAGCGTTTCTTATGTGTGTTCAGGTAATCAGGACTCTACTACAGGTTGTAGTAGAGTCCTGATTACCTGAACACACATAAGATGATGCTGGAAATAATATCATGAATTAACAGAGACCTACCTGTATGTTTATTTCTGTTTTATTAAAATGGAGAAGGCCACAACCGGCAACGTAACTATTTGTTAGTGTATTAAACGGCATGATGGTATAAAATGTTAGCTTTTGAACCTATCCAATCACAATTAACCATTAATCATCCGTTTCCATTACTGGCCGTTGCATCACAGCTCTTAGCAGTTGGAAATAACGTTAAAGCCGATTTTCTTGTGTCTACAAACGTAATTCGATGCTCACACATAGAATAGGATATTCTGATACTTCAAGTGACTTTCTGCCTATATTCTGTATAAGGCACATTCCTTCTATTGGTATTGGTTTTTTAAAAGTATTGAAGGAAAATAACTCATAATTTTGAACGTATCAGTTACAACTGCGTAATAAAATACTTGTATTTTCGTGGAATGCAAAGCCATTGCATGGGGTGTAATATGATAAATTAAATAAAATACAGCAATTTGTTTTACACTACATTTTTTTTAGTTTGATGCCGACAGAATTTCGTTCACGTTGAAATTAATATTTATTTCATTAGGCCCAAACCCGGTCGATGGCAAATATATTTGAAACATGGTGGTGTAAAGCAAAGTAACTGGATTTAATTTAAACTTTAAAATAGTTTTACATAGAATAAACTATAACTATAGAATATAACTCTTTCAAAGTTTCCATCAATATACGTGCCATGGCAATATTTTTGAAGTAAAACTTCTTTACGCACGCTTGACTTGGGGAGTAAGCTGGTGAATGCGTGACGAGAGAGTTAGGAAAAGTGTGATCGGGCGAGGCGAACGGTCGGGCAAGGCGAACGGAAGTTGAGAGGGAGATATAAGTTAGTAAAGTTTTACTTCAGTCGTGTGGTCTAAAGCACATTCGTTTTTTTTTTGCATTAACTCCACAGAGGAAGCATGAGGAAAAAAATCCCTTAGGTTAGGTTAGGTTAGGTTTATGTCATCTTTGCGTAGGTATGCTGTGTGGAGGGTCTTTTTAGGAAAAAGTAGAGGAAGTTTTGAGAAGGAAAAAGAAATGAGGGGTGGGTAGGAATCTGGGGTAAATGTGTCCAATAGTAACGAATGTAAGAATCCATCCCTCCCACTGCGTTGCAAGGCGATGGACAGAGACAGTCTAGCAAAAGAGGGCTAGACTAGGTGTAACTCAACCAGTATCTCCCGATCCGGCCAGCCACGCAGTAGATGGGAAAACGCATTCGCCGCTAAGACCTAAGTCGCAAAACCTAGCGAACTACTGTGGCAGGGGTTGGTTGTCCAATAAATGGTTTGGTTTCGGGGGCGGTGGTACTGAGAAGTTTTTGCTTTGGCTTTTGTAAAACTGCCTTTAAATTTCATTATTAATTTCTTAAGAAAATTTTTACGCGTTTTATTGAAAATCGTACTATGGTCTTAATTTCATCATCCTTGCTGCTAATTAAATTATGCTAGTACACAGTAACTAGAATACCACAAAACGGAATATGTTGCACACTTGTATTAGGTAATCAAACTTCACCTAACCTGACCTCGCATCAATATAATTATTCTCGGAATGCTTCAATAGAGAATGAAAAAAAAACGAACCATTCGATTCGTCGATGCTCCATTCAATGTTCAACAAAGCGTTAGGTCCTTCAGCATCAAACACGGATATATAGGCCAGGGTGTCATGAAGTCTCGGCTGATGATAAGCAGTGGGAAGCTGGGACACGAGCATCTCCTAAACTGGACACACAACGGCCCTGCTCGCTGCTCGGTACTCGGAGGCATCTGTCAGCCTTCTGGCCGTCTAGTTCCAGTATAAATTGGTGCAGTGCGGTTAACGTACACGGTGTTCGGAGGTTAATATAAGTAAGGGGATGAATTTCTCGATAGTCACCAATTAGCAATTCGATTATGAATACAATCGAGCTAAGTTCTAAAACTGAATCATATAACAACTGTATCTATTAATAATAATAAATAATAATAAAACAATAATAATATGAAGTTTATTACAGAATCATTATTAATTTAATCAGAAGAGCAATAATGTTTTACTTAAGGCTCCGCAACGGGCCCGAAAAGAAGAAGATGGAGAGATACGAAATTACGAATGTTAGAGGAGAGCGCTAACATTTACAGCGACAAAATCGAAGCGAAAATTGCGAAAATGAACAAGAAGATGGAGAGATACGAAATTACGAATGTTAGACGAGAGCGCTAACATTTACAGCGACTAAATCGATGCGAAAATTGCGAAAATGTTTAATAAAACACGACTCGTTTGAAATAGAGCAAAAATCTCGCGGGCATTGTAAACAGCATTTAAAGAAACACTGTGATTTTTCATACATATAACTTTTAAAATATCTGAAACAAACTCGTTTATAATAATTTTTTAATTTTTTTTTAATAATAATTTTTTTCTATCGAGGGAATTTTATGTAATTTGCATTTCGGCGCGGGCAATGTCTAGATATTATCTTCAAGAACAACATATTTTTTAAGAGCTTTAAAACTTAACGTGTTTCAGGGAGATATGTAAGAAATCGGTAGTAATTCGGGTAGCGGGCCCTTAAGGCGCCGCATCCGCGCTGAAAAAGAAGAAGATGGAGATATATGTAATTACGAATGTTAGAGGGGCGCGCTAATATTTAATCTGATAAAATCGATGCGAAAATTCCGAAAATATTTAATAAAACACGATTTGTTTAATATACAGAAAAAATCTGATGGAAGGTGTAATGTACGGGAATACGGAGGTAAAATAAATGCACATCTGGTCGCAAGGATATTTATTTACGGACTGCCCGTTGTAAGTGGTAACGTTTGCCAATACCTACGCAGTAGGTAGTAAACAACACCACACCTTCACCCCTAAATACTACTATAAGTAACATATCAGCCTAGAACTAAAAATCATAAAATAATAATAATAATAGAAGCGAGAAAAAAAATACATATGTTATTACGTATAGATAATAAAAGTACATTACTCGTTATGTATGTTAAACCTATCAACGGGACGCCGAACCCGCTCTGGATAGCGGCGACTCACCGTTGTCTCAGTTGAGGCTTGGGGCGGCTCCTCGGGGCTGACGAGTTGAGGCGGGGGCAGCGTTACTACAGTGGTCTCTGTCTCCGAACTCACCCCCCCCTGGTCACCGTTTCCGGAAACAGACGGGAACACCAATGAACTCCTCGGTCTTATTTGGTCGATGTGCCTGTTGTATGTTGCCCCATCTAGCCCTGATACTCTTAAATTCCTAGTTCCTACCTTATCCAGCACTTGCCCCCCTGCCCATGTCTTGCCTGGACCGAAATCACGGAACCAAACTTTATCACCCGCGCCTACTGCTCGGTTGGCCCCACCTGCCGCCTGGACTTGTCGCGCTTGACCCGCCTCTACTATAGCTGCCCTATCGGGCCTCATTGCATCTAAACGGGTACGTAGTGCTCTGCCCTGTAATACTCGTGCCGGTGTCTCCCCCGTAGTGCAATGTTCTGTGTTGTGATAAATTAACAAAAATCGTTGTAATGCTATATTTATGTCTACTTTATCCCGTAAAGCTTTTTTAATGACGTTTTTACAAATTTTAACAGCGTTTTCCGCCGCACCGTTAGACGCCGGATGGTAAGGTGCTGAAAATACGTGGTTTATACCGTTCCCCCGTATAAAACTTTCAAATTTCTCACTAGTAAAAGGAGGACCATTGTCTGAAACGATTTGACGCGGTAGCCCAAAACGTGCCCATATTTCCCGTAATTTATCAATTGTGACTTCTGCCGTAGTCCGTGTCATGTGACAAATTTCTATCCATTTCGAAGTGGCATCAATGGAAACTAAGTACGTGCGTCCCGCAATTTGCAGGAAATCGAGATGAAGCCTCTGCCAAGGGCGTTCCGGCCATCGCCATGGACGCGGAACCGATGCCGGCGGGGCCGCCGCTTCAGCTGCACATACCTCGCACTCCTTGCATCTCGTCTCTATAGCTTCATCCAAACCTGGCCACCAAACATAGCTCCGCGCGAAACTCTTCGTCTTTACAATGCCCATGTGGCTTTCGTGTAACTCCATCAAAACCTTTGACCTGCAGACTTCTGGCACGACTAACCTATGCCCCCACATTACACATCCTAGTTCTTCATATAATTCTTTTCTTCTATTGAAGAACGGTTTTAACTGATTTATTTCAACGTATTCCGGCCAACCGTATTTAATGTACCCGATGACCCTGCCTAAAATGTTATCGCGCTGTGTTTCCTTTTTTAATACCGCGTGATCCAATAACAAACTATCCTCGGCAAAATGCAAATATGTTTGCTCGACTTGTTCCTGTTCTATCACCCCGCTGTTTTTAACCGGTAATCGTGACAATCCATCGGCTCCGTTATCCGCCGAATGTACGTATTCGATATCGTAATCATAAGCGGACAATATTATGGCCCATCGTTGTAAACGACTAGCAGCCATTTGTGGAATTCCCGTATTTGGCCCAAAGATTGATACTAAAGGTTTATGATCTGTGCGTAATAAAAAATGACGTCCATATAGATATTGGTGAAATTTTTTAACCGCAAAAATAATTGCTAACGCTTCCTTGTGAATTTGTGAATAATTAATTTCGGCGCTATTCAAGGTTCGTGAGGCGTATGCCACCGGGCGTTCCATTTCCCCCTCTGCCCCGCGTTGAGAAATTATCCCTCCCAGTCCCCGCGAAGATGCGTCACATGTTAGAATTAATTGCCGCTCAGGATCGTAATGCGCCAAAACTTCGGTGCTGGTCAATAACGATTTTACTTTTTCAAACGCATTCCTACACGAATTGTCCCATTGCCATTTACACTCCTTTTTAAGCAGTCTATATAAGGGCATTAAAAATAAACTTAAATTTTTTACGAATTTTGCGTAAAAATTGACCATGCCTAAAAATGATCTCAATTCTGAGACATTTGTCGGTTCAGCGATGTTTACAATCGCCTCAATTTTTTCTTGTGAAGTACTGATTCCCTTTTTATCAATAATAAACCCTAAATATGATACCCGGTCTGCAAAAAAAACACATTTATTTTGTTTCACGCGCAACCCTTTTTTCTGTAAAACATCTAGAACCGAATATAATGACTCATTATGCTCCTGAGGAGTTTTTCCAGTTATCAAAATATCGTCTATAAAAACGGAAACGTTCGGTATCCCTTTAAACAAATTTTCCATATATCTCTGAAAAATCCCTGGGCTAGACGCTAAACCGTACACCAATCTATTATACTTAAACAACCCGAGATGAGTGTTAATTACCGTAAATTTTTTTGATTCTTCATCTAATTCAATCTGATTGTAAGCGGTCGATAAATCAATTTTCGAGAAATAAACTCCTCCGTTTAAACCTGCTAATAACTCGTCAATCTTGGGTAAAGGATGCCTATCGACCAATAAGACCGGGTTCAAAGTAATTTTGAAATCAGCACAAACCCTTAAAGAGCCATCCTTCTTACAAACTGGTACCAGGGGGGTAGCCCATTCTGATGTCTCCACCGGTTCAATTACGCCCGCTGCCAGCATCGCCTTAAGTTCTGAGGTAACGCGCTCACGTAGCGCGAATGGGAGCGGTCGGGCGCGACAGAAGACTGGCTTCGCGCCCGGCTGTACATGTAATTTCGCACGCCCGCCGATGAATCTCCCCAAGCCTCCTCTGAACACATCTTTATACCTAGAAAAATCGAAAATATGTTTTTGATTATTCTTAATTAAATAATTGTCATATTCTAAAAGTGGAATATTTATTTTTAATTCGGCAAGCCACTGTCTCCCCAATAAATTAGTAATGCCGCCGTCAATTACATAAAGATCTAAATTTTTTTTTATTCCGTTACATGTAACATGTGGTTGAAAAACACCAACTGGCTGTATTTTAGAACCATTATAAAATCTAAGAGAGAGATTACATTTCTTAATAGGCAAACTCCTGAACAAACGTTCATATGTAACTTTATTAATACACGAAATGGCACTTCCCGTGTCAATCTCCATAATCAGCGGTTTCTCCTCTATAGTGATTTCTTTACGTACCGAGTGACACGATTGCAAAGACAATTGGAGGATCTCTTCTTCATCTTCTTCGTTTTCTTTGACGAAGTACTGGTTCTTTACTCGAGCATTCCGTCCTTGTTCCACAGCTCCCCTCGAATCTCGCACTCTTAAACGCCTCTCGGTGCGGCCTTCCTCTGTTGCCCGCCGCCCATCCTGATCTCGCTTAGGACAAACACGCCTCAAGTGGCCCTCCTGCTTACACCAGCTGCAGATGTAGGTCTTGAATCTGCATCTGACCTCTTCGTGGTTCTGGCCTCCGCATATCCGACAGCTGCTCCTGCCTGCGGTACCCTGTCTCTTCCCCGCTGAGTTCCTGATCTGCGTCTCCGCTAGAGCATGTACCGCCCCTAGCCCCGCTAGTCCTTCCTTGCTTCCTGCAGCCAGCACCTCTGCGCCCTCCACGTCCGCTGCGTTCTTCTCTGCCGCTTCCAGAGCGCTTGCTAATGAAACGGCTTTAGCATAAGTGAGCGTCTCCTCAGCAAAAAGGCGTTGTCGAATCACATCGCTGCGAAGTCCGCACACCAACTGATCTCGCAAATTCTCGTCTAGTTTCTCCTCGAATTCACAAAATCTTGCGTATTTCCTCAGTGTCGCCACATATTGTGAAATGGATTCCTCCCGCTGCTGCCTGGTTTGTCGAAACTTGTATCTCTCCGCCATCACTGACGGTTTTGGCTGAAGATGATCATGCATCATTTTTTTCAGGTCTTCATATTTCATTTCAGTTGGTCTCACCGGGCTACATAAGTTAACCATAAGTTCATATGCAATATCGCCCACCACTGAAATTAATGTGGGTACTTTTAAATCTTGGACCGTTTTATTAACCAAAAAACTGCTTTCTAATCTTTCACAGTAAGTGGTCCAATTTCCGTTGATCACATCATATTCACTGAACTTAGCCATCGTTGTTCACTATTATCACAATCTACGCAATTTTTTTTTTTAACAAAATTTATCCTCGTCGCCAATGTAATGTACGGGAATACGGAGGTAAAATAAATGCACATCTGGTCGCAAGGATATTTATTTACGGACTGCCCGTTGTAAGTGGTAACGTTTGCCAATACCTACGCAGTAGGTAGTAAACGTTGGCGACGAGGATAAATTTTGTTAAAAAAAAAATTGCGTAGATTGTGATAATAGTGAACAACGATGGCTAAGTTCAGTGAATATGATGTGATCAACGGAAATTGGACCACTTACTGTGAAAGATTAGAAAGCAGTTTTTTGGTTAATAAAACGGTCCAAGATTTAAAAGTACCCACATTAATTTCAGTGGTGGGCGATATTGCATATGAACTTATGGTTAACTTATGTAGCCCGGTGAGACCAACTGAAATGAAATATGAAGACCTGAAAAAAATGATGCATGATCATCTTCAGCCAAAACCGTCAGTGATGGCGGAGAGATACAAGTTTCGACAAACCAGGCAGCAGCGGGAGGAATCCATTTCACAATATGTGGCGACACTGAGGAAATACGCAAGATTTTGTGAATTCGAGGAGAAACTAGACGAGAATTTGCGAGATCAGTTGGTGTGCGGACTTCGCAGCGATGTGATTCGACAACGCCTTTTTGCTGAGGAGACGCTCACTTATGCTAAAGCCGTTTCATTAGCAAGCGCTCTGGAAGCGGCAGAGAAGAACGCAGCGGACGTGGAGGGCGCAGAGGTGCTGGCTGCAGGAAGCAAGGAAGGACTAGCGGGGCTAGGGGCGGTACATGCTCTAGCGGAGACGCAGATCAGGAACTCAGCGGGGAAGAGACAGGGTACCGCAGGCAGGAGCAGCTGTCGGATATGCGGAGGCCAGAACCACGAAGAGGTCAGATGCAGATTCAAGACCTACATCTGCAGCTGGTGTAAGCAGGAGGGCCACTTGAGGCGTGTTTGTCCTAAGCGAGATCAGGATGGGCGGCGGGCAACAGAGGAAGGCCGCACCGAGAGGCGTTTAAGAGTGCGAGATTCGAGGGGAGCTGTGGAACAAGGACGGAATGCTCGAGTAAAGAACCAGTACTTCGTCAAAGAAAACGAAGAAGATGAAGAAGAGATCCTCCAATTGTCTTTGCAATCGTGTCACTCGGTACGTAAAGAAATCACTATAGAGGAGAAACCGCTGATTATGGAGATTGACACGGGAAGTGCCATTTCGTGTATTAATAAAGTTACATATGAACGTTTGTTCAGGAGTTTGCCTATTAAGAAATGTAATCTCTCTCTTAGATTTTATAATGGTTCTAAAATACAGCCAGTTGGTGTTTTTCAACCACATGTTACATGTAACGGAATAAAAAAAAATTTAGATCTTTATGTAATTGACGGCGGCATTACTAATTTATTGGGGAGACAGTGGCTTGCCGAATTAAAAATAAATATTCCACTTTTAGAATATGACAATTATTTAATTAAGAATAATCAAAAACATATTTTCGATTTTTCTAGGTATAAAGATGTGTTCAGAGGAGGCTTGGGGAGATTCATCGGCGGGCGTGCGAAATTACATGTACAGCCGGGCGCGAAGCCAGTCTTCTGTCGCGCCCGACCGCTCCCATTCGCGCTACGTGAGCGCGTTACCTCAGAACTTAAGGCGATGCTGGCAGCGGGCGTAATTGAACCGGTGGAGACATCAGAATGGGCTACCCCCCTGGTACCAGTTTGTAAGAAGGATGGCTCTTTAAGGGTTTGTGCTGATTTCAAAATTACTTTGAACCCGGTCTTATTGGTCGATAGGCATCCTTTACCCAAGATTGACGAGTTATTAGCAGGTTTAAACGGAGGAGTTTATTTCTCGAAAATTGATTTATCGACCGCTTACAATCAGATTGAATTAGATGAAGAATCAAAAAAATTTACGGTAATTAACACTCATCTCGGGTTGTTTAAGTATAATAGATTGGTGTACGGTTTAGCGTCTAGCCCAGGGATTTTTCAGAGATATATGGAAAATTTGTTTAAAGGGATACCGAACGTTTCCGTTTTTATAGACGATATTTTGATAACTGGAAAAACTCCTCAGGAGCATAATGAGTCATTATATTCGGTTCTAGATGTTTTACAGAAAAAAGGGTTGCGCGTGAAACAAAATAAATGTGTTTTTTTTGCAGACCGGGTATCATATTTAGGGTTTATTATTGATAAAAAGGGAATCAGTACTTCACAAGAAAAAATTGAGGCGATTGTAAACATCGCTGAACCGACAAATGTCTCAGAATTGAGATCATTTTTAGGCATGGTCAATTTTTACGCAAAATTCGTAAAAAATTTAAGTTTATTTTTAATGCCCTTATATAGACTGCTTAAAAAGGAGTGTAAATGGCAATGGGACAATTCGTGTAGGAATGCGTTTGAAAAAGTAAAATCGTTATTGACCAGCACCGAAGTTTTGGCGCATTACGATCCTGAGCGGCAATTAATTCTAACATGTGACGCATCTTCGCGGGGACTGGGAGGGATAATTTCTCAACGCGGGGCAGAGGGGGAAATGGAACGCCCGGTGGCATACGCCTCACGAACCTTGAATAGCGCCGAAATTAATTATTCACAAATTCACAAGGAAGCGTTAGCAATTATTTTTGCGGTTAAAAAATTTCACCAATATCTATATGGACGTCATTTTTTATTACGCACAGATCATAAACCTTTAGTATCAATCTTTGGGCCAAATACGGGAATTCCACAAATGGCTGCTAGTCGTTTACAACGATGGGCCATAATATTGTCCGCTTATGATTACGATATCGAATACGTACATTCGGCGGATAACGGAGCCGATGGATTGTCACGATTACCGGTTAAAAACAGCGGGGTGATAGAACAGGAACAAGTCGAGCAAACATATTTGCATTTTGCCGAGGATAGTTTGTTATTGGATCACGCGGTATTAAAAAAGGAAACACAGCGCGATAACATTTTAGGCAGGGTCATCGGGTACATTAAATACGGTTGGCCGGAATACGTTGAAATAAATCAGTTAAAACCGTTCTTCAATAGAAGAAAAGAATTATATGAAGAACTAGGATGTGTAATGTGGGGGCATAGGTTAGTCGTGCCAGAAGTCTGCAGGTCAAAGGTTTTGATGGAGTTACACGAAAGCCACATGGGCATTGTAAAGACGAAGAGTTTCGCGCGGAGCTATGTTTGGTGGCCAGGTTTGGATGAAGCTATAGAGACGAGATGCAAGGAGTGCGAGGTATGTGCAGCTGAAGCGGCGGCCCCGCCGGCATCGGTTCCGCGTCCATGGCGATGGCCGGAACGCCCTTGGCAGAGGCTTCATCTCGATTTCCTGCAAATTGCGGGACGCACGTACTTAGTTTCCATTGATGCCACTTCGAAATGGATAGAAATTTGTCACATGACACGGACTACGGCAGAAGTCACAATTGATAAATTACGGGAAATATGGGCACGTTTTGGGCTACCGCGTCAAATCGTTTCAGACAATGGTCCTCCTTTTACTAGTGAGAAATTTGAAAGTTTTATACGGGGGAACGGTATAAACCACGTATTTTCAGCACCTTACCATCCGGCGTCTAACGGTGCGGCGGAAAACGCTGTTAAAATTTGTAAAAACGTCATTAAAAAAGCTTTACGGGATAAAGTAGACATAAATATAGCATTACAACGATTTTTGTTAATTTATCACAACACAGAACATTGCACTACGGGGGAGACACCGGCACGAGTATTACAGGGCAGAGCACTACGTACCCGTTTAGATGCAATGAGGCCCGATAGGGCAGCTATAGTAGAGGCGGGTCAAGCGCGACAAGTCCAGGCGGCAGGTGGGGCCAACCGAGCAGTAGGCGCGGGTGATAAAGTTTGGTTCCGTGATTTCGGTCCAGGCAAGACATGGGCAGGGGGGCAAGTGCTGGATAAGGTAGGAACTAGGAATTTAAGAGTATCAGGGCTAGATGGGGCAACATACAACAGGCACATCGACCAAATAAGACCGAGGAGTTCATTGGTGTTCCCGTCTGTTTCCGGAAACGGTGACCAGGGGGGGGTGAGTTCGGAGACAGAGACCACTGTAGTAACGCTGCCCCCGCCTCAACTCGTCAGCCCCGAGGAGCCGCCCCAAGCCTCAACTGAGACAACGGTGAGTCGCCGCTATCCAGAGCGGGTTCGGCGTCCCGTTGATAGGTTTAACATACATAACGAGTAATGTACTTTTATTATCTATACGTAATAACATATGTATTTTTTTTTCTCGCTTCTATTATTATTATTATTTTATTATTTTTAGTTCTAGGCTGATATGTTACTTATAGTAGTATTTAGGGGTGAAGGTGTGGTGTTGTTTACTACCTACTGCGTAGGTATTGGCAAACGTTACCACTTACAACGGGCAGTCCGTAAATAAATATCCTTGCGACCAGATGTGCATTTATTTTACCTCCGTATTCCCGTACATCACATTGGTATCTTAAGTATCATTTAAAGAAACACTGTGAATTTTTTCACAACCATAACTTGTAAAATAATTGAAAAAAATTGCGATTTTTTTTCTATCGAGGGAATTTGATATAATTTGCGTTTCGGCGTGGAACG
Source organism: Limnephilus marmoratus (assembly GCA_917880885.1). NCBI lineage: Eukaryota > Metazoa > Arthropoda > Insecta > Trichoptera > Limnephilidae > Limnephilus > Limnephilus marmoratus. The sequence continues at coordinate 31,802,421 of OU862916.1, forward strand.
CATCTATCTTCAAAAATAACATATGTTTTTTAAGAGCTTAAAAATTTCAAATGTTAAGTGTAATGTCCGCGACAATTACAATCTCTATTTATTAAAAGGTCTCATTATACGAAGTTGATTATTTATTATAAGTCAATTATGGAATAGTACAATGCTTCCTCTAGTGAGGATAAACGCGGAATGGTGGCAGCCGGCCGAACTGTGAGCTCCTCGGCAGTCCCCACCACCACCTTTTAGTCGGGCGGGATCGGAAGCCTTCGGCTACGTTCGGCACCCGGGTAAAGGGTACCACAGACACTACATTAAGGGAGATATGTAAGAAATCTGTAGAAATTTGGGTAGCGACGGCTTAACGCGCAGAGACAAAGTTTTTTTTTTTAAATAAATAATAGAAAGCATAGTGAAACTCCGTTATAATAATAATAATGTTTATTCCAGGATGTGGGGAGGATAGTGCAATCCCACACGTCCCATAAAGTTGTACATATTTACACAACAGATAAAAGTAAAAAAAGTAAATAGAAAAGAAAAGAAAAAAAAAACAAAAACAAATAAATAAATAAAATACATAAGCGATAATAGAAATAAAATAAATAACCAATTATAATGTAGGACGTGGTCTGGAGTGAGGTCGGGCCCAGCGCTCGCTCAGGAGTGGCGCTTGGTGCTGGAAGCCTGCGATCACCACTGTGTTATCGGAAGCCATTAGCCGCATCCTGGCTCCAGTGACTCGGTGTCTCATCAGACCGGCGAATCCGTGTAGTCCTAGCATATAACAGGTACGTTTATAATGAGTCCGTGACTGCAACACGCAAAAAGCACCTTTGTTTGACTTAATTTACGCTTATTTCGATTCGACGACCACAATACGGGCATGTACCTAGTACGTTAGTCGAAAAACCTATAAAATAGTATATTAAAATATAAGTGGATAAACAGGTCTTTAAAACACGCGCGATTTTTCGAGCACGACGGCGTAGCCGAGTGCTCGAAATAAAGCAAGTGTTTTAAAGACCAGTTATCCACGAATACTTTACGCTATTTTTTTTTTATTGGTACACTTTGAAAACATAAATATTGATATTATTATTAAAAATTTGGATATAAGAACTAATAATGAATTCGTGATGTGGCATCACAATATCTTGTTGTCATGGAAATGAAAAACACAAACATTAATTTGCAGTCTGTCACATAAGATTAATAGTTGACATCACAGTTTTTACTAGTTATTGTGTGTTGTAAAATGAGTTCTAACATTGATAATTTAAATACCAAAGCAGAATCGCGGTTAATACCTGAAAAATCCAAAGACGTTTATAAAAAAGAATATGAAAGGTTCATAACATGGATGGAGGAGCAAAATGAAGTAGATGTAGATGAACGAGTTGTGCTTTGTTGATGTTGCCATGGTAACTTTAAAAAACGCGCGTTCCATAAAGTGCGATTTAAATACGCTAGAGCGTACTTTAAATGAGTAAAAAAGGGCACCAATAAAAAAAAACTTATTTTATGAATAAAAAAAGGAAAAATTTTTTTTTTTAAGAAAAACTGTATTTTTATAAGTTTTGAAAGTTGTTCCCATCTTTAACGATTTAACTACGGCGCTTCACGGATATACCGATCAACAAATTATATTTTTTCGGCAATTTTAAGTATAATTTGTATCTAATGTAAAGAAATAACTTTGTACGCACCCCTGTATAGTGGTCGGAAACAAGCCAGAAATTGTTTTAATTAATTACAAATTTGGAACCATAATATTATACTTTGTCTTTTGTTTTGTGTCATGCCAGTTAAAATGATATTTTAAAAGCTAAAAATCTCTTGGTGAAAATAATTTTTTTAGCTTAATTTTATATATTTTTTTAATCAACACCAAAAAAATTTACAAATTTCATAAAGCCAAATATTGTTCTAAAGTTTTTGCTGTCTCAAAAAAATAATGAAATGGTTTGAAACATCATAATAATGACTTGTTATCATGCGTTTTTCTTATTTCAATTGATTCGGATATTTGTTAGGTTCACAGACGTCATGTAAAAAACATTTCTAACTTTAGATTATTTTTAAAATCGAGTGCGGACGTTTCATCAATCACGGGGACGGGCGGTGTCCGCGTTTGACATGCGGCAGATGTAGCCGGACTTTTAATAATTGCAACATGATCCTCTAATTCGGCGTCACGATCCGGCCATCTCCAGTCTCATTGCTGGCAAATTTATCTCGTCGGTGGTCCAATGCGTATAAGTAAGATTTCTCTTCAACTTATTATTCCACATCTCCTTCCCCTCCCCACTACCTTCAGCCTCACAACGCATGGGGGATGATATATTCCTGATATGATCTTTCCATCAATCCATTCAATTTCCACCAATCACACCATTCCTGAATAAGTGAAGACGATATAGACTGACTCTGGGCAGGCCGATATAGCCGACATACTTAATAACTTTTTAATGTCTGACGAAACACAGGCTAGAATCGTCGCGTTCATAAATGGCGCTAATTAAAATATTTAAAAAATACAAACACTTTTCGCATGTTATGCTTTCAAATTATAAATTTATAATTTTTGTCGAATTGAAGTCGATTTTATATTTTGATTTTTATTGTTTCTCTTCTTTATAGTAGCTATTAACACTCTTTTGTTTTACTATTCACAATTTATAATTTACTTCTGAAAAATGTCCTCCACAACACAGGTGAACTCCTAGTGTGGAGGACAATATATTATACCTTTGTAACATAAATGTACTAAGAATAAATAAATAAAATAAATATTAAAATGAATTATTGTTTGCTTGCGCATATTCTTTTAATTTTTTAATGTGAATACCGCACAAGAGTTCTAACTATTCCCAATCGCCTGGAGCCAGTGAGACTATGGCATCCCCAATTGGGCTGTATTGCGAGTCTGAAGGTAGTGAGGGGGGAAAGAGATGGGGAAAAGGAAGGTGGGGAAGTAACTGGCTCTTCAGGTCTAGTCACCAAATACATTAAAGCCATTTCAAGCAACCTTTATATTCTGAATTGTGGTCTTTCACTAAGGCGATTCTGAAAGTATCTTCCACTCTGGAATGTGCCACAAATATAGTTTGCATTATTTTATACGATTAAATTGTTAAATCAATCAAATAACCTTACGCAGTCCAGGATTTTTTTATTTTTATAATTCAATGTATTTTTTTTATTACCCACTCTCCCAATAAAGCAGCTGCTTGTATTCAGGTGAGGACAAATACATATTTTTACATCTATTTAAATTAAAAATATTATTACATAAACTCGGTATGTTTAATAATCTCGGTAATTTTATGAGGAAATACGATAAAAGTAATTAAAATATAGGTAAGTTACATACAAGTTAATATTATATGAACCCGCGACTTCCGGATCGTTAGCAAGAGCCTTACCCATCGGCCACGGGGGCCGTCAATGCACCTACATACGGAATATAAATGTGAATAAGTAGTTTTGTCCGTATAAAAATTCAAATCTTTCAAGAAAGCAATACCAAATACAATATTCTATTGATGAGACAATCCAATATTGTATTTGTATTCCTAACTGACTAACTAACCAACCATCACGCCGTTTCTCCGCAGGAGTAGGCAGAGAGGACGGACCGCCAAACAACTCGTCTTGGCACACACTCCTCACCTCGTTCACATTCATACATCATCTCATGAGTAGGATCAAGAAAGGAACGCTCCGATGGTTTGGACATGTAGAGCGAATGAACGAGGAAAGGAGTGTAAGGATAATATATGACGCAAATGTGAATGGTAGAAGAAGTCGGGGACGCCCGAGAAAGACATGGCACGACCAAGTGAATCAGATACTTGAGTCGGGCCATGTTAAGAGTCAGAATAATAGAAGATTTTAAAATTTATGTGTACACCCGCCAACAAAAAAAATGTCTTAACATTTAAAGCATAACGTGCAGTGTTTTTTCTAAAATATTTTAATTGGTGTAAACTGCGAACGTAAAGATTATAACTAGTGTTTCGTTTAACCTTAATTCAGATATTATAGGTCGCACCGTGTCAGTTGATCACTCAAAAATAATGCAAGTAACTATTTATCTTCGTAACATTGTAAAGCCAGCTGCAACGAGATAAATGTTATCATCTCGCTGACATATAAAATGTCAGAAGGTCCGAGAAGAGGCTGTGCCCATCTACCATCTCTCATGGACCGTAGCCCATAGTCTCATACACTTGACTCTTTTACCCGTTTATCGCCACATGATTAACGAATAACACGGGTGACCTACGTGGGTGTGGGATACACGTATATGGGTAACGCTCGCACCAAAGCATATTGCACGTGCGTTTAATGGTCATAGACAATGTTTTTTATGCTATGTGAAAAGGAAGTTGTTAATTTTGTGAAAATCGTCGCAATAATAAGATTAACTCTAGAGATTACCTCTCAAGTTGGTACTGTAACTGTAATATAAGAGAAATCGCACACTCCTGAAAATGAACGCATAAAACTTCTTTTCGTATTTTGTTTTTCAACCCGGAGTGGCAAGTTCAAAGTATGGTAGTGGCAAGTTCAAAGGCTCACAATCACAAGATGCTTTTTTTTAACTTTATTTATTCTCATTTCTTTGTACATATAATGTATAATAGCAAATAGTATACATATAATAACATAATATATAATACTAAGGCACTGTCTGAGTGTGGGTAATATTAAAACAACATACTATATTTCCAAGTACCCAAAGTATAAAATAGACTTAAAAAACATATAAAATATAAAGTTAGTATAAAAAGTTAGTATTTCATAGGTAGAATAAGTGAAAAAGGTTTTTTTTCAGCTATTATAAAATTAAAATAAAAATATGGAAAAACATACTGATTTTTAATTTTTTTTTTTTTTTTTTTTAGTTATTATAAAAAAATAAACAGAAAACATATTGTACTACAGTTTAGAAAGTTACAGAGAGTACAAGGTTTTAATTTGGGAGGTGTGTATGGATACAGCCGCCCCAGGAATCATCTATTGGATAACCAACACCTCTGACATAAGTCACCCCAAGTGGTTCGCTACGTTTGGTGATTTATTAGGGGTGCCCGTCTTCATAGGGGTGAGTTTTATCCGGGTCGTGGCGGCGACCCACCAACTGCGTGGAAGGACAGATCGGGAGAGACCGGTTGAGGGGGTCATTTTGACCTCTCCAGCAAGACTCTCTCGGATCATTGCCTCGTACCGCAGTGGGAGAGATGGATTAATACGTCCGTCACTCCTGGACAAACTGACCCCCAGATTCTTTCCCACCCCTCATACCTTTTTCCTTCCCAGAACTTCCTCTCCGCTATTTTCTAAAAAGATCCAAGGAATTTTTTTTTCTCCGGGCCTCCTGTTTGGATCTATCGTAAAAAAAATTATACATGAAAAAGGTGTGCCAGTTGATTTCTATTCATGAACACATATGGATGTTTATAAAGACTCTTCAAAAATGATAAGGGTGCTATACGACTAACACGACAAATTCGTAAGAAATACTTACATTGATTACATTACCACGTACATCGATTTCCCTTTCCATAAAGGGCTATTGTCTAAATATGCTTCCTGGAACACCTGTCAATTTTTGTACTTTTGTACCGATATTTTCCAGAACAATATGGAAAAATATGTTTCAAGATTGCAATGCAAAAGTAGCATTCCTAACAAATCATATTTTCGTCTAAATACTGTGTCTTTTTGTGTAAAGGAGCGCAAATACTGAGAAAATAATCGCAGAGCGTCCTGTTCACATTTTTAAAAACACTTTTTCCTATCTTCTAACTCACACATTTTTTAAAACACTTTATCCTATCTTTTAACTTACATATTTTTAAAAACACTTTATCCTATCAAATACTCGAAGGAGCCATAGTTGCTATTCTACCAGCATGAGCATAACAATTTACAATATTGTGATGCCACACAGTAATGTATGTTCATGTTCGCTCTCTTGGTTCACGTTTGATCGTTTTATGAAAACAATTAGTTTCTCAGAAAAGCATTTTAATTTTCTAAGTGTTCAGTTCGGCCAGTCACGTTAATGTCCAATGAGGATTGAATTGACGAAGCGGTGAGCGGGGTCAAGTAGCTAACGAAAACGAACTGTGGGAATGGCGCTTAACAAATCAATAACTTGGCATGGTATATATATATAATATAGTTTGTAAAGTTTAATTTACTTCAAAACATTTATAGCACGTACTGCGATTTAAAAAAAATATTGTGATAGCCAAAAAAATTCAGTGAACTTCTATAGCCCCATTGTGATTTAGAATTCAGATAAAACGGAAATAACGCATACAGCACCTGCGAAGCATCAAACTTCTTTCAAGTCTCCTATTAGTTGAGATATACAACGGAAATGACGTTAAGTCTGTGCTCATTGGCCACTTTGATTATGACTTCACGTTTCAAGGCTCCTTGGTTCTTCATTGGTTGAGATTGTTTTGGTAAAGTTTCGCTTTTATCACGTCTTAACTGCACTAGATTTTTTTCTGAATAAGTGGAAAGAAAAACAAACAACATAAAAGAAAAAAAACTTGGTTGAAAGTAAATCGTTAATGTACTCGTATTTGGTTCGTAAAGCATCATTCGACATCCATAAAACTGGTATATTTATAGAAAAACATTTTAAGGCTCTGCAACCGGGCTCGAAAAGAAGAAGATGGAGAGTTACGAAATTACGAATGTTAGAGGAGAGCGCTAACATTTACAGCGACAAAATCGGTGCGAAAATTGCGAAAATGTTTAATAAAACACGACTTATTTAAAATAGAGCAAAAATCTCGAGGGCATTATCTTAAACAGCATTTTAAGAAACACTGTGAATTTTTTCATGCATATAACTTGTAAAATAACTGAAACAAACGTGTTTTTAATAATTTTTGGAGCATACTTTGCGATTTTTTTCTATCGAGGGAATTTTATATAATTTGCGTTTCGGCGCGGGCAAAGTCTAGATATTATCTTCAAGAATAACATATATTTTTTTAAGAGCTTTAAAACTTACCGTGTTTAAGGGAAATATGTAATAAATCGGTAGAAATCCGGGTTGCGGGCCCTTAACTTATTCCCCTTGCCTAAATTCAATTAGTCAACTCCTCGGTGCATTATTAGTAGCAAAATATATTAATTATTCTGCAAAATATTTATTACAAAAATAAAACACAGTCAAAATATTTTCCATGGAAGTTCGGAATATCTTATGACAAGTTTAGTTCTACAATAAATAATGTTTACGATCTGGTGATAACCAATTACGCGTCTTAAAGTATTTAGGCTCTGTCGCTTCCCAGAAATTCACGTGTGACGAAGTTATCAAAATTCAGCGCCATTTTTTTTGACGGTTGAAAAGTTTCCGTGCCGATTCTTAGTCCGATTGAGCTTTTAGATCTAATAGAATACTGCCATAGGTCACCCCAAGTGGTTCGCTGCATTTGGTGAATTAGCCGGAGTGCCCGGGTTCTTGGGGTGAGTTTGTCTAGATTTTGGCGGCGGATGACCTGGACGTTCTGAACCCCAAATTCCTACCCACCCCTCATACCTTTTTCCTTCTCAGAACTTCCTCTCCTTACTTTACTTAGAAAGATCCTCCACACAGTATACCTAAAGATGATATAGGCCCCGAGGTTAATTACTTTCCTCAGGACCTCCTGTGTGACCTTTCCATAGTAAAAAAAAATTGAGCTTTGAGATCAATAGAAGACGACAACTATTTGGTTGTTAAGCTTGTCGGATTAAGTGTGTAATAAGAAAGTCGCTAGATGTTGCTTTCTTTTGCCTGTTTATTTTAAAGTGGTTTGAAGATTGGATATTGATTTACAAAAACAAAAAAGTTTGTTTTTTTTTTAATTTCGTAGGATTCGAATCTCCGTCCGCTGAATTTCTCTGGCAGCTGAGATTTGCGACGCACTATACCGCTACGCTATGGGACGCGCTCGGCGTGGCACGAATTTACGCATTATATGACCGACGACCCGTAAAAAAACAAAGCGGCCAATGAGCGCAGACCTATCGTCGTTTCCGTTTTATATTTTTATATTTTTAAGAATCAGAAATTTTTTATCTGTAAAAAACTTATATCTAATATATTACGCTTTGGTTCAATCAACTTTACAATATGCTATCATTAGCTGGGGATCCGCATACAAAACTAATCTTTCCCCAATTGAAGTTGTGCAGAGGCTAATAATTAAAATCATATTGATAAAACCTTCGGACTACCCAACGGATCAATTATTTAACGAATTCCAAGTACCATCTTTCAAAGATCTATACAATAGAAATGCATTGATTCAAACTATAAAAGAATAAGAAAAATATCAATTTATAACTGAAAACCGTACTAGACATAAATATATTTTCTCATGCCCAAAATTAAACACTTCCTTTGCACAAAATTATTATACTTATCAAGGAAGACTTATTTTCAACCTATTACCGGATGAAATTAGAAAAATTAATGATAAAATCCAATTAATAAACACTGTTAAAAAATATTTTAAAGATAATATAAAAAAAAAACTAAAAAAAAAAGTTTCCGACTAATCTAATCTCAAGAACAACTACTTATAACTCAGTTTCCAAGTGATACTCTGTTCTTCAAATAAGTTAAATTTAGTATTGTTTTTAGCAACTATTTACATATCACCGAACTTACAACTTATTGTTTTTTACATTCACATTGTAATTTAAGAACTTAAATATAGCATTAAAAATGTACACTACTCTTCCAGACACAAGCTAATGCTTCCATGGAAGAGTGGTATTAACGTATTTTAAAATGAACATGTACGCAAATTACTACATTATCTAAATGTATATTATATTTTATATGCTAAAATAAAAAATAAAAAAATAAAAAAAATAAAAAAATAAATAAAAATAAAAATAAATAAATAAAAAAAATATCTCAACCAATAAGAGCCTTGAGCTCAGTTTGATGCTTCACAGGTGCCGTAGTGCATCATTTCCGATTCATCCGAATTTCAAATCACTCTAATGGGGCTAAGGAAGTTTCACTTAAAATAATTACGCTGAATGACCATTTGATGACGATGTTACATTTGAACTTCTGCGAAACAACAGAGCCTTAGTGTCATTTTCACTGCTCTGTTATGCAAAGAAGCTTAGGAGTGTCATCGCGAACGAGCTCAAGATATCGGCGAATCTTAAAAACCCTGAAAGCTTCGGAATCTTTCGGTAGGGTTCAGTGTAACGTGGTCTTACTCTCGCTATCCCACGCTCCGCCCAACAAACAACAGGTAATCGTGTGACATTTTCTTAAGGAAAGCAGAATTATTATTATGACAGGTTCAAGCGACGTGAACCAAGCCTAGGCATATTTTACACATATTAAACCCAGTTGGATACCTCCGGTTAACAAACTGTCGCGTATTAAGGCCTACGTTAATGAGTACTCTAAATAAAATACTGGAATGACGCCTAACAATCTGATCGAGTGCGGGGTTTTGAATGCGACCAACTAGTCGTTAGGAGTGTGAGTTAATGTGCCCGCGAGGTGGAACCCGTTTGTGAAATGTGAGCCACTGTCGTTCTGAGAAATCCACCTTGCTCCACGTAGAGGTGGATCTTCCTCCTTCATAATATTATTATGCTGTTTTTCAAGCAAAAAATACTATAGTTTTGACCTTTTGGTCCATCATATTAGAGCTGAATCCAAAACAATGGACCATAAATATCAAAATAACTTTTTATCAATCGGCTTGATAGTGCAAAAACGCTTAGAAAGTATGCCTAATGTCAGCCAAATCCTGCATCTCCTTGAATCTAACAAATAAAAAGTCTCGTTTAACTCCTATAAAAATGTTTTATTCTTGTTTGCACGATTCAAAGAAGTACATCTGAATATATTTTCAGGATAATTAATACCTTAGAATTTATTGGGCCTGCATAGGTGCATTCGAATTGGGCTTAATTCAGTTTTGTTTTTCAAGAAGGTTTCTTGCTAATCTTCTTCTTCTTATTTTTGTGTTGATTAATTGGATATAAAACGTGTTTAGCTTTTTGGCTAAGACATTCAGCAGAATATTTAAATATTTATGCCTATCATAATAAAAATGTTTTTTGTAAGTCGTTTTAAATACATGTAGGATTACAAAAGATTTTTAAAATATTTATATTGAGGGATCAGTATGATTTATAGGTTCAATTAGGAGTTCCACAGAGCCGATATGAAAATATCTGGAGTCGGTGAATTTTTTTCCCATTTTTTCTCTGGTAGGTTGACATGTTGTTCTTGTATTGTTTTGTATTTATAATACTTATATAGTGCAATTGCATAGCGTGGATTGACTAGATGATCATTTGGAAAGTGTGTGAAAGGGTTTAGTTTTTCCTGTGGAGAAAATTTTACCCGGATATTTAAATCTGGTGCGTAACAATTTATTACAAAGGCAATTTTTATTACGTTGTTCATTATTCACTCCTGAAAAACAAACAAATTGAAACCGTTATAACTACCAATATAATTGCTTAGTTAATCAGGTATAAAAAATTCCATGTATACTGCTAGAAATAAAGGGTTTAAAAAATAGTTTACCTCAAAATTCTTAGCACGGAGAGCTGTGCAAATTTTATGGCGCTAAATCTGAAAGTCGGGAGATTATGCCGAATCGGCAAACAGATTTTCGGCTTTTCGAATATAGACATAAATAAAATCGTAATGCTTTAAGTTCTCATAACATTCCAAAATTCCACGTAACAATCCATGGAGAATCGCTCTAAATTTAAAGGGTGAAGAAATAATCGTTCTGTTAGAGAATCGCTAACTTTTTTTACTCAAATCGCAACAGTCAAAATAAAGATTGAAATTAACTGAGTATGAAATATTGTCATAGAATTAACTCGTTTGATGTAAGCGTCTGATACGGAGACCCACAAATATGAAATCTGCATATCTTTCGCATTTTAGTAAAAATGTGGTCCATATTAAAATAATTTTCACATCGGCGTATTTTATACAAAGGCAATAGAAGCCGTTTGAGTTAGATTAAATTATATTACAACAAAGAATTGTATGTGAACCAATGGTCTAATATCGATCCATGCCGTTGTAAAGTTAGGTTAATTTGTAAATTTACATATTATTATTTTATGCAAATATTTTAGTAGAATAATAAATTGCACTCAACACCACTGGCTAGTAATTTACCAAATAAGTTGGTTTAGCAAATTAATATTTTAAGAAAGAATAAATGTCCGCCGAAACATAATATGTATGTTAATTTATAAGAAATTGAATGTAATTTGTATGGAAAATACTAATATTTGTTGAAAATTAGATGAAACTTGTTTAAAATAAGACCATGACTTCATTAATAAGCTTTATTTTATTTCATCGAATGTGTTCAAATATAAAACAGCCATTTCTTAACATTTTAAAGATACGAATGACAGTAATTTTGGTTTTTAATTAATTGAAAACATTTTTTATTTTGACAACATATTTGTTTTTGATACTTTTTAATAAAAATGATTATTGGAAAAACAAAAATGTCAGACGTTATCATCATCAATTTGATCGTGTACCTAATGATTAAATATATTATTTCTTAGAAAACTTTAGATTACTAAACCTTCCATGTCACTAAAATTTTTTAAGAGCAGAATATACTTCTCAAATATATATTGCATCCAGAACCCTCTACAGTTTACCTACGATCTCAACCATTTTGGTATCACAAGGTCAGATATAAAACTTGGTGCCAACGGTAACTCACGAATTTGGTTAGTAGATAAGCTTTTTGCTCGGTAAAAATCAATTATTAAAAACAAAGACTTCGAATTTTAAAAAAAGCTTAGCGATTCAAAATGGTATTCCACAAGGCTCTCACTTGGGTCCAGTTTTACTTATTTATTTTAACAAATAATGTTACTAAAATATTTATTAGTTTCTTTTTATTCTTCTTTGTGCAAATTCTATATTACTTCATTTTTTTAAGCCAAGAAAAAATATTAACGACCTTTCATGAAAAGTACAAAGGTACCGTGAAGAAGAAAATATTTAAATATATTTGTTTAGTTGGTACAGCATGATTCATGGAATATAGCGCGGTACGGCACGGTATGGCACAGTATTGCACGGTACCTCCAAACGGGGCCCGCGGCGCCGCGCGTTCCTTCTAATACCGGGGCTAATTGATCAATTTTGAAATAATGCTTGTTTAATTGTTCTCTCAAAATTGAGTCATTACCCGCCCCGAGTCAGCGCTGGTTCCTAGGAGAGGCGCTAATACTCTCAGCTCTAACTGGACGGTGTTGGACGGTTGGTGATGGAAGAACTAAGGAAGATCAAATGTGTGTCAATGGGTCTGATAGGTGCACCTGCTCGGCCAAAAAGTGAAGTGTTTACCACTTTAAATTTCAAAATCCAACGATATTCAAAAATCATTGCCATCAGATTAAGAAATATAACTTTTTTTTATATTAACTCCACACAGGAGGCCCTGAGGAAAATAATTTGTGGATGCTGTGTAGAGGGTATTTTTAAGTGCAGGAAGGACAGCCAGTTCTGAGAAGGAAAAGGGTATGAGGGGCGGGTAGGAATCTGGGGTTCAGATGTACCAATAAATCCATCCCTCCCTCATCAATAGGTCGAGAGTCCGGCAGGAGAGGTCAAAAGGTCTCCTTCAATCAGTTTCTCCTGATTCAGCCCCCCATGCAGATGGTGGGCAGATGCAACCGCCGCCAAGACCAAAATAAACTTCAGCCCATGAACCCGGGAGCTCCTGCTGTGTCGCCAAACGTAGCGAAGCACTACGGATTTTTTTACCAGCCATTTTTAAGAAACTTTGTAATATTTGTTTCCTTAATCGTGTTAATTCCAAACCCACAGCCTCCACAGTTGTGAGGTCCCAACTCTAGTACGGTGAGGCTCGTTTATCATCGATTGTCAGCGGCACTATTTATGATATTAGGATCGGAACTATTCCCAGTGCCGCGGTGTTATTTCACGCCTTTATTTCACGCTTGGACGTCTAATTCCCCGGCACTTGTGACGTGCGCTGTGATTAATAACAATTATTATAATAATTTTTTACCCACAAAATTTACCAACATTCTGGTGCCTGCTTACCAATGGACTGCCGTTGCTTTTTTCAATTTGCGCGGGCTTTCGGATTCAAAAGTTACCAACACGTATCTATTGAATCCGAATTTTCCGTTGGTAAACTTCCATGAAGGAAAAAAAAACTTCTCTCTATTGGATGTTCGCAAGCGAAAATATGAATCGGCCAAAAATATTTTTTCTCGTGAAAATAATTAGATTTGGATATTCAATAAAATCGACAAAGTGTCGCAACATAAGACAATATATAATAAAATTAATCGAGTTCAATAAATCGACATGCATATAATCAAATCATCCTAGCTCCTAAAATATAAAATATAAATAAAGACCGCTATAAAGTTAAATAATTCCAAATCCATTTTTACTACCTTTGTACAACATTACGTATTTGAAAGGGAGCGAGCTTTTTAAAGGTTACACGTATTTAAAATTACGCTTCGCGTATTTCATTTTTCTTTTCCAAAAATTTAACTTTTTACTTTTCTTTTGTATTGATTAGTATTTTTAGGGAGCTCTTAACAACTCTATACAATTATAATGAGTTCTGTGATTTTGAGTTCTTTGAGAAGAGGGATCATGTGATTCACTTTGGCCTATTTTTTAATGTTCCTTTAGAATACTAATTGAGTATTTCATTTACGTTTTCATTGAAATGCCTATTTTTTCATTCTGTTTAATTTTAGTAACGGTTTTTGCTATAGTTGATATATGTTTTTTTTTAATTGTTTCTTTTTTGTGCCCATATTTACTAATCTTATTATTACAATGTAGTATAGCCTACATATATATATGACCACCACAATACGGGCATGAGTCTAATATGGTGGTCGTTATAATGCATACGAATATTGTAATGTGAAATTTGTGAGAAACATTTTTTTTATTTAAGATGAAGCCATACGAAATAATGCAAAACATACAAAATCATATGTTTCTGTATTGAAAATTTGATTGCTTAGAAGTATTATAGATGCTCCAATTAAATACTGCATGTAGAACATATCTTGGCCCTTAAAAACATCGGTAATTTTTTTTATAAGTGTTTTAATAAGCTTAGAAAAAAATAAAGTATACGGTCTATAAAAAGCACTTTCAAGCGCAAACTCTCCTAATTATAAAGCCCTTTTCGAATATGGTTTTATTTTATAATGTGGCAAATTCAGTTTCTTTTATAATAATCGCAAAAAAATTATATTTACGCACGAACTTCACAAAATAAAATAACATATGCATTTTTGAGTTTTTATTTTACAATACGGCCGGCAGTCGACGAATTTGGATTTTCAAAGTGAACCCTATGCCGTCTACCTAAGGACTACAGACTTGCCACACCCATTTTTGTATCAGTTCCGCCGCGGCCGCGACGGGGAATAGACGTCTCAGACTCCACGTCGCCTGGTTCCGTGGAATCAATTTTAAATTTCGTTGTTATTACAATAAACAATGCGTAAAAAGGAGTTGATGATTTTTATAGGCCTTTACGAAATCAACCTGTAAAAAATCTCAAATACCTTCTCCAACCTTTCCAAAAGCTTTTTCTCAAGTATTTGTAAACTCCTCCCAAAAATAGGCGTGAATTGCGATTTCGATTTTTTTCCTATCACCTTAAAAATCACAATTTAAATAATCATCAATCCATTTACGTTCTAGTTTTTCACATCGATCGCAATTTCGAATTATTTTTTATTTTATTTTTATTTTTATTTTTATTTTGCAGAAACAAACAGTACATTATTACATAATGGGAAATATTTACAAAGTTATAGAATTAATACAATAATTGGTACCAATGACATGTCGCTGTTATATACTTATATTTTTGTGTGATAAATAATACATTATACCTAAATTAAGTTAGTAAGTTAGTAGTTTAGGGTACATAATCATGATTTAATGAAGTCATTAGTCTATTATATCAACGAACTATTGTACAACGAGTTCCGCACCAATAATAAGCAAATAGATCAAAGATGATTGAGCCACTGCCACTGGCGACATTGGGAAATCGGTCTTGCGTCTAATTGGGTTGACATTGGTCGGTGAAGCAATTTTTACTCACTCTATCAATCGAATTAGAGATTGAAAGTGTTTTCAGAGAACTTTTATGTAATAAAAAACGGACAAGTGCAACTTTAAAGAAATGTACAATATACGAGTACATTAGTAAAAATGTTAAAGTATTTTATTTACAAAAGTTCTGTCTCATAAATGCCACATGAGAAAATTATTTTAAATACTGTGCTCATATTATATACATTATATTAATGAAAAACTAAACTATGTACAATGACACTACGCATCAAGACAATTAGTTATTTTTTATGGTTTTGAATTTTTAATCGTACCAAATTTTGAGTTTGAAAGTGCGTTTAATTTGCAGTACTTCATGAGTTTTCGTCGCTCTAACCATGCCTCTTATGCATTCACGTAAAATATTTGCTATAGAGAATCTAAATACGAACTTTAAGCGATAAAAATCATGAAAGATACTTCATAAAATTAGAAAACGTGGGGATTATATGTTTCATTGTCGCTTTGGTTTTCGCCAACATTTTCCCACCCAATAGATGAAATATGAGATTAAAAAATCCTTACGGGTAACTGATGTTATCTATTGTTTCAAATACACAGCACAGTCCCAGTTAAGTGCTTTGATAGTGATAGTAGTATCGACTAGTAGTAGTAGTATCGCGAAACTGCGACTCCACTGTTAATTGGCGGTAAATGCTGCAGAGCAAAGCCTATGCAGCCCTCGAAGGACCAGTCCCGAAACTACGTGAAAACGCTAAGTTATACGGGACGATTAAATAGCATACACTCGCAAAACCTGATGGATAGTCAGTCGATAGTTCAGATCTGTGCTTTTGGAAAATTAGATAAGCACATATTGGAATAAGGAAAATAGGACTCACCGTTGCAGATGGGGCCTCGCTGATCTCCAGTTTTGGTGTACACTTCTCACTGTTTAAAATTCGCAATATTCTTATAACAAGAGGTTACGATACATGCGCCCTGTCTGAGATGTTATTTTGTACTCAGCAGGAAAGCACACTGTCACCTCTCCAAAGTTGAATACTTTCTTGCAACTATGGTGACATTTTGGAAGGAAAGATTAGGTAGGTGGGATAAATTCAGGATTTTGACATATCCACCCACCAAGTCTACGAATGCAATACCCAATCAATCCCATATAAAAACGCGCGAACACGTGAATTGCTTAATCCACTCACCAGGATGCTTCTTTTCAAGGATATGTACATATATGACTGCCAGTTTTGTAACAACATACTTTGGTCCATGTTTGCATCTGGTAAAGCTGGCAGTGTTTTCTATTGCAGACTAATTCTCCATAAAACACGCACAGCGTTCATTACATTTGTCACGGTGAATGGTCATCATTTGATGTATCAGAATTTAAACAAATCATTTGGTCACGCCTGATTAGTTCGCCGATTAACGCTCATGATCAGATTAAAACAACGGTTAAAGTACCCGTAACATGAAAGATAATAATTCCGTGTTACATCGTTTAACCCTTTCGGTTCATCTTTCATGTGCCTTGAGCCATTCAAAGGTTCCGTGGTTATTTTATCACCGTGCTGTTTCCAATTTGCGATGCATGGAAATTATCATGCAGCTTTTCCGATACTGAAAGTCATTTGAATTGAGTCGTTTATTGCTTGCTGATATCTTTTCTAGTATCGTAAACATTGTCTCGATAATTAGTTGAACCCTAAATCATAAAACACGTTGGATATTGCATCGCAAAACACATTAACCGTCGTCGCGTAGAAAGTGTGGTCGTTAAATAAGGACATGACAGATTAATTTGGACGCAGGCAATGAGAAGATCAAAATGTTAGTTACATAATGCAATGCGGTATAAATAGGGCTCAGAAAATCTTGTTATTTAGTTGATAGAAAACTGATATCCTAATTTACATACGACTTTTCTGCATTTAGGCTACAGACAATGAAATTTATTTTGTTTTCAAAAATTTTCTGGTAAATTTCACACCAAGAATAGAAAATTGACTTTACTTCAGCACAATACTTTACAGCACTTTTATATGGGTTGCTAACAACCTGGCAGCGGCTACATGGTGTCAGAGTTGCGCTCGGGGACTACGCCCCGTATAGGAACCAGAACCTCGCTGGGCCCGGGTGCCACCAGGAGGGCGGCACCACAGGGCGGGCTCCGACCTACCTTGCAGGCGGCTAGCTCGAACCAACGGCAAGCAGGGGAGACCCTCGTCATCAGGGTGGTGTGGTCGCCGGTAGGCTGTTTGGAATGTTTTACATGGGGGGAAATACTGGCCGTGATCACCCTCGAACAATCTCCTCAATAAAAGAACGGTATTTAGGTAAAACAAACAAAATGTATTGTGAGAAAACACAGAAATACAAGGTTAAAAGGCAGTTCCTGGCTAGAATGTCCCTACACGGCAAGTCTCTCAACCTGTCCTCTCTGGGGTCGTCATTGCTCAGGTAAAATCGCGAGGGCAAATAGAACACATTAATTTAAGGGGGCTTACTGCGATGGAGGCGGCAGGTCCAATCCTCGTCCGCAGCAGAGGGGATCTCGTTCCAACAGGAGTCTCCAGGTGAAACGTCCCACACACGTAAACATTGTCACTGTACTTTAAATTACGCCTCGGCCTTGTCTGCCGTAGCATCTAGAACACGCATTTGCGTATTAAATTCCCGACGCCATATTGCGTCGCGGATGACTCGGGCCACAAAGGTGCCCTGCGGAGAGAATTTCTCCTTAACAAAACAATCGACTGTTCGCGGAGCGCTCTGCCTAGGAAGTGTGGAGAGTCGGCGGCTTCGCCGACCGTTGCTCGCATTTGGCTCCACTAGCGCGCGCGGCGCGCTTGCGGCGAATGAGCGAAACTGTAGTCTGTGCAGTGGCGTGGGTGAATAATTAGTAGGGGCTTATTTGTGCATCGTAACAGGGTTTATCCCTTCAGTGGGAGGTTTATCCCCTAAGTTCAAAGAAAGGAAAACTTTTAGGTCCCTAAAATTGTAATAAGGTACCCTATTCAAATAATGCAATTTATAATATATATAAATATAGGAAGCATTTTTTCCTTGAGACATACCTACTGGAGGCTCGTCTTAGCAAAATAATAAATTGATCAAACGTAATTTTTTTTTATTTATTGGGCCTGAAAACTTATACTTTAAAATATTTTTTGATAAAGTAAAGTGGGCCTCACTGGGTGCCTTGACCATGCTGTGGTCCCCATTTTACAATTTAATAAGATATGATATAACAGATTTTAATAAAACACATACAAACGACGATGAAAAAAAAAATCGGCAAATATTATGAGGTATGCAAATATTAACGATTATTCATAATATGATGAGCGTTTTTTTTTTTTTTTTTTGTTTATTTAGCACAATATTATACATTTAAATACATTATTTATTAAATTTTGACTGCCCAACTAGGAGTATTATCCCGTTTTAGGACAGTCAAATAATTATGGGTATGAACATATGGAGAATGCTTTGTACAAAAAAGAAAGAAAATTGATGAAATAAAATAAGGAAATAAAAAGAAGAGTAAGAATATAAAATAAAATAATGAAAAAGTTGAAAATATAGTAGCTAACTGTTATTTGTTTAGCATAGCAAAAGAAAAAAAAAAGAAGAGAAAGAATAAAATAAAAATGAAATAACCAATTAAAACATAAAATAGCTGTGGATTCTTTAGCATAGTTGTTGTTGAAATGATAGTAATAAATAAAAATGTATTTACAAGCAAATTATTAAAATATAAGGTGGTAATTGGTGTTTGCATTTCATATAATAGTCCTACGTACACATTTTGCATAGTGAGAACTAGAAAGAGAACAGAAACAATAAAGTAAAATAAAAAAAATAAATTAATGCTTGATTTTTACTGTAGTTTTCTAAGCATAGTTATTAAAATAATAATAAAATAAAAGGTATATATATATATATACTTATAACTGATGTTTTTTTATAACGGTATTGTGTATCATTACATCATCATCATCATTATCATTATCATCATCATTATCATCATCATCATTATCATCATCATTATCATTACATAGTATAAAATGAAATCGCTCAAAATGGATGTGCGCGTTAATCTTTTAAACTACGCAACGGATTTTCATACGGTTTTCACCAATAGATAGAATGATTGAAGAGAAATGTTTATATGTATAATACATGTAAATTATATTAGAGAAAAGCCGAGAAATTCAAAGAAAACATATTTTTGTACGATTTAAAACGGCTGGCGGGCCTTACTATAGTCACTTTTGAAATTCGTTCTACGGAAGAAATTGGAAAATAAGTGTCATAGAGTAAGTAGGTATTTGATTTTCCCTTTTCAAATATCCAGTGTTTCATTGCAAGCATTGTATAATTAGTGGCGATCGCTCGAAATGCATTACAAAGTAAAATATGAAGTCGCTCAAAATGTATGTGCGCATAGATCTTTTAAACTATCAAACAGATTTTCATGCGGTTTTCACCAATAGATAGAGTGATTCAAGGGGAAGGTTTATATGTATAATAAATGCTTATTATAGTAGAGAAAAGCCGAGAAATTCAAATATTCAATTCAGGCAGCGGGCAGCGGGCAGCGGGCAGCGGGCAGCGGGCAGCGGGCAGCTGGCAAGCGGGTGGTGTGGATTTTATAAAGGTTGGGTAATGGCGTTGTGTTTCGTTAGCCACAGCAACGTGTGGCCGGGTCTGCTAGTTATTTTATAAAATGTTTGTAATTTGGTCTTTTTATTCATCAATCAATCTTAATTTGGTGTATTTTTTGTAAAAATATGGTTTAATAATGTTCTTTTAATGTATTTTTATCATATATCTAGTACGCCAAAGATGCTGAAAAATACTAGGTATTAATATAATACTAGCGGGGCCCGTTGCAAAAGCAACTGACGGGTTTAAACACTATGCGATTTGACGTGTGAACGTGGATGAAGCGAGGAGGAGTGTGTGTAAAATTAAATACATGAAGAAACCTGAGGTTACAGTGACCTTGCAACGCATGCCGGGTACCCGTTGTATATAATGTTATGTAGTGCAGCGCTTGCATTAAAATGTAATTTCCCAGGAATTGGAATGGAACCATTACAGTTAAGTTGACCCCGAGGTTACAGTGACCTTGCAACGCATGCCGAGTAACCGTTGTATATCATGTTATATACATATTGCAGGCACTTGCTTTAAAATGTTATTTCCCGGGCTTTGGGATGGAACCATTACAGTTAAGTTGACCCCGAGGTTACAGTGACCTTGCAACGCATGCCAGGTACCCGTTGTATGTAATGTTATATTGTACAGGCGCTTGCATTATAATATTGTTTTCCGAGATTTGGGATGGAACCATTACAGTTTAATGGAGCCCGAGGTTCAAGTGGCCTAGCAACGCATGCCGGGTACCCGCTGTATATAATTTATTTATTTACGGACAAAAAGTCCATTAACAATATAAAATACGTCACTAACTTATATCTCCCTCTTATCCTTTCCCTTGTTACCATAATTATTGGAAGGCTTTTGACCTCTCCAGCCAGATTCTCCCAACCCTTCGCCTTGCACCGCAGTGTGAGGAATAGATTCATACGTCCGTCACTCCTGGCGACACTGTCCCCCAGATTCCTAAACACCCCTCATACCTTTTTCCTTCCCATATATTCTTCTCCTTCCTTTCCCTTAAAAAACCCACCCCTCAGCAACCTCAAAGATGACACAGGCCCCTAGGATTCAGAACGGGCCTTTTCTCGCGTAATTTCGTGATGCCAAAGCTCACTATTGTCTGAAACTGTATGTATTTGTCTAGGTCTTAGTGGCGGATACGTTTGCCCAACCACTGCGTGGCGGGCTGGATCGGAGGATACTGATTTAGGGAGGATTTTCACCTCTCCAGCCAGATTCTCCCAACCCTTTGCCTTGCACCGCAGTGTGAGGAATAGATTCATACGTCCGTTACTCCTGGCCACACTGACCCCAGATTCCTACCCATCCCTCATACCCTTTTCCTTCCCATATCTTCTTCTCCCTCCTTTTCCTTAAAAAACCCTCCACACAGCATTGTCAAAGATGACATAGGCCCCTAGGGAAATTATTTTCCTTGGAGCCTCCTGTGTGGAGCTAATGTAAAAAAAGTTTAGCACTGTAAAATTTCATCCTGAGTTAACTCTGAGATTGCAGTGACCTTGCAACGCATGCCGGGTACCCGTTGTATATAATGTTATAATATTTGCAAGGCGCTTGCATTATAATGTAGTTTCCCGGGACTTGGGATGCTAGAGCTCACTATTGTATATAGAAATCAATGAATGGTTCCCGGGGCAGCGGTACCAATCTCACGTTCAATGATTATCATTAAAATGCAAAACACAAAACAAAGGGGTATGTTAATTTAATATTTTTCATAATAATTATCCCGTTCAACTTCAAGCAATTTCGTTCTACATTTACAAAAAAAATACATTAGCAAAATTATCAGATTATTCCGAGTAGTTATGTAGGTACCTACATAGATTCAAAATCTTGAGTGATTTATTTATTTTCATATCATCAAATATTTAAATGAAAGAATACTGTTCCTAAGCCGGTAGGTACCTACCTGGTAAACTCCGAGAAAAATAATTTTGCAGTAGGTACCTACGCGT
The DNA here is from genome assembly GCA_917880885.1 of Limnephilus marmoratus. Lineage (NCBI taxonomy): Eukaryota > Metazoa > Arthropoda > Insecta > Trichoptera > Limnephilidae > Limnephilus > Limnephilus marmoratus. The sequence goes on from OU862916.1 coordinate 31,824,213, forward strand.
GTTCTCAATAAAATTTGCGTCAACATTACGTATTTTGTTACTTTTCTTTCGATTTAACGGTAGGTACCTGCCCCGTTATAAATTGCATTTTTTTCATATGGCCAGTAATTCAACCCTCTCGGATAATTTGAGAACGCATTTTCGACATGAATTTTTCAGGAAATGTGTGATGTTTGTCAGCTTCTACTGACATATTTTATAAGAGATGCTTATATAATATTGCTATCAAAACTTGCGTATTCCTATACTCTATTATATTTTTTAAAAATATCAAAGCTGAAATCGTTTTCTGGGCCGCAATTCCGTATTCCCCAACCGAAACCGCTGAGAGGTCCGTTTCGATAGCATAAACTGACATTTCAAATCTACATTATATCTATCTCAGCATTCGCGAGCATGCGAAAAGAGATGGGTTAATCCTGACCTGACTCGATATTCTTAGCATTTTAATTTGCATTGAAACTAATGGAAAAATACATATTTTGGTTTTTAATGCGAACCTGTCGGCGGGGAAGTGTAACCGAGCCGAATCGAGTGATTTTGTGAGAGTTCTAGTTTTATCCGCCAGTTTTTTTCTCTTAATTTTGTAGGCCAAAAAACGCTTTATTTTTGTCGCAGAGTCAAATTACTGAAACGTGCGCTGAATTTTTTATCTCAACAATCACCCACAGATAGAAAGAGATACGTTCACTGAATCCGCTTCGAGGGAATGTGAATCGCGGGGAGTTTGAAATCGGATGACCTTTGAGGTCATTTTGGCGGGCCAGCGGATTTTTGTCGCTGGTCCGCCAAAGTGACCCTTGAGGTGGGGGAAAAAGAGGGGCAGTTTGGGGGTGAAAAAGAAGGGCAGTTTGGACGCTTTTCCCCTCAAATCGAAAGTGAGCTTTTCCCCGACCTACCCCAAAACCAAGCATTAATATAGTAAACGTTAAAAGCTATTCATGAATAATAAATATAAATTATTATTTTCTAATTGATAAACTAATGTGACAAGATTTTTATGCATAGCAGTAATGAATGAAACACTAGTATATATTGAATTATTTGGCGGGCAGGAGATAAGCCGACGTAGTTCAGTGGACAGAGCTGTTGACCGGAAATCAGAAGGACGCGGGTTCGAGTCCCGTCGGCGGCATGTATCTTTTCTCGGGAGATTTTTTCAATGCAGATGAATGTTAGATGATTGCTTATAATAATAAATACAAACGTGGTGCCACCTGACGGTGAATATTGGAAGCACACATGTCGACAAATTTCCGCAATGATAAAATCCGATTTCCTCAATTGGAAGAGCGTTTCCCGGGTCATTTTCTGTCTTCGCGTTCCGACTTCCCAGCATTTTTTAAAATAATTTTTGGAACACTTTTTAAATTATCATTACGTGGAAGCATAACAATGCTTGCTAAAATTAAAAAAGACAACCGCTTCAATAATTTCACCCTTAAGTAAAATATTTGTAAACCAGTCAGTGGCTGTTTGGGTCCCACCCAGGCGTCGCTTGATCGATTCCTCCTCTGGCTAAGTCCTCCATCACGGCACAAGCAACATTTCCGTTTACTGTGGTGGTAGTAGGAGATTTTCAAATATTGTCAGATTATTCGTAACCCGAGAATGTTTGTCTTTCTTTAAAAAAATAAATATAATAGAAGATATTCAACAGGTCTTCAGTAGTTCTGAACAAGTCACTAAATTCGGTGTTGATTTCATCTTATCTAATGAATGCGATCTGTCGTAATTAAATCAAGAATATCGGATTTGCGACCTTATAGAAAACAGCGTGAGGTTTTTTCCAATTTGAAATAAATTAACCAAAAGTATTTAGTAAGCCCAACTTTTTTCGAGAATACATTTTGTCATCAGATACCACCATAGTTTAAAGTCTATAGGTATCTTTTACTCAACTTGTTGATGGTTATAAAATGATTATAACACGTGGTCATCACATAGCTATTTGTTATGTTTTAATTGTACGATTTTCGATTTCATTTAGTAATATTTACATTAAACAACACTTAAGATACTGGATTGGAAAACATCGCGTCACAATATTATACTGTCATTTATTTTTATTTAAAACAATAAATTCTCAGTTTGGGTTAACATTTTTTTAAAGAAATAACAATTTATAACAGTACATTTAGATTCTACATTTCGATTCTACATTTCGATTTGTCGTAAAGATAAATTAATATGTAATAATAGTAGGTAACAACGTAACAGAAAATTTCCTTTAGTTCACCGACAAATTAAAATAAATGGTGTACTCAATTTTCGTACCTAGGTAAGTGTGATAATAGATTACCATTCGCTTTTGGGTATTGTATAGCTAATTATTTTATTGTTATGGTGTGGTATGCGAATTTTACTTTTCAAGATTTGAAAGATTTAAAAGGTGATTGCAAAGATTTGGAAGGTAATTTTTTAATTCATGCCATTTTATAATTAATTAATAATAATAATACAATAACAAATAAAAGCCTTTTATTTCTAAACAGGTATGTTATGGAGTTATAAAAAGTAAGAAAAGGTATAATTAATTTAATTTACACTCTTGTTGAAAAATGTAATATACGTATCTAAAGTATTCATAAGCAAGAAACCCCCTCTCAGGCGAACGTGAAGGCCTCCTCTAAAGAATTCCATTTATCTCTCTCTTGAGCTTTTTGCGGCCATTTCATAATTAACATGACATTTGTAGTAAACTTTACTAAATATAATAACCTACTACGATAACTCGTAGTCGGTACCACAATTAAAATTCGCATTGACGTGTGAACTCTGTCAGGATAAAAATGTTGAATCTATCTCAGCAACCATCCTGAACTGGAACCGGAACGTAAAAACCAAATTTCCAAAAATATTAAATGCTAAATGTTCGATTTAAAACAGGAATTCGCTACGCTCAGTTAATATAATTATGTACTCTTTTATTAACAAACTAAAAAGGATGCATTGCATTAATATTTTGGAAATTATCTTTCCTACTTGGGTTTATTGTCATAATGTATGCAACTGAAAATATACAATCATTCAAAAGCTTAACATATTCTAGTGTATTCAACTTAAAGACAATTTTTGCATTCATTTATTTTCTACCGTAATTACGATTATTTGAGAAGTGAAACCAACTTAGATAAACCTAATCCTTCTATTTGTGCAAGCTTTTTTTCAGAAATAAATCCCCAATTCCTCGTGTATGTGTACAATATAATACAAACTTTCATAGCATTGACATTTTTGTAATAACCTAAAGAAATATCGAAATGAAGTAACGCCTATGATCGATTATTAATATGAGAGTATGGAATGTATCTGGAGAATCTCCTATCCTTTTCCTGTATTCCTATTGCTCTCCCCTCCCTATAGCCCAAAATTAATTTTAAGATATTAAAATTTCATTTACAATGAACTTTGCAAAAGAAACATCTGTGGCTTGACTTCAGTTCACCTGTATATTTATTAAACCACATCATGGAGCTCACCCAAAGATATTGAAATATAAGTAGATGTGCTATCTGCTGTTTTTACTATGTGGGTCTGCGCTTCCGGGTGTCGCCGATATTGTTTACCAATTAACAAATAAACTAAAAGAACAAATAATTAACGAATAAACCAAACGAACGTTAAACTAAATGAACGAATTCTTTCCTTATTCAAAATATATTGTTAACCAATATTAATGCACATTTTCAAAAAATCAACGAAATGAACAAATTTTTTTTGTATGAAAACTACGCTAATTAGCGCGTAGTCCGGCGACAGTTGCGCGGACACCACAGCATATCTCTCTGTATTTGAATATCTTTGAGCTCACCCCAGACCACGCCCTATATAAAATTGATTATTTATTTTTTTTTTTGTTATTTTGTTTTTTCCTATTTTTTTAACTTGTTTCTTTTTATAAAAAATCTGTTGCGTAAATATGTATAATTATATGGGACGTGTGGGATTACACTATCCTCCCCACATCCTGGAATAAAAAACATTATTATTATTTATTATTATTATCATCACTGTATACTGTATATTATGTAAAAGCTGTTTGCTTCTTACAAATAAATAAATAAACTTTGCTCCCAAGTTCATATTGCAAGCAAAACACACCTAAACTATGGTATGAATGTGTTTACCCCGCATACGAGTTAAGTGTACGCAATCTGTGTACATATATCTTTATGTACATATATCTTTATGTACATATATCTCTATGTACATATATCTTTAATTTGAAGAAATTTCACAGTAATTCATTTTTTTTAAATTCTATTTTAACCATCACTGTTTAATATCCACATAATATAATACCCACGCACAGGCTTCGCCTTTGCGGGATCTTTTTTGTTACCCTCTTATATTTTATGTTATTAAGTTTGTTAAAAAAAAAAATCCACGTGCATGTAAAAAAATATATCTATATATAAAAAATATAAACCATCTGAGGTTTTTTCGTTTATTTGATGTATCAGTGGCTTAGCTTAGTGGGCGGCGGGGGGGGGGGGGGGGGGGGGGGGGGGCGGACCGCCCGGGTGCCACTCGACCGTGGAAAAACAATTAGGAAGGATATTGTCACAAAAATATTGATCAAGGTCTGTTATTTATATTTTCGTAGCTCTACGCCTCCCCGTGGAGTACCCCAAAACGGAAAAATTTAGTGTCTGGTGGCCTTTTTATGGGCGAAAATAGCCTATTTATTTTGTCTGAAATTCTTTAGCCACCCCCCCCCCCCTTCCCCCTCGAGGACGTAACGTTGTAATTGTAATGTTTTTATTATTTTTGGTGAAGTCTAAATTGGGGGGGGGGGGGGGGGTGATACCACGTTATCCGCCCCGGGTGCCACCCACGTTATCCCACGTGACTTTACACCTTTTATTTTAATGTCAAACAACAAAGCACGGTATGTGTTTAAGCCTTACAAAAAAGTCAATTGCCTATATTCATTATCTTCTGTTTTATCCTCTGTTGGTTTATAGCCTGCCTTTCTTATTTTAACTCCTTGCCTCTGGTTCAAACCTAGTATTGGCTATGGTTTCCACCTGGTTAATTTTGTATTATAATCAAATCATTTAACTGAATTCACTATGGTTATAATCGAATTACTTTATGACTGTGTAAAAATAGGCATAAAAGGTAATGGTGTTCAATTATTCTTATTTTACCTTCAGTGTGTTATTCATCTAAAAACACATTACTTACCATCTTTTGTGACCCTCAATATCATTTCTTTGTGCACAATTAGCAATCATTAATTATTTAGTCGTATACTTTATGATATTTAAAGAATATAAAGCAAATAAATCATTTTATCAGGGTCACATGCTACCGTTCTGAATGTATAAAAAATGTGATTAAAGCCATAAGAAATAATAGTGTAAGCTTCAATAAAAACGTGAAGGTTCAATTGGTTTTTTTATGAAGCTGCTATTCGCTGATGGTTTGTTCATAACCTATAAACTTTATTACAGATTTAAAAATTTATATGTTCATAAAAATATGTTACAAATCCATTTTACTTGTTCCATATATTAGGTCCTTACATATGAAATTGGCGTTTTGCCGTACTGGCAACTTTGATCTCAAATATCTTCTCTTTGGTTAGGAATTCCAAACTCAAATTTATACAGCTATATACTCATGTATTTGTGTTTTGAAAATTATAATTCATTTGTTTTTTTCCTTAATTGTTTTTTTCTTTGCGTCACTTAGTTTACTAATGGAAAACTTGAAATATCGCGTTATTTAGGAGTACGAGTTCCACCGTGGCACTAGTGCTGCAGAAACGGCTCGAAGGATTAATGATGTGTATGGCGACGATGCCGCAAAAGAAAACACAGTGCGTTTTTGGTTCCAAAATTTTCCTTCTGGAGATTTCGACCTGCAGAACAAGCCCCGTGGACGGCCGGAGACCAAAGTTGATAATGAAGAATTGAAGGCTAATGTGGAAGCGGATCCATCGCAAACCACGTCTAAGTTAGCTGCAGGCTGCGGTGTTAGTGATAAAACTGTTTTAATCCACTTGAAGCAAATTGGGAAGGTGAAAAGGCTTGAAAGGTGAGTACCTCATAAATTGAGTGAAGCAAATCAACAAACGAGCGTCAAAACGCTAGACCACACACTGCACAACAGACGGCTACCAAATTAGAGGAGCTTCAATTGGAATGTCTAAGACATTCACCGTACTCTCCGGACCTTGCCCCAACAGATTACCATTTTTTTTTCGAAATTTTGATAACTTCTTGCAAGGGAAAAATTTCAACTCCGATGGGGCAGTCCAAACCGCTTTCAAAGATTTTATTGATTCCAGCCTGAAGGTTTTTTTTAGTAAAGGGATCGATGAACTACCTATGAGATGGCAAAAGTGCATAGATAGCAATGGTACATACTTTGATTAAATAAACATATTATATTTAAAAAAAATCGACTTTATGTTCCTCCCATACAAAACGCCAATTTCATATGTAAGCACCTAATATTATTTTCTCAACTTTTCAAAGATGAGCAAAACGGGGTAGAAACTACAAGTATATATTAGTAGGTATACTATGGATATTCATAAGTCGCCGTATAATATAAACCTTAAGTGCAGTATTTTTGAAGTAAATTAGTTTTTTGCATCTCGAAGTGTTAAAGAGCGTGTGATGTTTCACCTTTCTACCTTTTTACTTGATATTAACTATTTTTGGAATTCTTTCATCCCTTCAAGTTTTCTTGAACTTTTCTTTTGACTCTGATCGATATTTAAATTTTTAAAGCTTTGCATGTGTGTAGTAGGGACGGAAAATTCCTCCCCTACGTCACACAAGCCTTCATGAAAATTGGACCCTTATTTTCTTTGATAACTACAGAAAGCTACTTAAAGCTCCCTTGTACTACATACCTTTAGAGATATATGTACTTAACTAATGAATACGTTATTTACGACCTTGAACGTAAATATTTTCGTATTTATGTTGTAATTAAACTCCATCAAACTTTGTGTAATTTTTTGATTTATGATATGGGACTTTAATTACTTTCTCTTTTGTGGTAACCTGTTGATTCTAAACAGAGCGTTGAGTTTCAAACTGTATTGGTCTCTCTCTTGCAAATCTAACTTTAAATAATTTCTCTAAATGGCTAACTTTCCTTCGTCGCTTATTATGATTCCCTACATCCTAACAAACTCGTAAATAGACTGTACTTATTGAAATTTCACATGTTTAATTGAATAGATTATTGAATGTAACTCAAATGGTTAAATGTTAGTAAATTTGATCATGATTGTATCTTGTGTCTGCTTGGCGCCCCTCCATTATGATTCAGCTGCTATAAGGTACATATAAAGCTGGATTTAGTAGGTTAATGTAATTAATAGATTGCATATTAGACGAACTCAGAATACCCCTTTTCTGCCGAAAATTTGGCTCCTATCCTCCTGCAAGTTAACAGGATGGTCAAGGATCAACTAGAACTTTGCACAGTCAGCCGACGCGATTTTCCAGAGGGTCTTAGTACCTTGTTCTGTCAATCTTCCATGTCGTCGTGCACGTCATTCAGGTCTTTCCCCAAGTCCCGAAACCCCCAAATTCCAACTCCTCCAAGGTCTACTATTTACTTAGGGCGAACCGGTTTCGTCCTATATGCAATCATATACTCACGGTGTTGTGTAGAGTTACGGGTCGTGAATCCTCACTCCACGTACAGAAAATGATGTGAGAGTAACTCTGTCGAGTCTAAAACGCTAGCTGTAAGCGGGTCCACATCAATCAATGTACAGTACATAAAAAGATATATATGTAAACTTACATTTGGGAAGGATTATAACTCGCAATTTGAGGCTAGCTAGTCTCAAATTCCGGGCTCGGATTTCGTGAAAAGGAATTCTGCACAAAACCTTAGCCGATGACCGAATATATACATGATAATAGTGGGTCATATTAATAAATACTAATAGATTAAGAAATTATCTCGGTTTGTTCTGGAGTGCCGAAAATTCCAAGCTTTTTGATTTGTTTGGTTGACAATTTTATTTAAGAGATTGCCATCTCTATTATGTGTTTGGTTAATGGTCCTTGGTTTTTTTAAGGAGCGACCACTGCCTCCCATTGTTGAACTGTTTTCTAAATTTTTCCCCAAGGTTCAACTTTTGATAAAATTTTTTACTATCCCGTGATTTTCCAGTTGTCTCATGTAAATGATTGATACTTTTTATTAGGCTATCCCGTGTTTTTCAACTGCTTCTTGTAAATGATTGATGTCTATGAGAGTAATTACTCCACAAAATTTTACTCGAATCTTCCTTGTAATTCTTCAATACTCTTCTATTTGACTATCCCGTGATTTGTCAACTGTTTCATGTAAATGATTGATACTTACGAGAGTAATTGTTCTATAATTTTCTCCTCGAATATCCCATGTAATTCTTCAATACACTCCTAAACTAACCCGTGATTTTCCAAATGTTTGATGTACCTATTATTTGACTAGCTTATAATAAATCTATTTATTTTCAAATTGTTCAATCCAAAAATAATCTCTTCATATTCAAATTAAAGATTGTGTTAAAACTTTTCTATAATTGCGCAATTTCATGAATTTGTCCCATTCTAAAATTAATATTAATACCTGTCAACTACCTATTAGATACCCCAGAACATCTTTCTTTAGAAGCATCTGACCCAGTGCCCCAATGACCGAATTGTTTTATAAACAATTTCAATTATGTAAACCTTCCCGCTGTCCTCGTGACCTAGATTCCAAACGTGAGATATTTGTTTAATTTTTTTTTTGAACATTCTTGAACGCGAGCTTATATGGTTCTAATTTTTTTCTTTTGAATTTAATAGTGGTAATTTCCTTTTCGCAGATGTTTAATCTGTTCCCCGATAAATATAATTATAATGAATACATATACATACATATATATTTTGTCTCAATAAATAAATATACTGATATATATATATATATATACAATTATATTATAGTTAAATTAAATTCCAATATCATAACTCATTTTTTGATCATTTTATATTAGCTGAAGTTATAATAAATAGTACATATACTAAAATAAATACAAAACTTTGACTTGGAAATTTGGCAAACATATAACTATTTTAAAAAGTTACCGATAAATTCAAAGGTAGGCATTCGAAATCGATACCTTTACTTTTAATATAAGTGTGTTTCTTTTGATTAAAACTTTCTTGGAATAATATATATATATATATATATATATACATATACATAAATATATCTATTTTATATATAATATTTTAATATAGATACATATCACATATTAAGCAAGTAATATCTTGTTATAAAACTTATTCAAATACCAGCTGTCTGATGCATGCCGCTTTCTCCTTGGAACCTGGAAATTATTTTTTTTTTTTAAATAAAACTTACCCCTTTAAGGTTTTTTATCCATCCGGGAGCTACACGGTAAAACCTTGTTATGTTTTCCTTACCTAATACCTATTCTTATGTTATCAACTAAATTCAATAAAAAATTTTCCGACTTCAATTTTTTTTTTATTCCCGTTTAATCTAACTAAATTAAATGATGTTTATCGTTCTGACTGCATTTTATTTCAAAACTCGTGGGTTAACTTAACACTTTTTAAATTAAAATTAACAATTAATTACTTATTTTGTGTTCGTTTTTCTTCCATACTTTTATTTAGCAAAAGGTATTATACGATTAAATACCGAATAGATTATTATCATGCTTATTTATTTATTATTTGTTTTAATTTCCAGATTCATTATTATAATTATTCCATCGTTAAAATAACATTCCGTTTAAATTATAATTTTTAAGCAATAACCACTTCACGATTATTTACGAAATAAGAGATTTATTATTTTTATTTTTGTTTGTCACCGATCCCTTTTTTTTTGCAGTAAGATAACGTATTTTACTATTTATTTAAGCTTTCCGAAATAGTTATTATTATTAAGTTACCACAATCTCATTTAACAGCAATTTAATAATTTTAATTATTTATTCTAACGTCCATATTTATTATTATTATTTTATCTAACACTAGATTAATCCTGTGATAAATTATTACGTTCGATTTGCACTTTATTTAAGGAACTATTATTGATATGATTTTTTTTTTCAAGTATTAAGTCCTAAAATTTAACTAAACACTGCTTTTAAATTTGCCAAATACAGCACAACACTTTCCACCAACACAATTTAAATTTATGATTTAATCACCTCACTGAATCTAATTAATTATTATTAATGGTACTAATTTCATACACTGAATTTAATACCAAACTTTAGACACTTAGAACTTTCTGTTAAAATGCATTTTATCTAACACTAGATTATACTAAGTCCAAAATCACTTCTATTGACTTGACTCCAATTATTTCAGAGTCATAAAATTTATAACACTTAGAAAATTTTTCAATTAATAACCGCTTTAAACGTCACGTCACGTAACTTCCACGTTTGATAATCCGACGATTGATCCCCGAAAAATGCCTGAGTTCTATTTTTTATACCCCTCTCAGGTCCAAAAGATTGTATCTAAATTTCCTGTGACAACACAATTCCAACTCTATCAACTCGCAAACCCTTGAAATTATCTCACCATTATCGAATAATGTTCCTTAAGCCCTATTTCCATTGTCTCAATGCTTCCTCTCTCTTATTTTCATACCTACAAGATCCGGATTCAGTTACTTTGTCTTAAATTGCCCTATCGTACTTTGTGCTGTTGGTCATACAAAATTAGCTTGAATTTCATGATTTTCGTATTCTTTTTTTTCTCAAAATATAATAGGTACGTCTTCAATAGACTGTATATAATTCTCAATTTTGTTTATCGCTACCAGAACATGAACAAACTCATGCTAAAACTTTTAATATGCATTTTCCAATTTTCCTTTTACTAAATTCCTCCATATCTTCATGCCACTTATATGGATCAATTCAATTTTAAGCTGCATCGTCTCTACTTATGTCGTAGACTCGAATTTTCCTATTTTCTCTTATTTTCCTTTTATCCACGATGTTCTTTCTTTGATTTTCCTCATTCATTCTCATGTAGCTTTCCACAATTATATGATTAGTTACATTCCAAGCCAAATTTATTGTTTTCATCGATACTTCTGAATTTTCATGAGTTTTCCTTACGGAATCATCTTTTAATTGTCTTTATTTCCTTTTTTACTACCCCCCGTTTCGTCTTCGATGTATGTCACCTCTTAGAAAATTTCATTTTCTATATACTACTACTTTTTATGTTATTTTCCAAATTTTTAATAGGAGAAACTTCCACTTCGGCCCTTAAATACATGTCAATTTTTATTACTTCATATGGGTCATCCTCCAAATTCCGTCCCTTTCTTACCAAAATCCACATTAATTTAAAATTTTACATGTGTTTAGGTCTGGACTTCGATGTACTCACCAATAACTCAGCGTTTATTCGAGGGTAATAAAATATAATGGTTTTTTAGTTAAGTAAACTGTCCATAAGACCAATGATAATTTTTATCGTCCTAAAAGCCATTAAAATGGGTTTAATCACCTAATATCATGTTCGTTTTCTTATTGTTTAAATAACAAAATCACGTGTGAGATCGTCAACCCAAATAATATTTCATTTTTCCTTGCAGTCTGTCCTATCTCCCATAGAATTCTCCTCAAACAATTGACGTAAAACAACCCCTTCCGTTTACTTTATCCAACGCAATGTGACTAGAATGACCACCCTATTTCAAATATATATAACGTTATCTATTTAAACTCGTCTGAAAATGCAAAATTAAGTCGAAATCTTATATTGTTCAATAAACACTTCCGTTTAAACGTCCATTTTTTTTCATTAGCTTTTCTTTTCAAATCGTTTTCCAGGACTTTATTGCTTCATCTAAAGGTGACATTCCTAATTTACAGCGTTTTTCTTCCTTTTAAATATCAACCGTACGTTTCTCTCCGAATCTGGCCTCCTATCGTTGATCACGTACTCGTTATACAACTGAATATTCCTGCAGTAGTTTTTCCTATGTTTTCCACGTCTCTTCTTTATCTACCTCTTATTATAATTTTTCTTGTTATTTTCTTGCATAATTTTTTCATCATAATATGGACTAACTTGTTCGTTTCTTACGGTTGCCGATACCTCTATTGCACCGAATGTTTATTTTATCTCTGGGGTCATTGTATCCAATGCACCGGGCGTGAGACCCTGTTTACATTATAGTGTATTGATCTTTCGGTTGATGACGATATTTTTTCCCATAAATCTCTGATTAATTGCCTAGTTCAAAGTCCATCTCTTTGTTCAAAATCTGAATACGCCCTCCATTCTGTGATTGGTTTCATTAATTATTTATAGCTTTCTGCCTCTACCTGATTGGCTGTTGGTTTCAACTATTTATTTTTGAGCCTAAAAAAAGGGTCTTCCCCTGTGTTTATAAGTAATTGGTATTTTCTTTTTAAATGAAAGGGGTAGGCTACGATATTTTCTAATTTTCACTGTCGATTAATGCAATACATCACAAGCTCAATACTATTTTGAACCCGGAAATATCATTTTTTTCATTTTAAAAGTAAATCAAATTGAATGATGTTATTATGAAGTTTTGCAATTGTTTTACTTTTATTGTTGTGATGGCTGATTCGGCTTTATAAACTATTATAAACTGTGGTCTTGCCACACTGTGATGAGTTTAAATGCTTTTATTTGGTCTCCCCCCAAATTTTTATTTTTATGATTATTTATAATATCAAAACTAGTATTATAGAATCGTTTTTTGAAATGGCTTAAGCTGTGTTTGATGACCAGATCGGAATAACCAGTTACTTTTCCACCTCCCTCTCCCCCATCTCATTCCCCTCCCCACTATCTTCAGCCCCACTTCTTCTTCTTCTTCTTCGATGGCGCTACAGCCCATATCGAGCTTTGGCCTCCTGCAACAGTCGCCTCCAACTCCTCCTGTCCTCAGCGGCTGACTTCCAATTTGGTACCTGGAGAAGCTGTGCTGCATCCCCTCTTACTTCGTCTTCCCACCTCAGTCTGGGTCTTCCCACTTTTCTCTTTCCACCTGGGTGTCCAGTCAAAATTCTTTTTGGGACGCGTGTATCCGGCATTCTCTGTACATGCCCAGCCCATCTCAGCCTGAGGAGTCTCATATGTGTTGAGATGCTAGGTGCCTTATATATATCATACAATTCTGTATTGTGCCGGATGCGCCACTGTTCACCCTCTTTCACGGGTCCACATATTCTTCTCAGCACTTTTCTTTCAAAAGTATCCAGCATTAAGCCATCTTTACCGTCAGTGTCAGCGCCTCACATCCATATGCCAATACAGTTCTAACAATGGTCTTATATATGGTTATTTTGGTTTTTCTGTGGACACTACGTGACTTAAACACTGGCAGCAAAGAGAAGTATGTTTTGTTGGCTGCTGTGATTCTCCTTCTGATTTCTGCTGGATCCTCATTATTCTCTGTCAGACTGGAGCCCAGGTAGGCAAATTGGTGGACCACTTCGTATAAGTAGTTGTCTTTGAATTGTGCACTACTTCTTCTTCTGTGTGAAGGGTTCCTGCTCTGTATCATCATTTTCGTTTTGTTGACATTAACCTGCAGTCCTACTTCCCGTGCCGCTGTTTGTAAAGGATCGAAGACCTCCTTAATGGCTGAAATTGATCTTCCGACAATGTTAATGTCATCCGCATATCCGACAACTTGACTGCTCTTGAAACAAATATTGGAGCCAGTGTCTATTAGCGTTTTTCTTATTACATGTTCGAGCACAATGTTGAAGAGAGTGGGAGCCAGACCGTCCCCCTGTTTTAGTCCCTGCGATACTGTGAATTCTTCCGACAGTTCCCCATCTATTTTGACCTGACATCTTGAGTCTGACATTGTGGCTTTGATGAGCCTAACCAATTTAGGTGGAATCTGGAATTGAAGTAGTAATCTTCAGCCCCACAACGTACCCCAATTGGGGATGCCACGTCTCACTGGCTCTAGACGAGAGCAGTTGGGAAAGAGTTGATATTATGCGGTATTAAAAAAATTATATTTCAAGTAATTCAAATAATTGCTACAAATAAAAACAAAATTCATAATATTAGAGAATTACTACACATTGTTTCGCAACGACGCGCGGCGATGCGAATATAAAAAATGGAAGTTTTGATTTTCATTAGTATTTTTAATTATTTTTCATAATTGATTACTTTAAGGTACGTTATACATTGTCATAATAAATAACCTACATGTAATTAGCATCACAATGTAGCCATAAAAATATATGCTACGCCTTCAGGTGATTTTACGCAAAAGCTGCACTATTTAAATAATGAATATTTATGTATATATGCATGTGTTAATATTATGTGCACGCGTGTATGTGTATGTATGTATTCATGTACTTAGGTGCCTACATATATGTGTGTGTATCTATGTTCATGTGTGTATGATGCGTGCACCTGTTATACATGTGCGTATGCACGCACACATATAAAAATAAATTTAAAATTTAAAATAAGGTTATGTACATTTTTATAATCTTATCCTTACGCACTTCTTTTTCCCTTTTCTATTTTCTACTTTTATTATAATTTTACTAATTCTCAACATCATCACATACTGATGATGTATGTGACGATGTTGAAAGTTAGATGTTGAAAATTATAATTAATTTTCAACATCATCACACACATCCATTTGTTTTCACTAGACTTCATTCAAAGTAAACTATCCTCCATTGGTCACCATGAAATAGGCTCCGACCAGTATAGTGATTTAATATATCTACTCTATGTAAATATCTAATTTATGTAAAATGTATTTTATAAATAAATAAAATTAAAAAATACATATATCATTATCATCATTATCATCATCATCATCATTACATAGTATAAAATGAAGTCGCTCTAAATGTATGTGCGCGTTAATCTTTTAAACTACGCAACGGATTTTCATACGGTTTTCACCAATAGATAGAGTGATTGAAGAAGAATGTTTATATGTATAATACATGTAAATTATATTAGAGAAAAGCCGAGAAATTCAAAGAAAAAATATTTTTATGCGATTTAAAACGATTACATAGTATAAAATGAAGTCGCTCTAAATGTATGTGCGCGTTAATCTTTTAAACTACGCAACGGATTTTCATACGGTTTTCACCAATAGATAGAGTGATTGAAGAAGAATGTTTATATGTATAATACATGTAAATTATATTAGAGAAAAGCCGAGAAATTCAAAGAAAACATATTTTTATGCGATTTAAAACGGCTGGCGGGCCGTACTATAGTCACTTTTGAAATTCGTTCTACGGAAGAAATTGGAAAATAGATGTCCTTAAGTAAGTAGGTATTTGATTTTTCCTTTTCAAATATCCAGTGTTGCATTTCAAGCATTGTATAATTAGTGGCGAGTTAATTAGTTTATATGTATAATACATGCTAATTATGGTAGAGAAAAGCCGATAAATTCAAATATTCAATTCAGGCAGCGGGCAGCGGGCAGCTGGTAAGCGGGTGGTGTGGATTTTATAAAGATTGGGTAATGGCGTTGTGTTTCGTTAGCCATAGCAACGTGTAGCCGGGTCTGCTAGTTAATTAATAAATTATCATTATTATGAATAATTATACACCTACATTTGATGACCTCCGTGGATGAGGGGTAAGACGTTTTACTAGCAATTCGAAGGTCGCAGGTTCAAATTCCGGCGATTTATTTAATTAATTTGTATAATTTCACAATTAATTAATTAATAATAATATGTAGTACCTACATTTGAGGCAGGTTCGAGTGTGGAGATACTCTTAGTATTTCCCTGGTGCAAGTTCACCACTCAGAATTGAAACGTTGCTTGACATAGTTTTAGTCGTGTTTACTGACTAGATCTCAATAACCAGATACTTCCTCGCCTTCTTCTTCCCCGTCTACTCACCCTCCCCACTACCTCCAGCCACACAACATGCTATAGCCTCACTGGCTCCAGACGGGAGCAGTTGGGACTGTCACATAAAAAAGGAACTAACAGAAGAGTGTCTATCATTTGAGCAAAGCTATAACATAGCATACGACTATAGGCCGCCTTAGATCAGGGAACCTAGTAAGGAGGACTGTAAAAACTGTGACATTATTATCGTACATATTCTTCAATATAATGTTTAATATAATATGTATACCTTACTGTAATTACCATTTAAGTCATAACCATGTACAAACTTAGCTTTAATAAAACTAAATAAATTAAAAAATATATAAGGTATAAGTGAAACCTTCAGAAAACTAAAGTAGACAAGAATGGGGAGGTTTCGAAGCATCGCACAAAGAGGAGACCGATTTCGAAGAAGCTCGGCCGATGTACTCTTTCTTCAAAAAATAGCCAGATCCGTCGTAGATTGTCCAGAACTCCTAGAACGAATACAGATACCAGTTCCTAACAGACGAACAAGATCAGACATGATTCTTAGCCTCCCTCGGTGCAACATTAATTCTGAGCAGAACTCTTTCATCTATCGTGCATCCAACACTTTCAACACACACTATACACAGTTGGACATTTTTAACTCTGCACCACACTCCTTAAAATCACACTGACGCTTTCTCGATACTCCACAATAACAATACTTACAGATACCCTCTAATACAACCACCACTCTATAAACTTCCTTTTTTTTCTCTTTTAATTTTTGCACATTTTTATTACTATACCTCAACTTAACCGATCCCCCCCCCATCCTACCCCCTTCCTATTCCCACCTAAATAACTCGTCTCTAGAAGTGTAATTTATTTTTTATTAGTAAATATCTCTGGAATCACTACACTACTTGTATTCAATACCCATGTGGAAACCTGTAAATTGTTCAATTATTGGAATCAATTATTATACTCTGTTATTAATGTAAACTGTTGGTCTCCCAAATAAATAAAAATAAAATTATACAACCTCATTCTCTTGCTGGCTAAATCCTATAGATTTATGTGTTTGTCTCTTTTTAGTGTCGCTATATTTCTTTTCATCGAGTTTCAAGTCACAACGGTGCTAAAAAAGCTTTCACTTCAAAAATACGATAAGTTGATCACATTATTTTAGTAAACATACAAAAAATAATTAAATAATAATAATAATAATTGGATAATTTATAAAGCGCCGTTTTTGTGAAAAATCACCTCAAGGGCGCTGTACAATTTATTAGGAATGCTTAAGTTCTAACTAATTTTCAACAAATAATGATAGCACATTCCAAAGAGCATTTTTTCATTAGCTGGTATAACATTACAACCTGGCGATCCTGAAGTAGGAACTGGAGTGAGGCACGGAGGGGCCGGGGGCGCAGCACCATTAGGGCCCATTAAGGAAATGGAAAGCGACGGGGGCTCGCCGGGGGCCGCATACATCAGGACCCCCAATACGACGTGATGTACGAGCGAAGGATTTGTAACACTCCGTGCCGGGGCGAGCTTTCATACTGCGAGCTTTCGTGCTTCCTCTGAGTAGATCACATTGAATTATTCGATTTTGCAAATTCAATTAATTTATGTTTATGGTTTTACATGGTGGTTCACGCTCGCACCACGAAACTTTAGAGGTATTCATTACGTATTCACGACAACCTACGAGTAAAAATCTTCAAAAAGGTTTCAGGCATGCAATTCAATTTTTATTTTGAATTCGTTACAAATATATTGTATAATTATAAACCAAGCTTTGCGTTATATTAAGGCTAGACCCCTCAATCGCAGCATTGTCCTACCACTGAAAGTTTAATTCTAACATATTTTTTCTGTTACATGCGTCGTTTACGAGAAATAGTGAAAAATTACATTGAAGTTATCAGTAAACTATGGGCCTTACTAATAAACGTATTTAAAATTTTACAACTGATAAGCAATCATTAACATACCTCTAATGGTTTTTATCAGTTGTAAAAAAATTAAAACACGTTTATTAGTAGGTGTGCACTGTGCACTAATAAACGTGTTTTAACCCCTTCTGGGGTATTTTTTGGTTTTTGTTTTTTTGTACATGAATTCCACACTGAGAAAAATAATTTCTCTAAGGTCCTATGTCATCTTTGAGGATGCTGTGTGGAGGGCATTTTAAGGAAAGGAAGGAGAGGAGAGTTCTGGGAAGGAAAAGGGTTAAGGGGTGGGTAGGAATCTGGGGTTCAGTGTGTCCTGGTCTTCCGCCTCCAAAACCTAGACAAACCATGAATCCGGGCACCCCTGCTAAATCACCAAACGTAGCGAATCACTTGGGGTGACTTATTGGGGTATGTACGCGTGTTCGCATTACACTTGAAAATTTGGCGATACTTGCCAAGGCTCGTAGAAAATGCGTTTAACAAATCATTTTCTACAAACCTTCGATACTAACATCAAATGCAGGTAGTGTTCATATATTTTAAAATAAATGTTTAGGTAAATCAAAGTAGCAATTTCAATTAACGCGTCTTTAATCTAAAATCGATATTTCGAGTTTTCTAATTAGAACAAGATCCACACCTTGAGGTTGCTGAGGAGAAATAGACTCTTATCACATCAATCAGAAAAATACATTCCATATCCATTTAAACAGAAATCCGGTAGCCAAAGATTCATTCATTTCTTTATCTAACCGCTTTGTATGTAACGTTTCCTAACCTCTAAATGCCCCAATGAATAAATTACCCTAATCTGACTGGTCAAAACATTGCGATGCGTTTACGAATTACAATGTTACAAATGAACGGACAAGTAACTTCTCACTTCGCACAGATTTATAACCTTATGAATTATTTATATTCACGCACATTCTGAACTCTGACTTTCAGGTAGCATATTATTCAACGGCTTGACATAAACATTGCTTACGCAACGACAAGATGTGGTACCTGCACTTTGCGACACCTTCCTCCGTCCAGCAAAAACGAAACAATAACCGTTTATTATAATCTTATAAAATTCTTCTGTACGGACATGCAAAATTCACATTCACGCAAAAGATTAAATTATAACAAGTATCTACATCATCCCAAGGTGTAGGATACTCGCAGTCTTCAATATGGTCTGGTGAAAGACCACCACATAGAATCAAATAGTTGCTGAAATAACTTATGCTGTGCTTAGTGACCAGTTTTACAATGTGGAATTCCCTGATTCAATCAGAATTACAATATGGAATTGTTGGCGGGGGTGGTGCATTCAAAATATCTCTTTTGCCTTTAGAAATTATCCAAAGAATATTAATAAAAATAATCCTAAAAAAGCCGTGCGATTACCCCACCATAAAATTATTTCAAAAATTTAAAGTCCCTTCACTTGATATTATTTCTAAAAAAATACACTTTTACAAATACACAAAGATTGTTTCAATCATGTGAGCTTAACTCGTTTTTCGAACAGCCATAGAACAAATATTTTTGGCTCTATGACTAAACCGCGCTGTTACACCACCACAGCCCAACAATTCCACAAATATATTGGACTTAAATGGTTTAACGAATTACCCTTCAAATTAAGATTGGAAATAATTATAAAAATTTCAAAATTTCAATAAAAACACTATATAAATAACTTACATGATACAACTAAATTATTATATTAGATATCCCTTATTTTCTTACTTTTTCTTTTTCTCTTTTCTTCCTTATCTCCTCTACTTCTTTTATTTATGTTTTTTTTTTCTTATTGTTATTTTTTATTATTTGTTCTAAAAATAAAAAAACGAACAAACTGCGGTTTACATGCGTTTTTTTCGCCTTTTTAACTCGAGCTTTGCTCTAAAAAAGGTATAAATTCTCTAAATTGCACTATAATCCGTGTGTATGTTTCCATATTAAAATTTTGTAAGAATTTTTGTATGATTGGGCGTAAAATTTCCAAATCGGACGCTCAGAAATCACGGTCGTTCGTTTCATTTTTCAATTACTACGCGATCGTTCAAGTTGCCACAACACATACATTTGCTGCATTAAATGACTCCCTGTCGACTGTCTGCATATAACCTTAAAATCCAATTATGACCTCCAACAACTCTCCATCACCACACGAAGAAAAAGAAGAAGGGTGACCTCAACCCTCTCCCCATTCCCCTAGCTACACATCGTTCTAAATGTATTAAAATGGGATCCCGTGGTTCCACTGTGTCCCGGCAGTTGGAACTCTTGTGCAGTATCACGATTTGAAAATCACGTACCAGACATACCTATATTGAAAATCTATCTTCCTTAAATACTAAGGTAGGTATCGGAGCAGAATTAAATTTTCACATGCATATATCACAGAAACCACACGCTAACTCCATATTTTTCTAATTGAAATCAATTACAGGTAATAAAATTAGGCTTTCTATCGTTCACCATGGTCGTGTGAAACAAGCAAATTAAATTATCTCAGTTTCAAGAGTTTCGACAGCGTAATAATTCAATTGAAAACAACAATAAATATTCCTCGGCGCTTGAAGAATTCCCCAATTTAAGTCATAAACTGCTTAGGAGTCTATAAAACTTGCTCGTCAGTTATGAGCGATCGACTTAGCGAATTATAAAGCGTGTGAAATTTAGGGGTCCAGTTTTTTATGCCCAAATTAATTCAGAGATATTTCAACGTTCGATATGAAAGAAGCCCGCGCAAACTCAAGGCACAAATCATAACTAGTCGAGAGTGAATAATCGCCAAATTAGATAATTACGTTTCCTAACTTCAGACGTTATTTATTTTACCCCACCTCTAACTCGTGTGTGAGGCATATTCTCCAGCTAAGGAGAATGCAAAGAAGGTATTCACCGGCGATATTATTCATCTAAGTTTGGTCCCGCCGCGGGCAGTGGAATATTTTATTTGATAAATCAATATTCCAGCATAATATGTATTTGCACGACACTAAAAAAGAGGCGAAGAAAGAAGCATAATGTATCGGCATGATTACACTTTCCTAAGTGAAATATGTTAAGAATTATCCATGCAGTAAAAATATTAAGTTCGAGTTGAATCTTGTAATCATATATAAAGATAGCAGCCAATAATATGTGCGTTAAGTAAATGAAGATAATGTTAGTAGTTCTTAGTCGAAGTATGATACAGTTAAAAGTGACCGAATTAATATGGGTTCCGTAGCTTAATCGGTAGAGCTTTTTCCATGTAAGAAAAGGGTTCTGGGTTCGAGTCCCAGCGGAGCCAATATCTTTTCTGATTTTTCTGTCTCCAGATTTCGATTGAGTTTCGCTAATATCGTCTTCATTTAATTAAATATAAAAATATTAAGTTTTAAGGTACCTAAATAACATCGTTTCTTGCGAGGAATTGCTTGGAGATACTTTAAAGAGACGAGTAATATTATGCTGAAGTTGAACAAACTTTAAACCTTTCTTCTTTAGAAAAAAAGTAGAAAATTCTTTGAGATTATTTTTCCTCGGGCAGGTAGCAACGCTCTGTCAATTATACCTACATTATATCGACATACGTTACAGAAATCTGTAATAAGGGCTTAAAAATGTTGGGATTTATAACTAGGCTAACTAGAAATTTTAACAATGTAAAGTGTATTAAACTGTTATATTTTGCCTATGTAAGAAGTCAACTTGAGTACAATTCTCTCGTCTGGAACCCACATTATAATATACATGCACAAGCTATTGAAAGAATACAAACCAAATTCTTACGTTTTTTTTTATTTTAAAAGGGGTATTCCAGCAATTATGTTGAACTACAACACTCTGTTAAATAATATGAATATGCTCAAATTGTCGGACCGAAGAATTTTCGCTGACTTGGTATTTCTATATAAAATTCTAAATGATTTAGTTGAAAGTTCGGTATTGCTTGAATTGATAAGCTTCCAGATACTAGAAGTCAGGATTTATTTCATTGTAGAAATTCTGGGACCAACTACCATTTGTATTCCTCTTTGCCCAGAATACCAATTGAGGGAAATAATTATACCAAGTCAGTGGACATCTTCAATTTATCTTTAAACTAGCAGAACCGGCCACACGTTGCTGTGGCTAATGAAACGTTTATAACCAACGCCAGCTGTTAAATCAATTCCACACTGCCCACTGCCCGCTGCCGCTTGGCCAGATATATTATGTATTTCAACCAATTTACACAAAACCTTGACAAATTATATACCTAAAAACCTTCCTTATGAATCACTCTATATATTGGTGAAAACCGCATGAAAATCCGTTGCGTAGTTTAAAAGATCTAAGCGCACGTACATCGTGAGCGACGTCATTATTATTCACAAATAAATAACTTTATTTTCCATGTAATGTTTTCAATGTTGGTATTTACGAAATAGCTGACATTTAACATCATAAACGAATATTATAATTGAATTGTTGAGTTCCAAAACCCTCTCTGATTGATTTTCTTACATTCGAATAAATCGAGAAAAACTTATAGTGTAGTAAATCAAGAAAAGCATAGTAGGCTGATGAGTTTTCATGATTCCAGTTATTTTATCTTTTTACACATTAGAACGATCCTGTATTAACTTGATAAAATTGTTATTTTCTATTTAGATAAATGTTTAATAAATATTTGTTATAGGCCCATATTAAAAGACGATTTATAAAGAAACTAGGAGGTTTTTGAAAATAATAACAACGGCATCGCGTTGCTTGTGAGAAACCACATCAGGTGGCATTCACACCTAATGTTTGACCAAAATTCTTTAGGGAGGATATAGGAACTTAACGATTCAATACACCTTTTGAATTAAACGTTCAAAATGTCAAATGTTAATGAAGTGGCTCACGCAAAGAAGTAATATCATTAACCAGTAACAAGTACACGGTTACAATCCTACTCATTTATTTTAAACTAGCTGGTACCCGGCATGCGTTGCAATACCATAAATCGATTTTCCCTGCATGTCCTTTCCAGTGCGTCCCCGTTCCCTTCCATTTTCCCCGCCTTCCCCCGTCTCTTCTCTCTCCGCGAACACCACCTTCCCCCTGCCTTTCCTTCCGGCCGCTAAAATATATGAAATACACACATAGAGCTTACCATTATATATAGCCTATGTTACTCGCTGATAATGTAGCTTTCTATTGGTGAAAGAATTTTTAAAATTGGTTTAGTGGTTTAGGCGTTAAAGCGTAACAAACAAGCAGGTTCGCATTTATAATATTATTAGTATGGATAAAACAAGCTTTCAATTATGAAATAAAGTTAACACCCCACTAAATATTGTGGTTAAAATTGAACTAGTCGATTTGTATGCACATCCTAGACAGCATTTTTATTTTCTCCCTCCATGTTTTCGCCGTAAATCTCTCAAGAAGCCATATCACATATTTCACAACTATGAAAAAAATTATACTTAATATAATACGAAAGGCGGCATTCGGACGTTTCTTTGTTTCAAATAATTTGCCTTGGCCATATTTCACATTAGTCAGTGACAAATAAAATAATGCTCTTACGCTCGGAGCAAACGCGTCATCTTCATAAGTCAAGTTGCTATGACCCCGCGGTCGAAAGCGAAAACCAATCTATTGAAGTGATTTTACAAATCTGTGAAGCAAAACAATCTTTTTATTCGTTCTCTTCCAAAGGTCTTAGGAGTATTGTGGCGTGTTTAAATGTTACTAAGAGAGGTTCACGTGGAGAAATTATTTTCAAATAATTTATGTATCTGTAACACCGTCGTTTATCTAAAGGCGAAGATTACAGCGCTAATGGTGTACTAATAAACAATGCAACGAAACACCTCGGAGGCTGGGCGCTGCGCTGGGCACTCTGGGCAGTCGGGCACCCCTAAGTCTTAACCTTTCCGGAGCAGCTGTGCCTTGGAGGGACTCGATACCATTAATATTTTGTATGAAATAACTCAATGATATTAGAAAAAATAATAAAACTCTCTAATGTTATAAAAAATTAACAAGAAATGGAAATATCGTTTAAATAAATACAGTGCTACGACTTTTGAAAATCGTTATTACGATATTGTACATGGAATTTAGCTACGCGCTTTTACACAGATAAAATAATCGTATACTCAAGTGACGAAACGACAAGCTGGAATAATATTAAGATACATGACTTTCTTGGAAGGGAATAAAATATATTTTATTATGCTATTAGCATTTTTAAGGTTCAAAATACCACAAATTCGAGGCCAGTGGGGTAGTATTTGGCACACTAGGAGTTAATAATCAGTTTGCATCTGTGTAGTTGAATTCGTTCAAAAATAGAGGATCTTTTGTTATTTTAATGTTTAAATGTGATCAAGCCTAAGTGTGGTTGGATTTTTTTTTGTATGAATACCCACAAGAGTTCCAGCAGATCCCGTCTAGAGCCAGTGAGACTATGGCATCCCCAATTAGTGTACGTTGTGATGCTGAAGGTAGTGGTACGGGGAAGGAGACGGGGAAGATGAAAGTGGGGTAAAGATCTTGTCACCAAACACGACTAAAGCCACTTCAAACAATGATTCAATTCTGAATATTGGTGTTATACCAGGTAGATACTGAGAGTATTTTCCACTCTGGAACGTTCCGCAAAAATACTATATATTATTTTTAAATAAATTAATTGTGAAATAACTCAAATTAATCAAATAAATTTATTTGCGCACGCCGGGATTCGATCCGCTACCTTCGGATTGTTTAGTCGAGAGCCTTACCTCTAGACTAAATGGCGGCCGTCCGATGTAAATGACGAATACTTAATAGAAGCAATTATTTACCAAGTGCTAAAAGGTCTGACCAACCAACAAAAGTGGAGATGAGAGAAACACAAGAGAAATTGTGCAAAAACGTCACTGATTGGTATCGCAGAGATGGTAAGAGAAGTAGAGGACAAATAAGATGGGAAGACGACCTAAAACTGAACATGGAGAAGAGTAGCGCGTGACAGGTCCCAGTGGAAAATATTAGAGGAGGTCTATGCCAAGAGGCAAACAGAGCTTCGGGATATATTATAACAAACAATAACATGTTTAGTATTCATACCTAACAGAAGTCCAGAATAAAAAGACTTATTATTTTTATTATTATAAAATCTCTGTTAATATTTTTATCTTTTCATTTTTTTTAATTAAACGTAAGTATATAAAGAAGTAACCGCGCATAAATGGTTGAGCTTTTGTTAATTTAATAGTCATTCTAACGCTTATGTATCTTCTGAAATTTTTTACGTTTCGTTTAAATTGTATGGCATCACGAAACTTTTTGTTCGTGTAGTGTAATCTAACCTGACCTAAACTATCCTAACCTTACCTAACCCAACCCAACATAACCTAACCTAAACTAGCCTAACCTTACCTTACCCAACCCAGAATAACCTAACCTAAACTAATCTAATCTAATCTCACCTAAACTAATCTAAACTAACCTAACCTAGACATATTACTTTATACATCGTATAATACACATTATAGTACACATGTACAAGCTGTTGAAAGAATACAAAACAAATTCTTACGTTTTCTAAATTTTAAAATGGGTATTCCAGCAATTATGTTGAACTACAACACTATTTTAAATGATATGAATATGCTCAAATTGTCCGACAGAAGAATTTTCTCTGACTTGGTATTTCTATATAAAATTCTAAATGATTTAGTTGATAGTCCGATTTTGCTAGAATTGATAAGTTTCCGGATTCCACTACGTAATACCAGAAGTCAGGATTTATTTCAGTGCAGAAATACTGGAACTAACTACCATATGTATTCCTCTTTGCCCAGAATACTAATGGAGGGAAATAATTATACCAAGTCAGTGGACATCTTCAATTTATCTTTAAACAAATACAAAATACTGTTACTGAGGCAGTTCAGTCATGTACAATAAATACTATATATTGCGTTGCAAAAACCTATTATATTTCTTTGTTAAAGAAATAGTATTTATATATTATTTAATCATAGTGTAATTTGTAAATTTCATACTTATGTAAAAGCCCCGTAAAAGGGCGTAAATAAATAAATAAATAAATTGTACGTGCGTGTAGTTATATGTAACTATAATTTTCCCAATTAATTATTGATTTATTTATCCCCCATAAACACCCGTAACTTAATGAACTTGAAAAATTTATCACGTTCGTGCTAATTAATCCTTAACCTTCATTACAATAATTAAACATGAAGATTCTACATAAATCGAGTAAAGTCAAGGATGAAATATAGATTCGTGGTTTAAAGGTTGGATTGCCTTACAAAGATACGTGTAACACAACTTATTTAAACATGTTCGTTTGATGTAATACCGTAGTCTAAATCGGAATCAACGTTCCCAAAAGACCGATGGATAATTAATGGCTGAATATTCTAATTAATTGACGTGATAAATGTCAAATGCAAGCGTTTGAATGTGAAATGTTTTAAATTAGATAAATTAACTCGTGTCATTAATCATTTACAAGTTGGATTCATCATTCGGAACATAATATTATTAAATCTACTAGGAATAATTTTATAAGAAAATGGGGCTTTGTGAAACACGTGAACTGTAAACCGCACGCAGTAGGGGGTGCGATGGTTCTTTATATCAATTATTTACTGTCGAAAAACGTTTTTCAAGTGTGAATCTCACAACCTGCTTCATAGGTACTCTTAAATTTCATTCAAATATATTCCATGTGAATATACCCCTCGATAAATGATGTCAATGTTGGGCATTAAATTGTAATAACGCCTGGTTTTTATTAAAAAAGCTTGAATATTTTTGTAGACCTCGGTGGGGTTAAGCAATACTATTTTTTTTGAACCCAGGACCTTCTGCTTACATGGCAACAGCTCTACCAACTGAGCTAAGGTGTCTATATCCAATTCGGTCACTTTTAACTGTATCATATTTCGACTAAGAACTACCAACATTATCTTCATTTTCTTAACACACGTATTATTGGGTGCCTTCTTTGTATATGATTGCAAGATTCAAACCCGAACTAAACGCTATCTAAATAGTTTCTATGTCCCAGAGGTGCCAATATCTTTTTCAGATTTTTCTGTCTCCAGATTTTCGAATGAGTTTCGCTAATACTATCTTCATTTAATTAAACATTACTATTTTACATATTTGTAAAAAGCACTAACTTTGTGGCTCGCCATAATTTAAAATAAAAAACACATAAATTTGTTTAAGACCACTTTTATTTTAAAACACTCTACCGGTTTCAGAAGCACCCTTCCTTCGTCAGAAAAATATTATAACTAAACTATGATACAGAATGTTAAGTGTTTGGGTGGGAGGTGAGCAAAGGGGTGGGGGTAATTGCGGAATTTCCGGAAAGAACAGTACAAAAAACTTGCCTGCCCACATTAAACCCGCGTTCTATACTGATAACAATTTAGGTAAATTACTAAAAAATACTAAAGATAGAGATCATAAATTAAGCCACTCAGGCATTTACCAACTATGTTGCAATGATTGTCCTTCGTTCTACATAGGTAAAACAATTAGAAATGTAAACATTAGAATCACAGAACATTTAAGATGCTTAAATAATAATAATTTTTCAGAGTTTGCTAATCACCTAATTTCCACAGATCACACTTTTAATAAGGACACAGGGGTTAAAATTCTTCACCGTAACAATAAAAGCAAAAAATTAGATAATTTAGAAGCACTACAAATCAGAAAATCCCTAAATAATAATGCTAGTATTTTGAATAACCAAATTAATTTATCTTTCAGTCCCAGGAAGGGTGCTTCTGAAACCGGTAGAGTGATTTAAAATAAAAGTGGTCTTAAACAAATTTATGTGTTTTTTTATTGTAAATTACTATTTTATTTCATTAATTTTTCATTACGTGTTTAAATTTTAAAACATTCCGGTTATTTGGTGTATCTTCCATTCGTGTGTTAAAAAGGTGCTTTTTGAATCTTGATTAAAGGCATATTGATTTTGATGAAAACCGTTCATCATTCATAAAGATGACATCATTTTGAGTAAGGGCTGTGTTATTTTGAATAATATTTGATTTATCAAATGTACGCATAGAGCATAGCTTTGGCAGAGAGGACGGACCGCCAAACAACTAGGTCTTGGCACACATCATTTGCCTCATTCACATTCATACATACTCTTCAATTATTCTGACACTTGACATGGCCCGATTCAAGTATCTGATTCACTGTACCGTGCCATGACTTCTTCGGGCGTCCCCGACTTCTTTTACCATTCACATTTGCGTCATATATTCTCCTTACATTCCTTTTTTCGTTCATTCGCTTTACAAGACCACAACATCTGAAGGTCCCTTTCTTAACCTTGCTCATCTTGCTTACATCATCCTTTCATTCTATGCGGATCTCCACTTTTCTCACACGATCGTACATGATTTTACCGGATCCATGCCAACTGAGAATAAAGTCAACTCAACACCTCCTTAAAAAATCATTAAAAGCTATGAAAAAAATAATTTTAAATTAGCCGATAACACTAACCTAACGTAAAACGTAACCTATTTAACCAATTTTTTGCACATTTTATTATCACTCTAAATAACTTTCTAAGATGGTTCTGAGTTGGTTTCATTCCGAGTTGTCCGGTCACCGTTTTTACCACACACACGCCTCGGGGATCTTATTTCTAATATCATCACTAATTGATGAGACACTTTGATTCTTAGACACTTTGATCTTATTGAGATCTTATTTTAAGATTCTTAAGAAGAATTTCATTACGTATGAGTTTTTTATTTCATTAAATTACATATTTTTATTTATTTTGTGTAGCTACCTTCATATTATTGGATTTTGGTTAACAATCAATGTTTCCTAAAAATAAATCATTATGAAACATTTTTACAAATCTTATTTAAAAAAAATTTAAACATTTTAAATCCGGGTGCCAGCACCGAAATCCCGGGATTAAAAAAAAACTAGCACCGTAGTCCCGGTTCTGAAAAAAATCCCGGCATTGAAACCCCCCGATTCCACCGTTTCTGTCCAATACTTTATTTTTTTTTTATTATTTATTTAATTAATTATAATGTATTACAAAAAAAACATGGTAACACATTATTCCCACAAGAGTTAAGAAAAAAACTCATTACGGGAAGGACAGATACATATAAGTACATTTTACATGAACATTGTAAAATGTGTTGTATTTTTAATCTGTTTTAATTGTAATTCTCAATATGTTGTATTTTTTTTAAACGTATTGACGTGTAATACGTTTAAAAAAAATACAACATATTGAGATAAAAAAAGATGCGTTGTCAAGAATAGAGATTTTAGAAATACTGAGAGACATCCATACACATAAAATATAAAAATAAAAAATAAAATAAACGTATGAAGGCGAGCGAATATTTAAAAACATTTAAAGGAAATCATTTA
The DNA here is from genome assembly GCA_917880885.1 of Limnephilus marmoratus. Taxonomy (NCBI): domain Eukaryota; kingdom Metazoa; phylum Arthropoda; class Insecta; order Trichoptera; family Limnephilidae; genus Limnephilus; species Limnephilus marmoratus. The sequence goes on from OU862916.1 coordinate 31,853,478, forward strand.
AAAACATTTTCAGAAAATATTCTTTAAGTGTTTTAATTAATATTTTTTGTTAGCTACTGGTTGATTATTTCATGAGGTAATGCATTGTATTGTCTATATGCAGTATATTGTAAGGAGTTAATACCAAATTTAGTTGTGTGGGTAGATGATGCTAGGTGTATTTGATTTTGAGATCGTGTTTTGTGCTGGTGTATGTCTGAATTAAATGCTGGTCTGATGTTAGTGTGTGAGGATCTATGTATGATTTGTAATATTGCACTAGTTATATTGTATTTAGGTAGAACCGTAAAAGGAAGTATGTTTGTCTTTGAATATATATGTTTAATATGTGTATCCCACGGCAGATGGTAGATATTCCTTATAGCTCGATTTTGAATCACCTGTATTTCTGATATTTGTTTTTTAGTAATAGTTCCCCAGATACTAACTAAATAACTCAAATGGGAGTGAATATCGCATAGTAAGTGGTCAGTAGTAGAGATGTGGAGAGAAGACCTTGGAGCCGGTACAGTACACCGGTTATTAGGGAAATTTTTGAGTTCAAATGCTCAATATGGGAATTCCACGAAAGCTTAGAGTCTATTAAGAGCCCTAAATATTTCCTAACTTCTATATTTTGGAGATTATCAGTTTTAAGTGAGATATTCATGGATGCATAATCCTTATTACCGAAAGTTGGGTAGTGCGTTTTTTTTTTATATTGAGGCTCAATTTATTAATACGCAGCCAATTAGTTAGAATTGAGACATCTACATTCATTAGAGACTCAAGGTCACTCAGGCTTGTACTGTGATAGTAGATTATAGTATCATCCGCATAAAGTTGGAGTTTTCCAGAGATACCACATTTAGTTATGTCATTGATATACAGCAAGAAAAGCAGAGGGCCAAGAATTGATCCCTGTGGCACTCCACATGTGATTCTACCTAAGCCACTCCAGACCCATTTGACTTCAACAAGAGGAAATCTATCATTTAAGTAGCTTCGGAGGAGATTTAGGGGCTTCCCAACAATTCCCAAATATTCCAATTTCTTTAAGAGTATTTCATGATTGACCGTATCAACGGCTTTTTTGAGATCCATAAATATGGCTGCCATATATTCACCCTGGTCTATATACTGCTGAAGTGTAGAGATAAAATCAAAAGCGGCACATTGAGTACTAGAATTTTTCCGAAAGCCATTTTGTTGTGGGGTAAGGATATTATTCGCAGATATGTGTTTTAGGAGTCTATCTTTGATTATGGTCTTATTTATCTTATATATTTATCTTTGATTTTAATGTTGTTAGTTACAAAAAAAATCATGGTAGGTGCCATATTATAGTTTATTTGTTGGTAGATTACTACATACAGGATAAAAGTTTAATAGTTAAAGCATTTATTCAAAAAGACGATTTATTGTCTGATATTTATTTATTTATTTATTTATTGTAAGAAACAAACAGCAGTTTTATACAGGATGTTAAAAATGAAGCGGTTAAAAATGAGGTAAGCCAAAACAGTTTCTTATGCTAATGATTATTATGATATAATACAAAATTTTAAATTTCCCTATTAAAATTTTTCTGATATCAGAGTATTGGTTGATTACGTTCAATAGTAAAATCGTAGAATAGTAGAATCAGGTAAAGATCAAGTTTTACTAGAAATAAATCCGAAAAAGTTTAATAGGGAACTTGTTAGGTACCTACCTACCTACTTCTGAGACCAATAAAAAAACCTGTCGTAATTTTTGAACATCTCAATTACAGTCGTTCCATAAATATTTTTTTCAGAATATATATTAAAAATCAAGCCGTTAACAGGCTTTTAAATTATGCAGAGGAACCTTATCAAGAACCCATTGAATGTGTTATAATCCATTTGAATTAAATAAAATATGTACGGTTAGATATAGCATTGAAATACATGAGCATAATTAATTCCACGAAACTGGGCGTCCAAGATTGTTTTTCTGGTGTTCAACATTTCAATAAAGCGGGTAAAAGTAAAATTATGATGTTTTGACCATTTCAAAACAAGTAAGGCTTAAGAGGGCATTACCAGAGAAAGCCGGAAATACGTAATTTTCAAAAAAGTTTTTAGACGTATTGACTCTTTTCCACAAAAAATTATAAATGGATTTTGAAAGATTGTTCTTTTATCTAGCATAGTTATGTAATAAATTTTTAGAATTTTCTTTAATTTTTAGTATAATAAGGTTATTCCATAGGTCGTTGGCAGATTTGTTAAATTTTCAAAAAAGTTTTTGTATTATACCACACCCATTTCAAATAATGTAATCATGCAGTAAAATAAATCAATACATTATCTAGCAAAGTTATGTATTAGAATTTTAATTTTAGTTTCAATAAAATCATTAAAAAATATGTACGTACATGTGTTTCTTGACGAAAATTGGTTCATTTGTGTATTTATTTGCGCACTTACAAACTAATATATTTCAGATTTTTTTTAACATTCTTATTAAATTTAGACATTATTTAAAAATGATAAATACTTATAAACAAAAAATAACTACAAAAAGTACACTATTTTAATAGTTTTATCATCACGCCTTTCAGCATTTTTGGATGAAGGTATAAATTAAAGCTAATTTGGATTGAAATAAATTCGATATTGAGTTATAATTTTAAAAAGCTGGTACGGAGAATAATCAATCTTTCTCATTGTAACCACCCTGCACGATCGGAAGAACAACTTTCGACGAAATGTGGATTTTCGTCCGCTGGCTGGTTAAACGCTCTTAATGAGACCATCAGCCCGTTACTTTATAGATTTATCGTCTTGATAACTTTTCTACCCGGCGTCGGCCGTGTTTTGTTCTCATGCGATCTTATTCTAACGGATTTTTTTGTTGAATTAGTATTTTTTTTTAATTCTCAGCTCTTTGCGACGTGCATTAACAATTCGACGCATTTATTGGCTATCACAGTAATGACAGAAAATTTAGAAATTATGTTCAGTACTTTTTCTACGGCATTTCTTTCATCATAACAACCCTGATAACAATAATGCAGCAATAATTCACCAATTACTGGCACGATCGTAACAAATATCAATTTGGTAGGCGGGTGTGGGTACCCACGGAAGTATAGAATCATTTGTATAAATAATTTTTAAAATGTATAATTTACTATGTACAACCTTTAAAGAGAACATATGTCTTCTTCAATCTTATAAAAAATATACCAATATTTGACTAAAAAACACAGAAACAGATATTTTTTCTTATAAGTTTAAATAAAACCGTTAAGTATATCTATCATTGGACAGCTTTTAGAAAAGATTTATAATATTGTTTGCTATTTTATTTTGTTTGTTTTTTATGTTTTTAAATTGCACTTGTAACATCTATTCTTACAAAACTTACAAATACAATAATAACAGTGCAGACTGTTATTATGCTGTAGTTTTTAAATGCATTTATTCAGTTACTTTTTTTAAATCTCTAATTTATGTATACTTAAAATATTCACTATAACCATACAAATAAAAATAAAAGTAAAAAATCATTAAAATCAATAAATTTATTATATTAAGCTTTTATATACTTTTCATTATTTCATGTATCTATTATATGTATTGTATCAAAAAATTTCAATAAAAAAAAATTAAAATAAAATTTATTGGATAACCAACATCTCTGCAACAGGTCACCCCAAGTGGTATGCTATTTTTGGTGACTTAACAGGGGTGCCCGGGTTCATGGGGTGAGTTTTGTCCGGGTCCACCAACTGCGAGACAGACCTGATCGAGAGAGACTGGTTGAGAAAGACGTTTTGATCTCTCCAGCAGGACCCTTGTACCGCAGTGGGAGGATGGATTTATCATTACTCATCATCCGTTACTCCTGGGGACACTGACTCACAGATTAATGCCCATCCCCTCGTAGCTTTTTCATTCCCAGATCTTCCAATCCTTCCTTTTCTAAAAAGACCCTCCATACGGCATCCCCAAAGATGATATAGGCTCTGAGGGGAATGATTTTCCTCAAGGCCTCTTATGTGGACCAAATGAAATATATATGTTATACTGTTATGTGACATTTTCGTGATTCTTTGCTACCAAACAAATTTTTATTTATTTTTTGTGTGATACAAATTTAAATTTATATCGCACCACACTTTTTATAACTCTTATGTATGGCCATTTACAATTCGTGACCGTAATATGATTCTTCTGTACGCTTTCTTACTTATTATTATGATTACTACTCACACTTGCAATAATTATTGGAAATAAAAACCTTCAAACTTAAACGTTACTATATATTTGTAAATTTTAGATGTCAACATTTTAATGTGTTTGTCTAAATAAATAACATCTAATACCGCCCCACGAAAATAATTAGAAATTCGGAGCAAAACTCTCCTCCTGTAAATATAGTTAAACGGACAAAAATACGACGTAAAATTATATGGTGTCGCCATTTTTCCTTATGTACAACGCTCCTCTTAAATAATAATATAATTACTTCTTCAAACTTCGCAAATTTATTTTGTGGCATCATTTTTCATATAATGAATAACTGATTACTTTGTATAAAACCACTATTTTTAAAACAATATCAACATGTTTCGACAACAATGTTGTCTTCATCAGGATATGTTACTATAATGAATATTATTTGTAGTAACATATCCTGATGAAGACAACATTGTTGTCGAAACATGTTGATATTGTTTTAAAAATAGTGGTTTTATACAAAGTAATCAGTTATTCATTATATGAATAATATAATTCATAGTATCGCCATTTTTCCTTCTGTACCTACATTTAGTTCATGATATTTTGTTGTGCTACTTTATTAAATGTCGTCAAAGGGTACAAATATTATTATTTTTTGCTTTATAACTTGTCCAACAATGGTAAGTTCCGTGCAAACAAATCAATAATATCAATTAAAAATCAACGTGCTTCCACCGTGTTGTTAATTTTTTTTTATTTTGCCCTTATAGAGTTTCGAACCCGTAACCTCTGAATATAAAGGAGCTAACCGCTCCACCAAGGAGGTCGCCGTTCTTTTAGGTACACATTGAACACAAGTTTTTTTGTGTAATCCGTCAAACGAGACGCATAAAACGCTTTTATGCGAAGAATAATTTAACGAGCCTAACAAATGTTCTGACGAGCCGCCTGCAACTTTGTATCAACTTAAAGCTGCGATAATTGTTCAAGAAGAGCAGATCTAGCTCGGAGCTTTGAGAAAAAGTAGGCATATTGAGAAAAAACTGTTAAGATCAGATAAATCATGGATATTGATGGAATGTGGCAGAACATCTCCCTAACACGACGAGAAGACGAAGAGAGAGCATTTTAGAACTTCAAAATTATTTATGATCAGTTTAATGTTGTAGTTTTTATAAATTGTGCTAAAGGTAATGACACATTTTACATTACAAAATAAAATGCACATTAGCAAAGTACATATTTAGAAAAAAATAAACAGAGTGCGCAATTCACACGTGGTATGAGTAAAACCAAAGATATTGAAATATAAGTAGATGTGCTATATGCTGTTTTTACTATGTGGGTCTGCGCTTCCGGGTGTCGCCGATATTGTTTACCAATTAACAAATAAACTAAAAGAACAAATAATTAACGAATAAACCAAACGAACGTTAAACTAAATGAACGAACTCTTTCCTTATTCAAAATATATTGTTAACTAATATTAATGCACATTTTCAAAAAATCATCGAAATGAACAAATTCTTTTTGTATGAAAACTACTCTAATTAGCGCGCAGTCCGGCGACAGTTGCGCGGACACCATAGCATATCTCTTCTGTATTTGGATATCTTTGAGTGAAACCTTCAGAGTAGACAAGAGTGGGGAGGCTGCGAAGCACCGCACAAAGAGGAGACCGATTATACTATCTCATTCTCTCGCAGGCTCAATCCTACAGATCTACTTGTTTGTCTCTTTTAGTGTCGCTATTTTTCGTGTCATCGAGTTTCAAATCACAACGGTGCTAAAGAAGTTTTCACTTAAAAAATAATAATAGGAACGTATCGGGCTGAAAAAGAGGGCTAGATGTATGTGGTTTCCTGCAAAGTATTGTAACTAACTAACCATCACGCCGTTTCCCCGCAGGGGTAGGCAGAGAGGACGGACCGCCAAACAACTCGATCTTGGCACACACTCCTTGCCTCGTTCACATTCATACATGCTCTTCTATTATTCCGACTCTTCACATGGCCCGATTCAAGTATCTGATTCACTTGGTTGTGCCACGTCTTCCTCGAGCGTCCCCGACTTCGTCTTCCATTCACATTTGCGTCATATATTCTCCTTACACTCCTTTCCTCGTTCATTCGCTCTACATGCCCAAACCATCTGAGCGTCCCTTCCTTAATCTCTATTTAAATTTCTTAATCTTACTAGTTTTATTCTGTCATAAAATGTATTTACAGTGCAGTTTAGTTGCAAACATTTGTTTTTTTCGTTATATATTTACAATAATTAGGTTTATTTTTCCAGCAGTCTTTTCTTGATATTATCTTGATTTTATTTGGGAGGCGGGTGTGGGTACCGCCGCCCCGGGAACCATTTATTGGACAACCAACACCCCTGCCACAGGTCACCCCAAGTGGTTCGCTACGTTTGGTGATAAAGAAGATCTGGAAATTGATAAAGAAGAAGATCATAACTACGGCAGAGGAAACTATAGGCAAGGAAAAACCCCAAGCAAGGAAGGAATGGATAACCGATGAGATCCTAAATATGATAAAAGATAGAAGAGAGCTCAAAAATGATAAAAGAACTGAATCACAAGAGAAATATAAAGTGCTGAGAAACAGAATAAATAGAGAGTCAAGAATAGCCAAAGAAACATTCTACCAGAATAAATGCGATGAAATAAACGACGACCTCAAGAGAGGAAATATAGAAAGAGCTCACGCTGCGGTGAAAGACTTCTTTGGGATGAGAGTTGGAAAGGGTAATGCAATAGAAGGAGAAGACGGCAAAATACTTTTCGAAAATGACCAAATAGGAGAGAGATGGAAAAGATACCTCGAAATGCTGTACAATGGGAAGGGAAATAGTGACAACGAAACATTGATAGAAAGAGAAAATGAGGTAGACGCAGATGATTTGGGAGATCCCATCACTAGAGAAGAGTTTGATCTCGCACTGAAAAACCTCAAAAACGGGAAAGCACCCGGAATCGATGACGTTCCGGCTGAACTAATTAAACCAGCAGGAAAAGGAACTATAGATGCCCTGTTTAAAATGATACAGACAATGTATAAGACTGGAAAGATACCAGAGGATTTCGAGAAATGCCTAATTGTTACATTACCAAAGAAAGCAGGCACGACGAAATGTGAACAACACAGAACTCTTAGCCTAATATCTCATGCCTCAAAAATATTGACTAATATCATTCTAAAAAGAATCGAACCAAAAGTAGAGAACATCCTTTCCGGAGATCAGTATGGCTTTAGAAGAGGCGTAGGAACCAGAGAAGCAATATTGTCGCTACGAATACTACTTGAAAAAAGAATAAAAAGAAACCAAAACACATTCATCGCATTCATGGACCTGGAAAAGGCTTTCGACAAAGTAGAATGGAAAAGACTCTTCGAGATTCTGAAGAGAATTGATATCAAATATAGAGATAGACGAATAATCCAGGCGCTATACAAGAATGAGGCCACTATAATTAGATGTGACAATGATACAAAAGAAGCCAGTATAAGACAAGGGGTGAGACAGGGATGCTCTCTGTCACCTGTTCTTTTTAACGCTTTTATACAAAGTGCGATTGACGACTTGAGAGAGAGAATGAGTCACAGAAAAGGTGTAAAGATACACGGGCAAAAGGTGGATATGATAAGGTTTGCTGACGATATTGCATTGGTTGCTGAAAGCGAAGAAGAACTGCAAGAGGCCTTAACAACCATGCAAAGCATTCTCCAAAATAACTATAACATGAAGATAAATAAAGACAAAACAAAGCTGCTGACTGTAGGCCGAACGCAACATCAGATGCGAATAGAGATGTCAGGAGTTCCACTAAAGAACGCCAAGGAGTTTGTCTATCTCGGGAGCAAAATAACATGGGACGGTCGGTCTAAGAGCGATGTCCACAGCCGTATACACCAGGCTAGGCTTGCTTTCAATAAAAGGTCGAAAATAATTGAATCAAATAATATAGACCTAAAGCTGAGAATACTCCTCATCAAGACCTATGTATGGAGTATCTTGATGTACGGCTGCGAAACATGGTGCCTATCCAAAAGAGATAAACGGAGACTAGAGGCTTTTGAGATGTGGTCCTATAGAAGACTATTAGGAATTTCCTGGAGAGACCACATTACAAATGAGGAGGTTCTCCAAAGAATCGAAGGAGGAAGGCACCTGCTCAGGACCTTGTCCGAAAGGCGTGCAAGATGGATCGGCCATGTAATACGACAAGAAGGCCTCTTGCATTCCATAATGGAGGGTATGACCGAGGGGACAAACTCTAGGGGACGCCCACGCCGAGAGTACCTGGAGGACCTGCTGGTGGACGTGCGCTGCTTATCATATGCAGACCTCAAAAGAGCCGCACAAGACAGGGAAGAATGGAAGAGGAAACTAAAGGAAATTGCTGCAAACCAATCCCAGGATTGAAACCAGAGAGAGAGGTGACTTAGCAGGGGTGCCCGGGTTCATGGGATGAGGTTTGTCTAGGTCTTGGTGGCGGATACGTTTGCCCAACCACTGCGTGGCAGGCTGGATCGGAGGAGAGTGATTGAGGGAGGCCTTTTGACCTCTCCAGCCGAATTCTCCCGACCCTTCGCCTTGCACCGCAGTGTGAGGAATAGATTCATACGTCCGTCACTCCTGGCCACACTGACCCCCAGATTCCTACCCACCCTTCATACCTTTTTCCTTCCCATACTTCTTCTTCCTTTCCCTTAAAAAACCCTCCACACAGCATCCTCAAAGATGACATAGGCCCCTAGGGAAATTGTTTTCCTCGGTGCCTCCTGTGTGGACTAATGTAAAAAAAAAAAAAAAAAATCTTTCCCGGGTTTTCCCTGTTATTCATTGGGAGTGGATCAAAAAATTGGTTAATAGACGGTTTTCCAACGTCATAATTTTCTATCTATTTACCATCTTCACACGGTATGTATGATTTTTTTAGTTCACTTATTATCTGTCATGAAAACCTTAATGGGTTCATATTTATGTGAAGTTAAAGTACATTTACTTTTCATTCCCTAAGCATGTGCGATATGCAAGACGAAACTAAGGCCTTTACACATAAAAAGCATCCCTTCCTTTCTAGGGTTAATCATATTAACCATTGGAGCGCTTTTTGCCACAGTATTACCACAGTTCACTTATTTTCTGTCATAAAAACCTTAATGAGTTCATATTTATGTGAAGTTAAAGTACATTTACTTTTCATTACCATTATTTTTTTTACACATAAAAAGCTCCTTTGTTGCCAATTTTGGCAAATATTCGTTTTTTTGTTAGTAATTAAGTAGAAGTTTACGATTTAATAATTTTTTTTTATAAATCCTTCGAATATGTAATAGGTGATGAACAAAAGATATGTGAATTCATTGGCTATATAGAACTATAGTCAGTTTGTACGTCTCCATATTAAAATTCGGAGGTGTGATTTTTTTTTAATGTGGGTGGAAAATATTCAAAATTATTACCAAAAAATTTCGATCGATCGGAGAAAAATGTTTTAAATTGCGCTGTAGCTCCAGTGGTTAAATGAGCCACTTGCAGGATATTTTTTTAATGATGCGATGATTTCGCAAATCGCAAACTTAGTATTAAACGCATTATAAAACCGTATATAGACATAGACTGGTGTAAAATTTGCTTCTAAACGACGTATGCCACCTAAAATTTATTTATTAATTTATAACTCTTAACTTATAGGTGGGGCTTTTAAATTGGGTACCTACACATTGTTACAATTTTTTGTATATACAATTTTCAAGTGGTAGTAATAATACACAAATTCATATGATTGAAGAAGAAGATAACAATAATAATCTATAAAGATAACAATAATAATTTTTTTTTCCATAGGAAAGCTAATAGCTCAGAAATGCACAAAATAATTTGCAAGGCAGATAGAAATATTACACCTTTAAATTTATATGATGAGAATGCCAACATTCTTATAAATACTAACCAGGAATTATTAGATTCCTGGTCAAATAAAATTATTCACGCAAAACACTTCAATTATCTCAACCAAACGTATGTTGACAAACTTTCGTCAAACAAATGGTTGGGTATTGGAGAGTTGAGCGCAGAAATAGAAGGATTTATGCTTGCCATTCAAGATAGAGTCATTAATACTAAAAATTATAGGAAGCATATAATCAAAGATATAAATCAAATTGATGATTTATGTAGAAAATGTTTGGCTTTTCCGGAAACTATAGAACATATTATATCGGGATGTTCTATATTAGCGCCGTCCGAGTATACATTTAGGCACAATCAGGTTTTAAAAATAATTCACCAAAGTTTGGTAATTAAACATAACTTGATTGATTGCCGTAATGTAGTACCATATTATGAATATGAACCAAATTCATTTAAAGAAAATGAATTTTATAAAATATATTATGATAAAACTATACTAACAGACAGAACAATTAGTCATAATAGACCTGATATATCGCATGACAAAATTAAAAAAAAAAAATTATATCATTGATGTAGCTATTCCAAATTCCTGCAATATTCAAAAAACTGTTTCTGAAAAAATTAGAAAATACACAGATTTAGGAAATGAGATTAAAAGAATTTGGCATTCTCGGACTATAAAAATATTACCATTTGTTATTTCGGCCACTGGCATAATACCTAGGAATCTGATTCAAAATTTAAGCATATTAGATTTGTCAAAGAATTTGTATATAAAAATGCAAAAATCAGTAATTTTAAATACATGTAGGATTACAAAAGATTTTTTAAATATTTATATTGAGGGATCAGTAGGATTTATAGGTTCAATTATAAATGCCACAGAGCCGAACCCTCTGATATGAAAATATCTGGAGTCGGTGAATTATATTCCCATTTGGTCTCTAGTAGGTTGACATGTTGTTCTTGTATTATTTTGTATTTATAATACTTATATAGTGCAATTGCATAGCGTGGGTTGACTAGATGATCATTTGGGAAAGTGTGTGAATGGGTTTAGTTTTTCCTGTGGGGAAAATTTAACCCGGACATTTAAATCTGGTGCGTATAATGAGAAAATATGAAAGAGAACAAGACACTAACCGGGATTACCTTTTTCTATTTTTATGTGTCTTGTTCCCATTCATATTTTCATTTAGATTATTTTGTGTAGTTATCTTCTTCTTCCATGATATATTAATTTAGCATTTTAGAATATAACTCTACGATTTGGGCTCCACATTACAATATCCATATTCAAGCGATTGAAAAAGTCCAGCATAGATTCCTTAGGTTTATTAATTTTAAATTAGGTATTCCAAGAGAATCCGTTGACTATAATTTGTTATTAAACTGGACTAATCTCGTAAATTTATCAGATCGCAGAAAAATCTGTGATCTATTAATATTATATAAAATAATTCACTCGGTCTTGGATACCCCTGATTTAATAGAACTAATACGATTTCATTGCCCTGGTCGCGCTAACAATAGACTGACTCTACCGTTCTACTATAATAACACACATACATTATCACACTATTACTCACCAATCAGTCGACTACATATTTTGGGAAATGAATATGCTAACATCGGCGACATTTATTTCTTAAAATTAGCGCAATATGCACTCAAAAATTATTTTTCCATAATGTAACTTTATATACGCAATATGGACATGTTAAAATGAAATGATGATATTTCTCATTGTTCTTTTTTGTTATTTTTTGTTGTGATACACAAAATAATTGTATGTTATTTTTAGGTTTCAGTTTTTAAGTTTTTATTTTTTTTATTTTTTCCATAATGTAACTTTATACACGCAATATGGACATGTTGAAATGAAATGATGATATTTCTCACTTTTATTTCTTGTTATTTTTTGTTGTGATACACAAAATAATTGTATGTTATTTTTTAAGTTTAAAACTACTATTATGTAATGATATTACTTTTCTTACTTTTGTACTCTATTATATGTTTATTTATAAAAGGCAGTATAGCCGTTTATGTATTTAAAAATAAAAAAAAAATAAAAAATAAAATATTGATGGGAATAACCTTCAAAAGCTATAAAAATAAAGTTTTTCTTATAAAAAATTGAAAATTCATATGGTTTACAATTGGGTAAAATTTTAAAAAAGTATAATAATCTCTAAAATAATTTCAGAAATAATATTGTGAATGACATGACGTTAACGATTCATTCAGATATGTTTTAGCATTTAATTTTTTATTGTTAAAAATGTCGATAATATTTGTATATTCGTTTGCTAAAACATGAAGGCGAGGAATCGGCGAGTTTGCTATACAACGTGTCCGGAAACTCGTAGTACAAGCGGGAAACTGGTGAATCTACATCACATAGAGAACCCAAAAAACTTAATTTTTTCGATCTGAGCATTTCGAATTTAATTTTTTTTTTCTATTTTTTCATTTTTTCGGCAACTAAAGGGTTAAAAAAATTTTTGAGCCCGGTTTACCCTTTGATGCATTTTATAAGACATTACACAGCTGAAATCAACCCCCTAGTGAAAAATTTTTTCAAATTTAACCAAAAAAATTCCAACTTCGGACCCGATTTACTCGAAAACGAAAGCTCAAATCAAAAAAGTTAAATATCACAAATCTACTCCGAATGTGATGTGGATTTACCAGTTTCCCGCTTGTACTATGAGTTTCTGGACACCGTGTATAATTAGTTTGTAAACAGTGACAATAAAATTGGACCTAATCTCTAGTGTGTCGAGTAGGTACTCTTATATTAACTAGAGTTAAAATTTGTATAAGATTCAAAAGTCGTTAATCCTTCGTCGATCCTCAATGTGTATTCAAGGTATTTAATAAAAAGCGTAGGTACTAAACATTAATAAATGGTAAAATCTTATTCCATATTTTAATGTGAATTTTATGTTGACGTGACCAAACATAGGAATTATACTCAAATTTTCTACGAACTAATGAGACAAATAAAATTTTCATAACAAGATACGAGTTAAAGTTTTTCTATTCTAAGCAAAAATCCCAATGTTTTCATAACATTTTTTTTGTAATGTGATAGTGTTTTGTAATGTATAAATTCAAATTTTTCATCAATATAATCATCAGTCACTGTCAATATTAAAATTGTCCTGTGTAAAAACAAAACTTCATTTTCGTACAAGCTAAAAAACCACATATTTTATAACTATTTATTAAAAAAACACGCAAAGATATGTTTTCTTTCCAGCATTTAGGTATTCCTGGTATAATAATCTAACTACTATCTACATAATTATTTTGATACTTAACGCTTGTGGCTCATTCGAACTTTGTGCTATTTCAGTGCGTTCATCTTACTTTACTCTACCGGCGAGCTTGGCAATAGGAAATCGCAATAAAGTATTGCCGGCCAACAACATTGTTGGTGTGTGATTCTGGCTGAGTTATAGGTCATATATCACTTAACTAATAATGGATTCACTGCTGGAGAACACTTATTTGCGAGCACTATTGTACTGACGTCGGGTGAAGTTTTCTCGGATTTACAATAAAAGTTCGCATCTGCAATTGTTCGGTCGGACGTTGCACCTATGTTTGAATGAAATATGCGAACCTACGCCAATACATAATACATCTCGAAATAATTGTACCGAACGAAGCTCTCCTACAGACATTTTTTAAGCTTTACAACATTATGACGACTTGGCGGTAAGGTCCTTGGATCTGGGCGAAGTGTTGTGACTCCGCACTGAATGACCAAATATGAAAAAGCACGAACTTTCCATTGTTGTTTCCCTCGCATACCTATTTATAAAAATAAAATTTATCTTTTAATTCTTCATCTTCAAAGTCATGAAATAACGTTCACAACATCACTGTCTGAAAATTCTACGACTCTGAAAACAGTTCGCAATATAATTTTCATCTTTAAAATGTTCATTGATTTGTCAAATAATGTAAAAGAGGTTATATTGTTAAGCAGTATAATATGTATTTCCTTCTTGGGTCTCGAAGTAATTTTAAATACTCGTAAATGAGTATTATTTTATAGTTTCAAAGATGCTTTTTTGCCTCTGTCTATTTAGACCGGCCAGTAGCTGAGTGGGTATCGCGTTTGGGTCCCATCTAGCTAAGTCCTCCATCACAATACAAGCAACATTTTCTGCTTAGTGCGGTGATAGTAGGAGATTTTCAAACAATCATTTTTGGTTATTCGTAACCCGGGAATGTTTGAAAAAAAAAAATTGCCACGACATGTAATATTTAATTAATTGACGACAATATTAGCCAAACTCAATCGAAAATCTGGAAACAAAAAAATCAGAAAAAGGTACTTGCAACTCTGGGATTCGAACCCAGGACCTTTCGCTTTCCGGGCAAATGTTGACCACTGCACTCGAGTTCGAGTCCCATAAAATTAAAAAGTTAAAAATATAATATTGTAATTGTGTGAGGTGCTCTTTAATAGGTGATTGCCATCTGAAAGTTGAAGAGCCGCTTTTGTAGGAAGACGTTCACTTACAGATTGGTGCAACTTTTTTTATTCTTTTAGGCCAGTGGTTCCCAAAGTGATCCGTACGAACTCCCAGGGGGCCCCAGGATCATTCAGTGGGTCCGTGGAAAATTAAAAATTAGTTGAGAGGTCCCTGAACAACGTCAGGATGTCCGCGCAAGGTTTAATGTAAAATAAAAAAAAATTGTGACACATTTTTATTAATATGGAAGTTATGTTAAGATACTAATGCTAATCAATATAATATACAGGTGAAGTGCGTACAAAAAAATTCTCCTTGTCTTGAACAAAAAGAATGTTTTCAGTTTCCAAATCTTTCAAAATTGCGAAATAGAGATTTGTTTGCTTATTGTTAACACTTAACGGCGGTCGAGGGGGAGGGGGGTGTCCGTGGGCAAAGGGGTTTGGGAACCACTGAATTTGGCAATTTCAGATTACCATTTTTGAGATATTTTTTGTCCGTGAAGTAAATACACACTTCACCCTATTTTTAATCAATCTATTAAAAAAATGTTTTTCAATAAAAAAGCTCTTCAAAATTTCTCGGGATTTACTAGTATTAAATCAAAGTAAAAATTATTTGGGAAATCAAAGTAAAAATTATTTGGGAAATTTGTTACAAACTAACTGCTAGTAAATTACATTCCACAGAATATTATCCCAAATTTTATTTTTAGTGTAATATATTGTGCGATAAATATGGACTGAGTATGTTGTAAGTATCATAGGATAGGTGATGATGATCTAAAATTAAATCGAACGGTTTTTTGTCTGAAACCGTCATGCGTCAGTTACCGGATCGTGGGTCGAGAAAAGGGGTCTTTGACATTAATCAATATTAAAACAAAACCCATCGTAATCTGTTATCAATCAACGGGGCGTGTGAAAAACATCTCACGTGTCTATCAATAAAACAAATTGAACTAAGTATTACCGACTTTAACCCCTTCCATTACAAATCATTGAGGAATTGTAACGAATTTAGTTCGATGTTGCTAGTAAATCACGAATGGTGAATGTTAAAAAAATGTGAAAGAAATGTGTGGATGGTCGGCTAATCTTGGTGAATAATGTCATCGCTTTAGTTAAATTTCTCATAATTTCCATATTGTACAGTAGAAATATTTTTCGATGTATTCTGGAAGGTATGAAAAGGTACAAAATATATGTCATAATTAAAAAAGGAAAAGCAAAGAAAACATATTTTTCCAGGATTTCGAGCACTAATTAGAAAATGAATCACCAGCTGCGGCGAAAACGCTCTTGTAATGGCAACATTGTACTTCTGGCACGGTCCCGTTTACAAGCGACAGAGCCAATTCCTAATGTTATAGATTTCTTACAGTTTTACCTTCTTTTTATTTTCATATTTTTTCTGTATTATTATTATTATTTTCTTTTAATTTCCATATTTTATCTTATTATATGTTTTTATTTATTTTTACTTTGATATTTTATACGAAACTCATGGAATTGTACCACTCTCCCGAAAATCTGGAATAAACAAAAATTAATAAAAATAGTAAACAAATATACATTCTCGTGTAGATTTATGGGGGATGTTTTTTTAATAATGTACAAAGTTATACATCTAGCCCTTTAAATAAAAATTGTTTCGTAAAAAACGAAAATAGAATACACAGATTTAGGAAATGAGATTAAAAGAATTTGGCATTCTCGGACTATAAAAATATTACCATTTGTTATTTCGGCCACTGGCATAATACCTAGGAATCTGATTCAAAATTTAAGCATATTAGATTTGTCAAAGAATTTGTATATAAAAATGCAAAAGTCAGTAATTTTAAATATATGTAGGATTACAAAAGATTTTTTAAGTATTTATATTGAGGGATCAGTAGGATTTATAGGTTCAATTAGAAATGCCACAGAGCCGAACCCTCTGATATGAAAATATCTGGAGTCGGTGAATTATATTCCCATTTGGTCTCTAGTAGGTTGACATGTTGTTCTTGTATTATTTTGTATTTATAATACTTATAGCGTGGGTTGACTAGATGATCATTTGGGGAAGTGTGTGAAAGGGTTTAGTTTTTCCTGTGGGGAAAATTTAACCCGGACATTTAAATCTGGTGCATTAAAAAGCGATAGGTCTAATAATGTGTTTCAAGTTCCCCAAATCAAAACCAAATTAATGCAAACACATGGCAGTTTTATTGGTCCTCGTACATTTAATCTTCTACCAAAACACATTCAAATGACAGATAAAATATCACTTTACATAAAAGAATTAAAATTATGGCAAAATGATGCAGATGTTGAAACACATTTTTTATAAACTATGTAAACCTTTATGATTCATTTTTACGATTCTACTGTCACTTCAAGGCTTACTTAGCTTATCTTCTTGAAAGCGTAACAAAAAATCAATTTACCTGTATGTGTCACTATATTTTTAAACTTTCACTTGGTAAATTACATTTTTTACTTACACCGCAAACTTATTGGTGTAATTTAGCACTTTAGTACTTTACATAGTTAATATTACCCACGCACAGGCAGTGCCTTAGTGAGTTCCCACTATCTACTTTTGTCATATATGTATTTTTTACTTTTTTACTTTAATTTTATCTTGTATTATGTAATATATTTTCAGAAAATGTGTAAAAATTTCTTTTGTAATGTAGGTATAATGGGAAAAAATAAAGGATAAAAAAAAATAATAAAAAAATAGTAATATATTATGCAGTCATGTCAAACCAAAAATTGCTCCCTACGAAAATTATCAATGCAAATATTAATTAAAATCGAATGAATGATTCACATGAAAAAAATATTTAAAGATCTTCTAATATTTATTTGCGCAATTCTATAATAACTACTTGTTAGAATGTTCCAATAGTTATACCAAAAATTATTTAAGAGTTTTCGACCTCAAACAAAACTCTGAAAGATGTAGGCTCATGTGTATTGTGTAAAATGGCAAAGGTTTTATATTTGTAATACACTTTATAGTTTCGTCCATCGATAACGCACGGGTTAATGAAATTATTCCAGCTCAATTACATTAGGTGTTGTTGAATGCAGGCGATTTGAAATGCCGACTGAAAGAACTGATTGACAGATCTTTATCTAGCCTTTGACTCCCTCACCTCCCTGGCCGGAAACTTTAAAGCAGAGATGCGCCACAATACCAGCTGAATGGATCCATAACGTATAACAATGTCTCACCGGTTCACGACTCAAATTGGTATTAAAAATACCACACAATGAAAAGGCTGAATACATATTGACTCTGGTTAAATTTTGATTTTCCGGTATCTCAATGCAACCTATAACCTCCCTGACCTCTGCTTGAATTTTTCTTTTCCGAAGATTCGACACCTCTGTGGTGAAATACGTTTTTTTGGCAAATTACGAAGAGCTAAAAGGTCAGAGAATAAAGTAAGCCTGATTGATTGCAATAATATATCGATTCGATGTTGAGTGGTAGCCATTAAAATTAAGTTGGAATTACGAGTAGCTTACTGAATATTACGAAAATGATATTAAAATGATTATCTTTAGAAGTTAACCAATCATTTTCGATTTGTTAAGGAAACAACATTGTGTGACGAAATTGGGGAAGGTTTGCCAATTTTATTATGGACCTAACCTAAACCCGTGATATTATAATTATTGCGAGATTTGTGATGCTGAAAGTATATGTAAAACATTTGCTTTAGGATCTGCCTTTCAAAATCAAATATTGTCAATTTTGTATTATCATTATTTTTTGTTGACAAATCAGAGAGACGTTCAGAAATTTGTCTTTTTAATGAACATCTTTAGTAGTTATCTTTAACGCTTTTTTAATATGCAAAAAGCGCAGACTCTTAAAAATCATGAGCTTATGAATTTACTTATCAAGATTAACCCAAAACACACATTTAAAAAATAGAATAGAAAATAAAATTATGTTTTTGTAAAAAATGCTACATTGTAGGTAGGTAAATAAATTCTTCATACAATCATATCTACAGTTTCAATTTTAAAAATGATACTTAAATTCAAAGCAAATATGAGTTCAATGAACCAGATTTCACACAGTACTTCACAGAGAGCCGAAATTAGTATGTTTCATGATTGACGGTAAAAAAATGGCAGCAGTGAAGTCGTGTTGTCGGAAAAACTAAAAAATGAAATTTGTGTAATAAAATAGTCGGTTAATACGATACCATTATACCCGCATAAGGTTAGAAAGACGTTATGAGCATAAATTGTTTTAAAATTATTTGCAAAAAGGAGTAAAAGAAGACACTTCACGTTTTCAAACATCAAAAATTATTAATGGATCTGATGGACGATTGACGAGTTTATAACTCCCTAACCTAAGTAAAAGAGAGATTTTTAGCAAAATTATGGCAGTTTAAACCTTCCTCTCGATAGCACCATTTATTAGGATTACACCATTTGTATATTCGAATTCCAATTCAACGATTTATTTATTTTTCAAGTCCGACTTTACTATTCAGTACTCAAACCTATGAAATAGTGGCTATTATTATAATCGGATAAGTTAGCCGAGTTTTCTACCTCCTGCGAGTTTTTATTTATTTTTTTATTACAATAGATAGTGAAATAGAGTATAGATTAGGAAATATAAATAGAGAATATTCATTACAATGGATAGTCGAGAAGTTAGTGAAATACCCTCCAAGTCAAACCCATTTATCTTACATTAAATTAAAAATCTAAATCCGAATGCTCTGATTTTTTTTTTATTCTTTACATTTTAAAATTTTTACCTAGATACCCAATATTACGTAGATATGAGCACTTGCAAAATAGAATGAACAATTCTCGCCTTAAAACGGTAATAATTAAGAGAAAAGAAAAAAAAAACTAAGAAGTGCTTCATCAAATGATTAAAACCTTCAATTAAAGATCATACCATTTTTTTACTATAATGAACACTCTTTACATTCTCACCCGAACATTAAAAGAAGGTCAGTGTGAACGGGCACTAACGTGTATATTTCATAATAACTATATTATAACGTTCGATGTAATATACAGTTTACGTGCCATTAAAAACAACTAGATATAAGTGCAGATATAATTTCCTTGATTTACTTTTTTTTAATAACATAATTTAAACGCCTCGTTTTATTAACCCTCTCGCGTTAATAAACTAGAAGAGAAAACATTAAATATATATTTTAGAACAATCAGTGGCTTAGTTGGCATCGCATCTACGTCCCACCCAGAAGTCATGAGTTTGGCTGGCTAAGTCGTCCATCTCAAGCAACATTTTTCGCTCTCCGTGGTGGTATTAAGAGATTTTCAAGTCGTTGTCAGGTTATCCGTAACCCGGGAATTTATGACATTCTTAATAAAGCAAAATAAATTATTTATATGTTGTTTTTTGTCGTACTAAATGCACATGGCGACTAACACAAATTACTTCGTAGGAAAGTCAAAAATATGCTTGAGAATGCATTTACAACAGAAATATTAATCCTTTGTCGCCAAATTTAAATACTTAAACCCCAGCATTCCGATTTTCTGCCAATTTAAAACATCTTGAACACTTTAAGTTCCTAAAAAACTAAATGTTATTTTTGAAGATAATATCTATCCATTTGTAGAACCGAAACGGCAATTATACGAAATTCCTTCGATAGATACAAGTTCCTAAGTATGTTCCAAAAATTTGTTTGAAAATTTGAAAGCGTATCTTTAAATTTAACTTATGCATTTGTCAAGAGATTTTATAAAATACATAAACTTCTTCTTCTTTTTGAACGCTTACGGAGCCAATGTGTCATATGAACTCTACGTCAATGTTCTATAGCAGCGTTTCCCAAATGTTAGGATGCGACCCGGTGCGGTACCAAGAAAGAAAAATGACGGGTCGCATGAAAAACAAAAATCTAAGTATTTCGATGTTAACACCAAACATGTAAATAAGTTCGCAATGTTTATATGCAAGACTATGAATTCTAGGTTTAGTTATATTTAAGTATGAAAGCATAATATGTTTAGGCATATTAATTTATGAGTTCTAATTTAGATCAGAGAAAATAGTTTGCCACACCAAACCTCCGATTGAAACGGAATTTTTTGACAGCTCATCTTTGAATTTTGGCTACTTTTGCTTTCCAGTTTTCTTTATACTTCTTCGTTGCGTTTTTCTGGAGGACGGGTAGAGGGTGATAATCCATGTTCACACTGGCATACCGTTTTTATTTCTAAATCCACTTTAAACTATGCAAAATAGTAAAATAAGGGTAACAAACGCGGCACACATCTCTACAGTTTTGCAAGGGCGGCCATTTTATCACGTGATCACGTAGAGGCTTACGATTGGTCAAATAGGAAAATGCTGGCTTTGTTTATTAAAGTGTATTGGAGTTTGCTGCTTTTGATACTAATGCTATTTCAAATAGATTTTTAAAGCACACAAAGCCGGTTTTAATGCCAAATAACTGCTTTTCTAGGTAAAAGACTGAATAATTAACAAAGTTGCATTATTAGTCCACTTTTGAAAAAAATGCAGTTTGCTGCATTTGATTCCATTGATCTCAATTTTTCAATTTTTCCTTACTAATAGTGAAATTGATCAAACATATTCAAATGTCGAAATTCTTTCTTGAACTGATAAACAATTTATTGGCCTGACTGGTGTTTAAAGTCGAAAAGTCTAATATAAATTGGCTTTTTTAATTCTTTCATATCGGTAAAAATCACATTTCCGTGAATTTTCTTTTAATGTAATGTATTCGTTTTATTTTATAGGCCAGCGTAGGAGATACAAATGTGAGTGTTTTACGAAGGAGAAATATAAAAATAGCCGAGGCCACGGAAAAAATTTTGGGAAACACTGAAATGATGTTGCTACTTGAAAAGACTTCGGTACTCTGCCATATAAAATTATTACAGAAAAAAACTGGCAAATTCCACAGAGAATGTTTGCTGTTTCGTGCACACAGATTTTCTATTTTACAAATGGTTACGATGCGCAATATTTTCAAATATTGTAATGAAGGTAAACTTTTCTAAAAATTATTACAAACTTTTATTTACTTATAGACTTAGTACACTTCACTTTTTTCTGTGTAAAACAATTTTCTTATATTTTATTCCGATAAAATTTTTATTTGAATAAGTTTGTGCCTAAACATTTATTTATCTACAACGCTGTTTAATTGCTTCAGTATGAGAAATAGTTAGGATGCCGGCGAATTCTTCAGTTAATGTATTACTTTGTTTTGCAAATTATTAATACGTATTACTTTCTGTATCTGTGTTGTCTCCCAAATAAAAATAAAATAAAAAGGTTAACAAAATAATAACATTATTGTAGGACAGATTGGGCCTAGAGATTCTGAACAATATAACACCGAATCCGGACGCTCTC
Source organism: Limnephilus marmoratus (assembly GCA_917880885.1). Taxonomy (NCBI): domain Eukaryota; kingdom Metazoa; phylum Arthropoda; class Insecta; order Trichoptera; family Limnephilidae; genus Limnephilus; species Limnephilus marmoratus. The sequence goes on from OU862916.1 coordinate 31,875,499, forward strand.
AAAAAAACTATTTCTTTACTTTACTATTTATCGCATAATTTTAGTAGTCGTGTATACTGTGTGCCCATATATCAGACATTCTAATCACTTACGCAAGAAAAGTGGACCTTTCATTGGTTGATATTGATTTATAGAGGGTTAAGTGCCGGCTGTATACAGCGGGTAATAGTCCAAACAGAATGGAGTCCATCGAACGAAGAACCCATGACCTCCGACCCGACAAATTACGAAGACTATCATTACACTAAAGGAGTTTTTTTGTTGGCCCGTCGGAGCTCCATCGTTTTGGCAGCTCTATTTCTGTGATTCATTTATCATTTTTGGATCACGTCAAATTGAATGATAAATATACGGTTTGCATGAGGAGGTTTCGCGTTTGACCTTTCGTTTGCTTTGCAGCTTTCTTGCGGTGCTAGGAAAGCTTAAGAGGGCAGTCTCTCTGTTTAAACATTGTGCTGGTTTCTTTGTTGACGCGTAATGTATATTATTAGAATTTTGTGTAAGCTGATCAACAAAAGCGATGTCTCAATCGTGCAACTTTTTGTAAACTTTGTATTAAGATCGTTACAGACGGATATAATCTGAAAATATATGTGGGCGTGGCCTATCTCACGATATCACTCGCCATGCAATCAGTCAGTAATATAATATGTAATACGTGTGGGATTTGAGTAGAATATATTACTATATTGTAATAATAATTATTAATATACCTACTATTTTGGAGGCGGATATAGGTACCGCCGCCCAAGGATTCATTTATTGGATACCCAACACGCCTGCCAAAGGCAACCACAAGAGTTTCGCTACGCTTGGTGAGAAGGGGTGCCCGGGTTTACGGGATGAGGTTTGTCTAGGTCTCAGCGGCGGATGCATTTGCCCAACTACTGCATGGCGGGCCAGATCGGGAAAGACTGGTTGAGGGAGACCTAACCTAGACCTCTCCAGCCAGACTATCTCGACCCATAGCCTTGCACCACAGTGGGAGGAATGGATTCATATGTCCGTCACTCCTGGACACAGACCCCCAGATTCCTACCCACCCGTCATACCTTTTTTTCTTTCTCAGAACTTCCTTTCTTTCCTTTCCCTAAAAACACTCAACATCCCACAACATCCCCAAATATGACAGAGGCCTCGGGGGAAAACGTTTTCCACAGGGCTTCCTGTGTGGAGCTATTGTAAAAAAAATATTCCCCCTCTCCTGCCATACCATACCGGGCTAAGAGCTACACCGCGCTCATCTTTGCCTCTCGGCCTTGCACGTATTAAATCGTGAGCATAACTTCCGTGTGCAGTTTGAACATCGAACAATCGGCCACTTGCATCACATTTTTTTTAAATTTTTCCGGTTCAGGCAAATATTCTAAGACATTCTGTATTTTTTTTTAATCGTATTTTTGAAACCCTGGGGATTTTTTGAAAATTTCAATCCGAAAAATCAGACCATTTTTTTATAAACCGGAAAGACAAGACATAATTTAATAGGTGTGAAAAAACGATAATTACATAACCGAAAATCATTTAAAAAAAAAAGAACGTTTTCCACACGAATGGCACATGAGAATAACGAGGCATACCAAAAATATTACATCTCATAAATATTTTTTTTTCCTTGATCCATCTTATTGATCATAAATCATTATAAGGTACAGCGTCTATATTATTAAATTCAATGTAATATACTTGTACTTGTAAATTATAATAATAATAAGAATATTATAAAATTTTATTTTGTTAAAATCAGCACCATAATCATTATACCTCTAAAACACGTACCAAAATCATCTTCACGTTCTGAAGAGAACCCCGTGCATCATTAAATGTGCGGGGTTCTCTTCAGAACATCTGTCAAAAAGTCGAACCAAATGATAAGTTCGCAGAGAACAAACAATAAATTCAAAAATTCGCCTGAAATCAAAGTGCTGCCATATAAAAAAATAAATCAGTTTGGAATTTTACAAAATTAAAAGGAACATTTTCGGAGACGGGACATTTTCATGTAGTGACGTCATGAGCCTAAATAATGGATTTATTTATTTAAAAATAAAAAAAACTGTACATTTCTAAACAATTTTACTAACATTATCTTAATCTTAGTAAAAAGAACTATCCACATGATTTTTTCCAAGTCGTTATGAAATCCATGCAAGTGGCCTATTCTTTGTTCATTGTTTTGATGGTTACTTAATTTGTGGATTTTTCGACCACCATGCTAGGCACTTGCCCGTGTTGTGGTCGTCGTATATTATAATATAATTCTGTATAAAATTATATTTTACAATTGATATTTTATTTAAATATTATATACCTTTTCCAGTACACGTTCTTCTGTGAACTGATTTCAGGTGGTAAGTGTTTGATTTGTTTGCTACCAGATCAATTATAACACACATTCTCGATGGGACAGTCCTGTGATAGTGAGTTAAATTGCTCTAGAAATTAAATTTAAATGCATGTATGTATAAATTTTTGTTTATTTCTCTGTTGATCCTGCAATAACAAAATAAAAAATCTTTTAAGTTGTTTTGTTTATGTTCAGTATTGAGAATAAATTTAGGAGGTATAGTATTAAAGCCTGTTGACTGTCGCTGAGCTACGACCAACTGCAAGGACAATCAAAGCGACGGAGCTGTGCAAGTTATACGTTGGTTTGTAGGTGGAAAGAAAGGTGTTGTATCTAGATGCGATTTACAATATTATGGATGAACGATGTTGGCGACACTTTTCTGCGTACGATCATACTAATAATGGTTCATGTCTCATCTCCTTTAATTCTCTTATTATCTTTGGTATAAACTTTTATTGCAGAGAGCATCCCCTTAAAACGTCGTGTACCTATATTTACGCTACAGTAGCGAGTTTTGACGAGCGGGAATGCGACAAGCCACAAGACGTACGCGAACGCGTCTGCCATGTATTTAAGCATAACAATAGTGATTGCAGAAGGGAAATCACACGATAGATATCGATATTGTTAAATTTAATTAGGATGTTTTATCGAAGCATCGGATCGACTGGTGTACATAACCAATCAGATTGAAAGATTGATATATGTTTTAAAATGTTTTGAAATTTGAACACAACCACTAAAGTAAGGCTGTTTCTGTAATATTGTTATTCAAATTAATAAATAACGTTGTATTAACCACTTAATTATTTACAAAAACCGACATGTTTCGTCAGCAAAGCTGACTTCCTCAGGGTTTTGACAGAACTAATTTTTAAAAATAGACATAAATAGGCAATAGAGAAAAATAATAGACATAAACAATAATAAAATTTGAAAGAAAAAAATTAGTTCTGTCAAAACCCTGAGGAAGTCAGCTTTGCTGACGAAACATGTCGGTTTTTGTAAATAATTAAGTGGTATTTATTAATTTGAATTTAAAATGTTACCACAAAATAATTTTGCACTAGTAGAAGAAGTAATATTGTTATTGTTGAAAATTTCATTCAATGTGAAGGAGTTTCAACAGCTAGGTCTTAGTGGATCAGAATACAAGGCTGATGTAAGCATAATGAACAAGATAAAGAAAAGGACAGAAATTTTGACACGTGCGCAGCTGAAAGGAGAAAGGAGTGCCAGGAAAATAAATGATGCGGATAGAAGAAGTCGGGGATAACCGGAGAAAATATGGGACTATCAAGATAATCAGATTTTGAATCGGATTATGTCAAGAGTCATAATTACAGAATGGTATGAATGTGAATGAAGCAAGGATTAAGACAAGCACTCTCTTTGAAGACGTTTTTGAACATCATTGGCAAAAAATGGGCGCCTAAAATTTCAATTCTGTAATATATTGATATAATATATATTTAATAACACTTTTCTTACAATAGAATTATCCGGAATCTTGTTGAAATAAAAGAACCCTGTATGATGCTTCTTTCAGCAGACCTACCGCAAACAACACTCTAAATTCATACCATAGACGTGCGCTCCCAGCGCCCGTCTATTAAGGAGGTAGCTACCAGTAGGTACCAGTAGCTACCACAAATTCATGCTTTATTCTACACAAAAACATTTTTATAACACAATAAACAACCTGTCTACTCCAGTCCGTATTTTGCGATACCAGGAGCGGATCTAAGACTTGTGATGAATTGCATTAATCAACAGTGAAAATAAGAAAATATCGTAGCTTCCCACTTTAATTCAAAAAGAAAATACCAATTAATTATAAAACAGACACACCTGCGACATCTACCGGATCAAAGTAAATTGAATTCTTGTTGACGATAGGGATCTACAATTAAGTAGATTGAGATGAGTATTAATAAAAAAACCACAGATGGTATTAAAAATCGTCACGAGACAGGGAAAGACCCTTTCTTAGGCGCGAAAATAAACACAAAAAATGATTAACCAATCACAAAAGTGGAGGGCGTATTCATATTTTGAACAAAGAAATGGACTTTGAACTAAGCGATTAACCTGAGATTTATTGGAAAAAATATCGTCATCAACCGAAAGATCAATACACTATAATGTAAACAGGGTCTCACGCTCGGTGCATTAGATACGATGACCCCAGATTTAAGATATACAATCAGTACAATGAAGGTGTTGGCAACCGCCGTTAACGAGCAAATTAATCCACATTATGTTGGAAAAACTAGACAAGAAAATAGCAAGAAAATTATGATCAGAGGAAGGTTAAAGAAAAGACGTGTAAAACGTAAGAAAAGCTACTGTAGGGTTATTCAGCCGTATAACGAGTACATAGAAAGTCAGGGAGACCAGATTGAAAGGAAAGTGTACATTTTACATTTAAAAGGAAGAAAAACGCTGGAAATTAGGGACGTCACTCTTGTAACGTCAGGGAAAACGATTTGAAAAGGAAATCTAATGGAAAAACTGGACGTTTAAACGGAAGTGTTTATTGAACAATATAAGATTTCGACTTAATTTTGCGTTTTCAGACGAGTTTAAATAGATATCGTTATATATTTGGAATAGGGAGGTCATACTGGTTACATTGCGTTAGGTAAATCAAACAAAAAGGAATTGTTTTCCGTCAATTGTTTGACGAAAGTACTATGGAAGATAGGAAAGTTTGATGATAGACGTAAACATTATTTGAGTTGACGACCCCACACGTGATTTTGTTATTAAAACAATCAGAAAACGAACACGGTTTTAGGCGATTAAACCCATTTTAATGGCTTTTTGGACGATAAAAATTATCATTGGGCATAGGGACTGTTTATTCAAACTAAAAACGATTAGATTTTACGACTCTCGAATAAACGCTGAGTTATCGGTCGGTACATCGAAGTCCAGACATAAACACATGTCAAATTTTAAATTAATGTGAATTCAGGGAAGAAAGGGACGGAAGTTGGGGGAAGATCCATATGAAGTAATAAAAATTGACATATATTTAAGGGCCGAAGTGGAAGTATCTCCTATAAAAATGTGGTAAACGATATATTAATTAGTAACAAATAGAAAATGAAATTTTCTATTGAGGCAGCAAACATCGAAAAACGATACGTATATCAGAGTAATGTACGGTGAAACTATGGGTGAATTGATACGGCCAAAGAAAGCAAAGAAAATCTTAAATTAACAATTAATAAAATAAATACGGCTGGAAATATAAAAAATCATATAATTGTGGAAAGCTACATGAGAATGAATGAGGAAGAGCAAAGGAAGAACATCGTGAATAAAAGGGAAATAAGGGAAAATATGAAAATTCAAGTCTACGACATAATTAGAGACAATACAGTTCAAAATTGAATTGATCCATATAGGTGGCGTGAGAATAAGAAGGAATTTAGAAAAAAGAAAACTGGAAAACGCACATTAAAGGTTTTTGGCTTGAGTTTTTCATGTTCTGGTAGCGATAAACAAAATTGAGAATTATATACAGTTTATTGAAGACGGACCTCTTACGAATTGAGAAAAAAAAAATAACTAAAAAATTATGAAATTCGAGCTAATTTTGTATAACCAACAGACAAAGGGTTGAGGGGCATTTTGACGTAATATCGCCGGTCCGATCCTGGAAAAATGTTTAAACGAGAGAGGGCATGAAGAAAATCATGAAAGGTGGAGCTAACAGCAGTTAAACAAAAAAGGCAGAATCGATATATGAAATCTCGAGTTGTTATAGGTTAAATTCGTGGATCAAAGATAGCTTAGATAGGCCATTCTAATCCTGAGAGGGGTTTAAAAGACAGGACTTAGTGAATTTTCGTTAGTCATCGGGGGTTTTGAAAAGCGGAAGTTTGTGAGACGTGACGTGACGTTTAAAGCGGTTATTAATTGAAAAATTGTCTAAGTGTTAAAAATTTTTATGACTCTGAAATAATTGGAGTCAAGGCAATAGAAGTGATTTCGGACTTAGTATAATCTAGTGTTAGATAAAATGCATTTTAACAGAAAGTTCTAAATGTCCAAAGTTTGGTATTAAATTCAGTGTAAGAGATTAGTACCATTAATAATAATTAATTAGATTCAGTGAAGTGATTAAATCATAAATTTAAATTGTGTTAGTGAAAAGTGTGGTGTTGTATTTGGCAAATTTAAAAGCAGTGTTTAGTTAAATTTTAGGACTTAATACTGGAAAAAAAAAAAAAAAAACATATCAGTAATAGTTCCTTAAATAAAGTGAAAATCGAACGTAATAATTTATCACAGGATTAATCTAGTGTTAGATAAAGTAATAATAATAAATATGGACTTTGGAATAAATAATACAAATTATTAAGTGTTGTTAAATGAGATTGTGATAACTTGATAATAATTATTATTTCGGAAAGTTTGAATAAATAGTGAAATACGTTATCTTACTGCAAAATAAAAGAGTTCGGTGATACAAGAATTAAATAATAAAAATAAATAAAAAAATAATAAAATAAATTTGTTAAGTTAACCAACGGGTTTTGAAAATATAATACATTTTGATTGATAAAGATTAGTCATCAATTAATTCAGTTTAGAGTCAACGCAATAATGAAATAATGAATAAAGATGATTAATCTAGGTAGTTAGACAATAGCTGAATTAGGTAGAAAAAAAATATATAAAAGGTTTGTCGTGTTGAACCCGACAGGAGTGGACCTTTTGGGGTAAGTCCTTACAAAGTATAAAAATTTCTAGAGACATGAACGAGGCAGAGGGCAGCTGATCGTCGGTATAAAATTTTATATTATTATAACAAAATATTATTTGCTTAATATGTGATATGTAATTATATATAAAATATTATATATATAAAATAGATATATTTATATATATATATATGTATATATATATATACCAAGAAAGTTTAATAAAAAGGAAACACATTTATATTAAAAAGTAAAGGTATCGATCTCGAATACCTATCTTTGCATTTATCCGTAACTATTTAAAATAGTTATGTGTTTGATAAATTTCCAAGTCAAAGTTTTGTATTTATTTAGTATATATATACTATTTATTATAACTTCAGCTAATATAAAATGATCAAAAAAATGAGTTATGATATTAGAATTTACCTCAACTATAATAAAATTATATATATATCTGTGTATTTATGTATCGAGACAAAGTATATGTATGCATTATAATTATATTTATCGGGGGAACAGGTTAGACCTCGGCGAAAAGGAAATTATCACTATTAAATTCAGAAGAAAAATTTAGGACCATAAATCTCACATTCAAGAATGTTTTAAAAACAAACATCTCATGTTTGGAATCTAGGTCACGAAGCCAGTGGGAATGTTTACATAATTGAAATGGTTTATAAAACAACTCGGTCATTGGGGCACTGGGTCAGATGCTTTTAAAGGAAGATGTACCTGGGTCTTTAATAGGTGGTTGATAGGTATTAGTATTATAGTAGGTTGGGTTATTATATAGGTTATTATATATTTATTAGGTAGTTGACAGGTATTAATATTAACTTGACAATGGGACAAAGCCAAGAAATTGCACAATTATAGAAAATTTTTAAGCACAATCTTTAACTTGAACATGAAGAGATAAATTTAGGATTGAACAATTTGAAAGTAATTAGATTTATTATAGGCTAGTCAAACAAAAGAACTTGAAGAGTATCATTGGACATTTGAGAAAAATTTTATGGATTAACTACTCTCCTAGGTAGCTAATAGGAACATCAAACCTTTGGAAAATCACGGGTTAGTTTAGAAGTGTATTGAAGAATTACATGGAATATTCGAGGAGAAAATTATAGAACAATTACTCTCGTAGGTATCAATCATTTACATGAAACAGTTGACAAATCACGGGATAGTCAAATAAAAGAGTATTGAAGAACTACATGGAATATTCGAGGAAAAATTTATAGAACAATTACTCTCGTAGGTATCAATCATTTACATGAAACAGTTGACAAATCACGGAATAGTCAAATATAAGAGTATTGAAGAATTACAAGGAAGATTCGAGTAAAATTTTGTGAGGTAATTACTCTCATAGACATCAATCATTTACAAGAAGCAGTTGGAAAATCACGGGATGGCCTAATAAAAAGTATCAATCAGTTACATGAGACAACTGGAAAATCACGGGATAGTAAAAAAATTTTACCAAAAGTTGAACCTTGGGGGAAAATTTGGAAAACAGTTCAACAATAGGAGGCAGTGGTCGCTCCTTAAATACAAGGACCATTAACCAAACACATAATAGAGATGGCAATCTCTTAAATAAAATTGCCAACCAAACAAAACAAAAAGCTTGGAGTTTTGGCGAATCTCCAGAACATATCGCCAGATAATTGCTTATTATATTAGTATTTATTAATATTTCCCATTTTTAATATGTATATATTCGGTTACCAAACTTAGAATTTCGCAGAATTCTATGAGAGGGATCCGAGCTCGGAATATAAGACTAGCTAGTTTTATATTGTGAGTTATAATCCTACCCAAACGTATGTTTACATATATATCTTTTTATGTACTGTACACTGGTTGATGTGGACCCGCTTACAATTAGCGTTTTAGACTCGACAGAGTTACTCTCACATCATTTCTTGTACGTAGAGCGAGGATTCACGACCCGTAACTCTACACAACACCGTGAGTATATGATTGCATATAGGACGAAACCGGTTCGCCCTAAGTAAATAGTAGACCTTGGAGGAGATGGAATTTGGGGGTTTCGGGACTCGAGGAAAAGCCTGAATAGAGTACACGACGACATGGAAGATTGACAGAACAAGGTACTAAGACCCTCTGGAAAATCGCGTCGGCTGACTGTGCGAAGTTCTAGTTGATCTTTGACCATCCTGTTTACTTGCAGGAGAATAGGAGCCAAATTTTCGGCAGAAAAAGGGTATTCTGAGTTCGTCAAATTTGCAATCTATTAATTACATTAACCTACTAAACCCATCTTTATATGTACCTTATAGCAGCTGAATCGGATTGGAGAGATGACAAGCAGATACAAAACAATCATAATCAAATTTACTAACAATTAACCATTTGAGTCATACTTAATTATTTGTTCAATTAAACATGCGTAATTCGATTAGTACAGGTTATTTACGAGTTCGTTAGGATGTAGGAAAACATAATAAGCGACGGAGGAAAGTTAGTTCATTTAGAGAAACTATTTAAAGTTAGATTTGCAAGAGAGAGACCAATACAGTTTGAAACTCAACGCTCTGACTAGAATCAAGAAGTTACCACAAAGAATGAAAGTAATTAAAGTCCCATATCATAAATCAAAAAAATTACACAACGTTTGATGGAGTTTAATTACAACATAAATACGAAAATATTTACGTTCAAGGTCGTAAATAACGTATTAATTAGTTAAGTACATATATCTCTAAAGGTATGTAGTACAAGGGAGCTTTAAGTAAGCTTTCTGTAGTATCAAAGAAAATAAGGGTCCAATTTTCATGAAGGCTTGTGTGACGTAGGGAAGGAATTTTCCATCCCTACTACACACATGCAAAGCCTTAAAGATTTAAATATCGATCAGAGCCAAAAGAAAAGTTCAAGAAAACTTGAAGGGATGAAAGAATTCCAAAAATAGAAAAAAAAAATCAAAAGAGGTAGAAGAGAGAATTATTACGACTGGTGCCAAGTGCCCAGGAGTAGAAAAAGAAAACAAAATCAGAATCAAAAGAGAGAGAGAATTATCACACTGGTGCCGTGACCAGGAGTCAGAGTTATACAAGTTTTGGTTGAAAAACTTTATTGGTCAATCTATTGTAAAAACTGGAAAAAAAAATAATAATAACAAAATTAGGACGTATCATAAAAAAAAAATAAAAAAAATAAAAAAATAAAAAAAAAGTTCATTTTAATTGAAGTGAAAATAATTTAATAAAAAAATCAGAATAGTGCGACGTTAAACAAACACAGAAAAATTATTTATAAAGAAATAAATAAACATAACAAAAAAGAAAAAAAAAAAAAAAGTGCTAACGAATAAACTCTACAGTTTAAAATAATTTTAAAAGTGTCAATATAAAGTGTTAAATCGAGTGACCGTGAACTTGTTAATAAAGACCCCTTTCATTTGTTATTGTATACAAAAGAATTTAGGTCAAATATGCTCTATGTAAACAAATAGTCAAGACAGGCCATAAATAACAAATATAATGAGTTAAGAATTGACATATCTGGGTCAGGAATGTTAACGACCGTAATGTAAACAATGTGATTCGAGATAACGCGCGGTGTTCGTAAGCATCGAAAAGATTGATAAAAGTCAACATCGAGATACTGATAACAAAAAAAAAAAAAAAAACATCTAGCATTTAAAGGTGGGACACATCGAAAACGACACGCACCACTTTGAGGCATTATAAAATAAACATCTGTTAAAAATAATATCAACATTCGGTTTCGATAAAAGAGGAAACACACTTCGGAGATAAAAGGGGGAACTTATCTACATAATGTGACCATTGTTTATAGATAATGTTATGTTTTGTATGTGAACATTATCACATAAAAAGACATAACATAAAATATAAGGAACATAAATATAGAATACATTTTAAAAGGGTTTGGTGGAGCTCATGTTGATGGGAAAAATACATTCATTCAATCGCATCGAAATGAGAAGTTGAAATCAGATATGGCGGTGTTAAACAGTTGTCAATAGGTATTTACCGATTTGAAAATACTCGATTATTAAAATTGCAGTAAATATGTTTATTTTGAGGAGGGTAGAAATCAACGAATACAAAGGGATCTATGACAGTTGTTATGAACAACGAAATAGATTTTGCAAATTTAATGTAAATATTGAAAAAAAAAAAAGATAGAATAACATACCTAAATACTTGATTGGGGATAGCGTCGAATTGAGAACTTCTAATATCGTAGACAAAGGTTTATGATAGGTATATAACCTATTTAAATGAACATTTGATTATTCGGACTTCGAAAAAAAAAAAGAGGTTTAACTCTAAATGTGCGAATTCAAAAAGATTTTGCGAAAATATCAGTGGATATTGCGAAATCCTAAACAAGATTTTGCGATAGGTATTTGCAAATTGATGTGCGAACATCTGTTTTGATAGGTATTGCGAATTCTAAACAAGATTTTGCGATAGGTATTTGCAAATTGATGTGCGAACATCTGTTTTGATAGGTATTGCGAATTCTAAACAAGATTTTGCGATAGGTATTTGCAAATTGATGTGCGAACATCTGTTTTGATAGGTATTGCGAATTCTAAACAAGATTTTGCGATAGGTATTTGCAGATTGATGTGCGAACATCTGTTTTGATAGGTATTGCGAATTCTAAACAAGATTTTGCGATAGGTGTTTGCAAGTTGATGTGCGAAAATCTGTTTTCATAGGTATTGCTAATTCAAAACAAGATTTTGCGAAAATATCAGTAGGTATTGCAAAATTGATGTGCGAAAATCTGTTTTGATAGGTATTGCTAATTCAAGGCAAGATTTTGCGAAAATATCAGTAGATATTGCAAATTGATGTGCGAAAGTCTGTTTTGATGGGTATTGCGAATTCAGGGCAGATTTTGCGAGAATATCAATAGGTACTGCAAACCATGAAGGAGTGGTTGACATTCTAAACAATGAATAATTATTGTTTGAACGAAAATCACGGGATATTTATTAACAATAGGGTTGCAATATTCATTCCGTTTTTTTTAACAACTACCTACATTCAATTGAAATAAAGTGTGCGTTTTAGAGTTGGATTAATTCGGGTTGCAATCGTTGTGCAAATAAAAATGATATAATTGAAAATAATGTGTCTATAGGGGGGCAGGTTCCAAAAAAAAAAAAAAAAAAAAAACTTTTCAATTACATATAGTCGATATTTAATTCGATAATTTAAATTCATTAAAACGAGAATGGCCGAAAAGAGGAAGGCGGATGCGACAGAAAGAGATGTTGGAGAAATATCAACGGAAGATGAGCTTAGAAACATATTCAAGCGTTCCAAATATTCTACATTGCGTGTGGAGAATATGGGAGGAGACAAGGGAGCTCAGCCAGAAGGGGAACAAGGCAAGGTTGAGAGGGAGTGTGGAAAAATAGATTTTCCACATGAAAATGATAAACCAATAATTTCACAGGAAAAACCCGAGGAAAAGGAACAAAAAATCGAAGATAAGATTAGCGAAGTAAAGGAAAATAAAAATAAAAAAGAATAAAAATTTAAGAAAAATAAGAAAAACGAGAAAATTGAAAAAAAAAAAAAAAAAATATATAGAATAAGAAAGGCAACATTTACATAAATAATTAAGAATATTAAAATAGAGATTGTAAGGTTGTCGCTTAGTAAGGAAAATATAAACATTAGCCGACGAAACTCGGAAAATTTAAGAAGATGGTGGGGAAACGTGGAACAGGAAGGAAAACACAGGCTTTAGTGACAGCAATCGGGGAGAATATCTCAGCCGAGACTTCAACAGTGAACATTGGAGATGTAACTACAATTATTCAGGCAGCTTTAGCACCGCTCGTCAATAAGATGCAGGAGCTCGAGAAGCAGTTGGAAAAACCAGCAACAGTGGCGGTGATAGGAGAGGATAATGCGCAGAAAAACGTTCTCCAAGTCGTGGAAATGTTACCGCAGCAGGAGCGACCATCATTCTCCGGCGGAAATCAAAATCCAATTAGTTTCCTCGAGGATTTAAAAGAGTACACTAGAAAAGTGAAACGTACGGATCCTTTAATTGTCGTACGAGAGAATTTAAAAGGGGAAGCCAAATCGTGGGCGAAATTGTACAATAAGCGATGGGAGACTATGTTAGATTTCGAACGAGATTTTTTAGCTACCTATTGGGGAGACATTAAGAAAAATGAAGTTCGCCGCCGACTTGCAGAGGGGGTATATGATGCCAAGAAAAATATATCCATGCTCACTCATTTCGCAAACTATTGGGAACTTGCTAAGGCTTTGAAGATTACTGACACTCCGTTGGGCATAGTCGACGAAATTATGAGGCATTATCCGAAGGAAATTCAATCGCTATGGTTTTCGGGACAATCAGGAGACGAGATTGTCGCCGCTGAGTTTCTTCGAAAACTAGATACAATGGTATGTACGCCAGAAGAACGGAACTTAAAGAAGAGGAGTGGGGAGGAAGTTAGCAAGAAGGACAAATACCGTGACCGTTACCACGCCATAAAAAGGAGGATACACGCGATAGAAAGTGTGGGCCAAGGCGTTAGTTGCAGCAAATGCACCGAAGTTAGCAGTTCACCAAAAGGAAATCCTACAATACCTACAACCGGGAAGGAGCTAGTGGTCGCAGATAATTCGGGAAACGGACGGGGGTTGATTCATTAGTCTCCATGGATACGACTCACACAGGAGGAGGGACGCCGGCGCCAAGACACAACACTGCATTGAAGATTATGATGAAATGGGGGTGGAATCCGACGAAAGGATTAGGAAAGGATGAACAAGGAATGACTGCCCCAGTAAAAGCTGAAAAGTACGTAAAAAGACGGAAGGATGGAGCGGAAGAAACGAGAACAGAGGAGGAAATGCGTGTGGAAGTATGCGTCAATTCACTGCAACATATAACTGACGAATGGAATAAATTGGAAATGATTGAAGAAAAATTGGGTAGGGAAGTTAGGGGTTTTAACAACATTTTTGAGGACCGAGATTATGAGGAAGTAGAAAAGGGTAGCACTTTACCGTTATTACCGGAAGCCAAAGCATATATAGATAACACGGAAGTTCATTGTTTAATAGACACCGGAAGTCAGATCACGTGTGTAGCACAAGAATTCTACGAAAACTATTTGACTGATGAAACGCTTTATCCGATTATGCCAGTAACAGCAATACAGATTAAGGTAGCTATAGGACACAAAAGTCAGAGAATATCTAGGTTGGTTTTAGTCCCACTACGATTTGAAAATGTTACAATAAATACGCCATGTTTAATAATACCCAAGTTGATTAGGCCCGTTATATTAGGTATCAATTGGTTGGACGAATACACAGCTGAGTTTAAATGTGGGGAAAATAGGAAGTTGAAAATAAAAACAGAAGTTGGTAAAAGGGAAATAGAATTGGTAAATTCATCGATAACTTATAGGAAACCTAAAGGTGAGATTAGCAATCAAAATTGCGCAAGTGGAAAAATAATTAGTATCGAAGTAAACCCCGAAATAAATGATACGGCGTGTCTCGAGCGTAGAATAACGACATTTGTGTCCGGGCTAGATTTGGAGTTAAAAGGGAAAGAAGGGTTGGAAAAGATTTTAATCAAACATAAGAATGTATTTAGAGACAGGCCGGGTCTCACAACTTTGTACACTCACGAAATAAAGATGACGGACGAGACGCCCTTCGTTAAGAGATCTTATCCTGTACCTTTTGCTTATACAGATAAAGTTGACGAAAAAATTAGAGAATTGGAATTACTAGGAATCATCAGTAGGGAGGCCACACAGTTTTCTAGTCCTCTAACGTTTACTTTAAAAAAGGACGGAACCGTTAGGATTCTTTTGGATGCCAGGTTTTTAAATACTAGAATGCACGCCGAAGTAGAGAAACCACCATTAACTTCTGAGATAATACAGCGTTTTCATGGCGTAAAATTCATCACCACGATAGATCTAAATTCAGCCTACTTCCAGATACCTATCAGTCCAGAGAGTCGTAAATATACCGGGTTTGTGTACAATGGGAAATCGTATGTATACAAGGTATTGCCGCAGGGGTTAAAGACATCAGTTGGGAGTTTCTCAAGGGGAATGGACAAAATCCTCGGCCCAGGACTGAGAGAATTCTGCGCTAATTACTTGGATGATCTAATAATATATACGTGTGGGAGCCAAGAAGATCATTTCGAACATGTAGACGCGGTACTTGAGAGGTTAGAGGCAGCAAACATGACTTGTAAACTCGAAAAATGTCAATTTTTATTCACAGAAGTGCGTATGTTGGGACATATTATAACGCCTTTGGGAGTTCAAATGGATCCGGAAAAAATAGACGCGATTAAAAATTTTCCGGTACCCAAGAAAATCAAACAAGTTAGAGCTTTCCTTGGACTTTGCAATTATTACCGTAGATTCGCGAATAAATATGGGGAATCAACACGTGTTTTATGTGATTTACTTCAGAAAAATCGAACTTGGAGGTGGGGTGACTTAGAACAGCGTGCATTCGAGAAGGTGAAAACATTATTTTTAGAAACAGTTATTTTACATCATCATGATCCAAATAGTACATATTATTTACAGACAGACAGTTCGGGATTTGCAATAGGGGGGGAGTTATACCAGCTAGATAACGAAGGAAACCACCACGTTATTGGATTTATTAGCAAAGCTTTAAGGGGACCAGAGTTAAAGTGGACAACATCGGAGCAAGAGTTGTGGGCGATAATATATGCTCTACATAAATTTGAGACGTATTTAAGAGGAGTACATTTGATAATAAGAACAGATCATCAAGCGTTGACGTTTTTGAAGACATGGAAGATGTACAGTAGTCGCCTAACTCGGTGGATTTTGTATTTAAATCAATTTAACTTCACTGTAGAGTACGTTAAAGGAAAAGAAAATATAGGACCTGACATTTTATCTCGTTACTCTTGTGATGCAGAAAACGTGCAGGAGGAGAAAAACACATGCCCAGAAATAGCAGCTTTTGCGGTTAAAGGTAGACAACACATTCGAAAACACTTAGAAAATATAACAGAACTACAGAAACAGGACACATTCTTGGGAGAAATTTTCGGGTACTTGCGCAAGGGAAAATTCGGACCACCGACAAAAAATGTTAATAGGTATTTAAAAAATTACAAGAAAATAGGTAAAACTTTGTATTACACCACAGGGCTAAACAAAACGGTTTTAGCAGTACCACAGGAATTGACTGAGGAGTTAATAAAAATGATACATTTAGAAATTGGGCACGGGGGAATTTTCAAAACAGGATCAGCTATGGGAGACAGGTATTACTGGCCAGGTATGAGCCGAGACATAAAACGCATAGTAAGAGGATGTCACCTTTGTCAGATGGCGAAGCGCGAAATTCGACCAACTGTAGGGCCAAGTAAATCAATTATGACCAAAGAAGTAGGACAATTAGCTATGGCAGATCTATACGGACCATTACCGAGGGGAATGGGTGGCGTAAAATTCATATTTGTTATCCAGGATTCTTTCAGCCGATTTGTAAAATTATATAAATTGAGGATAGCAAGTACTAAGACCGTGTTAAATTGTGTAGAGGATTTTAATAAGATCAAACAAATAGATGCTTTGTTAACTGATAACGGATCTCAATTTACATCGAAAAAATGGGAAAACCACATGAATAGGATGGGTATACGAATTGTACATACTTCAGTGCGAAATCCTGGACCGAATATAACTGAGCGTGTAAATAAAGAGTTAGGAAGAATTTTTCGTATTTATTGTCACGAAAAACATACAAAATGGTCAGCTTTCCTTAAAGAAATAGAGCAGACTTACAATAATTCAATACACTGTTCAACAGGATTTTCACCAAACGAGATAGCTTTCGGGAAATCACCAACTTATAGTTTAGACAAGTATACTCAGGGGTGTGGAGAACCTACGAAAACAATAGATGAAATTAGAATGGTGGCGCAAAAAAATTTGGAGAAAAGCGCTACGAATCGACAAAAATATTATAATCTCAATAAAAGACTAGTGACCTATGAAATCGGAGCCATGGTCAAGTTGAAAAAGATTACACAGTCAAATTTATTGCGAAAACAAATTAAGAAATTCAACTTACTTTACGAAGGGCCGTACGTCATCGGATCAGTAGTTTACAGTAACACGTATACCCTAATTGATCCGGTAACTCGGGAAATAAAAGGAGATTATAGCGCCATACATTTAGCGAGATATTACACGAGTAACAAGGAACAACAATCAGGATTAAAGTTAGTGGAAGTCAACGAATAGAATGCGAAATTTGCAAATATTTGAAAATATTTATAAATAAATAAATAAACGACTGAGAAATACAAATAAAAATATGTTAGGATACGTCTTGGGGTAGGGGAAGAAAGAAACTTTACTAAAATGTTAGGCTATCAGTTTGCTTGCGAGGGACGGGTCGTCGTCGAGTCTTTAAGAGTGAGTGGACAAGTTTCTTAATAAGCGACAATCATGTTTAAATATAGAAATAGAGTAAGGTAAAAATATTCGTTAATTTTGATTTTATTATTTAGAAAAAAAAAAGGGGGGGTTTTTTTTTGATGTGCTAGTGAATAGAAAAAAAAAAAAATTGTTAGGTAATTAAGGACACTTAAGAGGAAAAGAATTAGAGATATTATATGACACACATAATGGTACGTTTATAGAATAGAGTTTTAAATAAACATTGCTTAGGAGTTAGAAAAAAAAAAATGTTTTGAAATCTTGAAATAAAAATGTTTATCTGTAGAGATGTGGTAGAAATTAGGTAAATATAAAAAGGTAACGTTTGAATTACGATATAAATAGTTAGATTTCGAAAAAAAAACGGGGAAAAACGGGAACGCTGAACCAATTGAGGATAATTAAGAACATTTATGAAAATTAAATATAAGAGTGGGTAACACTTAGGTTAGGACAACTTTGAATGAACTATGAACAAACAATTAGAAATTAAGAATTAGAAAATAAAGTTTAATTAAATAAAAAAAAAAAAAAAAAAAAAATGCTGGAAAATTTATATAGAACATGTATACCACTGATTGTCGGATTGGGTGAGGTCGTGCGAAAACATATACATTTCACAAAAACTTATACTTACAAACAAAAACAATTATTTGCACACCAAGAGACCACCCGCTTTTCAGTTGGTCGAAAGGCCGCGAGATTGTAAACAATCTTTACTTAAATCATTGTAAGGGAGGTCTTAGTCCAATTTGGTTGGGGACCACCAAAACACGCGAGTCGAGGGGCGTGTTCCAGCGAAAAAGAGATTAATTTTGAGTCTATCAAAATTACAGAAAATTCCATAAAATAAAATCTACGCGAAAAGAAAATAGAAAATACAATGAGATTCAATTCAAGATTGTTAACAATCCGATAAAACAGAGAAGATATAGGGGATAACAAAATGAGGAGGGAAGATAGGGATAATAGTATACGGAGAAGAGATAGGGGATAAAAGAATGAGGAGGGGGATAGGGAGCAATAGGATACGAAGAAGAGATAGGGGATAACAAAATGAGGAGGGGAGATAGGGAGCAATAGGATACGGAGAAGAGATAGGGGATAACAAAATGAGGAGGGGAGATAGGGGATAACAAAATGAGGAGGGGAGATAGGGAGCAATAGGATACGGAGAAGAGATAGGGGATAACAGAATGAGGAGGGGAGATAGGGAGTAATAGGATACGAAGAAGAGATAGGGGATAACAAAATGAGGAGGGGAGATAGGGAGCAATAGTATACGAAGAAGAGATAAGGAATAACGACATGGGGAGGGAAAGGTAGCTAGCCTAAATTTGAACACAATTTCGGTGTCTAACGAAGAAAAAAAAAAAAAAAAAAAAAAAAAAAAAAAAAAAAAAAAAAAAAAAAAACAAAAAAAAAAAAAAAAAAAGAAGAAGACGCCTAAATAAAATACAACGTTAGCCACAGCAAATTGAGTTCAGAGGAGGGAACTGTGATGAATTGCATTAATCAACAGTGAAAATAAGAAAATATCGTAGCTTCCCACTTTAATTCAAAAAGAAAATACCAATTAATTATAAAACAGACACACCTGCGACATCTACCGGATCAAAGTAAATTGAATTCTTGTTGACGATAGGGATCTACAATTAAGTAGATTGAGATGAGTATTAATAAAAAAACCACAGATGGTATTAAAAATCGTCACGAGACAGGGAAAGACCCTTTCTTAGGCGCGAAAATAAACACAAAAAATGATTAACCAATCACAAAAGTGGAGGGCGTATTCATATTTTGAACAAAGAAATGGACTTTGAACTAAGCGATTAACCTGAGATTTATTGGAAAAAATATCGTCATCAACCGAAAGATCAATACACTATAATGTAAACAGGGTCTCACGCTCGGTGCATTAGATACGATGACCCCAGATTTAAGATATACAATCAGTACAATGAAGGTGTTGGCAACCGCCGTTAACGAGCAAATTAATCCACATTATGTTGGAAAAACTAGACAAGAAAATAGCAAGAAAATTATGATCAGAGGAAGGTTAAAGAAAAGACGTGTAAAACGTAAGAAAAGCTACTGTAGGGTTATTCAGCCGTATAACGAGTACATAGAAAGTCAGGGAGACCAGATTGAAAGGAAAGTGTACATTTTACATTTAAAAGGAAGAAAAACGCTGGAAATTAGGGACGTCACTCTTGTAACGTCAGGGAAAACGATTTGAAAAGGAAATCTAATGGAAAAACTGGACGTTTAAACGGAAGTGTTTATTGAACAATATAAGATTTCGACTTAATTTTACGTTTTCAGACGAGTTTAAATAGATATCGTTATATATTTGGAATAGGGAGGTCATACTGGTTACATTGCGTTAGGTAAATCAAACAAAAAGGAATTGTTTTCCGTCAATTGTTTGACGAAAGTACTATGGAAGATAGGAAAGTTTGATGATAGACGTAAACATTATTTGAGTTGACGACCCCACACGTGATTTTGTTATTAAAACAATCAGAAAACGAACACGGTTTTAGGCGATTAAACCCATTTTAATGGCTTTTTGGACGATAAAAATTATCATTGGGCATAGGGACTGTTTATTCAAACTAAAAACGATTAGATTTTACGACTCTCGAATAAACGCTGAGTTATCGGTCGGTACATCGAAGTCCAGACATAAACACATGTCAAATTTTAAATTAATGTGAATTCAGGGAAGAAAGGGACGGAAGTTGGGGGAAGATCCATATGAAGTAATAAAAATTGACATATATTTAAGGGCCGTAGTGGAAGTATCTCCTATAAAAATGTGGTAAACGATATATTAATTAGTAACAAATAGAAAATGAAATTTTCTATTGAGGCAGCAAACATCGAAAAACGATACGTATATCAGAGTAATGTACGGTGAAACTATGGGTGAATTGATACGGCCAAAGAAAGCAAAGAAAATCTTAAATTAACAATTAATAAAATAAATACGGCTGGAAATATAAAAAATCATATAATTGTGGAAAGCTACATGAGAATGAATGAGGAAGAGCAAAGGAAGAACATCGTGAATAAAAGGGAAATAAGGGAAAATATGAAAATTCAAGTCTACGACATAATTAGAGACAATACAGTTCAAAATTGAATTGATCCATATAGGTGGCGTGAGAATAAGAAGGAATTTAGAAAAAAGAAAACTGGAAAACGCACATTAAAGGTTTTTGGCTTGAGTTTTTCATGTTCTGGTAGCGATAAACAAAATTGAGAATTATATACAGTTTATTGAAGACGGACCTCTTACGAATTGAGAAAAAAAAAATAACTAAAAAATTATGAAATTCGAGCTAATTTTGTATAACCAACAGACAAAGGGTTGAGGGGCATTTTGACGTAATATCGCCGGTCCGATCCTGGAAAAATGTTTAAACGAGAGAGGGCATGAAGAAAATCATGAAAGGTGGAGCTAACAGCAGTTAAACAAAAAAGGCAGAATCGATATATGAAATCTCGAGTTGTTATAGGTTAAATTCGTGGATCAAAGATAGCTTAGATAGGCCATTCTAATCCTGAGAGGGGTTTAAAAGACAGGACTTAGTGAATTTTCGTTAGTCATCGGGGGTTTTGAAAAGCGGAAGTTTGTGAGACGTGACGTGACGTTTAAAGCGGTTATTAATTGAAAAATTGTCTAAGTGTTAAAAATTTTTATGACTCTGAAATAATTGGAGTCAAGGCAATAGAAGTGATTTCGGACTTAGTATAATCTAGTGTTAGATAAAATGCATTTTAACAGAAAGTTCTAAATGTCCAAAGTTTGGTATTAAATTCAGTGTAAGAGATTAGTACCATTAATAATAATTAATTAGATTCAGTGAAGTGATTAAATCATAAATTTAAATTGTGTTAGTGAAAAGTGTGGTGTTGTATTTGGCAAATTTAAAAGCAGTGTTTAGTTAAATTTTAGGACTTAATACTGGAAAAAAAAAAAAAAAAACATATCAGTAATAGTTCCTTAAATAAAGTGAAAATCGAACGTAATAATTTATCACAGGATTAATCTAGTGTTAGATAAAGTAATAATAATAAATATGGACTTTGGAATAAATAATACAAATTATTAAGTGTTGTTAAATGAGATTGTGATAACTTGATAATAATTATTATTTCGGAAAGTTTGAATAAATAGTGAAATACGTTATCTTACTGCAAAATAAAAGAGTTCGGTGATACAAGAATTAAATAATAAAAATAAATAAAAAAATAATAAAATAAATTTGTTAAGTTAACCAACGGGTTTTGAAAATATAATACATTTTGATTGATAAAGATTAGTCATCAATTAATTCAGTTTAGAGTCAACGCAATAATGAAATAATGAATAAAGATGATTAATCTAGGTAGTTAGACAATAGCTGAATTAGGTAGAAAAAAAATATATAAAAGGTTTGTCGTGTTGAACCCGACAGGAGTGGACCTTTTGGGGTAAGTCCTTACAAAGTATAAAAATTTCTAGAGACATGAACGAGGCAGAGGGCAGCTGATCGTCGGTATAAAATTTTATATTATTATAACAAAATATTATTTGCTTAATATGTGATATGTAATTATATATAAAATATTATATATATAAAATAGATATATTTATATATATATATGTATATATATATATACCAAGAAAGTTTAATAAAAAGGAAACACATTTATATTAAAAAGTAAAGGTATCGATCTCGAATACCTATCTTTGCATTTATCCGTAACTATTTAAAATAGTTATGTGTTTGATAAATTTCCAAGTCAAAGTTTTGTATTTATTTAGTATATATATACTATTTATTATAACTTCAGCTAATATAAAATGATCAAAAAAATGAGTTATGATATTAGAATTTACCTCAACTATAATAAAATTATATATATATCTGTGTATTTATGTATCGAGACAAAGTATATGTATGCATTATAATTATATTTATCGGGGGAACAGGTTAGACCTCGGCGAAAAGGAAATTATCACTATTAAATTCAGAAGAAAAATTTAGGACCATAAATCTCACATTCAAGAATGTTTTAAAAACAAACATCTCATGTTTGGAATCTAGGTCACGAAGCCAGTGGGAATGTTTACATAATTGAAATGGTTTATAAAACAACTCGGTCATTGGGGCACTGGGTCAGATGCTTTTAAAGGAAGATGTACCTGGGTCTTTAATAGGTGGTTGATAGGTATTAGTATTATAGTAGGTTGGGTTATTATATAGGTTATTATATATTTATTAGGTAGTTGACAGGTATTAATATTAACTTGACAATGGGACAAAGCCAAGAAATTGCACAATTATAGAAAATTTTTAAGCACAATCTTTAACTTGAACATGAAGAGATAAATTTAGGATTGAACAATTTGAAAGTAATTAGATTTATTATAGGCTAGTCAAACAAAAGAACTTGAAGAGTATCATTGGACATTTGAGAAAAATTTTATGGATTAACTACTCTCCTAGGTAGCTAATAGGAACATCAAACCTTTGGAAAATCACGGGTTAGTTTAGAAGTGTATTGAAGAATTACATGGAATATTCGAGGAGAAAATTATAGAACAATTACTCTCGTAGGTATCAATCATTTACATGAAACAGTTGACAAATCACGGGATAGTCAAATAAAAGAGTATTGAAGAACTACATGGAATATTCGAGGAAAAATTTATAGAACAATTACTCTCGTAGGTATCAATCATTTACATGAAACAGTTGACAAATCACGGAATAGTCAAATATAAGAGTATTGAAGAATTACAAGGAAGATTCGAGTAAAATTTTGTGAGGTAATTACTCTCATAGACATCAATCATTTACAAGAAGCAGTTGGAAAATCACGGGATGGCCTAATAAAAAGTATCAATCAGTTACATGAGACAACTGGAAAATCACGGGATAGTAAAAAAATTTTACCAAAAGTTGAACCTTGGGGGAAAATTTGGAAAACAGTTCAACAATAGGAGGCAGTGGTCGCTCCTTAAATACAAGGACCATTAACCAAACACATAATAGAGATGGCAATCTCTTAAATAAAATTGCCAACCAAACAAAACAAAAAGCTTGGAGTTTTGGCGAATCTCCAGAACATATCGCCAGATAATTGCTTATTATATTAGTATTTATTAATATTTCCCATTTTTAATATGTATATATTCGGTTACCAAACTTAGAATTTCGCAGAATTCTATGAGAGGGATCCGAGCTCGGAATATAAGACTAGCTAGTTTTATATTGTGAGTTATAATCCTACCCAAACGTATGTTTACATATATATCTTTTTATGTACTGTACACTGGTTGATGTGGACCCGCTTACAATTAGCGTTTTAGACTCGACAGAGTTACTCTCACATCATTTCTTGTACGTAGAGCGAGGATTCACGACCCGTAACTCTACACAACACCGTGAGTATATGATTGCATATAGGACGAAACCGGTTCGCCCTAAGTAAATAGTAGACCTTGGAGGAGATGGAATTTGGGGGTTTCGGGACTCGAGGAAAAGCCTGAATAGAGTACACGACGACATGGAAGATTGACAGAACAAGGTACTAAGACCCTCTGGAAAATCGCGTCTGCTGACTGTGCGAAGTTCTAGTTGATCTTTGACCATCCTGTTTACTTGCAGGAGGATAGGAGCCAAATTTTCGGCAGAAAAAGGGTATTCTGAGTTCGTCAAATTTGCAATCTATTAATTACATTAACCTACTAAACCCATCTTTATATGTACCTTATAGCAGCTGAATCGGATTGGAGAGATGACAAGCAGATACAAAACAATCATAATCAAATTTACTAACAATTAACCATTTGAGTCATACTTAATTATTTGTTCAATTAAACATGCGTAATTCGATTAGTACAGGTTATTTACGAGTTCGTTAGGATGTAGGAAAACATAATAAGCGACGGAGGAAAGTTAGTTCATTTAGAGAAACTATTTAAAGTTAGATTTGCAAGAGAGAGACCAATACAGTTTGAAACTCAACGCTCTGACTAGAATCAAGAAGTTACCACAAAGAATGAAAGTAATTAAAGTCCCATATCATAAATCAAAAAAATTACACAACGTTTGATGGAGTTTAATTACAACATAAATACGAAAATATTTACGTTCAAGGTCGTAAATAACGTATTAATTAGTTAAGTACATATATCTCTAAAGGTATGTAGTACAAGGGAGCTTTAAGTAAGCTTTCTGTAGTATCAAAGAAAATAAGGGTCCAATTTTCATGAAGGCTTGTGTGACGTAGGGAAGGAATTTTCCATCCCTACTACACACATGCAAAGCCTTAAAGATTTAAATATCGATCAGAGCCAAAAGAAAAGTTCAAGAAAACTTGAAGGGATGAAAGAATTCCAAAAATAGAAAAAAAAAATCAAAAGAGGTAGAAGAGAGAATTATTACGACTGGTGCCAAGTGCCCAGGAGTAGAAAAAGAAAACAAAATCAGAATCAAAAGAGAGAGAGAATTATCACAGACTTAAGATGCAGTCTGAGTGGGGGGGGGGGGGTGATTAGTTTCTTTATATTTTGGAGCCTGTGGAACTATCCTCAACAGGAGTATGTAAGTGACGAGAATGAAGGGAATGGAAAATTTGGTATCACTTTTACAAATATCTTTTTTATGTATAACTTTTGCAAAGCGCCGCGGGAGAAATTTTTACGTGGTATTCCCAGGAGAAGGGAGTTAAAAATGAATTATATCATTCACAAAAATACAGAAAAAGTGCAGCAGACTAATTTTTTTCTACACTACCATTTTCACAGCATCCCCAGTGGAGCCCTGACAGAGATAGTGCATTTCGTCTGTACCTGAGCTTACAGCTAAGCTTAGTAAAACAATATTTTTGTGATGACTTTTACATTTCAAGTAATCTTTTATTTATTGTAGGTATGCACCTTAATAATAATTTCATTATTCGTATAGGGCCGTTTTCGTGACAACGTTTTCATGACCTCAAGGGCGCTTTAACCGTTCGGACCCATAAGTTTGTTTTCACGAAAATATAACCTTACTGTAAGTATGACATATGAGGCGTACTTGACGTATTAAATATTAGGTACTACGAGTATTAGCTATATCTCCCTGAACCCACCTCTCGGCGGCCCTGTCTACGGGTACGAGCTCCGTGGCACCCTCTGGGGGGCTGGGGACTCTGGCTCGTGCCCCGCATGTCCATAGGGTAAAGACGGAACTACAGTTGGGCAGAGTAGCCCACCAGAGGGGAAGCCCAGTCGCCATTCGCTGAAATGCTGACCTGTTAGATCCACCCCTGAGCGAAACGTCACTAGCTTCGTACCAAAGTATCATGTATTCTTATATTTTATTTATTCGCCTGTAATACTGTTTTTTTTCATAAACTCCAAATGTCAATAAACTCAATAACATGTGACTTAATTCCTACCTACGTTTAATCCATTTCCAGTAATGCGGCCTTATAAATCAAGCGAGAACGAGCCGCGTATAATCGCCCATATTTACATAATGTATTATTTGTGCCCGTACTTTAGTTTCGGATTGCCGTATAACCATTTATAACAGAATAAACGATTATATTTAAATTATCTTCGAACAAATTACCAAAAACTCTTGATTAATACGATCGGATCGACGACCGCCTCCTGCTTATTGCGATAGAAGACAGTTTATTGAACTGGGTGATCAAAAATACATATTTTTACGTATTCGGCAACGATAATATTTATTATATCTTTAAACTTCAGCTGTTAAATACGGTATACTAATTTACAATAATGGAGACATTTAATTCTGTCTATTTATTTAAATAATCAATAGCAGCAGTTTTGTGAGCAAAAAAAGTATGTTTCTAATTTACTCTCATTTAATAAATCAAACCAAAATTTCCACAAAAACCTACATACTTAATTAATAAACGCAACGACTTCATTTTTGA
The DNA here is from genome assembly GCA_917880885.1 of Limnephilus marmoratus. Taxonomy (NCBI): domain Eukaryota; kingdom Metazoa; phylum Arthropoda; class Insecta; order Trichoptera; family Limnephilidae; genus Limnephilus; species Limnephilus marmoratus. Next base: position 31,902,032 of record OU862916.1, read on the forward strand.
AAATTTAATCTCTACTGAACCATTAACCAACCCTTCGTGTATGGACGCAAACTTTTCGTTTTCTATCAGCTGATTCTGTTTTCGTAATAATTTTCCTAGGGGGCATACATTCATTACATGAACTCAAAATGGGGGGAGGGGTCCAGTAAAATCTCATCAAATCTCATTTATACTGAAGGGGGGTCAATCAAAATTTCACTTCAACTTTAAAAGAATAAATATTATTATGGAGAAAAAAAAAATTAAATTGTTTCACTTCTAGTGAAGTGTCCCATTTTTCCCGCTGAAAAAATTTAATGGCTATTATGAAATAGTAATAATATTATGTTTATATCGAAAACAAGCAGACCCGGCCACACGTTGCTGTGGCTAACGAAACACAATGCCACGACGTTACCAGCTTGCCAGCCCGCTCCCTTTAATTATCTATTTCAACCAATTATAAGTGGCGTAAAAGATCATATAAATATAAAAGATCTATGCTCAAAGAGAAGCGCATTTTATACTATGTAAAGATGTAGTCCTTTAACAACTGTAGTGTAAATCTCACGTGACGCGGAGGGGGGGGTCCAACCAAATCTCACTTAATCTCACCAAGGGGGGGAGGAGTCCAAATTGAAAAAAAAACTGCTCACGTTATTAATGTATGCTCCCCTACTTGTTTTTTGCAAAATTATCTTTTTAAACTGTACCGTCATACCTGATAATGTATTTGTATATTTTTTTATGAAAATAGTATATAATCTAATATAAAAATTAATAAGTATTTCCCCGGAATAAAGCTATTTACATTCAGAGAAATGATTTTTTGATCGTGCCTATCGGCTCCTGCATTGTGGGTTAAAATGATCACCATCTTTAACCGGAACCGAAACATAACAAGCAAATTTACAGAAAGACAAAATGCAAAGCGCTCGAGTGGTTTGAGTTAACACAGGACTTCGCTACGTGCAGAAGTTCTATAGTGCGGTACCCAGTTAAGTGAAAGACCACCATTCCCATCAAGATGTTGCTTGAAATGTTCTTAGCCACGTTTGGTAACCAGATCTTTTCGAAGTCTCAGCACTTTTCGAAGGATATGTGCATTATATGTAAAAAATAGTTTTTGATTATTTACCAATGTTATTCTCATATCTTATTCTTTTATAATGTATTTTTGTCTAGATATCTTTTTTTATTTGGTATTCTTTTTTAAAATGTATTTGTAAATGTTACTAAATGTATTCGTAAATTGTATTTTTTTATATTTTCCCACTAGATGTATGAAAATATTTACGTAGATCTAAATAAAAATTTCAAAAACAAAAAAAAAAACAAAAAAAGATCTAAAGACCCAGGTTCTTCTAAACCTTCGTCTTCTCCATCTTATTCCTCTCCCAACAATCTCACAACTCACAACGTACTAAAATTGGGGATGCCATAGTTCCATTGGCTCTGAATAGTTGGCAAAGGTTCCCTCTGTTCAAACCTTTACATAAAATTATTTTACAAACGTTATTCCATGTTTCATTTTCATGTAATTTGAATACAATAAGTCATACAAGGTTTTGACATTTTACTAACAAACCTAAAAAAAGTGTTACGTTGACTTGCCCACCGTTTTTCAGTCAAAATAATTGAATTAACTTTACTGTTAGTCCAAAAATATACGGAGGGGGGGGGGAGTTACTTTGGCCGCTCATAATACATTCGTAATATATATTTATTTCTTTACTTATGTATTATAAAGATAGTAGTTGCTGTGTTCGGACCAACAACTAACAGTGTACCTAAAACAACACAACAACTTTTTGTATTTTAAATTGTTTCTCGCCACCCTGTTCGGTTGCCTCACGTGGACACAAAGTAACTTGTACATAATCCTGATTAATTGGGATATTCTCCATAAGCTTTCATTACAATTTCTCGGATCAGTGGTGAATTATGGGCTTACTTATTAGTGCGGGCTTTGTGCGGGTATCGAGAGCGGCGGTGACAAGTCGCGTTCAGTGCGTGCTCCCAGCCACTAAGTGGGACCCATTTGGAAAATAAATGCACCTTTTTACTATTGACAGATCGATGGTATTTCCAACGGTGACCGGACAACTCGTCATCATGCAACTTCAACACCTTCTTTAAAAAATCATTAAAAGTGATAAAAAAATATAAAATTTATTACGTTAGGTTAGGTTATGAACTATTTTTAATTTTTTTTTCATAACTTTTCAAAGGGGTGTTAAAATTGCATGATTCGGAGTTGTAATGGAACCGTTTCCGATACCACATGTGAATTTTTGTGTTTTTTATTTTTGATACACATTTTCGGGATGTACTGAAACTATAAAAATTAGATCGGGAATGAGATATTTTTTGATGTGTGAAACCATATATTTTTTTAATGCATCAGTAATGGTAATTTTTTTCGAAAAGATGTCATATATTTATTTTAGTTTGTTTAGACCATAGGTTCTCAACGTGGGCGATAACGCCCCCTTGTGGCCATTTGAGACTTTCAGGAGGGCGTTGAGATGGTATAGTGAGAGCGTGGGCAGGTAAAAAAAAAATCCATATCTCACCCCATCCCATTAACCCCCCCCCCCCCCACCGTTATGATAAATATAGTCGTGACAATACCTATTTCAAATTTTCAGATTCGCGACGACAGATGGTGAAAAGCAGTTGAGGGGCGCTAAAAAAAAATATTCTTAAAGCGGGCGGTGGGCAAAATAAGGTTGAAAATCTTAGTGAAGCGCTTTTTGAGGACCGTTTCGTTTATCTGCGATTTAAAACAATTTTTTTAACTTTCGAAAGGAAACCTTTGGCGTAGTTAATTACCGATTGTCCAAGTCTTGGCGGCAGATGCGCTTGCACACTTACTGTGTGCCTTGCCAGATCAGTAGAGACTAGTTGAGGGAGACCTTTTGACTTCTCCAGCCAGACTCTCTCGACCTTGCAACCCTGTAAGGGATCGATTCATTCGTCCATCACTCCTGGAAACATTGACCACCAGATTTCTACCCACCCCTCATACCTTTTTTATTCCCAGAACTTCAACTCCTTCCCACCCATAATAAAAACCCTCCACACAGCGTCTCCAAAGTTGACACAGGCTTTGAGGGATTTTTTCCCTCAGGGCCTCCTGTGTGGAGCTAATATAAAAATCAGAGTGCAATTCACACGCGGTAGAAGTGGAACATTCAAAAAACTTAAGTAGTCAAGGGGGACAACGAAGCACTTTTTTTATCAATGTGAATGATGATTTTTTCCATATTTTTGACGTCGAATTCCAGTGCACTTTCTTATTTATTTGGTCACTTACTAGTATTTGTGTTTTCTTCTTCGGAGTCGCTAGACGTCGCTTTCTTTTGTGTTGTCTTTGCCTGTTCATTTTTGAAAGGTTTGAAGATTGGATATTGATATTACAAAAACCTTTTTTATTTTGGATTTCCTATAATTCGATCCTTGGTCCGTTGAATGTCTGGCCGCTAAGGTTGGTCAGGCGCTTTATCCTGGCGTGGGCAAATAAATTTAATTCGATTAGTTTGTGTTATTTCACAATTAATTATTTTAAAATAATATATAGCATATTTGCGCCACGTTCCAGAGTGGAAGATACTCTCAGTATCGCCCTGGACCACAATTCAGAATTCAAAAGGTTTTAGCCCTTGTTGTTGTTGTTGTTGTTTGGTGACCAGATCTAAATCGCCAAGTACTTCCCCACCTTCCTCCCCCCCTTCTCCTTCCACTCCCACTACCTTCAGCCTCACAACAAAATCCCAATTGGAGATGCCATAGTCTCACTTACTCCAGACAGGAGCAGTTGGGACCCCTGTGCGTTATTTATTTAAAAAAATAATAATAATTTATTGCTATCTCAATCTCCCGCAGGCTAAATCCTACAGATATATGTGTTTGTCTATTTTAAGTGTCGCTCGCTTCCGTTTCATAGCTTTTCAAATCACAGCGGTGTTTAAGAAGTTTTCGCTTTAACAAGCAAATAGAATAATCTTTCAAAACATGAAAAAGATCCTTCCAACAAAAGGAGTAACAATAATAATATTTTAACATCTTTTGGGAAAGAGACGAAATGACATGAAAAATAATGCGATCAATCATTCGATTATCCGAACGTAAACTTATCCTCACATAACTCGACATTCATTACTCTGATTATTTTAAAGGAATTAAAAATCCGTAAAACTATAAATCTATACACCCTATAAAGGTATACATGATGTCTGAAAACAAGTGCTACAAGCGGTGAATCTACATCACTTATAGAAAAAAATCAATATTAGCATTATATTAAATATCTCATCAATTATATATCTCACTGCACTAAATTTTCGTCGCATAAATTTTTATTTCATATACTTTTTATCTCCATCGTAACTATATCTTAACTATTTTTTTTCTCGTGTTAAAGATGGAGGTAAACTAAATTAAACTGCCTTTATTATTTATATAAAAGCCCTCTGGGCGTAAAATAAAAGAAATAAATAAACAACTAAATAAATTAATGTTCTCCAAAACGAGCTTGAAAAAAAATCATTTGTCATATATTTGGTTTATAATTGTGTAATTTCTACTATTTAATAAAATTCTAAAAATTATGATACTTTATTAAAATTAAATAGTCATAAATACATTGGGAATTCATAAGTCAAATATTGGTTTATAAATGTGTAAATTCTAATTATGCAATTGTAAATGTTCTCTAAAATGATCTGGAAAGAATCTCTTACTTGTGATCTCACTAAAGAAACCACTCATTCACTCTGAGTGCAATTATTAATGTTCTCCAAAATGACATGTTTGAGATTGAGAAAAAAAAATCACATGTTTGAGATTCTTTCAAAGACATAAAGAAACCATCCCTGCGTTCAGAATACAATTTTTAATGTTCTCAAAAGTTGTCTTGACAGAAGCAAATTCCTGTGATATCTTGAACAAACCATTCCTTTGTTAAGAATATTATGAACTAAATATACAATTTGGCTGTCCTGAAACGGGTATCCTTCCCCGTTGGACAAACAAAGTATCATTTTGTAATGTGTTGTAATATAATATATGCATATATAAATAAATAAATTTTCATATAATGAATAACTGATTACTTTGTATAAACCACTATTTTTAAAACAAAAAAAAAAGGACAACATGTTTCAACAACAATGTTGTCTTCATCAGGATGTGTTACTATAATCATACCCTGATGAAGACAACATTGTTGTTGAAACATGTTTATATTGTTTTAAAAATAGTGGTTTATACAAAGTAATCAGTTATTCATTATATGAAAAATGATGCCACAAAGTAATTTTGCAAAGTTTGAAGAAGTAAATAAATTTTCTGTTTTTTGTTTTTTTTCGGCAACTAAACGATTAAAAATCTTTTGAAGCCGGGTTTAAACTTTAAAATACAAATGGGATTTTAAAAGACGATAAGAACCTGATATAACCCACTAGCAATCGATTTTTTTTTTAATTTTACGTAAAAAATTCAAACTTCGGTCTTGATTTACTCGAAAACGATAGCTGAAAATCGATTTGAAATATGATGTAGATTCACAGGTTTCCCGCTTGTGCAGCTAGTTTCCGTAGATCATGTAGGCAATGTAGGCATCCCTTTGAAGATTTTCTCAACAACGTAAAAGCTACGATCTCATCTTGACCTTTGATTCCTGATGAGCTTTTATCCGCCTTGTATACTACCCAGGTAGGTACTAATCACGTGGAGCCACTTAATATTTTTTAAATCTGTAACATGTGCTGTTACAAATCAAGCATCGTATTCACACAACAGGACGCTTCAGAAAACTACAATTAATTATAAATCGTCGGGAATGTTTAATGAAAAAAGTCAATTCCTATCTATCAAACGCAATCATTTATCAATTCTTTACTCTGATTTTTTGGACCGATTTTAAGATACTTCATCATTCCGTTCCTTAGCAGCTGTTGAAGATATACACTGCCTAGTGCCTAGTGCCTAGTTCCCATGTGGGAAAATACTAGGGACCTTAGTAAGCTGATGCTAAATGGTAACATTTGTTTTCACGGTTTTATTTTTTTATTTTTTTATTAGTGACTATTTAATTACAGGTTTGATGAGAATTACAAGATATGATAATGTATATAAATATTTCATCTGTTTGTTCTTAGTCCTCCTCACTAGGTGGTTCTGTGCTGAGGCGGACTGGTAGATTTCTTTGATTTTCCGTTATTTAGTTTCTATGATGTTTTTAATACATTCTCTAACGTGTCTGCATTAATTTCTTTCACCCATGTTTTGATTTTTTCCTAAAACTTTATATTTATCTTTTCTATCTTTTTCAAACTTGGAGGAAGGATGTTGTAAAGTTTGGTTGCCAGATATATGTGATTTCTTTGGCCAAAACTTGTCTTGAATTTCGGAACATCTCGTATATCCTTTTTTGAGGCTCTTGTGTCATGTATCCGAGTTTCATTAGGAGATTTTCTGTTTTTAAAATGATGTATAAGAATATTCTTGGCATATATTTGTTTTAAATTTAGAATGTCAAAACACATAAAAATATCTTTTGAGGGGGTTCTGATGGGTAATTTTAGTATGGTTTTTATAATGCTCTTCTGAGCAATATCTAAGTGGTTAATATGATTTGCTGTAGCAGATCCCCATACTAGAATTCCGTAGTCAAGACGGGAATAACATAAAGCATAAAATACTTTTTTCCTGGGTAGTATGTTTCTTAGGTTTTTGAAGAAATATACAAGTCTCGCAAATCCATAAATTTTGATTTCTACTAATTCAAAGTTCGTGAAACATTAATATTATGCACGTGGAATAAGCTTCGCTGATTTGGAACCCATGCACTGTATAAAGTTGATGTACATAATGGAAAGCATTCACACAAATTTATACACATCTCACCTTCAAATTTAACAATAATTTTCAATGTAGCCTACATTTCAATTAGTTTTATATGATTTAACATTTCTACATAGAATTTAAACAATAACAGCGACATTGTGCCGCTGATTAATTTAGACATTTTTAGACATATTCGCCATACAGCACTATTCTGTAAATTTAATTGCAAAACCAACAATTTACCGTGCTCTTCATACCTTCAATAATATTTTAATAAACCCAAATATCGACAATTTTTTTTGTTTTCTATGTGCACATATAAAACGAGTACATATCGTTTCACTTAGACCACGATATTTCACACCTGTAAACATACTCACATATACATACACACATACTTACTACAGCAGTTTGCACTACGCACGTCATCCCGTAATTACTCAATATCCCTACCACAAATAAGACACTACAAGGAAACACGTAGGTACATGCACTGTTTTATTCTATAATATAAATAAATAAAATCTTTAAGGAATATAGGACCATCACTGGGGGGAGAGGGTTAAAGATTTTTTTGATAAAGAGGACAGGAGGGGTTTTCGGGATTAAGTGACAAGGTACGAAGGTTTTGTTCATGATCTAGTAAAATCTCCACCAAAATGTATTTTTCCATGTTTCCATGAAAAGAAGGAGAAGCATTCGGTCCAACGCGTGGCGTAATTTGAAAGATTGACATCTAAGAAAGCGGAAGAGAGAGGAATGAGAATGATACTAACTTACTAATGATACGAACCGATAAAATTAAAGGATCCAATTCTGTATTGGTAAAATAAAAAATAAAAGCTAAATAAACATCATTTCATGTGGTACCTATACGATTTTAGATTTTCACGGCCAAAAATATATATTTTTTTTTTTTTTTTTTTTTTTTTTTTTTTTTTTTTTTTTATGTTGCGCTACCTCCTCCTTTAGCCAACGTTTCGGACAGCGTTACAATGTCCATCATCAGGGCAGCAATTATACATCCGCCCTGATGATGGACGCTGTAACGCTGTCCAAAACGTTGGCCAAAGAAGGAGGTATAACACCCCAAAAATAAATAACAAAAATCATTTCATGTGTTTTAATTTTCAATAAAAAGATCAAATTTTCAATTTTGAACAGTAGGTACCTAGTTGTATTCGTTTTTTTTTTACATGAGCGCCACATAGGAGGCCCTGAGGAAAATAATTTCCTAAGGAAATAGTTTTTTAAGGAAAGGAAGGAGAGGAAAGTTCTGGGAAGGAGAAGGGTTTAAGGGGTGGGTAGGAATCTGGGGTTCAGTGTGTCCTGGTCATCCGCCTCCAAAACCTAGACAAACCTCACCCCATGAACCCGGGCACCCCTGCTAAATCACCAAACGTAGCGAAACACTTGGGGTTACCTATGGCAGAGATGTTGGTTATCCAATAAAGGTTCCCTGGGCGGCGGCACCCATTCCCGCCTCTCAAAGTTTAGGTTTGATGTAACATTCACAGTAGGTACGTATCCTTCAAATTGATTAAACAGATTTATTTTTATAATAGAAAAAATTTAACAGGTTTATTTTGTTAGTATACTTTATATTTCTGCTTACTATCTGCCCAGCGCGCCATATCGATAATGATGAAGGAGTAAGACCAATAACTCGCCCTATTAGAACCGTCCAATACAATTTAAGTTGAAATGTCACACATCTAATTAATGGCATAACGCCCCGCGGCTCGTCTGAATTACGGCTCGAGTTAATCAAGCGGCCCGGGCCGTACGGATTATACAATTCTTTCTTTTCAACTTTAAACATCGTAAATAGACGCTCAACAGGTCTTTCTTTTCAACTCCGAAATCGTAAATAGGCACTGGATGGTACTTGGAATCACGTGCATGCGTGAAAAGGTATGAAATATCAAATTATGAACAGTTTAGATGAGAAGTATTCCTATTATGGGAAGTGGAATGAGCTTTATTAGGCTATTAGTATAGTAAGTAATACCTACGCTAGAATTATAACTAAGATTTTTTAAGGCAAAGTAAAAGAACAAGAAAGGAGTGTGAATTTATTAGTTACTATTTATTGTGTTGTATCTTTACAATCTAATAATTTTAATCATAATATTATTTTATTGTCTGTTTTCTTTATGTATGTAAATGCTGAAAACAGATTCTTCCGTATCTTTACGTTTTTTTCGTCCCTCAGGGGCTCTTGGACAGTGAAATCATTAACTTTACAATATCGGATCGATAGGCGTAACTTCTTACGATTTCATATCGATGTCCCAAGTACTGTTTCACCGTCGACAGCCAAACCGATATTGACAGTAAATGCATAAGAAACCGATATATGCTGGCATTACTGGAGGTTATGAACTCATATTCACTATGAATTCATATTCCGGAAAGTCAAACGTCAAAATGGCGATGTTGAATCGAAATACTGACCTAAATATGGATTGGCAGTCCGCATTTACTTTTTGACACTAAACGGGAGTTAATTAGTTAATGAGGTCTTCAGTCATATTTCAAGTCAAACTCTTTGGTTTCTCAAAGATTGAGCGGAATAAATTGGTCGCACCCGTCTGCTTGTTTAGGAATAAATACATCCCAAAACACGTCAATGCGTTATACTTTCATAAGACCAAAAACATCCCAAGCGACCTTACATTTTAAAAGCTATATATTAGTGTTGAGTATCTCATACAAGAGGCACCTCAAATGTCCCATACAAACACACGTAAAATGTCCCCCCCCTCACAAAATGTATTTGTACCAACTCTTTCATGTCACGTTGTCGCATATGGGACAAATATGAAGGGGGGGACAAATATTTATTTATTTATTTATTTATTTATTGTTTCTTTACACTGTAGGTAAAAATGTTTACAATACAATTTGTTACCTCACTAGGACAAGCCTGTGTTGAGGTTAACAATAATTATACAAGTTAACAAAATAACACAAAATTATACAGATTTTGAAAGAACAATATTGTTGTATTTCTTACAGATTGAGATTATGGGTACCCACTAAACTGATGGCGCTAGGTAGTACATTAATGTAGACTTTTAGGGTGACCATAGTTTTGAGATCTGATTCAAAATAAAATAAAATAAAGTATTTTTTTGTTTTGTTTTTAAGGATTAAGTCGTAAATAATAAATATATGTATATAATTAATATGAGGTGTGAGGTTGGTTTATTGGACTACATGTCATGTCACGTTGCAACGTATGGGACAAATATGAGGTGAGGTGTGAGGTGGTTGGTGTATTGGACTACATGTCATGTCACATATAGTATGAGACAAATATGAGGTGAGGTGTGAGGTGGTGGTGTATTGGACTACATGTCATGTCACGTATCGTATGGGACAAATATGAGGTGAGATGTGAGGTGGTTGGTGAATTGGACTACATGTCATGTCACGTTGCTAAGTATGGGACAAATATGAGGAGAGGTGTGAGGCGGTTGGTGTATTGGACTACATGGCATGTCACGTTGCAACATATGGGACAAATATGAGGTGAGGTGTGATGTGGTTGGTGTATTGGACTACATGTCATGTCACGTTGCAACCTATTGGACAAATATGAGGTGAGGTGTGAGGTGGTTGGTGTATTGGACTACATGTCATGTCACGTATCGTATGGGACAAATGTATGAGATGGCGAGGCGTGAGGTGTTAATATATTGTATGACATTTTTGTATTAGAAAAGTGAGGTGGTGTTGGGGTGAGCCATTCATATATTGTGAATACCGCACAAGCGTCCCAACTGCTCTGAATTATTTTTTTTTAATTTTTTTTTTATTCTAAATTATTGTTAAGTGAATACCTACCACACAAGAGTACCAACTGCTCAAAAAATGTTTTTAAATATTTTTTTATTGTAAATTATTGTTATGTGAATACCGCACAAGAGTCCCAACTGCTAAAAAATTTTTTTTTTTCTAAATTATCTTTGTATTGTTAAGTGAATACCACACAAGCGTACCAACAGCTCCAAAAAAAAATTTTTTTTAAATAATTTTTAATTGTAAATTATTCTTATGTGAATACCGCACGAGAGTCCCAACTTCTCAAAAAATTGTTTTTTTGCGTGAGTGAGCCATTCATATATTGTGAATACCGCACAAGCGTCCCAACTGCTCCGAATTTTTTTTTCTTTTAAATATTTTTTTTTCATAATTATTGTTAAGTGAATTCCGGCGCAAGAGTACCAACTGCTCGGAAAAAAAAAACTAAATGTTTTTTATTGTAAATTCTTGTTATGTGAATACCGCACAACAGTCCTAACTGCTTCAATATGTTTTTTTTTTAATATTTTTATTGTAAATTATCGTATTGAGGGGGATCAGAGGAGGGGTGCAGGGCGGGATCAGAGGTAGTGGAGGGGGGAGGGGGCGGAAAGGCGGTGAGAGAGGAGGGGGGGGGGGAGGGTAGGCCTTTTTAATATCCATTTTTTTGCATTACAAAAATAACAAACACAAGAGGCGGTTGTGGGTACCGCCGCCCCGGCAACCATTTATTAGATAACCTACACCACTGCGGAGAGAGTGATTGAAGGAGTCCCTTTGCTTCTCCGGCCTTAAGCCTTGCACCACTGGAGGGATGTATTATTTTCCTCAGGGCCCCCCCTGTGTGGAGCGGACGTAAAAAAATACCTTCCCTGAAATTCTCTACCCCCCCCCCCCCCGTTATTTTCGATATTTGAGTACCTCATACAAATGTCCTACCCAACACTACTATATATCTCTCTTCCTCTCATGCGATCATATTTATTTTTCTTTTAAAGGGAATGAAATAATGCATCTTATTGTCTTTGAAATATGAAAGCTATCTTGCATAGATATTTTACAATTCCGATCCAATTTTTTTTTCAAAATGGTTTCAGAATTTACTCGCGAAACTGAGGCTTCCGGATTGTGAGGTGCGAATATATTAAACCAAGCAGACGGGTTAAATGAATTATTTCAGTCTATCGCGTGTACGACTGTTTTCAATTCTAAGAGCTTCGTTAGTTGAACTCCGTTCATAATTCATTGATTTTGCATATTGAACGACATTTTCTAAATACATGCGTATATTAATAGTTCCGATACTTATCTGATACTATGGAAGCCGCGCTACAATTTATCAATCGTCGCGCGTCGGTCGGAATATCTCTTACCAATTGTTGACCGTGATCGAAAATATTGATAACTGACCATAGATGACGGATTTAGTCAATATCGTAATGATATAGGATTTTATCGATCGTCCGTGCTAGATCTCTTGATGTCTACCGTGTTGTCGCTTCTTTGCGACTCCCGTCCATCCAATACCAGCGGTTATCTCTAACCAACTATTACTATCATCAAACGAAATTTAAATATCAATGGTCATCAGTAGTATGGGTCAAGAATCTCGCCAGGTTCTGGTGACGATGTAACTACCTACTTACGTATATACAATTCATTATATCGTTCAAACAATTCATTAAATCGTACTTGCGTAGGTATATACAATCCTTCAAATCGCACTTGCTTATATACAATTCATGCGAATATACATTTAATAAACGTACTTGCGTATACACAATTCAATAAATTTGCTTTTGATATGAATCTTTTCGAAACTAAATTAATAAAATTTTATTCCTCAAATTCATTAAATGGACGATAATTCATTCGAAATGATTTCAATTCAAACTGAAAACCTAAAAATAGTTTTTATTTCTGAAAACACCATGGCGCCTAAAAAATTATATAAAGAATTTTTTTAAGGATTAACATGGAAAGTGATTCGAATTTGTCAGTTTTTCGGAAAGGATGTTTCTATTACAATTTTTTTTTATTCGATGTTTTTTTTAAATACCAATTTTTGTTAAAAAATATAAACGATCTGTTAGAAATTTGGATATGATTTAAGTTTTTCACGGCATTTTAGTGATTTATTTTTTGGTTATTACGCCGTGTACCTCCTTCTTCAGCCAATGTTTCAGATAGAATTTACAGTGTCCACCATCAGATTATGTATCTGCCTTCCATTATCATATTCATGCATTTTAATGCTGTTCGAAACGTTAGCTAAAGAAGAGGGTAGCTTAACACGGCGTAATAACCCAAAAATAAATCACGATGTTACAAATTTCTTTCGTTTCCATTCCATCCATATAAATTTTGGTTTTAATAAAATGGAGGCCTCAGCCAGGTGAGCTACCCAGTGAGGCCGACATTGCTGGATTGTACTTGAAATGTAAGATATTATATCAAATAAATACATAAATAAAACACATAAATTTTACTCATTCGGCCATCGTTGTTAAAATGTAGGTATAATAATTGTCCCCTAGAATCCTAACACTAATTGAAGTCATTAGTTTCAGCTATTTATTCTTAGTTGAGGAATGTGGGACTACGCATGTTGATCTCTACAATCCACGTACCATTTAATTGCAGATAAATTTTGCAAACTAGGTACGAGAAATGGCAAAGGAAGTCAACACATTATCTCGACTGCAGCAGAAATAATACGATTAAGCATGCAGCGAAGTGTGCGAAAGTCGATATGACCAGCGCCTATCTGGCAGTTAGTTAACAACTGCCTAACCACTAACCACTATCCACTACCTAACAAGCAGGGACATAAAGATGGAATGGATGTAACCCCGGAAGAAGTACCTATTTAACATGTTACTGTTATTAATTTTCCAATATATTCGAGTAAACCAAATTTACATTATAAATTTACACTTACGAAATTTTTAAATAAACCTTAAAATAGTCAAGACTATTTATTACGTGATATCTGAAGCAGCCAAAACTCTCGATCGGTAAGCTACGTCAATAAATTTGCTCTGCCTTTTTGGCGGTAATTTTCAGTACAGAGCATTATTTTGTATCTACAAAACGGTTCCACGGGTTCCATGCCAACTCAGAATCAACGCAGGTAGGTATTTCATTCTGAGTTGTCCGGTCACTCTGCGAAAATGTACAGAACTATAAAACGGTAGGACAAGACGCCATTTCGTGTTTAATAAAAAAAAATCGGAAGAAGAGTTGTAATCTCAAGTGAAGTAAAGCTAAATTAAATTAAAAGCAATAAACTGATTTTTTAACGATATTTAGAAATCGAGAGAAACTTATATTGTTACTAGCTGACCCGGCAAACGTTGTTCTCCCGTATAAATTATTTCTAGTGAATATTTTGGTTGTTAAATAAAAAATAACGAATGTATTGTAAGTGTGTGGGGATGGGATCTATGACAGAAAGAGGAATGGAGCGCTGTAGATGATGACCGCCGATAAAAACAAAAAACACCAACCATTCATTTTCTCAATTCAATGTATTTCATTAAAGTAACGGACATATTCATTGTTTGATCTCTTAAAATTTAAATATATAGTGAAAAAAAAGTGATATATTTTTTATCCTGAAGTAGGAAAATGAAATAAAGAAAATCAATATTAATTTCGAAGAAGAGTGTACGATATTTTTTGCCAGTCCGTCTTTAGCCAACACAAATAAGCTCGATGGTTTGACCACGCGAGAACATGATGCCGAATGAAATATCAAAATGACGCGACTAATTTCGTTGTTTTTTCGTCTGTTTGAAATATATACGAACGACGGTTAAATTTGTTCAAACAAAAATACTAAAATCGCGAAAAAAATGGGATGGTCGCGATTAAAAAATGGGAGGGTGGGGGTAGGAGGGTGAAAATTTGGGGTTATAGGTATTTTTTTATGCCAAATAAAAAAACACAAAAAAAAATTCCGGATAGGGACATCCTAATCACCTAGCGGTATGAAATATACCATAAAACCCACCAAAAATACATAAAAAAAAATTAATATAAAAATCGGTCGAGCCGTTTCGGAGGAGTGCGACCACAAACACCGTGTCACGACATTTTTATTTGTAAAGATGATAAAATTGAACTTTAAAAAATAATTATTACTGTTAAATCAAATAATGTGCAAAAGAATGTTCAGTTAACTATTATTTACGATTTCTTGGCTTATCGAAATGGTGAAAAAATAAGTTTAAAGAGGGATAAAACTTCATAGAATTTCAACAAAAGTGTTCGACCCTATGGAGTTAGTGTTCTTAATTGATCATTAAAATATCTTAATATTAGTGTTTTTTTTAGAAATTATCAAGCAACGCGCTAACTCTAAAGGGATGGAACCTTTTTTTGAAGTTCCATTAGGAGCTGCAGCTACTTATTTAGCAATTTGTTAAACATGTAATAGTATACTGGAGTAGTTAACTGGTCGGAATAAAAGACAATTTTACGCACCCCGTGCGTCGATAAGTCTTGCATTCGAACATTTATCTCCCGAGCACGGAAAATGTGAACTTTCTATGCGTACATTGTACATTATAATAATATATTAATCGAATGCCATCTACATTCTTAACTAAGAATGCGAGAAGAATGATTCCTCTAGAAACTGCGGGAGGTAATTTCGAATAAGTCGCACCTTCCTTACATCCACAATTCTCATATATCATTATTTTTTCAATAGCCTTAGCTGGTGACCTGTTATATTCCATAGATATCAGTCATTGATATTAAAAACTTCAAGATGTAATCTAAATCACCGGCACTTAACTGTTTGAATGTTCGAAAATATTTTTTCATTTCGTAATTTCAAGCAATGATATTTTAAAACTCATATTTCATTTTTATATGCTTTATATACATACCTTGTATTATATAAGCTCCTCGAGAAACTTGACCACACATTATTTATTACGACTCAATGTACCCTCTAGAATAATTGTTAAAATCTCATTGTGACCGCGTACCTACGATAATGCACGTAGGTGTGTTTGTATACTAATTAAGAAGCCGCTACCCGAATTTATACCGATTTCTTGCAAACCTCCCTTAAACATTTGAAGTTTTAAAGCTCTTAAAAAAATATACGTTATTTATAGATAATATCTAGACATTCGTTGCGCCGAAATGCAAGTTATGTCAAATTCCCTCGATAGAAAAAAATCGCAAAATATGCTCCAAAAATTATTATAAACACGTTTGTTTCAGTAATTTTACAAGTTATATGTAGGAAATAATTCACAGTGTTTCTTTAAATGCTGTTTAAGATAATGCCCGCGAGATTTTTGCTCTATTTTAAATGAGTCGTGTTTTACTAAACATTTTCGCAATTTTCGCATCGATTTTGTGGCTGTAAATGTTAGCGCTCTCCTCTAACATTCGTAATTTCGTATCTCTCCATCTTCTTCTTTTGGTGCGCTCGGGGCCCGGTTGCACAGCCTTAAACATTTGATGTTTTTAAGCTCTTAAAAAAATATGCGTTATTTTTAAAGATAATATCTAGACATTCGTTGCGCCGAAACGCAAGTTATGTCAAATTCCCTTGATAGAAAAAAATCGTAAAGTATGCTCCAAAAATTATTATAAACACGTTTGTTTCAGTTATTTTACGAGTTATATGTATGAAATAATTCACAGTGTTTCTTTATATGCTGTTTAAGATAACCCCCGCGAGATTTTTGCTCTATTTTAAACGAGTCGTGTTTTATTAAACATTTTCACAATTTTCGAATTGATTTTATCACTTTAAATATTAGCGAGCTCCTCTAACATTCATAATTACATAATATCTCTCCATAAGAGTCCCAGCCGCTCCCGTCTGGAGCCAGTAAGTCTATTGCACCCCCAATTGGGGTATGTTGTGAGGCTGAAGGTAGTTGGGAGGGGAAGGAGATAGGAAAGAGGAAGGTGGAGAAGTACCAGGCTATTTAGATCAAGCCATTTCAAGCAACGTTTCAATTCTGAATGGTGGTCTGACACCAGTGCGATCCTAAGAGTCTAAGAGTATCTTCCACTCTGGAACTTGCCGCAAATATACTCTAGATATATTATTTTAAATAACACAAATTAATTAAATAAAAATTATTTGCGCTTTCCGGGTTCGAACTCACGATTTCTGATTGTGAGTCAAGAGCCTTAGGGAACGTACCCATACTACGTGACACTTTTAGGGGGGGGGGGGTCTTCAAAATGTCACGATCCATACAAATGAGCGGCGGGTTGCTTAGGATTTTGGTCACGGAGGGGGGGGGGGGGGTTAAAAATTGCAAAAAGTTGGTCACGTAGTATGGGTACGTTCCCTTACCGCTAAACCACGCCGGCCGTCAAAATTAAATATAATCAACTTCATAATTAACGATTAGTAGGTACACAATATCAATGAAATCCAAATATAGGTCTGCGCCATTGAGGTGATAAAATCATTATAATACATTGATTAAAAAAATATTAATAAAATATTAATAAAATATTAATAAAATATTAATGACTTATTTGAACTGAAACACGAGACATAGATTAACTTTATTACCAAAAAAGTTTTTATTAATAAAAACAGCCTAAATATCAGAGAGCTACCCAATTTTAAAAGATGATTTAAAGTGTAAAAGTCAAAAAACTATACTGCATCTACCTACTTAACGGAATTATTAAAATGCCAAGGTTTAAATCTTTATTTTTATGATATTTGAACAAAAACCAACACAGAAGGAAGTTTAATAAAAGTGCACAATCAATTTAGATTATGACTATGACCTTAATATTCAGCAAATATTGTCTGTTTTTAAACTAAAATTAATTTACAAAAAACAGGTCAAAGGTGGTAGATTGAATAAAGCATTGAAATAAAAACACCTTCTTCGTGACCTCTTATTAATACTAGTACACAAATGTTTTCTCATACAAATATATAAATTTACATAAATATGCGTCGCTGGAGGTCAAATTCAATCTGATAAATTCACTAAAATAAACTTCATTGATTAACCAAAGGAATGTTACAAAATTAAACAAATGGCGGTTTTTTTCTCTCTGTCGATTGTTGAAAGAAAATAAATGTATTCAATTTGATCCAATCATTGATTTATCCTTACCGCCTACTCGAATTAAAGATATACCATCAGTGTGAGCTTCGTTGTAAAAAATCAAACACCAAGACTGGATTCATGAATTTTTACCAATTTTTTTTAATATTAGGATCGGCACAAATATTTTGCATATCTGACACTGGCATATATTTCGGCATTGAAAAACTATTTAATTTTATATTTTAATAATTAGTTATCCTTGTGTATAAACCGTACCAAAAGATGGATATATTTGTGCCCGCATAATAAAATCAGGTTAAGAAAAAATATTGAATTTATTGACAAAAAAATATCTTTTTTTTTCGTGTGTCTGATTTCCAATTTTTGTGGAATTAATTTAAGTTTTTTAACCTTTTTTATTATGGACAGTTAGAAAACTTATGGTAGCTTTTATATGCGTACAGTTGTCAACCAGTTAGTATAAACCCAGTACCCAAGAATGGATTTTGCGAACACGAAGTGATGCAATTTTATTGGCGCACATAATTAAAATTAATTGCGTAATCGCAGTTATTTTATATAATATATAAAACGAAGTCGGGTTAGTTACACCATTTATAACTCAAGAACGGCTGAACCAATTTTTATGATTTGTTGGATTTGTCTCCGCCCGAATAGCAGAATAACTTTTAAAACACTCAATATTGTGATAAGTATAATATTGAATAGTGAGTCAATTCCAAAAATTCAAAAACGTCAAATGTCAATGCGCTGGTTGTTTTGCTTTTTTTCTTAAACATATAATGCTGCCCCTCTTTCTTACATACCAAATTTCAATAGTCGAAAATGAGACAAACGGTGAATGTATGTATGCACCCCTTCAAAGAAAAAATACAATAATTATAACAAATCTCCCTCACAAGCATAAAGAAAATGAAACGCTATTCCCATAAGTGGAAAATTAAGAAAATTGTTGCGCATCGATAATTGCTTCATAGTGTAATTTTTAACTTAATAAAAAAAACTTAATTTATTTCAGCAATAAGTTAACACAACGGTTATTGATTTTGAGGCGGTACGAAGTTCATCGGGTCAGCTGGTTAAAAACAAAACCAAAATATCAGAAAACTTTTAACGATTTTTTTTTCTTAGATAATTTTGATTAGTCACCCTCTGAAGTTTGGCGGTTGCCTTGAAACACGGTGTGTGTTTTATAGGAAAGGTAGGTTATTATATTATAATACAATCATTCTTACATAATCTTTGCTACGCCACTTCACTTTATTTTAAAATAATGATTAATGCCTTGCATAGTTCGGTTGAGCAGAAGGAGAGATCCTTAAATCAAATAATTGGAAAAACATATTTTTTCAGAGCTGAAAGTAAACAAACTACCTTTATTTGAATCAGATCCTTAATAATTCAAGTTGATTCAAGCGGAGGTACCAGGAAACAATGCGGGGAAAGAGTGGAGAGCCTAGACGCTGTCTTCACTTTCAAGGCATTACCTTATGCCGAAGTAAATTTATCGCCGCGACGTGTTCAAACAATAATTGGAATGATTTCATGGGAACTATTAAAAGTTCAACACTTCGTGCATCCGACGCTCCGTGCGGTGGATCGGGTAATATTTATGTGGGATTATCTGTCATTTATCAAAGCACGGGCTATTCGGGTAATTCATACTATTTTCTGTATTAACTGCGATACACTTTCGAACAGTTTCATAGCTCGTAGCTCACCCGAGGCGGCCAGGGTTATTGATACTTAAAAATTAATAAATAAAAACGATAGGTATATAATAGCATTAATGGGGTTTTAGTCGCATAATGTATTCTCTGCAAATTAATTTGTGGACAGTAATCAATAGAAATTTAAAAAAATTCAAGTCGACACAACTATGTGGGAGATGGTAAACATTGGATAATTGAAGGACTCTTCTCCTATTATGCATTATGATAATGAAATGAATCTAATAAGGGATTAACAGACTAATTCTACAATAATTTAGTGTTGTAAATGTCACACATGTAGGTACATTTTCTATATACTGTCAGATAGGGACGGGTACTTGGATGATAGGTCGGATGGAGAAATTATATGTTGGAGGGAGATTCATATAGTTGCGTCAACAAGGTTTGTATTGTATTCTTTGAAGAGATCGTCTAATTTTGTATTGTAATCGGGAATGTTAATGAAAATTAGGCATTCTACAGCTGAATACAAAATTTTATCTGGATACCTTATTTTTTTCTAAGCCAGGGTTTTACCCATCCATTTCTAAGCGTGCGTCGTTAGAACCCTAAGGTTTAATATAATTTAACCGCATTTCTGGACATCCAAGCGCCGCGCGCCGGTTAACGTTATTGTAATTCACTTGGATGTTTGTGAATCAGTATGTGAAAATAAATTCTGGCATACTTTGTGAGTCATTGTATCAGTTCAACACTAAACAGAAAACTTTCTGAAAGAAAGAAAACTTTTAAAGGCTTAACTTTAATACCATATTTTCATACTTAGGTATAAAAATCGTAACAAAAATTGTGACACAATTATTGTCACCCCAAGTGGTTAGCTACATTTAGTGATTTAACAGGGGTTCCCGGATTCTTGCGTGAGGTTTGTCCGGGCCTTGGCGGCAGATGACTCTGTCCACCAACTGTGTGGCAGGCCGGATAGGGAGAGGCTTGTCGAGGGAAACCTTTGATATCTATATATGACGACCTCCGTAGTCCAGTGGCTAAGACTCTTGACTCACATTCCGGAGGTCGCGGGTTCGAACCCGGCATGCGCAAATAAAATTTAATTTGATTAATTTGTATTATTTCACAATTAATTCATTTAAAATAATATATAGCATATTTGCGGCATGTTCCAGAGTGGAAGATACTATCAGTATCGCCCTGGTGTAAGACCACCATTCAGAATTGAAACGTTGCTTGAAAATGGCTTTAGCCGTGTTTAGTGACCAGATCTGAATAGCCAGGTACTTCCCAACCTTCCTCTTCCCCACCTCCTTCCCCTCCCCGCTACCTTCAGCCTCACAACATACCCCAATTGGGGATGCCATAGTCTCACTGGCTCCAGACGGGAGCAGTTGAGATTCTTGTGCGGTATTCACTGTAAAAAAAAAAAAAAAATCTCCAGCAGGACTCTCTCGAAGCATCTCCTTGTGCCGCAGTGGGGGGGTTTGGATTCATTCATCCGTTACTCCTGGACACACTGACAAACAGTTTCCAATCAATCACTCTTACCTTTTCCTTCCCAGAACTTCCTCTTCTTCATTTTCTAAAAATATCCTCCACAGTATCCCCAAAGATATCCTGTGTGGAGGCAAGGTAAAAAAAGCAGGTGAAAAATCATGCAATGATGTAGCTCTGATAAAAAATTTCGTCCAGCGTTTTTAAACGTTCACCCACACTGGATGTTATGTGGAAGTTTTTTTGAGGAGAGAAAGAAGTTAACAGTGAACATGAGTTTTGAAGAGATGTTTGTGAATCGAAAATTTGCATCTGAGCCACATATCAGGTCCGAATAATCTAAATAATACACATTACTCCAAGGGCCGATAAATCGCCGTCAATAAATTATCGACCGCAATGCTAGTATAGCAATTGAACCCACCATATTATTCCCCATTCAGTTCAACTTGAGGCAGGCATACATCGGATCGCTTCACGCATACATCACAGTTTCCATCTAGGGCTCATGAGCTGCTCTAAGCAGTGCGGTTATTTGATGGACAAGGCTGGTTTAGATCCCTTTGCATGAGGAAAGGATTTCTCGGCCAACCATTTATTTACCTATCCCGTAAATCAGCACTGACCGGTAAGAAACGCAGGTATTCGCATTACAAGCAACTTGGGGAAGTGCTTTTTGAACTTAATGCGTGCTTTTGTATGCGGATAGGTAAGTATTAACTTAGCATTATTAACTATTGTTGTACGTTTAAACCTGTGCGGTGGAGCGGTAAGAAGTATCATTCTTGACACAAAGGTGGTGGGTGTCTTGCTTATTTTCTTCAACCGGTTAAGCATTTTAGGAAGCACCCTTTCATTGCCAGAACCAAAGATAAACTTTTTACGAAAAATATATTAATCTATATTAAATGTTGATGATCCTCTCAGGCTGCTCTGTTTTCGGAACAACTCATAGAGGTCTTATAGAAATTATTGTGCCGTTACTTTACTACCATGGTTAGAAATATGATCAAAAGAGTGTTAGAAACAGAAAACACCGCGCTTTATATTCAAGCCTAAAAGTTAACCGCAAAATAATTAAAATTTATATTATGAAACCAAAGTTCCAGATCGCAATAAAAAAATGATGAAACCTAGGGATTTTTTATTCATTATTTTTTCATGAAACGATAAAAAAATGAGTCGACGACAACGTTTATAATACATTTGCCATATGTATGTGTTTTGTTGTTAGAAAAAATGTAAGTTTAGCCCATTTTAAATTTTTTTATGATTGCATTGAAAAATTCATATTTAAAAAATTACGTTTATTTCGAATTACGAATTTTGAAGGATGCTTTCATCTAATACAAAAAAAACGTGGAATAATTTTGTGGTGGCCTTGAACCCCGAAACAGCTGTCACAATAATGAAAAATAAATTTTTGTTTAATAACATTTTTAAATTAAATTCCTAAAAAATATATTCTTGTCTAATAACATTATGAAATTTGATTTACTTAAAAATAAATTATAATAAGGGCAATAGCGCACTGGCGGCCAGGCCGCTGCGGCCAGGTCGCGGCGGCCATCGAGATAGATACATTAATATGAAATCGCCATAGAGCACGCGCATCTGGCCGCACGCGGCCAGCGGCCACACCAAGCCGCGGCGGCCAGCGAGATCGAAGCGACGCATTTGCGGCCCGTGTTCAGTCGCTGGCCGCTGCGGCCACTGAGATCTATTACATTGTAGTTAAATCACCAGTGTGCGCGCACTAGCCGCGGCGGCCGCACCAGGGGGGTATAACTCCGATCCAAATTTTCAACCAACAACAAAGATAGATAATATCTATGACTGTGTGACGACAAGATCTCTAGACCAATGGGAAAACTTTGAATTTCTATGGAAAAGCTTTTGACAGCTGGGTGAAATAATACATCAAAATGGTTGCTCTCAACGGTTTATTTACATGCGACGCGAATTCAAAATTTGCTTCCTAAACAAGTAAAATAGGCGCGATGTGAATTTAGCAGCCTTGAATAGGTTGATTATCCGATTTTGAGAACTCGTGCATATGTTTGTGGCTTCTAGTATTGCAAAACGTCTCATTTCGCGATATAATGATGCTCGTGAAAACCATCATAACCTCAGGTACAAATATTTATATGAAACATTTCTGTATTTATCTTGTTTTGTTTTTATCTGTCGGTCTGTCTTGATGTACCACATGAGATATTTTCTTTAATATTTTCAGCTCGAAACACCAAATCCTACCCTTACAGCTGACAGGCTGGTGGAGATGATTACTAGTGTCATTCCCCTAGAGTAGAGAGCACGTTCCACGAGCGACGGCCCGCGCCTACAGATCTCAGAGTTCGTTTGCATTTTACCTTATTATAATAATACATATAAAAGCATTCATTTAGCACCTTAATGATGACATATGATTGTTTGTTGTAGGTATTGCAGTAGGACAGTAACGTTGTGATGTCATGTCAGGAGATGGGGGCTGACGTGTTCCACCACTCTCTTGCACCGCTGCTCTTGAGAGAACATAAGAAGGAGGAAGAGTACTCCATGGACTGGACCAGGATGCAACAGGAGCAATATATTCTCAGTACGCTTAGCTTTTCTAAATTTGTTCTATTTTTATCAGGAGAGTACGCACACATTGTGCAATATAGTTGTGAACTTGGAGCAGGTGGATGAGTTTGTATATCGTGCGAAGTATGTGAATGAGAGACGGGAAGGCTGATAGAGATATTGAAAGAAGGGTAAATTTAATGTAGGTAATTCTATTAATAAAGGACTGAATGCCTTTGGCGCTAACAAAAAACTGTCTAAAGAAGCGAAACTAGCAGTCCACAACGGAATGCTGGTATCTACCCTGATGTATGGCAGTGAGGCATGGAACTGGCAGAGGAAAGTGGACTGAATGACCTCTGAGGATGTGTGGTAAAACTACGTACGGTCCTGTATATTTTCTGCCTGTACAGAGTATAAATAAAATAATATATGTACATTTTATATGCAGCAAAGCGTTCATTGGTCAAATCGTTGTACTCGTACATATAGTTTCATATCAATGATCGATGAACCGGTGGATGCAAGTTTTAGTCATAAGTTGTTATACATATAATGGATTGTCTACTTTGTAGTTGGAATTAGATTGTAGAAATATAAGTCTGTGCAGAGCACCTTTGAGGTAACTTTTTATAAAAATGGCGCTATACAAATCATCCAAATATTATTATTATTTATGATCAAGCAATGCAATGCGAGGATGATCATAATGAGTAAGATTAAGAAAGGGACCCTCAGTTGGTTTGGGCATGTAGAGCGAATGAACGAAGCGTGGGGTGTCAGTAGAATATATGATGCAGATGTGAGTGGTTGATGAAGTCAGGGACGCCAGAGGAAAACCTGACACGATCAAGGGAATCCGATACTTGCATCGGGCCACGTCAAGAGTCAGAAATAGTATGTATGAGTCGATGTGCGAGTGTGAATGAGGCAAAGAGTGTGTGCCAAGACCGAGTTGTTTGACGGTCCGTCCTATTGGCCTACCCCTGCGGGGAAATGGCGTGATTTTGTTAGTTTTTCTTGTATTTACTGTTTTTAATAAAATACTAAAATGTTTAATTGAGTTTTTCATTTTTCTGTTGTAACCAGAGAAATGTCAAAGTCGATACTATCGTAGGAAAGCTAAATTTTATTTGAAATTGTTCTTCCTCTTTTGAAGGGATTGAAATTTCAAGTAATTTTAGGTTATTTTTACGACAGTTGGTTTCTTCATAGGGCATCAATCTTTCAATCTGATAAAGCTCTGTCCGGAGAAAATGAGCAGTAAAGAAAAGTAAGCTCATTTTCTTAAGGCAGCAATCTTGTCAGATGCAGTTCTGTTGCCCTGGGGAATATTTTGACATTTTTTTTATTTTTAAAATAATATTTTTGGCTAATAAATTGGGTAGGTACTGAAAGATAATTATATTGTCTATGGTCGAGCCTTTTATTTTGTTTCCTCTATCCATTGTCTATGGTATGTGTGACGACAAAGTCTCGAATCGAATAAAAAGACATTAAATATAGGTATGTATATGGTCAAATAGCGTTGACACTTGGTTCATAGAAAAAGCACCAAGTTATCAATCTAATGACTGGTTTATTTATGGGCCGCACGTATTGTGGAACTACAGCGTGATTTGTGATCATCGCGATGTCTTTCGACACGGAAAGATTTATAACCAAGATTGAGACAAGGAGGGTGTTGTGGGACATGTCCTGTGAAGACTACGCCAACCGAGACTTAAAAAGGATGATGTGGGAAGAGATCATAGAAATATTTGGTAATGAAAAATTAACAATAACAGAAAAAAAACGAACTCGGTAAGGGTAGCAAGGGATGAACCCAATATTTTTTCCTTTTCTTTTTCGGCTTCTTACTTATAAGATACAAAAGCATTGCTATTTCCTCAACGTCCATTTTGAAGCGCGCTGTATGTGCAACTGACGATCGTAGCCGCGGTTTTGGCCGCGTTGCAAATCGCAACCCCTGCGGCCAGGCCGCGCGTCGTGGCCGCGCGGCCAGGTCGCTAGTGCGCTATTGCCCTAAGTAAACATACATTGCGAAAGTAAAGGTTAAATTGAAACACATCAAACATGCTTATTTCGGTTGTGAGTCTATCTGTTTGTGAGTGATTGTAACTTTGGATCGATGAACTCAGATTTCTTTAGAATTAAAGTGCCATTGTCGATTTTTGTTAATTGTGACCGATTGTATCCAGAATTCAGACAAGCGCTAAAGAACCATCCTATATGTTATATAATACTAATTAAATTCAGTTTATATATATAAATATTATAAATTATTCGCATTTTTTTTAATTTCCTTTCATCTTCCTTTCCCGCATGTATCTCCGCCGCATACCTCTCTTACTATTCAGGGATGTCATAGTTCCAATGGCCGCAGACAAAGGAACAATCATTGTCTAAAATATTAAACAATATTGTGTGAAATACCTGTATATTAGCGTCACATAGGAAACGCTGATGAAAATAATTCCCTTCGGGGCCTACGTCACCCTTGGGTCAAGCTCTGTGGAGGATCTTTGTAGGGAAAGGTAAGGAAATTCTGGTAAGGAAAAAGATAATAAGGGGGTAGGAATCTTGGGGTCAGTTTATTCAGAAGTGACGGACGTATGAATCCATCCCTCCCACTGCTGTGCAAGGCGATGGATTGAGAGAGTCCGGCAGAAGAGGTAAAAAGGTCTCTGTCAACTTCTTATCCTGTTTTCTCTTATTGCAGTCCGCCACACAGGAGGTGGGCAAACTCATGGGCTGCCAAGACCTTGACATGACCCCATGAACCCGGACACCCCTTCTAAGATACCAAACGTAGCGAGCCTCTTGAGGCAATCTATGGCAGTGGTTATCCATTAAATACCCGTACCCGCCTCCCAAATTATAAATCTGATACAACACCTAATACGTTTTAACGGTTTCAAAAAAGCATTCATGTATTGTATTCTAGCGTTCGAGGCTTAAAGAATCTCTCATTTATCAGGGCGTTAAGTATCTTTGATATTTAAGCTTAAGAAAAAAATAATAAAAAATCGTTATTATAAATAAATCGGAGCGAGTTCTAAAACCGACCGTTTTCTATTCGGTTATAATACAGATGTATCTTTTAATTCTATAATTAACCAGACGATTAGTCAAGTATCTTATTAAATGTGGATTGATTATATCACAAATTCTTTGATAAATTTATGACTTAACCAAACGATATCTTTCGTGTTGTAATCTTTATTAATTTGGGCTACCAACTTAAATCACAGGCACTAAGGTGGATGGTTAAAAGCTTGCGTGTTTCAAGAAATACAGGAACTTAGACAAGCCAAGAAAGAACTAATCTTCTGAATTTATCTGATTCAAATTCTTTACGGATACTAATATTGAATAATTTGACATTTATTAAATGTTTGCACATAATTAATCCGGATTAGATCGATAAAAGGATCGTTCGCTTCGGCACTTGCAGTGCATAATTACCCAAAGCCTACTAATTGCCCAAAGAAATACAGAAATACAAAAAATTTGGAGGAATTTTCTTTGTCCCAAAATCAAAATGTATCATTCCTGATTTTATTTTGTAGGTTTCTAATAAGACTACAAAACACCCATAAAAAATTAGTTGGGTGTTCAATTTCATGCAGTGTTTCTGAGTTCTTGTTTCACATTCTTGTAGTGTTTCTGAAATTTGATTTCACTGAAGTGGTATAGCTATATAATTGTGTTGTGGACGCGTCGTGTACCGTGTGTGAAAATGGTCAATCATTTTCAAATACTGTGTTCTTTTATGTGAAACCGTACAAGAGTCCTTACTGCTCCCGACAGTCTGGAGCCAGTGAGCCTATGACAGTATGCTGTAAGGCTGAAGGTATCAGGAATGGGAAGAAGATGTGGATTAGGAAGGTGTGGAAGTACCTGGCTATTCAGATCTGGTCACCAAACGCTGCCAAAGCCATTTCAAGCCACGTTTCAATTCTGAATGGTGGTCTTACACCAGGGCGATAATGAGAGTATCTTCCACTCCGGAACGTGTCCTAAATATCCTACGTATTATATTTAATGAATAAATTGTAAAATAACATAAATTAATCAAATAAAATTTACTTGTGCATCCGAGATTTTAACCCGCGGCAACCGGCTTCCTAGTCGACAGCCACTCCTCCACCTCTGAGATCGTGTGTGGCACAGGATTCGAAATGTCTTTAAAATTAGCGAAAATATTTGTTTTTAAACCGGTCTGGGTCAAATTTCTACGGATTTTCCGCTAAGTGGTCTGCATAAATAACCAGCGCTTTATAAATTAATATATTTACGTCAATGGCAGATGTCATAAAATGATTGAGAGCTTTTTTTTATTTCAATTCTAATTTTTATAATGATCAACATCTGAGGATTACTCCTTTATGTGGACAAGATATTGAGGCCAATTCGTAATTAATAAACGGTCATCGACGGCGGCTAACAAATAATGTAAATTGCCAAACAAATGTCGATATTGAAATGACGTCGTGATGAAACCAAATCACAATGACCACTTGCAACAATATTTAGTGTCTCATTCAACCGCTTGACTTTGCATTTTTGACTTTTTAGCATGCCATGCAAATTAGCCGGAGAAGGCAAATGCCAATTAATAATGATAAAATGTGATTGGGTAATGTTTGACACACTAGAACGCATCCTTTGTGAAATTCTATTGGTGTTCTTGCCGCCTGTTCTTAATTCGTTGAAGAATGCCTTTCTATTTGGGTGAAAATAAAGTGTAGTGCTGATTGTTGTTTCACTAATCAACCGCTTAATTTCTAGTGTCACTATCGTCGATATTTCACTAATTAATCGGTGTTTTTCTTTTGTACCGTAAGCTGTTTAACATTATGAAGAACAACTCTAATCTGCTTATATTGTGTGTTTATCTTTTTTATTGCCCGTTGCACATGTACATTCAAACAAAGCTTTCTAGAAGAATGATTACGACATAGGTGAATTCTAGCGATGTGGAATCATCCAGAACCATTGAATAAATATAATCAACACTAGAAGTCTCTTAGTACCTTTTGTTTTGATTGGTTCTTCACCATTTAGCACGCGGTTTGCCCCTCTTACACTTTCCAGAAATTGTATATCGCCATCCCATTTGAATTTCGTAATCATGGTGTAACACAATTTTGTGTGGATATATAGGCCCACATTGGGCCTACAATTGGATCAGGAAATACACCCACAAGGTACTTCTTGTGCTATTCTTTATTTTATGTCAAGAATATACTAGGAACTATTTAGAAAATGGTGTTACCATATTGAAAGATTACTTATATGTAAGTATTCGTATTTTATACATGCAAAGTCAGAGAAAATTGAAGAAAAAAAACTAATTTGTGCTTATTATAAATTTACGGCGAGTAATCTGATTGCTACAGCAAGAAAAACTCTCAAAATTGTAGAACTTTTTCCGTTTAAAATACGGACGTCGATACATCAAAAGTTACACCTTTTATATCTCGCCACATTACTTTCATATCCAGCTTTTCACATGCAACGCATATCATCTCATCTCATCTAATCTTACCTCATCTCATCTCTACTCATCTCATCTCAACTCATCTCATCGTATCAATCGCGTCTCATTTCATTTCATCTCATCTCATCCAATCTCGTCTCATCTCATCTTACCTCATCTCATCTCATCCCATCTTTCACAACTCATCTTATCTCACCTCATCTCATCTCAACTCACTTCATCTCATCACAACGCATCAATCTCATCTCACCTCATCTCATTTCATCTCATGTCATCCATCTCATCTCATTTCATCTCATCTCATCTCAACTCATCTCATTTCATCTCTCTCATATCATCTCATCTCATTTCATCTTACCTCATTTCATCTCTCTCATCTCATCTCTTCTCGTCTCATCTCTTCTCATCTCATCTCATCTCATCACATCTCATCGTAGCAATCTCATCATATTTTTGTGTATTTACGTTTGTCTAATAAGAAAAATAAAATGGTGTTGAAATATATTCAGATCGTGCTGACTTGACAACATTATTGGTTCCACTTAATTTGTGAAAGCTCCCAGTTCCCAGTTTATAATCAACAATAAACACAAATCTTAACCCGAAGCTTTATTACCCTGAACTTCAAACATCACATGGAAGTCAATTCCACAATTGTAGTGTAAGATTCACACACATCGATCTCTCTGTGAGCTCCGTATAAGAGTTCTATTAACTATTAACCTGATTGATGGGCAAAGTACAGGTCCATAAATATCTTGTAGCTCCATTTCCATCCTGGATGATGGGATTAGCTTTACCAATGCCCACTGTTCTCAGTTTAACCACTTGCGATAGCCATAATTCTCCTCTCACACGATACCATCGATACATATTTATAACTTATAACCATTCATATAAATTTAATGGACTGAATTCTAAACGAAAATCTGTATGTACTTATAATCGCATCTGTGACGAATCGCGAGTATTATAATTGTAGGATTCGTTTTACGGCCTCGTGGTCGAGAGGTAAGGCTCTCGACCCGTAATCCGACGGTCGCGGGATCGAATCCCAGCGTGGGCAAATAAATTTTATTTGTGTCATTTCACAATTAAATACTAGGCATGCGTGTCGCGAAACTGCGACTCCACTATTAATTGGCGGTAAATGCTGCAGAGCAAAGCCTATGCAGCCCTCAAAGGACCAGTCCCGAAACTACGTGATCGCTAAGTTATACGGGACAATTAAATAGCATACACTCGCAAACCTGATGGATTGTTCAGATTGTTGTTGATAGTTCAGATCTGGGCTTTTGGAAAATTAGATAAGCCCAGACTGGAATAAGGAAAATAGGACTCACCGTTGCAGATGGGGCCTCGCTGATCTCCAGTTTTGGTGTACACTTCTCACTGTTTAATTTAAAATTCGCAATATTCTTATAACAGGAGGTTACGATACATGCGCCCTGTCTGAGATGTTATTTTGTACTGAGCAGCAAAGCACACTGTCACCTCTCCAAAGTTGAGTACTTTCTTGCAACAATTTTTATGGTGACATTTTGGAAGGAAAGATTAGGTAGGTGGGATAAATTCAGGATTTTGACATATCTACCCACCAAGTCTGCGAATGCAATACCCAATCAATCCCATATAAAAACGCGCGAACAGGCATGTTCAGAAAGAAAGTGTACTGTGACCATAATGGGCTTGGTTTTTTGTTTTTGTTTTTGGGGGTTGGCTCGTAATTTAAAAATAATATATAGTATATTTGCGGCACGTTCCGGAGTGGAAGATACTCCAAAGTATCGCCCTGGTGTAAGACCACCATTCAAAATTTAAACGTCGCTTGAAATGGCTTTAGCCGTCATTGATGACTATATCTGAATAGCCAGGTACATCCCCACCTTCCTCTTCCCCATCTCTTTCTTCCCCTACATACCTTCATCCTCACAACATACCCCAATTGGGGATGCCATAAATAAACAATGCCAAACAATGCATAAGCAATGCCAAATTAAAAATAAAAAAAATGGAAAACCGAGAGTATTCCTATTTTTCCTCAAAATCGAAAAATTATGACTTCACTTTTTTAACCGTAACTATACCTACTATTCATAATTGTACTTTTAATTAATTGTATTGTACTTTCAATTTCTTTAAATATTTGTAAACAGACTAGCTCCAAGTTGGACCGGAGAATATTTCTCAATAATTAAATTAGTTATTTATGAATGTTATGTAACATATTTGCTACTTTGTTTTATAATATCTATTATTTTTGTTTTAACTGACAAAAGTTTAAACCAAAGAGATGCATATTTCAAATAGAGAATTGTTAAATAATTCATAATGTTGGTACCTACTTGATCGCCGGTTTGAATCGTTTCCACAAAAATTAAAATCAAATAAAAATCCAGTTCAACAGTTCATTGAACTGGAGTTACACATAGATACAGAGACATAGAGATATAATTCGATAAATTTATGAGAAATAATTTTTCGTTATGACTTTTGTTTTTTCACAGGGGTTTATTAAGTTTTTCCTAAGTTTCGGCAAAACTACTCACATATGAAAAAAGACAAAATGTCCTAAAATGTGGATAGTTCTAGAGGTCATTGAATCGGATTAGAATACAGAAACAACCACCGAAAATATAATTTTAATTTGAACGGGGTTTGTTTTGATAAGACCCTTCTTGATCTCCCAACTCGCCCCTCTTTTTAAGAATTGATTAATTTGTATGCAATATGCAAAAATACCGACATATAAATGGCTTACTGTGAAAATTAATTATGAAATAGTCCAATCAAAGCTTTTGATCATGAAAGAGGAAAAAATCGGCTCAATTCCGTATCCCTGGTACAAATCAACACAATATTAATATCTGAAGATCAGAAGACATCCATTAAACTCTCTACCCTTAATCTTCATAGAATACTTTAATTACTTGATCACATTGCAAGAACTAAATAAGAGTATCTGGAGGATCGTTTTTACAATTTTCTGGCTTTAACCTACACGGGTGTTCTAGGCCTTTATTTCAAATTATGGAGAGAGTGAAGATGGATTTACATTATTTATTAATATGGAAGATTGTAGTCGAGTATAAGATTAGGAGAGATGAGATGTTCAACGGAGGCGATGCAATTTTAACTAAAATCTAAAGTCTTGATCGAAGAGGGGATACTTGTTCAGGGAGGGCAACCAAAAATATGTGATCTAAATTTCCCATACTAGACCACCGAAAGTACAATCTGAGGAGTCAAGCATGTGGATTTTTAAAAGGTGAGAAGGAACGGATCAATGTTAAAGTCTCATTCGAATGAGTGAGGAAATTTTTTTTTTGAGTGATGGGTGAATTGTATTCCTTTGTAATCCTTTCTGTAATGAGTTACTTACGATTGCATATTTTTTTTCACAAGGATTAGGGGAAAGAAATTACCAGTAAAACCCTTCGTAAGGTTCTGTTCCAAAACCGAGAAAAATTTAATTTCCGAAATGGAGTCGTGGAAATCGTTACCCCAATGCGAAAAAATAAATAAGTAAATAAATTTAAATAATTACCGTTAAATTAGAGTCCAAGCTGCCGAAATGAGGTACTTGAAAGGAGAGGCAGGAGTTACGAAATGGGATCAAAAAATAAGAAACTCGACGATCCGAGACGATCTAAACATTGAACCAACGTTACTCTTCATAGAAAAATCGCAACTGAGGTGACTTGGACACGTACTAAGAATGTCTGGTGACCGAATTCCTAGGAAAATACTGAGTGATTCCAGAGGGAAGACGTCCAGTTGGCCGCCCCAGACACAGTAGTTGGGCGAGACAACTCGAGAAACTGTTTGAAGAGAGGATGAAACTGCCATGGGGAGGCCGCACAATCAGCACAAGACAGGGACGAATGGAGGCGCCTTGTCGATGCAGTGGGTGCCGACCCGAATAGGATAAGGGGAAAAAGATTATGATGATGATAAATTTTATAAATAATTTTGAAATATATCTGCGTTTCTTTAAACAGCGCATTTCAACAACTTTTTGTAATACTAGATATTGTAAAACGTGCATTATAAGTGTTAAATGAAGTTATTGCATTTTCGTTCATCACTACATCGCACCGTACGGTAAAAACACTTGTGAAAGTAGTCAAGCTTTTACTGTTTTGTCTAATTTTTTTTTATCCGCGATGTTCGTTTTGATTGACAACAACTGGCAGGTCGAGTTTATCCACAACTCTTTGTGAGAAACAGAGTATCTACCTGCCATATTAATGAATGTTTTACAAAACTGAAGATGCTAAAAGAGTACCAAGGTAGGTAAGTGATGATGTGTACAAACAGTGCCTAAATACTTTCATATTAATTGTACGTTCGAGTGAATCCGCTTGTGGCGAATGACATTCGCATAATGAATGTAAACGAGGATACGATGGTTTTTTATGTGTTTTGAGTGCATAGAAAAATTGAATATGACCAAATATATCATTGAATTTTAATTTATAAATTTTGTAATACAGCTTTATCGGCAAAAAAAATATATTTTTTTTAAAACAAATATTTTGTGGTGTAAATTTACGTAGTGTAAAAAAATTTAAATACGTCATCAATACGCTAAATTCCAAAAATATGTAAATAGGGAGATATAGGTAGAGAAGTGTTCTAATAAAAAAAAATCATATTTTATAGGTACGTGTGCAAATGAAAAAATCTGGAGGTCGATAGACGATTTATTTGAAACAGCTTTTTTAAAAACAGTTTAAAACCAAAAAAAAATTTCAATATTCTGTTTTAACTAATCAAGTTATCACAGTAAAGTGTCAGAATTATTTCATTGAACATTCCTGAATATACTATCTTATATTATAAAGAAACCTGAAATAAGGGCTTTAAATGTTGTTTCTTTTGTTTTTATAGGTTAAGTTTATAGGTTTTTATATTAAACTCTGTACGAGTTTATGTTTATACGGATTCTGATCAATGTTGCATGTTAGAATTTAATGATTTGGGTTAAATACGGGTGCAACCATAATATCACACAGAAAACGTAGTTACTCAAAAATATATTACATTTATATGTATAGAAATTAATAAATACAAAAATATATCTAGGTGCCACACGATTTATTTTTTATTTATTTAACTTCTCACCATACATTCTTATTTTTATGTTTACATACAAAACAAAATTAACCTCACTAGGACTAGGCCTGAGTTGAGGTTAACTTTTATAAATTTGAGTGATTTTACACACAAAATACTAAAATACACTACATTTAAAACACTAAAATATCATAATAAAGTAAGAAATAAAAATATCATATTAGTGACCAGATGGGTAATTTAAGTATGATTTGTAACAATATAGACCATAAATAAATCTTTAATTACTATACCCACCATGAAACAAAGCTAGTACAAAACATTTAGGGTGACACTCCAATTTTGGCAAATGGAACTCAAATAAAATCTAAATAGATTTTATTTGAGTTAAAAATAAATATTTTAAAAAAAAAGCTTATTATTCAAAAAACAAATATTATTAAAAACAAATCTTATTACTTAAAAATTGAAATCTTATTATTTATAAAAGGACAAGGATGAAAAAACAGTATGCCAATCCTCTATTAACACAAATATCTTAACATTTTTTTTAAATTCAGCTAATGAATTTGAAGATTTAATGTAGTCTGGCAGAATATTAAACATAATTGGAGCTTGGTATAAATAGTTTCTTTGGCCAAAAGATGTTTTAGTATGTATTGCCATAAAGTTCATTGTTGAGCCAAGCCTTAGATGGATAACGAAATTTTTTTTTGTACATGACTTTAAGAATTAATTTGTGAGCAATATTTAGTGGTTCTACATTGGACTTTAGACAGGATCCCCAGCAAACTATATTGTAAGAAAGTCGAGATTGGACTAAGGCATAATAGACAGATTTTAATTTCTCTTTATCCAATATATGACGAAGTTCTTTAAAAATATAGGTAAGTCTTCTTATATTTTTTGTTAACATGTCAATATGGTCATTCAATCTCAAATATTTATCAATATTTACACCTAGGTACCTTATACAGTCTTCTCTTTCTAAAGGGTGGCAATTACAATTACAATTTTGCAGACAATTATGTATAATTAGATTATGAGTGTTGGAAGGCTGACTTTTTGATGATATGCTAAAAGTTACATATTTTGTTTTTGATGTATTCAAAGTTAAGATGTTATTATTTAGCCAACTCTTTACTATTCTTAATCCTGAATCACATTTGTCAAAAGCAGCTTTCCAAGTTTTACCCTCAAATATTAAAGCAGTGTCGTCTGCGAAACTAACAATGTTACCTGGAATATCTAAATTACACAAATCATTAATGTAGATTAAGAACAATATTGGTCCAAGTACACTACCTTGTGGAACCCCAAAAGAGATTTGTTTGCTTGTGCTTAAATTATTATTTATCTCTACTTGTTTTGTTCTATCGCTAAGATAGGATTTGAACCAACTTAATGCTGTACATTGAATGCCAAGAGAACATAATTTTTTGAGGAGTAATCCATGGGAAACCGTGTCAAATGCCTTTGATAGATCTAAGAACACAGCTAAGGCTTTGTTTCCATAATCCAGGGCACTAGTGACTTTCGACAATACCTTCAACACTGCATCACTCGTTCCTTTATTTTCTCTGAAACCAAACTGATTGCTAGAGAGTAATTTATTTGTTTCTAAGAATGACACCAATCTCGACTTAGCCAATCTCTCTATTACTTTTGAAAGCGTGTTAAGTAAGGATATAGGTCTATAATTATTGACATCTAGTTGATCTCCACCTTTAAAAAGAGGAATCACTTTAGCTTTCTTACAGTGAGAAGGAAACATCCCACTCTTGAAACTAATATTAATAATATGAGATATGGAACCAGCTAATTCGGATACATGGAGTTTATATATCATAACACTTATAGAATCAATACCGCAAGAGAAAGACATTTTTAAATCATTTATCACTTTTGTCACTTCAGAAATGTTAGTTGGCTTAAAATCAAAATTATCCCTGGCTTCGATGGAGCGAAGGTTTTGATCACCCCCTTGATCATGTAAGATTTGTTGTGATACGGTTGAATCCAGCCTACTTCCGTGTCATTCAAATACCTGATTCTTTTTTTCTAATGAATACCGCACAAGAGTCGCAATCGCCCTAAGCTAGTTGTACTATGCCAACCCAAATTGGCGTATGTTGTAAGGCTGAACGTTGGTGAAGTGGTTGTGGGATGGAGATGGGAAAGAGGAACGTTGAGAAGTACTTACTCCTTGCTATTCATATCTGGTCATATTGCCTTTTCTCATTTGAGTATTATGATGTCTTGAGATCGGGTAGTAATAACATAACATCTGTTAATGTTACAATGTTTATTGGTTGCCAGATTATTATGGAGAGAGCGCTCAACAGCGGGTACATCCCTTTTATACATACCATTCTCGCTGTCTCGCACTCATGCCGTCACCCTCATACACATACGTCACACCCCCACACTTAAAACCTAATTACATATATTTCTTTAGTCACAAATGTATACAAAACAAATCTCTAAATATTTCAATCCAGTATATGTAATTATTCTTGTTCTTCACGTGTAGCGTGGGCGTTGACCTCGAGGGCGTAACCTCCCCTCCCATGGTGTAGGTGACCTGCAAAAATTAGGAGAATTAGGAAATTTGGTCATGTCCACATCCGAGAGTGGACCCAGGTCCAGCAAATCATCAGACCTGTCACACTCCCCCCACCTAACCTTCCTCTCTGAAATCTGATCATGGTGGCGTTTCCAAATTTGTCCCGTAGACATAATTTTAACTAAATAAATCCTATTCCCCAATCTTTTAAAAATTTTTCCTAAAATCCATTTATTATCATTACTTCTTAAATCCCTGGTTAAAACTTTAGAACCAACCTCAAAGTACTTTTTAAATTTTCTTCCTCTATAATACTTTTTCTGTTTATGCTGGCTCAATAACATTTTGTTTTTAACCGTGTTGTCAATTCCTTTAAAACCTTGACTCTCAACATTATCCACTATTGGAATAATCGTATTAAAAATTGATCTAATCTTTCTACCCAACATTAATGTACTAGGCTCAATGCCCGTAGACATTGAAGGCGTATTTCTAATATCAACTAAAAATGTCAAAAGTTTATCTTCAAAATCAGTAGGAAATTTATTATTTACCATAATTTTTTTCAAAAAATTCTTCACTGTTTTAACCCCATTTTCAGCTAAACCGTTAGAAGCAGGATGCTGTACAGCTGAAGTCAATGATTCTATATTATAATTATGACAAAATTCCTTAAAAACTGACGATGTGAAAGCTGTACCATTGTCACTTACAATTTGTTCCGGGATTCCGAACATAGAAAATAATCTTTTCAAAACTTTTATTGTACAAAACGAATCTACCTTATTTACAACATGACAGTCTATCCATTTTGTAGTTGCATCAACAATAATTAAAAAATTATGACCTCCCAACGGCCCCATGAAGTCAATATGCAATCTACTCCAGATTAACCCATTGATTGGCCAAGGTGCCAACTCAACTTTACATGGAGTAGGTAAACATTCCATGCATCGAGCACACTGTTTCACAGTTACTTCTATATCATTGTTCATTCCGAGCCAAAAAAAATAATTTCGAGCAAGACTTTTCGATTTTACAATGCCTAAATGTGATTGATGTAAAAAATTCAATATAATTTCCCTTAATTCCCTTGGAACTACAAATTTATTATTATAAAATAAACATGAATTATAAGTCGATAATTTATCCCTAAAATACCAGAATTTCAATAAATCATCCTTTAAGAACTTTTTATCCGGCCAACCATTAGCTGTGAACTCGATAATGCTCGCTATATTTACATCATTAATCGAAAACTGTTTCATCGTTTCCGCATTTAATGTTGTTTCTGACTCGATTATGTTCACACACTCTGACTCAACCGTATTCACGTTTAAAGAATCAATATAATTTAAAAAATAATCGCTAGCATCAATATCGTCGCTACACACATCTAAATTATCCTTATTATTAATCGGCATTCGTGATAAGAAATCCGCTTTGTTATCACCTGACTTAATATGCTCTATACTATAGTCAAAAGTCTGGAGTATTAGGGCGTACCTCTGCAGACGGTTAGCGGCCAAAACAGGTACTTGCTTATCCGTGTTCAAAATGTGTACTAACGATTTATTGTCGCAAGCCAAAACAAATTTATTGCCGTATAAATACTGAAAGAATTTCTTCAACCCAAAAATTATAGCACACGCTTCCTTATCTAAAATAGAGTACTTTAATTCTGTTTCTGACAATAATCGGCTAGCAAATGCGATAGGTCTCTCTAAACCATTATCATATACATGGCAAATCACCGCTGATAACGCTTTTTCAGATGCGTCTGAAATAAGTTTAATTGGTAAATTAGGATCAAAATGCACTAAAATATTATCTGACGTCAGCAGTTTCTTAACTCGCTCAAACGCAATATTACATTCCTCAGACCACACATATTTTACTCCCCTTTTTAACAAGTTATACAATGGAGACAAAATACCTGAAATATTATGAACAAAAGCTCTATAATATGAAATAACCCCAAGTAAACTCCTAAGTTCTGAAACATTTTTCGGTACTGCCATTTGAGTAATCGCACAGATTTTATTTTCTAAAGGCATAACTCCTTTCCGCGAAATTTTAAAACCTAAATATTCTATCTCAGTTTCTAGAAAAGAACACTTATTTTCATTAATAGTTAATCCACAATCACTTAACTTGCTAAGTACAGATTCACAAATAGAGAATAATTCCTCTTCAGAATTTCCAAACAACAAAATATCATCTAGAAATATACGAACGTTACGAAGTCTACCTACTACCGCCTGAATAACTTGCATAAATATAGCCGGGCTTGTGGTCAAACCGAAAGGCAACACTTTATACCTGAATAAACCCACATGCGTACTTATCACACATAATTTTCTCGACTTTTCGTTCAACGAAATCTGACCAAAAGCATTACGCAAATCTATTTTAGCAAAAAATTTCGCACCATTTAAAGATGAAATTAAATCTTCTATACGAGGCAATGGATATTTCAACTTCGCTAACATAGGGTTTAATGTGGTTTTAAAATCAGTACAAATTCTAATTGAACCGTCTTTCTTTTTTACAACAACAATCGGACTAGCCATATCACTTATTTCTACTTTTTCAATTATATCTTCACGTAACATCTTATTTAATTCCTCCTCTACCTTTCCACGTAAACTAAAAGGTAACGATCTTGGATTCACAAACTTTGGCCTGAACTCCGAAATAACTTCGATGTTAGCTTCATAACCTATAAGCCTACCCGATTTTTCTGAAAACACATGAGCATATTTTTTCTTTAAACTATCACGAAAATTTAATTGATTATCACAACTAGTCTCACTGGTATTTACCGCATTTATTCCACTTAATCCGATACCGAAAACTTGTAAAAAATTTCTACCAACAATCGTAGAATTACCGTTTTTAATTATTATAAACTGCGTATCTACACTTTTATTTAAAAATAACACACTTAAATTAACTTTACCTACAATATTTAACCGTTTCCCGTCATATCCTGACAATTGAATATCGCATCTTTCCAATGTACAAGAAACAAAATCTTTTAAATACACTTCATATGGAATTGCATTAATCTCAGCGCCGGTGTCAACAATCGCTCGCAGAACAGTGTTACCAATAATGAGATCTACGAATATCGGTTCCGGCCCCGTGCCGTCATGCAACATAAAAACCGAATTTAATCGTTTATTCTTATTACCTACATTAATTTTACTGTTTTTACACACATTACTAGGATGACCCGATTTATTGCACCGATTACAAAAAATATTCTTCCAACAATCTTTCTGCAAATGATTCGTTTTTCCGCACAAAAAACATTTTTTTAATGCAATATTTACTGGCGTCTTACTACGCACTGCACTTTTAAATCTGATCGGACTATCCGACCTGGATTTACGGACAACATTACTCTCCTTATGCACAACATTTAAATTCGTATCAACTTTCTTAAAATTAACAACATGTTCCCATGAAGCTGCTAACTGAATGCATTCCGAAAAAGAAGTATTTACCCCCTCAACGAACAACTTATGTTTCAATTTTTCATTGAAAATTCCAATAATGAATATGTCTTTTAAACAAGGTTCCAACCTCAATTCAAAATTGCACGTCAAACTCAGTCCTCTCAATCTAGCAGCGTAATCTTTAATAGATTCGTTAGCTAGCTGTTTACACTTATAAAATAACTCACGCGACTCGAAAATATTTTGAATAGGTTTGCAATGTGAATCAAATAATTTACATAAATCATCAAAAGAACAAACAGAAACCTTTTTAGGGAAACATAGATCACATAATAAAGAGAAAGTTTCTTCGGTGAGGCAACTCAGCAAAAATGCTCTTTTGCGTTCTTGTGATAACACTTTGTCATCATGTAAAATGAGGGCCTGATCCAGTCGTTCCTTGAACAATGACCAGTTTCCCGTTCTGTAACAGAACGTCCCCAAATTTTTACAAACACCCTTCATTGGGGGAAGAGCTGAAACAAAATAATCTAGACTACTTATCTCAGCACTTCCAAGAAGGCTACACTCCGAGGTCCACGTTCCACGTTCCACGTGCACGCCACCCAGAGCTGTAGATCACCGTCCCCGTCTGGCTCCGTCTCCCGACAGCTGCGGATCCAATCCCTACTCCGAGGTCTTCCTTCCCAGACTGCAGCGACGGAAACCAAGTCCTGGTTCCCGGCTAATCCACACGATGATCCAGTCCTTGACCCGATCCTTGATCCGGTCCTTTTGTACCCCGTTACACGGTGTAGCCGAACGACAATAATTTTGTAATTTGTCGGTCCCACACACGCGAATACTTGCGTGTGGCTGCTCCAATTTCTTCTAAATGCGATCGCTTCCTGCGATCGCTTCCTGCAATCCTGACAACAATCCGTCAGATCCCGAAATCTACCGCGTAGATTCTTCCAATTTACGTAAAATAAAACTACCGGCTGCGCCAACTATGATGTCTTGAGATCGGGTAGTAATAACATAACATCTGTTAATGTTACAATGTTTATTGGTTGCCAGATTATTATGGAGAGAGCGCTCAACAGCGGGTACATCCCTTTTATACATACCATTCTCGCTGTCTCGCACTCATGCCGTCACCCTCATACACATACGTCACAAGTATATATGAGTTTTCAAAAGCGACAGTATTGTACCTACGATCTACGTACGTACATGTATTACCCACATGTATACCAGTTTTCATTAGAAAACTTTTTTATATAAGCGGGTAACATGTGTAACGGAGTAGTTAACACGGAACAAATGCAGGTATACACTATTTATTTATGATCAAACTGGACAGCTTTATAAGGTACATATGGCTTACCGCAAGAAAGCTCGGTAAAATAGACAAATTATCTATACATTATTTTCACCTCGAATCTATGACTAAAAGTGCTTTGTCAATAAATTAATGCTTTGTGTGTTTGACATCCAGACTGACCAGTAAAGTTAATAATTAATAATACAGGAATATTATGGCTGCGTCGTTCGAATTCTACACATCTTCTTATATGTAAAAATGAATCGCTGAATGTGTTGCTAAGCACAAATCTCGAGAGCAGCTAAACCGATTTCGCTAATTCTTTTTTTAGAATATTCCTTGAAGTACGAGGATGGTTCTTACGGAGAGATTGAAAATTGCGCAGAAAATTGTATAATTTCAGAAAACCCAACGACTATCGCACGACTGTTCGCGTGTTTGAGAATGACAT
Organism: Limnephilus marmoratus; assembly: GCA_917880885.1. Classification (NCBI taxonomy): domain Eukaryota; kingdom Metazoa; phylum Arthropoda; class Insecta; order Trichoptera; family Limnephilidae; genus Limnephilus; species Limnephilus marmoratus. The sequence continues at coordinate 31,943,868 of OU862916.1, forward strand.
TTTGCAAAACAATGATTGTTAAATCAGGATTCTATTTTTGAAAATCTTTAAGTTGATAAATTTATTTAAAGTAGGTACTCCCCTAATAGTTTGAATCGAATCAAGAATTTTAAATATTTTAAATAGGTACCTATGTTAGGTACCAAATTTAATATTGAATAAAAATTGTAAAAGGTGGCAAGCGGGCTGTTTAAAAACTGAATGTAGTGGGATTGAATATAATATGGAACACGGGAGGAGGGTTGGCGGGACGAGGGAGTGGGAAAGGGAAGAGGGAAGACGGGGAAGGTGGAAGGGGAACGCGGGAGGGGGGTCCGCGGTACGGGGGAAGGGGGGGGAGTAGAGTGGGGAGAGGGAAGGTGGAGGTGACGGAGTGGGAACGCGAGAGGGAAAGAGGACGCAAGAGAAGAAGGGGACTAATGGGAAAGGACACTCAGGGAGAAACAATTTCTTTATTAAATGGCATAGCAACGCATGCCGGGACCAGCTAGTCTTATATAAAATTAAACCATTGATACCCTTGGAATGGAAACTAGTATCAATAGATTTTTTTATATGTGCAGAGTATTAAGGGACGTACTTACTGGCATTATTTGGAGTAAAAAATGTGAATGAAATTTCGGTCTCGGAAAAATTGAAGTCATGTTTTTCATCTAAAACTTAAAAAAATCACTAGGCATTGGACAGTTAGGAGCGGGGTGAGGAGTTGGGCGGTTACTCGTGAGAGTGACCAGTGACGACACGTGGAAGATTTTTGTTGTTGTTTGATTTAAGAAAAATATTCGAAAAAATAAAAACATAAAAATACATCAAATAAGTCACAGGTGAAAAAAATTTCAATTACAATTTTCACTTCAAATAATGTCAGGAATCACTGGTTAAAGTAAGTGAAGTATATCCCTTAATACCCTGTGTAATAGTATCTATCCTTCTCATTGCTCCTTTGGAAAGGCAAACATTACCAAGGTACGAATTACCTGACAATATTTAAATTCTTCTTACTACCTACCATAAACATAAACAATATTTGTTGTTATAAGCAATAATTATCAGCCTGAAACACCCATCTACATTGAAAAAATCTTCCGAGAAAAGATACATTCCGCCAACGGGAACGTTGATGAACACGACAATGAACCCGTGTCTTTCTGATTGCCGGTCAGGTGCTCTACCACTGAGCTATGTCGGATTATCTAATACCCGCCAAATAATTCAATATATACTAGTATTTCATTCAACAATTACTGCTTTTACATTTTTCCATCTGAAAACAACCAACTTTATTTTTGTGAGAGAGGCATTGTTAGTGCTAAATCTCTCGCTAGGTGGCGTCGAGACAAATTATGTCTACATTTTCTGGTGAAATACTTCAACTTGTAATAATAATTGATACCCTTTGTATTATGCATAAAAATTTTGTCTTAAACGTTAGTTTATCAATTAAAAATAATAATGAATATTTGTTGCTTAAGCAATGCCGGAAAATTAGCTATTACGCAGAGGATTTAACGCACAACGCGAAAATAGGGTAAAAAAACGATTTGTACCGCTCAACCAAAGATATTCAAATATAAAAGAGATATGCTATGATGTCCGCGCGACTGTCGGCGGACTACGACCTAATTAGAGTAGTTTGCATATAAAAAGAATTTGTTCATTCCGTTGATTTTTTGAAGACATGCATTAGTATTGGTTAACAATATTGTTTGAATAAGGAAAGATTTCGTTAATTTCGTTCGCTTTATTCGTTAATTATTCGTTCATTTAGTTTATTTGTTAATTGGTAAACAATATCGGCGACACCCGGAAGCACAGTCCCACCTAGTAAAAAGAGTAGATTAGTAGATTCGTCCTCTTTTGGCTTAAGGCAGCTCCCTAATAAATACTAGTACAGAATACAGTTACGCTCTTCATTTAGTGTACTACCCACTATTATACTTCGTCTTCCACATCTGTAAGTCCGCATCTGGATTAGCTTTGCCACAACTGACTCAGACGGACATTACACTGCAGATAGCACATCTATTATATTTCAATATCTTTGCGCTCAACCAATAATAATCGATCTCTTGTCGTCACCTTAATTAGTCCAATTGGTATACTTTTAAGATCCAAAAGTTTTGTTCTTCTTATTTTACTTGACACTTGATTGATTTTTGAGGCCTTCGAGATTTACGGGTTAGGCCCCCGACAACGAAGCGGCGTGCGCATTACCTAATTAAATAGTCTTATTTCAAATTTAAACCATACAAACTAATATTATAGCATCCTTGCGACACATTCCAGAGTTTTAGATACTTTCAGTAGCGCCCTAATGAAAGACCACCATTCAGAATCGAAATGTTGCTTGAAATGGCTTTAGTCGTGTTTGATGACCAGATCCGTCTTACTTTCCCCTTCATATTCCTCCATACACCCTTCAGATTCACAATACAGCCCAATTGGGAATGCCGTAGTCTCACTGACTCTGATTAGCAGGGAGCTGTAGTTAAAAAAACAGATTTTTGTTAATTTATAACTTTTTATAATTTTTCATCGTAATTAACAGTGCTAAAAGGTGGCATTAAATCACAATTATGTGAAAAAATTAAGTGAACTTGATGACGGTGTGCTTTCTTTTCATAATTAATTACCGTTTGATCCGTTTTTATTTTGCATGATCGGACATTAAGGTGATGAGTGGTCCGTTCAGATTCCATCACACACCTGACACACCTGACCCTTCACCCGAGGAGAATGTATGTTGTTTTGTTTTCATAATGAGAAAGTTGCCATTTCTTACGCGAACATTTCTCAAAACACTATCGTTCACATTCGGGCACTAATGCACTTTATCAATACCTAGCCAATATCATGCAGGTCGCAGAAGATTATAGAACTGTGGTGGTCTTCTTACGGCTTACTGCACAACTGCATTTATATATACTATTCTGTATTATAACGGTGAGCTAATGTTAGAAAAAATTCAATAAATTATCTTTCCCCATTTTGGTAATACGATTTGACGGCAAATGCGCGTTCTTTACCTGAGCAAGTTATCCATGATATACATGATATGTATGATAACTAGGGCCCGGATTAATATGTAAATACTTATTTTTAATTTACACAATTTTCGGTTTTGTATCTGTTCTCTATCTAGATTATCATATATAGATTGTGAAAAACTAATTTTTATTTTCCATATTTCATGGTTAAGCCCATATTTTACAAAAAAAATCGCAATCATCCATATTTTCGATTTTTATATCATAAAACATGAGTTAGTTCACAAAAATTGATATAATTTTACGTGTTTGCTTTCTCGCCACCACCGTCTAGATACCTACCAGTTAAATTTCAAAATGCCCAAGGATAAATAACCTTTGCGTTTCAAATTGGAAAAATACATCGAAGATTTCCTAAGCCGATCGCTAATTATAGACGGAAAAGTACTTTATTGTCAAGCCTGTGAAAAATCTATTTCTTCTGAGCAACGTTTTTTAATATCGCAACATGTATCTACTGCAAAACATACGGCAAATATTGCGAGGAAGAATAAAATCAACAACATTTTTTCCTGACGCAATGGCAAGTGCTTCTCAAAGTTGTACTTTCTCAAGGGAATTGTGTTATGCTATGATATGTGCAGATATACCTTTATGGAAATTAAACAATCCGACTTATAAAAATTTGCTAGAGAAATACTCAGGCAAAAGAATTCCCGATAAATCCACTCTAAGAAAAAATATGTAAGCGGTATTTATAAAGATTATTTGGACCAAATCGACAAAGTTTTAATTTCGATAATAAGAATGATCACAGACGCGGCGGAATTTAGAGCTAGACTTAAAACTCACCTTTTCAGACAGTCGTATCCATAAATTCAAAATCTTTCACCTTCACATTCAATGCCCTCGACACCGTAAATAACTAACCGTAAAAACGTAGAAAAAAAAAAAAAAAAAAAAAAAAAAAAGTAAGCGTTTGTGAAGGTCATTTCATGAACATTCTCCAGCCCTAAATAGTCCTAAATATCAACAATACTTTTGCCACTAATCTCCAATAGTCCTAAATTCTCCAGTATTTTAAAATAAATACCAACTCTACTTTTGCCACTAATCTATTCGTAAATGTATAATACTAGGGTAGCAAATAATGTAAAATCATGCAATGTCCAGTGTGTTAACTGTAATGTCCTCCGCGTGCAAAGCCGTACCTTCTCCATAAACTTTCTAATTAAAGTGTGTTTATCGGAAGTGACCAGCCAGGTAAGTATGTTTCTGTATCCATTTATAAATAGTAAAATTAGTTAGAACCTAAGCATTCCTAATAAATTGTACAGCGCCCTTGAGGTGATTTTTCACAAAAACGGCGCTTTATAAATTATCCAATTATTATTATTATTATTATTAAAAAAGCATGTGATTGTGTACTGCAATCAATTTAATAAGACAGATTTAGAGGAAGATGAATAAAACTTCATTTTTTTATTTGAATTACCTGAACTTCTCGCTATCTTTTTATAATTTTTTTAATGTAACTGTTACTGCATAGTAATTTTTCACAATAAACAATGTTTAATATGAAAGATATTCTTATTTTATTCTCCATATTTTTTCCATATTTTACATTTTTAGTCTATATTATATGTACATATTTTGAATTTTTTAATGCATATTTATCCGAGCCCTGATGATAACTAACTTCCCGCTCTCTAGATTTACAACGTTGATGGCGCCAAGTCCGCCTCCCCTCTATTTCATTGACTAACCTTGGGCAGCTTTGCAATTAGGCTGCAAGAACGTATGCGACAAAATGGAGACCGGATAATTTCGGATAATTACACAATATTTCCATTAGTATGGTTTCATCAATAAATTTTTGCGAAAGATGGTTTATTGAAATTTTTTTTTTAAATCGACCCGTTTTATTGGCCCACCTGTTATTATGCCAGTATTAAAATATGTTAGCAAAACGATTGTTTGACGTTGAACTTAATGTTTATTTCAATAGATAAAAGCGATGCTGAAAAGCGTGAAAAGATCTTGAGCGTACTTGCAACAATGACGAACTCACGTCGAAACTTTGGTTTGTTGAGTCGGTTCTGCTTAGTTGTCGATAAGATCGTTCTAAGCCCCCATCATCATTTTCTTATCAACAATACACAACACTCCCTACAAAATTACATTTGCTACGATACTAACATTTGCTACGGTAGGTACTATCCTAGTTGAAACCATTTCAGCCCCGCACTTTTGTATCCATAAATAGAGCATAATTTCAGACCTGATAACATCTTACATAATTACCTATTTCAAAAATGTTGGTATACATAATGTATTATTTTCTTTCGCTATGGTGCTTTTAACAACAAGCATCATGGAGCACTCCTTGTCAACTAATCCTCTACAAAATTACATTTCCTAGAATTGTTATTCGCTGGATACGACATGTAATGAACTGTGCAGCATCACTTGCATACTAAATCCATCAATATGGTTTAAAAGTGTGGTGCCTTTATCAACAAGCACCATGTACCACCTACACACCATATTCTCCACAAAATTACATTCTCTCGAATAGTTAATCGCTGAATACACCACGTAATAAACTGTGCAGCAACACTTACATTCTACATAGATGCATCAATACATAGAAAAAAATTACGGTGCCTTTAACAACAAACATAATGGCGTAGTCCTTGTCACCTACGCACCATATTCTCTACAAAATTACATTCCCCAGAATAGTTAATCGCTGAATACACCATGTAATAAACTGTGCAGTAACACTTGCATACTAGATCCATCAATAACTTTGGTTATCCCCAGCGCTTCCCCATTCCTTTACGATCAATCACCGCGAGGTTTTTCTATCACAGAATAACGAGTTTACAGTTTTAAACAAACGTGTCGGCATTAACGTGGATAAATTAATAACGAAGAGATTTACATTTCAGTTAGAGAGGTGTGCGTTTCAAACGGGCGGCTTGGTGGCAGGTCCCGATAGAAAGAAAAATCACCACAGCCTCTGATTGACTGATGGGATCCGTGAATGGTAGTGTGTCCGATGATACGACGCACAAAGTATCTCATTTTGTTTTTAATTTAAATAATTAACGTACAAAGTAAGTTATTAGCGAAGTGTCATGTATGTATTTGCTGTCGATCAAAACTGTGAGCGTGTTTTTTAATCGTGTTTTTGTTTTTTTTTAATCGATCGAGAGTTTTTTTAAAGAAAGTTATGGATTAAGTTGTAAGTGATGAAGGAGTAAATTAAGACAGAGTGCAATAATTAACATAATATAATTTACTAATGGTTAATATCCAGCCCTTTACCTATTTTGTCTTATTGAATAAGTGTAAAAAAATGTGAAGCAAACAATATGGCATCTTGTGTTCTTTTGCGACAGTTAGATAATGAACGTTGTAAAGCTCCGTAGACCAAGAGGAAATGACTAGTTGCTTTCGCCTAAAAACTCCTGACTAAAAAGGATGTGCAAATTTCATGAGACCGTAAGATGTTACAGGTTTTATTTATTTGTAAGAAGCTAAGTGCAAGTAAGGATTTGCGAAAAACTAAGCGTAAATCACTTTTGATGGACAAATTTAATAAAATATTATTGAAAGATTTATCCGAATAAAAACTCAAATTTCGGAGCAGATAGTTTGTTCAAATAATTGACTCTAGTAATCACTCGTGTGCTTGATTTTCTGGTTAACTGATCGAATCGCATAATTAAGCCGGAGCGAGTATATCCACCCGTGCGTCGAGAGACGGCATTACCTGTTTGGACACATGTAGCAATTTGTCAATTGACATGTCTCCAGGAATCGCCCATTAATCTGAAACCAGAACTAATTAAAACGTCACATTGCACGCGCGCATAATTTCATTTGATCGACTTCTCCGAAGCCAGGAGAGAGAAAAAACTGTTGAAATTGGTTGATAGAAAAAAGGCGGCCCGTACCCACCCGCGAGGCATAGTTTCCTCTTATAAATATCTCTTATCACCTCACAGACTCTTCCAAATGACTCCGAGGCATTGCCTATAAATCAACAACACACAATCATGCGTTTGCCGTGAATATTTAAAGTATTAGACACACTTTTCGACATAAATTAATTTGTCCCGACATTTAACATAGTTCCGAGGTGAGACAACAACCGAAGTACCGTGTATTGAATTTCACGTTTTAATTTATAAAGAAAATTTGCTGTTGTCGAAATTTATTGTTTTTTGGTTGTTAATAAATTTTCAATCAGTCATGTCTTTTGTTATCTCCTGGCAAGGCGGCAATATAATTAATCTATCTTCTATCTTACGTGCATAGTTTATTTTAGTTGTTTATATCTTAGTTGCGCCATGTTTTGGTTAATCTAGCACTTACCACCGCGATGAACGCGTGCTTTTCTATCGCCGCAGAATTTTAATTTTGTGAAGTGTCATCTAGCAAAATAAACTGTTTTTGTTTGTCATGGGTATTGACTTTGAAAATGCTGGACAAGTGGCACAACTAGCAGATTTCCATTCGAATTACATTATCATCGTCCTTGGTGAGAAAGAGAAGAAGAGGTCCATCAAAAAAAGAGATGAACTAACAACCTGAAAATGACAAACTGTCGGTTTTACATGGATGCATAGACATTCAAATTAATGGACCAGTCCATCAGGGGAAGGGGAACAAACCATACTGCGCGGTGCGTGGAAAGCGGCGTGACCTTCTCCCTTTCTGCGATTTGTCAATAAACGACTATTAGTCTTCGAAAATAAAATTGGCTTACGAATTACTTGTTACAATGGCGCGCAGATTGCTGGCTGCGTACAAATTCCAAAATCAGGCTTGTTTCCAAAGTATATCACACCATTTAGTTACAATTTACCACCTCACACATTTTTAGCGTCGCTACGCTGTGCGATTCGGTTACAAAAGAACATTCTGATCCTGAGCTGCAAAGTCCGACAATGAAATGCGCTTCAAAACATTACCCTTTTTTTTAGCGAATCTTACTTTACTGCGCAGGGTTTGGTTATTTCAATGTCCGCTTTTCGGCGGTCAACGCAATTCTGATGTCGTAGTTTCTTCAAAGCATTCTCAAACTCAAAATTATGCTCAAAATTATAAAAACAGCTCGTCGAAATGATACCCAGATTTTATGTTAGGGCAAGTCCATCAATTTAGGAGTCCATGGATGGATGAGAACTAAATGCCAAAATGTTCTTGAGGAAGAATAATATTATTTTATTAGTTTTGGTAAAAGGACTCACTCGTGCATTAGAAATAAATATTTTTCTGACTTCGATGAACTGTTCCGACTTGGAAGCTCAGTAAATTTTAGTTATGTTCTACTTTTTTTGAACACTTAGAAAATTGATAGAATGTTATCTGAGTTTGAAAAATACTTTATCTTCATGATGCTACGGTACAGTGAATTATCACACCTTTGATGGAAAATCTTTAATCGATTTTTGGCCAAAGCAAGACCATAAAGTCTTCTTATCCCATCATGATAAATTAATATCAAACAGAATTTCACGCCGCACTTCATCATGTGTGCTCATACTTTATAACGCATCAATCACAAGGTGTTTTCTTCACTTAAACTTTGTCCATTATAAGAAACACGATGATCATTTTTACATGGTTTTAGTTTCTCTTTTTCATTTTAGCTAAGCATACTCATTATTATGCAATTTACTTTTTTTCCACACAAGAGTCCCAACTGCTGCCAATCGCCTGGAGCCAGTAAGACTACGACTAATTTGGGTAAGCTGGGAGGCTAAAGGTAGAGGGCAAGGGAAGGAGATTAGTAAATGGAAGGTAAGGAAGTACGTGGCTTTCAAATCTGGTCGCTAAACATAGCTAAAGCCATTTCAGGCAACGTTTCAAGTTTGAATGGTGGTCTTACACCAGGGCGATACTGAGAGTATCTTCTACTCTAGAACTTGCCGCAAACATGTCTAATAATATTTTAAATGATTAAATTGTGAAGTAACACAATTCAGTCAAATGAAATTTATTTGCGCATCCAGGGATTTGAACCCGTGACCTTCGGATTACTAGTCGAGAACCTTTCCCGTAACCACGGAGGCCGTCAAAAATTCTTATAAAAATACTGGGTTGTGCCCTCATGGCTAGTAAAATTAAAGAAATATCGTAAAACATTCTTCATTTTTGACAAAGTTTTACAAAAGCCTCGTTTTAAGTAGATATTTAATAATAATTTATTTATTTATTTAATTCTTAACAAATTGCACGCCATAGGGGGACGAAGATTTATTTATCCCTCGACTTCGGAAAGGCGACTACCATTTGTAGGACTTGGATTCTATTCCTTGGTATCCTGGTTGTGCTACGCATTCTGTAAAATATTATCTATAAAGCAAGCTCCGGCGTCATGAAAGTCACACTGCTTAACTGACTGGTAAGTCTCATTTCAAATTAGCAACTTGATTGATTTATATTATCACTAGCTGGTTCCCGGCATGCGTTGCAATGCCATATTCAAATAAATAAATTGTTTCTCCTTGCATGTCCTTTCCCGTGCGTCCCCGTTCCCCTCCCACCATCACCGCCCACCCTCTCCCCTTTCCCGCTCCCCCGTCCCGCAAACCCCCCTCCCGCTTTCCATATATTCAGTCCTAGTACATTCAGTTTTCAAACAGCTCGCTTACCACCTATCATATTAAAAATATTCATTTTTGTATATTATAAGAACAATCACTCAAATTTGGTACCTAACATAGGTAGGTACCTATTTAAAAGATATATAATTTTAAAATCCACAGAAAATACTTTAAATTTTACCAAAAAAAACAGCTGCCTGCTAAATTCAATTTCATCAAACTGTAAAACGTGCGAAGTTAAAATAGTCGTCAAGTTTTCTGAAATTATTTTTTCTTAATTTTTCTTTCCTTAAGAACCTTCTAAAAAGTATTAGAAAACTTTAAAAAAAAGATTAATGAAATAGGTAAAGTCGTTCTGAAGTTATGGCGTGGCCAATGGAAACAGGCATTCATTTTTTATGTACATAGATAGATATTTCAAATTAAAGATTTCGAAACAAGAATATAAATGAATAAAATAAATAAAAATAAACTTGGACAAAGCCGGGTAGCCATGATTAAGAATAAAATAAAAATGCATTTATTTACCTTTCATCATCTGAAGTTGGTAGAAATTTCAGCGCCATCGAATGTAAGCCATGGGGAAAACCCGAAGTTACAGTCTGCCGCTGCCATCTTCTGACAGATTATATAATCACTTTTACACAAATACATATACACTAAACTTCACAGATTTATTTGAAATTTTTTTCTCTGTTATTCTAACTCTCTATACCTCCCCTAACATCACATTCTGTCCTCCCCACGCCTTCACAAGTATCATATTATTTGAACAATTTATCGTTTAGTTTTCGATTAGATGGTTTCCAAAACAAGAAATCAAAGACACTAATGGCTGCCTATGTATATATGTATGTCTGCGTGTGGCCCAGACAGTAATTCAATTTCGATAATCAATATAAACACGTGTTTTCAATTGAACGTAAATACGCTTTTAGTACGTATAATAAAAGTTGATTTATCTTATTAATCTAAGCCAATTTTTCAAGAATTATGTGAGATCCACCTGCTTCGGTTACTTGGAATAATTTGCTCGGCCTCCACTCATAAATCCCGACTCATCCGTGATTTATAATTGAAACGATTTACAAATCGCTTGGGCTTAATCCGAGATTAAATAACTGAGGAGGTCCAACAGCTGCGAAGTGATTTTTTTAATTTAGAAAAATTTAATTTCTTTCTAAAAAAATTTTTCTTGTGTATCAAAAAAATTTCAAATTTCCAATAATTTCAAATATCAAAAAATTTCAAATTTCATCAATTTTCAAAATTCAATAAAAGTTACATTTCAAAACTTGTCAAGTTTCAAAAAGTTTACAATTTTAAAATAAATGTTATATTTGAAAAAACCTCAAATATAAAGTTTTTCAAATAAATTTAAATTATTATGTTGTTACTATTACTGGATGTTGTGCATCAGAATAGATTGATGTACTGGGTAGGTAGGTACTAAAGTAGGAACCATTTTTCCGTACATGTTTAAATAAAATTGGGAAAATAACATGGATATTTGTGACGTTAAGGTGCGTAAAATATGCCTACAAATTATAGGAAGGTACAGCTACAGTTTCTAATAACCGATAACCAACACCCCTGCCGTAGGTCGCCCCTAGTGGTTCGCTGCGTTTGGTGGCTTAACAGGGGTGCCTGGGTAAATGCGGTGAGGTTTGTCTAGGTCTTGGCTGATGCTCACCTACTGAGTGGTGGGCCGGTTCAGGAGAGACTGCTTGAAGGAATCCTAACCTAGATCTCTCCAGCCGGGCTCTTTCGACCCATCGCCTTGCTCCGCAGTTGGAGGGATGGATCCATTCCTGTCTGTCATTCCGGTTAATATTAACCCCCAGATTCCTCGTAGCTTTTTCCTTTCCAGAACTTCCTCCCCTACGTGTCCCTAAATATACCCTTTACTCAGCATCCCCAAAAATGGATTTTTTTCCTCCTTTGTGAAAAAAAACTGTTAAATCTGTAATTTTTGACTCCAGATTTCAGCTTTTTTTTTATTCCACCACAACGAGGTAGTTCATTTTTATGCACATGAATATAAATAATATGGGTAAGAACGAATGAACCGGTTTAACCTTAACTAGAGATTAACTGACATCGCTGATAACTTAATTAATTTTTCATATACAGGGTGTCCGGGGGTAAAGTGCATTAACTTCGGGAGGTGATTCTACATGATGGTAGGAGTAAAAAAGATTAAGAACTTTTTCTGAAATTCCAACATTTTTTTTCCCATACAAAAAGACGTAGGTACCTACTAAAAATCCTTAGTGTGAGGTACGATCTTACTTGCTGAGAGCCTGCCGAGCACTCGACTCGATTGTGATTGTAACAGCGGAAAATAATAAGTCTGGCCGCACACGCTGGACTAATTTTATCTTTTTACCTCAAAACTACCCCTTAAAGTTGGAATTTCGAAAAAAGTTATTTATCTTTTTTATTTGTACTATCATGTAGGCTTGTTGAAAATGTATCGATATATCAATATTTTTAATTCAATATATCGATATTTTTAGCCGATATATTTTGATCCGATATATCGATATATCGATACAAAATATCCAATATCGAAAATTGTACCAAAAACGATATTTTTTTAAATTTAAGTATTTAAAGTCACTAGAATCCAAAACCGTATAGGAATGAACGGAAAAAAGTAACTGTATTGGGTCATGACATCTGGCGGTTGAAATTTTAACTATTAATAGCTTACAAATCTATTGTCTTTGCATTAGTATTTGTGATCACCAATACTATCTCATGTGTGTAGGTACATACATAGAAATGAATGCTATTTTTCGCCATTTTTTTTCTAAGGCACTCCTATGTGTTGGTTCCCAATTGTCCATGATTATTGACTATACATTGTTCCAAACACGAAGTCCTTTTTGAAAGATTAATACGCCAATAGAATGTTACTGAGACGCATACAAACTTTGTATGCGTCTCAGTTTACATATAAGTTAGAAGACAGCTTTTTAGAGTTTGATATTTTTTGTAATTATTACGTAATAAAAAGAATAGTAATAAAAATACCTTCCTTTTTATTGAGATTTTTGTACATTAAAAAAAGCAAATTGTGTATAAAAATTACTATTGATAATATTGAGCTGAATACACTATTATTTAAAAAAACGCAAAATCTCTTGAAAATTTGACCGATGTATCGATATTTTTTCCTCGATATATCGACGTCGATATTGATATTTTAATGAATATCGATACATCGATATATCGATTTTTTTTTTTCACTTTAGACAAGAATAGTATCATGTAGAATCACCTCCCTATGTTAATGCACTTTACCCCCGGACACCCTGTATAATTTAAATGTAATATGCATTCGTTTGTTTTCCTACAAATAAAAGTAAACATGGTTACAAAGCTCGGATGGGGCTCTTGATTTTTTTTAAACAAGAGCACAATCCGAGCTTTCTATGCTTTATCAGGTCGTAATATAATCTATAATATAAAAATGAATCGCTGAATGTGTTGCTAAGCGCATATGGGCATCACCAATTTGGGAGGCGGGAATGGGTACCGCTGCCCCGGGAACCTTTATTGGATAACCAACACCTCGGCCATAGGTCACCCCAAGTGGTTCGCTACGTTTGGTGATTTAGCAGGGGTGCCCGGGTTCATGGGGTGAGGTTTGTCTAGGTCTTGGAGGCGGATGACCAAGACATACTGAACCCCAGATTCCTACCCACCCCTTAAACCCTTTTCCTTCCCAGAACTCTCCTCTCCTTCCTTTCCTTAAAAAACCCTCCACACAGCATTCTCAAAGATGACATAAGCCCTGAGTGAAATTATTTTCCTCAGGGCCTCCTGTGTGAAGCTCATGTAAAAAAAATATATAACTTTCGAACGACTGCACCAAATTAGATAATTCTTTTTTCGTGTGTTCGTTATTGTCACTACAAGGTTTTTATAAAACTTCCGGTGAGCTCTGGCATTACGAAATTTGTATAAAAAAATTGCTATTGGTGGTACGCGAGGAAGCGGCTACCGCCATGGAAAGCGGGAGGGAGGGAGAGATGGGGGAGGGGAACCAGGGAGAGGGAGGGGAACCTGGGAGGGGGGAGGGGGACCTGGGAGGGGGGAGGGGAACTCGGGAGGGGGGTTCGCGGGACGAGGAAAGGGGTTGAGTTGAGGGGTTGAGTGGAAAGGGGAAGGTGGAGATGACGGAGTGGGAACGGGAGAAAAAAAGGGGAGGCGGAAGGGGAACGGGACGAATGGGAAAGGACACTCAGGGAGAAACAATTTCTTTATTAAATGGCATAGCAACGCATGCCGGGGACCAGCTAGTAATATAATAGGTTGACCTGATAAAAAAAAATCTACAACCAGCCATGTAACACATCCTCTATAATTAACAGTTCGATCATTACTGAGATTTGGAATATGCGACTCTAAAGATTTATTATCAAAAACTCAAATTCGAAACCGCAATATTTTGATTGCGAAAATTAAAGAGACGCCCATCACCAAACTTGTTGAAAATCGCGGATGTTCTGCAACTATCGAAAAACATTTAAAAAAAAAGAAATTCTGTATTATAAAAAACGCTTGTTTTCTGGTTTAAACTTTTAAACGCACCGGTATTTTAGCGTAATAAATATTAGTGGGGTTAACAACTCAAGAATACAATAATCTTAGCTTACTTCCCAACCTTCCTCTTCCCTACCTCCTTCCCCTCCCCACTACCTTCAGCCTCACAACATACCCCAATTGGGGATGCCATAGTCTCACTGGCTCCAGACGGGAGCAGTTGAGATTCTTGTGCGGTATTCACTGTAAAAAAAAAAAAAAAAGCTACAAAGTAGAAAATCAGTTGGTTTGTTTCGAAAACTGCAAAAAAACCAATGGTTAGCTCTGCCGCCATAACATGTTTAAAATTTTAGTGTCTGAAAATTCAAGGACAACGAAACTAATTTCAGTTCGTAACGTCAATTCCATCACGAGTTATGAAGCTTTGAAATAACTGTTTATCTGACTGGAAAATAAGAGAAGATGACATTATTGTTCAATCCATATTTACATATTCAACCATTTATTGGATAACCAACACATAAGTGGTTCGCTACGTTTGGTGACTTAGCAGGGGTGCCCGGGTTCATGGGGTGAGGTTTGTCCTGATCTTGTCGGCGGATGCGTCTGTCCACAAGCTGCATGGCAGGCCGGATTGGGAGAGAACAGTTGAGAGAGTCCCTTTGACTTCTCCAGCCGTACTCTCTCGCAACATCGCCTTGCACCGTAGTGGAGGGGGTGGATTCATTCGTCCGTAAAAGATAAAGAATATATGCACAAGGAAATTTGAAATTTATTATGTACTAGGTTTTTCCCGCGGCTTCGCTCGCATGTTATTGTCCCCCCCCCCTCCCCACCTTCTCCCACCCCCCCCCAAATCCCCTCTCCCCCTCTCCCTCCTCCACCTCTCCCTCCCCCTCCCCCCTCCACCCTCCCTCTCCCCTTGCCGCATTTATTTGAAGTACTCACCTAATAATTTGAATCGAATAAAGAATTATAGATATCTTACTAATCGTGCCACCTATTGCAATTTTTTATACAAATTTCATAATGCCAGAGCTCTGAGCCTATATGTTATTCTGATGTATGAGCTATAATATTGTAAAGTTTCAATTAAAATCCATTCAGTAGTTTTTGCGTGAAAGAGTAACAAACGTACGTACATCCATATATACATACATACATACATCCATACATACATCCATACATACATCCATACAAACTTTCGCCTTTATAATATTAGTAGGAAGAATTCAAATCACGGACGAAGCAAGGGTAGTAAAAACAGTCGATAATAAAACTAATTTCCGTCGTATCAAAGCTCCATGGTGAATTACAAACGGCGAACAATGGATATGTGGATTATATCAAGACAGATATTTATATTCCTGAGACGAATCAATTTGTAAAATACATAAAGCTATTAATTTTATGACCATCGTTAACGTTTCTACATATCTAATAATAAAATATTTTATATTATCAGGGCCGGATGGCAATTCCGCTTAAACATTAAAGTACAGAGCCGGGACTAGAGTGAAGCAACTGGGGCAATGATCCTAGGCGCCATATCTATACGGCGTACAAATTATCCAATAAATTTTGGAACTGTTTGAAACTTTTTAATAATGTGGTAAATACATCGTTGTTGAACCTGATTGTAATTTGTAATACGTACTACCAATAAATCGTGGTACAATAGTAAGCGCATTTGACTAAGGTCTGTAGGTTACTGATTCCAGTAGCGTAACCCGGGGGGGGGGGGGCAGACTGTAATTAGAAATAAATTTCAATGTTATTGTGTAATTCATGAGCAATCTTTTCCTAAAAATTATTGCGAACTGCACCTCACGGCAAAAAACTACTAAAACCTGTCAAAGAATTCGGTATTGTTTCTATGCTAATTTGCAGTCATTGTATGTGAAAAGTCAAGCTTGTTTTTCAAAATCAAATTATGTCTGAAAAAACGCGCGTATAGTGATTGGTTGAGATTTTTCGTTTAAAAATAAATAAAAAAGTGATTCAAATGATCTTAGTGGGAAAATGGCCGATGAGACTCTTGTGCGTTAAAAAAAATAAATCTATTCAAATCCCTAATTATGTAATTTTTTAACTCATCTTTCATTAAAATAATAATAAAGCCATTAATTAGCGTTTTGTTTTTTAAATACTTATGGTTATTTAGTGGTAGATTATTTATTTATTCAATACTAGCTGACCCGGATACGCGTTGCTGTGGCTAATAAAACACAACGTCATCTACTGGATGATTATCCAACCTTTATAACCACCGCCGTCTTTGAGTTTATCGCGAAGAGACAGACTTTAATTTATACTTCGTAGAGATGGTGTGAAATATTATAATGATGTGCATGAAATGCTTGGGGTAACTAACGTATTTAAGTTAATAAGGATAAATACTGTGAAGGATAAATAACTTTTCAATGTACGTGACCATTTTTTTAGAAGATAGAATGGGTATAGTAAGCTATCCGTAAAAGATAGATGTATGCCTTCGCGGACTTTTTTTATAGATCTATAAAAGAAGAATATCCCACCATACATTGTTTTGTTATATCCCAAAAGGATAAGGCAGTGTTTTCGATGAAAGCTACCAGGCGGCTTGACTTTTTCCGACACTTCTAACAATTATAGTTATGTTTCAACCAATTTACACAAATCCTTGACAAATTACATACCTAAACCTTCCTCGCGAAACACTCTATCTATTGGTGAAAACCGCATGAAAATCCGTTCAGTAGTGTTCGAGTTTATCGCGAACAGACAGACAGACGACGCAAAGGACTTTAATTTATAATATGTAGAGATGTAGAGATAGAGATACCACAGAAGAGAATATAAATAAATGGCTCGATAACACAAGGACATCTCTACAACCTTAACTTCATGTAATAAATAAATTAAAAAACGTGTTTTTTTTTTAACGTAGGTGGATAATTTTTCGATAACTTAGTTTATTGTTGAGTAAAATTATGTAAAACATTACAAAAATAATACAGGCACCAACATGTATTTACCCGAAGAATTTTAACCAGCGATTCAGAGCACATTTGGAGTAAAAATGTAGTCATTTTGCGGTCCGATGTATTTTTTTTTCAATTAAATACAATGAAAATGTTTGTCCATCAAGAGTAGTCAGATGTAGCCTAGCGGCAGGTCACGTAATAAACACTCCATCGCGCTCCAACAGCACGGTAACACACGAAACAGCACCCGTCACGACGAGTAGGAGTGCGACTAATAATAATAATAACTTGAAAAATATATTTGTTTGTTTTTAATAGAAAAAATATATCATCGGACAGCAAAGCTACTTTTTGTACTCTAAATATGTTCATGAATCGCTGGTTAAAATCCTTCGGATTTGTGCTGAATGGAGAAATAAATAGAAAATACCGTTATTAGTAGAATTTCAAAACCAAGTTCATCAAATTTCGTCCTCATGATATCATTTTTATATACATTATAATCTCGATTAAAACATAGTTAGGTACGTGTGCACGTATGCAGGTTCTAAATTGATATGATTAAACGAGTAATTAATTAACAATTTGTGTTCGATTTAAAATGATAAAGCGTCCTATAAAATACACACAGATTCAATAAAAACGCGATAAACAACGATGCAATGATTCTTCTTGATTATTTCTCGGAGGTCTCAAAAACGCAATGGTTTTCTCTTCAGCAACGGTAATTGAAAATAAGAATAATTGGACGTGTTTTGTAAATTAAATTGTGCTTAATAATTAATCTTTCGTTAATTTCGACTTGAGAGAGAGAATCAATTAAAAATATGGCCAGAAAAATTATCGGATCCAATCGGTAACGCCCCGGCACAGGGCAAAAGTCATAAAGCTTCCCAAATGTTTATATTTAATATGGCAAATGTAATATAAAACACAAAAATAGTTTATTTTATGTAGGAAAATGTGTTTATTCATGATCGATAATAAGTAAATAAAATGTCACATATATCAAATATTAAAGAACCACGGTAAACAATCAGTAACAGACATTTTCGTTATTTGTTTTGGGGGTGTTACAGTGAGCAGGACAACGTAACAGTGTCCATCATCAGGGTAGATGTCACACCTGATGGTAGACACTGTAACGCTGTCCGAAACGTTGGCTAAAGAAGGAGGTAGAGCAAAACGGCCTAACACCCCAAAAACATTTAATTATGTCTACTTTCGAATCACATTTCATTATGTCTACTTTCGTCTTTGGTATGTGTTCCCATGCTTCACCACACACCAGGGTTGGAACTATCACTACAGAGTGCATTGCTAGTCTCGCTGCGTTTGAATTTTTGTTTGTGTTACTGATGAACTAATATAATTTCCTGCACTCTCCCTCCTTGGATTGACATTATCCGTGTTTTTGTCTCTCGTAGTCACTGTTCATATTTCCCAAATACACAAACTGTTACGAAGTGGGTAAGTGAAATAAGGTTGGAAAGATGCAGAGGAAGGGGCAGGGGGGTCGGATGATTTTTGTCAGTAAGAATATTATTTAAAAGGTAATTAAGAATCCACCCACCAAACCAAGACCTTACGCTGCTGATCGCCATGCGAGATAGAAATAAATGTAAAGGGGGCGACATTATCATGTGACCCTACACTTGATCCTTCACATTTGGCTACATTACAATAATTATAAAATTATATGTTATTGCGGAAGAAGTGACACGACTTATTGTAGACCGCGGGAATCAAAATATTATCGGATGGCTTCCTTGGATGGAAAAGAGAAGCAAAGATAGCCCACAGATCAGAGGGTGAGAACCGCGAAAATTGAACAAATTGGAGGGAGACCTGGAAAATGGACATGCAAAGCTGGACGAAAGAGGGCTCACGAAGAACAAGAGGGTCTTAAAATCGGTTTGAGGAGATTGTAGATAGCTACGAGTATTTTAGAAGACTTTTAGTAGCTGAGTTGACGAATGAGTTGCGTTCAATTATTTGCCAGGTAAGTTCTCCATCACAAGCAATATTTTCCACTTTTAATGATAATCATGGTAGTTGTTTTGTGGTAGGAGGTTTTCAAATATTGTTGGGATATTCCGAGACCGTATTTCTTTCAAAAAAATAATAATAATGTTAGATAATAAATCAGAAATAGACAAACCTAATCAAGGCCGTTGCTATATTGGTGTAGTTGTTGGTTTATATGTTAGTTTGATACCAATCTCATCTTTTATTTCTACTGTTTTTCTATTCGTGTTAATATGCTGTGTGGGGACTGTGCCATTATTTAATAATGATCTGTAATCAAATGTAATAAATAAATATTCTAGATCAAATTTTATTAACGAATAAAAATTTGCGTTGTATTTTTTTTATTAATTTATGTATTGAAATTCCATCGTAGAAGATTGGAAACTCCGTTGAACAAACACTACTAATTTGTGGGCGGGGAATCCTTTGATTTATTCCAATCGAAATCATCTCAAGGGTTGTCCGTATAACGAATCTTATAAAATTGCTTATAGCTGTAATACTACTCGCTTTGGTACAATAAATAAATCACACACAGTTAAAAGTGAACCACGGCTTTATCAATAATAATTTGTTATATGAAAACGGGTTGAAATACGATATTATTTTTATTATCGGTAATTTTAAAGTTAAGATCAGATATCACCAGTTAAAATTAATGCCTTGTGATTATTATTATCTTTTCAATGTCACCATAAATTAATAAGTAGATATAAAACGAAGTAAAATTGGAGTCATTTTGATTTTCATTTTATTCAGAATGCTTTTTTTATTATCTGTAGATCTGAAAATATCTGATAATTTGATTAGCTACGTTTATCGACAAATTCACCTCATGGGCGTTTTATATACATTCGACCATAGGCGGATTTAGGGGGGGGGCACAGGGGCACGTGCCCCCCCCAAACGGTATTTTTGTGTACTGTGGAGATTCCGTCACAGTACATACTTAGAAGCAGAAACTGTATTTATTAAACACTAGCTGACCCGGCCACGCGTTGCTGTGGCTAATAAAACACTTTGTAAAATCCAACCTTTGTAACCACCGCCGTCTTTAAGTTTATCGCGAAGAGATGCCGATAGACAGATGCCGCGGAGGACTTTAATTTATAATACGTAGAGATGGTGTGAAAGATTATAATAATGTGAATGAAATGCTTGGGGTAACTAACGTATTTAAGTTAATAAGGATTAATACTGTATCCGTCTAAATAACTTTCCAAATATCCCATTGTACATGACCATTTTTTTAGAAGAATGGGTATAGTAAGCTATCCGTAAAAGATTGATGTATGCCATCGCGGACTTTTTTGTAGATCTATAAAAGAGGAATATCCCACCGTGCATTGTTTTGTTATATCTCAAATGGATTAGGCAGTGTTTTTGATGAAATCTCCCAGGCGCGGCTTGACTTTTTCCGACACTTCTAACAATTATCGTTATGTTTCAACAAATTTACACAAATCCTTGACAAATTAAATACCTAACCTTCTTCACAAAACACTATCTATTGGTGAAAACCGCATGAAAATCCGTTCAGTAGTAATAGTTTTCGAGTTTATCGCGAACAGACAGACAGACGGGGGACTTTACTTTATAATATGTAGGTATTAAAAAAATATTCAATTAGATTTTTTTAATTTTTTTTCTTTAATATAACATTTTGTCAATATTTTGAAGACCTTTCTTAGTCTTCTGTCTCATTCACGCACTCAATTTTCATATTATGACATTAAATTTTTTTTTTTTTTTTTAAATTTAATTTTTCTATTGTTTTGACACTTCTTAAAATCTTCCTATATATACTTGTAACCGTTCGCCCCTTGTGCCCCCCCCCAGAAACAAATCCTGGATCCGCCCTTGCATTCGATCGTCCAGTTGAATGGTCAGATATCTCCAAATATTACATAAGTTTTCAGATAATGAGGAATGAAAGTTTGTAACCGCGCGAATCCTGTGTGTTTGTTACTTTAAATAATAGGGGTACTTATTCGAGTAAACATAGAATATTTTCGATTTCTGTATGTTGTCTGTGGTATAGTTGATAATGAAAGGTGCAAATCTATTAAAAAAGGACTTAATTTTTACCGTAATCAGCTGATCAAAAAATTGGCGTAAAAAAATATTTTAAAAATTTATTTTTAACATCGTTCTAAAATAGTCTATGAAGTTCGGATTTGCGACATCTGTGTATAATAGATAAAGCATTTCAATAGCTGCGTTTTAAAATAAATCGCTGGCCATGGAAATGTTTTGAATAATTTGAATAAAGGTTTTACGAATGGTAGGAAAATGTGGTCCAATTTTGGACCGCTATCAATCGCAGAAAAATAAATGGTCCATTTTTTTACCATCATTGCTCCAGTGGTTATGCTACAAAATGACACCGGGAGGCATTACGGTCCATTAAATATTACATGAATACCAACGGTACTGAAAGTCTATCAACCTATAAAAACATTGTCATTAAATCTGTATGTCTATCTAGATAAATTTGAAATGTTTATAAATTTTCAATATGTGTCGAATGTATATGAATGTGTATCCTTTATTTTATTCTGTTGCTTTTAAGCTGCAAGAAAATCACTTCTTTAAATGTATATGAATGTGTATCCTATAATTTACTCTTTTGTTTTAAGTTAAAAAATCTATACTTGATACTTATTTAATTGTTATCTCTTAATTCTTTGATTATAACAAATGTATTTTTAATTTTATCATATGTAAAAGCCCTAATTGGGCGTGTACAAATAAATAAATAAATAAATACATTAATAAGATATTTTAAAATATCGTACTAGTGTCCCAAACAACTGGCTTTTTCTGCGTTATAATCGATTTGGTGGTATTAATGAGTAATCTGAGTGTTGTACCACATAGACATTTAGACTTTTCTGAGATGTCTCACTAATCAACTGGATGATCAAATTATCATTCATTACTATAATTGTCTATGGTTAGTTAATCATAATTGTCTATGGTTAAATTTGACAAGTTGCTAAGTAATTGCTCCAGTTAAGAAAGTCATTATAAAAACGATTAACTAATCCATTTTTTGCTCAATTGCATCAGTGAAAATAGTGCTTTAAAAGCTGTATTGAGTGTTGTGGATTTTCACATTTGCATGACAGTGGACTGCAAAAGTGGCAAAAAACAGTTGCAGACTGACAGCTACAAATAACCATCACAACAATAATATTTCCATATTGTGAAATTACTTTAATAAACATTTAATATGCCTCTTTTCGACAAAACTCACTGTTCACAGTGTAAAAAGGCAACAAATAGTGAAAAAGATTTACGTTGTGCAAAATGTAATATGTACTTCCACACTACATGCAGTGGCCTAACTCGCGCCGAATTACAGTCGATCACGGCGAAGTCGGCACATACTTTATCGTTTATATGCGACCTCTGCTTCACACCAAAAACGACTACAAATCATGATGAAAAACTAATAGAGAAGCTGAGCGCCGAAATGAAAAAATTACTGAAGTGTGAATTAACTGAAGTCAGCAAAGCAATTGATTTCTTCTCAAAAAAAATTGATGACTACGAGGAAGAAAAGAAAAAAATGTACCAAAAAATAAAAGATGTTCAAACTGAAAATAAAAATCTTAAAATAATGATGAATAAAATACAACAAAATGCTCTAGAGACTTCTCTAGAGATACATGGGCTTGAAATAAAAGAAAACGAAAACCCAAACATACCGGTGGAACTCATTCTTAAAAAATTAGAGTGCGAAGAACTACTATTAGACAAGAATATTGTAAGTTGCTACTCGACAAAAAAATCTATCACTTTAAAAATGAACACCAAAGAAGCTAAAGACAAAATTCTTTCCCAAAAAAAGAAAGTGGGTTTATTTTCCGAAAGAGATTTGAAATACTCCTCTTCGGAAAAGAAGATTTACATTAATGAAAAGCTTACGCCCGCCAACAACCAACTTCTCTGGCTAGCTCGATCAACCAAATCATTGGGCTACAAATTTGCGTGGACGAAAAATGGAAATGTAATGCTTAGAAAAAATCAAGACTCCCCTATAATATACGTGAAGGACGCAATTGATATTCCGCTACAATAATTCGGGTACCATACAGGAAAAATCACTCTGGCATTGACACTAAAATGGCTGACGAAAACAATAACATTGTTCCTGAAACTCGTGAATGCGATAATTGTAATGAAATAAATACAATTTTCGACAATACTAACTTCACCATGATGAACATGAACATAAGAAGTATCCGAAAACATTTTGATGAATTATGTATCCTTCTCAATTCTCTATCTTTCCAGCTAGATATAATAATTCTCACTGAAACTCAAATGCGAGAATGCGTTCCTTTCAGCTTACCTAATTTTAATACCTTATCGATACCTTCTAGACATACCTCACATGATAGCCTCACCTTATTTTATAATATCCAATCTGTATCCAACATTAACGTAAATACACTAAAATTCAATTATTCAAATGCTGTCCATGTAACTTTTACCCTAAAGGGAAAAAAATATTCAATTTTGGCCATATATCGATCTCCCTCTTTATCCACTAGTCAATTCATTCTCGAAATGGAATCTTTTATAACTAAAATTAATATGAACCAATTCGATTTTTCCTTCATTGTTGGGGATATCAATATAAACATTCAAAACGCATTATTAAATCAAACTGCCAATGAATACTTAAACCTACTGTATAGTAAAGGTTACCTGTCTTACGTGAACAGTACTACTAGGCCCAATTACCCTAATGATTCATGTCTGGATCACATTTTTCTGAAATCCAACAAAATTTACCCTCATATATCTGCCACCTTAAAAGTTGACATTACAGACCACTACCCCACTTTCTACGGCCATTGTATTGTAAAATCACCAAGCTACACAGATCCCAATAATCATCAGCAAATCACAAAAAAAATTAATTACCTATCTCTAGACATCTCTCTGACAACCGAAACATGGGACTCAGTGCTTTCTGTTAATGATCCAAATATATCTTTAAACAATTTTTATGAGATCATTCAAAATCATATTGAAAAATGCTATGAACCAAAAAGTAAACACAGACGCATAAAATCATGGATTACACGTGGTCTAATAATTTCAATTCAACACAAAAATAAACTGTTTAAAGCTTACAAAACTCACGAAAACCATTGCATATCCGACAATGAAACACAAAATTATAACAAACGGAACGATTATATTATATACAGAAATTACCTAAACACTCTCATAAAAAAATGCAAACACCAGTATTATTCTGAGCAACTCCAAAAAGCACATAATGACTCACGAAAAACATGGAACATCATAAATGAGATTTCAAACAGGAATCAAAAGGAACACAAAATTCCTCAAAAAATTGTAACCGAGAACAATATAATCTTAGAGAATGTTGAAGACATTGCAAACAATTTCAATCACTTTTTCACTAACATAGCCTCTACCCTAATAGACAATAACCCGTCTCTTAGCTTACACTCTCAGCATGTACCCTCAGACTTTTTAGAAACTAAAAATTGTACCTCTGAATTATCTGAATTTATTGAAATAACAGAAGTCGAAATATCAAACCATATTGATAACATAAACGTTAGGTCTGCAGATGGTCCTGACAACTTAAGTAATGCTACAATTAAATCTATGAAAAAACATATAGTCAGACCACTACACCATATATTTAACACATGCATCAGTAATAGTATTTTTCCGAATAAATTTAAATTTGCTAACATCATTCCCATACACAAATCAGGACCTCGATGTAAAACAGACAACTACAGACCAATCACATTAACTTCTCAATTGTCTAAGATATTAGAAAAATGTCTAAAAAAACGAATCATCGATTTTCTAGAATCTCATTCACTCCTATCAGCTAACCAATATGGCTTCAGGACTAAACTCAGTACTGATGATGCTATATTTAATTTAACCAAAAATATTTATTCTAACCTAGACTCAAACATTAAAACTCTAACCATTTTTCTAGATTTAAAGAAAGCCTTTGACACAGTCAACCATAAAACCCTTTTAAAGAAAATGACCAACATTGGAATTAAAAATAAATGCCTCATGCTGTTACAAAATTACATATTAAATCGGCAACAATGTACAAAAATTGGAACATGTTTGAGTAATTTTGACACAGTAAAACATGGAGTTCCACAAGGGACTGTATTAGGGCCGCTACTCTTTTTAATCTATATAAATGACTTGTGTAATATTGTTATACCTGGTAAAATATTCTCATTTGCTGACAATACTGCAATAACAGTCCAAGGAAAGACATGGGAAGATACAACTAATAAAGCTAACAAATGTATTTCTATTGTCAAAGAATGGCTAGATAGAAACCTTCTTACTTTAAATTACGAAAAAAATCTATGTATTCCTTTTTATATTACACAGAAGTCAGCTCCCAAAACTAATCTCAATTTAAAGTTTCATAATATTAATTGTAACCCAACCACATGCTCTAACTGTGAAGAGATGAAATCAGGAAAAATGATTAAGTACTTAGGTGTAACCATAGATTGTCAACTTAAATGGACCAAGCATATAGAAAATACTGTTAACAAACTCAGATACTTAAATTATATTTTTAAAAGAATGTGTAACATAGTAAATATAAAAACCATAAAACTAGTTTATGATGCACTAGTCCATTCATCTCTTTCCTACGGAATAATTGGCTGGGGTGGAGCTTACAATAATCATGTAAAACCTTTAGAAATTGCCCAAAAATCAATTATTAAGATTATGTACAAAAAAAATAAATCGTATCCCTCCAAACAATTGTTTAAGGAAACTGATATTTTGGACCTTAGACAGACCTATGGACTTCAATGTCTTAAATTTATTTACATGCGTCCAAATAACTTTCCAAAAAATTCAAATCGTATCAGCCAAAGACGTGGCACATGTGAGTATGCAGTACCCCACTGCAAAACTAGGTTGTCCCAAAGGCATATTAGTTTTATAGCTCCAAAAATGTATAATTTACTATGTACAACCTTTAAAGAGAACATATGTCAAAATCTTCAATCTTATAAAAAATATACCAAAATTTGGCTAAAAAACACTGAAACAGATCTTTTTTTCTTATAAGTTTAAATAAAGCCATTAAATATATCTATCATTGGACAGCTTTCAGAGATTTATAATATTGTTTGCTAGTTTATTTTGTTTGTTTTTTTTTTATGTTTTTAAATTGCACTTGTAACATCTATTCTTACAAAACTTACAAATACAATAATAACAGTGCAGACTGTTATTATGCTGTAGTTTTTAAATGCATTTATTCAGTTACTTTTTTAAATCCCTTATTTATGTATACTTAAAATATTCACTATAACCATAGAAATAAAAGTAAAAAATCTATATTATACCCACGCACAGGCATTGCCTTTGTGGGATTTTTTTGTTCATACATTAATTATATTAAGTTTTTTTATATACTTTTCATTATTTCATGTGTGTATTATATGTATTGTATCAAAAAATTTCAATAAAAAAAAAAAAAATAAAAAAAAATTACCTCTCTGTTGTTCATTTTTTCGTTTTTTTGGGCTTTAATTTTGTAAACGTTAATAATTAATTCTTATCAATTTTTTGCACTACCGCTGACTGGAAGGCAGTATAAAAATATAAAGTTTTGTTTTCCATTGCTGCAATATCATTTATAGTATTTATACCAAAAAAAATGTTTTCACGTGAGGAAAATAATTTCCCTCGGGGTATATGTCATCTTTTGGGATGTTGTGTAGAGACAGTAACCGGTTGGAAAGGGCCTCCCTCAACCGGCCTCTCGAAGGTAGGTCAACGCACACACCGTCAAGATCTGGACAGACCTTACCCCATGAACCCGGGCACCCCTGTTAAGTCAAACTCAGCGAACCACTGATGACCTCTGGGAAAGGTATTGGTTATCCAACGAATGGTTCCCAGGACGGCGCGCGTTTCGCTTTTCCTATACCCCCTACCAAATTAGAATGTGCTGAATTATTTAGCCTGGAACCTACAACTGGCTTAAGGCGCCTAGGGAATGCAATCCCGGTATACCGATCCCGCAGACATTTTGCGGAACTTTTTTTTTTTTTTTTTTTTACAGTGAATACCGCACAAGAATCTCAACTGCTCCCGTCTGGAGCCAGTGAGACTATGGCATCCCCAATTGGGGTATGTTGTGAGGCTGAAGGTAGCGGGGAGGGGAAGGAGGTGGGGAAGAGGAAGGTTGGGAAGTACCTGGCTATTCAGATCTGGTCACTAAACACGGCTAAAGCCATTTTCAAGCAACGTTTCAATTCTGAATGGTGGTCTTACACCAGGGCGATACTGATAGTATCTTCCACTCTGGAACATGCCGCAAATATACTATATATTATTTTAAATGAATTAATTGTGAAATAACACAAATTAATCAAATAAAATTTATTTGCGCATGCCGGGTTCGAACCCGCGACCTCCGGAATGTGAGTCAAGAGTCTTAGCCACTGGACTACGAAGGTCGTCAACTAATATCGGTCGAAAATTTTGCGGGATCCCGCTGGACTGGCGGGATTACAGAGAAGCGTTGTTCATACGTGTTACTCTCACGGACACGGGTAACAACGCAGTAGCCACTGCTACTGCTGAAGCTGATGATCCTTACGATGACGATGACGACACTCCTCTCGCTAATCTGGAGACATTCGCTGCAGCAGCAGCAGCAGCACCAATGTCACTTCAAGACGAACTCTATTTGATTAGTATCTATGAAGTTATTATTCACCAGATTTAAATGTCCGGGTTAAATTTTCCCCAAAAAAAAAAAGGAAAAAAAGAAGGAAAAACTAAACCCTTTCACACACTTCCCCAAATGATCATCTAGTCAACCCACGCTATGCAATTGCACTATATAAGTATTATAAATACAAAACAATACAAGAACAACATGTCAACCTACTAGAGACCAAATGGGAATATAATTCACCGACTCCAGATATTTTCATATCAGAGGGTTCGGCTATGTGGCATTTCTAATTGAACCTATAAATCCTACTGATCCCTCAATATAAATATTTAAAAAATCCTTTGTAATCCTACATGTATTTAAAATGACTGATTTTTGCATTTTTATATACAAATTCTTTGACAAATCTAATATGCTTAAATTTTGAATCAGATTCCTAGGTATTATGCCAGTGGCCGAAATAACAAATGGCAATATTTTTATAGTCCGAGAATGCCAAATTCTTTTAATCTCATTTCCTAAATCTGTGTATTTTCTTATTTTTTCAGAAATATTTTTTTGAATATTACAGGAATTTGGAATAGCTACATCAATGATATAAGTTATTTTTTTAATTTTGTCATGTAAAACTATATCAGGTCTATTATGACTAATTGTTCTGTCTGTTAGTATAGTTTTATCATAATACATTTTCTAAAAATGAATTTGGTTCATATTCATAATATGGTACTATATTACGGCAGTCAATCAAGTTATGTTTAATTACCAAACTTTGGTGAATTATTTTTAAAACCTGATTGTGCCTAAATGTATACTCGGAAGGCGCTAATATAGAACATCCCGATATAATATGTTCTATAGTTTCGGGAAAAGCCAAACATTTTCTACATAAATCATCAATTTGATTTATATCTTTGATTATATGCTTTCTATAATTTTTAGTATTAATGACTCTATCTTGAATGGCAAGCATAAATCCTTCTATTTCTGCGCTCAGCTCTCCAATACTCAACCATTTGTTTGACGAAAGTTTGTCAACATACGTTTGGTTGAGATAATTG
Source organism: Limnephilus marmoratus (assembly GCA_917880885.1). Lineage (NCBI taxonomy): Eukaryota > Metazoa > Arthropoda > Insecta > Trichoptera > Limnephilidae > Limnephilus > Limnephilus marmoratus. Next base: position 31,972,839 of record OU862916.1, read on the forward strand.
AAGTGTTTTGCGTGAATAATTTTATTTGACCAGGAATCTAATAATTCCTGGTTAGTATTTATAAGAATGTTGGCATTCTCGTCATATAAATTTAAAGGTGTAATATTGCTATCTGCCTTGCAAATTATTTTGTGCACTTCTGAGCTATTAGCTTTCCTATGGAAAAAATTTCTAGGCATTTCTACCTGATTGTGTTTCAAAGTTATTAGTTATTAGTATTATTAGTATAGTTATTAGTATCTATTATATATATATCTATATATAATCAACAGTCCAACAACCTAGATCTGGCAATATGAGCAACCTTGAGGTTTTGATAAAGAAGGAAATGAATTACTTCGAGTCCAGTGGATTATAAGGAACATACCTTCAATTCACTTACAATGTTCTAATGACTATTGTGCCAACCAGCGTGGAAGCTGAACGAGCTTTTTCAGCCGCTGGCTACCTTGTGTCCAATATCAGAAGCCGTTTATCAGACGACACAATTTATACTTTAACTTTTTTACGAAGCTATTTCCAAAATAATGTTTAAACTTATGATGCTTATTGTACAAGAATATTGTTTATCGTATGAACGTTATTATTTAAATTTAAGTAGTTGTGTAAATTTATGTCTTATCTTATTCTTTGCCAATTTATGACTTAAACTTTACCTATGTCTAACTAAAGGTATATTAATAAACCATTTAAAATGTCCCAAAGAACTTGTTTGATTAGGTATAAAATACTAAAAAATACTAAAAACAAGGATGGTAGATCGAGGTATTAGGTCTTTATTATACGATTGATTAGATATCTAAGTACACCCTGCTAGATCCCGCAAATACCTGGATCCAGCGGGACTAAGATTGTTCAGTCCCGCATTGACATGGATTGACATGGTCTTGCGGGATTGCATTCCCTAAAGGCGCCGTATCCCCGCACAAAAAGAAGAAGATGGAGAGATATGTAGAATTACGAATGTTGGAGAGAGCGCGCTAATATTTAAAACGATAAAATTGAAGCGAAAATTGTGAAAATGTTTAATTAAACACGACTCGTTTAAAATAGAGCAAAAATCTCTTGGGGGCTGTCTAAAACAGCATTTAAAGAAACACTGTGAATTTTTTAATACATATAACTTGTAAAATAACTGAAACAAACGAGTTTCTAATAATTTTCGGAGCGATTTTTTTCTATCGAGGGAATTTCATATAATTTGCGTTTCGACGTGGGAAATGTATAGATTTTATATTAAAAAATAACATATATTTTTTTAAGAGCTTAAAAACTTCAAATGTTTAAGGGAGATGTGTAAGATATCGGTAGAAATTCGGATAGCGGCGGCTTTTAACTAATTAGGGACTTCTGAAGATCAGCTCACTGCATTCGGCAACTTTGTCAATTATTTCGTCGGAATATATGACATTTATCAAGAGATCTTTCTCTGTGGCCATTAATATAACAGAATTCATATTATAAGAACTTACATATAAGCTGCTTCTGCTACGATTTTTAATCATTTTTAGCGTAGAAAAAGGTTTTTCACATTCCACTTGGTTTAATGATAAAGTAATTAGTAAGTGGAATTAAATTATAGACACTGTCAGCAAGTTAAAACTACCCACAATTTTGTAACAGCAAACAGCACAATTTTCACAGTGATTGGCCAATCATGTCTGACACGTCCAAAAGGGATCGAATTGACCATCTAGTCTCCTACAACGGAAGCAATCTTCCCAACAAGCCTTTTATTGATAATAAATATGCTTGGTGCAACTCTGAACGTAGGCACACTGGACCCATGCAAGGGATGCACGCAATACTACGTTCCTCGAAAAAAAAACTGACGTAGCTTGAAGAGAAACACTGCCACTTGTATTGCAGTTACTTCAAATCTCCCAGTGGAATATGGACTTCAAGCTACGTCACGATTTTTTAAGTCATTCATCGCTCTACTCCCTCGATGAACTAAAGGCTCGATAACACACGGCGAGTTTACAAGCTACTATCTACTAAATTTAAAAGCGGGTAAATCGGCGAGTGAGATTGTCATGATGACACACAAAACTGTCCACTCGCTCAGAAGCGTAGGAAACTGAGGCCGCTACTAGCGCCAGTAACAAGAATAACGATGCTTGCGTGAACTAATTCTTCAGATGTTTGACAGTCTAAATCAGCTGTTTATCGGAAGTCATGTTAGAAACATAATTAAACCAATCACGAGCAAGCGGAGCAAGCGCGTAGGCGAGTAAAGTTGACGACCTTTCAACTTTTTTTCGTAGATTGTCAACAATCTGCTAGTCGCTGCTAGTTAGCAAGTAACACGATGACACTGGGCGAGTTTACTAACAGATAGTGAATTTCCCAGATAGTAGCTTGTAAACTCGCCGTGTGTCATCGAGGCTTAACCTTTTTAAACGCATTTTCTACGAACCTTGGGTAGAGCGGTGATAGGCTAGAAAGTTGTTACGTAGCGTGAAGCCCATTCTTCACCGAGAGTTTTGAATTTGCTGCAATACAAGTTAATTGCGTCAAGCGACTGAATGTATTTACAATTTTTTTTTTTTATAATACGAATAGGTTGGTAATTAAACTCATTGTTGTGAATTAATACCTTGGGCCTCGAGCATATTTTGTCAGATTATTTCCGCTTTGCAATAAAATCCAAATAAATTAAATATTTCTGACGCATTCGTTTCCAAAAGTAAATGAATAAAAAAAGCTGTTCCGCATCAGTCAGCGGTAACTGGAACCACAGTGACAACCTATTTCAGGTACCAACCATCTCTAGTTTCGGGACTCCAAGCTACGTCACGAACCCGATTGGCCCGATGCTTTTTTTCCGAAAAATACCTGTATGAACGAAACTTGTTGAATGCATTTTCTACGAACCTTGGTTAGGTTGGTTCTTAAATAAATTCGGCTGTTTAAATTCCACATATTAGTAGGATTTTTCTTTTGAAATAGACAATTCACCCTAAAAAGAGTGCTGTTGGTAGGAATTGCCAGAGTATCAAATTTTACAATATTTTCCATTTTCTTCTTCTCACAAAAATTTTGAGTTTTTTTTAAGTCACGCCAACAACGGCGACAGTTTTAGTTTTTTATCTGGCTAAAAATTGCCAGAAATATACATTCATTTATTTTTGCGCAATGATAATAATAATTATCTATCAACTACTGATAAGATATTTTTTGACGATTTTTATAAATAAATGAATACCACCTATTGATTTCTATTAAAAGCTTTTGATAACCGGTTTGAATCTTAGGAGTTGAAAACGTTTTTGGAAAAATTACAATAGAGGGCGCAACTCTCTTCGCGTGTCTTCTGAAAATTATTATAATAATGACGATTTCAATAACATCAATAATTTCCATAACGCCAAAAAATAATGAAATTGGTATGATATCAGTACAACACAGCATCAGAGCACTCCGGCGGACAAAACGGTCTCTATCATTCATTTTGAGATTATTTTGTTTTCAAAAAGTGTCATTAAAATCCGAAAGATGCCACTAGAAAAATAAATATTATATTTATTATTTACTAGCTGGTCCCGGCATGCGTTGCTACGCTATTTAATAAAGAAATTGTTTCTCCTGAGTGTCCTTTCCCATTCGTCCCGTTCCCCTTCCGCCTCCCTTTCTACTCCTGCGTCCTCTTCCCTTCTCGCGTTCGCACTCCATCACCTCCACCTTCCCTCTCCCAATCCACTCCCCCCCCCCCCCTTTCCCCGTCCCGCGAACCCCCCTCCCGAGTTCTCCTCCCCCCTCACACGTCCCATTCCCCTCCCGCGTTCCCCTTCCACCTTCTCCGCCTTCCCTCTTCCCTTTACCGCTCCCTCGTCCCGCCAACCCTCCTCCCGCGTTCCATATGGTCCCGGCATGCATTGCTATGCCATTTAATAAAGAAATTGTTTCTCCCTGAGTGTCTTTTCCCATTCGACCCGTTCCCCTACCGCCTCCCCTTCTTCTCCTGCGTCCTCTTCCCCTCTCGCGTTCCCACTTCGTCACCTCCACCTTCCCTCCCGAGTTCCCCTCACCCCTCAGGGGTCCTCCTCCCCCCTCCTGCGTTTCCCTACCACCTTCTTCGCCTTCCCTCTTCCCTTTCCCGCTCCCTCGTCCCGCCAACCACCCGCGTTCCATATATTTAATCCCAGTACATTCAGTTTTTAAACAGCCCGCGTGCCATCTTTTACAATTTTTATTCAAATTTCCATTTTTCATGTATATTAAATTTGGTACCTAACATAGGCACTTATTTAAAATATCTGAAATTCTTGATTCGATTCAAATTATTAGGGGAGAACCTACTTTAAATAAATAGAATCCTTTTTATTAGAAGAATTTCAAAAATAGAATGCTGATTGAACAATCATTCATTGTTTTGCAAAATGTCTTTCCCTAACACGCGAACTGTCAGACGTGCGATGTTTTCTGTAATTATCTAATTTTCTGCGCAATTTTCTTAATTTTTCTCTCCTTAAGAATCATCCTCGAACTTCAAGGAATATTCTAAAAAAATAATTAGCGAAATTGGTTCAGCCGCTCTCGAGATTTGTGCTTACCAACAAATTTAGCGATTCATTTTTATATTATAGATTTCAACATGTTGTCGCATCTGGTCGCTGGTCGGAATTCGGTAGAATTGTGCCGGCTAGGGGTGCCATGCACGTGTTCACTAGTCGACGTTTTCAGAAAAAACTACCTAAAGACTCAATGCCTGGAGTCATTATAATAGTTATATATTTTGGTATGTTGTGGGGGTATGTTGTGAGGCTGAAGGTAGCGGGGAAGGGACGGAGATGGGAAAGAGGAAGGTGGGGAAGACCTAGCTATTTAGTTCTGGTAACCAAACACGGCTAAAGTCATTTTAAATAACGTTTCAATTCTGTTTGGTGATCTTTTACCGTGGCGATACTGAGAGTATCTTCCTCTCTGGAACGTCCCGCAAGTATGCTATACCTATATTGTTTTTTTTTAATTAACTAACTAACTAAACTAACTAACCATCACGCCGTTTCCCCGCAGGGGTAGGCAGAGAGGACGGACCGCCAAACAACTCGGTCTTGGCACACACTCTTTGCCTCACTCACATTCATACATCGTCTCATACATACTCTTCTATTATTCTGACTTTTGACATGGCCCGTCTCAAGTATCTGATTCACTTGATCGTGCCATGTCTTCCTCGGGCGTCCCCGACTTCTTCTACCATTCACATTTGCATCATATATTCTTTTTACACTACTTTCTTCGCTCATTCGCTCTACGTGCCCAAACCATCTGAGGGTCCCTTTCTTAATTTTGCTCATTATTCTTACATCAACCTTACATTCTTTGCGGATATCCACATTTCTAACACGATCATACATGGTTTTACCACACATACGTCTCAGGGATCTCATTTCAACAGCATTCAGTTTACTTTCATCCTTCCTCTGCCAGTTCCATGCCTCACTGCCATACATCAGGGTAGGTACCAGGACTCCATTGTGGACTGCTAGCTTCGCTTTTTTTTGACAGTTTTTTATTAGCGCCAACGGCATTAAGTCCTCCATTTAATGGAGTTACCGGCATTTACTCTTCTTTCAATACCTCTATCAGCCTTCCCATCTCTCGTAAACATACTACCCAGATAAACAAACTCATCCACCTGCTCCAAGTATTCATCATTCACAACTATATCGCACACTGTTTTCGAACTCTCTCTTTCAAACACCTACTTGCTCAGAAGGAGTTTTATTAATTTCGGGTGCCGTTGGAACGATTGATAACAAATTCAAATTGCCGGAACATTGTTCGATTGTTTTTTGTTTTAGAAAAAAAGAAACGGTTGTAAGGGCGACGTCATGACATAACGATGGATTGGTCGGAAGTTTTGAGTTGTAAGGAGTTTTGATACTCGTAAGTGATTGTGTAAATTTGTAATATTATGTATATATTATGCTAAAATGGTGCTGTGAAGAAATATTGCTTGACACTCGTAATGACGCAGCAAACAGCCCATCGAGAAATGGCCATTGGGATACTGAATGCAGCTTGATACATTGATGTTTTGGTCGGGCGTGTTAGCAGCCACGTACAATCCAATATCACCGAGGAAAGCTTTGATGTAGATTGCAGGCGCTTCTTAAATGACGTCAACAGTCTAGAACTGCGGTTTATATCCTTTCAATGCTCGCAGAGATGGCCATTGGACGCATTGTGATCAGCGGGCCTTTGTGGATGGACTGGAATCTTGGATGCTTCACGGTGTCATGGGCTTGCGAAGCGGCAGCTCTGGGGCTCTTCTCCAGCTATCTGGAGCCCTTGTCGCTGAGGTTAGAAGAGGTGCGCCATTTTAACTATGGCAAGCTACGAATGATCATTTGGAGTGGATTCTACTAAAATAACTGAATTATCTCTCTCTCTCTCTCTCTCTACATTTTTTTGAGTTTACAAAGGTATTTATGTAGATTATGTTTTTGCTTGTCAATAATAACAAGTACATTTTGTTTAATGTGAGTTCTTTTATTTACATCAGATAGTAGCTTTCTTTTTATCCCACGCAGGACCCTGAGATGATGATGAGAGCTCATGCGTACGGAATTTCTCTGCTAACTGAGAAAGGTACGTGTCATTATATACATTCTTAATTAACTAATTTATTAAATTGATTAAAATACAAGATCACTCTAATGCAAAACAAACTGAATGCATTATCGGAAGAATGAAAAATTCCAAAACACTGGGCATGGATCTAATTCCCATGTATGATCTAAAAAAACATGTAAAATTACTTAGTCCTATAATTACACAGAATTATTGACACCTAATTAACAGAATTATTGACACAAGCATCATTCCAGCTGAACTAAAATGCAGCATCGTAAGGCCCATTTATAAAAATGGAGATCACACTGTAAATATAGGCCTATTTCATTTTTACCCGCATTAGAAAAAATCTTAGAAAAATATATATCGATAAATATGGATAAATATTTAAATAAATTGAGCATTATTAATGGGTGTCATTACTGACACTCATCAATCTTTTTTTTGGAAGCCATACGGCTTCCAAAAAAAGCTGTTCTGTTATAAAAAAAATTTCTAATTATATAAATTCACAGCTTGACTCTACAAAACATGTACTGGTATTATTTATTGATTTTTCAAAAGCTTTCGATACACTCAGCCACACACAATTAATCAAGGTACCTACTTGAAATCATAGGAATCCGTGGTAAACTCCTATCATTTTTCAAAAACTATTTAACAAATAGAAAAATGTATGTAAAGATTTTGAATGAAATGAGTAATTTTAGATTTATCAAATCAGGAGTACCGCAAGGGTCAATTTTAGGCCCTAAATTATACATTATATGTATAACATGTTATTGCATTGTCTAAATTTTTTAAAATAGCCCGTAGATTCAATTTTACAGATGATACTGCACTAGTTGTATCAAATGAAAACCCGGAAATAGCAATTGAAGAATTACAAAGAGACTTTAATGAGCTACTCAAATAATGGTCTCATGATGTAGGACTAATTATTAATGTCAAAAAAACTAAATGTATGTATATAAGATCACCGAGCTTGAAAATGTGGAATTTACGTAAAATAACTGCACATAATTTTGAATGTATACGTAGGAAAATTGATAATTGGCATAATCGTAGACAATAACTTTAAATAGGATAAACAAATGATCAAAATTTGTAACCAGCTCTGATGTTTGGCAAGTAATTTTTATAAATTAAAATTTGTGTTGCCTCGATGCACTCTCAAACTTACATATAATTCTATGGTCGAATCCATACTTAGATATGGAATTCTAACTTGGGGACACTCAAGCATAATTAATATTAAATACATGTAAAGAAAAATATAATTTTCTGTAATTTAACACAATGCCGATCTTGACTGGTCATTGTGTATGTACCATAGACTGACACTGGTATGTGCCTCAGTTCCTACTTAACAGTCGACTCAATGTTTTATAATCTATGGATAATTGAAAATATAGTAAAAATAATCTATGGCCATGATAAAGCAAATTTAGCAAATTGATAAGATTGATTTCAATAATTAAAAGTGATTACTATCGTGATTGTGATATTGTGATCAAGGGATCGACATTGTTTTGTTACTAGATACTTTTATTTATGTAAATCTTGTGAGATTAACAAAATAAACCTCCTCTTTCTTTACAGAGAAACTCAATTGTGTTTTAATTGAATGTCATCAAAATCACAAGAAAAATACGATTATAAAACGACATTTTTCGTAACCAAAAATGGAGAAACTTCAATTTGAATTTACGCTACTACCTGGAGGCGATTACAAGTCAAATATTATTAGCATTACAAAAATAGTCACAAGTGATGAAAAAGTGTTTAAAATACCAGAAATGCTACAATCCGCCAGCCATCACCAGGAGATTATGAAAAGTAGTGCTTTTGCAAAAGTAAAAAATAGTTTAAAAAAAAGATACCAGGTTAGAAGAGTCTGGTTAACAATGGAGGAAGAACTAAAAAAAACATATGTAGATGAAGATGGAAACCTACAGTTCGGAGACCAATACCTCGAAGAATTGGAAGAAGAAAATTTACAAGTACATCAAAAAGAAGATACATTGGGAAGATTGATGGTAAAATTAATGGAAGATAAGCAACAGAGCTTAAAAAACATTGCTGAGAAGTTTGTTATAGAAAAATTCTGTAGTAAAAATACAAATGCAAGCCAGTGGATAGAAGTGTTTGAAAAAGAATGTTTACGATTTGATGTGATCACGGATGAAAAAAAAATAGAAATACTCAGATTGTTCATGGATAAAACTTGTGTAGATTGGTATAGTTCCATGATTATTAAACTAACAATGAACTCAGAGTGGTCAACATGGAAAAACAAATTCTGTGAAACATTCGCAAACAAAGGATGGAACCCTGTCACATACGCACTATTATTTAGATACAAAGATGGTTCTCTGTTGGATTATGCTATGAGAAAAGAAAAACTTCTATTGGATATGAGAAGATCAATCGACACCGGTACTTTGATAGATCTTGTTGCTTCCGGACTACCAGAATTCATACTTAACAAGATCGATAGAGAAGGATTACAAGATACTGTGGATTTGTTTAATGAAGTAAACAAGTATGAACATATGGTCAACAAAAAAAGATTCATGAACAAGAGAATATTTGGGAATGCAGAACATAATAAAAATGAGGATAAAAATCCATGTAAAATTTGTGAAAAATTGAATAAGGGCACTCGTTACCACCCTGAAGCCACATGCTGGTTCAAAACAAAAGAGGGTGAAAAATTTAAGAGAAATGCCATTAAACATGTTAACAATTCAGTGATAGAGACTGAGATAAATGAAAATGATCAAAAAAACTAATAGTAACACCATTAATAAAAGTCAAACTATTACTAAATGATAAATTAACAATATACGGAATTTATGATTCGGGTTCAAATGTTTCTCTAATTAATTCTAAGTTTTTGAAACTAAAAAGAAAAGGAAACAATTTGAATGAAGCAAATTTAGTAACGATTAATGGTGTTAAAAAGACGAGTGGTTTGACAACGTTAAAGATTAAAATTTTTGAATTGGAGAAAAATGTTGATGTGTACATTATTGATGAACACAATTTTAATTATGACTTTTTGATTGGATTAGACATGATAAAAGACTTCAAACTTATCCAAAGTGAAGACTTACAAATATCACAGAAAGTCTGCTTGAATAATACAAATAAAAAAGAAGAAACTTCTACAAATATGAAGACGAATACTGAATTTAAACATTCTGAAAATAAGAACATTATAGAAAAACACCAAATTAATTTTAATGAACACGTTAACGAAGAAGATTTTAAAATAACAATAAATCATTTAAATAATGATCAAAAAACAGAAATAAATGAACTAATAGGCAAATACACATCAGTGTTTGCGAAAAGTAAATACGATGTTGGTACTGTTAATGGATATGAAGCGAAGATAGACTTATTGGTGGATAAATATTGTAGTAAGAGGCCTTACAGATGCAGCGTAGAAGATAAAAAGGAAATAGAAGAGCAAATAGCAACATTATTAGACAACAAACTGATAGAAGAGTCGTACAGCCCATTTGCTGCACCGGTCACTCTGGCATTTAAAAAAGAAGAAAACAAAAGATCCAGATTATGCATAGACTTCAGAGACTTAAATAAAATAGTAATACCTCAAGCTCAACCATTTCCATTGATTGAAGACTTAATGACAAAGACCAGAAATTGCAATTTTTTTTCAACGCTGGTTATAAACTCAGCTTTTTGGTCCATTCCGTTGCGGATTGAAGACAAAAAAAAACAGGATTTGTAACACAGGAGGGGCATTATCAGTGGACCTGCCTACCTTTTGGATTAAAGACCTCTCCGGCAATTTTTCAGAGGATATTAAGCAATATATTGAGAAAATATAAACTAACCGATTTTGCTGTCAATTACATAGATGACATACTTATATTTTCAAAAACTTTTTCTGAACACATCGATCATTTAACAAAGTTGCTGAATGCAATCAAAACAGAAGGTTTTAGATTAAAATTTACAAAATGCACATTTGCATCAGACATGGTAAAATATCTGGGTCACATAATTCAGAATAATTCAGTCAAGCCAGTAAAGGATAATTTGATTTCAATAAAGAACTTTCCTATTCCAAAAACACAGAAGAATGTGAGACAATTTCTAGGAAAAATCAACTTTTATCATGAGTACATTCCGAAGAGTGCAATAATACTAGATCCTTTGCATAACTTACTAAGGAAAAACCAAAAGTTTATTTGGACTGATAAATGCCAAAATGCTTTTGAAACGATGAAAAACCTACTATGCTCACAACCAATCCTGGAAATTTTTAATCAAGATTTACCAATTAATATATATACAGACGCTTCTCTAGAAGGCCTTGGAGCTATTTTAAAACAGACACAGTCTGATGGAAAAGAAAAACCTGTAGCTTTCTTTTCGAAAAAACTAAATAGCGCCCAGAAAAAGAAAAAAGCAATTTACTTAGAATGCTTAGCCATAAAAGAAGCAGTGAAATACTGGCAATACTGGTTGATAGGTAAACCATTTACAGTTTATTCAGACCACAAACCACTGGAAAACATGAATCTCAAATCTAGAACCGATGAAGAGCTGGGTGATTTAACATATTATCTTTCTCAATATGACTTTAACATAAAATATGCTCCAGGAAAACAAAATTTGGAAGCTGACTGTCTAAGCAGAAATCCAGTGCTAGATTCAAATGAAAATACAGATGAGCAATTAAAAGTTGTCAACTTAATAAAATTAGAAGATATCTTAAAAGATCAGGTCAAAAATGAGAAGATACAGTACAGAAGAGATAAATTAATATCGAAGAATAATGTTTATTACAAAAAAGTAAAAAAAAGAGAAAAAATAATTCTATCAGAAAAATTCAGCATACACTTTATCAGAAATGTTCATACAGACCTAGGTCACATAGGAATTACACAAATGCAAAAAATGATAAGCTCATGGTACACAGCAGAAAACATGACAAACAATATAAAGAGAACCTGCGAAAGTTGTGCAGTATGTTTAAAGAACAAATCAAGAGGTCAAAATAAATATGGATTGATGTCCCACTTGGGTCCCGCAACAAAACCTTTTGAAATATGTTCCATTGATACAATAGGCAGTTTTGGGGGTTCACGGTCAACAAAGAGATACTTGCACCTGCTATCAGATCATTTCACGAGGTTTGCATATATTTTGACGTCAAGAACTCAAAATACCAATGATTTCATCAAACTCTTAAACTCCACAGAAACTAATAACATTGGCATGATACTGTCGGACCAATACCCGGGTATCAATTCTAGAGAATTCAAAAAATTTTTGGATGAAAAAAATATACCGTTAATTTTTACTGCAGTGGACTCACCTTTCTCAAATGGATTAAATGAAAGATTAAATCAAACGCTGGTCAATAAAATTAGATGCAAAATTAACGAAAATGATTCAAAAGTAGCTTGGACAACTATAGCGCGTAATTGTGTAAAAAACTATAATGAAACGGAGCACACTGTAACTGGATATGCGCCACAGTACCTACTTAACGGCACAGATGTTACGATTTTGCCAAAAGAGTTAAAACTTAAGAAGACCGACATCGATTTGATTCACGACAGAAAAAAAGCTCTGGAAAATACTCTGAAATCACATAATTACAACAAGATAATTTACGATAAAACCAGGAAACACTTTGACTTCAAAGTTGGTGATACTGTTTTTGTGGAGAATGGAAACAAACTTAATAGGAAGAAGCTCGACAAATTGAGAATCGGACCCTACGAAATCATAGAAAAAATTTCAAACTCAATTTACAAGATAAACACTGGTCGACAAAAATCAGAATCAAATTTTTTCCATATCTCGAAGTTAACTCCAGCACCTTTAATGAACAATGAAGAGGATACATGATAGGTTTTGGTTTATTATCTTCCCTAGGGGGGGAGATGTAAAGAAAAATATAATTTTCTTTAATTTAACACAATGCCGATCTTGACTGGTCATTGTGTATGTACCATAGGCTGACACTGGTATGTGCCTCAGTTCCTACTTAACAGTCGACTCAATGTTTTATAATCTATGGATAATTGAAAATATAGTAAAAATAATCTATGGCCATGATAAAGCAAATTTAGCAAATTGATAAGATTGATTTCAATAATTAAAAGTGATTACTATCGTGATTGTGATATTGTGATCAAGGGATCGACATTGCAATTAATAACATTAAATGTCGTTTCTTTCTTTACAGGTTTGTTTTGTTACTAGATACTTTTATTTATGTAAATCTTGTGAGATTAACAAAATAAACCTCCTCTTTCTTTACAGAGAAACTCAATTGTGTTTTAATTGAATGTCATCAAAATCACAAGAAAAATACGATTATATACATTCAAAATTTACAAACTGCTTTAATTAAAAAAATTGTTAAACCTAGCATTTACAAACAAATAAACAACTTAAAATTACTGTATGGGTCTGAGGGCCTACTTCCATTAAATTAAAGGGCTTCTCTGGTACATTATAATTATGGATAATTCGGGAGAAAGCGATATAAAAAGTTACTGGTGCATTGCCACAAAACAAGATTTACCGAAAACAAAGGCCTAAAAATACCACGAATATCAAATATGGTCAATCAAGTATGGTAGCAGAACGCTCGAATATATGATACCTTTGATTTACAATAAACTAGCAGACCCGGCCACACGTTGCTGTGGCTAACGAAACACAACGCCATTACCCAACCTTTATAAAATCCACACCACCCGCTTGCCAGCTGCCTGCTGCCCGCTGCCTGAATTGAATATTTGAATTTCTCGGCTTTTCTCTACTATAATAAGCATGTATTATACATATAAACCTTTCCCTTGACTCACTTTATCTATTGGTGAAAACCGCATGAAAATCTGTTTCGTAGTTTAAAAGATCTATGCGCACATACATTTTGAGCGACGTCATTTTATACTATGTAATGCAATTCGAGCGATCGCCACTAATTATACAATGCTTGCAATGCAACACTGGATATTTGAAAAGGGAAAATTAAATACCTACTTACTCTAGGATATCTTATTTTCCAATTTCTTCCGTAGAACTAATTTCAAAAGTGACTATAGTACGGCCCGCCAGCCGTTTTAAATCGCACAAAAATATGTTTTCTTTGAATTTCTCGGCTTTTCTCTAATATAATTTACATGCATTATACATATAAACATTCTTCTTCAATCACTCTATCTATTGGTGAAAACCTTTTGAAAATCCGTTGCGTAGTTCAAAAGATTAACGCGCACATACATTTTGAGCGACTTCATTTTATACTATGTAATAATAATAATGATGATTGAATCAAAACATTAACTTAAAAAATAATGAGGAACCCTGCCCTAAACTGACAAAAAAGTGGTTAATAAATGAACAATACATTTATCTATCCTAAATCTTATATTAGGTATTAATATTGTAACTTAAGCTAATGTGTGTTATGTAATAATATTAAATAGTAGAACCTACAGACAAGCTGATCTGTCACAGCTTTGTGGGACTACCCATAACTTATATTGTACTAGCTGACCCGACGAACTTCGTACCGCCTCAGAATCAATAACTGTTGAATTAAATTAAGTTTTCTTATTAAGTTAAAAATTACACAGTGAAGCAATTATCGATGCGCTACTGTCCGTGTTTGTCTTAGTCAGTATCAGAGATGGCGTTGTGTACGGATTTATATTTTTTGTGATTTTCTTACTTTTCCACTTTTTGAAAGGGTGCGAGTACGGGTGGCGCCGCCCCGCGAACCATTTATTGGATAACCAACACCTCTGCCGTAGGTCGCCCCAAGAGGTTCGATAAGTTTGGTGATTTAGCAGGGGTGCCCGGGTTCATGGGGTGACTTTTGTGCGGGTCTTAGCGGCGGATGCGTCTGCCCATTTGCTGCGTGGTGGGCCGGATCGGGAGAGACTGGTTGAGGGAGTCCTTTTGACCTTTCCAGCGGGAATCTCTCGATCAATGGGTCGAAAGAATCCGGCTGGAAAGGTCAAGGTAAAAGGCCAATTCCGGTCAAGGCAATGACCTTGCACCGCAGTTGGAGGGATGGATTTACCCTTCCTTAAAAAGACCCTCCACACAGCCTCCCCTAAGATGACATAGGTCCTGAGTGGAGCTAACGTAAAAAAAATGCGTTTCATTTCAGAGATTTATTATTATTGTATTTTTCCTTTGGAGGGGTGCAGAGACATACGTTCACCGTTTGTCTCATTTTCGACCATTGAAATTTAGTGTGTAAGAAGAGGGGCAGCACAAAACCCGCTCTGCGAAATTTACCGCTGCGCCACTGACCTCCATGGAATACGCTGGAAGCACATACCTACGGCGATACATCTACCTACCTTCAGCGAGTACCGTAACGTAGTAGAAATAATAATCCGCCACCTTCGCGAAAGAGCTAGAACGTCTGGCTGAACCGTTCAAACTTAAATGATCCTTCTCAAATCATCTGCGCCTCCCCCAATAATATGTACAGGCTTGAGGCTTGATCAGACGACCTTGACTGTCCTTTGTCCTGCCTCTGACTACCCAACGCTGAATTTTCTTTTAGTCTTCGGGTATTTTACCCCAAATATTCCCCAACATTCTTTGAGGCTTCACTGAGTGGTTGGCTAAGGGACACGGAAGCTAAGTGTAGTTTATGATCAGACCGAAAGCCATTCACATTTTTTGTTGGTACTTGCCAATTGATTGGAGATTTATTGTATTACTTATGTTCTCTATTTTATGCAGGTGCTTGCGGGTTTTTACAGATGCAATGCCGCCTCATGGAGCCTCATGAATGAGTTTTTCTTTTGCCCTGTTTAATTTATCTTTGTCTTACTAACCTATTTTTTGCATTTTGTTTTTCCTTTTAAGCACTTGCATACTGCTTACTAACAACGTATGCATGGACACTGGAGGTCTAGATTCGTTCAAAATAAATAAATGTAGCTTCGTTTAACAAAAAAAATTAGAATCTTGCGAGAGCCTTGAAGGAGTAACCATCAGTTACTTATACCAGGGCGGGTAAGAGGTGGATTACCTCCACTGTACCGTTCAAGTGCCCGCAGAAAGTTCGAACGATACCTCGGCTTTGCATGAGTTCACCCGGCATTACCTACCGTTCTCGAAACTACTTGCCCGACCGGCAGAGTATATAAGCCAGCGCTCGCTCGCTCAGTCTCAGTCAGTCAGTACTTTCCATTCATCGGCCGAACAACACAGTCCGAGCAGTGCAGTAACTCTTTACGTGCCTGCGCCGGGCACGGACCCGCGCAGATAGTAGTGAACCACACATATCCAGTGTGACCCAGGAACATCTTCATAACACCTTCGAGGGCTCCATCTCCAACTACCATCTCGACATGAGATGTCAATCAGCATCCTGCAACGAGCAGCAACCACAACCGGCAACGCGCCAGCATCCAGCATCCTGCAACGAGCAGCAACCACAACCGGCAACATGCCAGCATCCTCATCGCCTCTCAAGGTTTTTTCCTGTGTCACGTGTGTGCTCCGACCCACTGGACACATAGCCGCCATACCTCGTCAACGCGACGACGGTCGACCGCTTGGATCAAGGTCATCTCTACACCGCCATGGTGTAGTGCAACACGCCGGCTCCCTGAAAACCAGTGATCTTCACCGCCGTAGTCTCCTGACCTTCCTTCACTCATCACCACTGTCACTCCGCTCCACTTCGACCTCGCTACGTAGCCAATAAAGACTGACTCATACATTGACTGACGCCCTTTCATTTCTCTCTCGTCCCTTCTCTACCGATACGGACCGCTCCCTCATGATTAAGAACAAAAAAAAACAATCAGCGCATTGACATTTGACGTTTTTGAATTTTTGGCCTTCAGGCACTGTTAAATATTATACCTAAGGTTCCATACAAAATGTATGAAAAAAATAATTTTATTCATAACTTTCTTTTTCGTAAATTTTATATTTTGTTATCCGGGGCGGAGACAAATCCAACAAATCAAAGATCATCAAAATCGGTCCAGCCCACGGACATATGAATATATCTGGACCTGCCCTAAGTGATAAAAACGTATTATTTCCCCCTCCACATGGCGCCGGCTGGAGCTCCTCTTTGGAACCGGCTCGCTCCATGGGGAGGGGATAGAGCCTCGCTTGAATCTAAAATGTGTGACGTCATCGTTCTTGCCGTGAACAGCGAGAAGCTAACATCCATAAATTTAACGAAATATCACGCCAAAACGGTAGCTTGTGCTATACAATATATCTACATATCAATGTGCACATAGCGAATGTGGACGGTTCTTCAGTGTGCTCGTCGCTGGTTACAGGGGTAAGTAAATTATGAAACATTTGTAAAAGTGTTTTAACTAAACACGGCAACAAAATATTGCTATGTGTATTGGGGCGAGTCTTTTTGGGGCGAGCATTTGGCCTTAGCAAATATGTTATTAACGTGGCAAGCAATTCGCGCTCCCATGTAAAATGGTCTATTCATTCAAAGCAGATTTTGCTTTTAAGAACTAAATGGTGATATTGTAATGCGAGATGCCTATATACTGTCAGATTGATTGTATAACGAATCACAGTCATCTTTCCCCTCTTCCCACTTCCATAGTTTGGTTTTACCCCTCATCTGTAACTTCTTGTCTATCCATTTGGATGTCTATGGTCCAGCCGATCTCGAGTTATAAATAGTGTAACTAACCCGACGTTGTTTTATATATTAAGATTAGATGTAATTATATTCAATTTAATAAATAATAAATAAAATTTAATAAAAACTTGATTTAAGATGATTTGTGCAAGGTCCTTTTTAAATTATCTCCACACAGGAGGCCCTGAGAAAAAAAATCAGAAACCGCCGCCAAGACTTAAACAAACCGCCAAGACTTAAACAAAGACTCAAACAAGAACCCGGGCACCCCTGCTAAGTCACCAAACGTAGCGAACCTCTTGTTGGTTATCCAATAAATTTGGGAGGTGGGTGTGGGTGGCGCTGCCCCGGCACCTTTTACTGCCATAAGTCACCCCAAGTTCTGCTTGGGGTGACTTATGGCTGCTCCCGTCTGGAGCCAATGAGACTATGGCATCCCCAAATTGGGGTATGTTGTGAGGCTGAAGGTAGTGGAGAGGGGAAGGAGATGGTAAAGCGGAAGACGGGGAAGTACCTAGCTATTTAGATCTGGTCACCATACACGGCTAAAACCATTTCAAGTAACGTTTCAATTCTGTTTGGTGGTCTTACACCAGGGCGGTACTGAGAGTAACTATCTACTACGTCCTGTTCTTCAGTATTTTAATTATTTTTATAATACCAAAGCAAATAAAATTAGGAGAAAATGTAAATAAATTTAACTCTAATTTACTAGGGGAGCCCAAGAGGCTAAAATGGTGCCCCAATAGGTTCACAATCCAATAGGTCCCCACAACAGGATTGAGTAAAACCTAAAATCCCCTAATCCTAAAATACCATTATCATTTTGATTTCGATTCTTAAAAGCCAAAAAAATAACTATTTCAAACAATTTTTATACTATTCTCCTGTAATAATATTGAAAAATATAAAAATATAATTAATATCTGTATATCTATATTAATTAAATCTATATTAATAAAAATGAATCGCCGAAATGTATGTAGGTACGCGCATAACTTCTGAACGACTGCACCAAATTGGATAATTCTTTTTTTTGTTGTGTTCGTTATTGTCAGGACAAGGTTTGTATGAAAGAATTTTTTTTTTAAATCAGACAGATTTTTTTTTTAAATTTCATAATATGAAAAGTGAGTGAGTGAATGAGACAGAAGAGTGTAAGAGTTCTTCAATATATTGAAAAAAGGTAGGCATTACAAAATACCCTTTAATATTTTGCCGAGGACAGGATGAATATAATTTTTTGATCAAGATGATTAATCCAGCGGCTGGTATTTTTTTTGCACTAGCTCCGCACAGGAGACCCTGAGGAAAATAATTGCCCTGTGCTGTTTGGAGGGTCTTTTAATGAAAAGGAAGGAGAGGAAATAGTGGGAAGGAAAAAGGTATGAGGGGTGGGTAGGAATCAGGGGGTCAGTGTGCCCAGGAGCTCAGTATCAATCCATACCTCCAACTGCGGTGCAAGGCGATGGGTTGAGAGAATCCTGCTGGAAAGACCTCCCTCAACCAGTCTCTCTCTATCCGGCCCGCCACGCAGCAGGTGGGCAGACGCATCCGCTGCGAAGACCTGGACAAACCTCACCCCATGAACCCGGGCACCCCTACAAAGTCACTAAACGTAGCGAACCATTATATTATTTTCTATTTTATATTCATATATACCTAACATGTTTCATATAAAAATGTTAAAAACAATAAATATAAAGATACTAAATAAAAAATAAAAATAAACTTGGGGTGACCTATATCAGAGGGGTTGGATATCCAATAAATCTTTCACGGGCGGCGGTACCCATACCCAACTCCCAAATTGTGAATCATTGGTATGTATCAATGCAAAAAATTTAAAAAAGATGTTTAGGTTGTGGCCACAGCTGTTTATGGAATTACAGACAGCAGACAGTTTATACCCAATTCGTAATTACAATTAATATGTGCGTTAAGAAAATTAAGATAATGTTGTTAGTTCTTAAGGTATTTTCTGAAAAACAAAAAATGTTGTACATTACAAGGTATTACAATAGTTATGGTCGAATTATTTCAATGTAATTTTATGGTCGTATTGTAAACGGAAGATTTTGTCTCATTTTAAGTCATTAAGTACGTAACATGTAAAATTCGTGTTACAATTCCTTAGTCCGCGACTGTACACCACCCGAGTGAAGCCGAGTCGGGCATAAATAGTACAGCAAATCTTTCAGGAATTTCGAAAATATTCACAAAAAATATATGGCGGTACGAAGTTCGCTGGGTCATCTAGTTTTTAATAAAATCATAGGTTTAACACTTGGGGTCGGTCATTTACGAGCTTGGGGTCGGACGTTTAAGAACTTAGGTTCGGTCGTTTTTAGACTAGGGGTCGGACATAACTTCGGTCATATCGAATCAATCAAAGGATCTGCCAAAAGATTTTTATTTAAATCATCAGTTTAACTTGGGCTCGATCATAACATTGGCCCTATGGCACCGAACCAACTTAAATTTTAGATTCATACTAAAAATCATGGTCCGTACACGAATCAATCGAATAATCTGCTAAAAGAAGAATTTTTAATAAAATCATAGGTTTAACACCTGGGGTCGGTCATTTTAGTGCTTGGGTTCTGTCGTTTTAAGACATGGAGTCGGTCATTACTTCGGCTCTATGGCACCGCACCGACTGAAATTTTTTTATTGTTTTTAAGAATCATAGTCTTTACACGATTCAATAAAAAAAATAATGCAAAAGAAGAAATTTAAAAAAAAATCATCGTATTAACACTTGGGGTCAGTCATTTGAGAGCTTGGGTTCGGTCGTTTTAAGACACGGAGTCGGTCATAACTTCGAATCTATGGCACCGCACCGACTGAAATTTTTTATTGTTTTTAAGAAGCATGGTCTTTACACGATCAAATTAAAAAAAATAATGCAAAAGAAGAATTTAAAAAAAAAATCATCGTTTTAACACTTGTGGTCGGTCATTTTAGAGCTTAAGTTCGGTCATTTTATGACATGGTCATTACTTCGATTTACCATTACCGTAGCACCAAACCGACTGAAATTTTTGATTATTGTCAAGAATCATGGTCTGCACTCGATTTTATCGAAAAATATGGCAAAAGGAGAATTTAACCTAACCTAACCTAACCTAACCAAACCTAACCTAACCTAACCTAACCTCACTTGGGGTCGGTCATTTAAGAGCTGGGGTCGGACGTTTTAGAACATAGGTTCGGTCGTTTTTAGACTTGGGGTCGGACATGACTTCGGTCAAATCTGTATCGAATCAATCAAGGGATCTGCCAAAAGATTTTTATTTAAATCATCAGTTTAACTCGGGCTCGATCATAACTTCGGCCCTATGGCACCGAACCGACTGAAATTTTAGATTTATCGTAAAAATCATGGTCCGTACACGAATCAATCAAATAATCTGCTAAAAGAAGAATTTTTAATAAAATCATAAGTTTAACACTTGGGGTCAGTCATTTTAGTGCTTGGGTTCGGTCGTTTTATGACTTGGAGTAGGTCATTACTTCGATTTACCATTACCATAGCACCGAACCGACTGAAATTTTTGATTATTTCCAAGAATCATGGTCTGTACTCGAATTACCTAATCGAAAAATATGGCAAAGGAAGAATTTAAAAAAATATCATATTTTAACACTTGTACTTGGTCAAAACTTCGAGGTGGCACCAAACCGACTGATATTTTGGATTCTTACTAAGAATCATGGTCTGTACACGAATCAATTAAAGAATCTGCTCAAAGAAGAATTATTAATTAAATCATCGTTTTAACACTTGGGGTCAGTCATTTTAGAGCTTGGGTTCGGTCGTTTTAAGACTTGAGGTCGGTCATAACTTTGGCCCTATGGCACCGAACCGACTGAAATTTAATATTCTTACCAAGAATCATAGTCTGTGCACGATTCAATAAAAAATATTGCAAAAGAAGATTAAAAAAAAAGCATTTATTAAACACTTGGGGTCGGTCAATTAAGAGCTTGGGGTCGGACGTTTTAGAACTTAGGTTCGGTTGTTTTAAGACAAAAGTCTTAAAAATATATAACCGACTGAAATTTTAGATTCTTACTATATTAATGATGGTCTATACACGAATCAATCAAATAATCTGCTAAAAGAAGAATTTTTAATAAAATCATAGAAGAATTTAAAAAAAAAATCATTGTTTGAACACATGGGGTCGGTCATTTAAGTGCTTGGGGTCGGACGTTTTAGAACTTAGTTTCTTTCGTTTTAAGACTTGGGGTCGGTCATAACTATAATGTTTGAGGTTTCGTAATTAAATACAAGAACTGAATCATTTGTAAGACGTTTATTGACACTGTTGACAAGTTCAAGGTTATACATCAAGTGACGCGACAGACCTGCCAACTATCAGCATTTGACAGCTGGTTATTATTATTACCAACATAACATCCTTTCCTCCTTCTTTTTTTTTTATTTTTATATCAAACCAAATAACAATGACAAAGAAACTTAAGAGTAATCACTATGACTAAATCGTACAGGGGGTTTCACAACTCTGCCAGACCTAGTTATAATATCATTATTTCCACTAGTGCTGGGTAACGGTTCAATAACAATTTCATTTTCCTGACTTGTAAAGTCTTGCCATTTATCGGGATTCTCATAACTTGATTTTGACTTAAGACAACTTTTTTTTATTTGGTTAACATGAACCTTTTTCACCTCTCCTCCGATTAATTGAATTAGATACACCCATGAACTTAATTTCAACTTAACAGTTCCCTGAAACCATTTCATAGGACCTTTCACATGTCTTAAATAGACCAAAACATTATCATTTTCTTTAAATTATTTCAATGCATTTTTTGTTGATTGTTTGACATTTTGTGATTGTTTACTTTTATTGACATGTCTTTCTTCTGACAAAATATGTAGTGGTGTACGTGGCTCATATGAAAATATTTTAGCCATTGGAGATACACCCGTAACAGAAGTAGGAGTGGAACCATAACTATACAGACAATCTATTAGACGTTGAGCTGGCGATAAAAATTTAGAATTTTTCGAAAACATAAATTTAATTAATATTTTTTTGAAAGTTTGAACAGACCGTTCCGCTAATCCATTTTACTCGGGATTATACGGCGGACAAAATAATAATTTTATTGACTTTTCTTTACAAAAAATAGAAAATTGTTTGCATGAAAATGGGGGACCATTATCACAAACAATAGTTTTCGGAAAAGCGAATCTGGAAAAAACTTCACTTAATTTAGATAACAAATCCGAATATTTAGTATTTTTCATGTAAAAACATTCTACCCACTTTGAATATGAGTCGCAAACCAATAAGTATTTTGAACCTTTTAAATCAAAAAAATCCAAATGGACTCTTTCCCATGGACTTTCAGCAATAGGCCAACTATGACGTACATTTTTGTTAGCATTTTGTACAGACTGACACATTTCACATCTAGAAATAACATCTTCAATATCTTGATTCATACCTAACCACCATACATATGAACGAGCAAGAATTTTTGATCTGACTATACCAGGATGACCATAATGTATTAAATTTAAGACTTTGGACTTAAGAGATTCTGGTATTACAATTCTGTCACCAAATAAAAGACATTTTCCTTTGACTGACAGTAAATTTTTAAACTTGAAATATTTTTTAATTTCTGGACTTGACAAGTTTTCAATCCAACCGATTGAAACATACTTAATGACTTTACATAATGTTTCATCTTTTTCAGAATGACTTTCAACTTCTGAGAATGGAATTAATGGTGTAGACATGTATACAAAATTACATTCCTCAATATTGAATTGTTGTTTACTTGGCAAACGTGACATTACATCTGCTTGAGGAATTTTCAATCCTTTTTTATATTCCAATTTATAATTGTACGCAGACAATATTATAGACCATCTTTTAAGACGTGATGCTGCTAAAACGGGGACTTTTTGTTTTCAGCAAATAAAGACAACAATGGAGCATGATCAGTATATATCGTAAAATGACGACCAATTAAATATTTGTGAAATTTCTTAATTCAAGCTTATTTCTTATTTCTTAAGCAAGGGCTTCCTTGTGCAATTGGCTATAATTTCTTTGAGCTGAATTTAATGTTGCAGACTCAAAAGCTATAGGAAATTCTTGATTCTTTACGACATGACTTAAGACACAACCGACACCGTATGCACTGGAATCGACTGTAAGACACAATGGTTTTGACGGATCAAATAAAACTAACATAGTTTTATCTAACAAAAGAGACTTACTATTTACAAATGCCTTTTCGCATTCATCAGACCAACACCATTTTACATTTTTTCTTAATAAATTATGAAGTGGTTCTAGCACTGTAGGACACATAGGAATAAAATTCCTATAAAAATTCAACATTGACAAATATGACTTTAGTTGAGTAATATTTTCTGGACACCCAGTAGACTTAATTTTCTCAACTTTCGACAAAGACGGACTTTTGCCTTGACCTGACAAAGTAAAACCTAAAAATTCAAAAGAATTCACAAAAAATTCACTTTTTGACACATTAATTTTTATATTAAACTCATTTAATTTTGACAAAACTTTATCCAAAGTATCAGAACACTCCTTCTCGTCTTTACCACCTATACAAATATCATCAATATATGCAGCACAGTTGTTTATGCCACACAAAACTGTATCAATTACCATTTGAAAAACGGCAGGAGCCGATGACAATCCATAAGTTAAACGATTATAGACATATAAACCATTACATGTATTAATTGTAAATAATTCTTTACTAGAATCTGACACAGACAACTGTAAATATGCGTTTGTTAAATCTAATTTACAGAATACTTGACAACCTGAAAATTTATTAAAAATATCCTCTGGACGTGGAATAGGATATTGATCAATTCTCAATCGTGGATTGACTGTAGATTTCAAATCTGCACATAAACGTAATTTTCCATTTGGTTTAAGTACACAAACTATTGGAGAAGACCAACTACTATATTTAACTTTTGAAATAATGCCTTCGCTTTCAAGACGACTTAGCTCTTGACATACTTCAGCACGAAGTGCATAAGGAACTTCATATGCTTTGTGAAAGACAGGAGTAGCATTATTTTTTAAACTTAAATTCACAGAAAATTCTTTAATTGGTAAATCGTTATTAGTAATCGAAAAAGAATTTAAATATTTTTGTGACAATTTTTTAACAATATTTGTTTTATTTTTCTCGCTGACAGACACTGAATTTACAGTATTATTATGCATATTTGACATTAAAGAACTTATGAAAGTATTTTCCCAAGATGGATCAAACACTTTTAACCAATTTCTACCCAAAATAGCATCAGACGACAGATTTTTTATAACCAATACTGGTAAATCCATTACAACATTAGAATCCACAACATTTACTTTTGCCATAAAAAATCCAAAACAAAATAAATTTTGACTATTTGCTGTGAACAAATTACCGTAGAATTGACTTAACTGACAAGTTTTGAAAAATTTTAAATACATTTTGTTACTTATTAATGTCGAAGAACTTCCTGTGTCAATCATAAAAGACATATTGATACCATTTACAATTAAATTAATTTTCGCTGTATCAGACACTGACATATTTAATACATTTACATTATTGACACATTTTACGTGATTGATGATTGATTTTGCGTTTGGACAAAATTTCGACGTATGCCCGTAAATATTACACTTGTAACATTTCCACTTTTTTGAAGGACATAACTCCGGTTGATGAGTTATAAAACACCTCTCGCATCTTCT
Organism: Limnephilus marmoratus; assembly: GCA_917880885.1. Taxonomy (NCBI): domain Eukaryota; kingdom Metazoa; phylum Arthropoda; class Insecta; order Trichoptera; family Limnephilidae; genus Limnephilus; species Limnephilus marmoratus. The sequence goes on from OU862916.1 coordinate 31,997,865, forward strand.
GGACCCTTGACGTGATGGAGATGACAGTTGACTTGATGACCTTGAACTCCTTTGACCCTTGAATCCAGTCCTTTCACCCTGATGAAATCGCCTACTAGGACTATTCTGACGTGAAGGGCGATCCTTTGAGACATGACATGTTTTTTTATGTGACATTTTTGACTTGACTTCACAGATTTCCGATGTAACATTTTCTTTGTGTAAAATTTGCTCTGAGCTGTGACTTACTGTCTCAATATTTTTGACAATTAATTTTGCTTTCTCAAAAGATAATGATTCGTCTTCAGATAGTAATCTTCTAGTCATTGTATCGTCTTTTAAACCACACACCAATTTATCTCTCAGAGCTTGGTCTAGAAAAGCACCAAAATTGCATGATATTGACAGACTTTTTATATCCGTAATATAATCATCGATTCCTTCGTTAGAATGTTGTTTCCGGTTATAAAATTTATATCTTTGCGCAATTGTACACCTTTTTTCTTCATATTTACTCTTCAGTGTTGTTACAATATCGTTGAAGGTTAAATCTTCTAGATTTTTCGGATGCACCGTTTCTTTTAAAATTTTAAATTTCTCCGCACCGATCAATATACACAAATATCCAATTTTTTCTTTCACTGCGATATTAATAATTTTTAGATACATTTGTATGCGTTCCAAAAACATATTGAAACTTTCGCAATCTGGTTCGAAATGAGGCACTGGCAAGGTACTACTCGACATGTTGAAAAAAATGTTTTTTCCACGGCGAAATCACTGTTAATACTATTCACACAGGTTTTAACTGATAAACTGATTTTCCTCGTCGCCAATTATAATGTTTGAGGTTTCGTAATTAAATACAAGAACTGAATCATTTGTAAGACGTTTATTGACACTGTTGACAAGTTCAAGGTTATACATCAAGTGACGCGACAGACCTGCCAACTATCAGCATTTGACAGCTGGTTCTTATTATTACCAACATAATAATAACTTCGGTCATATCTGTATCGAATCAATCAAAGGATCCGAGATTTTTTTTTAAATCATCAGTTTAACTTGGGCTCGATCATTACTTCAGCCCTATGGCACCGAACCGACTTAAATTTTAGATTCTTACTAGAAATCATGGTCCGCATACGAATCAATCAAATAATCTGCTAAAAGAAGAATTTTTAATAAAATCATAGGTTTAACACTTGGGGCCGGTCATTTTAGTGCTTGGGTTCGGTCTGACTGAAATTTTCTACTGTTTTTAAGAATCATGGTCTTTACACAAAAAAATATGGCAAAAGAAGAATTTTAAAAAAAAATCATCGTTTTAACACTTGGGGTCTGTCATTTAAGAGCTTGGGTTCGGTCGTTTTATGACTTGGAGTAGGTCATTACTTCGATTTACCATTACCATAGCACCGAACCGACTGAAATTTTTGATTATTTTCAAGAATCAAGGTCTGTACTCGAATTTATCGAAAAATATGGCAAAAGGAGAATTTAATCTAACCTAACCTAACCTAACCAAACCTAACCTAACCTCACTTGGGGTCGGTCATTTAAAAGCTGGGGTCGGACGTTTTTGAACATAGGTTCAGTCGTTTTTAGACTTGGGGTCGGACATAACTTCGGTCATATCTGTATCGAATCAATCAAAGGATCTGCCAAAAGATTTTTTTTTTAAATCATCAGTTTAACTTGGGCTCGATCATTACTTCGGCCCTATGGCACCGAACCGACTGAAATTTTCAATTCTTACTATATAAATCATGGTCTATACACGAATCAATCAAATAATCTGCTAAAAGAAGAATTTTTAATAAAATCATAAAAGAATTTTTAAAAAATCATTGTTTTAACACATGGGGTCGGTCATTTAAGTGCTTGGGGTCGGACGTTTTAGAACTTAGGTTCGGTCGTTTTAAGACTTGGGGTCGGTCATAACTTCGGTCATATCTGTATCGAATCAATCAATGGATCTGCCAAAAGATTTTTTTTTTAAATCATAGGTTTAACTTGGGCTCGATCATTACTTCGGCCATATGGCACCGAACCGACTGAAATTTTAGATTCTTACTAAAATTCGTGGTCTGTACACGAATCAATCAAATAATCTGCTAAAAGAAGAATTTTTAATAAAATCATAGGTTTAACACTTGGGGCCGGTCATTTTAGTGCTTGGGTTCGGTCTGACTGAAATTTTCTACTGTTTTTAAGAATCATGGTCTTTACACAAAAAAATATGGCAAAAGAAGAATTTAAAAAAAAAATCATCGTTTTAACACTTGGAGTCTGTCATTTAAGAGCTTGGGTTCGGTCGTTTTATGACTTGGAGTAGGTCATTACTTCGATTTACCATTACCATAGCACCGAACCGACTGAAATTTTTGATTATTTTCAAGAATCAAGGTCTGTACTCGAAAATATCGAAAAATACGGCAAAAGGAGAATTTAATCTAACCTAACCTAACCTAACCAAACCTAACCTAACCTCACTTGGGGTCGGTCATTTAAAAGCTGGGGTCGGACGTTTTTGAACATAGGTTCAGTCGTTTTTAGACTTGGGGTCGGACATAACTTCGGTCATATCTGTATCGAATCAATCAAAGGATCTGCCAAAAGATTTTTTTTTAAATCATCAGTTTAACTTGGGCTCGATCATTACTTCGGCCCTATGGCACCGAACCGACTGAAATTTTCAATTCTTACTATATAAATCATGGTCTATACACGAATCAATCAAATAATCTGCTAAAAGAAGAATTTTTAATAAAATCATAGAAGAATTTTTAAAAAATCATTGTTTTAACACATGGGGTCGGTCATTTAAGTGCTTGGGGTCGGACGTTTTAGAACTTAGGTTCGGTCGTTTTAAGACTTGGGGTCGGTCATAACTTCGGTCATATCTGTATCGAATCAATCAAAGGATCCGCCAAAAGATTTTTTTTAAATCATTAGTTTAACTTGGGCTCGATCATTACTTCGGCCCTATGGCATGAACCGACTGAATTTTAGATTCTTACTAGAAATCATGGTCCGCACACGAATCAATCAAATAATCTGCTAAAAGAAGAATTTTTAATAAAATCATAGGTTTAACACTTGGGGCCGGTCATTTAAGAGCTTGGGTTCGGTCGTTTTATGACTTGGATTAGGTCCTTACTTCGATTTACCATTACCATAGCACCGAACCGACTGAAATTTTTGATTATTTCCAAGAATCATGGTCTGTACTTGAATTAATCGAAAAATATGGCAAAGGAAGAATTTAAAAAAATATCATATTTTAACACTTGTGCTTGGTCAAAACTTCGAGGTGGCACCAAACCGACTGATATTTTGGATTCTTACTAAGAATCATGGTCTGTACACAAATCAATTAAAGAATCTGCTAAAAGAAGAATTATTAATTAAATCAGGGGTGGGGAACCTGCGGCCCGCGGGCCGCATGCGGCCCGCGAGGCCTTTTGGTGCGGCCCGCGGGCACTTTTGAAAGAACCACAAAAAATTACACAGAACGGGATGTTTTTTCACGGTGTTTCAGATGCATTTTTAAGGCGTTATTACAAAATCGTTACTAGCAAATAGTTTATATAAAAATGATAACGTGATAAAACCTCCCATTTTACTTTCATTTTAATTTGGTATGGTGAAACGATAGTGAAATTCCATCGGAACTTTTAATTTTCTTGTAAGGGACAGTTCCGATATTTCAGGATTGATGGCAACTCTAGCCGGAGGAGAATCTTAGGCAGTCTGTCATAAATTTATAGTAAATCAATAAAATCCTATTAATGACAATAACGAAGAAAAGAAAAGTTGAAGCTGAGTGAAACATGAAATCAATTGAATCTATGTAAATTAAGGCTAAACTAAATTAAGGCAAGGACAAAAGCCTTCTACATCATTTGAATACGCTGGTGAGTGCGCAAAATTAAGTGAGGCATTTAATGTACGATTTAAGGACGTGAAAAGAGAGCAAACGGATTTGAACATATTTGCTAAAGCGTTCAACGTCAAACCATAGAATGTGCCTGATAATCTGCAGCACGAAATTATTCAATAACAAAACGATGATGAAAAAAAAGCTAGATATAACAATCTCCCCAAATAAAGTCAGGATTCACTGGTTATATTAAGAGGGCATTACCAGAGAAAACCTGAAATACGTCATTTTCAAAAAAGTTTTTAGACGTATTGACTCTTTTCCACAAAAAATTATAAATGGATTTCGAAAGATTGTTCTTTTATCTAGCTTTCGTATGTAATAAATTTTGAGAAATTTTTTTAATTTTTAGTATAATAAGGTTATTCCATAGGTCGTTGGCAGTTTTATTCAATTTTCAAAAAAGTTTTTTACCACACCCATTTCAAATAATGTGTTACATGTGTTTCTTGGCGAAAATTGGTCCATTTGTGTATTTATTTGCGCACTTACAAACTAATGTATTTCAGATTTTTTTAACATTCTTATTAAATTTAGACATTATTGAAAAATGATAAATACTCATAATCAAAAAATAACTACAAAAAGTACATTATTTTAATAGTTTTATCATCACGCCTTTCAGCATTTTTGGATGAAGGTGTAAATTAAAGCTAATTTGAATTGAAATAAATTCAATATTGAGTTATAATTTAAAAAAGCTGGTACGGAGAATAATTAATCTTTCTCATTGTAACCGCCCTGCACGATCGTAGGAACAACTTTCGACGAAATGTGGATTTTCGTCCGCTGGCTGGTTAAACGCTCTTAAGTCAAGCGCGTCCCTTAACATTTTGTATATAATGCAAACACAAATGCCATAATAATTGCCACACAAAAATCATTACATGTAATTTATTGTAATTAGTTAAATTAATATAAAATTATATTGCGGATAAAAAAAATATGCTACAATATGTAAAAAAACCATTCACGTAATCAAGAGTACAATTTAATTTTAGCTGGTTGACTAGTGGACTCCTATTCATTCTGAAGGTAAAACCAATCTTGTGTTCACAATGCAAATTCCTGTTGCGGATTCATCTGCTAACCCTAACGCATTTCGAAGGTAAAACCATTTTGGTGTTCTAGGTGCAGTATTAATTAAAGCTAGAGACAATCCTTTTCGCTCTGATGGAAAAACCAGTTCTTTGTTTAGAATGCAACGAAAAAATTCCAGGTGGGGATTTCATATTTGGCGCATTCCTCGTGTAAGAAGTGCATTTATAAAATTCTAGTTGCGTACTGTGTGCTGCAGAATTGGAGGAAAGCCATTTTCATGTTCTGAGTGGAGTTTTAGTTCTCCGCGTACAAACTCACTTTATAAGTAAAACCAGTTCTGTGTTTAGAATGCAACGAAAAAATTCCAGGTGGGGTTTTATCTTGCTAACACGTTTCGTAAGAAACCATTCTCGTGTGTGAAGTGCAGATATAAAATTGTATTTGCATATGTGCTGCCAGTATAGGAGAAAAGCAAGTTCACGTTCTGATTGTAGTTTTAATTCCCCGCGTACAGATTCAACCTGCAATTAAAACCAGTTCTGTGTTAAGAATGCAACGAAAACGCATCATGTGTGATTTCATTTGCTGACGCATTTCTTATGTTGGAAGTGCCTTTATAAAATTCTAGTTTCGTAGTTTATGCTGCCAGAATTAGAGGAAAGCCATTTTCATGTTCTGAGTGTAGTTTTAATTCCCTGCATACAAATTTAATCTAAATTCAGAATGCAACAAAAAATTCCAGTTGTGGTTACATTTGCTGATGCATTTTGACGGAAACTATTCTCGTATTCAAAGTGCTGTTATAAAATTGCGGTTGCAGACTGCATAAAACCATTTGCATGTACTGAGTGTAGCTGTAATTAAAGTCGGCAGTCACGTAACCATATTTTTTAATTAGTTTTAGTAAAACCAGTTATTTGATTTGAATGTGGCTCCCCCCCCCCCCCCCCCACCCCCCGAGACGGAAATCCGGAGTGCGGCCCACGGGTTAAAGTATGTACATCCAAATGGCCCGCGACGCTAAAAAGGTTCCGCACCCCTGAATTAAATCATCGTTTTAACACTTGGGGTCAGTAATTTTAGAGCTTAGGTTCGGGCATTTTAAGACTTGAGGTCGGTCATAACTTTGGCCCTATGGCACCGAACCGACTGAAATTTTATATTCTTACCAAGAATCATAGTCTGTGCTCGATTCAAAAAAAAATATTGCAAAAGAAGAATTAAAAAAAAAAAACATTAATTAAACACTTAGCGTCAATCATTTTGTTCTAAAACGTCCTAAAGCTAAAAGCTTTTAGCTTGGGGTCGGACGTTTTAGAACTTAGGTTCAGTAGTTTTAAGACAAAAGTCTAAAAAATAAATAACCGACTGAAATTTTAGATTCTTACTATATAAATCATGGTCTATACACGAATCAATAAAAAAATCTGCTAAAAGAAGAATTTTAAATAAAATCATTGAAGAATTTAAAAAAAATCATTGTTTTAACACATGGGGTCGGTCATTTAAGTGCTTGGGGTCGGACGTTTTAGAACTTAGGTTCGGTCGTTTTAAGACTTGGGGTCGGTCATAACTTCGGTCATATCTGTATCGAATCAATCAAAGGATCCGCCAAAAGATTTTTTTTTAAATCATCAGTTTAACTTGGGCTCGATCATTACTTCGGCCCTATGGCACCGAACCGAATGAAATTTTAGATTCTTACTAGAAATCATAGTCCGTACACGAATCAATCAAATAATCTGCTAAAAGAAGAATTTTTAATAAAATCATAGGTTTAACACTTGGGGTCGGTCATTTTAGTGCTTGGGTTCGGTCGTTTTAAGACATGGAGTCGGTCATCACTTCGGCTCTATGGCACCGAACCGACTGAAGTTTTTTTTTGTTTCTTAGAATCATGGTCTTTACACGATTCAATAAAAAAATATGGCAAAAGAAGAATTTTTATAAAAAATCATCGTTTTAACGCTTGGGTTAGGTTAGGTTAGGTTAGGACGTTTTAGAACTTAGGTTCGGTCGTTTTAAGACTTGGGGTCGGATATAATTTCGGTCATTTCTGTATCGAATCAATCAATGGATCTGCCAAAAGATTTTTTTTTTAAATCATCAGTTTAACTTGGGCTCGATCATAGATTCTTACTATATAAATCATGGTCTATACACGAATCAATCAAATAATCTGCTAAAAGAAGAATTTTAAATAAAATCATTGAAGAATTTAAAAAAAATCATTGTTTTAACACATGGGGTTGGTCATTTAAGTGCTTGGGGTCGAACGTTTTAGAACTTAGGTGCGGTCGTTTTAAGACTTGGGGTCGGTCATAACTTCGGTCATATCTGTATCGAATCAATCAAAGGATCCGCCATAAGATTTTTTTTTAAATCATCAGTTTAACTTGGGCTCGATCATTACTTCGGCCCTATGGCACCGAACCGACTGAAATTTTAGATTCTTAGTAAAATTCGTGGTCTGTACACGAATCAATCAAATAATCTGCTAAAAGAAGAATTTTAATAAAATCACAGGTAAAACACTTGGGGTCGGTCATTTTAGTGCTTGGGTTCGGTCGTTTGAAGACATGGAGTCGGTCATCACTTCGGCTCTATGGCACCGAACCGACTGAAGTTTTTTATTGTTTCTTAAAATCATGATCTTTACACGATTCAATAAAAAAATATGGCAAAAGAAGAATTTTTATATAAAATCGTCGTTTTAACACTTGGGGTCGGTCATGTAAGAGCTTGGGGTCGGACGTTTTAGAACTTAGGTTCGGTCGTTTTAAGACTTGGGGTCGGACATAACTTCGGTCATTTCTGTATCGAATCAATCAAAGGATCTGCCAAAAGATTTTTTTTTTAAATCATCAGTTTAACTTGGGTTCGATACTTCGGCCCTATGGCACCGAACCGACTGAAATTTTAGATTCTTAATAAAATTCGTGGTCTGTACACGAATCAATCAAATAATCTGCTAAAAGAAGAATTTTAATAAAATCACAGGTTAAACACTTGGGGTCGGTCATTTTAGTGCTTGGGTTCGGTCGTTTGAAGACATGGAGTCGGTCATCACTTCGGCTCTATGGCACCGAACCGACTGAAGTTTTTTATTGTTTCTTAGAATCATGGTCTTTACACGATTCAATAAAAAAATATGGCAAAAGAAGAATTTTTATAAAAAATCATCGTTTTAACACTTGGGGTCGTTCATGTAAGAGCTTGGGGTCGGACCTTTTAGAACTTAGGTTCGGTCGTTTTAAGACTTGGGGTCGGACATAACTTCGGTCATTTCTGAATCGAATCAATCAAAGGATCTGCCAAAAGATTTTTTTTTTAAATCATCAGTTTAACTTGGGCTCGATCATTACTTCGGCCCTATGGCACCGAACCGACTGAAATTTTAGATTCTTACTAAAATTCGTGGTCTGTACACGAATCAATCAAATAATCTGCTAAAAGAAGAATTTTAATAAAATCACAGGTTAAACACTTGGGGTCGGTCATTTTAGTGCTTGGGTTCGGTCGTTTGAAGACATGGAGTCGGTCATCACTTCGGCTCTATGGCACCGAACCGACTGAAGTTTTTTATTGTTTCTTAGAATCATGATCTTTACACGATTCAATAAAAAAATATGGCAAAAGAAGAATTTTTATATAAAATCGTCGTTTTAACACTTAGGGTCGGTCATGTAAGAGCTTGGGGTCGGACGTTTAAGAACTTAGGTTCGGTCGTTTTAAGACTTGGGGTCGGACATAACTTCGGTCATTTCTGTATCGAATCAATCAAAGGATCCGCCATAAGATTTTTTTTAAATCATCAGTTTAACTTGGGCTCGATCATTACTTCGGCCCTATGGCACCGAACCGACTGAAATTTTAGATTCTTAGTAAAATTCGTGGTCTGTACACGAATCAATCAAATAATCTGCTAAAAGAAGAATTTTAATAAAATCACAGGTAAAACACTTGGGGTCGGTCATTTTAGTGCTTGGGTTCGGTCGTTTGAAGACATGGAGTCGGTCATCACTTCGGCTCTATGGCACCGAACCGACTGAAGTTTTTTATTGTTTCTTAAAATCATGATCTTTACACGATTCAATAAAAAAATATGGCAAAAGAAGAATTTTTATATAAAATCGTCGTTTTAACACTTGGGGTCGGTCATGTAAGAGCTTGGGGTCGGACGTTTTAGAACTTAGGTTCGGTCGTTTTAAGACTTGGGGTCGGACATAACTTCGGTCATTTCTGTATCGAATCAATCAAAGGATCTGCCAAAAGATTTTTTTTTTAAATCATCAGTTTAACTTGGGTTCGATACTTCGGCCCTATGGCACCGAACCGACTGAAATTTTAGATTCTTACTAAAATTCGTGGTCTGTACACGAATCAATCAAATAATCTGCTAAAAGAAGAATTTTAATAAAATCACAGGTTAAACACTTGGGGTCGGTCATTTTAGTGCTTGGGTTCGGTCGTTTGAAGACATGGAGTCGGTCATCACTTCGGCTCTATGGCACCGAACCGACTGAAGTTTTTTATTGTTTCTTAGAATCATGATCTTTACACGATTCAATAAAAAAATATGGCAAAAGAAGAATTTTTATATAAAATCGTCGTTTTAACACTTAGGGTCGGTCATGTAAGAGCTTGGGGTCGGACGTTTAAGAACTTAGGTTCGGTCGTTTTAAGACTTGGGGTCGGACATAACTTCGGTCATTTCTGTATCGAATCAATCAAAGGATCTGCCAAAAGATTTTTTTTTTAAATCATCAGTTTAACTTGGGCTCGATCATTACTTCGGCCCTATGGCACCGAACCGACAGAAATTTTAGATTCTTAGTAAAATTCGTGGTCTGTACACGAATCAATCAAATAATCTGCTAAAAGAAGAATTTTAATAAAATCACAGGTTAAACACTTGGGGTCGGTCATTTTAGTGCTTGGGTTCGGTCGTTTTAAGACATGGAGTCGGTCATTACTTCGACTCTATGGCAAAAACCGACTGAAATTTTCTACTGTTTTTAAGAATCATGGTCTTTACACGAAAAAATATGGCAAAAGAAGAATTTAAAAAAAAAATCATCGTTTTATCACTTGGGGTCTGTCATTTAAGAGCTTGGGTTCGGTCGTTTTATGACTTGGAGTAGGTCATTACTTTGATTTACCATTACCATTGCACCGAACCGACTAAAATTTTTGATTATTTCCAAGAATCATGGTCTGTACTCGAATTAATCGAAAAATATGGCAAACGAAGAATTTAAAAAAATGTCATATTTTAACACTTGTGCTTGGTCAAAACTTCGAGGTGGCACCAAACCGACTGATATTTTGATTTTTACTAAGAATCATGATCTGTACACGAATCAATTAAAGAAAGAATCTGCTAAAAGAAGAAGTATTAATTAAATCATCGTTTTAACACTTGGGGTCAGTCAATTTAGAGCTTGGGTTCGGTCGTTTTAAGACTTGAGGTCGGTCATAACTTTGGCCCTATGGCACCAATATTGCAAAAGAAGAATTTAAAAAAAAAGCATTTATTAAACACTTGGGTTCGGTTATTTAAGAGCTTGGGGTCGGACGTTTTAGAACTTAGGTTCGGTTGTTTTAAGACAAAAGTCTAAAAAATATATAACCGACTAAAATTTTAGATTCTTACTATATAAATCATTGTCTTTACACGAATCAATCAAATAATTTGCTAAAAGAAGATTTTAAAAAAAATAATGGTTTTAACACCTGGGGCCGGTCATTTTAGTGCTTGGGTTTGGTCTGACTGAAATTTTCTACTGTTTTTTAGAATCATAGTCTTTACCCAATAAAATATGGCAAAAGAGAATTTAAAAAAAAAATCATCGTTTTAACACTTGGGGTCTGTCATTAAAGAGCTTGGGTTCGGTCGTTTTATGACGTGGAGTAGGTCATTACTTCGATTTACGATTACCATAGCACCGAACCGACTGAAATTTTTGATTATTTCCAAGAATCATGGTCTGTACTCGAATTTATCGAAAAATACGGCAAAAGGAGAATTTAACCTAACCTAACCTAACCTTACCTAACCTAACCTAACCTAACCTAACCTAACCTTACAAAACCTAACCTAACGTCACTTGGGGTAGGTCATTTAAGAGCTGGGGTCGGACGTTTTAGAACGTAGGTTCGGTCGTTTTTAGACTTGGGGTCGGACATAACTTTGGTCATTTCTGTATCGAATCAATCAAAGGATCATACTAAAAATCATGGTCCGTACACGAATCAATCGATTAATCTGCTAAAAGAAGAATTTTTAATAAAATCACAAGTTTAACACTTTGGGTCGGTCATTTAAGTGCTTGGGTTCGGTCGTTTTAAGACATGGAGTCGGTCATTACTTCGACACTATGGCAGCGAACCGACTAAAATTTTCTACTGTTTTTAAGAATCATGGTCTTTACCCAAAAAATATGGCAAAAGAACGATTTTAAAAAAAAATCATCGTTTTAACACTTGGGGTCTGTCATTTAAGAGCTTGGGTTCGGTCGTTTTATGACTTGGAGTAGGTCATTACTTCGATTTATCATTACCATAGCACCGAACCGACTGAAATTTTTGATTATTTTCAAGAATCATGGTCTGTACTCGAATTAATCGAAAAATATGGCAAAAGAAGAATTTAAAAAAATATCATATTTTAACACTTGTGCTTGGTCAAAACTTCGAGGTGGCACCAAACCGACTGATATTTTGGATTCTTACTAAGAATCATGGTCTGTTCACCAATCAATTAAAGAATCTGCTAAAAGAAGAATTATTAATTAAATCATCGTTTTAACACTTGGGGTCAGTCATTTTAGAGCTTGGGTTCGGTCGTTTTAAGACTTGAGGTCGGTCATATCTTTGGCCCTATGGCACCGAACCGACTGAAATTTTATATTCTTACCAAGAATTATAGTCTGTGTACGATTCAATAAAATATGGCAAAAGAAGAATTTTAAAAAAAATCATTGTTTTAACACTTGGGGTCGGTCATGTAAGAGCTTGGGGTCGGCCGTTTTAGAACTTAGGTTCGGCCGTTTTAAGACTTGGGGTCGGACATAACTTCGGTCATTTCTGTATCGAATCAATCAAAGGATCTGCCAAAAGATTTTTTTTTAAATCATCAGTTTAACTTGGGCTCGATCATTACTTCGGCCCTATGGCACCGAACCGGCTGAAATTTTAGATTCTTACTATAATTCGTGGTCTGTACACGAATCAATCAAAAAATCTGCTAAAAGAAGAATTTTTAATAAAATCACAGGTTAAACACTTGGGGTCGGTCATTTTAGTGCTTGGGTTCGGTCGTTTGAAGACATGGAGTCGGTCATCACTTCGGCTCTATGGCACCGAACCGACTGAAGTTTTTTATTGTTTCTTAGAATCATGGTTTTTACACGATTCAATAAAAAAAATATGGCAAAAGAAGAATTTTTATAAAAAATCATCGTTTTAACACTTGGGGTCGGTCATGTAAGACTTGGGGTCGGACGTTTTAGAACTTAGGTTCGGTCGTTTTAAGACTTGGGGTCGGACATATCTTAGGTCATTTCTGTATCGAATCAATTAAAGGATCTGCTAAAAGATTTTATTTTAAATCATCAGTTCAACTTGGGCTCGATCATTCCTTCGGCCCTATGGCACCGAACCGGCTGAAATTTTAGATTCTTACTAAAATTCGTGGTCTGTACATGAATCAATCAAATAATCTGCTAAAAGAAGAATTTTAATAAAATCACAGGTTAAACACTTGGAGTCGGTCATTTTAGTGCTTGGGTTCGGTCGTTTGAAGACATGGAGTCGGTCATCACTTCGGCTCTATGGCACCGAACCGACTGAAGTTTTTTATTGTTTCTTAGAATCATGATCTTTACACGATACAATAAAAAAATATAGCAAAAGAAGAATTTTTATATAAAATCGTCGTTTTAACACTTGGGGTCGGTCATGTTCTTACATTGTGCTCTTGCTTGTGGTCGGACGTTTTAGAACTTAGGTTTGGTCGTTTTAAGACTTGGGGTCGGACATAACTTTGGTCATTACTGTATCGAATCAATCAAAGGATCTGCCAAAAGATTTTTTTTTTAAATCATCAGTTTAACTTGGGCTCGAACATTACTTCGGCCCTATGGCACCGAACCGACTGAAATTTTAGATTCTTACTAAAATTCGTGGTCTGTACACGAATCAATCAAATAATCTGCTAAAAGAAGAATTTTAATAAAATCACAGGTTAAACACTTGGGGTCGGTCATTTTAGTGCTTGGGTTCGGTCGTTTGAAGACATGGAGTCGGTCATCACTTCGGCTCTATGGCACCGAACCGACTGAAGTTTTTTATTGTTTCTTAGAATCATGATCTTTACACGATTCAATAAAAAAATATGGCAAAAGAAGAATTTTTATATAAAATCGTCGTTTTAACACTTGGGGTCGGTCATGTAAGAGCTTGGGGTCGGACGTTTTAGAACTTAGGTTCGGTCGTTTTAAGACTTGGGGTCGGACATAACTTCGGTCATTTCTGTATCGAATCAATCAAAGGATCTGCCAAAAGATTTATTTTTAAAATCATCCGTTTAACTTGGGCTCGATCATTACTTCGGCCCTATGGCACCGAACCGGCTGAAATTTAAGATTCTTACTATAATTCGTGGTCTGTACACGAATCAATCAAAAAATCTGCTAAAAGAAGAATTTTTAATAAAATCACAGGTTAAACACTTGGGGTCGGTCATTTTAGTGCTTGGGTTCGGTCGTTTGAAGACATGGAGTCGGTCATCACTTCGGCTCTATGGCACCGAACCGACTGAAGTTTTTTATTGTTTCTTAGAATCATGGTCTTTACACGATTCAATAAAAAAAATATGGCAAAAGAAGAATTTTTATAAAAATCATCGTTTTAACACTTGGGGTCGGTCATGTAAGACTTGGGGTCGGACGTTTTAGAACTTAGGTTCGGTCGTTTTAAGACTTGGGGTCGGACATATCTTAGGTCATTTCTGTATCGAATCAATCAAAGGATCTGCCAAAAGATTTTTATTTTAAATCATCAGTTCAACTTGGGCTCGATCATTCCTTCGGTCCTATGGCACCGAACCGGCTGAAATTTTAGATTCTTACTAAAATTCGTGGTCTGTACATGAATCAATCAAATAATCTGCTAAAAGAAGAATTTTAATAAAATCACAGGTTAAACACTTGGAGTCGGTCATTTTAGTGCTTGGGTTCGGTCGTTTGAAGACATGGAGTCGGTCATCACTTCGGCTCTATGGCACCGAACCGACTGAAGTTTTTTATTGTTTCTTAGAATCATGATCTTTACACGATACAATAAAAAAATATAGCAAAAGAAGAATTTTTATATAAAATCGTCGTTTTAACACTTGGGGTCGGTCATGTAAGAGCTTGTGGTCGGACGTTTTAGAACTTAGGTTTGGTCGTTTTAAGACTTGGGGTCGGACATAACTTTGGTCATTTCTGTATCGAATCAATCAAAGGATCTGCCAAAAGATTTTTTTTAAATCATCAGTTTAACTTGGGCTCGAACATTACTTCGGCCCTATGGCACCGAACCGACTGAAATTTTAGATTTTTACTAAAATTCGTGGTCTGTACACGAATCAATCAAATAATCTGCTAAAAGAAGAATTTTAATAAAATCACAGGTTAAACACTTGGTGTCGGTCATTTTAGTGCTTGGGTTCGGTCGTTTGAAGACATGGAGTCGGTCATCACTTTGGCTCTATGGCACCGAACCGACTGAAGTTTTTTATTGTTTCTTAGAATCATGATCTTTACACGATTCAATAAAAAAATATGGCAAAAGAAGAATTTTTATATAAAATCGTCGTTTTAACACTTGGGGTCGGTCATGTAAGAGCTTGGGGTCGGACGTTTTAGAACTTAGGTTCGGTCGTTTTAAGACTTGGGGTCGGACATAACTTCGGTCATTTCTGTATCGAATCAATCAAAGGATCTGCCAAATTTTTTTTATTTAAATCACCAGTTTAACTTGGGCTCGATCATTACTTCGGCCCTATGGTACCGAACCGACTGAAATTTTAGATTCATACTAAAAATCATGGTCCGTACACGAATCAATCGATTAATCTGCTAAAAGAAGAATTTTTAATAAAATCACAAGTTTAACACTTTGGGTCGGTCATTTAAGTGCTTGGGTTCGGTCGTTTTAAGACATGGAGTCGGTCATTACTTCGACACTATGGCAGCGAACCGACTGAAATTTTCTACTGTTTTTAAGAATCATGGTCTTTACCCAAAAAAATATGGCAAAAGAACGATTTTAAAAAAAAATCATCGTTTTAACACTTGGGGTCTGTCATTTAAGAGCTTGGGTTCGGTCGTTTTATGACTTGGAGTAGGTCATTACTTCGATTTACGATTACCATAGCACCGAACCGACTGAAATTTTTGATTATTTCCAAGAATCATGGTCTGTACTCGAATTAATCGAAAAATATGGCAAAACAAGAATTTAAAAAAATATCATATTTTAACACTTGTGCTTGGTCAAAACTTCGAGGTGGCACCAAACCGACTGATATTTTGGATTCTTACTAAGAATCATGGTCTGTACACGAATCAATTAAAGAATCTGCTAATAGAAGAATTATTAATTAAATCATCGTTTTAACACTTGCGGTCAGTCATTTTAGAGCTTGGGTTCGGTCGTTTTAAGACTTGAGGTCGGTCATATCTTTGGCCCTATGGCACCAAACCGACTGAAATTTTATATTCTTACCAAGAATTATAGTCTGTGTACGATTCAATAAAAAATATGGCAAAAGAAGAATTTAAAAAAAAATCATTGTTTTAACACTTGGGGTCGGTCATGTAAGAGCTTGGGGTCGGCCGTTTTAGAACTTAGGTTCGGTCGTTTTAAGACTTGGGGTCGGACATAACTTCGGTCATTTCTGTATCGAATCAATCAAAGGATCTGCCAAAATTTTTTTATTTAAATCACCAGTTTAACTTGGGCTCGATCATTACTTCGGCCCTATGGCACCGAACCGACTGAAATTTTAGATTCATACTAAAAATCATGGTCCGTACACGAATCATTCGATTAATCTGCTAAAAGAAGAATTTTTAATAAAATCACAAGTTTAACACTTTGGGTCGGTCATTTAAGTGCTTGGGTTCGGTCGTTTTAAGACATGGAGTCGGTCATTACTTCGACACTATGGCACCGAACCGACTGAAATTTTCTACTGTTTTTAAGAATCATGGTCTTTTCCCAAAAAAATATGGCAAAAGAACGATTTTAAAAAAAAATCATCGTTTTAACACTTGGGGTCTGTCATTTAAGAGCTTGGGTTCGGTCGTTTTATGACTTGGAGTAGGTCATTACTTCGATTTATCATTACCATAGCACCGAACCGACTGAAATTTTTGATTATTTTCAAGAATCATGGTCTGTACTCGAATTAATCGAAAAATATGGCAAAACAAGAATTAAAAAAAATATCATATTTTAACACTTGTGCTTGGTCAAAACTTCGAGGTGGCACCAAACCGACTGATATTTTGGATTATTACTTAGAATCATGGTCTGTACACGAATCAATTAAAGAATCTGCTAAAAGAAGAATTATTAATTAAATCATCGTTTTAACACTTGGGGTCAGTCATTTTAGAGCTTGGGTTCGGTCGTTTTAAGACTTGAGGTCGGTCATATCTTTGGCCCTATGGCACCGAACCGACTGAAATTTTATATTCTTACAAGAATTATAGTCTGTGTACGATTCAATAAAAAATATGGCAAAAGAAGAATTTAAAAAAAAATCATTGTTTTAACACTTGGGGTCGGTCATGTAAGAGCTTGGGGTCGGCCGTTTTAGAACTTAGGTTCGGCCGTTTTAAGACTTGGGGTCGGACATAACTTCGGTCATTTCTGTATCGAATCAATCAAAGGATCTGCCAAAAGATTTTTTTTTAAATCATCAGTTTAACTTGGGCTCGATCATTACTTCGGCCCTATGGCACCGAACCGGCTGAAATTTTAGATTCTTACTATAATTCGTGGTCTGTACACGAATCAATCAAAAAATCTGCTAAAAGAAGAATTTTTAATAAAATCACAGGTTAAACACTTGGGGTCGGTCATTTTAGTGCTTGGGTTCGGTCGTTTGAAGACATGGAGTCGGTCATCACTTCGGCTCTATGGCACCGAACCGACTGAAGTTTTTTATTGTTTCTTAGAATCATGGTCTTTACACGATTCAATAAAAAAATATGGCAAAAGAAGAATTTTTATAAAAAATCATCGTTTTAACACTTGGGGTCGTTCATGTAAGAGCTTGGGGTCGGACCTTTTAGAACTTAGGTTCGGTCGTTTTAAGACTTGGGGTCGGACATAACTTCGGTCATTTCTGAATCGAATCAATCAAAGGATCTGCCAAAAGATTTTTTTTTTAAATCATCAGTTTAACTTGGGCTCGATCATTACTTCGGCCCTATGGCACCGAACCGACTGAAATTTTAGATTCTTACTAAAATTCGTGGTCTGTACACGAATCAATCAAATAATCTGCTAAAAGAAGAATTTTTAATAAAATCACAGGTTAAACACTTGGGGTCGGTCATTTTAGTGCTTGGGTTCGGTCGTTTGAAGACATGGAGTCGGTCATCACTTCGGCTCTATGGCACCGAACCGACTAAAGTTTTTCCTTGTTTCTTAGAATCATGGTCTTTACACGATTCAATAAAAAAATATGGCAAAAGAAGAATTTTTATAAAAAATCGTCGTTTTAACACTTGGGGTCGGTCATGTAAGTGCTTGGGGTCGGACGTTTTAGAACTTAGGTTCGGTCGTTTTAAGACTTGGGGTCGGACATAACTTCGGTCATTTCTGTATCGAATCAATCAAAGGATCTGCCAAAAGATTTTTTTTTTAAATCATCAGTTTAACTTGGGCTCGATCATTACTTCGGCCCTATGGCACCGAACCGACTGAAATTTTAGATTCTTAGTAAAATTCGTGGTCTGTACACGAATCAATCAAATAATCTGCTAAAAGAAGAATTTTAATAAAATCACAGGTTAAACACTTGGGGTCGGTAATTTTAGTGCTTGGGTTCGGTCGTTTGAAGACATGGAGTCGGTCATCACTTCGGCTCTATGGCACCGAACCGACTGAAGTTTTTTATTGTTTCTTAGAATCATGGTCTTTACACGATTCAATAAAAAAAATATGGCAAAAGAAAAATTTTTATAAAAATCATCGTTTTAACACTTGGGGTCGGTCATGTAAGACTTGGGGTCGGACGTTTTAGAACTTAGGTTCGGTCGTTTTAAGACTTGGGGTCGGACATAACTTCGGTCATTTCTGTATCGAATCAATCAAAGGATCTGCCAAAATTTTTTTATTTAAATCACCAGTTTAACTTGGGCTCGATCATTACTTCGGCCCTATGGCACCGAACCGACTGAAATTTTAGATTCATACTAAAAATCATGGTCCGTACACGAATCAATCGATTAATCTGCTAAAAGAAGAATTTTTAATAAAATCACAAGTTTAACACTTTGGGTCGGTCATTTAAGTGCTTGGGTTCGGTCGTTTTAAGACATGGAGTCGGTCATTACTTCGACACTATGGCAGCGAACCGACTGAAATTTTCTACTGTTTTTAAGAATCATGGTCTTTACCCAAAAAAATATGGCAAAAGAACGATTTTAAAAAAAAATCATCGTTTTAACACTTGGGGTCTGTCATTTAAGAGCTTGGGTTCGGTCGTTTTATGACTTGGAGTAGGTCATTACTTCGATTTACGATTACCATAGCACCGAACCGACTGAAATTTTTGATTATTTCCAAGAATCATGGTCTGTACTCGAATTAATCGAAAAATATGGCAAAACAAGAATTTAAAAAAATATCATATTTTAACACTTGTGCTTGGTCAAAACTTCGAGGTGGCACCAAACCGACTGATATTTTGGATTCTTACTAAGAATCATGGTCAGTACACGAATCAATTAAAGAATCTGCTAATAGAAGAATTATTAATTAAATCATCGTTTTAACACTTGCGGTCAGTCATTTTAGAGCTTGGGTTCGGTCGTTTTAAGACTTGAGGTCGGTCATATCTTTGGCCCTATGGCACCAAACCGACTGAAATTTTATATTCTTACCAAGAATACGATTCAATAAAAAATATGGCAAAAGAAGAATTAAAAAAAAAATCATTGTTTTAACACTTGGGGTCGGTCATGTAAGAGCTTGGGGTCGGCCGTTTTAGAACTTAGGTTCGGCCGTTTTAAGACTTGGGGTCGGACATAACTTCGGTCATTTCTGTATCGAATCAATCAAAGGATCTGCCAAAATTTTTTTATTTAAATCACCAGTTTAACTTGGGCTCGATCATTACTTCGGCCCTATGGCACCGAACCGACTGAAATTTTAGATTCATACTAAAAATCATGGTCCGTACACGAATCATTCGATTAATCTGCTAAAAGAAGAATTTTTAATAAAATCACAAGTTTAACACTTTGGGTCGGTCATTTAAGTGCTTGGGTTCGGTCGTTTTAAGACATGGAGTCGGTCATTACTTCGACACTATGGCACCTGAAATTTTCTACTGTTTTTAAGAATCATGGTCTTTTCCCAAAAAAATATGGCAAAAGAACGATTTAAAAAAAAAATCATCGTTTTAACACTTGGGGTCTGTCATTTAAGAGCTTGGGTTCGGTCGTTTTATGACTTGGAGTAGGTCATTACTTCGATTTATCATTACCATAGCACCGAACCGACTGAAATTTTTGATTATTTTCAAGAATCATGGTCTGTACTCGAATTAATCGAAAAATATGGCAAAACAAGAATTAAAAAAAATATCATATTTTAACACTTGTGCTTGGTCAAAACTTCGAGGTGGCACCAAACCGACTGATATTTTGGATTATTACTAAGAATCATGGTCTGTACACGAATCAATTAAAGAATCTGCTAAAAGAAGAATTATTAATTAAATCATCGTTTTAACACTTGGGGTCAGTCATTTTAGAGCTTGGGTTCGGTCGTTTTAAGACTTGAGGTCGGTCATATCTTTGGCCCTATGGCACCGAACCGACTGAAATTTTATATTCTTACAAGAATTATAGTCTGTGTACGATTCAATAAAAAATATGGCAAAAGAAGAATTTAAAAAAAAATCATTGTTTTAACACTTGGGGTCGGTCATGTAAGAGCTTGGGGTCGGCCGTTTTAGAACTTAGGTTCGGCCGTTTTAAGACTTGGGGTCGGACATAACTTCGGTCATTTCTGTATCGAATCAATCAAAGGATCTGCCAAAAGATTTTTTTTTTAAATCATCAGTTTAACTTGGGCTCGATCATTACTTCGGCCCTATGGCACCGAACCGGCTGAAATTTTAGATTCTTACTATAATTCGTGGTCTGTACACGAATCAATCAAAAAATCTGCTAAAAGAAGAATTTTTAATAAAATCACAGGTTAAACACTTGGGGTCGGTCATTTTAGTGCTTGGGTTCGGTCGTTTGAAGACATGGAGTCGGTCATCACTTCGGCTCTATGGCACCGAACCGACTGAAGTTTTTTATTGTTTCTTAGAATCATGGTCTTTACACGATTCAATAAAAAAATATGGCAAAAGAAGAATTTTTATAAAAAATCATCGTTTTAACACTTGGGGTCGTTCATGTAAGAGCTTGGGGTCGGACCTTTTAGAACTTAGGTTCGGTCGTTTTAAGACTTGGGGTCGGACATAACTTCGGTCATTTCTGAATCGAATCAATCAAAGGATCTGCCAAAAGATTTTTTTTTTAAATCATCAGTTTAACTTGGGCTCGATCATTACTTCGGCCCTATGGCACCGAACCGACTGAAATTTTAGATTCTTACTAAAATTCGTGGTCTGTACACGAATCAATCAAATAATCTGCTAAAAGAAGAATTTTTAATAAAATCACAGGTTAAACACTTGGGGTCGGTCATTTTAGTGCTTGGGTTCGGTCGTTTGAAGACATGGAGTCGGTCATCACTTCGGCTCTATGGCACCGAACCGACTAAAGTTTTTCCTTGTTTCTTAGAATCATGGTCTTTACACGATTCAATAAAAAAATATGGCAAAAGAAGAATTTTTATAAAAAATCGTCGTTTTAACACTTGGGGTCGGTCATGTAAGTGCTTGGGGTCGGACGTTTTAGAACTTAGGTTCGGTCGTTTTAAGACTTGGGGTCGGACATAAATTCGGTCATTTCTGTATCGAATCAATCAAAGGATCTGCCAAAAGATTTTTTTTTTAAATCATCAGTTTAACTTGGGCTCGATCATTACTTCGGCCCTATGGCACCGAACCGACTGAAATTTTAGATTCTTAGTAAAATTCGTGGTCTGTACACGAATCAATCAAATAATCTGCTAAAAGAAGAATTTTAATAAAATCACAGGTTAAACACTTGGGGTCGGTAATTTTAGTGCTTGGGTACGGTCGTTTGAAGACATGGAGTCGGTCATCACTTCGGCTCTATGGCACCGAACCGACTGAAGTTTTTTATAGTTTCTTAAAATCATGGTCTTTACACGATTCAATAAAAAAAATATGGCAAAAGAAGAATTTTTATATAAAATCGTCGTTTTTACACTTGGGGTCGGTCATGTAAGTGCTTGGGGTCGGACGTTTTAGAACTTAGGTTCGGTCGTTTTAAGACTTGGGGTCGGACATAACTTCGGTCATTTCTGAATCGAATCAATCAAAGGATCAGCCAAAAGATTTTTTTTTAAATCATCAGTTTAACTTGGGCTCGATCATTACTTCGGCCCTATGGCACCGAACCGACTGAAATTTTAGATTCTTAATAAAATTCGTGGTCTGTACACGAATCCATCAAAAAATCTGCTAAAAGAAGAATTTTTAATAAAATCACAGGTTAAACACTTGGGGTCGGTCATTTTAGTGCTTGGGTTCGGTCGTTTGAAGACATGGAGTCGGTCATCACTTCGGCTCTATGGCACCGAACCGACTGAAGTTTTTCCTTGTTTCTTAGAATCATGGTCTTTACACGATTCAATAAAAAAATATGGCAAAAGAAGAATTTTTATAAAAAATCGTCGTTTTAACACTTGGGGTCGGTCATATAAGTGCTTGGGGTCGGACGTTTTAGAACTTAGGTTCGGTCGTTTTAAGACTTGGGGTCGGACATAACTTCGGTCATTTCTGTATCGAATCAATCAAAGGATCTGCCAAAAGATTTTTTTTTAAATCATCAGTTTAACTTGGGCTCGATCATTACTTCGGCCCTATGGCACCGAACCGGCTGAAATTTTAGATTCTTACTATAATTCGTGGTCTGTACACGAATCAATCAAAAAATCTGCTAAAAGAAGAATTTTTAATAAAATCACAGGTTAAACACTTGGGGTCGGTCATTTTAGTGCTTGGGTTCGGTCGTTTGAAGACATGGAGTCGGTCATCACTTCGGCTCTATGGCACCGAACCGACTGAAGTTTTTCCTTGTTTCTTAGAATCATGGTCTTTACACGATTCAATAAAAAAATATGGCAAAAGAAGAATTTTTATAAAAAATCGTCGTTTTAACACTTGGGGTCGGTCATATAAGTGCTTGGGGTCGGACGTTTTAGAACTTAGGTTCGGTCGTTTTAAGACTTGGGGTCGGACATAACTTCGGTCATTTCTGTATCGAATCAATCAAAGGATCTGCCAAAAGATTTTTTTTTAAATCATCAGTTTAACTTGGGCTCGATCATTACTTCGGCCCTATGGCACCGAACCGGCTGAAATTTTAGATTCTTACTATAATTCGTGGTCTGTACACGAATCAATCAAAAAATCTGCTAAAAGAAGAATTTTTAATAAAATCACAGGTTAAACACTTGGGGTCGGTCATTTTAGTGCTTGGGTTCGGTCGTTTGAAGACATGGAGTCGGTCATCACTTCGGCTCTATGGCACCGAACCGACTGAAGTTTTTTATTGTTTCTTAGAATCATGGTCTTTACACGATTCAATAAAAAAATATGGCAAAAGAAGAATTTTTATAAAAAATCGTCGTTTTAACACTTGGGGTCGGTCATGTAAGTGCTTGGGGTCGGACGTTTTAGAACTTAGGTTCGGTCGTTTTAAGACTTGGGGTCGGACATAACTTCGGTCATTTCTGTATCGAATCAATCAAAGGATCTGCCAAAAGATTTTTTTTTTAAATCATCAGTTTAACTTGGGCTCGATCATTACTTCGGCCCTATGGCACCGAACCGACTGAAATTTTAGATTCTTAGTAAAATTCGTGGTCTGTACACGAATCAATCAAATAATCTGCTAAAAGAAGAATTTTAATAAAATCACAGGTTAAACACTTGGGGTCGGTAATTTTAGTGCTTGGGTACGGTCGTTTGAAGACATGGAGTCGGTCATCACTTCGGCTCTATGGCACCGAACCGACTGAAGTTTTTTATAGTTTCTTAAAATCATGGTCTTTACACGATTCAATAAAAAAAATATGGCAAAAGAAGAATTTTTATATAAAATCGTCGTTTTTACACTTGGGGTCGGTCATGTAAGTGCTTGGGGTCGGACGTTTTAGAACTTAGGTTCGGTCGTTTTAAGACTTGGGGTCGGACATAACTTCGGTCATTTCTGAATCGAATCAATCAAAGGATCAGCCAAAAGATTTTTTTTTTAAATCATCAGTTTAACTTGGGCTCGATCATTACTTCGGCCCTATGGCACCGAACCGACTGAAATTTTAGATTCTTACTAAAATTCGTGGTCTGTACACGAATCCATCAAATAATCTGTTAAAAGAAGAATTTTTAATAAAATCACAGGTTAAACACTTGGGGTCGGTCATTTTAGTGCTTGGGTTCGGTCGTTTGAAGACATGGAGTCGGTCATCACTTCGGCTCTATGGCACCGAACCGACTGAACTTTTTCCTTGTTTCTTAGAATCATCGTCTTTACACGATTCAATAAAAAAATATGACAAAAGAAGAATTTTTATAAAAAATCGTCGTTTTAACACTTGGGGTCGGTCATATAAGTGCTTGGGGTCGGACGTTTTAGAACTTAGGTTCGGTCGTTTTAAGACTTGGGGTCGGACATAACTTCGGTCATTTCTGTATCGAATCAATCAAAGGATCTGCCAAAAGATTTTTTTTTAAATTATCAGTTTAACGTGGGCTTGGGCAGGTTAGGTTAGGTTAGGTTAAATTCTTATTTTGCCGTATTTTTCGATAAATTCAAGTACATACTCTGATTCCTGGAAATAATCAAAAATTTCAGTCGGTTCGGTGCTATGGGAATGGTAAATCGAAGTAATGACATACTCCAAGTCATAAAACGACCGAACCCTAGCTGATTTGACTGACTGACCCCAAGTGTTAAAACGATGATTTTTTTATAAAAATTCTTCTTTTGCCATATTTTTTTATTGAATCGTGTAAAGACCATGATTCTTAAAAACAGTGGAAAATTTCAGTCGGTTCGGTGCCATAGAGCCGAAGTAATGACCGACTCCATGTCTTAAAACGACCGAACCCAAGCACTTCAATGACCGACCCTAAGTGTTAAACTTATGATTTTATTAAAAATTCTTCTTTTACCGGATTAATCGATTGATTCGTGTACGGACCATGAGATTTAGTATGAATCTAAAATTTCAGTCGGTTCGGTGCCATTAGGCCGAAGTAGTGATCGAGCCCAAGTTTAACTGATGATTTAAATAAAAAAAATTTGGCAGATCCTTTGATTGATTCGATACAGATATGACCGAATTAAGGTCCGACCCCAAGTCTAAAAACGACCGAACCTATGTTCTAAAACGTCCGACCCCAGCTCTTAAATGACCGACCCCAAGTGAGGTTAGGTTAGGTTAGGTGAGGTTAGGTTTGGTTAGGTTAGGTAAGGTTAGGATAGGTTAGGTAAGGTTAGGTTAGGTTAGGTTAAATTCTCCTTTTGCCGTATTTTTCGATAAATTCGAGTACAGACCATGATTCTTGGAAATAATCAAAAATTTCAGTCGGTTCGGTGCTATGGTAATGGTAAATCGCAGTAATGACCTACTCCAAGTCATAAAACGACCGAACCCAAGCTCTTAAATGACAGACCCCAAGTGTTAAAACGATGATTTTTTTTTTAAATTCTTCTTTTGCCATTTTTTTTTGTGTAAAGACCATGATTCTTAAAAACAGTAGAAAATTTCAAACGGTTCGGTGCCATAGAGTCGAAGTAATGACCGACTCCATGTCTTTAAACGACCGAAACCATGCACTAAAATGACCGGCCCCAACTGTTAAACCTATGATTTTATTAAAAATTCTTCTTTAAGCAGATTATTTGATTGATTCATGTACAGACCACGAATATTAGTAAGAATCTAAAATTTCAGTCGGTTCGGTGCCATAGGGCCGAAGTTATGATCGAGCCCAAATTTTCTACAGTTTTTAATAATCATGGTCTTTACACAAAAAAAAATGGCAAAAGAAGAATTTTAAAAAAAAATCATCGTTTTAACACTTGGGGTCTGTCATTTAAGAGCTTGGGTTCGGTCGTTTTATGACTTGGAGTAGGTCATTACTGCGATTTACCATTACCATAGCACCGAACCGACTGAAATTTTTGATTATTTTCAAGTATCATAGTCTGTACTCGAATTAATCGTAAAATATGGCAAAAGAAGAATTTAAAAAAATATCATATTTTAACACTTGTGCTTGGTCAAAACTTCGCGGTGGCACCAAACCGACTGATATTTTGGATTCTTACTAAGAATCATGGTCACACGAATCAATTAAAGAATCTGCTAAAAGAAGAATTATTAAATAAATCATCGTTTTAACACTTGGGGTCAGTCATTTTAGAGCTAGTGTTCGGTCGTTTTAAGACTTGAGGTCGGTCATATCTTTGGCCCTATGGCACCGAACCGACTGAAATTTTATATTCTTACCAAGAATCATTGTTTGTGCACGATTCAATAAAAAATATGGCAAAAGAAGAATTTAAAAAAAATCATTGTTTTAACACTTGGGTTCGGTCATGTAAGAGCTTGGGGTCAGATGATTCAGAACATAGGTTCGGTCGTTTTAAGACTTGGGGTCAGACATAACTTCGGTCATTTCTGTATCGAATCAATCAATGGATCTGCCAAAAGATTTTTTTATAAAATCATTTGTTTAACTTGGGCTCGATCATTACTTCAGCCCTATCGCACCGAAGCGACTAACATTTTAGATCAATCGATTAATCTGCTATTAATCCTCCACACAGCATCCTCAAAGATGACATAGGCCCTGAGGGAAATTATTTTCCTCAGGGCCTCCTGTGTGGAGCTCATGTAAAAAAAAAAAAAAAAGATGCATTTTTAATAAAATCACAGGTTAAAAACTTGGGGTCGGTCATTTTAGTGCTTGCGTTCGGTCGTTTGAAGACATGGAGTCGGTCATCACTTCGGCTCTATGGCACCGAACCGACTGAAGTTTTTTATTGTTTCTTAGAATCATGGTCTTTACACGATTCAATAAAAAATATGGCAAAAGAAGAATTTTTATAAAAAATCATCGTTTTAACACTTGGGGAAGGTCATGTAAGAGCTTGGGGTCGGACGTTTTAGAACTTAGGTTCGGTCGTTTTAAGACTTGGGGTCTGACATATCTTCGTTCATTTCTGTATCGAATCAATCAAAGGATCTGCCAAAAGATTTTTATTTTAAATCATCAGTTTAACTTGGGCTCGATCATTCCTTCGGCCCTATGGCACCGAACCGGCTGAAATTTTAGATTCTTACTAAAATTCGTGGTCTGTACACGAATCAATCAAAAAATCTGCTTAAAGAAGAATTTTTAATAAAATCACAGGTTAAACACTTGGGGTCGGTCATTTTAGTGCTTGGGTTCGGTCGTTTGAAGACATGGAGTCGGTCATCACTTCGGCTCTATGGCACCGAACCGACTGAAGTTTTTTATTGTTTCTTAGAATCATGGTCTTTACACGATTCAATAAAAAAAATATGGCAATAGAAGAATTTTTATAAAAATCATCGTTTTAACACTTGGGGTCGGTCATGTAAGACTTTTGGGGTCGGACGTTTTAGAACTTAGGTTCGGTCGTTTTAAGACTTGGGGTCAGACATATCTTAGGTCATTTCTGTATCGAATCAATC
Source organism: Limnephilus marmoratus (assembly GCA_917880885.1). Classification (NCBI taxonomy): domain Eukaryota; kingdom Metazoa; phylum Arthropoda; class Insecta; order Trichoptera; family Limnephilidae; genus Limnephilus; species Limnephilus marmoratus. Next base: position 32,025,004 of record OU862916.1, read on the forward strand.
AAAGGATCTGCCAAAAGATTTTTATTTTAAATCATCAGTTCAACTTGGGCTCGATCATTCCTTCGGCCCTATGGCACCGAACCGGCTGAAATTTTAGATTCTTACAAAAATTCGTGGTCTGTACATGAATCAATCAAATAATCTGCTAAAAGAAGAATTTTAATAAAATCACAGGTTAAACACTTGGGGTCGGTCATTTTAGTGCTTGGGTTCTGTCGTTTGAAGACATGGAGTTGGTCATCACTTCGGCTCTATGGCACCGAACCGACTGAAGTTTTTTATTGTTTCTTAGAATCATGGTCTTTACACGATTCAATAAAAAAATATGGCAAAAGAAGAATTTTTATAAAAAATCATGGTTTTAATACTTGGGGTCGGTCATGTAAGAGCTTGGGGTCGGACGTTTTAGAACTTAGGTTCGGTCGTTTTAAGACTTGGGGTCGGTCATCACTTCGGTCCAGGCCCGGACTGGCCAGGTCCGCAGGTCCGCGATCGCGGAGGGCCCCCGGCGTGAGGGGGCCCCAAAGGGGCCTTACAAAACGTACAAAAAAAATTTGTCTTGTTAGTAGTTATAATGCCCGGTGAAAAATCAAAAGATGAAACTATTTCAAACAAATATTTCAACAGTTCAACATTACAAAATTGTATATGTTGATATTTTAGACTGTGCGAGGATGAGTATTGAAGAAAGACTTTGCGCAAACAAAGACGTTTTACAGGATTGCTCTTGGTTGGACCCAGTACCGGATTATCCCTTAGACAGATTAGGCAACTGCCTAGGGGCCCCGCATCGGCTAGAGGCCCCACATCCCGAGAAAAACTGACTTGCTTCAATTGGTGAGCAACGATGTTTCGGAAAAAGTCAGTTTTCAAGATGTTTTCATTTTTTTTTATTAGAAACATTTACAGGTTAATAACATTAGGTACACACATTAAAAAAAAAACAACAAATTATAATAATTATTAGCTTATAACCCAATAAATAACTAATGTTCATATCATGCACAAACAATAAATAAAAAGTCTATAAATAAAACAAATATATAATCATAGTTGTATTTTACTTTTCTTTCCTTCTTTTTGTTGCAACATTACAACATTAAGTATCTGAAGTGATTGAAGGTACCGTGTGTGATTTATATTGGCATTTGTTTTGTTTTATTTCTAATTATATGTTTAAAATATAAATGTTGTACAAGCTTCCCCCCTTAGTGAAGTTGATGTAATTTTACAAGTTTTTTATTCAGTTCACACGGGCCTCTGACTCTGGGGGGCCTCTAAACGCCACCATGTTCACTTAGTCAAATCCTAAACAAGGCTTTAAGGACACTGCAAAAAAAAAATTTCATTTTCTGAAAGATGCATTGTTAATAATGCTCTCACTATTCGAGGTAAAATTGATGGAGATACAGCATTTTATATGAAACCGTTTTAAACAGTTTGTATGTTGAATTATCCTCATCAAAACTTTGAAAGCGTTTTTCTCAAAAGTTTTTTAACACGTTTTTCAACCTGGTTGACAACACATTAAAAAAACTATACATTCGATTTGCATGCACCAAGTAACGTAATATGTTTTCCTAGGTAGTCAGAGGGACTTTTTTTCGATTTTTTTTTTATTTTTGGCAGCATTTTGAAGTGAAAAACGCGATTTTCGCTAAAAAATTTCGGTGAATTTGTTATTATAAAATGGTAAAAAAAACTCATCGCATCTGTCAAGTCAAGTCAAGTCAAGATTTTGAGTTATAATAGTTATGATGTTCACAAACTTCAGAAATATTGTTTGCGAGAAAACCGACCCGAGACGTGCGTTGCCTAGGGGCCAAGTCTTGCCTAAGGGAAAGTCCAAACATTTCCCACAGAAGCTGTGCACATTGTTTATAAACTGTGTAAAATTGAAAGAAGTCGGCTGTTGATAGAGCTGCGACAGTTTGCACAACAATACAGCAACTTAATAGCGGCAGAGTCCACTGAGAACTACGAAGACAGATGCAGTGACGAAGAAGACGATTTGGACCCAACGGCAGCGGAAATGCTGACATTTACTGCTCTGAAAATAGACAATGTTTCCAGTGTTTGACATGTGGTTTTTCTGTTCTGTTTGAACTTACTCAATCTGGACTGTTTACCAACCTGTATATTGTATATAAATTTATTCTTTCCATACATTATACCCAAGTCACAAGTGAACGAGTTTTTTCTAAACTTAAAATCGTCAAAAATCGACTTCCGTCGTCCTTAGGTCAAGACCTTATGTCCAGTCTGCTTTTTATTAATGTTGAGAGGGATTTATTTTATAATTTGGACAAAAATAAAATAATAGATGAAGTAGCTTTAACAAGTGAGTTGCTTACAAAGAAACTGTTACTTTAGGGCTAGGGAAGCAAAATGTCGAATCATTTCGGTTAAGTTAAGCTCCTTCTATTCTAGTACACAACATTGTAAACTGTTAAACACACAGGATTTTTTTTAATGTTAGTATTATTTTTCTAATCCCAAAAATGCGTTTGTCATTATTTTTACTACACAAATAATTTTGAAATAATTCATTAACGCTTTGTTGTGAATAAAATCCTGCCCTTTATTTTGAACTCCGTTATAATTATCGGCAGTTCTACAGCATGTGTTTAGTAGTGTTGTGGTATCCTAAAAATCCTGTGAATTTCTAATTTCAATAAATAATAAAGTCAACAAAAGTCGAAAATCATAATATTCGTATAAAAACCTCTCTGAATTTCTTCTTCTTTATAGGTGCCAATATAGCGTAGAAACGCTTTTTCATTGTTTTCAAGCACCTAATTTTCAAAAATTATCCGGGGGAGGCCCCCGGACCCCCCGTTTTCTGGAGCCCCCCGCCCGCCCCCCCTCCCCCCACCCCACGTTAGGGGGCCCCTTTACAGGTTTTAGCGGAGGGCCCCAAATGGTCCCAGTCCGGGCCTGCTTCGGTCATTTCTGTATCGAATCAATCAAAGGATCTGCCAAAAGATTTTTTTTTTAAATCATCAGTTTAACTTGGGCTCGATCATTACTTCGGCCCTATGGCACCGAACCGACTGAAATTTTAGATTCTTATTAAAATTCGTGGTCTGTACACGAATCAATCAAATAATCTGCAAAAAGAAGAATTTTTAATAAAATCATAGGTTTAACACTTGGGGTCGGTCATGTAAGAGCTTGGGGTCGGACGTTTTAGAACTTGGGTTCGGTCTTTTAAAGACTTGGGGTCGGACATAACTTCGGTCATTTCTGTATCGAATCAATCAAAGGATCTGCCAAAAGATTTTTTTTTAAATCATCAGTTTAACTTGGGCTCGATCATTACTTCGGCCCTATGGCACCGAACCGACTGAAATTTTAGATTCTTACTTAAATTCGTAGTCTGTACACGAATCAATCAAATAATCTGCTTAAAGAAGAATTTTTTATAAAATCATAGGTTTAACACTTGGGGCCGGTCATTTTAGTGCTTGGTTTCGGTCGTTTTAAGACATGGAGTCGGTCATTACTTCGACTCTATGGCACCGAACCGACTGAAATTTTCTACTGTTTTTAAGAATCATGGTTTTTACAAAAAAAAAATAGGGCAAAAGAAGAATTTAAAAAAAAAATCATCGTTTTAACACTTGGGGTCTGTCATTTAAGAGCTTGGGTTCGGTCGTTTTTTGACTTGGAGTACGTCATTACTACGATTTACCTTTACCATAGCACCGAACCGACTGAAATATTTGATTATTTCCAAGAATCATGGTCTGTACTCGAATTTATCGAAAAATACGACAAAAGGAGAATTTAACCTAACCTATCCTAACCTTACCTAACCTAACCAAACCTAACCTCACCTAACCTAACCTAACCTCACTTGGGGTCGGTCATTTAAGAGCTAGGGTCGGACGTTTTAGAACATAGGTTCGGTCGTTTTTAGACTTGGGGTCGGACATTACTTCGGTCATATCTGTATCGAATCAATCAAAGGATCTGCCAAAAAAATTTTTGATTATTTTCAAGTATCATGGTCTGTACTCGAATTAATCGAAAAATATGGCAAAAGAAGAATTTAATAAAATATCATATTTTAACACTTACGCTTGGTCAAAACTTCGCGGTGGCACCAAACCGACTGATATTTTGGATTCTTACTAAGCATCATGGTCTGTACACGAATCAATTAAAGAATCTGCTTAAAGAAGAATTATTAAATAAATCATCGTTTTAACACTTGGGGTCAGTCATTTTAGAGCTTGGGTTCGGTCGTTTTAAGACTTGAGGTCGGTCATATCTTTGGCCCTATGGCACCGAACCGACTGAAATTTTATATTCTTACCAAGAATCATTGTCTATGCACGATTCAATAAAAAATATGGCAAAAGAAGAATTTAAAAAAAAATCATTGTTTTAACACTTGGGTTCGGTCATGTAAGAGCTTGGGGTCGGATGTTTTAGAACATAGGTTCGGTCGTTTTAAGACTTGGGGTCGGACATAACTTCGGTTATTTCTGTATCGAATCAATCAATGGATCTGCCAAAAGATTTTTTTATAAAATCATCAGTTTAACTTGGGCTCGATCATTACTTCAGCCCTATGGCACCGAAGCGACTGAAATTTTAGATTCATACTAAAAATCATGGTCCGTACACGAATCAATCGATTAATCTGCTAAAAGAAGCATTTTTAATAAAATCATAGGTTTAACACTTGGGGTCGGTCATTTAAGAGCTTGGGGTCTGACGTTTTTTATTTTTATTTATTTATTATAATTTCAATAACAAGGTTTGTACATGTATGCATGATATATATAATAAGTATAGATTCTTTTTTTTTTCACAGACCTCCTCACTAGGATTTCCTGTTCTGAGGTGGCCTGTAGTTTTTTAAAATATTTGTATTTGGTTATGGATTGTCTTTATATCGTCTTCATGATGTTTGTAATTTTATTATCACTTTGATCTCTCAGCCATATTTTTACTTTTGTTTTAAATATATTCATTTCCTTTATATTTTTGATTTGATCTGGTAGAGCATTGTATAATTTTATAGCATGGAATTTATTATTTCTTTGTCCAAAAGATGTGTTCAAACTGGGAGTAACCAGGATGTTATTGCTTACTGACCTGGTTGAGTATTTATGTTGGGTAGTGGAGTATACATATATGTTTTTTTTCAGTTTAAATAAAATATTTTTCGAATAAAGTTTCTGTACATTGAAGACTTGAAAGTTATTAAATATTTCTTCCGTCGGAGTTCTAAGCGGAACTTTCAGTATTGTCTTCAGTACTCCTTTTTGGGCTATATTGAGTCGCTCTGTGTGAGTGCTCAAAGCAGACCCCCATCCAGTTATACCGTACTCTATTTTTGACTGACACAAAGCATAGTATACTTTTTTAATATCGTTTATGTTGAGAATATTACGAATGTTTCTAAAGAAGTATATGTACCTGGTTAGTTTTTTTGTAATTACGTCAATTTGTGAGTTCCATCGGAGATTATCATCAATTTCAATTCCAAGATATTTGATGCTTTTGGAGTGTGCTATAGTGGGACAGAGGCATGATAAGCCTTGATTTTGTTGATAAATTCCTTGGCATGAGTGTAATTTGAGATTTAAGTCCTCCGACGGCTGCCCTCTGGCTGTTATAGAAAATGTAATGTTATAGAAAATGTTTTAGAACTTAGGTTCGGTTGTTTTAAGACAAAAGTCTAAAAAATATATAACCAACTGAAATTTTAGATTCTTACTATATAAATCATGGTCTATACACGAATCAATCAAATAATCTGCTAAAAGAAGAATTTTTAATAAAATCATAGAAGAATTTTTAAAAAATCATTGTTTTAACACATGGGGTCGGTTATTTAAGAGCTTGGGGTCGGACGTTTTAGAACTTAGGTTCGGTCGTTTAAAGACTTGGGGTCGGTCATAACTTCGGTCATATCTGTATCGAATCTATAATGTTTGAGGTTTCGTAATTAAATACAAGAACTGATTCATTGGTAAGACGTTTATTGACACTGTTGACAAGTTCAAAGTTATACATCAAGTGACGCGACAGACCTGCCAACTATCAGCATTTGACAGCTGGTTATTATTATTACCAACATAACATCCTTTCCTCCTTCCATTTTTTATTTATTTTTATATCAAACCAAATAACAATGACAAAGAAACTTAAGAGTAATCACTATGACTAAATCGTACAGGGGGTTTCACAACTCTGCCAGACCTAGTTATAATATCATTATTTCCACTAGTGCTGGGTAAAGGTTCAATAACAATTTCATTTTCCTGACTTGTAAAGTCTTGCCATTTATCGGGATTCTCATAACTTGATTTTGACTTAAGACAACTTTTTTTTATTTGGTTAACATGAACCTTTTTCACCTCTCCTCCGATTAATTGAATTAGATACACCCATGAACTTAATTTCAACTTAACAGTTCCCTGAAACCATTTCATAGGACCTTTCACATGTCTTAAATAGACCAAAACATTATCATTTTCTTTAAATTATTTCAATGCATTTTTTGTTGATTGTTTGACATTTTGTGATTGTTTACTTTTATTGACATGTCTTTCTTCTGACAAAATATGTAGTGGTGTACGTGGCTCATATGAAAATATTTTAGCCATTGGAGATACACCCGTAACAGAAGTAGGAGTGGAACCATAACTATACAGACAATCTATTAGACGTTGAGCTGGCGATAAAAATTTAGAATTTTTCGAAAACATAAATTTAATTAATATTTTTTTGAAAGTTTGAACAGACCGTTCCGCTAATCCATTTTACTCGGGATTATACGGCGGACAAAATAATAATTTTATTGACTTTTCTTTACAAAAAATAGAAAATTGTTTGCATGAAAATGGGGGACCATTATCACAAACAATAGTTTTCGGAAAAGCGAATCTGGAAAAAACTTCACTTAATTTAGATAACAAATCTGAATATTTAGTATTTTTCATGTAAAAACATTCTACCCACTTTGAATATGAGTCGCAAACTAATAAGTATTTTGAACCTTTTAAATCAAAAAAATCCAAATGGACTCTTTCCCATGGACTTTCAGCAATAGGCCAACTATGACGTACATTTTTGTTAGCATTTTGTACAGACTGACACATTTCACATCTAGAAATAACATCTTCAATATCTTGATTCATACCTAACCACCATACATATGAACGAGCAAGAATTTTTGATCTGACTATACCAGGATGACCATAATGTATTAAATTTAGGACTTTGGACTTAAGAGATTCTGGTATTACAATTCTGTCACCAAATAAAAGACATTTTCCTTTGACCGACAGTAAATTTTTAAACTTGAAATATTTTTTTAATTTCTGGACTTGACAAGTTTTCAATCCAACCGATTGAAACATACTTAATGACTTTACATAATGTTTCATCTTTTTCAGAATGACTTTCAACTTCTGAGAATGGAATTAATGGTGTAGACATGTATACAAAATTACATTCCTCAATATTGAATTGTTGTTTACTTGGCAAACGTGACATTACATCTGCTTGAGGAATTTTCAATCCTTTTTTATATTCCAATTTATAATTGTACGCAGACAATATTATAGACCATCTTTTAAGACGTGATGCTGCTAAAACGGGGACTTTTTGTTTTCAGCAAATAAAGACAACAATGGAGCATGATCAGTATATATCGTAAAATGACGACCAATTAAATATTTGTGAAATTTCTTAATTCAAGCTTATTTCTTATTTCTTAAGCAAGGGCTTCCTTGTGCAATTGGCTATAATTTCTTTGAGCTGAATTTAATGTTGCAGACTCAAAAGCTATAGGAAATTCTTGATTCTTTACGACATGACTTAAGACACAACCGACACCGTATGCACTGGAATCGACTGTAAGACACAATGGTTTTGACGGATCAAATAAAACTAACATAGTTTTATCTAACAAAAGAGACTTACTATTTACAAATGCCTTTTCGCATTCATCAGACCAACACCATTTTACATTTTTTCTTAATAAATTATGAAGTGGTTCTAGCACTGTAGGACACATAGGAATAAAATTCCTATAAAAATTCAACATTGACAAATATGACTTTAGTTGAGTAATATTTTCTGGACACCCAGTAGACTTAATTTTCTCAACTTTCGACAAAGACGGACTTTTGCCTTGACCTGACAAAGTAAAACCTAAAAATTCAAAAGAATTCACAAAAAATTCACTTTTTGACACATTAATTTTTATATTAAACTCATTTAATTTTGACAAAAATTTATCCAAAGTATCAGAACACTCCTTCTCGTCTTTACCACCTATACAAATATCATCAATATATGCAGCACAGTTTTTTATGCCACCCAAAACTGTATCAATTACCATTTGAAAAACGGCAGGAGCCGATGACAATCCATAAGTTAAACGATTATAGACATATAAACCATTACATGTATTAATTGTAAGTAATTCTTTACTAGAATCTGACACAGACAACTGTAAATATGCGTTTGCTAAATCTAATTTACAGAATACTTGACAACCTGAAAATTTATTAAAAATATCCTCTGGACGTGGAATAGGATATTGATCAATTCTCAATTGTGGATTGACTGTAGATTTCAAATCTGCACATAAACGTAATTTTCCATTTGGTTTAAGTACACAAACTATTGGAGAAGACCAACTACTATATTTAACTTTTGAAATAATGCCTTCGCTTTCAAGACGACTTAGCTCTTGACATACTTCAGCACGAAGTGCATAAGGAACTTCATATGCTTTGTGAAAGACAGGAGTAGCATTATTTTTTAAACTTAAATTCACAGAAAATTCTTTAATTGGTAAATCGTTATTAGTAATCGAAAAAGAATTTAAATATTTTTGTGACAATTTTTTAACAATATTTGTTTTATTTTTCTCGCTGACAGACACTGAATTTACAGTATTATTATGCATATTTGACATTAAAGAACTTATGAAAGTATTTTCCCAAGATGGATCAAACACTTTTAACCAATTTCTACCCAAAATAGCATCAGACGACAGATTTTTTATAACCAATACTGGTAAATCCATTACAACATTAGAATCCACAACATTTACTTTTGCCATAAAAAATCCAAAACAAAATAAATTTTGACTATTTGCTGTGAACAAATTACCGTAGAATTGACTTAACTGACAAGTTTTGAAAAATTTTAAATACATTTTGTTACTTATTAATGTCGAAGAACTTCCTGTGTCAATCATAAAAGACATATTGATACCATTTACAATTAAATTAATTTTCGCTGTATCAGACACTGACATATTTAATACATTTACATTATTGACACATTTTACGTGATTGATGATTGATTTTGCATTTGGACAAAATTTCGACGTATGCCCGTAAATATTACACTTGTAACATTTCCACTTTTTTGAAGGACATAACTCCGGTTGATGAGTTATAAAACACCTCTCGCATCTTCTGGACCCTTGACGTGATGGAGATGACAGTTGACTTGATGACCTTGAACTCCTTTGACCCTTGAATCCAGTCCTTTCACCCTGATGAAATCGCCTACTAGGACTATTCTGACGTGAAGGGCGATCCTTTGAGACATGACATGTTTTTTATGTGACATTTTTGACTTGACTTCACAGATTTCCAATGTAACATTTTCTTTGTGTAAAATTTGCTCTGAGCTGTGACTTACTGTCTCAATATTTTTGACAATTAATTTTGCTTTCTCAAAAGATAACGATTCGTCTTCAGATAGTAATCTTCTAGTCATTGTATCGTCTTTTAAACCACACACCAATTTATCTCTCAGAGCTTGGTCTAGAAAAGCACCAAAATTGCATGATATTGACAGACTTTTTATATCCGTAATAAAATCATCGATTCCTTCGTTAGAAAGTTGTTTCCGGTTATAAAATTTATATCTTTGCGCAATTGTACACCTTTTTTCTTCATATTTACTCTTCAGTGTTGTTACAATATCGTTGAAGGTTAAATCTTCTAGATTTTTCGGATGCACCGTTTCTTTTAAAATTTTAAATTTCTCCGCACCGATCAATATACACAAATATCCAATTTTTTCTTTCTCTGCGATATTAATAATTTTTAGATACATTTGTATGCGTTCCAAAAACATATTGAAACTTTCGCAATCTGGTTCGAAATGAGGCACTGGCAAGGTACTACTCGACATGTTGAAAAAAATGTTTTTTCCACGGCGAAATCACTGTTAATACTATTCACACACGTATTAACTGATAAACTGATTTTCCTCGTCGCCAATTATAATGTTTGAGGTTTCGTAATTAAATACAAGAACTGATTCATTGGTAAGACGTTTATTGACACTGTTGACAAGTTCAAGGTTATACATCAAGTGACGCGACAGACCTGCCAACTATCAGCATTTGACAGCTGGTTATTATTATTACCAACATAACAGAATCAATCAAAAGGATCCGCCAAAAGATTTTTTTTAAATCATCAGTTTAACTTGGGCTCGATCATTACTTCGGCCCTATGGCACCAAACCGACTGAAATTTTAGATTCTTACTAGAATTCATGGTCCGCACACGAATCAATCAAAAACTCTGCTAAAAGAAGAATTTTTAATAAAATCATAGGTTAAACACTTGGGGTTGGTCATTTTAGTGCTTGGGTTCGGTCGTTTTAAGACACGGAGTCGGTCATCACTTCGGCTCTATGGCACCGAACCGACTGAAGTTTTTTATTGTTTCTTAGAATCATGTTCTTTACACGATTCAATAAAAAGATATTGCAAAAGAAGAATTTTTATAAAAAATCATCGTTTTAACACTTGGGGTCGGTCATGTAAGATCTTGGGGTCAGACGTTTTAGAACTTAGGTTCGGTCGTTTTAAGACTTGAGGTCGGACATAACTTCGGTCATTTCTGTATCTAATCAATCAAAGGATCTGCCAAAAGATTTTTTTTTTCAAATCATCAGTTTAACTTGGGCTCGATCATTACTTCGGCCCTATGGCACCGAACCGACTGAAATTTTAGATTCTTACTAAAATTCGTGGTCTGTACACGAATCAATCAAATAATCTGCTAAAAGGAGAAATTTTAATAAAATCATATGTTTAACACTTGGGGCCGGTCAATTTAGTGCTTGGGTTCGGTCGTTTTAAGACATGGAGTCGGTCATTACTTCGGCTCTATGGCACCGAACCGACTGAAATTTTCTACTGTTTTTAAGAATCATGGTCTTTACACAAAAAAATATGGCAAAAGAAGAATTTAAAAAAAAAATCATCGTTTTAACACTTGGGGTCTGTCAATTAAGAGCTTGGGTTTGGTCGTTTTATGACTTGGAGTAGGCCATTTCTTCGATTAACCATTACCATAGCACCGAACCGACTGAAATTTTTGATTATTTCCAAGAATCATGGTCTGTACTCGAATTTATCGAAAAATACGGCAAAAGGAGAATTTAACCAAACCTAACCTAAGCTTACCTAACCTAACCTATCCTAACCTAACCTAACCAAACCTAATCTCACCTTACCTAACCTAACCTCACTTGGGGTCGGTCATTTAAGAGCTGTGGTCGGACGTTTTAGAACATAGGTTCGGTCGTTTTTAGACTTGGGGTCGGACATAACTTCGGTCATATCTGTATCGAATCAATCAAAGGATCTGCCAAAAATTTTTTATTTAAATCATCAGTTTAACTTGGGCTCGATCATTACTTCGGCCCTATGGCACCGACCCGACTGAAATTTTAGAATCATACTAAAAATCATGGTCCGTACACGAATCAATCGATTAATCTGCAAAAAGAAGAATTTTTAATAAAATCATAAGTTTAACACTTTGGGTCGGTCATTTAAGTGCTTGGGTTCGGTCGTTTTAAGACATGGAGTCGGTCATTACTTCGGCTCTATGGCACCGAACCGACTGAATTTTTTTTTTGTTTCTAAGAATTTAAAAAAAATCATTGTTTTTACACTTGGGGTCGGTCATGTAAGAGCTTGGGGTCAGATGTGTAGCGGCTACTTAACCCGCTCTGTAAAATTTACCGCAGCGCCACTGACCTCCACAGAATTAGCTGGAAGCACATACCTACAGCGATACATCTACCTACATACATATAGCGTGGTAGTAACTGGCGCATCGTAAATAAACACCGCCACCTAGGCGAAAGACCTAGAACGTCTGGCTGTACCGTTCAAGTGCCCGCAGAAAGTTCGAGCGATTTCTCACCTTTACGTGAATTCGCCGCATTACCTACCGCGAGAATTAATTACTTGCCACGGGTATATAAGCCGCGCTCGCCGGCTCGGAGTCAGTCAGTACCTCAGTATTCATTCATCGATCAAGGAACTCAGAACGAGCAGTGTCGCGACTAAGTACCTGCCCGCGCGGGGCACGGGCCTCGCGCTGTCAATAGTGAACATCAATTTATCCAGCGTGACACAGGAACATTCCAGCACCTTCGAGGAACCTCTCCGACTACCATCTCGACATGAGATGTCAACCAGCACCCTGCAACGAGCAGCTACCACAACCACCACCGGCAACGCGCCATCATCCAACATCCTGCAACGAGCAGCAACAACAACTGGCAACGCGCCAGCATCCTCATCCTGCAACGAGCAGCAACCTCATCGCCTCTCAAGGTTCCTTCCTGCGTCACGTGTGTGCTCCGACCCACTGGACACACAGCCGCCATATCCCGTCAACACGACGTCGATCGACCGCCTGGACCAAGGTCACGTCTACACCGCCATGGTGTAGGGCAACACGCCGGCTCCCTGAAGACCAGTGATCTTCACCACCGTAGTGTCCTGACCTTCATCTTCACTCACCACGCAGCAGCATCACTCCACTCCGCTCCCGCTCCGCATCGACCTCCGCTACGTAGCCACAATAAAGACTGACTCACACATCGACTGCACGCCTTTCATTTATCTCCCGTCTCTACCGATACGGACCGCTCCCTCAACTGGTGACCCCGACGTGATCACGTCGCGCTCCCTCAACTGGTGACCCCGACGTGATATGGATACGCAGCATATAGCATCCTGACAAGAGTGTTACCACGACGCACCGGTAACACCGCAAAACGAGGGAATCGGTAGAGACGCATCAGCACGGACGCACCGACCAGCAGCATCAACCCGGTTTTCCTGCGACTCCTGGCATCATCTTTCAACCCTGTACTCCGTACACTGGGAAGGGGGTCTGTAGCGGCTACTTAACCCGCTCTGTAAAATTTACCGCAGCGCCACTGACCTCCACAGAATTAGCTGGAAGCACATACCTACAGCGATACATCTACCTACATACATATAGCGTGGTAGTAACTGGCGCATCGTAAATAAACACCGCCACCTAGGCGAAAGACCTAGAACGTCTGGCTGTACCGTTCAAGTGCCCGCAGAAAGTTCGAGCGATTTCTCACCTTTACGTGAATTCGCCGCATTACCTACCGCGAGAATTAATTACTTGCCACGGGTATATAAGCCGCGCTCGCCGGCTCGGAGTCAGTCAGTACCTCAGTATTCATTCATCGATCAAGGAACTCAGAACGAGCAGTGTCGCGACTAAGTACCTGCCCGCGCGGGGCACGGGCCTCGCGCTGTCAATAGTGAACATCAATTTATCCAGCGTGACACAGGAACATTCCAGCACCTTCGAGGAACCTCTCCGACTACCATCTCGACATGAGATGTCAACCAGCACCCTGCAACGAGCAGCTACCACAACCACCACCGGCAACGCGCCATCATCCAACATCCTGCAACGAGCAGCAACAACAACTGGCAACGCGCCAGCATCCTCATCCTGCAACGAGCAGCAACCTCATCGCCTCTCAAGGTTCCTTCCTGCGTCACGTGTGTGCTCCGACCCACTGGACACACAGCCGCCATATCCCGTCAACACGACGTCGATCGACCGCCTGGACCAAGGTCACGTCTACACCGCCATGGTGTAGGGCAACACGCCGGCTCCCTGAAGACCAGTGATCTTCACCACCGTAGTGTCCTGACCTTCATCTTCACTCACCACGCAGCAGCATCACTCCACTCCGCTCCCGCTCCGCATCGACCTCCGCTACGTAGCCACAATAAAGACTGACTCACACATCGACTGCACGCCTTTCATTTATCTCCTGTCTCTACCGATACGGACCGCTCCCTCAGATGTTTCAGAACATAGGTTCGGTCGTTTTAAGACTTGGGGTCAGACATAACTTCGGTCATTTCTGTATCGAATCAATCAATGGATCTGCCAAAAGATTTTTTTATAAAATCATCAGTTTAACTTGGGCTCGATCATTACTTCAGCCCTATGGCACCGAAGCGACTAACATTTTAGATCAATCGATTAATCTGCTAAGAGATGCATTTTTAATAAAATCACAGGTTAAAAACTTGGGGTCGGTCATTTTAGTGCTTGCGTTCGGTCGTTTGAAGACATGGAGTCAGTCATCACTTCGGCTCTATGGCACCGAACCGACTGAAGTTTTTTATTGTTTCTTAGAATCATGGTCTTTACACGATTCAGTAAAAAAATATGGCAAAAGAAGAATTTTTATAAAAAATCATCGTTTTAACACTTGGGGAAGGTCATGTAAGAGCTTGGGGTCGGACGTTTTAGAACTTAGGTTCGGTCTTTTTAAGACTTGGGGTCGGACATATCTTAGGTCATTTCTGTATCGAATCAATCAAAGGATCTGCAAAAAGATTTTTTTTTTAAATCATCAGTTTAACTTGGGCTCGATCATTACTTCGGCCCTATGGCACCGAACCGACTGAAATTTTAGATTCTTACTAAAATTCGTGGTCTGTACACGAATCAATCAAATAATCTGCTTAAAGAAGAATTTTTAATACAATCATAGGTTTAACACTTGGGGCCGGTCATTTTAGTGCTTGGTTTAGGTCATTACTTCGATTTACCATTACCATAGCACCGAACCGTCTGAATTTTTTGATTATTTCCAAGAATCATGGTTTGTACTCGAATTAATCGAAAAATATGGCAAACGAAGAATTTAAAAAAATATCATATTTTAACACTTGTGCTTGGTCAAAACTTCGAGGTGGCACCAAACCGACTGATATTTTGGATTCTTACTAAGAATCATGGTCTGTACACAAATCAATTAAAGAATCTGCTAAAAGAAGAATTATTAATTAAATCATCGTTTTAACACTTGGGGTCAGTCATTTTAGAGCTTGGGTTCGGTCGTTTTAAGAATTGAGGTCGGTCATAAGTTTGGCCCTATGGCACCGAACCGACTGAAATTTTATATTCTTACCAAGAATCATAGTCTGTGCACGAGTCAATAAAAAAAATTGCAAAAGAAGAATTTAAAAAAATTCATTTATTAAACACTTGGGGTCGGTCATTTAAGAGCTTGGGGTCGGACGTTTTAGAACTTAGGTTCGGTTGTTTTAAGACAAAAGTCTAAAAAATATATAACCGACTGAAATTTTAGATTCTTACTATATAAATCATGGTCTATATACGAATCAATCAAATAATCTGCTAAAAGAAGAATTTTTAATAAAATCATAGAAGAATTTAAAAAAATCATTGTTTTAACACATGGGGTCGGTCATTTAAGAGCTTGGGGTCGGACGTTTTAGAACTTAGGTTCGGTCGTTTTAAGACTTGGGGTCGGTCATAACTTCTCGTTTTAAGACATAGAGTCGGTCATTACTTCGGCTCTATGGCACCGAACCGACTGTCTTTACACAAAAAAATATGGCAAAAGAAGAATTTTAAAAAAAAATCATCGTTTTAACACTTGGGGTCTATCATTTAAGAGCTTGGGTTCGGTCGTTTTATGACTTGGAGTATGTCATTACTTCGATTTACCATTACCATAGCACCGAACCGACTGAAATTTTTGATTATTTCCAAGAATCACGGTCTGTACTCGAATTTATCGAAAAATACGGCAAAAGGAGAATTTAACCTGACCTAACCTAACCTTACCTAACCTATCCTAACCTTACCTAACCTAACCAAACCTAACCTCACCTAACCTAACCTAACCTCACTTGGGGTCGGTCATTTAAGATCTGGGGTCGGACGTTTTAGAACATAGGTTCCGTCGTTTTTCGACTTAGGGTCGGACATTACTTCGGTCATATCTGTATCGAATCAATCAAAGGATCTGCTGAAATTTTTTTATTTAAATCATCATTTAGTAGATGCTACACGCAATAGTTGGTATTATAATTAGGTCATGCATTTAAGTGCATCTATAATTACATCATGCCTTTATTAGCATGGGAAAACGAATACAATATAGCTTGTATTATTTTTAGATCATATTATTTATTTGCGTCTAACATTGCATTTGCATCATGCATTTATTAGCATGGAATAAGTAGTACAATAGTTTGTATTATTTTCAAATCATACATCTAATATTATATACATCATGCTTTTATCAGCATGGAATAAAGAATACAATAGTTTGTATTATTTTTAGATCATATTACTTATGTTCATCTAACGTTACATTTTGAAAAAAAAGTTGAAAAGATTTTTCCTGTTTTGACATTTTTATAAAAATAGATGAAAAAATAAATTTTAATGCTTTAACAGGTGTACATTTTTTTGGTCTACGTCATACATTTATAAGTACGGAAAGAGCAGTACAAAATTTACCTATAAATACATGATAACAATATGCTTCACATTTTGACAGGTGTGGGAAAGGTAAGCAGTCATCACACACCTATCAAAATATGGTAATATAATAAGGAAATGGAGAAGGCAGTTCATTGTACCTTCTACACATATTTGAATTTTCATACTGAAAACGTATGGCAAAACTACATCATGTTTTCCCAGGTATTGTGGAATGATACATCACATACCTACAAAAACATGGAAAACACACATCACACTTTTGTAAGTGTATGGAAAAATACATCATGCACTTAAAAAAGCGTGGAAAAAACGAAACGACACATATTACATGGTATTTTGTTATGTATATATAATATACATGTTGACATCATGTTCTATGAACATGAGATTTTTTAAAAAACAACCCTTCCTTAAGACAGGATTGTTGAATATATCAATTATGACGATGGTTAAACAAACTTAGAGTTCAATTCTTATCAAAAATTGTAGTCTCTAATTATTTTCATTATATAGTGAAATCATGTTCTATGAACATGGAGATTTAAAAATAACCCTTCCTTAAGACAAGGTTATCAAATATGTAAAAGAATAACATAGTTAAATAAACCCAGAGTTCCAACTTCCATCAAAAGTTGATGTCTTTAGTTATTTGTA
The DNA here is from genome assembly GCA_917880885.1 of Limnephilus marmoratus. Lineage (NCBI taxonomy): Eukaryota > Metazoa > Arthropoda > Insecta > Trichoptera > Limnephilidae > Limnephilus > Limnephilus marmoratus. Next base: position 32,042,292 of record OU862916.1, read on the forward strand.
GTTACAGTAATCTTTAAAAAAATACTACCAAAATTTATGTCAATAATGTGGATTTACTAATGAGATATATATCTGTGAATCGAATTTGGGAGTATATAGTGATTTTATATCGGAAAAAAAATTTATATGGAAAAACTATGTCTCTGTCAGCCTTTTTTCTAAAGGGCCTGGTACCTGTCTGGAAAATGCACTCTTTTACCGAACCTTGTAGAAGTAATTTTGTCCGGGGTCTGTTCTGCGACAGGTTCTTCGATAGTCAACTTCTCTTCGGAAGGAACGAAGGCTGGTTTCACGCGATCAATAGAGACGCGCTTTAGTTTTCCATTGATGATAATGACGTATGTCTTTTCGTTACGTTCTTCCACTTTGTAAGGTCCATCGTAAGGGAGTTGAAGCGATTTTCGTGCGGAATCAGTTCTCAGAAAAACGTGAGTAGAAGAAGGTGGATCCTTATGTATGAAAAACTTTCCTGAACCGTGATTACTGGCAGGAGTAGATTTTATATTTTCAAATCTTCTTTGTAGTCGACCGACGTAAGTATCTGGCTCTTCGCGAGGCGTAGGAGTGAAGAAATCACATGGTAACCTCAGCGTTCTACCATAGGTAAGTTCAGCAGGCGAGCATTTTAAATCATCACGAACTGTTGACCTCAATCCAAGTAGTATAATAGGGAGAGTCTCCAACCAGTTCGGGTCGCCGTTAGCCATAAGTGCCAACTTGAGGGTTCTATGCCACCTTTCTATCATGCCATTAGCTTGAGGATGGTAGGCGGTTGTCCGCGTATGCTTGATTCCGAATTTTTCTGTGAGTTTTTTGAAAAGACATGACTCAAACTGACGTCCCTGATCTGTCGTAATAGTTTCGGGGACACCATGCCTCGAAATCCAGTGAGTTGTCAGTGCTGTGGCGACTGTGTCTGCTGACATATTCTTTAAGGGGACTGCTTCGGGCCAGCGAGTGAATCTGTCAATCATGGTGAGCAGATATTGAAAATCACTACAAGCGGGCAGGGGTCCAACCAAGTCGATGTGGACGTTCCGGAAACGGTCTTCAGGCAGAACATACGTGGCTCTTGGCGCGACTGTATGTCTGGAGATTTTGGCCTTTTGACAATTTATGCAATGTTTGACAAAGAACTTTATATCCTTCGCCATGTTGGGCCAAACAAATCTCAATTTAATACTGTTGACAGTCCCATTAATGCCTGGATGACAAACATTATGCACATTTTCTATGACCTCTTTTCTCATATTAGATGGTACGAAGGGTCTTACATGATCGGTAGAGATATCACACCACAATGAAGAATTAGTTCCAGGAATCACCATTTGACGTAGGGAGAGGGAGGAGTCCTCAAGTGCCTTAGTAATTTCGTCGTCGTGACTCTGCTCTTGTCCCATTCTCTCATAGTCAATTGCAGAAGGGCTTGAGGGAGCGGGAGACAGAAATGAAAGGCGTCATGTCGAAGTGGTGAGTCAGTCATTTATTGAGCTACGTAGCGTGGGTCGGTAAAGCAGTAACATGATGTAAGGCGGGGTGCTGTGATGAGATTCTGCAGGCGCACGGTGTGATGGAGATGGTGAGGTGAAGGTCAGCGAGTTGCTCGACACCATGGCGGTGGAGTTGACCTATCTTCCAGGCCGTTGCTCGACGCTTTGAATCGCGGAGATGAACGGTGAGTGGCTCGGTGTGCTGAGCCACCAGCAGGTAGTCCTGGCGAGGCGGAGCGTGTTTCCATGGCAGCGAAGCACGGTGGGGCTTCGGGGTGCCATGAAGTGGTGTTCTCAGGAGCTGAAGACACGGTGGGCCTTGTGGCTGAGACGTGGTGATGGACCTCGAGGAAGCTGCCCTGGAGCGTGTGCCATGCAGGAGCACTTGTTACATGTTGAGATATTGACCGACGATTAATGTGAGACTGAACTGCAGCGGGCGAGCGATCGGCTGCTTATATAGCCGCGGTAGAGTAACTACCTCGCGGTAGGTAATACGAGCCACTTCGGCAGCTGACGAGAATATTCGGCGCCGTACAGATATTGTACGGTGCTGTCTCGAGACCTTTCTAGGCGGGGCGATATTATTATCGTCGGGCTGGCACGGGAGGCGAGAAAGTACATCGCGGCCAGTATAGGTACGAAGGTACCTAGGCAAGTAGGTTTGCCGATGGGCGCGAATATTAGGAGATGTTTCTCGTATGTTCTTTTGATGGCGAAGATAATAATGATGTGTCGCCACAGGCTATTTATCTCTTCAATGCGAGAAAGAGTATCTGCAACTGTATTCTGGTGTCCGGAAATATGTTTGATGTTGGTGGTAAATTGAGATATATAATCTAGTTGTCTCTCTTGACGAGGAGAACTTGAGGCTCGTTTCTTGTTGAAAGCGAAAGTGATGGGCTTGTGGTCCGTGTAAATAGTAAAATTTCGACTTTCTAAGTTGCTCCTAAAATACTTTACTGCCTCGTAAACACCGGTTAATTCACGGTCAAACGTACTGTATTTACGCTGTACCGGGGTAAATTTTCTTGAAAAAAATCCTAAAGGTTGCCAAGCTGTACCTTTATTTTGTTGCAATGATGCTCCCATAGCCAGGTCGGATGCGTCCACCATAACTGCTAATTCAGCGTTTGGGTCTGGGTGTGCTAACAATGCGGCAGAAGCGAGGTGTCGCTTGCATTGGTTAAAATCCTCCGTTAATTCCGGGGTCCAAGTAAGGATACGTTTGTCATTCTTTTTATATCCAGAAATGCAATCAAAAAGTGTTGTTTGGGCGCTGATAGTGTTGGGTAAAAATCTTCTATAATAATTAAGCATTCCCAAAAAATGTCTTAATCCTTTGGCTGTTTTGGGGAGAGGAAAATCAATAATAGTTTTCACTTTCTCTTTAATTGGAGTCATCCCTTCCGGTGAAATGGTATGACCTAGAAAATTAACAGTCGGGAGTCCAAATTGACATTTTTTAATGTTAATTACCAATCCATTATCTGCTAATCTTTTAAATAGAATATCCAAATGTTTTTTATGCTTCTCTTCATTGCTGGAGGCTATAAGGATATCATCAAGATAAACAAAGCAAAAATCCAGATCTCTGGTTACGGCATGCATGAAACGCTGGAAGCTTTGGGCAGCGTTGGATAATCCAAATTGCATAGTCGTAAATTCAAAAAGGCCAAATGGTGTTATAATAGCCGTTTTGGGTATATCTTCTGGTTCCACAGGGATCTGGTAGTATGCCCTCAGCATATCTATTGTTGTGAAGATTTTTGCTTTTGCAAGTTTATGGGAGAAGTCCTGGAGCTGCGGAATGGGGTATTTGTCGGGAATCGTTTTGGCGTTGAGACGACGATAATCACCGCACGGTCGCCATTCCCCATTAGGCTTCTTCACCATGTGTAAAGGGCTCGCCCAGTTACTCTTGGACGGCCTGCAAATGCCTTGCTCCATAAGGTAATTAAACTCCTTTTTGGCTGCTTCTAACAGTTTTGGTGCGAGTCTGCGAGCTCGTTCGGTTACGGGTGGACCCTTGGTCTCTATGCAGTGCGTCACTGTATGTTTCTTGCTATTTAGAGCTTGCATATTCGGTCGCGTCAGGCTTGGATATTTATTTAAAATCTCTCTGTATTTTTGTGATGAGGAAATACTGGAGATACCGGATGAGGGTCCATTGGATGTTGCGCCTCGAATCCGTAAGCCTGTAGACTGGTCTGTAAGTGTACCCTTTTTTAGGTTGACCGACAAGTTAAAATAATGGAGAAAATCAGCACCAAGTATGGCTCTATTCACATCAGCCACTATGAAACGCCATTTCATTGTTCTCCGGAGGCCGAACTTAAGTTCAATCGTCCTTGTGCCGTAGGTTTGGATGGAATTCCCATTAGCTCCGTATAAAGTTGTGGGGCACTTGTCGGAAGTTATGTAATTCTTCGCTATTTTCGCTGTCTTCGGGATCACAGAAATATCGGCGCCTGTGTCCACTAAAAACTCTTGGCTTGTTTCTTGGTCATAAAGGAAGAGACGACGAGTCTGAGTAGGAATTTCGCATGTCTCTACTGTGGAATTCCTTCGTCGTTTCCCGACCTCTTCGAGCGGAAGGTACACGGTTGTTGGCATCGGTAGGCATGTTCACCGAACTTGGCATGTAATCTGCAGTACCCATTCGGTGCTCTGTTGGGCGATCTACCGCGGGACCTGGAACGTGGTCTTCTAACAGGATTCTGATGATTACCTTGTCGAATATTGTTGCGACGTGGGCTCTGGCTTCTGTGCTCGCTGTAGGTAGATGGACGGTCACGATTATGGACCTGCGACATCTTCAAAAGTTTCACCTCGTGGGTAAGAGCTGCGACCTGCTCTAAAAGGCCTTGCATTGACGTATCATTACGTTCGGATCTTGAAGTTCCGGGTTTGGTGTCGTGGTCAACCGCGCCACATTCTGTTGTCTGGTACACATCAACTATCTTATCGGCAGCTAGTGCTAGTTGGTTTAGGTTATTGTCCGGAAGTGCTGATAGTATAGCTTGTACATGCTGCGGAAGACGTTGGAGCCATAGTGTTTTTACGATAGCGCTCTCCGCTAGTGTTGGTCCAGCTAACTCGAGCATGTGTCGTAGAAGTCCTGTTGGTATACGGTCTTCTAATTGCAATCCCGTCAATACTCGTGTTAACCGCTTCTCTTCGGAGTCTTGAAGTCTGTCTATCAGCGATGCCTTGAGTATGCAATATTTGTCCTTCACTGGCGGGTTTATCACTATGTCGCTAACGCATTGTAATGTTTCAGCGTCCAAGGCGGCGACTATGATGTTGTATTTAGTAAAATCTTCCTTGATGCGGGAGTTAGTAAACTGGGCCTCGGCCTGAGCGAACCATAACGAAATATTAGTTCTCCAACAGGCTGGTAACCTCACAGAAACGTGATGGATGGATGTTTCCGAAGAACAGCTTTCGTTGCTTGATTCCATGTTTGGTGTTGGAGGTTCCTTGCTCAATATTTCTTCTGTTTTCTTAGTTACGTCGCTTGGTTCAGTGGAGGTTGTCTCTTCAGTAGATGTAGATGGTGTTGGAGGTTCCTTGCTCGATATTTCTTCTGTTTTCTTAGTTGCGTCGCTTGGTTCAGTGGAGGATGTCTCTCCAGTAGATGTCATTTATAAGTGCAGACAATTCAGGCGAGACAAAATATGGAATACCCGACAGTGAAATAAACTCCTTTGTGATAAAAATAGTTAAAATTGAAATTCTCAATTTTTAAATTAAAAATAAAAATCCACACTAATGCCTTTTGTCTTTCAAAAATTTTCAACAATAATTCTGATAAAAATAAGTGGGAATTATATACTTCCACTATTTATTAGTTGATTCGATAGTTGTTTAGAAACTTTAAAAATCGCTAAAATTGTTAAAAAAATTTAAAATAGTTGAATATTTTCTAAAATTTTATTGTTAAAATTTATTAAAATTTTGTTAAAAAAAAATTTTTTTTTTTTTTAAATTTATTAAAATTTTTGTTGTATAGATAAACTCGTTTTCGATGATATTAAATAGTTTTAGATGATAAGAAAGAAACTTTAAAAATCGTTACAATATTTCAGAACATGTGCGATTTGCAACATTATTGTATTAATTTGACCTCAAGAAAAAATATGGCAACATTGTCATAAAAATATGTCGAACCAATTTTATCCGGCGATGATTCTCAGATGAATTCTGGATGCTGGTCTCCCTGATGACGGATTCAGGATCCTGCGTTCTCTGGCGGAAATCTCAGGATTCACGTTCCCTGGTGATGAACTCGGGATGCCTCGTTCCCTGGTGATGATCACCGACGGTCATCGCTGCGCCAATCCGTTCTCACTGAAATAGAGGGTAACACGCACTTATCATTCAGGAAGGAACAATTTATTTTAACAAAACATTTAGCGGGATAATAATGTAAAACGCACTTATTATTCTGTAAAAAATGATTATGTTACTAAAACATTACTGGGATGATGATGTTTCAATAGATAATTAGGTGTAAAACATGTGTTTGACAAGAACGTGTGACAATGCTATCGAAATAACACGGTCGTGTATTTATTAAAAATGACTGGAACATTTATTTCAAAAGGGATTTTACTTTAAGTTATGCTATAAAACAATAGAATTTACTTACTTGCTGTCCAGGATTCCGTCTTGGAACGTTTCTCCTCCTCACGCCAGCAAGCTAGTTCTTTTAGTCGAAAGGTCACCAGTTTAAGTAGATGCTGGATATCACTGCTTACCTCATCAGAGATATCCGGGTTCTCTAAATAAATGGTCACGGAATTTAGTTTATAAATCATAACACTGATTGTTTGGTAGAGTTATATTTTATTTGACACCAGAAGTGAGATATTACAAGGATTCTATCCGCGACAATAATTTGCGTAATTAAAAATAGCTTACTGGCGAGAGGAACGTTCAGACCGGAATGATCTCGAAGTTTTTTCCACTCGCGAGCTCAGTTCTGCTGCAAGTGTTGCTAGAGTCTAGGTGACATTTTGCTCAAAATATAATAATAATCGCGGTGCCTACAATCAGTTTAACTTGGGCTCGATCATTACTTCGGCCCTATGGCACTGAACCGACTGAAATTTTAGATTCATACTAAAAATCATGGTCCGTACACGAATCAATCGATTAATCTGCTAAAAGAAGAATTTTTAATAAAATCATAAGTTTAACACTTTGGGTCGGTCATTTAAGTGCTTGGGTTCGGTCGTTTTAAGACATGGAGTCGGTCATTATTCGGCTCTATGGCACCGAACCGACTGAAATTTTTTATTGTTTCTAAGAATTATGGTCTTAACACGATTCAATAAAAAAAAATATGGCAAAAGAAGAATTTAAAAAAAAATCATTGTTTTAACACTTGGGGTCGGTCATGTAAGAGCTTGGGGTCGGACGTTTTAGAACTTAGGTTCGGTCTTTTTAAGACTTGGGGTCGGACATAACTTCGGTCATTTCTGTATCGAATCAATCAAAGGATCTGCCAAAAGATTTTTTTTTTCAAATCATCAGTGTAACTTGGGCTCGATCATTACTTCGGCCCTATGGCACCTAACCGACTGAAATTTTAGATTCTTACTAAAATTCGTGGTCTGTACACGAATCAATCAAATAATCTGCTTAAAGAAGAATTTTTAATAAAATCATAGGTTTAACACTTGGGGCCGGTCATTTTAGTGCTTGGTTTCGGTCGTTTTAAGACATGGAGTCGGTCATTACTTCGACTCTATGGCACCGAACAGACTGAAATTTTCTACTGTTTTTAAGAATCATGGTCTTTACACAAAAAATTATGGCAAAAGAAGAATTTAAAAAAAAAATCATCGTTTTAACACTTGGGGTCTGTCATTTAAGAGCTTGGGTTCGGTCGTTGTGTGACTTGGAGTAGGTCATTACTTCGATTTACCATTACCATAGCACCGAACCGTCTGAAATTTTTGATTATTTCCAAGAATCATGGTCAAATAAAATATAAAATATGGCAAACGAAGAATTTAAAAAAATATCATATTTTAACACTTGTGCTTGGTCAAAACTTCGAGGTGGCACGAAACCGACTGATATTTTGGATTCTTACTAAGAATCATGGTCTGTACACGAATCAATTAAAGAATCTGCTAAAGGAAGAATTATTAATTAAATCATCGTTTTAACACTTGGGGTCTGTCATTTAAGAGCTTGGGTTCGGTCGTTGTGTGACTTGGAGTAGGTCATTACTTCGATTTACCATTACCATAGCACCGAACCGTCTGAAATTTTTGATTATTTCCAAGAATCATGGTCAAATAAAATATAAAATATGGCAAACGAAGAATTTAAAAAAATATCATATTTTAACACTTGTGCTTGGTCAAAACTTCGAGGTGGCACGAAACCGACTGATATTTTGGATTCTTACTAAGAATCATGGTCTGTACACGAATCAATTAAAGAATCTGCTAAAGGAAGAATTATTAATTAAATCATCGTTTTAACACTTGGGGTCAGTCATTTTAGAGCTTGGGTTCGGTCGTTTTAAGAATTGAGGTCGGACGTAACTTTGGCCCTATGGCACCGAACCGACTGAAATTTTATATTCTTACCAAGAATCATAGTCTGTGCACGAGTCAATAAAAAAAATTGCAAAAGAAGAATTTAAAAAAAATCATTTATTAAACACTTGGGGTCGGTCATTTAAGAGCTTGGGGTTGGACGTTTTAGAACTTAGGTTCGGTTGTTTTAAGACAAAAGTCTAAAAAATATATAACCGACTGAAATTTTAGATTCTTACTATATAAATACACGAATCAATCAAATAATCTGCTAAAAGAAGAATTTTTAATAAAATCATAGGTTTAACAATTGGGGCCCGTCATTTTAGTGCTTGGGTTCGGTCGTTTTAAGACATAGAGTCGGTCATTACTTCGGCTCTATGGCACCGAACCGACTGAAATTTTCTACTGTTTTTAAGAATCATGGTCTTTACACAAAAAATATGGCAAAAGAAGAATTTAAAAAAAAAATCATCGTTTTAACACTTGGGGTCTATCATTTAAGAGCTTGGGTTCGGTCGTTTTATGACTTGGAGTATGTCATTACTTAGATTACCATTAACATAGCACCGAACCGACTGAAATTTTTGATTATTTCCAAGAATCATGGTCTGTACTCGAATTTATCGAAAAATACGGCAAAAGGAGAATTTAACCTGACCTAGCCTAACCTTACCTAACCTATCCTAACCTGACCTAACCTAACCAAACCTAACCTCACCAAACCTAACCTAACCTCACTTGGGGTCGGTCATTTAAGAGCTGGGGTCGGACGTTTTAGAACATAGGTTCGGTCGTTTTTAGACTTGGGGTCGGACATTACTTCGGTCATATCTGTATCGAATCAATCAAAGGATCAGCAGAAATTTTTTTATTTAAATCATCAGTTTAACTTGGGCTCGATCATTACTTCGGCCCTATGGCACCGAACCGACTGAAATTTTAGATTCATACTAAAAATCATAGTCCGTACACGAATCAATCGATTAATCTGCTAAAAGAAGAATTTTTAATAAAATCATAAGTTTAACACTTTGGGTCGGTCATTTAAGTGCTTGGGTTCGGTCGTTTTAAGACATGGAGTCGGTCATTACTTCGGCTCTATGGCACCGAACCGACTGAAATTTTTTATTGTTTCTAAGAATCATGGTCTTAACACGATTCAATAAAAAAAATATGGCAAAAGAAGAATTAAAAAAAAAATCATTGTTTTAACACTTGGGGTCGGTCATGTAAGAGCTTGGGGTCGGACGTTTTAGAACTTAGGCTCGGTCTTTTTAAGACTTGGGGTCGGACATAACTTCGGTCATTTCTGTATCGAATCAATCAAAGGATCTGCCAAAAGATTTTTTTTTTCAAATCATCAGTGTAACTTGGGCTCGATCATTACTTCGGCCCTATGGCACCGAACCGACTGAAATTTTAGATTCTTACTAAAATTCGTGGTCTGTACACGAATCAATCAAATAATCTGCTTAAAGAAGAATTTTTAATAAAATCATAGGTTTAACACTTGGGGCCGGTCATTTTAGTGCTTGGTTTCGGTCGTTTTAAGACATGGAGTCGGTCATTACTTCGACTCTATGGCACCGAACAGACTGAAATTTTCTACTGTTTTTAAGAATCATGGTCTTTACACAAAAAATTATGGCAAAAGAAGAATTTTAAAAAAAAATCATCGTTTTAACACTTGGGGTCTGTCATTTAAGAGCTTGGGTTCGGTCGTTGTGTGACTTGGAGTAGGTCATTACTTCGATTTACCATTACCATAGCACCGAACCGTCTGAAATTTTTGATTAATTCCAAGAATCATGGTCAAATAAAATATAAAATATGGCAAACGAATAATTTAAAAAAATATCATATTTTAACACTTGTGCTTGGTCAAAACTTCGAGGTGGCACGAAACCGACTGATATTTTGGATTCTTACTAAGAATCATGGTCTGTACACGAATCAATTAAAGAATCTGCTAAAGGAAGAATTATTAATTAAATCATCGTTTTAACACTTGGGGTCTGTCATTTAAGAGCTTGGGTTCGGTCGTTGTGTGACTTGGAGTAGGTCATTACTTCGATTTACCATTACCATAGCACCGAATCGTCTGAAATTTTTGATTATTTCCAAGAATCATGGTCAAATAAAATATAAAATATGGCAAACGAAGAATTTAAAAAAATATCATATTTTAACACTTGTGCTTGGTCTTTTTAAGACTTGGGGTCGGACATAACTTTGGTCATTTCTGTATCGAATCAATCAAAGGATCTGCCAAAAGATTTTTTTTTTTCAAATCATCAGTTTAACTTGGGCTCGATCATTACTTCGGCCCTATGGCACCGAACCGACTAAAATTTTAGATTCTTACTTAAATTCGTGGTCTGTACACGAATCAATCAAATAATCTGCTTTAAGAAGAATTTTTTATAAAATTATAGGTTTAACACTTGGGGCCGGTCATTTTAGTGCTTGGTTTCGGTCGTTTTAAGACATGGAGTCGGTCATTACTTCGACTCTATGGCACCGAACCGACTGAAATTTTCTACTGTTTTTAAGAATCATGGTTTTTACAAAAAAAAAATAGGGCAAAAGAAGAATTTAAAAAAAAAATCATCGTTTTAACACTTGGGGTCTGTCATTTAAGAGCTTGGGTTCGGTCGTTTTATGACTTGGAGTAGGTCATTACTTCGATTTACCATTACCATAGCACGGAACCGACTGAAATTTTTATTATTTCCAAGAATCATGGTCTGTACTCGAATTTATCGAAAAATACGGCAAAAGGAGAATTTAACCTGACCTAGCCTAACCTTACCTAACCTATCCTAACCTGACCTAACCTAACCAAACCTAACCTCACTAAACCTAACCTAACCTCACTTGGGGTCGGTCATTTAAGAGCTGGGTTCGGACGTTTTAGAACTTAGGTTCGGTCGTTTTAAGACTTGGGGTCGGTCATAACTTTGGTCATATCTGTATCGAATCAATCAAAGGATCCGCCAAAAGATTTTTTTTAAATCATCAGTTTAACTTGGACTCGATCATTACTTCGGCCCTATGGCACCAAACCGACTGAAATTTTAGATTCTTACTAGAAATCATGGTCCGCACACGAATCAATCAAATACTCTGCTAAAAGAAGAATTTTTAATAAAATCATAGGGGTAACACTTGGGGTTGGTCATTTTAGTGCTTGGGTTCAGTCGTTTTAAGACATGGAGTCGGTCATCACTTCGGCTCTATGGCACCGAACCGACTGAAGTTTTTTATTGTTTCTTAGAATCATGGTCTTTACACGATTCAATAAAAAAATATTGCAAAAGAAGAATTTTTATAAAAAATCATCGTTTTAACACTTGGGGTCGGTCATTTAAGATCTTGGGGTCGGACGTTTTAGAACTTAGGTTCGGTCGTTTTAAGACTTGGGGTCGGACATAACTTCGGTCATTTCTGTATCGAATCAATCAAAGGATCTGCCAAAAGATTTTTTTTTTAAATCATCAGTTTAACTTTGGCTCGATCATTACTTCGGCAGTATGGCACCGAACCGACTGAAATTTTAGATTCTTACTAAAATTCGTGGTCTGTACACGAATCAATCAAATAATCTGCTAAAAGAAGAATTTTTAATAAAATCATAGGTTTAAAACTTGGGCCCGTCATTTTAGTACTTGGGTTCGGTCGTTTTAAGACATGGAGTCGGTCATTACTTCGACTCTATGGCACCGAACAGACTGAAATTTTCTACTGTTTTTAAGAATCATGGTCTTTACATAAAAAATTATGGCAAAAGAAGAATTTTAAAAAAAAAATCATCGTTTAAACACTTGGGGTCTATCATTTAAGAGCTTGGGTTCGGTCGTTTTATGACTTGGAGTAGGTCATTACTTCGATTTACCATTACCATAGCACGGAACCGACTGAAATTTTTTATTATTTCCAAGAATCATGGTCTGTACTCGAATTTATCGAAAAATACGGCAAAAGGAGAATTTAACCTGACCTAACCTTACCTAACCTATCTTAACCTTACCTAACCTAACCAAACCTAACCTCACCTAACCTAACCTAACCTCACTTGGGGTCGGTCATTTAAGAGCTGGGGTCGGACGTTTTAGAACATAGGTTCGGTCGTTTTTAGACTTGGGGTCGGACATTACTTCGGTCATATCTGTATCGAATCAATCAAAGGATCTGCCAAAAACTTTTTATTTAAATCATCAGTTTAACTTGGGCTCGATCATTACTTCGGCCCTATGGCACCGAACGGACTGAAATTTTAGATTCATACTAAAAATCATGGTCCGTACACGAATCAATCGATTAATCTGCTGAAAGAAGAATTTTTAATAAAATCATAAGTTTAACACTTTGGGTCGGTCATTTAAGTGCTTGGGTTCGGTCGTTTTAAGACATGGAGTCGGTCATTACTTCGACTCTATGGCACCGAACAGACTGAAATTTTCTATTGTTTTTAAGAATCATGGTCTTTACACAAAAAATTATGGTAAAAGAAGAATTTAAAAAAAAAATCATCGTTTTAACACTTGGGGTCTGTCATTTAAGAGCTTGGGTTCGGTCGTTTTGTGACTTGGAGTAGGTCATTACTTCGATTTACCATTACCATAGCACCGAACCGTCTGAAATTTTTGATTTTTTCCAAGAATCATGGTCTGTACTCGAATTAATCGAAAAATATGGCAAACGAAGAATTAAAAAAAATATCATATTTTAACACTTGTGCTTGGTCAAAACTTCGAGGTGGCACCAAACCGACTGATCTTTTGGATTCTTACTAAGAATCATGGTCTGTACACGAATCAATTAAAGAATCTGCTAAAAGAAGAATTATTAATTAAATCATCGTTTTAGCACTTGGGATCAGTCATTTTAGAGCTTGGGTTCGGTTGTTTTAAGAATTGAGGTCGGTCATAACTTTGGCTCTATGGCACCGAACCGACTGAAATTTTATATTCTTAATATTGCAAAAGAAGAATTTAAAAAAAATCATTTATTAAACACTTGGGGTCGGTCATTTAAGAGCTTGGGGTCGGACGTTTTAGAACTTAGGTTCGGTTGTTTTAAGACAAAAGTCTAAAAAATATATAACCAACTTAAATTTTAGATTCTTACTATATAAATCATGGTCTATACACGAATCAATCAAATAATCTGCTTAAAGAAGAATTTTTAATAAACACATAGAAGAATTTAAAAAAAAATCATTGTTTTAACACATGAGGTCGGTCATTTAAGAGCTTGGGGTCGGCCTTTTTTGAACTTAGGTTCGGTCGTTTTAAGACTTGGGGTCGGTCATATCTGTATCGAATCAATCAAAGGATCCGCCAAAAGATTTTTTATTTAAAACATCAGTTTAACTTGGGCTCGATCATTACTTCGGCCCTATGGCACCGAACCGACTGAAATTTTCTACTGTTTTTAAGAATCATGGTCTTTACACAAAAAAAATGGCAAAAGAAGAATTTTTAAAAAAAATCATCGTTTTAACACTTGGGGTCTGTCATTTAAGAGTTAGGTTTCGGTCATTTTATGACTTGGAGTAGGTCATTACTTCGATTTACCATTACCATAGCACCGAACGGTCTGAAATTTTTGATTATTTCCAAGAATCATGGTCTGTACTCGAATTAATCGAAAAATGTTGCAAACGAAGAATTTAAAAAAATATCATATTTTAACACTTGTGCTTTGTCAAAACTTCGAGGTGGCACCAAACCGACTGATATTTTGGATTCTTACTAAGAATCATGGTCTGTACACGAATCAATTAAAGAATCTGCTAAAAGAAGAATTATTAATTAAATCATCGTTTTTACACTTGGGGTCAGTCATTTTAGAGCTTGGGTTCGGTCGTTTTAAGAATTGAGGTCTGTTATAACTTTGGCCCTATGTCATCTAAATCATCAGTTTAACTTGGGCTCGATCATTACTTCGGCCCTATGGCACCGAACCGACTGAAATTTTAGATGCTTACTAAAAATCATGGTCCGTACACGAATCAATCGATTAATCTGCAAAAAGAAGAATTTTTAATAAAATCATAAGTTTAACACTTTGGGTCGGTCATTTAAGTACTTGGGTTCGGTCGTTTTAAGACATGGAGTCGGTCATTACTTCGGCTCTATGGCACCGAACCGACTGAAATTTTTTATTGTTTCTAAGAATCATGGTCTTAACACGATTCAATAAAAAAAATATGGCAAAAGAAGAATTTAAAAAAAAATCATTGTTTTAACACTTGGGGTCGGTCGTGTGAGGGCTTGGGGTCGGGCGTTATAGAACTTAGGTTCGGTTTTTTTAAGACTTGGGGTCGGACATAACTTCGGTCATTTCTGTATCGAATCAATCAAAGGATCTGCCAAAAGATTTTTTTTTTAAATCATCAGTTTAACTTGGGCTCGATCATTACTTCGGCCCTATGGCACCGAACCGACTGAAATTTTAGATTCTTACTTAAATTCGTTGTCTGTACACGAATCAATCAAATAATCTGCTAAAAGAAGAATTTTTAATAAAATCATAGGTTTAATTAACACTTGGGGCCGGTCATTTTAGTGCTTGGTTTCGGTCGTTTTAAGACATGGAGTCGGTCATTACTTCGACTCTATGGCACCGAACCGACTGAAATTTTCTACTCTTTTTAAGAATCATGGTCTTTACACAAAAAAATATGGCAAAAGAAGAATTTAAAAAAAAAATCATCGTTTTAACACTTGGGGTCTGTCATTTGAGAGCTTGGGTTCGGTCGTTTTATGACTTGGAGTAGGTCATTACTTCGATTTACCATTACCATAGCACCGAACCGACTGAATTTTTTTATTATTTCCAAGAATCATGGTCTGTACTCGAATTTATCGAAAAATACGGCAAAAGAAGAATTTAACCTAACCTAACCTAACCTTACCTAACCTATCCTAACCTTACCTAAACTCACCAAACCTAACCTCACCTAACCTAACCTAACCTCACTTGGGGTCGGTCATTTAAGAGCTGGGGTCGGACGTTTTAGAACATAGGTTCGGTCGTTTTTAGACTTGGGGTCGGACATAACTTCGGTCATATCTGTATCGAATCAATCAAAGGATCTGCCAAAAAAAATTTATTTAAAACATCAGTTTAACTTGGGCTCGATCATTACTTCGGCCCTATGGCACCGAACCGACTGAAATTTTATATTCTTACCAAGAATCATAGTCTGTGCACGATTCAATAAAAAATATTGCAAAAGAAGAATTAAAAAAAATATCATTTATTAAACACTTGGGGTCGGTCATTTAAGAGCTTGGGGTCGGACGTTTTAGAACTTAGGTTCGGTTGTTTTAAGACAAAAGTCTAAAAAATATATAACCGACTGAAATTTTAGATTCTTACTATATAAATCATGGTCTATAAACGAATCAATCAAATAATCTGCTAAAAGAAGAATTTTTAATAAAATCATAGAAGAATTTTAAAAAAATCATTGTTTTAACACATGGGGTCGGTCATTTAAGAGCTTGGGGTCGGACGTTTTAGAACTTAGGTTCGGTCGTTTTAAGACTTGGGGTCGGTCATAACTTCGGTCATATCTGTTTCGAATCAATCAAAGGATCCGCCAAAAGATTTTTTTTTAAATCATCAGTTTAACTTGGGCTCGATCATTACTTCGGCCCTATGGCACCGAACCGACTGAAATTTTAGATTTCTGCTAAAAGAAGAATTTTTAATAAAATCATAGGTTAAACACTTGGGGTCGGTCATTTTAGTGCTTGGGTTCGGTCGTTTTTAAGAATCATGGTCTTTACACAAAAAAAATGGCAAAAGAAGAATTTTTATATAAAATCATCGTTTTAACATTTGGGGTCGGTCATTTTAAAGCTTGGGTTCGGTCGTTTTATGACTTGGAGTAGGTCATTACTTCGATTTACCATTACCATAGCACCGAACCGACTGAAATTTTTGATTCTTTACAAGAATCATGGTCTGAATTCGAATTAATCGAAAAATATCGCAAACGAAAAATTTAAAAAATATCATATTTTAACACTTGTGGTCGGTCAAAACTTCGAGGTGGCACCAAACCGACTGAAATTTTGGATTCTTACTAAGAATC
The DNA here is from genome assembly GCA_917880885.1 of Limnephilus marmoratus. Taxonomy (NCBI): domain Eukaryota; kingdom Metazoa; phylum Arthropoda; class Insecta; order Trichoptera; family Limnephilidae; genus Limnephilus; species Limnephilus marmoratus. The sequence goes on from OU862916.1 coordinate 32,058,455, forward strand.
ATGGTCTGTACACGAATCAATCAAAGAATCTGCTAAAAAAAGAATTATTAATTTAATCATCGTATTAACCACTGGAGCGATTTCGGTCGAAAAATGGACCACTTTTATTTTTAATTCCACCTAAATAATGTTTTAACTTATCGAATAGTATCATCATATTTTCTTCCGTATAACTGTCTTACAAAATGACAATACCTGTTGAAAATAAAAATAAGTTTTCGAGAGTGATGACGTCACACGATTCACTAAACATATGGTGGTTTTCGGGGGTTCTTGAAAAATTAAAAATTTGACAATTATTTAAAACTAGCTCTAAAAATAAATAAAAATATGCCGTTATTTAAGTTAGAAGGTTTAAAAAATTTAATAAAATTGTCAGGAGTTCCTTATTGGATAATTACAGAATTCGTTGCACACCTCGCTTGTGCGAAAGCGCTACGAAACATGTGTGTGTTGGAGGATGGAGAATGAAAGAATAAAGTAATTTATTTTATTTTAAACCGTTGTCTGTTAATATTTCGTAATTTAAAATTTTTAATGCAATCATGGCCAGCGAGACGCTAATAGGCTGAGGAGCTACCTACGTAAAGCCCACACTCCCCCCTCCCAGTTGCGAAGCCACAATATAGGAAGGGCTGCTGTCTCCTCAAAGATTTGTTTCCGGATTCTAGCTTTGCACCATCTTCATAAATAATGGTGGATTGCGTTGTTCAAGGCCTGGTTTACCACGATCTCCTCACTGTGTTATGATCCCATGATTGCTCAAATGGACATGCACCATAATAAAGTAATAAGTTTGCTCATATACTGCATTAGAACCAGAATCACAATGTTTTTAGACCATTACCTTATATCTATGTCCTCAATTACAATCAACGACGACATTACCTACAAATATCTATCATCCATTGACATTAACAAAGGACCTGGTTTAGATAGTTTGCCTGGTATCTTCATACGTAACTGTAGTAAATATATCACTCCTCCGGTCAGTGCAATTTTCAAAAAATCACTAAGTGAAGGTACGTTTCCTCATAAGTGGAAGTCTGCCGTAATAACCCCCATTTTTAAAAAGGGTGACAAACATGACGTAACAAACTACAGACCTATCTCTCAACTTCCCATCTTAAGTAAAATTCTTGAAAAAATCGTTTACGACCAACTTTACCCGACTATCACCACAACAATTTCACAGAACCAACACGGATTCATGAAAAATCGGTCTACAACATCTAACCTTGCCCTATTTGTCAACTTTTTGCAGAGCAATATGGACGAAAGGGTGCAGGTCGATGCTATGTACACCGACTTCTCAAAGGCCTTCGACCGCGTTATCCACTCAATTCTGTTAAATAAACTCACTCGTCTTGGAATACACGGTGACTTGTTTAGATGGATTAAATCATACATTAGCAATCGTAGTCAAGTTATCTCAATAAATGGAGTTTTATCTAAAATAATCAACGTAACCTCGGGAGTCCCTCAGGGTTCCCACCTTGGTCCGCTCTTCTTTAATATATACTTAAACGACATAGGCTCATGTTTCCAATACTCTAAATTTTTATTGTTTGCAGATGACATGAAAATTTACAAAACGGTTCGCTCTCTATCGGACTGTAAAGAGCTACAAAGTGACTTAGATAGGCTCTGCAACTATTGCACAGCTAATTATTTAGACCTCAATGTTTCTAAATGCCACACTATGTCCTTTACTAGAAACAAGCACCAAATTAACTTCTCATATTCACTCTGCGATGAACCCGTGATCTCAAAAAATGAATGTAAGGACCTTGGAGTCTATTTAGATAGTAAACTTATATTTAAAACGCATATTGATTCAATCACCGATAGATCTTACAAAATGTTGGGTTTTATACTACGTCTGAGTAAATTATTTAGAAATCCACATACTCTAGTAATGCTTTACTCCTCACTAGTCAGAAGTCCACTGGAATTTGCATCGCCTGTCTGGAATCCCAAATACACCCAATACGTCAACAACATAGAGCGCATACAAAATAAATTTATTAAGTATCTCGGTTATAAATACAACAATAATTACATCTGCACTCTCCAATCCCTGAAATCCAGGCGAACGGTAGCTGACATGACATTTCTCCATAAAATTATACATAACGAAATAGACTGCCCAGAACTTCTATCCCAAATAAATTTTAACATCCCATCTAAAAGAACTCGCCACGCCAACCTTTTTTACACAACCAGTAATAATACGAACGCTGCAGCCAACTCCCCCATTTCCCGCATCCTTCAAAGTTTCAACTCTATTCAAAAAACCACAAATACAGATATATTTTTTGATTCCCTCCCTCTATTTAAGAAAAACATTTTGAGCACACTGAACTCGCACACATAACACACACATCCACACACACACCCTCACACCCTCATTTACACACATACAAACACTCTCCCACACCCCTCTCCTTCAATAAGTTACTAACTAAATTTAGGTAAAATGTATTATTTATCACATAAAAATTTAAGTATATAACAGCGACATGTCATTGGTACCAATTATTGTATTAATTCTATAACTTTGTAAATATTTCCCATTATGTAATAATGTACTGTTTGTTTCTGCAAAATAAAAATAAAAAAAATAAATAAAAAATATCATATAATTACGAACAGGGAAATTGACCGGTCATTGGATGAATGGGCATCGCGTTTGGGTCCCATGCGGGCATCGCGTGTTCGATTCCTCGGCTGGCTTAGTCCTCCATCAGTAAACAAGCAACATTTTCCGCTTAGTGTGGTGGTAGTAGAAGATTTTCAAATATTGTTGGGTTATTCGTAACCCAGGAATGTTCATCTTTCTTAAAAAAAAAATTTAAAATGTCGATTGTTTATAAATGTTTACACTAAATCAGTCATGATTCAATGGATAAGAAATAAAGTTATTTGTAAGTCATAAATTATATACTAATTATGAATATAATCTGCGGAAAACCCACTTTTCTTTTGGATCTATTCGTGTTGAAGGTTCTTTCGGATGGTATATTGTTGTCGTTCATCGGTCTTACATTTACTTTGGCTGGTTGAAAACTCCATCTTCTACAATGTAAGCAAGCCCATTTAGACGATCTATGGAAATTATTTCGCCTTTATCCTTGAATTTTAGCACTTATGTTTTCTCTCGTTTCATTACTCGATATGGTCCCTCGTAAGATGGTTGAAGAATTTTTTTTATTGAATTGTTTTACTGTTCGTACGAACACGTGAGTGGCAGTAGATAATTCTTTAAAGATAAACTAATTGCCGACCCCTGCTCTAGAACAGTGTTTCCCAAACATTATTCTGCCGTGGCCCGGTAATTTTCACACTGCCTCTTCGTGACCCACTTAATACTTTTAAACCCAAGCTGGTTCCATTAGGTAAAATAATATACATTTATTAATAGTAAAAATTTTATTAATGTTACATATTTTGGTATCGCCTATTCAGTCACTAAATTTTAGTGCGAAGTATGGAGCTGCTGCTTTATTGTTACTTAAGAATCCAAGTTGGCGGAAAATGACGAAAGTTTTATCCTAAGGTCTGGTTCCACTTCAAGTCGGTTTCTATATTTATTCAGCTTCACATTTATAAGTTGTGACAAAAGGCATTAAAAAAGTTATTCCTTGGTGAGCTAATTTTGTATACTCTTGACGAAAAGATAACCAAAAATCTATCAATGGTCTTAGTCTTGTGTCAAATATATACATCACTCAAGGATATCCTTGAGTAATGTGTCAGTTGACAGTTCAATTAACGAGTCGACATCTGAATCTGGCAATTCGTGGCAAATTAGTTTCGGAATCTAACTTGAATGTAAATGGGTTTCTTATCCAAGCTTTGTTGCTGTTGATTGGAGGAAAATATTGTTGAAGATTCCTCTCCAGTCCTAATAAATGTTCTTTAATTTGAGTTAAGATGTCTTGTAGCAATGCAATCGCGTTGTATTATTTTTGTATTTCACTTAAATTACTAAATGCTTTGAAGTTCCCTGTTTCCGCGCGATATGCCCACACATTAAGCTTTTTTTCTTGCAGCTTCCACCTTGTCTTAAAACAAGGCGGGAATGTTGCGACCCGGTATTTTATTTTGGTGGCCCGGTACCGGGTCGCGACCCGGCAATTGGGAAACCCTGCTCTAGAACATTTATAATTTGTAAAACCCCAGTAAAATATTATTTGTATTGATTAGCAACTCTGGCCGCTAGTAGTGTGGAATAAATCCATTAAAATGTATAAAAAACAGAAAGTTTTAGGAGTTTAAGGTATTTTTAACAATTCTACAGTATTTGCTAGCACAGCGTTTTTCAACCTTTTTCATGGCACGACCCCCTTATTATGTAAAAAATATTTCGCGACCCCCTACCCTTCGCCTGCAATTTACCTTTGACGACTATAGTTCCTGGAGGAGGGGGGGGGGGTTGGCTAGAGAAATTCAGGAATCACAAATTGAATGAAATGAAAAAAGAATGACACCCAGTGAACACCAACAGGAGGGTTGCTAGAGAATTTGGTTTGAGATTAACATCAAAGCATAGATATATACCTGGTATGGAAATTGTCTTGCAGAATTTGAAAGAAGAAATGTGGCATTATTTCTCGGTGCAAGAACTATCGCAGAACGCTGGGAAAAGGTGGATCATAAACCCATTTTTTAATGCAGCTATAGATGAGGCAAGTTTAGAAACCAACCTAAAAGAAAATCTGCTGGAATTATCTGCCGATGGAATGTTGCACTTGGAATTCAAGTCTGTTAAATTGGATAACTTTTGGTTAAAAAGAAAATTAGAATACCCGGAATTGACCATAGAGGCTTTGAGGTGCTTGATTCTATTTGCCACCTCTTACTTGTTCGAGTTGACGTTTTCGTCAATGGCCCAAATAAAAAACAAACAGAGGAATCGATTAAATTTAGAAAACGACTTAATTCTAAATGTTGCAAAAACAGATCCGCGATGGCAGAAATTGATTGACGAAAAACAGGCGCAACCTTCACATTAATGTGTATGAGACTTAATGGATTTTTGATCCATAGAAATTTTATAATTTAAATTTCGTGTTAACTTCAAAATGTCCTATAATTAATATTTTCATAGTAAAAATATTTTTGAGCTTTATTGTTTTTTTTTAAATTTTACTTTGGACCCCCTGCGACCCCCTCGTAGAGACTTCGCGACCCCCCAGGGGGTCGCGACCCACAGGTTGAAAAACACTGTGCTAGCACATATTAAATTATAATGTTTAATATTAGGAACTAGAAAAAAACACCAGGTGTATGTGATATGAGATTCATTTTATATTTATTTCATGAAAAAGAAATCAAAAGTATAAAAAAAATGGCAAGACATAAATGCGGGCATAATAATACTGATCATGTTGCATAAAATTGGAATGTAATTCCTTTATTGCAATATTGTATTTATATAGGTACTATTTACCTTTCACAGGTACATTTATAACATCATTAATGTAGGTACCTACATTATTCACATCCACGAATTACATATTGCATACATACTTATGAGTAAAATACTAATTTCAGGCAAGAAATTCTGTAGGCAAGAAAATATAATTTATTATAAAGCTAAAATCATTGTGGGTTCTGCAAAATACCATCATACCGTTCTATGTCACAAAAATCTTCGATTTAGATTTTCAAAGAATGCTCCTACATTATGTTGTCAAAACAGATACAAAACATGTCAAAAATCTTTTCACTTAAAATGCATCATAAAATTTCCCCCTCAAAATCCTTCAATTTGCGACATAGAAACAAGATATGTCTACAATTATATTTATTGATAGAAGCAATGATTTTACAATACACAATATACTTGCTTTGTCTCACAAAACTAAGACAAAATCTGGCAAATAAGAAACTGTCTATGTTTCCAATAAATTCTTACTTGAAACCTTGTTTCTGTATGACATCTTTGTCATACATAAACAACTTTGTCATATAATATGTCTTCAGGCATTCAAAGAATATGTGTGTTTGTATGAAATAAACTATAAGACCAGCGGCTTTTTCAAATTTAAAAGTTGCGTTGAATACTACATTCTACATCACGGGTGTGACTGAGGTGAGAAGATAAGCTTTCTCGCCTACACTAAGATGAATTCGGAAAACGGTATGAGACGACCTACTACTAGTAGGTCGTCCTACTTATACTTATGTTTTGATACGTTCGCTATCATCTCATGGCGCTGAAAATCTTCGGGAAACTAATGAAATGCTATTCCCTGGCTTTATCTAGTGTTTTCTAGTAATGCAAACACTTTCTCAACACACATGAAGACATTTTGGCACTTATTATGCAATTTAGTTAGATTTAGCCCCCTTACACACGACAGTACTAAAACTATGAAATGGAAAGCGCAAAAATTTTTGACGTTTCTTTTGCTTGCGACTTTGAGAGTTCTGCAACGCGTCTATTTGTATGTATGTATTGTAATGTCATTGAATGTAAGACGATAATATAGCAAATAACTTAAATTTAAAAAATATATAAAACTTTTGATTGCTTAAAAGTTTAAAAAGCAATGTTCTTTGCATAGAACTACAAAAATAGCAAAATGCATCTATTCTAATAATATTATCCCTCACGATTATTCAAATATTTCTTATGATTATGTCATACTTCGCTTTTTAAATAAATTGGCCCAAGTAAGCAATACTGCGGTAAGTCATAAATTAATATACTCGTAGTAGTAAAAAAACTTAAATACCTACAAAAAGAAATTTAGAAAGAGTTTTGTAATTTTTAGACTATATTTTTTTTTTTTTTTTACATTGAATCCCGCACAAGAATCTCAACTGCTCCCGTCTGGAACCAGTGAGACTATGGCATCCCCAATTGGGGTATGCTGTGAGGCTGAAGGTAGTGGGGAGAGGAAGGTTGTGGGGAAGAGGAAGGTTGGGAAGTACCTGGCTATTCAGATCTGGTCACCAAACACGGCTAAAGCCATTTTCAAGCAACGTTTCAATTCTAAATGGTGGTCTTACACCAGGGCGGTACTAATGAATGAATTAATTGTGAAATAACACAAATTAATCAAATAAAATTTATTTGCGCATGCCGGGTTCGAACCCGCGACCTCCGGATTGTGAGTCAAGAATCTTACCCACTGGACTACGGAGGTCGTTACAAAGATTCTATTGATAATAGAATCTTTGTAAGCTCGTAGATAGTGGCGGTTACAACAGTATTGCTTTCCTGTGACAATATTTCTAATTATGAATTCACAACTTCACAACATTAGTTTACTCTCCAAATTTTTAACAGCATTTCTCAAGTTTTGTACTAATATCTCTCATGTTTGGGCCTATTAGGTGGCAGGACAGAGTTATCCACGGTGAAGACTTCATAGTTGACCACTGTAAAGTTATAGTCTCCCATCAAGCTGGCAGAACTAGCCCCGTCTCCATCGTATGAGTGAGGCAGGTTGGAGTAGCTCTCCATGTTCGTGTTGCAGTTGTGCGAAATGAGGAGATCAGCTCCAGCGCCGAATATTGGACCACACCTGAGACAAAACATACATACATATAATATTTTATTACAAGGGAAGCATAGATTGACCTTTGAAGGAGCAGAGCAGAACTATTAACCCATCCATCAAATGGTCGATTATTTCATCTATATTTGATTATTACCAAATTAATGGAATACTTCTGAATATATCTCAAAACTAAAAACTATTTTTGGAAGGTGATGAAATATGCTTTAAAACTTTATTATTATAATTTTTTAAATCGACAAACAGATTTTTAGATTATTATCAGATATCAATCCACGCAAACAAACCAACATCGAAAAACAACATGTGCACGCGAAAAAACTGTTTTCTTCCCCTGATGACAGCTGAATGACGCAACATGAATTTTGAGTGAAGTGGGAAAACTGTTTTCTTCCCCTGATGACAGCTGAATGACGCAACATGAATTTTGAGTGAAGTGGGTATTTGTAGGTAAGTTTTTTTTTTTTTTAATTTTAATATTTGAAATACATACATATGACAGATTTACAGAAGAAAAATACATGGTTCTTAAAAACTAATTACAATAAAGTAAATTTTTTTAATGAAACTACCCAAATGAATAGAATAGTGTTCCAAAACTTCGATAAACTACGCGCAGATGTCCATAGATACCACTAAAAGTCAAATATTGTAATTAAATATTACGGCGTATGAATTATATCTGCAGTCGCAAGTTGCGGCCATGCTGTGTTCTGAGCATTTTTTCACTTCGTCACTCTACTTCTCTCTTCTTTCTTTTTTTATTAGCATGTAATTTCTAATGTTAAGGTGTATATTTACTTACTCTGGATGATAGCAGATTGCGTAAGGCTTCTTCACAATGTTGAATTTGGCGGGAGCCTCTGGATTCCCATGCAGGACAAACAGGAAGGCTTTCTCAGACAGAATATAGCCTCCCTTGTGACTGGTCTTGTGCCAAGCAACATCACTGAATCCTCCGCAAATTTCTCCCCGACTCCCCTAAAATATCAATAGACATTTGTTATTCAACAAATTCATTATAGTAAGAATTAGTTAAATTGCATGCTAGCGTATTCTTAGTGGGTATGCTAGTAGGTCGCCACACTTGCCTCGGTTTTATGGTATTTTGAAACATAAAAAATGTTCCTAAATAATGTTCCTGAATATTATTCTAGCTTGTTATTTCGTCACTTGCAGACATATTTATTTTGTCTGGGAAAAGGCGCATCGTAAATTATAATACTTGGATGACAAATATCATAATTATATTTTATTATAAAAATTAAAGGTAAGTAGTATTGTTTTTACATATTTTCAAGAAAGCCTCTCACAACTCATTTTTATCGTGAAAAATGCATATTTAGTTGTAAAATATAATAAAAATGAATTTTTTTTTTTTTTTTTTTCATAAGAAGCAATTACTTTGTGGTTAGACATTATATTATAAAAATAAATAAAACACTTTGTATTTTAACCACGAATTTATTATATTACATTTCGACCGGTTTCGCTTACATCAAGCTTCTTCAGGATATAAGTAATAATAACTAAATTTAGTTATTCTTACTTATATCCTGAAGAAGCTTGATGTAAGCGAAACCGGTCGATATGTAATATAATAAATTCGTGGTTAAAATACAAAGTGTTTTATTTATTTTTATAAAAATGAATTAGATTTTTGTACTTCTTCGTTAAATTATATATATTATAAGTGAAAACTTCTTTACCACCGTTGTGATTTGATACTCGATGAAATGAAAAATAGCGACACTAAAAAGAGACAAACACATACATCTATAGGATTTAGCCTGCGAGAGAATGAGATAGTATAATTGGTCCCCTCTTTGTGCGGTGTTTCGAGCCTTTCCTCTCTTGTCTACTTTAGTTTTCTGAATGTCTAAATGAATTGAATTGTCTAATTCTATGAATTGAACACTCTGATTTTTTTATGACATTAGAGAGAGAAAAAACATTTTTTTGAATATGTGTAAGGAGCTCCGACCTCCGTAGTCCAGTGGGTAAGACTCTTGACTCACAGTCCGGAGGTCGCGGGTTCAAACCCGGCATGCGCAAATAAATTTTATTTGATTAATATGTGTTATTTCACAATTAATTCATTTAAAATAATATATAGTATATTGGCGGCATGTTCCAGAGTGGAAGATACTATCAGTATCGCCCTGGTGTAAGACCACCATTCAGAATTGAAACGTTGCTTGAAAATGGCTTTAGCCGTGTTTGGTGACCAGATCTGAATAGCCAGGTACTTCCCAACCTTCCTCTTCCCCACCTCCTTCCCCTCCCCACTACCTTCAGCCTCACAACATACCCCAATAGGGGATGCCATAGTCTCACTGGCTCCAGACGGGAGCAGTTGAGATTCTTGTGCGGTTATTCACTGTAAAAAAAAAAAAAAAAAAAGGAGCTATCCTCGGGAAACTATATATAATATAATATTATACATTTTTTATAAATGTATCAACACATTATCTGATAAGAAGAACATAATTTTACAAAAACATAATTTTGCAAAAAACAAGTAGGTAAGCTATTACGAAAATAGTATCAGGCCGCTCGGCATTTTAGCTTAAAGAAAAAGGGTTAAGAGAAACACATCACGATAGATCAAGATGCTAAATTAAGATTATGTTTTTTAGACCTTTTTGAATTTTTTTTATGTGACACCTCACAAGAGCGCCCCTGTCTGTACAGTGAAAAAACAGGGGAACTATATCGCCCAGTTGGGCAGCTTTGTGAGGCAATAAGAAGGGATTTATTAAGGCAGGTCTTGAAGAGGTCTAGATTTTATATGAAGGAGGAAAAACAGATGCCGGTAGCAGTGGCATAGCTAGCATGGGTGGCACCCGGGGCGGAAGTCACCCCCCCCGGGGCGTAGTGTCACCCCCCTCCCCCCCCCCATATGAAAGTTGACTTGAGAAATCCAAAACGCTAATTTCGACTTCATAAAATTGGTCCACCCTGGGAGGGTGGGGGGGGTGTGGGGTGGCTAGAGAATTTCAGAATATAGGCTAATCCGCCTATAAAAGACTGACGGACACACAAAATACGGGGCACTCCTCGAGGGGCCATAGAGTTACAAAAATATAAATAACAGACCGTGTTCATGTGTATGCAATATCTTGGTCGAGTGGCACCCCTCTTTGGGTGGCACCCGGGGCGGTCCGCCCCACCGCCCCCCCCTCGCTACGCTACTAGCCGGTAGCACGTTACCATATTGACATATGAGTTGATTTACACAAATACGAATTGAAGAAATGACCCATTCTAATGAAGCCAACATCAACTATGAACGGGCGATCCTCTCTCGTTTCTGTCGATTTGATACAGAGTGGATCAATGCTGTTAGCTTGTATTGAATATATTGGACATTAGATTTTAAAAAGTTGGTTGGAGCAAATGAATGGTGAAGAAGCTTAAAAATTGGTGTTTACATTAACGACTATCATTACAGGAGCCACCTCATCGCAGTGGGCGTGGAAAGCAGCGGCAGAATATGCGTGTGAAGATGCTCGAAACACCAGTCTCCATGACTGCTTTGGAACTCCATACCTTAAAACAGTTAAAATAATAATATTACTTAACCCCTCAGGATAATTTGTTTACTTTTCGGAACTCATATAGGTCTTATATAATTCGTTGTTCCTCCCTTACTATCATAGTGAGAAATGTATATATCTATATGCCTATATCTTCACGACTCTAAGAAATATATTGGACAAAATTACACTAAGAACTGTATACTATGCTCTTGTTCAATCAATGCTTTCATTGATTATTATTATTATTATTAAAATTATTATCGGCTGTGTCTATATCCCACCTGCATCTGATTTGCAAACATATAAAAATCACATTGATGACATAGAAGTACTCAAATTCAAATATCCTAAAGCAAAATTCATTATTGCCGGTGATTATAACCTTCCCAACTGGACCAGCCAAGATGACAATGGACCTGCTACAAACCAAGCAGAATTACAGTGTGATAAATGCAGTGAAATTCGTGATATGTCTTTATTCTTGGGACTAACTCAATCAAACAAGATTTTCAACTTTAACAATCGAATGTTGGATTTAGTATTTTCAAGTGATTCGAAAATAATGGTTGAACTATCCGACGAATTATTATTACCGTTAGATCAATACCACCCACCATTGGATATTATCATAACAAATATGCCTTTAACATCTTCAAAAAAAACAAGTGCCCCATCGTATAACTTTTCCAAAGCTGAATACCATCATATTATTGAGTACCTTATCCAAACAGATTGGTCCTTTTTAGATGAGGAAAATAATATAAATGATCAATTAGAACACTTTTACTCGATTTTAAATACCTCTATAGAACAATTTGTTCCCAGGGTTAGCTTCAAATCATCTTATTATCCGAAATGGTTTACAAAAGAATTAACTAATTTAATTAATAAAAAAAAATGTATCCACAGAAAATATAAACATACCAGAAATCCTAACGATTATATAACATTTACTAAACTACGAAAACAATGTAAAGAACTATCAATAAAATGCTATAGTAACTATGTTAACGTAATAGAAAATGAGGTACGTCATCACAATGTGAAAAAATTCTGGAATTTTACTAAATCTCAGCGAAACGATAACTGTGGATATCCTAATAACATGTATTTTAAAGAAAAATGTGCTGACAGTATCGAGGGTATAGTTAATCTCTTTGCTGACTCATTTAAAAGTGTTTACGACAAAGATATTCCTGTTAATGCAGTCTCCACTACTTCAGTGGAAGAGTCATTAAACCTAAGCCAATGTTTCATAAAATTAGAATCTTTAAAAAGGGGCATAAACGCATTGGATAGTAATAAATCTGCTGGACCTGATGGTATTCCTCCCATATTTTTAATAACTTGCATTGATAGTTTGATATATCCCATACAAAAACTTTTTAACAAATCCTTAGCATCTGGCTGTTTTCCGGCTCTGTGGAAAAAGAGTTATTTAACGCCTATTCATAAAAAAGGAGACAAAAGCGATATATCAAACTATAGACCTATTTGTATTATGTCTGCTTTACCCAAACTTTTCGAGTCATTAGTATTAGATACCATTGTAAAACCTATCAACAATATTATTGTTCCTAACCAACATGGCTTTATCAGAGGTCGATCTACCTTAAGTAATTTAACTATCTATAATAATTACATATCCGAATCCCTTAGTCTGAAACAACAAGTGGATTCTATATACACTGATTTCAGTAAAGCATTTGATAAGGTTCGACATCACATTCTTGTATCCAAACTCCGACTGTTAGGCATTAAAGGAAGTTTATTGACATGGATTATTAGTTACCTCAGTAATAGAGTGCTTAGTGTGAGGATTAATTTTATAGAATCCTATGTATTCGAGGCCACAAGTGGTGTCCCGCAAGGGTCCCACCTCGGCCCAATATTCTTCTGAATATTCATTAATGACATTGTAAATATATTTAAAGATGTACAAGTCCTACTTTTTGCAGATGATCTAAAATTGTTTAAAAAAATACGAAATATATATGATTGCCTAATTTTACAAGCTAATTTAGATGAATTTTTTAAATGGTGCGAACAAAATATGTTATTTTTAAATACTGAGAAATGTCAAGTAATACGATTTTCCAGAACTCATTCTCATATTTTACATGAATATAATTTTAATAATGTTAAATTAACACCAGTATTACAAATTCGCGACTTGGGAGTTATATTCGATTCAAACTTAACATTCACACCACATATAGATAATATAACTAATAAGGCTTTAAAGATTCTTGGCTTCCTTTGTAGAACCCTAACTGATTTTAAGTCCTTGGATTGCATGAAAACACTCTACATTTCATTAGTTAGATGTCAAGTTGAATATAATTCACCTATTTGGTCCCCTTTCTATAAAGTACACTCTAACAAAATAGAACGAGTTCAACACAAATTTCTTAGGTACTTAAATTTCAAACTCAAAATTCCAATAGAAAACATTAATTATTTAAGTTTAATGAATCGACTAAATTTAATTACGCTGTCTGACAGAAGAATCATTTCAGACCTAATTTTATTGTACAGAATTATGAACAACCTAATTGACAGCCCTGCCATCGTTTCTACTATTAAACTTCTTGTACCGACAAGGAATACTAGACAAAATATAACATTCTTTTGCAACACATACACAACTAACTATCAATCACACTCACTTACCAATAGGATGCATTATTTAGGCAACAAGTTTGGTGGTATTGTAGATGTATTTGCTGATTCCCTTTACATTCTAAAATGCAATTTAAACCAACACTTTGTTGAATCCTACAAATTATTGTAACATGGGTATAATATATTTAACGATTTGATTTGTTATTGAAATGTTTATATTATATTTTGTTCTATGTTATTGTTAAATATTACATTGTTTAAAATATTTCACGGTTTTCCACAAGAATATACAAGTGGTTTTTTTCTTTAAAAACTACTTGTATATTCTTAAAAGTTTTTTCACTTTTTATAACTTTTGGTATAAATTCTATGTATGTGTAATCCTAGATATATTAAATATTATTTTCTAATCTATGTAAAAGCCCCTACGGGCGTATAACAACAATAAATAAATAAATAAATATAACGTTATTTGTTGGGGTTCTTGCCATAAGACTACTCTAGAGCCTTTAAATATTGCACAAAAATTAATTTTAAAAATAATGTTCAAGAAAAGTTTTATGTATTCATCACAGTTACTATATAGCGAAAGCAAAATTATGACAATAAGGCAGTTGTACATAATACAGGCTTTCTGTAAATTTTTCAACAACATTATCACTGCGAAAAGATCTCAACAAGTGCGCATCACTAGATTGGGCTCTTCTTTAATGTATCAGCCGGTACATACCAAAACATCCTTTGGACAAAGAAGTTTTTCATATAAAGGGGTGTTCAGACATCTAATATAACTGCTAGCAGGTATCTGTTGAACCGAGAGCGCTTATGTTTCGTGCCATTCACACGGCGCAGATAAAATATTTCTTCCTATGGTAGGAGAGGGGGTCAGTTGAATTAGCGAGCGGCCACGGAGTGCGCATTTTTTGTACTGAATGTATGGAGTTGACATCTGTCACCCACCGGTATTGGCAGCTCCGTAATTAAAATGACCCCCTCTCCTGTTTTCGTCGGAGTGGGGGGGCGCTTAACTGTTGGCATATCGCCTCAGGAGCGGTTACGGCGTAAGATGTGCATTGTCTATGGTTGATGTGCGCATAAAGTGCTCAGGTGTGAACGGTCTGAAGGGATTGTATGGAGAGCGATATGTGGCGTGCTATGATCTTTTATATTTATATGCTCAATGTGAACGAGCTCTAAAGCTCCGTTGCTTTATAATATGCTCAATGAAAAAATAAAAACTATTGGTACATTACATTTATTCAAGAAAATGGTCAAAATATGTATAATAACTGAGAGTGATGGTTTTGGATTACCCATGTTGTCGCTTGTATCATAAATCATTCTGGAATTCAGTTATATTTCATACAATCCATATTTAATAACTTAACTTATATATTATTATGTACTTTTTAATTTGCTTATTGTTATAGTATCTAATTTGCTTATTGTTATGTTATCTTTAATTTGCTTATTGTTATATTTTTTTGTAGGTTTATAATTATATTTTTATTTAGTTCATATGTATGTTTTTTGTTTAAATTACAATGTAAAACTGCATATCTCGATACAGGAATGCCCTAGTGAGATATGCAGCTTATGTTTCTCATGTACTTCTCATTTTTTTCAATAAATAAATAAATAAATGTGATCTAAACGCTACTGGAAAGAGAAAACACCATGTTATACGTTCAAATCTAAAAATTAACAACAAAAGAATTAAAATTAAAGTTCATGGAACCAAAGTTTCGGACAGCAATTTGAAAAAAAAATTATTAAACTTTGTGAATCTTGAGTGAATGAAAAGTGAGGTGATAACGTTTACAACACATTCGTCTGAAAAAATATCTGTTTTCATTTTTTTTTTGTTACCAGTCATTTTAGTCAGAAAACACACAAGGTGAGCCATTTTTAAAACTTCAAAGTTTGAATTAAAAAAATTTTATATTAAAAAAAATTATGATATTTATGTTTGTCATAAAAAATGATGACATTGCATAATAATATCTCGTTGGAGTGTTCCACTATTACCACACAAGTAGCAGTGCGAGGGGAACGAATTCGGTAGTTTCCGGTTATTCTTTCGGACTTCTGGTCGGCATTAAAGAGTTGGTTTAATTAGAGGTAAAAAAGTGGAACCAAATTTTTCGCTTTGTGTATCATCTAAATATAGAACATGAATGGGGATAGTCTGAATGCTCCACTAACAGGCTCCAATTTGGAAAATAATGAGCTGTTAAAAAAATTACATTAAAATTACGTATGATTAAATTTTGAAAATTAAACTTAAGGTTAAACGTCACGTACATTATAATCTAGGCATTCACAGATGGCGCCAATTAAATTATTTTAGGTTTTTAATACTTTTTGCACGTTACGCTTTAAAATATTAAGTTAAACTAATTGTTTGCGCCCTTACTTATTTAATATGAATATTAATAATTAGTTTTGTCCATAAACGAACCCAAATCTTTCAAGAAAGGCTGAAAAATTCAATTTTGTATCGGTGACTCAATGCAATATTGTATTTTTCAGCCTTTCTTGAAAGATTTGGGTTTGTTTATGGACAAAACTATTTATTTATATTCATATTGAATATGTACGAGCGCAAACAATGAATTCACCTCAATATTTTAAAGCAAAACGTGCAAAAAGCATTAAAAAACTAAAATAATTTGATTGGAGACATCTGTGAATGCGTAGATTATAACGTACGTGACGTTTAACCTTAAATCAAAAGAATAAATTCTACAATTAATTCTACATATAATTCTGCAGGAGAAGTTAAAAGGTCTCCCTAAAGCAGTCTTTCCCGATCCGGCCCGCCAGGTGCACCACGTGGGCTGGCACAACTGCCGCCAAGACCCGAACAACCCCTTGAACCTGGGCACCCCTGGTAAGTCACCAAACGTAGCAACCACTTTTGGGTGACCTATGGGAGAGGTGTTGGTTATCCAATAAATGGTTCCCGGGGCGGCAGTACCCATAGCCGCCTCCCAAATTGCAAAGAAAGTTATAGAAGTTACAAACAGTTACAACCGAATTTATTATTTTTAATTAATAAGTTTGAAATAGATTGTCTAACAATGTGTCCAATATTACAAAGTGGATAACATACCAGTTATTCAACACGCTCTGCAAAGGACTCCGCTCATGCTGCAAAATCACTGATCCAGGATAAAGATTCAATGATAACCTGGAAAAGAAAATGAAGAAATAACAATGATTACTATATTACAATACAACGAAATTTTAAAAGTTTCATATTGGAAAGATGTCAGAAATGTCAAGTAAGTAGATCAATGGAACTAGAAATTTTTTATTTATTTATTTTATTTGATGCAATATATTTACATTTTATAAAACAATTCAATGATGTTGGCCTCACTGGGTGGTTTACCCGTGCTGAGGCCTCCATTTCATATACAAAATTATACACAATACATATGAATATATATATAATATTGGTGAAAAAAACGGAAAAAGTAAATAAAAAACATACGATTAAGATAAATTAAACTTAAAAAGTAGAGATTTAAAATTAACGTAAATTTAAAAATAAACAATATTATGTAAGGTTAAAAACGATATTTTTAATAAGTGTTGTGTGTTTGTGTTTTATGTTGGTTTTGTGTGTTTCTTGAATGTTTTTATTTTATTTTATGCTATGATATTTTGGTAGTATTGTCTATTTTGGTCTTTAATCCATTTTGTAATTTTGTGTAGGAATTTATTTTTGTTTTCCTCAATTTTATTTTATTTATTTATTTATTTATTGTGAAAAACAGTTAACATATATATCCAATTACATTTCACAATTTTTAGTTAATAGTGTAATACATTAATTATGTAGGTACATTAATAATGACACGTGCTAAAGAATACCTTTATTTCGCTCATGAAATGATTGTAGTTCGATCGAACAATGTCAATTTCAGAAGAAAGGTTTAATAGTGAGGTCATTCTCCCCAGAGGCATAACCATTGGTAGGTTGGTCCTGCCTCTAGGAAAAGCAAAAAGTCTGTGTTGCCTTGCTCTGGTGAAGTTATCGGGGACATAAAGTGAAATCCTTTCCAGGACATCAGGATTACAAATGTGCCCGTTTAGCAGCTTGTGTGCTACTAGTACCATTGCAATTTTTCTCCTAACGTCGAGACGATTTAGTCCCAGCATTCCCGCGAGAAAATCAGAGGGATACAACAAAGGGTAGTACCCAAACTCTCGCATGTACAGGTACCGCATGAACTTTTTTTGCATCTTTTCAACATCATTTGCGTATAGGACATCTTCGGGTCCCCATATTACTGATCCACTTTCGAGAATGCTGCGAACCAGAGTGAAGTAGAGCATTTTTATGATTGCTGTGTTCTGTGTTGGAAAAAGATTTTGCGTTGCAGATTACAAAGCCTAGCATTCGCATCGCAGAGTTGCACACCGAATCGATATGAGAACGGAATGTCAGGCGTGTGTCAAAAGAGATTCCTAAATCCCTCATTTGTGAAATATGTTTTAACGAGGTACCAGACATTTTGTAGTTATAATATAGAGTACTCCTAGCCCTTGTATAGCACATAATTGTACACTTTCCGCTGTTAAAATAGAGTTTATTCAGATTACTCCATTCTACGAATGTTAGACTTTTTTCAAGTGTTAGACTTAAATGCTTTTATAGCGTGATATTGGTAGTGTCTTTGTCCAAAGCTTGTATTTACCGTCGGAGTTCTTAAGTTTTGGATTAATTGCCTGGTAAGATGAATAAAATGGTTTACGTTCTAGCTCAGTCATATCTTGTAACCGCAGAAAAATAATGAGTGGGTACAAAGATAATTAAAGAATAGGGATATATCAAGCCTTTATCAATACACTCAACTCAATCAACATACTCTATAAAAGGAAAATAAATTAAGACAGAATAACTAAATTGCATGTATGAGACTATGTATGAATGTGAATGAAACAAGGAGTGTGTATCAAGACTAAGTTGTTTAGCGGTTCATCATCTCTGCTATCCTTGCGGAAAACGGCCTGATGATCAGGTAGATGGCTAGTCAATAAAGAGTCATTTTACATCATCAAAGTTTCCTGGGTTTTCCCTCATTAAACAGATGGATCCAAATCTGATCTCAAAGATTGTGGCGTGTCGGTATATATTCCTGAATTCAATTTAAATCTGTCTTATAAATTGCCTAAAGAAATTTCTATATTTGCTGCAGAATGCTTCGCTATTGAACAAGCTTTAATTCAAATCCAGCTTACTGTGCATTGACTCTCTTAGTGCAGTATTAAAAATATCCTCAAATATCATTCGATGTCCAGAAGACTACCTTATATGTAACATTAAAAACATCCTCAATTCTCTAAATGAATCAAAGTTTGAGACAATATTGGTTTGGGTCCCTGGTCATCTAGGAATTGAGGGTATGAGAAAGCCGATTCTCTCGCTAAACTTGGAACAATCTTTGGTTCAGTTCCTTTAGATTTTAAAATGCCAATCTCTGACGTCTTCTCTGTTCTTAAATCCAAGTCTTCTCATTCCTGGGAAGAAAATTGGTCAGATACGAAAATCCGAACTGGATCTTTCTATGCTGGTATTCAAAATCACATTCCAAGTAAACCTTGGTTCCACGGCAAAAAAAACCCAAAATATTTATTTCCTGCATTTCGAGAGTGAGAATTGGTCACTGCTCTATTGTAGCGCATTTTTTTAAAATTCGATTCCTCAATAGTCCACTATGCCAGTGCGGTGTGGAAGTAAACATGTCTTTTTTAATTGTAAAAAAAATTCATCATTTGCTCATTAAAATCACCCACCATTCTCCCCTCAGTATTCCGTATTTCAATTCTCGTGTATTTTCAGTTTTATTAAAGTTCATAGACTTGAATGACTTCAATAATTGATTTGTTCTATTCTTTTATATGTTAATTATCCTCAAAATTATAACTATCTTCCTTAACTTTTTTGGCACAAAGCACTCTTTTTAGGGTGAATTGCCCAATTTAAAAAAAAAAAGAGTCATTTATCAAAGTTAGAAAAATGGTACGAAATTTATAACATCACCACTCACCTCGGCTGAAGCCTTTTGTCCTGATCCACCACGGCATGATGGTTCCTGTTGCGGGCCCCCAGCGCACCCCCGGGCCCTACCCCTGCACCCCCTCCCCCTCCACCACCAGCGCCCCTTAAGGCTGCACGGCGATAACGCTCTAGTGATACTTCCATGGCCACAGCCCCGGTGGGCTCTACTTCTTCAGCAAACACTTGGCTGTCTGGTGATGTAAATAATTGGTGATAATGTAATAAAGGCTACATGAAAAAAACACATCAATTTATAAAAAACGTTAAGTATGTTATTGTCATCTTGACAGTGAGTAGAATAAGATTGTGTATCTTTCCTAATTCTCAGGCACAATCAACAGTGAAATAATAGAAAAACCAATTTCTTAAATGAAAAAATTGGAATACTTCTGTGGTAAAAAAGGGTATTTTTTTAATACTTAATATTTTATTTAAATATAAGACAGTTTACAGAAGTTAGCAACACAACATGCAATGCAACAAAGGTTGCAAAGCTCACACATACATACGGACGCATTGTGCACACTAAAGAAAATCCAAACACTCTACGACATTTTCAAGCATTTTCATATAACGTGCACACCTAGATATCTTTGTTTTCATCTGAAAAACACAAGGATCACAGCGCACCACCTATAAATGCTCATAGCACACTTGTTCAGTGCGCAGTTTGTGCGCACAGTGACGTACACACTATGGCAATTTGTTGCGACCTTTGTTGCATTGCATGTTGTGTCGCTAATATCTTCACGTGGCTTTACAAGCCTTCTTGACTATTTCTCATAAATGGCACATGCAACAGGAAGAGAGGTTCAAGGACTTTCCAGTGGCATGATTATTATAATATAATACAAGATCTTACAACCACAAAACCAGGCAGGTGCCCATTTATTACTCAGTGTCAGATTTATCGATAAATTAAGTTTGTAGGCCCCAATTTAAAAGGGACCCTTATAGTTCAATAAGAGCAACTAGTAAAAGTCCAGCATTGAAAAGATGGAGAATAAGGTTTAGAATTGAGTCTTTAAAAAATGAGCCATGTTTGTACTTACCAATGAGCAGCAGGCGCACATGAGCCATCAACGGAGCCAGGTGTTGGCACACCCTGGCCCTCTCCTCTTCGGCCCAGTGAGCAGTGGGCTGGGTCACACCCGCCTGGTGTTTGGCCCAGGCCAGGACACAGCGCCATACGTCTTCCTCCTCCAAACATAGCTACAAAATTATGAAAATGGTTTGACTATTTTTTTGGAGAATTCGAATTTTATTAATATATCATATTAACCCAAAAAAATGTTTTTTAATGGATAAGTAATAACTACCAAGCTTCTCGTCAGTTTTAACATCTTTTTTCTAATTGAACTACTGAAAAACATTGATAAAAAAAAATTATATGGCATCCGTTTTGCGCTTGTCTAGTGCATACTTTATACTGTCATAATAATATATGTTAGCTTGGCCTATTTCACGATATCACTTGGAATAAGCAAGAGGTGAAATAGGCCTATTGCAAATATATTTATTTTGAGTGTAGTGTCCGTGTACGACTAGCAATACGTTCCGACAATTAAGGGCAACAAAACAAGTTATAATTTCGAGTTTATAGATGGCGCTAATTAAAATATTTTACAAAAACACTATTTGCACAAGAAATCCAGTCAGAAAAAGCTGTGATGCTTTCATGATGCCAGATTTTTTCTGCTTTAAAGTTAGGAAGCAATCCACTTATTATTTTTATTTTTTTTATTATTTATTAATTTTCAACGCCCTGATGGGCTTTTACATTACAAGTTTGTAATACAGAGACAGGTTTTTTAAAAACAAAATATACACTATAAAAATAAATAAATAACAAGTAATACAGATAAATTAAGGAAGATAAAACATTACGATAAAAGAGAAAGTTTTTAAGTTGTAAACAGCGTAGAAAATAAACTAGTAGGTAGGTACTCGTATGTTAGTAATTAATTGTGATGTGTAAATAATACATGACAAAATGCAAGATACATAAAAATAAAACGGTAACTAGTTATTACATTGTGGTTAAATATAGAAATACACAAATATACGCAATAGCCCCTAGGTGATGCTCCTTAAATATCGAAATATTCTACATAAAAGTATCGTTCAGGTATTTCTTAAATAATGGTAAACTTGTGTTAAATATATCGATATTGGAGGTGAATTTGTTTCCTAATGTGTGAAGTCTAGAAATAGGTGCATGTATGTGGTAGTTCGTTCCAGAATTATTGTTGCAGAATAATATGTTTTGCCTTGTTGCTCGATTGGGTACCCTGAAATCGATGAGATGCAGGAGTTCGCAACAATTTAATTCAGAGTGAATAATTTTAAACAAAAAAGTTAAGTCATTTATTTTTCTTCTGTTTTCTAGGGAATGCAATTTAAGTGTGTTTAGTAAGGATGTATAGTTAATGTGTTGAGTAGGTATGTGTAATTTGAAGTTGATAAATCTTAAAAATTTGTGCTGCACTCTTTCGATATTTTTTATATGAATTTGATAATAAGGGGACCAAACAATGGAATTGTATTCCAACAAGCTGCGTACGAGTGACAAATATACGATTTTTATAACTTCCAACGAGTTGAAGTCTTTGATTGTTCTGATTATAAATCCTAGTGTTTTCATGCCTTTGTTAGTTATTTGTTGTATGTGATTTATAAAATTTAATTGCGTGTCAAACACAACTCCAAGATCTCTAATTTCATTGACTTTTTCTAATATGTTGTTATCTATTGTGTACTTGAAAGATAGTGGGGTCTTTGTTCGACAAAACGTTAGTGTCTTACATTTGTCGATATTGAGGAATAAGTTATTTGTGACACACCAATTTTGTAATTTGTCTATGTTTGACTGTAGGATTAGGCAGTCACCTATATTGGATATTTCTTTGTATAATTTGATGTCATCGGCAAAAAGCAGAACTTCTACATCGTTGAAACAGCTTATGATATCATTTATGAATATTAAGAAAAGGATGGGACCGAGATGACTCCCTTGCGGTAGACCACTAGTTGCATATAATAACTTAGATATAGTATGTTTAATTTTAACAAATAAGATTCTGTTAGATAAATAACTTGAGAACCAATCCAACAACTTGCCTCTCAGTCCTAAGGCATACAGTTTACTAAGTAATAATTTATGTGATACTTTGTCGAAAGCTTTTGAAAAATCTGTGTAGATACTGTCAACTTGTTTTTTTCTTGTGAAAGATTCTATAATATAGTTATGGTAAAGTAACAGGTTGGTAGCAGTTGACCTACCAGAAACAAATCCGTGTTGGTTTTTATCAATTGCTTTTAATATTGATGGATAAATTAAATCAAGAACAAGGGATTCAAAGATTTTCGGGAGCGCTGATTGTATGCATATAGGACGGTAGTTTTTAATGTCTGAGTCGTCACCTTTTTTGAGAATCGGGGTAATATAACTAGATTTCCAACGGGTTGGAAAATGTCCAGAAGAAAGTAGGTGGTTAAATAATGTGGTGAGTGGACCTGATATTGCAGATGCGCATTGTTTGAAAAATATTGGTGGGATGTTATCTGGGCCTGCAGATTTGTTAGGGTCAAGTGAAATGATTTTATTTAAGCATGATTCCTGTGTAATGGTGTAGTTCTGTAAATTTATTGTGTTTTGATATGTGTACGATGGTACGTTGTTATCTGATATTTCACCTTCGTATACACTTTGGAAATGATCCGCAAACAAATTAACAATATCAAAGGTGCTATTGGCTATTTTGCCATCATAATGCATTGTGGGGGGGTAGTCTGTACTTTCATTGTTTAATTTTTTAACAAAATTCCAAAGATTTTTTGTTCCTAGCGCAGTTTTCTCAACGGAGGTGATGTGTGCTTTATAGCATAGTTTAGATAGTGTTTTACATTTCTTTCTTGTTTCTGAGAAGTTTGAGTAGTCGTTGATTTGGTGAGTGAGTTTAAAAATTTTGTGTAGCTGTTTTTTTTGTTTCAGTAAGAGTATAAGGTCTGTGGAGAACCAAATTGGATATGTTCTGTGTTTTGGTGTATATGAGGGGACATGAGATTTTATAAATTCAGAAAATGTTTCATAGAGTTTTTCTAGTATTTGTTCGCTATCACTGTTATTAGTCAAGAAAGTCCAATCTGTATTAGTGAGTTGGTAGTTAATAGAATCGTAATCGGCTTTTTTGAAGTTGAGTGTCGTTTGTTTCTGTGGTGGTTTGTTTGTGTACATATTTACTGTAATGTGTAAGGGGGGGTGATAATTATCCACCGGTACGAGCTGATCGTCTGACATTTCAACACACAGTTTAGAGCTGTTTGATAGGGCAAGATCTAGAAGGCGATCACATATATTGGGTACAAAATTGTGTTGATGCAAATTTAAATAGTTTATCATATCTATTACTTCACGTGCTGGGTCGTTAGAACTTTCGTTAGTAATATAACCATTGTCACTAGAGTTCCATTTCAAATTGGGAAGATTATAATCGCCGACGATAATTATTTTCGATGTAGGATTTTTTGACATGAGAAATTCGACGTCTTCGCAATGTTTCTTATAGGTTTGGATGTCGGAGTTTGGTGGTATGTATACAGTTCCAATGATGATTTTTTCCATGGGAGTAACAATTTGTATAAATAATTGCTCCAATGAGGTATTTTTCGTGCTTAGTTTTTTCACGGATATATTTTCCTTGATTGCAATCAAAACTCCGCCTCCTCTGGATTTGGTACTGGATTTTGGGTTTCTGTCACGGCGAAATATCTTGTGGTTTGTGAAACCAAGTTCAGGAGATTTTATTTCTGGAACAAGCCATGTTTCGGTAAGGATGAATATATCATGTCCGTTGTAGAGGTACCGTTACTTTAAGCTCATGCAGTTTTGTACGAAGTCCTCGTGTATTTTGATAATAGATTTTGATTTCGTCAGGGCATTTGGTCCGGCGTTTTTGGCTAGTTAGGCCATATCCAATAGTGGATTTTAGTTTTTTTTTTTTTTATTACAAAACCACTTATTTTCTCTCCCATGTATAACATATTATTATACAATACATATATTATGTATTTGTGGCATAAATGTATGCCACCAACACATTTTTTATATTTGTGGCTCGCGTGGGCTCTGACGTTACTGTATTTGCGGCATCTTCCAGAATGGAAGATTCTCTAGAAATGAATTTAGCCGAGATACTAGAAATGAGTTTTTAGTGACGAGATTTGAATAGCCAAGTACTTCCCCACCTTACGCTTTCCTTTCCCACTACCTTCAACCTCACAACATGCCACAATTGGGGAATCCATAGTCTCAGTGGCTCCAGATAGTTGGGAGCAGGTGGGACTCTTGTGAGCTATTCAGATTTTTTTTTTTTAAATGGGTAAGGAAATAAAGGTACGCTTTTGTGTGTAACTCGACAAAGTTGAGTTCGTAGTTACCTAGTTGTAGTAACTACCCGCAATATGATCTTCTAACTATTTACTACTTTGTCGAAGGTTCAAGAAGATTTATATTGACGTGAAAAATACTTACATAATCTGATGAAATCAGTTTGACGAGAGCATCTTTAGGCAGATTCAAGAAGGCATTTGTTTTTACACATTCAGAAGCATTTTCACCAATGTACGAAATGCATTTCTCCATAAAGGATGCAGCGCTCTTATTACCTGAAAAAAAAATACAATTACTTAATTTATGCAGTGCAAACAAAAGCAAGTTATTAGGCTGGGTTAACTTGGTATTGTAGCATGTTTTTACAGTATTCGATTTTAAACATACATTTAGCGTGATGTTCACACGGTAAGTTTTTATTCGTGCAAAAACTAACAGCCGCAGTTTTCATACGGCAGTCATCCTGAGTAGACGTCTGTGATGGATCCATTTTGTTTTTTTTTATTTATTTGTTTATTTAGCACAATATTATACATTTAGGAGCTAAACGTCGCAAAATTTATAAAATTGGGAAGACTTCGGTGGCTGGGTCACGTGGAGAGAATGACCGAGCATCAAGCACCAAAGTACCTGCTGAACTCAAGACCAATAGGGCGAAGGAGCCTGGGAAGGCCAAGACTAAGATGAAGCGACAACGTCCTCAAAGACATATCTATCTTGGAGCTTCCAAACTGGAGAGAGCTGGCACAAAACCGAGATGAGTGGAGGAAGACTCTTGAGGAGGCCAAGACCCACCAGGGTTGTAGAGCCAATAGTGATGATGATGATGATTATACATTTATATACATGATTTATTAAATTTTGACTGCCCAACTAGGAGTATTCCCGTTTTAGGACAGTCAAATTATTATGGGTATGAACATGTGGAACATGATTTGTACAAAAAAAGAAAGAAAATTGATGAAATAAAAAGAGGTTGTTGTACTTTGATACTGGTATCGAAGACGCCAATGGCTTCGCCGTCAGCATAACAAAAGGTTTTGGGTTCATCCTATAAATCAAAAATCAGTGCATACATTTGAAAAATTGTATGAAAAAAATAGAAAATTATGAAGAAAAGTTTTTCAGTTACTATTTGATAAAAAACGCTTGGCATCGTGCAATATGAAATAGACGGTGTAATACTACGAGCTACTGCAAACAAAATATGTCAAAGTTCATTCGATTTGCTTGACAAGTTCAGTGAGTATTCGATTAACGTGTTTCTTAGCTTTTATTTTGCCGTGTGAATGGTTCTATACAGAATGTCCGGGGTTAAAGTGCATTAACTTCGGGAGGTGATTCTACATGATTGTAAAAAAAGATTAACAAATTTTTCCGAAATTCCAACGTTCCCATACAAAAAGACGTACCTACAAAAAATCCTTAGTCTGAGGTACAATCTTACTTGCTGAGAGCCTGCCGGGCGCCCGACTCGATTGTGATTGGCCGGTATCGTAACAGCGGAAAATAATAAATCTGGCCATACACGCCGGACTAATTTTATCTATCTTTGTACCTCAAAACTACCCCTAAAAGCTGGAATTTCGAAAAAAGTTATTTATCTTTTTTACTTATACCTTATACTATCATGTAGAATTACCTCCCGAAGTTAATGCACTTTACCCCGGACACCCTGTATGTATAATGTATAGGCTTTTTTTACATTCCTCCACTGAGGAAAATAATTTCCTTCAGGGCATGTGTCATCTTAGGGGATCCTATGTGGAGGGTCTTTTT
The DNA here is from genome assembly GCA_917880885.1 of Limnephilus marmoratus. Taxonomy (NCBI): domain Eukaryota; kingdom Metazoa; phylum Arthropoda; class Insecta; order Trichoptera; family Limnephilidae; genus Limnephilus; species Limnephilus marmoratus. The sequence continues at coordinate 32,085,401 of OU862916.1, forward strand.
AAGGAAGGGGAGGATAGGAAGTTATGGGAAGGAAAAAGGTATGAGGGGTGGGTAGGAATCTGATGTGTGTCCAGGAGTGAGAGACATATGAATCCATCCCTCCAACCGCGGTACAAGGCGATGAATCAAGAGGCTGGAAAGGTCAAAAAGCCTCCCTCAACCAGTCTCTCAATCTGGCCCGCCATACAGAGGGTGGGCAGACGCATCCGCTGCCACGACCTGGACAAACCTTACCCCCTTAACCCACTGTTTATTCGATAAAATTTATACTGCAAAAAACCTAGCCTTACTTTTCACAATCATTGAGTTGTTATTATTCCCAATCAGTTGTTGTTGTTGTTACTATTCCCAATCAGTTATTGTTGTTGTTACTATTCACAATTCATGGCTGATAGCCAAAATATTGCAGCTTTTATTCAGATAACAAACAAAATAGGTACTACCCCAAAGGGCGCACAAACTCCAAAGGCTCCGAGGACTTTGAAGCAAATAATGGATGGTTACCTCGAGTGTTTTCTCTTGAGATAAAAATAATCTCGTTGAATGTTTCAAAAGACCCAATCATTTCTGATTACTTATAAAAGGGATCAAAATGGAAATCTAGTCTCTTTCAACAGAAGCAATCTTCCGAACAGGCCCTCCATTGATATGCTTGGTGTAACTCTAAGTGACCATCTCAAATATGGGGCTAGTTAGCCTCTCAAAAACTGGGCATACTGTACAGGGCCCGCAGATACGTAAATAGTACAAATCGCAAGTGCGCCCCACGGTTGAATTTGGCAGCCATCTCTGGTCCTAAAATACCTGAAAAAAACCCTTGACTCTGTGCAAAAACGGGCGGTTCATTTGCTAGATTCTCCTATCTTAACAAACGGATTACAATCGTTAGAGCACAGTCATCGGGTGGGAATACTATCCTTCTTCTACCACAGGAACTAGCGTCGTTCACCACCTCGGCACCGGTGCATAGTCGGGAAACACCCCTAACGCGTGCCCAACACATGAGTCGCTTCTGCGACTTGTTCTTGAGTTCAACAGCTCGGCTGTGGGATGGTTTGCCAGCCTCTGTGTTTCCTCCTTTCTACAACTTGGGTATCAATCCTTAAGACCAATGCTCATTCCTTCCTCTCCTCAAGAAGACCCTCCACACAGCATCTCAGATGACATAGGCCCTCCTGCGTGGAGTTGAAGTAAAAAAAAACTTCATTTCCGCTTTGTTACAAGTGGCGGATAAAGATAGGTACAGATGCCCTGTTGAGACTAGCTTTCACTATCGTAAATTTACTCGAGATGGCTTTAACTATGTAGTAATCAGATCTGAACAGTCAGGCCCTCGGATTTACTTCAAAGTAGAAATCATATGTGATCTTTAATTTAGTAAATTTAGGTAGCATGTTAAATAACTGTGTTGATATTAATAATATTTCCTTTAATTTATTTGAAAAGCTCTGGAATGATTTCAGGAGCGACACATACAAAACTCGAGTCGCTTGTAGTATGTGTCCGAATGGTTTGTATCATCCAAGAGCTGCTCAAACAAATTAATATTTGTGTAAACGGAGCCATTCAAACAAAGATATTCAAATACAGAAGAGATATGCTATCGTGTCCGCACAACTGTCGCCGGACTACACGCTAATTAGCATAGTTTTCATACAAAAAGAATTTGTTCATTTCGTTGATTTTTTAAAAAGGTGCATTAATATTGGTTAACAATATATTTTGAATAAGGAAAGAATTTGTTCATTTAGTTTAACTTTCGTTTGGTTTATTTGTTCTTTCAGTTTATTTGTTATTTGGTAAACAATATCGGCGACACCCGGAAGTGCAGACCCACATAGTAAAAACAGCAGATAGCACATCTACTTATATTCCAATATCTTTGCATTCAAATAACATTGCTTTGTTATAAAGATACCATTTATGGAAAATCACCATGCATACTTAGAGCTTGTGCGCACCAGCAGCCTGCCGCGTAGGCGTTCAATCGCGCGGCCTGCCGCATTTTTATTTTAATATGCAACTGCTCATATTCGTATGCACTACACCGCTAAAAATTTTAACTGCGGCAATTGAACGGAAGCCAGCGGCCCGCTTCACGGCTGACCGCCATATTGACTATACGCACTAGGCGGTTGGGGTTTAGTTCGCTGCTAGCCGCTGCTGAGTTGTCCCCCCAGCCATGAATTTCGACACACAAAAAAATTTATCATTGAAATTTAAAAACAGATGCTATTTGGAATTCTGAAGTAGCAGCATATAAGAATAAAGAATTTAAAATCAAACAATGGGAAGAACTAGTGGATATTTTTTGAAAAGAATTTGGGAGGCGGGAATGGGTACCGCCGCCCCGGGAACCTTTATTGGATAACCAACACCTCTGCCATAGGTCACCCCAAGTGGTTCGCTACGTTTGGTGATTTAGCAGGGGTGCCCGGGTTCATGGGGTGAGGTTTGTCTAGGTCTTGAAGGCGGATGACCAGGACATACTGAACCCCAGATTCCTACCCACCCCTTAAACCCTTTTCCTTCCCAGAACTCTCCTCTCCGTCCTTTCCTTTAAAAAAAACCCTCCATACAGCATCCCCAAAGATGACACAGGCCCTGAGGGAAATTATTTTCCTCAGGGCCTCCTGTGTGGAGCTCATGTAAAAAAAAAAAAAAAAATGTCGATAATGACAAAAAAAATCATATGTATTCATTTCAATTTGGGAGGTGCGTAGGGATACCGCCGCCCCGGGAACAATTTATTGGATAATCAACACCTCTGCCATAGGTTGGCAATTGATTTGTTACGTTTGATGACTTAGCAGGTGTGCCCGGGTTCATTGGTTCGGGTCTTGGCGGCGGGTGTGTCTGAGAGACTGGTTGAGGGAGACCTTATAACCTCTCAAGCAGAACTCTTTTGGAACATCGCTTTGCACCGCACTGGGAGGGATGGATTCATACGTTCGTCAATCCTGGACCCAATTAACCCCAGATTCCTACCAACCCCTACTACCTTATACTTCACAGAACTTCCTTTTCCTGAAAAGACCCTCCACGCAGCATCTCCAAAGATCCTTTGTGGAGCTATTGTAAAAAAAATAAATTAAAAAAACATTTATTCAAACGAAATTAACTTTAGCAGCGTCCATTTTATTAATGATGAGACAATGCAGTTTTTTGTTACCGCTATCGAACCGCAGCTGGCGGTTCGATAGCTGCTCGCCGCCATGTTTTTCAACCGCGTCAGGCGGCTAGCAGCTTAGCCAAACCGCGGACGCGGCTGGCCGCTAGTGCCCACAAGCCCTCAAACTATTTAAATTGCTCCTTCAATATAGTTTCGTTTCCTTCTGAACAAGGTAAATTAACGATGATGGCCTTATAAGTGTGCAGGTTCGATTCCCGCACATCAAAAAGGAACATTAAATTACATTTTTCATATTTTATTAGTTTTAATATTGATTGCTGTATGATTGACCATAAAAAAATGATCTTTAGGTGTCATCAGGGAAAAGAGACAAATGAATTGTTGATTAATTTTTCAAGTGCCAAAGTACCAATTAAGCACTTTTAACATTCCCACATGTACAGAACGGCAACAATACAAAAAAGAAATAAATATATGATCATTATCACAATAATGCTGCATACCTTTCTTACAAATTAAATAATGGCGAGAAAAAGAGAGATACACAATATAGGTATGTTTGTTTTTTCCAAAAGAATAAAGTAGTACTTTGGAGGAAACAGACATCCGTACAGTGTGTGTCTCGTCATTATTTAAAGATGTATGTGTATGAAAGAGCTGCAGCATTATTGTGATAAACATATCTTTATTGCCTTTTTCGTACCATCACCATTCCGTAAATGTAAGAATATTAAAAGTGACTACTGGATATGAAAAATTCGTATCCGTTGAGCGCCGTCATATCCATATGGATAACCGACTATAATGCATTTTGTTCGTGGGGTGTTGCAGGTACACTGTGGAGGCAATACATCGTGGGATCTCGGCTTTGCAAATCACAATAATGCTGCATCCCTTTCTTACACATTAAATAATGGCGAGAAAAAGAGACACACAATGTAGTTCGATTTTTCCAAAGGAAAAAAGTAGTACTTTGGAGGAAACAGACATCCGTACATTGTGTGTCATCATTATTTAAAGATGTATGTGTATGAAAGAGCTGCAGCATTATTGTGATGAGGAACATTGTTTATTGCCTTTTTCGTACCATCGCCGTTCCGTAAAGGTGAGAATATTAAAAGTAACTACTGGATATGAAAAATTCGTATCCGTTGAGCGCCGGCATATCCATATGGTAACCGACTTTAATGCATTTTGTTCGTAGGATTTTTACAGGTACACTGTGGAGGCAATACATCGTGGGATCTCGGCTTTGCACAGAGACTTCATTGTCAATTTCTTCAGTCAAAAAGTAGACTATGAATGTAATTGTTTTATACAAAGTCAAGTAGAATCAAAGCATGAAAAAGGACAAAAACCACCTTGAGACCAAGCCTGTCAAATGATAAAAAACTTATGATAACGCTAAACAGAATAAAGAACTGAAAACTTTTATCCGCAAGGAGCAGAATTGAATTATGATTTATACTCACTTTTTAACTTCACCTTATGATCAATTTATTTATCGCTATTAATTATAACATAATTGTATGTGGGGATAATACTGGAGTTACGTTTATCTTAAACATAGTTATAATTTTTTGAAAAAGGGAAGAAATAAAATCAAAGAATTCTTATATCATGAAATATTTATTTTGCAAGAAATTTACACTAATGTTTTCAAAATATCTATTTCATTTAGATTGATCCACAAAATAATACCACTCCTCGTCAGCGAAAAATATCTTAGTTGAATTTCACTAGGTTTTATTTGAATGATTACTTCGTATGAATTTATCAGAATATTTATTATTCACCAAAACAATGTTAATTTGTAGAAATGAAAGCATTTATTGTAGGTATAACTATCATATTTCAATTGTATGAAAATATTTGACGTTTCACTTAGACAATAATTATAAATTCTTGAATAAGCACGGAATTTGTCATACAGAAGACAACAAGGAGTATTCGGATGTTTTGATTGTTGCAGGCACACAAACAAAATATTGACAGCAATCACAATAATGTGTGAACTTTCGTATTGTGAAAAAGACGATCTCACAAACTTTCACTAATAATATTCCAAGTATTGTTCCTTCCTTTAATTTTTCTAGACACGCTCAATCATTTCTTTAGATAAATTCAGGCGCCATACGAATATTGGCAGGTACAGATCGTTCTCGGATTATATTAAAATTATTCGACAGTCCATAACCTAAAATTCACAATCACAGTGATGTTCACATTATTTTAGTGGCAGATGGATTGACGTTTTGTATTAACGTAATATTGTCGCCTTTCATCATGATCCTTCCCAGGGGTTTTCGGTTCTTCGTCTTGACGTTGTATTCTTCAGCTTCGTCCAAAACAAGATTCATGTATTCGTCAAAGCCGACGATATGCCCCTCAATTCGTAGGTTTATGTTTTCATAGAGCCAAACTTGCACTCGGGAGCGATTCTGCAGGTATCGGAAAATAAGGTTGATGGGTTGAACCATCACCTTCTGAACTTTCGGTGGTCCTTTGTATGACATTTTGAATGATTTCAAATGTGTATAATTTTGAAACTTCACAACGTTTCCGAACGACCGGCGTGTATAAACCAGAGATAAATCAAATGCTTCAAGAAAAATGGCGGCACTTTGATAGAGATGGTCGACGTCGACACTCCTGTCCCAGTTACAAGGAACCGGTTCCTTCGCTGTCGCTGGAACCGTCAGAATTTTATTTATTTGTGGAACCGGTTAATTTTGGAATTGGGTCCTTTGGATCATTTATCAAAATTGATGTATATTAGAAACATAGTAAAAAAAGTTACAAAATATTTAGATTTTTCCATGAACCTGTTTCTGTTTCTCAGAATTTCTCCAGCCCCCTCCCCCCAAGATGGGAAAAAAAATCTCTTGCATCTCCTTTTGTATTTCTAAAAAAATCTCATCATCTCATTTTTGCAAATCCTGTTCCCCCACGCAGGGCCGGATCTACGAAATCTGGCGCCCTGTGCAGTAGGTACCGATGGCGCCCCCCCCCCCTACATTTTTATTTTGATTAAAAATTCGTTCACCCCAATTTTTTATTTATTTTTTTATTGTTTTTTTTTACACTAATTTATCAAATAAAATCAAGATATATAAAGGGTGTAACTTTTCCAAGTGACCTGGCGGTAGCTCTCACACTTGTTTTTTTTTAAAGAGAGGATCGCCAGGAGCCCTATACTCTCTGAATCTATTGGGTAAACATAAATTATGGTGCCATTTTAATTATTTTAGGAAAAACTCTTTGCAAGTTATGCTTTAAAATAATACAACGAATTGTTTGTTTGTACCCGTACCATGATTTAAAATATAGGTTACGAGACAATGCGGGTGGTTTCGCTGAACTAGGTCCATTAGACATTCTTGAGATTTACTGCGTTTATGTACCTATATACCCAACGCGAATATTAGAAAAAGCAAATACAAATACGTTCTCATGGCAACGTACAACACAAGAACAGCATCTACAGCTTCTGACTAGCAACAAGCAGTCCCGACGAGAGACAGTGAGCAGTGATAATAAGAATATAACCTCAAATTTGTACCTTGCATTTCCCCTGTGTTGAGCGAACAAACACTAAACACTGACGTATGGTATCAACGGCTTACGAACAAAAATACCGCGCTGTGATTGGTTATTGAATTTGGATCGCACCTATTCGTCGTAAAACACGGTAAAAGATATATGGAAAAATAGAACTTACGTTTAAACTAAATATATGGAATTTGTAAAAAAATTCTGTAACTGACTATAAATTCGTAAGCCGTTGATACCAACCAGATGCGTGCGCATTTTGTTTCTTTGGAAAGTGTTGCTAGAGCGTAATAATTATTTCGTACTATGGGTAATTTTTAAACGATTCAGGGAATATTGTAACTAAATTTTAATCCAATATTTATTTTCTCACGGCGCCCCTTCGGAGTTGGCGCCAGGTTTTTGCACGTTTTTGAACGTATGGCAGATCCGGCGCTGCCCCCACGGCTTTTTCTTTTTGAGGAAACTATTCCAAAAGTAATTGAGTAAAGAACCGGTTCCACTTCAGTCTCTGGTAACGGAACTGTAGTGACAGCCCATTTCGGACATCAACCATCTCTACACTTTGACCATAAACAAAAGGGGTACGACTTATTTTAGTAAACAAAGATTATGAGCAAAAAAAAAAAATATTTAATGTGAAATAAAGTTAACGAAACGCTTTATAGAACATCCCCCTTACTAAGAAATGTGTTAAAAAATTTTCATAACAGATAAACAACCATTTACCCTACATTAATGGTTGTTTATCAGCCATGTAAAATTTAAAACACGTTTATTAGTAGGGCCCAAGGTTGACAGAAAATGTGTTTAACAAGGTTAGCTCATAGGGGTCCCTTCCGAAAAAAAAACTCGTTGGGTCGCTTTCGAAATTTCGAATGTGTGACGTAGCACGTAGCTTGAAGTAAAACACTGTCACACGTACTGAAGTTAATTCAAATCTCCCAGGGGAACATAGACTTCAAGCTAGGGGTTAAAAATTACAAAAAGTTGATCAAGTAGTAAGGGTACGTTCCCTAACCTTGTTATACGCATATTCTACGAGCCTTCAGTAGGGCCCTCATAAATAATACTCATACTTATCGATTCCAAAAAGAAGCAGAGACAATTGAAATAATAAAGCATAAAAAAAAATATTACATTGCTTGCACTGTTTATTTCGCAATAGCATCTCCCACACGCAAACTTCGGAGCGACTGAGTTCCGCGCCACTTCAAGCCACCGCGCAGAAAAGTAAAGACCGATAGGTTTACAGCGCAGTTCACTGTAAGACTTTACTGCGCGGCGGCTTGAAGTGATGCGGGACTCGGTCGCTCCGAAGTGTGCGTGTGGGATGCTAATGATTTCGCTGCTTTGCGACTTCGCGAACGTCGGTTAGGTGATAAAAGAATTAAAAATCTATTCTTTCAAAGATGGCGATAGTTTAATTATTTTAGATTAAAAAAACACTTTTTGTGAGTAATGCTTTAAAATATTAAGAAGAATTAATTGTTTGCGCATGTACATTAGCTTGGGCCGAATTTTTTTTCTTCCGAATTTTGGCGCTAGTAATAAAAAGTTGTCTTTGTATCTAAAACAGCAAAAAAATTTAGTTTTAAAAAAATCCAAAAATATGCTAAGTTTCCGGGGGTCCTTTGAAGTTTGAGAAAGTATCGAAATATTTCCATTTTTTCAGCCTTTGCACAAAATATTCTGAAATAGTTTAAAGATGTTCATACATGAGATCTTGTTAAATAAAGTATATAGTTTCGGTGTATATAACTACCATCTATTATTTTTGTAGTAATATGGCACTAAAGCACGTCTGCCCGCAGTCCCCAAACCCGCCCTCGCTCGAGCAGCGCGCCATATTGGCCGTTCCTTGGTCGACCAAGGACCCTCCGTTTCGTGATATTGTTGTGTAGGCAACTAAAATTATTTTGAAAATAAGGGAAAAAGATTCTTTGCCAACCATTTTGAAAGAACGAATTACAAACATTGTTAAGGCATATCAACATAAGTATGTAAACTTGTTGAAGTCTGAAAAATATAGAAGAAATACAGTTTCCTTCCAAAAAAGAGTATCTCCATTTAAAATCACAAGCTCCATACTGTTTGATATTAGTTATTGTAAACATAAAGACATTGAATTCAATTTATTAATTCAAATTATAGACAATAAATGAAAGTTTTCCTTAAAGAAAAAAGACCAAAGAGGTGAGAGAAAATGTTTATCGGCAGTGTTGATATATCGACTATGACAATTGGAAAAGCCTTTGAAGAGAAAATGAAAAGATCTGACCAAATTAAATGAACGGGTGTGAGAAGAAAAAGCTTTAGAATTTGTAGACACTTGTATCATTGTCTATCATTATACTATGCTAAAAGCAAATGTAAAACAAATGGCATCCCACAAATCATGCACCTTAAGGATGAGTCAGGCACCGGCGCTCATCAAGTATGCCAACTATTCTCTAAACATTTTCAGTCCACCTACGTAAACGATAATGACACGAATGATCCCAGTATATTCAATGATTTTACCTACGTTAATAATCATAACCCGATTGGGAACGTACAAATAAACTATTTAATAATCAATAATTACCTGAAGAATTTAGACATTAGTAAGGGTGCTGGCAGTGATGGTATCTCGCCATACTTTGTCTCAAAATGTGCCAAAAATCTTTCGTACCCCTTAACTAACATATTTAGAATGTCACTAGGAGCAGGAAAATTTCCTACAAAGTTCAAAGAAGCAACTATAATCCCAATTCATAAAACTGGTTCAAAAAGCAACATTGAAAACTATCGCCCAATCTCAATGCTAACGGTATTTAGTAAACTCTTTGAGAAAATTATCTACGATCAAATTTATACAACAATTATTTGCAACATACAAAACCAACAACATGGATTTCTACAAAAAAGGTCGGTACTTACAAATTTGGTAAATTTCACGGAATATTTAACGAGCAATATGGACAATAGAAACCAAGTAGATGTAATCTACACGGATTACTCTAAGGCCTTCGATAAGGTAAACCATTTTATTCTAATTTAAAAACTAAAACAATTAGGCATCCACGGTGACCTACTTCGGTGGCTTACTTCATACCTTCGGAGTAGACTTCAATGTGTATCAGTTGAGGGAACTAAGTCCAGCTTCTTTTCCGTGCCCTCCGGTGTACCTCAAGGTTCTCATTTAGGGCCATTATTATTTAATGTGTATATATATGATATTCACAAATGTTTTTTACACGCCAATTACCTAGCTTATGCAGACGATAAAAAAATATACCTAGTTATCAAATCAATCGAAGATTGCATTAAACTTCAAGAGGACCTCAATCGACTTTTTATCTACTGTGAATCAAACAAACTGGTAGTAAATACCTCAAAATGCAAAAAATTATCATTTACACGTAATAAAAATAAAATTCCTTTTGAGTATAGATTAAATGGGACACTTATCAAAGAAGTAGAATCTATCAGGGACCTTGGGGTATTACTGGATGTTAAATTAAATTTTATACAACACACTGATGAAATCATCAACAAGGCCAACAAAATGCTAGGATTTATTATTCGAATAACGAAACCTTTTCGCAACCTTAAGACTCTATATTCCCTTTACACAGCGTTCATCCGTCCCCACTTAGAACACTGCACACCAATCTGGACTCCTTTCTACCAAGCTCACATTGATAGAATCGAAAAAATCCAAAAAAAATTTTTTAACCACATAAATTATAAACAAAAATTACACTTCTTAAATTACAACGAATCTATTAATTACCACAATTTCAACTCCCTTTATACACGACGTTTAATTTTTGACCAAACTTTATTATTTAAAATTGTTAATAATGGCCTGACTCTCCAGAGCTAACCAACTTAATAAATATTCATATTCCGTCAAGATCAACTCGGCAATCCCATTTGTTTCATTTGCCTACATGTAGAACTAACATTAGAAAAAATTCAACAATTCCCCGTATATGTGCGCAATATAACACAAAATTTCAAAATATAAACATTTTTAGCCATACACTACAGAAATATCGATTAGAAGTAACACGTACGATCAAAAATTAATACGAGTGTGAAAAGTATCCGAAGCATCTCCTATCCTCCTCCTTTATTCCCCTTCCTCACCTCCTCACCTCAAATTAATTTTAATATGTAATAAAACTCTATCTCCAATCAACTTTAACATAGGAGACTTTTTTGGCTTGACTCGATTTAACAATGTATATTTTTATCTTTATGTTTTATGTATAAGCTGTTTGTCCCTTACTAATAAATAAATAAATAAATAAATTATCTTCCACGTTAACATAAAAATCATCTTCTCCTGGCGCAAAATCAAGTCGGCTATTTAAGACTAATAACACTGCCTTTCCGTCAACCAGCAATTCTCCGTCTTTTACAGTTCTCTCCAAGAGCTGTGACAGGTTCAGGATATTGGATCGAGCTGGAGCAGCAATCGCTTCTGTCGTCTTAAATGATTTCAACATAATCACGCAGGATAATAATAATAAAGTAATAGAAAAAATAGACAGCGTTGCGGACGGCAATACCTTAGCTAATATAAAAAAGACACAAATACTATAAAAGCACAGTACTTGAAGAATACGTATCGATACGATACGACACGTGGAACCAGGATCTCATTTCTTGACGCATTTTATGCCTAGGTCAGGCACTGCCGTAAACATAGCCAAACCAATAATGGAATATTTTGCTCGTTAAAACATTTCTCTCTACTAAAAGCAATTGGGTGTGACGGCACAAATTTTAATACGGGAACAACTGGTGCAGTGATTCGAACGATGAAGAAACACATGAATGGACCGGTACAGTTGCTGATCTGCTTTTTTCATTGCAACGAGCTGCTTCTACGCCTTTCGATTATGAAGTCGGATGATACAACCACTGGACTTCGTTATTTTTTTGGCCCCGTAGGTTCGACTTTTCATAATTGCCGTAATTTACCGGTATAATCTTTTTTTTAAATTGATGTTGAGTATTCAACATCAAAATTTAGGCACCAATCAAAAATACTTGCTTGATATTTTTGACGTTGTCATCCTGATATTGCCAGAAGAACCCACGATTGCCAGCGAGTCGAATCCCACGATTATACATTGGAAGCGCAACGCCATCAGAAAATTTAGTTATGTTAGCCACGTTTATCATGAGGGTGTACGTTCCTATGTGATTTGATAAAAAAAACTACATGGGTTGTGCATGATTAAATATTCGCGCTATCTTCCGGACGAATTAAAAGCAATAATTAATCCTGCGATACAGCGAAACGCTTACTTCGCTCATCCTGAAAACTTACTCTTGTCAATGATAACCGATGAATCACCTACCATTGAAGAACTTGGAATAAGGAGTTTATTGAAAGCCAGAGAGTTATCCGGACAGAAAACCACATTGAATTTTGATGCACAATCCTACTTTGATATGATATTTTGGCAAGATACGCCAATCACGCATCCTCCCATCTTGGAAGATGTAACGGAAGAAGAATTAGAAGAACTTAACCTAACTTCAGAAGTCAGCTCCATTTTCATCAACTTTAACAGGTTCCCCTGTCTTACACCTGTAGAACGTTGTGTAAAGGTTGTGACTGAAATATCGTCGAAAGTGTGTGGCAAGAAGAACCTTATTACTACAACAATAAACTCCAGGAAAAATATGCCAAAATTGTAACAAACGTGATTTTCAACCGGAATAATTGATCACATTTAATTCTTCTTGATTAATGTAATAATTATGATTGTAATTTTTAATGTTGAAACTGCTGTAATAGTAAATAAATTGCTATCAAGAATTTTGTAATTGAAATCTTTCATTTCGTTACTACTTGGGAATAATTCACAAAAAATATTTTGTAATCATTTTTCGATCGCTTCGGGGAACCTCTAAACGATAATATTATTTAACTTTTCTTATTTTTTATTAACACTAAAGACCTAAGACAACTTTTTTTCACTAGCGCTCAAGGAAATAAGACAACTTTTTTCTCGCCATACACTTGCGGCCCACACTAATGTACAAACTGTATATGAATGTGAATATATAGTTTTGTCCATAAACAAACTCAAATCTTAAAAAAAAGCTTACAAATACAATATTGCATCGGTGACTATCCTATACTGCATTTGTTAGCCTTTCTTGAAGGATTTGAGTTTGTTTTTGGACAAAACTATTTATGAATATTCATATTGCGTATGTACAGGCGCAAACAATTAATTATTCAAATGTGTTAAAAAGCATAACTTGCAAAAAGTATTTTAACCTAAAATAATTAAACTTTCGCCATCCATTTACGCAGTTTATGAATTCTTAATGTCTTCAGGATGGTGAATTCGTGTGGTAGAAAAATAATCTTTCAAATAAAAAAATTACTATTCGAACATTTCCTCCAAGATTAGAACAATTGCTTTTTGGAAAACGGTCTAAATATTTTTTTCTTAATAAATATTCAATTTCTAATTCATGAAAAAGTGCAATTCGACTCGTAAATAATTAATTCATTGTGAGATGTCCTAATAAAAAAAATATACGCATTCATGCAATAATAAATATTCAAACCTGATGGTCTTTCTTGAATGTCCATTGCAGCAGCCAAAAAAGTGCAGGCGCTTGCAACGGAAAGAGTGGAGGTCACGTGATCTTCACAAGCAGACCTTAGCTCTTCTACTCCGAGGTCTGCAGCCAATGTCATCATCTCAAATACGCCGGAATCTTGGAGTAACAACTATAGGTAACAAGAAAAATGTTAAATTATTACTACCGAGTAAGAATGGTCCTGTTTATTTTCTGCTCGTGTAGAGTATAAATAAAATAATGTACCATGAACATTTTTACGCAGCACCGAGTTCATTGGTGAAATCATTGTACATATAGTTTCGTATCAGTGATCGATGAACCGGTGGATGCAATTTTTATCCGTTAGTTATAATGGATTATCTAGTTAATTGGAAATAAGATTCTAGAAATATATTATAAGTTTGCACAGCGCCCCAGAGGTGATTTTCCAATTATCATCAAATTATCCAAATATTATCATTTTTATACTGGTATTTTGATACAACACTGCCAAGAAATTCCATATTAAATTTTTGAAATAACTTCTTTTCATTTTTCTTCGATGCATTGAACTTAAAATTTAAAAAAAAATCATTTGGTTTGGGATTGAACTCACAACCTTGATTATACGAAGAATAGAGAAACATGAATCAGCACAAGCTATTCTAATACAGATGGCGCTAATAGCATTAAAAATAGCAAAGACGCAAACCTTTCCAGTGTAGACGTACAGAATGAACTGTTTGAAAGTGTCCGGCAGAGTGTGCTGCAGTCGTATCGGAGTAGGGGTACCAGGGGCAGATGGCGACACCGTGCAACCGGGAATCCGGCATATTTCACCTCGCTTCGTGTTTTGGAAACTCTTACATCTACAAAATAGTAAAAAAATATCCTTGATTCATTAACATAATTAATCTAGATAAACACAATAAATTACTAACGATAATTTGGTTATTTTTATCAGACACCTTTACTTTACCCATTAAAAAAGAACGAAATTAATTAGGTAATTTTAATGAATTTTTACCGTTGCTGAATCAAGAATAATATGTTGATCCAGTACTAACTAGGCAAACGATTATGGTTTTAAATAGGTATTTTTTCCCTAGAAAATTAACGACGAGAAAAAAAATTGGTGGGCTTGATCGATTATAATTTCTATCCTATCGAGAAGATGAAATGATTTATGTACAATGTACATGATAATTAAATTGGGTAGGTATCTAATATGACAAAGATCTTTGCTTACTCAGGTACAGTACCTCTAGATTTGCGCTTTCTTGTAATAATATAATGTAGCATTTCAAGTGGACGGGTTACTGCGTAAAAGCAAATGTAACAGGTCGCTACCGCTAACATATTATTTACAATATGTGATGACGGGAAATAATAATTTAACACCGCAGCCGACTCTCGACGCCCTCACCACTCTACAAAGCCAACACGGCTGTGTTTATTTTCCTGGGGAAATGCTTGCGCAAGTGACGTGTTGGTAGTTTGTTTACTTTATAGCAAAGAAATCGCCGGCGAGCACCTAACACGAGTGACTTGTCAATTCGCTCTCCGGACCTTCCTCTTCCCCAGAAGAAAACACTCCAATACCTACTTACTTCAGTGAAAACATCTCGAGCACACTATGAAAGCATATTTACAAAATCGGAAACGACTTCTGAAACATTTTCAGTATTTTCACGCTATTTTCCGGTGTACTGTTTGCCGCCCTTATAAAAACACTCGAGTGTGAAGAAACATTCCGGCAAACACAATTTCGTTTCCATTAGTCTGAACAAATAAAGTGATTTCACGTGACAATGAGGCGGGATTATTACATACTCTGGAGCGTGACAACCGCGCCATTACTAGATTGTTGGATTAGTGGAGGGAGGAACAATGTAACGCATAAGAAGCTTTTCCAATTTCGTTAATTGTTACTCATAGGCTTCCCAAATTAATGATTATCAAAATTATAGAAACATCACATATAGAATTACGTATATTGATATTGTCTAGTGTCTAGTAAGACGGGTAACGTACACGGCAAAGTTTTTTTTTTAATAATAAAGCGCGGATTACCAGCAATGAAAAAAATCAAATCTATTAGTTGTGATTGTTATGGTATCTCTACGTGATATCACCACGAAAAAAATCATCTCTTCGTATAAATTTGATGTCTTCTCAAAAAAACCATTATAATTAACCAGAGGAAAAATCGTTAGAAATGTGTTATACATTCTTGTTTAATAAATTAGTATGTAGCTATTTTTTTCCAGATTTATAGCGTTTACAAGATAATTATTTTAATTAATTTATCACCTGAACTAGCGGTCATCAAACCGTGGCGTCTCGTCGTGAGCTTATGCGGACAATGGACATTTTCCGGATAAATGATTCGCGTGTGAAATTCACTATGTTGATGTTCTGAATGGATTAGCCGAAAACTCAATTAAATGTGTTGGAACGTTCATTCTTTCTTATCTTAGAATTACGGTAGTATTTCTGCTGAATTACTAAAACTATGAAAATTACTACCAAAAATGTTTATTCTGTGTTAAATGTAATTTAGTTACCCACCTACCTACCATGTCCATATTAATTTTATAAATAAACGTAATTTAATAAATTGGTTTATTGGAGAAAACTGTGAAAGTAAAGTTTAATGAATAACTTTAGTTCGATAAATAAAAATCAAAGGTAGGGTTTAAATTTACGAGTCTCTACGCGTGCAATGTTAGTTTACGATCAAAATTCATTCCAGAGCTTTATTCGCACGGTTAGTCAAAATATTTAAGCTTCGATTTATTGCATGTAAACAAATAAATCGTATTTTCCGCTGCAGCAGAAACGAATATGGCGCAAACAGGTCCGGGGAGAAGAACATAGCTATTTTATGAACTCACGAAGTCACAACATTTCCGGTATTTGATTTGTCTTTATCGCGCTGGCAGCACAAATTTTGGATGCCATGGCGGAAGTTCGCGCCATTTACTACTTAAAATCGCCGGATGTTCTACTTAACCCGCGTCTCCCCCAACCAATGTTTTCTAGGCTGCGATGCCTCTGACCGAGAAGGTCATTGTAGCATAAAAGTACCTACCCAAGTAGGGCACAGAAAAATGATAAGTACTCGTGTATACCCGAGTAGGTCACTACAGAAAAATAAGAAGTATCTACCCGATCAAAGAAAAAGTACCAGTACCAGTATATTGCCGAGATACACCCAGAGCAGTCCGCTACGGGCGCCTCCTACCATGTCGCCCGTGAGATATTTTTCATAAAAAAACGGCGCAAAATAAAAATACAAATTGAAGTTGTGATCATCTACTGGTAGGCTAAGGACTAAGGGGCGCCAAAATTTTACTCGCGCCAGGCGCCGTTTGACTCAGGGCCGTCCCTGATTACTCCGAATCTATTATTCGATCTATTTTATAGAATCTATGAAATAGATCCGTGAGATAGGCTTTTCTAAGGATTGGAAACCCAAAGTTCAATGGACTTCAATGTTCATCCAATAAATTGTCCAAAGAGGTCTAAACCAGAATTAGCGCAAATCGCGTAACCTGATCTGAATATCCTGATACTTCACAATTCACAACCTTCTCTTCGCCATATCCTTCCTCCCCCACTTTTATCAACCCCATTGGTTCCAGTGATGATATTATTTTAGAGTAAATTTTTCATTAAAAAATGGTAAAAATGACTCGTGATCACGTGATCAGTTTTCCCTTTGACAATAATAAACCCCAGCTCTCGGAAGGCCCGCTGTGTCCGTCAGAAATATAATTACATTATGTTGCAGGAAATTTAATGGAGTTTCTGCCCTTTGAGTGCATCGGGGTGATTTGCGCCAATTAAAAAGAATGCAAAACCCCCTGGAATCTGCCGCCGGCCGTTCTCACAAGCGTGCAGGAATTTTCAGTATGGAAAATTTCAGAGGTGATTCGGAACCGTTTACGTTGAGCAATACTCAGACCCCCAACAACGAACACTTTGATAAACATTTTTTATCAATTATTTTGTTTTCGTTCCCAAACACGACTGCAGATCGACAAAGAACAAACGATATCTAACAGTTCACGTCGACTAAATATTATGCTTTAACCTGATAAAATCATGAAAACACTTTTGGTAGATCCTGTCAATTCGTTCATATTTTCGATTTTTTTTAAACAGGTCAACATTCTTAAAGTAGCGGAAAAAAATGGTTGCGAGTATGGGTACCGCCGCCCCGGGAACCATTAATTGGATAACCAACACCTTTGCCATAGGCACCCCAAGTATGTTAGTTTGTTGATTTAGCATGAGTCTCCGGGTTCACGGGGTGAGGTCTAGGCGGCGAATACGTCTGCCTGCCAACTGTGTGGCGAGCCACGATGGGAGAGATTGAGGGAGACCCTTCCACATCTCCAGCCGGACTTTCTAGACTAATCGCCCTCCCTGCAACGCAAAGGGAGGGATGGATGTTAACATCTGCTACTCCTGGACTTACCGACATCCAGATTCCTACCCATCCCTCACAGATTTTCCTTCCCAGAACATTCACTCCTTAATTTAATTAAGAGACCCTCCACACAGCATCCCCAAAGACATAGGCCCTGAGGGAAATCATTTTCTTCAGGGTCTCCTGTGTGGATCCAACTTTTCTTTTTAAATAGCAGAATGGTATTGTTAGTTTAATGTTAAAGATAATTTATCATTATTTTCAAACTTACTATTACGTTAAAGATAATTTATCATTATTTTCATGCTTAGTATACGTACGTTAAAGATAATTTATCATTATTTCAAACTTAGTATTATGTTAAAGATAATTTATCATTATTTTCAAACTAAGTATTAAGTTAAAGATAATTTATCATTATTTCAAACTTACTATTAGATACGTTAAAGATAATTTATCATTATTTTCAAACTAAGTATTAAGTTAAAGATAATTTATCATTATTTCAAACTTACTATTAGATACGTTAAAGATAATTTATCATTATTTTCAAACTTAGTATTACGTTAAAGATAATTTAGCATTATTTTTAAACTAAGTATTATTTTAAAGATAATTTATCATTATTTTCATGCTTAGTATTACGTTAAAGATAATTTATTATTAGTCCAACTTCGCTTGAAAACCAAAATAAATAAATACATAATGAAGTACTTTATATTACAATGGTAGGAACAAGTATAAAGATTTCGACATAGAATACTATCTAATGAATTGCCACCCAGATATATTTTTTGAAGTAGTATTTTTTTGCAAGTCGATGTTGGCGCCCCGGGTGGCGTGACACCGGCTATCGCTGTACCGCTGATAGCCCCGTCGTATCCTTTCCCCCTTTCCCATTAACAACGCGTACAACAGAAAGAGAGGTAACACCGGAGCTCCCAACGGCAGGACTCGCGGGTTTCTCACGAAAGAATTCCACCCCTATCAGGCGAGTTTTCTCAGAAAATTGCCGGTTAGTTAGTTGCGTATACGGGGTTAGGGTTGTGTTCCTCGCTATCGGAAAATTCTCCGCGGCCATAAATTTCGCACGATACGCCATCTACGCGATGCTACATCAAAAAAGCAAAGTTGTACAGAAAACACCCATAAAAACATGAGGAGATAAATAAAGAAAGAGGTTTAATCCACTTTCACAAATTTTACACGGTTTTAATGTTGTGTTTTGTTTTTGTTTGAAATAAAATATTGAAAACACAAGATTATTTAATTCTTTTGTTTACCGGGAAATAATTTTAATTTGAGGAACTATCTACTTAAAATAATTGTAAATACAAAATACAATGGTGAAATTAAGTATAGATATTGTATTTCTTAGTCCTCCTCACTGTGTCGAGGCGGAAAAGTTATTTAATAATTATAGATTATTTGTCTTCTATGTCGTTTTTAGTGCCTTCATTACGGTTTTTTCATTTATTTCTTTTAGCCATATTTTTATTCTTGATTTGTATGCATAATTTTATTTTATTAGTTTTATGTCTTGGGAAAGGATATTATGGAGTCTTGTTGAAAATAAGTGTTGTTTCATTGTTCGAATGTGATTTAATAACTTAGAATGTTTTTTACGTCATTTTTATTCCATCTAGTCACTAGAGTGATGGACACACGGTCTAGCAGAGGATTCAGTATTTTTTAATATATTTTTGGCGTAGGTATATATTCTTTGTACATTTGGTAGGTACGTCAAAGCTATTTAAAATTTCAATCGAAGGCGTTCTAATGGGTATTCTCAGTATGGTCTTTATGATTCCTTTTTTAATTGTATTCAGGTTGTGTACGTAGTTACTTATGTGAAACAGATCCCCATTCTATAATTCAAAATTAAAATGTGTTATCCAATCATTATTTTTCCATAATGATGGAAAAACAAATTTTCTTGAATCTTCGTTAGGCAGACAAAAAGGGTAATCTTGATTAGCCCACTTAATTCGGTTTAAAGTGAGGTTTCAGGTAAGTATGGTCTTATATAATTATCTAATGGATCCTGACAGGTTTGGTCTGCTTCATCAATGGTATGGCCAAACTTACTGTTTAAATTCGCACATTGGGTACCTTCAAGTAGACCTTCATTATTGGGTCCCTAAAACGAGCCGCGGAGCGCCGCGCGCCGCGCAGCAATCACTCACACTATTTTTGGAAGTACAACCATTGTCCAACAACAAAATTACTCCATCAGTGTCTTATCGCCATTTGCTGATGTTGTTTTCTTACCGTGACTGTCGTTCTTAGGAAACGTACCCATACTACGTGACACGTTTGGGGGGGGGGGGTCTTCAAAATGTCACGCTTGGTACAAATGAGCGGCGGTTTGCTTAGGTTTTTGGTCACCGGGGGGGGGGGGGTTATAAATTGCAAAAAGTTGGTCACCTAGTATGGGTACGTTCCCTTAGCTATCTGACTCACCAATTCATCATATCGCCATTGTATGAGTGAATCGTAACAAAAACTATTACGAGTGCCTGTGGTCATAAGTGCCGACAAGAGGGATCCAACAAGCAACATAACTTATCGTGAGTACCTTTTGTAAAGTACCGTGCTATTTGGTTTGTGCAGAAGTAATTTGTACATTTTTGCACATCATCAGGCTCATTCGTGTTAATTATAAATTTAGAAGCAACATAACTTATCGTGAGTACCTTTTGTAAAGTACCGTGCTATTTGGTTTGTGCAGAAGTAATTTGTACATTTTTGCACATCATCAGGCTCATTCGTGTTAATTATAAATTTAAAAAACTTTATAATTTTTTTTAATGTACAGACTAATGATTTGATGGACACAATCTGTTTGCCGTTTTATAAGTTATTGTAATAAATTATATACACATAGTTAGTAGTAATATACAGCTTCGGAGAAAACAATGTATAAATTTCTCTCAGGGCCTAAAACATCTTTGGGGATGCTGTGTGGAGGTTTTTTTAAAGAAAGTAAAGAGAGGAGACTTCTGGGAAGGAAACGTGTTTGAGGGGTGGGTAGGTATCTGGGGTTCAGTGTGTGCAGATCAACCGCCGCCAAGACCTAAACAAACCTCACCTCATGAACCCGGGCACCCCTGCTAAATCATTAAATGTAGCGAATCATTTGGGGTGACCTTTGGCAGAGGTGTTGGTTATCCAATAAATGGTTCCCAAGGCGTTGGTACCCGTTCCCGCCTCCTAAATTGAATAGTGCCGTTGAGGTGATTTTTCACAAAAACAGCGCTATATATATCATCCAACTATTATTATTGTACTCGACAAGTTTCGGAAACAACCGTACCTACCTTCTTCAAGACAATGGGTGTAACAATTCAAAACAACTTAAGCTCTGTTATAGGCCCGTATTATATAGCCTATAATTTTTCTTTCCCCAATTTTCCAGAAATGATTTAAACCCAGGTATTAACCCGTTTCTTAGGGGTCATTCATTTATTACGTAAGACGAATTTTGCAAGTTTTCGATCCCCTCCCCCCTATTATAAGAAAAGATAAGAATAGGCCGACCCCCTCCCCCCTGTTACGTAAGAATCTAGAGGAAAAAATGAATTTACGTTTGGTTTGTTTTAATGTTTATTTTTCAAAGTAACAATTTTTAGAAATCTTTATTTGTACTTACAAAGGTGCTAATAATTTTAACTTTGCGCATTTTTGTGATCTTACTTATCGAGACTCCCTCCCACCCTCTTGTAAGAAAAAATAAGATATGGTCGACCCCCATCCCCCCTAAATCGTCTTACGTAATAAATGAATGGCCCCTTAAGAAAGACAAATTTTAAAAGAGCCACTGTTATTACAATGAGACATCTATAGAACGGAATTTGTTTGCGAATTTTTGTACTACATTACTACATACAAATAGCAAAAACAGTTAAAAGGTAACTTTCATTTAATATTTTATCATAACAGAAAACTATTAAACTTACTAGAAACTAAATTATTTTTTTCGCAGAAAATACTTTATTATATTACGTGCATTTTCGCACACGAATTATAGGTATGTTTGGTATTGACTTAGTTGCTGAAAGATTGTCGTAAAGCTACTACGAGTAAAAACATATTTTTATGACGAATGAATTGCTTTCGTGTTGGCTCAAATAGATAAGACGCCACCGTTCCATCACCACCACCATTTTATTTCTGTACATGCAGTCGGGAAAATAACGAATGCACTTATTTATATATTTGAAGGAACTAAAACAAATATTACAATTGACTTCAACTGATTCAAACTACTTGTATTGTGGTGATATTAACTTGAATTTGTTGGATACAAAAAATAGTGTAATTACAGAATATCAAAATCTACTCAGTGAAAATGGTTTACAAAATGTAATATTAGATGTGACCCGGGATGAAATTTTAAACGGAAAAAATGTTTATTCATGTATTGACCATATTGCAATTCGTAACCGTAATAACACTGTATTTTCATGTATTGTGACTAACAAAATATCTGACCATTATATAACAGGAGTTGCCATAGGGAAAGAGGTACTTACAAAGGATTTAAATAAAAAAAGTGAAATTATTGATAATAAATTAGTATATTCTAAATTAAAACTAGTAAATTGGGGAAAATTATTACAAACTGAATGTCCTTCAGAACTGTACTATAATTTAAAAAATATTTTCGATAATATCTATTCGTCCTCGAAGAAAGAAAAATTATTTGAAAGTAATCTTAGGCACAGCAATCCATGGGTTACAGAAGAAATTAAGAACATGATTAAAAAAAGAGATTATCTTTACCGAAAATGCAAGAATAGCCCAAATAACCCGGTATTTCGTTTAGAATATACGCGATATAGAAACAAAACAAACAAACATATTAATATTACCAAAAACACATTCCATAAAAACTTAATAAATAGCTTAAATGGCAACCCGAGGAAACTCTGGGACGAAATAAATAATCTAATAGGAAAACCTAAACAAAATCTAGATAAAATAATCCTTCAACATATGGGAAGTCAAGGAGACACAAATTTTTTATGCGATAAATTTGCTACAACATTCGTAAATGAAATAAAAGACATAAGACATAATTGTACTAAAAAATTCCTAGATCGTAACACGTATACAACTCCTGCTATTATGTCAATGAGATTTAGACCTGTATCACAAAAAGATGTTAAAAAAATAATTAATGATATGGATGTTAAAAAATCAGAAGGCAATGACCAAATAAGAATTAAAGACCTAAAGTTAATTGCTGATAATATAATCCCAGTACTGACTAAATTAATTAACCTTTGTGTAAGTAAAAGTATCATGCCTGACGAACTTAAAACATCCATCATCAGACCTATATATAAATCAGGAAACCACAAAGATTTCACAAACTATCGACCAATAGCGATTCTCTCGTGTATTGATAAAATTATTGAAAGAGCTATCTTTAACCAAATACAGAATTTTATAGAAAAAAATATAATCATTAATCCCATACAGTACGGATTTCAAAAAGAAAAAGTACTACACAATTACTTTCTAAATTCACTGATTATATAAATTGTCAATTAAATGAAAAATATTATATTGGTATAATTTTTATAGATTTTAAAAAGGCCTTTGACACTTTGGACCATGAAACACTATTAAGGGCAATGGAGGAATGTGGTATTAGAGGTCCTTTAAAAAAAATTGTTTAAAAATTATCTGTTTAATAGAAAAATTAAAGTTAAAATTGACGGAATTTTAAGTGATGAAATGTTGGCAAGCACTGGAGTAGCTACGGGCTCGATATCGGGACCTACGTGTTATATAATGCAAGTAAACAGTTTACCAAACGTAATAAAACGTTGTAAATGCTACATGTTTGCAGACGATACTTGCATTATATGCGCTGACAAAAATCCACAAAAAATTGAGGAAATTTTACAAGAAGACCTAAACAACATAATTAAATGGTCACACGATAATGGCATTATAATAAACGCAAAAAAAAACCAAATATATGCTTATTCACTCACCATATACAAATTGTCAGGATAAGGAATTGCATATAAAAAGTCATTCATATGATTGTTTACACACAAAAAACCAATCCCTGCAGTGTAATTGCCCAAATATTGAAAAAGTGTACCAATATACATACCTTGGTCTTACAATAGATGTCAATTTTAACTGGTCAAATCATATTGAAAATGTATGTAATAGATTAAGATCCATATTAGGGAAATTTTATCACCTAAAAAACTTTGTTGATAAAAATATATTATACTGTATATACAACGCATTAGCAGAATCAATTATAGGATACGGAATAAATAGTTACGGATTAACGTACAAAACGTACTTAAATAAAATAGAACAATTACAAATCCGTTTCCTAAAATTGATATCAGGCAAAAAAAAAGTTCAATTATGTGAAGGCGATTATAAAAAAATTTTCTCCTTGTGTAATGTCCTCTCTATACACAGTAAGGTAGATTATCAATTAACGCTAGATGAATTCTGGAATACAGAATTCAAAAAACCTGTAAACCACAACTACCCTACTAGGCATAGAGAAGCACAAATGCTTATTATTAATAAATCTCAAAATGTATACGGTGATAGAACGAAGAGGCATAGAATTCCGAAAATATTTAACGCATTACCTGAAAATATTAAAAATGAGACATCTTATTCGAATATAAAAAAAAATGTTAAATCATTCTATCTCCGTAGAACATGAAAGCAAATAATATTGTATACAAATACCCAAATCGAATATTGATCAAATACCTGGAAATTACTATCACCCACTGTATTCGTAATTAGTAGTTTATAATAATTAGTATTGTAAATTTTACACAGTTATTACAATGTAAAACATAAAAGTACAATAGTATTAATTAAATAGGAAAAATGAGAGATTTCTTACAATCAAACTGATTGATGAGTTTTGTAAGATTTTTAAGATAAATATTGTAAAATTAAAAAAAACTGAATAAACATACTTAAAAAAAAAAAAAAAAATATATCATTTTGTTGTCCTGTTGATATCATAACCAGATGCAGCTTATATTTATAATAATAATAATCTCTAACCATAAAGGCTGAGTTTTTCTTTATAAATATCTTTATAAACAACACGTATCGTAAAATACGGTATAAAAAATTATAACATACCTACTCGTACCTTCCCACTATTCACACGTTCTCATTATTTTCTCTCTAGGGAGTGGGGAGCATACATTAATTACGTGAGCTCAAAAAGGGGGGGGGGTCCAGCAAAATCTCACGTTACTTGAAAAGAATATACGAAGTGGCCCAAATTTATCTCACCAAGGGGGGGTCTAGGTTTGAATAAAAACTGCTGACGTAATTATGTATCCCCCCCCCCCCCAAGGTATATTTTTTTATTATAGAAATTATTTATTCATTGTCGTTTTTAGTACATTTTAATATTATTTAAAACATATTAAGGTATTATCGAAGCAGAAGATAACACTAATAATCTAAACGAAAATATGTAAGAGAACAAGACACAGAAAAATAGAAAAAGATAATGGTCGCAGCTGGGACTTTTTTTTACATGAGCCCCACATAGAAGCCTTGAGGAAAATAATTTCCTTCAATTTGTTGAATGTCATCTTTGGGGATGCTGTGTGGAGGGTTTTTAAGGAAAGGAAGGAGAGGAGAGATCTGGGAAGGAAATGGGTTTAAAGGGTGGGTAGGAATCTGGGATTCAGTGTATCCTGGTCATCCGCCTCCAAGACCTAGACAAACCTCACCCCATGAACCCGGGCACCCCTGCTAAATCACCAAACGTAGCGAACCACTTATCTCTTCATGAAATTTTCTTCTCACATCTTCTTCTTCAATGAAATTTTACAATGATGGGAATAACCTTCAAAAGTTATAAAAAGATTGTCGTTCTTATAAAAAATTACGTATGGTGTTGGCACCATGTGGTTCTATTTAATTTTCCACATTATACCTAATATTAAACCATAACCGAAAACTGGTCGGTAAGTAGAAGATTTTAAACTTTAAAACAATTTTTATTGGCCTGGTACATTATTTTTTTGGGCTCACAAAATCACTAATCAAAAAATACTCGATTACTTGGGAAGGCATATAAATATGTGTGTTAATTAAAAAAAATCTAAAATATTTCCAAGCAATCTAATTTTTATACAAAAACCGAATGATTTTGCATTAGGTACTTCGTAGTGCATCCATCACCTTAAGTGAAAAAAATAGAAATTGAGTGAGATAATTAAGCCAAGCTAATAAGATAATAATAATAAATGTTTCTTGCTCTCATTATTTTATTTTTCATTTTCATCAAATTTTATGTTGGAAAGTTTTTTGGGAAAATGTAGAAAAGGCACCCATTTGTTTTCACGAAACTCTTAAAATGATAAAATGACGGGTGTTTAGTCAACATAAAATGCAGAAACAGTGATTGCGTTTGCTAAATCCTTTCTAACAACTGACTGGGGCTGCAGTTTCATCGTTATTTTCCTAATGGCGAAAAATTGATGTCAATTTCTTTGTCGCAAATACCGAAACAAGCTGCAGCAAAGCCGACAGGCGAAGGCATAGTCCGACCATTATTTCTAGGACACCGGCGGAATTGCCCACCAAAATAAAAACAATCTTATACTGCCGTTGCAATCTAATATTCACATTCTGATGTACTTTTAATTGTAATAGGTGAAAGGTTTGCTATATTTATTAGAGTGTAACATTTACAAATTTCTAGCAGCCTTTTTGCTAATGACAGCAGAATAGTATTTAATAAGTAGAATCTATTTAAACGAGCTAAAAATGTGTAATTTTAATATTTGCATTCATAATAATAATATTGATTTTAATATTGATCAACATTGCAAATAAGTAAACGGTTTGAATGGTGTTAAGAATAGTGACATCTATGAGATAAATAGTGTAGTTAATCACATTGATTTAATTTTTCTTAGCTTATTAAGAGAGTATGAATGTTAGAGACCTCTGGATGAATTTTATAGAAGCTATTGTTACCGACTAATTAGAATGGACCACGTGACTTCAGTAGGTATCTAATACCGGTGTTATTGTTATTATCGTCTTTTTAGTAGTCTGAAGGACGGTATTTTTACAGTTTTTAGCAGTAAAAAAGGGGTGCTATTTAAATTATTTCCCTCTCTCGCATTAACCGATACTTAGAGTACAGACCCTGTACAGCCCAGGCGGGGTCCGGGCCAAAATTGATTACAAAAAGTGTTGATTTCATTGTTACTCAAAAGTGTTTGTAAATAAAACGACTCTTCATTAAAAAAGTGTTTTACAATAAAAAAAGTCCACCACCCCAGATGAAATGAAGTGACTTGACAAATGGCTACGTCTTTAAGATGTATGTAAAAGAATTCATAATCTACTCTTTCACTACATTTTCGCGAGTATAATTTTTTTAAGGAAAAACGCTTTTTACAAGTTATGCTTTAAAATATTAAGATGAATTATTTTTTTGCGACCGTTAGATGGATTCATACGTCCGTTACTTCTGAACACATTAACCCCCAGATTCCTACCCACCCTCTTACCTTCCCAGAACTTCCTCTCCCTTCTTTCGCTAAAAAGACCTTCCATACAGCATCCCCAAAGACGACATACGCCCTGAGGAATTTTTTCCTCAGGGTTTTGTGTGTGGAGATATTGTAAAAAATAAATAAATAAGAGTGTGCAATTCACACGCGGTAGAAGTGAAACTAAAAAGCCGCTCGATGTCGCTTTCTTTTTTTTGCTTGTTTATTTTAAAGTGGTTTGAAGATTGGATATTTATTTTACCAAAATAAAAATGTTTTTTTTTTTGATTTCGTAGGATTAGAACCTCCGTTCGCTCAATGTCTCTCTGGCCGCTGAGTCAGGCCCTTTACTCCGCTACGCTATCGGAGGCTCGTGCGGAGCCGTATTTTTAGTGACGCACTTCAGTTTTATCCGAATTTCAAATCACAACGGGGGTAAAGGCACTTCAATAACAAAATAAGGAGAGAAAAATGATTGTTTATAGGAAGCAGGTACCTAAATACGAAAGTACAAAACAAATATATTCCTATAATGTCATGTCAGGCATCCCCAGGGCCCAGTTTATAACGGTCGGAGGATACCTTCGAAACGCCGGACAAAGGATATTTTCCGCAATTACTGGACAAATGAGGAAGAGTGTGGCTGACATATCCTCAAAATAATTGCCACGAGAGTAGACGCCTGAAAGGAAACTTGAGGGTATGTCCTGTCCACACGGCGCGGCGTGCTGCAAGAGGAAATAATAATGAAAGCCAAGGTGCGAAGGGAGAAGACTTCACAACAATGGATAAGAAAACCCATTGCGCCCACCCACCGTGTGGAGTAAGTACGTACTGTAAGCTTTCTTGACAGTTATTAACGTCAGAATATTCTTAAGCTGTTGTATGTCGCAACATTGCGTTTCTTCAGGTCGTGAGTTTATAAGTTTCAATTGTTTCAAGGTAGATTGAAATTTATACCTAATATAAATTTCGAAGCATTTAATTAGGTAATATTTGTACATACTCAATAATGAGTCAATAGCCATTTATTAATGTCAATAAGAAAATAGGTTAAGTTAATAAATCACTTCAGATTAAATGCGTAACAGGTAGGTATGCAGTTTTTAACAAAATGTCATTAAAAGTAATATCATTATGTGTGCAGTTTTTAACAATAGGTTTAAGTAGGTAACTACAATCAGAAAATGATATAAGAGCATAACAATAAAATTGGTCATAGACTGGCAAAGACGATGTTCTACGTATAAATTCACAACATTAGAAGAAATTCCTCTTTGAACGACTAACTTTGGCCTAAAACCTAAACTATTCTTAGATCTTTAAAAACAACCAAAAAATTTTCTATTTAAAAATTAACCCGTAAAAACAAAGTTTTTTTTACTATGTGTACTACCACATTTATTATTATTATGTACTACAGTCCTACGCATTGAACAATTTGAAGTGCGTGTGTGACTTTGTCCTTTATTTAATGTAATTTGTGTCCTCTTACCTCATTGTGTGAGATAAATATTTGGTAAATATGCAGTTAGTCCACCTCACGGATAATACGGAACGTTCGTGTTGTCGAAGTTTGATGCACGGATAATACGGAATGTTCCTTTTTTAACTAATAGACAATCAAATATGACATTTGTCGAAAGTACCAATCTTATAAAATAAATTCTCTAAAGTAAACACGCTTTTCATCATACTTTTAAAAAACATCCCAGGTTCTGAATGGTTTGTTTGGCTACGCAGGGTTTGTGTAGAGGGTTTGTGTAATTATTTTAATACATTTCTTTCCATGTTCTACTGTTATAAATACAGGTACAAACTTGTCAATGATGCATTCACTTTGTTTTATGCAAAAATATTTTTTCTATGATGAAATCTTCTATATAAATAAAAATGAATCACGGAAATGTATGTACGCTAAGGTGGTCCAGGCCTGTATGGTAAATTTTTTTCTTTCAAATATAGATGTAGCCACCCATTTTATTTGTTACACCTATCATTCCTATTATATGTAAAAAATTTCAGCCCCCTATCTTATATACAAGGGGGTGCTCATCGAATCAGAAGTTTCTGACAAAAGTTCTGGATTTTAAGTAAAACACCTAATTTAAGGTTTATTAATATTACAAGTATTTTGGTTAAATAGGTATAAAACGTATTTAAATATGAACAAAATTTGGTAACAAAGCAATAATTAACACAATATTAGTCGCAATCTTTCAAAACTATGTTTGTTAACTCCATTTTGAATGTTTCAGTAGAAACGATTTTTCTGTTTTGTTCAACGATGTGAAGTAAAAATTGCTTTTCTTTCTCATTCTTAGTGAGTATCGTGTTGTAATCTTCAAATAGTTTAACACCTCTCTCCGCTGTATCATTAACAACATGCAAATTTTTAACTCAACTTCACCTTGAAGGTAATCAACATTGTTATTCCAAGTCTTAGCAGGTAATTACAAGAAAGAGTCCTTGATGTCAAGAACCAAGAGCGTTTTCAACGTTCTTTGTGTTGCAAAAGCTTGTAATGTAACCTCTGAGGCAAGCTTAGCAGAATCACCTCTTACTGAATGATTACCGTCATCAGAATTTATTTTTTGAACAATGGCCTGTTTCTCAGCATCAGACAGCTTCTCAGAAAACAAGGTAAATGAGACTAGTTCATCTGACAAATACCATAAGTGACGCTCTAAGACACCCCTAGCTGCTATACTGATTTCGGAATCAATGCTTCGTACAATTTTAAGCTATTCCAAAGTATTAAGTCATTTACTGGTGCATCTGCTGCCAAAGACGCTTCGATTCAAACTTTGGTGTAGATGATAACTAACAAATCGAACAATTTGTTTTTCTTCTCTCTTGATTAGTTTAAATATTATTACGATCAAGCGCACTGGTAAACGTATTGTGTAAATATGTCACTTGTAGACAGCTCAACGCACTACAAACTCATCTTTGGACTTATCCTCTAATATGCTAGCATTACCTGTTGAATTAAAATAATTAATTTATTAGTTCCTGGCTTTGCAGCCCTTATTAGATCCAGGGTGGCAGGAATTAGGGAAAGGATAACCAGCTCTGGAAACATCCTCGTCACGGAAGCCCGCCTTAGTCCATCATCCAGTATTGATGCACACTGGAGAAAAATACTGGCTCCTTATGTGCTCACAGAATCCTGAAAGCTTAATATTATTATTTCTTTGTTTTCCTTCTACTACTATTAGCTTATTATCTTTTTTTGTTTCGTGTACATTCATATCCACCTTCTTTTTCTTTTTTTTTCCTTTCAAATACTTTGAACATGTATGTGTATATTATACCCTTATGGAATGTGTGGGATTGCACTCTCCTCCCCACATACTGGAATAAAAACTTATTTATTTATTTATTTATTACTAGAAGTGCTACTGAAGTTGCACTCAAGTTCTAACTCTTGTCTCGACACCACCGAAGATGAAGCATTACTTTCAGCAGCCATTTCTTTCAATTCTTCAGATCTTTGTTTCCGTTTTAGAGAACTTTCTTTGACCTTTTCTAGTTTCTTGTCGATTGAGGTCATAATCATCTTACGTTCTCATCCTTGATCGATGAGAAACGCTCTGTCTTCCGCAATTTTTATCAAATTCAAAGCGCTTGCATGGGCAATATCAAAAAGTTTGCCCAGTTCTTTTTTAAACAAATACTCTCCTTTTCTTTGTGCTTCAGAATTTCTTCCTCTATTTTAATTCAACAGCAGTTCTTAAGAAACCCAGTTTTTCAATGCAGTGATTTTGTTGTCTGGTCGGAATACTAGATTTACTCCATACATTTATATGTTCTTGAATAAGTGTATGCGCGGAATCTTTCACATTTTTGGAATCATTTGATATGTTGTGATAACGGAGTAAGACTTGCCGAAGAGTAGGATGTTGGTTAAGCCTCATCAATGGCTCAATATCTCGAACCCCAAGTAGAAAAATTTCGTATTTTTTTCGAGTAGATGAACACATTTTAATACACTGATTCACTTCACAGTCTACTAAATAAGTATCAAATACTGTTCAAATTTGTCTTTCAAACTCTTCAGTAGTTTATTTTAATATTTATTTAAGAGTTTAACACACGAAACTGGCCTGTAGCAAAAAGTAAAAATTAAGCATTTTACACAAAAAATTCAAAAACAACACTCGATTGAGCACCCCTTTCTACTTGAGCTATCTCGTTGAACTTTTACTATGTTATTTCTATGAATACGTGTAACAAATTCACGGGGTGGCCAAATGAAAAATAATAAAAAAAAATTTTTGGACCACCTTAATGTACGCGCATAACTTCCGAACGCCTGCACCAAATTGGATAATTCTATTTTTTTGTGTTCGATATTGTCAGGACAAGGTTTTTATAAAACTACTGTTGAGCTCTGACATTATGAAATTTGAATAAAAATATTGCAAAAGGTGGCACGCGAGCTGTTTGACAACTGAACGTACCGGGACTGAATGTATGGAATCCGGGAGGGAGGAAGGCAACTCGGGTAGTGGGATCGCGGGAAGAGGGGGGGAGGGAAACCCGGAATGGGGGAGAGGAACCTTGGAGGGGGGAGGGGAACTCGGGTGGGGTGTTCGCGGGACGGGGGAAGGGGGGAGTAGAGTGGGGAGAGGGAAGGTGGAGGAGGTGGAGTCGGAACGCGAGGGTAAAGGGACGAGCGGGAAAGGACACGCAATGAGAAACAATTTCTTTATTAAATGGCATAGCAACGCATGCCGGGAACCAGCTAGTGTTAAAATAAAAACGACGAATAAACATGGCGTTACCGCACGAGTGAATTAATATTAACAAAATTAAAATGTTAAATGCATATTTTTTGCATGTTTTTTGGTCTTCCCCGACATAAATACTCACTTTTCGTAATAATAAAGCTAAATCTAACTGTTTGGATAAAAAGTTTTCCGTATTAACGAGTAAGCGGTTTAATGCATAAATAATAAAAATTAACCCGTAAAAAGAAAGTTTTTTTTAATATATGTACTACCACATTTATTGTTATTATGTACTACGGTCCTACGCATCGAACAAATTCAAGTGCGTGTGTGACTTTGTCCTTTATTTAATGTAATTTATGTCCTCTTACCTCATTGTGTGAGATAAATATTTTTATTTATTTTATACGTGAGAGGCACCAAAAGTTGACAGAATACTTTGTCATTGATAACGAATCTATCTGCCGAGTTTCAACTCGGTAGGATATAGGGAAGTGGTTTAATTTTCACTACCAAGATTTTGTATTCAGTCAGTCAAGAAAACAAATTCGAAATTCAAATAGATGACAGTTAAAATTGTAATTCCTCCAATTTGTTATCAGGTACCTGGGGTCCTAGCATGGTCGATCGATATAACCCTATATCAATACGATATCGGTAAAATCCGTCATTTATGGTCAGTTATCAATATGTGCTAGCACGCTCAACAATTGTTAAGGGATATTCCGACCGACGATTGACAAAAGCCTGCCAAATCGTATGCATTTTTGGTTGATAAAACCCCAATATTAATACGAAATGTAATAAATCCGTCGTCTATGGTCAGTTAGCGATATTTGCGAGCACAGTGAACATACGATTCCGACAGTCGGTTGACAAAAGACGCCGTTTTTACCGTGGCTTCCGGAGTGACAGATAAGCTGTCAATGTACAGATTTTTTTTAAATAATGTCGTTTGTTACGCAAAATAACTGGCTAATTAATGAGTAAAGGTGAACTAAAAAAACTCTCAGAATTTAAAGAAATCGTATACGAGACCCATAGACTCAGTTAATTCATGAGGCGATCAATTAATTGCTTTCAAATTCGAGAAACGAAATTTGTTAAAATGTCGTTTAGTCTCAAAAAGTATCTACATGCGAAACACCAATATTTATTTGAGTTCGAATTTCAATTCGAAATTGTCAATTTATTGGTATTTTTCATTTTTACGCAGCACATTTCAAATTAAGAAACGAAAATTCATTAAAAGATCCCCAGTGTTGCCATCGTGTGAGATCGTATGTCGATTCCTTATTTATTTCCCTTCGACGTCGGTCTGCCTATCGATGGCGCAAGCGTGCTAGGGCAATCGGTTCGTTATCGATACGAGATTGTAAGTCACCCTGTCCTTTGTTTGACTGGCGATATACCTACGCAACTTTATTAATAATGACATTCTTTCTGCATAATTACTGGTTTATTAATGAACGGAGGCAGATTATCGAAGATTGCAGGATTGAATTAAATCGGAATTCAGACGTTTTCGTTTGACAGTTTCGTACTAACGAATATATCTCCTATTATGGCTAATGATCTCATTGTCCAATTAACTCCTTTTTATTGTCAAAAAATACATGCGGACTTCCTACGTACATTAAAGGGTGTGTATTTAATATTATTATGATATCTCAGCAAAAATCTCGGTGTAAATGGATCTTTAAATGTTCAAAAGAAAAGATTATTAGTTAGTTGTCATATTATTACATTAATGGATTACGATGTTTTTGACAGGTATTATAGACCGGGAGCCTGGCTACACAAACACACGTCATCGAGTACACAGATGAAACTACTTTGTAGTGATAATGTACATTTAGTAAGCCTTAAACAAGCTAGTCTGCCGGTGCACATCTTGGAAGGTTCCACGCAGTCATGGAAATAGTGAGCGATTTTTGAAGTAAAACTTCTTTATGCCCGCTCGACATGGGGGGTAAGCTGGTGAATGCGTTACGAAAAAGGATATTATATACATTTTATGCGAACGGTAATCGATGCGAACGGTGGGCGAACGGTTGGGCCTTTGGGGGGATGGGAATGGGAAAGGGGATGGGGATTGGGATGGGGATGGGGATTGGGATGGGGATGGGTACCCGGCACGAGTTGCAAGGAAACTGTAACCTTGGGGTCAACTTAACTGTAATGGTTCCATCCTATATAACATTATATACAACGGGTACCCGGCATAAGTTAGTGAAGTTTTACTTAAGTCGTGTGGTCTAAAGCACACTCGTTTTTATTCGACAAAATTACGTCATCGGGTGCACGAACGGGAATGGTTTCATATGATAAAGGTCGATTAGTAGATGAGAAAATTAGCAGGTCTGCCAACCGGCAGCCTGGCACGTTCGCAGGTAGCCGGTGTTAAATTGGGATAGAAATTAGTAAATTTTACGTCATCGAGTACACGAATGAAACCAACGAATAACTGTAGTCTATATTCTAAACCATCTCATTGAAGAATTTCTCTAGTTCTATGACTGCGCGGAATCTGCCAAGAGGCACGGCACGCCAGCTTTTTTAAGGCTTATTAAATGTCCATTATCACTTCAAAGTAGTTTCATCCGTGTACTGGTAAGGTTTGTGTACCGGCTCCCGGTCTAAAACTCTGATTCCATAGACATTGTGACAGCTACATAGAAAGTACCTCAAGTGTTGCCAGCGTATAACAATTTCTTTTTGATTACCTTACATTGCTTATGAATATCGGTTCGGTACAAAATCGTCGGTTGTTATGCCATGTCGATTCGATATTGTAAAGATAACGATTTCAGTGTGCTAGGACCCCTGGTTTACACTTTTCAATACTACTAACTTACCTGCTTATCTCATACACTGTAAATCCGAATATAATATATGCTAACAGGTTACTTTTTCTTGTAATTATGTACATTTCTTGGAATAATATGAACAAAACCTGTCAATTTGTCTGAAAATTCCAAATATGTAATTTATAGGTACTTTCTTTTGAATCTAAAGGACATTTTTTAATAAATAAATCATAACTTCTAATTGTATTTTTTTAGTGGAAACGGCGTTAAGAGAATGAAAATAATTGAACAATGACCTAAAAGTATTTTTTTTTAATTTTTATTTTAATATTACAGTAATGACGTATTGCCCATCTCATTAGGTGTGAAACGCCTGTGTTGAGATGGCAATTTACATAGTGGTTGTTATCTAGGCTTTTGTTGATATAATATTTTGAAAATGACAGTTCAAAATAAAATCAATATTTTTTTATGTTTACAATACGAACGTTTTACAATGAACGAAGAAGATTGAGACAAAATCATTTTGAAGCAATTAAATTTCAATTTGACAAAAAGGCACAGTAATAAATGATAAGAAAAAGGGCAAATGAAACATTTTCAAATGTAAATTCATGCAGTACATGGTATACACATATACACACAGTAGGCATAAATGTAATATGTTATGAAATACTCCTGATGGATTTGTTTATTTAAGTATATGTTTATTTATAAATGAATGTTTATTTATTTATAGTATGCAACAGAAACTGCTGTAAAAGAAAACACCCGCGTTATTAAACGAAAAAAAAACTTTGTGAAAAATTAATGGTACCTACCTAGGTATTTACTGATAGATAAACATTTAAGATCTGCCACGTAATCTGAACCCTTTAAAACCAATGTTTATCTGCTACGTATAAGAACCTTTCCGACTGGCCACCGGCCCCTGACTCTAGTTGGACAAAGGACCGACTATTTCCTCCCGCGCTAAGCCAGCCTTCGGCCCTTGTATGATTGGAAAATTCTTTCAGCGAGTTTGTTAGTTCGCTTCAAAATAAACCACGGCGCAATGTGGGAAAACCTCACAGAAAATAATTGCTTGTCCAGTGGATTTGACACTTAAAGCGGGGATTGTAGGTAGGTACTTATACTTAAATGAATTGATTTTGATGGTGAAAATTGAAATACACTTTAAAAATCTTTAAAAATCATTAGGTGGTATGGTGGTCGGAACAGACTTTGTCTAGTGAGGCGGGTAAAGAAAACTATTAGTTAATCAATTATTTTAATTAGTAATTTTTTATTTTCTTTTTTTATTATTTAATATTTGTATGTTTTTACAGTAAAGTACACATTTTTTACATGTTAAACAGAGTTGTAAATGAAAATAATAATAGCCTTTCCTCGTCATAAAGAGACAAAGCTCTTGTGTTTGGTGAGGGTATTCATGCTCAATTATATGTAAACATTTAATTAAGTAAATAATAATATTGCAATTAATAACAAAAGATGTGTAAGAAAACTCAAGATATCGGTATATTAATACGTGAAGCAAAAACTTTGTACCCTTTTTTACGAAAATTGCGCGGACGGAGGAGAATTAAATTTCGCACACTTTAGTTTATGTAGAGAAGGAGTGCAGAATGCTAATATATTTTTTTTAAATTATGCAAAAAAAAATCAATAAAAAAAACATTACACGCATTATATAAATGAAATTAATTACGGTCGAATTTCGACCATTGGGCGACCACTAGTATCAATATATAGATTTCAAGATTTAAAAGAAATGTTAATAATAGATATACATATGATATATTACAGTAGTATTAGATAATTTTTCAATTTAATTTGGAATTCATGATTATTTTCGATAATTTTTAGATTTAGGATGTTAATTAACTTAATTTTTAGTGTCTTGTTCTGTTTCATATTTCTTTGGATTTATTAGTTTTATTTTCTTCCTCTCCATCTATACAGGGTGTTAAGGGACGTAAATGACTTACTTCAACCTGACATTATTTGGAGTAAAAAATGTAAATAAAATTTTGGTCAGCAGTCACTATTTGTTTTTTTTCTCTTCAAAAACCAACACAATTTTGTTTTCTTTCACATGTACCACATACCCCAACCCTACCTGTCCAATACCTATTGATTTTTTTTAATGTTTTAAGTAAAAAAAACACTTCAATAATGTCACCGGAAACCAAAATTTCATTAACATTTTTTACTGAGGAAGGGGACGTCGGAGAGGAAGGAAAGGCGGAAATGGAACGGGACGAATGGGAAAGGACACGCAGGGAGTAAAAATTTCTTTATTAAATGGCATAGCAACGTATGCCGGGTACCATATAGTATATACATAAAAAGCTCCAATTGTGTTTATCAATTATATATTTACATAATTGATAAACAATTTTTCTAATTTTCACTTCAGGGTCACTTGGAATCCATTTTTGAAAATTCCATTGTCGAGACACGAAATGGTAGGATATTTTAACAGTGCAGTTACGTAGGTACGTAGGTAGGTACCAACCAGAAAAAGTAGCCCGGCCCACCCCAGTGGCTGTCCGTTTCACAGACATAAAAATCTAATTAAAAAGCAATACAAATACAAAAAGCAGACGAAATTTCAGAACACAATAACTCCCCCAGTACCAGCAGCGGCAAAAAACTTCTATGAAAATTGCATCACTTTGAAACAAAGCGGTCACACACTGTGACGAAGAGGAAATTTCTGATCACTCTTTTTTCCCAGAAAGACGTGGCACATTATAAAAAAACACATTCAAAATCTGTGTTAAAAAAAATACACCGTGAAAATAATGATGAATTTTTTGTGAGGTGGTTTCAATAACATTATGCTTCATAGCATATAAGGGACCAGGCTAATGGACAAAGCAGATGTCACCGGTGCATTGTTAGCTGAGTAATATATTATCTTCATTATGCTGGGCAAAAATTTGCACATCAGTTGGACTTTTTTGGAAAATGAAAAATGAGCCACTTCAAATTAAAAACAAATTTTTCATAATATTGCAGTCAGGTTCATTCATAATTCATGGAAACTTTTTGTGATTGAGATCAGGGAGAACTTTAAACAATTCACTAAATAATATATTTGGAAAAGACCACAACAAATTAAATCAATGCACCAAACGAATTATTATTAGAAATTCTTAAGTGGTATTTTAAATTCAACTTTTTCCTTTGATTTTATTATAAACTTACTATAAAATATCATCATATTATCAATTTCTTTTAAATAAGTAGGTAGTTAGCTGTTGAAAACATGAACACGATTTTTTAAAAGTGTAAAGCGATTTAAAGAGATTTTCAATTATACAGATTGTTGAGAGACGTACCCGACTTACTTACCCGACGCTCATAAGCAAAAATGACGCAATGGATGAAAATCTTTATATTGCTGGAACAAAACTAGAGAAGGTACAGAGTATTGTATACTTGGGCTGCAATGTAAATGATAGATGGGATCCTACATTTGAAATCAAATGCCG
Source organism: Limnephilus marmoratus (assembly GCA_917880885.1). Lineage (NCBI taxonomy): Eukaryota > Metazoa > Arthropoda > Insecta > Trichoptera > Limnephilidae > Limnephilus > Limnephilus marmoratus. Next base: position 32,123,694 of record OU862916.1, read on the forward strand.
CATTGAGCAATCTCGTGCAACCTTTATCCGCATGAAAAAAATGTTCTGCAGTCATGATCTCAACCTTGGATTACGAATGCGAATGGTCAGATGCTACGTGTTTTCGTTATTATTTTACGGAATGGAAGCATGGACGCTTACTGAAGAACTAATTAGGCGACTTGAGGCATTCGAGATGTGGATCTACAGAAGAATACTTAAAATAAGCTGGATGGACAGGGTTACAAACGAAGATGTCATGGTTTGGATGAATAAAGAAAAGGAAGTAATTAAAACTATAAAAATCCGAAAACTTCAATATCTTGGACATGTGATGAGACATCCAGAGAAGTATGAGATCCTACATCTCATAATGCAGGGAAAGATTGCCGGAAGACGGGGCCCTGGAAGAAGGAGAACCTCATGGCTGAAAAACCTGAGACAGTGGTTTGGCCAGTCTACCGTGGAGCTGTTCCGGGTCGCAGAAAACAATGTCCGCATAGCCAACATGATAGCCAACGTCCGTTGAACGGACAGGGCACAAGAAGAAGAAGAAGACTTACTTTTACCCGTGATTCCTAAGCATATTTGGAGTTTAAAAGTATATAACACTTTGGTCTCCTGTGAAAAAAATTTTTTCAACAAAAAATAACATATCAATATGTATTGGACAATCAGGGTCGGGTGAGGAGTTTGACGCTTACTGGGTGACCAGTGCCGACATGTGAAAGAATTTTTAGTTGTTGTTTGTTTTTGAAAAACAAAACACCAAAAAATGTCAGCCCAGAGCAAAATGTCACTAAAAGTTTTTGCTCCAAATAATGTCAGGAATCACTGGAAGTCAGGTATGTCTCTCAACATCCTGTGTAATAATGTCTCAAAACCACAACAAAATGATCATCATCTTTATGCTGTATTGATGACTCCAGATACTAATATCTACAGCCCGCATGTCGGACGAATATCTACAGCTCATATGTTGAACTAATATCTACGAACTTCAGAGTGTTGACTAATATCTACAGAGCTAAGGGAACGTACCCTACTACGTGACACGTTTAGGGGGGGGGGGGGTCTTCAAAATGTGACGCTTGGTACCAATGAGCGGCGGCGGGCTTAGGTTTTTGGTCACCGGTGAGGGGGGTTAAAAATTGCGAAAAGTTGGTCACGTAGTATGGGTACGTTCCCTAAGGTCGGACGAATATCTATGACGGTCCCAGTGTTGACTAATATCTACAGAGCGTAGGTTGAACTAATATCTACAGAGCGTAGGTTGGACTAATATCTACAGAGGGCAGCTGAGCAAGAGGTTGTACGGAAAAGCATAAACTACTTCAATTACGTAAAGGCTTAAACGTTTAAAGTACGTACATGAAGTTTTTGCATAATATTACGTATTTTGCTGTTTACGAGGACAATAATTTATTGAACAAACATGGAGGTCATGATACAAAGATATTTATTTATTTCGAAATACACGGCACCACAACCTAACCTAACTGACATAGAAATGGTCATGGTAACAGACAATTTAGAAGCACTCGAAATAAAGAAAGCTGTTAAAACAAAAAGCCAAATCCTTAATATTCAGCTAAATGTGTCCAATAGTCCGATATTAGGGATTTTTACATACATACACATATAAATTAAATTTTTTAAACTGCATACGCAATATTACTTTATTCCAATATGCTATACATAATTACAAATCCAACCTCTGCCAGTGCTGTAGATATTCGTCAACACTTTGGTTCTCATAGATATTAGTCAGCAGTTTGAGCTGTAGATATTCGTACGCACTTTGGTTCACATAGATATTAGTCCGATTTTTTCAGTTCCTGTAGATATTAGTAGACGCCTCCGTATTGATTGTACAACAGTGTCTAGGACTAATTCTTACGGCTTGATAAAATTTTAGAAGCAATATTTAGCTTACTAATAAGGTCTATCTATGTAGGTACTAAATTAAATTCTAGAATCAATATTTCTCTAAGTCTTGTAGGTACTTTAACAGCATTATCTCCGAATTTTGCAAACTCAACGTCAGATTAGATGATACAGCTGTCGCTTTTGATGATAACCCAACAAGGACGAGGGGGGTAATCTTCCAGACGAGCAGAATTTCGTAATTACCGAAAACATTTTCCGAATTTTCCTTTCGCCATCTCTTCCAATCTTCTCATTAGCAGCACGTACCAGGGATGGCATAAAAACGATAAAATTTTGCGAAAATCGCAAAGTGACATCTACGCCCGGAGGATGAGCAATACGTCCTTATGACGTCACAAGTTCTCGCCGATCAATCTTCATTATCGGCGCTTCTCGTCGGCAGCCAATGACGTGAGGGGAGCAATTAGTCAACGTCAGCCCGCGTGTGGGGTGACGCGGCGGCCCTGAAAAGGGTTGCGAATGTTATGTGTGTGATAGCGCACACTGAAATTGGAAACAAACATCAAGAACAAGGATGCCCACTTATTCGTGACATCGTGCATAGCCACCATGGGGGAGGGGGGGGGGGGGGGGGAGGAATTCATTTCTGTAAAAGGATTGCACTAATGATTCAATTCTACTTTGCAAAGTAGGTATCACGAACTGATTTTTATAGTGGGATACGTTTTAAGATTTTCACGGCCAAAAGTATTTTCGTTATTTGTTTTTGGGATGTTATGCCGTGTTGTCACATCTACCGGATCTGCCCTGATGATGGACACTGAAACGCTGTCCGAAACATTGGCTAAAGAAGGAGGTAGCGCAACACGGCATAACACCCCAAAAACAAATAACGAAAATGATTTTTATAGTGTTCAAAAATATCATTTGTAGGTAACTAACTGTCCTTGTATGTGGTATTTGGAACTATTTGGATGAAATATTATAATAAAGAAACACATTTTTTAACTGTCATTATAAATAGCTTCAATGTGAAATTCTCACGATTTGTTCAGTTTTTTTTAACTGTATTTAATTTTGTATAGATAACCTAACATATTCATTTAGGCAAACACATTTGTGAGAAATATATCGACATATAATTGAATGTACAATTTATTTTAATTCCTTTATTTTTTCCCAAAAGTTTACAAAAATTCAATGTAATTAAAAAAAAATTCGTACGATAATTTCAATAAAACACATAAGAAATGGGAACCCACGTAGGCGCTGCGTAATAAAACATATAAGAAATGGGAACCCACGTAGGCGCTGCGTAATAAAACATATAAGAAATGGGAACCCACGTAGGCGCTGCGTAATAAAACATATAAGAAATGGGAACCCACGTAGGCGCTGCGTAATAAAACATATAAGAAATGGGAACCCACGTAGGCGCTGCGTAATAAAACATATAAGAAATGGGAACCCACGTAGGCGCTGCGTAATAAAACATATAAGAAATGGGAACCCACGTAGGCGCTGCGTAATAAAAGTAATAAAATATTAATTAAACATAATATAACAGTAAGTATGTATGATATGTAAATGTACCTTATTGGTACTAATTTTGAAGTTAAAATATAAATATGTAAGTTACATAATATTAGTAGACTAGCTGGTTCCCGGCATGCGTTGCTATTCCATTTAATAAATAAATTGTTTCTCCTTTCCCATTTGTCCCGTTCCCTTTCCGCCTCTCCTTCCTCTCCCGCTTCCCCTTCCCCTCACGTATTCCCACTCCGCCTCCTCAACCTTCCCTCTCCCTATTCCACTCCCCCTTTCCCGTGAACCCCCCCTCTCGAGTTACCCCTCCCCCCTCCCCACTCCCGCATTCCATACATTCAGTTTTCAAATACCTCGCGTGCCACCTATTTCAATTTTTTTATACAAATTTCGCTTTTTCAATTTCAATGCCAGAGCTCACCAGAAGTTTTATACAAACCTTGTCCTAACGAACATAAACATTGTCCTAACATTAACGAACATAAAAATAAAATAATTATACAATTTGGTGCAGTCGTTCGGAAGTTATGCGCGTACATACATTTCGGAGATTCATTTTTATTTATAGAGAAGAAGAAGATAAATAATATAACAAATTATAGCAATAATGTGTCAACACACATTTTTTTTAAAAGCGATAACAATAAAATATAAAATTATATAATGAAAATTTACATTATAGTATTTAAGCAATTTTGTTGAGAGAAACAGATAGAAATCATAGAATTTATAGAAATAATTCAATATCTAAATCATTCAGTCGTAATTCATTGTTTGGTGACTTAGCGGGGGGGGGGGGGCGGGTTCTTGGGGTGAGGTTTGTCTAGGTTTTGGCGGCGGATGACTTGGACACCTTGAACCCCAGATTCCTACTCATCCCACATAGCCTTTTCCTCCCCAGGACTCCTTCTTTTCCTTAAAAAGACCCTCCACAAAGCATCGCCAAAGATGACATAAGCTCTGAGGGTAATTATTTTCCTCAGGGCCTCATGTGTGGAGCAAGAAAAAAAGAGTTTTTACATGGAGTGATATTTTATTAGTAATTTGAATTATTTGATTTGTTGACGAAGATCAATAAAATTGCTGTGTGTTTGCATTAATTCATCATTAGGGGGCATACATTAATTACGTGAGCAGTTTTTCTTCCAATCTACCCCCCCCCCCCCCTTGGTGAGATAAATTTGGGCCACTTCGTGTATTATTTTCAAGTACCGTGATATTTTGCTGGACCCCCCCCCCCCCTTTTGAGCTTTCGTAATTAATATATGCCCCCTTATTTCAAAGGATTTTGAGTATACTATTTTTAAATATACGGTAATTGCGGAATAATAGAACTGATTAAATTGTCTTCAGAATTTTTGTAAAAAAATCAAAAATGAAATTGAGTGATTAGCAGGTGAAAGTTTTTTTTTTTAAATATATGATAATAAACCGTCGCACCCCTATACCCTCGTGTAATGTAAAATACATCGGGGTGTCAGACTACTAGGGAACAGGGTACCAGGGTATCAGGGCAGCATGTTTAACAAGGAGGAAATAAAACCTTGACAGCGGCTGATGAATGACCAGATACGTCAGCTGTTACTGCGGCAAATGTTCTGGAAACTTCGCCGCCTACATCCTACTTGCTACATCTCGCGCTGCTTCTCCTCTCCTGGTAACTCGCTAGTGACGGGACACGATCTTATCGGGTCCCCAACTTTGATACTGGATACGTAGAGGAATTGCTAGTTTCGGTAAGTAGATGCTTCTATAGTAGGGTGACATGACGGGTTGGTGTGACATGTCAAAGGAGACGATACTAACTACAAACTGCATCTGCAAAACAATGTAGGTACAATGTTCGTTGGACCTTGTAGTTAGTACTGTTAGTAGTTATTTGACGGCCTCCGTGGTCGAGAGGTAAGGCTCTTGACTCGTAATCGACCGAGTGAGACATAAAGAGAGCATGACCAGCGTGAGCAAATAAATTTTATTTGATTAATTAGTGATATTTCACAATTAATGTAACTCTCAGTATCGCCCTGGTATAAGAAAACAATTCAGAATTGAAACATTGCTTGGAATGGATTTAGCCGTGTTTGATGACCAGATATGAATGGCCAGGAACTTCCCCACCTTCCTCTTCCCCATCTCCTTCCCTTCCCCACTACCTTCAGCCTCACAACATACTCCTATTGGGTTTGCCATACTCTCACTGGCTCCAGACGGGAGCAACTGGGCCTCTTGTGAGGTATTCACATAAAAATAAAAATAAAATCGAGTTCAGTTTACACGCGGTAGAAGCGAAACTTTACCAAAACAATCTCAACCAATACTTGAAAAGTGAGGTCATAGTCAAAGCGACCATGAGCGCAAACCTCGCGTAATATCCGTTTCATATCTCAACCAATAGGAGCCTTTAAAAGTGACATTATTATCAAAGCGGCCGATGAGCGCAGTTGATGCGTAGCAATAGCTAATCGTCATTTCGGTTTCATCCGAAATCCAAACCACAGCCGTGCTATAGAAGTTTCACTTCAAAAGCTTCATGCGCGTTTCAGCAATATTTTTTTTCAAAATGAATGGTCCAAAAATATAAAACAAAAAATAGGTACCTATGACGTTTCTTCTTCCTTTTTGATATATTATGGGCAACCAAAGCAATATAACTCATTACAGGTACAAAAATTCTTTACAGAAAAAGCCTCGCAAATATCACGTCACTAGTGCTTCACCACAGCGTCAACTTAGAGAGTTTTTGCTGATTTTTTTAAAAAAATTGGCTTTTTCAAAATATGGGTGCAAAAAAGCGCATTTTAGAGAGAACTGGTTCCATTTAAATTAAATATAACAACCAGACCACGGATGACGTTATTATAAAATATACCATCCATCTGAAAAATTAAAAGAATTCGTAAAAAAATGTTAACACTTTCATTAGAGGTTTTGACTAAATCGAAAAATTTGGTTCTTCTGGTGTGCCTAGAGTAAAACGTATGCCGTGAATCACACATGTAACACATTAAAACGCATATCTTACTTTGCAACATTGCACACTTCATGTTCTTCCCATCAGCCCTGTAAAATATTTAACTTTGTGGAAACGTAACACCGCCGGAGCAATTAAAACATTAGTTATGATTAAGTACGCTATTAACCTCAAAGTTAACGCCGCTAAAGTTACTCGTAAAATTATTTTGTTATCAGATTTCTTAATTGCTTTTTACAAGGACACCTCGAAGATAACGGAGAAACTTATGCTGGAACAAAAATACCCTCTGACAATAAATAGGGGTGAGTGGGCCAGAGATGAAATTTACGTAAAAATAAGGACCTACTTACTTTTGAGACAGGGCAAACTATCTATAACATAAGGGTTACTCAAATTCGTGATATAGGTGTTCCACTTGATAGTAAACTTACATTCGAGGCACATTGTATAATTGTGAAGAAAGCCCTTAGAATGTTAGGATTCTTATTCCGTATTGGAAAAGAATTCAAGAACATTCAAACACTTAAAATATTGTATTTTTCATATGTTCGCAGTCATTTGAATTCGCTTCTCAAATATGGAATCCATTATATACATATATTATATTCATATTAAACGCATTGAAGCCATCCAAAGAAAATTTGTCCATCATTTAAATTTCAAGTTTAATACTGGTTACCATGACACAGTGGCGGTTCTTCTCAAGGGGACGGTGGGGACAGACCCCACTTCATATTTCAGAAACCTATTGAGAATTTTTTCGATGCTTTATGTTCACAAACATTAATTCTTAACATAAAAGTAATTATTAACATTTGCAGAAACATAATCTATAATTTCAATTCAGAACATTTTTAAGCTCGAAAATGAAAAAGTTTCTTCGAACGAACATGCGACCGCTCCGCTCACTTCCTTGTTGCCATCTTGTTGCGTACTAACTACGCGATTTCGACGATCGCGACTCGCGATTCTGGCTCGAATCTAGCCGTTGCCACCCGCCATGCGCACTGCGCAAACCGTTCTGCGCACCAGGGGGACATCACGGGATTTTTTCCTTGAAATTTATATCTTTTATTCGTACTGAATACGTTTCTTAGGGATCTCGCGGATTCGCGCATGCGCATTTGAGTCATAGTATCTTTATCGTGGGGATAAACTGTAGGATCCCCTCGTGGATAATTGGGCGTTTGTTTTCGTTCAAATTGAAAGATGTGAGCTATGCACGGACCGGGATTCGCGTTAATAGTATTATTGTTGTACTTATTTTGTTATTTTATTTATTGCTTCTTCTTCTTCTTCACAATTTATATGTATCTACACATATTTTTAGCATGTAATTATTAACCCCACTAGGGTTCGCCTGTATTCGCCTTATTAAAATAATAATATAGGTCGGATTATTTCTAAAGCTCCGTTCTGGTGGAAAATTTACCTCAAAGGTGCTCTAAACCCAAGTTGGTTGAATTATATTTGTATTTTTTTATTAAGCTTTATATTCATATATGTACCTATTTGGTATTTCTGGTAAGGTGCGTAACTTGTCCAATAATATTTTTGTGAGAAAAAAATATATTTATTCAAAAAATTAATGAATTATTTACTTTAGACTGTAGACATTAGAATTGAAAACATAAAAAAATATACCTACTCGTGCAGGTACATGAATATAAAAGAGTAGGTATTTTGAATGTTCTCAATTATACTGAGGTAAATTATCATAAGTATATTTATTTATATCTACACATAAAAAATATCTGTCTCCACCATCGAAATTGTGCTCGAGCCGCCACTGCCATGACATAAACAGCTCGCTGGACCTTTATGGACTTAAATCATTAAAAATTAGAAGAGACTTCGCAGACATAATATATCTTCATAAAATTATCAATGGTTTTATTGATTGTTTTCCCCTTTTGGCTGAGATTAATTAAACGACTTAAAAAAGGAGGAGGTTCTCAATTCGACTGTATTTTTTTTTATGTTTGTTACCTCAGAACTTTTGACTGGGTGAACCGATATTGATGATTTTTATTATATTTTATTTATAAAAATCATAGATATATTTTTATTTGAAAGCTGGTGCTTCCCGTGTGGTCCCATTTTAATTTGGTCCAGTTCCGACAATGGCATCCATGAGAAAACCATATAAGTCTTAAATTTGCATTAAGTATGTGCGCGACAAATGGACGAATAATTCAATATCACGCCAACCGATTTCGATGATTCTTTTTTATTGGAAAGGATGTACTTCAAGTGTAATGTGATGAGAGTTTGGTTAGGTTCTGATTATCGGATCCATGACAAATTAACGAAACTCGGCCGAATCTCTTAATTTGATCCTAACGTTGCTATGGTCAAATTATGTCTGTCTCATATGAGCAGCACGTTTAGTAGGTTTACCCATACTCAGACAAATTAGTTAGTGTACTTCAGATTCACTAAAAATCAAAAAATAAACAAAAAAATTAACAAAACAAAAAAACGACTTCAAAAAATGCACTAAAAAGTAAAAAAATAATTTAGTATCCTTCTACAACTTCATAATCAACTTACTTTTTCTACTTATCAATATGTAGGTACGATTGTTATTTTTGGAGTCGGTGTCAGCAAAGGTACCCGGCCCGGCGTGTTCAAAAGTACTTGACAGCTCCCCGCGTCGCCGCGGCCCCGCTCTCGTCTCTCGCCTCGTCAAGTCGTTTGTGCGACACAAGCACATCTCACATTAAACTATGTATGTAGTTACAAACCTACCTTGACTGACACCGACTCCAAAAGTAACAATCGTACCTACATATTGATGATAAAATGCAGAATGAACTCAACTCAACACCTCCTTTTAAAAGTGATGAAACAAATTATATATATATTATAAAATATTACTTATATATATCTTGCACACAATTTTTGATGCATTTCAAAAATGATTTACTCTAAAACACGGGTTCTCAACCTTATTTTGCCCACCGCTAACTTTGAGAATTTTTCCAGAGCCCCCAATTTTTTTTACTTACCAATCTGTCGCGAATCTGAAACAGCTATTGCCCACAACTTGTTATGTCAAATAAAACAAATTATAAACTTGTTATATCTGAATGTAATGGAATCTTTCAGTTCAATTTTCATCCACTTCCTGAATTACCGAAATATGTAAATTTTCGCACACGTGATAAAAATGATTACAATACATATGTAGATACAATAACAAAAATTAACCAATATTAAAGTTTACTTTGCTTAATTAGATTAGCGTGTTTTTGTCTTTTTTAGAGCATAGTTTTTTTACCTGCCCACGCCCTCATTGTGCCATCTCAACGCCCCCTAATTTTCTCTGGGTCTTCTACTGCCCCTCTGAGAGTTTCAATCGCCCACAAGGGGGCGTTATAGCCCACGTTGAGAACCTATGCTCTAAACACTCGTACGGAAAGCAAGTTGATAATAGTATAAAGGAAAAGTGAATAAAAATAAAATTACCAGAGGGAAACTCAATTCGAAATAAGATAAAGCGCGCCGCGAAAAAGCTCACAGGTGTGAAAAAACAGGTGTGAGGTTAAGCACCTTCAAAGGGAAAAGCGGGAAATGAAAATATGCCATTTCCGACGGAAAATTCGGAGAGCGTGCAAACAGCTCGCCTTGAAATTACAATCAATCTCCGCTGAACGCCGGGAAATTCACGAAAATACTTGCGGGCGAATAAAGGTTTTTCGCTCAAATCTCGGCCCCGCACGCAAGTCATCACATCACGTGGTGTAGCTAACCAGATTATACAAGTTTTGTACTTGGTAATGGATGCAGCACGGCGATGGTTATACCTTGTAGCGTACCCGAATACGAAATTTTCAAGTTGGCCACTTTAAAATGTTCAATGGGTCAGCTTAGCTCATGTCGGGATAGGTTTATTTACCTATGTAGGTTCTACGAGTAAATTGGCAATATTGAAAATATCGTAATGAACGTAAAACAAGATCAAACTAATTATCACACCAAATTCGCATGAGTCGGTAGTGAAGATAAAATCCCACACCTGTCGTGTCATGGCATTCTTACCTGGCAGCGTTTACATTTTTACTACTTCCCAATTATTATTTAGACAATGTGCAATTTCATCGAAGAAAGTGAAGAAATGTGTAACTAAACATATGCGTATTATTTTATTAACAATTATTTTGTATTTTCATACCTATTTTTCAGTAAAAAGAGTCTTTTGATCGTGCAATTTTATAAAAAAAAAACAATAATGGAAAAATAATCCCTCCGTAGATGTAGGCACGAAGCATCAAAAAATTCTTATTAAACACTTGTCGCAACACTTTAAAAGTACGAATACACTTTTCACAAACTCAGCCTTCAACAACTATTTTATTATAAAATAATGAAATAATTTTACTTTGTATAAACCACTTATTTGATGTGCAAATCCGACCGGTTTCGGAACAAACGTTCCTTCGTCAGGGAAAGCTTATACTTATACTTCCCTGACGAAGGAACGTTTGTTCCGAAACCGGTCGGATTTGCACATCAAATAAGTGGTTTATACAAAGTAAAATTATTTCATTATTCTATAATGGATAACCACAAAGTAATAGCTACATTCAAAAATATTTTATTATAATTTTAATATGATTTTCATGCCAATTTTTTAAAATTTAAAAGGTGACCGTACAACTTACTAACAAGCAACTTCATCAACTCCTTTGAAAAATCATTAAAAGTTATGAAAAAAATGGCTAAATAGGTTTTGTTGGGTTAAGAGATGGGCTATTTTTTTAATTTATTTCATTACGTTCTTCGACCACGTATAACTTGGACGAAGATTACATTCAATAACTTTTCAAAGGGGTATTGAAATGCCACTTTGTTGAATTGTCGTGGTACCCTTTTTCTTTCTTGAGGTACCAGTAAAACATGTGTTCAGCGTGTTTTATTGACTGAGTTTATATTTCTAGTGAGTAAGTTAGTTTTTTCTTTTCCTAAAATTTTATAAGCTAAGCCTGTCACAGGATTTTACAAATGATTTTGAATATGAAACGCAAGTATTACTTGGATAATTTACATAAACTTTAGAATAATCGTAAGTACACCTAGTATCATTTCATCACCAATAGGAACTTATTAAGAGGGTATTTCCAGAGAAAACCAGAAATATGTCATTTTTAAATCAGATTTTAGACGTTTTGACTGTTTCCACAAAAAATTATAAATGGAGTTCGAAAGATTGTTCTTTTATCTAGCATTCGCATGTTTTAAATTTTGAGAAAAAATGTTTATTTTTAGTATAATAAGGTCGCTGGCAGATTTGTTAAATTTTCAAAAAAGATTTTGTATCATACCACACCCATTTCAAATCATATAAAAATTATGCAGTAAAATAAATCAATACATTATCTGGTAAATGCATGTCTCAGAATTTTAATTTTAGTTTAAATAAAATCATTAAAAAATATATACGTACATGGGTTTCTTGACGAAAATTGGCCCGTTTGTGTATTTATTTGCGCACTTACAAACTAATATATTTCAGATTTTTTTAATATTCTTATTTAACTTAGATATTATTGAAAAATGATAAATACTTACAATAAAAAAATAATTACAAAAAGTACATTATTTTAATAGTTTTAACATCACGCCTTTCGGCATTTTTGGATGTAGGTATAAATTAAAGCAAATTTGGAATGAAATAAAATCGATATTCAGTTATAATTTTAAAAAGCTGGTACGGAGAATAAGTAATCTATCTAATTGTAACCGCGCTGCAAGATCTTAAGAATAACTTTCGACGAAATGTGGATTTTCGGCCGCTGGCTGGTTAAACGCTCTTAATATTTTAAAAACTTATTCTTCTTTCATCGTCAAAAGTAAATACGTTGTAGGTACGTTGAAGGCAGTATTAGGTACTTCCACTCTCTTACGTGCCGGAAAATCACGGACCAGCAAGTTCGCACGATTTCGTAGGGTAAGTAATGTTACACTCACGAAGAACAATTAAATTTATCAGTGCATTCAAAAACTGAAGAAATAACATTTTTAAATGCGGAACCGTTACTCACACGATAAATCGTTCATAAATTAAAGTCAAAAGAAATACATAGGTAAGTACAAGTACAGGTTAATTTATTTCTCATTGAGGTCCCATATACATTATAATAGATGGCATTTTAATAAATTTAGTCCTTTTTGAGTTCTTGTAAACGTTTCGGTATATTATAAAAGGTCAACATTATACAGCGCCGTTTTGTGTTAAAATCACCTCAAGGGCGCTTATTATGTGTAGGATGTTAAGGGACGTACTTGACTTACTCTAACCAGTGATTCCTGACATTATTTGGAGAAAAAAGTAAATGAAATTTTGGTATCCAGTGACTTTTTTGAAGACTTTTTTTTTCTTCAAAATCAAACCACAAAAAATTTCTTTCGCATGTCGTCACTGGTCACCAAGGGCGGCTGGTTGAACGGTGTGTTTGTGTGCAGCACTGGTAAATTATATCGTCTAAAATTACTTTATAATATCTTACCGAAAAAATAAAATCTATAAATTTCATTAAAAATATCACCTACCAATATAATGCATAATATAATATGAATCAGGGAGAGCAAATTCTCAAAGTTCCGCGCGAATTTACCCTGTCCGGTGTGCAGGCCAATTTCAAGCGGAACGAATTATGTTTTTGTATCGAATATCCCAAACATCACCAGTGCGCAACGCTGGCCGTATGTATGAAAAATTAAGATATTTTGGTGTGCCACCCAGCGGCCTTTATCATACAAACTTAAATTTGGATTTAAGGCCAAAATACTTAACCAAACTGAATAATTCTTTTTTTACTCAAAAGGTACAGCAAATACCTAAATTTTACGTATATTAGCTTTTTTATTGATTGGTGTTTCAAATTATAAAATGCAGATCATTAAGGAATACAATTTTTTCATAGGTAACTTTGACAATTATGCCCTCGACATTGTTTATAAATACTGTTTGTATCCTGTTTAAAATGAAATATAAAACTAACTAACCAACCATCACGCCGTTTCCCCACAGGGGTAGGCAGAGAGGACGGACCGCCAAATAACTCGGTCTTGGCACACACTCTTTGCCTCACTCACATTCATACATCGTCTCATATATTCTCTTCTATTATTCCGACTTTCGACATGGCCCGACTCAAGTATCTGATTCACTTGCTCGTGCCATGTCTTCCTCGGGCGTCCCCGACTTCTTCTACCATTCACATTTGCGTCGTATATTCTTCTTACACTACTTTCAAATTTATTTTATTTTATGAAATATAAAATAAAATAAATGAAACATCAAAAAAAAAGAGTTTTTTGGGTTGAAATTTAAGATGTAGGTACTTACGAAAAAACAGTATTGTGTTTTTATTTTCTTAGTAGAGAAAAATAAATATTTTAATTAAAAAGCGATATGTAGAAGTTTTCGCACTTCGAAAACAGCTTAAAATAGATCTTCTCTCCAAATAAGATTAGTGGGATCATTTTTACCTAATGTTGCTTAGTAATCGTTATCTCATAGCTATCTCACAGTGAACCACCACGTTTTCAGGGCAGCGGCCGTCACTGCTGGTCACTCAGCCGAGTAACCGACCAACCCCTAAACCCACCTCCAACTGTCCAACACCTACCATTTTTTAATGTTTTTGTAGTAAAAAAACATCAAAAATGACACCGGAGACCAAAATTTCATTTACGTTTTTACTCCAAACAATGTCAGGAATTACTGGTTAAAGTAAGTCATGTACGTCCCTTAACACCCTGTACATTAAATTATTCTCCTTTCCAGCTACCTACCCCAAACTTGAATGTGTTAAGCGAACAGTTCATAGTACGATTGGAAATCTTAGTAAGTAAAACTGAACCCTAAAAAAAGAAAGCGTTTTCACTATAATACATCTACTTTCAATTGTCGACCTAGTTGCGCAATCTCTTGGACAGGCTAATAGCTAATGTTAAAGATATTTTTTTTTACTTAGGATTGAATCTTCCTCCACAGGGTTGGCTCTGAACCTCTATGCTATGACCTTTTAAAATGTCCAATTTTTTTTTGGTTTGACCTTGAGGATTGAACCTTTCTCCCCAGGGAATGATTAAAACTGTGTGCGTGAGTGCTACTATCTCTAGTGATTACATCTGCCGAATTTCAGCGCAATCATTCATTTACGAAAACAAAGTTAGTGATTTAAATATATGTATTCAAAAAATAAAGCTAGACTAACCTTTCTATTTTCCATACTGATAATTCGTGGTGGAATTCTATTATACTCTTAATAATATATTAAAACAAATTGAAACTTTTTTCCCACTTAATTTATTTCTGACTAACCATTTCTAACCGTTTATATTAAGGTCATATTAAGGTCGTTATATTAAGATCGTCTTCAGACTGGTGAAGATGTCTGTGACAGACAAGTCTGAGGATGGCATTAGTAGGCTGAAATCGGCTAGTGTCAGAAATAAATGAAGTGGAAAAAATACTTAATTGTGTTTTAATACATATATTATCATTAGACTAACACATTTTCCGATGAAAAAAAAAACTGTTTTAAAATTTTATAAAAATGTATTTCTTATATTATTAACAGAGGTTATTGGAAGAGAATTTCAATTTTTCATCGTCATTAGTCATCACAAAGTATACACATGCCCCATATATTGGCGGTTCCCGACATAAAAAAAAACACTTTCTAAATAATTCTGGATTTAATGATTCTTTTTTACTTTCTACGTACTTTTTACTTTCAATTTCAATTCAATTCTCGATCATATGTACAAATGACATTTGTGATATATTTTTTAGTTGGCACATAATGGTCCCACGTTCGGCGCCAAATGTATCGCCCGCGGAGATTTCTATATAAAAGCACCCCGTAACGACCCTTCGGAGTGTTGAATGAATTCCATTAGTGAGGGAATACAAGGTTTCCTCGGCGTGCTATCAAATCCACTTAAATTCTCGTAATTCTGTTGCGGAATTCTACGCCACGGAAAGTGGTGAAATAATTGCAGAGGATGTGTTGCAACAATCAACGAGAAACTGTCCTGTGGACGAAAGATTTTAAATCGCAAACATGATGTTGAACTTGGTTTAAGCAATTTGCCATCTTATTTATGCCAGTTTAATCTGGATAACTGTATGGGCGTGCACTTCATATAGGCACATAAGCACTGCCTACCCTACCGCATTTGTAAAACATAAGCATGTAAATAATATTATTATTTATTAAATTATGGCTAAAAATAATATCACGCTTTCAAAAATAAGCACTAAAAGGCTGAGCAACCGAAACTACGCGAGCGCCAAATAAAACGGCAGACTATAACGTGGCATAAACTGTAACTAAAACTACACGCGCGCCCTCCTATTGCCTCACTAAAATGCGGCCTAAGCAGGAATTATTTATGCTTAGAGCTAACTTCATACAAGATATAATATCAATGTTTACGAATTGCACATAGCATAGAGTAGAACTGTCGCTTTGAATTTGCTTCTGTGAGGTTTTTTGCAGTGTTTTCAGCGAACAAAATTAGCAAATGGCAATCAGTGACGACAGTGACATCTGTTGTTATCTATTTCTATCAACTAGTTGTCTCTCATAAATCCAGTAATTGGCTTGTGATAATATGTATAAATGAAGCGATTATTTTGATATTTGATGTGGCTTAGATAATCCAAACCTACATCATCTGCAGCCAGCAGCAATCACACTTAGCAAAAACTTGTACGAAAGGAGTTAATTTTTTTATTTATTTATTTGTATTAATTCGGCGGTTTTCCTACTGTTCACGCCACTGGATAACTGATATATTCTACCTTGTACGAGTACTCTTATGATCGTATTTGTATGCGTACAATATAAAAGGGATGTGCGAATGATCTAAACTCGAACCTACGTACCCAGAATCCGGAATAGAAAAAAAAAGTTCTGAATCTATTTCAGGAAGGTTGGAAATATTTTCTGTATTGTGTAGGTTAATCATGTAGTTTCAGCATCCTTCAAAAGATGTCGTTAATAGAAAGATGTCCCAACAGATGGCAGTTATGATATCAGAAAAGTACCATCTATCGTCATTCATGTCTTATGTACGAACGGTTACGATGATTGCCGAAGGCATCGGATAGTAGGGCGAACCCATCAGTGGTGGGCCGAATCGAGTGGTGGTGGGCCGGATCGGGAGAGGCCAGTTGAAGGAGACTCTATGACCTATACAGCCGGATTTTCTCGACTCGTAGCCTTGCACCGCCAGTCAGAGGGATGATTTCATACGTCTGTCATTCCTGGACACGCTAACCTTCAGATTCCTACACACCTCTAATACCTTTTTCCTTCCCAGAACTTCATCTACTTCCTTTCCTTAAAAATACCATACACACAGCATCCCCAAAGGTGATATAGAAATGACGAGTGAAAATATATCCCTCGGGGTCTCCTGTGGAGATGTGGAGTTAATGAAAAAAAAATAAAAATCCACAAGCTCCTAATACTTGTTGAAGTTAGAGAACTTCATTGTTCATTGCTCAGTCTGTTCAGGTACCTATTGAGTCGATACTTTGACTCACATGGCAAAGATGGTAAATAAGTTGTTTTTTTAAATATATATTTAGAAGCGAAAAAAGTTATTTTGTATATATTATAAATAATTATATAAATATTTTGTATATATTGTAAATATTATACCTGGTTACCATTCCCGGGTTACGAATAATCCAACAATGTTTGAAAATCTCCTACTACCACCACAGAAAGCCGAAAATGTTGCTTGTGTTGTGATGGAGGACTTAGCCAGCCGAGGAATCGAACACGCGACGCCCAGGTGGGACCCAAGCGCTATGCCCACTGCCCACTCAACCACTGAACGGTCACTTATCATATCATATTAAATTGTATACCTAATTATTAAGTGAAAATATATTATTTCTAATTTTTGACTAAACCAATTAAAAATAAATTAATGTTTCAATCATTCATTCACCAGACAAGTCGTTCATAATGTGATCAATCCTCCACAGCTGTGTTATCCAAGCCGGCAAATGGCGGCCCTTTGTGGCGGGAAAGTTTTTAAGATCCATAGGAATCCGTGCCCTTCCTGCGGCTTAGCGAAATTGCTTTACTTCTTCAATACCTCCGACTTCTTCTTCCTTCTTCATCGCGCTTCTAAGCAAGGAGCTTTACCGAGCAACCATGTTCGTCGTGCTTAACGCGACAATAATTATCTGCCGAGATTCTGTTAGACTTAGTCCAAGGAAAGGAGTCGATACAATACTAAACTAAAAGCATCTTAAACGAAACCAATAATTTTTTGTAATTTTGATTTTAGATTAGATTAAAAAAAAAATTAAATGTGGTTATTCACTGCAAGACCCAAATGCAGTGGGACTTTTGGTAATTTGGACTTTTGATGGTCAATGGTGTAGGGATTGGGGGAGGGGGGTAAGGAGGTGGGAAAGAGGAATGTTGGGAAGTACCTGACTAGGCAGATATGGTAACTAAATACTGCTGATTCCATTTTAAGTAACCAACGCAACTTTTAGAGTCTGAATGATGGTCTTTCACCAGCGCGTTACGTTTGATTTGGTTGTTTGTTTAATGCTTTAAATTAGATTTAGAAATAAGGGAATGTACCCATACTACGTAACACGTTTAGGGGGGGGGGGTCTTCAAAATGTCACGCTTGGTACAAATCAGCGGCGGCGGGCTTAGGTTTTTGGTCACCGGGGGGGGGGGGGGTTAAAAATTGCAAAAAGTCGATCACGTAGTATGGGTACGTTCCCTAAGTTAGTTTTATTATACAGGGTGTTAAGAGACGTACTTGACTTCCTTTAACCAGTGATTCCTGACATTATTTAATAAAAAAATGTATGAAATTTTTGATCTCCGGTGACTTTTTTGGTGTTTATTAATACCTCTTTAATAACAAACAAAAAAAAATCTTCCACATGTAATTAAGGGCTCGCAACCCAGATTTGTACCGATTTAGTACATATTTCCCTTAAACACGGTAAGTTTTAAAGCTCTCAAAAAAATATATGTTATTCTTGAAGATAATATCTAGACTTTGCCCGCGCCGAAACGCAAATTATATAAAATTCCCTCGATAGAAAAAAATCGCAATGTATGCTCCAAAAATTATTATTAACACCTTTGTTTCAGTTATTTTACAAGTTATATGTATGAAAAAATTCACAGTGTTTCTTTAAATGCCGTTTAAGATAATGCCCGCGAGATTTTTGCTCTATTTTAAACGAGTCGTGTTTCATTAAAAATTTTCGCAATTTTCGCATCGATTTTGTCGCTGTAAATGTTAGCGCTCTCCTCTAACATTCGTAATTTCGTATCTCTCCATCTTCTTCTTTTCGGGCCAGGTTGCAGATCCTTATTAGTCTCTAGGCCAATCAACCTCACACCCGTCCAATACATACTGATTTTTTAAAGTTTTAAGCTGAAAAAAAATAGCATGTCACCAGAGACAGAAATTTCATTTAGATACATGTTTTTACTCCAAACAATGTCAGGAATCACTGGTTAAACAGTCAAGTACTTCCATTAACATCGCCCATCGTCCCATTACTTAAAAAATGTCAGGAATCACTGGTTAAAATAATTCAAGTACGTCCATCGCACTAGGTATTATACGTGTCCTGAAGTCTATATATATGTATTACAATATTGTTACTGAGTAGGTTTCCACTCAATCTACTTTTTGCGAACGCCAGGTTTTGAACCCGCGATTTCTAGGTCGAGAGCCTGTAATCTTACCCCTCTGCCACGGATAATATCAACAATTATATTAAAACACACAATCAGAAACATTATTTAAAACCAAGAATTAGGTACCTGTATAATAATAAATTTTCCATCTTTCTCGGCTTTCTTTACATTTCGTCTATTGCGCTCTCGTTGCTTACCATCATCATTGTTAAACTTTTACCTGCAAGTTTCCGGAAAAAGACAGTGGGGCTGTAAGTTGTAAGGTGTTTCTAATCTAGTACATGTCACGTAAGCAAGTAATGTGAGTATAGTTAACACTGCAGTTATTCTGTTTATGTTTGTTTGACAAAAATGAATATACTCGTAGGTACCGGCATTTAGTAAATTTAAAAAATAATGACAGCAGTTATGTAATAAAGCAAGGTTGTATGTAATAATAACATTTAACTTAATCCAAAAATCGAAATAGCCATAATATTTTAGATTTTTATGTCTCCCTTAACATCAATCTCCCCCCGCAGACCGATTAAAGTGATAGAAGATCATAAAACAGAAGGCTGTAGAAGGCGACTTACCGCGGAAATGAACCGACTCACGGTCAAAAGAGCTGTGAATTTCTTGACGGATCATTTATTTCCACTACCGGAGGAAAATGGTCCATAAATGCTCGTCCAATGGCTCGTTTTATGTACGCGGCAGAACGTAAAAATTTCGGTAAAAACAATACCCTTAGGTAAAATAGAAAATAAGTACTTAGATATAATAAAATAGGCGTTGCAAATGAGACGGCAAAGCATTTTATCTCGGTTAGTTCAAAAGACGTGCGAGATTGTTTCTATCAAGTTTATTTTTTATGTGTAAAAATAACAATAAATAAAAGTTAAGAGATAGCACAGGGCAAATATACTAGTATAAAAATTAAAACATATGTGTGCGAGCAACAACCAGACGGCATTGTATTCTGAAAGATTAGAAATTGTTAAATTCTTGTGGGCTAAAGCAATATCTTTGTGTGTTATTATCCCTTAGGTAAGACAACTCAAAGGAAAATAAAATATATTTAGTTTTATAAAACAAGTTGGTGAATTAACAAAAATTAAGCCAATGGATTTCTTTTCATCAGTTCTAAATCGGAATCCATCATATCCTTGACAAGTTCATCAAAAGTCGTCTTTGTGTGCCAGCCGAGTTCTCTTTTGGATTTAGAAGGATCACCCAGGAGGTAATCAACCTCCGTAGGTCTGAAGAGCTTTGGATTGACTTTGACCAAGGTATCGCCGGTTTTCCCGTCAACACCCACCTCTTCAGTGCCACTCCCCAGCCAGCATATTGTTCTTCCAACGTGACGGAAGGCAGCTTCTACGAACTCCCTCACGGACCTGGCTTCCCCAGTAGCGATGACATAGTCTCCAGGTTTCTCCTGTTGCAGCATTGTCCACATTGCTTCCACATAATCTCTGGCATGTCCCCAGTCGCGGCGGCTATCCAGATTTCCAAGCTCCATAAATTCCAAAAGACCAAGACTGATTTTTGCGACGCTACGGGTTATTTTACGGGTCACAAAATTCTCTCCGCGTCTTGGAGATTCGTGGTTGAATAGGATGCCATTAGAAGCGAAGATTCCGTAAGCCTCTCGGTAGTTTATGACTATCCAGTAAGCAAACATCTTGGCTACAGCGTACGGGGATCTCGGGTAGAATGGCGTGGTCTCACTCTGCGGTGGAGGAGCACTTCCGAAGAGTTCAGAAGAGGAAGCCTGATAAAACCTGGCGGGGACTCCTGTGGACCTCAAGGCTTGCAGCAAGGCCAAAGTTCCAAAAGCATCAACTTGAGAAGTATACTCACTCATTTCGAATGAAACTTTGACGTGGCTCTGGGCTGCGAGGTTATACACTTCAGTTGGGCGAACTCGTGCCACTATAGAGACGAGACTTCCAGAATCAGTCATGTCTCCGTAGTGCAGGTGCATCTTCCCTCCTTTGTGATTTTCTGGATTTGCATAAAGGTGTTCAATACGGCCAGTGTTGAATGTGCTGCACCTTCTGATCACTCCGTGGACTTCGTATCCCTTCAGCAAAAGAAACTCTGCAAGGTAAGATCCATCCTGTCCCGTTATTCCCGTGATGAGGGCAACCTTTCTCGTACTTGATATTGTACTCGACATGGCGTGAGCTCAGCGAACAATTGTAATAATATTTTCTTGGATGGTTTGAGCAGACTTCAAAGCAGACTGATTTAAAAAAATAATAAACTGCAACTGTGCACGGTGAAAAATAGTGTCAAACCCACAAACTTATCTACTATGTCAACATCGTGACAGGAGTGCATGATGAAACACATAGCGTTAACAATAATAAATACGAATAAAAAGCTAACTGTCACGTTTTCTTCAATAAACATTCATCACAGGTACTTAAATAATTATATGGAAAATTAACCTGCGGTGAAATAATTTCATCTTTATAAAACATTAACACGTTAGTGGTCAACCCAAGCGTCGAGTTCCCCCCACCGAGGCGTCGCGGATTTAATCTCATGATATAACATTTTCCGCTCATAATCGTAAACTGGGAATGCAATAACTACCTAAACTAGTATTGCCTGGTGATTCAATTCAGTTTATTATTTTAAAAACATTACAAAATTGTTCACTTTAGTTCGTTCTTAAATACATTTGTAAAGGAGAATTACATAAATATAAATGGCAGGTTTATTAGTTATACACAAGTAACAGAGCTTGCTTTTTAAAAGCAGCTTCAATTGTGCTAAATATGTTGTTATCCGAATTGATTCTGTTCAACAGCACGAGTGCTCTCCCTATAGACATGACCATTGGCCAGTTAGCCTTGCAGGCTGGGAAATAGAACAGTACATGTTGTCGCTGATGGAGATTACCATCGGGAATATAGAAATGAATACTACGCATGATCAGTGCCGGATTCACAGTACACCCTGTGGAGCAAGTACTCGCCAGTTATCATAACAAAACAAAAAATCACTCATGATATTCAGAAAATTGGTAACCAAAGTAGGCGAGGTAGATTGTAGTCGGTGACCGGACAACTTAACACAGTGGCGAACCAACACACCCTTGAAAAGCTGTCAAAAAATGTCATGAAAAGTGTTGAAAAAAAAACTAGGTAGGTTAGGATACGGGTTACATTATTCATCTTTTTAATTCTTCACCCTTAATGGTGCGCTGATTCGCCATTGCGGAGGTATCAGGGATCCTGAATGAAGGAATGTTCTGTGTTGTTGATAGAAATATCGTATTTTTTAGTTTTTCAGGGTCATCATAGTTTACGCGAAAATGTTTTGAGTCTCACTTAGATCTCTTCTTCTTCCTTGCACTGTCGCAACTTATTGCCTAGGTAGGCTGTTGGGGTCGGCTCTTCTCGTTCTCAGGTTGTAATTTCTTCTGTTCTGTGTATCGCTTTCATATAGGCCGTTTCTCTGAAGAATTTTGGAGCATTGAGTCATCCAGGAGTTTTTCGGTCTTCCTCTGGATGACTGTCGATGAAGCTCCATAGATTTTGCCTGCTTCACTGTATGGTCTGATGGTCTCCGTCTTATGTGCCCATACCATCTCAACTGACGTTCCTCCAGCTTACTATTTATCTCTGTGACACCCAGGCTACCACGAATGCGTGAACTTTTGATCTTATCTTTTAGTGATACTCCTTCCGACCATCTAAGCATTCGCATTTCTGCTGTTTCGAGTTGCCTAGAGTAGGAGTTGTATATAGTCCAGCATTCGGAGCCATACATTTTTCGAGTCTCACTTAGATATTACAGATTTTTACCCAGTAAAATTTGTAATCATTTATTTTTGTAAAATCTCTGATCTTTTAACGGTTTGTTTTCAGATCTGCGTTGAAGTTAATAATTTTATAAAGTAGTAAATAAATATAATAAATTAATAATATTGAAAGAACAATATTTTTATATTAAGTTTCTTATAGAGATAATGGGCACCAATTGGTACTTACTAAGCTGAAGGAAGCAAATATATTATAATGTATTAGCTTCCTAGGGTAACCACGTGTTGAAATTTTATTAGAAATAATATATACCTAGTGCTATTTAGAAAGGACAAAGATGAAAAAAAAATGTTGATAATCCTCCAAAATTGAAATTAAGACGCCGATAATAAGCACTTAACATTTAGAGTACAACTGGTAACGGTCAAAAATGGAGGATAAAAATTATTATTATTATTCCTGTCTTGGTCTCCTCACCTCGCACAACCCATTTTACTAAAAACATTACCTAGCATTGAGGATGCAAACATACCACTGACGGCGTTCTACGGGATTATCGTTAGGATTTGACTTATAATAAATATGTAGGAACCGATACAATTTTTTAGAATTGGCCGATGAAAATTCTCAGAATCCATAAATATGATTGTACGCGAAGGTACAAACATTATAAAACTTCTGAAAGACTAAGGAGTCACGTAAATATTTAACCCTCGCCGAGGACGTAATATTGAGCCGCTCCGGGGCAGGAATATTCGTCGCATGATCTGCGCGGGACGACCGCTACCCCCTGGACAAATAGTCGGTCCGAAAGGATATGGGCAGAGAGGGACTAGAGCGAATTCTTGCGGGATACTAAAGTCCATTTCGCAGAGTCTAAAGTCCATTTCTAATGTTTCGCTTGCAGCATACCTTAATATAATAATACATGTTTTATTGTCTTCCTTTTTTGTTACAAGTAGGGATAATGTTATCCTCACTGGGATATCCTGTGCTAAGGATTTCATTTATATATTAAAATTTAATTGCATGAATAACATGAATAAATACTTCACGTAGTGCTTTTTGGTGCAATTGTGTGGTTCCCGTTTCTGTCTGAATTTAGTTTCAGTTTATGTTTTCTATTTCTGATCTCCCTATATTTTGAATCCAGGTTTTTTTATTAGAGTTTTAAGTGTTATAATTTTGTTGTGATTTTCTAAAGAGCGTGGTATTTAGTTGTAGGGTTTAGTATCGTAGTATGTATAAAAAGATTTTTTGTCCAAATGTTGAATTCGTATGGGCTTGTTGAATAGGCTGATTGTTTTTTACCCTGAAGTCTAGTGTTTCTAATAAGAGTGTTTGGTATTATTTCTTGTAATTTTACTTCTAAAAATAAAGACCAACATTCCCAGGTTACAAACAACCTCACAATATTTGAAAATCTCCTTCTACTATCACAGTAAGTGGAAAATGTTGCTTGTGTCATGGTGGAGGATTTAGCCAGCCGAGGAATCGAACACGCGACGCATGGGTGGGACCCAAACGCGGTTCTAACTCAGCCACTGACCGGTCATACATGAACGTTGTCTTAGAAAAGTGTTGTTTAATTGACATCATGTTCCCGTCTGCTTGTTTAGGATAAATACATCCCAAAACACGTAATCGCGTTATACTTTCATAAGACCAAAAACGTCCCGAGCAACCTTACACTTTAAAAGCATATATCTCTCGTCCTCTCATGCAAACATATGTATTTTTGCTAATAAATAATGCTTCTTATTGTCTTTGAAATATGAAAGCTATCTTGCATGGATATTTTACAATCTCGATTCAAAGTGCGGTTTCAGAATTTTTGCGCGAATCTGAGACTTCCGGATTGTGAGGTGCGAATATTGAACCAAGTAGACGGGTTAAGATTGTTGAAGAATTCGTCAGTGCTAGGTTCTTACAGTGACTTTCAGTACAATTTTAATGAGGTTCTAATTTGAATGTAGAATATTGTCAATTTCACCGCCCCATCTTGCTATATATTTGCTCTGGAACTGGAATGACCGATTGGAGAACCTTTATTTCCATTATCCCTTAAGAATCATACCAATAATTCAGTGTTTTCCATTTAATTTCATGGTTTAACATTAAAAATATGTATACTTAGACTCACTAAACTAGGTGCATGCCCTTATTATGGTAGACGAACAATCACATAATAGTGTAATATATTGCAGTATTTATTTTTTTTCTATTATCTGCATGACATTTTCCCTATTGTATTTTTTTTTAAATTGCAACCACACAAACCTAACTTAGCACGTACCATGTGTCTATATACCTTGTTGGATATTTTGCAACCTCTTGTCATAATATTTATTTTCTTTTCTCATATCATTATTTACATTTATTAAGAAAATAAAAAAAATAATCTTTTCAGGCAAGTGTTAAACTACCTACCTATTTCATATTTTATTTGACGATTCATTTTATTCTATATTTGAAAAGCGTGATATTTTTTTAATTTAATTTTTGAAACTAAGGTTCGTAGAAAATGCGTCTGCTAATACAAGGTTAGCGCATATGGGGCTTTTTCGAAAAACTCGTCGGGCCGCCTGCAAAATTTAAGGGAGAAACATACAAGCCCACGCGACGCGACGCAACGTTCCCTTCCACGTTCACACTGGCCGACGTAGGCAAGCGTCGCTGTGACCACGTGACAAGGGGTCTCTGGTTGTGCGCAGGCGCGTTTGATTCGACACATTTACCTTTTTTTTAGGTTATGTTTATGTGATTCTCTTCTCAGCAGACGATAGCTTTGCCATGTCTTCTGAAAGCGAATTTGAAGATGATTTGCTACGATTATTATTAATAAATCAATATTCTCGTAAAAAGAAAAATAAAAAAAGTGAAAAGTATTTGGATCCACAACATTAACAAACAAAGACAAATATTTGGAGAGTTCCATACATTAGTAAAGGAACTAGAATCTAACATAAAAAAAGGAAAACACACGTCTTCGAAAGTCAATTGGGACCAGAGAAAGACTGGCAGTGTGTCTAAGGTTTGATTGTCATTCATAATAGGGGCATAATATTGAAAGTCATGCCGTAAATGGCTGA
The DNA here is from genome assembly GCA_917880885.1 of Limnephilus marmoratus. Classification (NCBI taxonomy): domain Eukaryota; kingdom Metazoa; phylum Arthropoda; class Insecta; order Trichoptera; family Limnephilidae; genus Limnephilus; species Limnephilus marmoratus. Next base: position 32,149,654 of record OU862916.1, read on the forward strand.
AATTTCCTCCCAAGCTGCACTGCATATGCAGAATCTCTATAATCCTGTGATTTAATTGATTTAAATAACTTCGTGCCGTCTAACAGTTTCAATGAACTGTTCGTCATCCAATTTTGAATAATATCTATCAAAAAAACAACCACAGATATAGCGAAACATAACGTTAGATGCTTAGATAACACCACAAAGATGTAAAATCATCTCGTAGTAGGCGTGACCATACCCCCTCCACCTTCCACATGGCCCACGCCGATCTGACTGTGGCAGATCCGCGTCGCGTAGGGGGCGTCGGTTTGCGTTGCGTGGGGCTAGTCTGATTCTAAAGCAGCCGTTTCCATAGAAAATGTATGGATGGTAAGTAGTCCAGATATGGAAATGGTGACGTCTACTTACGTCGCGTCGCGTTGCGTGGGCTTAGTGTGGTTTTACCTTTAGAATGCGTGACGTAGCCTTGAAGTAAAAAAAACGACAATTATATTGCATTTAATTCAAATCTCCCAGTGGAACATGGACTTCAAACTACGTCACGATTTTTTAGTCAATCACCGCTCTACCCCTCGATGAGCTAACCTTGTAAAAACGCATTTTCGACGAACATTGTACAGAAACGAAATATCTCAGTTTTAAGTCAAGTGACATCCCGTGAATATTCACGGGTAAAAACTACCTGATAATGAATCCACCCCTGAATCATCTCGGATGTGCGGGCGGGTAGGGATAGCAAAGGCAGGGGTGGGATAGGCAGGGGTAGCCACGTCAGACACGATTGCTTTCCGCAGCCTCGGGGTTCGACGGTCGAGTCTTCGCCGGGGACGTTGTTGACCGATGTCAAAATCACTATTTGATTCGTGCAAATACAAAAAAAAAATCTTACGAAGTTAGTCGACTGAACAAAATATGACAAAAGGATGCAATGTAGCGCGTAGCTGAAAGATCTGCTTTCAACAGAAGAAGAGTAAATAAAGTTATGGTTTTTTTCAATTTCAAGGCAGACTTTTTATATTAATATTGAAGCTGCCTCATAATAATTATTAAAGGTCCAATGAAGAGAACCAAAGAAAAATAAAGTTAGTATTATATTGACTAAATCTTCGGTTTATTCTGTTTGCATCTCGGGTATAAAGCAGGAATCCTAATTCCCTGTTCGTTTGCCTCAACTCTCAAAATATCTACCACGGTGAGCTTTGGAGTTATTAAATGAGCAGCGCTTTTTCTCTCTAGAATTTCTACGTCAAAGTAACAATTTTTACATTTCAAAGTCATCTTCCTGCCAGGCGAGTATCCTACCCACCGGGGTTCATAAAATTAATTTAAATTTAAGATAATTTTGAAATTATCATAATTAGAACTCACAGTGCTAATTTACCATGACACGATAGGTAGCTAACGATTTAAATGTGTTGCTAAGCGCAAATCTCGAGAGCAGCTGAACCGATTTCGCTAATTCTTTTTTTCAAATATTCCTTGAAGTACGAGGATGGTTCTTACGGAGAGAAAAATTAAGAAAATTGCGCAGAAAATTGGATAATTTCACAAAAACCTATCGACTATCGCACGTTTGACAGTTCGCGTGTTTGAGAATGAAATTTTGCAAAACAATGATGGGATTGAACAACAAACAATGAACAACAAGGATTCTATTTATGAAAATCTTTAAGTTGATAAATTTATTTAAAGTAGGTACTCCCCTAATAGTTTGAATCGAATCGAGAATTTTAGATATTTTAAATAGGTACCTATGTTAGGTACCAAATTTAATATACATGAAAAATGGAAATTTGAATAAAAATTGTAAAAGGTGGCACGCGGGCTGTTTAAAAACTGAATGTACTGGGATTGAATATATGGAACGCGGGACGAGGGAGCGGGAAAGGGAAGAGGGAAGGCGGGGAAGGTGGAAGGGGAACGCGGGAGGGGAAGGGGACGTGTGAGGGGAAGGGGGGGGAACTCGGGAGGGGGGTTCGCGGGACGGGGGAAGGGATGGGGATTGGAGTGGGGAGAGGGAAGGTGGAGGTGACGGAGTGGGAACGGGACGAATGGGAAAGGATACTCAGGGAGAAACAATTTCTTTATTGAATGGCATAGCAACACCAGCTAGTCTTATATATAAAAATCTCGTGTCACGGTGTTTGTGATCGCACTCCTCCGAAATGGCTTGACCGATTTTCATGAATTTTTTATGTACATTTGGTAGGTATGAGAATAGGTTTTAAAGTATATTTCATACCTCTAGCTGATTAGGGTGTTCCTATCCAAAAAAAACTATTCGTTGACATTTTTTTTGTTGTATTTTTTTTTATTTGGCAAAAAAATACCTTTATTTTAATATAAAATAAAGGTATTTTATCCGCATATTTTAACTCTCCTACCCCCACCCTCCCTTTTTTAATCGCGATTTTAGTATTTTTTATGAACAAATATAACCGTCTTTCGTATTTCAAGCAGAACGAAATTATTTATGTTGTTGAATGAAAGGTGGCGCTACGTCCGCCTCATCGAACTTTCATTCACACATGCGCAAGACATTCACGAGAAGCTTCGCGTCATTTTGATATATCATTCGGCATCATGTTCTCACGTTGGCAAACCATCGAGGTTTTGTGTTGGATAAAGACGGACTGACAAAAAATATGGTACACTAGATTGCTCTTCGAAATTAATATTGGTTTTCTTTATTTCATTTTCCTACTTTAGTTGGTATTTTTTTTTTTGTTTTTATCGGCGGTCATCGTCTACAGCGCTTCATTCCTCTTTCTGTTATAGATCCCATCCCCAAACAGTTACAATAACATTCAGTAATCATCCAATATAATTCGTAATTTTTTTTTTATATGTATACCACACAAGAGTCCCAACTGCTCCCGTCTGGAGCCAGTGAGACTATGGCATCCCCGATTGGGGTATGTTGTGAGGCTGAAGGTAGTGGGGAGGGGAAGGAGATGGGGAAGAGGAAGGTGGGGAAGTACCCGGCTATTCAGATCTGGTCACCAAACACGGCTAAAAGCCATTTTAAGCAACGTTTCAATTCTGAATGATGGTCTTACGGGCGATACTGAGTATCTTCCACTCTGGAACGTGCCGCAAATATATTATGTATTATTTTAAATGAATTAATTGTGAATTAAAACCTTATATTCCAATATCTTTGATTAAAACCAAGGCAGAGAATGCTAAAATGTTATGTGTGGTCGGTCTTGCAGTATAGATGTGAAACATGGACCTTGAAAGTAAATACCATGAACATGTTAGAGGCTTTTGAAATGTGGCTTCACCGGAGAATGCTCAAGATCCCATGGACCGACATGATCACCAACACAGAAATTTTCAGACGGGCTAGAGCAGGTAGAGAACTGCTTACATTAATAAAAATCCGTTAAATTTCATATCCGGGTCATATACTTCGAGGGAAGAAGTATCACTTGCTCCATTTAATATTGAAAGGCAAGATAGAGAGGGTCGCCGAGGGCCTGGTAGGAGATAAATGTCTTGGCTGCGAAATATACGAGAGTGGACCGGCATTAGAGGTGTGGAGGATCTATTCCGGGCAGCGCAAGACAGAGAGACATTTTCAAGAGTGATCGCCAACGTCAGGGGGACCTGATACGGCACAATAAGAAGAATTGTGAAATAACACAAATTAATCACATAAAATTTATTTGCCACGCCGGGATTCGATCCCGCGACTTTCGGATTGCAAGTCAAGAGCCTTACCGCTAGACCATGCCGGCCATCATTACTAATAACTCTTATTGATGAAGTTTTGTATTACGCTCGATTTCCTTCTTTAAGATTTTCTCATTTCACGAAGAAGAAATCCACCTTAAATCCGGATTTATTACTGAAACTTTGTAAAAGTTTGTTGTATTTATTCCTTTATTGAAAATGCAGAGAATAATTCTCCATCCTTTGTGAAAACATAACACGATTATGAAGAACATCCCGGGGGAGTTTAACAGAATAAGCCATGATTGACAGCGAATTAGTGAAACGCATTAAAGCCAAAAGTTAACCCTCCCAAATTGTACGGGCTTGCGTAGAGAGTGTTCCAGAACAACAAAAGATGACTTTAAAATATCTTTTCATACATCCTAAAATAACAGTTTAAAATGTGTGTTGATCATGGATATATGAATATATCTGGACCTGCCCTAAGTGATAAAAGCGTATTATTTCCCCCTCCCCATAACGGTTCCATGGAGCCAGCTCGGCTTACTTCTACGCCTCTTATGCCTCGCTTAAATCTAAAAAATGTGACGTCATCATTCTTGCCCTGTCCAGCGCGGAGTTCGTATCGAACATTTTAAGAACAAATATGAGAGCTTGTGCTATATATACATTATACCCTAGTATATGTGTAAGTATATAGGGGTAAGTAAATTATGAAACATTTGTAAAAGTGTCTTAACTAAATACGCCAACAAAATATATATCTGTGAAAAAGGGCGAAGTTTACGTTGCGCATTTGGACTACGCAAATATGTTAATAACGTGGCGGGCAATTCGCGCTCCCATGCAAAAAGGTCTATTCATTCAAAAGCAGATTTTGCTTTTAAGAGCTAAATGGTGATATTATAATGCGAGATGCCTATATACTGTCAGATTTATTTTTTAACGAATCGCAGTCATCTTTCCCCTCTTCGCCCTTCATAGTTTGGTTTTACCCCTCATCTGTATCTTCTCGTCTATCCATTTGGATGTCTATGGTGTTGATAGTTGATACTCGTACATCCTAAATTGCACAGCTTAAAATGGCTTTTGAAACGCTCAAAATTAAACATTTTAAAATGTCTTTTGATTTTCGATATATCCTTAAACTGATACGTTTTTTAGATTTTCACGGTATTTTTGTTTTTGGGGTGTTATGCTTTGTTGCGCTACCTCCTTCTTTGGACAACGTTTCGGACAGCGTTACAGTGTCCATCATCAGAGCAGATGAACTGAACTGTAAAGCTGTCCGAAACGTTGGCTAAAGAAGAGGTAGCGCAACACGGCATAACACCCCAAAAACAAATATCGAACACATCCTTAAACTGTTTCAAATGTATTTTGATTTTGATATATCCTTAATTAAACAGTTTAAAATGTCTTTTCCAAAACTGACCGTTTTATAATTTATTTTGATACTTTCCAAATAACACAGTTTAAATGTTTTTTGATTCAATATAGCAAATTGCACAATTGCCATATCACATCTCAAATTCGATACGATTATTAAACTCAACATGTGAGATAAAAAAATGAAAGAAAACAATAAATTTACCATGTGAAGAAATATGAATAAAAAAAAACATCATACATCACAACTTGCCTAATTTAAAACACACTTTGAAAAGTCAGTGTTGCAAAGTTTAAAATGTACTTTAATACTAATACAACTTGCTCAGTTTAAAATGTATTTCAATACATAGCAAATTACGTAGTTTAAAATGTATTAAAACTTCGCAATTTAATATAACTAGCTTTTGCCCGTTGCAGAGGCAACTAACGGGTTAAAACACTATGCGATTTGACGTGTGAACGCGGACGAAGCGAGCAGGAGTGTGTGTTAAATTAAATATACGTAGAAAAAACGATGTCTGAATGCGGATAAAGCGATGAGTGAGCGCCTACAAAGGGAACAGGTAGTCGACCGCTCCCCCAAAGTTTCATCGCAATCGGATGAACGGTTTAGCAATGCATAATTTCTTAATGCCAGAGCTCACTATTGTATACAAAAACGATCGCGGGAAAAAACCATGAATACATCAAATCCCCAAAGTTTCATCTCAATCGGATGAATGGTTTAGCAATGTATAATTTCTGATGCCAGAGTTCACTATTTTATCCAGAAAGAATCAACTGGATGCGCACATCAAATCCCAACGCAATCGGATGAACGGTTTAGCAATGCATAATTTCTTGTATAATCATAGACATCCAAATGGATAGACCAGAAGATACAGGTGAGGGGTAAAACCAAACTATGGGGGGGCGAAGAGGGGAAGAAGACTGTGATTAGTGGAAAAATCAATCTGACAGTATATAGGCATCTCGCATTATAATATCACCATTTAGTTCTTAAAAGCAAAATCTGCTTTGAATGAATAGACCTTTTTACATGGGAGCGCGAATTGCTTGCCACGATAATAAAATATTTGCGTAGGCCAAATGTACACCCCAAAAAGATTCGCCCGTTTTCACATAGCAATATTTTGTTGCCGTGATTAGTTACGACACTTTTACAAATGTTTCATAATTTACTTACCCCTGTAACCAGCGACGAGCACACTAAGGAACCGCCCACATTCGCTATGTGCCCATTGATATGTAGGTATGTTGTATAGCACAAGCTACTGTTTTGGCGTGTTATTTTTTCGTTAAATGTATAGATGTTAGCTTCGCGCTGCCCACGGCAAGAATGATGACGTCACACATTTTAGATTCAAGCGAGGCTCTATCCCCTCCACATGGGGCGAACTGGCGCCAAGGAGGAGCTCCAGCCGGTTCCATGGCGAGGGGCAAATAATACGTTTTTATCACTTAGGGCAGGTCCAGATATATTCATATGTCCGTGTGTATAATATAGATATCGCCCGTCAGCTTGTCGGTACGTTTTGCTTTTTTTGACAAGTTAATTCTTATAGGAGTAATGTCCCTCCAAAAATCGTTAAAATTGTCTAGTTTGAACGCAATCAACAGTCGTTCTGTTTACAAACTAGACAGGGTTTTAAAAAAAATCAAAACGTACGGACAAGAAATATTTTCTCTTATACAGTTGGTAATAAAAAAATCGGTCATGTTTTGAAGGATAAAAATGGACAACACAAAACCTGAATTTTGACGATTTTATTTAGGTATTATCAGTATGAGGTGCAGTTGTCTCTTTCGCTCGTATAAGGGGGGTAACAGCTACAGCAACAGTTTGGTAAAATACCTATTATTCAAATTTCTCTGCGACCGTGTTTCCTATTAATCTACATTATTAATTAGTTTAGTACATATTGCTCGTAGGCAGCAAACGGTCATTGACTTATGTTAAAAATGTATTATAGTATAAAATGCATACATGGCATACAATGCGCAGTTTTCAGAAAAATCTTTACCATTTTCAACGCATTCCCTAAGTCAATTTGGGACACACTGTATCCGTACATAGCTACAGTGTTACCAGTAATGAAGTCTATTTTAATCTCATTAGTTGTACTGCTGAGAGCATTAAGAGAATACATCCATGATTCGATTATTACGAAGCGCGGTGACATCGTACAAACCGTGAACAATGTTTCCAGATTGTATCTACATTGGGGGAATATCGCCCGCACAACGCTTACTACAGACTAAATTTCAAATGTTCATCAGTTTATTCTGTTTTATAAAATTTTAAAAAATAAATAAATCAATATAGAAAATGCTTAAGGACTTAGATATAATAATTAGAATGTTAATAATAATGAATGTTAATCATAGACATCCAAATTTAATAGACCGGAAGATACAGATGGGGAAAAACCAAACTATGGACGGCGAAGAGAGGAAAGATGACTGTGATTCGTTAAAAAATCAATTTGACAGTATATAGGCATCTTGCATTATAATATCACCATTCAGTTCTTAAAAGCAAAATCTGCTTTGAATGAATAGATCTTTTTACATGGGAGCGCGATTTGCTTGCCACGTTAATAACATATTTATACTCGCCCGAAAAGATTCGCCCCTATTCACATAGCAATATTTTGTTGCCGTGTTTAGTTAAGACACTTTTACAAATGTTTCATAATTTAATTACCCCTGTAACCAGCGACGAGCACACTGGAGAACCGCCCACATTCGCTATGTCCACAAAATATGTGGGTATAATGTATGGCACAAGCTACCGTTTTTGGCGTGTTATTTCGTAAAATGTATGGATGTTAGTTCCGCGCTGGTCAGGACAAGAATGATGACGTCACATATTTTAGATTCAAGCGAGGTTCTCTCCCTTCCCCATGGAGCGAGCTGGCTCCATGGTGAGGGGGAAATCATATCCACGATTTTATCACTTAGGGCAGGTTCAGATATACCTATTCATATGTCCGTGATGTTAATCAAAGAATTTTCTATAATTTTTCACATGTAGCAAACACTTTGTGGATATACTACATAATTATATTTTTTATTTATTTAAAAAATACGTTATATTTAATTAAGACAATATATATATTACACATTAAATCACCGTACTACGCCGCTGCCTATTTCATGGTAAGTGGTGAATAATGGATTATATTTACTTTATGAAGTCTGGTGTAAACATATGGATTAAATATATATTTATAAACATGTTAAAAATTGGAAAAAATATAGAAAAGGGAAATTAAATTGGAAAAATTATAATAGAAAATAGAAAAATACACGCATAAGGATTCGATTATCAAAAATTAGTTTCGTAATTTTTTTTTTAAATTTTCACTTATAAAAAAAATTGTTAACTATAAAAAAATGTAAGCCCAAAATACTAAGGGTGGGCATACATTGAGACATCGGTCGTGCAGCATGTTCAGCGCAGCGTAGTTCAGGTTTTTGTATTGGATAGAAGTGTTATATAATGTGTTTTTTTTGTTTGGCATATACACGGTCGGGGGCATACATTAAATACGTGAGCAGTTCTTCTTCCAATCTAGTCCCCCCCCCCCTTGTTGAGATAAATTTGGGCCACTTCGTACATTCTTTTCAAATAACGTGAGATTTTGCTGAACCCCCCCCCCCCCCTTCACAATTGTGTAGGATCATAAAAACATATTTTTTGAAAATAGTATTTTATGGTTTTGTGATGTTTTCCCTTGATTAACTTTTTTTCGTTGCTTATAAAATTATTCACAAAACAAATAAAAACCGATTTTGTGCTTAAATTGACCTTTTTTGGACTCCCTTTGCCAAGCCACGTTTATGCATATTAATTATATTCGTGGTGATATATGACAGAAAAGATTTATTTTCGGTATATTTAAAGATAGATGTAAAAATTTCTATGTAATAAATATTAAAAATAAACAAAATAACAAAAATTAAAATGTATAGGTAGGTATATTAGTATATTAATTTGGTATATTTGGGGTTTTTCACCATCCTCCCAATAGCTTATTTATACACATAATGAATATTTTGGATTAATTCTACAGGATTTATTTAATTAAAAAATCTGAGTTTACTATTCGGTACTTGAACCTATGAACAATGGCTACATATAGGATAAATTAGCCGAAGTTTTTACCTGTTGCTAGTATTTATTTGTTTTTTATTAATATTTGTTATGTATATGGATAAAGTATTGGGAGGATGGTGAGAAACCCCAAACCACATGAAGAAGGGCTATTCTTAACTAACTAACCGCCACATTTCTCACATGATCATACATGGTTTTATCACACATTCGCCTCAGGGATCGCATTTCAACAGCATTCAATTCACTTTCTTCCTTCCCCTGTCAGTTCCATGCATCACTGCCATACATCAAGGTGGGTACCAGGATTCCATTGTGGACTGCTAGCTTCGCTTCTTAAGGGCCCGCAACCCGAATTTCTACCGATTTCTGACACATCTCCCTTAAACACGTTAAGTTTTAAAGCTCTTAAAAAAATATATGTTATTCTTGAAGATAATATCTAGACATTTCCCGCGCCGAAACGCAAATTATATTTATAAAATTCCCTCGATAGAAAAAAATCGCAAAGTATGCTCCAAAAATTATTATAAACACGTTTGTTTCAGTTATTTTACAAGTTATATGTATGAAAAAATTCACAGTGTTTCTTTAAATGCTGTAAGACAATGCCCGCGAGATTTTTGCTTTATTTTAAACGAGTCGTGTTTTATTAAACATTTTCGCAATTTTCGCATCGATTTTTTCGCTGTAAATGTTAGCGCTCTCCTCAACATTCGTAATTTCGTATCTCTTCATCTTCTTCTTTTCGGGCCCGGTTGCGGAGCCTTAAGTTTAATAAATAAATAAAATAAAATGTCCGGTCGAAGGTACGTCATACATTACCAAAAAATAACGAAAAACTCCCCGAATTAACAACATTTATTTTAAATGTTGTAAATCTTTGGTTTCAAGTAACGAAGGGCGGTTCGCGGTTCAGGGCGGTGATTCCGACCTAGCGGGTATTGTAATAACTTTTCCATTAGGGCGGCCCGCCCACCTTTCAAGTTCCCCATTCTGTTTTGGGTCGCTCCGGCCGTTATGGCCGATCTATGGATCTATGACTGTATGAAACTGGATCACTTTGAAACGTAATTAATGGAGAGTATCCCGGAACGCACTTCCCATACACAAACGAATTTTAATTTTCTTCTTGTCTTTTTTGCATGCGAATTTTCAAAGAACCTAAGCAAAATCACTTATTATGCTGCGTAAACATGCACGAGAACATGAGCGCGAACCGAGCCACGAATTAAGGGAAAAAATAATGAAACGCCGCTTGCGGTTACTTCATTCCTTTCCCGTAATGCGTGGTTTGGTTCACATAAAAACACACGCGTTTATACATGCAGCATTATCTTGTCCTAAAAATATGTGTTCATAGGCAGCATTATCTTGTATGAAAAACATGCGTAGTTACCAGGGAAATATAAGGTCCACTCCAGCAGAGCCCTGAATGCTGGAGTGAGGTCTAAATACTCTGAGATGCGACCTTGTTTCTCGGAGGCACCGTTCGTGACGCTGTTCCCCATTTATTACATTCATAGCACGGTAGCTCACACTTTGGCTTGGGATGGCTATTGCAGGTTTGTGTTTCCACTCCCTACGCTGGACACAACAGCATTACTAATATAAAAACCATTCCCAGCCATTAAACGATGTTTAGTTACACATTGAATGAATAAAATTTGAATTCTTAATAATAAATAGTGTATTTAATTGGACTGCGAAAGAGCTGGCAACGTCGCATTTTGGCAGACTGGCACATGAGATTCTCCTCTTGCAAAAATTATTTATTATTTGATTTAACTGTTACCGCGTGATTTTTTAGATAATTGCATGAAAGTGAGGTTTTTTAATAACATAAATGCCTTACGCGTCTGATATTTCGAAAATTCATGTTGCGCAAACAATGAACCCAAAATGTCAATTTTTTGGTTATTTTCTGGGAATTATTATTACTTTTTTTAATTGTATAAACGAGATAATATCTGAAGTGACAGTTTTCTTATTTGAGACAAGATTTTTATGCATAGCACAAAGGGTAACAATTATTGTAAGCAATAATTGTCAGCCTGAAACACTCATCTACATTGAAAAAATCTTCCGAGAAAAGATACATGCCGCCAACGGGACATGAACCCGTGTCCTTCTGATTGCCGGTCAGGTGCTGTACCACTGAGCTATGTCGGCTTATCTAATACCCGCAAAATTATTCAATATATTCTAGTTTTTCATTCAACAATTACTGCTTATTACATTTTTCCACCTGAAAAAATTCATGCCGTCCCGTTGGCGGCATGTATCTTTTCTCGGAAGATTTTTTCTATGTAAATGAGTGTTTCAGGCTGATAATTATTGCTGATAATAATTGACAGTTTTCTTGCAGATTAAATAAATAAAAACATTATAATCTATAATTTTGAGACGTTGGAGTACAATGTTTTTGCTGTGTTTTGAAATACCTACGCGTGGTTTTCATCAAGTTTTTTTATGGTTGAAAAGGGGAATATTGCAATGTATAAAAATATTCAAGTATATTTCAAATATAAAAATATAAAACATAATTTTGTCTAATTTCTAAAATCTTGAAAAAGGAGAAATATTAATGTATCTATTTTTAAATGCTTTGGAAATATTTCGAAATTCGATAAGAAATTTCAAGTTCATACAACAGATAACAATCATCCTTGAACTATTTTGGTTGCTTTCTATTAGGTCCTTACATATGGAATTGGCGTTTTGTCGTACTGGCAACTTTGATCTCAAATATCTTCTCTTTGGTTAGGAATTCCAAATTCAAATTTATACAGCTATTTACTCATGTGTTTGTGTTTCGAAAATTATAATTCATTTGTTACGATTTTAGATTTTCTTTTGTTATTAGTTTTTGGGGTATTGTGCCGTGTTGCGATACCTCCTTCTTTAGCCAACGTTTCGGGCAGCGTTGCTGTGTCCATCATCAGGGCAGATGTGTGATCTGCCAATTGCAAGTCTGCAACGCTGTCCGAAACGTTGGCTAAAGAAGGAGGTAGCGCAACACGGCATAATACCCCAAAAACTAATAACAAATATAATTCATTTGTTTTTTCCTTAATTGTTTTTTTTTTCTTTGCGTCGCGTCACTTAGTTTACAAAATGGAAAACTATTACTAGTACGTATTACTAGTGCTGTAGAAACGGCTCGAAGGATTAATGATGTGTATGGCGACGGTACCGCAAAAGAAAACACAGTGCGTTTTTGGTTCCAACGTTTTCGTTCCGGAAATTTCGACCTGCAGAACAAGCCCCGTGGACGGCCGGAGACCAAAGTTGATAATGAAGAATTGAAGGCTATTGTGGAAGCGGATCCATCGCAAACCACGTCCGAGTTAGCTGCAGGCTGCGGTGTTAGTTATAAAACTGTTTTAATCCACTTGAAGCAAATTGGGAAGGTGAAAAAGCTTGAAAGGTGGGTACCTCACGAATTGAGTGAAGCAAATCAACAAATGCGCGTTGGAACGCTAGACCACACACCGCACAACAGACGGCTACCAAATTATAGGAGCTTCAATTGGAATGTCTAAGACATCCACCGTACTCTCCGGACCTTGCCCCAACAGATTACCATTTTTTTAGAAATTTGGATTTCTAATAAAATGGTAATCTGTTGAACTTCTTGCAAGGGAAAAAATTCAACTCCGATGGGGCAGACCAAACCGCCTTCAAAGATTTTATTGATTCCCGTCCGAATGGTTTTTTTAGTAAAGGGATCGATGAACTACCTATGAGATGGCAAAAGTGCATAGATAGCAATGGTACATACTTTGATTATGTATTATATAAAAAAAAAAATCGACTTTATGTTCCTGCCATACAAAATGCCAATTTCATATGTAAGGACCTAATATTTTATATTTCTATTTTTACGGACACGGTTGTTTATCGATGGTATAAAATGTACAAAATGTTTATTATTAGTAAGGCTGTATTATTTGTTGTAACAAGAGCTAGAAAAACATTTACGAAACTACCAATAAAACATTAATAAGTACAGTCAACTATAGATGATGTCGATAGAATTAAAGACAGAACTGCAGATGGTACTCGGGACTCCGGGTAGGTACCTAGTACAAAAACTCCCATCGAAACAAACTAAACTTGTCCTACAATAAATAAATAAATCTTTATTGTATAAACCAAATATACGTAGCCATCAAGATCAAAATAAAATTGATTGTATTTACGATACATACTGAATGCATGATATTTCAGCGTATTCCATCAATTCATATTTTCCCAAACAAGGAAAATAAAATACATGGAACACCTAGCGGCAGTTTTAGTTATGAGGCAAAGTGTGAATCACGGATAAATCTTTTCACAAATAATATTTTTATATTGTAAAATTCACATGGAAGGTTTTTATTAAAATACACAAAAAAACATGTTTAGCGATAAAAAAAATAACATGTTTAGCAATAATACCGATTAAAATTACGTATCCATTATCATTTGTTTTAAAATAATCTAAATAAACTGAACAAACCTCGCAGATAAGATGAGCCTGTGCGCGTAAACCCTTTCCTCCTGCTGCCCCAAAAGAAAGACGACATCAGCCGAGTCCTGGTCTTCTGAGAGTCTCTGAAGGTCTCTCAACAGCCCCGGCAGACCAGCCCGTTCGGCCCCCATGGCCGGGCAACAAGCGCCACCCACACGAGTGCCCATCCTTCCCGCCGATTTTATGTGGTTTGGATAAAAAATGATGAAACCTTTATGTTACAGCTGAAAAAAAAGATCACAAATAAAAAAAACTTTTGAATTTCCCAGAAAAAATATTCAGGTTGTTAAGTTGGTCGCGTTTTTTCAAACATGGCCGCTTAGTTATCTTTTCTATCGTAACAGAGGTGGCGGTAGTATGCGTTTGTGAACGATAAATTTTTAAGGTTACGTTGAAAATAAATAACATTGTTTTAGTGGATATTTCATATTACAAGTGATATAATTACGTAATTAAATAAAAAGTTAAGAGTCCCATGTATTAGAATGATGACTAGTTTTATTTTAAGTTATAATTTATGTCATTTGAAAATATTTTGTGAAGGTTTAGGAATGGCAGGCAAAACATTTCAGATCACCCATTTATAAATTATGTGTTATTTATAAAAATATTAACATACTAGGTACTCACTGTTTTCAAATAAACACGTAAACTACGAAAACTCAACACGACAACTTTTAAACCGGCGATTTTTTACTTTGACAAAACTGCTTTTATTTTGAAAACAACTTTAAAAATCACGAAATAATCAACAGTGAATTGATAATAATAGCAAAACGCAACATTTACAATTCATGGTTAGCCCAAAACATTCATAAAACACGATAAAACTGTCTTGTTTATATTTGAGAAACCATAACCTGCTACAGGATCAAAAAATCACAATAAATAAAGGTGGTACAACTGAAACACTGTTCTGATTGGTCAATGCCCCGACAGTGCGGCCAATTCACAGGTGAAACGAATAACAGGTAAAATTCCTGGCCCCGAGGCTTGTCCGCAAAATTAAAATTGAAAGAATTTTATCAACAAAGACAACAGGTTGCTATCAAGGTTCGTGGAAAACGTCTCTACGAACCTTGGATTGTTATATTAAATTTTGAGTTATTATGTGGGTAGGTTATTATGTAGGTACCTAATAACTTATTTTATAGACATTCATGTAGAAGTACGATCATGGTAATGACTAATTAGTTATTGATAATAAAATTATATTATTTCATTTTAAATATTTTGATGAAAACATTTTTCTGTTTTCAAATTTTTTATTTTAAAATCTATATAAAATTAAAAAATTGTTAATGTGTCTAAAAAAAAATGCGCCAAGAAAAAAAAAGCCTCGCCGAGACAGCGATATTTAGTCGCTGCCGTGACCAGGAGTCGAACCTGGGTTACCACGGCCACAACGTGGGGTCCTAACCACTAGACGATCACGGCTATCGAGGCATGTTTACTCTCGGCCAAAATAAGCGATATAACCTTATTGCATAACTTTTTCGTTCATTTCAATTTTTGGATTTTTGCTAATGCTGGATTCCCATCTTATCTATTTCAAGGTCTATTTCATATTTCATAGAATGGAATTCAACTTTGGGATTCTATCGCTTCGATATTATTCTGTTCGGTATTATTTTATAATCTTTTATATTATTGCTTATATGTTAATGCACCATATTATGTAAAATCGACCACCATAACACGGGCATGTGCCTAGCACGGTGGTCGAAAAATCCACAAATTATGTACCTAACCATCAAAGCAATTAATAAAGAAATTTTAAAAAAATCGGTAGGAAATATTCGTCAAACATTACACATATTATCGTCGTGCTGGTATTACCGCCAAGTGACATAAATATTAGGATAAATTATGTAGGAGATTTAAAAAAAATATATATTATTATTTGATACAATAACTTTACACATTTTAAAATATTATTTGATAATGTGGACTTAATAATTGGGTGCTTTATCCGTGCTGAGCCACCAATTTCCCAATAAAATAATTCATTTAAAATAAAATACATAAAAGCGGTAGGTACTTAACGAAAAAAATAAAAGTCGGCATTTTTCTGTGGTAGGTACCTCCGGTTTTATATATACCTAATGATATGTGTTTTGTAATGGTTATATAGACGTTATACAATTTTTTGTAACGTTGTCTTTTTTTATTCTTTTATTTATTTATTTATTCTTTTTTATTTAGTAAATGTTTTCCTAATTTTTTGCATCGAATGAAAGAATGTTGAATGCATTTTTAATAGTTTTTGTGTTTTATTCGTAGATCTCCATTTATTTATTATTAATTTTTTTTGTTTAATTAAAATTAAATTTTATAATGTTATTATCAATTAAGAAAACCTTAAAAATTGGTGGGGGGAAATAGATCTCCCACACAATGGAGTGTCTACTGTCTCTACTTAATTTCTCAGCAAATTGGTTTAACCGGTAATAAATCAATTTAGACAGTTTCAAAATTGACACTTAGATTCCTATAAATACGCCGTCTCAATGTGGTTCAACCACACTTTGATAATGGTCTTGTAAACCGAAACAGCTGTAACAAAAATATTTGCAGAGCTTGATAATAACATTATCAAATTTAATTTTAATTAAATTAAAAAAAATAATTTGTTGAATTCTTTTATTGCCTGGGGTCTTTGTCCAAAGATTGTGTTCACCGTCGGAGTTTTTTATGTTTTTTGTACGCTTGTGTAACTGGTCGGTTAAGTATATGTTGATAGTTTATGTTTGTTGTAATTCTTTTATTTTGTCAAAAATGTAGTTTAGTCGTATTTTTTATGTATAATTGGAGTATATCTAGTACATCAAACATGCTGTACATTTGATCTGTGTTATTTATGACTGATAGCTGATTTTTTTGCTCCTCCCCAAACAATGATTCCATATTCTATTATGGTTTGACGCAGGGCCGGATTAACGACGTCGGGGCCCCTAGGCAATGCACGTCTCGGGGCCCCTTTACCAGTCGCGGACTAACGGGGGGGGGGGGGGTTGCAGAGGCCTCCAAACGCCTCCTTGTTACCTTGATCAAATCTTTAACAAGGCTTTATCGGGGGGCGGGTATGGTTTTAAAACATTTTTTTTAAAAATTCTGAATGTACAACATGTCAGTATATTGATTATTGTGCCAAAATTTCAAGTAAATCGGAGCAAAACTAACGAAGACACAGCGTTTCGCGGGACGCGGGGCCCCTAGCCGATGCGGGGCCCCTAGGCAGTTGCCTACTCTGCCTTAGGGATAATCCGGTACGGGTTTGACGTGCAAAATATATTGTTTTAATTGGTTTCTTTATACACTATTTATTATGTTTATGCATTCCTATATTTCTATGGTGTTTGTATTGTTTTTTTGCTGCCTCGTGTTATTTTTACCGTACGTTATATTTATACTTTTGCGTTATCTTTTGGGCCGGCTAGTAGCCAATTTCAAAGAAAAAAATTTGAAAAAAAGAATTTGTAAAAAGAATTTATGTACATTAGTTTTAGACCACCTTATTTTTATTACACTCTCCACCGGTCTCAGCAGTACGTACCTACCCTTCCATCAACAGGAGAATATTAAAACTAACTTAAAATACAAAATACTGACAGATATAGGTATATATATATTAAATACAAATATATAGGTGTTGAAGTGGGAAGTGAACAACTGGGAATAGGTACTTTTAAGGGATTTCTGGGAAGAACGGAGCGGTTTACTGGAAATATGTCTAGACTAGTGCTAAAAGATAGATTTATTTGACTATTCCATACACATACTAGAGCAATTATTTAGAGAATTTCTAATTTCAAGAGATTCTAAGTTATCTAATTTATTTTATCTAATTTTTATCCCTGTGACCTGTGACCCTTTTAAAAGTGTTACGTTTTTTCTAATCAAAATTTCTGTTTAGAACCCGCAACCGGGCTCAAAAAGAAGAAGATGGAGAGATATGAAATTGCGAATGTTAGAGCAGAGCGCTAACATTTAAAGCGTCAAAATCGATGCGAAAATTGTGAAAATGTTTAATAAAACACGACTCGTTTAAAATAGAGCCAAAATCTCGTGGGGAGCATCTTAAGTATCATTTAAAGAAACATTGTGAATTTTTTTCTATCGAGGGAATTTCATATAATTTTCATTTCGGCGTGGGCAGCATCTACGAGTATATGTTAATTATATTAAGAGCTTAAAAACTTCAAATGAAAAATAAAATAAAAACACATACATATTTCAATAGACAAATGTATTATACCTAAACGTTACAGTCACCACGCTTTTTGTTGTTCCGTGTAAAAATAAGTTATAAAAAATTCCCAAAAGTTTCATAAATATATTTCAAAATGCGATTTGAAAATGCGATTCGATTAATAGTTTCATAAAGGTGTACATTCTTCTCCTTCTTTTGTCGTTAGTTTTTGTATTTGAATATAAAGCGTTGTCTTTTCTCTTTCTAACAACGTTTATATCATATTTCACACTATGATTGTAAGGGAGATACATAGATTTCTATGAGACCTACATGAGTTGTTCCGAAAACCGAACAACTAGGCGTTAAGGGATAAATATGGTACGAGTACCTACCTATATTGTAAAAGTCCCGTCAATGATTATGGAAAAAGATCATTATCACCCATCAATATTATAGGTAGCAAGTTAGGACGTACGTTCCTGTAATGCTCCATTGTGACGTGGATACGATCTCTGTCTGGTTTATTACTTCAGGCACGTACTAGACTAGATAAACAGTCATTCGTCAACGTTTCAGCGTATTATATCCAAATAGAATTTCTGATAAATCGGTGAATAATTCGCTCGGTCGCATTATCATATAAATTTATGCCGGGGAAATATGGAGGGATGAATCACACGCACACACACACACACAATATTCCACATTCCAATTTGGAGAGGGACCATGCATATGGGGTATGAAATGTATTCATCCAGACCTCTAGAAATGTAAATACGGTGAATATGAAATCAGCAATAAGGCCGCGTAAAAGGTTTAATTTCACAAACAAGTGACAGGAAGACAGGAGTGTGAGGAGTTATTGGAATTATAGCAAATGGGCGTCATACGCTGAAATTTTTATGGGTTATAAAATGCTTATCAAAATAAATTTGTGAATTTTGTAATCATTTTGTTACATTCTCATATTTGAAGTGGAACGTTGGCGCGGCCGGTTTCGGCCCGTTTCATACAAATATTAAATTTGGATTTGAGATCACAATACCCAACCAAACTGAAAAATTATTTTAGTTATCAAGAGGTATATCAAATATCTAGTACGGATGTGAGCACCTTTATTTATTATTGCTTTAATTTTATAAGATATAGGCCATTAAAGATTTCAGTGTTTCATGATTTTAGAGGCAACTTTGGTAATTATTTGTGAATAAATGACTAAAGTTAAAAAAAAACTTTACAATATTTATTTTAAAAATATAATATAAAATAATGTAAAAAACAAAACATGGTTAAAAATGCAATTTTTCGGGTAGTAATTTTAATATATAAAATTTTTGTTCCTACGTAAATAGGTAGATAATTTGTATTTTAAGTTTACACCCATAAATTTTTTATTTTTTTTTTATTTTTCATTTTTCATTTGTATTTTATATTTTATTATAATCCTTTGATATATATAGTAAAAAAAAATTGTTTTTTTCATTTTCTCAAAAATAATTGCCCAAGTTGCCTCCAAAATCATGAAACATTAAAAACTTCATGGACTATATCTTATAATTTAAAGCAATAATAAATAAAGTAGCTCTCATCCGTATTAGATATTTGATATACGAGTACTTTTTGATAACAAAAATAATTTTTCAGTTTGATTGGGTATTGTAAAAAATTATTGCCGTGTGAAAAATAATGGCCAATATTGTATCCAAATCTTGGAAAAAATCGGAAGCTGGCCTTTGTTTTATGATTAAAAACAAAAATTAATAATACGCTCTCTGGCGTACCTACTAGATAGTTGACATACCTTTTGCGAAAAAAATAGATTATTCGATTTAATTTTAATAAGAGTTCACTGTGAAATCACGCCCCGTGTGCGTTCCTGCAGATCTGTCAACCATATTTTCAAAATAAAATATAGGTTTTCAACTTTATAGTTATTTATTATGTTGGGTAGTGCGTGCGGGATTTGCACTATCGATTTTTGTCCGGCGGCAAGTCGATCCGTTGGTATCGACTCGCCGCACATCCACTCAATTTTCACAGTCGAATGTCGCATGCCATTAGTTACATAATCCGGTATTTACAACAAGTCTTTTTAGATTTAGATTTTTGATTCGCCAGGCAGCAGGTGTCTAAAAACTAGCGCCAAAGTAGACCAGCTTTTGAATTTTTGGCAACGGATCGCAAGCGACAGGTGACAAAAATCGACCAAGAAAAGGTCGGTCGCAGGATCACCCACGGCATAAACTGTTGAACATGAACGAAACTAACTTTTCTTTATTCCACCAGCAATTCTTGAATTACATGTGTAACAAATTATTTCGACACCAGCACGCGTGTTCTGCTTAACATTTTTAAATATTCAAACTAGTCGCATGGATATCAACCGACTTTGTAAATGGAGCGGCTATGCGGCAAATCACTACAACACGACACCAACGCGCGACGGGGTAACAAGCCGCATGGCAAAAAATCGATAAATCTCCCGTTTTGGAAAAAATCGGCAAGATAGTTTAAATCCCGCATAAGCGTCAAACATCACGAAGTGAATTGCCGATCACTTGATCGACAATAAAATCTCCAACACAGATATCTCACTCACTCACAACGAAATTAATAAATATCACAACGAAAAAGAAAACTCTTAATACCTATGAAAAGGCAAATTGAGTGTTACTTCCACTGGAATTAGAAAAAAAAGTAGGTCTTACATCTTGCCCACGTCCCTGCGACTATACGGGATAAGCCTCCAATAATGTCACATTGTCTGGATGTGTGTAGTGTAGATATAATATGTAGGTATGAGCGAATGTATTGTGAGTTGTACGGAATAACAAGCAGGAATATTACGTAAATGACATGTAAATGGTTTTGAGAATTTATCTGAGTAATTAACTACGCGTATTTAATATTGTGTAAATTAATTCATTTTACGCTCGTGTTATGTTTCAACTCTCTTATGTTCATTAATATAATATTCCATTATATTATTAATATACAAGGAGTAATATGATTTGAAACAAGTTTTAAACAATAATGCATTACTAGTTTTCCTTAATTATTTTTATTTGGCGGACAGAGACAAAAGTACACAATATTTATTAACCTAATATTTTAAAGGTATTCACAATATATATCAACATATCAATAGTATTTGCCCCCAATTTCACGCAAAGGTCTGAACATCTGTCTATGTAGTACTTACAAAAAACTTTTTTGAAAAATAACGATAGAGTAAAAGGTATCTACTTATTTGAAAATATTCAGAAACATGGTTTTTGAAACGTTCCAAATTTGATTGATGCGGTATAATGTTTTAAAGCCGTTTCACGTTTGATTTTGACATGGTGCCATCACATTTGTACCTACTTGTAATCTTTTAGAAATGATCTATTTTAAAGGTTTGGTACTTGACTACGTATTTTTCAGTTTCTCGGTTTACTTTCTGCCGTCACTTGGGGTAAGAACCACCCTTCACTCGATTCGGCGTAATTTCCTATGTGTCACTCACCCCCTCCCCCTTATCTAGGCCCCAACAGAACCGCACCAGGGGGTGGGTCAGACGCCGATGTCTTTGCTGTCACTTCCCTTCTGCTAGTGTCAATTTGAATCAAATATGACACTTTATGGAAGACTAAAGGTACTTTCCGTCATCTGATAACACCACAGAATGAAGAACACAAGAAATGCGATGTGGGCGTGTTTCGTGATCAATAATCGGGCTAATCGGGTCTTAAATTATCAATACAAAACTGTTTCATCAATGTAAATATATGTAAGTTATAATTCGTAAGTTGTAAACTTAAATGTTCAAACAACTAAATTGAATAAAAATCGTTATGAAATTCAAATGGGCTGGCGATATACAATGTTAGGCAAGTACGAGGGAAATGGGCTAGAATGGGCTAGAATGGGCTAGAATGGCTAGAACCAAAAAGTAAGTCAGTGGAGATGTTGGTACCTTTCAAATCTACATTGAAGAAATTTCTAGTGTGTATTTTCTATTCAGTGGATAACATCCTGAAAGCAACTTGGGGATGGAGAAATTAGATCGGAATATTTTGAAATAATATTTTCAGAATAGAACACATTGTTCTTATTTACATACACTGCTCCCTTGAGGTGATTTTTCACAAAAACTGCGCTTTATAAATCGTCCAAATATTATTATTATTACACCATAAAATATAATAATAATAAAATAATGTTCAAAGATTAACTAGATAAAGAAAGACAAACAACATGATGAAAATGAGAAAATAGCGATTTAGGGTATAGCGGCAGGGGTAGAGGGTTCGTAAATTTGGTTTAATTTTTTAAATTACACATTTAGCAAATTGATCTGAGAAAAAATGGAAAATGTCAGCGTCCAAAATGATATTATTGAATTTTGTGCATTTCCTTCTGAAAAATGAATGTTTTTAGTTTTTGAGTGTGGGATGTGGAATAATTGGTTTCATCATATATTTCGTACGGGACAGTGAAATGGCTGTTTTCTGGAAGATAATAATTACGCAACTAAATAATAAATTACCTACGCCAGACGATGGAAGAAATATAGCCCACCAAAATATTTTTTTCAAAAACATCCACAACGCTGTTGACACGTCCGTTTTCTAAAATATATGTGTTGCCAACAGCTGATGATGATTTTTAGTGATCGGTTATATTTCTTTTATATATCTACATAGTATTGTTCGTCTTTTAGTATTGTTTATGGAGTGCTAATGAGTCTTTTCGATGAAAGGGCGGATCCAGGGGGGGGGTCATGGGGTCATGACCCCCCCTGGGCAGGGTCCAGGACCTAGGTGGACCTTTTTTTTTTTTTTTTAAATGAGCTTCACACAGGAGGCCCTGAGGAAAATAATTTCCCTCAGGGCCTGAGGATGCTGTGTGGAGGGTTTTTTTAAGGAAAGGAAGGAGAGGAGAGTTCTGGGAAGGAAAAGGGTTTAAGGGGTGGGTAGGAATCTGGGGTTCAGTATGTCCTGGTCATCCGCCTCCAAGACCTAGACAAACCTCACCCCATGACCTACTTTTTACTTGTATCTATTATAATTAAAATTAAATTATAACTGCTTGTGACTTGACCACGACTGTGTGACCCCCCCCCCCCCCCTGGCGCTATTTGACCCCCCCTGGCGCCAAAGCTGGATCCGCCCTTGTTTCGATGTTCGGTTGTTCGTCTAAGTTCTTGATGTAATAACTCCTTATTCACAACAGAGCTCGGTATCTTTATTTAGACTAAAAACTTGTATAATCAGGATCGAGTGTATAGAACGGCCTGGAGGCTGACATTCTCTTTATTACGCTCCTCTTAAAATCTCTCTGATTCTCGACACTTCACTGTTCACCGTATAATAACCTCAGTACTAGACACCTCTCGGATAAGTCTATAAACTCGAAGGTCTGAGATCTATCTGCACTAGTCACCTGTGTCTTGTAGCTTGAACTATCACAACATTGAATTTGCTTTATTTTATTAATGTTATATTTTTGCGGCGAATCCGTGCCATGTTTAAAAATTGTTATTTTAAAAAAGATCATACCTTTTATAAGAAAAAAGAATCATGATAATTATAATAAATAATAATAATGTTTGCCTGATTTACAAAGCGCCATTTTCGTGAAAAATCACCTCAAGGGCGCTGTATATATAAACATTGATATAATAAAATAAAATTAATACGATAGGCTTAAAACTAAGATTTAAAATTATAACTAGTGACTTACATCTAAGACTTATGGCTAGTGACTTACGACTTAGACTTATTACTACCTACTGACTTAACTAGTGACATATTTGCAACCGTGACTTAAAATTAAAGATTTACAACTAAAATTGATATTTTACATTTAAAATAAATATTTTCGGTTTTGCGAGGTAATAAACTAAACTCTGTGGGTACCTATAGGTACAAAAATCTAACATAGAAGTAAGCTATTGCGGCGAGTCAAATCAGTTATATATATATATACCTACTTTTTTTTACATTAGCTTCACACAGGAGGCCCTGAGGAAAACAATTCCCTTCAGGGCCTATGTCAAGATGGACGATGCTGTGTGGAGGATCTTTTCAGGAAAAGGAAAGAGAGGAAGTTCTGGGAAGGAAAACGGTATGAGGGATGGGTAGGAATCTGGGGTCAGCGTATCCAAAGGTGACGGACGTATGAATCTATCCCTCCCACTGCGATGTTCCGATAGAGTCCTGCTGGCGAGGTCAAAAGATCTCCCTCAACCAGACTCTCCCTATGCGGCTTGCCACGCAGTTTATGGGCAGACGCATCCGCCGCCAAAATCCGGACAAACCTGACCCCATGAACCCGGGCACCCCTGCTAAGTCACCAAACGTAGCGAACCACTTTGGGTGACCTACATGGTAGTGGTGTTGGTTATCCAATAAATGGTTCCCGGGGCGGCGGTACCCATACCCGCCTCCCAAATTACGTACATATTATATTCTAAACATTTTTCAAATTATTTTATACCCTATTTTAATATTAATATTGTTAGCGCCACAAGAAGAAGTTGTACATAATATTATATGATGTCAATTAATAGCATAATAGTTAAGAAAGTTTTACCAGCCAGCGGCCGAAAATCCACATGTTGTCGAAAGTTGTTCTTACGGTCGTGCAGGGCGGTTACAATGAGAAAGATTAATTATTCTACGTACCAGCTTTTTAAAATTATAGCTCAATATCGATTTAATTTCATTCCAAATTTGCTTTAATTTATACCTACATCCAAAAATGCTGAAAGGCGTGATGATAAAACTATTAAAATAATGTACTTTTTATAATTATTTTTTGATTATAAGTATTTATGCTTTTTCAATAATGTCTAAGTTAAATAAGAATGTTAAAAACATCTGAAATATGTTAGTATGTAGGTGCGCAAATAAATACACAAACGGACCAATTTTCGTTAAGAAACACATGTACGTATATATTTTTTAATGATTTTATTTGAACTAAAATTAAAATTCTAAAACATGCGATACCTAGATAATGCATTGATTTATTTTACTGCATGATTATATGATTTGAAATGGGTGTGGTATAATACAAAATCTTTTTTGAAAATTTAACAAATCTGCCAACGACCGGTATCTATAACCTTATTATACTAAAAATAAACATTTTTATCAAAAATGCTAGATAAAAGAACAATCTTCCGAAATCCATTTCCACAATTTTTTGTGGAAAAGAGTCAATATGTCCGAAATCTGATTTAATGACGTATTTCTGGTTTTCTCTGGTAATACCCTCTTAATACTGTAGTGTTTCTGAAGTTTCTCGAATTAAGGCAAGTGCTTTGTAGCCAAAAGTGTCGAGGGATGTCTGCTGGTACCTTTGTAAGTGCAATATTCATAAATACCAATGTGTAACGGTGTTAACCCTCCGATGAGCAACATCCGGTAGGCGGTAAGTGGTGCAACAAGATCTGTGCAGACCTTACAAACATTAAAAAATGTGACAAGTATTTGGTAATTATGAGATATGTGTGAATGTTTTGAATGCAGATTGTTTGATATACGGGTATGCGCTTACCTTTGGATTGATGGCCCGTTCTTCCATTTTAATTATTTTATTTTATTTATTAGCGTTATAAACAGTCTTTATAAATGCATATGTGACAGTAATAAGTCATTGACCAATAAAATAACGACAAATTGAAATTTAGAACCATAATACAAAAATACACAACAATACCTATACCTGATAATAAAACAATTCTGATAAAGTTCATCTTCTTACCTAAATCTACAAAAAGTGTTTAGTGAAATTTTTCGAATGCTTAGATTTAAATTTTAATGGATATCAATAATATCTTTCAGGAAGTGATTTTATTTTAATTCGAACTGCTAAAAGTAAAAGAGGAAATGTGGTGAATTAAAAAAAAAGAGAAATAAAGAAATCAATGAAATATTATTTTTTTGGTTGAACATGTGGTATTCGATGGATTGTTATGTTTTTAATGAATGCTGTGAATTTATAAAGGTTAGTGTTATACATATAATAGATATTTGGACATTAAAATTTAATGAACGTGTTACAGCTTCTTCTTATAAATACATTTTCAAGATAATTTGTATTGCTTTTAGGGATATAAAATGTGTCCAGACATCTGAAATTAATATTTTGTAGTAAGTATGGGCTATTAATGAAGTTATGAAAAATCTTATGGAGTATTAAAAATCGCTGATATCTCGGCGTTGATCAAGAGATTTAAGGTTTATGGGGATATAGTTTTCATCATTTCGCACGCGATAAGAGACATGTTTCATAAACTTTTTCTGAACTCTTTCTAGATTTACTTTGTATGTAGAACAATGCGGGTTCCACACTGTAGAAGCATACTCCAGGTGGCTTCTGACGTTGGATATGTAGAGAGTCTTAAATGTTTGTGGATTTTTGAAAACTGAACTGACTCTAAATATAAATCCATATGTGGATTATCAACTGTGGCTCCAGCGCGACTACGAATGAACGTTTCTTGCTAGTCTTCCGCTCGGAACGCAATTCATCGTGGATTATGAATGATGCCAAACCAGCAATGTCTAACATGCTAAATTTTTTTCCGCGTCAAAAATAACTACATCGGAAATACTTTCTTACAAGCACCAACTACCTGCAAATATTTGTTAATTCTTCACAGACTTTGCAGTGTTTCTACGTGAAACAGATTTGAAAAAAATATACCAATATGAAATCGAAATGTTTCTGACTCCTTGTGTTCAATACACTGACTTTGAGGAAGTCGTGAAACCGTTTAGTTCTAACAAGATTAAAAAAAAGTTACGCAACTCTTAAAATCGAAAATGTCCGGCCAGACCTTGTCGCTCACTGGAGGGTTAATTCCCCAAACATGTATGATGAATGGTGAACCGCGTTCTGGCGGTGTTGCACTGCGTTATTTAAGGCTCCACATTCTGAATTTCTACCGACATAACTTCCCTTAAACACCTTAAGTTTTTCAGCTCTAAAAATACATGTTATTTTTTAAGGTTTTTTTTTTTTTTTTTTTTACATGAGCTCCACACAGGAGGCCCTGAGGAAAACAATTTCCCTCAGGGCCTATGTCATCTTTGGGGATGCTGTGTGGAGGGTTTTTTTAAGGAAAGAAAGGAGAGGAGAGTTCTGGGAAGGAAAAGGGTTTAAGGGGTGGGTAGGAATCTGGGGTTCAGTGTGTCTTAGTGATCCGCCTCCAAGACCTAGACAAACCTCACCCCATGAACCCGGGCACCCCTGCTAAATCACCAAACGTAGCGAACTACTTGGGTAAGGTAATCTCTAGATTAATATTTTCGCTTAGGCATCTTAATAAATTGTAATTATTTATTTTTAATATTAGCGCACTCCCTCTAACATTCATATTTTGCTAACCTCATTTTCGAACCATCTTCTTCTTTTTTGCTAGTGTTATTTATCAAAATTGGAACTGATTCTTCAGACAAAGGATAACGTGGGTATCTCCCACTAAAACGGCTCTGGTGGTCTAAGACATGGACAAGGACCAAAAAATATTCCTCCTGCTACCCTGAACGGTGTGAATCAGCAGTTGACTGAAGGAACTAAATACTTTGGACACATAATCACCAGTAATCTGATAGACGATGATGACATCGATAGGCAAAGATGAGCCCTCAGCGTAAAAGCAAACATGCTCAGCAGAAGATTCCGCCTTTGCAGTACCGCCGTAAAAAGGACGCTCTTCCTTTCCTCCTGCGCTCCGCTGTATACGTGCAAACTCTGGGAAAACTACAAGAAGAGCAGTATAGAAAGACTCCGGGTTCAGTACAACAACGCCATCCGTATAATGTTTGGTCTCCCCAGATATTGCAGCGCTTTCCAGATGTTCACGGACGGGCGAGTTCCCGGCTATGCAGCATTTATTAGATCCAGGGTGGCAGGAATGAGGGAAAGGATAAGCAGCTCTGGAAATATCCTCGTCATGGAAGCCCGCCTCTGTCTATCATCCAGCATTAGTGCACACTGCAGAAAAATACTGGCTCCTAATGTGGTCACAGAATCCTAAAAGCCAATTATTACTATTTTCTTTTATTATTACATTTATTTCATATACTATCATATTCACCTGCTTTTCTCTTTTTTTCTCCTTAAAATATTTTGTGTATGTATTATAACCCTTGTGTGAATGTGTGGGATTGCACTATTCTTCCCACATACCGGAATAAACATTTATTATTATTATTATTTTTATTATAAAATATAAATAATCCGATTACAATATATTATTATACTTGAAATGTTTAGCGTTTTTTAAATTATTGAGATGACAGATTTCCTATTTTTTTCAAGTATACTAACGTGATAATATATTTATATAAAAGTATACCTAATCACAAACATAATAAATAAATTTTTATTTTTATTTTATTTAAAGTAACAAATGTACATTGAAAATTAAAACTCTCCAAAACAAAATGTCTAGAAATTGTTACACAGTTAATGCCCAAGAAATATAAAAAAAAATTGACAATATTGGTTTTTGAAAAGCAATAATCCAGTGTAAAATATTAAATAATAATATTTAAAGCTTGACAAATACAACATTTTTAATATCCCGTAATTTTTCACGTGTCTGCGCTAAATATACGTTTGAACGATCTCAAAAGATGATATTACCTGCTTTTCGTCTTATTGCTATGGATAATGTATGCAAACACTTGCAGAGCGATTTAATATGCCTGGATGCAATATTATGCATGTAAAGGTAAATCGAATTTAAATGTCTGGCGCTTTCATTGTGGATACTAGTGGGGGATGGGGATAGAGTGGGGTATCTCCACCCCATCAGTTTCCCTCGGAGCTTTGTGGGGCTGAATGCTAAACTAATGAAGTTACGGCTTTCTTTAGTGGCTGCCTCGTGAATAGACCGCGCTGCTAATGTTATAGATGAGCCAGTGGCGTGCGTCTGTACCTGAAGGTTGACTATCTCAAATTTGAGCACACCTCAATTTATTTTTGAAGTGAAAATTCTTTAGCACCGTTGCCATTTGAAACTCGATGCAAAGAAAAAGCGACTCTGAAAAGATACAAAGACATACATCTATAGGATTTAGCCTGCAAGAGAATGAGACAGAATAATCGGTTTCCTCTTTGTGCGGTGCTTTGTAGCCTCCCCATTCTTGTATGCTTTAGTTTTCTGAAGGTTTCACTTCTACCGCGTGTGCGTAATACACTTGCGATTTCGGAAATGAAAACTTATTTAGCACCGTTGTGATTTGAAATGATGATCATCTCGATGAACCGAAAAAGCGATACTAAAAAGTGACAAACACATACATCTTAAGGATTTAGCCTGCGAGAGAATGTGATAGAATAATCGGTCTCCTATTTGTGCCGTGCTTCGTAGCCTCCCCACTCTTGTCTGCTTTAGTTTTTCTTAAGGTTTCACTTCTACGGTGTGTGTATTTTTTTAATGTGGGGCGTCCACTGTTACAAGTGAATGCCCGTCTGTACAGTGTAAAGACAGGTGGGCGTAATATCGTGCACAGGTATCAATGCTGTTAGCTCCTTGGAGCAGGCTCTATTAGAAGTTACCTGTAGAACAGACTTAATGCATGCCTACGATGCGCATTGCAGTGTGAGATGGCAATCGGTCTGTTAACAACAGATTATCATTCAGACGGATAAACCTCCTTTGCTTAAAATCAAGTGGGTTTATCAAATATTTTGATACACCTACTTGATTCTAAGAACCTACTTGGAAGTAGCCCCAACTTCAATTGTTGGACACACTTGAGACTTGTACAGGGTTAGCAGCTGGTTATTATAACTCAAACATAACGTTATATTTGAGTTATAAATCTGGCCCTACCTCAAATCTGTACATACTTCAAGTAGGTACCTACTCATTTAAGTTTTTTTGTTTGTTTTTAAAGAAAATACAGATTCAAATATCAATTGAAAAAAAAATTCACACAACAAAACTAGAGAACTCACCTGCATCATATTTCTCACGAATTGACTTTACAGGTTATAAATAATTATTTTATACCTATTTCTGGGTACCTACTAAACTTCATCTATGTTGGCCCGGTAACTTATCCTAATGAGACAGTTATAGCAAAAGCCACTGTTTCAAATCAATGTTTTGAAGATAAAAAGAAAAGAAAAACGTAAACATAACTTTTTATAAATCCAATTAAAAGAATTTTTATACCGGAAACATTGCATAAAGATGACATACGTTAATTTTTAAAAAAGTGTCATTATCAAGTCGGTTTGGCTTTAGAAGAGATGTACGAACCAGAGAAGCAATATTGTAACTACGAATACTACTAGAAAAAAGAATAAAAAGAAACCAAAACACATTCAACGCATTCATAGACCTGGAGAAGGCTTTTGACAAAGTAGAATGGAAAAGACTCTTCCAGATTCTGAAGAGAATTGACATCAAATATATAGATAGACGAATAATCCAGGCGCTATACAAGAATGAGGCCGCTATAATTAGATGTTACAATGATACAAAAGAAGCCAGTATAAGACAAGGGGTGAGGCAGGGATGCTCTCTGTCACCTGTTTTTTTTAACGCTTATATACAAAGTGCGATTGATGACTTGAGAGAGAGGATGAGTCACAGAAAAGGTGTAAAGATACACGGGCAAAAGGTGGATATGATAAGGTTTGCTGACGATATTGCTATGGTTGCTGAAAGCGAAGAAGAACTGCAAGAGGCCTTAAACACCATGCAAAGCATTCCTCAAAACAATTTCAACATGAAGATAAATAAAGACAAAACAAAGCTGCTGACTGTAGGCCGAATGCAACATCAGATGAGAGTAGAGATGTCAGGAGTTCCACTAAAGAACACCAAGGAGTTTGTCTACCTCGGGAGTAAAATAACATGGGACGGTAGGTCTAAGAGCGAGGTCGACAGCCGTATACACCAGGCTAGGCTTGCATTCAATAAAAGATCGAAAATAATAGAATCGAATAATGTAGACCTAAAACTGAGAATACTCCTCATCAAGACCTATGTATGGAGTATCTTGATGTACGGCTGCGAAACATGGTGCCTATCCGAAAGAGATAAACAGAGACTAGAGGCTTTTGAGATGTGGTCCTATAGAAGACTATTAGGAATTTTCTGGAGAGACCACATTATAAATGAGGAGGTTCTCCAAAGAATCAAAGGAGGAAGGCACCTGCTCAGGACCTTGTCCGAAAGGCGCGCAAGATGGATCGGCCATGTAATAAGACAAGAAGGCGTCTTGCATGCCATAATGGAGGGTATGACCGAGGGGACAAACTCTACGGGACGCCCACGCCGAGAGTACCTGGAGGACCTGCTGGTGGACGTGCGCTACTCATCATATGCAGACTTCAAAAGAGCCGCACAAGACAGGGAAGAGTGGAAGAGACGAATAGATGAAATTGCTGCAAACCAATCCCAGGATTGAAACCAGAGAGAGAGAGAGATATTTAGCAAGGCCGATGTACCGCTATTTATACGCTTACCACAATAATAATAAAAAATATCTTCTTCCGAGATCTTAAAAAAATCAACGCATAATAATTCATATCCTAGCATTCCCTTGCTCTTGGAGTAATGCACGCGCACGGCACTGAGTTTTACAGGGCGTATTACAGGCATTATGGTCCTCTTTGTGCTTAAGCGCCCTCCTCACCACCCAACATGTAGTCACTAAATGTTGGAATGGCTGCATATTGGATGGTGAGGAGGCCCAACCGCCTGCGAATTGGAACAAATCACCAGCCGTATTATTATTTTCCTACTGCCGGGACCCCCCACTCCTTAAAATTGGGCCGAAAGGCCAGCCGTATTATTATTTATCGCCTGCGAATTCTTGTTGGGGCCAGCCGCTGATGGAACGCCCCCGAATGGACATGTTACGACATGTGATTTATTCATTTCTCGTCAGAGAGCATTCCGAGCGGTAGTCGACAGCGACTTTTACCAGTTCAGCGATTACGATATAAATATTATTACTCCACTCTTTCATCATGCGTGAGAAAGAAAAGAAGTTTGGGTGGAGATTTTTGATTTATACAAGGACTTACGATGCTTGTGGGATATTTAAATGGTTCTAAAATCTGGCGAAAATAATCTTTTCAATGTGTGAATTAGAAATGAATAATTTTATTTCTAAATGTTTTTATTTTGATATTATTCCCATGTAAAGTAAATACACCTCTAAATTGGTTATTTTTATCACTTTGCAAAAACAAAATTTGTTCTAAAATAAAGATAAATAAACTTTCCAATGTGTATTATAGAAATAAATCATTTTATTTCTAAGTAGGTATTTACATTTTGATATTGAAGACGTAAATTGTCGCTCTTTGCCTGTAATCTCAGAATAAGGAAGAATATTTTTTTTACATCATCTTTTTTATTATTAACTAGCTGACCCGGCCACTAACTAAACACAACGCAATCTACTGGATAGTCATCCAACCTTTTAACTGACACCACCATCTGTTAATTTGCAAATTAATCAAATCGATCGGTCGCTTAATTTATATTATTATAGTGAGTTCCCGGTATGCGTTTCTATGCCACTTAATAAAGAAATTGTTTATCCCTGCGTGTTTTTTCCCACTCCATCGCCTCCACCTTCCCTCTCCCAATTTCACTCCCCCCCCTTCCCCCGTCTCGCAAATCCCCCTCCCAGGTCCCCCTCCCCCCTCCCAGGTTCCCCTCCCCCTCCCTGGTTCCCCTCCCCCATCTCTCCCTCTCTCACGCTTTCCATACATTCAGTTTTCAAACCTCGCGTGTCACCAATATCAATTTTTTTATACAAATTTCATAATGCCAGAGCTCACCTGAAGTTTTATACAAACCTTGTACTGACAATAACGAACACACAAAAAAAAGCTGGTTCCGGCATGCGTTGCTATAGAAATAGTTTCTCCCTGGGTGTCCTTTCCCATTCGTCCCGTTCCCCTTCCGCCTCCCCTTCTTCTCCTGAGTCCTCTTCCCCTCTCGTGTTCCCAGTCCATCTCCTCCACCTTCCCTCTCCCCACTCCATTCCACCCCTCCTTCCCCCGTCCCGCGAACCCCCCTCCCGAGTTCCCCTCCCCCGTCACACGTCCCCTTCCCCTCCCGCGTTCCCCTTCCACCTTCCCCGCCTTCCCTCTTCCCTTTCCCGCTCCCTCGTCCCGCCAACCCTCCTCCCGCGTTCCATATATTCAATCCCAGTACATTCAGTTTTTAAACAGCCCGCGTGCCACCTTTTACAATTTTTATTCAAATTTCCATTTTTCATGTATATTAAATTTGGTACCTAACATAGGTACCTATTTAAAATATCTAAAATTGTTGATTCGATTCAAATTATTAGGGGAGTACCTACTTTAAATAAATTTTTCAACTTTTCAAAAATAGAATCCTGATTGAACAATCATTCATTGTTTTGCAAAATGTCATTCTCTAACACGCGAACTGTCAAACGTGCGATGTTTTCTGTAATTATCTAATTTTCTGCGCAATATTCTTAATTTTTCTCTCCGTAAGACCAATCCTCGAACTTCAAGGAATATTCTAAAAAAAGAATTAGCGAAATCGGTTCAGCCGCTCTCGAGATTTGCGCTTACCAACAAATTTAGCGATTCATTTTTATATTATAGATAGAACAGCGCATGAGACGATGTATGAATGTGAACGAGGCAAGGAGTGTGTGCCGAGACCGAGTTGTTTGGCGGTCCGTCCTCTCTGCCTACACCTTCCTCTTTCATATCTCCTTCCCATCCACACTGCCTTCAACCTCACAACATACCCCAATTGGGGATGCCATAGTCCCGCTGGCTCCAGACGGGAGCAGTTGGGACTCTTGTGCGCTATTCATGTAAAAAAAGATAGTTTTATTATTTTTGCCAGTAATTCTTAGAAGAAGGAATTTTTTTTTCATCACTGTTATTATTTTTGTCTGTAATACCCAACAGGATTAATATTTTCTTAACTAAGGGAATTTTTTAATTAATTGTTTTTACATGAAACGACAAAAACGAGTAATGTTCATAATAAATTTGCCTAATAAAATATATTATGTGGGTGTTTTTATTTTTTTAGTTGTATGTAATTTTAGTTAGAAAAATACATAAGGTGGGATATTTTTAAACTTTTTATGTTTGCCTGCAAAAAAGTTATGTTTCAAAAATTATGCAGGGTGGAACAGTACGCACCCGAGAGATTTTAACCAGCGATTCCCGAGCTTAGAGTAAAAAATATTAAAGTCATTTCTCTGTCCGATGACACTTTTTATCTATTAAAACATTAAAAATATTATTCCATCACACGCCGCAACTGAGTACTCAGGAGTATAACTTGTTTACAGTGTAGCGGTCATTTGAAAAGCGATGCGTCTCGTTCTAACGGCATATCGTTCAAACGAGACAGCGCTAGTTCGCTTAAACCCATCCCGTCGTGATGGGATCAGTAGCGACATGTGATCGAAAACCTTTTTTTGTTGTTTATTAATAGAAAAAATATATCATCGGACAACAAAATGACATCTACATTTTTTATTGATCATTGTCTGTTGTCAATAAAGCCAACGCTAATCCAATACGTTGAAATTTCGAAAGTGACGGAGCCATGACACGTTTGCGCACAGCGCGAGCGCTCCGAACACGTCCGCACAGCGCAAAAGCTAAGACCTTTCTGCAAGTTGGATGGTGTGGTGGAAACCGCCAATCTGGCTGGCCAACAAGAAGTGACTAGAAGTTGGATGGTGAGGAGGGCGCTTTAGTGATCAGTGTGCATCACGCAATATCCAAGCTTGTGGTACTCTGGAGGACAGTTTAGTAACATGGCAATAATCGCCTTGTTTTCTGTACACTTTCGCCCAGAAAATGGTTCCAAATTACTTTTTTTATGTTGAACTAACACTACTTGCAATCCCACGATTATAAAATCACGGGTTATTACAAATGTAGGTCTTGTGGAGCAGAAAGGATTTATAAAATATTTGCCTCAGTATTTATTTTATTTATTTATAAATACATGTTACATAATTAATACATTTACTTGAGAAGATACATTAGATCACCATACTAGGCAGCTGCCTGTTTCATGGTGACCAACGGAGGATAGTTATTTTGAAATGAAGTCTAGTAAGTGTAAACATATTTGAGTAAAATATGAAAAAAATAGAAAATTGGTAGAAATATTTCCAATAACTCACAAATTGCCAAAGTTGCCTCGAAAATAAACACATATAAATAAGGTAGCTGTTATGTATGTAGGTACATAAATATACATACATACATGCACACATACATACATATATACCTATACTTACATAAACATGTATTTATGCATGCCCACACTAACATTTATATTCATGTAAATATATACATATACATACACATACATACATACACTTACATACATACAGTATTACATTGCTTTTCAAAAATGAGTGTCGCTAATTTATTTATAATAGAATTGATGGCAAATTCGAGAGACGTCAGAAATTTACTTTTCGAATGAAAACCGTTAGTCGAATTGAAAAATCATCTGTCAAAAATTTTAACAAAACAAATACAAATTTTCAAATATGTTACTACTTTATCGCTTAGCTGAAATCACACAATCGTCAGTTTCAATTTTGAAAATTTAAAAGCAAATTTGAGTTCTATACGCAAGAATATTTTGCATGACAGACAAGCGAAATTAGTACGTTTAATACTATCACAAAAATATGTTTACCGTTTTATTTGGATTTGATATTTATTGTCAATTAGTTTCGGACACAACTGAACATTCATCGGGACACAATGCGTCATATTGCGTACAATATCACGTGGGTTAAGGAATTATAATGCAATTCTATTGATGATTGATCGGTCAGCAGCTGCATTTGTTATTGAAATGTATTGTTAAAAAGGTTATTAGTTTTCAATAGTTTTTGTAATAACATAAATCTTATATGACACACTTTACTTGCAAACCTTATTTTCATAGCTGGACTAGACCTAAATTCACTTCAGTAGGTACATAAAATAATTTATTTTCTTTGTTTATGGCAATTCACCCTAAAAAGAGTGTTATATGTACATGAAATAATTTTTCGTCTAATTGGTCCTTCACACCTACTTGATGAAACTAATGAAATATGACACTGGCATTAATGCCTAATTATCGATGATTTCGCATTGAAGGGCCCGCAACCCGGATTTCCACCGATTTTTATTTTTTTTTTATTTTTTTTTTTAACTTTATTTATTTCCATTTCTTTGTACATAGATATAATGTATAATAGCAAATAGTATAAAATAACATAAAATATAATAACAAATAATATGAATAAGAAATGAAAACCCACTAAGTACCCAAAGTATAAAAAAAACTTAAAAAACATATAAAATATAAAGTTAGTATAAAAATTTAGTATTTATTACATTTATTACATATTTCCCTTAAACATGGTAAGTTTTAAAGCTCGTAAAAAAATATATGTTATTCTTGAAGATAATATCTAGACTTTAGACTCGATAGAAAAAAATCGCAAAGTATGCTCCAAAAATTATTATTAACACGTTTGTTTCAGTTATTTTACAAGTTAAATATATATGAAAAAATTCACAGTGTTTCTTTAAATGCTGTTTAAGATAATGCCCTCGAGATTTTTGCTCTATTTTAAACGAGTCGTGTTTTATTAATCATATTCGCAATTTTCGCATCGATTTTGTCGCTGCTATGTTAGCGCTCTCCTCTAACATTTGTAATTTCGTATCTCTCCACCTTTTTCTTTTCGGGCCCGGTCGCAGAGCCTTAAGGTCAGGTGATGATTCAC
This sequence comes from Limnephilus marmoratus, assembly GCA_917880885.1. Classification (NCBI taxonomy): domain Eukaryota; kingdom Metazoa; phylum Arthropoda; class Insecta; order Trichoptera; family Limnephilidae; genus Limnephilus; species Limnephilus marmoratus. Next base: position 32,186,337 of record OU862916.1, read on the forward strand.
AAAAACAGTTCTATTAAAAAATTGCCAGCGAAGAAGTATTATTTTTATTACTTAGATAAAGTTGTAATAATATGTTTTTGCTAGATTTGTATACATAAGTTTTATATTTTCTTCCATTCATTGTAAAGCTCTTTGATTTGATTTTTCCCAAGAAACAAAAAAATTAACAACTAATTAAATTATTGGATAATAATACTGTTTAGGGATTTCTTACTGTATCCGAAAGCAGTGTGTAGTGATTTAAATGAAGTGGTCCTACTTACATGAAAATATTTATAATTTTTTAAATAATTTTTCCACGTATCGCAATATCGGTTAGTATTAAGGTAACGACATAATGTCGATAGTAGATAAACAAATTACCAATTTCATTTTCTACATTGTCTATAGATACCAGGAAGTGACCGGCAGGCTATAAGCTCTATAAGGAGCTGTGAGCAGCCTTGGAACAGGCAGGAAATTAATTAAATGTCATAAAGTATACCCTTTGCAATTTCAACTTCGACGAAAGTACCGCCTATTATTGAGATGGTCCAAGTATTCTTTGTACAATAAGCCGTTTTAGTACTTGTTTAGGTACTTATTACAAATAGAAGTAGTTAAAATAGTCTTAAAAAAAGAGAAAAATGTGTAAAAAATGTGGCTTCAGACTTAGCTGTAAAAAGTCTTGTGTTTAATACGAACACCGATTGATAGTGATTATTTGTTTTAAAGTGTTTGTCTTTGGCCTTAAACATAGTATTAAATTGTGATAAAAAATTGGATTGCACTTTTATTAATAAGTTATCGTCCTTTTAGTATCACCATGACATTTCTCGGTATCTTGGATATAAGGTTGATTTTGCAATTTTTTAAAGATTACTTCTAGAAATAATATTATAGCAATAAAAGGTGTAGGAATCGATGTTGCGTAAATTATTGGCACTCTCAAAAAATAATATGATTAAAATGTTTATTAATAATAAAATTAGAAGCTCCCTTTTTGTTAAAAATCACTTTAAGGGCTTGTGCAATTTTATTGAAATAACTTCTTTATAGATTATAAATAAGTTTTGAAAATGCAATTTGACCAAGCAATGTAATATATCATTGAAGAAGAAGATAATACTAATAAATCTGAACGAAATAGAACAAGACACAGAAAATAAAAATGATAAGGATCGCAAATGCGAATCGAACCCGGGATCAACAAATAGTTCCCAACGTCCAAGTTGGTTAAGACATTTGTCCCGGTAAGACTAGAAACCCTCGGTTCGATTCCCGGTTGCGACCGTCACCTGCTTATTTCTTTGTGTCTTGTTCTTGTTCATATTTCGTTTAGATTTGTAAGTATTATCTTCTTAAAAAAAGTATACTTTGTTTTCTGATGAAGAAACCATCGGTTTTGAAACTTCGTCGATAAATTTTGTCAAATGGAGTAATAGACAAAGTTTGTTATTTTATTTAATGAAAATGACGCCACACAGCATTTTGCTATCATTGAGGTCGTGTAAATGTATTTTAAATTTAATTATTTATTACAGAATATGGGAGGTTCGTGCAATTCTACACATAGTATACATTGAAGATATACAAACCAATGACGTTATATATAATATTTAGACTCGCCATTGTCTTACAAACTCAAGATGGAATGTGGCAAGTATCAAACATTCTCATGTTTTCAGTAAATTCTTAATTTAAAATTTTTAATTAATTTTTAAAAGAAAGACAAACATTCCCGGGTTACGAATAACCCAACAATGTTTGAAAATCTCCTACTACTACCACAGAAAGCCGAAAATGTTGCTTGTGTTGTGATGGAGGACTTAGCCAGCCGAGGAATCGAACACGCGACGCTCGGGTGGGACCCAAGCGCTAAGCCCACTCAACCACCGACCAGTCAAATTCAACTGTTTTTTTTTTCTATTACATAGATATTCCAAGAATATGTGTAACGACATAGATATAGGACCGGCGGCGTTAGCGTATTTCCGCCGAATGTCACATTCTACATGCCAAAAAACGCTTACTCACTTACACTAAGGGGGTATTTCACCATCTCCTCACAGATTATATATGCGATAAGGTACATTCTCGATTAATTAAAAACGATTTATGTATTTAAAAAGTCCGAGTTTACTATTCGGTACTTGAACCTATAATAAATAAATAAATAAAATATAAATAAATAAGTGTTTATTCCAGTATGTGTTCCAGTATGTAATAGTTGCTATATATAGGAAAGTTAGCCGAATTGCAAGTATTTATTTATTAATATTCGTTATATTATGTATAAGCTATCAGGAGAATGGTGAAATACCCCCCGAGACGACATACTGTCATAGGTTGCCTTATACTTATTTGTTTACTATCTTACCTTCGTAATGGCGCTAAAAATCTTCCTGAAACAATCGAAATAATTGTTTTTTTTTTATAATAATAAATAATTTGCGTGTATTTACGAACGAAATATTATTCTTTGCCTTTTACTAGTATTTGCCTTGTAATAGAAACATTTTCTCATTTGAGGGCATTTTGCAGCAATTTTTTATTTCGATGCAATTTACTTACTAGAAGGATACGACTAAAACTACGAAATTAACGAAAAATACGCGTCTGTAGATTTTAAATTTAACGTCATTGAAACAAACATATAAATTGTCACATTCTGGGATCAAATTATTTTGCGACTGTTGGTGATTATTTGGAGCATACATTTTTTATAATTTTAAGAAGTTGTGAATAACAACGAGGTACTCGTAGGTACGATATATGTTACGCTCTGAAAAAATATATACTCAGAGTGCCTGTGTTTGAACTTATATGAATTATCAGGCCTAAAAATGTCCATCTGTCATTGTCAAAGAAAAAAAACATTTTAAGAATTATTAGGTAACCATGGTTCTTTTTCTCTTTTATTCTGCCCGCTAGATGTCATATTATCTCATACGAATTCCAATAAATCAGTATGGCCGTATCGCTGAACAAATAAAACATGTTGTATGTTTTGTCGTTAACTTGTAATCTTTGGTGTTCAATGTGGTCTTGTGTTTGTGAAGTTTGCTAATCGTACCTAATGCCAGTGTCAATATTTGCCTTGATGTTCAAATGATTTAAACTTAGCCCATATTCTGCCATGAACGGAAGTTGATTGTGCTCAGACTGTGAGAGATACTCGTGCCTAGCTTTAAAATGTTCTACATTGTATTTTACGCTACACGTACACAGTACACAAGCCAGGGTATTATGATCCAACGTTATTTGCACGTACTCGGAATCAACTACTGATCGAAATTAAATTTCTAAGAAACAACCATCAACATGGCCAGCTAGTCTTGCCAGATGCATGGTTTTGGCCATGTATGCATGGTTTTTTGGGGTAATTTATAGTATTTACACCTCCATGGTTTTTTCAGAAACCATGTCAAAAAGAACTTTTTTTTACCGATCACCAAAAATATGTACTTTTTAGAGAGGAGTATAGCTTTGAACTTCAGTACGGGTGCACAAAGTATCTTTATCGTCAATAAATAATATGAATGCATTGATAAAATGAAATGAATATTATGTCGATTAACTTTAATTAGGTACCTTTTTTTATACATGAATACCGCACAAGAGTCCCGTCTGGAGCCAGTGGGACTATGGCATCCCCAATTGGGTTATGTTGTGAGGCTGAAGGTAGTGGGGAGGGGAAGGAGATAGGGAAGATTAAGGTGGGGAAGTACCTGGCTATTCAGATCTGGTCACCAAACACGGCTAACGCCATTTCAAGCAACGTTTCAATTCTGAATGGTGGTCTTACACCAGGGCGATACTGAGAGTATCTCCAACTCTGGAATGTGCCGCAAATATACTATATATTATTTTAAATGAATAAATTGTGAAATAACACAAATTAAACAGTGGAGGTAATCCACCTCTTACCCGCCTTGGTATAAGTAACTGATGGTTACTCCTTCAAGGCTCTCGCAAGATTCTAATTTTTTTTTGTTAAACGAAGCTACATTTATTTATTTTGAACGAATCTAGACCTCCAGTGTCCATGCATACGTTGTTAGTAAGCAGTATGCAAGTGCTTAACAGGAAAAACAAAATGCAAAAAATAGGTTAGTAAGACAAAGATAATTAAACAGGGCAAAAGAAAAACTCATTCATGAGGCTCCATGAGGCGGCATTGCATCTGTAAAAACCCGCAAGCACCTGCATAAAATAGAGAACATAAGTAATACAATAAATCTCAAATCAATTGGCAAGTACCAACAAAAAATGTGAATGGCTTTCGGTCTGATCATAAACTACACTTAGCTTCCGTGTCCCTTAGCCAACCACTCAGTGAAGCCTCAAAGAATGTTAGCTGAATATTTGGGGTAAAATACCCGAAGACTAAAAGAAATTTCAGCGTTGGGTAGTCAGAGGCAGGACAAAGGATAGTCAAGTTCAGTGGTAGAATGCTCGCCTGCCACAAATTAAACAAATAAAATTTATTTGCCACGCCGGGATTCGATCCCGCGACCTTCGGAGTGCGATTCAAGAGCCTTACCACTGGACTACGCCGGCCGCCGTACCTGCACTAACTACTGAATATAAATATAAGTAATGTGTAGAATAAAAAAAATTGGTGTTTTGGGATAATTTCTTTTCCCTCTTCTTACAGATTAAAAATATATATAATTTGTATTGTATTATTATTTCACATTTAATTTAAAATTGAGTTTTACAAATTTAAATAGACTTGATAGTAGTAAAAACATTAAAAATAATTTAATTTTAATTTTACTTATATGCAGAATAAAAAAAAATGGAGTTGTAGGATAATTTCTTATCCCTCTTCTCACGGATAAAAAATATTGTATTATTATTATCTACACATTATTATTACATATTTAATTTCCAATTAAATTCTACAAATTTAATTAAACTTGATAACCTTAACAACATTTAAAAAAAACCTTTTTGTTTTTTTGTTATTTGTTTTTGGGGTGTTATGCCGTGTTGCGCTACCTCCTCCTTTAGCCAACGTTTCGGACAGCGTTACAGTGTCCATCATCAGGGCAGATGTGAAACAAATAACAAAAATACTTTTGGCCGTGAAAATCTAAAATCATACTCCTTTTTGTTTTTATTTGTGTGGTGTTTTTTTTGTTCAAAACATTATTTTTTCAATTATTCAAAGGGAAATTATAAAATTGTTGTTTTTTATTAAGCTTTACATATAATTTACTTAGGTAATAAATATTTTGTTATTTAATTTCTCAATAAAAAGCTTAAGAAAAACATAGTTTTTACCTGGTTTTAAATCCTTTAAAACATGGTAAAACATATTTTTTTTCCATAAATAGTTTTTTTAAACTTTTGTACATGGCATCACTGTGGCCAACTTACATAAATATATTTTATTGCAGGTAGACCAACCTACAGTAGAAATAGAACCGGAATAACAATATTTTAAGGACGGTGCGGAGTGGTTCAATGTCGTCCAGGTAAGTAAAATCAGGAGATTTTTACATAAGATACTGCATTGATTTTATGCCATTGACGCTTTTTTAAAAAGGTACATAAATCACCATCCTTCGTTGGATTATGATTATTTGTACTATGATTTTAATGGCTCTATTACACATTCCAATCGACCAACAAAATCTGCACAGGGCGTGCGTGGATGTTAAAAATAACACTGAAATCAAAATGAAAAATAGGGTTATGAAAACATTTATAGAATAGAAAGAAAATTATTTCGCAGTCAAAAGATCGCAAGAATCAATGATTTTTAGCTTTGGTAAACCAAATTTGTCTCTCAAGTAGATATGCTTTTGAAGCGAGTTGACGGAATCAGATAGGGAGTTGGTTATCAAATTTCTCAGGTGGGTCGAATTTTTGAAGAATTTGTAAGACAAACCATATCTATATTGTAGTTGGTATACCGATGCATATTCTACAAGAGCTACGTACATACTATTGTTTACCGTCAGATGGCATACATAAATATAATGAAGGTCTACCTTGTGTATTTTGGTAACAACCTAATAACTAAACAGTCCTAGTGACAGCTCGTACGGACGTCATTGACGTTCGTCCTCTTGCTTTTCACGTGTTTTGATTGAAAGCGACAAAAAATCTTATTGCTTTCCCCGCTGATTTTGATAAATTATAAGAAATTAGGTAAGTATTTTTTATACCTTCGCTCTGTTACGTGTTCCATCTGCAATTTGCATAAATCGTTATGGTCCTACTGTTGTGTGTTGTAATCTCTCTCTGCTACAAGAAATCCATTAGAAACTAGAATAGTTTTTTTATGCGATAAACTTAGTTTCTCTCAGTGGTTTTCTGAAAATTTGTATTCGAAACAAAGCACAGACATTTTCAGACTTTGCAGTCTTTCTGACCTCGTCACAGCTGTTGATGACAGTTTTGGCTCGAGACTTAGAGATTAAATAAGTATGTACTTTTTCGTACAGTAAAAATTATTCTGAATTATACTCATGGACACCAAAAAAGTCACCAGCCGCCACTGTTTGTCCTGAGAATCTCATAATTAAAAAATGTTGTTTGTTTAGTGTATGTTTTCAATTTCTCCAACAGCCGTGAAGCGAATGTCTGGGAGGAGGGCAAAGACGATTTTACATATTATGTACCTACCTACCGTTGGTCAATATTTGCCAATGTTAGCAAATAAAGCCCGCATTTCCATACTATTGCACTTACCAATGAACCTTTCCGTAGAATATGACATGTGTAAAATAAATTGATACACATCCTCTTGCTTCAACGTAAATAAGGTCGCTCGTATTAACATTAAGGGAATGTACCCATACTACGTGACACTTTTAGGGGGGGGGGGTCTTCAAAAGGTCACGCTCCATACAAATGAGCGGCGGGTTGCTTAGGATTTTGGTCACCGGGGGGGGGGGGGGTTAAAAATTGCAAAAAGTTGGTCACGTAGTTTGGGTACGTTCCCTAATATGTAGAGTTATAAAAATGAAGGGATTAAAATAGTTGTAGGTAAATTTAAAAATATAAAATCGATAGTTATAAACTATTACGAAGTATGTTATATGGCTAATTAATAAACACTATATTTGACGGAGCCTTACACCTCTGTGATCGAGTGTAAGGCTCCCGACGCGGACGCTCTCGACCAGCGATCGTGGGTTCAAATCCCGGAGTGCGTAAGTAAATTTAATTTATTTTTATTTTTTATTTTGATACAATATTTAACGTTTTATGGTATAATTTAATAATGTAGCCTCACTGGGTTGCTAACCCGTGCTGAGGCCAATTAATTTGTGTTGTATATGTTGTGAGTGATTTGTGTTAGTTCACAATTTAATATTATAAATATAATATGAGGGTATATTTGAGGCACGTTCCAGGGTGAAAGATACTCTCAGTTCCGCCCTGGTGTAAGACCCTTAAGAATTGAAAAGTTGTTTGAAATGGCTTTAGATGTGTTTGGTGACTAGATCTGAATAGGCAGCCTTCCTCCTTCCACCTTCCTCCTCCGTATCTCCTCTCCCTCCCCACTTTCTTCAGACTCACAATATACTCACTGACAAAACCTAACGGAAACCCTGAAGTCGTACTATAGAAGTCGCTGAAAACTTATCCAAAATATAGTCCCTCTCATGATCTCCTAAAGAGGACCAAGAAAATAATCTACTAACTTCTCTGCATTTCAAATGTTTCTTCCAAAATTGTAAAAGTTAGAATATTGTAAGTAAATAAAAATAAAAATTCGAGTGCAGCTTACACGCGGTAGAAGCGAAACTTTACCAAAACAATCTCAACCAATACTTGAAAAGTGAGGTTATAATCAAAGCGACCAATCAGCGCAGACCTCGCGTAATTTCCGTTTCATATCTCAACCAATAGGAGCCTTTAAAAGGGACATCATTATCAAAGCGGCCGATGAGCGCAGATGATGCGTCGCGGGGGCAGTAATCGTCCAAAATCCAAATCACAGCCGTGCTAAGGAATCACTTCAAGAATTCGCTTCAATAAATCTACACTGGCAAGCCACCGCACCGGCTGCCAAGCTAAGCTTGTCGTGTCGTCTGTTGATATTTTCGGTAAACAGAATTAAAAAAGTGTCAATAATTCCATGGAATATCATGTGAATGTATCAACATTTTGTAAAAATGTAAAGTTAATTGTTATTTTTAACGGTTCATGAAACCCGAAATACTTTATTTACATAATTTTTGTATTGACTTCTGGAAGAACGTACCGAGTTGAAAAAATAGAAAATATCATTGGTATCGTTATTCAATCAATCAATTTAAATTCCTCCGTCGGTAAACATGCAATATTAATTCAGTTGCAATTACTTTGGCATTCATGACACCTGACCAAATTTACCTTTACTAGTACGAGTTTAGGCTATTCATAAACATACGGTTATTTTCTCGTACAGAAAAACATTTATTGTGCCCATTCAGTTAAAGTAAATACAGGTGTAAATTCATAATACGGGGATTAATCCACACAATATTTTCAATGATATCACAAGTGGTCCGTTTAAGTTGTTGAATGAAATAATATCTTACATCATAGTCTCTTTATCACAATGACTTTATACTGACGCTTCGTGCCGAGTGCAGTTCCTATGGTAATTTTTCACTTGACTTAGAAATCAAGATTGCTTAATGTTCTCTTAAGCCCCCGCTTTCCGCGCTTATAACATATTTCTCATAGAATAAAGAATATATCACGAGAAGTGTCTTCAGAAGGGCCAATAATTGGATCACGAAACACGCCCATAAGGCACTTCTCGTTTTATTATTTATTCTACGGTATTTTCCACGAAATTTGTTTTTAAGCTCAAAAACGCAAGTCATTTTTGAGAATAATATGAATTGTATATAGGTATATAAATCGATAGAAACTTATAGATATGAATAAAATAACAATGTTTTTAAAATGCTAATTTAGACATTCGATGATTTTCGGTCTAATTTAAGCAGTTAAACGAACGTGCGTTATAATCTCCGCATTCACAGATGGCGCCAATTGAATTATTTTATGTTAAAACATTTTTCGCAAGTTATGCTTTAAAATATGAAATTTAAAGAATTAGTCTCTCTTCCACCTTTGGTCAACGTAGCTTTAGATACTTTGTCACGAAAATATTCAAAATTCTCCCAGAAAACATCAAACTGAGTCAAACACAGAAAGAATTTAAAAAATATGTTAAAATTTGGATATATTCTAACAGTGGCGGTTCTTCACAGGGGGACAATGGGGACGGTCCCCGCCAGTTACACTCTAAACTCTAAACCTACTAAAGGAAATAACAGTCGATGCAAATGAATGAATTCTTTAAACATAAAAGTAATTAAATTAACATTTGCAGAAATAAAATACAAATAATTATTCCGGATGATTTTAATAAGACCCTACGCGCGTACAGCGAACAATGTACGGCGCACAAAACAGCGGGTCTATTTCTCAGTGCGCAGAATCTAATGCGCACTTGGGGGACGATCCGAACTATCCCCATACTTTCCTTGCGTTGTTTCGCAGTCGTATGCAACTGCGCATGCGCAGTCGTATGTGAATTCAAATACCCGTGGGGACAATTCTTTGGATCCCCACAGAACCATTTGTTTGCGAAGTTACGGGCGGGAATCGATCGCGTTCAAATTAGTTTGATAATAATCTTGCAAGATAAAGCTTTATTTTATTATACTTCCTATAATGTAAATTGGCATATATCTATAGATATTTTATATTATTTTGTGTTTAGATATCCGACTAGCATGATTAGACCATATTTTTTTTTGAGAAATTTTATATTATCTTCTACGGGTGGTGAGATTATGGTACAGCACGTAAAAAAATGTCGATCCCCACCACTAAAGAAGTGCTCGAGCCGCCACTGTATTCTAATGATCGAGCCTATACTGATGCTCTCACCCAAACGCCCTGTCATTGACAGTTGTTATTGTGGTAATAACCTTGCAGTTTTTGTTTTGTGTATAATCTAAAATAAAGTTTTTGCTGTATAGAAACCTACATTATACATTAATAAAAAAACCATAGATAAAATTGTGAGAAACAATTTACAAAAAATTCTGCCTCAATACAGGTTCACCTGGTGAGGCAGACTATGCACAGCTAAAAATATTGTATAATTATGCTACTTCTGTGTAACCGATCTTACATTACTTTCTACTTGTTAATTGTTTTGTACGGATGTAATCTATTTGTAATCTACATTGAACGTGTACTTTTTTAGTTGTAATGTTGCCAATTTCATTGAATAAAGATATATTATTATTATATTATTAATTGTTTGTGCATATTCAATGGGAATATGAATAATAGTTTTGTCCATAATTACACCCAAATCTTTCAAGAAAGGCTAACAAATCCAATTTTGTATCGGTGACTCAATCCAATATTGTATTTGTTAGGCTTTCTTGAAAGATTTTATTTTATTTATGGGCAAAACTATTTATTTATATTCATATGGAATATGTACGAACGCCCACAATTAATTCAACATAATATTTTAAAGCATAACTTGCAAAAAGTGTTTTAACCTGAAATAATTCAATATGTTCCATCTGTGATTGCTCAGATTATAAAGTACGTGTTCCGCTTAACCTCAAACACTATGGGTTCCGTAGCTCAATCGGTAGAGCTCTTGCCATGTAAGCAAAGGGTCCTGGGTTCGAGTCCCAGCGGAACCAATATCTTTTCTGATTTTTCTGTCTCCAGATTTAAGTTTCGCTAATATTGTCTTCATTTAATTTAATTAAATCAAATACTTTCGCTTATGTTTAAATCGTTAGCGCTTTCCCGTCTACATTCGTATTTGCACATCTACCTTTCAAAATATCCATCTTGATGTAAATATTATCCGACAAATTGTTCAATGAGAAAATATGATTATTTTTTGCGTTAAAGTTGTATTGTGGTTTGAGGTTTGAATTTTATATGAGTTATCGTAAAGTGTGCTTGCGGTTTTTCACCGATTATTATAAGTTTCATCGTTTTACCAATGATGAAATTAACACAATAGTACATAATATATATTGTATCGAGAAACTCGTAGTACACGTGCGAAACTAGTGAATTTATACCACAATTGGAGTCGATTGTGTGGAATAACTTTTTTTTATTTGATCTTTCGTTTTCGAGTAAATCGACTCTAAAGTTGATCGGAAAACCGCGCGAAAATTATATTAAGAGTTATTTTAAAATAATCCAGAGGAGCTACAATAATCACATCGTTTCTAGGTCCTAGATTCATATTGACGCAGGCGATCTGACCTTTTCCTTCATAAATTTTCTTCATACATAAGGGTTAAAATCACGTTTAAAAAAAGCAAATTCAATTGAGAGGTTAAGTCGAATTTTATAAAAATCGGTATTTATCGGCTATACAATGACTTTTATGGGTAGAAGAGTTCCATTCCAAAAGTTTTTTTAACCCCTTTCAAATTGCCGAAAAAAATATAAAAAATAAAACAATTGAAATGCTCAGAACGAAAACGATTTTTTGGGTTCTCCACGTTATTTATATTCTTCATTTTCTTGCCTGAACTACGAATTTCAGAACACCTTGTGTATTATTTTTTTCATCGAAGATTGTTGTTTCGAACTACTGTTATAACGTCCCATTAACGTACAAACTGTATATCACAAGTTGAAGAGGCTAAATCAGACTCCCAAGTTGTACAAGATCATCATCATAAACACATAGTAAATGCCTCGTCCCGATGTCTTTCTGATATTAACGACCCGCGAGTACTCTGTACAGATTCCAGAGCACTGGTACTGAATAATTTATCCTTGTGTTTGGATAAATATTCTAGAAATTGTTAGCGTTAGTAAGGGCGATCAATTAACCCAATGTAAATATCAGCGACTATTAGTACGTTAATTCATGGGGCTTGGGTAAACTATGGGGCGATTAGTCAGTCATGGAGGCCTTGTAGGTATTATTGATGGGTATATTCTGTTGGCTTCTGTGTAGATTAAGCTATTTATGATCGGTTCGACCCATTTGGAGACTGCGTCAGAGTTGCATAGAAGACCAAGCTAATAATATGTTATTGTAAAATAAAACTGGTATTTTATATTAATAAATAATTTATATACATGGTAGCTGAAATGATTATAGATGGGATTTACTTTAGACTTACGTATTTATATTATGCATTTACTCGAGGTTCACCTTCCCACCATAAACGATAACCCCACGGTGAAGTTTATATAAAACCACATGTATATATTTTATAAACTAACAGCCTTACTAAAAACGTCATGAATATTTTATACAACTGATAAACAACCGTGTATATAAAACCTTACCAATAAAAATAGTTTATGTATAGATATGGATTGCTTATCCTGCCAAAGAGGGTTATTTATCTGTGAACACGTCATTTAATTTAGTTTAGTTTATTAATTAACTTGTCGAATATTGGAATTTTTCCAATGTATTTTAAAAGTCCAATAATTTTATTTTTATTTTTGAAGATGTCATAAAAGCAAATACAATTTTAGAAACTAGATAGAATAAATAACATTTTTAATTTTTAATTTTGAAATTTACTTTAGTATTTAAAAATTACAATACTTTAAGCTTCAAACACGAAAGTTTAAAAAAAGCCTTACTAGAAATATTTAAAATTTTCAGAAAATTAAAAATTCATTTTATTTAAACAATTTGCAACAAAACTTTCACTTTTTATCACATTCGTAGAATTAATAAAAATTTATAATTCCCCGAGAATATCCAAAAAATCCGACATTTTGGATTTATATTCGCGCACCATAAACGTTGATTTCTTGAATTTGTATTTATTTACACGTGCAATTCATGTTATTAAAAAAACATCACTTTCATTTAGTAGGTAAAAGACAATTAAAAAAATAATGTTTCTGAAATAACCTACCTTTTTCTAATAACAAAACGAAATTCACAACACGTCATTATTATTGGATTAAAACTGACGAAAAATAACACAATTAATAGTAAATATGTTGAATTATGCTATGAATGCATCTAAAATATATAAGAATAAAAAATATGTACATAATCTTTACGAGAATCGTACCTCAAATGTCGCAAATCAAAAATTAGATTTAGCCGAGAAATATCCGCGCACACGCCAATCTATTAAAATGAAATGTTGCCAATTCTTTCGCAGCAAGTGGACTTTTTATTAGTAATAATTTGAAATACGAGATGTATAATCTTTATCAAATGTGTAACTAAAACACTGTTTAACGGTTGAGAAGTGTTTTTTAAGTAAGATTTAGTGTCCGACCGAGCTTTCGGTTTCAGTTTCGGCCAAAAAACGAGTTTCGGCTTAGTTTTGGTTTCGGCCGCCATCCAGCCGAAACTACGGCCGAAACCGAAACTGAAAAATTTGGGAGGTTTCGTTCTGCGGTCGGACATGTTCGGTGCACTGAACTGCGAGCCACGAAGTGTCATTTTGCTGATTCCGCGCTCATAGACGTGTCAGGACTTGATTCACTTGTTCGTATTCGCTCCGCGAACGTTGCAATAGTTTGGTTTATTTATTGTGAAATTGGAGGTGTTTATACTTAACATTATTTCGAAATAGGTAAGTTTTATTTCGCTATTGAAATGATTTAGTTCATGAAAGGCCCTGAGGAAAATATTTTCCCTGAGGGCCTATGTCATCTTTGGGGATGCTCTGTGGAGGGTTTTTTTAAAGGAAGGAGAGGTGAGTTCTGGGAAGGAATGGGGGCGGGTAGGAATCTGCGGTTCACTGTGTCCTGGTCATCCACCTTCGAGACTTAGACAAACCTCATCCCATGAACCCGGGCAACCCTGCTAAATCACCAAACGTAGCGAACCACTTGGGGTGACCTATGGCAGAGGTGTTGGTTATCCAATAAAGTTTCCCCGGGCGGACGTACCCATTCCCGCCTCCCAAATTGTTTTGTTCTTAAGATAAAAGAGTGTTTTTTTGTTTGATGTACCTAATAAAGTGTAGTAAAAAAGTAATTTGGTTTTCTATCTTTTATTTTATGTTATTTGTTCATAATGTTCAAAAAGGTAATACCTACTATTTCTTTTTTTATTTATGAAGCAATTTACGATTACGATTTCAACAAGCATAAATAATTTATTTGAAATAAGGAGTGAAAATTATGTTATGTTTATTTTTAGTTCAAATATCAGAGACTGAATGATTAATATATGATTTAAAAATAAAGGCTGATTGATTAAGATTTACTATTTTTTTTCCTCGAAAACATGACCTTATATGGAAGTTTCGGTTTCCGTTTCGGCCGTAAAAACTAGTTTTGGTCGGACACTATAAGATTGTAATTATTTTATTATATTTTTTTTTTAAATTAAAAGAAGCAAAGATAATTGAGGTCGATAGAGTATTGCTTCTTTATGTGATTTATGTGCACGTTATCTAAAAAAATACAAAGTAGGTGGCATCATAAAAAAAGTTATGGCAAAGAAGAAACCGAAACAATTCCCGGAGGTTTGAAAATTTATTTGGGTCAGATATTAATGCTGACACAATCGCAAATTTATTCCAAAATTAATAGAATTTTCTCTCTTAAATTCGAGGTAAGTATTAAATTTATTGCAAGCAATTTGCATTTTTAAATGTGTTTTAGTGCCTACCAAAGTGTCCACTGAATTCAATTTGAAAATTTCGCTCCCCCATAAATAAATTATAATTTCACTTTATAATTTCAATATTACCTACCTTATTACTTGTAAGATTCTGAATATATAATGGGAAGTTACCAGTGGTGGTCCGTGACTGATTGCCAAATACGACATTATAGATGTTGTTACTTTAAATTTATACCTACATTTATTTTTAAATAAAAGTTTTTTGGGAAAAAAAACCTGAAAATTTTTAATCAAAAAATTGAAAATTAGAAAAAGATTGTAATATTTTCAGCTACAATAACTTCGATAATGTCATATTTTGTAATCTTAGCTAGCTCATTGAAAAGTCACGAACCACCACTGGAAGCTACATTATGCATATAACCTATAAGCTGTATAATGAGTTATTAGACTATTATTCGTAGTCTATGGAGTACAGGATGAGGTGCTTTATATGCTTTTCCTTGTTGTTAGGTTCCATTGTCTTACAGTTAATACACTGCCAGGTAATTCAGTCATTGTCTGTTTGTTTTCATCCAGTTAAAACTTTATCAACCATTGCATTGTTTAAAATGAATATAACGTTTGCAGTACCTACCTATGCCCACCTACACTTTAATACTAGACGCTTTTCTCTAGAGTTTGTTCATTAAATATAGTATTTAGCCAAAGTTCGTAGAAAATGTATTTAACCTTTCAAACGTGGCTACATATGTTTTGGTTCTTGGTTAATTATAATATCCTACGCCTAATTTTCTTCGTTGTACTGGAACAATGTTACAGATAATTTTCGTGAAGTATCTTAGCACATTTCCGTTCCACAAAAATGAGTGACTTCCGTTATGTTCCATTTTAACGGGCGTTACCAGCCGCTAACGGTCTCCGTGACAGCCTAACGGGCCGTTACTCCGTCCTCGCTATGTTGTCTGATAGCGTCACAACTAATATGGTGCTGTGACCAGGCGTTTTACTGTACCTACTACCTAACACCAATAGATTACTTGTTTTCCTGAAGTTTTCTACATATTATTAAAATTAAGTTTTGCTCAGGGCACTGAGCCAAAAGCCGTCGGGCACTAATAAAAACCTCAAGGGCGCTGTGTTAGGCTTTAGGTATTACCAGCGGTGGCGCCCTGGCTTCTTGGCAAGTCGTCGCCGTCGCGTCGCCTGTAGCGAACTGCTCCAATTGCACTTGCGCAAGGCCGACCCTGCCTCCGCTTGTTATGGGTGATGAGAATTTTAATATTATAGATGCATTGATATTTTGATCCAAAGTATTATACATAACTTTAAAATTATTAATTACTTTGGCGTTAACTGCGATTCCAGTTCTCTCGGATGACAGCAGACTGGGGTATTTTCACAAACTATGAACACCGTTAAAAAATTGTAAAAGATTGGAAGTTTATTTTTCTGATTATGATTGTCGTACTAAAAATGTATGATTTTAATGTTTTTTATTCGATTTTAAAAAACGATTAAAAACTGCATATTCCGAAACGTCATAATGACGTAGAAAGCGCCAGTGGTTGGTAAAACGACTCCCACCAACTTTGCCCGAGACGTCAACGAACATGTCTTTTTGGCGGCAAATCGAAAATGGCACATTTTAAATCGTATAGAAAATTTATTCGCCAACACTAAAATAAAATATAACACCTTCTTTATGGTAATTTTATTTCAAGCATAATAAAAAATAGTGGAAAACCCTGTTATCCTTAAGCTTAAAATTAGTGATTTTTTCGTTAACTGCTATTCCAGTTCTCTCGGAAAACAGCGAACAAAATTGTTACTGTTAAGATTAAAGACAATTATTTATTATTAAGGCTCTGCAACCGGGCCCAAAAAGAAGAAGACGAGAGAGATACGAAATTACGAATGTTAGAGGAGAGCGCTAACATTTACGGCGACAAAATCGATGCGAAAATGTTTAATAAAACACGGCTCGTTTAAAATAGAGCAAAAATCTCGCGGGCATTATCTTAAACAGCATTTAGAGAATCACTGTGAATTTTTTCATACATATAACTGGCAAAATAACTGAAACAAACGTGTTAATAATAATTTTTGGAGCATACTTTGCGATTTTTTTCTATCGAGGGAATTTTATATAATTTGCGTTTTGGCGCGGGCAAAGTCTAGATATTATCTTCAAGAATAATATATATATATTTTTTAAGAGCTTTTAAACTTACCGTGTTTAAGGGCAATATGTAATAAATCGGTACAAATCCGGGTTGCGGGCCCTTTGAGAATGAATTGACCCAATCATTTTCCCTCCGGTATGAAACGCAACTTTGCAACAACGCACAGTTAATCATAAAACACTATTAATGAAAATGATAGAAAATTTTATGGTATCATAATTTCATCAAAATAAAACAAATAAAAATTTTAACTTAGTGTCAAAGTTTCGTGAAATTTGGTCACCCCGTCTAATGCGCCACAACCCTGTAAATACAATCTAACGTCTCCTATCGGAGGTCTGAACTCTGAGGTCTGTTCCCTGTCTTGGGAGGTCTTCAAGCTGTCTACTATGCTCATTCCAGTCTTTCAACTTTCTTTCAGTCGTTCAATTTATAGTGTGTTTTATTGCCGCTATCAAATTATCGGTCTACTGAAATATTTTATATCCAAATACATTAGGTACCTACATCTAGCTACCTCGAAGCGAGGCGGCCGTCATGAACGAGTGTAAAAGAAGTGGATTGTTGTACAGAGCGTAATTAACTACTAGTGGTTGATTGGTCGTAAAGATGTCAACAGTGAAGGAATGAATGCATCTGTGTGTGAGATGTTGTGGTTTTTTTATAATTGATATTTTTATACACAAATGTATGAAAGATGACCTGAGCTCGTCCGATAGGCTGAAATATGTAATCAAACAATCTCTTGAATGTTTAATATATACATATAGTTAGATGAATATGTTATAATTCAATAGCAAGAAGTGTTTATAATTCATACTTTTGAATGTAGCTATAACTTTGTGGTTATCCATTATAGATAAATGAAACAATTTAACTTTGTTTGAACCAATTTTATATTTGAGTAAATCCGACCGGTTTCAGAACGACCGTTCCTTCTTCAGGGCAAATGTATACTGATTTGACAGTTTTGAAATATGGGTGGGAATAATGTATTATTATGGTGGGGGTGGAGCCGTTGCTAGGTATTAATGAAGAGTGAGTGGGTAGGGGAACATATCCATGATTGGGCTATAAGACAATATTTTTTGTTTGTTGATATTAGATTCATTATATAGGTATTTTTTTTTATTTCCAAGGCTTGTAAGTTATCTAAACGTTTTCATTTATGATTAATATAGAGAATATTCATCCCCGTAGTTTTTTCAAAACTATGGTTATTTTCAATGATATGGTTAGCGAACTCAGAAAAATTATTATTATTAAGGCAACTTAAACGTTCTTTGATTCTGATTTCAAAATTACGAGTTGTTTTTCCAATATAAAATGAGGGACAATCATTATATTTGAGTATATATATTCCGGAATTAGTCAATTTATGGTCTTTATCTTTAGCATTTATAATTATAATTTATAGTTTATAATTCGTTTATATCAAAAAGTTATATCAATTCAGCAGTAACATGTCGAAGTTACATGGGTTTGCACAGACAGTTAGATAAATATGAAGGTAAAATTATTTCATTTAGTTGAACCAATTTCTGAAGGTAATATCCATAATTGTAATATATCATTGGAGAAAGGGGATAATACTAATAAATCTGAACGAAACATGAAACAAAACACTAAAAAGGCAACGGTCGCAATTGGATCACGAACCTCCGATATCAATGACCAATAATCCTGGACTTTTAGAAAACTGAGCAGGTGGCCCATATAAATAAAAGTGGTTATGTTTATTTGAGACACTATCTAGTTTATGAATAAATTCATTAAAGGTCATTCAAAAAGATAGCTGCCAAATAACAGGGAAAATTAATTCAGGATAATATTGTTCTTTCAGAATTTTAAATATGAGAATTGTAGCGCTTTATTATCTTCTTCAAATTAAAATCATTTGATCAAGAAAACCAGGGATCGGTTATCGTGAATCTTTTTGTCTTTTTGTCAACTGGATATATTATGGACATATTATTAATATGAAGGCTTTCCAAGCTGTTTCCACGCTTTAATTGTCAATCACAGTGGATTTAAGATTTTAAGTTCTTGAACCCCCTAAGTTTTTCTTTGGCGCTTGAGGGTTCGTTGTCCATTATATTTTTTTTTCTTAAAACATAAATAAATGCACGACTTCAATAGCTTACAATAATATATATTTTAGACTAGTGTTGAGTACCTCATACAAGAGGCACCTCAAATGTCCCATACAAACACGTAAAATGTCCCCCCACCTCACAATATGTATTTGTACCAACTCTTTTTCTTTGTATTACTACAAATATGAAGGGGGGGCAAATATGAAGGAGGGACAAACATGAGGTGTGAGGTGGTTTGTTTTGTTGGACTACATTCATGCATGTACGGGACAAATATGAGGTGAGGTGTGAGATGGTTGGTGTATTGGACTACATGTCATGTCACGTTGTCACGTATGGGACAATGTATGAGGTGGTGAGGCGTGAAGTGTTTGTATATTCTATGACATTTTTGTATTAGAACCGTGAGGTGGTGATGGGGTAAGCCAATTCATATATTGTAAATACCGCAGAAGCGTCCCAACTACTCCGAAATTTTTATTTTTTTATTCTAAATTATTGTTAAGTGAATACCGCACATAAGTCCCAACTGCTCCAAAAAAAATTTTTTTTTGAATTTTTTTTTGTATTGTAAATTATTGTTATGTGAATACACAAAACAATAATTTATGAGCACAAGAGTTCCAACTGCTCCAAAAAATTTTTTTTTTTGAAAAATTTTTTTGAACGAAAATTATTATGTGAATACACATAAAAATTATTGTTATCAGAGGGGGGGGGTGCAGGGAGGGGATCAGAGGTGGTGAAGGTGGGGAGGGGGTAGGCCTTTTTTATATCCATTTTTCGTATTACAAAAATAACAGACACGGGAGGCGGGTATGGGTACCGCCACCCCGGTATTTATTAGAAAACCAACACCTCTGAACAAGAAAATCAAGCTGAAGGAAAAAAACCAGCCACCGTAAGCGAAAATATTGTGTAACACCTCACCTCAAATGAGGTGGGACACCTCAACACCTCATTTCAATATTTGAGTACCTCATACAAACTCATCCTGATATCGTGTCCTACCCAACACTATTTTAGACCGGTCAGTGGCTGAGTTGGCATCACATTTGGATCCCATACAGGCGTCCCGTATTCGATTCCTAGGCTGGTTAAGTCCTCCATCACGACTCAAGCAACACATTCGGCTTACTATGGTGATAGAAGTTTTTCAAATATAGTTGGATTATTCGTAACCCGGAAATGTTTGTCTTTCTTTTAAAATAAAATAAATTGGCGAAAAAAGCCACAAATTAGACAGAAATTGCATTAATTTAAATTTTAAGAAAATTAATTTTTTTAAGTAATTTTGAAGAAAACTTTTTTTGCATTTTGGATAAAAAAAGTTTTCTAATGATTTTTTACGTGTTAATCTAAAATACAAAAAAAATATTTGTTCCGTAACTACCTACCTAATTCTTTCGCAACTCTTGTTATTTACAGACTTATTGAATTCCTTTGTTACAACTTTCCATGATAGTGAAACTGCATACTTGCTTTGTACCTACTTATTCCTAAGTGTATTATGTTATTTATGCACTTAATATTATACTCCTTTGTACAACTAGGTACCTACGAGTATGTATGCCGAATATTATTTGGCTAAATTCTAACATCGACATTTTCTCCGATTCACTGCCCAAATTTAAAAAGAGCATCATGTCAATAATATAATTTGTTCAATGCGCATACATACATACATACATACACACATACTCTCTCACACACACACACACACACCCTCACACACACATTCCACTACGTACATCACCCGGTAATTACTTAATACGCATACCATAAATAAGACACAACAATGAAACACTCAATAGATACCCACTATGTAATATACTTATTAATTGTAATTTTTTTTCACCAAAGTATCTAATGTACCTACTGTTTGTTTTTGTTAATAAATAAAATAAAAGATTAAAATAAAATAAAAATGAGCCAAAATAAAAATAAAAAAAACGAGTGTGCTTTAGACCACACGACTGAAGTAAAAATTCACTAACTTATAAAAGAACATATGACATTGGGGTGACATTGACATTGAAAAAAGACGAGTGAAAAAAAAAACCGTTCGCCTCGCCCGATCGCCGTTCGCATCGATCACCGTTCGAATCACACTTTTCGTAACATCACACTTTTCGTAACATCACACTTTTCATAACATCACACTTTTCTTAACATCACACTTTTCGTAATGTATTTACCAGCTTACCCCCCAAGTCATTGTGCGTAAAGAAGTTTTACTTCAATAAATAAATAATTATCCGACGAAAACGTCAAACACTAATGTGTAACATTATTATTAACCATATTATATAAATAGCTTTAACGTATAAAAATACATGATATCTGCGTACATAAATGTGCTTGATTTAGCGACACGTGTTTTGATGCTAGCGTTATCAAATGAATCACGAATCCGTTGACATAATAACTCGGGACTTGCATTTTAATATAATGGTTTACCTGTTAAAGAATTCCATTATCCGTTATGAAAAAATATTATTGTGTAGGGCTGAATGCGTGCAGTGAGAAATTCAAATGCAATACAATGCGAAACGCGAACCATTTCGAAATAATTTATTTCCAACAACGAATTATTTTTAACCTTCATAATATAATAACTACAAACAAATTAAAATGTTATTATTTTTTATGCGTATCGTTATTCTTACCTATAAGGTAAAGCTCTGTTTTAATCAACAATATAAGAAATAACGACTGTTCCAAAATGAACATGCAAACTCAACTAAGCCAAAAAATGTTTCCGCTCATGCTATGTATACATTCAAATCGAATTCTTGTACAACCGTACGCACATCCCATAGAAAAGGGTTGTAAGTCAAAATTTTCTGTTTTACGTATTATCTCTGAAGGAGGCGTCTACTAATATCTACAAGAATTCCAAAAACTGAACAAATCGGACTCATATCTATGAAAACCAAAGTGAGGACGAATATCTACAACTCAAACTGCTGACTAATATCTATGAGAACCAAAGTGAGAACGAATATCTACAGCACTGGCAGAGGTTGGATTTGCAATTATGTGTAGCACATTGGAATAACGTTATATTGCGTAGGTTAGGTTAGGTTAGGTTTTCCGTACAACCTCTTGCTCAGCTGCCCTCTGTAGATATTAGTCCCACCTACGCTCCATAGATATTTGTCACCACTGGGACCGTCATAGATATTCGTCCGACCTTAGCTCTGTAGATATTACCTCACACTGAAGTTCATAGATATTTGTCCAACATATGAGCTGTAGTTATTCGTCCCACAAACAGGCTGTAGATATTAGTATCTGGAGTCATCTCTGAATAGTAAAGTGATTGTGATAATGCCCCACGAAAACTGTATTTAAGCTAGATCATTCCATCTCCGCGAGATGTCGCTAGTGTCTCTTTTTTATCTGAATACCTATCTCATAAGAGTGAATGGTAGAAGAAGTCGGGGAGTGAATGGTAGAAGAAGTCGGGGACGCCCGAGGAAGACATGGCACGATCAAGTAAATCAGATACTTGAGACGGGCCATGTCAAAAGTCAGAATAATAGAAGAGTATGTATGAGACGATGTATGAATGTGAGTGAGGCAAAGAGTGTGTGCCAAGACCGAGTTGTTTGGCGGTCCGTCCTCTCTGCCTACCCCTGGAAACGGCGTGATGGTTAGTTAGTTAGTTAGTTAGAGTCCCAGCTGCTCCCGTTTGGAGCCGGTGGAAACTATTGCATTCCGAATTGTGGATGTTGTGAGGCTGAAGGTAGTGGGAAGGGGAACGTATGAGGTGGGGAAGTATTTGATTATTCAGATCTGAGCACCTACACGGCTAAAGCCATTTCAACCAATGTTTCAATTCTGAATGATGGTCCTACACCGGGGCGATACTGAGAGTATCTTCCACTCAGGAACGTCCAGAAAATACAATACATATTATTTTAAATGAATTAATTGTGAAATAACATAAATTAATCAAATAAAATTTATTTGCGCACGCCAGAATTCGATCCCGCGACCTAAGGATTGCGAGTCACGAGCCTTACCCCAGCTGTAATGAGAGAACAATGTTTTCCTCGGGCGTCTCCGACTTCTTCTACCATTCATGTTTGCTTCATAAATTCTCCTTACACTTCTTTCTTCGTTCATTCGCCTTTCATGCCCCAACTATCTAAGCGTCCTTTCCTTAATCTTACTCATTACGCTTACATCGGCCTTGCGTTATTTACGGATCTCCGAATTTCTCACACGATCGATTGATTTTATCACATATACGTCTCAGGGATCTTATTTCTACAGCATTCAGTCTACTTTCATTCTTCCTCTGCCAGTTCCATGCTTCACTGCTACACGTCAGCACTCCATTGTGGACTGGTAACCTCTCTTCTTTAAACAGTTTTTTGTCAGCGCCCTTGAGGTGATTTTCCACGAAAACGGCGCTATATAAATTAGCCAATTATTATTAAACATACTTGCTAAATTCAAAAACGTATCCTTTTGCTCCAAGTGTTCAACGTTTA
Organism: Limnephilus marmoratus; assembly: GCA_917880885.1. Taxonomy (NCBI): domain Eukaryota; kingdom Metazoa; phylum Arthropoda; class Insecta; order Trichoptera; family Limnephilidae; genus Limnephilus; species Limnephilus marmoratus. Next base: position 32,209,690 of record OU862916.1, read on the forward strand.
CAATTATATTGCATACTGTTTTCGTACTCTTTCTTTCAAACACCGTAAGTCTCAAACAACAGAGACAAATAAATTTCACGAAAGCTTCAAAATTAACAGAAATAATTATGTTTCCCGCAAAAATGACAAATAAACACTGAATAACGAACTAGATTATTCACAGTCGTGCCGGGGGTGCAACAAACCCTTGCATCCGAGGGGTGGTGGGGGCAGAGCGGACTTGGGATGGAACGGGGTGGCATTAGTTGCGGCATTTGGCCACTGAACTTTCCCGGCCGACATAGAAATGTTAACCGCATCGCCAACACAATATGAACTATGGGTGGATTGGTTTAGGTTGTACTGTGCATGCATTTCAGAGCACAAATGGTGCCACGCCAGCGATATTATTATTTGTTACAACGTGCAGTAGAAATAAAATACAGAAATTAATTAATATTTCGTTATGAGTTTGTTAATATACTTACAAGAATTCTTTATTTGTACACAAATTAATTAATATTTCGTTATGAGTTTGTTAGATTTTGAGATAAGGTTGTGCCGTTATAAACACAGCCTGAAAGTAAAAAAAAAATACCTTCGACCTCCATCATACGTAAAAGTACCTACTCTGGTGGTCGCACGTTCATATATTTATTTATTCAGGTTCTCCATAAAACAGTTATACACCAAATTATTACAGAGAAGATTACAAAATTACAGAGAAAAAAAGTCCAAGGGGTCAGTTTCACTATGTTGAGACGTATGTCAAAGATAGTTACTGAACTCTATAGGTAACATTGAAGATGTCGATGCTCAATGCAAAATCAGAATCAGAATTCTCTGTTTAATAGCGCATTCTGAAAGGAAGAAGTTCTCGTTTACGGAACATAAAAAAGTACGTGGGATCTCCCACGAGTATACGCGTTAGGGACATATAGGTTAATCTCCTTCAACATAGGTGGATTCAGTACAGTACCGGAGGTCAGCTTAAAAAAATGTTTCCCCAAAAATATTTTTCGGCGGGCTTCTAAGGTATTAAGATCGAGCATTCCTGTTAAGAACAACGATGGATACAGGAATGGGTAGTATGTATATTCCCTCATATACAGGTAACGCATGAACCTTTTTTGTACTCTTTCTATTTCTAGGATATGGTTTTGTTCAGAGGGGGCCCCTGTATTCCAGGATGCTGCGGACAAGTGCTTCATATGTTCTTCGTATTGCAATTCCATTAGGAAATGATCAGATAAGAATTTACCAGAATTCATTATCTGCTCTATCATAAATATTTTTTTCATTTCAACCACCTTATCCTATCAAGAGCTAGGTCAGTAAAATTAGAAATAATAAACTAATAAACATTCTTTGATTATATAGTACAATGAGATTTATAAGATTTAATAATTTATAAGCAACCCCCGATTAAAAAACAGAGCTGATAACCTTGAAACGCCTGAACAAATTTTCATGAATTGTAGCTAAGAACCATCTCGATCACGTCAGCTTTCAAACAAAAAAAAATCGTATCATAATCGGTCCATTCGTTTAGGAGCTACGAAGCCACGGACACACAGACAGTCAGACAGAGACACAGAAAGTCAAAATAACAGCGCTCGTTGCGTCGGGGGTTAAAAACTAATAAATGGGATATTTATTCCAGACGTGTAGAAAAGTGAAAAGATGTCCCAAATAAATAAAATCGGATTGGTGAATTCAAAACGCCATCTAGGTAGCATAAATTCGCCTCCGTGGTCGAGGGGTAAGGCTCTTCAAGCACAAGTCGATGGTCGCGGGATCGAATCAAAAAATGTATGTATTTAAAAAAATTATTAAATTAATATATTTTTTTAAATGTATGTAAAAGTTTGGGCATCATACCTACATACCAGTCTTACATTCAATAAAGAAAAAAATCTGTCTTGTCAAAACTTGTCCATAAAAATTCGGAAAATAATTAACGGTAATTTTATCAGTTTTCAAAGACTGAAGAATAGATGCGTAAAAATGGTCAAATAACTCAATTGGAAGAAGCGTAGTAAGACTAGAGAATAATCTTCTACTGGGTTCGGGTCCCAGCTACAACCGTCACCTTATTATTTTGCTTGTGTTCGTCTATTTCATTGATATTTGTCGATATTATTTTCTTCATTGATTAGATATTACAATGAGGCTTAAAATATATTCAATAAGTTAATCCTAAATTCTTAAAAAACTTATCATTATAAACTCCATATTTTGTACATTCGTTACTCTGATTAAGGGAGTGGCTGAGAGCGAAAGCCCTGAACTTCGTTTTCAGTGATTTTTACTTCATCCGAAATGTTTTTAAAGTATTTTTCCGGCACCACAAAACCGAGGCGAGGAAAATTATTTCCTAAAATGCTGCGGCGGTTTTAATGTAGCGAAAAGGTCGGAGGTTCTGCCGACTGCAGACCGGAACCGCCATGCTTATTTTACTTCGTTAATTTCAAAGAAACCCCAACAACCTTTTAACTCCAGAATGCCGAGTTCGCAAATGAAATAATTAAATAACACCCTTAATAATTACTACTGACATACACCTACTAGCGACAACCCAACTATTGCGCAATTAAAAATACTAAAAAACACGCTATGTCGTGTGTTGCGAACCAATTGCAGCAGTACACCTACTTAGAACAAATTACACTAATAAGCTGGGTATTTTGTTGGGTACCTACTAATAATTTTACTATTATTAACTATTTTCAACACCCTGAGTTTTTTTTACCAAACCACGTATGAGTTTTTTTGACTTACGTACAAAAATGTAATGTAAATGTTATTTGTCATGCACTATTTGACCTAAATGTTTTAGGCACTTTTTTTAAAACACGTCTATTTGAATTTAGATTTTGTTTAAGTGAATGAATGATTGAATGCAAATCTTGAAAGTGAAAAATAACCCACTTCCCAACATCCGATCGAGCTGAAACTCGGCAGATAGACTCGTTGTCAATGTCAAAGCAATCTGTCTTTTCTGGAAATTGGGTGAAATAATGGCGCAACTTTTTAAAACTTCAACTACAAACCAGACAAACCATTATAACAATTTATGGCTAAAAATTGCATCCACTGGTTCATCGATCACCGATAAGAAACTATATTTACCTACAATGATTTGACCGATGAACGCGATGCTGCGTGAAAACGTACTACTGTACAGGCATAAAATATACAGGACCATACTTATCTTGAGATTAGCACTGTTTATTGTTTATTTAGAGAAATTATTTAAGTACAGTTCGCACGCAGAGGACATAATTGGGAACACATGATATTTAATCCTGATATATAATAATCCCACTTTGTGGCGTCATTATTGATTTAATGAAAAAACATAACTTTGAAAACACCCCTAAATTAAACAACATCAATTCACTATAATACAGTGGTGTTTTTTTTTTTTTTTACATTAACTCCACACTATGTCATCTGGGATGCTGTGTGGAGGGTCTTTTTGAGGAGAGGAAGGAATGAACATTAGTCTTGAAGAGACCCATGTTGTAGGAAGGAGGAAACACAGAGGTCGGCAAATCATTCCACAGCCGAGGTGTTGAACACAACAACGAGTCGAAGAAACGACCCGTTCTCATGTGACAAATGTCAACCGTGTACAAATGTTGGGCACGCGTTTGGCGTGTTTCCCGACTATGCACCGGTGCCGAAGGGATCATTGACGCTAGTTCCTCGGAGCATCTTCCATTGTAATACCGGTTGAACAAGGATAGCATTCCCACCCGACGCCTGTGCTCTGTTAAGATGGGAATATCTATTAAGCGGACCGCCCGTTTTTGCACAGAGTCGAGGGTATTTTTCAGGTATTTTGGAGCTCCAGACCAGAGGTGGTTGCCAAATTCAACCGTGGGGCGCGCTTGTGATTTGTACAGGGTTAGCAGTTGTGTACTATTAAAGTATCTGCGGGCCCTGTACAATACGCCCAGTTTTACAAACTTATTTGTTTCCATCATCATGATTACATAGTATAAAATGAAGTCGCTCAAAATGTATGTGCGCATAGATCTTTTAAACTACGCAACGGTTTTTCATGCGGTTTTCACCAATAGATAGAGTGATTCAAGAGGAAGGTTTATATGTATAATACATGCTTATTATAGTATAGAAAAGCCGAGAAATTCAAATATTCAATTCAGGCAGCGGGCAGCTGGCAAGCGGGTGGTGTGGATTTTATAAAGGTTGGGTAATGGCGTTGGGTAATGGGGTACCTACTTTAAGGGTGATTTTTATAATAGTTTTAGTTTTGTGATGATGGTGATTAACCTAATAAAATTATATTTAGTAGTAAATGGGTACATACCTATGGTTCCATGCTAACTCAGAATGAAACAACTCAGAAACACCTCAGAAAGGTCATTAAAAGCTATGAAAAAATAATTTTAAAATAGCCGGTAACCCTAACCTAACTTTAATAATTTTTTTAATATATTTTTTATCAGATTCTGGGGTGCTTCTGAGATGATTTCATTCTGAGTTGGCGGTCACCCATACCTACAATAAATAGGTCCTAATTCAGCTGTTAAAAGATAAAGTTAATTACGAATTGATAGATTTTTAGCTTAAGTAGTATATGACTGTTTTCTTGAAGCTGTTGAAACTTTGGCAGTGCCCTCACTGTTCACATTGAGATGCCTTAAAGAGGTCATTGACACGCTTGGCACAGGCTGTGTCTGCTGAAGATACGTATTTCCGGTTTGGAGCTAAACACCGGAAATGTCGCTGAAAGATCCGGTTGCCTGCGGCGCATTTCACGTCTGTTGGTTGCAGCCACATCCGCATCCCTAATTCAACAGTACCTACTAATTCATGGAACCGATCATTATTAACAACGTCCAAATGAAATAGATATGATATTGAATTACTGCTTTACGGATTTCATAAAGTTACGATCGATACATTGTTTAATAGTGTTACTGGTATATTAAATTCCAGAATGGATTGTCAAATCAAGGTTTCAGATTTTTCTGCCTTCTGGTTTCAGATTCTGGCTGTCTGTGAAATTTTTATTATTTTTTAATTTATTAATTCTTCTTTATTAATTCTAAAATTACAATTTGTGATGTCCTATGCCTGTCTTACGGGGAAAACCTGTATTGAGAGCAGGGGCTTTAAAACATGAACAGTTTAAAATAAAAATAAATAAAAATACAAATAATAACACAATATTAGATACGAGTACATTTAAAGTAACAGTCAATCATCATCGTACTATTGAAAAAATACATACTTGTAAGTTGGTTTTGATAACATCTTTGATGTTGGATCTGCTTTGGCTGGTAATCCAGGACTTGGTCAGATTTATATTTAAATTATATTGTATAGATAGATTGATAGTTTGTTTTCATAATTAGTTTGGAGGGTACATTAATCATTAAAATTATCAAAAATTGCTAATTTCTAAACAAATCGAATTTGACTATGTCTTAGGATGCGTATAAACAGGAGAAAATGCGCTAGCCGAACCACGAATTGTGGGAAAAGAACGTAGCAAGCGCAAGCGGCGTTCGTTCCGTTTACGGATGCTTTGTATACTTCGTACACGTGAAAGTAATGATAGTAGTTTGTTCGATTTACCACCCCTTTGGGATGATTCATGGTGTGTTCTTTAAAAATTAGATTTGTACAAAAATAAGTTTTTTATTTTTAACTTTATGAGTAAAACCTCAAATTATAATTTTAATTAAATGAAGACAACAATAGCGAAACTCAATCTAATAACAAACTATCATTACTTTCACATGTACGAAGTATACGAAGAAACCGTAAACGGCACTATCACCGCTTGCGGTTGCTTCGTTTTTTTTTCCTTTTGGGGCTGTGGCGTCTTTGTGGATGCTGAGTGAAGGGTATTCAAACTTCACCTCTTGAACCAGGGTACTCCCACTAATTCCCCAAACATAGCGAACCGCTTAGGATGACATATGGCTGAGGTTTTGGTTATCCAATAAATGGTTCCCGGAGCGGCAGTACCCATACCCGCCTCCCAAAATGCACGCATGTGTGTGTATGTGTTTTGAAGTGTCTCCTTGAAGAAGTCTCTAAACCAGTGATATTACCCCCCTCCCCCCTAGTAGTAAAGAGTATCATTGGGAGAGGGTGTGGCGGTCGCCTCAGGGACGACACTGGGACACTGAAGGGCAGTAAGGGGGCGGCGAGGACAAATTTTGGTCGACTAAAATGTTTTTCAATATTATTCAACTTGACTAGAGTGACTAGACATCAATCAGAATGCATTGTTGAAACATTCAATAACCCCTCATTCAATTTTTTAAAATGCCTTTTTTAAGGAAAACACACAAAATGCATTATACAATGCACATAGATAATTTTTTTTTAAAGCGGAGACGGTTTAAGATTAGTTCCCGTGAGTACTTAGGCCATGGACCCATTGTACTTTCTCCCATTTTACCTCAATCCTGTGGTCAGTCTTCAATTTGGGAGGTGGGAATGGGTACCGCCGCCCCGGGAACCTTTATTGGATAACCAACACCTCTGCCATAGGTCACCCCAAGTGGTTCGCTACGTTTGGTGATTTAGCAGGGTGCAACCGGTCATGGGGCGAGGTTTGTCTAGGTCTTAGAGGCGGATGACCAGGACACACTGAACAGCTAAACCCCAGATTCCTACCCACCCCTTAAACCCTTTTCCTTCTCAGAACTCTCCTCTCCTTCCTTTCCTTAAAAAAACCCTCCACACAGCATCCCCAAAGATGACATAGGCTCGAGGGAAATTGTTTTCCTTTATTGTTTACTTCCTTTTTAGTCGTACAATGTAAAAATTATTATAAAAAAATTCCAAGAGTTTTGTTTTTTTTTTTCAAATTGCGCTCTTAAATATTGGTTTTATAAAGGTGTTCATTTTAATTATTTTGTTGTTAACTTTTAGATATGAACATAAAGCGTGGTGTTTTCTCTTTCTAACACTGTTTAGATCATATTATTAACGTGATTTATTATTATTATTTGATGGGTGATTGACGATGATTTTTAAAAAAATTTCCTCGCATATATCGATGCGAAAGTGTCTATCTTGAAAATGAGTCATCGTCAAACAAGTTCTACTAAATTTGTACTTCTGTCTAAAACGGCCTGTCGATGGGGTCCACCCTCCACACCTCATATTTTCCTAAAATATAAAAATTACATAAAATAGTCACGTACACTTTGGTTACCTAAAAATAAGATTCCGAAATCAAATTTATTATAGCCCTTCATCTTCGTTCCGAAAATTTTGAATACCGAAACACCTTTATAAAAAATCTAACGAAGGCTTCGCGTCCGTTTTTCAAATGAAGAACGCCTTTCGTATTTCTGTTAGTTTTCGCTCCGCGCCGCCAGGTGGCGAGCACGGTCAGACAGCCCCTCGTCATGTGATCGGAATTCCAAATTTGAATTATAAACGTCGTCCGTGTCTGGCCTTGTTGGTCCCCCGGATTTGGTTGGGGCGCGATGCACGGGGGTTGAATCCCAAGTCACATACACACACTTAAAACACCCCATAAAAAAGATTAACAAAGCTTCCATCAATATAAAGACACCCCATCAAAAGGGAAAAAGCGTTACACCCATTCAAAATATCAAGGAATAAATGTTAATATTTTTTTGCAAAAAAAAATTTGGGTACAGATTTTTCGGGGAGAGTAACGTTTCATTTTCTCTTCATTCGAACCTTACCTAACTTGATTTCTTTTCGATAAAATGTACTCTTAAGAAGTCGAGAGCCTGTGTTTATAGATGCATGACGCACGTCAACTTGTTTGCTAAGGGTGGGTTGCATGGCGGGTGTTATTGAATGTTGTGGATAAGAATTTATTTTGAGGGCTCATCCTTGGCGAGAAACAAACAGGAAATCTTTATATATATTTTTGTACGTTGAATTTTCTTTTAATCTTCGGGTATTTTACCACAAATATTTAGTTAACTTTCTTTGAGGCTTCACTGAGTGGTTGGCTAAGGGACACGGAAGTTAAGTGTAGTTTATGGTCAGACCGAAAGCCATTCACAATCTTTTGTTGGTACTTGCCAATTGATTTGAGATTTATTGTATTACTTATGATCTCTATTTTATGCAGGTGCTTGCAGGTTTTTACAGGTGCAATGCCGCCTCATGGAGCCTCATGAATGAGTTTGTCTTTTACCCTGTTTAATTTATCTTTGTCTTACTAACCTATTTTTTTGCATTTTGTTTTTCCTGTTAAGCTCTTGCATACTGCTTACTAACAATGTATACAAGGACACTGGAGGTCTAGATTCGTTCAAAATAAATAAATGTAGCTTCGTTTAACAAAAAAATTTGAATCTTGCGAGAGCCCTGAAGGAGTAACCATCTGTTACTTATACCAGGGCGGGTAAGAGGTGGATAACCTCCACTGTACCTAAATATATCCACTGAAATTGGGTAAACATGAACCCATGAATTCATAAAAAAATAAACCAAGCTAAACAGAATGTTCTACGAGCTCTTCCAGTAGGTAGATATATTATTTTTAGTTTCTTTTTTGTTTTTGTGAATGAGTGAATGAATCTTGGAATTGAAAATTAACCCTATTCCCGACATCCAGTCGAGCTGAAACTCTGCAGATAGACTCGTCGCCGATGACACTGCTTTCTACCAACATACTCACGTACACACATGCATTTCTCTGAAATTGGATTAAATATAATAATAAATGCAAACACTCTTCGACATTTTAAAAATTTACACCAAGTAATTAATGAATAAAATAAATCTCAGGACCGTCCAATGTGAAATTCATGTCGAAAATTGCAAATAGATGTAATAAAGCAAAAACAACTTTGTTTTTTACAGGTTGATTTTTTTCTAGGTTGAATTCCTACCGTTCTCAGCCTTCTGCGGAAATTTTCAAAATAGTGTATTTTAAACGTAAGTAAGGGATTTTTTGACCCTCCGTCCCTATCACACATCGTCACATTTGTGAGACCCAGTGGCGGCTCGTGACTTTTGGGTGTGCTAGAGTGCTGTTATTACAAACATGGAATTATTGATGTTGTTGTAGCCGAAATTTTTTTTATTTTTTTTGAAAATTAGTTTTTTGTATGAAAAATTTCAGGAAGTTTCAGTTTGGATATCCTGAAAAATCTTCACACAAAAACTGATTTTTGAAAAAAAAATAAAAATTTTTTTTCGCCTATGACAACATCCGCAATGCAATTTTTTTAGTAATAACACACGGTGAGCCGCCACTGGTGAGACCCCCTCCCCGCCTAGTGTGACGTCACATATTTTGCAATTTTTACTTCTAAAAATAATCAAAGCAGTAGTTCAAAATTTATTTTTATTTTTTATTAAAAATATTTTTTAATAATAATATAGAATAAATTATCAAGCCAAATATTTTAAGTGGTTGAAGTTTAGCGTTTTAATAATTTAGGTTTTTGCATGTGACGTCACGGAGCTGATGACCCCCCCATACCTACCCCTTGTCATACAATATCACACTTCTCTAGCTCTACACCCCCCCCCCCCCCTTAACGTTTGACGTGATTTATCGATGGCCCTTAAGTACCTATTATTATTTTTCACAACTGGATCACGTAAAAAAAACTTGATTTTGTAAAATCAAATAAGAATTTAACACAGAATTTATCATATTATTAATTATACCGTCCCTTGATGTTTCATAAACCTGAAATTCACTACTTGAACTACCTATGCAACAGAAAAGATTACTTACAATTCGCTCAAAATAAAATTTCAGTTTATTAGTTTTCTAAATTTGACACCTCCCAAGAAACTTCTGTCTGCACTGTCTTAATTAAAGAGAGGAACTATATCGCCACCCAATTGGGAACTTTGTGAGGCAGGATAAGGAAGGGTCTGAAGGATTTGTCAATGCGGGTGAATTAAGTGTAGAAAAATTGACAAATTCTGACATCTATTGCGCAGTTAATCTAGATTTGCATATTCATCAATGATGCTTGCTCCTCCTAGCAGTCTCCACTCAAATTTCCATAAAACAGACTCTTTCACGCACTCTTTCGCTCCACTAGTACAAAAGATATCCCAATTGTTCTGTTAAATCCGACGAACCGCCCTCCTCCGCATAGGTAAAGAATTTCAATCGAGCAATCTCAGAATAGCTTCGTGGTTCCAAAATTCTAACAGCTTTAGCCGCTGTTCACTACTAATTGGCCTTGTACAGAACTCCAAGTCTATTGGAAGGCAGATTTACTCGGGCTGACTGGCATTCCAGTCCAGGTATCCCTTTCAAGTCCGTTGGAAGGATGCTTCCATCTGTGTGTACTGGTCAGTCATCGATCTCATTATTTGGCTGTTTGACTGTTTTCTTGATTGTCATAATATACCTTTAATTTGAATGGTACATTTTCCCAGGGGATAGCTTGCAACGCGTTCTGTCAAGTCGGGTAAAAATTAAATTTGTTCATAAAATTAAAACATAGTTTTTTACGGACGTTTAATATAATATACATACGACTTTCATTTTATTTTAATAACATACCTAACTCATATTTCATTGAAGGCGGGATACTTTAGATAATTTATCTGTTACCAAAATGACTACTTCTTTCTTCTTTTATAAATCAGAGAATTGATAATGTGATAGTACCTGGGGTCCCAGCACCGTCAATCGATAATGATTGATAGGACAACTTTCGGTAACTTCTCGTCGTTTCCTAGCATGACTGCAGATCGCCATTGAATAAAAGAACAGTTCACAATGACTAAGTGTTCTTAATATATTCGACGTCAACTGTTGTTTGTGCGTTAGCGATCTGTAGTTGTCCGAGGGATCCGGCACAATACAGAATTGTATGATATATATAAGGCACCTAGCATCTCAACACATATGAGACTCCTCAGGCTGAGATGGGCTGGGCATGTACAGAGAATACCGGATACACGCGTAATGCCGGATACACCGGATAAACGCGTCCCAAAAAGAATTTTGACTGGACACCCAGGTGGAAAGAGAAAAGTGGGAAGACCCAGACTGAGGTGGGAAGACGAAGTAAGAGGGGATGCAGCACAGCTTCTCCAGGTACCAAATTGGAAGTCAGCCGCTGAGGACAGGAGGAGTTAGAGGCGACTGTTGCAGGAGGCCAAAGCTCGATATGGGCTGTAGCGCCATCGAAGAAGAAGTTGTCCGAGGGAACGAAAAGAGTATTTAAAAAAAACTCTGCTTTTATAACTTTTGAAGGTTATTCTCTATCATCGAAAAAGAAGATAACAATAATAATAATCTAAACTAAAATATGAAAGAGAACAAGAGACAGAAAAATATAATCGTCGCAACGAACCCAAAACCTCTCGTCTATCAACCGGGACGTGCGCGTTTACCAATTCTAGCACTGCATTTCTGCAATTCTGCCACCTTCTGTCAAACCGTCATATTTGTCAATCTCATATTTCAGTTCCAGTTGCGACCATTATCTTATTCGATTTTTCTGTATCTTTTTCTTTCATATTTTTATTTGGATTATTATTGTTATCTTCTTCTTCAATGAAGTATTTTTAGTCATTATAGTAGTTTTACAACAGCCAACGAAAATAGATATTTGTTCTTAAAGTTGGACAAATTTAACTGTCAATATAACAACACTCCCACTTGCAGAATATGAAACTTATTGCTCTACAGCGGAATCGAACCCAGATTCTTCCGATTTAACTTCAGATATATTTAAACCATTAGACTACGCATATATCTTCGTTTCTGGCATAACAAACAATGTTATACGACATACGACAGATTTACAATGAATAATTTATTTTCTAAAACTACGAAAAAGTTTGTTGGATCCAAACTAGCTTCAAAGAACGAAGTTGTCTCAAAGGGATTCCGATGGACGTGATACGATCGACGGAGTGAATTTAACACCTACCGAGAAAGTTGTGAAGATTGGAGTAAAGATTGAGCACTAAATTAAAGTTTTTCTCGTATCTTTTCTTCGGATGAACGGTATTACGGAGAAGCAGTCAAGGAAGTAATCGTCGCTTAAATATTTCCATATTCCATTCATTTAGTTTCCATTAACTGCTAACTGAAACTTTCTAATCGAATTTACGCTTATCCAATTGGAAAATAAAACTTCATTTTATTATTTTGAAAGGCATTAGCATTGCAAACGTTATATTATCACTGTAAGTAAGGTGACGTGGATGGTGGCGCTGGGGGTGAGACTAGATGCATAGTGTCCACTCTGCGCTTTTGACTACCAAAGGTTCCTAACGAATTGATTGCCACCCAATACCAACAGCAGAGTATCTCACAATGGTGCTTACGGCTGGTTATCTTGCATTGTTTATTTTTGGGACTCGCACACAATGATTGACATTGATTGAAAGTTGCCACTGCTAATATAATGTTCATATTCATAATTTGTGTTAATGAATCTTATAAAATCCAGAGAAGCTATAATTTAAATAATTATCGATTTTGCAAGGCTGCATTTTTTTGGTTTGACATTTCTTAATTTTCATCTAGGCAAATCATGTTATATATATTCCGTGAATTTTCACGAATTAGATTAAAAAAAATGTGTATTAAAATTAACACTCTATCACACCCAGACAATTATTATACAACCCTGTTATAAACACTCGTAGACTACACACCATTGGTAATTCTTATGATATTGTTGCTGATATTTTTAATATGCCTCTACTGAAGTACAAAACTGTACTAATAAAACACTTTATCGTTATTTATTTTTGGGGTGTTGTGCCGCGTTGCTCTACCTCCTTTCTTGTTCAACGTTTCTGGCAGCGTTTCCGTGTCCATCATCGCGGCAGATGTGTGCACTCTAGTGGTACATATTTTACCGAGGCCACTTTAACAGGCTTATTTATTTACTAGCTTTTTCCCGCGGCTTCATGGTATTGGGGGATTTCCAATCAGCCTCATCCACGTTCCTTCTCCCCACTCCACTCCCCCCATAAATCCCCCTTCCCCTCCACCTACCCCCCTCCCCCCTGCCCCTGCACCCACCCTTTCCCTGACTTCTCCCCCCTCCACCTTCCCTCTCCCCACACCACTCATCCATCAACCCCCCTCTCCCTCCCCCTCCTCCACCCACCCCTCCCCCACCCCACACCCTCCCCACTCCATATCCCCCACCTTCCTCCACCCCTCCCCCTTCCCTTCCTTCCCTCCCCCCTCTTCCACCCCACTCCGCCTCCTCCACCTTCCCTCTCCCCACTCCACTCCCTTCCCCTCTCCCCCACCCACCACTCCCCTCACCACCTACCCCCCCACATTCCCTTTCGCAACACCACTCCCCCGGCTCACCTCTCGCATTCCACACATTCATTCCCGATACATTCACTTTTCAAACTGCTTGCATGCCACCTATTATAATTTCTTATACAAATTTCATAATGCCAGAACTCAACGGTAGTTTTATACAAAAAAACGAACAAAAAAAAGAATTATCCAATTTGGTTCAGTCGTTCGGGTTTATGCGCATACATACCTACATTTCGGTGATTCAGTTTTAGAGATAGTTATTTAGTACGAATTCTTAATTCTTCTTTATATGTATATTCTACCAAAAAATCCAGTACGGCAGTTTTATGCGATACCTGTCTATCCAATTAAACCAATAATTGTTGTGTGATAGAAAATGTCAAAATTTGAGAATGACATTTTGCAAAACAAAGATTCTTAAATAAAAATTCTATTTTAGAAAATATTTAAATGAGCGAATTTATTTGAAGTACCTATTTCCCTAATAATTAAATCGATTAAATAATTATAGATATCTTACTAAGCGTGCCACCTATTGCAATTTTTTCATACAAATTTCGTAATGCCAGAGCTCTGAGCTATAACCTATGTGTTTGTATTATTGTGAAGTTTCATTAAAATCCATTCAGTAAAGTAGGAATTAGTATATTATACATATTTGAATTTTAACATCAAAGGGATGTCCATAGTAACCTAATTAAAAAAAAAACAACATCGTTTCCAATACAACATAGTTTGCAATAAATCGATTTTGTTAGCGACAGAAAACGTATGATAAATAATTTCATAACGCCAGAGAATATTCATAACGCCAGAGCTTACCAATATATATAGCTTATAAATCTCGCAAATAATGTAGCTTTCTATTAGTGAAAGAATTTTTTAAATCTATTCATTAGTTTTTGTGTGAAAGAGTAACAAACATACATCCATACAAACTTTCACCTGTATAATATTAGTAGGATTTTATCCGATTTTTTTTTTCTTCTCCACTGCTTTCATTAACTTTGTACTAAATGTACATTATTTTTTTCATACTTTATACTTTGGTTTGCTTTAAAATCTGGTAAATTTTCTTTTTTTTTCTGCTTTCTATATTGTATGATGACTGAAAAAAATATATAAATGGCACTTGTACACTTATTCTAAATAATTATAAAAATAAAATACACATGTATTACTTACTGTTTTCCAATAGACATTGTCTTGCAGTAAGACGTTACCCACAGTTTTATTTCTTACTCGTTCGATTTGTTTTCTGCATTCCGTGAAACAGTTCCCCAGTAGTCGCAGTCGGGAAAGGCAAATAACAGCATTGCATTACACCCCGCCCCGTTCCGTGGAATGGTGGAATTGTGGAAGTTTCCAGCAATCTCGGCCGACAAGACAGTCACAAATTGAAAAGTAAGGTAGTAAATCGGAGCTAAATCTTTTTCAGATTGGAATTCTTCGCGTCCTTACAACGCAAAGAAGGTTTCTCGAAACGACTTGCACCCTTAAAGGATATAAAGCTTGTGCTTTTCACCTCACTAGAACAATGCTTTTTTGTTCCATGACAAAACAGAACAGCAACAAAACAAAACACTTTTGAAAGTGATATAAAGTCATAAAAAACCAACCTTGCCTATTATTTGATGAAGGCTTTTTTTAAAGAAAGGAACATTCCCGATTTACGAATAACCTAACAATATTTGAAAATCTTCTACTACCACCACACTAAGCGAAAAATATTTCTTATGTCTTGATGGAGGACTTAGCCAGCCGATGAATTGAACTCACTCCTGGGTGGAACCCAAACGCGATGTCAACGCAGCCACTGACCAATCGATATTTTTATTTTATTTTTTGTCACTATTCTCTTTTGTCTGGTTACCGATTTTAAATCTGTCAAAAGTACTCGATAAATTATATTTTAATGACACGTCTTTCTGGAAAATTATTCACATAATATATAATAATACTTATATTATATTGATTCTGAACATTATTAGCGATTCGCTTGAATAGGGGGATGGGCAGGCCATCAGGCTGCTTATAAATATCGATTCCCGAAATAACGAAAAAATTCTTGCTGTATTACGTTTGCTGTGCCGAAATACATTCACATTAAATTAAGGTTAAACGTCACGTACGTTATAATCTACGCATTCAATAAATACAATATTGGATTGAGTCACCGATACAAAATAAAAATTTTCAGCCTTTCTTGAAAGATTCGGGTTTGTTTATGGACAAAACTATTTATTTGTATTCGTATTAAATATGTACGGGTGCAAACAATTAATTCACCTCAATATTTTAAAACAAAACGTGCAAAAAGTATTAAAAACCTAAAATAATTTAATTGGCGCCATCTGTGATACGTAGATTATAACATACGTGACGTTTAACCTTAAAGAAAAAAGAGTGTTCTATGGTAAATTACGTTTAAAATAAATCTTAAAATTTATTAACCTTCTAGAATGTAATTAGTAATTAGATTTGAGGCCACAATACGCAACTACACTGAAAAATATATTTTTAATAAAAAGTATAGTATTGTCTAGTACGGAAATGTGCTCTTTTATTTTTATTGGTTTTATATTCCGAAATACGGGCCATTAAAAAATTCAATTTTGCATGATTTTAGAGTCAACTTTGGCATTTTTTTGTGGGTTAATTGTACTTAATGATTAAAAAAATTATTTTGTAGTATCTATTATTTTATAAAAAAATATTTTAAAATGGTAACAAGGTCGTATTTTAGGCCAAATTTTAAATGTATATACCTACGCCTATTTTGTGTTCCAACGCTGGTTTTTGGGCAGAAATTTAAATATATGTAGGTACGCCAATCTTATGTTCCAACGTCGGTAATTTAGATTTCTGCGCAAAAAACTCCCTTCACACGAGTTTATTTTTTATTGTAGGTAATAGAACAGTAGATGCCAAAGTTGCCTTTAAAATCATGCAAAATTGATTTTTTTAATGATCTCTTTGTCATAATTTAAAACACAAATAACACCCCTTACTGGATATTTGTTGTATTTTTTTATTAAAATTATTATTTTTCAGTTGGTTAGGTATTTTGGCCTCAAATCCAAATTTAAGTTGCGTAAGAAAATGGCCGCGCAGCCGTTCCTTAGAAAGAGCCTAATCTCCGAAAAGCGGTTATTATGTAAAAGCTAACCCAGATACCTTCAAATACAGCAAAAATTACCCAAGCTAAAAACATAAGTCAAAATCGTCTATACGGTGATATTTACTGAAACGTGCTATACAATTTTCGATCTAAATAATCATCAAATGTATGTACGTATTTATATTATGTTTTAGGAGTACCTAGGTAGATACTGTGTGCGCGCATGTGTGTGTACGTACCTATATTTGTTTCAGTTGCCTCTAAATTCAAATAACAGCTCTGATTCCATTAATTGCGTAACAATCAAGTGATATTAAACTATTCAGATGCCATCTGTGGCCATTTGCCGACAGCTTGCTCAACAAGACCCATCATGGCCGCCCACAGTTAGGCGGGCATAAACAAATTCATTCTTTCACAGCCCACTGAAATTACATCATGTAAATTAAACGCATCCATCAAAAGGGTAACTCGACAAGCTTTGTTTTAACGAAATCGCATTGTTTTAATTTGATCTCTTTTATGAGTTGTCGTCTGCTTGATTTGTTCTGGATCGGTTTGCTAGTAGGCTAATCTAGCCCTTGCTAATTGCGCCAGCGGGCTTCATTATGCCGGAAGTCCCCTGAAAGAAAAGCGCCTCACGGTACGGGGAATTTGAATATTGACATAAAAGTAATTGGCCGTGATACATACAAAAGGATGGGAATTACCGTTGATTACTGACTGAGAATGTCTGCCGCAGGAAATTACGTGACATTTACTTTGCCGCAGATGAATTACTTGAAGAATTTTCATGTTACGTGATATCGTGATTTAATATAATAATGTGTAGACTCGTATAATTAAATTAATACGTCTGGATCCGAAATTCACGAAATTCTTAAAGCTATCATATTAGCTTATGTAAAATAAATCAGAGGGATGTAACCACTGGAGCGGTTTTTGCCACAATATGGCACTATCTAAAATACATCGGATTGCTTTGCTGCTAATTTTGGCAATTTTCCCTTATTTGTAAGTAATTAAGTAGAAAAATGAAACAATTTAACTTTGTTTGAACCACTTTTATACTTGAGTGACCGGTTTCAGACGACCGTTCCTTCTTCAGGGCAAATGTACAAATACTGATTTGACAGTTTTGAAATATGGATGGGAAGAATGTATTATTATGGTGGGGGTGGAGCTGTTGCTAGGTATTAATTAAGAGTGGGTGGGTAGGGGAACATATCCATGATTGGGCTATGAGACAATATTTTTTGTTTGTTGATAATAGATTCATTATTTTTAAGGGATTTTTTATTTAAGAGGGCATTACCAGAGAAAACCGGAAATACGTCATTTTCAAAAAAGTTTTTAGACGTATTGACTCTTTTCCACAAAAAATTATAAATGGATTTCGAAAGATTGTTCTTTTATCTAGCATTCGTATGTAATAAATTTTGTAATTTTTTTTTAATTTTTAGTATAATAAGGTTATTCCATAGGTCATTGGCAGATTTGTTCAATTTTCAAAAAAGTTTTTGTATTACACCACACCCATTTCAAATAATAAAATCATGCAGTAAAATAAATCAATATATTATCTAGCAAAGTTATGTATTAGAATTTTAATTTTAGTTTCAATAAAATCATTAAAAAATATGTACGTACATGTGTTTCTTGGCGAAAATTGGTCCGTTTGTGTATTTATTTGCGCACTTACAAACTAATATATTTCAGATTTTTTTAACATTCTTATTAAATTTAGACATTATTGAAAAATGATAAATACTTATAATCAAAAAATAACTACAAAAAGTACATTATTTTAATAGTTTTATCATCACGCCTTTCAGCATTTTTGGATGAAGGTATAAATTAAAGCTAATTTGAATTGAAATAAATTCGATATTGAGTTATAATTTTAAAAAGCTGGTACGGAGAATAATTAATCTTTCTCATTGTAACCGCCCTGCACGATCGTAAGAACAACTTTCGACGAAATGTGGATTTTCGTCCGCTGGCTGGTTAAACGCTCTTAATTTATATTATTTATTATTTTTATTTATTTATTATGTATTATTTTTTATTTATTTACATATTTTTGATTTTTTTATTTCATTATTCTGAAACCGGTCGAATTTACTCAAATTTTCTTAAAAGTGGTTCAAACAAAGTTAAATTATTTCATTTATCTATAATGGATGACCACAAAGTTATAGCTACATTCAAAAGTATAATTAAGAAGAATTTTACGATTTTTTAATATTTTTTTAATAAATCCTACGAATATGTGATAATCGAGAAAAGATAGATAAATTCATTGGCTGTATACCTAGAACTATAATCAGTTTGTATGTGTCTCCGTATTGAAATTCGGAGGATTGATTTTTTTATGTGGGCGGAAAATATTCAAAATGAGCTGCAAAAAATCGCAAGCAATCCGAGAAAAAAGTTTTATTTGGTGTGTCGCTCGACTGGCTAATTAGGTAGTAAAGATCCTTGGAAAAAAATTCACACAGCCCTTGAGGTGATTTTTTTATGGTAATACCTCAGAAGAGTCCCAGCTGCTCCCGTCTGGAGCCAGTAAGACTATGCTTTATGCTTTTTCAATCAAAACTGAGCGAAAGCCAAGCTTAGCACAAATTTGTTTTTATCAAAGCAGTGTTCAATTCGTTTTTTTTTTTAGTAATACCTCACAAGAGTCTCAGCTGCTCTCATCTGGAGCCAGTAAGACTATGACATCCCCAATTGGGGTATGTTGTGAGGCTGAAGATAGTGGGGAGGGGAAGGAGATGGGGAAGAGGAAGGTAGGGAAGTACCTGGCGATTCAGATCTGGTCACCAAACACGGCTTACGCCATTTCAAGCAACGTTTCAATTCTGAATGGTGTTCTTACACCAGGGCGATACTGAGAGTATCTTCCACTCTGGAACGTGCCGCAAATATACTACACATTATTTTTAATGAATTAATTGTGAAAAAACACAATCATTCAAATAATGTTTACTTGCTCACGCCGGGATTCGATCCCGCGACCTTCGAATTGCGAGTCAAGAGCCTTACCGCTAGACCACGCCGGCCGCCGATTCTGTGATAGTTGATCCCTCCCCCACCTGGCGTAGTTGTATATAATATGCAGTCTGTTTAGGGAAAATATGGTATACCTACTTATACAATACATAACTAAGCATCCCAGAAGGAGTATGCATGGAGGATATATCGCCGATAACTAAAGTATAAAATATACTTTCATTCAAATACATCAAGGATAAAACTACATACTGCATACTATAACTTATGTATATTCTGTACACACCAGCATACCTATAAGTATCAAAAACACTGTAAATAAATTCGTACGAACTTATTATTAATGATATTTTTGAAGCCGATTCAAGTTTTGAAATTGTAACAAATGTACTTCTTCTTGGTGTGCCCTAACAGGTCCGCCCGAAGTTGGCGATCATTCTGTAAAATGTCTATCTGTCTTGCGCTGCCCAGAATAGCTCCTCCACACTTCTAATGCCGGTCCGCTCTCGTACATTTCGCAGTCAAGACATTTGTCTCCTACCAGGCCATCGGCGACCCTCTATCTTGCCTTTCAATATTAATTGGAGCATTGAAGTACCCACCACTGTCCCACCCCGGTATAGGCAACTTATGGTCGCCCCTTCGGAGTTCTCGCAAGAATCTAATTTTTTTGAATAAATGGCTCTACTTTTAATGTAACGAATCTAGACCTTCAATGTCCCCTCATACTGTGTTAGGTGGCGGTATGCGGGCGCGCCTACAGGACTGTACTGTAATGGTCAATCTCTACAATTCTAAAGCCCATGGAGGTGTCAATGCAAAAGCAGTGAGCCTCATGGACAGTCAAACAAGTTGTTAGTAACATCAACAAATAAATAAAGTAATCAAAAATGACAGCAGCCGTCATGAGTAATTAGCTCATGACAGCAAGCATTGGAGCAAGTGATTCTTCTCCCCTAAGTATGTGACCCAGATATGAAATTTTCCTGACTTTTATTAAGCAGTTCTCTATCTGCTCTAGCCCGCCTGAGAATTTCTGTGTTGGTAATCATGTCGGTCCACGGGACCTTGAGCATCTCCGGTGAAGCCACATTTCAAAAGCCTCTTTTTTATTTTTTTATTTATTGAGTTAGTTTATACTACATGAATATAAACTAATAAGCACAATGTAACATTTCATTTGATAAATTTAAATATTTTTACAGTAAGCATAACATTTCTTTTTAAATACATTCATTCTTTCTCCATTCTTCATACTTTCAGTCCACTGTACATTAGGCAGTTCTGTGATTTTGATTTCTTCATTTGTGGCGACCCAACTCTGTTTATATTTCTTGTTTCGTAATTATGAATGTCTCTATTAAAAACAATTTCATCCTTAAAGTATTTTGGCATTTGGTTTTTAATAATTTTATGCACAAAAATTAACAAATTAAATAGTAGTCTCTTTTTTATTGGAATCCAATTTAGCTCCTCTCTCATTTGATTAATTCTTGCGTATTTGACTTTCCCCAGTATACATCTCATAGCTTTGTTTTGTATAACTTCTAGTTTGTTCAAATTTCCTTCATTGGCCAAAATATAACATCGTAGAGCAGTAGTCCAAATTGTTAGTTTAACTTAATTAGTCTAACCTGTTCGTGGTATTTACTTTACTTATTAATAATTTAATAAAAAAAATAAAAAATATATAATTTATAATTTTTCAAGATGTCAACTGTCTGTCACCGCTGCTTTATTTATTGGCTGGCAAGTCAGCCCAATGCCATCGGGGATAAGTCAATGCAATCAATATAATTGAATCAAAGAAAAAATTTAAATATGTTATTTGACTGGTATTTTTAAATTGCGCCACCCCCAGCAACATGTGCAGGCGTTAGGTTTGGGGGGGCGACCTTGGCTCTTCTTCGCCTTGCCACCGGCTACTCGACGCTGAATTCCTTAGGGTCGTCGGGTATTTCCCCCCCAATCTCCCATTTACTTTTCTTTGAGGCATCACCGAGGAACCGGCTAAGGGGCGCGGAAGCTGAGTGTGGTTCATGAATAGACCGAACGTCATGCGCATTCTTGCTGGGACTGCCAATCGATTGGAGAGGACTCCCAACCGTTTGCCAAGCCCTTATTACTTATCTACTGTGTCTTCCTCCCAAACAGGTGCTTGTAGGATACGCTGGATACAATCACCCAGCGCTCGCCACCTGGTGGACTTTCACCAACCTGTCCCATTGTCTTGTCTATTTTTGTTATACTAACATATATTGTATCTGTATTTCCCGCTAAGCACTTGCATACTGCTTGCTAACAACGTATGCAGGGACATTGGAGGTCTAGATTCGTTATCAAATGTAGAGTCGTTTATACCAAAAAAATTAGAGTCCTTGCAAGAGCCTTGAAGGGGTAACCATCTGTTACCTATACCAGGGCGGGTATGTGGTGGGTCCTCCAATGGTATTTTTAAAATGTTAAACTTTCTCCACAAAAATACGTGTCTATCTATCATGACAATATTTTTAAGTTGATGTTTGCTTGTAAATATGTATGTTTTCGTCCTAAAGCCAGAAGGGGGAGATTGGTGACGCTCAAACTGCGTAAAAAATTAATTAACATCTAGGTTGTCACACTTTTAATACGGCCTAAATCATTTTAATGTAGATATCAAACATTTTATTTTGTAAGTTATATTTCTCCAGCGGTTAAATTTATGTTTGTTTTAATTACGTTTTCAGATTGCGATAAAAAAGTTATTTGACATGTAAAGAAGATAAACTCTTAACGACCTTTCGTTTTAAGTAAGTTCTGTTAGAACACGTTTAAGTCTACGTACACTTAATCAGGTCGACGTGATTTATTTTAAAAAGTTTAAATAATTATTGTGTCTTAAAATTTTTGCCTAGTCATTCTAAAAACGTACGAAAATATCCGACAACTGGAGCAGGAAATCTGGTAATTACTCATTATCTCGTTATGAAATTTTTAGCTTGTAGAATTTTATTCTCAGCACGATGTAGGCTAATTCCATCAAACCGCGCAATAGATACTGTTTTTCATAAATCTATTAAATTTTAATGCATGTTTTATTTCATTTTGTGAAGTTCGGACACAAACACGTTTTCCGACCATAATCTAAAGAACTAATGGCTCTGCAACCGGGCCCGAAAAGAAGAAGATGGAGAGATATTAAATTACGAATGTTAGAGGAGAGCGCTAACATTTACAGCGACAAAATCGATGCGAAAATTGCGAAAATGTTTAATAAAACACGACTCAGAACACACTTAAACAGCATTTAAAGAAACACTGTGATTTTTTTCATACATATAATTTGTAAAATAACTGAAACAAACGTGTTAATAATAATTTTTGGAGCATACTTAGCGATTTATTTCTATCAAGGGGAATTTTATATAATTTGCGTTTCGGCGCGGGAAAAGTCTAGATATTATCTTCAAGAATAACATATATTTTTTTAAGAGCTTTAAAACTTACCGTGTTTAAGGGAAATATGTAATAAATCGGTACAAATCCGGGTTGCGGGCCCTTAATTTGCCACGTTATACAATAAAACCATATCCGAGAATATCCTATATAAGTAGGAGATTTTGTGCTTCAATGTATTCTTTGTAGGTAATTTATAGGCCTGGTAGGTCATTTATTTTTTTCTAGGCTTGTAAAATCACGCGTACCAAACAAAGCAAAGATGTGATACTACTCGCGGTATATAATTAAAGCATCTATAATAATTCTAAGCGATAAAATATTCTAATCAAAAACACATTATTTTGCATCATATTGAAACTATGTAGTCTGTCCAAAGATCAAAAATATTAATTGCTGTGTGTCTGTGCTCTCCTGCGCTCTCTCTCGTTCAATTAACTCAAATTTGAGTCATTATTAAACACATTATTTTGCATCGTACGAAACTATGTAGTCTGTCGAAAGATAAAAAATATTAATTTCAGATGTCTGTGTAAATCTCGTTCAATGAACTCAAATTTGAGTCATTCTCAAAATCGAAAGTTTGATTGAACGTTTTATTATATTTTTAAATAATATTCAAGTTCCGTGAAAATTCTATTCAAGTTCTGTCACTATGCAAGTACATATTATGAAACAACGGATCCGTGATAAAGTAATAACAGAACTTGAATTTTCACTTTGAAGTTTTATGAATTTTTCAAATTCTGTAAAACAACCCGTCCTTAGTTCATTCCTCTAGCAGTATCTACACTTAATTCCCCAAAGAAATAATTTAGACCAATCTCACGCTCTGGAAGCATTAATCATTTGACATCGTGACATTATTGTGTGCGCCGAGGAAATGCCGAGTAAGAGTCTCGTACTGCAACCGAAGCCTGAAGCCTGCTACCGCCTTATGTACTCCTGGTATGTGGCTCTCTGTTTAGCTGCCATATTATGTGGTTTACGTGTATTTTATGTGAACATGTTGATACGCATTGTTCGTATTATACGCCTAAGATGGAGAAAGTAATTACGGAATATATTGTGGGAAACGTTAAAGATAGACGTTTGTGATATTAACTACCCAGCGGTAGTTTGCGGACTTGAAAAGTGGGGAGGCACCAACATTTTCTTAAGTAAGTATATTATATACCTACACCTTCCTATTATACCCAACCAACAAAAAAAACAATGGAAATATTACCTACGGAAATATTAACACAAGAACGACCGTCGGCTGCAAATTCGCCCTTCTAAATTAATCCAAATAACCGTGCTCCGTAGGTACTTACTGCCGCGCACTATCACAAATAATCACAAAACCAAACAAAACTTGGTCACCATAGAGCTAGACCTAATCGCAAATGATCGATTATACATCGGAAGTGTTATTTGAGGCGAGCCTCAAACTGAACAACATGGGACTGCGCACCGGCTATCATTCATTTCGATTCCATATGACTTTCCCACTCCCCTCCGCCCACGTGAAATCAGCGGCGCTTGGAGGCGGGCCCTATCTCTGCCTCCCTAACATATTTTTGTATCTGTTGGGTGTTGTTAGCTCGGCGCGGAGAACTGAAATTCACGTTGTGCTCATCACACCAGTGCAATTCAAAATATAAAGACAACCAGTCCTAGTGATATACGAAAATATGCATGGGTAATATATCAACTGAAATATCTTTAAGATTGACGGTGCTGACACACTTCGCTTTATTGAAGTAGAACAAACCACGAGAGTATAGCGCGCATACAGCGTAGTCTGACACAGATATTACAAAATTGTATTGCATTTTGTATGTATGGATACGTTGTACCAATTATTTTCTCGTGTAATACTTCTGGAAAGTGTGTAAAACATGTATTTCATGTGTAGGACAAAATTAAGTAAGGTTAAATGGAATTAAAGAGTTATGTAGTAATGCTAAGAACAAATTTTATTGAGGTTATATTCATAATTCCTTATCATCCATTATCTACGAAATTAATCAATTTAGAAGGCAAGAGACTCTACATTTACAATGAATATCAGGGCATGTTCAGATCGATAAACTAAATCTGACTAGTGACGTGTAATAACAATTCTAATATGCTGATCTGTGGGTATGTAAAAGAATCAAAAAGGTTTAAAGTTTCAAATCTCAAATAGTAATCCTGCATTAGATACTTAGGGCGCCAGTCCTTCCTAATAATTATTTGAAGAACAAATTTATAAATACAGTAAACCATAATGTGAGAATCTATCGTAAGATGATGACAATCGCTCACGTGTCTGATGGCGCAACTCTCGCGAATCCTTTCCGTGATGTACTTCCTGACAGCTGTCCAACCTCTCTGGAACTGATTAGCAATCTCCGATTATGTACTCGGCCGTTGCCGTGTTCGTAACTGCACGGTTGTAAAATTAATATGTCCTTCTCAAGCGCTTGATACCGGGGCGAGTAGTTTTAAATCGTTACATTACTCCCTTCCCTTCAAAAAAATTTCCAAGGAAATTTTAGGCCCTCCTGGCGCCTTTATAGATCTCAATACAGGAAGCTTGCTGATCATGCCAATAGATGATTTGCTCTGGAGGAATTGATTCCAGAATGTACCCTTGAAACCAGGTAATTTATATCCAATATGAAGATCACGTTCAGGGTCCAGGACTTGAAGGCAGAAGTAGTAGAAAGAAGATTATCAGCTTAGAGGTTTGTTTGGTGACTGTATGAAAGCGAAGCTCTTCCTCCAAATCCGGCCATGATGAATTTTGAAACTGCTGGGATGAGCATCCAAAGAGTATACAGATGAAGGCTGAAGATCAAGGTAGGAGAAGAAGGTTGAAGTTCAATTTTGATAGTCTGTAATCTTGATATTGTCCAGTGCAGATGACCGGTCCATTTTATGTGAACATGTCCATATGAATTTGAAGTTCTTCCTTCCATGTAGATTGTGATTGTTTTGGCCAAAAGCAGCAATGAATTCCACCGGACGTATATGTTAAGGTCTTGAACTTGTAGTGATGATTGCGATTTAATGTTGATTTTAATTCTTGATGTTGCGAAGACTAAGCTATACTATAAAATGGTTTACTGATGAATTAGAAAAAATTTTAAGTTAGAACTGATTGTTAGTTATACAAAAGAAAAAAAAAAAAAAAAAACCCTAGCTGAAATAATATGATATAATTTTCAAATAAGATAATATTACAAACTGGACACCCTGCGGATAAATAAATAATTTGAAAACCCTATTGATAGAATGATTAAACAATTTTTATTTTCTAGCCAAGACGCAATTGAAGTTTCAAAACAGCCCACCTAGATGTCACTCCTCTAAAATGAGATTTTAAATATCTTTATAAATAAATTTTATAATAATTTTACTAACAAGTAAATTCAAAAGTTTAAGCTTTTACTGTGAAATAGATATTAAAATTTCTATATGAAAATGAATGTTATTATCCTCCCCATAGATCTGAGTAAAAATAAGTTTTGTCTTCGATATTGAATAAATTATGAATTGTTAATCGAATTTAACCCATGCAATGTTGATAAAATTTAAGGAATAATTAGCTTGTGAATAAACAAAAAAATTTTTTTTTTTTTTTTTTTTTAATACCCCAATGTAGTATGCTATAAATCAAATTTTAAATTTTCAGTTAAAATGTAATCCGATGATGCAATTTGCAGTAAAATTGAATTATTATCTTTTGTTTTATTTTATTTTTGTAAATCTTCCTGAATGAAGAACCAATTAACATTCCATGATTTGATCAAGAACAAGGTATTGATCGAATCATCGAATGCTAGTTCGACTTGTTGAGGTCATTCCGAGCTCAAGAATGACCCCCGCAACCCGAAGAAGGAAAATTTATTATATTTAAAATAAAATTACCCGAATAGTAAACCGACGTTGGCATATGCCACATGCATTTTATTTGTGTTGAGGATTTCAAATCTCTCTCTTTAATTAACTTCATATTTATTTTAATTTGTAAGGACGAAGAACAACATAAAATGTGAATTAAAAAAAAACCCAAATGGATAAAATAAGCACTACCACAAGAAATTTCATACAAAACCGTTGGCTGGGTTTCGTAACTTCCTAAAGTTACTAAATAGATATTCTAAGCATCTGATTGCTATCATGTGATGAAAATAGTAACCCGATGCCAAAGATTCTGAATGAACCCTTCGGTTTGCCTTCTAGTTTAAAACAATATAATAAATATTACGAACTATTAATCATTAATTCAATTGTAACCATAATCCAGCAGATCCTGCAAGGAATATACATACTCATTTGATAATATAGATTATTGAATGGGATAACCCAAATTAACATTAATAATTTGATAAATATAGGCACGGTTTTGTACCACATGCAATTGAAAAAGCACTATTTCTCATCTTATAGTATGTAACATCCCCAAAGGGCATAATGAAACAGAACAAGACAAAGAAACAGAACGAGACAACGAAACATAAAACCCAACTGTATTTTACTATAAACTATCTTGAAGATACGCCTACCATTCCGGACTAGCAAGCGCATCTTGAAAACAGTTAATTACATAACCATTTCAAAATGAATATGATAAAAGTATATATGAGAATCATCAAAATGCCAAACGGATGTGCAATGTACTCACACACATCCAAACTTATTCAAAATTTGATGATTTGAATATATAAATTTACAAAATTTAGTACTATGTTTATTCATGTGCACACATTCAATGCGTAAGGGTAAGAATAGGTCACCCCTGCACACTGAACAAGTATAAAATAGCAAAATACATGTGTTAGAAATACCTGGACACGGACAAACAAAATAACTTCATAAACAAATATAAAATTGCATTCAATGTGAGAACATAAGTTTTAGTCATGTTCTCACGTTAAATGGAATCTTTTAATCGCTTCCATTATTGCGCATAATGGAAACAAAAGTATACAAAATAATTAAAATACGCTCCTGATCTACACGACGTTAATCTGAGATTTCATGCTTGATTAAATCCTTGATGTGAAAAGTTCCAACAGGTTTTCCATTTAAATCAGCTAAAATGTAAGCAACCGGAGACAATTTCTTAATGACTTTGCTGCGGATAAACTTGGGAGCTAATTTCGCTGAAAAATACTTACTAGCGTCTGAAAGAACGAACGAACGACGCCAAACGATGTCGCCAATTTCATATTGTATGTCCCTACGACGTAGATTATACTGCGTTTTGTTCTTTTCATACGACTGCCTTAGAGACGTACGAACCTGCGAAAAAATATCGTTTAACTCGTCTAAATCCGATGCCCAAGAATCCCGTGCGGCAAATCTGATATCTTCAGGGTTGAAGTCTGAAGACTTGTAGTCGTTTCCTGAAATAATAATTTCCCTTCCAAAGTTTAAGAAAAAGGGAGTATATCCAGTGACCTCATGTACTGCTGTGTTAATAGCGAGTTCAATTTCATGTAAACAATCTGCCCACCTCCGATGATCACCACCGACGTACGAGCTAATAGCAGACACTAACACTCTGTTAATTCTTTCTACAGGATTATTTTGCGGGTGATACCTGCAGTTGTAAAAGAGGTGTCTTATATGAAACTTGTTAACTAACGCTTTCATGTCTTTTGAAATATATTGGGGACCATTATCCAAAATTATTGTATCAGGTACCCCAAACTTGTAAAATATCTCATTTTCCATGATCTCAGCAATATTCTTTCCAGTAGCTTTTCGTAATGGGAAAAGTTTAGAGTATTTTGTAAAGAAGTCAGAGATTATTAACAAATATGTATATCCTCTTTTGTAAGAGCTGGGGAACGGACCTAATAAATCTGTAGCAATCATTTGCCAAGGACGTTGAACTAATTTAGGATCACCCATTAAACCTGGTGGTAACTGATTCGTACTCTTATGACCCAAGCAAGTGTAACATTTGCTAATGAATGATTTTACGTCGGCCGCCATCTTCGGCCAGTAATATTTCTGACTAATTCTATTCAAAGTCTTCATAATACCAAAATGAGCACACGAAGGAGGTACATGATATTGCGTTATTATATCTTTCCTAGACTCTTTAGGTACAACTTCTTTCCAGTCATACACTCTGTGCAGAGCTTCCATACTCTGTATGTGTTTGTACAATACTCCATTATTAACTTTCCAAGCATGAAATTTATCTGGAAAGGTTAGAACATTTCTACACATTTTATCGTACCACGATTCTTTGGTTGGTATAGTTTGTTCTACTACAGCTAATTCTACGGGATCACGTGATAAAGCGTCAGGCACTATATTATCTTTTCCTTTACGGTGTTCTATAATAAAATTGAATTGCTGTAACCTGACAGCCCACCTCGCTAATCTGCCTGTCGGAGACTTAATATTTACTAACCATTTTAGACTGTAATGATCTGTTATTATCTTAACCGGTATGACAGATCCTTCTATATAAGCTCTAAATTTCTCCAGAGCAAAAATCATTGCATTAAGCTCTTTCTCTGTAGTTGAATGATTTCTTTCTTGAGCATTCAGAGACCTACTGATAAATGATATAGGGTGTTCTCTATTCGAATCGTCTACCTGTGTCAGGACCGCTCCTAGACCGGTATCGGATGCGTCGCATGATATGATAAAAGGTTTTTTAAAGTTAGGACAAGCTAAAACAGGTGCGCTCACTAAAATATCTTTAAGTTTTTTAAACGCTAAATCTGCCTGACTGTTCCATTTAAATTTGTTTCCCGTAAATTCCTTTTTTGTTAAATTATGCAACGGAGCTGCTATTATAGAAAAGTTACAAATAAACCTTTTATACCAAGATAGTATGCCTATAAAACGTCTTAAGCTTTTTTGCGAGTTCGGTATAGGAAAATCCACTATGGCTCTAACTTTATCTGGATCGGTTCTTAAACCTTGACTATCGACGACATAACCCAGAAACTTTAAAGAGTCTCTACAAAAAACAGATTTGTCCATATTGATAGTTAGACCCGCATCAGAAAGTTTTTTCCGAACTTTCCTCAAAAGAGACATGTGTTCCTCAAATGAAGTGCTTATAATTATAATATCATCTAAGTAATAAAATACTTTGCCCTCAAATTCAGGTCCAAATATTTTATCCATTAAACGCATCATTCTAGAGCTCGCCCCATGAAGACCGAATGGCATTCTAGCAAAATGAAATAAACCTCGTTTCGGAACAGTAAAAGCCGTCTTCTCTTTAGAGTTTTCCTCCAGAGGAATTTGCCAGAAAGCTGCTGTTAAGTCAATAGTAGACAGGTATTTAGCACCGCCTAAGGAATCTAGTATGCTTGAAACATAAGGAATAGGAAAACTGTCTTTTTTCGACAGCGAGTTTAAAGTTCTACTGTCCAAACATAACCTAAATGATCCATCCTTCTTGGGAACAAGTAAAATAGGACTATTCCACGCACTATGACTCGGTTCAACGACACCTAACTCTAACATTCTATCTAATTCTTTGTGTACCGCCGGCAGCAAGTGTGGTGAAACTGGGTAATATCTTTGTTTTACCGGTTGAGCATCACCTGTGTCAATGACGTGATACTCCAAATCGGTTTTACCTAACCTGTCTCCCGAGATATCTTTAAATTTGTCTATGACACATTTAAGCTCATGCTTCTGTCTATCTGATAAATTTAAGCTGTTTTCTAATCCTTTTATCTCTGTGACTGATTTCGGCTCAGATTTTGATTCCCGTGGTGATATATATTTGCAAATTTCTGGACAAATATTAAAAAGTTTCCAAAAGTCTATACCTAGAATTACATTTGAAGTGATCTCAGGCATAACTACAAAAGTGAAATATTTGACAATGTTTTTACATAGCACCGGAACTGTTATCTTTTGTGTACATTTTACTGAGTGACCTGTCGCAGAAGTTAGAGAAAATTTTTCTTTTAAAGTCGCCAATCTAAATCCTAATCTCACAAAATGTGTATGAAAGTTCTTTCCCAAAATAGACAGGTGGGAACCTGAATCTAGCAAACCAGAAAATTTAGTATTTAGAACCTGAAATGATATGTGAGGACGGCCATCATTGTTACCCGCTCTCTCCGCCTTTGACGTTCTAAGGTCCTGGTAGAATTTCTCCACGACAGCAAGCCAATTAGTCCACTCCGGGTCACACGGCACAGTAGATGAAGACGTCTCCTCGCCCACTGCACAGGCAACCCGAGCTGCTAGTTTTTTCGGTTCTTGCATCTGCAGTCAGGAGCCTTCACACCCGGTTGACCACAGCGGAAGCATCTCACTGGTTCTCTGAAATTCACGTTTTGAGCGCTTTGATTATTGTTATAAAAATACTTTTGATTTCTTTTGACATTAGGATTATAATTATTATTATTGCGTGGAGCCTCCCTGTAACTACTATTATTAGATGTAGTATTATTGGCAGAATTATTGGCTTTAGAATTGTAAAAGTTTGAATTTGCAGGATGGTTTCTATTATCCGTGCGACTGTCCGCTAATTCTATCATCTTTCCATATTTCTTTAGAGCAGTAACATTAGTCACCTCTGTAAGAGAAAGTTTATGTATGTATCTTGGCAACATATTACACAATAGAATTTCTAAAATTTCCTCTTCCGGCAATTTCTTAGAGAGGCGATTATTCATTAGTAAGACTGTGGTTATAAATGAACCCAAGTTTTCTTTAGGTTTTTGACAAGTAGTTCTTAACTGAGCTACAAGACGTTTGTCATGATCCAAGAGTTCAAACTCCTCCTGCAAACCTGCAACAATCTCTGGCCATGAATTAAAATTGGAACGGTTCACCCTGAACCAGTTCAAAGCATTGCCTGTAAAAAATTCAATCGCGCTAGAAAATAGATTAATGTTACTTACACCACGAGAATCTGCTAATTCTTCTACACGTTCTATGAAGTTGCGTACGCATGTGGATCCGTCAAAAACCAGATTCCATTTGTGTACGGGGAATGACTTGCAGGAAGACGATTGCGTTTCCGCCTGTACCTCCGGCGAAGCTTCATTTTGTTTCACCATTGTCACAGAATCCTGAATCTTGGCCTGACTCCTCGTTAGAATTTGCGGTTCCGACATCACACGAAGAAACTATGCTATGTAGGTATGAAAGAAATAATTAGCACATGTACCAAATATTCACGACAACAATAACCTTGCCTCGTTCATAAAAAATAAAAAATAAATTTGACTACAGCGTACTGTAAGTCAATAAACAGTAAAAACGCAGAGCGCTAGAGCTCCAGGGGGGACATTCAAATATATTAAACTGTGTAAAATTATTATTTAACTTAGGAATTTCATCACGAAATGGATCCACAGAGCATCAAAACCGCGAGCGACTGTCATCATATATTCACAAATTAGCAAGATTACCACTTGAAACTTTTAACTACACATAAAACATTGTGCAAAATTTTACATCCTACCCACAAAATAACAGATCACTAGGTTTAATCCACGCTGGGCCGCCAAATGTACCAATTATTTTCTCGTGTAATACTTCTGGAAAGTGTGTAAAACATGTATTTCATGTGTAGGACAAAATTAAGTAAGGTTAAATGGAATTAAAGAGTTATGTAGTAATGCTAAGAACAAATTTTATTGAGGTTATATTCATAATTCCTTATCATCCATTATCTACGAAATTAATCAATTTAGAAGGCAAGAGACTCTACATTTACAATGAATATCAGGGCATGTTCAGATCGATAAACTAAATCTGACTAGTGACGTGTAATAACAATTCTAATATGCTGATCTGTGGGTATGTAAAAGAATCAAAAAGGTTTAAAGTTTCAAATCTCAAATAGTAATCCTGCATTAGATACTTAGGGCGCCAGTCCTTCCTAATAATTATTTGAAGAACAAATTTATAAATACAGTAAACCATAATGTGAGAATCTATCGTAAGATGATGACAATCGCTCACGTGTCTGATGGCGCAACTCTCGCGAATCCTTTCCGTGATGTACTTCCTGACAGCTGTCCAACCTCTCTGGAACTGATTAGCAATCTCCGATTATGTACTCGGCCGTTGCCGTGTTCGTAACTGCACGGTTGTAAAATTAATATGTCCTTCTCAAGCGCTTGATACCGGGGCGAGTAGTTTTAAATCGTTACATTGGCCCCACGTTGGGCGCCAAATGTACCAATTATTTTCTCGTGTAATACTTCTGGAAAGTGTGTAAAACATGTATTTCATGTGTAGGACAAAATTAAGTAAGGTTAAATGGAATTAAAGAGTTATGTAGTAATGCTAAGAACAAATTTTATTGAGGTTATATTCATAATTCCTTATCATCCATTATCTACGAAATTAATCAATTTAGAAGGCAAGAGACTCTACATTTACAATGAATATCAGGGCATGTTCAGATCGATAAACTAAATCTGACTAGTGACGTGTAATAACAATTCTAATATGCTGATCTGTGGGTATGTAAAAGAATCAAAAAGGTTTAAAGTTTCAAATCTCAAATAGTAATCCTGCATTAGATACTTAGGGCGCCAGTCCTTCCTAATAATTATTTGAAGAACAAATTTATAAATACAGTAAACCATAATGTGAGAATCTATCGTAAGATGATGACAATCGCTCACGTGTCTGATGGCGCAACTCTCGCGAATCCTTTCCGTGATGTACTTCCTGACAGCTGTCCAACCTCTCTGGAACTGATTAGCAATCTCCGATTATGTACTCGGCCGTTGCCGTGTTCGTAACTGCACGGTTGTAAAATTAATATGTCCTTCTCAAGCGCTTGATACCGGGGCGAGTAGTTTTAAATCGTTACAACGTGTATCTTTTTCCCCCTTTCTTCACTATTTTTTGGACAGGAATAGCCTTCCTTGCCTCCAACACGAACCGCCACTGCAACTACTTAGATCTTTAGATATGAAAAATTGGACTTCATGAACCAAATGACTTTCTCGACCTTCTTTCTTTCCGTCAAATTGATGAATACAATAAAACCTTTTTTTCTCATTTGATTTTGGACTTCATCGTGATATTACGTAATTGTTTTGCCTCATTATATTTCAAATGACGTTAAAAGTTTAACCGATTTTAATGGGAGAGTCGTACTTCCATCGGTTCTTTAAATACAAAATCGGGTGAAAAAAGTATCCGTGAATCGATAGATGGCGGAAAATATCTGTTCATTTCAGGAAAGTAATTAATATAACTACGTAACGTGGAAGGTGTTATTATGAAGTGATTAACATCTGTTCATTTTTTAAAGGACTCATCTCATATTAATCCTAATACGTTAGGAATATCATTTCTTTGTTTCTTTACTTGCAAAAAATATCCCAGCCCTTCCCATAAATATAACCTCAATTTATCTGTATACAAAATGATTATTGATTGTATTTGCAAACAGAGGGTGGTATCATAGCAATGACTCCAGCAAATGTTATAGCGCAAACGCAAGTACAAGTAATGTATAAAAACTTTTATGTAAACCGAAATATTTTACGCCACATGCGAAGGCAAAAGGATGGCCTCCATTAATCTTGATAAATGCTTTTGTATAGTGTTTTGAGTGATATAACGAACATTTTTGGTAAACGATGAAAATAATTATTCTGTTCTTGGTATTCTAGAGAGGACAAGCACTTTCTTAGTAAGATTGAAAGTTATATGAAAAAAATACTATGAAAGATGTTGAGAAGTGATTTGTTTTGCTTGAAATGATGAAGTCAACACAACTATTTTTAGCTCGTATAACAATTTATTTCATGACCTCTCTAGATTTGAAATATCCATTTAATTGGGGTGAGGTATTTTTAACAGTTGAAATAGAGGACGTCCAGTTGATTGTTCTATATTTTCATTTTAAGATTTTATAAAATCTTTCCTAAAATACTTAGTTTTTTGTCTGTCAACCGGCGCGCGTTTCACAAGATATCGAATAATTATCTAATTTATTCATCATTTTCCAGTTTACTGAGGTATCCGTCCAAACATTCTGTTTACGGGCCTCTTGAAACAAAACGTCGTGTTATACAAAGGAGCGTTTACCTTAGAAAGACGTTCATGCAATTAATAACGTACCCCCTGGTTTCGGTAACACGATTATAAAAGGTGCAGACCTTAGGAAGACATTATCATAATGAATGTGCGATGTACGGAGGAAAGTAACATTAACCAGCGGTGATGTGATTGAAAGTGGCAGGTCGTGTTGTCGTTTTATATGTTGTCATCCCCCGGCGCCGAAAGTGCTTTTTCCTCTTACGTAACATGATTCGGCAGCTTTTGAGCCTGTAATACTCTACTTTACTTAGATTATGTAGCTTCTTTGTGTGTACATTCATAATACAAGGTAGGCATCTAGGATCTACCGTGTGTTGTTTGGAATTATAATAATTTGCCAATTTTGAAATCTATATCAACCAAGCAAGCTTATAAGAAAGTAATAAAGAAAATAAGTTTTAAATTTCGTTAGTAGAAACTTCAAAATGCTATTAGCTTTTTAGAATAAACTAATTAGTATTTAGGCATAATATATGTACAGATGATCTCACTGACTGGGAAAAGCTTTTACTTTCATTCTTTTTTTCTTACGACTTTATGTCCGGGTTAAATCTTCCCCACAGGAAAAACTAAACCCTTCCACACACTTTTCCACAAATGATCATCTAGTCAATTAACGCTACGCAAGTGCATTATATAGGTATAATAAATATAAAATAATACAATAACAACAAGTCAACCTACCAGAGACCAAATGGAAAAATAATTCACCGACTCCAGATATTTTCATATCAGAGGGTTCGGCTCCGTGGAACTCCTAATTGGACCTATAAATCCTACTGATCCCTCAATATAAATATTTAAAAAATCTTTTGTGATCCTACATGTATTTAAAATGATTGATTTTAGCATTTTTATAGACAAATTATTTGACAAATTTAATATGCCTAAATTTTGAATGAGAGAGCTAGGTATAATGCCAGTAGCCGAAATAACAAATGGTAATATTTTTATAGTCTGAAAATGCCAGATTCTTTTAATCTCATTTCCTAAATCTGTATTTTTTTTTTCATAAACGGATTTTTTAATATTACAGGAGTTTGGAAAAAATAAATTCTTTTATTATTTATTTAATTTTTTTTTATATTAAGTTCCTTTAAACTGATTGATATCAGCTTGTCAACGGATTATTTGAAAATTAACTTTTTTAAATTGAATCAGGTACATAAAATGTACATATTTATATCATACATACATATAATTTCGCGTACATTTTTTGAAAAAAATATTGTAAATAACATTTATAACAAATAAAGGACAGAGAAAATAAAAAAAAGAAAACCTAATAATAACAATGGAATAACATTAAGATTAGTACAAAAAGGTTCTTTCACTTAACCATTTTTTTAGCAAACATTTATTTCCTTCTAAAATCAATTTACAGCTTTTTATTGAATTGGGTAAAATGTTGTAAATTATTATATTATAATATGGAATAATGTATTTTAGATTTCTTTGACTGCGTTAATTTGGGAATCTGGGAATTCAAGTTCATCGTTTGCAGTTAGTCTTGTATTATGAACACGTACCACTATTTTTTTCAGATTGAGATGTACGCTGACTCGTAATTTTAAGTCCCAATGTAGTACGAACAGATAATAAATTTACAGAGTTGTGTAGTAATGATTTTGGTACATCATGATAAACTGAAATGTTGAGAAAAAAGCACGATTTTTCCAAAAATAGATCTTTTAAATAAAATCCTACAAGCTATCACAGAAATAGGAGATTCAACCTACTAACTTCTGATGACTAATGACCACAGGAGCGCCTAAATTGCCTGACTTCAGAAGGACAACATACATCACCCTAAAAATCGGGGAATGTTTTGAGGTAAAAGTAATGGGGAAGGTTAGAAGAAAAGAACGACGAATTTCGAGAGAGCTTGTCCTTTTAGCTTTGGTCTAATTTTTTTCTTTATCTGTTTCAATCAACGTTTCCATTATCCTTCTTATTCTTTTCTTGCACGGTGATAATCTGTGAAACCTGGAAATTATATCAGATTTTTTTTTAACCTTAGTTCCACACATGAGGCCATGAGGAAAATAATTCCCTTTAGGGCCTATCCCGTCATCTTTGGAGATTCTTTGTGGAAGTTCTTTTGAGGAAAGGAAGGAGATGAAGTTTTGGGAAGGAAAAGGTACAAGGGGTGGGTAGGAATTTGGAGGTCAAATTCTCCAGGAGTGACGGACGTATGAATGTCCTGAGAGAGATGAGAGAAAGGTCAAAAGATCTTCCTCAACCAGTCTTTCCCGATTCGTCTTACCCCACAGCTGATGGGTAGATGCATCCACGGCCAAGACCCGGAAAATCTTCACCCAATGAACCCGAGCACCCCTGGTTCATTGGATGAAGTTTTAAACGTAGCAAACCACTTGGGGTGACCTATGGCAGAGGTGTTGGTTATCTAATAAATTGTTCCCGGGGCGGCGATACCCATACCCGCCTCACAAATTGTGTAATAGTGTGTCTGTGCCGCAAGTAGATAATAAGTTTGGAGCCGGGTCTACGCTTTGACGCATTATAAAAGACAAAAACAAGATTTTTTCAATTTGGTTACAAAAAATCCCAACTTCTGACTCGATTTACTCGAAAATGAAAGCTCAAACCAAAAAAGTAATTCTGTAAAATCGACTCTATGTATATTTTCCAGTTTCTCATTTTTACTAGGAGTTTTAAGGTACAGTTTTCGGAATAAATTACTTGTGGGCAGTCATTCTTATTTATAAGCATTGCTTATGTACATTCGTAATCATTTGGCAAGTGTTAATTAAATGACGAAATAATCACTGACGGTATATCTTAGTTGAAAATTAAAGCATGTTATTATTTTAAGCTTTAATACTTGTGTATAACAACATTGATAACTAATCGTAGACGTGTGTGTCTGTGTGTGTGTGATTATTTTATATCGCGTAAGTAGACTAAGTAGGTACTCGTCTTATCATTTTGTACGTAATGCTGCAATGACATCATGTTCCTGAAGAATATCGAACTGAACAGATTATCCCTAGAATTTTTATTTGATATGCCGACGTCGCCACTTTACATAAGGCCTTTTGACTCCTAGAACTCACGTGGTGTTAATAATTGTAGTAAATATAATCGTGGCATAATTAAAAAAAAATTCAATTCACCTGATGTAGTGAAAAAATGTGCTTACTTCGGGTATACAAACTCGTCCACAACACACTATTATAGATTCGTCTCTTCGGTGGAACTTAAGAACAAAGACAAGGAAAGTCCTGTTTTATTTAGACCGTCTTGTATTTCGTCTGCCTGGTTTGTACGTTACATTTCCGTTTCAAGATGGTGGCCGTTTCGATGGTTCAGTAAAGATATGTTTCTTCAAAAGTGAAATCGACGTTTTTATTCGAACTTAAAGTACAGGTATTTAATTTACCACCTACAAACAAATCTCATGATTTCGAGGAAATTGGCTGATGATTTTAATGTACGTGATAAAATTGAAAACACACTTTTTTGGACGCGAGGTCATCTTAATTGTTCACAGCACTATTGGTATTATTTATATGAAGTTTGTATGCAAACTGGGTGGAGAAATTTATTTCTTATCCGAGAATTAATATGAATACCCCACATGAAATAATTTAATGCGGGGTAACATACGTACTGCCTAACACACACTAGTTGAGGTTATTGCGGAAGTTTGTGCAGGGTAGAATTCCTACCCTTTCCTTGGAGATAATTCAATAGTGTTCACTAAACGCTCAAATAGTTGACAAACTTCTCCTTAAGTTCTCTCCCTGCTACCCTCTACAAGTCCACAGTCTACACGCGAGGTATTCAGTCCTCACCTTGATCTTATTAAAAACTTTCATAAATACTTTTAATCTCTCGATTTCCGCGATCCTGGTATGTAATTACTCCTGGGGAAACCGTCTGTTCTTAGTTACTGCAATAAGAGGAATGGTTGCGCTGCCTTTTCCTTATAAAACTTAAATTTGGACGTAAGGCCAAAACACCTCTAGGTACTACATATTATTCGGAACATAACAGCCACAAATATTATTTTACATCTTGGCAACACCAAAACCCAAGCATCGAAATGACAGTTCCGGTGATTTAGCAAAATTCGTTTGCTTGGTAATCATTCCTGAAGGTGCTATGGTCTTGGTGGTTTGCAATTGTGCATCTCTTAGTTTTTACTCTTGTTAAACTTAGTATAAATAATTGTCGGGTGTATTTAATCATTATTTGCTGGGTCATGTGGAGAGAATGACCGAGCATCAAGCACCAAAGTCCCTGCTGAACTCAAGACCAATAGGGCGAAGGAGCCTGGGAAGGCCAAGACTAAGATGGAGCGACAACGTCCTCAAAGACATATCTATCTTGGAGCTTCCAAACTGGAGAGAGCTGGCACAAAACCGAGATGAGTGGAGGAAGACTCTTGAGGAGGCCAAGACCCACCAGGGGTTGTAGAGCCAATAGTGATGATGATGATGATATTAAATCATAAAATGTGAAGTTGTAAATATATCTAAATTCTGTTCAACATAACACATAACTTCTTCTCATTTATTACCCTATAAAAGAGTTAAAATAACATGGATGGATCGGCCGCAGGTAAGTATTAGTGAACAGGCCCATCCAAATAACCTCATCATTATGCGCACTTGAAGTGAAATGTCACAAAACTGCGCTATATAAATATAATGTTATTATTATTATTATACACCCAACTTACCTGAATAACATTATTGAGGTGAAAACTTCCTTATTAACATTGTAATTGGAAACTCGATGATGATTTAGCCTGCAAAAGTATGAGATAGAATAATCGGTCTATTCATAGTCCCCAACTTGCCTACTTTAGAATTATGAAGGTTTCACTTCTACCGCGTGTGAACTGCACACAGATATTTAATCTCCAACGAAGCTTAGCTAAACGTACATTTATGTTTTAAATTATCAAAATCCAGGCTACTAAAGAAACGATTTTTTTTTATGATTCCAGAGGCAACATTGTCAACTATTCGAGAGATAATAATAATTTCTGAAGAAAAATAATTTTAGCCCCAAGAACTATGCAAATACGATGAAATATAACATAAAAATTTGAAATTATAAGAAACATCATTTTAATAGGCGTGTTATAAACGACCGATTTTTGTTAGAACACAAATTTGTCGTATACAGGGTATTAAGGGACGTACTTGACTTACTTTAATCAGTAATTCCTGACATTATTTGAAGTAAAAAATCTAAACAACATTTTGGTCTGACATTTTTGATGTTTTTTTTATTTATTTTTTCAACAAAAACATAAAAATATGGTAGGTGTTGGACAGTTGGAGGCGGGGTTAGCGGTTGGTCGGTTTTAGCTGAGTGACCAGTGACGACATGCGGAAGAAAATTTTTTTTTTTGTTTGATTTTGAATAAAAAAATTTGAAAAAAAAAGTCATCGAAAAAGTCACCGGAGACCAAAATATCATTTACATTTTTTAATCCAAATAATGTCAGGAATCACTGGTGTAAGTCAATGTGTCCCTTAACACCCTGTATAAATTAAAATTTCTCTCATTCAGAAAGTAAATTATTACGTACACAAGAAATAATATTATTGACTGAGAGTGGCGAAGTCCAGTTTAACTCGAGCGTTTTGCATTTCGTCTACTGCTGTAAATTTGTTTGTACGTTTCGTTTCCATTTAAAGGTTGCGGCCGTTTAGATAGTTCAATAAAGATTATTTTTTGATATGTGAAATCTTTTTTTGTGACGTCCTGCTTTTTTGATCTATCTTATTCACATTTTTAAATATTATAGTACCTACCTACCTTCCCCAAGAAAGTATAATAATACGATTGTCATTGAGGTAGTGACGTTTCTTTGGACAAATTGTATAATTAAATTACTCATTTGAAAAATGTATGGTTATAATTAAGTATATATGCGTACAAGTACCTATCTACTTTTAAATCTGGTGATAACAGAAAAAATCTTTTTTGGTCGCGTTTGATCTACTACTATTCACAGAACGACTCTTGTTTTACTACAAAACACAATACATGCTAAAAATAGATTTTAGGTTTGATCCTGCAAATAGAAAAGCCCTGAGAAACAAAACAACAGTAAGTTGTTGTTTGCTTGAAAAACAAACCGTATTAATATTCTATTCCCTTCTATCGTAGGCCAATGTTTAGAAAACAATGTTTTACAGATAAAGTTAGGAACCACTTAGATTTCCTATTACGAATGAAAGAACTTTCGTGGAATTCAATGAGGAATACCGTAGTATTCCCGTTTGAGTTAGTTCTCTTAAACTTATTTTCACTTGAGCCTTCAGGAATTTCTTCCCTATACATCTTTACTTTTTAGTACATATATATCAATTGGAAGGTGGTATGGGTACAGCAGCCCCGGGAACTATTTATTGGGTAGCCAACACCTCTGCCATAGGTCACCCCAAGTTTAGTGACTTAGCAGAGGTGCCAGGTTTCACTAACCTAGATCTTGAATTGTGACTAGGTTGCTGTACTGAACTCCAGTACTGTATTGTCCAACTCCCCACCATGGGGGCGGATAGACCCGGTCCCTGCATCCAGTCAGGTGGCAGAATTCTGGTAGGGCCGTCCCACTAACGCCCGTGCCTCCCCCGGCGTCATGAGCGAGCTTGAGGAATGTTTGCGCGAGTCCGGTTCCCTTCCGACCTGCCTCCGGTGATCCGAGGCTCAGGTTTTAATCATACTTACACCTGTAAATATTTTTCTTTTTATTTATTATTTCACTCAACTAGATGCTGAATCAACAGGCGAACACATCTATGATGTGTACTGCAAATTAAGTATGCATACATTTTTCTTTTTTACTAACAATCATGCGTGCAGGGACATTGGAGGGTCTAGATTCGTTTCAAAAATAAATGTAGCTTCCTTTTTACAAAAAATTACAGTCCTGACGTGTGCGGCTAAGGAGGTTACACAATCAGTTTCCTCACACAGCCGTGGGCAAGTGGTGGGTCCCCTCCAATAACCTAGATCTCTTTTGCCGGACTCTCTCGACCCATCGCAATGCAACGCAGTTGGTGGGATGGATTCGAACGTCCGTCACATCCACCCATCATAACTTTATTCTTCCCAGAACTTCCTATCTAAAACTACCCACCACCCATCATCCCCAAGGAGGACATAGGCCCTTAGAGATTTACCCCCCTGTGTGGAGCCAGTTTAAAAAAAAATTGTAAGCTATTTCCAAGGCCGTAATTAGATACTTTTTAAGCTATAATTCATAGTATTTCTATTTTAGTTAGATTTATTAGCCATGAGTTGTCAGAAAATTTCTTTCCTGGATTCGTTTACTTATTTAATACATGTATATTTTTTCTGAGTTTTTTCCAAGGTTTCACTTTACCTAATTAGTCTTTTAAGCCTATTGTAATTTCCCCATGTTTGAATATTACACTATTACCATGAAAAATAAATAATATAATGAGTTGCTGGTTTTCCAAATCCGAGATTATCTCAATTATCAACGTTATTTATTTGTCAAGGAAAACATAATTAGGATTTTTATCTTTTTATTTGGCCTGAAAATGAGATTAATTCCACGAAAATTGTAACCGTTTTTATACGTTTGTACATCCCATATTAAATAAAAACAATTCTATCATGTTCTTATAAAAGGGAGAATATTATGAACGAATTTATTTTTTACTCTATCTTAATTACTCAGATAGTTTATCACATGAAAACTAATTCAAATAATCATATAAATACGAAGATTGTTTTCAAAATTGTATTATTTTAGTAATGGCGTAATAATAATTATAAGAATAGTTTAAGAAAAGTTCATATAAACACAATTTAAACGAGCAATATTATTATTAAGGCGATACTTGAAAGAAATCATTATGTAATCTTTCATAGATGACGCGAGTCCAATTATTTCATGGAAAAAAGCTTTTTACAAGTTATGCTTTAAAATAATAAAGCGAATTAATTGTTTACAATATGAATATGAATAAATGGTTTTGTCTGTTTACAACAAAGAAATTGAATACAAAACAAATTATTTCAAGAACATACAAAAACAAAATTGTATGGAATTGCCCATAGAAAAGAATATAACACTAGAAGTGCCTTCCATACAAATTTGAATGGAAACAAACGTTCGATTTAGTTCAACTCACCAACGCTTCTTCTCAACTCGTCTGAAATCGTAGATCTCTTTCGCATTTCAATTTCGAAAGTATAGTTTTGTATGGTATTAAAGGTCCAAATTGGGCTTTGATTTTTGTATACGTACAAACCTATTTTATTCGTATCCATAATATATTCCTCTTTTGAAATCTGCAAATGATGAGCAGCGCACGTCCACCAGCAGGTCCTCCAGGTACTCTCGGCGTGGGCGTCCCCTAGCGTTTGTCCCCTCGGTCATACCCTCCATTATGGCATGCAAGAGGCCTTCTTGTCTTATTACATGGCCGATCCACAAGACAGGGAAGAGTGGAAGAAACGAATCGATGACATTGCTGCAAACCAATCCTAGGATTGAAACCAGAGAGAGAATATATTCCGTATGTATAGTCGTATAAACGCAATTCATCCTAATATTTGACTTGCAAAAAGTGTTTTTTCCTGAAATAATTAAATTAGCGCCGTCTCTTGTTTATTATATCTTTACATAGTTTTATCTATGAACGAGCAGCTTATGAATAATTTTAAGTTTACCCTTTAACTCACCTCTTGATAAAGCCCGAAATTTAGATCAGTCAGTTATAATTTATAAAAACAGCATAAATCAAATGAGCAATATATGTCAACTCTCCTTGCAAAATCGCTGTATTTCAGTTACTAGATAATTTTTTACTAGTTTTTTTTACTCCCTACTTATTATAGAGTAAAAAAAGTATTTGTTATTATTCGTATTTAAAAAGTCTTACTTTGCTGGTATACTGTTATTTTTTAATTGATACAGTTTTATCAGGTACTTTGTTAATTTATTGGTAGAACTATTTTCTCAGATGATTCAAGAATTTAGTAAGTAACTTCATAAAAAAACGACAATGGCAGTAAGACAAGTAAGAAGAGCACCCCGTAATGAAATATCTAGTAAATACTTTGAATACTTTTCGTATGCGTCAAAAAACATTATCCTTTTGAATACCAAGAGAAACTTTTTTTTTATCGTTTTCAATACCCTTTGAAAAGTTCATAACAGTACTTTTTGTCATTCGTATTGAAATGATTTTGTGTTTTGTTTTGACGGTCGGTTTAATTATAGAGAAAAACACAAAAA
Organism: Limnephilus marmoratus; assembly: GCA_917880885.1. Taxonomy (NCBI): domain Eukaryota; kingdom Metazoa; phylum Arthropoda; class Insecta; order Trichoptera; family Limnephilidae; genus Limnephilus; species Limnephilus marmoratus. The sequence goes on from OU862916.1 coordinate 32,253,805, forward strand.
TGCGAGTTGGGCGAGTTTCGTGATACAAAAGTCTGACGATTCTATTTCAAGTGTAGAACGTTTCATCACCATTATGAAGAGAGATAAATGCACTAGAACGAAATTTTATTAAGTCAGTGGCAACATATTGGTTTCCATCTATATGGAAATCATTTCTAGAGTTTATTATCTATTCAGTGCGTTTAATAAACTCTACGTCATCAGGAACCTACTTCATTTGATTAAAACACGAGGGAAATGAAGAGACAGGTAGTACTTAGAAATTGAGCACCATTACTTCATATTCACGTTCAGTGAAGCCTACTGCACGGCTTATTAGCGTTTGAAGATCGTAATTTCTTTTTTAATTAGCAAGACGACATGTGGCATCAAAGGGAAAAAAACAGGGCCCTCCAAGGGGCGGCACTGGGAGACAATTGAAAGCGGAACAACAAGCGCCGCTTGGGTTCAAAGGAAATATTCACAAACGAGACCAACTCGAGACGTACAAATCAACTGCTTCTATCTCCGCGTGGAACTCAATCACTCTTTCAGCACGGGGATGTTCAGTTCGTACAGTGCGATACGTGTAAACAGTAATCCGGGAATTAAAATAATCCGACATCCGGAGCACTTTATCTGCTTTAAGCGTGGCGTACATTTCGCGTATTTTTCAGATTTTGGCGGTTTTCCAGTACGATTTTTTTTCTTTATAACATTCTCAAATGCCAGTTTTTTACAAGGAAAAAAAGCTTGAATAACTGAGATAAATCTGTTTTACTATAGGCATTATAAAACAATCTTATAGAAAAAAATTTTTTGAACGCGCATGTTATTTTTAGAATTTAAATGTTGTTTTCGTGACCACATATTTGCAGTAAATGTTTAAAATTAATTTATTTATTGTTATCAAGTTTAATTTGTAGAACTCCATTTTAATTTTTTTTTTTTTTTTTCTTTTTTTTTTTTTTCTTATATAATCAATAATATTATTATTAAATTAATAAAAACAGTTTATTTTTAAACAGGTTCTGCTGTGTAATTATTGTTACGCGTGACAGCTGTTTCGCCTTCTGAAGGCATTATCAAACTGTGGTCATGCCACATACAGACGATATATTTATACTATTTCTAGAGAGGTATTTAGTATGACTCATTTCCAATTTCTGATTAAAAATGACAGACTACTAATGGTTATTATTTTCCCAATTAGTGTAATTTCCCACTTCGACTGATAGTCTAATTATATTGTGAGTCATTTGCAAATGCTGACTCATGGTTTTCTTTTCAAGCATAATTAATTATTTTGAATTGGTTTGAAAATATTTAGAAGCGGAGAGTGAATTATATTTTTTTGTTCGTTTATTAAAATAGCTTTAGGATTATTATTATGTTTGTTGATTTCCAGCTGCTCTAAAAGATCAAGTTTACGTCCTTTATTTTGGATGTGTAAAGGAGTTGGTTTATTATCATCGCTAAGTGAGTGATTCTCTTCTAGGAGGTGTCTGGCAAATTGAGATTGAATTTTATTATTGTTTTTAAATGATCGTATGTGCTCTTTGAATCTAGTATTAAAGGACCGGCCAGTTTGTCCAACATAAACAGCGTTGCATTCGTCACACTGGAGTTTATAAATGCCGCTATTTTTTAGTTTCGGTGTTTTACTTTTCGAGTTTTTAAGGGATGATCCCAGATTATGATTAGTGCGGAAGGCAATGTCTAATCCACAATTTTTGAGAACTTTAGCAATTTTATTAGATGTAGGTCCGACAAATTCCAAACACGCAAATTTATTATTCGTTTTATTATTGATCGTTGGGTAAATTGAGTTAAGGTTAATTTTGTGTTTTTTATTACTAATCATTTTATCAATGTCTCTACCCTTGAAGCCGTTATTTTTTGCGATTGATAAAATTATATTTTTTTCCTTTTCGTATGCTTTATTGTCAAGCGGGACGTTAGTAAGTCTGTGTATCATCGAGTGATAAGCAGATAATTTATGTGACCATGGGTGCAAAGATTTAGAATTAATGGTCGTATCGGTAAACGTAGGCTTACGGAAAATTTCAAATGTATGTTTATTATTTTCTCTGCCGATTGTTAAGTCTAAAAAATTAATTTTATTATTACACTCTCTTTCGACCGTAAAGCAGATTTTACGGTTGATGGAGTTAGCTAATGAAACGAAAAGGTCTAATTGTCTGTTGGTACCTTTCCAACAGATCAAAATGTCATCAACATAACGCACATAGTAAATTATGTATTTGCTAAAGATTGAGTCTAAAATTTGATTTTCGATATAGTCCATGAATATTTCGGCAAGAAGAGAACTTAACGGTGACCCCATAGGCAAGCCGTCGTTTTGTTGATAGAATTTATCGTTAAATGCAAAGTAGTTTGTCTCCAGGCATATTTTAAATAAGTCTAATAAGTCTTTTTTAATTACTGGATTTATGTTAGATTTATCTAATATATCTTTAATGATTTTAAGGCACTCTTGGATAGGGATATTGCTAAAAAGGCTTACGACGTCTAAAGATACAAATTGGCAGTTATGTGGGAGATCTAAGTTTTGAATTTTATTTATAACTTCTAGAGAATTTTTAACGCCATATTTTGGAGAGAATTTAGTATAATGTTTGAAGAGAAAATTAAGTTTTTTGGCGAGTAATGTTGTTGGGGCATTTATGAAGGAAACAACGGGTCGGATGGGAATATTTACTTTATGAATTTTGGGTTGCCCGTACAGTGCAGGAGCCCTTGGATTCATTACAATTGCACTTCTTTGGGCGTATTTATTTGAGAATATTGATTTACAATTATTAATTAGGTTTCGTACGTTTACTGAAATTTTGTCCGTTGGATCCTTATTTAAGATTTCAAATTCTTCTGGCTTTAAGAATGCTTCTACTTTATTTATGTAATCGACTTTGTTTAAGATAACTACCGAATTTCCCTTATCTGCCTTAGTAATTGTGAGGTCGTGATTTTTAATTTTAGTTTTAATGTCATTTAAAATTTCCGTTTCTTTATTATTGTATTTATTTTTAGTGGTCGGTTTCAAAGTTTTTCTCAAAATATCTGCGGTTATTTGTTTCGGTAAGCCGTTATTTTTAACTTTAGACAGAGAAATTTCTGTATCAATGGCCAAAATTTCAATTTGTTTTTTAGTGATTACTGAATTAATTTTATATTTGAAGCCTTTATCTAATAAATTTATTTCTTCTTTTTCAAAAATTGTGTCTGATAAGTTAATAGTTTTTTTGTAAAATTCCATATTTTTATTACTTTGATCTTCGTTTATTTTGACATATTTATTTTTAGTTTCGACTAGTTTTTTAATCTTATTTTCTTGAGTTTTGAATTTATCAAATATAATTCCGCTGATGTGTTCACGAGTATCGTAATCCAGGGTATCAAATTCCCATGGATGAAGTTTAAAAGTTAATTCAGAGTGCAAAACCTTGATGTAGTGAAGAATTATGTCCCTTTTTCGACAACACTCTTTAGTCTCCTCCTTCAGCCATATCCTCTGTGCTCGTTGCACAGTTTTTATAGCTGACGAGGATTTGCTTTTGGTAGAAATGTGTACGTACTTGGGGATCACGTTTAACTTCAAACACTCTTGGTTAAACCACAGGTTTTGCACTATTTTCCGATGTTTTAATTTTAATCGTCTGTAAAAGATCACTTGGGTAGCTATATCAGCTACCTTCAATTTATTTATTGTTATCAAGTTTAATTTGTAGAACTCCATTTTAATTTTTTTTTTTTTTTTGAAAAAAAAAAAAAAAAAAAAAAAAGAAAAAAAAAAAAAAAAAAAAAAAAAAAAAATTAAAATGGAGTTCTACAAATTAAACTTGATAACAATAAATAAATTGAAGGTAGCTGATATAGCTACCCAAGTGATCTTTTACAGACGATTAAAATTAAAACATCGGAAAATAGTGCAAAACCTGTGGTTTAACCAAGAGTGTTTGAAGTTAAACGTGATCCCCAAGTACGTACACATTTCTACCAAAAGCAAATCCTCGTCAGCTATAAAAACTGTGCAACGAGCACAGAGGATATGGCTGAAGGAGGAGACTAAAGAGTGTTGTCGAAAAAGGGACATAATTCTTCACTACATCAAGGTTTTGCACTCTGAATTAACTTTTAAACTTCATCCATGGGAATTTGATACCCTGGATTACGATACTCGTGAACACATCAGCGGAATTATATTTGATAAATTCAAAACTCAAGAAAATAAGATTAAAAAACTAGTCGAAACTAAAAATAAATATGTCAAAATAAACGAAGATCAAAGTAATAAAAATATGGAATTTTACAAAAAAACTATTAACTTATCAGACACAATTTTTGAAAAAGAAGAAATAAATTTATTAGATAAAGGCTTCAAATATAAAATTAATTCAGTAATCACTAAAAAACAAATTGAAATTTTGGCCATTGATACAGAAATTTCTCTGTCTAAAGTTAAAAATAACGGCTTACCGAAACAAATAACCGCAGATATTTTGAGAAAAACTTTGAAACCGACCACTAAAAATAAATACAATAATAAAGAAACGGAAATTTTAAATGACATTAAAACTAAAATTAAAAATCACGACCTCACAATTACTAAGGCAGATAAGGGAAATTCGGTAGTTATCTTAAACAAAGTCGATTACATAAATAAAGTAGAAGCATTCTTAAAGCCAGAAGAATTTGAAATCTTAAATAAGGATCCAACGGACAAAATTTCAGTAAACGTACGAAACCTAATTAATAATTGTAAATCAATATTCTCAAATAAATACGCCCAAAGAAGTGCAATTGTAATGAATCCAAGGGCTCCTGCACTGTACGGGCAACCCAAAATTCATAAAGTAAATATTCCCATCCGACCCGTTGTTTCCTTCATAAATGCCCCAACAACATTACTCGCCAAAAAACTTAATTTTCTCTTCAAACATTATACTAAATTCTCTCCAAAATATGGCGTTAAAAATTCTCTAGAAGTTATAAATAAAATTCAAAACTTAGATCTCCCACATAACTGCCAATTTGTATCAGACGTCGTAAGCCTTTTTAGCAATATCCCTATCCAAGAGTGCCTTAAAATCATTAAAGATATATTAGATAAATCTAACATAAATCCAGTAATTAAAAAAGACTTATTAGACTTATTTAAAATATGCCTGGAGACAAACTACTTTGCATTTAACGATAAATTCTATCAACAAAACGACGGCTTGCCTATGGGGTCACCGTTAAGTTCTCTTCTTGCCGAAATATTCATGGACTATATCGAAAATCAAATTTTAGACTCAATCTTTAGCAAATACATAATTTACTATGTGCGTTATGTTGATGACATTTTGATCTGTTGGAAAGGTACCAACAGACAATTAGACCTTTTCGTTTCATTAGCTAACTCCATCAATCGTAAAATCTGCTTTACGGTCGAAAGAGAGTGTAATAATAAAATTAATTTTTTAGACTTAACAATCGGCAGAGAAAATAATAAACATACATTTGAAATTTTCCGTAAGCCTACGTTTACCGATACGACCATTAATTCTAAATCTTTGCACCCATGGTCACATAAATTATCTGCTTATCACTCGATGATACACAGACTTACTAACGTCCCGCTTGACAATAAAGCATACGAAAAGGAAAAAAATATAATTTTATCAATCGCAAAAAATAACGGCTTCAAGGGTAGAGACATTGATAAAATGATTAGTAATAAAAAACACAAAATTAACCTTAACTCAATTTACCCAACGATCAATAATAAAACGAATAATAAATTTGCGTGTTTGGAATTTGTCGGACCTACATCTAATAAAATTGCTAAAGTTCTCAAAAATTGTGGATTAGACATTGCCTTCCGCACTAATCATAATCTGGGATCATCCCTTAAAAACTCGAAAAGTAAAACACCGAAACTAAAAAATAGCGGCATTTATAAACTCCAGTGTGACGAATGCAACGCTGTTTATGTTGGACAAACTGGCCGGTCCTTTAATACTAGATTCAAAGAGCACATACGATCATTTAAAAACAATAATAAAATTCAATCTCAATTTGCCAGACACCTCCTAGAAGAGAATCACTCACTTAGCGATGATAATAAACCAACTCCTTTACACATCCAAAATAAAGGACGTAAACTTGATCTTTTAGAGCAGCTGGAAATCAACAAACATAATAATAATCCTAAAGCTATTTTAATAAACGAACAAAAAAATATAATTCACTCTCCGCTTCTAAATATTTTCAAACCAATTCAAAATAATTAATTATGCTTGAAAAGAAAACCATGAGTCAGCATTTGCAAATGACTCACAATATAATTAGACTATCAGTCGAAGTGGGAAATTACACTAATTGGGAAAATAATAACCATTAGTAGTCTGTCATTTTTAATCAGAAATTGGAAATGAGTCATACTAAATACCTCTCTAGAAATAGTATAAATATATCGTCTGTATGTGGCATGACCACAGTTTGATAATACCTTCAGAAGGCGAAACAGCTGTCACGCGTAACAATAATTACACAGCAGAACCTGTTTAAAAATAAACTGTTTTTATTAATTTAATAATAATATTATTGATTATATAAGAAAAAAAAAAAAGAAAAAAAAAAAAAATTTAAAATTAATTACACCAATCAATACAGTGGGTCATAAAAAAATGTTATTTTTAAATTCTAAGAGCAATGAAAGGGTGCCAAATGGGTTAAATACGACGTGTTTAATTTTTTTTTAATTTCTGATGCGATCTTCTTCCTCTGGATTCACTTAAAAGTTTTGAAAATTTTAATTTTAAGGGGTTGTTTCTATATAGCGCTGTTTTTGCGAAAAATCGCCTCAAGAGCGCTGTACAAATTATATTATAGGTATCCTGAGTACTGAGTATATACTGAGTCTCGCAAAATAATGCCGAAATTTGAGAGTAAGAAGGATTTTAGCCAACGGTTCGGCCAACGTTATTGTTAAGTTCACGCACCAAACATTCCGAGACGAATGGATACAAAAAAAGAAAACTCTACTGACAAACAATGATGTATATAAAAATGGAAATAACGGCCGAATATACATAAACGAAAATCTGACTAAAGAAAAAAAGAACTCCTATACAATACAAAACAATTATTGAAAACTAAATTTAAATTCATATGGGTTCAAAATGGCAAAATATTAATTAGAAGTGAAGGTGAAGGAAAAATAATACACATTAAAAATGAGAGTGACATAGACAAACACATCTAAAATTAAATTAAAAACGCTTTGCAACTTAAATTATCATTAAATTATCATTAGCCCTTAAATTATCAAAACCTCGCCATGGAAGTTTCAACACTATTTGAAACTCATACATTTATCAAGCATCAAAATTTGGATACCTGGACATATGACACGAAGATCAAAATGAGCCCCCATCATAATCTAAAAGAAGGCAAACTTCAAGAAGATGGACCGCGAGCCTCCGGTAACAAGATCCAACCGAGTAGATGCAGAAGGTCCTCAGCCAAGCCACACTTCAAGACAAGGCGACTTAATTTTAAACTGTGTTATAATATAGAAAATCCACGTAAAAATAGAAATGGATGATTACATTATTCAACAACTAGAAAAAAAAATTTACGTTCAAAATTTAATTTGTGACAACACAAATGACTGTAACACAATACTTGAAATGACTCCTAACTCCTTTACCGTAATACATTTAAACATACGATCCATAAAGAAAAATTTTGACCATTTTCTAGTAAACCTAAATTTATTAAAAAAAAAACCAGACATAATCATACTGACTGAAGCCCATTTAAACATTAACTCGATCGTTCCAACTCTCCCCAATTACATCAACTTTCAAAGTTCACATTATATTAATAAGAATAGTGGTATTGTAATATACACTAAAGCAATATATAAGGACGTATGCTTTGCTGAAATAAATATGATCAATGCAAACTGTATTATTATAAAATTGAATATTAATAATAAACTGCATATACAAATAATGACAGTCTACAGGACACATTCAGCTGTAATACTAACTTTTATAACCGAACTGAATGATATTATCCTAAACAATAAATGTGCAAACAATTTTCTAATTGGTGATGTTAATATAAACATTGCTGAAAATAACCATACTATTGAAAAAGACAATTATATAAACATGATGACCGCTTTAAACTTTAAACCCTGTATAAATAAGTATACTAGAGAATTTAACAATCAAATGCCATCGTGTATTGATCATATATGGTGTAATTCCAACTACACTGATAATCTCAAAACAATAATATGGAGAAATAACATAACGGACCATCATACATGCATACTAAACCTAAATATAGAAAAACAAAAAATAAATAATAATAGTAATGACTCTGCCATTCCAAAAATAAAAATAAATCAACAAGAACTATATGAAAAACTGTCTCACGAATCGTGGGAATCTGTACTTACCACAGAAGATGTGAATATAAGTGCATCACAATTTCATGACACCTTTCAAAAACATATAAAAGATTCAAGCTATGAAATACCGAACAAAACATATAAAAATAAATTTCATAAACTTAAACCATGGATCACTCATGGCCTCGTGGTTTCTATACGAGAAAAAGAAAAACTATTTAAACTAACTAAAAAATATCCACTAAATAATCCAATCATCTCATACTTTAAAAAATACAGAAACAAACTAACGGCACTAATTAAAACTACCAAAGAGGAATTTTATAAACAAAAGGTATTGAATTCAGGAAACAACAATAAACAAATTTGGAAAACAATAAATGAAATAATTGATAAAAAAAGGAAAACAAGTGACATTTTAAAGCTACATATTGATAACGATATGGTACAAGTTTTGGATAACCCTGAACAATGTGCAAATGCTTTCAATACATTTTTTTCTAATGTCGGAAAAAATCTCGCAAGCAAAATAACTAATATCGTAGATAATACCACATCTACCGCAGAAAATGATGTAACATCATCAAAAAAAACCATAGGAAAATTCGATACGGTAACTGAACAAGAAATTGTTGATATAATAAAAAACCTAAAAACTGAATCAGCACCAGGGTTTGATGGGATCACTGTTGAAAATCTAAAGACACATCTTAACTTTTTGAAAAAGCCTATTACATATATTATAAACAATAGTCTTAAAAAGGGTATCTTTCCATCAATATATAAAAGAACTATTATTACACCGATTTATAAATCAGGTGACTCTAAAGAAATTAATAACTACCGACCTATATCAGTATTATCAAATATCTCAAAATTTTTTGAAAAGGTAGCTAAAAAGCAAATATAAAATTTTATTGGAATTAATAATATACTGAGTGACCAACAATTTGGTTTTCGCGCAAAAATAACCACACAGGACGCAATCATAGATTTAACAACAAAAAATACATCAAGCACTAGACAAAGGCAAAAAATCTCTTGCAATTTTCATAGACCTAAGGAAAGCCTTTGACAGCATAAGTCACAAAAAATTACTATACAAGCTTAACGAAATCGGAATTATAGATAACGCCAACACATGGATAGAAAGTTTCCTTAACTCTAGAAATCAATATGTAAAAATAAAAAACATTCTTAGTGAACCGAGTACAAGCGACTTTGGAATACCACAAGGCACGATTTTGGGCCCTCTTCTATTCATCTTGTATGTTAATAATATCTTTGAATTACCAATAACAGGAAAACTTGTTTCATATGCAGATGATACTGCAATTATATTCCAAGCAAATTCATGGAATGAACTTGAAATAACTGCTAATCATGATATTAATATCTTGAAAGAATGGTTTGACGAAAATTTATTAACATTAAACATTGAAAAAACCTATTATATACCTTTTAGTATAAATAACAAAAAATCTCCTCCTATCGCCTTAAATATTAAAATTCATTCAAAAAAATGCACCACTAAAATATTAACATGCCAAAATAATGACTGTCTATTCATAGCAAATAAAAAAGAAATAAAAAATTTGGGTGTAATAATAGATAGTAACCTTAAGTGGAAGACTCAAATTACCAATACTATAAATAGATTAAGAAAACTTATATACATATTTATTAATTTAAGAAATATACTTAACTTAAAAATTCTTAAAAATATATACTATGCTCTAGCCCATTCGATAATACAATACGGTATTGTTGCATGGAGAGGAGCTTACAAAACCTCAATTTTACCGTTGGAAATTACTCAAAGATTAATAATCAAAATTATTACTAAGAAACCATCAGATTATTCAACCTCTCAACTTTTTCAAGACTTTCAAGTCCCACCTCTAAAAAATACATATATAAAAAATACACTGCTTCAAATACACAAAGACTATTCTAATAAGTCGCACCACGCCATGGTCCGCGTTGAGAGCAATAGGCAAAACACAGTGGGTCGCTTGTGTACGCCATTAATGCATACCAGTTTTGCACAACACTACTACACGTACAATGGAGTGGTGTGGTTTAATCAACTAGCAATAGAGCTGAGATTAGAACCTGACTACAATAAATTCAAAAATAAATTAAACAATAATATCTTAAATAATTTAGCCACTTAGAACCGCATTAACCTTTAATTAACAATACTTATTCAAAAATTTATTTTAAATTATTATTTTTTTTTTAATATTATTTAATTTTTTTTACACATTCGATTTATGTAAGTACGTAAATATAATGTATGTGTTATAATTTTTAATTTTAATTTTTTTAATTTAAAAAAAAAATATATATATATATATATTTTTCTCTTCCCTTTACACACGAGTAGTTACACTCTCGTAAAGGTTATATATTATATACATATATATGTTTATACTGTTTATAATCAATGTTGCATGTTAGTATTTAATGATTTGAGTTTAATCCGTTTGTAACCTGAAAATGTAATTACTCATGATTATATTACATGTATATGTATATAAAAACTAATAAAAAAAAATAAAAAATTTTTTGCTGGTATTTGAATTACACTGCCTAGAGATAATTTGAATTATATTCATATATTTTTTAAATAAATAAATCAGAATATTCCCTCTATTTCGTGTTTTATTGAAAAATATTTCTTTTTAATGGTTTATCTTACATTTTTTTAAAGATTTAACAAGGGAGCGTTTTTCTCCATTATGTGAAATTTCAAAGTCAATCCGGAGAAAGAAGATGATATCCAAATATTATTAAAAAAATTACATGATTTTATATCTTTATTTAACACCCTTTTATCACTATTAGACAAATGAAAAAATATTTTTTTTCCCACACAGTGGCAGACGCACCTTACTAATCTATCAGTGGACATTTTATAATAATAATTTGACATTCGCATACTGCATAACACATTAAAGAAACAATACAAAACAATGTAAAATACATGTAGTTAGTTTTAAAAAAACACTGTCAGGCACCTTCGCTGTTACATGTTATGTACAACGGAATACTATATGAATAATGTAATACAATATTGTCCCAATAATTAAATTATTTTTATTACGAAAGCTGATCTTGAGCAAATAGCACTTGAGGGAAATAAGACGCCTGCCAACCATCGTTTATCAGTGTTCCTCTTAATTCGCATCGAAAGCATGCAATATCGACGTATCGTTTGTAGCTGTAACCGATATAAAAACATTATTTGATTAGGTTTGAAATCCGATGCCGTAATGGCGCAGAGTGCTGACGGGAACTAGATTACTGTTTTTCTTGGCAAATCCCCTCCCCATATTTACTGCACCGTGTGGTTACAAAGAAAGACGAGATTTTACTCATGTAACGTAAAATAATAATTCCAACGGCTGTTTTCATCAAACCTAAGATGAAACCATGCAGAATAATGCAAAATCATACAAAATCATGTTTTTTTTTCACGAGCTCCCCCACAGGAGGCCTTGTGGAAAATAATTTCCATCAGGGCATATGTCATCTTTGGGGATGCTGTATGGGATATTTTTTAAGGAAAGGAATAAGAGGAGAGTTCTGGGAAGGAAAAGGGTTTAAGAGGTGGGTAGCAATCTGGGGTCCAGTGTGTCCTGGTCATCCGCCTCCAAGACCTATAAATACCTCACCCCATGAACCCGGGCACCCCTGCTAAATATGGCAGAGGTGTGACCTATGGCAGAGACCCCATAAAATATTCTTCTGGTTTGAAAATTTGAGTGCTTAGAAATATTACAGATGCTTCAATTAAATACTATAAATAGAAACATCTTGGCCTTGGAAATAATCGAGTAATTTTTTAACAAGTCCTTTTATAAGAAGTCTGGAAAAAAATAAAGTATCAGGTCTATAAAAATACTTTTAAGTGCCGAAATCTCCAACTAATTAATCTATTTTCAGATATTTTTTCATTATATAATGTTGCAAATTAAGTTCTTTACAAAATAATCGAAAAACATATTAATATTGGTGCAGTATTTCACAAAATAAAACACAACAATGCAATGTTGTTTTCGACATGAATCAATATGTTGTTGTTGTTGAACGAATTTGGATTTGAGAGATAAACCATACTCCGGCCACGTAAGGAATACTACCTCCTCTAAACTTTCCAGAAAAAGTCTTCTCAAGTGTTTTTAAATCCCTCCCAAAAAGAGGCGTGGATTCCGATGGCGATTTTTTCCAAGACTTGTAGATCACCTTAAATTAGCGTAACAAAATTTTATGTCTTAGATTTATCGCTCTGTTAAAGGACCATCATATGGAATCGAAACGTTGCCTGAAATGTTATTAGCCGTGTTTGGTGACCAGATCTGTGTTGCCTACTTTCGTACCTCTCTCTTACCCATCTACTTCTTCGTCCCAAATCTCACAATTTTCAGTTCCACTGGCTTTGCTCAGACGTAGTCAGAAGCAGTTGGGACTTCTTTGAAAGTAAGCAGCACTGACTGTGGGTCAAATCTTAACTTTATTGTACAAATGTTTATAAAGAAAAGCATATTGAATGCAGTTCAAATTTACGTCACGTAGGTATTCATATTAGTAAGGCATTATTTAATTTTTTTGCAGTAAAATATTTACGCTCGGTCGAAAGAAATGCCGTAAAATGTAATTTTTTTACTAAGTTATAACCAGCTTCATTCAGTTTTTTATTGTTGAGAGCATTTGTTAAATTTAAAAAAAAATACAAGTGTGCAGTTCACACTTGGTAGAAGTGAAACCATAAAAAAACTGAAGTAGACAAGAGTGGGGAGGCTACGAAGCACCGCACAAAGAGGAGACTGGTTATTCTATTTTATTTTCTCGCAGGCTAAATCCTTTATATGTATGTGTTTGTCTCTTTTTAGTGTCGCTTATACGTTTCACTGAGTTTCAAATCAAAACGGTGCTAAAGAAGTATTAACTTCAAAAATTTGTGTGCAGTTCACACACGGTAGAAGTGAAAACTTCAGAAAACTAAATTAGACAAGAGTGGGGAGTTTATGAAGCACCGTACAAAGAGGCTACGAAGCACCGCACAAAGAGGAGACTGATTATTCTCTTTTATTCTCTTACAGGCTAAATCTAATATATGTAATATGTTTTTTCGTTATTTGTTTTTGGGGTGTTATGCCGTGTTGCGCTACCTCCACCTTTAGCCAACGTTTCGGACATCGTTGTAATGTCCATCATCAGGGCAGATCCGGTAGATGTGTAATTTTTAGTGGTGAAGTGTAATGCTTTTGGCCGTGAAAATCTTAAAACGTATCGTAATATGTATTTGTTTCTTTTTGTGTCGCTTTTTCGTTTCATCGAGTTTCAAATCACAACGATGCTAGAGAAGTTTTCACTTGAAAAAATTAAAATTAATATAATACTAAAATGTATTTGCAAAACACGTAGTACCCACAAAGAAATTCAGTATATTGCATAAGGTAGAACAGAATATTCGAGTATATCTACATTTTTTCAGATGCATTCCGAACGCACCAAGCATAATGAGAACTGACACAAGTATAGGGGGATTGTAACAGGAGCACATAACGTATCAGGAGTGAAATGAACTTCTATTTGGAGGGGAAACGCAACAGAGGAAATATTAACTTGTGTTCCACAGGATGTGTAACATTGTCCACCAAAATAACTTATTTATCATGTTGTATATATTTGGTATTTATCTAAAATTGAAGATGATGGGACCAGTGTTTTTGTAAAAAACTTGCTGTTTATAATGTCACTAAAACATCAGTAATGGCAGTGGGACATTTGTTGAGTGCCGTCAATACTTATATGACAACAATGTAGATAGCCTAATCTGTGATGGTGGGATATTGAATACCTATTCGAATTAATAACAAGTCATTAGAGAAGTAGAAATATCGAACACTAAGAAACAACTGAAGCATATTTTGATGTCATGTGACCCGTCATGACAAATCACGGTATATTATATTTGTGGATTTGGGAAGCTGAATGTATTTATTAAAAAAAATATTTTCTTCAGGATCATTGCCTATCAAAAGAAGAATGTAAGAAAACTTGAAAAATTAGGACGTCTATCACGGTAAAAATTTAGTTATATTCATACTAATCTAACAAAAAATTTAGCACCGCTTATAGAAAGGATAGCATTTCAAAGAATGTGTTTATTAACGGCCGCTAAAGTATTTCCACTGGACCTTCTTCGGTGATACCATGCATCAGTAACGTATTTTCACTATTAACTCATCTAAGCAGCTGTCAAGCATTTGTACATAATAAATAGGCATTTCAAATAAAGCATTATTATTCAAATTAATAAAATACTTAGTTTTTACCACTTTTATCTATTATCTATTATATTAATAAAAATTAATCGCCGAAATGTATGTTCCCGCATAACTTCCGAACGACTGCACCAAATTGGATATTTTTTTTTTGTTGTGTTCGTTATTGTCAGGACAAGGCTTGTAGAAAACTAATGGTGAGCTCTGGCATTATGAAATTTGTATGAAAATGAATTGCCGAAATGTATGTACGCGCATAACTTCCGAACGACTGCACCAAATTGGCTAATTATTTTTTTGTTGTGTTCATTATTGTCTGGTGAACTCTGGCATTATGAAATTTGTATAAACAAATTGCAAAAGGTGGTACGCGAGCTAAATGTACCGAGAATTAATTTATTGATCGCGGGAGGAGGAGGAACATACGCGGGAGGGAATGGAAACAGGTAGGGGGGAGGGGAACCTGGGAGGGGGAAGGGGAACTCAGGTGGGGGGTTTCCGGGACGGGGGAAGGGGGGGAGTGGAGTGGAGAGAGGGAAGGTAGAGGAGGCGGAGTGGAAACACGAGAGGGGAAGAGGACATGGGAGAGGAATGCGGGGGGGGGGGGGGGTGGAAGGGAAACGGGACGAGTGGGAAAGGACACGCAGGGAAAAATAATTTCTTTATTAAATGGCAAAACAAGGCATGCCGGGTACCAGCTAGTTGTTTATAAAAACCAACATGTTTCTAGATTTTAGAGCAACGCTCACTTCTTCAGGGTCTACTTAAAACTAATTATAAATAATAGACATAGAGAATGGTGTCAATGGAAAGATGAGAATGGGTAGAGGGAAGAGGGGCAATAGGGAACAATTTGCAAAGGGAACAGGTTTAATATTGTGTCATTTAAAAACAATTTTTGATTATTAATAATATTCAAATTCGCATTCACACTCTTTCTGATTTCTAAAATTTCTAGTTAATCCAACTGAATGCCATTGACATTACAATGTATTAATTATATTCCACTATTAATTCATAAAATAATTTTGGTGGCTACTTTATCGTTTGTCTGATATGAAATATGTACTTCCTATTGTGAATATGAAAATATGAAATACGTCTGATATGAAAATTATACGAGTAAGTTCACTGAACTTGAACGATGTTGCGCATTACGCAGTATTAATTCGCATTACTAACCAATGTCACCGACAGCCGAGATAATTTGTTTAATTAGGTTAACGGGACAATTATCCATCATGTGCATTTTTGTTATTTAAAATCAGGTTCCAGGGAATTTTTGTTATTTAGAATCAGGGAAACGGGTCGTGGCCACGAATAGGGGGACGGATAATAAAGGGACGTTCTTGACTTACTTTAATCAGTGATTCCAGATATTATTTGAAGTAAAAAATGGAAACTAAATTTTAGTCTCCGACGACTTTTTGATGTTTTTTTTCCAATATTTTTTTCTTTAAAAACAATAAAAAAATTCTTCTACTGGTCAATTAACCGAGTAACTGCCCAATCCCTTACTCCTAGCCTACACCTAATGATTTAATTTTTTTTTTAAATAAAATCCAAAATGTCACCGGGGAGCAAAATTTCATTCACACTTTCTTTCTTTTTTCTCAAAATTATGTTAGAAATCACTGGTAAAATATGTCAAGTACGTCAGTTAGCATCATAAATGCTTGAAAATTTTGATTTTTTTAATTTATACGTAAGTAAGGCTTACATATGTCTTCTCTACACTTCGCAAAGTTTTGAAACTACCTACATACGATTAGACAAACTGAATCAATGACCAAATTTAAACAAGATATAAAAAAATGGATTATTAGTATTGGACGTCACACTACTGCAAACATCTGTAAAATAAATTACAAATAGACAGAAATTTTAATTTTCAAACATCCTTACCCATATAAAACAAATTAAAATAGTAAAATCCTATATAATCTAACGCCATAAATAGATTTGACAGGATTTACTGTTTTACCCACTATTTTATGGGATTTACCCACACTTTCAATCATCTTTGTTTTTTATTGTATTCAAATTGATATAAATTTAATCTTAAATATTCTTATGATATTCTTAAATACGTTTATATATGATATTCATTTACGTACCTCTACGCCTGTATCAACACAGGTATACCCTAGTGAGACAGGCATCGAATAATGTAATGTATACATACCATATAGAAAAAAATCATATTTGATGTTGGAGGAATTTAAAACGAAAACTTAATATTTAAAATTTATAGTAAAAATATAGTAATATTTAAACATCGGGGTAAATTATATTTTTTATGGTTAGTACATAAATGGTGATATTTATATTTTCTCTACATTTATATGATCGAGAGAAATGGTATTACTGGTGAGTCGATGTTGTTTATTGTATGTCAAGGTGTCCAGCTGTCGAAAACAAATGTTTATTTAGTTACTGTCTGAAATTCAATATCAGGACAAGTGGTTGACTAATTTATTTAGCTGGAAGCAATAATAAAATTTCACATAATACAATGCTTTCAACTTACAACAATCCGAAAATGTACAGACGCTGGCGTAATAATAATTTAAAAGATTAGTCTCTACATTGATCTACTTCTGCATTGCTTTTGTGAAATTTGCAAGAAACATATTTAAACTCTTGACATTATGGTGAAGCTCAACTAAGTAAAGCAACATCTTGAGATTTTGGTTTGAAAATTAGATCGCTCAGAAATATTTTAGATACTTAAATTAAATACTGCGAGTAGAACTCATAATTTCCTTTGAAAAAATCGAGCATTTTTGCGATTGGTACTTTTACAAGCCCAGAAAAAATAAAGTATCAGACCTATAAAAGCTGCTTTAAAGTTGTGGTTTTATTCGGTTATAGCATAAGGTGGAATTTTTTTTTAAATGATCGTAAATTGTTTAAATATATGTGCCTGAGCATCGCAAAATAAAATAAAATATGCTTCTTGGCGAGGTTTTTTCTCTTGAATCGAGCAAAACAAGCGGTTGGTGTTAAACGAGAATTTAAATCTTTTCGCCATCTACATAAGGAGTGTTATTGTTAGCGACCTGATCCCGAATTTCACACGAATTTCTTCTAAAACATGAAAATTTAACAAAAAAAAAAAATTAAACAAGATTTAATCACTAGAGCGACAGCGCAATTTAAACCATTTTTCTCCGATTGCTCGAAATTTTTTGTTCGTCATTTTGAATATTTTCCACCCACATTAAAAAAAATCATACCTCCGAATTTTAATATGTAACATACAAACTGATTACAGTTCTATATAGCCAATGAATTCACCTATCTTTTGTCGATTATCACATATTTGAAGGATTTTTTAAAAATATATTATAAAATCGTAAACTTCTACTTAAATTACTCACAAATAAGGGAAAATTTGCCAAAATTGGCAACAAAGCAATCTGAGGTATTTTAAATAGTGCCATATTGTGGCAAAAAGCGCTCCAGTGGATAAGAATTCAACTAAAATTCAAATGTTAGGTTATATTAACTTCAGAATATGTAGTTTTCCGGAGAAATTCACCGATTACGATAAACGATATACCATTAATGGAACCTACTTCGTTTTATAATTTATTTTATTTATTTATTTATTGAAAAATGAGAAACACATGAAAAAACATAAGCTGCATATCTCACTAGGGCATTTCTGTAACGAGATATGCAGTTTTACAAAGTAATATAAAAAAAAAATACATATTAACTTTAAAAAAATAATTATACACTTACAAAAGAAGCACGGAGAACAATTATTCAGACATGAATTATTAATTATTTAATTATAGCTGGGCAGTGTGCTCATCGTTGGCAACAATAACATTATACTGTAAACTAAAAATTTCTTAAAAAATTTTGCAAACTACAGATATTTAGTATTACTAAATGAATTACTAATTAATTAATGACTTAAACAACCAATTATGAATAATGAAGTAATAAAGAAGTAGAAGGTTATTATTATTTTAATATACAATTCCGAAGCCATAATAATAACAAGTAAATATCTATTTTATTATCAGTTCTAGGAATATATTAACACAATTTTGCACTCATATGTGTCGTATGCAGATTCCTGGAATTATTTTCAAAATATTTAATTGAACCGTATCGTCATACTTAGTTATTTTCCCCAAGTAGAGATAGTTTAGTTAAAAACAATATTTATATAAACATATTTATTACTGCAATAAATTATTAGTCAAATATACAATATTAGCGCCAACAAGAATTTCAAATAGAGAAATATAAATTAAGAGCAATAGAAATTATAAATACCTAATCAAGAAAACAATAAATCACTATTTTGTTTGTCGATACCGCTCGGAGTTGAACCTGTGAACTCGGTATCACCAATTTAATGCATCGATTATCGATAATGACGACTTTTGAAAATTTACGACTTGAACAAAGTATAACCGATAATAATAAATACAATTTATTATTTTGTTGGTTGCTGTTTTGGTTTTGTCGTCCCATTTACAATTTTTATTGTTGTTAATATTTCTTGACCGTTTTGGTTATTGTTATTTCTACAGTAACTGTTTTGAGAACTGTAAGTAGGTTAACGACTTTCGTGGCTAAGATATTTCCCTAGGCTCCTAGTCCAAAGGTTGAGGCACAAATAATAATACCCTTCAATCATCCATTAAACATTTTAAGTAACACACCTGCAAGGTATTCCAGACGTGAATGAATAAATCCTTAGTATAATTAACTATTGGTTAAGAACCAGCAAATAATGACAGCTTTAAGATACAGAGTTAAAGTACAACTAATGATAATACTCTTCAATCAACCTTTAAATATTTACAATATCACACCTACAAGGTATTCCAGACGCGAATGAATGAATCTTAAGATGAAGCCATAGTAAATAATGCAAAATCATACAAAATCATATGTTTTTGTTTTAAAAATTTGATCGCTTAGAAGTATTATAGATGCTTCAATTAAATACTGCGTATAGAACATACCTTGGCCCTTAAAAATATCGGTCATTTTTTTTATAAGTCTTTTAAAAAGCCTATTAAAAAATAAAGTATAAGGTCTAAAAAACACGCATTCAAGTCCAAACTCTCCTATTTTTAAACCCCTTTTCGGATATGGTTTTATTGTATAATGTGGCAAATTCAGTTTATTTTATAATAATCGCAAAAAAAGTTGATATTTACTCCCGATCTTCCCAAAATAAAATAAAATATGCATTTTCGCGTTGTTATTTTACAATACGGCCGCTAGCCGACGAATTCGGTTTTTCAAAGTGAACCCTATGGCGTCCACCAAAGAACTACTGTCCACGCCACAGTCGCCAAACCTCCTTCGCATCAGTCACGCCCCGAACTGAGCGGGAGATGGACGCGTCACTCCGCGTCGCTTGATTTCGTGAAATCAATTTTAAATATCCGTTTTATTACAAGAAACAATGCGTAAAAAGGGAGTTAATGTTTTTTACAGGTTTTTACGAAATCAACCTGTAATTTTTTTTCTCAAATACCTTTTCCAACCTTTCAAAAAGCTTTTTCTTAAGTATTTTCAAACTCCTCCCATAAAAGGGCGTGAATTCCGATTTCGATTTTTTCCTGGACTATGGGATCGCCTTAAGTATAAATTACTATTCGTTAAGAACCCGCAAATATTGATAGCTTAGAATTACGAAGTTACAACTAATGATAATAAAATCAAATTCATGTAGTGCAATATTTTACCCCAAGTGCGCTTTACTGTAATAGACGAACCCATAAATACTACACATTTACGTAGATAGTCTATTCTCGGGTGCTCTTCACACATTATATTACTCCCACAGTGGTGTTTATTGTATAAACAATCTAACTTACAGCTATCTTGTAATTATTAATCATACTTTAACTTTACGATAGTGAACTTTGTAGTGGGTTCCTGTCTTTATTTTGTCTAAAATTATTCTGATAAGTTGTTTTTAATGTTGTACTGTATATACATATGAAAGAAAATCGTTGTAGTAAATAGATCTGCACCAACTACGTGTAATATGAACGCATTTAACATTAACCTACCATTTCATGGTCATCATCATCATTTTTTTATGTTTGGTTTACTCAACCAAACGCAATTTTCAGCGAAAATACGAGTAGTGTATTTTTATGTGTGCTGTATATAATAAAATTAAGCTACTAATGCCCAGATCTTCTCAGTAGGTACCTACCTACATGTGAATAGGAGGATCTGCGGGCTTTGAGAGCTTTCGATGTTGGAATTTCTACCTCTTTTCCTTCTACCTTCCTGACACTACGTAAAATTACGATTTTCTTTGTGGGTACCTTCTTTCTGAATGATACAAAGATTTGATTTGTTATTGTTTACAAACGAAAAGATAAACAGCGAATTCAAATTATTTCACGTTGAGGGATTTTGGAAAAACCAGTATACGTCCCAAGTCCTAATAGTAGCTATGGATTGATAAAGGATACAAATAATAATAAATTAAAATATAATTATAAATAGGTGCTCTAGTAACTTGTAACCTCGGCCTCAATGAAATCTAAAATCCCTTTTTTACAATGCAAAACAGTGCTTAGAACTCTGATATTTAGAACTGATTAATTATTACTGTTTAAATGAAAACCAATAACTTTGTAAAAACACCATTATTTAATTAAAATTATCAGCACGTTATTTTATTAATGTTATTATCCTGACGAATTTTACAATTTTAATTAAATAAAAAAAATTTCACAAAGTTTCTTTATTAATTTAATTAAAAATGACCACAAAATTAATATGCAAAGATTGAAAAAGAAATTATTACTGATTTACATTTTTTTTCATGGCAAGAATAATTTGAGAAAGATTTCGTTCTTGGTTAACCTAAGGAGTTTATACAAATTGAATAAAAACTCCAACGCATTGCAAAATTCCATTGAATTTCGATTTCCTAGTAAATTGTCGATTTTTGAAACGTATTTTTCTTTTCCAGTTGCTGTAAATTCTATCAGAGACACAGGAAATTCGACAATGAAATGTAATTTTGTGTCTTTATTATTATTTCTGGAGGTTTTAGAAAAGTAAATAAATAACAATGTAATGTATCTAAGTATCTTAGAACATATTTTATTATACATGATGCTGCTAATAAAATCTGCATAGTTTCACCAAAGATACTCGAATATGACCGAATGTAGTAAACCTATAATAAATACCAATCTACTAACTAGGTTGCTAAAGTCTTTTTGAATTGATTGAACAAGCATCTTCAGAAGATGATTAAGAGAAGAATTGAAATGATAATGAAGAAGAGAATTAAAATGATTTAGGTAGGTTTATAAAATACGGAACCTTATTAAATACAAATATAGAAATTTTCTCCGTATTGTAACTTTCGAGTAGAGATGAAACGGATAGTTGTTTGGCCGGATACCGGATATCCGGCGATCAGCGAGGCCGGATGGCCGGATATCCGGCAACCGGATATTCGTTAATTTTGAGTATTCATTCAAAATATTCTCTTCGTTAAGAAGAAGAACAAGACGTATATTATGGTGCTTCAATGTCAGTATTTAATCATTTCAATAATCTCTGTGTTTTTTACGATTTTTAGTTCACTATAATGGTGATTGTGATAAGTTAATCATGTTAATTTAAGTTTTCGCTATTTTGCGAGGTTTTGTAAGTTTTTACTAAAAGTTTTTAGTTTAGATATTTACTATTTATGTATTTATCATTAGAGTGAATATCTCTGAAGAAAATTTTAGTTATTTGGAAGGCTTTATGGCTTTTTTGTAACTTTATCGACTTTAAAAAGCCGTCATAATTATAAGCCATTTTATTGATATTTACCCCACAAAGATTAATGTATTGCATTTTATTATTGGAAATTGTCGTAGTTTTTTTATATTGAGTTCCTATCCGGTATCCAAACGGATTGTAAATTTAGGCCGGATAGGCCGGATACCGGATAGTTACCAAACATCCGTTTCATCTCTCCTTTCGAGGCTATCGAGATATAACATACCTTCCAAATTACAATCACTTTTGACAGTGAGAACATTAAATTGTGTACAAATACACGATTATTGTGAACTTTTCAAAAGCGTATTTAAAGACCGGCCAGTCACTTTTGTAACAGGTAAAATGTTCTTCTCTTTCAGGTTTCCACAAAATCGGCATTCATATTATTAGCTTTTGAGGTATTTTCGATTCATTTACGCGCGATTCCCTCGAATTACTTTGTTCTGTTTTCAATATTGAAAAGAAAAATGATATTTCAATGCGGAGGATCTTAGAGTGGCGTTAGGGAGGGTTTATAGAGATCTTTAAGGTGTCTCGCGAGCACCCTCAAGGGCTCAAGGGGGCGTGAAGTCGAGAGGGCGGAGGGGTGGGGACTGAAGCAAAATAAGGGGGCCCCTAGCCAATATTTATTTTCCTCAAAGCAATTTCCTACGAGGGTGTTTGCAAGAGAAACCTTTCACGCGAAAAAATATTAACTTGAAAATATCAGCGGATGGACAAGGCGCTCGAATGACTTTTTATTCGTTTACTGAAAAGTTGCGCCCTGGATGTTTATATTATCCTGATTTTATATTACGTGATAACCATACAAGAATCCTTATTGTTCAGAGGCAATGCGACTACGGAATCTTATATGATTTCATTCAGGATAGTAAAGCATTGCTAGTAATCTAAGAGCTAGTAACATTAGGCTAGTAGTCATTTCCTAGCTACTTTTGTCAGGATGACTTTACAAATTTTACTTATTAATTTTTTTACCGCATAAGAGTACCAATTGCTCCTATCCGTCTAGAGCCAGTGAGATTACGGCATCGCTAATTGGAGTATATTGTGGGCTGAAAGGTGGTGGGCAGGGAAATGAGATAGGAAAAAATAATGTGGAAAAATAATGTAGCTATTCAGATCCGATCATCAAATAAGGCTAAAGCCTTTTACCAGGGCTATTTTATGTATTATTTTAAATTGTGAAATAACACGAATAATAATAATAATAATAATCGAATAAATTTACTTGTGCACACCGGTTTTGAATCTGAGACCTCGGAGTATGTAGCCCAGGATCGTAACCACTCAACCACGGAGTTCGTAAATGGAAAACCTCTACATTATTCACCCTAACTGTCCAGTATATTTTTTTAATGTAACTATGGATTCGCTGTAAAAACTGCTAAATGATTGGTTGAAACCATTATGGCGCTGCAACCGGGATCGAAAAGAAGAAGATGGAGATATACGAAATTACGAATGTTAGAGGAGAGCGCTAACATTTACAGCGACAAAATCGATGCGGAAATTGCGAAAATGTTTAATAAAACACGATTCGTTTAAAATAGAGCAAAAATCTCGCTGGCATTGTCTTAAACAGCATTTAAAGAAACACTGTGAATTTTTTCATACATATAAAATGTGTTTATAATAATTTTTGGAGCATACTTTGCGATTTTTTTTTATCGAGGGAATTTTACATAATTTGCGTTTCGGCGCAGGCAATATCTAGATATTATCTTCATAAATAACATATATTTTTAAGAGCTTTCAAACTTACCGTCTTTAATGGAGATATGCAAGAAATCGGTGGAAATTCGGGTTGCTGGCCCTTAAAATAATATAAGTGTTTTTTGCTATGATTGCAAAATTCTTCAACGTGAAAAAGTTACTTTCTTATGATAAACTTACTTGCATATAATTCACTCTCTTCTGTTACCAAGTACTTACTTGCACATATATATTGTAGTAGGTAATACCTCCAACTTTCCTGGCGAAGGCATTAGAACCTGCAATTGTCGCATTGTACAGGTACCTTCTCATAAAACAAAACCTTCTGCCACTCCTCGGCAGGTAGGTACTGTCACAAATTTAATATCCCACTCGCAGACCATTCTACGAGGTTCTACAAGCTACTACACTACAGGATACATGGTAGGTACTACCAAAGGGTGTCTACTGTCTGCAAAGTAAAGGTTGGAACAGGGTGGGCACAAGGCGATAGGAGAACATTGGCGAGCATTTCTTCCATTGCGTTTTAGGCTATGGCGTACAGTAGTAGGTATGAACTATGAAATTATTGGTGGTTTGAAAAATGACATTAGACCTTTGAAATATAATCAATATCTACATTTTATAGCTAACAATATTCATTTTTTGAAAAGTGAAATTCGTTGTTTCGCAACTGTAGGTTTTATGAAGCACATATTGTTCAAAGATAATTTGTGGAATAAATAGTTTTTGATTGTTTATTGAATTACTTGAATTTGAATACTTTGTTACATTGGAATGGTTTTAAAATAGGGTAATATCAAATAAAATTCAAAAATACAAGGAAATATAAAAAAAATTGAGTTTACTAAAATTTTTCAGACAGAAAAAGCGTGTTCGGGGGGGGGGGGGGGGGGGTGTTATCATAATATTTTTTAATGTTTGTTTTATCAAATTTAAATAGATTTTAAGGTTATGCATAAAACCGTAGTTTTTTTGGAAAAATTATGTACTACAAGCGAAATAAAATTTTTATAAACTGACAAAAATCGACCGCAATAAAGACAATTTTTTTTTTTAATAAAATACCTACATCTCTTTTCAATTTTCAGGCCATCTCTTTGACCGGCTAGCAGCTAACTTCAGAGAAATACGTGTGTGAATGCCACCAATAGTTGATAGAAGGTGTTGCCATCGATAACGAGTCTATCTGCCGAGTTTCAGCTCGATCGGATATCTAAAAGTGGATTAATTTCGACTTAAAAGATTTACATTCATTAAAGAAAACAAAATCGAAATTCAAATAGGTATGTTTAAAAAATCAACCCCGAAAAACAAAGTTTTTTTACTAGAATACATTATTTTTAAATACGAATTTTGATTTTGTTTTCGCGAATGATTGAATACAAATCTTCGATTTTTCTGCTACCATTTCCAATATTTGCATTGATAACAAAACGAAATTCCAATGGTCATATTTAAAAAATCAACCAGAAAAACAACAATTTTTTAACTGTAATACATCTATTTTTTTATGTGGTGAAATAGTTACGACTTTTCGCTACGGTCCTACGGATCGAACCACAAGACCTGGATGCGCGCTCATTTCATACAATTTCAGAGAAATGCGAGTGCCACCAAAAGTTCGATCGAATGTCGGGAAGTGGGTCACAATCCACTTCCAAGATTTGCATTAATTCACTCCCAGAAAAAATCGAAATTCAATTAGACATATTTAAAAAGATAAAATTTTGTCTAAGAGTAAATACTGATGACTGTAAGGACTTATAAGAAAAATATATATTTCAGTGAATTTTAGCCAAGATAGATGATATCGACGGCAACACCACCGAAAAAAACATGGCAAACACCGTATCACTTATCCAGTTCTTTCTTACCAGCGTATATTTTTTTTCAGGAAAAGTATTGTTTTCTTTAAAATTCTAATAAGTGTTTTGATCCACCCCTCGCTGAAATGCCAAAAATTACGTAACTTCCAATTATTGAAAATTTATTGTTCTTGATCATTGAACAACTCTCATTGAAAATATGCAAGGGGTCGTCCATTAATCACGTGATGTTTTTTAGCAACTTTTTAACCCCCCCCCCCTCCGTGGTGATATGTGGTGAGGTTTTAGACTACCCCCCCCCAAAATCACGTGTATTTTTTTAGTACAAAGTATTTTGAAATTTTCAGAATATTATCACGAAAAATAAATACACGTGATATCTCATTAACCCCCCCCCCCCCCCTTTCGATCCTCACGTGATTAATGGACGACCCCCAAGTTAGACACAGAAAATAGATGTCAGAACCATTCGAGGCAGGTATTTCTGGCCAGGATAGCAAGTTAATATGTCGGTGCCCAATCCTGGCTTACTCTCCTGGCTTAGCACGAAATTTTAAACCAATATCATTACAGTGACTAAACAATTCCGTAAGAAAAAAATCGAATATACTGGTCGAACATTCACTAGCTTTGCGGATCAATCAAAGCTAAACACAAAGCCAGGATAGTAATTTCGGCAGTGGGAAGCGCTACTAGCTCAAATGATAGAACCCCATCCTATTAAACTATCCTGGCTTGAGATGCGAGCTTAAAGGTTAGTTCTCACTATCTAATATACAGCTCCTCACTAGCTTACTTGGTTAAAAATAAAGCTAATTCTGTTAACATGACGTAGCTTGAGTTACTAACTTAGATTACCAGCAATTGCTTGTTATCCTGACTTGAAATTCTAACCTCGTGTGGCTTGGGCAAGATCATACCTGGGACTAAAATCCAGAACCTCTAGTCTTAACGGGGCTGTCGTCTCTTCCGATTAAGCAATTGCCATCGCATTACGTTTCGTCATTTTTATCAATCTCATACTTCCGTTTATAAAAGTCATTTATATATTGTCTTCTTCAATTATATCCCATATTATAACAATGGACTTCGTCGAGGACGGTTTGTTTTGAAGAATTTGAAGTTCTGTTATTGTTTCATCTTAGGCTGGTTGTTTCACAGTACTTGGAGGAAAACTGAATAGAACTTTGGCAGAACTTTAATTTTTACTTTGTAATTCGATACAACTTGACCTTACCTTAAATACTCGTACTATATTACTACCAACCGTATTATATCCTACCTCCGCAATACTAAGTTACTATATTATAATGGCCGTTCTAGGACATGTTGCTGGAACTTGGTCTCACGTATTTTTGCTTTACTTGCCAAAATTTTTGGCAGTTTTTCTTTGTTGACTATCTAAAACCGGTTTTCAAATATCTCAAAATTTAATATAAAGGTGGGATAATTCCATTTAGTATAATATAATCGTATTTATAATGATCGTGGATCGAGCGAAGCACTTTTCAAATATTGATTTAAATTAATTATTTGTTTCATTCACTTAATATATTTGAACTCTCTAACTAAAACTTGTTTGTGAAAAACCCTCCGACAAGATTAAATTTAACTTTAAAACAAATACATATGTCTTTATATTATAAAATAAAACAGCCATGCAGTAGGACACAAAACAGGGAAAGGAGATAGGTAAGGGGTGTGCAGGGATAATTGTAATATAATGTTAGGAATATGAACCATACGTAAGTATCAAAAATGATAGAAAACCAGGAAAATTACGTAAAACATCCTTTGTATGAAAAATTCAATAAATTTTACAATTGTGTAACCAGTTTTCTAGAGTAAGCAATTCCATTGGTTCATGAGCTTATTATATATGAAACAGTAAAAATCGTTATACTCTTTTCATATAATATCGCTTAGGCGCCCCTTCAAAAGCCGCTTAAACATATCTGTCGTGCTTTCTTCAAGATGTCATGTCAAATATTGAACCTCGCGGCATTCCTCGAGCCAATGGAGCCTTAAGGCCGACAAGAATCTAATGTCTTTTTTCTTCCATCCTTCAAAAACGTTATTACATTTCCTCCGCCCCCGCCCCCGCTCCCGCCCACCGCCGAGGCGGGATGACGTTTCTGGCCCGATCTCCAGGGGGCGGAAATTAAAAACGAGAAAATCAAATTGTTATATCGGGGAATTCCCGCCAGACGGTGCTACTGCGTCTTCACCATCTTGGAAACTGATTGACATAATCGAACGCTTCTATCTGAAAATTCATCGCCAACTAACAAAACAAACAGAACAGTGACACCCACACTCAAAAAAGTACAAATCAAATCTAAAAGCTCAAAAGTTTACTCCACGACTGTGTTTTGATTTTTTTGTGAGTTGGTGAACTTTTCTTGCAGTTTGTATCTTGACAGAAAGGAACAGGGAACGCTCGCGATTTTTTTCAAATTTGAAAGCGCTCCCGCGCTCAGCGGCTCGGAAATGCAATGCCGAGGAACGAAATTATTCAATCATTTTTACAATTCGAAAAACCATTCCATTCTAAGTTTGTAATTTCAATAATTTTTGTGAAGTCAACTCGAAATGAAACACTCTATTTAATTTTAGTGAATTTTGAAATACGAGAAATCTTCTCATGTCCTAGAGTTCTCCCTTAGCTTAGATAAGAGTGTTCTTAGTTGTGTCGCGTATCCCCGTAGTCGCTCTACAGTTTCGGTTAGTTAATTTAATTACTGAACCATTCGTGAAATGAAGCTTCAGCAGATATTTCTCATATTTTATAAAAATATGGGATATTAACAATAATCTTTATCTTCATCAGAAAATTTTAATTTTCTTATTACGTAAGAATCTTACTATATCTAAGTATTAAGTGCTCTTTTCAAAAACACAGTTTCAGTTGTAGATTTTTGCAATGCCACAAGGCCACCAGGAATAGATTTGAAAAACAGCCATTTCAAAAAATTGTTTATTATTTTCGACTTACAATTTGAGAGGCGGGTATGGGTACGCACTTAACACCTCTTCCACAGGTCACCCCAATTGGTTAAGTTTGGTGACTTAGCAGAGGTGCCCGGGTTCATGGAGTGAGGTTTGTCCGGCTCTTGGCGGCGGATGCGTCTGTCCACCAACTGATTGGCAGGCTGTACTGGGAGAGACTTGTCGAGGGAGAACTTTATATCTCTCAAGCAGGACTCTCTCTGTACCGCAGGATTAGATTCACATATCAGATACTCCTTGACATACTGACCCCCAGACTCCTACCCATCCTTCTTACCTTTTTCCAGCCCAGAACTTCTTCTCCTTCCTTTTCCATAGATGACATAGGACTTGAGGGGAATTATTTTCCTCAGGGCCTCCTATGTGGAGCTAATGTAAAAAAAGACGGGACAATATAAGACAGTATGTTATAGCAATTTCTACAAATCATGTTTAATAAATACGGTGATTATTGGGCAGTTATTGGATAAGACAATTATTGTATGACAATTATGAAATTTGAAATACAAGCTATTATTTATCTGGCCATAGAAAATGTCAAAGATATCCAATGAATAAAATTCTTGAACTATATTTATAAAATACAAGTGTACGAAACTACAAGTGTAGAAAACTCATCTGTTCAGACAGTCGTATCCATAAGTTTAAAAAAAAAAAATAATAATAAAATAAATAAATAAAACCTTTCATCCTCGCTTTCACGGCTTGCAACAATTTAAATTACCAAGTGTAAAAATATAAAGCAAATTCTTAAAATTTTCCAGACTTTCAAAATAAACATTAGCTCAACTTTGCCATTAATCTTCTTATAAATATAAATGTAGAACCTACAGTGATGAGGGTAGCAAGAGTAAAGTCATGCAATGTTCAGTGTTTTGAATATAATGTCCTCCACGCGCAAACTTGTATCTTCCCCAAGCATAAACTTTTTAATAAAGTGTGTTTTATCGGAAGTGTCCTGCAGGTAAGTATGTTTCTGTATCTGTTTGTAAATAATAAAATTAGATAGAGCCTAAGATTAATGATAAATTGTAAAGCGCCCTTGAGGTGATTTTTCACAAAAACGGCGCTCTATAAATTGTCCAATTATTATTATTATTATTATTACGTTCTACGTATTAAGTTAATTAGGTACCTAATCAAATTCCTTACAAAAGTACAATTTATACGGTGAGTATGTAGTGCCAACAATCTAGCAAACTCATGGTAGATTTCGAAGAATAAATTTGTCGAATTCAAAATATGAAAACGATTTTTTTAAATATTCCACTTTTTTATTTTTAGTCTTAGATTTCAGCCTATTATGGACATCTTTAAATGAGTACAATTTTACATAAAATTTTAATAACACTATGTACCGTCCCTCAAATGTGTGTATATAAACCATAGTGTAAGGAATAATTGCACCAGTCTGGAGATGGCTATAATAGGCTGAAACCGGTAAGGGTCAAAATAAAATCAGTGGAAGAAATTTGAAATTGTTTAATATATTATTGTAATGGATTCCACCACGAATTTTCAATATCAAAAAAAGAAATATCGTGACATTCAGAGGCGGATCGTTATCATGACTACAGTTGTTATGATGTCAACAAAAACAAAAATAATTACGAACAATTCCCACTGAACCGAAACGATTCTTCTCATTTTATAATCTCATAAACTACCAGATCGATTAGAGCGCAATGTATTCCATGTGGCTATATCCCAGTCTCCACAAGGCATTTGAAGAATATAGGTGTCGCATGTCGCGTAGGCTGGCGCAATAATTCGGGCCTGCTCCACGCCACGGCTCCACGGCACCACGCCGCTGCACCACGGCACTACGCCACGGCATCACGGCTCCACGTGATATTGTTTGCAGCACACCTCTGCTTGGCTCGGCTATTGATCGAGGTGTCGCCAGGGCTCGTAGCTTGTAGGGACCGGCCAGCCATCGTGCACAGTTGGTTGAAGGGAATAGGAAAATGATATAACTTTTATTTTAAATACTCAACTCCAATTTCGAGCGTTCTTAACTCCTGTACTTCATAAACCTAAGCATACCCACAAGAATATTTCGACAAAATACGTAATTCTACAGCAGCACAACTAAGCGCTACATCTACTCATTCCCCGATACAGCGGTTTCACACGATGGGAAACTTAGGGCCTCCGTTCACGGAGATACTTAAAAGCTACTCGATCCTTATACGCGCCGATCGTAAGTACCCCCCGTACGATTTAGCTGGTGCCCATTCACGGCGCTACGCGGTGGCTGTCGGTTTCCAATCAGTATCACAATACCGACATGCTGATCGCACGCGACGCATCGCATCATTTGTGTCTGATGCTTATTCGTTTAACGTTTGACAGAAATGGCGTCGGAACATGAAAGTAACGTCAGATTTGTTCTGGAAGTGGAAAAATGCATGTTTATATAACTATACTTTACCAGAATACGTAAGAAAGGATTTAGTGGAGAAGGCATGGATTGATGTTGGAAAAAAGTCATATGACATCGCTTGACAGCTGTTCACTCAACGGCTGCACGAGAAAAATGAAGTTCAGTATATGTCGGATAGCGCCGTGTACGGAGACTAGCATTAAAAAGTGGTATATCAGCAAGGTACTTGTGGTTTCGTCACAATTACGTAGATTGTAAGTATCTCCATGAATGGAGGGCCTTAGACTTAGGTGAAATTGACATATTTAAATTTGGTGAATTTTGTGGACCATAATAAATGCTTATTCCAACCCTATTCTTAAACCTTCGGTTGTCTTTCTGTAAACTCATTTGATCATTTTTTTCGTAATGTAATTTTTTTTTCTTTGTCATGCTCAAAATTATGATACCCCATGTTAATCTCTCAACATTACCAGGCCACTAACTTCCCATCCAATAGGCCACTTGCATCACATTTAAAAAAAAATCCGGTTTAGGAAAATATTCTAAGACATTCTGTGTTTTTTTTAATCGTATTTTTGAAACCCTGTGGATTTTTTGAAAATTTCAATCCGAAAAATCGGACCATTTTTTATAAACCGGAAAGACGGGGCATAATTTTATAGGTGCGAAAAAACGATAATTACATAGCGGAAAATCATTTTAAAAAAAGAACGTTTTCCACATGAATATCACAGGAGAATAACGAGGCATACCAAAAATATTACTTCTCATAAATATTTTTTTCCTTGATCCATCTTATTGATCATAAATCATCATAATGTGCTACGTCTATATTACTAAATCCAATGTAATATACTTGTAAATTATAATAATAATAAGAAAAATTAAAATTTAAATAAAATATAATTAATTATAATAATTTATTATATAATATAATTAAAATTTGATTTTGTTAAAATTAGCACCATAACCATTATACCACTAAAACACGTACCGACATCTAAAATGTACGGGGTTCTCTTCATAACATCTGTCAAAAATTCAAACCAAATGATAAGTTCGCAGAGAACAAACAATAAATCTAGTGAACGTTAAATATCAAATTCAAAAATTCTTCTGAAATCAAAGTGATGCCATATTAAAAAAAAAAATCAGTGTGGAATTTTACAAAATTAATAGGAAAATTTTCGGAGACGGGACATTTTCATGTAGTGACGTCACGAGTCCAAATAATGGATTTATTTATTTAAAAATAAAAATTCTGTACATTTCTAAAAAAATTTACTAACAATTTCGTAATCTTAGTAAAAAGATCTATCCACACGATTTTTTCCAAGTCATTATTAAATCCATGCAAGTGGCCTAAGAGCTTCTGAAGGACAAATTTGACCGGGGCGTCCATACTTTATATGTATAAATATTTTATATATTATTTTTTGTAATGTGGAGACGTGTGATATGTTCTTTGTTGGAGAGAAAAAAAAAATTTTGGTTTTTCCTTAAATATTTATTCTTGAGATTCCATGGATAATATCTAAAAAATGTCAGCGTGTGATTCCAATTTGGTGGGATTTTTTCGTTGTTTGTTGATGAATAAATATTATTTTATTATATAAACGGCATAAAAATGAAAGTGACAGTTTTCTCTATATAAGGAGAATGTTGTATATTTTCTGGATTTACAAATTAATTAAACATTATTTGAATTTATATCAAATTGCAAAAAAAATATAAAATGACGGCTTAATGATTCAGATTTGAAACGCTCTTCCTTCTTCGCTGTTCTTATTATTTCTAAACCTTCATGTTTCACTTTTCACTTTCTTGGTGTTGTATTTTAGTATTATATTTTATTTAAAAAGTGAATTTTATATTTATTTTAATTAGTATTTTTTTATATAATCCACACACGGGCAGTGCCTCCAGTGGATTCCCATTACTTATATTTGGTTAATAATTTATTAATTAATTTATTTATTTATTTATTTATAATACAAAAGAAAGTACAAATAACATATTAGGCCGCTTTGTCTGTCCAACTAGGAAAGTTTCCCGTTCCAGGACAGACAAATTGACAGGTTTAGTTCATAATATTATTCCAATAAATGTACATAATTACATAACCAACAAAATAAAAATAGAAAAGGTAACCTGGTAGCATATAATATTATACTCGGATTTACCGAATTAACCTGGTAACGCATAATATATAATATATTCGGATTTACAGTGAGATCAGCAGGTAAGTTAGTTGTAAGTATTGAAAAGAATAAACCAGATACCTGATAACAATTTGGAGGAATTACATAAAGATTTACAACATAAAGAGTTATTATAAAAAATATTATAAAGATATAAGTTATGTTAGGTTATGTGTTTGAAGTGTGAACCTATAGGGAATACATAGTACATTTAAAGAGAAACTATATTAAAATTTACAAAATCAGATAGAATTTGTGTATGTAATAATATATTGGTTTTTTTATTATTTTTTTTATTTATGCGTTAGAACTACAATGCTTAGTAAATTATGTGCAAACATGATTACATATTTTCACTGATTTAAAACATGTTATCAGTAAATTTATATGTATAAGTATATATGTTTTAAAATTATTGGGAAAAATAAAGAAAAAAAATACAAGTGTGCAGTTCACACGCGGTAGAAGTGAAACCTTCAGAAAATTAATGTAGATAAGAGTGGGGTGACTACGAAGGACTCCAGATACTAATATCTACAGCCTGTATGTCTGACGAATATCTGCAGCTCATATGTTGAACTAATATCTACGAACTTCAGAGTGTTGACTAATATCTACAGAGCGTAGGTTGGACTTATCAGCTAAATGTGTCCAATAGTCCGATATTAGGGACTTACATAAATTAAGTTTTTTAAACTGCATACGCAATATTACGTTATTCCAATATGCTATACATAATTGCAAATCCAACCTCTGCCAGTGCTGTAGATATTCGTCAACACTTTGGTTCCCATAGATATTAGTCAACAGTTTGAGCTGTAGATATTCGTCAACACTTTGATTCTCATAGATATTAGTTCGATTTTTGCAGTTTTTGGAATTCCTGTAGATATTAGTAGACGCCTCCCTACGAAGCACAAAGAGGAGACCGACCATTCTACGAGTATTTTATTCTCTCGTAGACTAAATCCTACTGATGTATCTGTTTGTTTCTTTTTGGTGTAGCTTTTTCGTTTCATCGAGTTTCAAATCAGAACGGTGCTTAAGAAGTTTTCACTTAAAAAATCGAATTATTTCAATATTTATCTCTTCTGTGAAATATAATCAAACGTGAAGATCCTGCTATTCTCGAACTAAAATATACTCTTCTTTGTAAACCCTGCAAGAATCGAAATGAATATTAAATACAAAACAAAAAAAAAAGATTCAGAAATTGGATCTATGGTTTTTCATTCCTTCATCTAGTACAGGGTAGCAGGTACCTACCCCCATTTCCCCGAGCGGCTTGCGGGCTGTGCGTGCAGCGGTGTTGCCGACTGCAAGAAAACACCAATAAAACCTTTCGCTAGTGAGCTACAACTAATATTTTATACAGTACCTACCTTACTACCTACTAACCAGTAACTTGGGACCTCCGCTGGAAGACATTTAATCAGAGTAGAACTAAATGGGTACTTGAATACATATTTTATTACTTTCGTTGGATAAAAGTTCACGGTTGAACCTCATGAAACATCCTGAAAATATGGGAAACTTAAACCTAATGCACCGAATAGAATATTATCTCTTGATGTGTAATCTGTACCTACATGAAAGAAAACTGACGTTACCAATTTACTTATTTGTTTGAATATTACTTGTGAGAATTTTGGGCTAGAACTGAATATAAATAAAACAAAATACATGCTCATAAGCAAAAATAACGCATTGGATGAACATCTTTATATTGCTGGAACAAAACTGGAGAAGGTACAAAGTATTGTATACTTGGGCTGCAATGTAAATGATAGATGGGATCCTTCAGTTGAAATCAAATGCCGCATTGAGCAAGCTCGTGCAACCTTCATCCGCATGAAAAAAATGTTATGCAGTCATGATCTCAACCTTGGATTACGAATGCGAATGGTCAGATGCTACGTATTTTCAATATTATTTTATGGAATGGAAGCATGGATGCTTACTGAAGAATTAATTAGGCGACTTGAGGCATTCGAGATGTGGATCTACAGAAGAATACTTAAAATAAGCTGGATGGACAGGGTCACAAATGAAGATGTTATGGTTCGGATGAATAAAGAAAAGGAAGTTATTAAAGCCATAAAAATCCGAAAACTTCAATATCTTGGACACGTGATGAGACATCCAGAGAAGTATGAGATCCTGCATCTCATAATGCAGGGAAAGATTGCCGGAAGACGGGGCCCTGGAAGAAGGAGAACCTCATGGCTGAAAAACCTGAGACAGTGGTTTGGCCAGTCTACCGTGGAGCTGTTCCGGGCCGCAGTAAACAAAGTCCGCATAGCCAACATGATAGCCAACGTCCGTTGAACGGACAAGGCACAACAAGAAGAAGAAGTTTGAATATTTGAAGTTAATTTTAAGTTCTGTTATTATATCATTGTAGGTCAGTTAATTCATAAAACTGAAATAATCACAAACACAGAACGTGAAAATTAACATAAAATATTTGATGAATTGCTTAAACTTTTTGAAACAACCCTTCCTTAGTTATTTCAGGACAATAAAATTGATTGTCAGCTCACGAAAAATTCGATATTTAAATACGTTTGATCATTTTCACTAGAAGAAAAATGCAGCTTACTTCGATACGCGGACATGCTTACAGTACATCAGTTTATGGTTTCAGTGACCTAAAGCCAGTTTACAAAATGGAAATGACGAGCTTTCACTGATGAAAAAGAAAAGTTAATTAAAATAGAGAATGCGTGAAACCTTCCCCATGTGAGTCTTGTGATGTCAGTGTTGTTAAGTTGTATGGAACATACGCAAATGATTTTTCAACTGTTGTAAAGATCATTGATTACAAAAAAATTATAAACCTTCAGAAAATCAAAGCAGACAAGAGTGGGGAGAAAGAGGAGACCAATTATTCTCCCGCAGGCTAAATCTTATGGATGTATGTGTTTGTCTCATTTTAGAGTTTCTTTTTCGTTTCACCGAGCTTCAAACACAATGTTGGTAAAGAAGTTTCATTTCAACAAGTGTTAACTTAAAGTGTTATTTATTACTTCTTCAAACTTCGCAAAATTACTTTGTGGCATCATTAATTATATAATGAATACCATATCACTTTGTTTAAACCACTATATTATACACAATATCTACATGTTTCGATAACAATGTTATCTTCATCAGGATATGTCAATATAAAGAAAAATAAATGACAAACAAGTTTAGACAAATTAGAATAAATAAATTGTCTATACTTGTTTGTCATTTATTTTTCTTTATATTGACATATCCTGATGAAGATAACATTGTTATCGAAACATGTAGATATTGTGTATAATATAGTGGTTTAAACAAAGTGATATGTTATTCATTATATGTTATTTATTACACTAATAACCTATATTTTTGTTGAATAGTCATTGAACGAGTGAGATGGCAATATAAAAACCGCCGAAATAACTTCTATGATTTTAGATGTTGTTGAATAATAATTTGTATTTTAAATATTAATGAAAACTTTAAAGAAATGTGATACTTACATTTATTTAACCTAATTGAATGAACATTATATTTGTGAGGGTTGTCTATAGCTTACAAGAGAGTGTTATACATTTTGTAGACTATTCACTAGTCGTTCTGTGAACGGCCTCGCGTCCGATAAAGTAAAATTTTGATTATCAATTATTATCAAAATGAAATTTCCCTTGAATTCATAAGTTTTATAAGTAGGTACATAAATACCTCAATTTTTTTGGAATAACTCTTGTTATAATAAGTTTAGAAAGTTATTCCCATCAGTTTTTTTGTATTTCTTGGGCATTAACTATGTAACAATTTCTAGACATTTTGTTTTTTGAAGAGTTTTATTAAATGTACATTTGTTACTTAAATTTAATTTTTCCGCGACCGGTTTCGATACAACCGTATCATTCACGAGCAGAATTAAAACTAACTTAAAAATTAAATGCAAGTACCAAAGATTAATTAGGTGGGAGTAGTGGGAGGGATGATTTTGGGGGGAGGGGGAAAGCGGTGGGAGGAGTCAATATTATACGGAAACATGGTTAGTAGAGGAGATTTGCAAGGCGCTATTATTTTATTCACTAAATTAATTTTAGATTTAATTTTTTTGTTTATTTCGAGCGTTTCTAAAGCGCAAAGATTAAAGTAAGAATTTATATTGCAATGTTTAAATTTTGTTTTTTCTTTATTGAAGCTATGGCCTGACTCTATTAAATGATTCGCAAATTCGGAGTAATTATTATTTCATAAACAAAGAAAAATTAAATTTAAGCGGAAAAATTAAATTTAAGTAACAAATGTACATTTAATAAAACTCTTCAAAAAACAAAATATTCCCATCAATGTAATAAATCATTGAAGAAGATGACAATACTAATAACTTATTAGTCTCAACGAAAATATGAAAAAGAATATCTTCATAATATCCTGGATTCGAGTTCCAGTTGCGAACATAAGCTTTTATTTTTCTGCGTTTTGTTATTTTTATTTATTAGTATAATCTTTTTCATTAATGATACATGTATTTATTTATTTATAAACCATTCATATTATACGTAATCTTTTATTTCATAAAATGATATAATTTGTACAAACAAACCTATCAATCTCATGACAATTTATACTTCTTTAAAACTTTTTTCAGGCCGTAATATTGATCGTTACAATTTATAAGCTCATAGCGCTTATGCGAACTCTGAAGGTTTTTTAAATTTTTTTTTTATTATTAAGTTAAAAGAAACATAATATTTCGCTTTCTTAACTTAAATACAGAGCATATATAGTACAGTAGTAAGAAGTAATATTTTTAATTTTGTTCCAACATTTTGAGTTTAAATAGTTTTTGTTTTTAAGGTTTTTATATTATTTTCCATTTTTAGGTTATCTGGAAGGAGATTATATATATGAACTCCCTTGTGATCAATACTTCTCTTGCCACTTTCAGTCAATAAGGTATAAATATGTAGTATCCAACACGGCCACCAACTTGAACCGGAGACGGAACCTATCAAACAAATGTACAGACAGATGAAATGCCAAACGGTCGACTTAAAACATGACTTCGCAACTGCTGTCCTAAAGCTAATACAGCAAATATTTTTCCAGTAAAAATATATTGATGCGTTAGAACTTCTACAATAAAACTATGAAATTTTGTATTATTAAGTTCCTCCTAATATAAACGGAAAGATATCGTGATTCACACAAATATATGAAAAAGTGCAATGGTTGTCAAAGAGCTGTTGAATTTCTAACAAAATTATTAAAATGGTAGTCATATTACTAGACGTATTCGCTATGTACGTCAATAATATACGCGAAATAGAAGCTTTCGAAACAATCTCACAAATAAATTTTGTTGGAAAGAAGTTGCTTTATCTTTCATCTTCATTTTACAAATATAAATCCAGATATTCAGAATTGTTGAAGTAAAAAACAGAAAAAACGCTTTACTTGGCGTTTATCAGTTCTGATAGGAGAAATTACGGAGCTTCCAATTTTCTATTCGTCATTGCGACATTTTAGCAAAAATATTCAAATGCAGCGAAGCGTATCAAAATCCATAATGATTTATTACCAAGTGAGCAACTTCGGACTTTCTTCGCCAAAGCAAAATTCTTAAATACACTAACAATAATAACAGAAGTTTGAAAACTTTGATTTACATTACTCCCTTCTATTTCATTCGCGTGCAGCCTGATAAGTTCATGGAGACCCTGGCACTGTGCAAAAAACTATAGTTCATTTTAAAGGCATTGTAAACATTTCTACGCTAGCCTCATACACTTTACCCTCGTGCATATTTTGCTTGTAACTCGATCTTAATGAAATTCCCGTGGATTATGCTTGTAATCTGTCAAGAAACTTGGCACTGGCCAAAAAGAGCTCTTCAAACGTAGCGCACTCTAAATAACAGACTTTGATGGGTTAGTTTTATCGGTGAGGGTGTTCTATTTTATACCAGGCTATCAGAAAGTGTCGACGGTGTGTGTTTCAGGGTTTGTACGAAGGGCGGATGATGGATCACCGCTCGGGGGGGGTTGGCGGCCGGGCAGGGAGCTTGGGGGGGAAAGGGGGAGGGGGTGATCGGGGGGCGGCTGAGGGCAATAACTCAAGCGGGGGGATGGAAGGGAGACCAACAGCTGCTCCCCGGGCGCTCGACGGAAAATTTCCAACCAAATTTCGGCGAAATGTGGCAAGTTATAAGCAGAGTTAAAATAATGGAATATTTTAGCACAAGTGATTTTAAATTTTTCAAAATTTCCTCCAGACGCTTCCAAACCTAATCGCATAATTTTACCTGGAGTAGGTAATGCCGAATCATCATTAAATTTAGGCATTCGTCATTTTAATTTCATAAATTCCTCAAAGTGTCCACGGGAGGTGGGCAAAAAGGTTTAATAGATTGCTTTTAAGATGTAAAATTTGAAAATGTTTTAATTTTCTCCACACACCACTAAACGCCAATCAATATGGCAATACTCCATATTCACATTAAAATTTAAGCTTCCCTTACAAACAACGCATCTAGTATTAATAACCAGATCTGAATATCTGGGTATTTTTCAACCTTTCACCACCCATTATTAATACCTCATTCATTTGCTTTAGAAGTTCACAAAAACTCACAAAACTCTAGAACATTCAATACTAGCTGATTCCCGGTATCATTAAATTTATTATTTAGCGTTGCTATGCCATTTAATAAAGAAATTGTTTCTCCCTGCGTGTCCTCTCCCATTCGTCCCGTTCCCCTTCCGCCTCCCCTTCCTCTCCCGCGTCCCTTTCCCCTCTCGCGTTCCCACTCCGCCTCCTCCACCTTCCCTCTCCCAACTCCACTCCCCCCCTCCCGAGTTCCCCTCCCAGATTCCCTTCGACCTACCGCGAACCCCCCCCCCCCCCACCTCTCGCTTCCATGCATTCAGATTGTAAACATTGCATTTTTTTATACAAATTTCGTAATAATAATAATAATAATAATAATAAGTCTTTATTCCAGAATGTGGGGAGGTGAGTGCAATCCCACACATCCTATATAGATTAAGTACATACATAAAACACAAGTAAGTACATAAAAAAATACATATAAATAAAAAATAAAACATAAAATAAAAAGTAGTAGGCATCATTAGATAGTAGATATGCGCGGTTCTATAAATCTTCGGAATACAATTCCCTCCGGCCAAAGTTCTTCTGCCAGGAATTTCTTTACTTCGATCGCTTTAACAGTGAGTTTAAAGGTGTTAAAAGGCGTAGGTCGAAAAGGCTTGATTTTTTCAATCTTGGTACATTCCAGATCTTTTTCTGTTAGGTAGTTATTGATGTTTTCCTCTGTAGTTTCCACAGTAAACCTCGAAATGTATACCGTTGTGAGTATGTCAGCCGACTTTAATGTTGTTGATGTTGCTTTACCTCTCAAGTTTCGGTTAATTTTCCGCGTAACTAATGTGAAACCGCTTTCGTCAGTCGTGGATGGCCGGTGTTGGTACCGCGGGCCGTCGCGCGTTCCCTGTTTATTTGCTGTGTTTTCGGGCCTAAGTTCGAAGTCCGAACTCGGTCGTTCACGGCGATTACTGCTCCTTCGCTCTGTGCGTTCTTGTGTAGTTTTCGTGTGTGCGGTAGTTCCATTACTGTATGCGTTCTTAGATGCAGTCGATAAGTAGGTCGCTTCTGTCTTCTGTAATGCCAGAGCTCACCAGTAATCTTATTCAAACCTTGTCCTGACAATAAGGGAACGTACCCATACTACGTGACCAACTTTTTGCAGTTTTTAACCCCCCCTACCCCGGTGACTAAAAACCTAAGCCACCCGCCGCTCATTTGTACCAAGCGTGGTATTTTGAAGACCCTCCCCCCTAAAAGTGTCACGTAGTATGGGTACGTTCCCTAACGAACACACAAAAAAAAAATCCAATTTGGTGCAGTCGTTCGGAAGTATTATAGATAGATAGAAGAAGAAGATGTAATATTCCCACTTACTTCATTTGAATTTGTAGATGAATTTATCAAGTGTCAAATGAAAAAAACAACCGAACAACAAAATGTATACCATAATTTTCACATCTATTTAGCTTTTCATGTCTAGCCATATCAGCGTCGAGACACTCGTGAACGTGAACCGTTTACTGAAGATGTGTAAATGTAAACGCTGTATTATTTTTGCTTCTACGACAACAAATGCCTG
This sequence comes from Limnephilus marmoratus, assembly GCA_917880885.1. Classification (NCBI taxonomy): domain Eukaryota; kingdom Metazoa; phylum Arthropoda; class Insecta; order Trichoptera; family Limnephilidae; genus Limnephilus; species Limnephilus marmoratus. Next base: position 32,295,622 of record OU862916.1, read on the forward strand.
CACACGCCTAAAAGAAAAATTCGTTTTTTCAGTAAAATGAATTCGCAGTTCTCTAGTACTCTAGATTACGAGGTTTTTCTCCCTTTTAAGATATCACATCGCAAGATGATGATCATTTTTTATACTGAAGATAACGTATAGCGTCGTTATGAGTTTCAATGTAAAAAGAGTTTGCAAATGACCGTTAAATAATATTTTGAAAACTGAGAGTGGAAAAATCTGTCACAGTCACTTAAAAAATCTGGAAAATGATACATTTACATTTACATTACAACTCATAAAAGGTTTTTATACAAAATGATAATAAGTACAAAATATCATAAAGACGTATCATTCTTTACTATGAACATCTTATCAGTCTGTGAGTATGATTAATGGGATGTTTTTGATTCATCTTGCTTTTCGGAAATATAAAAAGTGAAACAAATCGCTTTGCTTCGCGAAAAGTCTTTTCAAGTTTCGATCGAGCAGCTGTCATCTGAAAATTTTGATAAACAACATTTTTCCAATATACGACCTACATCCTGAATACAAATTATCAATATTCATGCTTCAAGAATATATCATGTTTGAACATCAATATAGAATAACGATTTATCATCTTATTTGTGAAAGAAATTTAAAAGCTTTGGTTTGGAGCCATCAGTCATTTAGTAAGAAGCAAACAAATGACAGTAAATAGATAATCATAAATAATGCAGAGCGTACGTACATTCAAAATATAATTTCGATAACTACTGTACCAGATATCAATAAAGAATCTCGCCTCAGGCTAATTTGTTGCTTTTGGCAGGGCTGGGCAAAATACATGCTTCGCTGTAATTAAAATACAAATTACAAAATACTTTGTCGCATGTATTTAAAATACGAAATACAAAATACTTTCAAGTCGTGTATTTGAAATACAAAATACAAAATACAGTATTTTAACAATTTTTTACTTTCAAATACAAAATACAAAATACATTTGGTTTTGGTAGAACTTTGGTTGCAATAAATTGTCGTAAGTGCCCTTATCTAATGGCCGTTATACACGACATCTTTTTCAGCCCGATTCCAATTAGACACAAAAGTCAAAAATTTTCCCTCTACGCGATTGCTATTTTCATCTCTATTGTCATATCTACGATTTCAATTGTCATCACTGCAAACAACACATGAACCATGCTGTTTGCTGTGATACCAACTGAAATCGAAGATATGAAAATCGCGATCGAGTAAAGCGAAAAATGTTGACTTTTGTGTCTAATTGGAATCGAACTCAAAAAAGATGTCGTGTATAACGGCTATAAGGGTGCGCTTCCATAGAAGCAAAGCTGAGCAGAGTGAAACAGAGACGTGCAAAAATTGACCAATCATGTTGCTCAGAATCTCGTCTCCGCTCCACTTGTAAAGTTTTATGATATAGGACCCATGTTTAGATATCAATATTTATTCTTATAATAACACTAGCGGGTTACCGGCATGCGTAGCAATGCCATATTCAAAGCAATAAATTGTTTTTCCCAGCATGTCCTTTCCCGTGCGTCCCCGTTCTCCTCCCGCACCCCTTCCCCTCCCGTATTCCCCGTCCACCTTCCCGGTCTACCCTCTCCCTTCTCCCGCTCCACCGTCCCGCCAACCCCCCTCCCGCGTTCCATGTGTTCAGTCCCAGTACATTCAGTTTTCAAACAACTCACGTGCCAGCTATCACAATTTATATATTCAAATTTTTATTTTTCATATATATTACAAATACTCGTTTTTATATAAGAACAATCAATCAAATCTGGTACCTAACATAGGTACCTATTTAAAATATCTCTAAATTAAAAAAATCCATCGACAATTCTTTTCTTACAAAAAAAAAACGCTGCCTGCTAAACTGTCAAACAGGCGTAGTTAAAATAGTCATTAAGTTTTCTGAAATTATCCAATTTTTTGCGTAATTTTCTCAATTTTTCTTTCCGCAAGAACCTTCTACAAAGTATTAGAAAACTTAAAAAAATAATGAAATAGGTAAAGTTATGGCGTGACCGATGGAAGGAACAGGGATTCTATTTTATATATATATATATATATATATATATAGACATTTTTATAGCGCAGTTTTGTATTATTTCACTTCAAGTGCGCTCTACAGTAATTAATTAACTTAAAAACAATCTAGTTTTCGATACGTTTTAAGATTTTCACGGCCAAAAGTATTTTCGTTATTTGTTTTTGGGGTGTTATGCCGTGTTGAGCTACCTATAGAAGTGCTATGCTATGCTTCTACCTTCTTTAGCCAACGTTTCGGACAGCGTTGCAGTGTCCATCATCTGGGCAGATCCGGTAGACATTAAAAATTATTTAGACATCTCCCGGATCTGCCCTGATATGGACACTGCAACGCTGTCCGAAACGTTGGCTAAAAATGGAGGTAGCGTAACACGGCATAACACCCCAAAAACAAATAACGAAAATGTAGTTTTTTGTCAAATTATTCCTATAGTTCTTGATCTAATCCTATGATACAAAAATGTACAATACAAAGCAAAGACAAGTATAATATTATAATATGCTACAAAATATTCAATAACAGTGCTATCACAGCACAGGACAATAAAAATAACTAGCATGACATAAAATAAAAGGTACAGTAAATTATAAAGCAATGATAAGAGAACTAAAAATAATCATTAGTAAGAGTGCTGTAGTACAGGATTCTAGCGTTTTATCATTATTATTTATTATCATTATTAAGATCGCTATTTGTAATGTATTTGAAAATGTATTTTGAAGCCATAAGTATTTGAAATACAAATTACAAAATACCTCAGCATCAGGTAATTGAAATACCAATTACAAAATACATTTTCTGGAGGTAATTGAAATACAAATACAAAATACGTATTTGTATTTCAAATACGTATTTCAAATACAAGTAATTCAAATACTGCCCAGCCCTGGCTTTTGGGAACAGCTCCGATACGTATAGATCTCATTGAAATCGCTGTCTTCTTTACATGGTGATGGAAAATGTGATCTAAACGGTGTTAGACACAGAAAACACCATGCTTTATATTCAAATCTAAATTTTAACCAAATAAGAAATTAAATGTATACCTCTTCAAACTTTGCAAAAATATATTGAAATGTATACGTATCTCTAAGAAACCAAAGTTGCCCACCACAATTCGAAAAAAATTTGTGAAACTTTGTAAATTTTTAATTAATTTTTTTTTTTAATAAACTACAAAAACTGAGGTGATGATAAAGTTTATAATATTAGGTCTTTACATATGAAATTGGCGTTTTGCCGTACTGGCAACTTTGATTTCAAATATCTTCTCTTTGGTTAGGATTCCAAATTCAAATTTATACAGCTATTTACTCATGTATTTGTGTTTCGAAAATTATAATTCATTTGTTTTTCCTTAATTGTTTTTTTTCTTTGCGTCACTTAGCTTACAAAATGGAAAACTTGAAATATCGCGTTATTTACGAGTACGAGTTCCACCGTGGCACCAGTGCTGCAGAAACGGCTCGAAGGATTAATGATGTGTATGGCGATGGTGCCGTAAAAGAAAACACAGTGCGTTTTTGGTTCCAACGTTTTCGTTCCGGAAATTTCGACCTGCAGAACAAGCCCCATGGACGGCCGGAGACCAAAGTTGATAATGAAGAATTGAAGGCTATTGTGGAAGCGGATCCATCGCAAACCACGTCCGAGTTAGCTGCAGGCTGCGGTGTTAGTGATAAAACTGTTTTAATCCACTTGAAGCAAATTGAGAAGGTGAAAAAGCTTGAAAGGTGGGTACCCCACGAATTGAGTGAAGCAAATCAACAAACGCGCGTTAGAACGCTAGACCACACACTGCACAACAGACGGCTACCAAATTAGAGGAGCTTCAATTGGAATGTCTAAGACATCCACCGTACTCTCCGGACCTTGCCCCAACAGATTACATTTTGTTTCGAAATTTGGATAACTTCTTGCAGGGGAAAAAATTCAACTCCGATGGGGCAGTCCAAACCGCCTTCAAAGATTTTATTGATTCCCGTCCGAATGGTATTTTTAGTAAAGGGATCGATGAACTACCTATGAGATGGCAAAAGTGCATGGATAGCAACGGTGCATACTTTGATTAAATAAATATATTATATTAAAAAAAAAATCGACTTTATGTTCCTCCCGTACAAAACGCCAATTTCATATGTAAGGACCAATACATTTGTCTGGTAAAACGAGAAAATGTTTTTTTTTCGTTACTAGTAATTTTAGTGAGCAATTTAACTGTTTAATGTTTGCATTCAAAATTGTAATTTATAAAAAAATATATTTTCAATTCTAATAATAAATGTTGAAAGTGCGTATCCTTTAAAACAAAAATCTTTTAACTGATGTGATGTGATATATACAGAAATATTCAATTTATTTGGGTTTAATTAAAAATATTTTATTAAAAATGTCTTTCTATTCCAATGGCTTCTTGTTAAAATTTGAAATATAATCAAATATACGAATTTCGAATGTTTGTGATGTGATGGGAAATATTCCTGCGTAAAATTATTTATATATTATATTATTATATTAAATATATTGTAAAGAAAATTGACAATATTAGTCTATGAAAGGCAATGATCCAAAGGCACGTATGTATTACTTTCAACTTATATTAACCTTCACTTAAAAAAAATACATAAATAAAATAGTGAAAATAAAAATATATATTCTTAATATGTAAAAATGAATGTTTATTTGTTTGTCCTTTATGTGATGTTAACTTTGTTTGATGTGCTCTGGTGGTTATGAAATTATTTCATATACTAATCATCTGATTGCGATGAAACTTTCTATGTGAACTGGTGAGCTCTGGCGTTATAAAATTTTAATAAACGTTTTGCAATAGGTGGCACGCGAATTGTTTGAAAAATTTGTGTATTTCTTGTAGGTAAAGCGGAGAGGGGGGTGGAGGGTAAATGCCAAGGGGAAAGGATCGCGGGAGAGGAAGGGGAGGCGGAAGGGAGACGGGAACGAATGGGAAAGGACACGCAGGGACAAACAATTTATTTATTTAAGTGGCATTGCAACGCGTGCCGGGAACTCGCTAATAGTATATAAAAATCGTAAAGAAAAGGACAAACGATCTATTTGTGGCAAATCTACGTGTAATGTAATATAGACTCGTTCTTGTGTTCGGCTGTGGAAAGATTTGCCCGGCCTCTGTGTTTCCTCCTTCCTACAATATGGGTCTCTTCAAGGCCAATGTTCATTCCTTCCTCTCCTAAAAAAGACCCTCCACACAGCATTATTTTCCTCAGGGCCCCCAGTGTGTAGTTAATATTAAAATAAAAGATAAGGACAAACCTCTTCCCACGAACCCGGACACCTCTGCTAAGTCACTAAACATAGCGAACAACTTGGTGTGACCTATGGCAGAGGTGTTGTTATCTAAAAAATGGTTCTCCGGGTGGCGGTACCCATACCCGCCTCCCAAATGTAGCCAGTGAGACTACGGCAACCCCAATTGGGTTTGAAGGGCTGGAGATGAGTGAGGAAGTAAAGGAGATGAGGGAGAGGAAGGCAAGGGGAAGTACCTGGCTATTCAGATCTAGTCACCAAACACGGCTAAAGCCATTTTAAGCAACGTTTCAAATCTGATTGGTGGTCTTACTCCAGGGCAATACTGAGAGTATCTTCCACTCTAGAATGTGCCGCGAATATACCTTATATTATTTTAATTGATTATTTTTTTTGCGCACGCCGGGTGTTTGGTTCTGAGTTCTGAAACAGTTTTTAAAAACTAAATCCCAAGTCCTTCATCAGTCATCTATTCCTTTATCTTCCTCCTTTCCTCAGAAGTTCCTGCAAGGAAAAGAAGAAGATGTTTTCCTACCTACATGGAAAAAATAAACAATATAGCCACCAAAGTTTTTAAATTACCTACTTGGGCAGTAGAAAAATCGAAGGGACATCTGTCACAGCGCGCAATAGAAATATCGTAATTAATCGCATAAATTCCTATTTTATGAACCGAAAGTGTCGGTATTTGAGACCTTGTGTTGTGCCGTTATTATTGGGAAGCTGCCAGTACCAGGATCGATCCTGAGACAGTGAAGGAAGCCATCAAAGGTAAGGGACTATTCCTTTCATTGCAATTCCTGTGATCGATATTTTAAAACGCAGTCAATTGTCTTTTACTTGTCAAAATAAGATTTACACTTCACATCTTCTCGTGTCGCGGCATCGGTCGTGACACTGGGATTAGAATAATACCCCAAAAGTAATTAACGATAATAATAATTAAATAAAACATTGTTAGTTAAAGTGGAGATCTTACAAATCTTACTAATATTATAAACGCGAAAGTTTGTATGAATGTATGTACTCTTTCACGCAAAAACTACTGAATGGATTTTAATGAAACTTTACAATTAAATAACATATTGGCTATAATGTATAAGGCTAGGGTAATTTTTGGAGATTGCTGGCAACGGTTAATATGCACTTTTTTTGAGAAAACCTTTTGATTCACCTTAATTACATTAAAAGGCATCTATTTGAATTGGGGGAAGTGGAAAATATTTCATTCTAAATTTCGATTACGTAAAATTAAAATTAGCTTTCGTCTTGTGAGATTGTACGCCATTAGCTATTAGCTCATTCGCTGTCACTTTGGTATGTTGGTATTCCTGATACACTTGAATGTATAACGAACGGTTATAAAGAGCACTTTCTTTTGAATCACAAACCATGTTACACAAACCTAGCGTAGCCGCTACACTACTTGAAAACTGGGATGTTTTTCTTGCCTTGACGCGAGTAGGCGTTATAAAGGGGCACTTTCTTTTGCATCACAAACCATGTTACACAAACCTAGCGTAGCCGCTAAACTACTTGAAAACTGGGATGTTTTTCTTGCCTTGACGCAAGTAGGCGGTATAAAGGGGGCACTTTCTTTTGCATCATAAACCATATCACCCAAACTTATACCAACATAACAAAATGACATTTGAAAATAATGTTTGAAAATGGACGGTCTTGTTTCACAGAATGAAAGCTAATTTTAATTTTACGTAATCGAAATTTAGAATGAAATATTTTCCACTTCCCCCAATGCAAATAGTTGTCTTTTAATGTAAATAAGGTGAATCAAAAGATTTTTTCAAAAAAAGTGCGTATTAACCATTGCCAGTGATCTCAAAAATTTACCAAAGCTAGATGGGAAGGGGACGCGGGAGGGGAACGGGGATGCACGGGAAAAGTGATTCAGGGAGAAACAATGTATTTCTTTGAATATGGCATCGCAACGCATGCCCGGAACGAGTTAGTTAATAATAAAACAAAAATGCAGGGCTAACTTACGAAAGATATTGACTCATTAGAGAAATGTGAACTAAGATTAGTGTTGGTAAGGACGGCATATAAGTATTTCAGTATTGAAGACCGAAGGGAGGCCCTTCCTTCAAACACACATAAGCTCTAATTGAAGCAATAAAGCTCCTTCGATACTTACCCTTCCCTTGAAGTGTATTTTGATTGGAATGAAAGTATTGCAGTTACAAATAATATTTGTTTTGGTGACGCATAGGCGACAAGTACTTTTGTATTGGATTATTCTGTCTCATATTTGTGGAGATTGTTTTGTACGGGAGTTGAATGATGTGAGGGTGCATGGATTTATATCAAAGTGTATTAAAAATATTCGATTATATAAGAAAATGCTCGTCAGTAGGGGAGGTCTAGCATGGTCGATCGATAAAACACTGAATTAATAAGATATTGACAAAATCCGTCATCTATGGTCAGTTATCAATATTTGCGATTACGGTCTACAATTGGTAAGAGATATTCCGACCGATTATTGATAAATTTTTGCCCGGACTCCATAGTGTCAGATTAGTTTCGATTAACTGTCAATATACACACTTATTTGGATAATGTCTTGCGTTGTGCAAAATTGCTGGCTTATTAATGACGTCAAAAATTCAACTAAGACGCCAATTTATTCGCCATTATTATAAAGTGGTTGAAATATGATTAAAGACCTAATTAACTAATTAACTCCAGTTTAGTATGAAAAAGCAAATGCTGAATAAAAAATGTACGTTTAGGTTAGTGTTTTAATTCATCATTGCCAATCTATTAATGTTTTTACGTAATTGCTTGGCGTTTGACATTTCGTAGTGCCAATTAATAGAAAATACCAATTGGTTGAACCACTTGTATATTTGTTTAAAGCCGACCGGTTTTGGAACGACCGTTCCTTCCTCAGGGCAAACGTATGCTGATTTGACAATTACAAAATAGTGGATGGGAACAATGTATTATTTCTAAGGATTGTGGCAGGGGTGGAACCGTTGCTAGGGATCAATGAAGAGTGGGTGGGTAGGGGAACATATCCATGATTGGGGCTGTAAGATAATTTTTTTTTGTTGATAATAGATTCATTATTTTTTAGGGATTTTTTTATTTCTAAGGCTTTTAAGTTATCTAAGCGTTTTCCTTTATGGTTACTATGAAGAAATTTTATCCCCGTATTTTTTCAAAACTATGGTCTTTTCAATGATATGGTTAGCGATCTCAGAAAAATTATTATTATTATGACACTTTAAATGTTCTTTGATTCTGATTTCAAAATAACGAGTTGTTTTTCCTATATAAAATGAGGGACAATCATTACATTTGAGTTTATATATATTCTAGAATCAGTCGATTTACGGTATTTAGCGTTCCTCAAAAAATTACCGATATTATTTCTTGTATAAAAAGCTGGTTTAATATTAGAAGGGAGATTTTTGAAACATTGAACTGTAAAATCATTAATATACAAAATTTTACGCCATTCTTTGTCATTATTATTATTAGAATTGTATAGATATTTCTTATTTATTCCCTGTATATATTTTTTCAACTGTCACGGTAAAACCGTGTTAGGGACATCGATATAAAACGATCAGAAGTTACGCCTATCGATCCGATATTGAACAGCTATCGATTTCACAGGCTAGAGCTCCTCGACCACATTCTAGTCCACCGAAGATGCGGAAAAAAGGGACGCCCCGTCGAAGCAAAAATATACCGACTATTAAAAGGTGGAAAAATTATAGCGATTTCGTGAATCACGAAAAGTTTTATTGAATTTAATTTTTTTGTTAAAAATCTCTGCCGATAACATCTTGACATGAAATGGAAACAATGTGAGAGATATTTTCTTTTTGCCAGAATATCAAATAATTAATAGAATATTATACATTGTTTTACTCTGAATTGTAACCACGTTCAAGTTAATGAAGTAAGCACAAAATAATCAAAAAGATTTATGTATCTCGTGTTTTGTGACAAAATCTTCAGAACTGTATTTTATTCCCAACGTTAAGTTTACGCTTCTCCATTTAGAGCCCCCGAGAGATATGCGGCTAAATTCATTTCAATCTCTGAATAAAAAGATCGTTCGAAGACCGAATGTCGAGTGAATACAAAATCAGCATTTGAATGAATATTTTCGCGGACAGATCTGCAGACAAGAACATTTCCAGGGTTTCTGCCACCCATCAAGGAACATTTGCAGGCGACAAAAAACCTAGCGACTTGTAAAGGATATCATGTAAGTTTTTATAAGGGAAAAATATATCACAATTTATAAGTAAATTTTTTTGATAAAATGAAAAATCTTTCCTTTTCATAATTCATGTTATTTCTCCGCCACGCTTTTAGGAGTTGATGCGAAATTGTTTAATTTCCGGTGGCGGAAATTATACTCCTTAAAATGAAACTTTAAATTTGTATCAAAACGGAACACTCATTTACTAAATCAAATTTACTACGACAGTATTCTACGATCTTTCTCGGTAAAATAATCAAATGATGTACAAACTTCTCAAATACTAAAGCACCCTTGCCAATATTTTATAAAATACAATTTCGTGAATTTGTAAAGCAAAAAGCGATTGTAATTGAAAGGTTTGCTTTGAAAAATTCTGTAATTTTTCACGTTTTGTATAATATTATTGAATCTGAAAAATTTCCCTTTAGAACGTCTTCGCACGTATTTTTAAGGAGGAAATATTAAATATTTCACGCCGCTTTGTTGGGACGATTGAATAGAATCTTTTGTGTGGGATATTTTGAAACATTTCATGCGTTTCTGCGTAAATTATTCCGGAGGCGTCAGAATGGAAAGCATTTCCTCACATTTTGTATCGGGAACAGTTTACCCTTAAATTTCTGAAAGCTGATTTGGTTTCATTCTCTTTCCGCTTTTGAATAAATGAACTGGCGCATTCTAAACACGTAAAATCAAATGTATTTTGGCAAAAGGCGGCGCCTTCTTCCCTCTCCTCTGTGCCACTGGGGACTGGAAACTGGAAACAGGGATCGCTCAAAGGAAGATCTTTCAAAAGGTTTTATTTATGACAAATTTCATGCCTTCCTATCCATAACCGAAAACAATAATAATTGTAGGTACTTATAAAATATCTAAACAGCAAATCTGTTTGTAAATAAATCGTTGGAGATTCAATGGAGTAGCAAAGCTCTAAGTGGAGTAAATATTTTGATTTATTGAATTCAATTACTTTATTTGTGAATAATGAATCAGGGTTTGCGATTTCAAATAAAATAAAGCATGTTATGATCTTATCTCTAGTAGAAATCTCTTTGCTTGAAACAGCAAAAACTCTACGCTGGGGGTATTACAGAGTCATGGAGTTTTTCACTTTAACTTTTTCTGCCTGGAATTAGCAAAAAAATATTATTTTTATATAACGACGATCCCGAAGAACAATGTCGAATCTGCTAAATATTAAAAATAGTTTTGCTAGCATATAATTTGGGTTATTTTGTTGATTTAAAAATCAGTATTTTCGAAATGCAAAATATAAAACAATACCATATTTCTTGATCTGTAAAATGAAATTACTGCAAAACTACAAAATCGCACATTCGACATTGTTGTAAGGGACCGTCGCACAGTGGTTTTACTAGTATGGGAGCGTCGGAAACAATTCGAAATTTCAAATTGCAAGGATCACTAAATTTGGTTTCTATATCTTGACACCACATACCACCGCATATTTCCCCATACCACAAAATTCAACAAAACGTTTCGTCACTGCGAAACACGTCAGCAAATATTGACTTCCCGTGCAGTCAGGACATTTGTGTGTAAATGCAACGTTTATTATATAACATTTAGGGACTGATAACTTTTTACACCGCTTGCTCGCATTTTTTTTTTTAACTTGGATTCAATACCTTCAGGTGTTTACTAAAGATGTTAAGTTTATTTTTTTCATTTCCTGACAAATTTGGGATATTTTTTTTTAAAAACATCTCGTGAATTAAAAAAAAATTACGAAGATTTCTGGAATACATAAGGTTAAAGTTAGATATTCAGTAATATTCAGTAAATGTGCTGATGTACTTTTGTAGCTGAACTATTTACATATCATATTTAAAAAAAAAATCTTGCGCATTTTTGCGGTTCTATGGCCCAGGAATTTTTACGTAATTTACTTACTGTAAAATTTGAGTGCTTCATAAACATTATTTTTGTCACAGGTTCGGTTTCAAAGGATTTGTTCTTAATACAAAAGGAGTTATTTGGCATAATGATGAACGCGAAGTGTCAAAAGATGGAAAAAGATTTTAATATTTAAAAAAAATGTATATAAACCTCACCAATTGCCTTAAAAGAGAGGTTGGATAAATTCAGTAAAAAAATCACGGGCTTCAAATTTCGCATTAATATTGCTCGTCGAGATGATGCTTGATTTGTGATGGAAAATAAAAATAAAATTACTTGAGACTCCGGTTGGTTTTATATTGTATGTGATTTATCCTGAAAACGGCACGTGATGATCGTAAATACAATTTGAATGTAGTTCAAACCAATCCAAACGCTTTAAAACCAAAGATCTTCGGAAAAATGCACCTCTTTCTCATTTGGTGTTTGAGAAAGAGGTATATTTTTCGGTCAATCGGTAACATCAAAATTATTAGAAGACATTATTCTAGGCGCTCATCTATTAACAGACAAGTGTACAAGATATTTGATGATAATCGCTCTTCTTAATAACAGGTATTCATTGGAACGCGAGAGGTGCGGATTATTCTAGTATTTTTAAATCTTCAATTGTACCTACCTTTGCGATTAGTTTGCGGGAAGTCTGACAATATAAACGTAGTGTGGCAAAATCCTTGCCCATCTTCGATCAGATATTGCCACCCGATTAAGATTATCAGAAGAGGCTCAGGAAGCTCGGAACAAAGATTTTTTAAAAATATCGCGTGAACTATTATAGAAAATGTTCTCGTAAGAAATTTTATGAAGGTGTTTTTAATTTAATGTTAGTTACTTCTGATCCTATCATAACTAGTTACAGGCAACCCCCAAAGAAACCATTAAATCGTTTTCCTAAGGTAGTTTTCGAATTAGTAATTCCTCCGGATATTCATTCTTCAAATATCTTTAGCACCGACGATGATGATGATTGTTCATCGTCTGCCTCAGAATGTTAAAAAGCAAAATTAAACATTACTCGGCCTTTATTTTCACATGGATATGGACATAAATAATATCAATTTTAAGAAAAATAAATAAATTTTATTTTTTCGTTTATAAAAATATAATAAAATCCAGAAATCGTTAATAAAATGCAGTAAAACTTACTAAAACCGAATATTATAATTTTTTTTAACCATACCGAAAAATTACTTTTTTTCCCCCTTTAATCTTCCCTGTGAATTGTTTCCGACTTTTGGGGTATTTAGAACCACTGTGCGTCGCGTCGATAAGATTTTAATCATTTGCAAAGAATCCTGTAAGCAATGCTTATTGTAGGTATATAATTTTAAATGAATTTCATGGTTTTTAGTTTGTTGATGATCTAAACAAAAACTTATCTTTCCGTTCGTTATATACAGGGTGTAACAGGACGTTGTTGAGGGATTTTAACCAGCGATTCCTGGGCATATTTGGAGTAAAAAATGTACATGTCATTTTACTGTCTGATGACATTTTTTTAAAATTAAAAACATTAATAATATTTTTCCGTCACACGTCGCCACTGACTAGTTAGAAGAGTGGCGCGTTCATAGCCTAGCGGTGTCTTTCTAACAGCATGTTAATACACGAAACAGCGCGCGTATCGCTCAAACTGATCGCGACGGGATATATCCCATAGCGATGGTAACAGTATCGACAAGTGATTGAAACATATTTTTTGTTGTTATAAAAAAAAATGTCATCGAACAGCAAAATGACACGTACATATTTTACTAGAAATATGCTCAGGAATCATTAGTTAAAATCCCCCAGGAAGGTCCTGTTACACTCTGTATATTATATCATTTAGTGTTTTCGATATTATAATCAAAGATGTATTTTTTTAATTTCTTTAATCCGCATTTTAAGATATTTTTGCGGTATTAAAATTAGGCCATAGTTATTGCTATTCATAAATATAATCAAAACTAGTTTGTGCACAAATTGTTTACGCTTTCATAAATAATGTTCGAGTAAAGCGCCAATGTGTCTCATATTATTATCATACATATATATCTAACATTACCACATTCCCTAGTAGATAATTTAGCTGGTGCTTCAATTTGGCCGCTTCAACACCTCAGCGTGAAGGTGTGAAGATGTGACTTGTCATTACCTATCATTACTCCTATTCAGAGATGTCATAACCTAACGACATCTCTGTTCCGTGCCTCTTATTGGATTTGTCGATGAAGTGATGAGAATTAGTGAATTTGAGGACGGGCGCGGGCGCCTCGTTACTTTAATTAATTGCATCATTAACACATGACTTGAATTTAGTTCTATAGCAATAAGTGAAATATAGCACTTGAAGTGAAATATCACAAAACTGCGCTATATAAATACTAAGTTATTATTAATAAATAGAACATTATGGCGTAAGTAAATATGTATTTTCCCATTAATTTCTTTTTCAATAATATTAGGTCCTTACATATGAAATTGGCGTTTTGTATGGGAGGAACATAAAGTCGATTTTTTTAAATATAATATATTTATTTAATCAAAGTATGTACCATTGCTATCTATGCACTTTTGCCATCTCATAGGTAGTTCATCGATCCCTTTACTAAAAAAACCATTCGGACGGGAATGAATAAAATCTTTGAAGGCGGTTTGGACTGCCCCATCGGAGTTCAATTTTTTCCCTTGCAAGAAGTTATCCAAATTTCTAAAAAAATGGTAATCTGTTGGGGCAACGTCCGGAGAGTACGGTGGATGTCTTAGACATTCCAATTGAATCTCCTCTAATTTGGTAGCCGTCTGTTGTGCAGTGTGTGGTCTAGCGTTCTAACGCGTGTTTGTTGATTTGCTTCATTCAATTCGTGAGGAAACCACCTTTCAACTTTTTCACCTTCCCAATTTGCTTCAAGTGGATTAAAACAGTTTTATCACTAACACCTTAGCCTGCAGCTAAGAACAGAAGATATTACAACCTGAGAACGAGAAGAGCCGACCCCAACAGCCTACCTAGGCAATGAGTTGGGACAGCGCAAAGGAAGAAGAAGAAGAAGAAGACCTTAGCCTGCAGCTAACTCGGACGTGGTTTGCGATGGATCCGCTTCCACAATAGCCTTCAATTCTTCATTATCAACTTTGGTCTCCGGCCGTCCACGGGACTTGTTCTGCAGGTCGAAATTTCCGGAACGAAAACGTTGGAACCAAAAACGCACTGTGTTTTCTTTTGCGGCACCGTCGCCATACACATCATTTATTCTTCGAGCCGTTTCTGCAGCACTGGTGCCACGGTGGAACTCGTACTCGTAAATAACGCGATATTTCAAGTTTTCCATTTTGTAAACTAAGTGACGCAAAGAAAAAAAACAATTAAGAAAAAAACAAATGAATTATAATTTTCGAAACACAAATACATGAGTAAATAGCTGTATAAATTTGAATTTGGAATTCCTAACCAAAGAGAAGATACTTGAGATCAAAGTTGCCAGCACAGCAAAATGCTAATTTCATATGTAAGGACCTAATATTTTAATAAAGTATTTTCTTGGCGCTTACTTGTTTATTGTCCGAAAAACCAAATTGCTTCTTCTTACTAGAGAAGTAATTGTTCTACCGAACTGAATTTCTTCAACAGCGTTTAAACGATTTCCTGACAGAATAATAATTAAAAATCAACTTCAACTCACACATTGTATTAAAAGGGTCCCAATGTAGGAAGTACAGACTAATTTCATACAACAACCACAAACTGATTAAGCTGCAAACCGTACAAACTTCTTTTTCTTGTTCTTCAGTTTCTATTCGCTCTCACAGTCGTACTTCATTGTGAGAGCGAATAGAATTAATAAGAATTCCAGTCTGGTATTTGTAACACAAAGAATTCAGAAATATCCCAGCTCTAAGTTGATTAATATTGTAATGCGAAAATATTAATTTATTGGGGCTGCATTCGAAATCAAATTACTTTGAGTAGTTCTTGCTGCAGTTGAATTATATCGGAAACCAAAACAAATCCTTATTAATATAATAAAATACATATAAAACTTATTTCCAATTAAATTACATTTGACCGTAACTGGTTTCAACCTGTTAAAGCTATCTTCAGACTCGTACAAATAATTATTATTAATCTACAAATACCAATTATAATTTTAACTTAGGTATACGAGTCATAAAACTATAACAACTTAACTTATACTGTAGTATAATTTATTACTATATTTTATACTAGCTGACCCGGCCACGAGTTACTGAGGCTAATAAAACACAACGTCATCTACTGGATGGTTATCCAACCATTATAACCACCGCCGTCTTTGAGTTTATCGCGAAGAGCATGAAATGCTTGGGGTAACTAACGTATTTAAGTTAATAAGGATTAACACTGTATCCGTCTAAATAACTTTTCAATTACAATGAGAATAGTAAGCTATCCGTAAAAGGTGGATGTATGCCTTCGCGGGACTTCTTTGTAGATCTATAAAAGAGGAATATCCCTCCATGCATTGTTTTGTTATATCCCCAAAGGATTAGGCAGCGTTTTCGATGAAAGCTACCAGGCGGCTTGACTTTTCCCGACACTTCTAACAATTATCGTTATGTTTCAACCAATTTAAACAAATCCTTGACAAATTACGTACTTAAACCTTCCTCACAAAACACTCTATCTATTGGTGAAAATGAAATCCGTTCAGTAGTTTTCGAGTTTATCGCGAACAGACAGACACACGACGCGGGGAACTTTAATTTATAATATGTAGAGATAGAGAAGAGATAGAGATGTAAAGATGTAGAGATAGAGATAGAGATAGAGATAGAGTTGTAGAGATACATAACATATGGGGGAGAGGCAGGGGGTAGTCTGCAAGGATTTTATTAAATTTATATAGTTTTTTTTCCATATTTGTAGCCATGTCGTCTTTGACTATTGGACTTTTGGTTATTTTGCTATTAGCAGTAAACATAATCCAATCGTCAAGCAACAAAACTGTTATGTATGTAAACTGTAGATTAAGAAATATTTGTACCAGTCTGAAGATGGCTTTAACTGGCTGATATCGGTCAAAAATAAATTAGGTGGAAATAAGTTTTACTTTTATTAATAAAATGGAGTTCCACCACGAACTGTCAGTATCAAACATTGAAATAATAAATCGTTAATAGGTACAGTTTTAAAAATAAATTGTTTTTGCTCGTTTAACAATATCGAAGGAATGGTTTCTCAAAGCGATCACATAAGGGTAGTTCGTTGTATGTGACGTTGTTTACATTTATAATTAATTAAAGTTATTGGTATATCATTTATTTATTTTACAATGTAATTATCTTATTAATAACAGTTCCATAACTAAATGTAATAAAAAAATAATACAAAACGTCATTCATTCATTATTGCAACAACGGTTTTTGAAAATTATTAATAACTTTCTTCTGTCATGTCTGTAGATGCATTTTTTTTTCAAAACTTCAATTATTATCGCTATAATCATCTTTTAGCTAGAACAATCTTCAAGTATTTCACAATATCCAATAAGGATTGATATACATTTTCAAAGCACTTTACTATCAAATTTTATAATTTTCCCGTGTAAATATTTTGGCACGTAAACAAAAACGCTGAGTAAAAGTCCTTCAAAAAGGCAATAAAAAAGGTAAACAAAATTCGTGTACGAAGCCTTAAAAATATAATTTCATAACGATATTCAAATTTATTTAATCGTGTCCTTCGTCTGAGGGGCTTGAGTACCGTGGGAATTTTAAAGTAATACTCAATCACCATAACCTGGGTTTCTGCGCTGAATTTCTTCATCAGTAATTATCGGCGGGGGTCGGTTGGATGCAGCAGAGGGTAGCGGGTGGGGGGTGGGGCTGGGAAAGGCTTCTAAAGGGGTAGTTTTCCTCGGGGAGGCTTCGAGCAAGGGGTGAGTTTCCGTTTTAAGTCTCCTCTATCCGTGCCGCACTTTGCCTTAAGACTCTGCGGTCTTCATTACCATAATTTATTCATAAAAAATCCTCCGTTTTCAAATGTATCTTTTATAAATGTGAAAGCCGAACAAGACCGACGCTATGATTTTGAAAATAACAAAAGGGATGCTGGTTTCTGGATTTATTTTACTGAATTATTCTTTCACCAGACGTGACATGTTTTTATTATGAGTTTTATTAAAAATATGAAGGAAAATCGTGTTGTACGTCAAATTTATTTAAAAAAATTTCACCCTGTCAAAAACATTCAGACCGTACTTGCATACAATATTTCGAAAGAAATGAGATTCACTTTGTTTAATCGAATGTTAAATGTATTGCAAATTTATTAATTTTCTTTTGTAATTATCTTATTAAATTTTACCACCCACAATAAATAAAAACTTACGTGAACATTATGCCCGTTTAGAATTTTATTAACCTTTGTTATTAATTTCTAATTATTTATATTTTGCTGAAATACGCGATATTTTATGAAAACTGTAGCTTTAAGAACATCTCTTTTTTTAACAACATACTCAACGGTTTCGTAGTTGTGCCGTCGGCGTCGGTACAAAAAAATCAGAATGTGTAATTCACACGCGATAGAAGTGAAACTAGAAAGTCGCTGCATGTCGCTTTCTTTTGCCTGTTTATTTTAAAGTGGTTTGAAGGGTCGCGGAGATTTGCGACGCACTATACCGCTGCGCTATGGGACCCGCTCGGCGAGGTGCGAAATAACGCATTATATTCCGACGACCCATAAAAAACAAAGCGGCCAATGAGCGCAGACTTATCGTCGTTTCCGTTTTATATCTCAACCAATAGGAGCCTTGAGCGCAGTTGGTTGCTTCGCAGGTGCCGTAGTGCGTCGTTTCATCCGAATTTCAAATCACACAAACGGGGCTAAAGAAGTTTCACTTCAAAAAGTTTATAACGGACATTTCAAGGCAAAAGCTGCCGAAATCGGTTCACACGTTGCCATAAAATTAAGTCAAGTACACAAACACACAGTGCTTAAAATGCACGTTATTTCATTGAGTATTTCATTCCAAACGTTATTTCTTTCGCACGATTCTTTCATTGGTTTTTCAAATTTTTCCCATTCTAATTCACTCATAATACAATAGTTAGGTTACAATCAATGTCAGCAAGTCTTTCAGAGATATTTTAATTGTACCTATAATCAATTTACGGACAACCACCCAAAGCACAACTGTGTGCCCGCGCCTTCGGGTAAATCTAATCAGGCACTTGTTTATTCCTTGAAGGCAGTCCGGACGTACCCGCTGGAAAAATCATAATTACTACCGGTTGATTTTTCACGTCGGCTGATTTCGCGCCTAAGGATTCGTGAATTTTCCGTCTCACTTCCCTTTCACTCGTGTTATTTTCGCGCGTTTCCGTCCCGCTCCCGCTGCGAATCCCATTCCGACTGGCATATTTGATCGTGATTAAAATCAGGCCGTTCAGTTTGTTGAGAATAAATATTTAAATTGTTAAGTGATGCGTGTCCTTTGGAATGTGCACGGCTCGGTGCACGCCATTACGCGTTTCAAATTTCAAATATTCATCGGCGAAATTCTCGAATAAAGAATTTGATTAAATTTTATTGTGTGGTGCAGAATGTTTCTTCAGTAAATAATGTCATTTCGATAAATATTATTAAGGATTTTGACATTTTAATCAACCTTCGAAAATATCTACGTAAAAACCTCGTTTAATCACGAAAACTTCACAGAAGACGACGAAAACAAGTGTTTTATTCTAAATAACGATAAAACTCTTTGTTTTAAACTCTGTTTATTGGTGTAATCATCATGCAATAATCGACGAAGTAAAAATTTGACCATTCGTAGTTATTCGTGAATATCTCGACCGTTATAATATTATCTCTACTTATTATAAATTAAAGTCCTCCACCGCGTTTGTCTGTCCGTTTGCGATAAACTCAAAAACTACCGAACCATGCGGTTTTCACCAATAGATAGAGTACTTCATGAGGAAGGTTCAGGTATATAATTTATCAAGTTTTTGTGTAAATTTAAATTAAAAATGCAGGACCAGATAATATTCCACCTGTGCTAATTAAAGAATGTTTAAACGGCTTAGTTGTTCCTCTTTTTCTAATTTTTAACCAGTCACTAGAGACAGGCAGTTTCCCTGATACATGGAAACACAGTTTTCTTACACCCATTTTTAAAAAAGGGGACAAAACGGGCGTAACAAATTATAGACCAATATGTATCCAATCATCGATACCCAAGCTTTTTGAAAAAATTGTCCCCCATAAAATATCCACAAACATAAAAAAAATTATAACTCCCTACCAACATGGCTTTTGTTCAAATAAATCTACACTGACCAATTTACTAATATACGAAAACTTCATATCTAAATCTTTAGCCAACAGGTGCCAGGTTGACTCAATATACACTGATTTTAGCAAGGCCTTTGACAAGGTGTGTCACAAAATACTAATCAATAAATTGGCGAAACTTGGAGTCTATGGTAGCTTATTAAATTGGTTTGTTAGTTATTTGTCCAAAAGAATTCTTAGTGTGAAAATAAATGGCACACAGTCTTACAAATTTATAGCAACAAGTGGAGTGCCGCAAGGCTCCCATTTAGGGCCCATTTTGTTTATTATATTTATAAATGATATTGTTGATATATTTACTGACATAAATGTGCTACTGTTTGCCGATGACATGAAACTATATAAAGAGATTAACCACATTAATGATTGTATTATACTTCAAACTAACTTGATATATCTTTTTGAATGGTGCTCTATCAACAAACTAGCATTAAATATAAATAAATGTCAGTTCATTCATTTTTCCAAAATAAATATTCCTATTATTTTTCAGAATTCTTTAAATGATGAAAATTTAAATTGTGTTAGTGAAATTATGGATCTAGGCATTATGTTCGACAGTAAACTCACCTTTGTATGTCATATTAATAATATTATCAACAAAGCACTAAAGACTCTTGGTTTTGT
The DNA here is from genome assembly GCA_917880885.1 of Limnephilus marmoratus. NCBI lineage: Eukaryota > Metazoa > Arthropoda > Insecta > Trichoptera > Limnephilidae > Limnephilus > Limnephilus marmoratus. The sequence continues at coordinate 32,316,064 of OU862916.1, forward strand.
TTTGAGAGCTGCAAAAGATTTCAATGATTTAGACACATTTATTATGTTATATAAAACCCTTGTCAGATGCCAACTTGAATATAACTCTACGTTATGGTCTCCCTTTTACAACATCCATTCAGATAACATTGAAAAGATTCAACGGAAGTTTTTAAGGTTTATAAACTATAAATTGCATATTCCTATACTAAACATTGATTACAATTATCTCCTGGATAATACGTCTCTATTGAAACTTTCAGAAAGAAGAATAAGCACAGATTTAATACTATCACATAAAATACTGCATTACAAAATTGACTGTTCTGAATTGCTTCAATTTATCAATATCCATGTTCCCCAAAAATCATGTAGACATTTATTACCCTTCTACTTCAATAACACCAGGACACTAGCTTATCAAAATTCTCCGCTTCCGAGACTTCACAGTCTCGGAAATAAATATTCTAATCTAGGTGATATATTTCATCTTAAAACTAATCTGTATAAACGTTGTATATTCTATCACTTTTATTCTTCTAGGCACAAATAGATTTACATAATTTCTTAAATTTTTGTTTATATTGAATATGAGATTTCTTATCATTTTTATATAATATGTATTTTAATTTTATTATTTGTTTTGTTGTTACACTGTTTTGTGTATTTTCTTTTCTCATTGTATTATATTTTCTTCATTGTTTGTTGCTCAACTTATAAATTATAATGTAAAAGCCCATCAGGGCGTGTAATAAATAAATAAACAAATAAATTGGTTCAAATATATAAATAAAGGAGAATATCTGAACGTGGTAAACGAACGGATTTGATTTGTATGCAAATTAACAGATGGCGGTGTGAATTAAATAGTTGGGCAATGGTAACGTTATGTTTCGTTAGCCACAGCAACGCGTGGCCGGGTCAGCTAGTGTTAGAAAAATTTAAAAATGCAGTTTTTCCAAAATTACACAAAATAATTGAATTATCATTCCACTGAACCCAAGAAAAAAAAATCATAATAATAAAGTTTTAAGTTAGAAAACCGCGGTGTACCTGATGAATTTATTAATTAAAAGACCATTTTATTCTTTGAAATGTTTTATCTGTCCTTATTTATAAGTTCTCACCACTATCATCACATAATCATATGTCAAATATTGGTGTATTAAATGTGTAAATTCTAATTATGCAACTGCAAATGTTCTCCAAAATAACCCAGAAAAAATATCATAATTGTGATCTCCCGATAGAAACCATTCACTTATTCGGAATACAATTATTAATGTAATTAAATGTAATGCCTTTGTAATTTCAATGGAAAAAAATTTGGTTAACTTTTTTACCTAAAATATTGAATTCGAAATTGGATAGGTCCGATGGTTTCGAACTCCTGCAACTCCATAGAGAGGTACAGGAAGTCGGTACCATCGATACATCGCATCGGCTTGGCACAGCGAAACATACTTATAGGTGTAAATACACGGTTAATGTTGCAATTTTACAAACCTTGGATCTTACTTTTAAATTTGTTGGTTGGATTTTTATATTATATACGTATTTTTTTAATTGTAACATGTTGATATTATATATCCCACTGTACTAAATTTTTGTTGCCTATATTTTTATTTAATTTATATACCTTTTATTCACATCGTAACTTTATCTAAACTATTTGTTTTCTCATGTTAAAGATGGAGGTACTGCCTTTATTATTTATTATTTATGTAAAAGCACTCTGGGCGTAAAATAAAAGAAATAAATAAACAACTAAATAAATTAATGTTCTCCAAAACGAGTTTGAAAAATCATTTTTCATATATTTGGATTATAATTGTGTAATTTCTACTATTTAAGAAATTCTAAAAATTATAGTACTTTATTAAAATTAAATAGTTATAAATACATTGTGAATTCATATGTCAAATATTGGTTTATAAATGTGTAAATTCTGATTATGCAATTGTAATGTTCTCTAAAATGGCCTGGAAAGAATCTCCTTCTTGTGATCTCACTAAAGAAAACACTCATAGAACATTAATAAATGCATTCACTCTGAATGCATTAATTTATGTTCTCCAAATTGACCTTGAAAAAAATCACATCTTTGCGATTCTTTTAAAGACATAAAGAAACCATCCCTTAATTATATACAATTCTTAGTGTTCTCAAAAGTTGTCTCGACAGAAGCAAATTCCCGTGATATTTTGAACGTAACTATTTCTTGTTAAGAATATTATGAACTAAATATACAATTTGGCTGTCCTGAAACGGGTTTTCTGCCCAGTTGGACAGACAAATGATCACATTGTAATGTATTGTAATATATATGCATATGTAAATAAATAAATAAAAAAAAATAAATAAATAAATAATCAGACATTAAATTCTGTTTTGTACCTATCAATTTTCATTTTTAAAAGCCTTCGAGATTTCTTTTCAGAAAATGTTAAATATGACGAAGTGAGGCTTTTTATTTCAATTTAAAGCTACTTCTCGTTTCTTGGAAAAGTTAAAAAAGTTTTTCTTCTTTGAAACAATTTGGAGACAATTATTATTATTAAAATACTCCGACCACAAATGTACTGCTAGCCTTCAAAATAAAGTGTAGCATTTATAAAAGTTTTACCATTTGAAAGCATTATTTTAATTCGGGAAGTTAGCTTATAATTTAAACACAAAGCCTTTCAATTCTTGATAATCTTCCGGAAGTCACTCTCTTTTTTAGATCCCAAAAATAAATTAAAATATTTTTCAGAAGGACAGTTTTTGAGTATTATGTATTTAAATATTCGATGCCTCGTTTTAAACTGTGTTCATTTTCAGCAATACATACCTAGGTACTGTTCATCTAGACCAGCCACAACTTTTTTCTTCTCTGGCCGCAATGTATGTAGTATACCATACGGTTTATTTTTTCCCTAACGCCTTCCCTCTGGGACTCGTAGGGGAGATGCCATAGGTTACTTTCCAGAGGCCGAGTCAATTTATTTTTATATACACTCGTAAGTATTTAAAACATAATCAATATATTTTATTAAAAAAAAATAACAAACCAAAAAAACGACTTAAAAAAATTCACTAAAAAGTAAAAACATAATTTCGTATTCTTCTGCAACTTAATAATCAACTTACTTTTTCTACTCATCAATATGTAGGAACGATTATTATTTTTGGAGTCGGTGTCAGTCAAGGTAGGTTTGTAACAACATACATAGTTAAAGATGAGATGTGCTTGTGTCGCACGCGCGACTTGACGAGGCGAGTGGCGAGGGCAGGGCCGCGGCTCGGGGGCGGAAGCTGTCAAGTGAACACGCCGGGCCGGGTACCTTGTCTGACACCGATTCCAAAAATAACAATCGTACCTACATATTGATGAGTAAAAAAAGTAAGTTGATTATTAAGTTGTAGAAGAATATTATGAAATTATTTTTTAAAATTTTTAGTGCATTTTTTGAAGTCGTTTTTTTTGTTTCGTTAAAATTTTTGTTTATATTTTTGATTTTTACAGAATCTGAAGTACACTAACTAATTTGTCTGAATATGGCTAGACCTATTAAACATGCTGCTCATATGAGACAGACATTACTTGACCATACGGTAGGTGACTCAACGATCCGGATCGCCTATAAAAGATTCGGCCGAGTATCGTTAATTTGCTCCAAAGAATTGAGGAGTTCCGTTACTTTGTCATGGATCCCATAATCAAAACCTAACTAAACTCTCATCAAACTACCCTTGAAGTACATTCTTTCTAATAAAAAAAGAATCATCGAAATCGGTAGGCGTGATATCGAGTTATTGATCCATTTGTATAAATAAATAAAAAAATCATCAATATCGGTACACCCAGTCGAAAGTTCTTAGGTAACAAACATAAAAAAAACCGTCGAATTGAGAACCTCCTCCTTTTTGAAGTCGTTTAAAAAGTGTATGAAAGTGTGCGGCTCGCAAAAACTCAGAAACGAGTCCCGGTACGGTCAAGGGAGTTATATGGTGTGGTAGATCTCTTTCCCCCCTCCAGAATGGCGGTTTCCGTTTTTACCTAAAGGGCGTGCTTTTGAAGGTATAAGGGCTGGAAGTTTCGCCCACTTGAAATTTCTAGAACAGTCTTCCGGAAAGTTCTATAAGGTTCCATATAGCTCTAGAAAGTTCTGGAAGGAGCGGCGGTGTATGTCGTGGAATGTCATGGGAATCGGGAACATCATTGTGGAACATTCCAGAACACTCTCGAATGTTGTCCTGAGCGAAGCCGGGTGACCTAGCTAGTACTTTAAAAAAACCCTTTAATAATCAAAAATTTTATTAAAAAAAGCTACATTCCAAAATACAATTCTTTTGTTTTCCTAAATGCGAACACTTCAAGCACCAAGCGCCACTCCTAAGTGAGCGCTGGGCCCGAGCTCACGCCAAACCTCAGCCTGCATAATTGAATATTGTTTATTTGTTTTTATTAATATTTATTGGATTTACATTTTATTGCACCGACTACCAATATATTATGAAAGTATATGGGACGTGTGGGATTGCACTATCGTCCTCACATTCTGGAATAAAATTATTATTATTAAACATTAAATCCTAAAACACCCGAACGTTCCGAGGCTTCGATCAATTTCCGAGGTAATCTTTCAGAAAAATGTTTTCAGTGATTCTCGTTCTTCTTACAAACAAATGGATCAGATGATTTCTCAAGGGGGTATAAAGAAAATACCCTGGTATTGTATATTATCAACCGATATATAAATTATACGTAAATAAAATATGGACCATTCAGTTTTTTGCGAATATGAAACCTACTTGTTACATGCATTTTGTTATTAGTTAGGTAAGTACGTATTCGTTTTTTAGCACAGTTTGGCCTACTTTCGATTGTATTGAAATCCCTTTTTTCAAGCTCAGAACATTTGCATCTAGTGCACCTAGGTACATATTTGTTGCTATGGTTGCTCTTCACGGCCTGTCAAGTTTTCGAGTAATTTGCAATATGTTAGAGCAGGAAAATATCGGTTTTGTTCAGAAGGTTGATAAATTATTATTATGTATCAAAGTTGATAGTTGCCAAATCATCATTATCATCATTATCATTACACAGTATAAAATGAAGTCGCTCAAAAGGAATGTGCGCGTTAATCTTTTAAACTACGCAACGGATTTTCATACGGTTTTCACCAATAGATAGAGTGATTGAAGAGGAATGTTTATATGCATAATACATGCAAATTATATTAGAGAAAAGCCGAGAAATTCAAAGAAAACATATTTTTGTGCGATTTAAAACGCCGTACTATAGTCACTTTTGAAATTCGTTCTACGGAAGAAATTGGAAAATAGATGTCCTAGAGTACCTACCTTTTCTAGTAGGTATTTGATTCTCCCTTTTCAAATATCCAGTGTTGCACTGCAAGCATTGTATAATTAGTGGCGATCGCCCGAATTGCATTAGGGAACGTACCCATACTACGTGACCAACTTTTTGCAATTTTTAACCCCCCCCCCCCCCCCGGTGACCAAAATCCTAAGCAACCCGCCGCTCATTTGTATGGAGCGTGACATTTTGAAGACCCCCCCCCCCTAAACGTGTCACGTAGTATGGGTACGTTCCCTTATTATTATAACATTGTATAAAATGAAGTCGCTCAAAATGTATGTGCGCATAGATCTTTTAAACTACTAAACAGATTTTCATGCGGTTTTCACCAATAGATAAAGTGATTTAAGGGGAAGGTTTTACAAGCTTATTATATTCAGGCAGCGGGCAGCGGGCATTTGGGTGTGGATTTTATAAAGGTTGGGTAATGGCGTTGTGTTTCGTTAGCCACAGCAACGTGTGTCCGGGTCTGCTAGTTATTAATAAATTGTGTTTTTGTTGGATTAGCTGATATAATAATTATTGAAATCGTAAAGTTGAGTAGCGCCGTGATTTGAGTTGCCAACCAATTTTAATTTAGATTCGGTTTCTCCATGAGCAAAGGCCTAAGTATGATGACATCGGTGACATTAGTTGCGCAATAATTTACGTAGGGAGGTATATCAATTTGGGAGGTGGGTATGGGTACCGCTACTCCGGGAACCATATATTGGATAATCAGCACCCCGCCATAGGTCACCCCAAGTTCGCTACATTTGGTGACTTAGCAGGGGTGTTCGGGTTCATGGGGTGAGGTTTATCTAGGTCTTGGCTTGGATCTACTGTTTGGCGGGCCAGATCGGGAAAGATTGTTTGAGATTAAGGGAAACCTTTTTATCTCTCTAGCCAGACTCTCTCGATCCATTACTTTGTACCGCAGTGGGAGGGATGGTTTCATACGTCCGTCACTCCTGGATGCATTGACACTCAAGTTCCTACCCACCCCTCATACCTTTTTCCTTCCAGAACTTCCTCTCCTTTCTTTCCTTCAAAAGACCCTCCATGTAGCATCCCCAAAGATGAATTGATTTCCTCGGGGCCTCTTGTAAGAAGTTAACGTAAAACCGGAAATCGACAGTTTACATTTTTCCAGTTTGCACATGTTTGTATAGCCATAAAACCAATTATGGATTTCCTCCTTTTGACTTTACCTCTGATTAAACAGCATAATAAAAAATTTAAAATAATAAAATTTATAGTAAAGCATTATGAGATCAAAAAATTTATAAAACAAAAGATTAAGTATATAAAACTAAAATTTACATAAAATATAAAAATATCAATACATTGGTAACCATAAGAAGCTAGGTTGTACATATAAATAAAATCATTTACATATATGTTTCGGGTAAAATTTTTATAGGTAATGTTAGTACAATACGTTCCATATTTTGATAAATTTCGGTGGAAGTGACTACCTTTAAACCATGAAATATTTCGGAACGCATACTTTTAGTTCCGACAACGCCGTTTTACAAGTTAACCCTAATTTACTGCGTTGTGTACAGCTTAATAACTTATTATTTTTAAAAAATATAGGCATATTCTTATATACGAGTATAAAACAAATTAACGCCTCATTACGATTACACGAAACAACAGAAACATTATTATTTTCAGGGCAATTTTTTTCAATTTTTTTTTATTTTTTATTTTTTATTTTTTTTATTTTTTATTTATTATCCACATTAGGTGAAAATAAGTACCTAAGCATCATAACTAAGGAAGATAATTATTAAAATTTCCATAAGTTTCCCTTACAACACAACATTACCCATAATACCCTTCTGGTAACATGAAAAAACTATTTTGCAATTCATAGTATTTTTATAGTTTAATAACTTATCGAGTAAAACCTCCAATTGTTGTTTTATACTTAGCATGTTCAGAAAGTAGGTGTACTGTGACCATAACGGGCGGCGGTGTTTAATTTTTTGAGGGTTGGCAACACAGAGTGGTAAAGGGGGTCTCCTGACCATAACGAGCATAGCAGGAACATTTTAGTACGTAAACTCACGTTGTAGTGTCCAGTTGCGCGAAAGATGTCGGCAAAAAATCCCGCCAAGTGCTGTGAACCGCTTTTTACTCACGGAAGGAATAACACCTACAAGAAAAAAAGGTGAGGATTTCTGAGCTCTATTGTGACTGGAGATGGTAGTGGGTGACTCATTACACGCCTGGCAAAAAAACAGTCGTTAAAGTGGCGTCACACCAATTCCCCATCTGACAAATAATTGAAAACCACAATTTGTGGCAAAAAAATCATGGCCTCAGTGTTTTGGGACTGAAAACGCACCATTTTGGTCGTATTTCTGCCTTAGTGCACAACAATATTGTGATACCCTGAAAAAACTCAAAAGGAGCATTCAAAAACAAAAGGAGGGAATGCTGACCAGAGAAGTATGCTTTTCTCGAAAACGTCCGTCCTTACACAGCCTTAGCCACCAATACGCTATTGGACTCATTTGGTTGGGATGTTTTGAACCGTCCGTCCCCCGTAATCCTCTGACTTGGCGTCTTCAGATTTTTTTTTTTTTTAAAAGAAAGACAAACATTCCCAGGTTACGAATAACCCAACAATGTTTGAAAATCTCCTACTACCACCACAGAAAGCCGAAAATGTTGCTTGTGTTGTGATGGAGGACTTGGCCAGCCGAGGAATCGAACACGCGACGCTCGGGTGGGACCCAAGCGCTATGCCCACTCAAGGACTGACCAGTCAAATCATATTTTGATTATCATATTTTCACCTTCCTGAAGACATGTATGAATGAAAATAATTTTTCAACCGACGAGCATAAAGAAACTTGTGCCACGGCTCACGGCGCATTGGACGGGTTCGCAATTATTTTTAAAAATAGTCAACAAGTGCATCAACAATATCCTGTATTTTTTTTTCTAAAAAAATTAAAATAATTCTGTACACTTACTTTCTGAACATGCCTCATATTATTTGCCTAATCATTGAATACAATAGTTTTTTTTTTTTTTTTTTTTTAAATACATGAACGGATATACTGCCTTTTATAATAAACATATAATAGAGTACAAAAGTTTTAAACTTAAAAATAACATACAATTATTTTGTGTATCACAACAAAAAATAACAAGAAATAAAAATGAGAAATATCATCGTTTCATTTCAACATGTCCATATTGCGTATATAAAGTTACATTATGGAAAAAATAAAAAACTTAAAAACTGAAACCTAAAAATAACATACAATTATTTTGTGTATCACAACAAAAAATAACAAAAAAGAACTATGTATGAGAAATATCATCATTTCATTTCAACATGTCCATATTGCGTATATAAAGTTACATTATGGAAAAATAATTCTTGAGTGCATGTTTATATTGCGCTAATTTTAAGAAATAAATGTCGCCGATGTTAGCATATTCATTTCCCAAAATGTGTAATCGACTGATTGGTGAGTAATAATGTGATAATGTAGGTACGTGTGTTATTATAGTAGAACGGTAGAGTCAGTAGTAATCCCTCTCACATGAAAAATGTGAAACACAAAAGACAGACATGTTGATACATCTAAAAATGATGGAAGTTGATTTGGTCGAATGAGTTCAATAGTCTGAACATTGCCCCGGCAAGGCAGAGGTCGTGGGTTCAATTCTCAGACGCGACCGAATCTTTTTCTTTCTTTTCCGTTTCATATTTTTCGTTCGAGAGCGCTTAGTATTGTATTCAATGATTACTTTTTTGTTGTTCGCAAACATCTATTTAAGTAACTAAAACTCATATGATTTTAATTTATAATCCTACCAGAAAACCAATAAGTACGATTTTGTTAAAAGATGAGAACGAAAAGAAAATGTTCGATGAATTTCTGACATCGGAATAAAAATCAGATTCCGTATGAAAAAACTGATTTCAGAAGTGCAGTAGAACGCGATAGAGAAAAAAGCGAGAAAGAAAAGCAACCGAACATTTCCAATTAACTCAAACTAACTGCGGCGAGGAACAAATTATGGAAACGGGAGGAAAATGAGATATTCAAAAACTACACGTTTTTCTTCGCGAGGCTTAATCCTACAAACTTTCCGGGCATTTCCGAAAAGAGTTATTTTCGATCTCTGGTCTCGAAAATCATTTAGCCTAAGAGGTTCTGTCTTTTTACTAGTTGCCTGCTTGTAGGAACTGAAATTATGAGAAAACAAAGTTTTAAAACAAAATTATTTCAATTGTGCGGAAAGTCCGAAGCTTAGATTAGTTGGATGTTTTGGTCTCTTGGAACTTCGATAATAAGGTTATGTTCATTAGGTAATTCTGATTATCCCAAGAAACTGTTTTCAAAACCTTCTTCTTTGTTTCACGAAGCCACCCCACCAAATCTTATACGGCGAGCTTTTCAAAAAAACATATTTAAGATTATTGGAAAATCATTTATTCTTTTATAATTTTACTTCAGTTGGTGGCGGCGAAATTTCTCCAAAACATCAAATAATCTATTATAAAGCTTGTGCACGACTAAGATCGATTGTAAGCAGATTGTATAAACCAAAAAATTTGTTCCTATCTGCACACTTCGAATTATTTATTTATCTCTAGCTGAATCTGTTATAACGTATGGAATAACAGCTTGGGGATTTTCCTGTAAAACAAATACAGACCACGTTCAATCAGTGCAAAATTCATTGGTTAAATTATTAATTGAAAAAAAAATTATACAAAGAAAGGCATAATATCCCACACTTTTATCAGAGTCTCAAAATTCTTTCAGTTAGAGCAATTCTGTGGTACAAAATTATATCTCAGCACATAAATAACCCTTTATATATAAACAGGCTGAAACACAACCATAATACTCGTATTAACTTTAAGTACTAATTGTACCTAAGCATACAAATAAATATGGACAAAGAACGTTAAATTACATGATTCCCAGTTGTTTAAATATGATACCTGCTGAAATTAAAAACTGTGCACAACAAACAATTATTATTTTTTAATTTATAAACTAACATTTAGACAAGATTTTTATGCATAGCACAAAGGGTAACAATTATTATAAGCAATAATTGTCAGCCTGAAACACTCATTTACATTGAAAAATCTTCCGAGAAAAGATACTTGCCGCCAACGGGACTTGAACCCGTGTCCTTCTGATTGCCGGTCGGATGCTCTGACCACTGAGCTATGGCGTTTAAGTATTTCCCCAATAAATGCAGACATAATTTTTCTCGACGCCACTTGGCGAGGGATTTAACACTAACAATGTCTCTCTCGCAAAAATAAAGTTGGTTGTTTTCAGGTGGAAAAAATATAATAAGCAGTAATTGTTGAATGAAACACTAGTATATATTGAATTATTTGGCGGGTATTTGATAAGCCGCCATAGCTCAGTGGTCAGAACATCCGACCGGCAATCAGAAGGACACGGGTTCAAGTCCCGTTGGCGGCAAGTATCTTTTCTCGGAAGATTTTTCAATGTAAATGAGTGTTTCAGGCTGACAATTATTGCTTATAATAACAAACAATTGGTGAATTTACTGAAGACTTGGCTTACTGAAAGAATTCATTTGTATTAGCTTACAATGACATATTATTCTAAAGACTTTAAAATTGTTATTTATGTTCCCATAATTTTTCTTTTCTCTATATTTCTGTAAATTTTTATTTTTTTTATATAATTGTAAAAATGTAACTATTAACTCACTATAATAAGATGTTTAATGCAAAGAACCCATTAGACAAACTGCTAAAAAGTAGTTTATCGGGATTTTTTTGACTTATATTTGTAAAGTGTGTGTAAATAAATATACAAAAAAACAGTGTTAACCTGGATTGTTCGCCACTCGCAATTTATTTACACATAATGTACTTCCCTCACCAAACACAAAAAGCCTTGTCTCCTTACGGTGTTGAAATGCAATTATAATTTTTCTTTATAATATGCTATGCATGAAAAAAAGAACAATTCTTGTATAATGGGATGATGTTTGCTCGAATCTTGGTGGCGGATGCGTCTGTCCACCAAATGGGTGGCAGGCCGGATCGGTAGAGACTGGTGAAGTGACCTTTTGACCTCTCCAGCAGACTCTGCTGGAACATCGCAACACTGCAATGGAAGGATAGGCTCATCCGTCACTACCTTTTTCCTTCCCAGAGCTTCCTCTCCTATCTTTCCTAAAAAGAAAAAAGTGCATAATTTTAAATACACAATATTATTTGATATAAAAATACCATACAATACCATATAATACCGTATAATTAGTATAAGCTTTCCCTGAAGAAGGAACGTTTGTTCCGAAACCGGTAGGATTTACGCCTTATATAAGTGGTTTATACAAAGTTGTATTGTTTCATTTTTCTAAATACCATATCGATCTTCATTTCTGATAGATTTTATTTTTCACTGTAAATTGTAGAGTTTTATTTTATTATTTTATTTAGTTTTGATCTATATTACCCTAGGGGGATATGATTTTAGATTTTCACGGCTAAAGTATTTTTGTTATTTGTTTTTGGGGTGTTATGTCGTGTTGCGCTACCTCCTCCTTTAGCCAACGTTTCGGACAGCGTTACAGTGTCCATCATCACAGCAGTGTGCTCAGCACGTCTGCCCTGATGATGGACACTGTAACGCTGTCCGAAACGTTGGCTAAAGGAGGAGGTAGCGCAACACGGCATAACACCCCAAAAACAAATAACAAAAATATATTACTTCTTCTAACACAGCAAACTTATTTTGTGGCACCATTATGATTTAAATTAATAAATTACTTCGTTTCTACCACTTTTATTATTTACAAAACCAACATGTTTCATTGCTCACTTAGTATCAATAAAAAACATTATTAGTATCAATAAAAAACCCTAAAGAAGTGAGCATTGCTCACAAAACATGTTGGTTTTGTAAATAATAAAAGTGGTAAAAACGAAGTAATTTATTAATTTAAATTAAAAAATATATATTATCCAAATACAATTAACGTCTCTGTGAGTCACTTTGATTAATCTTTATATAAAAAAGCCATATTCGATGTTCTATATTTATCCATTGTTATAAAACGTATTTCGGCGACATTATGGTTGCAAAACCGGATATTAAAATTTATAATAATAAAAAATATATGTATCTATAAATAAAAATGATTAAAAAGTGATTTTCATTTAAATATTTACCAACGTTGTTTGGTTCAATTAAGGTGAAATACACCAAAAAGGCGAATGTTTTTCACAGCTTGATTTTCCAGTGAACAAATTTATTCGCGCAGTATGATTTGTTTTGCATTTAGTCGCATCGAACACTAAAGCATTTTCAATAAACTGAATTTAAAGCTCTATAAAGTAAACACGCCGTGAATGAGCCGGCAAAATGTATGAAAGATTAACTTTTGATGTGAAGTGAGCGTGAGTCTAGTTGCATCCAGAGGCGTTGAGCGAATGTACATTTACAGTGCATCCAAATTTACTGAAAATAACTCTCAACTACGGTTTAAAAAGTTTTATATTTTTGAATGTAGCTATTACTTTGTGGTTATCCATTATAGAAAAATGAAACAATTCAACTTTGTATAAACCACTTAAAATACAGGGATAAATATTCTTCATATTAATCATAAAGGAAAACGTTTAAATAACTTAGGAGCTTGGAAATTAAAAAATCCCTTAAAAATAATGAATCTATTATCAACAAACAAAAAATATTGTCATATAGCCCAATCATGGATTTGTTCCCCTACCCACCCACTCTACACTAATACCTACCAACCCAATCTACATTATTAACTAGCAACGGCTCCACCCCTACCATAATAAAACATTGTTCGAAACTGTCAAATTAGTATAAGCTTTCCCTGACGAAGGAACGTTTGTTCCGAAACCGGTCGGATTTGCGCATTATATAAGTGGTTTATACAAAGTTGAATTGTTTCATTTTTCTAAAAAGTTTTAATTCAAATATATTTTTTAAAGCAAACGATGAAGAAAATGCCATTGCACACATTCGTCTAAATTTGTTTTAATTTTTTTATATTTTTATTTTTTTATATGAATTCCTCACAAGAGTCCCAGCTGCTCTCGTCTGGAGCCAGTGAGACAATGGCATCCCCAATTGGGGTATGTTGTGAAGCTGAAGGTTGTGGTAAGGGGAAGGAAATGGTGAGGAGGAATGTGGGGAAGGACCCGGCTATTCTGATCTAGTCACCAAACACGGCTACAGCCATTTCAAGCAACATTTCAATTCTGATTGGTGGTCTTACACCAGGGCGATACCGAGAGTATCTTCTACTCTGTAACGTGCCGAAATTATACTATTTATTATTTTAAACGAATTAATTGTGAAGTAACACAAATTAAATAAAATAAAATTTATTTGCCCACGCCGGGATTCGATCCCGCGACCTTCGGATTGCGAGTCAAGAGAATTACCCCTCGACCACGCCGGCCGTCTTGTTCTTTCAATTGCAAGGTTCATGGTCTTTCAATTGCAAGTCCATCAGGTTTTACGGGAAAGATGGAATCCTAGGACTTTGTTTTTTAAATCTTATTCCTTCAAAACGAGTAGCGAAAACGGAGCACTTACAGGATCTCAATTCTTCTGCTTTTAGACCCCTTTCGTCCTCACTCAATTATATGCTTCACTGCCATATATAATATCACGGTTGCAAGCAGCTCCGTTTCTACTCCTAGACTGTCCTTTGATAACTTCTTAAGCGTTTGCGACAACTGCATTAAAAGTCAAAATCTTATTTCTCAGTTAATATCAGCTCCACTGCGAACTGATAACCTCGCTTCCTTTGACAACGTCTAAGGTGTTTGGTGTTTTCCGCCACTGTATGAAAATTCGAAATCTTATTCGTACGAGTCAGTTAAAATCATAGTTGTGTACAATTAGATTTACTAGGCGCTCAAAGCGACTCCGTTCAACGGGTGCCATTTGGCACCACAGGCCGGTCGGGCCAAACAGTCGCTAACAAATTTAATGTCTATCTGTTTATGATGTGTTGGAAGTCGAAAAACTCTGCCTATAAACGCTGATTTACTGCTAAAAAACCACGGCAAAATATTCGCATAAGGTTTACTTAAGCTTTTAGACGACGAGAGGTGTGGGTTTTGTCATTAAAATTATGTTCTGCCAATTGTAAGATTATTTTTTTTTTTGCCTTAAATTCGAGAAAAAAAACATCGGTTGTTATGATGTTGGAGAGAGTTCCGCTAATTTCTGCGTATTTCTGAGAGAATCGTTCGAGTAACAAACGCGAGTCCCCTCTCCGCACCACACACCTTTCTCTCCCGATCAAAATGGAACACGGTTTCAAGTCTCCGATTGTTCTATTGTTATTTGTTGTTTTTTGGATTACGTAGTTTTGTTAAATGGATAGTGTGTGTTATTTTTGTGTATTATTATTACTTGGTGGCAGCTTTTGGCAGTTGTAAAAGTTAATGAATTTTCTCTTTAATTTAAGGTCGTTACTACATCTACAATATTATTTCCATGTTCAATATATTTTATAGTATCATTTGTGTTCTTGTTAATAATTTATCATTTACAAAAAAAACGAGTAAATTATTTACCGATCGTATATTTTTTTTAAGATGTCATCTTTACTTTTTAAAATTATTTTTTGTTTTGTTTATTTCTATGTTTTCTAGGAAAGCTGTCTTAGCTGTTTCATCGTGTGGGTATTTAATTGTAGTTTTATAAAGGACGCGCTGACTCCTCTCTTTTATATGTCTCTATGGTCAAAAATATGAAATGATGGTTTATTTATAAATATTTGAGTGTGAGGTAAACGCCCCTGAGTGCTCCAGGCTCAAGTCTCCAGTATGCAGCTTCAGCAAACAGATTTAGCCAAGTTTACTGCCAGTGGCACTGGCAAACGAATTGGAATCGTAAAGTACTTTTTAATGTGCTTTTCTTTATGAACTTGGATAAACACAATTTAGAAACGAATCGAAGGCACTAAAGCACGCCCGAACACTTGCAGACTGCAGACGGCTCGCGTAAGTGAATCGCCGATGCAAGAAATGCGAATTTACTCGAATGGACTGACGCGGAACGAAAATATCGGTGTGGTATAAGAATTTATATTTCAGAGTTATCAAACTTACGGCGAATGATTGCTAACTCACGACGAGCTGGTTCATGGCCAATAAACTTATTCTGAACAACATAATAACTTTACTCGTAGGTAAGAAGAAAAGGTTATTTTCTTGGGCAAACATGTCGTGTTGAGTAAATATTGAATTATTTGCGTTAGAAAATAACTACGAAAAATTACTAATCTGACAACTGAACTATCGTCATTACCTCCGGTTCATATCCTCAGTATTCTTCAAAAAACCAAAAATACCATATTTACAAAATTTGTCCCACAAGAGGTTTTTATCTTTTTATAGGCAGTGGAAGCGATTACATAAAATTGCAGCTTGGTAGTCTTCTGATATTCGAGATTCATCAAAAAATATTTTATTTTTATTTTTTACGGTAGGTCTACACAAAAATCATTTCAGGGTCTATGTTATCTTTGGGGATTGTATGGGTCTTTTTAGGGAAATAAATGAGAGGAAGTTCGGGGGAGGAAAAAGATTTGAGGGGTGGGTAGGAATCTAGAGGTCAGGGTATTCAGGAGTGACGAACGTATGAATCTATTCCGCCCACTGCGATGCAAAGTTCCGAAAGAGCTGGAGAGATCAAATCCGGCCTGCCACACAGTTGGTGGGCAGACACATCCGCCACCTAGATCCGGACAAAACTTACCCTGTTAACCCGCATAAGAATACCTAACTTTAAACTTTTAAACATTTCTTACTAATTTTATATTTTTCTGACTTTACGTCCGGGTTAAATCTTCCCCACAGGAAAAACTATACCCTTCCACACACTTTTCCACAAATGATCATCTGGTCAATCCACGCTATGCAAGTGCACTACACAAGTATAATAAATACAAAATAATACAAGAACAACATGTTAACCTACCAGAAACCAAATGGGAAAATAATTCACCTACTCCAGATATTTTCATATCAGAGATTTCGGCTGGGTAGAACTCCTAGCTGGACCGATATATCCTACTGATCCCTCAATATAAATATTTAAAAAATCTTTCGTAATCCTACATGTATTTAAAATAACTGAATGAATTTTGCAAATTATATATAAATTCTTTGACAAATCTAATAAGCCTAAATTTTGAATGAGAGAGCTAGGTATCATGCCAGTAGCCAAAATAACAAATGGTAATTTAAAACAAAATTAATAATATTATTTAGTTACTCTTTTGTATCTATTAGGTTTTCATAAGTATGTCCTTACTTGCATCAAGACAATCCAGTTTTGAAAACTAGTAACATACCTTACCACTATCCAAATAAATTCTGATTCGATAAATTTTTCGTTTCAAAATTAATTTCTTCATTAGCATAGGAAAAATAATGGTTAAATTATCTTTCTACTCAAAAGAGTTTAAGTCGATACTCCGGAATTAATTTGAGTCAACAATATTCATTTTCCATTTTAAAAAACGAGCCATATTTTCAATAAAAAAATAGATCATAATAAAATATTCGTCTAAATATTCACCAATATTTTTTTAATAAAATCCGTTCTTTGTTTATGAAGTATTTCAATTCAGGATCGAGTTATTACTTTCTTGATTCTCTCCAATAAACTCAGAGAGGAGATGACAAATATACACGGAAAGTCGTTTGACGAAGTTTGTTTCACGAAATCGGGGAAATTACATTTTCTTGTCCGCCCTCCCAAGCGTTTCTTCAATTATTGGGTTTACCTTTTACTCGACCATCCTTACGAGACAATGAAGTTAGTAGCTAAAGCTAACCCAATATCCGCCAACATCTTTCAAGGTATTCAATTATTGATTTGAATATATTATTTACATTTCATACATTGATTTGTTCTTTCTGAATTTGTTTAAAATTTTTTTTTAATAATTTTATTTGTCTTAAAAAATGGAACATGTTACAGTGTTACTTTTCCTCCATTAAAAGCATTTGCTTGTGGATGGAGGAGCTTGTGGATACATGTTAAATATGTACAATTTATACAGTCAGGTGTTTCACATAATATATGCACAGATTCACAGTTAATATAATGTTAATACACCGTTAAAACACAGTTTAATCATATCGCAATCAAGATCCTTTAACTAAAAGATAAAATCATCCACATGTATTCAGTAATAAGTAAAATAGGTATAATTTTTAGTGTGACATTCATGTGGTGATGAGGGAAGCAGCAATTTTCCCGTTGGTGATTTCTCTAAAATGTTTTTTGATGGAGTTCAACAATTGTACTTTGTCATTAATGCTTCTGATTTCTACTGGAAGGTTATTAAAGAAGTATTTTCCTTTGTGTGTATAATGGTGTTGGGCAAAAGACGTGTTTAGTTTGGGGCATACAAATACATGTGTAAGTCTTGTACGATTTTCAGTTATGAATGAGAATTTATCTTTTTCTTTTATAATTTGTATGATTGAATTTTTCTCAAATAAGTTTTTAAATGTTGGAACTTTGAATTCTTCGAATATATGTTCAGTGGTCAAACTAGTTTTGTAAGCTGCTCCCCAACTGATAATGGCATACTCAAAGATATTGAAATATAAGTAGATGTGCTATCTGCTTTTTTTTAATATGTGGGTCTGCGCTTCCGGGTGTCGCCGATATTGTTTACCAATGAACAAATAAACTAAAAGAACAAACAATTAACGAATAAACCAAACGAACGTTAAACTAAATGAACGAATTCTTTCCTTATTCAAAATATATTGTTAACCAATATTAATGCACATTTTCAAAAAATCAACGAAACGAACAAATTCTTTTTGTATGAAAACTACTCTAATTAGCGCGTAGTCCGGCGACAGTTGAGCGGACACCATAGCATATCTCTTCTGTATTTGAATATCTTTGGGCATACTGAAGAATAGACTGTACTAGTGCGTAGTATATTGAGTATAGATTTTTCGTTGATAAGAAGTTTCTAATTCGTAAGAATATATAAATTAATTTCCTAATTCTTTTTATTGTATGTCCGATGTGATCTTTCCATTTTAGGTTTATATCTATGATTATTCCGAGATATGTAATTTTATCCGCTGTTTTCAGAAGTGAACAATTTTGTCGACAGTGATTAGTATCGTGTTGTGCGAGACAATGATTATGTAAGATTATTTGAAGATTTGATATATTGTTGGTGTTAATTTCGAAAGGGATGACATATGTTTTATCACTATTTAACGAAAGGAGAAATATGGTTTGACTTTAACAGTCAAACCATATTTTTAGATTATTTATGTCTTCTGTGGCTTTTAAATTAATTTTTTCCCACGTTTTTTCTTTTATTAAAAGAACGGTATCATCGGCGTAAGAGATAATTCGTCCATGTAATGGTTGAATAAATATATCGTTTACATACAAAATGAACAATATTGGTCCTAGCACGGTGCCCTGTGTATATTATTAACCTTATAAATTATTATTGTATAATTACTGCTCTCTATCCCTCTTAAAAGGTCCAAGTCTTCACTAAGAGTGCTTTCATGTACCGACAGACGGTAAAGCAGGGTGCTGTTGACCGTCCAGATGTCGCTTCTTGTAAAATATCTTTAATGTCAAAATGCATTTGTGCGTTGAAAAGAGCCGGTTCCCGTAGATTCTTTCTCTTTTTCTCTAAAAAATCGAATAACAAACAAGGCTTACTCGCCTTTCATTCTACAGGGAACTGGGCAGTACACGAGTAATTTGTCGCATTTAAGTGTCCTGTCATGTTAACGGGCCGTTCAACGAGGGGGGTTCGAACAACGCCTTACATAACATGTTTTTCTTTATTTAGATAAAAAAAAATTAAGGAATTAAAATATTCCAAGTTTGCAATGCATTTCGTTCTCGAAATCTCTTGTTTTATTTATTACCGCAAACGCGATTAAAACAAGAAAAAAGGTATTTAAGCGACTTTCCAGTACTTTGCGCTACTTAATTGTGACTTTCAGGTAAAAATTGTCACTTAGGCGTTACGAAACGTTTAGGGGGGGGGGGGAAGAGTACGGAAAAACGTTACGGTGCGTTACATGGGGGGGAGGGGGGGTCAAAAATTGCGTTACGTAATACTTGAACGCCCTCTAACCTAAGATTGTGAATCAGTACTTCAATTTCATGGAGTGTTTATTATTTGAAAAAGGACCCTACAAATATGTCTGCTACACTGTTCAAAATATTTATTTCTCAACCTTGCTCTTTCCCATGTCCTTACCTGTCCCACTACACTGATTGCTGATGAATTTGATTGAGACGCCATATTCGCACTGGCTTCGGACGTCCGGACAATGAGGCGCAGTATGGTAAAACAGTGTTAAAAAATACCCTACTATACTGCCATCCGTAATAATAAACACACAAACGCATTTTATCTCTTGGCGTCATCTCTCTCGAACCCTCAGTCAGAAATCGTTGGTGAAATTATTGGAAATAAGTAATACTTCTCCAGACTTTCGTTAATGATAAGTTTATACTTGACTTAGTATTCGCTCAGTTTGAAATTATTTAATTTCAAACTTTAATCAAAATGGATTAAAATAAAATCCGTACGCTTGGAAAAATGCAAGTTGACTGACAAACTTTTCATAGATTTGTAATCAAAATCTTTGAATTAAAGTCTTTATATCAAAATATATAAGATAATAGTAAAACAAAATTTCGCATTCTTTAAACTTAATTGGGTGTCAAGAATTACAATAACGATTCGCTTAAAATCTACCCAAGTCTTAATAATTTTGTTTTAACGAATGAGATTGCTAAAGTTTCTGTATGTTTTTAATAACATGTCAAATACAATAAATTACACCATTTGCAAATTACTTACATGTCTCCACCATGTAACAATTCCTAATCCCATCATTCGTAATGAAAGTTTAAATACACTTTTAACACATCAAGTTTTCGTATTTGCAAGTTTACACGTAAATTTAATCGAAAATATATTTCGTGAAATACGAAATTAATTCAAATGTATAAGCATAGTGTTTTAGAAGACGTCATCTATAAACATTTTGATATTATTACGGGAATTATTACTATACAAATGAGAGGATGTAGCCTCCATCTTGCGCATTTTCGAGTAAGTTCTAATACAATGACCCAAGACATTTATTGTATCCTGCATTCCAGTGCTAATACTAAGGGGGTATATCCTCTTGATTTTTTTTTTTTTAACATGAATACCGCACAAGAGTCCCAACTGCTTCCGTCTGGGGCCAGTGGGACTATGGCATCCCCAATTGGGATATGTTGTAAGGCTGAAGGTAGTGGGAAGGGGAAGGAGATAGGGAAGAGGAAGGTGGGAAAGTACCTGGCTATTCAGATCTGGTCACCAAACACGGCTTAAGCCATTTCAAGCAACGTTTCAATTCTGAATGGTGGTCTTACACCAGGGCGATTCTGAGAGTATCTTCCACTCTGGAACGTGCCGCAAATATACTATATATTATTTTTAATGAATAAATTGTGAAATAACACAAATCAATCAATTAATTTTTTTTGCCACGCCGGGATTCGATCCCTCGACCTTCGGAGTGATAGTCAAGAGCCTTACCACTGGATTATGCCGGTCGTCGATGGCTTGTCTATTAGAAAACGTTTATTAATAATTAATAAATAATGAAATAAACACTTTCACTAGGAGGCGGGTATGGGTACCGCCGCCCCGGAAACCACTTGTTGGATAACCAACACCCTTGCCATAGGTCACCTCAGAGGTACGCTACTTTTTGTGACTTAGCAGGGGTGTTCGGGTTCATGTGGTGAGGTTTGTCTGTGTTTTGGTGTCGGATGAGTCTACCCACCTACTGCTTGGCGGGCCGAATCGGGAGAAACTGGTTGAGGGAGATCTTTTGACCTCTCCAGCCGGACTCTCTCAATCCATCGCCTTGCACCATAGTGGGAGGAATGGATTCATACGTTTGTCACTCCTGGACACACTGCCCCCATATTTCTACCCACCCCATATTTCTACCCACCCCTTCTTCCCTAAAAAAATCCTCCACACAGCATCCCCGAGGGTTTTTTTCCCTCAGGGCCCCTGTGTAGAGCTAACGTAAAAAGGTAGAAAGCTCGGCTAACTTAGGGAACGTACCCATACTGCGTGATCTGTTCAGGGGGGGGGTCTTCAAAATATTACCCTTGGTACAAATGAGCGGCGGGTTGCTTAGGTTTTTGGTCACCGGGGGGGGGGGGGGGGATTAAAAATTGCAAAAAATTGGTCACGTAGTATGGGCACGTTCCCTTATCCGATATAGTATATGTATACAGGGTGTTAAGGAACGTACTTTTGACCAGTGATTCCTGACATTATTTGGAGTAAAAAACGCACTTAAATGAAATTTTGGTCTCAGGTGATTTTTTGACGACTTTTTTTATTTTTTTTTTCTTAAAAATCAAACAAAAAAAAGTCTTCTTCATGTCGTCACTGGTCTCTCAGCCGAGTAACAGACCAATCCCTAGCCCCACCTCCAACTGTCCAACACCTACCATTTTTTAATGTTTTTACCAAAATTTCATTAACATTTTTTACTCCAAATAATATCAGGAAACACTGGTTAAAGTAAGTCAAATACGTCCCTTAATACTCTGTATAGTCACTTTCATAGCTTCTAGTATCGAATAGCAAATTCGGACATAATAAAAAAAAATCGAAAAATTCTGCTCATCCAACGGATAAGCCATCAAGAGGATGGTGAAATATCCCCCTAAGTATAATAGTAAGATGGTAATTTTTTAAACTTTTAAGTGAGGAGAAGACTCCATTCAAATTACTTAAGAAATACCTACCTACCATTATGTAGTTAGTTACGACTTTTACTTGTTTGCTTGTTTAGGAATAAATATGTGCCAAAACACATAATCGCGTTATATCTACTTTCATGAGACCAAAAACGTCCCGAGCGACCTTACATTTTAAAAGTTATATATCTCTCTACCTCTCATGCAAATATATGTATTTTCCTTTTAACCGAAAGAAATCGAAATAATGCTTCTTATTGTCTTTGAAATATGAAAGCAATCTTGCATAGATATTTTACAATCTTATTCCAAAGTGACGGTTTCAGAATGTATGCGCGAAACTGAGGCTTCCGAATTGTGAGGTGCGAATATATTGAACCAAGCAGACGGGTTAAACAATAGCAAAAACAAATTACGAAACAGGTCAACGCCATCTTAACGTACCTGCGTTCTTCCAAAGTAACAACTTCGACTGGCTAAATATAATAAGTAGGTGCTCCTTCGGCGGGCAATATTTAAATTGGAGTCTCTTCGACTCACAAAATTAAACAATTTCGTTCTTTGTTCCTGATTTGATTTGTTTATCTTCTATTTACCCAGCAAAAGGATCCTGCGCAAACAGGCCGGATCTAGACGGAAGTAGGAGAGATATATTGGGTTGTCCCGAACCAATTAACTTCCCGCTCTATTTACTTTCGCACTTCCTGTGGGGGTAACTTCTTCCTGCTCCATCCGCC
This sequence comes from Limnephilus marmoratus, assembly GCA_917880885.1. Lineage (NCBI taxonomy): Eukaryota > Metazoa > Arthropoda > Insecta > Trichoptera > Limnephilidae > Limnephilus > Limnephilus marmoratus. The sequence continues at coordinate 32,338,953 of OU862916.1, forward strand.
GCCGTCTTGGTGGGGTTATGGGGTGCCTAATGGACGGAAAAATTGTAACAGATATTCAATATTTAATAGCACTTGTGGTTTCGAGAGAAAGTTAAAATGATAGATTTTATTGGTTCCTTCAGGCAATTCGTCCCCCGTTATAAATAATTGTAACATTAAGATTTTGTACGTCGTGCAACATATTTTTCACTCTGCCCTGCTATTTATTTAATTTCATTTAAACCTCAGAAGAAATTAAAACAAATCAATTTCCGTGTTTGTGTATGTTAAACCAATACAATGTTAAAAGAAAACAAATTACTTTGTATAATGCCACCATATATTTTTTTTATTTTTATATGAGCTCCACACAGGAGGCCCTGAGGAAAATAATTTCCCTCAGGGCCTATGTCATCTTTAGGGATGCTGTGTGGAGGGTTTTTTTTAAGGAAAGGAAGGAGAGGAGAGTTCTGGGAAGGAAATGGGTTTAAGGGGTGGTTATGAATCTGGGGTTCAGTATGTCCTGGTCATCCGCCTTCAAGACCTAGACAAACCTCACCCCATGAACCCGGGCACCCCTGCTAAATCACCAAACGTAGCGAACCACTTGGGGTGACCTATGGCAGAGGTGTTGGTTATCCAATAAAGGTTCCCGGTACCCATTCCCGCCTCCCAAATTCTTCGACATATTTCAAAAACAACGTTTTCTTCAACAGGATAAGAGATTAATATAAAAATAACAAAAAAAAAACAAGTATGTACCTAGACAAATAAGAACATACACAAAAGAGGGAGAGGTGATTAATTACTTAAAAAAATCATAAAAAAAGCTAACTAACTAACCATCAAGCCGTTTCCCCGCAGGGGTAGGCAGAGAGGACGGACCGCCAAACTACTCGGTCTTGGCACACAATCTTTGCCTCACTCACATTCATACATCGTCTCATACATTCTCTTCTATTATTCTGACTTTTGACATGGCCCGACTCAAGTATCTGATTCACTTGATCGTGCCATGTCTTCCTCGGGCGTCCCCGACTTCTTCTACCATTCACATTCGCGTCGTATATTCTTCTTAAACTACTTTCTTCGTTCATTCGCTCTACATGCCCAAACCATCTGAGGGTCCCTTTCTTAATCTTACTCATTATGCTTACATCAGCCTTACATTCATAAAAAAAAAAACAAGTCTGTAAAATGTGTTAAAATTGCATTTACTTAATAAAAAAACTTTTAAAACAAACAATAAAAACAGGAAGTCTGAATAACAAAATAAATTATTATAAATGTAAGTATTAAAATGAAAATAAATTTAAAAGATGGCTGTTCTTAAAAACTATGGCTTTGTTTTTGAAACTTGTCGATAATATAGATTTATTATAAAGTGGTGTTATACAAAGTAATTTATTTTCATTTAATTCAAAATGACGCCACAAAGTGAATTTGCTAAATTTGAAGAAGTAGAAGCAAGGGCGGATTTAGGGGGGGGGGGCACGGGGGCACGTGCCCCCCCCCAGACGGCATTTTTGTGTACTGTGGAGATTCCACCACAAGTTAGAAGCTAAATTCAATACTTAGAAGCTAAAACTGTCTTTATTAAACATTTAATTTTTCTATTGTTTTGACACTTTCATAAACCTTCCTATACATACCAGAACATGTAGAATTAAACTTGAAGTATAGAGATATTTCAAGTTTATTTCTAACAGTAATTGTTGATTTTTTTGGCCGTCCGCCCTTTGCCCCCCCCCCCCCTCCCCCCTCCCCAGAAAAAAATCCTAACAGTATTGTTGATCTTTTTGCCCATCCGCCCATTGTGCCCCCCCCCCCCCCCAGAAAAAAATCCTAACTGTAATTGTTGATTTTTTTGCCCGTCCGCCCCTTGTGCCCCCCCCAGAAAAAAATCCTGGATCCGCCCTTGAGTAGAAGTGTTCAGTTTTAGGCAAATGACCTGAAATTTTTTTTAAATATGATTATTTGAATAACTCACAAGAGTCCCAACTGCTCCCGTCTGGAGCCAGTGAGACTATGCCAGTGTCGGTACGTTGTGAGGCCGACGGTAGTGGGGAAGGAGATAGGGGAGAGGAAGGTGGGGAAGTACCTACCTGGCAATTCATATCTAGTCACCAAACACGGATGAGGTAATTTGAAGCAACGTTTCAATTCTGAATGGTGGTCTAGCACCAGGGCGATACTGAGAGTATCGTCCACTGCCGCAAATATACTCTATACCTTATATAATTTTAATAAATTGTGAAAACAAAACTTTTCTCACTGGTCAAGGGTTAAGACTCTCTACTCGTAATCCGAAGGTCGCGGGATCGAATCGTGTTATTTTACAATTAATTAATTAAAAATAATACATAGTGTATTTACGACACGTTCCAGAGTGGAAGATACTCTCAGTATCGTCCTGGTGTAAGACCACTATTCAGAATTGAAACGTCGCGTGAAAAAGCTTCAACCGTGTTTCGTGACTAGATCTGAATAGCCAGGCACTTCCCCACCATCCTCTTTCCCATCTCCTTCCTCACCTTACTTACCTTCACCCTCACGACTTACCCCAATTGGGGATGCCATATGGTCACTTACTCCAGACGGGAGCAGATGGGACTCTTGTGAGGTATTCACATAAAAAAATCAATCAAATAAAATGTATTTGCGCACGCCGGGATTTGTATCCACGACCTCCGTATCGCTAGTCGAGAGCCTTGTTCCTCGACCGCGGAGGCCAGCCTCACATCAAATCCAAGAATTTTCCAATACTTGAGTTTTTGAAGAGTCAAAATTTTATCTTTCAGTTTCTTAGATGGAGTAGGAAAGGATGTAACACTTCTTTGCTTCTAGTGTCGGACTTTTAAAATGATCATCTTCGTTAACTACCCATTTGATTCACTTGATCGTATCACATCTTCCACGGAGTTCTCTTTAGACTATTCCTTCCACCAACTTGATTCACTTGATCGTATCACATCTTCCACGGAGTTCTCTTTAGACTATTCCTTCCACCAACTTGATTCACTTGATCGTATTACATCTTCCACTGAGTTCTCTTTAGACTATTCCTTCCACCAACTAGATTCACTTGATCGTATCACATCTTCCACGGAGTTCTCTGACTATTCCTTGCACCAACTTGTTCATAATAATTACTAAAGTCAATTGACTTCCCCGAAACACATTTATTAATCGTTCCGATAGAGATTTTGATCATGTCATCGTTTTCGCTCTCTCTTCTTTAACTTCAACGCCCTTACATCCAGTGTTATATTCTGATCTCCTCGTCTGTAATTTTGTCATACATGCTCTATCGCACATCTCTGGTTTCTAACTTCGTCCTAATAATTATTAATCCTCATTGTTGAAGAGCTCCTACAACTTTCGATCCCCTGACAAATCACCCCCGTTGGATTGCGAAGGGCGAAGGAACGAAATCGCAGCTTCACGGAACTGTTGATTCTTCTCTCATCTCTCTGAATTTATTCATAAAGAATTCTCTTAATTGCTTTTTGATTGTAAGCGCGCTGCGAACTTCCTAAACGCTTTAGCGATGAAAGAAGTCGAATTCTCGACATTAATTATATTTACAGGGAAATAATTAATTGAACGGGGTTTTGAATTAAAACAATCAACCGTTTAACAATTGTGTGATATTTGAAACCGAAATCTACAATTGATATAAAACGTTCTCTGTAAACTTCTGAGCCTTTAGTTCTGCTTGGAAATATGATTTGTTCTCTACTTCTTCACTAGCACCAGCTCTTAAATAATCTAAAATAAAATTCTTTTGTGTTAAAAAAATATGTGTTTAAAATAAAGGTATCCAATGAAATAATTATTGTCTTAATTGTTCTGTTTTTGGAACAACTCACGTAGGTTTTATAGAAATCGTTATGAATTTCTTAATAGCGTGGTTAGAAATATCATCCAAAAGGTGTTAGAAAGAAGAAAAAATATTAATTTAAAATAAAACAATAACTTTGTAAACACCACTTTTATTTTTATACTTTATGCCGACCGGGTTTCGCTACAACCGTAGCTTCATCAGGGCAGTATAATACTCTACTAACATTAGGTTACATTTGTGTTATAATATATAATTTACCAAAAATGGGCTGGACTCGTCAAGTGGAGGAGGAAGAAGGAGGCATAGATGGAGAATTGGGAAGGGAACGGACGTGTTCTTTATCAATAATAATAATAATAATAATATTTGGATGATTTATATAGCGCCGTTTTTGTGAAAAATCACCTCAAGGGCGCTGTACAAACTTATAATACATTTCTAAAATCTAAAAAACTACAAGCTAGACAAACAATTAAAAACAACTTATGGCTAAAAATTGCATACACCGGTTCATTGATCACCGATACGAAAATTTATGTACAATATTTTGACCAATGAACGCGATGCTGCCTAAAATTTAATGAAAACAGGACCATACTTACCTAAGAGGTCGCTTGAAATTAACACTGTATATTGTCCATTAAAAGAAATTTAGATAGAGTTCGCACGCAGAGGACATTATTGTGAACACATGTTATTTAATCCTTTAAAAATATTAATATGTAATGTATTCTTTGACGAGTGTATTTTGGAAAGTAAAAGCAACATGTAAAGGTGGGTGGTGCAGTAGTATCTATAATATAAGACAGATTGATGTGTAAGGAATCGAGTAATTTTAATTCAGTAAGAAAAGTGTGATTAAGACATAGCACAGACAATACAAGCATGATACTCCCAAATAGGTATATTTAAATTACGGGTATGAGAGCCCAAAAAGGAAGGTTTTTAGTTTGGACCTAAACTCTGTTGGGCTTGTTATGCATCTTAATTCCGGAGGGAGTCTATTCCAAGCCTTAGGCCCAGATACTCCGAAAGCACGATCTCCAAACATAGTATTTGGCTTTCGTTTAGGTTCTATTAGTCTGCATTTAGCAGATGAAGTTGCTGATCTAAGGGTTAATTGTCTCGGACCGGTATTTTCCGGGACGCATAATTCGGAGATGGAATAGGGAACAATCTTAGTATGGGACTTTTATTTTACAAAAACGCTGGCGCCAAACTTATTCATAAAAACAATATAGGTATAAGGTTGGATAATTTAGAGGCACTTGAACTTAGGAAAGTCATAAACACTAATAGCAAGGTAGTTAATAACCAACTAAATTTAAATAAATGTTATAACACAATTGTTGGTAAAAGGTTATTTATTTAAGAAAGTAAGTTCACAGATCACATAATATGGTAAAAATAGTCACAATGTATCAGTTCACTAATTAACTGAGCAAGGGATCGGAGGGAACCTTGCCGTTAGGCTTTGGGAACAACAAAAGCTGACTGTGGTTCTGCTTAGAGGGTCGTACCATAGGACGAAGCGCAACTAAGGCAGCAGTCGGGGGTCTGGTTGGTGCTTTACTTATGGTAGTAGAATACTCCTTAGAGGGTCGTGCCAGAGGACGAAGCGCAACTAAGAGAGCGTACTAGCCAAGAGCGAGCTGCAGACGAACTGACTGATTTAGGGCGCGCAGCCTGTTATATAGCCCATTCCTTGTTGCGGGGTGTGGTTTATGTAGCGGCTCGAGGGTGGGAGATGCGCAGAAGGCGTCGGCGCATCCTGGTTTGCTTAGGGGTGGGTAAGCAGGATGGCGCTGTACGGGGGAAAGAGATGGTGTAGTGGCAAGCGTAAAAACGGCGCGCTACATCCTCCCCCTCTGGATCGAGGAACGTCCCGTCGAAGATCCAGGTCTGTAGTAGCGTGGCTGCTACTTATTCTTCTTTGGTCGACCTCGTTTGCGCAGAGGAATAACCGGAGCGGGCAGCGGTGTCAAGTGCCCGTGGTATGGAGTCAGTGCTGAGGTGTGGTAGGTGCCTAGCGAGACATCTGGTGCTTCCATTGGAGCTATCTCGTAGCTCGTTGGTCCATGTTGCTTCAGGATCAGGTAGGGGCCATCGCGTCGTGGTCCTAATTTTGCGCTGAAGCCTCTTGCGGCTTTGCTAAGAGCGTGGGAGTGGACAAAGACGTGATCTCCGGGCTGGTAATGGGGGTCTTCTCGCCTCTTGTTATCCACGTAATTCTTTTGTTTGTCTTGTTTCTCATCATTGTGGGTCCCGACAAGACGTAGGGTATCGGCTAGTTGTAGCAGATGCGGCGTTATCTCGGGGATGAAGTTTTCCGATAAGATAATGCTTCTCAAGTCTCTTCCGACGTCATCGGCTGACCTTAGCTCACGTCCAAATGTGAGATAGGCAGCGGAGTATCCGGTGCTCTGACAGAACGCGGTATTCATGGCGAAGCGTATTGATGGAAGGCTTTCGGCCCATTTTCGGTGTTCTGTGCCAACCAGGATGGCTAGTTGGGGTTTGAGGTCTCGATTTTTCCTCTCAACAGGATTGGCCTCTGAGTGGTAGGCTGGTGTGAAGGTGTGCTTGATGTCCAGGCAGTAAGTCATCTGCTGCATCACGGCACTCACGAACTGGGTACCGTTGTCGCTTATCAGTCGGCGTGGGGTCCCGTAGCGTAGGCATACTTCATCAATCAGGACGCGGGCGCAGGTCTCGGCAGTCGCGTCTTTGAGGGGAAATAGTTCTATCCAGCGTGTGGCCACGTCTTCGATGATGAAGATCCAATTCTTCCCATCCTCGGAAGTTGGGAGTGGTCCGAAGAGGTCGAAGGCTACTGTTTCAAACCTCTGGTTCATTACTGAAGTCTGTAGGAGGCCGGCGGGTTTTAGGTTTGATGGCTTGTATCTCTGGCACTCCAGACAGTTCTTGACGTATTTCTGTATGTAGGTCCGCATATTCTTCCAAAAGTATCGTCTGGCAATTCGTCGAATCGTGCGTTCTACTCCGTAATGCCCAGCGGTAGGGGCATCGTGATAGGCCATGAGTATTTGGTGTTGCTCATGCTCGGGGACGACTAGTTGAGCGTCCTCTTCTTCGATATCGGGTGCATATCGGTACAATACACCGTTTTGCATCAGGTAGCCCTTAGTTGTCCAGTAACTAAGGTCTTCGTTTGGATTGTTGGCTTCAAAACACTCGATAATTTTCTTCAATGCAGTGTCTTTCAATTGTTCTCTGCGGATGTCAGCCGCGTTGCATACTGGAACGTCGAGGGTTATCGTGCATAGTGCGCAAATAGAGGGTGGGTCTTCAAGTAATGGTGGTCGTGATAGTGTGTCCGCCACCAGGTTTGAGCGTCCAGGTGTGTATTGGATTTTCAGGTTGTAGGGTTGAAGCTGCAGGGCCCATCTTGCAAGGCGACCTGTGGGAGACTTTAACGTCATTAACCACTTCAACGCTTGGTGGTCGGTAACCACGGTGATTGCTGTTCCTTCAATGTATCCTCGGAACTTTGCAACTGCCCATACGACTGCTAGGGCTTCTCGTTCTATGGTAGAATAGTTCCTCTCCGCTGGTAGTAGCAGGCGGCTCGCGTATTCTACCGGATGTTCTTCTAGTCCCTCCCCCTGGACCAAAACTGCTCCTATTGCGAAGCTGCTTGCGTCCGACTTTATGATGAATTCCTTGCTTCCATCGGCTTGTCGTAGTATGGGGGCGCTAGTGAGTAGTGCTTTCAGGGTGTCGAAAGCATTCTGCTGTGGGGATTTCCATTCCCAGGTGGCGTCTTTCTTTATCAAGTCGCTGAGTGGCTTGGCGAGAGCCTGTAAGGGGCTACTGAAATCGGCGGGTGTTGTCCGGTCTCGATTCGGTGCTCAATTTTTGTCGTAGATGACAGGGTGGCTGAGAAGGCAGCGGCGTTGTCGCACAGCAGGCGGTCCAGCTGGTCCCTCTGGGTAGGTATAAGGTGGGTGGCTTCATCTGGTCGGAGGCTTAGTATTTCGGCGTCCAAGGCACAGAGCTCCACTTCATTTCTGGGTTTTCTTGGGGAGTCATCGAAGAGCCGATAGGAGCGTATCATTACCTCCCTTAGGGCGTCTTCCTCCATCGCGTCCTCGGGAAACAGCTCATTCAGGGCTATCATCTTAGCCCAAATGTTAGTGCGAGGCGGTGTCTGTGAGAGAGGGCTCATGAACGGTGGCACGTAGATCTCACATTCATTGTCCTGTACTGGTGGGGCGGGCAGACGAACCTTAGGCGGTGTCTGTGGGAGAGGACTCATGAACGGCGGCACGTAGATCTCGCATTCATTGTCCTGTACTGGTGGGGCGGGCAGACGAACTTTAGGCGGTGTCTGTGGGAGAGGACTCATGAACGGCGGTACGTAGATCTCGCATTCATTGTCCTGTACTGGTGGGGCGGGTAGGCAAACCTTAGGGAGTTTGTGTGCTCTCACTTCTCCTATCTCGCCAGTCTTTTGACGTTGTCGAATATCTCGGTTTGGTGGTATGGCGTCATTTTCCATATGCAGCATATACCGTACTTCGGGGCTGTCCGTGAATGCCCATGCGCGCTGGGGAATGTTTATATCGATCCCCGCGTCTTCGATAAAATCGACACCTAGGAGTGTTCGATTCTCGTGTCCTCCTGGGAGCACGATGAAGCTGGTGGATATCTGTCGGCCTCTTAGTGTCAAGGTGGCGGCTATTGTCTCGACCTCCTGACGTTTAGGGACACCATCTGCCAATACGATGTCCATGATGGTTCGCTGGGTTTTGAAATTTTGAGCGATTAGCCGCCGGTGTAGCTCAGCTGACGCTACGCTCAATTTTGCTCCGGTGTCTACGTGAGCAGCGCCCAGGAAGTTTCCAATCCCGATGTGTAGTATAGGTCTCGCTCGGGGAAGGCCTATTTCATGTATCGAGCAAAAATCGGCTCGTGGGTGAGGGGTGTCTATTCTCCCTTGGCTGCATTGCGGGCACTTGCTTCTTACCACGCCTGGTTTACCGCAGCCGTAGCATGCGAACTTCGCATCACTGGGTGTCTCCAGCTTCTTGACTGGAGGAGTGTACTTTACGTGCGCTCCTGTATCGTAGCGGGAACGGCACTCCTCGGAACGGTGCCCAAATCTGCGGCAGTTAGTGCAGCGTAGGCGGCCGTCTGTTCGGTTTTCCATCGCGCGTAGTGGGACGGTCTTCGTGCTCTCGTACAGGCTTTCTTCCGCTGCACGGGCTTTTTGTAGTAGTTCGGCGAAGGTATTGATCGCTTCGCGCGGCACTCTGTCTCGTATCCGGATATTCAGTTGTCCGAATATTAGGTCTATCTGGACCTTCTCTGGATGGCTGGGCGGTGGTAGCTCCGCGAGTAACATCCGCTGCTTAGCAATGAACACATCGGTTGACGTTAATGCGTCTTGCTTGCATAAAAATTTCTCTGTGTACACTTTGTACGCTGGCTTCTTAGGGGCGAAAGCATGCCTGAGGAGGGTCGTTGCGCTCTCCCAGTCTCGTACTTCTCCTTTTATGCCGAGCCACCATGCGGCGGCGTCTTTCGTAAGCAGCAGTGGTAATCCTTCCAGAGCGCTTGCGTCTTCGATGTTCTCGGCGCACTTGAAGATGGATGCGGCGGCAATAAAACTCTCGACCGCACTCCTGTCTCTGGTACCATCGAAGCGTGCCGTACAGGTGGTGAATGTACCCGTACGTGTTGGTTCCGACTGCATCCGCTTCATGGAGTTCATTAGTTCCGCGAACTGCTCCTGCGTGAAGCAGATGCCAGCACTTTTTTTTTTTTTTTTTTTTTATTAAGTTAAAAGAAACATAATATTTCACTTTCTTAACTTAGATACAGAGCATTTATAATACATTAGTAAGAAGTAAAATTTTGTTCTAACATTTTGAGTTTAAATAGTTTTTGTTTAAAGGTTTTTATATTAGTTTCCATTTTTAGGTGTTCTGGAAGGAGATTATATATATGAACTCCCTCGTGACCAATACTTCTCTTGCCACTTTCAGTCTTGACGGTATTTGTGTACAATTTATTGTGCTGTCTAGTATAATGTTCGTGTACTTGTGATGTTTTTATAAATGTTGTGTTTGTGTGTATAAGTCCATTTTGTATTTTGTAGATTAAAAGACATATGTTATATTCGTACAATGTTCTTATTTTCAAAAGGTTCATTTCCTGGTATAGTTTTTTTGTGGGAGTGTCTGGGTTATAATTGAAGAGTTTTTTAATAACTTTATTCTGTATTATTTGTAAGTCGTTTAAGTACGTAGTGTATGTGTTTCCCCAGATTTCTATTAAATAATTTAGATGGGACTGGATTAAGCTAAAGTATAAGCCCCTCTTTACCTCTGTTGGTAGAAGATGAGCAATTCTACCAAATACACCAATTAATGGGATGATTTTTGTTTTTAGTTTTTCTACGTGTTTTTTAAATGTTAAATGTTTATCAATATATAAACCCAGGTATTTTTCGCTATCTAGGATATGTAGGTCTCTTTCTTCTATTTGTAATGGTTTATGCGAAGGTATTATTCTTTTAGGTGAGCTTAAGATCATGTAACCGGTTTTATTAATATTTATTGTTAATATATTTTTTATTAGCCAATCGTTTAGTACATTAAGATCCGTTTGAGATTGTTCTAATAGACTTTCTAAGTTTTTGCCGAAGTAAAAAATTGCCGTGTCATCTGCGTATAAGAAGATTTCACCATGTAGTTTTAGCTGACAGATGTCATTTATGTATATTTGGAATAAAAGTGGCCCCAGTATTGATCCTTGTGGAACTCCGTAGTTTATACTCTCGAGTTGACTGTTTTTATCTCCTATGTTAACACATTGTTTTCTGTTGGACAGATAGGATTTTATTAGTTTGATAGCTGGACCTGTTACACCTGTTTTTTCTATTTTTTTAATCAGTATTTCATGACTTACGGTGTCAAAGGCTTTTTGAAGGTCTACGAGAATTGCTATGACATAGTTTTTATTATCTATGCTAGTTCTAAGTTTATTTATGAGATCATTAGTTGCAGAGAGAGTATTAGATTTTTTTCTAAAACCGTATTGTTTGGCATATAGAAAAGATTTTTTTTTCAGAAAGTTGTCTAGCCTATCGTATATTACTCTTTCATATATTTTTGATAGAATCGGTAGGACAGAAATGGGCCTATAGTTAGATGTTTGAGTTTTCAAGCTCCCTTTATATATTGGAATAACCCTTGCAATTTTACAACTGTCCGGAAATTGACCTTCTTTCAGGCTCAGGTTAATCAGTTTAGTTAGTGTAGGAGTTAGTAGTGGGGCAAGTTTTTGTGCTCCCTTGCTTTCCTTGGCCTGCATTGTGAAACGAGGACTTCGACGTGGTAGCGACGAAATTTTGTAGATGCACTGATTTTAATTTTACTTTATGTGTCTGGCCACTAAGTTGGGCGCCAGTTTTATAACACAATTGTTGGTAAAAGGTTATTTATTTAAGAAAGTAAGTTCACAGATCACATAATATGGTAAAAATAGTCACAATGTATCAATTCACTAATTAACTGAGCAAGGGATCGGAGGGAACCTTGCCGTTAGGCTTTGGGAACAACAAAAGCTGACTGTGGTTCTGCTTAGAGGGTCGTACCATAGGACGAAGCGCAACTAAGGCAGCAGTCGGGGGTCTGGTTGGTGCTTTACTTATGGTAGTAGAATACTCCTTAGAGGGTCGTGCCAGAGGACGAAGCGCAACTAAGAGAGCGTACTAGCCAAGAGCGAGCTGCAGACGAACTGACTGATTTAGGGCGCGCAGCCTGTTATATAGCCCATTCCTTGTTGCGGGGTGTGGTTTATGTAGCGGCTCGAGGGTGGGAGATGCGCAGAAGGCGTCGGCGCATCCTGGTTTGCTTAGGGGTGGGTGAGCAGGATGGCGCTGTACGGGGGAAAGAGATGGTGTAGTGGCAAGCGTAAAAACGGCGCGCTACAATGTCCCATACTAAGATTGTTCCCTATTGATAAAAAACACGTCCGTTCCCTTCCCAATTCTCCATCTATGCCTCCTTCTTCCTCCACTTGACGAGTCCAGCCTATTTTTGGTAAATTATATATTATAACACAAATGAAATCTAATGTTAGTAGAGTATTATACTGCCCTGATGAAGCTACGGTTGTAGCGAAACCCGGTCGGCGTAAAGTATAAAAATAATAGTGGTGTTTACAAAGTTATTGTTTTATTTTAAATTAATAATGTCACATCACAAAGTATCCGCTTCATATGAACAAAAAAAAAATTATGTTCAATTCTAAAGTTAACCGCAAAATAATTAAAATGTACACCTTTATGAATCTAAATTTTCCGACAGCAATTTAAAAAAATTTTTTTTTGGTAATTTTTTATTAATTACTAGCTGAACCCGACCACGCTTCGCTGTGGCTTTGTCTGATTTTAATTATTAGAGGAGTTAACAAAAAATGTCTAGCAACTGTGCATTTTCCAAGAAGACACATTGCTTAATTAAATATCTGCTGTGACTATGCTGTAGTATAATTTTTTTTTAATTATTTATTTATTCAGACCTTAAAGGCTTTTACAATATCACGTTATTTCATGCGTTGATATGCCATTTAATAAAGAAATTGTTTCTCCCTGAGTGTCCTTTCCCATTCGACCCGTTCCCCTTCCGCCTCCCCTTCTTCTCCTGCATCCTCTTCCCCACTCGCGTTCCCACTCCGTCACCTCCACCTTCCCTCTCCCCACTCCACTCCCCCCCCCCTTCCTCCGTCCCGCAAACCCTTCTCCCGAGTTCTCCTCCGCCCTCCCAGGTTCCCCTCCCCTTCCCAGGTTCCCCTCCCCCCTCTCGCCTTCGCCTTCCACCTTCCCCGCCTTCCCTCTTCTCTTTACCGCTCCCTCGTCCCGCCAACCCTCCTCCCGCGTTCCATATATTCAATCCCAGTTCATTCAGTTTTTAAACAGCCCGCGTGCCACCTTTTACAATTTTATTCAAATTTCAATTTTTCATGTATATTAAATTTGGTATCTAACATAGGTACCTATTTAAAATATCTAAAATTCTTGATTCGATTCAAACTATTAGGGGAGAACCTACTTTAAATAAATTCATCAACTTAAAGATTTTCAAAAATAGAATTTTATTTAACAATCATTTTTCTGCAAAATGTCATTCTGTCTAGAACTGTCATTCCTTTGTTTACTATGACAAATTATCAGTCAATTTAAAACGCATAAAATTATTCTTTTCCTTTGTATTTGGAAAGTATGTATAAATGCTCTTCTGCTAAAATGCAATGTTCTGTAAAAATTTTGAAACAATCCATCGATTACTTTACATCGAGATTAGCGAACGCAAACATACGGGACCTAAATTTTTATAAATATACATTTTTACCAGAAACGACATAAAATGAGTTGACGATAGCGTTTAAAATACGTTTGCCTGATAAAAAATGTGTGTATTTTTTTCCCGAACTAAATGAATTGGAATTGAAATTAAATGATTTAAATGAATTAAATTAATAAAATGAATTAAATGAATTAAATGAATTAAATGAATTAAATGAATTGAATGAATTAAATGAATTAAATGAATTAAATGAATTAAATTAATTAAGTGTATTAAATGAATTAAATTAATTAAGTGAATTAAATTAATTAAATTAATTAAATTAATTAAACGAATTAAATGATTTGAAATGAACTAGATGAATTGTGTCTGGATAAATTTTTGTCCATTTTATTTTTAATGTGCGACATCTATTGACTTCTCTGCAAGTCTAGGATGAATATTTATTTATATTTTAAACTTTATAAGTAAAACCTCAAATTGTTATATTTAATTAAAGGAAGATAATATTAGCGAAACTCAATAAAAAATCTGCAGACTGAAAAATCACAAAAAGATATTGGCACCTCTGGGACTCAGGAACTGGAACTCTGGAACCCAGGTTTATTAGTTTAAAAAAAAAATCTTTTACGAAAGATCGGTTGAAGCTAGTTGGTAAAGATTGACAATTATAAATAATTTATCGGTGGCTGAGAGTTAAAATATTGTATCTCCGTAAATCATTATATTGAGAAAACTGAAATTGAAAGTTGCAATGGGCTTTCTTCGCGAGGTTTGGAAATGCAATATTTGAACCCAAAAATATATGCAATCTTTTGTACATTTCAGTAGTTAGCTCATTTTTTACTAACATTGAAGTTAAGTTACCAACTCTCAGCCATCGTTACGAAACCGCAACTCCACTTAAAACCTAATTTTAAAGCTAATCAAAAAGTTCGATAAACTGATTGATAAAATGATTATGTTTTAGAGCACAATTGGCATTGGTCACATAGGAATGGGTCGTTTCTACAACTCGGCTCGGCTGTGGAACGACTTATCGGCCTCTGTGTTTACTCCCTCCTTCAACGTGGATCTCTTCAAGATCGAGGTTCACTCCCTCCTTTCCACAAAAAGACCCTCCCACACTATCCCTAAAGAGAAGGAAGAAGGTCCTGAGGGAAATTATTTTTCCGAGGGTCTCACGCGTGGAATTATTGCTAAAAAAACTTATACCTAATAATATCTGACAGTATTAATACGCTAGCGTCTATACGGTTGAAATTTAAGAGGAACATAGAAATATTTCGATTCTCACGCCTACAAAATTCTTGTGCGTCTTACTAGGCAAGTAAGCGCCAAAGTGTTTTTTTTTTTTTATTTATTTTGTGCATAAGTTTATATGAATGAAAAAAGTTAGATCATGCACAACGTCAAAAGTAGTCTTATCCATAAAAAGGTATTTAAAAAAAAATGTTTCTTTTATCACTTCATAGTTAAGTCATGAAAAAACATTTTCTTAGTAGTTTACGCTTATATTTTTTGTTACATAAATAATAATTTTATTGTAATTCCAATTCATACGAAAGGTAGTAAAAGCTTCAATTTGTCCGTAACATATGTTTTGATGTTCATAATTTAAACCGATTAGTCGTAAAGATTAATCTTAATTGTATCTAAATAGGATATCACGTATAGCTTCATCTTAAGAATTCGACTTCGAGTACATCTCTGACGTCGCGCCTCATGCAAAACCATTTTCTGTCATGAAGTTTGTCGCCTGCCGGCAGCAGGAAAGGATTTTTAACAGTTGGTTTATGATGATTGACCAAAAACGTGAAAACATAAAAATGATATCAAACATTATAATCTTTTCGGCGAATCATTTATCACTTGACCATAAACTCGATGATTTTAGTGCCAATTAAAATTAATAATAATATTATTTAAAAATTGATTTTATGTGTCATAGCAATTATGTGCATATATGATATTTTCGTTTCCGTTCGGCAATTTATACGCGAATAAACAAGTTTATCGTGCAGAGAAATGCAGATTTCACGCAGATGGACAGACCTGACTGTCAATGTCCAGACTTTAAGTGACACTGTGTCACTAATGATAAGTGTAAGTATACTCCTGAAATTGCGTTATTTACTGAATATTGACGCACGTCCTGTCCTTATTAGCCAGCGTCTGTTATACAGTAGTGTTGAATTAACAGGGACCCGTAATCTTACTGATTACATCGTTTTATTAATTATTAATTAATGAATTAGTCAGAATTCAAATTTTAATGCATCAAGTTTTACGTATTTTAGTCAAAATAATTTCTATTGGTGATTAATATTGATGATTCACTCCAAGTAAGGTATCAGTTTCTAGTCAAATTTCTCAATAAAAACATACACTCGAAGTTCTGAGAACACGCCGTGTTCAAAATGAATGTTTCTTATTTTTTCTTCACTGGAGCGCTTTTGCCACAATATGGCACTATTTAAAATACCACGGATTGCTTTGCTGCCAACTTTGGCAAATTTTCCCTTATTGGTAAGTAATTACGTAGAAGTTTACGATTTTATAATATTTTTTTATAAATCCTACAAATATGTAATAATCGACAAAAGATAAATGAATTCATTGGCTATAGAGAACTATAATCAGTTTGTATGACTCCATAGTAAAATTCGGAGTTATGTTTTTTTTTTATATGAGCGGAAAATATTCATCCAAAAAATCTCGAGCAATCGGAGAAAAAATTTTAAATTGCGCTGTCGCTCCAGTGGATAATAAATCATAACTAAAATTTCCCATGAAATCATGAGCTTTGTATGTAGTTACTTAAATAATACCCACTACTTAATAATAACGTATTTGTCAAAAGCGTTATCTTTGTCGCTCGTCATAATTTACGAGTACAATAAAAAATACATAAATTTGTTACTGACTACTTTCATTTTATTCACACTCTACCGGTTTCGGAATAACCCTTCCTTCATCAGGAGAATATTAAAACTAACCTGAGAGACACAATATGTAAAAAATTTAGGTGTTTAAATGGGAGGTCAGCAAAGGGGAGGGGAAAATTCCGGGATTTCCGGCAACAACAAAGCGGTTAACTGCAAATATATCTAGAATTGAACTAAAAGATAAATTAATTTGGTTATTCAAAAGTTAAGAGAAAACCGGATATATGTCATTTTTATATCAAATTTTAGACGTATTGACTCTTTTCCACAAAAATTTTAAATTTTATCTATGAAACACATGTTTTAAATTTTGAGAAAAAATTATTTATTTTTAGTATAATATGGTTATACCATATGTCGTTGGCAGATTTGTTAAATTTTCAAGCGAAAAATCTTATTTTACAAAAAATATTTCATACCATGTAATCATACATTATTGTAAATCAATACGTTAGTAAAGCGAGGTTATCTGGTGATATAGGTAATGTGGTGATATAGTAGAATGTTGGAATTATTCAATTAACCATGCAGTATACAGCTTTAAAATTCGAATCGTAGATGAACAACAGACCTGTGAACCATAATAAATCAACTTCAGAAGTTTTTGCCTGGTCGGTAAAACAGAAAATAATTTTATTCAAAGAAAAATATTTTATCAACTCTCAGATGTGCTGTGGAGACTTCAAATTGTAATTTATCGAATAATCTGAGATTTCTGAAGATATGTATACGTTTTATAGCTTATTTTAATCAGAAAAGAGTACTGCATTGTCGCAATTTAAAAAAGTGGCATCTGTCATACTTTTTTTTTGGTAGGAGCTTAAGTAATTTGTGGGTAATATTAAGATTTTAAAAATTTTTTTTTGGACTTAACAAATTGTGATTTTTAACATTTATTTTTATTTTGTATAATTCAACTTCTGGTTTAATGGTACGTTATCATAACGCATATTAAGTCGGTGAACAGTTTGAATGTTGTTTTCGTCCGTTTAAGCATATCACCAAATTTCCCACCCTCACCAAATTACCTGTCACCAAGTTACCTATGTCTATTTTTTTTTAATTAACTCAATTCCTTAAGAGAAACCAGTAGTTCAGCTAATTGATTCTCATGCTTCACGCATCAATACTGGAGTCATTGAATAGCAAAGCAAAACGAAATATATTTTTTCACTTTTCCTGCTCATATTAGCCACCTCTTGCAAAGCAAAACGAAATATATTTTTTCACTTTTCGTGCTCAGACGCCACCTTTTTCTGCTCATACTAGCCACCTTTTGTAACCGTTAGATATCGAAGTGCATCGTCCATCGAAAGCTGCCTGGAATACATGATGACATCTCCAAACATAAAACCAAACCTCTATAATGTTCACCCCATCCTGAATCTAGCATTTGTATGCAGTTTTTCAAACAATAATAACAAAATGCTTTCAAAAAGTCCGGTATTTTACGAATTAAAAGAAGCTATAAGCCGAGAATACTTAACAACTTCTTAATTAACAGAGAAAGCATTGACCATCACAGTTCCAGTGAAAAAAAAAAGATTTTGAATACATTTTAAAAATTCACCATAATATTTCAACATCAATGAAACGAATTAAAAGAGATTTGTCCGCAAAATGTTTGACACCTCCTTTAACATTGACAAAAAAGGTAGATCAGTCAGTACCATCATCATCACAGAGGATTAATTATTATTTGTCCGCAAAATTCACAAAATCTCGCGCCGGAAAACCTTCTTTGCCAAAAAAGGCTGAACGACCAGAACCGTCAACATCACGCAGAATTGATTATTTATCCGAAAAATCCCTAAAACCAAGTGGAATCGATAATGACTGGAAATGTGGTATGAGTACGAAAACTTTTTCAGAAGACAATCAATATAAAATGGAAGTAATGTGGGTTCAACGTGATTTATTTTTATTCAACGTTCCACTACGTACCACCCAAAATATCAAAAGCAAATCGACGAAGATGATAATACATGTGATGCTTGTGTAATCATTATTTTATATTCTCGTTGAAGATTTAAAAACACATTTGTTATTATTTTACCTATTTAAAGTTGAAAGGAGGAGTATCACCAAATTAAATACCCTCTATAACCAAATTACCTTACCTATAACCAAATTACCTATATCTTTTGGTGATTTACATTTATAAGTTTTCTTGTGTTATGTTAATTATTATTTTATTTTTTCTTTTTAAAACATGTGCTGAAATAATGTACCTAAATAATAATTAATTTTGTAAATTTTTAATATCCTTATTTTTCAAAGCACGTGACGATAAGTCGAAAATATCACCAAATAACCTCGCCTTACCCTACGTAGTAAGCGCATGTTTCAACAGTTTAATTTAAGTTCAAATGAAAACATTTAAAAAAATATCCGAACACTTATTTATGACGAAAATTTCTCTATTTTGTCTATCTATTTACGGTCTTACGAATTAAAATATTTAAGATTATTTTACATTCTTATTTTGCTTAGACATTATTGAAAAATGATAAAAATACTTATGATCAAAAAGTTATTACAAAAAGTTCGTAATTTTAATAGTTTCATCATCACGCCTTTCAACATTTTTGGAAGTAGGTATAAATTAAAGCAAATTCGGAATGAAATATAATCGATATTGAGTTATAATTTAAAAAAGCTGGTACGGTGAATAATGATTAATCTTTCTCATTGGAACCACCCTGTTCGTTCGTAAGAACATCTTTCGACGAAATGTGGATTTTCGGCCGCTGGCTGGTCAAAGGCCTTTAATGACGAAGATGTCGGGGAAGAATTTTTTATTTTTTTTTTTTTTATTTCATTGTTTTCTAAACATATTGTTTATTTACAGAGATTGTGTATGATGCGTATTGTCCACCACGCTCCATAGATATTCACACCTGTTTTGGAGGACACTTTTCAAGGACAATTCAGTAATTTGATTCTGGGTAGTGGCAGACTGCAAGATAAATTATTTTTATTTCAGTTGATAATGATTCAGAAGAAGACATTAGAATAATAAAATTAATATAAAAACAATTTAAAAGCAATAAAGTAGGAAGCCATGTTATGCTGCTTGCTAGGGATAAATTAATTAAAAATTAAAAACATGTGAGCAATTTCAACATTTTTAAAGGTCGATGTTGGAACGAAACGATTCAGAGAATCCAATATTTATTATTGATTTATTACTTTCGTGAAAGCTAACAGTAAGAAAAACTTGAATATTTCTTGTTATGAAAATAATCACATAGTTCCCACTAAAAACATTAACGATTTAAACAGGTAAGTGAGTATTTTTTTTAAAGGTTTGTCGTAATAAAATAATACTTTTTTAATTATCATTCCAAATCAATTTTGCCGAATAAATTGATTGCGTGATTACATCATTCCGTTTATCTTTCGCATAGGTATAATTATTTAAAAATTTAGTCACGGGTTTTATCGGTTTTATATTATAACGATAAATCACTAGGTGAAAAATCACCATGCTCTTCTTCAAACCAGTGTAAAAAAGCTAACGACTATTTGAATAAATATTTTCAATTAATTATAAGTTAACACGAGATATTGATTAATCAATCAGGCTCACGAATGACCACGAAAGGCAGCTTGTTGCAGTATCTGGTGTCTACTATCTGCTGGAGGCGTGGAATATCAATCATAGGACTGTTTTATGGCTATTGGGTACAGATTTTCAAGCAGTCCCTCACTCAAAAAGGTGTTTTTAATTTATTTATTTAATATCACCTTTTTTAGGGGATTTTTATATATGGAAGGTAAAAACTATACAGTATTTGTACATAATTACTTCAGAAACAACATTTTATATTTATTTAGTTACAAATTGAAGATGCCTACTGAATTATATTTTAAATACTTCTTATTATTTTTTCAAAACAATAAGAAATATTTTAGAAAAAGAACAGCTAATTAAATTTATTATGCATCATTTTGCATCTACAATATGGCCTTATCGAATGGGGAAGTTCATGCGATTCTGTTATAAAACCAGTCCTCATAGCACAAAAGGCGATTTTGAAAATCATACTTAGAGTCCCCATCGGAACTCCTAAAGACTACGTTTTTAAAGCATTAATTTAATGTCACTGAAACAATTATACACAAAAGATATTCTAATGTACGCATTCAAAAACCAGGATAAATTTACACATACAAACTCGGGCTGATTCACAAGATCCACATTACAACATACATTCCACCAACCTACAACTAAAACTACGTTTGGATAAAGAAATATGCAATACTTCTCTCTAAAATTATTTAATATACTCCCTTTTGCAAGAAAAAACATTAAAAAAATAACCTACTTCAAAAGAAGCATTGAAATGGATTATGGACACGGGAAGGAAGAATATAGATACAATTTTGCAACCTAACAAAGATTAATGCTTGTATTGTGCTTTCTTTTGGATGCAACTTTATAATTTTCCTGTTATTTAAACATACTCGTAGGTATTTACTTATTTTTTACAACACAAAAACATGTACAATGTGACTTTAGAACGGGGTACCCCAGTAAAGACACATTTTTCTCAAAATAATTGTAAAACAAAGAAAAAAAAAGGTTCGATACAATTATTTCTCTCCATTAGTATTCCAGGCAAAGAGGAATACATTTGGTAGTTACTCCCAGAATTTCTGCACTGAAATAAATCCTGACTTCTAGTATTATTTAGTGGAATCCGAAAGCAATTGTGATGAAATTATTGCGTCATGTTTTATAGAACTTTCAATCGAAATAGTGTTATAGATTACAGTAGACATACTATCAATCCTAAACGAGTTTTTAAGGTGGGTACCTGAATATGTTAAGTTTATGTAGTTTTTACAGAATGCAGACGCGTTGCACCTACATTTCTACATGACAAAACATTTATGGTGTTTGATTCTGGTGTTTTTAAATATTCATCTCATGAACCTAAGACGGTATTGTTCCTCGAAATTCATATGCTCGTACGGGTAGCAAACACAATATTACAGATTAGTTTCAGTCAATGTAATATGTACAGTAGGTAGGTAACTACATTGATCGCGTTACGAGTCTGCTTAGTTTATTTCAATTTAGAGGTGGGTACGGGTACCGCCACCCCGGTAATCATTTATTGGATAACCAACACCCCTCCTAGTGGTTCACACGTTTGGTGACTTAGCAGGGGTGCCCGAGTTCATCAGGTGAGGTTTGTCCAGGTCTTGGTGGCGGATAATTTTGTTTACCTACTGCGTGGCGGGTCTGATCGGGAGAGACTGGTTGGGGTAGACATTTTGACCCCTCTATCCTGACTCTCTCGATCCTCGATTCCTACTCACCCCTCATAATCTCTCCTTCCAGCAGTTCCTCTCCTTCCTTTCCCTACAAATACCCTCCACACAGCATCCTAAAGATGACATAGGCCCTGATGGATTTAATTCCTCGGGGCCTCCTGTGTTGTGATAAAAAAATACAGTGTGTAAAAAAAAAACGTTTCACGCATATTTCAGTCCACCTTCTAGTAATCAGAAAAAACACATTGAAAAACCGTGTACAAATCAAACTATCATAATATTAAGTCCATAAATAAACTTTACGAAAACTGTTAAGCTCGGGAATTGAAACTCGACCCACCACACTTTCCGTATCACTTTATGGAGCTGGGACTAAATATTTTAAAGACAAAAATAAAGTTTAAATTATGGACGTCGTTAAATGTCGAAGGTTGGTTGTCCCAGCGCAGGTACCGCGTCATCTAAAGAGTTTCAAAACTTTACCTGCGACAAAATGAGTGACCAGTTTTTTTGGACAGCGCGATTAGAAGAAAAATAAAAACGGCGATTAGAAGAAAAATATCGTATTACGTCTTTTCGTAAAATTATGACTATGAAATAAGAAACATGGTGCACAATAGTTGATCCCCTGACAGTTGCCCCCGAAATTATAATTACTATAAAATTATATTTTTTATGCATTATTTATTTACCAATTTCACACATAAAATCGACTTCAAAAATATGTATTAAATAAATTTATTGTGCGTTATTAATTTACCAATTTCACATATAAAAACTACTTCAAAAATACTTATTTAAATAAAAAATATTCTTATTATAGGATAATAAGTCGGTATGGATATCAAATTAATTTTGCATCGTATTTTTGTTCTTGCTGGTACATAAAGTGTACAGACAATTAGTTTTATCCTTGATGCTAGCGTCAAACTAATAATTCTACGTATCCCAAAAACCATTCGAATATAAATTACACATTTAATAATGTTTTAACTTATTTACTAGAAATACTCAAAGTTAATAAATTTAAAAAAAAATTCTCTTCAAAAACATTTTTGTATGACTCCTCTTCATGAAGCTTTCACACCTATTTTTGTTTTGCACACAGATTTATGGATGAACGCCACCATCATCATGAAGAATTATTACCCCTAGAAATATTAATTGAATTGCCAAAAAAGTCTAAAAGGTCAGAAGTCAAAAAATTGTTCAATAGGATGAAAGAATCCTTAAAAAGCTTCTTAAAAAGCAATTCAGATATATGTACTGATGCATGAAATCCAAAAATCGTGGCTTAGAACGGGTTGTTTCACGGAACTTCAAATATAACACTGCCATCAAATGGCCATTCTGCGCTATTTTGTTTTTTTGTAGTTACAGTGTAGTACAGTACAGTTAGAAGGTCCCCTTTAAATCCGTTTTTTGATCGATTGAGATTGTGATCAGCAGAAGAGGACTTGTTTAAGCTGTTAAACTTTTCGGCCATTTGACGACAATCTTGCGTTTGAATTTTTGTGAAACAATTCACTCATAGTTTTGGTTACAATATTAAATCATAATATTGTGTTTGTGTAAGAGTTATGTGTAAAATCATTTAATAAATACAGTTTTTGAATCTCTGTTCGCGTGTAGGACAGTTGCGTCCATTCATCCATCTTGATAGCGTTGCGTGTAAACATCATTTTTTATTTACCCACAGCATCCACTGGTTAATTTTAAAACAAATCCCAGATCGGATCTTGGCACAGATAACAAATGCGTTACACGTTCCGACCAATTTATAAACGTGACTTTGGTATCCAATTTCACAGGTAATTCATTAAGTTGTCACACAACCACCGAATTTCTAAAATATTGTCATTTTTCCCAGGGTTCAGATAATTCTGATGAACGAGGACGAGGGAATATAAATTGGTATTTGAAATGTGATCAACAGTAGGCACAGTTTTTTGCAGACGTACCTACATGTTTTTATATTGGATACATGTTCCTAATGTTCCTATATTATTAAAATCAGGTCAAATTAATCGGCAACCACAAAAACTATCGAATTACCATGTCATCAAGAAAACCAATTTATTGTAAATTAACAGACTATGAGTGCGTACCATTTTTAGAACTATTTGCTAACATAGTTATCTAGCAATTTTTTTTATGATTTTATCAACTTAATTTTATTTTTTATATGAATACCGCACAAGAGTCTCAACTGCTCCCGTCTGAAGCCAGTGCGACTATGGCATCATCCCCAATTGGGGTATGTTGTGAGGCTGATGGTAGTGGGGAGGGGAAGGAGATAGGGAAGAGGAAAGTGGAGAAGTACCTGGCTATTCAGATCTGGTCACCAAACACGGCTAATGCCATTACAAGCAACGTTTCAATTCTGTATGGTGGTCTTACACCAGGGCGATACTGAGAGTATCTTCCCCTCTGGAACGTGCCGCAAATATACTATGTATTATTTTAAATGAATAAATTGTGAAATAACAAAAATTAATCAAATAAAATTTATTTGCCACGCCGGGATTCGATCCCGCGACCTTCGGTGTGCGAGTCAAGAGCCTTACCGCTGGACTACGCCGGCCGTCAATAATAACTACCAAGTACTTCCAAAAGTGTTATCAATTTATGCAAATAACTTTTGCTTGGAAATAAAAGTATAATTTACATTTCATACATGTATGTAGATTGTAGGTACATTTATTTGCTTGATGAAAAACACGAGCGTCCAAAATCCTAATACATATGCAATTAAATATTAGTTTTAATGTAATATTTGTGTAATTTGTGTCTCTCTTTTTCGCAATCCATTCCCTCAAATAATGTGCTTTATTATTATGAATTACCTATTTTTCTACCATATTCTCCTACATCCAAGAAATAATACTGCCAACTTCTCGCTGTTAACATTTTTGACAAAATGATTAATAGCTACAATGGCAACATACGAGTATTAACGAACGAACAGATTTTAATCTTCAATCAAAACATCTCCCACAATAATAATATGTTGAAACAACGCGTTGTCCTCAAATTCTGACTGGCTACAAATGACTACACGCAGCATGGCTTATTCCGAGGTGAGAATGAATGTGACATCTAGTAAAGAGAAATAGCTAGAGCTCTATGATATTTACCAAGCTCCCAGACTCTCCACCCATTTAAGACTCCAAAGATTAAGATGGGCCGGACATGTGCACCGAATGCCAAGCACACGAGTACCGAAGAAGGTTCTGACAGGACACCCGGGAGGTAAACGAAAGGCGGGCAGACCTAGACTGAGATGGGAGGATGATGTCAGGAAGGATGCAAGAGGATTACTCCAGGTTGCAGATTGGAAGAAGACGGCCGAGGACAGAGGGCGGTGGAGGCTTATTTTGAAGGAGGCCAAGGCTCGAATTGGGCTGTAGCGCCATTGAAGAAGAAGAAGAAGTAAAGAGAAATAAGATATTTTCGTGGAAATATTCTACCGCTCACTATAATTTTATCAATAAATCAAATACATTATATTATGTGAGTACAAACCTTAAAACTTACATCTGCTTTTATTAAAACTTAAAACCCAGTAAATTGTTCTGACTGAAAAGTTAATTTGGATAACAATATAACGTGTACCTATACGAACATATTGTATTTTAATTCAAACATACATACATAACATGAAAACCTGTATCTAATACGTACCTCCGATCGTTGATTTAAATCAAGAGAATGGCAACTTTTTATTTATTTATTTATAACATTAACGCCTTTCTTTTTACATTATTTATCTTAAAGATAACTGTATAAGACGTAAACGACATAACATGAGAAATTAGAATTGGGTAAGTAATAAAGAACTCATGAGCATGTAAAACAGCAATGGATAGAAAACCTGTGGAAATAACAAAGCAAGATAATATTGGAATATAATTCCAATACAATATTGGAATTCATAATTCATAATTAATTCATAATTCATGTCACTATTTATACATTAACTTAAGACGTATTTATATACAAATTGTTTTTATTCATTTGCTGCATCCTTTTCGAGTCACATTCTTTTTGAGTTTCTTTACCCGCTCGTAAAGTTGAGGGATACGTCACTCACGTTAATTATACTTATTTTTTGTAATCATGTTTAAACATCAACTTTAATTATAATATGGATTTTGTCATCACACTTGAAGCTGGTCTCGATTCTCAATTTTTGCTAGCGATTCACATGTCCAAACATTTATCTATTGTTAAACAAGCATTCGATACTAAATCTGTACTTTAAGACATTGTTTTTTTCTCTTCGCTTATTCTTTTTTTTTATGAGTTCAAAATTGTAGTTATTAACTAAAGCTTCTACGAGGAATTTAATCGTAACACTTGTTTCATTCAATAAATAATATGTATATAATTTATCAATGTAATATGAAATTATGATATGAACTAAATTTGTCAATTTGACTGGCCTAAAACAGGATCCATTCCTAGTTGGCTAGTCAAAGTTTCCACATATGTTTCATTGTATAATTTTATGCGAAATAAATATTATTATTATTATTATTATTATTATATATAAACTAATGTTAAAAAATACGTAAATGAACTTTAGATGATGAATAGGCACCTACACAGTTAAATGCTATACGAGTAAAATGTATTTCAGATAAAATGAAACAATTTAACTTTGTTTGAACCACTTTTATATTAGAGTAAATCCGACCAGTTTCGGAACGACCGTTCCTTTTTCAGGGCAAATGTATACTATAAAAGTGGTTCAAACAAAGTTAAATTGTTTCATTTATTTATAATTGTTTCATTTATCTATAATGGATAATCACAAAGTTATAGCTACATTAAAAAAATAAAATATATTTCAATTTGAAAAGGTGGCAAGATGTTTGGTAAGTATTTTTTTATTATAAGGAACATGAACAATAAGTAGCAAACAGAAAAAATAATAAAAATGGAAGGACGATCATAATAAACCTATAATCACATAATTTAAAAAAGGGGACAAAACGGACGTAACAAATTATAGACCAATATGTATCCAATCATCGATACCCAAGCTTTTTGAAAAAATTGTCCTCCATAAAATATCCACACACATTAAAAAAATTATAACTCCCTACCAACATGGCTTTTGTTCAAATAATTCTACACTGACCAATTTACTAATATACGAAAACTACATATCTAAATCTTTAGCCAACAGGTGCCAGGTTGACTCAATATACACTGATTTTAGCAAGGCCTTTGACAAGGTGTGTCACAAAACACTAATCAATAAATTGGCGAAACTTGGAGTTTATGGTAACTTATTAAATTGGTTTGTTAGTTATTTGTCCAAAAGAATTCTTAGTGTGAAAATAAATGGCACACAGTCTTACAAATTTATAGCAACAAGTGGAGTGCCGCAAGGCTCCCATTTAGGGCCCATTTTGTTTTTTATATTTGTAAATGATATTGTTGATATATTTACTGACATAAATGTGCTACTGTTTGCCAATGACATGAAACTATATAAAGAGATTAACCACATTAATGATTGTATTATACTTCAAACTAACTTGATATATCTTTTTGAATGGTGCTCTATCAACAAACTAGCATTAAATATAAACAAATGTCAGTTCATTCATTTTTCCAAAATAAACAATCCTATTATTTTTCAGTATTCTTTAAATGATGAAAATTTAAATTGTGTTAGTGAAATCATGGATCTAGGCATTATGTTCGACAGTAAACTCAGCTTTGTATGTCATATTAATAATATTATCAATAAAGCCCTAAAGACTCTCGGTTTTGTTTTGAGAGCTGCAAAAGATTTCAATAATTTAGACACATTTATTATGTTATATAAAACCCTTGTCAGATGCCAACTTGAATATAACTCTACGTTATTGTCTCCCTTTTACAACATTCATTCAGACAACATTGAAAAGATTCAACGGAAGTTTCTAAGGTTTATAAACTATAAATTGCATATTCCTATACTAAACATTGATTACAATTATCTCCTGGATAAAACGTCTCTATTGAAACTTTCAGAAAGAAGAATAAGCACAGATTTAATACTATTACATAAAATACTGCATTACAAAATTGACTGTTCTGAATTACTTCAATTTATCAATATCCATGTTCCCCAAAAATCATGTCGACATTTATTACCCTTCTACTTCAATAACACCAGGACACTAGCTTATCAAAATTCACCGTTTCCGAGACTTCACAGTCTCGGAAATAAATATTCTAATCTAGGTGATATATTTCATCTTAAAACTAATCAGTATAAACGTTGTATATTCTATCACTTTTATTCTTCTAGGCACAAATAGATTTACGTAATTTCTTCAATTTTTGTTTATATTGAATATGAGACTTCTTATCATTTTTACATAATGTGTATTTTTATTTTATTATTTGTTTTGTTGTTACACTGTTTTGTATATTTTCTTCTCTCATTGTATTATATTTTCTTCATTGTTTGTTACTCAACTTATAAATTATAATGTAAAAGCCCATCAGGGCGTGTAATAAATAAATAATGCACCATACAACAATATACATGTGATTATAATCACACCTAGATAGACTGGGAAAGAGGTATCGGGGAATTAGTTAAATCATCACGAATTTAAGTTATTCGCACCAAGAACGTGATATAATTATTAACATTATATATTGTCATAACATTATATATTGTCCTATGCCAAAACAGCACTCACTATTGTTGTTAATATTGTTCTTTAGGAATTGCTTTGTATATTTTGTATATTCGTTATTTCACATTATTTAATTATTTTTTTAAGGACTCGTAAGGAACACTATAGGTTAGTTTTAAGTTTATTATAATCAAGCGCACTTGAAGTGAAATATCACAAAACTGCGCTATATAAATACTACGTTATTATTATTATTATTATTAACGTCTATAACGATAGTAACTAGCAGTGAATGTGTCAGCGTGTACCTGTGTCTATACTAGCAAGTCTATAATTGTAAATAAATACATTTAAGCTGCTTAATTTGGTAAAATGCTTGTTTGTCTGCGTTTCATTTTAAAGCTGTTTCAAAAAAGCCACACAGTTGATCTTCAATATTAGTTTTACAGATCGTCTTTGGTGCCTCGCTTTTCATTATTTTTGTAAATCTGCTATCTATTTGTACTAGCACCCAAATGAAGACGTAATGACATGGGCAATCGAAAAGTATAAAAATACGAGCGAATACCGCACCGGAAACCACAGTTATCAGTTATCGTGGTTTTCGACTACCGTAATTTATGTTTAGTTCGGTGGCAATTGGGCTCTGGTAATCATACGGCAATTCCTTGCCGGCAATGCATTGCCTAATTCTTCTTTCACCGGTGAAATTTACTGTACATTGCCGACAAGAATTGCCGTAAAAATTTACCCATTTACCAAAATCGATCGGTAAATACATGTATGTATTTGTATGCAAGTGAAAGAATCAATGAACAACAAAGTCAGCCGTGAAAAAGTATTATTCTAAAGCTTGGGAACCAAGTTAGTGGCTATCTCAAATAATGTATACCCAAAGATTAAATCAGGTGTCGGCAAGCTTATTTACTACGGGAATCTTCAAATTGTAAAGGTTCTATTTACTTAAAGTACATGACTTCTTACCTTCACATACCTTAATATTACTTTGTCTTGGTATTTGTTAAGTGTCATATCGAAACCCATAGCACTCATTTTATTTCAATATGGATTTCCGTTTTTTATTGCATTTAAATAATTCGAATAAAACCGAACTACCATATTTTTTAAACGGGAATAACGCTCGAGAGTCCCAACTGCTCTCAACCGTTGGAACCAGTGACACTAAGGCATTCTCCAATTTGGTTATACTGTGTTGCTGAAGGAATTATGGAGGTAAAGAAGAGGGAATAATGGTGGAGAGGAAGATGGTCGTAATTCATTTTAGGACTATTCAGATCAAGTCAGTTAATAAAACAATATGAAGCAGCATTTCAATTTTGAAAGGTGGTCTTTCCCCAGAAAGACATTGAAAGTATCTTCGGCTCTGGAACGTGCCGCTAATATAATATACTTTATTGTATTATTTTTAGAGTTAATGTGAAACAACACAAATTAATTGAATAAAATTTACTCATGTTCGCCGGAACTTGAACCCGTAACCTCCGGATTCATAGTCTTCAAAACCGTCGTTTACGGAGGACATAAAATGTACTCATGCTCGCCGGAATTTGAACCCGTAACCTCCGGATTCATAGTCTTCAAAACCGTCGTTTACGGAGGACATAAAATTTACTCATGCTCGCCGGAATTTGAGCCCGTAACCTCCGGATTCATAGTCTTCAAAACCGTCGTTTACGGAGGACATCAAATTTACCTAAAACACCGGTAATGGCGACCAAAGAGGATTTGGCTTTTTTTATACTTCTAATCTTGAATTTAATATTTTTTTCAACTTTATTTTTATTTTGAGAAGGGAATCAAAACAGTATTGAACAAAATGAGCATGAAGTTTGAATGAAATTTCCAATTTGGGAGGAGGGTATGGATACTGCCACCCCGGGAACCATTTATTGGAAAACACCCCAGCCGTAAGTCGCCCCAAGTGATTCGCTACGCTTGGTGACTTAGCAAGGATGCCCGGGTTCATGGGGTCTGGTTTATCTAGGTCTTGGCGGCGGATGCGTTTGCACAACTAGTGAGACTAGCTGAGGAAAACTCTTGACTCACGACCCATGGATTCACACGTCCGTCACCCCTGGGGTCGGTAGGAATGAGGAGGAACGTGATGTCCACCAGATTCCTACCTACTACTCATACCTTTTGTCCTTTCCAGAACTTACTCTCCTTCCCTTCCCTAAAAAGACCTTTCACACAGCATCCCGAATTTTTATCTAGAAGCCTTCTTTGTGGAAATAATGTAATATAATGGTACATTTTTTTATAAAACACACTAAGATATCTGGTCCATCGCAAGTCCGTACCCATATATCATTTTTAAGAGAAATGCAAGTATACCTAACCTAACCTTGTATATGCATAGTTCAATCGCGAGTAGTCGTTAAAAACACCTTTTTTTTACTCTCGTGTTTACGGTAATAGTTTTTATAACAACCCGTCTCAACAAATACTACAGTGCTAATTCTGAAACTGCCATTTTTTAATATAATATATTTAACCTATCTTTTACTAAAATGTATCTCTACAATATTTATATTACGTAGCATTGATGTCAAAATTGATGTAATATTCTAAAACTCCAACCAACCGCTAAAATTAACATAAATTTTGTACATTACATCTCATAATATTTTTGGGTAAAAAATGAGCTTTTTCATAAAGAACCTGATCTTAATATGCTTCACACAAAGCGGGTAATTTATCTTCCCTCGTTTTCCTTTATAAAAGAGAAGACAGGATCCATTATAAACAAGACTGCAAAGAATCAGAATAATTAATTGAAACAGGTTATCATTTTTTGTTAAATAAATTAACACACCTCATGCCTCCCAATAAACAAAAGCTTGTTTATTTGATTTTCTTATAAAGTGACCTCAAGCAATATTTTTGATTTTATTTTATAACTTGATATCTTTAACATGATTACATTAAATAGAATATATACGGGATTTAGTGCTAGAAGTGCCTTTCTCAAATATGAATTGCCCCTTATTGATGATTGTTCATTTATTTATTGGCGTAAAAAAACTGAATCAATTTTTTGACTTTTACATTAGACACAATTTCATTTCACAATTTCATCAATAGAGAGTATCTGACATAGATGAAAAAAATGCTTGTTTTGATTTGTCTAATACTGATAAAAGGGTGTTAAATAGAGATGTAAAATCACGTATTTTTTTTAATAATATTTGGATATCATCTTCTTCCTCCGGGTTGACTTTGAAATTTCACGTAATAGAGAAACACTCACCCTTGTTAAATCTTTAAAAAATGTTAAATAAACCATTCAAACTGAACTATCCTTAATAAAACACGAAAAAGAGGAAATACTTTGACTTAGTTATTAAAAAAATACATGAGTATAATTCAAATTATCTCAAGGCAGTGTATTCAAATACCAGCAAAATCCTTTTTACTCTCAAATTTCGGCATTTTTTTGCAAGACTCAATCTTGGGACTTTTTGTTAATGATTTCGTAAAAATGTACTATATTTGCTATGGAAGATTACAAAAAATATGTTTTAAAGGATTCATAGTAACTTTTATATACACTAGAAATAACCCCTTAAAATGAAAATTTTCAAAGCTTTGAAGTGAATCCGGAGGAAGAAGATCGTATCAAATATTTTGAAAAATTTTGAACACATCGTTTTGAACCCATTTGGCACCCTTTTATCGCTCTTAGAATTTGAAAATAACATTTTTTAAATGACCCACCTTAATATATATATACAAAGTGTCCGGAAACTCGTAGTACAAGCGGGAAACTGGAGAATCCACATCACATTTGGAGTCGATTTTGTGGTTTAACTTTTTTTGATTTGAGCTTTCGTTTTCGAGTAAATCGGGTCCGAAGTTGGAATTTTTAGGTTAAATTTGAAAAAATTGTTCACTAGGGGGTTGATTTCAGCTGTGTAATGTCTTATAAAATGCAACGAAGGGTAAACCGGGCTCAAATTTTTTTTTAACCCTTTAGTTGCCGAAAAAATGGAAAAATAGAAAAAAAATAATATTAAAATCGAAATGCTTAGATCGAAAAAAATAAGTTTTTTGGGTTCTCTACGTGATGTAGATTCACCAGTTTCCCGCTTGTACTACGAGTTTCCGGACACGTTGTATATATATATAGCGTTCAAATAAGAGAGGTTCTAGAGTACTTTTTATAACTAAATCAAATTACCAAAACTGATATATGCACTTCTGGCGTTAATCCCCAGATATAATTAATAGTAATTTAAACTGTATATAAAGTATAATAAAGGATAAATAGTATTGGTGTTTGGTTTTATCTGTTATTTTGAAGCATTCATTTAATTTGCTATTTGTTTGTCTTCATTGTTTTTTCTGTTTTATTATTTTTCAAGAATAAACTTAAAATTTCGCATGTTAAGAGTAATATTTATTTCACGATTGAAGATAGGATTCTGTTGTGACTTTATAAAATATATTTAAAACGAGATATGCAGATATTTAAAACACGAAGTCGATGCAAATCATCCATCATTCGGTGACAGGCATTATTTGCCTAGCAACCAACGCTGCGCCCATCTTTGCATTTTTTGTTACTTGTTGCAGGATATTTGCATATAACTATGTGATTTATCTTATGTCGTTGACTTCATAATTTACGAGTCAGTCTCAAAATAAAAAAGGTTGGTATTTTATGCGCAAACCCACCAACGTTTCAGAATATAATGTAAATATCGAGTTTCAGATTCCTACAACAAAAACAGGATTCGAAAGAAATCGAGTAAAAATCACAAAAAGTCGTATCTTGAAACTTAGAAATTTCTTGAATGTTCTTCAACCAGGATGTTTTTCACATGCCTGTGGTTTGATTTTCGTTTTTTTATGATTATGTTACGAATTTATCATTCCTAGTTATGTTGTCAAAGTATTCCGATTCCACGACGAACCACTTCTATCTCGGCGTACAAACCTTGTCATTCGCACACCGCTCAAACATACATTTATTCTGTTATTTCGATAATATACGAGTACGTTTCTTCCTATAGTTAGGACCCTCCAAGAATCGTTAAAAATGCCTGGTTTGAACGCCTTTAACAGACGTTCAGCATACAAACTAGACAACGCATTAAAAAAACATACAGACAAAGTATTTTCTTCTAATACAGTTAGATAAAACAATCTTTAAAATCTGTCCAGTTTTGGAGGCAACAAAAGGTGAATATACAAAACTTCGATTTTGATGTTTGTATTTAGGTATTATCTGCCTGCAGTGCAGTTGTTTCTTTCGCTCAGTATTCGGAGGTGTAAGAGCACCAGTGACAGCAACAATTTGGTAAAATACCTATTGTTAAAATTTTTCGGCGTCCTGGTTTCCCCTTAATCGTGCCATGTCTTCCTGGACGTCTTCGACTTCTGCTTTCATCCACTTGCACCGTTCACGTTCTCCCGACACTCCCTTACCTTGTCCATCAGCTCTGTATGGCCACATCTCAGAGGTCCCTAAATTTATTCGTCCCTTGAATCTCGTTCATTTCGCTTTCCTAGCTCTTTAACAACTATATTTCTGGGTACTTGATATTCATTACTTTTTTCACACTCCACACTTGTTGATGTTGATTTTAAGCACTTAACTTCTTCACCTTTCAAATAAATCCACCTGAAGCTTCAGAATATTATATTTCAAGATATTTTTGTATCAACAATATAAAGTTGATTTTTATAACCGTATTCTGCAATGAGCAACTTGATTTATGAGCATATCAGAATATCTTACGAATGGCGATAATTATTCCCACACGCCCTACGACCGTACAGTTGGTACAGCATCCAGGGTCCACGCTCCACACGTGCGTCCCCACGCCTCACTAACTGCCTTGTCGAAAAATTAATCACCATATTACTTACGGACAATTCTGAGAATATTAATACCGATTTGTATGACGCCAACATTAAACCCTGTCCCAGTGGATTCTAATACTTACAGTCGACTTGCACCGAGTAAAAAAAATATTATTTATCATTCAGAATTTCAAATTAATCATTTCTGTTAAGTAAAAGCGAGTAACATACACAATTTCATCTTTGTTGAAATCATTTACTTAATAACTTCTGAAAAACATTACGCTTCTCTTTGCCTTTCTACTTATAGATTATTCATTACATATTTTAGCAGTCATATAAGTTGTATTTTAACAGTCATAATTTTGCATTCATATAATAAATCTGGCCGATGGATATTTTCTTGCATATAATATTTTTCTTATAAAATGATGCTGGTAAGCATTTCGTTATTTTTATATTTATTTCCATACAAATACGAACTAACTAATTAACTAACCATCACGCCGTTTCTCCGCAGGGGTAGGCAGAGAGGACGGACCGCCAAACAACTCGGTCTTGGCACACACTCTTTGCCTCACTCACATTCATACATCGTCTCATACGAACATTATCAGAATCTATTTGAATTAAAAAAAAATGGTTTTACTCCACAAACCTAGCTATCCAATATGGCCGTCGCGTCGGTAATACGATATTATTAGATATTTTTAACTGCTATTAAATTTTTTTAAATTGAAATTGTTTATTTAAAAATTAATATGTAGATTATTTTCGTAGATCTCCTCATTAGAAGATCCTGCGCTGAGGGGACTGTGTTTTGGATAAGTTTTCAGCGATTTCTATGGTAGAGCTTAAAGCTTGTTTGGGTAAGGGTTTTTTCAGAAACTTCTAAGACGATGTATTTTAATAAATTATTTTTCCGATAGTTGTTTGAGCCAAGATTTGATGTAGTTATTTTTTGTTTAAATTTGTTAGATACTCTGTGGGAGTTTGTTACACGAACTTATTGGTAAAAATTCAGAACTTCTTTATTCATAAGTATATTTAGTATGTCCGTTTGCTTGGCTCTGGTTTCATGATTTTCTTTTTAATTATTATTTATTTTTAATAATATATTTTACATAGTATCTACATAATGATAATTTTACATCTTAGATTTTTTTACTACTCTTCCATTGAAAGCATTTGCTTGTGCATGGAAGGGAAGAGTACATACATATTGTTATTAGTTAGTACTTAAATAATTCATTGTAAGTGAGCTGCAGTATTTATTTTGATAATAGTTTGTATTTAAAAAAAGAAAGAAAATTATCGAAAACTAAAGATATTTATAAGATTCTTGACAGAGAGCAGTATTCGGGTTTTATCATCAATGCTTCTGATTTCTCCTGGTAGACGATTGAAAAAAGTTCTTCCCTGGTAAGTGTAATGATGTTATTCAAAAGACGTATTTGGTTTTGGCCATAGAAAAACTAAAGTCGAGTTCTGTTTTCATTTAAAAATTGATATTAATGTTTTCTTTTATAATTTGAATTAATGGATCTTTAATATACAAATCTTTAAATGTAGGTACTTGAAATTCTTCAAACAGGCGTTCTGTTGGGTAGTCGAAGGATTTTTTAAAAATAATTTTAATAATTGTTCATTGTACAATTTCTATTGGAAGAAGGTTACGTTTATACGCGGATCCCCAACTAATAATAACTTATTGTGTAAGGTGTTTGCCTTTGTGGCTTATTTTATGTAATAATGACACAAAATCTAACATATTTTATTTGTGTTATATTTTATTACTTGTAAATATTGATTCTTGGAAACGTTAGTTTCGAATAAAATATAAGTACAGAAAATAGCGCGTTCGAAAAACCTTTTCCGAAGAACAGATTTTTCGTGGGGCATTTTTTACAAAGTGGCTTCCGAAACAATTTTTTTGGCTTTACAATAAGGGAAGTGACAAAAACGCGCAACGTGCTTCAAGATTTATCTCACGACTCCAGAGGAATATTTCTTTCGTCACTTGGAAACATTCTCGACTTGGCTTTTCTCACTTCGCCATTATGTTTTGCTCGCACATGTAAATTCCAAGGCGATTTGCTTCAATGGTTAAAAATAATAATATTTATATTTGTACACGCATAACTAAATCTATAACTGGATTTCACTGGTTTTTGAAGACCGCCTAACAGGTTCGTTTAAGAGAATATTTTTTGATTATAAATAATTATTTCAAAATAAAATCATTTTTAATTAAAATCTATCCGCATTGGAATGTTTGAACATTTCTTCAAAAAGGTTTAATTTACAGGTAAATACCTAGAAGTATATCAGTTTTAATTTTTGACACTTATTAAAACTCATATATTTGAGGTGACATTTCACAAAACGGCTCTAAACAGGGTAAAGGCTTATACTGCAACCCTGCTAAGTCACCAAACGTAGCGAACCACTGGGGGAGACTTATGGCAGAAGTGTTGGTTATCCAATAAAGGTTCCCGGGGCGGCGGTACCCATTCCCGCCCCCCCAATTGAAAATCAAGAACAATAATAAGAAAATAGCATATAATAAAAAACACTTAACACTTAATAGAAAGGCGTGTCGATTTTTTTTACATTTACTGTGTCATCTTTGGGGATGCTGTGTAGAGGGTATTTCATAAGAGAAAAAGAGTGCACGAGTCTTGAAGAGATCCATGTTGTAACAGAATAGACACGGAGGCCGGCAAATCGTTCCAAAGCTGAGCTATCGCACGAGAAATTAAATTAAAAGAAATGTTAATCGTGTGCAAATTTTAGGTGCACGTGTGTCCCGACTATGCACCGATATTTTGGAATGATATGAATGGAAACCATGTAGCCACTGAATTATTACTTTTTGGTTCTAGCTGAAGGCCTATCCGCACACAACAGTGCCGGCACGTGACCGACAGTTCCGTACCGTACAGTACCGTGACGTGCTATTCGTACATGTCAGTACCGACACGACACGACGACGCGCGCAGTGATTAGTTGGCACTCTAGACTCTGCGTAGCAGTAGTTTCATGTGCTAAAATGCCTCGATATTCAAGATCACAATTAGCAGCGATTGCTTTAATATTAGATGAAGACGAAATGTATGTGAGAAGAAGGCATTGGGTTCATAATGCGTGGAGGAAAAGAGAAGAAGAAGGAGAGTTCACCACCCTATATAAACATCTGATAGATGATGAATCAAAGTTTTTTTGAGTATTTCAGGATGTCAAAACATTGTTTCGACATACTTTTATCTAAACTAAAATTATTATATTTATAATTAAATTATTTAATTATAATAAAAAAATTATTATAATTTATCTCTTTTTACGCCCAATATTGTTCCATATGTTTGCTTTAAAATTAATGTCCATGTATTTTCTATGTGAAAGGTGCAAAATTACATGATATACACGGACC
The DNA here is from genome assembly GCA_917880885.1 of Limnephilus marmoratus. NCBI lineage: Eukaryota > Metazoa > Arthropoda > Insecta > Trichoptera > Limnephilidae > Limnephilus > Limnephilus marmoratus. The sequence continues at coordinate 32,376,260 of OU862916.1, forward strand.
AATTCAATCAACTTTTCGTCGTCCTTCTTGAAACACTGCGACCGTGTCAGGCAAAATATTGTCCGCTAGAAATTCACGCCGGATCACGGCGAGCGTCGGCGCAGCACTGACATCACTGAACGTCACTGTCACTGACGAGTACGGATAGCGTCGTACAAAATGTATGCCACAATATCATTTTTCACTGACACTGATGGATACGTTACTGATCGGCACGTGTCGGCACTGTGCCGGCACTGTTGTGTGCGGATAGGCCTTTAGCAAGCGTCGTTTTTAAACTAGCCTGATATGTATATCGCCATCCCATTTAATCATGTTGTAAATTTCACAAAGATGATGAAACAAAGTTATCCATTCGAAATTTAAGAAAATAATGGTCAGACTTTTCGATCACGAAAAACGCCCACATTGCATCTATCGTGATCTTCTCCATTCTGTGGCATTATTTAGCAATACATTATTACTGTCACTTATTCAATAAATATAAATTCTAACAAATTAACATTGTTGGAACATAAATCAGTTGAAATCTTTCATTGTGCTAAATATTTTCCACTTCGCTCATTCTCACTCGAGTCGTCGCAAAGTCGTAGTATACATTTGACTAAATTTTCAATACCTTTTTTTAAATCTCACTCAAGTAATGTATTTACAAAAAACTTAGGAGAATTATCAAAAATAATTATTTCAAACATCCATAACATGATAAGTATGCTTCCAGATTATGTCGTCACTAGATTATACAAATTATACATGTCCTTAGATGTTGACATGTGAAGTGCCTTGTTTCAATTAAAACAGACACCATTAATTAAACTTGTAAAGCCCACCATCCTCATCCCCTTCTCCGTCGACAGTCAGAGACATCTGTTGCCAGCTCACAAAAGCAGCAGCCCGAAAACAATTTCCTCTTCCGAGGATATCGCATGGTCACACCACGCATACATATACGTAACTTACAGCTATGTCAAGACTAACTAACTACCCCAGTGAACGGAAAATTCCTAGAATTCCTATGATCTATGCAAAATTGAATGTTGTCAATTTATATAATATTATCTTTCAACTCTTAGGTACTAGACAGACCTAATTACTTGCTTCTATCCAAGAAAGAATTTCGATATGTGAAAATTTGAACAATTTCAGGCAAAGTAGGGGAGAGTAACATTACTTCGGGCACGCGGATGCTCCCACAACAAACTTCTATAGATTTATGTCTTCAGTGAACTACCCCTACTTCTTCAGAATTTACACCCTCTAGATACCAGACACCACAGATTAACACCCTTCGTTTTACCTCTAACATTTTTCAGACTCAGATTTTAGCAAAATTTATTTAGAATAATTAGTCATTTTAAGCTATTTGACTGATTATTATATTAATATCGTGTCTGTCAATAGTATCGTTTTTTTAATCCATGGCATCATTAATACCTATGGCTATACAGTTCTGGTTACAAAACAAATCTTAAGAGGAAAGAAATAGTTACAAATGAATCAATTTTCATTTTTCAAAATCAGTCAAGAACTATTTCTATTTCAGAAAAAATCTAATTTTACACTAGTATGGTGGTGAAAAAACTTCAAAGCATAAATAAATATGCTGCATGTTCAGATATATATTAACAGCCAACTGGGGCCGAAGGTTGACCCCAAAATTACTATCCTTCTTGTATCTACTGAAATACATGAAATATATTTGTAGTATTTTAGGTATTCCTGCGCAAAGGATTAATACATAACCATATTTTATCAAAGAGGGTTAAAATATTTCCTAACATATCCGAAAACTAAAAACTGTTTTTGAAAATTTTACAAATCGAAATAAACATGATTTTTGAAGTATAAATTTTTTTCTTGCAAACATTAAAAAGTTTTTCATGTTTGCAAGTAAAAAAATTTAAAAAATGGCTCACCTTATGTTTTTTCCAACTAAAGCTACTGAAAATGAAAAAGACAAATGTATTTTTAGTCCAATAAACGAATGGTCTAAAAGGAGGTGTAGAGTGCGTGAGCAGGAACCTAAGCGATTCTTTCAGGACTTGTTTAGGGTGCTTAGGGTGTGAACATACTAAAAGTCCTGACGTCTAGGTGGTGAGCTAGGGGGGGGAGGGGGGGGGGGGGGGGAAACGGTGCGTCGCAGAGGAAAACTTTCTCATAATAAGTAAAAGCTCATAAAATTATCTACAACTTTTATTCTATGCGTAATTTTGAAAATCCCAGCCGTTTTTGAGTAACACGCTCCACAAATGTCAATATTTTCGAAAAAAATCATTTAACCTCACATTTTTCATCAAACATTCCTTCATATCATCTAAAATATTCATCCAAGAAAGAAATTCATTTGAAAGAAGTTGTAAATAATTTAATTACCTTTTAGAATATATATACATATGTAAATAAATCTCCAACCAGTAAAAATTTACAGCAATTTTAAGTTTTTTACCAGTAAAAATTTTACAGCATTTTCAGAAAAAGCTGTTTTTTCCTACCAAATTATTAAGACGGGTTTTTTCTTCATGGGAAATTCCTTATTAATTTTTGCACGCAAGAAAGCAGGTAAGTTGTTCTCGAACAGATGATTAGTGGAATTCATTTTATAATCATTATTATTGTGATGGGTGATTAGGTTAGTCGTCGGAGATGCTACAATAACGTGCTACGATGCTGTTCGAGTTGGTGAAAAGGCAATGAATGCGATAGTGGGCTTGACATTCTCAGACATCAAGTTGTCCCGCAAAGATCGGGCATTCCCAATGTCTTCTGTCAGCTCGTCGATAAAAATTCACGATGAAAAGGTTGCAGTTGACCCAACATTGCTGTTTCAGCGGATCGATGAGGATTTGATGAAATTCTTTGAGTATGAGTTGGCCCCTTTTCCCTTGGCACTGTTCAATGAAAGTGGGATGCGAAAGACAACTAAATCTGTTCTGTATAGCTTATTCGAGCCTACCAAAAAAACTGTTCTACTGTCTCAGATGAACATAGTTGTGGATCCAGGATTTCTACTATACAGAGTAATTTGACAAAAAGATGCCTCCGTTGTCGCAATTTGTGATCGTTATATCACCTATGTCAACCACCACTATCCTGGAATGACTCGCACTGTGGTATTTGATGGGTACACAAACCCAGCCAATAGTACTAAATCACAAGAACAGATGCGACGATACAGACTGAGAAGGTCAGCTGACATCAATTTGACACGGAACAAATCAATACCCGTTAAACAGGAAGATTTTTATCCAATCCTACCAACAAAAGTACCTTCATCTCCTTACTACAGACAAAGTTTCGGAATAATGGGATACAGACTCTTCAGGCCACCGATGATGCTGACGTCCTTATCGTGAAGACTGCTGTGAAACTATCCTTTCACAACTCTGTGGCTGTCTTTGGTGAGGATGTGGACCTCACTGTCCTTTTGATTGCTTCCACTCCTCCCACCTAAGATATTCTGCTACTGAAACCCGGATGAGGAAAACCAAAACAATGGCACTGTCCACCCAAGAGATGCAGCATCGATTTGAACACATCCTATTTTTACATTCATTTACCGGATGCGATACAACGTCTGCAACTTTCAGGAGAAGCAAGGTGGGCTTTTCAAAATTGTACTTGGAGTCATAAATGATCAAGTAAGCGGCAATGATCTTTTACAACCCCTCCTCTACTCACGACGAGGTTGAAGAGGCTGGAAATAAATGCTTCCTGAAATGGTATGCGGAGCCAAAAAGACAGACCTCCCTTAACCAGTACCGCTTCCAGTCGTTCACAAGGTCCGTGGCAAATATGAAGCCTGACATCAGCTCCCTCCCTCCAACAGAGAGTGCAGCTAAACAGCATTCCCGGCGGACATACCACCAAGTTCAGCAGTGGCTCGGGATTGAGCTGCCCCTGAAGAATGGGGGTGGAAACACGAAAGAGACACCCTGGTGCCGATTACAACAGAAGATCCTCCAGCTTCTGAAAATGATATTTTGCCGCTGCACTAAGGATTGTGCAATTGGCAAATGTGGATGCCGAAAAGCAATGCTGACCTGTTCTGCAGCGTGCCTTCACTGCCAAGGGAGATGCCTCAATAGCGTGCCTGTTGCCGAGGACGACGATGAAGACAACGTAGAGCCCATTCAGCAAGAACCATCCACCACTGAGAATGACGATGCCATGGATGAACAACGCTTGCACTCACGTCCAAAGAGGATGAAAACGTGAATCCATATAAAGTTGAGAGTGAAACATGATGTTATTGAGAGCAGTGATAACATTGAGGTTTATAATTTTACGTACTTAATGTAACGAAGTAGAATACAATTAAATGAGATTATCACCATTATCATTATAAATTTTAAAATCATTATAAAATGAAAAATTTTCAAGTTATATGATTTTTGTCTACTTTATTTAATAACTGGCTTTAAAGTGTGGTCACACATATTATTAGGCGAACAAACAAAAGTTGTGTGTCCGAAATAAGATGAAAATATGTTACTTAAAAAAACAGCTTTTTTAAAAATGACGACATTTTACGAAAAAACTTAAAATTGCTGTAAATATTTACTGGTTGGAGATTTAATTGCATATGCATTGCATATATATTCTAAAAGAGAATTAAATTATTTACAACTTCTTTTAAATAAATTTCTTTCTTTGATGAATATTTTAGATGATATGAAGGAATGTTTGATGAAAAATGTGAGGTTAAATGATTTTTTTCGAAAATATTGACATTTGTGGAACGTGTAATTCAAAAACGGCTGGGATTTCCAAAATTACGCATAGAATAAAAGTTGTAGATAATTTTATGAGCTTTTACTTATTCTTAGAAAGTTTTCCTCTGCGACGCACCGTTTTCGAGATATAAACAGAAACCCAAAAATCGGGACCTTCCTCCCCCCCCCTCCCCCGCTAGCTCTCCACCTAGACGTCAGGACTTTTAGTATGTTCACACCCTAAGCACCCTAAACAAGTCCTGAAAGAATCGCTTAGGTTCCTGCTCACGCACTCTACAACTCCTTCCTTGACTGGACTATTTATTAGACATGTATTATGAATACTACCTACTGTACCCTCAGAGTAACAATTGTTACTCTGAGACTGTACCTCACTTTTTTAAATAAATTAATAAATAATTCCCAATTTTAATTTTTTTTCAAATTGCGACCTGATAGGTACTTTGCATTAAAAAGGTGTACATTTTACTTATTTTGTGGTTAACTTTTAATAAATTGTTCCAAAAAGCGGGAAATTTTTGGTTATCTTGTAACAAGGAATTAGGTACATACACGTATAAGTCAGTTTATTTCATTATTTTTTTTCTTTTAACGCAAATACTAAACTTTCGTAACGTACGTACGGTACGTAACGTAGTCAAGGTAATCTTTCTCGCACAAATTTCTCTACAATTTTGACATGTGACACTCGCACTTCGAGTGGGCCCTCCGCTCCCGAGCTAGTATAGAGCGGGATACAGCTTTACGAGTGAACCTTCTTTTCATCAACCACTCACGTGGCATAAAGCAAAGAATCTTATTATGCCCACATCAAAGCGGAAAGCTGTCCGCGAAGCTTCCCCGCGAAAGCCTCCACCGCGTAGAAGTACCATGAGAACGAAAGGTCAATCGTAAAAAGAGAAAAAGCAATAAAATTAACGACGATAAGTTTTCAAGTCACTTCGGTAGAAAAAAACACACATTGCATAATAAGGATTTTGGATAGAAAAAAGAAGGATTTATTGAATCCTCTTGTATTTATAAACAACTACTAAAGGGTTTAAAAATGTACCACAAAATGTGGTTTCCAAATAGAGCTCTTAATAACTCTTCATTACCGATTGAGAGAGAACTTCTTGGTCATGTAGCGAGTAATTAACATAAATGACAGCAGGGTTTAGTCAAGCTCCGAACCTAATGCCTTTGAGTTTTTATCCTAGATAGGACAATGGTAGTTAGTTTTTAAGCATATGACTATTTTAAATTAAAAAAAAAAACAAATAGTATTTTTGTATGTCTTTTTGATGAGTGGTTAATTCTTGACTGGCATTTTTAAAGTGTCTTGAACGGGTAGGTATGTACGAAACATGAGGAGGCTAATGGAAAAGTACATATTGAAGAGCCAATTATTACTCTACGTTAGTTAGCATCGTCAAAACATGCTACAACAGGAGTATGACAACAACTTTATATTACTATAAAACAAGTGTTGGTTTGTCAAGTCAAGCATTTTTACGATGATAAGTTCCATCCAAGTTCTATTGTAACTTCAGATCTTTGAAACAACTGCCCCCCCTGGGTAGCCAAGAACAAAGGTGCGAAAATTTGGCTTCCCGAATTTTACTTAAATATCCGTATAAATATGAAAATGAACTGATATTGTTATTTTTACGTAAACCTGAATAGACATCCTACGTGAAAAAACACATTTGAAATGTGATTGATAGTAAATAAATACCTTTATATGCATTTGAAAAAGGAACAAAAATGCTAAAACTGACGACTTTTCGGTTTTGACAGCGGTCTGAAGTCACAGATAAATTAATTACAAAAATTCTAGAGTTGCCACATGAATGAAATCTTTTACCCTACCTATAGAGATATTGGTGCAAGCGATTTTGACCTTGTTTTCATACAGTTTCTTTATGCATAAGGGTCAAAATCGCTCATAAAAAGTATTTTTTTGAAATTTTATTGGGGACACCGGTGTCCCCATGGCCTCCCAGGGGACAATAACTGAACTTGAAGAGTATGTTTGAAAGTTGATTTTTCCAATATTGTGAAATAACTGACCCGTAATGTATAACTAAATTATTTTTGATGTTGTTGATCTCAAAGCATCACGCATAAAAGTTAATTATAATATTATACTTATTTTAAACAAGTACCACAAGGTATTAAATCTAACTTAATCAAATGTATTTTAGTAATTCAAGTTTGGTAAGAATGCCTTTTAGTCCATACTTAAATTAACTGTAGTCTAATTTAGCCTGAATATCACCACGAGTTTGTTTTTGATTAGATTCACTTTGTTTAAATGATAATTATTGACTTACTTAATAAATTATGGTGAATTTCTGTGTCTGACAACAACCGCCCAATAAATAAGACAACTTCCAAGAGCCGAAATTACGGAATTACTAGTAAAGACGAACCATTTCCATTGAAAAATTTCCCATTGGTAAACGAGGTTTCTGGTATCCGAAAGCTTTTCCATATCTATTTATGTTAAAAGCCATTAAATTACTATTTCAAATCGGGCAGAGAACTTTATATTGGCTAGGTTTATACGTTAAGAAGTTATAGAAGACGTACCTAGCGTGTATTTTTGCCAAAAATTGTTTTTAATTGACAAAAAACTTTTTTTTAATTATTTGATATGTCAACTTACGTTCGATAACTTGTTTGAGGATTTCGGTACTCGAGATTTTCTTCTACGGAAACGTAACCCAAAGCCATAATTAGCAACTCCCAGTTCTTAAAAGTTAATCAGGCTGTTTATTAATCATGTTAATTAGCTGAGAAATCTCTTACAATCTAATTTCAGCAGCAGTTACTTTCTCAAGTGCGACTTGGGTACCCTTAATATATCTACCAGTTAGGTACCCTCCTTCCCTGCCACCTGGCCACCCTAACCGGCTTCCCTCCGACCTCCAACCCACCCTGGCACAAGTGCCCGCAGCGCGGCGAATAGGAAAAAAATACACGTTAAGGCTAATTTTCATCTTTAAATGTTCAAGTTATGATACTGCCAGGGGCGCGCCTAATATGCAAGTTGGGCATACAAAATGCATTGTATATTAAAGACGCAAATAACTTCTTGGTAAGTGTTATTTCGAGTTTACTATAGGTTCGGTTTGTAATCTGAAATCTTCATTTTTGAATATTTTAGTGTATGACACCGTAGAGGGGCTCTAACTGCCCAGGGCTGGTGAGATAATAAAACCTGCGATTGGGAAAGTTATTGTGAGGTTGAAACGACGTGGGGAGAACATGAAAAGAACGAGTAGTATGGTTGGGAAGAACCTGGTAATCCAATCTTGACGATAACCAAGGCTAACAATAAATGTCATTTCAAAAACAAATTTATTTTATAACTTTTTTATGTTTTTTTCTTTTTTAAAATAATATTTTGCATGGAGGACTTAGCCAGCCCGCTAACGCTATGCCCAGTCAACCACCGACCAGTGATCTGAATGAGTTTGTTTGTTTGTTTCTCTTACCGAGCAACGAATCACTTTAGGAAGATATTCTGGTCAAATCCTTGTACTATTGTACCCGCACATCAAAAAATTTTGCTTTAGTTTTCAAAATACTGTAATACCATTTTAATATAGGTTACCTACCTTTGTCATCCGACAGCCTCCCAGAGCATAAAGAACATCCATCTCAGGATGGTGGAAATAGGGATCAGAGATCATGCATATAAATAAAAGAAAGTATTTTCTAGTGAAATGTAAAAAAAAGGCTTTATTGCACTTTGCAAATAACATCAAAGAAAGGTAAAAAAAGGAAACATAAATACCTTTGGCATCTATCAGATTTGGAGAGAGAGAGTTATGTTAAAATTACGGTTGGTTATTAGAAGCGCGTACGTCCCGTCGTCGTGATTCTCTTCCAGTCGTGTAGAGCAATCCTCAACAGCGATCGTCAACAGCAAACTCCAAAACGCCGTTCCACACGTCATGGGGCGTTTGGTTAAAGGGAGTCCTCCCAACACAAAAAGCTCGGTTGAGCCTCCATCCATCAGGCGGCATGGGGAATCTCACCGGCCCAAAGGTACAACAAAGGATATTTGGCGGGTCCAACAGAGTCTAGGAGCCGCTTCATCAGTAAAGGGAATTCACCCAACAAAACGAGCACGGAAGGTCCTCACCCATCAAGCGGCATGAGGGAACCTCATCGGCCAAAGGTTTCACCAGCAAAGAATCCTTGCGGGCAGTTCATCACCCGATGAATTTGGTGTAAAAAACATCAGCACGCGGACAACATTATCTCGCGGCATCCGGCGGGGGATTTAACAAAATAAATCGGCTACAGTGCCATTAGAGTTGTCACACACTCACGTGACGTGTAAAAACAAACTTTCTAGGCTACATCGCCTTCGTAACTCACAACATAATCCCCATCGCCCCGAAAATCTGCTCCCCCACACAAAACTACGTTATGTCCTCCGCCATCTTTCCCCCGAACGCCCGTTTCCGGTGTCGTTGCAGTTTCGCCAACCAACAAAGTTAAATAAAAAATAAAAAATTAATAGACAATAAACAGTACCTGCTTTAAGCAGTACCTACTCGCGAAATAGATATGTTACATTTCCCCGCAACCCCCGAAAATTTTACGCCGCGAAGTGAAGTAAAATTATTAGGACACCGCCCAATACGACTCTCTCTTTCCACATCTGTTAAAGAAAAATAACACAACATAGTATCAGAAAAACATAAACGTAAAACATATTAAAGTAGCAAACCCATTCACAGAATGGTGTACAAAAAAAACAACATAGAAAATGAGGTAATACCTCCACTTTTACAAGCTCGCTTGTAAGATTACCAACACGTTACTCACATGACGAGAGACAATCTCTCAAGAAAACACTAGTGAGTATGGAGAATTCAAGCTCCCACTTTCATTTATAGAAAAAAAGCAACACTTAGTTATTATTAACATAAAAAAAAAATAACTCTCTCTCTCTATCCTTATATTCTAATCAAAAGTGATATTTGAAAAAAGTTACGTCACAGATATTATACTCAACGCGTCTTAAATTATCAACTAAAACTAGACCAAGGTATAAACAAATATACAGAATTAACTCATTCAATTTAAAAATTGATGTCTAGGAGGTCAGATCAAGTATAATACAATTATTACTTGTCCATCGTACAACAAGTTTTATAAAAAACTGTCAATTACAAAGTGGTCAGAGTAGGGTTTATATGTAAAGACATACCTATCTGTCAAAAAAAAATCAGATCAAGTATAATACAATTATTACTTGTCCATCGTACAACAAGTTTTATAAAAAACTGTCAATTACAAAGTGGTCAGAGTAGGGTTTATATGTAAAGACATACCTATCTGTCAAAAAAAAAAACAGATCAAGTATAATACAATTATTACTTGTCCATCGTACAACAAGTTTTATAAAAAACTGTCAATTACAAAGTGGTCAGAGTAGGGTTTACATATTTCAATTACCTATCCATCAAAATTATGAAAAAATTCATTAGGAACACAGAAGCAAAACAGGATCTAGAATGTTAGGCTTAGAGCTTAGGGATTAAAATTAAACAAAACACCTAGCTATTAAAAAAGTGAACCTCAAAAAGTACTCTTGATTTTATACAAAAATACAAGATGTAACTATTATAAACCATCCTCAGAGGACGTTGCTTGTGCAAGAAAAGACTGAAGATAAACCCAGGTGACATTCCTTCAAAAAAAAATAACACTTAATACATCAAGTAAGTGAAAAGTCATAAATTTCTTGAACAAACAATGATATTTTGGTGATCGAATATACTTATTAGATAATCGACACTAGGTAAGGGGTGATCGAACAATATCCAAATGAACGACACTAGTAGACAAAATTAACAGTACAACACTGGTTTAAGCAGTAAGAGACCTATATATGTAAATGCTTAATGTTAACTTAGAACTAAAAGACAAAAAAACACTTTCCTGTATTAGAGGTAAGGTGATAAACTTCAAATATGAGTTACTTTAATGGGTAGGTATGCCAGAGCAGTACCACCTTTGTTTGTGACAAGAAAAAAAAATTCTTAACAAATATTCTTAACAAACTTAACTAACTGACTTTAAGGAAAGTTATACCAGACTTAATCTATTTAACATAGCTATGGTATATTTAAGAAAAACTTTACTTAATCACTAATTGTTGAAATTTTAACAATCTGTACATAAGAAAGTCGCTCAAATCTCTCATAAACAGAAGTTTTGAATCATTCTTTCCAAGTGCTTGGAAAGTCATTATTCGGGAGAAAATTCCAACGAACTTGAAAAGAAGGATTCAGACTTAAACGCTAAAACAGTACAACATAACCTATTGTTTTACGAACGCATCAGTGTGTAAGTATAATTGTAGCCTATAAGGAAGGCGAAACAACTCATTTCATACAAAAAAATTATTTAGAGTTTAAATAAAAAAATCTCGTCAAAGACTAAGTCAATTACAAAATATGACTTAGACAAAATATTGGGCGCCACTGATCACACGGATCAGAGGAAACGACATTCATTGTAAACGACGTCTCCTATAGAAAAAATTCCGAAGAATTTAAAGAAAAAAAAATTAAATTGAGGAAGCAAGATTGAGGAAATTTTTGTGAAATTTTTTTTTTTTATCAAAAGCTGAGTTTACTGGATGTTAGGGCAAAACAAAAATGAACTGGTCTTTCCAATAGCTCGATAGGTATAGAAAAATTACAGGCGAGGTTGTGTATAATGAGACTTGATTCGAGAATTCAGTAGTAATGTGATATGCAACCACAACTCGTTTTAAAGAAAAGGAGTAATATGATTGGATGCGTGCTGTTGGGATTGTAAAAAAACACAAATCGACAATTCCCGAACGAACTCGCGACATTACACGGTGGAACACAAAAAAAATAGGATTAGGAAGGGTGGCCGGGGGCCGTGTACTCCCATAATCCAAAAAAATGATGTCTTAACTTGGGTGTTATAAAATGAATCTTGCGGTACTTAAAGCACGGCAGGAAACACAAGAACCCAAGTTAAACAGCATCAATGTCCACACCAAAAAAAAAATTTTTTTTCAAAAAAGAAAAAATTATGAATTCTCTAAGTCCACAAAACTGCAAAAATATAATGCCTGTAATTATATAAAATTTAACAAACCTATGAATATGTCACGATTGACAATAAAAGTGTTCAATTTATTCAAAACAATTTCTATAATTGTTGTTAAAATGCCCTCAAAATAGTAATAACGCATCTTTGTTATTGTTGACAAAAGTTGTTGTCGCTGCAAAAAGACAAATAAAATAATATAATATGAATTAAATTCGTAAAATTTTTATTGCACTAAGTACCGGACACCCTGTAAACAAATTATCTTTTTTAAAAAAAATTATTTGAAAAAAAAAATCAAAATTATTTTTCAAAAAAAATATTTTTTTTTAATGTATGTAGCTCACCGGACATTTTATAATGTATGTAGCTCACCGGACACCGTGTAAAGCCAATGGATCACCGGAACTAAAATTCCCTCAAAACAAAGCAAGTTTTTCCGCGAAAAATTATAAAAAGAATCCACATCGTCTTCCCTTGTAAATTCTTAATAGTATATCCAATTAATGTACAAAACCCTTTCACAATATAACGTATCTTCTTATTTGCGAAAACAAAACACAACAATTGTTATGATGTTTTGACAACTGACACTTAAATCCAGTATTGCCAGAAAAGAGAATATTTTTCGCTGTAAATTATTCAAGCTGTCACTGGTACCAATGTACATTAAATTGCGGGAAACAATATATTAACACGCACATTTTTTTTTTATATATGGCAATAGATATAACTAAACGTCAAACTTTGGTAATCAACAAGTTCAAATGCATAATTGCAAATAACTAACTTACTACCCACACACTGATGAGTTGTAAAATGACATCGTAAAAAGCAGACAAATTATATAACATTAAATAAGACTATTCTTATAGATATATGCATGATCTATAAATACCCTTCCGAACACCTGTTTAATATACTTAAAAAACTCTTTCGTTGGGCGCAAATGTAATACCATTTTAATATAGGTTACCTACCTTTGTCATCCGACAGCCTCCCAGAGCATAAAGAACATCCATCTCAGGATGGTGGAAATAGGGATCAGAGATCATGCATATAAATAAAAGAAAGTATTTTCTAGTGAAATGTAAAAAAAAGGCTTTATTGCACTTTGCAAATAACATCAAAGAAAGGTAAAAAAAGGAAACATAAATACCTTTGGCATCTATCAGATTTGGAGAGAGAGAGTTATGTTAAAATTACGGTTGGTTATTAGAAGCGCGTACGTCCCGTCGTCGTGATTCTCTTCCAGTCGTGTAGAGCAATCCTCAACAGCGATCGTCAACAGCAAACTCCAAAACGCCGTTCCACACGTCATGGGGCGTTTGGTTAAAGGGAGTCCTCCCAACACAAAAAGCTCGGTTGAGCCTCCATCCATCAGGCGGCATGGGGAATCTCACCGGCCCAAAGGTACAACAAAGGATATTTGGCGGGTCCAACAGAGTCTAGGAGCCGCTTCATCAGTAAAGGGAATTCACCCAACAAAACGAGCACGGAAGGTCCTCACCCATCAAGCGGCATGAGGGAACCTCATCGGCCAAAGGTTTCACCAGCAAAGAATCCTTGCGGGCAGTTCATCACCCGATGAATTTGGTGTAAAAAACATCAGCACGCGGACAACATTATCTCGCGGCATCCGGCGGGGGATTTAACAAAATAAATCGGCTACAGTGCCATTAGAGTTGTCACACACTCACGTGACGTGTAAAAACAAACTTTCTAGGCTACATCGCCTTCGTAACTCACAACATAATCCCCATCGCCCCGAAAATCTGCTCCCCCACACAAAACTACGTTATGTCCTCCGCCATCTTTCCCCCGAACGCCCGTTTCCGGTGTCGTTGCAGTTTCGCCAACCAACAAAGTTAAATAAAAAATAAAAAATTAATAGACAATAAACAGTACCTGCTTTAAGCAGTACCTACTCGCGAAATAGATATGTTACAATACGCTCATTAAAGAATTTTTTTATATTATAGTTCCCAATTATGTCCTCTGCGTGCGAAGTACACCTAAATTTCTCTAAATAAACAATTACAGTGTTAATCTCTAGTGACCTCCCAGGTAAGATGGTCCTGTATACTTGCTTACATTTTTACGCAGCATCGCAGCATCACGTTCATTGGTCAAATCATTGTACATATAGTTTCGCATCGGTGATCGATGAATCGGTGGATGCAATTTTTAACCATAAGTTGTTATAGTGGTTTGTCTAGTTTGTAGTTAGAAGTAAGTTTGTACAGCGTCCTTGAGGTGATTTTTCACAAAAACGGCGCTATACAAGTCATCCAAATAAAAACTTACCATGAACCTCATCTTGCCAGTAGAACATAACTACACCTTTTATTTTACTTCTACTTGCAATTTGAAAAAGCTTTCAGATTTTAAAAGCATTCCATTAAAGCCTCCCTCGACCTATGGACCGATATTTGGGGAGCAATAATAATTGCTTTGTTCGACATGTCACCGAGGCATCCCGAAGGTATAACCCGACTTTGTCTTCCACTTGGACCACCACTGTCCCGCCTTACACGAGCTGTCCCGCCGCTGTTATATCCGGCGTTTCCCGCCCCCGCCCTTGGTCCTACCTCCTACCTGAACACGCGGGGGAGTAACGCGTCAGAGGGCGCTTGATTGCCAATTTATTTACCCTCTCCCGCCCTCTTCGGTCCCCTAAAACCTTTCTGCCCATCCGGCCAGTGCTGGGAATGGATGTAAAATATATATATTCATCATAATGCTTGCATTTTAAGTGAACGGCATGAGTATTAGGCAAGAGATATGCTGATGATGCAGTGCCTTATAAACTGTCTGACTGGATGCCCTCAACATAAACCATACATCACAGTTACACAGAAACCATTTAGTCTGTGATCTATTTACTATTCATGAACGTGTTTTTGTATTAATTTTATATGACATTCATGAACGGAAATATTTTATTGGGGTAGGGGCCACTTGTGAAGGCAGAAAATTTGTCTGCTAACCAACACACCGTAGCTAGTCAGAACGTATTTTGTAGTTGGGTTGTACATCATTAAATAAAATAATGAAAACAATAAATATCTGTTTCCCAGACTAGGGATGCAAGGTTTTTAAAAATATCGATATATCGATATCGATGTATATCGAATTGAGTCGATATTGATATATCCATGTATCGGTCTAGTAGGCCGATATATCGATATTTCTTCTTTTTTCAAAAGCATATAGAAATCTAATGTAGTTTTAGTTATATCAAACATTTATCGATTATATACATATATATTTTTTTATACTTACCTATGTGAATGATCAAAAAATTTGGATTGGTATATAAAATGTATTTTTTTTCATAAATTTATTTAAAAAAAAAATTATTGCAGTACTTATTTGTACAATATTTTGTACCAGCTATCGAACTTAAAAATAGTAATTTTGACAGTCTGCTTCCTTGTAGCCGGTTTCTGCTTTGAGTTATAGTGGCTCCTGTCTTTGAAAAAAGACGTTCAGAAAGAACACCCGTTTCCACAATTGGTAGATGACTCATTGCCACTTTTAAAAGATTGGGATATATAGAATCTCTTGCCATGTTTCAAGAAAGTTTACTTTTAGAGTATTTACAGGAGCAGAAAGATATAACGTCATCACCGTCAGTATTTTTCGTTTTATTTGCGTGTGAGCCAAAGATTTATGGTACGGTTTTTTCGATATTTCAATACGATATATATTGAGTTTTTCGATATCGATAAATATCGATATTTTTAGGATTCGATATATCGATATTTATCGGTTTTCCAATATATCGTTGCATCCCTATCCCAGACATCAGCCCATTAGGAAATCCCGTGGTCTCTCGACCATCAGTTTGAAGTTTTAAAATAAATCTGTTTCGGGAATTAAAATGTGTGTGGAATAATCTGTGTTTGAAGTTTTCCAGGAAAAAGACCTGTCCTAAAACTATACTGCAATACACCAGCATACTTCAAACTTAACCTTGTCGTGGCTGGGAGATATCTCTCCCTCCGGCCCCTGAGGCAGTAAAAAAATGTCCAGGTAATTTTACAGCAATACCGCCTAAGTGACAATCATCCGTTGTAGAGTCCCTTGGAGCAGCTTACACGTAGCCAGCAGTAACTTTCATTTTTCACACAGTGCGACAATTCCGAAAACTGCGGTCGATAACACCGGCCACAAATTACGTGCTCTCGCCCTCGCGGACAATGGGCAGCTTATTAATGGTCATAAATTATGAGCAATATCCAATGTAATAATTTCTCAGTTCCAGCGTGAAATACTGCTCAGGTAACCAATAACGATTTAGACCAATAAGGGTGATTAATAGAGATAGTAAATTTAAAAAATTACCATTTTCACTGTTTTTAACTTTAATTTCGAAATACGAAAACAGTCACATGCTTAATGTGGTGATTTGGATATGGTGTACCACCGAGAATTCCGTTGTAATTTCTCAATTTTTTGGTTATTGAAAGACAAGCATTCCCTAGTTACAAATGAAGAGATTTGCTGATGACGTTGTGTATTATTGGCGGACCTTAACCCGCCACTCCTGGAAGGGAATACGGTGCATTTCTTCACTCGGTTACTAACCGGTTATTATGGAAAGAGGGAGATGTTGCAATGGAGGATCTCATAGCGATTTTCTTTTAGTTTCCAGGAACCTACAGTGCACCTAGTACAATAACCACCGCCCACTTCAAGCACTGCTTCATGCAATGTACCCTGTTTTATTGGAGGTTTCTTTGTATTGCTATTAAATCTGTAAAGCTCCGGAAGAAGGCTCTAGAATTTTAGAAACCACTTGCACGTGAGGAGCATGCAGTGAAAGCGAATTAAAATGCATCTTTCGAAAAAAATGTATTTCTTTATTAGCTCTAATTTAGTTTCTGCATTGTTTTTTTTTGTATTACGGAAACTTTTCGTGATAACCCACAACAGAAAAAAACTTTGTTTTAAACTGATTTTGAAAAAAAAAATTATACCGTGGAACTTAAATGTGTAATATTGTATCCAGATATAACTATATAGAAGTAGATGTGCAAATTTCGGGGCGTCGCGACGTGTCGCTTAAGAATAGCCAGTTTGTTGGTATACATACATGTTTTTGTTTTTAAAAGGGAGTACAATTTTACTTACAAGCATTTTTGGATGCGGTTATGGGTACCGCCGCCCGGAATTCATTTATTGGATAACCAACATCCCTGCCATGGATCGCCCCAAGTGATTCACTACGTTTGGTGACTTAGTGCCCGGGTTCATGAGATGAGGTTTGTCAAGGTCTTGGCGGCGAATGCGTTTGCCCGCCTACTGCATGGCGGCCGGGACGAGAGAGACTGGTTGAGGGAAATCTATGAACGTTCGCCTTTTAACCTTATATTTTGTTAATTATATTTATATATTTTATATCCTCTTTTTTGCAATCAAGGATTTGCTAGGATTTAAAGAACTCGTAATATATTTCGCCAACTAATCTGTTAAAGCATTTTTGCATCCTGTAAGACCACTTGGACTGTTTTTATTACTACACACGTCAGCTACTTTATGGGACATTTTTACAGATTTTTTTTGTCAATATAGATCAAAACATGAATTAGAAAACCCAAAACTGCCCCTAAGTACTAAATCAATACAATGTGTAACAGCACGCACCTGAAGGATTTTAACTAATGATTCCTAATCCTTATTTGAATAAAAAAATGTAAATGTCATTTTCCTGCTCGATTTTTTTTCAATTAAAAATAAAATATTTTTCCATCATACTTATTATACTTGCCATCTTCAACAAAATGCCATCTACTTCACGTACTCCAAATATGCTAAGGAAACGCTGATTAAAACCCTTCGCGTACGTGCTATCACACCTAAATAGACGAAGGTTTGGTTCTTCGGAATCTCAGTTCCACTTCTACCGGCCAAATAAGTTTGATGCTATAATTGCTAATTGAAATATTTAATTTTTAACATAATTAATTTAAAGTAGCGAATATTCTTCATAATGCCATTTTACCTCTTCTCCTTGAGAATCTTGAGTTGCTGCCTCATTGCAGAAGATTGCGATCCTTACTCCAACTTTATCCTAAAGATGGTTTAGGTATATACATTTATACAGTAGTTAGTATTGCACTCAAGTGACAAATTCTGCAGAATTAAAAAATATTCCTGTCCATAAAATGGCTTAAAGTTAAAGTTGATATCGTAATGAATCGTAGTCGTAGCTCCGTTCCAACCGACCGTTCTGCATTACAGAACATGACATAATAGGATCGTTAGTGGTTTCGGTGACAAGAACAAAGATTTTAACGTTGTTTTAATAAATTAAGGGTTTTGGACCAAAAATTGCAATACTTTCTTAAGAGGAAGCCGTGCGAAATAATTCAAAATCTTACAATATCATGTGTTTTTGTTTTGAAAATTTGATCGCTTAGAAGCATTGTCTTTTGATAAGCCTAGAAAAAAATAGTATTAAGTCTACAAAAAAAAACACTTTCAATAGCAAATTCTCCTACTTATAAACCCCCTTTCGGAAATGGTTGTATTGCATAATGTGGAAAATTCAGTTGGTTTTTTAATAATCGCACAAAATTATATTTATGCCTGAACTTCACAAAATAAAATAAAACATGAATTTTGGCGATGTCTTTCTCCAATGGATTAAAATTGGCGTTACCCAACTGCAAATTTCATCCTTATGTCATCTACAGAAGGGCTGAGGTGTGTGGACGTCTTTAGACCACACTGAGTAAAACAGGAGTTAATGTTTTTACAGGCCTTTACGAAATCAACCTATGAAAAACCACCCTCATACCTTTCCAAAAACATTTTTTTAAGTATTTTTAAATCCCTCCCAAAAAGTGGCGTGGATTCCGTTGTCGAATTTCTCCAGGACTAGTGGGTCACCTTAAATACAACAACAACTTTGTCAATTTAACATTATTGACTGAGCGAAGCGAAGTCCTGTTTTAACTCGACCGTTTGGCATTTCGTCGAAATTTTCGTTCGAAAATTATGAATAGACTGTTTCCGACGCAAGGTCTACTGTTCGCAGAACTACTAGTGTACATGGAAAATAAACAAAAAAGTAACACAGCATAAAAAAACTTCATTGAAACTTCAGTATTGAATATTCGAGAAGTTCTCCTGCCCAGCTTATTTGGCTCGGCCGAAGTTCAAACTTGGAAGTCAAATGCCAACGAGCTGTCAGTACATGCATACTTGCATCTGGTTGCCCCTGACTCCTTCGCCATCCGCATCCGGCGCATATCATGCCTAGGACTACTCTACAATTTGGTTAACCCAATTACTCCAACTTTACGGTCAGGACTGGGAGAAATTGTAGGGAACGCTAAACGCTAAATGCTGCCGCCACGGTCCATCGAACTTATAATTGAAGGAGGAATTATTTTAACAGGGTCGGCAGGAGAAATTAACATCGCTAATATTCGGAAGTATGTTCCTATCTAATGAAAAATTAATACGCCTGATTGAATTTGTAACCCTCTCTAAATTTTCACTAAATTTCCCTTCTGCTACAATGGCGGTTTTTTTGCTTTAAACTTGTTTTACATCCCATCCCCAGCCCATGTTTAATATTAGATTCCATGATCCCCCGAAAGTTGACCTCCCGGCATACTTATATATAATATGCAGTCGGTTTGGAGAAAATACGCAATACCTACTTACACAAAATATAACTAAGTGTCCCGGAAAGCGTGTGCAGTGAGGATGTATCGCTGAATATAAAAAGCATTCATTCTAATGCACCAAGGATATTGTCCATGTACCGTATATGTACCAGCGGATGTACAAAAATCGACAACTTAAGTAAATTAGCGTGGTACCTATCCATACCATCTTATTTGTTGAATGTATTTTTGAAGTCGATTTTAGATTTGAAGTTGGCCCCGTTATAATGCCCCCTCCCTCCCTATTTTTTTTATTTTATGGCTCTTTAAAAACTTTGAAATCCAATAATATTATTATTCAATTTATAAAAACAGTGTATCTACAAATAAATTCTGCTGTATAATTATTTTACGCGTGATAGGTATCTCTACATCTTCTCTTTCTCTACATCTCTATATATTATAAATTAAAGTCCTCCGACGCGTCTATCTGTCGATCTGTCTGTCCGTTAGCGATAAACTCAAAAACGACTGAACGGATTTTCATGCGGTTTTCACCAATAGATAGAGTGATTTATGGGGAAGGTTTAGGAATATAATTTGTCAAGGTTTTGTGTAAATTGCTTGAAATTTATAATAAATATATGAAGGAGAATGTCTTGATTTGTATGCAAAGTAACAGATGGCGGTGGTTATAAAGGTTGGGTAACCATCCAGTAGACGGCGTTGTGTTCCGTTAGCCACAGCAACGCGTGTCCGGGTCAGCTAGTTTATCATATAAAAACTGAATTAGCAAAAGCCTTCAGAAGGCGATACAGCTAACATGCGTAATAATAATTATTCATCAGAACTTTTTTTTAAAATAAGCTGTGTTTTGGTCGAATAATAATAAATTTTAATAATATTATATGAAGGAGGAAAAAATATATAGTTCTACAAATTAAACTGGATAGGTTTTAAACTAATTAAACTAACTAGGATACACCTGTCTCGACACAGGTATATCCTAGTGAGACAGGCATCAAAAAAACCCAATGAACATATACTTTTTTGTAGATAAATAAATAAATAAAAACTCATAACAATGAATATTTATTTCAACTTCATGTTTTTATAACCATTCTTTTATTAGCACCCTTGATGGCGACACTTTACAATATTAGGATATAGCGCCAAAGGATTTGTGAGTGCTACAGGGTTTATTAATTTTAAAAATTAAAATCACAGATTAACCTACGGCACCCGAAACTAAAACAGAGTTATAAAATGACTAGCTGATCCGACAAACGTTGTTCTGCCATATAAATTATTTCTACTAAATATTTTGGTTGCTAAATAAAAAATAAACGAAATTATAAGTGTGTGGGGATTGGATCTACGACAGAAAGAGGAATGGAGCGCTGTGGAAGATGACGACCGATAAAAACAAAAAACACCAACTAAAGTAGGAAAATGAAATAAAGAAAATCAATAAGAATTTGGAAGAGCAATTGAGTATACGATATTTTTGCCAGTCCGTCTTTAGCCAACACAAATAAGCTCGATGGTTTGCCCACGCGAGAACATGATGCCGAATGAAATATCAAAATGACGCGACGCTTTTTGTGAATGTCTTGCGCATGTGTGGATAAAAGTTCGATAGCGCCATCTGTCATTCAACAATATAAATAATTTCGTTCTGTTTGAAATACGAAAGACAGTTAAATTTGTTCATACAAAAATACTAAAATCGCGATCAAAAAATGGGAGGGTGGGGGTAGGAGAGTTAAAATTTGGGGTTATAGATATTTTTAATATCAAATAAAAAAAATTGTCAAAAAACAGTTTTTTTTTTCTAAATATGGACACCCTAAATACCTAGCGGTATGAAATATACTTTAAAACCTATTCTCATACCTATTAAATATACATAAAAATTTTCATAAAAATCGGTCAAGCCGTTTCGGAGGAGTGCGAACACAAACACGTGACACGAGATTGTTATATATGTAAGATGTTAATTTAATCGTTATCAAAGCATTAATATTTTCTTATTTCGCACAAGCAGTTTTTGTCGACATTTTTTTGTCAATTACTCTTGCAATCACCATTTTTCTAAAAAATCGGGTCATTCAGATATAGTGCTTTTCACGATTCCTTCGTGTTCTACTTATTTCTTCTGCCGTACATTTTCAGCTAGAAGCATCTCCTGTTCCCTCTTTGTCTATTCTTTTACACTTTTTTAATGTCTCCATTTCCTTTTAGGACATGTCACACAGAATGCCCCATTGTTGAGAAAATATCCTTCGTAAGTAATAAATTAGAAGGTACCTACCGCAGGCGAAAACACAACCCTAAACAGTTTGACAATACAAACATTGAAGTAGGCATCATAGAAAAATAGTATGTTCAGTGCCTCACGCTCATGATACCAAATTTTCAATAGTTTGAAATTTTCAAGAAAACCTATTGATTTTTGTTTATTATAAATCAACTAAATAATATAAATATTTTCAATATTTGTAATAAAAAAACACTTCCCAACCGTTAAACATTGTTTTAGTTACACATTGAATAAATACTGTACAACCTAAAATTCCATTTGGTACTAATAAAAAATATCTATACCTGTACTCCGAAAGAGCTTGCATTTCGACTGAGTGACTCATAAAATTGCCATCTTGAAAGAGTTATGTTATTTCGGACACATCTTTTAATTGTCTCTTACCGCGGGAATTTTCGAAATTCCTGGAAATCAACGTTTATATTGCGCAAACAATGGATCCAAAATGATTTTTTTGTTGTTATTCTCTGGGAACTATTATCAATTATCATATATTTTTTAATAATTGTTTTTTTGAGAAATAAAGAGTGAAGGGACAGTGTTCTTGCAGATTCCCTAAATAAAACGAATGTTTTTCTGTATTTCGTATTTTCTATAAATGTTTTGGACATTTGGATTAAAAATATCACTGTATTTTTTCACCTTTTTTCATGTTTGAAATTAAAATATTTCAATATTTGAATATGAAAGTGTATTTCAAATACAAACAATTTAATGATTATTTTGTGCGGTTTTGAAAACATTTTTTTTACGATATCTTTGAAAAGAAGAAATATATAACATACTAGCAGACCCAGCAACACGTGTGGCTAACAAAACCTTTATAACCCCATCAAATCCACACCGCCCATTTGTCAGCCCGTGTATTAGCTGCCCGCTTCCGCTTGACCAGATATATTATGTATTTCAACCAGTTTACACAAAACCTTGACAAATCATATTCCTAAAACCTTCCTCATGAATCATTCTATCTATTGATGAAAACCGCATGAAAATCCGTTGCGTAGTTTAAAAGATCTAAGCGCACATTCAGCCTGAGCGACTTCATTTTATGCCATGAAAAAATTAAAAAAAACCTTGGAAATATATCAAAATTCGATGAGAAATTCAAGTTAATGTATGTGTATTTTAAATAAATTATTTTCCATCATTGAATGACAACTGGTGTTGGCCACTCTTTTTTTTACATTAACTCCTCACAGGAGGCCCTGAGGAAAATCATTTCCCTCAGGGCCTATGTCATCTGGGATGCTGTGTGGAGGGTTAGCAGTTGTGTACTATTAAAGTATCTGCGGGCCCTGTACAGTACGCCCAGTTTTTGGGAAATTAACTAACTTTACTCTGGCTTCGATAGAGCCCCCATACCAGGGTATGGGGGCTCTTTTTATCGATAATATCGGTAACTTGTCATTGCTCCCGAGCACAACTGAAGACCGCTAACGAACAAACAACAGTTTACAACGACTAAGGGTTCCTAATATATTTAACGTGAACTATTATTTGTTCGTTAGCGGTCTGCAGTCGTGCGCGGGAACGATGACAAGTTACCGCTATTTTCGATAAAACCTATGTCGATCGACCATGCTAGGTACCCTGAGCTGCTCATTTATGGTTACACCAAGCATGTCAATGGAGGGCCTGTTCGGAAGATTGCTTCCATTGAAAGATACTAGATTTTCATTTCGATCCCTTTTAGACGTAATCAGACAAGATTGAGTCTTTGAAACATTAAATTCAACGAGATTATTTTTACCCCAAGTGAAAACACTCTTATGGCGTTAAAAAATAGGGTAATCAAATAACCAATATTTGACCATTGATCACCCGAAGTCGCACCCCTAATCCTTCTCATAGTGTCCCATTCCCATCAACACTATAATTTATACGTATTTGGTTTTCGGGGTATATTCTTCACTGAGTGGATAGAAGCTAGTCATAAGATTAATCTCACGTAGAATCCTAGCAGACTACAGACTCAGACAGCTATTTCCTACACATCCGTCTGCGGGGATGAATTTCCACTGCATTATGCCGTCTGTTTGTCGCTTGCCGCTTGTGGCAACTAGGCTGCGATGTTCACCCTTATACTGCTGCAATGTTGGGTTGATTCATAACTTCGCAGTATATTGTTACTCTAAGCTTCGCAGCTGTTTGCTGTTTACGGTTTTATATGTTTTGCAGTTATTTGGACACACGTCACTGTCATTAGAAACTCTCGATAAGTATCTATTGTTTTTTTTATGCGTCTTGAAATAACACTGTGTAATATAAAAATCAAAACATTCTTGCTTTGGTGTATATGAGTAGGTATATGAGTAAATGAGATGATAATAATAATAATATTTGGATGATTTATATAGCGCCGTTTTTGTGAAAAATCACCTCAAGGGCGCTGTACAAACTTATAATACATTTCTAAAACCTAAAAAACTACAAGCTAGACAAACAATTAAAAACAACTTATGGCTAAAAATTGCATACACCGGTTCATTGATCACCGATACGAAAATATATGTACAATATTTTGACCAATGAACGCGATGCTGCCTAAAATTTAATGAAAACAGGACCATACTTATGAGAATTCGCTTGAAATTAACACTGTATATTGTCCATTAAAAGAAATTTAGATAGAGTTCGCACGCAGAGGACATTATTGTGAACACGACGCAGAGGACATTATTGTGAGAGGACGTTATTTAATCCTGAAAAATATTTTAATATTAATACGTAATGTATTCTTTGACGAGTGTATTTTGGAAAGTAAAAGCAACATGTAAAGGTGGGTGGTGCAGTAGTACCTATAAGGATTTGATCTTTCTAAATATGATTCGTCAAGAGACAGATTGATGTGTAAGGAATCGAGTAATTTTAATTCAGTAAGAAAAGTGTGATCAAGACATAGCATAGACAATACAAGTATGATACTCTCAAATAGGTATATTTGAATTACGGGTATGAGAGCCCAAAAAGGAAGGTTTTTAGTTTGGACCTAAACTCTGTTGAGCTTGTTATGCATCTTAATTCCGGAGGGAGTCTATTCCAAGCCTTAGGCCCAGACACTCCGAAAGCACGATCTCCAAACATAGTGTTTGGCTTTCGTTTAGGTTCTATTAGTCTGCCTTTAGCAGATGAAGTTGCTGATCTAAGGGTTAATTGTCTCGGACCGGTATTTTCCGGGACGCATAATTCGGAGATGTCCATGTATTGTTATATTAAGCAATGGAAATGTTTGAAACTTTCAAAATACCTTCTTTCCATTCCTCGCCAAGGTTTCTGTATTATAACAACCACATGACAATACATCTGAAAAGTTTTTTTAATCGTACAAAAATTCTTACAAAATTGTAAAAAATTTCACATTTTGAGAATGATATTTTGCGAAACAATAATTGTTCAATCTAAATTCAATTTTATTTGAAACTAGCTGGTCCCGGCATGCGTTGCTATGCCATTTAATAAAGAAATTGTTTCTCCCTGAGTGTCCTATCCCATTCGTCCCGTTCCCCTTCCGCCTCCCCTTCTTCTCTTGCGTCCTCTTCCCCTCTCGCGTTCCCACTCCGTCACCTCCACCTTCCCTCTTCCCACTTCACTCCCCCCCCCTTCCCCCGTCCCACGAACCCCCCTCCCGAGTTCCCCTCCCCCCTCACACGTCCCCTTCCCCTCCCTCGTTCCCTTCCACCTCCTCCCGCGTTCCATATATTCTTTCCCAGTACATTCATTTTTAAACATTCCGCGTGCCACCTTTTACAATTTTTATTCAAATATCCATTTTTCATGTGTATTAAATTTGGTACCTAACAGAGGTACCTATTTAAAGTATCTAAAATTCTTGATTCGATTCAAACTATTAGGAGAGTACCTACTTTAAATAAATTTATCAACTTAAAGATTTTCAAAAATAGAATCCTGATTGAACAATCATTGTTTAGCAAAATGTCATTCTCAAATACGCCAACTGTCAAACGTGCGATGTTTTCTGAAATTATCCAATTTTCTGCGCAATTTTCTTAATTTTTCTCTCCGTAAAAACCATCCTCATACTTCAAGGAATATTAAAAAAAAAGAATTAGCGAAATCGGTTCAGCTGCTCTCGAGATTTGCGCTTAGCAAAACATTCAGCGATTCATTTTTATATTATAGATAATTTTAATTAATTAATTAATTTATTTATTTGAGTACTCACCTATGGTACTAATCAAAATGGAATACTTTGAATCTAATAAAAAAATACTTTTATTTTAAATAGGTACCTGTGTTAGGTATCAAATTTGATTGATTGTTATTATAATTTACAAAAATTAATAGGTGGTACGCGAGTTGTTGAAAATTTGAATGACCAAGACTGAATATATTGAATGCGGGAGAGGGGAGGGGATCGTGGGAGTGAAGTTTGCGGAAGAGGGCAGAGAGAAGACGGGCAAGGTGTAGGGGGAACGCCTGAGGGGAAGGGGACATGGGAGGGGAAGGGGAGGCGGAAGGGGAACGGGACGAATGGGAAAAGACACGCAGGGAGATTTTTTTTATTATTAGTGGTATTGCAACGCATGCCGGGAACGCGCTAGTATTGCATAAAAAAATGAACGATTTTCGACAAACGAAATTTACTTATAATTTAAGTCAAAGAAAAATCATATATGGCTCGACGCAAAATAGGAGTGTTATTAGTTGTCTGTAGCATTGTATTCTGTGGAATCCTAAACGAATGGACCGATTGTGATGCGATTTTTTTTGTTTTAAAGCTGACGTGATCGCGATTCTAAAAATCTCTTAAAATTTTGTTAAGAAGATAATTTTGTATTTTGAGGTTTGTGGTTAAAAGGTTTTTAATCATAATCTGACTTCGGATGATTTTGTTTTTGAACGATTGAACAAAAAAGTTTGAAATACATTCGGGTTTGGTCCCATTTTTAGACTTGTACAAAGATATATGAACATTTCATGGCACCGGAATCAGGGGATTGATGTAGAACAACCAGGTTTTCTGCATTATGGAATTAAATCACTAAAGTTGTATTATTCATCAACCTTGCAGTCAGTACGGGTTTTGTACAAAGCATTATGATTATTCTTCGAGGTTGTATAATGCATCGTCTTTTAGAAAGACATAATGCTCAGCAACAATCCAAAATTTCCCAACAGGAAACGGGAACGGGCGTGCTTTGAAGATCTTGAAAACTATCAAGCGTCTCTGCGACATTCATGGCGTCTCGTAAAAATGCAGAAAGCCTCCTTGCCACATCCCTTTGTGGCGAGGGATGAGGGCGGGCCGGGTGCGTATTAACAAGCCATATCACCATCAATACGAGTCACAATTACCGCGGAGTGGCGTCATCAGCGCCAGAAGTGCAGCGCTAATAACGGCCGCGCAATCTTCCAGTCTAAAGAAGTGAAGGGGTGTCTTTGGCAGGTGAAAGCTAACAAGCCTTTGACGGAGGCCGCGGCGGCAGTTTTGCCATCCGGTAGGGGTGGCCCCTCGACCTGCTCCATCCGCGACAGACAAATAGTCAAAAGCGTATAAAACATTCCCACACTTGTTAATTACTTCTTGCGGTTGAATATGGCATTTTTATATTTGCGACTTTAAAACTAGAATGAGTAAAAAGAGCGAAAGAAATTTGTGGCTCTTGTTTCAAAGACGATTAGTAATTTTTTGTGTCGGGATCACCCAAAATCTTCTGAAAATGTTCTGTTTTTAATCCCCCTTCAAACTTATCTAAAAGATTTTTTATGACTTAGAGATGGTTCAATAATAATTATTGTTTCATTTGAGACCCCCTATATGTTTACATAATTCACTCGACCTCTAGATTAACACTAATTGAAACGCCTGCATCAATTATTTACAACGACTTTTTTTACATTTTTAAAATGATTTTAGGCATCCTTGTATATTTTTTTTTGCTGCTAGTGTTAATACTTCAAGATCACGATTTTTAAAGATATGTTGAAATTAGGGAATGCAATCCCGATCTGGCGGGATCTCGATCTCGCGAGATCTCGTGACATTTTTCGGGATCAATCTCGAAACATAAT
This sequence comes from Limnephilus marmoratus, assembly GCA_917880885.1. NCBI lineage: Eukaryota > Metazoa > Arthropoda > Insecta > Trichoptera > Limnephilidae > Limnephilus > Limnephilus marmoratus. The sequence goes on from OU862916.1 coordinate 32,404,072, forward strand.
ATGGCGAGATCCCGTTCGAGATCGTCGGGATTGGGCGGCAGTTAGTAGTCAGCGACGCTACACACGTCCACTTGGGGTGCAAGTGGTGCAATGACGGACTGACGGTCGAGCGGGAGTGTCGATCGAAAAAATAAAACTATCCCGACTATTTACGAATATTAGCGACGGATGTTGAGCGGGACAGATAATATTATAAAACTGTGTCGAGTGAATGAGAAAGAGATACTTGCGTGTGTGCAGGCAGCCATTTGTTTGTTTTAGTTGTGTGGTTATGGTCATTACTTTTTCTTAAATTATGCAATTTTTATTGTTTATATGAGTTAAATAAACATAATTTTTGGATTCTTACGTTGTTAATACCTTAAAATGTAGAAAAATAATCCAGATCAAGTGTATATTTAGTTTAGCAGTCGTTTACCGGTATGGAGATACTTCAAGAAAGCAGTTAATAATTATTTTCAAAATCACCCGTAATTACTTTCTAAACTCCTTAAGCTATATTTTTTCTTTTGATTATTTTATTTAAAAAAAACTGTTAATAATTATATAGTAACTAAAATTTAAAAAATAAAGGTTTTTGTTTTCTTTCAAATAATATTTTCTTTTTATAAACGATATCCCGAAAATTCCGAGATCTCGCGAGATTGTAATTTCTAATCTCGCGAGATCTCGAATTTGTGATCTCGAGTCGAGAATGCATTCCCTAGTTGAAATATAAGGAGCTAAGTTCCACAATAGCGCGTGTCAATTATTTCAACTTTTGAATTCAGAAACGCCCGGGGTCTCAAAAGTTGCGTCTTGCAAAGAAAATGAGAACTGCATTTAAATTATTATTTTTTAAATAGTTATTAGCCCGCTAAAATGCATTGAAAATCAGAAAAAAAACCTTAAACCATTTTTTTTTAATTTTAATTTTTTTTTTCAGTAATCTAACCTTTTAACGTTTGTTTATTATTAAAAAATGCGCATAACTGACAAAAAAAAAAAAAAAGTTCAACTTTATGAATACAAGTAAGTCAACAAGAATTCTGATTTTATCCCGAAAAAGTGTTATTTTCCCCTTTTATTTTTTTAACCAACACATCACATATGTTTAAAAAAAAATTTTTTTTGTTCTTTGTACTGCAGTTATGTAATGAAAAATAAGTTTGGTACAAAATATAAAATATGAACCCTTTGTTTTATTTTTTTTCTAAATCACGAAATCTATTTTTTTCGAAATTATGGCCATTTTAGCGGGCTAATAGTGAACAATAATTTCATTTTTTTTTTACGTTTTCGAATAGCTACAGATCATACGAAACTTTTGAGACCCCGGGCGTTTAAATATAAGGCCATTTGTTTTCTCTCTATGGAGAGCGACACACGCTATTCCACAATCGTATTAGATAGTATTTAATTTGTTCGCCTCTATACCTACTGAGCTACGTAAGTGAGAAGTCCACTTTTACAGACAAAATAGTGAATTCCCTTTTATAGTGAAGAAATTAATCTTCTAAATAGTGAAGAAATTAATCTTGAAAATTGTGAAGAAATTAATCTTTTTGTACGTGGGTAGATACCAATCATATCTGTAACACTATTTTACGAATGTTTTTTATAAATAGTACTAGCGATTTTTGAGTTTTAAAGATTTTAAAAACAATCCCTGCTGTTGTAACGAACGATGAAAGTAAATATAGTTATATAGAAATGAATCAATGAGCAGTAAAATTACATCTTAAATCTTCCTATACCTGGTATTCCTGCATAGAATACATGGAATAACTTCCTTCCATAAAATTACATCGTATATTTACATCTTCCTATGCAGGGATGTCTCCAGAGTTTAGATTGAGTTTCGCTTCATTTAATTAAATATTATAATTTGAGATTTAATTCATAAAAAAAAGTTTAAAACTAAAAATAAATGTTCATCCTAGACTTGCAGAAAAGTCAAAAGATGTCGCATATTAAAATAAAACGAATAAAAAATATCCAGACACCATCTAGATAGCATTTAGTTCGAGTTGATTCTTGCAATCATAAGCAGCCAATAATATGTGCGTTAAGAAAATGAAGATAGTGTTGGTAGTTCTTATTCGAAGTATGATTCAGTTAAAAGTTACCGAATTTGATATGGGTTCCGTAGCTCAGTCGGTGGAGCACTTGCCATGTAAGCAAAGGGTCCTGGGTTCGAATCCCAGTGGAGCCCAATATCCTTTTCTGATTTTTCTGTTAACAGATTTTCGGTTGAGTTTCGCTAATATTGTCTTCATTTAATTTAATATCGTCATATGGAACTCCAGTGAAAAATATTCTGGCCTTAAAAAAATATGTTCATATAGAACAATAAACGCTGATTCTGAATATATAAGTTTTATTTAATAATATATAACGCGGAGTTGTTAAAAAATTAATTAAAACTCCATTTTTAATCGGGTCGTAAAAACACGTCGTCAAGGTGACATCACTGTTCGACGTGTCGTGGCGTCACCGTAAAGGAATGTATGATATGACACAAGCCATCGTATGAATTTATTCGTTTATTTACATACTGTTTATAGAGATTTAGTTGTTGTGTTTATTGAAACATTATTTAGGCCTAAATAATGTTTAAAAAATAAAGGTATCTCTGAAAAGGTTTATCTCTATTATTGAAAATATTCGAAAAATTACTGCACAAAAAAAATAGTAATACTACTTCTATGGAGAATACTTCGAACAACGGAATTCAAAATGGCGGCAGTAGATCAGCTGATTGCCCGATCGTATACTAATTTTTCAGGAGTGATGACGTCACACGATTCACCATACATACGGTGGTTTTCGGGGGGGTCTTGAAAAATTAAAACTTTGACAATTATTTTAACTATTAAATTTAACTCTAAAAATAAAAATAAAAATGCAGTTATTTAAGTTAGAAGGTCATTATTCATTGAAAAAAATAAAAAAAATTGGACTGGAGTTCTCTATTATGTATTTTCATGTTGTAGGTAAGTCGAAGTTTCTTTCAAATATGAATGGTAATGGTCTCTGGAAAATGGACGAATACGTTATTGCATTCTTGAAACAAATTCAATTAAGAAAGAAGTATTGGTACCACCGCCCCGGGAACCTATCATTAGATAACCAACACCCCTGCCACAGGTCGTCCCAAGTGGTTCGCTGCTCTTGGTAACTTAGGAGTGGTGCCCGGGTTTATGAGGTGAGGTTTGTCTAGGTCTTGGCGGCAGATGAGTTTGCTACTGTGTGGCGGGCCGGATAGGCAGAGAGTGGTTGAGACGGACTCTCTAGATCTAGACTCTAGACCCATTACCTTGCACCGCAGTGGGAGAGAAGATTTCATACGTCCGTCACTCCTGATTCTTACCCACCCCACACCCTTTTCCTTCCCAGAACTTCATTTCCACAAATAAACACCCACACAGCTTCCCTATTTCTCGGGGTCATATGTGTGGAGTTAATGTAATAAAAAACAATGTAATCATTTTTTATTGGTGCTTCGTTAGTATTTGAACCCATGACCTTTAGTTCAGAGAAATGTGTCCGACCGCTGTACCACGGATGTCGTCAACGCTGGTTTGAATAACAATAAATTATTTATTTTTATTTTTAACTTAATGAGTAAAATCTCAAATTCTTATATTCAACTAGCTTTTTCCCGCGGCTTTGCTCGCATGGTGTAAGGGGGGTTCCCACTCCGCCTCCACCAATCTGCCCCCCTCCCCCCCCCCCATCTCACGCCCTCCCTTCCCCCCCCCCCCTTCCCCCACCCCCCTCCCCCTCTATCCTCCACCCTCCCCCCCCTCCCCCCCCATCTCTCCCTCCCTACCGCTTTCCATATATTCAATCCTAGTACATTCAGTTTTTAATTTTTTTTAGTCCGCGTGCCACCTTCTACAATTTTTATTCAAACTTCCATTTTTCATTTATATTAAATTTGATACCTAACATAGGGACCTATTTAAAGTATCTAAAATTCTTGATTCGATTCAAACTATTAGGGGAGTACTTACTTTAAATAAATTTATCAACTTAAAGATTTTCAAAAATCGAACCCTGATTTAAAATGTCATTCTCAACACGCGAACTCTGCTGTCAAACGTGCGATAGTCGTTATTCGTGAAATTATCCAATTTTCTGCGCAATTTTCTTAATTTTTCTCTCCGTAAGAATCATCCTCGTAATTCAAGGAATATTTTTAAAAAAGAATTAGCGAAATCGGTTCTGCTGCTCTTGAGATTTGCGCTTAGCAACACATTTAGCGATTCATTTTTATATATAAGATTAATCTCGAAATCGAAAATCGAAAATCTGGAAACAGAAAAATCAGAAATGGTCACATCTGGGACTCGGAACCAGGACCTCCCGGCCCGGAAAACCGAAGGTCCTGGGTTACAGTCCCAGATGTGCCCATATCTTTTTAATAGAGTTTCGCAAATATTGTCATCATTTCAAGTAATTCATTACACTTAATAGGTCGTTTTAAAACTGCAAAACCTGACGCATATTGCAGTTTAATTAAATTTATTATCTTATTATCTGTGACTTCTCTACACTCATAAAACAGCAAAATAAATATAATTTACCATAATCTCCACACAGTGTGCACCACCCCAGACCAGACTAGACCAGTGCAATAATAATTTAGCCTAACATTATGACCATAAAACTAGCAGCGCAGCCTCTTTAAGCTTCTCGCCGTTTGTGCGGGCGCCAACTCAAATGGGCGAGATTATAAAAAAGTTTCTTTATAAGCCTTCCCATAAATATTATTTTTAGTACTAGACGAGCAGAGAAAACATTTAAAGCTGTTGTACGCCTCTACACTAATGGAATTATTTTATTAATGTACACATAAAATAAGATGATTCATGTTTTGGGCAATGACTTTTTCCCGTTTTGGTTACATAATAATATTAAAATTATGTTTACATCGGCATCGTACTTAAATCAATGGGCATCGAATAATTTTTCCTTAATCGATGTTTGTCGCAATTAATTCCGCTTTTTGTCATTTGCGTTTTAGGCGTGAATTGATAGGTTGGTACTTACCAATTTAGCAAAGAAAAGTATTTTTATGATTAAATATAATTTTCTCTGTTTTCGTATTTAATATACCGATCGGCCAAGAGCCACGAATTTTAGTGAGTAAGCCTAATAGCGTTTACCTCTTATCATGCACAATGCTCAGATTACCTACTCATAAACCCTATGACATCTTTGGGGATGCTATGTGGAGGGTCTTTTTAGGAAAGGAAGGAGAGGAAGTTCTGAGGAAGAAAAGGGTATGAGGGGTAGGTAGGAATCTGAGGGCAGTGTGTCCAGGAGTGATGGACACATGAATCCGTCCCTCCCTCTGCGGTGCAAGGCGATGTTTCCAGAGATAACGGCTGGAGAAGTCAAAGTCGATCCGGCATGCCATGAAGCTGTTGGGCAGACGCATCCGCCGCAAGACCCGGACAACCTCATCCTATGAACCCGGGAACCCCTTCTAAGTCACCAAACGTAGCGAACCACTTGGAGTGACCTATGACAGCGGTGTTGGTTATCCAATAAATGGTTCCCGGGGTGATGGTACCCAGGCCCGCCTCCCAAATTGCGGAAATTTCAAAATGTTATACTAATGTACTAGACCGTTATGCTTCTCGGTGTTTTTAGAGCATATTTAATATTATGTCAAACACAGGTATCTACGCGTAAATATTTTTTTTTATTTATGGTAAACATTCAAATATTGCTTTCCTCGTTTTCTCAAAACTTAGTATTTGAAGATGTCTGACTAATCAATTGGTCGATCGATATGTTGGCTTAAAGTTTTTTTAATTTTTTTTATTGTCGATACATTATTTTTAATTGAAATAAATAAATATATTCAATTTTGGTGATGAAAAAAAAACACTTAAAATAATGATAAATTTAAACTAAAAATAAAGATTAAAAATTAAAATAAAATTAACAAACTATGAAAAATAAAATTAAATGAAAATCGGCATATATTATGATTTATGTGTTTGTGAGTTGCGTGTTTATATTGGTTTAAATATTATATCTCCATAAATCACAGAAATTGAACATTTTGAAACCCAAGGCAATTAGATTTTGTAATATTAGGTCCTTACATATGAAATTGGCGTTTTGCCGTACTAGCAACTTTGATCTCAAATATCTTCTCTTTGGTTAGGAATTCCAAATTCAAATTTACACAGCTATTTACTCATGTATTTGTGTTTCGAAAACTATAATTCATTTGTTTTTCCTTAATTGTTTTTTTTCTTTGCGTCAGTTAGTTTACAAAATGGAAAACTTCAAATATCGCGTTATTTACGAGTACGAGTTCCACCGTGGCACCAGTGCTGCAGAAACTTCTCGAAGAAAACACAGTGCGTTTTTGGTTCCAACGTTTTCGTTTTGGAAATTTCGACCTGCAGAACAAGCCCCGTGGACGGCCGGAGACCAAAGTTGGTAATGAAGAATTGAAGGCTATTGTGGAAACGGATCCATCGCAAACAACGTTCGAGTTAGCTGCAGGGGGCGGTGATAGTGATAAAACTGTTTTAATCCACTTGAAGCAAATTGGGAAGGTGAAAAAGCTTGAAGGGTGGGTACCTCACGAATTGAGTAAAGCAAATCAACAAACGCGCGTTTGAACCCTAGACCATACACTGCACAACAGACGGCTACCAAATTAGAGGAGCTTCAATTGGAATGTCTACGACATCCACCGTACTCTCCGGACCTTGCCCCAACAGATTACCATTTTTTTCGAAATTTGGATAACTTCTTGCAAGGGGAAAAATTCAACTCCGATGGGGCAGTCCAAACCGCATTCGAAGATTTTATTGATTCCCGTCCGAATGGTTTTTTTTAGTAAAGGGATCGATGCACTACCCATGAGATGGCAAAAGTGCATAGATAGCAATGGTACATACTTTGATTAAATAAATATTATATTATATTTTTTAAAATCGACTTTATGTTCCTTCCATACAAAACGTCAATTTCATATGTAAGGACCTAATATAAAATTTAGGATTCCATCACAACTTAACAAAGTGTCATTTTAACACCCCTTTGAAAAGTCATTAACAGTGATGAAAAAATAGTCCATGACTTAAACTAACGTAACCTAATAAACCAAGTGATGAAGTTGTAAATTGTTGAGTTGCCCGGTCGCGTATTTACAATCCATACCGCGTTTCAGTCGCTTTAAATTTTCAATATCAAAATTTAAATATTTAGAAATAAAATTATTAATTTCTAATATACACATTGGAAAGATTATTTTATCTAGATTTTAGAACAATTTTTGTTTTTGCAAAGTGATAAAAAATTATCAATATAGAGGTGTATTTACAATATATGGGAATAATATTAAAATAATTTAAATATTTAGAAATTAAATTATTAATTTCTAATACACGCATCAGAAAGATTATTTTATCTAGATTTTAGATCAATTTTTGTTTTTGCAATGTGATAAAAAATAACCAATACAGAGGTATATTTATAATGTAAATTGTCGTTACCGCGACTGAATCGGTATAGGTTTTGTAAATATGCTGCCCGGTCACCAAAAATAAGTTTTCCGTTCCATGTTATAGTATCTGTATCTGACGTAAACAATATTTCGGCATCGACTTTTGTTTATCATAAAGATAAATTATTTTGTTATGAAAATATATTATAATACCTGTGCTCATTACATTGGATTTGCAATATATTTTAAGTACTCAACTCATTTTCGACCAAATAAATCTAAGACCTCAAATAATAGTTGAAGTTTCTGTTTGCCTATTATTTTTTCTAGATTTTGTTTATAATTAATTACATTGGCACATTAAACATTACTAATATAATAAAGGGAGTGGTGAAATTAATCATAAGCAAAAATATAAGTATAAACATAACTACCTCAACATAATTTTTATTAAAAATGTAAGGCACTTAAACATCCTATTTACTTATTTATTACACGCCTTTGTGGGTTTTTACATTCTGTTTTATAAGTTCTTTGTTTTGCTGTTATTATAAATACATAATTAAAAGTTGAAATAATGCAGAAAATATAAACATAACATACGTAGGTCAAAATGTGAAAAAGAAACTAAGCGCCAGTTGTTTCAAAGAATATAAACAATTCATCAAGTTAATTTTCAAGTTCTGTTATTATTTCTGTTTTGTAAAATAACTTGCCAATAATGATATAATAACAAAACTTGAATTAAACCTTTACAGAACTTGAAAAATATTTTAATCAATTGTTCAAATTCTGTGAACCAAACCTTCCTAAGAATCCTCTCGTAGGTAGATATTCATTATAATGGTGTCTATATTTTAGGTCCTTTCTTGTCCATATTTTAGGTACTTGTGTCCAGAAGAAGCAATGGCATAAACATAATTTATATTGATTAGTTTAAGTTGTAATATATTTCACAGATCAGAATATTTACTTTCGAGATTGTGAAGTCTCGAAAAGGGTCCTGGTGTCGTCAAAGTAAAGGGATAATAAATGTCAGCAAGATCTTTTGGAAATGCATATGAATAAGTATAAGGATTTAAATAGAAGGTTAAGTAACGATTAATTGAAGCAATTCAGAACAGTAAAATTTTTAATGCAATGTTTTTTTAAGTAATAGTATTAAATCTGTGCTTATTCTTCTTTCTGAAAGTTTCGATAGAGGCATTTTATCCCGCAGGTAATTACAATCTATGTTTTATGAAGGAATGTACAATTTAAAGTTTATGTATGTCAAAAAGGGAGACCATGTCGTAGAGTTATACTCTAGTTGGCACAACATGATAAATGTGCTTAAATTTGTGAAGTTTTTTGCAGCTCTCAAAATAAAGCCAAGAGTTTTAAGAACTTTGTTGATAATATTAATAATGTGACAGTATATAGGCGTGGTATGGTATTTTAAAAAATGTTGTATTTATCAATCGGGCTGTGATTGTACAGATAATGTCTTAATATAAAAAGAAATGCCAACTTGAAATCTGATCTCTTGTCAAAAATAACTTTATAATCTTGTGGGCAGTTTTATCATCAAAAATAAGATATTAATGATGGGACCTTATCATAAGATTTCTTCAACCAATCATTTTTATTTTATACTTCATGTTGGTACCTACCTATGACACTTCATTTTTATGATTAAAAATAATTTACCTAACACTAACCTTCATCGAATCGACGACGCAGGATTAAAAAAACCGCGATAACTTTCGCGCTCGCGACCATAATTCTTTCATATTCTGGCTAATCTCAATCGGCCCGTTACTTCTGCTATTGACGGTAGTGCGGACAATGGGGGAGTCCACGAGCGTCAATTCAGCAACCATGGCTCGTCGCATCGACAAAGCTTAGTGATAACATGACTTTTTTTTTTCGCTAGATTTTCGCCAAATTTTTATTAGTTTCTAGATTTTCACCAAAACTTTTATTTTATTAGTTAATTCAAGTCTTTGTTTTTGATATTTGAATTATTTTTTCTTCAATATTTAGTTATAACTAATTCTAACACCAACTTTAAAAATGTTACAATTGTTCATTTTGCATGAAAACTATGGTCTCATTCTTGAGGCTTTTGATTAATAAATTTGATATTTTTGTTTTTCTAAATACGAGAAATAATACAAATAAACACTGTTCATTAATAATAAAAAGAAATATGTACATATTTTATTTTAATAAAACCCTTAAACCCCCTTTATTTAGTACCGTAGTCAAAACGACGAAGGTTAGTAATAAGGGTCGAAAAATAAGGTTAGTGATCTGGGGTTAATTGAATTGTAAAATTTTTGAATTATTATTATAGCTGTATTTTTTCCATTAACCCCACAGAGGAGACCCCGAGAAAAACATTTTATTCTCAGTCTTCTTTGGGGATGCTGTGTAGAGGGTCTTTTTGGTGAAAGAAAGAAAGAAGTGAACTAGGGTTTCTTCGAGATCCATGTTGTAGGGGGGAAGAAATACAGATATCGGCAAATCGACCTATAGCAGAGCTTTTGAGCTCAAGAACAAGTTGTAGAAACGCCCTGCTCTCGTGGGACTATACATATTGGGCGCGCGTTTTGCGTGTTTCTCGAAAAGGTCAACAACACTAGTTTTCCGGAGCATCTTCCATTGAAGTACTACTAGAACAGGGACAGCATTCCCACCTGACGTCTGTCCTCTAAATATAGCAACTTAATAATCCAATAAGACAGAAGAATCTCTCAAAAGTATGTGTTTGTATTGTACTTACATAAAATGAACATAATAACTGGAATACTGCTAGATTTCACTTCAAAAATATACCTACCCGAATAATCGATGAAATAATCAGGTAAATTCTCCAATTAGTAATGCAAACAACCCCATTCTGATTATGTAATAGGAATGGATATAGTCTCCGTTTGTTAACACTAAATACCACTATGTGACATGTCGCCTACGTGCTATGTCGACTATGTGCTACATGAAAATATGATGTGCCTAGTGCCTACTAGATGCGCGATGTAGCCCGCATGTTTGTCGAGGGAATGCCATCAGCAAACAGTCGGCATAGACAAGATAGAGACATAGAGATGGATACAACAGCGGGAGATAGTGTTTGCTCTATGTCATTAAGGTAGTCTCTGAGGTTTACAGCAATTCTTCCAAGGACCACGTGTGGAAGGCTCTCAGGGAAGCTCATTCGAGAAATGGGCCAAATGCCGGAACCGCTTGCGCCACTTAAAAGAGCTTCGTGAGACTATTACCGGGAGTAACATGCAATTACCAGATAAGAATGAATTAATGTTTTTTAACCATGTTTTTTATTAGCCATCAGACAATAATTATTACTGACCTTTGGTTCACCTTAAACATTTAACTTTAATCAATGATACTCCCAACAATGTAATATTTTATTAAGGAAGAATATAATACTAATAAATCTAAACAAAACATGAAACAGAATAAGACACATAAAATGGAAAGTTAATGATTGCAACTCAGAATCGAACCCAGGATTTCTGTCTTACCGGGAAACGCAACACCTCAAATCACTCGGCCATTGGGTCCTACGGACAAGTGGTCTGAGGTATATTCCGGAAAGACGGGGATCCTGAGTTCGAATTCCAGTTACCTTTTTATTTTCTGCGTCTTTTTCTGTTTCATATTTCGTTTTTTCGAAACGAGTTCCTTTAGCGCATAATTTAGAGTTTTATTTTATATTCATTGACTGTCTTGCAATTATAAAAATCGACTTGATTTTAAGGTCTCACGTTTACAATTCATCAAAAATTTTAATTCCTTTACTCTATGTACAACTAAATATTAAAATTACACAAAATTTCCACCTTTTCACAGCGTTTGCGATTTGCTTTCGATTTATTTTGTGTATATTATCCCTAAACGTTTTAAATATTTAATCCTTTCGTTTGGCCTGGATTATTTATTGAACATTCAGTAAATATCAAGGAACCAAACAAGAAGTCAATTAAATGATAATTTGAGGCGCAGAACATAAAAACATTCCGTACAAATATACTGATCATAATATTGCAGTTTATGTGGAGAGCTTCCAATATTTTAGTGAAGGTGTTGCGGGGATCATAAGGTTTATTTCTTTACGATCAGACGGCGCAGGAAATTGAAAGAAGGGGCAGCAAAACAACATTGCACCGCCGTTTTATTGAATCTTGGTGGACTTTCTGAAACCGTTTAATGATGCCTCGACCTCTGTGGTTCAGAGAAGGGAAATGCCATTAAATAGAGATATTAATATACCCATCATTTCCCAGATACTTATGCGTACACGATACCACAAGTCATATTTATAGTGTTACCTACATTAGTTTTATTATTCTTTAGTAATTCAACATGCACCTACGAGTTTACAATTAAGCAATTTACTTAGATCTCATGTTGGTTGGATGAATTATGACTAAAATTTTAAGTTCTGAAATTAGAAATTTAATAAGTTGTTAAATTAATATATTAAAAGACTTCATCATTAGAAGTTATGCTTGCGTGTAACCTACACAAATAAAATGTTTACCTTGTTGTTTGAAATAATAAATGGGAAATTAAGTAAATATTGTTTTTAACCACTGTCGTTAAAAACAAAATTTAATTTCTTTCATATGCGTCTTATTTAAAATTATTGTTCCAACCTATTTAATTCAGTTTTTTTTATCACAATGAAAAAAAAAATTATGAGGAAAAGCGGGGCTACTGTTGAAAAAAATGTTAATATTTCTTTTTAATAAGTGATAATAATATTTCTATGTGATAAGAAGTATTTCCTGCTTTAAGCTGTTTAACTTTAAGCAACAAATATAGTTTCTTTTAAAAACAAATAATAAATTAAAGTTATTATTGTTTCATTTTCAATTATAATGTCACGTCACATTGAATCTGCTTCATGTAAAATATAAATTATTAAATACAGAATAGATATGCTATGGTGTCCGCGCAACTGTCGCCAGACTACGCGCTAATTAGCGTAGTTTTCATACAAACATAATTTGTTCATTTCGTTGATTTTTTGAAAATGTGCATTATTATTGGTTACCAATATATTTTGAATAAGGAAAGAATTCGTTCATTTAGTTTAACGTTCGTTTGGTTTATTCGTTAATTATTTGTTCTTTTAGTTTATTTTTTGATTGGTAAACAATATCGGCGACACCCGGAAGCGCAGACCCACATAGTAAAAACAATAGATAGCACATCTACTTATTTTCAATATCTTTGGTGAATGGTGATTTTTAAATTTTTTTTAAAGTAATTTGCACACTGTATAAAATAAACGACTTAATTGCATTTTATTATATTTAGTTTAAGGCTACTTATTTAAAGGTTAACATAATCAAGGCGGATAGTGAAAAATACCTGGGACTCCATATCGATAAACACTTGTCATGCAGTAGGTAGGTACTTGCAAAAACTAAAAGAAAAAAGCCCACTATTTGGTACATTTCGTAGAACTTTTCTTTACATGTTAAGAGGGGATTATATTTTAGTAATCATCAGTCCCATCTATTTTTTTAAATATAAATGTGGGGAAACACACGCATCACGTATAAGAAAGATTTCAAATAATACAGAATAAATTCATAAAAAACTTTTTAACAATATCTCAGATACCCTCACAAAAAAATTATACCGAGAAACGAACTCACTGAAAATTAGACAACTGCATCAATCTACAAAATTGAAAACGGATTTACACACAAGAACACAACATTTATAAAAACCACACAAGTATATTTTTTATTTATTATTTAAACGCCCGTACATAGGGCTATTACATACATAATACAGGTGTATCGAACATTTACAAACATTATATATATAGAATAACATACAGTACACACATACGATGCATATTAGTACAACAAATATTTATCATTTTACAAACATATCAGTTGCATAAATAACTAATTGTTTTTGCTTTGATGCAAGACGGTGAGGTATTGAAAATATCGAAAACGTATGTATACGTATTGGCAGTTCGGTGAAAACGCACTAGCGGTGAATGATAGGAATAGTTAGTGCTATGATTGTCACTGTGGAAAAGGTGGTGGAGTCGAGTTGATTTAACAGGGACACGAATATTTATAACACTTAACATTTGAGGGCAGTCTATGAGATTGTTCACTACATAGTATATGAACACTACACAAGAATTATTAAATAATTAACTATAAACTGAATCAATAAATTTATTTTTAATTTCAACTTAATGAGTGAAATTTCAAATTGTTGTATTTAATTAAAATGAATACAATATTAGCGGAACTCCATCGAAAATCTAAAAAGAGAAAAATAAAAAATAGATACGGTCACATCTGGGACTCGAACTCAGGACCTTTGCCTTGCCGGGGCGCAAACCTATCAACTGAGCTAATGTGTCCCTTTCCGATTCGGTCATATTTAATTGTACTATACTTCAACTAAGAAAGTTCTAAAAAAGCAGGAGTGCCCGGTTTCATCGGATGAGGTGTTTACAGTTCTTGGCGGCGAATGCGCCTGTCCACAAAATGCATATCGGGCTAGATTCGGAGATGCCGATTTGGGGAGACGCTGTTCTATCTCGACCCAAGGGGTGGATTCATACGTCCGTCACTCCTGGACACAATGACCCCCAGATTCCTACCCACAAAGATGACAGGTTATGAGGGAAATTATTTTCCTCAAGTCCTCGTGAGTGTGGGGTTAATGTAAAAAAAAAACTCAATGTAAAAATCAAAACGTACTTTTATAACGATAAAATGTGTAATGAATGTGGTTCAGTGTTTCAATTGTAACAAAATAATAACGTTTGGGATTCTTTGTTTGGACATGAATGAAGGTATATAAGGCATGTTTTGTATGAGAACGCTTTCTTCTCCTAAGACCACCACATTAATCATTATATTAATATATTCTGAATTTACGGGTTATATTATTTAACTGTCCCGAACACGCATGAGATTTCATTGTCAAAGTAACGACATCTTAATATGTTACTTGTAATCAATAATCTTAAGAATTTTTGGTGTGTACTTAAGTTAAAGTGAAATATGTATATTTCTTTTAACTTAATAAAACAAAAAAGGTATAGGTACCTACCAGTAATAGTAGATGCCACAACTTCACGTAACGTGATATTTGCCTAGCCATAAGATGTTTAGAGAAACAGAGATTTCCCGTCCGAAGCGACGCCACTAGGTGAGGTAAAACACATTAGTCGGCTGCAGCTTGTTAGTTTCATGTGGGAATAACTCCGAGGAAACTCACGGGGGTCTTCTGACTTCTGATGATGGTCCACCTTCCACAACAAACAGACCAGAACTGGTCAAATAATTGATTTTATTTATTTATTTATAAATTAACGCCCTTTTCGCGGATTTTACATAAGAATAAGAATATACAGTATTTATTGTACATAACTAAACTGCCTCAGTAACAATATTTTATATTTGTCCAAAGATGAATTGAAGATATCCACTGACTTGGTAAAATTGTTTCCCTCCGTTAGTATTCTGGGCAAAGAAGAACACATATAGTATCTAGTCCCAGAATTTCTGCACTGAAATAAATCCTGACTTCTAGTATTACGTAGTGGAATCCGAAAGCTTTCATCAATTCCAGCAATACCGGACTATCAACTAAATCCAAGTCAGTGAAAAATCTTCTGTCTGACAATTTGAGATTATTCTTATAATTTAAAATATTGTTAACATAATTGCTGGAATACCCATTATATAATTTAGAAAACGTTAGAATTGGTTTTGTATCCTTTTAACAGCTTGGTGCTTGTATATTATAATGTAGGTTCCAGACAGGAGAATTGTACTCAAGTTGACTTCTAACATAGGCAAAATATAACAGTTTAATACACTTAATGTATATTATTAAAATCTCTAGTTAGCCTAGTTATAAATCCCAACATTTTTAAGTCCTTATTATAACAACGTATATATATTTTTTAAAGTGATTAAATTTGTGACAAAAGATTTATATCTAAAAGAGAGAGAAGAGCGATATCCGCTAGAGCAGGTGTTCCCTCCATGCGTTTTCACTTTTGCAGTTAAAACGTCAAAACGATACAATTCGGCGCAATCATTACTTCCATGGTTGCCTGGATGGAGTCTTCCCTGATAGTCCTCTGGAGATACGACTCAGTCAAATATCCTCCATAAAGGGCTGCTTGCATACATTTTTTTACCACTTTAAATTTTTTTACCTCATTTCAGCATTTTTGCACCTACGTATTGTTATTTTGTCTAAATTATTTTTCTTATTATTTGTCTAATTTCTTTTTTGTTACTTCGAAATATGGTATGTATTGCATTGCACTACCCCTGCATTACAAGGGCGTCGCCAGCCGATAGCCCAGGGGGGGGCAAGTTAATATGGACAATGAGAAAAGTATGAATTGTAGGTAAAGTCGAGAGCACATGAAGCTCTTCACTTGTAATACCAGCCTTACATCTACGGCGATTGTAATAAACGATACAGAGGTAATGTAATTATTTATGGATTATGGATTAATTATTGGATTAATTATGGATTGTAATAAACGATACAGATCCAACATGTAATGCTACACGAGCTCTTGACTGTACAATAAATAAAACTTGTAAATAAGTTAGGTACTACATTTATCAGAAAAATTTAATAACAATTATTTGGGAGTATTTTTTTTGTAATTACCAGATTTTAATATAAGGGTCGACAAAGATTAGGTTAATTAAAACATAATTTTCGAGGGTTTTTTGTAAACTTCTCGACCACTTTATTATGAAAATCTTCTAAGTTTCCATAAATAAGTTTTCTGTGTACACTCATCATGGTCAGATTTTGGTGATTTTGTCCCATAGTGCTTCTTAGCCAAGTTTTAAGTCTCCTGAGGATGCTAAACGATCGCTCTACCGTACACGTTGTGCAGAGCGATCAAAATTTTCAACACTTTTTCCGTGTCGGGAAAGAAGATTTTTGCCTCTTTTAGGATATCAACAACGGTTCGAACGGTTAGGTTTGGTTTATTATGCCAGAATTGCTGCCAAAGCTCGACTTCAATTTTCATGTTTGGTAAATTATAAAATTGAGCGATGGTTTAACAAGTTTCTGTGAGATTTTCGACTGACATCGTTTGCATTTGCGCGGGGTGTAATTTAGATAAAGCAAATGATGGAATATTTTCTTCAGCAAAGCGTATTTCAAGAGACGTAATAATAGAACCCAAGTATGGAATTATTAATGATCTTTTCCAGTATTCTGAAGGGCTTTCTGCTGGGAGATTGCTTCGATGACGTTGTTTGCCTACAATGCGCGGCGTTGATGTGATGTCCTCCTCCAGGCCGACTTTCTCCGCAACAACAGTAGCATCCTTAATAATTTCATCTGTGACTCCTTCGGGATTGTCACGGTGGCTCTTAAGCAATTGCAAAATTCGTTTAACGTGTTGCGAGGCCTTGACCACGTCCAAAGCTATAGATTGGAGTGCGTTGGTAACAGGTTCCATCAAAGCAGAGTATTGGGCTATCAAAGTGATACCAAGTATAAACGAAATTCTGGAAGCAGCCGCATGGAGTTGAAAGGCGTTTTTTCGAGTTGCACTGTTTCCTTCACGCGATAAGGTTTCTAAGGCTTCCAATATAATAGGAAAATTCTCCTTAAAAACTCTGATAGTTTTGTGTTTCTCACTCCATCTTGTTTCGCAAAGCCTGGATATATTAGGTACCAATTTTCTTCTCGAGATATTAGAAATGGAATTGGTAAATTCATTCGAGTTTCGACGTACGGCAATAAATGATCAAGTTAGACAAGTCAAAGGCTTAGACTTTAGTTGCTTTGCATTTGGCAACTTTTTTAGAATCTCTAGGGGGGAGGCAGCTGCCCCTCTCTGCCCCCCCTTGGCGACGCCCTTGCCTGCATACATTTTGGAATAAATTATTATTAATTGTATAAACCAAATCACACCTACATCACTTCATAAAAGTGGTGTCAATCGCTACCAAAAACAAACTTTGTCATTTTTTATAATATGACACTTTAATATATTTAAAAAAATTATATGTATCTACTTAATATAATATTTATATATATTATTATTTTTATATTTTTATATTTAGGTATATTTTTTTGTACATTTTATGCGAAAATTATATTTTTTGTTGAAAACGACCAGCATTACATTTCGAATGAACACCGTTAGTAAACTTTATAAATCATTACTGATTCATATTTAGATCTGTCAAACATTTAAAATAAATACACATTGCTAACAAAGAATTATTAATTAATGAAAAATGTTGCTCCATACATTATCGCTTTTCTGATTTATGTACTTACCAGTTTCAATTTTCAAAATTAAAGTACATTTAACTTGAATAATTTTATGCGTCGAAAACTGAAATGAATGTGTTTAATTAATATGTAGTTACCGACCACAGAGCCCAACCCTGCCTAAGATGTTAGTTTAGAGTAAACCCAGCAAGGGATGAGAACCTTTATCTCCAGTGACACGAACAAGAAAGCCTCCCGCTGAGAACCCGTTACGGAGACATCACCCCGTGGCGAGGAGGCTGAGATAAACACACCCATACTCCCTAGTCCTTACTCCTTACTCCCTACTGGGCAGAGCTTTCAACTTGAAAGCTTGATTGTTAATCTTACGCTTGTGGGATTAACTAGGATAAAGTTTTCAATAATTTGAATATAAAATTTTGATATTACGTCGCATTAATTCGTAGAATGCGTAAACACCAAATGTAAAATTTTACAGGAGGCACAAAAAACCTCGTAGTGACAAAAAATTAAAGACGTGTCGTTGTTTTTATTTATGTTCCGAACATATAATATATTTCAAAATTCATTTTTAATCATTCAACTTTTGTAAGTTAAGGCTTTCTATTTCAAATCGGAGTTAGGAAGTTTACATAAAAACCGAGAATGGAGATACGCATTTTACAAAGATACCTACGTACTTTTCTGCAAACAGTTTTATGAACACTAGCAGAAGACTTGGGAGATAGGAATTTTACATTAAAAAAATAAAACACAATACAGAACTGCAATATTTATTTTATGAATTACTCAGTAAAATCCTAATTGACATTTATATTTAGTCTCAGTATGTAAGAATAACAGGATAAACATAATAGTATCTACTTAGAACACAAAGCATAACAGCACAATACTAATAATACGAATAATTTTGAAGTTAAATAATAAGACCTGAAATGGTAAATAATATAAAGTATGTGGAATTAAGGAGTTTCGAAGTATTCGCGAGTGAAAATGTGCATCATGGTGTTAAGCAGTTTCCTAATTTGTCTTTATCTAAAAAGTTTTTTTTTTTTTTAATTTACGAGTTTTACTAGTCGATGCGGGACTAATTTTAACACCAGATGGCATTAAAAACGTGTTTTTGAAAAAATTGGAGTTACGCAGTCTACGAATTAATGCGACGATTAGAATGATTTTATTCCATTCGAAAATAAACTATATCTACCTACTTGGAGAAGCTGGTTAAAAGATTAGTTTAAAATGTAGTAATGTATGATGTTTACACTTAAGGTAATATTGCGAGGCTAAAGTAAGTGGCAATTACATAACTGCATTAAGTGGAACGTTCGCGCGGCCCGTTTCGGTCAATTTCATACAAATCTTAATTTTGGATTTGTGATCAAAATATCCAACCAAACCGAAAAATTATTTTTGTAGTCATAAGATATATCAAATATTTAGTACAAACGTGAGCTGTTTTCGTTATTTGTTTTTGGGGTGTTATGCCGTTGTTAGCATCGGCGCTACTTGCGGCCATTCGCTAAACCCAAAACCTGGAAAGGACACGCAATAAACAGGCCAACAGCTAGCTCAGCAAAGCCGGCGCGAGCAAGGTTCCTCTTAAAACCTGGGCGAGTGTTTGTGGTTCGCTTGTAAATTCCTCCTCCTCTTCCTTTCCTCACAATCTCCAGGTCTCCTTCCTCAATCAGAACACAGTTTTTGCACGTAAAGGGTTTATTCATTTAAAGGTGAACAGGGTTATACAAAAGCCAGCCTCGGCACTATACACGTGGGTATTTGGCTATCTCTATAATCCTATCATAACGGGGGGGAACTTCTCTCAACTCTCTACACGTATTTAGTGAATTTAAATGTCAGTTCTTAGCACACAGAGGGGAAGGAAGGTTCATTTGTACTCACAAGCAGGAAATAGGTAGTCGTCAGACAGGTACTGGGTAGGCGTAAGCCTCTTCGAGCACAATACACAATTGAAGTAAACATCGCGAGTTCTTAGGTTCTCGACACAGCGCCGCGGCGCAATTACTGTGGACACTCTTGGACACTGTTGCCGAGCCCGAAAGCAGCGGGGGAATGGCTGCCGGGTGCCGTTCGGCCTCGGGCCACGGACTGCGCGTGCGGAGAGGGGGGCGGAGAGGGGCGGTGCGGCGAGTTAGTGCACTGGGGTCAATTCACTAGCTCCTCGCAACAGGAATAAGGGGGTCTATTCTTTATCTTTTGTAACGTAACACTTCCCCCCTCGCCGCAATAAAAGCGACGTGGTAATGGAGCAGTAGGGCTAAGAAATCCTCTTACCCTTCTAGCACTTGTGCCAAAACAAAAAAAAACATCTAAGAGAAAGGGGAGAGAGAGAGAGAGAAAAAGAAAAAGTTGCTAGCTACAAAATAGTAGAAAACAAAAACAAAAGAGAAAAAAAACATGGTGAACAAAGAATTATACATGAATGTACATGAAAGAGCAGTGGCATACATAAATACAAACAAGGACCTATTGGAGAAAGGTACAAGGGTTATGCAGTGATAGAAAAAAAATGACTCTAAATTGTATCATTGGTCTGTGAGCTATGTTTGCGTAGCGTGGTTTGCGTAGGATGTTTGGGGTGTTTGAACGTTGCACTGAAGTTACAAGGTTACTTTGTCACAGTAACCTGACCCGTTTGAGATTACACTCAAGGAACACTAGGGCCTTAAAGAAAACACGAAGAAGAGAACGAAGGATGAGGCTTCTTGGTGGTGGAGAGGGTTCTACCTGTCACAGAGGTCAAAAAGGTAGCTGCTTCCGGGTCCTGTGGGTGGGCCAGTATGACATCATTGAGGTACTGGAGAGTGGAATTGTAATTGGTGGTTGGTCCTTTATAGAGGAGGTGGTTTGTGTGCATGACAGCCGTTGTTGTGATGGTGGTTGGTACACTGGTTTGTATACAGTGGGATTGTTGTGTGAACAATTGTTGGTATTGTTATTTGCGCAAGGGCACAGGAGCATTGGCATGATGGCAACAGAGCATTTGCAAGGTGCAGCTGGAACATTTGCAAGATGCAGCAGGGACATTTGTACAATGGCAACAGGAACATTTGCGAGATGCCGCAGGAACATTTGCACGATGGCAACCGGAATATTTGCAAGATGCCGCAGGGACATTTGCATGATGCAACAAGAACATGGACCAACCTAGAGCTGACGTGCTCGGGTTTGTTTGAGTGATGGTTTTGTGATGATACAATTCGCAACTACACGCACGACTCACACTAGGTTAAGTTAGGTGCGGTCGGGTGCTTTTGGTACGCAGGGTTTGAAGGCATGGGACCTCCGTGACGGTAGTGAAGGCAGCATGAAGAGAGGCGCAGGTGTAGATAGGGTGAAGAGCTGCTGGTCTTCTTATTAATCCGGCGAAAAAATTATTATTAGAACAAAATTCTTGAAGTTTACCTGCCTGGTAGACCAATGATGAAAAGGTTTGGAGAGAAACAAGGTGTGCATGTTGAGAAAGATTGGATTTGTTTGACGTGTAGAGAGAGAGAGAGAGAGACGGAGAGAGAGTTAACTAAATGCAACTACAGACTTATACATATTACAGGTACGTATTCAAGGAAGGTTCTGTTTAACCGATTTAGTTTTTTTTAAACTAAATACATTTCCAAGAACACGTGGGTAAGGGTTTGTACGTATGACAAAATGCCCCGTTCGAAAGAAGTTGGTCTTCCATGACCTATGCTCACGTCTATACGGTAGCATTTTTTTCTACTTTCGAAGAACAAAAACATTGAGTACAAATAAGTTATGAAAAGTGGGAAAGGAGTAGGAAGTTGAAAGGATCCGTGTATGAAGGTTGTCCCATTTGACAAACGAAACGCCAAGTGCGTAACGCATATATCCCCATTCACGGATAATTTCGAGGAAGGGAAAGGGTGACAATTGGGTACATTTGAACGAAGAAAACTGCTGAGGACTCGGCTATTTCCGAAATTCGACCTCTGAGTGGAAGGTGAAACAAGGTCTACAGCAGTTATCCTGGCACATTACAATACCATTTGGTAGTGTGGGACAAAAGGAATACACTGACATAAAAAGAGTCTAATCCTCCACGTGTATTGGGTAAAAGATTAGAGGGTCGTTTTATTCTCCTACTTGTTTGCGAGAAATGACAGACCCTTGCTCAAATCTCACAAACCTGGGGGTTTTCTTGTTCGTCTCCCAGACAACGAGTTAGGTGTTTTTTGTGTCCATCAACTTAACTCCTACGACACGATGCCCCATAATCATGAGTGAAGCGTATGATTAGTCCTTTTGAGATAGTGGATAGTTCCTGGGTTCTTGTGACAGGAAGTCCACGGGCATGTTAATGAGTACTCTGCTGTAAAAGCAATAATTTTCTGATAACAGAAAATAAAAGGCGTGTGATCTACACTTGGTAGGTCACACAAACATTGGGGGTAGATTTTATTTCGTTCGCACGACTCATGGTGAATATTGTCACGTTTTCACGTCTCACGTGACAGGAATGAACGATTTGTGATTGATGATAATTAATATTAATATTGATGATAATTGATAATTAATGATTTTACATAATCTCAATAATCGAAATACAACAATATTGTTCTTTCAAAATCTGTATAATTTTGTGTTATTTTGTTAACTTGTATAATTATTGTTAACCTCAACACAGGCTTGTCCTAGTGAGGTAACAAATTGTATTGTAAACATTTTTACCTACAGTGTAAAGAAACAATAAATAAATAAATAAATAAATTTACAACAAATTTTGCCCAGTATTGAAAGACAGTAACCCAATAGGTATTTAAAACAATTTAATGAGATAAATCACCCTCTCGATCAACAACCCTGTGTTGACGAGCAGAAAATGAGTAGTTATGACGGACTCCCCGTGACGTGTAAAAACACAAAGATATTATGAGATTCGCATCTATAGCAGTGGATATTGTAAGGTTCACACCTATAATAGTAGATATTGTAAGGCTCGCGCCTATAATGTTACAAAAGTTTACGTTCGAAAATGTGGGTCCCCATTCAATACAGACGGCGGGTTGCAATGATGTAATTAATACGGCACTGCTGTAGCTTAATAAATTCATATTAGCATACGTTACAAGACTTGCCAAAAGGCGATAAACACAAATTTTATTGAAGATCTGGCCAAGATTTTAAACTCCAAACAAGAATAATGGTACAATAAAGGACAAAAGAAACTGATGTCATGATAAAATATTGTACCTCATAATGAAGTTGTATATGTACAAAGAACAATGTTAATGAAGGGACGAAACGTATTGCCACTTTTATAACAAAAAAAAAAATAAAAAAAATTCTCACTATCCGACAAAATACGATTCTGGAAAAAAATAGAGCAATTGGGTTGAGCGCCATTCTAATTTTTGGAAAAAGAAGAAAAAACCACAAGTAGCAAAAAGGTTGCTCTTGAATTGTTTCGAATCCAGCGAATGTGACCTGGTAGGTGTGTACATTTGGTGTATTCGAAACGATCCCCAATATACAACATTACTATGAATGTGTAGGATGGGGTGAAGAGGAAAAAGAAAGAAGAAAAAACGGGAGGATTTCCTATTATAACAGAAATCGTCGCGACATTCTTACAATATGGTGCTGTGACCATAGTAGCGAGCTGCGGCAATGGTCTGAAACCAATGGTTATTATACAGACTTGCACTTATGATTTTATATTTACAACATTAGGGTAGGGACGTACTGGTACGACAAAAACCCGACACCAAACAAAAAGTAGAAAGGGTGATATGACAAGATGGGGCGATGAGGTGAGAAAAAAAAACGCGCGGATGCTGCAAGAATTGTGAAAAGGAAAGCGACGTCTTGGAGCAAGAGTTTTCCGGAACCGTTGATGGTAGGAGGAAAAGGAGGCCCTTTCCCGAAGTGATCAATTTCAGGAAGAGGATGTATACAAGTATGAAAACGGTGCCCTAAGAGGTGCTCTTGTGGTACAGCAGGCAAGGCACGCAGGATGTACAAGAACATATAAAATTATGCAAAAAGAAAAAGGAATGTACAGGAGTTAGGCTACCGTTGACATTAATGGGCCTTCGGGTGTAAGGATTACCTTACGAATGCCCATATGGGTGATTATTTACATTTAATATTTACAAGTAACTCACGTCATTTATGACAAGAATTATAAGACTTCTAAAGAGACCGCATCGCACTGATTGACGACTGGCCAAGAGAGGTCAGGGGCGTAATGATGATCAGGGTTAACAAGATGCATGTTTTGCCAATTTGATAACGCCTGAGAACTTGATGTGATGGAATTTACTGATTCCGTATTCCCAATTTTGACAATGTCTTTCACATGGTAATTTCCGATGTGTTTACCAGAGATGTCAGATCGTATATTTTTGTTGGTTCCTGGGCTTGCACCACCAACGGTTTTGCTTCGGAGACTGTGAGGGGGGTAGTGATGATTTCCGAGGTGACTTCCGGTTGAAATTGCAACCTCCTGATGTATTTTTTGTTGTAGAAAGAAGCATATAGAGTAAGGCATTTTTTGGATTTATTCCTAGGAGAAATCTTTCTATTTCTCAGGGCCTGTAGTAGTTCTTCCTTTCTTGAAGTAAAGACGTGCGGGATTATACCCAGCGTGACTTGAGGAATTTCCATGGTGTATACGATCGTGTCAGAGTGACCATATGTTTGAAAAAGTGAGAACTAGACTCGCAATTGGAAAGAAATTGGGCAGAGATTGACCACTGGGGACGTATTTTTTACAAAAAGTTTTTGAAAAAAGAAAACACGTTTTTAATAAGTGTTTGGTTTATTTGAAAATTTGGGCAGGGGTTTGCAACAAAAAACGTGTTTTTGTGAAAAAATCCAGATGTTTTGGAAATTTGTTGAAAATTTTCTAAGTCCAAAAACGAGAAAAATTTGGGCAGGGGTTTGCCTCAAAAAACGTGATTTTCTGAAAAAATCCAGATGTTTTGGAAATTTGTTGAAAATTTTCAAAGTCCGGATATGAAAATTTCACGGGCCGGGATTCACCTTAATGGAACACGTTTTTAGAATTTATTCCGATGTTTTTTGAAAAAGGTTTGCAAATTTGCAAAAGTCCGGAAATAAAAAATGAACGGAACGAGGTTCGCCTTAAACGAACATGTTTCTGAATATTTCCATAAGCTTTCCAAAGGGGGATTCTTCAGAAAAAGAAAGAAATATTTTTCTTTTATACGAGTTTTCGTGGAAGTATTTGTTTGAAAATTCAACAATGTCTTGGGGAATAGTTTTTTTTATTTACGTGGCTAGGCTAGCCTGATTTGAGCATCACCAATTATTGGTATTTACCCGCCGACTTCCTTTTGTCATAACAAGGATTATATGTAGATAGTATACATAAGGATGTAATGTCTGACTCAAGGAATCGACGTCAACGCGAACTAGGCATTTTTCGAATTATGTCGTCTGTTTCTTTATGAAAGATGATAGATGAAAAAGAAAAAGGAAGAAACGGACGGCAGAAGTACAAAAAAATGCCCAATTGTCAAATGGCAGAAAGAATTTAATCCACTTGTTTCCCTTAAGCTGCAAAATATGCCGTTTTATATGCAGGCCAGTACTTTGCGAAATAGTCCCCTACCCGCAAAATATGTCGATATCAAATACAGACCAGCACTTTGCGGAATAGGTTTATTATAAAATAACTGGTTAATTAACTTTCGGGAAACGAAGCGGGTAATTGGTTTATCATATAGAGGATTTTAATTGTTGAATAACTTTGTTTTAAATATTTGTGTACATTTCCACTATTAACTTGTATTTGAAACTAGCAAATTTAGTCGGTCGACACTTGTAAACACTATATTATTTACGACGGCAACTTTCTTGGTTGAGCACTTTACGTAGGAATACCGGTGATAATGTTTTTGTCGAGTGATGACTCGAAAATGAAGGAATCGTGCCCGTAATAATTTAAATTGCAATTCGAAGTTACAATCGCGCCGGGGTTCTTGATGGAAATGCTAGACAAATTGGGAATAACAAGACAAAACATTATACATTATAAAGTTTAAACAATTTCTGATTGAAGAACGAGACTGTGGGACCGTGAAGAGGGAGGAAAAAAAATTGCCCCTAAGTTGTGACGCCAGTGTTGGAGCGAGGAGGTGAGGAAAAAATTTGCCTCACGTTGGGCGACAGTGTTAGCATCGGCGCTACTTGCGGCCATTCGCTAAACCCAAAACCTGGAAAGGACACGCAATAAACAGGCCAACAGCTAGCTCAGCAAAGCCGGCGCGAGCAAGGTTCCTCTTAAAACCTGGGCGAGTGTTTGTGGTTCGCTTGTAAATTCCTCCTCCTCTTCCTTTCCTCACAATCTCCAGGTCTCCTTCCTCAATCAGAACACAGTTTTTGCACGTAAAGGGTTTATTCATTTAAAGGTGAACAGGGTTATACAAAAGCCAGCCTCGGCACTATACACATGGGTATTTGGCTATCTCTATAATCCTATCATAACGGGGGGGGAACTTCTCTCAACTCTCTACACGTATTTAGTGAATTTAAATGTCAGTTCTTAGCACACAGAGGGGAAGGAAGGTTCATTTGTACTCACAAGCAGGAAATAGGTAGTCGTCAGACAGGTACTGGGTAGGCGTAAGCCTCTTCGAGCACAATACACAATTGAAGTAAACATCGCGAGTTCTTAGGTTCTCGACACAGCGCCGCGGCGCAATTACTGTGGACACTCTGGGACACTGTTGCCGAGCCCGAAAGCAGCGGGGGAATGGCTGCCGGGTGCCGTTCGGCCTCGGGCCACGGACTGCGCGTGCGGGGAGGGGGGCGGAGAGGGGCGGTGCGGCGAGTTAGTGCACTGGGGTCAATTCACTAGCTCCTCGCAACAGGAATAAGGGGGTCTATTCTTTATCTTTTGTAACGTAACACCGTGTTGCGCTACCTCCTTCTTTAGCCAACGTTTCGGACATTTTTTTTATTTATTTTTTTATTAGTAATAGAAGGTACATAAATTACAAATAAATTTTATACAGTAATTAATTACATAGTAGATATATTTGATGCACCCCCATAATTAAGCAAGGCTTGTGTGTAAGGGGGGGTGTTATTGTATTGCTTTTTTTTATATCATTCAGTTTAAGTTTTCAGTATAATTCTTAAGGTGAGTTTTAAAATTTTTTATATTGGTATTCATGTTTCTAATTTTTTCTGGTAATGAATAAAAAAATTTTGCTCCGCGATATTTATGACTCAAATGTCCAATTTTTTTTTTACATTTTGGAGTGGGAAGTATTGATCTTTGTCTAAGACTTCTGTTATTTTTAAATGGTGCAACTTGATTTTTAATATTATCTTTATAAATTTGTAATGTTGCATGATAATGATACATCGTTGCAGTGTCCATCCTTTGATTATATAAATGTCATTTTGACATTTATATAATCAAAGTGTCCATCATCAGGGCAGATCCGGCAGATTCGGTAGATGTAACACATCAACATGACATAACACCCCAAAAACAAATAACGAAAATGCTTTTGGCCGTGAAAATCTTAAAACTTATCAAACGTGAGCTACTTTATTTATTTTTGCTATAAATTAAAAGATATAAGCTATTAAAGATTTGAATGTTTCATGATTGTGTAGCAACTTGGGGGCATTTGTGAGTAAATGACAAACATGATAAAAATACTTTTACTACATTTATTTTTAAAATATGATGAAAAATAAAATAAAAAATAAAACATCGTTAAAAATGCATTTTTTGTAGTAGTCATTTTATATAAAAGAAAAACTTTTGTTATGACTTTCATGATAAATATAGTAAAATAATTTTTTCATGTTTTTCATTTACTCGCAAATAATTTCCGAAGTTGTCTCTAAAATCATGAAACACTAAAATCTTTAATGGACTATATCTTATAATTTAAAGCAAAAATAAATAAAGTAGCTCACATCCGTACTAGTTATTTGACATACCTATTTATTAAAAAAAAAAATCAGTTTTGTTGGGTATTTTGATCTCAAATCCAAAATTAAAATTTGCATGAAACGGGCCGAAATGAGCCGCGCCAACATTCCTCTAAATGTTAAAAAAAATATTGAAAATTTGGTTTTTTTATTTGTCTTCAAAGATTTTTAAAACCACAACCTCTGTGTCTGAGATAAGAAGTGGTTAGGTACGGCTCTGACATGACGGTCGTAATGAAATTAAATTTTATCGTAGGTAGGGATGCAACGATATATCGGAAAACCGTTAAATATCGATATATCGACCCCTAAAAATATCGATATTTATTGATATCAACCATACGCCGATATCGATATATTAATATCGAAAAACTCAATATATCATATCGATATATCGGATGAAGATAAAGGTGAATTTGATTTTTGGAAGCACCATAAATTTTGCCTCACACACAAATAAAAAGAAAAAAAAAACTGACGGTGACGATGAGCTTACGTTATATCTTTCTGCTCCTGTAAATACACTAAAAGTAAACATTCTTGAAACATGGCAAGAGATGTAAGGTATATATCCCAATCTATTTAAAGTGATAATGAGTCATCTACCAATTGTGGCAACGACCTCCGACCTGACGACCTCCGTAGTCCAGTGGCTAAGACTCTTGACTCACATTCCGGAGGTCGCGGGTTCGAACCCGGCATGCGCAAATAAATTTTATTTGATTAATTTGTGTTATTTCACGATTAATTCATTTAAAATAATATATAGTATATTTGCGGCATGTTCCAGAGTGGAAGATACTATTAGTATCGCCCTGGTGTAAGACCACCATTCAGAATTGAAACGTTGCTTGAAAATGGCTTTAGCCGTGTTTAGTGACCAGATACTTCCCAACCTTCCTCTTCCCCACCTCCTTCCCCTCCCCACTACCTTCAGCCTCACAACATACCCCAATTGGGGATGCCATAGTCTCACTGGCTCCAGACGGGAGCAGTTGAGATTCTTGTGCGGTACTGTAAAAAAAAAAACAAGTGTTCCTTCTAAACGTCTTTTTTCAAAGGCATCAGCCACTATGACTCAAAACAGAAACCGGCTACAAGGAAGCGGACTGTTAAGCAGACAAAGTTACTATTTTAAGTTCAATGGCTTTTATAAAAAAAAATAATTTTTAAATTTATAAAAAAAACATATTTTATATACCTACCTAACCAAATTTTGTGGTTATTCACATAGGTAAGTATAAAAAATTATATACATACATAATCGATAAACGTTTGATATAACTATAACTACATTGGATTTCTATAAACTTTTTAAAAAAGAAAAAAATATCGATATATCCGTTTAGTAGGCCTATATACCGATATCGACTTAATTCGATATTTATCGATATCGATATGTCGATATTTTTAAAAACCTTGCATCCCTAATCGTAGGTACTACGACAATAGAAATAGCTATTACGTATAAAATCTCTGTAACCGTAAAATAACCAAACTTTTCAAAAAATCTCTTTGACACAAAACAATAATTTCTTGTAACCTTATATTTTAAATCACAATTATGTAAAATTTATTCCTTGGCACGGGAAATTCCAGTGAGCTAGATAGACATTACAACCTCCAACATATTATATTCCTCCACACTACGAGTACAACCAAAAATATCTGTTTCTAAATGCAGGGAGGGTTCAGAGACATTCCTGACTAAACTTCCTTTAAGATGAATATATACGTGAAATCCTATTTAGATACTATTATGATTAATCTTTACGACGAATCGGCTTACAGTATGAACATCAAAAAATATGCTACGGATAAATCGAAGCTTTTACTAGCTTTTCTATGTATTGGAATTACAATAAAATTATTATTTACGTAACAAAAAACATAAGCGTAAATCGCCAAAAAAAATGTTTTTTCATGACTTAACTATGAAGTAATACAAGAAACCATTTTTAAAAAATATCCCTTTATGGCTAAGACTATTTTTGAGGTTTTCTATGTTCTAACTTTTTTTGGTTCTTATAAAATTATGCACAAAATAAATAAAAACCACTTTTTCGCTCACTAGCCTCGTGCAAAAAACGCTCGATTTTAAAATTTTGCAGTCATGAGATTCGAAATATTTCTAGCGTTTATATTTCTCTTAAACCTGTAATTCGTGAACTTATTTGGAGTAAAAAATGTGAACCGCATTTCGTTTACCAGTGATGAAATTTGAAAGAACTTTAATTTTGATTAAAATTTAAAAAAATAAAAAGAACGGTCAGATATACCGTTCAAAATATGTGAGGCGCATTTAAATTAACTAATGTTTCCAGGTACATGTTAATATTTATCTATAAACGTAAATATTTGATATTTTACTTTATAGTATCTAGGATGAACGAAGTATGTATGAAGAATGAGTTAATGATGAATGTAAGTAAGTCTAAAGTCATGGTGTTTGAAAGAGAGAGTACGAAAACAGTGTGCGATATAGTAGTGAATGATGAATACTTGGAGCAGGTGGATGAGTTTGTTTATCTGGGTAGTATGTTTACGAGAGATGGGAAGGCTGATAGAGATATTGAAAGAAGGGTAAATGCCGGTAACTCCATTAATGGAGGACTGAATGCCGTTGGAGCTAATAAAAAACTTTCAATAAAAGCGAAGCTAGCAGTCCACAATGGAGTCCTGGTACCTACCCTGATGTATGGCAGTGAGGCATGGAACTGGCAGACGAAGGATGAAAGTAAACTGAATGCTGTTGAAATGAGATCCCTGAGACGTATGTGTGGTAAAACTATGTATGATCGTGTTAGAAATGTGGATATCCGCAAAGAATGTAAGGCTGATGTAAGTATAATGAGCAAGATTAAGAAAGGGACCCTCAGATGGTTTGGGCACGTAGAGCGAATGAACGAAGAAAGTAGTGTAAAAAGAATATATGATGCAAATGTGAATGGTAGAAGAAGTCGGGGACGCCCGAGGAAGACATGGCACGATCAAGTGCATCAGATACTTGAGACGGGCCATGTCAAAAGTCAGAATAATAGAAGAGCATGTATGAGACGATGTATGAATGTGAGTGAGGCAAAGAGTGTGTGCCAAGACCGAGTTGTTTGGCGGTCCGTCCTCTCTGCCTACCCCTACGGGGAAACGGCGTGATGGTTAGATAGTTAGTTAGTTTACCATTTGTAGAAAAACGATGTTGTCGATAAAAATAGCGCCTTCTATCCAAAATGTTTCTTCTCATGTTTATGCTATTCTTATTAACAGTTAATCCAAACATTTTTAATTAAGTTACTGTACATAAAAGCCTTACTTAATAAACATGCCGCCTATTCTTTCCACAACCCAAAACAAATCTTATTATTTCAGCAAATTATTAATAGATATTCATGGAGATTTTAACCTTGTTTACCAAATTTGACTTTCACGCAAAAAAAATAATAACGGTTCGTTACCAGATAAACTGTAATAAATAACAAAAGACCGTCGTAAATTTCTTTGCCTTTGACAGACAATAAGAAGTCAACCAGAAAGCGGATTACGCCTCCCTTAACCACGATCAAATCAGATTCAGCTGGAAACCGCACTATATAAATCCCAGCCTTTCTTCGCGAGATAATGTGAAAGAAAATTCGAGAAAAGTGGTGACCTTGTCTTCAACGAAGATTTATCTCAAACGTGATTTTCTGAGTTCATTGTTTGGGCAAATAAAAAACAAAACAATGAACATTGGTTTCTCGGAATTTGATTTTTTTGCTGGCTTTGCTTAAACAGCGCCGGATCTGCCATACGTTAAAAAAAATGTGTAAAAAACCTGGCGCCAATAGAGAACTCCAGTCCAATTTTTAATTTTTTTTTAATGAATAATGACCTTCTAACTTAAATAACTGCATTTTTATTTTTATCTTTAGAGTTAGTTTTAATAGTTAAAATAATTGTCAAAGTCTTAATTTTTTAAAACCCCCCAAAAACCACCATATGTATGGTGAAACGTGTGACGTCATCACTCCTGAAAAATTACTATAAGACCAGCATCAGCTGATCAACTGCCGCCATTTTGAATTCCGTTGTTCGAAGTATTCTCCCTAGAAATAGCATTACTATTTTTTTTGTGGAGTAGTTTTTGAATATTTTCTATAATAGAGATACCTTTATTTTTTAAACATTATTTAGGCCTAAATAATGTTTTAATAAACACAACAACTAAATCTCCAAACAACTAAACATCTAAATCTAGGGTACGTAAATAAACGAATAAATTAATACGATGGCTTGTGTCATATCATACATTCCCATACAATGACTTTACGCTGACGTCACGACACGTCGAACAGTGACGTTACCACTAAAATTTCAATAATACCAACTTGACGGCGTATTTTTACGACCCGATTAAAAATGGACTTTTTCATAATTTTTTAAAAACTCTGCGTTTAATATTATTATTAAATAAAATTTATATATTCAGAATCAGCGTTTATTGGTCTACATGAACATATTTTTTTAAAGCCATAATATTTTTCACTAGAGTTCCTCCGCGAGAAAATAAAGTTCCAATTAAAATTTACTTTAAATATTTCCTGAATCATTTAAAAATTACCCGTAATACGGGATAATTATTATGTGTTAGCCACACCAACCTTCCACATCTCTCGAATGCATCCGCGTTGTGTGCATTTGACGGTTTTGATGGAAATTGCGTATATTTAATTCCAACGTAAGATTTATTTTTCATACCCCTCTTATGACGAATGAATGCGATCAAAATTCAATAACCAAAAACAATGCTTAATTTTTGTTACTGTTCTGGCGATGAAACCTTGAAAATG
Organism: Limnephilus marmoratus; assembly: GCA_917880885.1. Classification (NCBI taxonomy): domain Eukaryota; kingdom Metazoa; phylum Arthropoda; class Insecta; order Trichoptera; family Limnephilidae; genus Limnephilus; species Limnephilus marmoratus. The sequence continues at coordinate 32,436,607 of OU862916.1, forward strand.
AAAATGAGTCTTGAAAATGCTGGAAACATTAGTTTTTCAAGGCGATTTTTTAAAAAATTTATAATTGTTACTCTCACTAAGAGCTTATGGTTCTTTGTTCTAATTGTCTTTGGACCAATATACGATTAATCTCCTGTTTTTATCGCGAACCGCCACCACTCACTCGCGGCACTCGCGTCCATGAATCTGTCCATGAATATTGTAAGAATATTGACCTGCTAAGTGATAAAAGCATATTATTTCCCCCTCACCATAGCGGTTCCATGGAACCGGCTGGGCTTACAAGAGCCTCGCTTGAATCTAAAAGATGTGACGTCATCATTCTTGTCCGGACCAGCGTCGAACTCTGATCGTACATTTTACGAAATAACACGGCAAAAATGTTAGCTTGTGGCTTGTGCTATACATTAAACCCTAAAATATATCGATCATAACGAATGTGGGCGGTTCTCCAGTATGCTCGTCGCTGGTTACAGGGGTAAGTAAATTATGAAACATTTGTAAAAGTGTCTTAACTAAATACGGCAACAAAATATTCGTCTGTGAAAAGTGGCGAACTTTACTTTTCCGTATTTGGAGTTCGCAAATATGTTAATAATGTGGCGAGCAATTCGCGGTCTATTCATTCAAAAGCAGATTTTGCTTTTAAGAACTAAATGGTGATATTATAATACGAGATGCTTATATACTGTCAGATTGATTTTTTAACGAATCACAGTCATCTTTGCCCTCTTCGTCCCCCCATAGTTTGGTTTTACCCCTCATCTGTATCTTCTCGTCTATGGGTGTCTGTGGTAAGAATGGAATCGTCAGACAGCCATCTTGAATGACAACCTTTTGAAATGATTTGTGTGCAAAGTGGCATAAAATAAACTTTTTCAATTTTATTTTATATTGTGAATGCGATTATGACGGCTTATGATTTCTTGTGTATTTAAAGAGACTGGAATTGGGACATGACATTAAAAAAATCTGTAGGTCAAGGCATTTTTCACACCTATCCCGCGTCGTTTCTAACCTACACAAACACAACCGAAAAAAATATTGAATTTAATTTTACCTATTATATATTACACGGATATTAAAAATATATTTCAATTATGTTGTGCGTCATTTACGTTTTAAATTGCCGTTTTAGTCGATTTGTTTAGTTTTATTTTTTGTCTTGAGTTAAGTGATTTCGAGCCAACTACAACTGTCAACTATTAAGATTTTTTTTTATATTTATCAGTTACCGAAACATAGAGGGTAAGAGTTTCTAAACTGATTAAGTTGAAAAATGTGGTGGGGCGCCATTGGCACTTACTGCACAGGGCGTCAGATTTTGTGGATCCGGCACGCCCTAATAAGTAATTTGAGAAAATGTGTAGCAAGCAAGCATTACGATCAAAAAAATATTGTAGGAAAATAATGGAAGAAATTATTTGACTGCTTTCAAGTTAATTTTTGCTCAAATCTATCTATCAATCTCGGTGTCGCCAATGCGGCTGTGCCAATGGTGTTGTAAGAATGCGTATACAGTTGCGAACCGAGTGATTCGGCTCGCCTCTCTGTTCGCAAACATGTACTCTGCATAATATTATCACAATTGAATTTATTTATATATGATTGGTTTAGAAGAGATGATATAAAGTCATAAGTGCTGAACTGTCAAAGTGGCGTTGGGTTCGTTTTGTGCGAGCTTCAGCGGAGTCAAAATCATAACTATTATAAGACAGGAAAAAATATTTCAAAGTTTTTCTTCTGCCTGGTTTTCGGATGTTATTAACGTATATTTACGTAATAAAAACTGTGTGCGGTGCTTTTTTGTTACGCGAATTCACTAAACTGTATATTACATACATAAAGCTAGTCCTGATAACATTAATTAGCACTATAGAAGTAAAATGTACAACAATGACTACATTAATTCAACAATTTATTAATGACCCTGAACGCGCAAAACCCACATGCCTAATACTAGCCAATCGACTGGAAGCACACTGTACACAGTCATGCGAAAACAATACCAAACACTATTTTAACACTTCCAATTCTCGTAACTCAGCTGACCAATGACCAGAATACCACGAATTCATTGGGAAACTGGGTCAGTATCGTATCAATATCTGTGAAATAGTAAATATACCTGTCCTCTGCTGAGTTTGAACAGAAATGTTTCAGACACGCGAGGCAAATGCTTAGAATGGTTCACTTCAATCACTTTATCAACTGATCACATCTATTTAAAAAAAACTGTTTCGACAAGCTGTCAGTGATTAACGTCAGTGACAGAGCGGTAAAATGGTTGGTTTTGATTCCAGATAAAATGAGTTTAAAATCCCAACTGTGGCAAATAAAACACGCTAAAAGAATTTATCGCATATCAAATTATTAAAACGTAGGTAGGTACCACATTCCAGTTAAGTTAGTCTTAGTATCGACGCGCGACGTGGTGCAAAAACTCCATTCGAAATCGAATAACTAATAATATGCCGTTTCTCCGTAGGGATAGGCAGAGATGAACAAATAACTCGATCTTTGCATACGCTCCTTGCTTCATTCACATTCCTATATCGTCTCATGCGTATACCCTCCTGTTATTCTGAATGCCACTGAAATGGCTTTAGCCGGGTTTGGTGAACAGATTTGCTAGATACTTCCCCAGCTTCCTCTTGCTCATCCCCTTATCTTCCCACTCCCTTTCATTCTCACCAAATACCTCAATTAGGAATGCCGTAGTCCTACTGGACACTGTTTCCGTGTTTTTTTTTGTTTAATTTGAATACCGCACAAGAATTCCGACTGCTCCCGTCTAGAGCGGGGGAGACTGTGGCATCCCCAATTAGTAGTGAACGATCGAAGGTTCGGTTTCGGCAAGTTTCAAAAGAATGTTGTGATTGTAAACGCAATCAAAATTAAAATACTCAATTAATGAGGTCCTTCCTTTATAACGTAAGTGTTAATTATTAACAATTTTTTGTTCCAAGAAGTAGTTAACATGTTTTGGTTTTTTTTTATAAATTTTGTTTGTTTTATAGAAGTAATATAAAAAAATATATTATTTTTCACACACTTCAATTATTGTTTTTTTAATTTTTTTTTTATTTATTCAATTTTACACGTGTTAAATGTCTGAATAAGTGTAAAAAATAACCCATTAAACAGTAAACAATCGATTTTTAACATGTCTAAAAAAGTTTCAGTTTCGGCCGAAACTCAGACAGACACCGAAGATTCGGTTTCGGTGGAAAGTCCTGTTTCGGTCGGACACTACCAATTAGGGTATGTTGTGAGGCTGAAAGAAATGGGGAGGATAAGGAGATGGAGAAGAGGGTGGTGTAGAAAACCTGACTATTGGTCTATACTGGTCACCAAACACGACTAAAACTATTTCAAGGTTTCTAAATAGCGGTTGTATACCAGGGCGATACTGAGAGTATCTTCAACTCTGGAACAGTGCCGAAAATATGCTATATATTATTTTTAATTAATAAATTGTAAAATCAAATAAAATTTAATGGATTCGAATCCGCGACCTTATGGATTGCTAGTTGAGAGGGCTCACCCGTCGACCACGGAGGCCATCAAAATATAATTTTAAATAAATTTATTCTAAACTAGCTGGTCCCGGCGCCTCCCCTTCTTCTCCTGCGTCCTCTTCCCCTCTCGCGTTCCCACTCCGTCACCTCCACCTTCCCTCTCCCCACTCCACTCCCCCCCTTCCCCCATCCCGTGAACCTCCCTCTCAAGTTCTCCTCTCCCCTCACACGTCCCCTTCCTCTCCCGCGTTCCCCTTCCACCTTCCCCGCCTTCTTTCTTCCCTTTCCCGCTCTCTCGTCCCGCCAATCCTCCTCCCGCGTTCCATATATTCAATCCCAGTACATTCAGTTTTTAAACAGTCCGCGTGCCACCTTTTACAATTTTTATTTAAATTTCCATTTTTCATGTATATTAAATTTGGTACCTAACATAGATACCTGTTTAAAATATCTAAAATTCTTGATTCGATTCAAATTATTAGGGGAGTACCTACTTCAAATAAAATTTTCAACTTTTCAAAAATAGAATCTTGATTGAACAAACATTCATTGTTTTGCAAAATGTCATTCTCTAACACGCGAACTGTCAAACGTGCGATGTTTTCTGTTATTATCTAATTATCTGCGCAATTTTCTTAATTTTTCTCTCCGTAAGAACCATCCTCGAACTTCAAGGAATATTCTAAAAAAAGAATTAGCGAAATCGGTTCAGCCGCTCTCGAGATTTGCGCTTACCAACAAATTTAGCGATTCATTTTTATATTATAGAAGATAAATAACTTCGAGTTAAAAAATTAAATATGACTATACATTTTCAAGTAGGTCAAACCAAGTCAAACCATAACTTTTATATATAAAATAGATAATGATGTAGGTTCATACACCCCAAATACTTTGTGTTGCTGCTCGTTATCCAAGCATAAAATTTCTGAATAATTCTGTTTATGCTCGCAGCTGAATACAAAGAATTGTATTCTGTTTGGTTGTAGGTAGGTTCTGTTTTGCTTATGTATTTATTTTTTCATAGGTATACGATAAAAGCTTGTTTATTGTACTCTGATTCTGCGAATATTCTCGTAGTCATGGTCTTACGTAACACCATCCATTCTACTCCCAGTCAGTCCTCTCCCAATAGAGCCTGACAGACAATAAAAGATAAAACAAATGTTGGACAAAGTAGTAAGAGAAGCCTCCATACAATATCCATTGAGTAGACACATGGTATGATACACGCTTGGTATTGTCCGATTTTAAGTTAATAATATATAAATACAATAATATACTAACTGTTTTGTTAATCATATTAAATTGCATAAACTGTAATTAAGTGCAATAATTTCATCAAATGATAAAAAAAAATTATAAAAATGATGCCACAAAGAGAATTTGCTATTATTAAACAATAATTATTCTTTATTTTTATTTTTATTTATTTATGGAATAATTTAATGAGTAAAACCGCAAATTGTCATTCATTGAAGACAATATTAGCGACTCTCAAACGATAATTAGAAATAGAAAAATCAGTAAACTATACGGTCGCATCTAGAAATTGAAGCCTTGCTGGGCTGTGCTCTAACCACTGAGCTAATTCCGCCCCATCCCACCCCCTTTGGTCATATTTAACTTTATCATCCTTCGACCAAGAACTACCGACATTCTCTTCATTTACTTAACGCATAATTTTATTGTGTGTTACCTTTATGAATGATTGCAATATTTTTCCCGAATTAAATGCAATCTAGACGGTGTCTTAGATAAACATATCCATTTTTATTTTAATGTGCGACATCTATTGGCTTTTGTGTAAATCTAGGATGAATATATATTTATTTTTTGGAATAACCAAATGAGTAAAACCTCAAAATATTAATATTTAAAAAAATTATTTTGTGACTAAAATCTTTGATAGAGATTTTGCACCTTTTATTTTGTATTTATTTATTCAAAGTAGATATAGATTTACCGCTTTTTATTTTATGTTTTTAATTTCAATGTAATAAGTATTGACTGCCGCTGTACACAGGTCATCAATGTCATCAATTTTTATGAAAGGCCACCACACATGAAAGACGCCGAAGTTTGATTAAAAATCTCGACGCCGATAACGCATTGCATTACAATTTCCGAGAATCAACATGCTTTTCGATGATAGTGATTTTTTGTAGATACTCTCAGCATCCCCCTTTCAGAATCGAAATATTCAGATTTGAAATGGAAGAAATCTTTTTTTATCGCACAAGAATCCCAACTGCTCTCTACCGTCTGGAGCCAGTCATCCCCAGTTAGGGTATAATAATAATATAATTTGTAGAGCGCAGTTTTTACGAAAAATCACCTCAAGGTTGCTGTATGTTGTGAGACTGGGTATCTTGTGAGGCTGAAGGTAGTGGGGTAGAAGAAGGAGACGGGGTAGAGGCAGTGTTGTCAACTCGATTTTTTTTAAATAAAGCCAGACTTTACCCTTTCGTGAGTTTTGGAAGAAAAGTGGGGTTTACCTGGCTATTTGGGTCTGGTCAGGAAACATCTCTAAAGCCATTTTAAGCAACATTTCAATACCGAATGGTGGTTTTACATCGGCTACACAAAGAGTATACTCTGAAGCACAAATTTACTAAGTATATTATTTTTAAATCAATAAACCAACACAAAATAACACATATTAATCAAATAAAATTTAATTATATGAAGACAATATTAGCGAAACTCAGTCGAAAATCTGGAGTCAGAAAAATCAGAAAAAGATATTGGCACCTCTGGGACTCGAACCCAGGTCCTTCTGCTTACATAATAACTTTTTATGATTTTTCTGTCTCCAGATTTTCGATCGAGTTTTGCTAATATTTTCTTCATTTAATTAAATACATTTAATTAATTACCTACAATTTGAGGTTTTACTCATAAAAGGTAAAAAAAAAATACTTGCGCACGCCTCGATTTGAGCCCGGATTCCTAGTCACTAGTTCAAATCAAGAACATAACCCCTCGACCACGGTGGCATTTCTTAAAAGCCAGGCATTTGCCAAACTATTCTTCCCCATCTCCTTCCATTTTCCACTTCCTTCAGCTTCACGACATAATACCCTAATTGGAGATGCCATAGTCTCACTTCCGTTCCGGATAATCTGGAACAGTTGGGACTCCTATATATCAAATTAAATAAATCATAATGTATTCACATAAAAAAAAAATTAAAAAAATATATCTATTTTACGCTGCACAATAGGGATGTCGAAAGTGAAAAAAATATCGATATATCGATGTATCGATATTTATTCAAATATCAATATCGACGTCGATATATCGAGGAAAAAATATCGATGTATCGATATATCGGTCAAATTTTCAGAAGTTTTTGTTTTAAAAATAATAGTGTATTCAGCTCAATATTATCAATAGTAATTTTAATACATAATGTGCATTATTTTAATGTACAAAAATCTCAATAAAAAGGTATTTTTATCAGTATTCATTTTTATTAGGTAATAATTACAAAAATATCAAAAACTAAAAAGCTGTCTTCTAACTTATATGCAAACTGAGACGCATACAAAGTTTGTATACGTCTCAGTAACATTCTATTGGCGTATTAATCTGTCAAAAAGGACTTCGTGTTTGGAACAAGGTATAGTCAATAATCATAGACAATTGGGAACCAAGACATAGGAGTGGCTTAGAAAAAAATTGCGAAAAATAGCATACATTTCTATGTATGTACCTACACATATGAGATAGTATTAGTGATCACAAATACTAATGCAAAGACAATAGATTTGTAAGCTAGAGTTAAAATTTCAACCGCCAGATGTCATGACCCAATACAGTTACCTTTTTCCGTTCGTTCCTATAAGGTTTTGGATTCTAGTGAAATTAGTAACATAAATAAAAAAATATGGTTTTTTATACAATTTTCGATATTGGATATTTTGTATCGATATATCGATTTACCGGATCAAAATATATCGTCTAAAAACATCGATGTATTGAATTAAAAATATCGATATATCGATATTTTTCAACAAGCCTGCTGGACAGTTTTTGAGAATAAAGTGCATTTTCATGATATTTGGGTAATGATTGCTGAAAGCTGACTTCAATGTTGTTGAAGTAATGAAAGCATGCTTTCATAGTGGTCATATAAAAGCTCTGGCGTTTAACTAAATGGTTAAGTAATATGAACAATAAAGTAATAAATGGAACCGTCGCGTCGCGTTAAGTTACAAGTTATGGCCCTGGCGATTGTAGATTACGCAGAGTTCATAATAAACCACTTCAAAGACCCATAAATATATTTATTGTAATGTCGGTATAATCCGCGTGCATTGCTTTTTAATACGGTGTTCAATTACACCAACCCCTGTAGGCTTATTGCAGGGTTTCTCAAACCGTTCGCTGCAATTCTTCTCAATTTTATTACGAGTTCCGATAAATAGTGGAGAATAAATTAACAAATGCCAGATTTGTCGCGTAAATCATTTTAATTATATGAATTTGTTCTTCTCAGTTTGACTATAATCAAATAAGAAAAGATTTAAAGTATTAATTTCTTAATACATAATATCCGGGATTTATAATATGTTGTATTGTATTTATAATAATCTACTCATTGTACTTTTTATGTTAATACTACAATTTCGATTGTTCTCTTTTATGAATTTTATATTTATATTTTTCTTTTTTTTATCTATGTATATTCTGTATTCATTTGTAAAATAATTGTAATTCTTTTGTAAAAGCCGCTATAATCGGCGTTAATAAATAAATAAATAAAATAAAAATAAATAAAAAAACAAATTACTTTGTATACCCCACTTATTCAATCAAAATGTTTCAAAATTAAAAATGAATTTGTGAATATTGAAGAATTAGTTTAAAATTATTTTATTATATTTGTTCATATTATAATTACACCACATTCTATGGAAACATACTCTCGCCCTAGTTTCGACTACAATCACTCAAAATCGTTTTTTTTCGTGCATAGAGCTTTTTGGTCAACATCTACCTGCGTCCTGCATACATTAAGAAAATTAAGGAAATTATCAATAGACCAATTAGTAATAAGAATTTTAATAGCCATGTAATTTGTTGCGGTTTGTTAACAAAAAAGAAAGAAATGCTAGGAAAAAGAGTATTTAAGAAAAAAATATAACTACAAACGGTGCCTGGAAACTCTAGGTGCCCAACAAAAAGAAATTATCTGATTTTTAACCGATTCTTTTTCGTTTTCTTTTTTTTAGGCAACTTCATCATCAGCACTCTTGGCTCTGCAACCCTCCTTTTCCCTGTCGGTCTTAAATTCAGCAGTGACTTTGGTGCTTGGTGCTCAGTCATTCTCTCCACATGACCCAGCCACCAAAGTCTTCCCTGTTTTATAAATTTTGTGACGTTTAGCTCCTTAAACAGAGTATGTAGCTCAATGTGTGCTCGCTCATTCCTCTAACTAAGTTAATACCCACGTCTCAGCTGCGTACATGAGTACTGGCAACTAAAGGGTGAAAAAACTTACGGAGGAGGGTCTACGCGTCGACGAATTTTGAAAGACATAAAACAGCTGATATTAACCCCGCAGTGACCTATTTTTTTTTTAATTTGCCTTTAAAAAATTGCAACTTTGGACTCGATTTACTCTGAAATGAAAACTCAAATCAAAAACATTATACCACAAAAATGACTCAAATAATGAGATGTAGATTCACAAGTTTCCGGACAACTACTGTGGAATATTAAAGAAAATATTTATTATCAATACCGTCGATTTTATGCCAGAACCTTCAGCCTCCTATTTAGGTACGCGGATCCTAGTTTGAGAAGCACTCCATTTTTATATTCATAGCTTAGTCAGGGCTGTAAAGTAACACATTTACAAAGTAGGTACGAACAATAAATCAATATGGTGCAAAGGTATATTAATGTTTTATAGCTTTTATGTTTTAACTTACGTTATTAATTAGAAGACAAAATATAGATATGCAACACTTCATAGAGACATTTAAAAAAATGTTTATTGAATGATGTCGTCTGCATACACAATACAATGAGCCATTAAAAACTTTAACTGTGTAAAAAAATTCAGTAACACAATAATAAGTTAAATACCTACTCACCTACCTCATCTTTATTTTTGATCTGAGCCTCCCGTAACTTTTCAGACTTTAATATTATTTTTTTAACATATTACATATTACAATGATCTTTGGCTGACCAAATACGAATTTTAAACGTAAAAAAAAATTTTAAAAGCATATTTTTTATACAATGTATATGAATGTTTTTTTTTCATTTTTTTGAATAGATGGGGAAGAAGAAGGTAAAGAAGTACCTGGCTTTTGAGATCTAGTCACCGAACGCGGCTAAAGCCACATCTAGCAACGTTTCAATTTTGAATTGTGGGCTTACACCAGGGAGATACTGAGAATATCTTCCGCACTGGAAATATATCTTATATTATTTGGATTTAAGCCAGCGATCTTCGGATCGCTAGTCGAGTGCCTTACCTCTCAACCACGAATAATTATAAAATAGTAGTTTAAAAATTAAAGAAAAGTTTACTTTAATATATTCAAATTCAACTGTAAGAGATTAATTGTTATAAAGAACCATCTTTTATTTATTGTAAACTGTTAACTAAATAAAAAAGCACAACCAATTGTAATTAATTAAAAATGCTTTCGCACATTTCATCCGACTTTTTAACATAATGCCTACCACTGTTAAAGAAATCGGTCTCTTACAAGATCGGTCGAGACGTTGCATGCAGTTAAGGTCGATTTTCCCTGTAAAGTTGGCAATAATTGCACCCTTAAGGACACACGGAATACCATAGTTTTTCACTTTGCCGGTACATTCCCTATTCCATGCTTCTTTGTACCACGACGATCGCGTGCGCTACACCTTATATCAATGTGATTGGCACACTATACAGACAAGAAAAAAAGTCTTAAAAATAATAAAATCTGCAAAATTAATAATACAGTTATATAAAAATAGCAATTTAATTGAGTTTAGTAAATAATTTTATTTAAAGTATCATGTTTTGTCTTATTGTTTCAGGGTGCAATGGTGTGCCAACGTTGCGGAGCATGGGGTTTACCTTAGCGCTATATCGATCTGCCAAAATAGCTAGGGTGAGTTAATAGGGGAAGTAATTTTACAGACGCGTTCGAATCAACGTAATAAAAGTAACGCAGTGTTCAATGTCCACTGGAACCATTCAAATATCATAACATGTTTATTGCTTTTTTACTGAGGGATTAACTATCGACACGTGCGCATCAATTAACCTAAATAAATAAATAATTTAAAAACGTTTCACTATTGAAAATGTTTTCTTTCTTTTAGTCATATTTACTATAATAATTGTAGTATAATAGGTATGCATGACTAACGTGTACCTGCAAGTAATATAATTCGTCTTATTTAATTAATTGTATTAAGAAGTTCATACTTATTTGAAATGTATGTGGTGCATTTTTAAAAATATTTAAGAATGGTGTTATTTAAGCCATTCAGCTATGCATCGATGATTTGATTATTAAATGTGAGATGTTCTTGTTATGAGTGGTTTCTTGTAATGAAATTTGTGAAAAAAAATATTTATGTAATTTTGCGAGTATTTTCGAGAAAAATGTCAAAAATATCGATCTCAATGCACAAACAATGTTGTGAGGCAGACTGTACTCGCACATTGCGCCGCACCAATTCCAAAGTGATCACAACTCCTGAAACGGCCACTATTCCAATCGCAAAACCCTCGCCAAATGCTCCGCCAGTGCGCTTGGAACGTGCATTTTGCATTACGCCTGCGTCGCAGGGGAGGGTGCCCACCCCATTCTGGTCTTTCCATCCCCCTCAGAAGCTATACCACCCTTATCGTTCGGTATAGCCGTCTCCCTCACAGACAACACAATATCGCGCAGTCAGCCGGCATTTGGTTGACAACACGTCGGTCTCCGAAATAAATCATTTTAATCACCGTTATTGGATAAACTAGGTGCATTTTATCGGCCAGTTATTATGGTGGACATTAGTTGCGTATCTGTGGAGTTGGGTGACTTGTTTTGTCTCGGTTTAGTGGGCGCGATGGGCAGTGTTTGGTGCGGCGTTGCCGTGCAGGTTAGGTCAAAGTAAACAACGGCGTCTGCTGTCAAGGCGTCGGGAAATTCCGTCGGATTTCCTATTTATCACACGGACCGCTCCTTTGAGTTCTGGATTCCTATTCCTTGATACTATTCGGACGATAAAAGTTTGACTGATAAAGGATTTGCGGGATTCTTTTGTACAACGTGTTGAGTTTTCTTGAAGACGCCTTGCATTTTATTCTGAAATCTTAAAAGAGGAAGAAGAAGAGCGGTGAGTAATCTGTTCTCATAATTTTCTTTTCCTTATATTTCTTGTACCTTACACATTTTCATAATATTGGTTAAAACGAGAGATTTGAAAATGTTTATAATTTCAATATTTAAAGACCTACCTGTACATATTGATAAAGATATTTTTATAACAATTATTTTTAAAGGTGTATCTACTCTCTTTTAACCATCGATTTATACATTCTAATTCCACGTAAAAATTTCTCTGTAATTTCCAAAGCACTTTAATATTTTCTCTTAAATAATTTAGTAAAGCAGTCTCTATGTTATTTGTCTAAAACTATTTAGTACAAGAATACAATATATTAAATACTAAATGCACTATACCATGTGCCAAAAATAGTTACACTTAGTACACACACTACATTACGTTTAATTTTATTTATTTTATCGAAAATATATTCGAACCAAGATCGATATCTGATGTCGGTGATACTTTTTCTCTAAATGCTCCTATTCCTAAGTATTAAAAAAATGTGTCATAAATTTAAAGATTGCGATCGATTTGCTGGTCCTGGAATAAATTGAGTATATCCCGCGATCCCGATTTAATGCAAAGATATCCAAATAGTGAATCGTCTAACAACCCTAGCAGAAAATACCCTCGAATCAACCGGAAGGCCGTGAACAAATCTAAAATTTGTTATACATGTAGAGGACGCAGGAAAATGATTTCGTTTTTTAAACAACTGGAATGACGACGTGATCAACAGACGCTCCGACAGAAACTCTCCGCAGAATAGCGGAACACCTTTTCACAGTTCACAATAATATTGAATTATTTTTCCAAGCCAACCCAAAACGCAAGTCATTATTCCAACCTGAAAGGCCGACGCTACGGCCTCTTTAAAGGATCTCTTAAGGCTTGCGACATAAATAAGCGAAATTAAAGCTAATATAATAATTAAAGCGATAATAAATAGAGGTAATTTCAATAGAGGTAATGTAATGTAAAGGTCATTTTCCAAAATCAAGGGTCAAAGTTTTGCAGTTTTGTTTAACCTTTTAGCATATTTATAATTGGCCTAATATATTGATTGTTTTCAAAACGCTTGTAGACACTTGTTCTACATTGTTTTTAAAAAAAAAAATTTAAAATAAAGTAGAATTCAAAATATGCGATTTTCTGACTTTACTTAGGCCTCATTCTCACGGAAGCTTTTTTAACGTCCGTTAAAAAAGCGTTCAAATAGAACAAATGCATTTCCAAGTATATGTTCATACGTCAGCGCTTTTAAAACGCAACGCTTTTTTATCGAGCAGTGTTGCATTTTGAGCGCTGGGCGTTGGGCGTTAAAGGAAATAGATCATATGAAACTTCGTATTATTATTCACACGAGCGGTAAAACAGCGCCGGTGCGTCTATCTTCATTCATTAATCCTGTACATCCATCTAAAGTAATTAGGATTCTAGATAATTGTCGATATCGCCCCGCCAATTCAACTGCACCAAGTTCTAGGCCACACTCCGCACAAAGCTTTCAACCCAAATATTTTTCCATATCCATCCAACATTGACCAATAACTGTTCAGAGCCCATTTGACCAATATAAGTTCAACAGAAGAATTTTACTTATCTCCAGATGATTGTTAAATTTACTACATAAGTTTTTAATAAATTTAAATTGTTTTGTAATTTTGTAATTATTGTTTTATTTAACTCAGTGTAACAGCTAGTCGTTGTACAGGTGGTATCGCCAAATGCATGTTGGTATCTTGAAGTGTTATCGAGGCCCCACTTTCGTCAAATGTTGTAATAGACATTCGAAAATAACTAAAAAAATTATCGGGGTATTGCCTCAATTCTTCGTACAGTGTCACAAACTGCCCTTTTGAGTATCTCAGTTCATTTAGAGGATGAACCAGAATGCCTTTTGTTTTCTTTTTCGTCTTCTAGCAACACTAATCGCTATTGCTATTAATTTTACAAACACCATTTTCACGTCTTACTGAAGCGAGAAACGAAACAAGAGTGATTTTTAAGCGTTCGTATGAACAATCATATCGAGAACGTTATAAAAGCGCCAACGCCGAGTTTTAACGCGGCGTTTTTTAAAGTCTCGTGCGAATTACGCCTTACCAATTGTGAACGTTTTTGAAATTTAAGAAAAAAAAGCAGTACAATGTGAAAACGTCACAAGAGTCGCAAATACTCTCCAGTAAGATTGGGATATATTGTGAGGCAAAAGAGGTGGGGAAGGGAAGGAGATGGGAAGACAAATTCGGGAAGTAGGTACCTGGTTTTCCAGATTTATTCACTAAACACGGCTTAAACACGTCATTTCAAGCAACTTTTCAATCTCATATATTTAAAAAACGCAGTAATTTCAACGTAGGAACTATGTGTTTACTTACGGTAACCGGAAAACTGCATCTTTACTTACCAAGAGCGCTTAATTTGGGGTATCATAAAAAAACAATGTCATCTTTTTTTAATGTAAAAATCGAAAAAAATATATTTTTTTTGTAAAACATAAAAAATCAATACTTCATAACTTCTCATACTCAACATATTTTTGGTAATTTTGGTACTTCCGGTTTTTTTTTAGTTACGATGTTATAATAGCTCTTAACTCACATTTCTTCCACTGTACATTATATCTAAACAACTTTTTCAATAGTGAGTAAAATAGAAGCCTGAATTCCTTGTTTTATGAGGTACTTCAGGGTAAAATACCTCAAATTTGTCATAAAGCTTTTCCTCGATAACTATAAATATATATACAGATAACAATTAATGCGATAGATAATTCAGTCAGGAAACTCACGGCTTCTCCATTAAAAAAACTGCTAATATAAACGCATGAAATGGAATAAAAGTATGTTTCATCAAGTACTTGTTTTAATGGTTTAGATAAAATTGATACCTACCAACGAATTCTGCATTTTTTCACTTTTTAGCGACAAGTGTTACAAGTCCCACATCCCTTATAGTTATGTCATCATTAGCTGAGACAATCAATGAAAAATTTCCCTTTGCGAAAAATCCCCAATCTATCGGGAAAATCTCCTGAAATGTATGCGGGTTCTTGGGGGATCTTAGACCCAGCCGCTGACGAAGGTCGGGATAAAGAACATTGTTTCCCATGATCAATGGTGTTTTAAAAATCGATAGCCTTTTCAGCTACTCTGCAAAATTGAGGGGATGAATAGACGAAAGAAGAATTGCCTTGAGAAGGGAGATGTTACAATTGTTTGTGGCTGGTTGCCAAACCAAATAGAGGTCACTTTTAACACAATGTACTCTTTTTTAAGGCAGAATGATGATAATTCGTACTTATGTATGATATGCTACCTCCACTTAGCAAGATTTAGCAATTTAGCCATTTCTATTTTAACATAAAAGGTTTATTTTTATGTGCTCGATTTTGTTCAAAGTATGTGCAAAAGTTCAGCTAAAAACCGCGACAAACACAGTGATTTTTTAAAGTTAGAGCTCGTAGCAGCAATTATCAATTAAAAGTTATGAGATCGCGGTATATTTTTAACTTAAATTGTTAACGTGTTCTTGCGTGTTGGAGTATGGTGGCGTATCACGAATCACAATCATCTTTATTTTACAGAAATAAGATCAAACTTCTTTTGTATTCACTGTTCATTGTTCAAAATTCAATGAAACTGCTTACAAAAGATTCCGAATTAATCTTTTATCGAAAGGTAATTAAATTACTTAATTACGTCGATAGTTGCATACTACGTACATCCATCCTCTCGCAATTATTGATTTCTCAGATTCCTCGTTAGAAATTTTCATGTTAAGACCATTATCATCATCAAATGTGGGCCTTTTGCCATTTCGATGTTAATTGGCGAAATGGCGCGGACACCCATTGAGATCTGGGCAATAGCTACGCCACTAATTTATCCCGTACTAGCTGGTACCCGGCATGCGTTGCTATGCCATTTAATAAAGAATTTGTTTCTCCCTGCGCGTCCTTTCTCATTTGTCCCGTTCCCCTTCCTCTCCAGCGTCCCCTTCCCCTCTCGTGTTTTCACTCCACCTCCTCCACCTTCCCTCTCCCCACTCCACTCCTACCCTTCCCCCGTCCCGCGAACCCCCTCCCCGCTCTCTGGTTCCCCTCCCCCCCAGAGTTTCCCTCCCCCCCCCGCATCCATACATTCAGTCCCGGTACATTCAGTTTTCAAACAGCTCGCGTGCAACCTATTGCAAATTTCATAATGCCAGAGCTCCCCCGTAGTTTTATACAAACCTTGTCCTGACAATAACGAACACAAAAAAAGAATTATCCAATTTTGTGGAGTCGTTCGGAAGTTATGTACTTACATACGTTTCGGCGATTCATTTTTATTTATATAGATAATTTTAGCAATACTTAGTAAGGTACTCTTATTCGTTGAACAATCTTTATGTATTATTCTGCATCCCATTTCCAACAAGATGACAAGTTTTTTTTGCATAGTTTTAATAGCATCGTTGAAAAAAAAACATATCTCCGAAACCACTAAGCAGCGAATTTGCATCGATAACATTACATGTTGACCATTATATAATAAAAAGACCCCTAATTAACAAATCTTGAAACTGTTAATAGATAAAAACTCAGGTATTGACTATTCACTTCTAAACGTTGCCTCGATAACTCAGTGGCTAAGACCAGACTCATGGTCAGCGAAATGTGGAATTAAAATTCCTGCGGATTTTTCTTTCGTGTTTTTGTATATTATTTAAAAATTAATTGTTACTAACCATACGTTTAATAAATGAGTCCAAGTAATATATAAAAATAGTATAGGAATACGCCTCAATAAGTTAGAAAAATTTGAAATGTCAAAATCTTTAAAATAATTTCCAAAATTTGAATAAACAGAATCAACCGACCGATAACTCGATTTTAAAGTAGTTCCTCAACGTAGTATTTATATGGCGCAGTTTTGTGGAATATCACTTCAAGTGCGCTTAAAACCCGTCTGCTTGGCTCAATATATTCGCACCTCACAATCCGGAAGCCTCAGTTTCGCGCGAAAAATCAGAAACCATCACTTTGGATCGAGATTGTAAAATATCTATGCAAGATAGCTTTCATATTTCAAAGACAAAAAAAAACATATGTTTGCATGAGAGGAAGAGAGATATATAGCTTTTAAAATGTAAGGTCGCTCGGGACGTTTTTGGTCTTACGACAGTATAACGCGATTACGTGTTTTGGGATGTATTTATTCCTAAACAAGCAGACGGGTTAATTTCAATAAACTTAAAAGTAATCCTATAGTGTTCCTTACGAGTTCTTACAAAAATTGATTAAATAATGAGAAAAAAATAATATACAGTACATACAAAGCAATGCCAAAAGAACAATATTAACAAGTGCTGTGCTGTTTTGGCACAGGATATGATAAACAATACTCCGTAGTATGTAACCTCTACAAGCCTGTGACTAATGATTTCTCTTTCTGAAATATGCCTTTTTTTCTCTCTTTTCTTTACTTGTAATCTTCCTCTGAACTGTAATTTGGTTTACACATTTATTGTCCCGATGAAGGTTGAGATCGACCGAAACCGGTAGACGTGTATAAATCAAATAAAGTAGTTTAACAAAGAACTTTTCCATTTGCCATTTTATTTTTTGTTTCTGTTTCTGTTTTCCATAAAGAGATGCAAGGGAGAATTTTCCTCCACGTCTGAATGCGGCTTAAATTTGACTTTTAGAATAAATCAATTCCCCACGTAGATTTCTCAACAGCTTATCACGAGTACCTAGTATAATACTACAGTTGAACGGATTTGAGTTAAAGCTTTGCACACGGAAGGCAAATCCGATCTACTCCATTATATTCAGTTGAACTGGATTGTCACATAAATCACTCTTGTCACGCGAATCTATTCTCTATTGTCTTCCAAATGGGTAATCAATACTCCGGTATAACTGAGAACAGCTAAAACAGTGGAGTTAATTCTGTTCGCATTGTCCGTTTATTAATTATTAGATCGGTAATTGCGTGCATGTATTTTATGCCTCACACAGGAAGGCTTGGCACGATCAAAATTAATCAAATCTTAAGGCCGGACATGTGAAGACAATGAATAGTTGACGTGTATATCTGAGAAGATGTGTGATTTTGGATAGAGCAGCCAATGTGATTAAGGGTGGAAGAAATGGGACAGCCGAAAAATGATTAGTCGAAACACGCATGCAATACTTTAAATTGTGGAAACATTGTTTAGTAAATTGGGTACCTATGTACTTTATGAAATTGACTCCTTGAGTACTTCTTTTAAATAAATGTGACCACATTAACTACATAAGTAAATTAGGTGCCTACTTTTTGAAATTGACTCCTCGTAAATAAGTAACTACTCCTTTAAAATAAATGTGACCACAAAACTACAAAATATTAACAGCAATAAAAACTAAAAAAAAATCTTCATACGAGTAACTAAACAAATAATACCTCCTCCCATACACACAAGCATTTGCTAATTATGGGAGAACATTAAAATAAAATAAAATTAATTAATAATAATAAAAAATAATAAAAAAATTTACTAATTTTTATTTTTTTTTTACATGAGCTCCACACAGGAGGCCCTGAGGAAAATAATTTCCCTCAGGGCCTACGTCATCTTTGGGGATGCTGTGTGGAGGGTTTTTTTAAGGAAAGGAAGGAGAGGAGAGTTCTGGGAAGAAAAAAGGGTTTAAGGGGTGGGTAGGAATCTGGGGTTCAGTATGTCCTGGTCATCCGCCTCCAAGACCTAGACAAACCTCACCCCTTGATAGAATAGACTAACAAAGAAATAGACTAACTACCCCAGTTAGACTCGAGAATAATTCTCCAGTAAGCGGGAATGAAATTAGTTAATTTACATTGTTATGAATTATTTTATTATATTGTATCTTTTATTTTACAAATAAAAAATATATATTTTTTATGTAAATGAATACAACTTATTTACCATCCTTTGTTGACAAATAATATATTCTGCAAAAAAAGTAATCTAAATATGTTTGATTTTTTACAAAAATATCAGGATATCTTGGCAGTTGGATTTTTTTATGTTTAACTATGTAATATAACAATAAATAAAAAAAATTAACTATGTAGTTCAAAAAACGTTTTTGAAACTTTCGATACTGCAGTATGTACAAACACATTCAAACGCGTCCTCTCTAATAATTTACCTGTATTTGTATATTTGGGATATGTTCCAATTGATGGCAACTATTTCTATTTCGTGAGGCAATACAGACGTTTGAGATAAGCCAATCTAAACCAAATTTTAAGAATACTAAAAATCTTCAGATTAGTTTTCACTGCAAGATTAGTTTAACTGCAAGCTTTATTTCTACCATTATAAAATGGCAACAACTTGAAAAAGCGAAACTTTAAAACTGATTATAATTACTATTTATCGTATACTGCCTATAGCTAGGCAGTAAAAAGGTACCTGTAGATCTTAGGGATACGTAGCTTAAAAAATAATGCTTTGATGTCTCAAGTAAAGAAAAGACAACCAAAATTTTATACACAGGTAGTTTTGATGTTTTTTGTTGAAAACTGTCATAAAAATACGTATTGCGAAGATACCCGCGGTGAGAGCCTTCATAAATTCATTTGCGACACACTTTCCGTGCATACTTTTCAATACAGGAGATACCGAGTGACCGCAGAATACTGGCCCGTTGGTGTTTATGCTCAATATGCAAATGGTCTGATGTCTTCGAATGGCTGGACAGTAAAAAAGATATAAAACAGGCAGGGTCCAGATATCACCGTGAGATGTGTGGGACTCCTTTACAGGCTGTATGAATGTGCAATGCTTGTTGCATGTTGCTTGACTGCAGGCACATAGATTTTACTACCTGTGTAGGATGTAAGATGGTGATTTTTTGCAGTCAGTCTCTTTTTGCAGACCGTGAGCAATAAAATGGCGCCCAATTTCCTTGAAATTTTTATTAAAAATGATTTGGCAAATCTTTATTGGATGGAGGTGGTCGCCTCAAAAACAATTATATCGTTTCAAAGCTTAGTACAAAAGCGATTGTAAATTTGTTTCGAACATTGAAATTGTCAGATAGGTATAAACCCTTACCTAAATAAGTACCTTACCTCGATCCATCGAAGGTCTGTCCCTTCTTTTAGATTCCGATTTTTTTCCTCCACTACACCTTTTTTCTATTTCCATCAGATATTTAGATTAATAACATTCGATTAAAATATTGATTTGCTAATATAGCAAGCACGTCGCAAAGTGTGTATTATGATACAACTGTTCAGGGTATTAGGGGACGTACTTGACTTACTTTAACCAGTGATTCCTGACATTATTTGGGGTAAAAAATGTAAACGAAATTTTGGTCTCCGGCGACATTTCTGTTTTTTTTTATTTTCAAATAAAAACATGAAAATCGGTACCTAGGTATTGGACAGTTAAGGGTGGGGTGAGGGGTTGATCGGATACTCGGCTGAGTGACCAGTGACAATATGTGAAAGAATTTTTTTTTTTTTATTTAATTAAATGAAGACAATATTAGCGAAACTCAATCGAAATCTGGAGACAGAAAAATCAGAAAAGATATTGGCTCCGCTGGGACTCGAACCCAGAACCCTTTTCTTACATGGAAACAGCTCTACCGATTAAGCTACGGAACCCATATTAATTCGGTCACTTTTAACTGTATCATACTTCGACTAAGAACTACCAACATTATCTTTATTTACTTAACGCACATATTATTGGCTGCTATCTTTATATATGATTACAAGATTCAACTCGAACTAAATGCAATCTAGATAGTGTCTGGATAAATTTTAATCCATTTTATTTGTAATACGCGACATCTATTGACTTTTTCTGCAAGTCTAGGATGAATATTTATTATTAATTTTTTAAACTTTATGAGTAAAATCTCAAATTATAATATTTAATTAAATGAAGACAATATTAGCGAAACTCAATCGAAATCTGGAGACAGAAAAATCAGAAAAGATATTGGGGTTCCGTAGCTTAATCGGTAGAGCTGTTTCCATGTAAGAAAAGGGTTCTGGGTTCGAGTCCCAGCGGAGCCAATATCTTTTCTGATTTTTCTGTCTCCAGATTTCGATTGAGTTTCGCTAATATTGTCTTCATTTAATTAAATATTATAATTTGAGATTTTACTCATAAAGTTTAAAAAATTAATAATAAATAAGAAATATTTTTTGTTTGATTTTGAAAAAAAAATTATTGAAATAAATTTAAGAAGACATCGGACATCACAATTGTATCTACTCATCACTCCAAAGCATGTCAGGAATCACTGGTAAGTCAAGTACGTCGCTTAACGTATGTAATAATGTTATACATATATCAACGGTACCATCTTAAAGGATATTTCACCATCCTCCTGATAGCTTAAATCCATACGATAACGAATATGAATAAATAAACAAATGAATACTCGCAGTAATTAAAAAAATACGCGGCTAACTTATCTTATAACTTATCTTACTTAGCCACTATATTCGTAGGTTCAAGCACCGTATAGTAAACTCAGACTTTTTAATAATTAAATGGCGTTTTAAATCGAAAATGTGCGTTATCGTATGGATAATAATCTATGAAGAGGATGGTGACATACCCCCTTATTAGTAAAATTATTTTAAAGGCCACAATAAAAAATCTTATTTCTGTTTATGTATTTTATTGACGTGGTGCAAAGTGGATTCCCAGATAAACGGATTAATAATTGAAGGCACGTTTCTTGCAGTCAGGTGACCTCATCGGGGTTAATGCAATCCATATTTACAAAGAACCTTTACAATTACATTTGCGAAGAGTTGAAAGCTGTTGTACACCGATGTTGAGAATAATCCTTATTTATAATGAATCCTGTAAAATCGACCTCACTTAACCATTGACTATGGCCTCATTAGAGTTAACCTGACCTCCCTGCTTGTATTTTATACTAAAATGATCATTTTACGGTGGCAGATAGAACAGGTTAAGTTCTATAACTTGACCTATAGGGCTTACGTTTCATAAACCAGAAACTATGTGTGATGGTGTGAATCTTTGTGGGTCTTTACTCGCTTATCATGTTGAGTTTAAGCATGTGGTGAGGAATATCATTTTCTCAGCTCTAAGCATATGACAAATGAACCTATCTAACTAGTAGATCTGTAAACAATAGAACTCTCGCCGATTCTATTTTTCTCTTATTTCTTAAATCAAAACCAAAATTTCCTCTGAAATCATTAGATGCGTACATTCTTAATTTTTTACCTACTTAATTATTCAGCACATATTTTAATTAAAAAATAACTTCTTCAAAGGAATTATACGAGTTTTAAAGAAAGAAAAAGAAACGACGATTTCACAGTACATGACTTGAAAAAAGAATCTTTACTGAACCATTCAAACGGCCACCACTTTGAACCGGAAGCAGAACTTACAAACAAATTTACTTAAAGTTGAAATGAAAAAGGTCGATTTGAAACAGGAATTCGCTACGCTCGATTGATAGGTATGGTTCACTTCATATGGTATTCACCGTGAATACTAGAAATCCAATACTAGAAATCTTACATGAAAATAGATGGATTTTAGGTTATTATTTAAGATTTTCAAGGCCAAACGTATAAAAAATTAAGACTGCAAAAGAGTCCCAGCTGCTCCCAACCACCTGGAGCCAGTGAGACTATGGCATTCCAATAAGGATGTGTTGTAAGGTTGAAGATAGTGGGGAGGGAAGGGAAGTGGGGAATGAGGAAGGTGGGGTTTCAGATCTGGTCACCTAACACGGCTGAAGCCAATAAAAGGAATGGCGTGAAAATATTCTAACTCTCCCAACTTAAATCATTAAATTCTGAAGTTATTACGTATGCAATCGCAGGGGGATTTAGCTTGCGGATATGAACCCAATATTTTGACCGCTCGACTACAAGCCGGTTATAATTCTTTCTTTTAGTTGAATTGTCTTACTATTAGCGTGAATCATCCTGCAGAGAATACTACTAAGGCAAGTATTCTATCTAAATTATTTATAACTGATTTGTGTATCCTTCTAATTGAAGAGTTAAAAAATCTATCCATAAAAAACTTTTTTTTCTGTAATAAAACTATTTCAATTTTTCACCTGGTCGCGCCCTCTCTAGGGCGTGCTAGTTTTAAAAGATTTCAAAGATTTTTGTTGTTTTTGGTTTAACTGAGGATTGAACTTATCTCTCTAGGGACTGACTAAAATAAATTAACACCTCTATCACCTAAGCCAAATCCTAATTGGATAGTACCGAGATTTATTTAGTATAATAAACAGCTGTAATTATTTAAATACAATGTGTTCCAGTTTCAGAAAAATGCATGTATGCGTTTTTTTATAGTGATACCTCACAAGAGTCTCAGCTGCTCCCGTCTGGAGCAAGTGAGACTATGGCATCCCCAATTGGGATATGTTGTGAGGCTGAAGGTAGTGGGGAGGGGAAGGAGATATCGAAGAGGAAGGTGGGGAAGTACCTGGCTATTCAGATCAGGTCACCAAACACGGCTAGTGCCATTTCAAGTAACGTTTCAATTCTGAATGGTGGTCTTACACCAGGGCGATACTGAGAGTATCTTCCACTCTGGAACGTGCCGCAAATATACTATGTATTATTTTAAATGAATAAATTGTGAAATAACACAAATTAATCAAATAAAATTTATTTGCCACGCCGGGATTCGATCCCGCAACTTTCGGAATGCTAGTCAAGAGCCTTACCGCTGGACTACGCCGGCCGTCAAAATGCGTTAATTCCACCAAAAGTTGATAGAATGCATTGTCATCGATTACGAATCTATCCGCCGAGTGTCAGCTCGATCGGGTGTCGGGAACTAGGTTAATTTCCACTCCAAGATTTACATTCATTCATTCACGAAAACCAAATCGAAATCTTCATATGTATAAATTTTCGTAGCCAACCTTTTTCGATGCATAAAATGACATCGTTAACTTTGGCATCCCAGCCCAAAATGTGTGAAAGGCTTTCGCATAAATTCTGCCACCAGGCGTGTCCTGCGGGTGTATTGAATCCCCCCGGCGCGGCGACCAGGAGGCCAGGAGGTGTGAAGAGATAGATTTTTGCAACCATACAAAGGTGTCTGGCTGTGAAAACGCCTCGGCCGCAATTACAATCATACGGATTCCCGCTCACCTTATGTCCCCCTGGTGCCTGGTACCATGGTAGGCAGTTATCGCTAATGGCGCGGGTGGCTCGCTCCGTTAAATTCATTATTATTTGCTTTCAAGCGAAGATAGGCGGCATTTTTTTTATTTAGTTTTCTTAATTGTGGCCTCATTTTGCAAGAATGTAATTAAAAAATACTTATTAGCAAACTTATATTTTAATATCTTTTAGTTAAACCATAGGTTCTCAACCTTATTTCACCCACCGCCCCCTTTTAGAATTTTTTTTTTCTAGAGTCACCAATGTTTTTTACTTATGAGGCGGTGGAGGGGGGGGGGGAGGCTCAACTAACACGGAATCAATAATTCTATTAAAAATATAATATAAAATTATTTGTTATACCTTTTTGTTTACCTGGTTAAAAAAGCAATTCTTTTGTACCGGGTTGCTTGCTACCTCCTTCTTCCTTGTATTCATGATATAGTGTCAATTCTAATAATAATACACGTAAGATGACATTATTATTTAATAATAAAAAAAAATTTTCATGTCATCGAATTTAATGTAGATCTGAATGTAATGGGATCTTTCAGATCAATTTTCATCCACTTCCCGAACGACCGAAATATGTAAATTTTCACACACGTGATATACATATATTATAATAATAACAAAATTTAAACAATATCATAGTTTACTTTCCTTTATTAGTAAATGATTAGCATGTTTTATTTTGTCTTTTTTAGATCATATGTTTTACCTGCCCACGCCCTGTGCCATCTCAACGCTCCCTAATTTTCTCTGGGTCCTTTAGCGCCCCACTAAAAGTTTCAAACGCCCCCAAGGGGGCGTTATCGCCCACGTTGAGAACCTATGAGTTAAACCATTATTTATTTAACAATACAGAAAACGACTCTATAAACCATAAATCATAAAATGTGTTTTTCATTTCGCGGTTTTTGATGAGCAATCTATCTTCGAAAGATAAATTTAAAATTTCGTATTATTGTTTGAAAAATTTTCGGTTGTTGGATAGGTAAAGTAGTATTCTAATAACCTATTCATTCCTAAAGCCTCGATTACATTGAGCGAGTTTACAAGCCGGCAAATTTAAAAGCGGGCGATTGGGCGAGTGCGATTGTGATGATGACACACAAAACTTTCCACTCGCTCAGTAGCGAACTAACTAGCGAGCAACATGAGCTAAAATAACGACTCCCGCACGAACTAATTCTGTCGATATTTCGCAGAAAACGAAGATAGTCGCAGCTAGCTCACTAGCAATTATGATGACACAAGGTTAGTTTACTAGCTAACAAGCCCACACGCTAGCGAGTAGCAAGCAAAGTAGCCCTCCTTTCAAATTTTTTCGTAGGTTGTTCACAATCTGCTAGTTAGCTAGTAAACATGATTACACTGAGCGAGTTTACTAGCAGATAGTGAATTCGCCGGCTGGTAGCTTGTAAACTCGCTCAATGTAATTGAGGCTTTAGACTGCCAATTACAGGGTAAAGTCGGATAGCAAAGCTAGTAAATTATAGATTTCATCGACTAATTTTAACAATCTGAAAACATTCTGCCTTCCCTACAATCCAAGAAGACAAAGGACGATTATACAAGGTGTCCGGAAACTCGTAGTACAAGCGGGAAACTGGAGAATCCACATCACATTTGGAGTCGATTTTGTGGTTTAACTTTTTTTGATTTGAGCTTTCGTTTCGAGTAAATCGGGTCCGAAGTTGGAATTTTTTAGATTAAATTTGAAAAAAAATTTCAATAGGGGGTTGATTTCAGCTCTGTAATGTCTTATAAAATGCAACGAAGGGTAAACCGGGCTCAAAAATTTTTTTAACCCTTTAGTTGCCGAAAAAATGGAAAAATAGAAAAAAAATAATATTAAAATCGAAATGCTTAGATCGAAAAAAATAAGTTTTTTGGGTTCTCTACGTGATGTAGATTCACCAGTTTCCCGCTTGTACTACGAGTTTCCGGACACGTTGTATACAATAATATCTACCTAAGAAGTTTAGTTAGACGGCTGAATTAATGTTGTGCTAAATTTAATTGAATTTCGTTGCTTTGAATCACCGGCACCGTATTGACAAGATGTCGCTAAGTACCTAACTACGCAGGCTATTATTTGCATAATATGGTTTAAATGGAAATTTACCGCCAAGAAACTTAAACGCTACATAATCAATGTTTACAGTTCTTGCTCCGTAATCGTTAAACAAAACACCATTTCTTTGAATCAATTAATTCACTCGATATGTAAACCATTTCAGTTTTGCATAACATTGGCCATTTCTCATGTGACCGGATCACTCACGACTACGATGCACGCCATGAATCACCGTGTTGAACAAACAGTTGTCCATTTCAAAAATATTCGCGTTCAAAATATTGAAACTAGTTTCCGCGTCTTTATTTCAAGTGCAGTCGGCGAGAATGATAATAAGCATGAGTAATGATGGAGATTCATAATAAAACACTCTTGCATTTAGAAAAACCACTTTAACGAACGCCCGTGGGAGGACGGCAGTCCAAGATAATATTTACAGAGTGTCACGGGGAATATTTTATCGAGGTAATAAAATTGGCAACGGCCGTGTCAAGCATAGGTGTGCACCAAGGCTCTCCGCTGCGGGGAGCCATTCCGCATTTGGAAAATAAGGATATTTCTGCTGTCTTTCATGCTTGCCAGCTTTTTGAACAAACACCTGAGGCTGGAGATTATATCCAAGTTATTATAGTTGGCACTCAATCGATACTCGGTAAGTATGTACCTACATACATTACTAGTTTTACATTTATTATTATTAGTTTAACGACTTCGATGATTTATTCTATTTGCTCATAGCATGCAACATTTTTCATTTAGTGTGACGGGAGTGAGTTCTTTGTAATTTACCTGACCGTTTAATAAAACTACTTTTAATTAAAATTTATTTTCTTTTAATAAAACATTAATACCTCAATCAACTAGTTTCGATTCCCAAAATGTTATCTTTCTTTTTGAAAACTGATTTCTTTAATAATATTTATATAAGTGCTTTGTTTTAAATTACCTAAAATATTTCCACGTAGGACCAGTTAGGAAGAAAATTTCCATCGTCTAAAATAAGGAAGTGTTATAAATAGTACAGAAATAATAATTATTAGTCATTAAAATATAATGTTTTCGATATTAGTAACTTTGTGTTCCAAAATTATTAAAGGGAACACAATGTTGCGTAAATTACTACCCTAGAGTCTCGTTGTGCCTTATTTGTTACGAAACATCTATAGTTTGTTGAGTCACGTTGTGCCATTTCTAACACTAAGTGCCTCTACAATAGTCAGACGTATTGTTTAAACAGTTGTAGAAAGAGGGAACACTAAGCTTTCTCTACGCATATAAAAGCTTACAATATTGGTATTAGTTAAAAATTAAATTGAATGACAAGCTGGCAGGAATAATTTTTGTAAATACGTCTCCAAGCAGACAGCTTTTGTAACTAATGTGAATACATGACTGAATTTATAGAGTTACTGAGTTTATAGGAAAATGATTCCATTCATATTGGAATGTGATCGCCAGTTAGACCTTTGTAATTTGAAACTTCTGCGTTGGTCAAACACCTCAAACACTTTAAAATCATTTGAAAATATATGTTACAAGTTTTCTGTGAACATTTCTCACAATAATTTATGTTCACAGCATAAATATACCTCATTTACATTCCTGCAAGCAGGTATTTTGTACGCAAATCTGATCACAGATAACGATATTCTATAAAACATCCGTCAACAATGATCGAACCATCAGTGACCGTTCAATAAATTATTCATGAAAAAGTGGTTTTGAGTGTTATTATCCCAATGAAAATTTGCTATCGTTCGTGATATCAAATTTACGAGAGGACTTTTTCATAATTTCCTCCTTTAGGCCACACGGACATTCGACATCCAAATGTTTATTACAAAGTACAGGGTAACTAGTCTTACGAATGAATAAAAATCACGCGTTAAAAATCGTATTTCTTTGAGAATAATTAACGGTTTACTTTTTACACTGCAAATTTTTTATGGTACGCTTCTACCATCAGTTTTTACTTCCACACAGGAGGCCCTGAGGAAAATAATTTCCCAAATCTTTAGGTATGTTATGTGGAGGGTCTTTTTGAGGAGAGGAAAGAGTGAACATGGGTCATGAAGAGACCCATGTTGTTGGAGGGACAATATACGGACGCCGGCAAATAGTTCCACAGTCGCGCTGTTGAACTCAAGAACTAGTCGTAGAAGCGACCCAATCTCACAAAGCATCAAACGTGAACATATATTGGGCGCGAATTTGGCGTTTCCCGACATGGCGCCCGTGCCGATGGGATCAATCAACACTATAATTCCTCGGAGCATCTTCTTTGCTTGTTTTATTTGTGGAGAATTTTAAAACATCATTGGAATATATTAATGTTGATTATTGGCCTATTGGTTATTTAATGTTGGCCATTTTAAATATACATATTTTTTGTTGCCACACCCGTTATCGAAATAATTTACTAAAAACACTTCCTTTAATCAATTTGTCATAAATATTTTAAAGAGATCATTAATTAATGGGCGAATTAACGAATTTGTAACGCAAATGTATTAAAAAGGTAAAGGTTATAAAATATATAATTTTACTGCGATTCTTTTGTAGTTCCCATCAACATTTTGAAAACTTTGTCGGGTTAAGTCCCAACACCAACAAAAAATGCCTGGTGTTTGACAGACCTTACCAAAATGCATTTGTTCTAAAAAAGAAAAATGTATTTCGTATTTTTAATAAATTTAATCCTGTTATATAAATGTTAATTTTGTTACAATATTATCTAGGAACTTCGTATATTTAATTGAATACGTGTTTTCCACGAAAAAAGCTTGTGTTTTATAATAATGGCCGCCTTACAGCAAAAGCCAAAACGCAATGAAAAATAATGTCAAGAACACGCGTTGTTTTTTCCAGGATTCGGGTCAACTTTTTAAAACAAAAGTACCTCTCCCGCCCTCCCGCCCCGAGTCCCACCCTGCGGGGTCGTTAAGATAAAGATGCTGTCTCCAAATTCATCCCAAAGGGTCCTGTTTGTCTCTAGGATCCTCGCTGAGTAATTTGTTTACGGGCTAGATACCATCGTCCCGCATCCCACAGGACTCCGACAGATTACCCCATTCTCGCAGGATGATGTGGCATTTTTCAAATAAAATTTTACTTACAAGCCTATTTCACAAGACGTATGCGCACAATTAATTTCCAGAGTTTGTGGGTTTTTAATGCGGGCGAGCCAGTAGGGTTTTTTTAAAGAAATTGCTTATGTCTTTGGCTTTTCACTTTAGTAAACACGATGTGTTTAAAAAGTGTTATTTTAATCTTCACGTACTAGGTAGTACCTTTATGTGAAATATTACCTTAAGAACTCTTTACGACAAATACAATAAAAAAATATCTGATAGAAAAAATCGATACCTATATACTCGTACATTGTTTACTAAGATATTATTAAAAATTACGAACATTAATATACATGCATCTTTGTTAATCAATTACATAATATTACCTTTAACGTTTTCTCATTTCTCTTTCATTCTATATCCTTATTGTGGCATCCCTGTTTTTGAAATTATTTAAACTAACTAACTAACCATCACGCCGTTTCTCCGCAGAGATAGGCAGAGAGGACAGACTGTCAAACAACTCGATCTTGGCACACACTCCTTGTCTCGTTCACATTCATACATAGTCTTATACCTGCTCTTCTATTATTCTGACTCTTGACATGGCCCGACTTAAATATCTGATTCACTTGGTCGTGCCATGTCTTCCTCGGGTGTCCCCGACTTCTGTTACCATTCACATTTCTGGTAACGGAATCTGATCGTCTCTTTCCTGTATAAAATAAAAACCACCTTGTCTTCATCTTACTCATTACGCTCACATCAGCCTTGCATTCTTTGCGGATCTCCACGGTTCTCACACAAGCGTACATGGTTTTATCACACATACGCCTCAGGGATCTCATTTCTATAGCTTTCAGTCTACTTTCATCATCAGGGTAGGTACCAGCGCTCCATTATGGACGGCTAACTTCGCTTCTTTGGACAGTATTTTGTTGGCGCCAACAGCGTTCAGTCCTCCAGTCCTGGAGTTACCTGCATTTACCCTCCTTTCAATATCTCTATCAGCCTTCCCATCGCTCGTAATCATTTCGCACCCGGGGAATAACAATGACACAACTCAAAAAACCTTATTTTTCAGGAGAGCAGTTTGAATATTTCGTTTGAGCATATTAAATCAGTTTATTAACCAATAAAAAACATTATTTTACAAAAGTTGAAAAGCAGTATATCAATAATTATTAGGTTTAATATTATAATAGTTATACAATGATCAATCATTGTGCCACTATTAAAAAATCAAAAATATTATAATTTAACATTGACATTTTTGCTTTTAAAGCCACTATAATGTTTTTAAGAATTTTGCCGTTTTTTCGAGGGTAAAAAATATATCCAGGAACATTTCTGCATACTTAACTCAAAAATGCCATGTTTGGACTTGTGTCATTGTTATCCCCTGGGTGTATTTATGATAATATTAAATTGCTATTATTTATTTTATATGAAATTAATTGCTAGATATTGTTGACCATCAACTAGAAATACCACCAAAAAGACAACTAAGACTAATGATTGAATAGATAAATCTAAACACACATTAGCAAATTTTTTGGAGATCAATCTATCTACTACTCTTGTACAAAACCACCCTTTTTGCCTTTCAAATAATGCAGACATGGCTAGCTAACATAACGAAGGAATCTTTCTTACTTTTGGAGTTTGTTGAATGGTCGAAGTAGGACGAATAAAGAAGTGAAGAATATCTTTCGAACTAAATAAAAATTATTACCCCTCAGAGTGTTAAAGTTTCACATTTAATAAAAAAAACTTTTTTCAGCGGAAAAGAAAATATTCCGACCCATTTTTCTGCCCTCTGGTAAAACAAGAATGCGTGTTAGTTTTGCGAACTTTTCTATGATATTTTATATACCGGAAACTGATCGTTACCTACTTAACCAATTTGGGATGAAATTGTAAAAAAAGCTCCTTACCCTTTTTCTGAATCAGTAGGCTTTTAGGTAGATACTGTGGCTGATTTTAAAAACATCCCAAGGTACGTTCCATCTTCTCAAAAATAAAATGTCGTGAAAGAAATAAAGAAGTAAGACGATTGGGGTGGTCTAAGGGTAAGGCTCTTGACTCGCAATCTGAAGGTCACGGGATCGAATCCCGGCATGGGCAAATTAATTATATTTGATAAATATGTGTTATTTCACAATTAATTCATTTAAAAATAATATGTATTTAAAAATAATATATATTTGCGAAACATTCCAGGGTGGAAGATATTCTCAGTATCGCACTGTTGTAATACCACTATTCAGAATTGAAACGTTGCTTGAAATGGCTTTAGCCGTGTTTGGTGACCAGACGTGAATAGCCAGGTACTTCCCACTTTCCTCTTCCCTTTCTCCTTCTCCTCCCCATTACCTTCAGCCCCACAACATACCACAATTGGGGATACTATAGTCTCACTTGCTCCAAACGAGAGTAGTTGAGACTCTTGTTAGGTATTCGCATAAAAATTAACAAACACTAACAAACAAACATGTACCTACGAGTACGTACTAAAAACATTTTTTTATTAAATTTGTATTCAACAGATAAACAACCATTTACCATACCATACATAAATGGTTGTTTATGAAGAGTTTAAAATTTAAACACGTTTTCTTGAAAGGCTTTTAAGTCACTAAACAAAACTATATGAAAAATCAAAAATACTGTATTTCGAAAACAAAATATGAAATATTCGAAACTTCTGCTCGAATATTCCATGTGATCAAATGCCTTTTGTCTCTCTATAAACAAAATCGATAATTCGCTATTCACTTACACAAATAATATTATGTAGGCTCCGTCTAGGGGAGGTTTTCCTCCATTGACTACGTCGTAAAAACCAAACGCACGTCGGTTTAAGTACATTCTTTTGCGTGGGTTCCAAACATTCGGCATTAGTGCCCAATGAATTTGAGCGTAAAGATATCAAAACAACATTTTTTATCATTTAAATATTGTAAAAAAAAACAACTTATTAAAGGGAATCTTGTACACACATAATACACTCCGTTCATTCAAAATACTTCTTGGAAGAAATCTGTTTATTTCGGGGTCTCAAGTCAGGTGATTTTAAATGCTTCTAATAAATTTTACTTAGAACTTTGGAACAAGTTAACCCCTCCGAATTTTCGCCAATATGCACTTGAGATGTCTCAAACAAAAAATTTTTTTACGAAAACTTTGTGTTATTACCGCTTCACAATGAAAGCTCTATAAATGAAACATTTATGTACGTAGCCGAATAGTAAAAACTGTTTTAGAAAGGTTACAAAATAAGCAATAATAAATAAATTACAATACAAATAAATATTAAGATTTGTAAATATTAAAATTTAGCATGCAAACATTAAAAATAGGTGAAAATGACTCACGTGATGTTTTTTATATTTATTTATTTATTTATTAGAGATAATATATTACAAAATTATTACATAAAATTTATAATACATTACTCCCAATGAGTTTAATAAAACTCATTTCGGGAAGGACAACATTATACATCTAAAGGAAAATTATTTTTACATAAGAACACGGAAATCAATGAACAATACATAGATTTTTAAATGGACTAGACACACTTGATACAGGTAATTGAAGAATATACAAGAGTTACAAAGGAAGACAGATAAATTCGTCACTGGTTAATAAAGTTGCTGAGAAAATATCCTTTTAGAGCCTTTGCCAATATTTTTTTGTGTGATTGTGGTAGTTTTAGGACATTAGGTAATGCGTTGTATTGCGTATGTGCGATGTATTGTAAGGAGTTAATTCCAAATTTAGTTGTGTGTGTAGATGACGATAGGTGTATTTGATTTTGTGATCGTGTTTTGTGCTGGTGTATATCGGAATTAAAGGCTGGTTTAGTGTTGGTGTGTGACGAGTGTTGAATTATTTGTAGGATGGCAGTGGTGATGCTATATTTTGGCAGAATGGTAAAGGGAAGAATTTGTGTCAGTGAGTATATGTCTTTGACATGCGTATCCCATGGTAGATGGTATATATTTCTTATGGCTCTATTTTGGATTACTTGTATTTCAGATATTTGTTCTATGAAAACGGTAGTAAAATCACAGATTATGTAAACAACAATACTTATTCTATTGTATATATGTGCAATAAACACTTTTGTCACCTCATTTTTTTATCATTTTATATAAAAATATTTAATAAAAATTAAAAATGTCGAGCGCGGACGAGCTGCCGGTAGTAAATTTGCGCGGGAAAATATTTTTGTCAACTACGCGACTGACAGCTGATTCCTGTTATGTATTTCTATAGACAACTTGATAGAGATGTACAGCTTGATCTACTATCGACCTTTTACTTTTAGGTTTAGGGATGTAACTAAAACAATAACGGAGTTAGAACGATTTCTATGGAAACACACGTGCTGATGTGTAAACACGCTTATTGTACTTGACTGCTGTCCTATTTCTAACGCTTATATCTGCTTACGTTGCGGAGGGGTTAAAGATAATTAAAAAATATAATTTCACGTCTACATATGGAAATATATTTGATAGTT
Source organism: Limnephilus marmoratus (assembly GCA_917880885.1). Taxonomy (NCBI): domain Eukaryota; kingdom Metazoa; phylum Arthropoda; class Insecta; order Trichoptera; family Limnephilidae; genus Limnephilus; species Limnephilus marmoratus. The sequence goes on from OU862916.1 coordinate 32,470,326, forward strand.
TTAAGTTTGTTGGAATATTGCATATTCAATATTTTTCTTGGTGTATTAACTTTATCGATTTAACTAAAACGAACCAGAAAACATTTGTGTAAGTAAGCAATTTTTAAAATTATTTCTTACTTTAACTCCGCACAGAAAGCCCTAGCGAAAATAATTTCCCTCAGAGCCTGTGTCATCTTTGGGGATTCTGTGTGAAGGGTAATTGTAATTAGAGAAGAAGAATAAGGAAATATTGCATGCATTCATGGGGATGGGTAGGAATCTGGAAGTTAGTATGTCCAGGAGTGACGTATGAATCCATCCTTCACACTACAGTGCAAGGCAATATGTGTCGAGAGAGACCGGCTGGAGAGTTCAAAGGGTCTCCCTCAAGCAGCCTCTCCCAATCCGGCCCGCCGCGCAGCTCACCCCACGAACCCGGGCGCGTATTTCCAAAACCTATACTGGTTCAGTCGCTTTACATTTTCAATATCAAAATTTAAATATTTAGAAATAAAATTCTTAATTTCTAATATACACATTGGAAAGATTATTTTATCTAAATTTTAGAACAATTTTTGTTTTTGCAAAGTGATAAAAAATTAAGATAATTAATTAATAATAAATAAATTAATAATATAATATAATATAATTAATATAATTAATTTAGATTATTTCATAAGACCAATAGGGCGAAGGAGCCTAGGAAGGCCAAGACTAAGATGGAGCGACAACGTCCTCAAAGACATGTCTATCTTAGAGCTTCCAAACTGGAGAGAGCTGGCACAAAACCGAGATGAGTGGAGGAAGACTCTCGAGGAGGCCAAGACCCACCAAGGGTTGTAGAGCCAATAGTGATGATGATGATGATGATGATGATAAAAAATATTTAGAAATAAAATTATTAATTTCTAATATACACATCAGAAAGATTATTTTATCTAGATTTTAGAAGAATTTTTGTTTTTGCAATGTGATAAAAAATAACCAATATAGAGGTATATTTAAAATGTAAATTGTCGCTACCGCGACTGAATCGGTATAGGTTTTGGAAATACGCAACCCGGGCTCCCCTGGTGGTGACTTAGTACTTGGCCGCCTACCAAATCGAAATAACAAACTGACAATTTATTTGTAAATAGTCAATTTTTCTAAATTTCATCAAATTCTAAAGTCATCCTAACGTATCCCAAACTTGCACCCCATGCATATTAAACTAATAACTCCGTGTCCATGCACCTATAACTTACAATCAAAATGATCCCGTAATAAGGCCATTTATTTCGTAGGAAGTTAAAATTAATGTACGTTTATATTTATTGAAAAAGATGTCGCTAAAATACGTAGTGTTAGAGATAACCATTTACTCCTGTACGAAGCCGGGTAAATTGAAAAACCCTCACAACCACCCCTGCACCGCATCGCAGCAAAACCGTTGGAACTAATAATGTCATAAAACCCCGCTGGGTGGTAATCAAACATACATTATCCTCGTGTAGCTTCACCGTTTTCCTGTTAATGTAACGTGTCATTTGGACGAGAAATGAAACGGCGCGTGGTGCGTGCAGCGCTGCCATGGGTGGCCGGCATTAGAGGGAATACCACTAATACCAGCCACATGAAAAATTCAAAGGCATTTCCTTGTCTCGTGGGTTGGAAGTTGGAAAGGTTCACGTTTTACCAAGTATTGAACGATTGATTGCTGGAATAGTAAATGCCTACTAGGAAATGACTGCAGTTGAATCAATATTTCTCTTTGAATGTTACATGATTTGGAGAAAAACAGTGGTTCAATGACTTTAACAATACATCACGACAACTACAAAATATGATTTGTTATGAAGATTGCATGCATGCCTAAAAAGTATTTATGTGTGCATATTATTCACTCTTAGAATGTATAGTGATATATTGTGGTAATTAATAATTCCTTGTTATAGAGCTATATATTGTTGTTTGAAATTAGGTAAAATTATAACGCGCACGTCCCGGTTAGACGAGAGGTCTGGGTTCGAGTCCCAGTTGCGACCATTGTATTTTTTCTGTTTTCTGTGTCTTTTTCTCTTTCATATTATCTTTTTTTTATCTTCTTCAATGATATATTACGTTGATGGGAATAACCTTCAAAAGTTATAAAAGGGAGTTTTTCTTACAAAAAATTGAAAATTATAGCTGCCGCAGTTGAAATTTTCACCAGCAAATCGATTTTTAAATTTTTCCCATTGAGATAGCTTTATGTAAAGCCAGAGTATTTTTTTTTAAATTGAAATAAATCATGACAGAAAACAACTACTCTCGGTGTAATTTCCAAGTTACTAATCATTGTTTGTGTCACTATAACATGGGAAGGTCTCACACCAGTACTGGCGTGTATTATTAGTAGATTACACTAATATCGCTCGATTAAAAAAAACACCCTTGTATGTGTGAAATGCAGGATTTAGACAACGGTAAACAATATTCATTATTCAAACTTTGAAATAAGGGTAAAGGAACATACGAGATGTTTAAACAATAATAGTTTCTCGGAGTTGGCCAATCATTTGTTGGAGACGACTCACACTTTTGACTTCAATAGTGGAATTGACTTATTGCATTGCAATTTTAAAGGTGCTCATTTGGACAAATTGGAAATCCTAGAAATCAGAAAGAGCGTGATTGCGAGTTGAATATTATTCATAATCAAAAATTGTTTTTGAATGACCCATTATTAAACTTGTTCCCTTTGTAAATTGTGCCTATTGCCCCTCTTACCTCTTCCTATTCTCACCTTTCCATTGACACCATTGTCTATGTCTATTGTTTATAATCAGTTTTAAGTAAACCTTGAGGAAGTGAGCATTGCTCATGAAACATATCTGTTTTTTATAAACAATAAACGTGGTAAAAACTAAGTATTTTATTAATTTTGAATATTCTATCGGTCTTACAATTATTTTAATCAACATTACTTATTTCTTTCTATTCCCCTAGTCAGTTTGTAACATTTGCTGCTAGCGTCGTGAGCGATTCGCAAATTTCGCATGATTTGGTTGGCAGCATTGCACTCCGAAGGGGCGGCAGATGTTTCGAGATGCTTCGGGAAAAGTTCGGGCGCTTGAGTTGACGGCAGTACCACAGATCGAGCAGGTGTTTTTGTGTGACGGGCTGTTATATTGCTGGACTCAAGACATTTTGGATCACGAGAAGTGAGATTTAAATTACTCATATTATTAACAGTTCGAGATTGTGCTTTATAGATTATTTTTAGGGATTACTGATTCATAAATATGTTACGTTTTACGTCACAGGCGCCCATCAGTAATTTTCTTATGTCGTTACAATATAATTTCTTTCTTATTGACACGTGTCGAGAAACTTTAAACATTTACAGCTGGGTACGATACATCGTAACCAGTCACCCCTGATGATTTCCGTTGTTTAACTTAGAGTCTCATAGCTAATCATTATAATATGTTCCAAGGGCAGGGTTTGATTTTTTATAATAAATTATACATTGTTCCCAAACCTACTTATTATTGCTACCTAACCTCATGGCTTGCTTGCTGGCTTTGTATGTGATTATTTATTCTATTCATGGATGGATGACCAGGTTTGGAGGGTAAGAATTACAAGTAAGTATTCAACGTCACATTGGCGCCCAACGTGGGGCCTTATCCGAGTTCATACAAGAAAGGTTATACTTATCTCTTGGTAGTTTCTGATTTCTTTTCTAAGTACACGAGGCTGTTCCCGCTGAGGAAGGCTACTGGGTTGAATATTGCTTCCATTTTAGAGAATGAAATTTTCCTGAAGTTTGGAGTTCCGGACACCATTGTGTTGGACAATGGTCCTCAATACATTTCACGTGATATGAAAGCTTTAGCCAATAAGTTTCATATTCGTCACCTGTTTTATAACTGCAGATATCATCCTCAGAACAATCCTGTGGAACGTGTTAACAAGGTTTTGGTAGCAGCGCTTGGTTCGTATGTTGGATCTGACCACAGAACCTGGGCGAATCATCTTCCAGAAATTGAGTTAGCCATTAACACGGCAGTCCATGAAGTCACAGGTTACACTCCGTTTTTTCTCAACTTTGGCAGAGAGATCATCATTTCAGGAAAAGATTATTTAGGCACTGATTTCAATGCTGAAGAAATTACGTTTGCTAAGCGTGACTCTTGGGCGTCAGGTTTAGAAGAATTGAATGACATTTTTTCACAGGTACGGACATCGTTAAGGCAGTCATACGAACGGAACAAGCTGAACTACAACTTGCGTCGTAGAGATATTCAATTTAGGGTTGGGGAAACCGTATGGAGGCGTTCATTCGTATTATCAGATGCAAGTAAACACTTTTCAGCAAAATTGGCACCTAAATTCATTAGGAGCAAGATTATTGGGAAAATTTCTCCAGTAGCATATCAGTTAGCTGACATGAATGGCAAAAAACTGGGTATTTATCATTTAAAAGACATTATTAAATCTGAAACTCCAGTTGATCATTAGGGTTATTTCAATAGGGGTTGGGTTCTCTTATCTCCGTTGAGAGATTTTCTTTGTCATTTTATTTGTATGTTATATGTGTTCTATGTATTTGCATGCATGTCCAGCAATTGCATGTGGATCATTCAGCGTGGTGACGTGACTTATCCTTACGTCCTCACGTTGATTGCATTGTCCTTGTGAGTGTTTGTGGTTTCAGATATTACACTTATGTCTTGTTCTTTGCAAGTGTAATTGAGTATACTTAAAGTTATATGAAGTTCAACGTGTGAAAGTGACTGATCATCATTTTCATACATTGAATTTACTTGTTATTTCGGTTTGTTTCCCTGTAGCAAAACCGTTTACACATAGTTTTCAAAACCTTTTATATTAATTTTTTATTGAACTATTTTCTGTGTATTGTGCGGATTTATAGAGGTGTTTAGCGTAGTATCATTATTGCTATTAGTGTGTAGAAACCTAGAATACCTTATTGTTTCACTTACATTATGTTGGTGTCTTTTGGAATAATTTCCATGAAAAAAAAAAATATATATATATTTATATGAAAAAGGCTATAGCTTCAGAAGCTCAAAATTATCTATTTTTCATATCGTTTTAGGAAACGTATGGCATGGGCATTGTTCCAATTTGTTTACTCTGGTTATGGTGATGGTTGTTTTTCACACGCAATAGTGAACATATTCCTTAAGGTTCTATTCTATGATACTTAAGTTATTATTTTATGATATACATAACATCGGTGCATATATTTGATGAGTAAGCATAATATAAATACATTTATTAAGTTAATTCCGCTGTGGATTTTTGTTTTAAGATTATTATAAAGGGTTTTGTAATTGTTTTGTTTTACAATATTGGTTAAACAATTTTTAATTCCATGTTCAATTTCTGAGTGCATTTTATCCTCTATTTATACTAAAGATTTTGAACTTAGTTTGTTTACTACAATTTTATTTCCATATTCAACTGGTTGTTGAAGTTCGCTTAGAGCTCGAGCGAATTTGGACACCCTGTCAAATGTGAGAAAATTAATTCTGAGTTAAATATTTATTACAATAAATTATTGTCATATATTTAATTGCTGATTACAATTATGCTATCTAATACTAGGGGAATTATTCATGTTCAAGTTCAATTATTCATCCAATTTTATTGGGATCTTCTATTTGGGTAACTTTTTTTTCGACAGAGGTCTTCATTCTGTGAGTGGGGTCATTACTTGCTTGAAGTTTAATGGTTTGATTCTCGGCTATTTATTTTTTTGATCAACAGGTGTCAGGGGTGTTTTTTTTTCAAACTAGGATTTAAAATAAATGTTTGTGTTTGGACTTCAGTATTTTTATGTAATATCTTCCTCATTCAATTGAACTTTAGAATGTTAATTAGGTATTCAGTCTTGCAGGTCATCTATGAGAGTTATTTACTTCCTTTTCAAATAATTTTTTTGAAACATTTCATTTAGTAGGTAAAGCACATTTCATTCTTTACTTAACTTAGCTTTTTCATGCAAATTTTACTCAGTAACATTATGTAAGCTTTAGTGGAGCGGTTAGTTAGAAATCTCACTTCTGAATACTCTTCAGCGTCGCATTGTCAACCCTCATCAGCACGGGGAAATTTTCTTCAATGTATGCAGAACCTCACTCAAGGATCTTCTTCAGCTTACACAAGATGCAGTTTTGATCATCATACATCTTCATTCCTTTTGGACGGCAGAGCTAGCAGCGCGGGAAAAATTTCATCACCTACACAGAACCTCACTTAATGACTTTCGTCTGCTCCAATTTTGAGATGTTTCATCGCTACCTTGGGCCATCTTGGGTCATCAGTTTTGGAAGAAAGTAATATCAGAAGACGCTGAATTTGAGATTTCGGACCAAATGTTTCATCGCTACCTTGGGCCATCTTGGGTCATCAGTTTTGGAAGAAAGTAATATCAGAAGACGCTGAATTTGAGATTTCGGACCAAATGTTTCATCGCTACCTTGGGCCATCTTGGGTCATCAGTTTTGGAAGAAAGTAATATCAGAAGACGCTGAATTTGAGATTTCGGACCAAATGTTTCATCGCTACCTTGGGCCATCTTGGGTCAACAGTTTTGGAAGAAATTAATAGCAAAAGAAGCTGAATTTGAGATTCCAGACCAGATATTTCATCTCTACCTTGGGCCATCTTGGGTCATCAGTTATTGAATGCATCATAATTGGAGAGAAGCTGCATAGATTGATGCGTCGTTCTGTTCATCGCATTATGTCATGGCTTCAGTATTGCAGTACGGTGGTCACCGCTTCTTCCATGAGGTACATTATATGGATTGGGAGTACTTCTATCACCAGGATCCTTCCGGCTGACAATCCTTATATTTTGGCTTCTTCCATGACTAACATTTACGACCAAGGCTCACATAGTATGCAGTTCTCTTCAGGAAGTGACACATGGACCTCTTGATTTCCAGGAGGAAATATTTTCTTTTGGTGGAGGGGTAATGTAACATTTGCTGCTAGCGTCGTGAGCGATTCGCAAATTTCGCATGATTTGGTTGGCAGCATTGCACTCCGAAGGGGCGGCAGATGTTTCGAGATGCTTCGGGAAAAGTTCGGGCGCTTGAGTTGACGGCAGTACCACAGATCGAGCAGGTGTTTTTGTGTGACGGGCTGTTATATTGCTGGACTCAAGACATTTTGGATCACGAGAAGTGAGATTTAAATTACTCATATTATTAACAGTTCGAGATTGTGCTTTATAGATTATTTTTAGGGATTACTGATTCATAAATATGTTACGTTTTACGTCACAGGCGCCCATCAGTAATTTTCTTATGTCGTTACAATATAATTTCTTTCTTATTGACACGTGTCGAGAAACTTTAAACATTTACAGCTGGGTACGATACATCGTAACCAGTCACCCCTGATGATTTCCGTTGTTTAACTTAGAGTCTCATAGCTAATCATTATAATATGTTCCAAGGGCAGGGTTTGATTTTTTATAATAAATTATACATTGTTCCCAAACCTACTTATTATTGCTACCTAACCTCATGGCTTGCTTGCTGGCTTTGTATGTGATTATTTATTCTATTCATGGATGGATGACCAGGTTTGGAGGGTAAGAATTACAAGTAAGTATTCAACGTCACAAGTTTGTCATTGTTTACGTTGAACGAAGTCAAGATATATTTATGATATTGCTCCTAGTTTAAGTAGTTCCTGCATTATCTACTGAAACATCTGAAGTGGCATCACGTGTATGGAGCATGGAGTGTAATAATATGTTTCCGTTCATTTGTCCCAGCTATCATTATACGCCCATGCTTCCAACGAAACGACCCAAATTATGCCACTTAATAATATTTCCACTGCAATCCCAATGATTTATACCATAACTTACAAGGGATGAATGCGCTACCCTTGAGACTCGGGGGTAACTTTGTGGAAAGTCACAAATGGAAACAATCCGACAAAGAGTTACGTTTGAGACTTATTCCACTTTTCTCTTCACTTTACTTTCTCGTGCTCTTGAGGCCACCTCGGGGTGATTCGAATTTCTCAGGAAAGAGCGTGTGTGGGTTTGGAAATATGCATTTTATTTACTGAAGCGAATAAATTTAGTCAAATTCACAATTCTTTAAATTCCTACAACGCTCCAAAACTTCCAACCTACTTGTTGTTTCATTCTCCTCACTACATTAATACTGTAATCGAATGCATACTTGGTTTAATCAATAAGAAAGTAAAATAAAGTGTACAATGTGCGTGCCGTCAAAACTCAGAAACGAATCCTGGTACGATCAAAGCAGTTATATGGTGTGGTAGCCCTCTATCCCCCAAACAGAACAGTTGAGAGCATTCTACAAAATTCCAGAACATCCTGAAATATTCTGGTATGTTCGGAAATAGTTTGGAACGTTCCGGAAACATCCCGTTACATTCCAGATCATTGTGGACCATTCGAAGCCTTTTTTATGGGTGGGACTACCCATTGGTAAGGGCTTATAAAGCAAGATCCGTCGTGGGTTCGAACGTCAGTTCAATCTCACATCGACTCCCTAAGCGAAGCCGGGTACCCCAGCTAGTTTTTTTTATAAATATGCATTTAAAATAGCAATTAGATTTTCATTGGTTTTATTTTCATTCCGCAGCTGGGTTGATCCGTATATAAATGGACATCTTGACTTTAAGTACATCTCTTCTTGTAGTTTATTCCCCGTGACTTTTCTTCTGAAACACATCCTTATGGGAGCATATATTCCGAGACGGGTTGGGGGAACATTTATGGGGTGCAATTTTTTACACCCTTAGCCCCATAAGTCACAAGGGAGACCCATAAAACTTGATCCGCACGCCTCAAGTCGCGGGTCAATTGCGAGAGGCACAACGTTAAAAATGTGCATCTTTCGTTGGCAATAAAGTGTAGATGGTGGAAACTCTGAGGTCTTTTTATTACTACGCTCGGGAAATTCGATTCTTGAAGATGGGGAGAGTGGAAAACCCGTTGATAAAATACCAGGGAACAAGTAGTCATTTCGCAAAGTTTACGTACTAAGAAAACGCCCGATGCGCCATTAGTCAATTTTATAGAGTCTTATTGGAAGGCTTCGGGCCGCTAGCCAGCCAGGGAATGACATCAGACCGTCTCCGTAGGAATTCTTAATATTCTCAGGAAGCACAAAATAATTTTTAATTTTCATATATTTCATTTTAAATTATTACAAAAACCGTTTGCTTAGTTTAGCTGATCTACTATCGTATGTTGATCGATGAGTATCAAGCATACTAATTTCTCGGTGTATTTGATGATGTACTAGATGTGAATATACTAGTACCTGAGTAGTACGTAAAACTACCTAGTACTTAAAAATATTCTCGTTCAATATACTATTAATTTTGAAAATTGGAACTGATTATGAGACGTGGTTATCAAGCGTTAAAGTAGATACCAAAAATAATTTCATTTAAAAATAATACTTTAATTTCTTTGATAAAACGATTGATTGATCAAAAATTAACAGATCTAAATCAAAATCAATGATTTTTTAAGTTTACATATGGAGTTCATTCGAAAGGTAAATTTCTGATCGTTTCCACTTATTATTATTTGATGAGCAATGATCCAAATTTTACAAATGCTTTCAGTTTCATAAATCCAAGTGTCGTAATTTTCTGTGATTTTTCAATCTTACAATAATTAGGTAACTAATACCTACCATCTTTCCGATCATCTATTAAAAAATTTCGACAAGAATTTAATATGACCGATGTTCCTTTTGTGTATTAAGACATACACAGTACATTATAATACAAGTCATAAGGTATGTTTAATTAAATTATTACATGGTTATGAACCTATTACGTAAGTCCATAGAATGTTTCGCCTGAGTTATGAACGGGTCTTAAAACTTAATTAGTGAATGAATGAGTAATAATAATAATAAAAAGGAAGAAAGGGGGGGAGGGAGATAACGATACATTTTAAAATCAAGAATTATGTGCTCATTAATTGTAATTAACTGATTAAAGTTTAGTGAAAAGTTTTAAAACTATTTATATCACGCCAGGAAATTTAATAAATTAATTAGTTTTTTTATTTTTGCAAGAAATCTTGAAAAATGTAGTTGTGATTGCGCGAGTAATTGGTGAGTTACTTGCTTCATTAGTGTTGTTAGCTTCTATATGAAAAAGGGAAATGTGCCTGGTACGCCTCATCGGGACATTTAAACCAATGGCGGATAATGACGGATATGACAATTCAAGACTATCTATTTTATTATTCATCAGGTTATATGGAAACAACAGATCTGACAATGTGCGTCTTTTTTGTAAACTTAACATGTTATTTGTAGTTTTGTTGTGTTTCTTGAGTAAATGTTTCGAAATTTTATTCTGTACTTTCTACTAAATCTATGTATACCTTATATTGAGGATTCCGTACCGTGGACGCATACTCCAGTAGACTTCTGACCAATGAACAAAACAAAATTTCTACAGTCTTAGCACTTTTGGAAAGTTTACATATTCTTAATAGGCAACCTAGCATCTTTTAGGATTTTGATTACAATATAATAAATATAAATAATTTTCTTTTGCTAACAATATATAAACGGGCATTCGAGCTGAGTGACTAAATATGTTATTAAACACCAATCAATAGACAGAGTAAAGTTAGCCTCACAGAAACTGGGCGTACTGTACAGGGCCCGCAGATACTTTAATAGTACACAACTGCTAACCCTGTACAAATCACAAGTGCGCCCCACGGTTGAATTTGGCAGCCACCTCTGGTCTGGAGCTCCAAAATACCGGAAAAATACCCTCGACTCTGTGCAGAAACGGGCGGTCCGTTTGATAGATTCTCCCATCTTAACAGACGAATTGCAATCTTTAGAGCACAGGCGTCGGGTGGGAATGCTATCCTTGTTCTACCGGTATTACAATGGAAGATGCTCCGAGGAACTAGCATCATTGATCCCTTCGGCACCGGTGCATAGTCGGGAAACACGCCAAACGCGAGCCCAACATTTGTACACGGTTGACATTTGCCACATGAGAACGGGTCGTTTCTTCGACTCGTTCTTGTGTTCAACAGCTCGGCTGTGGAATGATTTGCCGGCCTCTGTGTTTCCTCCTTCCTACAACATGGGTCTCTTCAAGACCAATGTTCATTCCTTCCTCTCCTCAAAAAGACCCTCCACACAGCATCCCAGATGACATAGGCCCTGAGGGAAATTATTTTCCTCAGGGCCTCCTGCGTGGAGTTAACGTAAAAAAAAAAATAGTATTCACATTAAAGTATTATATTACTCAATATTGAAAAACACTCATGTTTTAACAAATAGATATAACTATTTTTATACATTATAAAAATTACGGTATCTTATCACCGGTGATGTAGTGAGTTTGTTTCCCACAGTAGATAACACATTTGATAAACGACTTATCACATGTTATCAACCAAATCAAAAATCATCAATCTTGTAAGTAATCCCCTTAAGTCAACAATTCTACTTTTATGTTTTATGGATTTTTCACCTAGATAAATACTAAAATACCTTCCAACCGTTGAACGGTGTTTCTATTACACATTGAATAAATAATTGAAAAGCACATATTCAATATGGTATCTACGAATAAAAAATGGCAACGTTGCATTTCAGCGATACGTAAAATTTCCGACTCGAAAAAGTGAGATTATCATAAGCAACTATTACCGTATAAATTTAATACAAAAATTGTATTTTAAAAATGTATTAATGTTAGTGTAATTTCGTTCGTTGGTGTATTAATTTGTAACGTGGCATATTATATTTATTTCCAAAAAAAATATTACAAAAAACGCAAACTACAGTGCAGGCCTTGACGCGCAACGGATTTTGAAGCGTCACGTCCTCAAGTCAGTGCCATCGAGCAACTACAGTGTGCAAACGGCGGTGATTGTTGTTTTGATTTGGAGATCGAGATATCTTTCGAAGTGTCTGGGCCTAAGGCTTGAAATAGACTCCCTCCAAAATTAAGATGCATAACAAGCCCAACAGAATTTAGTCCAAATTAAAAACCCAACTTTTTGGGCTCTCATATCCTTAAATAAAATTTACCTATCTGAGAGTATCATTCTTGTTTTGCCTGTTGTAGGTTTACACCATCTCTTTTTTCAGCCCGATTCCACTTAGAGACCAAAGTCAATTTTTTTGCTTTACGCGACCTCTATTTTCATCTAATAATAATAATAATAATTGGATTACTTCTATAGCGCCATTTTCGAGAGAAAATCACTTCAAGGGCGCTTTAAACATTCACTTATACATTTAATCTATACCTACATATATACTACAAGTGGCTTAAAACGAAGATTGATAACTAATGACTTACAACTAAGACTTATATCACTAGTGACTTAGAACTATACCTATTTTTATAACCAAGTTTGCACTTGGAAGTCATAATATGAACAGAGCAGTATTGTTACTGCTCTAATTGTGTCACGACTTGCAACAGTCTTACAATTAGTTATTTACGACTAACATACTTATTTACATCTCTATTTATATATCTACGATTTCAGTTGGCATCACAGCAAACAACATGGTTCATGTATTATTTGCAGTCATGACAATTGAAATCGTAGATATAAAAATAAAAAAGAAAATAGCGATCGCGTAAAGCGAAAAAAATTGACTTTGGTCTCTTAGTGGAATCGGGCTGAAAAAAGAGATGGTATAAAACCTACTTATGCCTGAATCACACTTTTCTTATTGGATTAACATTATTCGAATCCTTACACATCAATCTTTCTCTCACCGAGGAACGAATCACATTTAGGAAGATACATATTCTGATCAAATATTTGTACTATTGTACCGCCCATCATAAAATTTGGCTTTTGTTTTCAAAATACGCTCATTAAAGAACATTTTATATATTATAATTCCCAATTATATCCTCTGCGTGCGAACTGTACCTAAATTTCTTTAAATAAACAATAACAGTGTTAAAATCTGGTGACCTCCCAGGTAAGTATGGTCCTGTATATTTTCTTCCCGTACAGTACATTTTTCATTTATTAGTCAAATCATTACTCGTATAGTTTCATATTGGTGATCGATGAACTGATGGATGCAATTTTTAGCCATAAGTTGTTTTAGTTGGTTTGTCTAGTTTGTAGTTAAAATTAAGATCGTAAAAATGTATTATAAGTTTCTACAGCGCCCTTGGGGTGATTTTTCACTAAAACGGCGCTATGCAAGTGATCCAAATATTATTATTATTAATAATATTTTATGCTCGTTGTCACTGCTAATTATTTGTGTGTTGTTTTACCGCAATCATATTAAATAGAACGATTAAAATACTTATTTTAAACATTGATGTTAACTTAGCGACAGCACTAACTTTGGCAATCGCACGCCAAGGTCTGAACTAATTAAAGTTGGCCTTGTAAAAAACGCTAGTGACGTAGGTACTAATGTTGATTTCAGTAATAATTCTAACAAACTACTTCAAACCATGCCAAACCAGAGGCGCTTCTGTCAAACTCAGCAATTTGTCGGAAGTAATTTCAATTTTGATTCAATTTGTTATGGCTAGCAAAGTAAACCACCTGTTGCTACCTTCATGTCTAACCAAAATATGAGCTAATTTTACATATCGCTTCCTAAAATAGCTTACATTTAGTATCTTTCATGCCATGTTCAAATAACTCCGAGGCAAATTTCAAATAATGCCACCGATAACTGGAAAATTAACAATTCTGTTTTATCACATTAGCTCCACACAGGAGGCCCTGAGGAAAAAATTCCTAAGGGCGTATGTCATATTTGGGGGTGCTGTATGGAGGGTCTTTGTAGGGAAAGGAGAGAGGAAGTTCTGGGAAGGAAAAAGGTATGAGGGGTGAGTCGGAATCTTGGGGTCAGTGTGTTCAGGAGTGATGGACATATGAATCCATCCCTCCCACTTCGATCCAAGGCGATGGGTCGAAAGGTTCCGACTAGAGAGATCTAGGTTTGATCTCCCTTAAGCAGGGTCTCGTGATCCGGCCCGCCACGCAGTGTGCAAACCTCTTCCCATGATCCTGGGCACTCTAAGACACCAGACGCAGAAAACTACTTTAGATGACCTGTAGCACGGGGTGTTAGTTTTCCAATAAATGGTTCCCGGGGCGGCGGTACCCATACCCGCCTCCCAAAATCGCGATTCTAGTTAACTATAAAACAATATTAGTGAAATCGATATTTTCTTCCACTCCAACCCTCGTTCTTTCTTGATTTTCTGGTCAAAAAAAATCCTTTCACTGCATGGTTAGGTTATGCTTACACGTAAATCAATACGTTTACAGTTAGAAGTCGTATAAACGTATTTTTTTATTGGTAAAGTCACTAATAATACGTCTTTCGCATTTACCACGTATCTACTCGAATTTAACAACCTTATTTTTGGAAAGTACGAATATAAAACTCTTCAGTCCGCCTCTCAGCAGACTTCAATTCACAGGAATATATTTGATGGGTTGGAAGTAAGACATTTCCATTAGAAGGATGTATTCGCGGGAAGGTTCCCGCATAATATGTGTTCACCTGCACTCACCTTTCCCCTTTATTATGATCTGGAACCTTCTGGAGGGTTGGGGGGGTGGAGGGTAGGTTGCAAAGCCATCGACATTATTGCCGAGCAGTGTCGCGAGGTGTCGGAGTGCAATGCTCTTGTCAGAGCCTTTTAAGGAAAAGTGGAAATGTTTATTCACGGGTTTATGTTTCACATTGAAGTTCATCGGGTCGCAAAATTAACGTGCAGAGTATCATTTTACATGATTTTTGGTTGTTGTTTGAAAACTGATTGAATAAACGATTCTCAATTGTAAGCTTTTGTAAAAATCATTAATATTCTTATAAATGTAATATCAACAGTGATGGGGGTAGCAAATGTAAATTCATCGAATATCCAGTGTTTTAAATATAGTGTCCTCCGCGTGCAAAGTCATATCTTCTTCAATCACAAACTTTCTAATTAAAGTGTGTTTATCGGAAGTGACCTGCCAGATAAGTATGTTGTCTGTGTCTATTTGTAAATAATAAAATTAAATAGAGCCTAAGCATTCATAACAACTTCTCCCTTGGGGTGATTTTTCACAAAAAGGGCGCTCTACAAATTATTCAATTATTGTGATGGATTTGTTTTATGACTTAGTCTAATGCTAAGTCATAGTTATATTAATAACTATTTAGAGGGTATTACCAGAGAAAACCGGAAATACGTCATTTTCAAAAAAGATTTTAGACGTATTGACTCTTTTCTACAAAATATTACAAATGGATTTCGAAATATTGTTCTTTTATCTAGCATTCGCATGTAATAAATTTTGAGAATTTTTTTAATTTTAGTATTTTTATTTTTATTTATTTATTTAATTATTTTCATATTACATTTGGTTATAAAATGACGTATTGCCCATCTCACTAGGTGTTAAACGCCTGTGTTGAGATGGCAATTTACAAAGTGGTTATCTAAGATTTTGTAGTAATATTATGAAAATGGCAGGTTAATATATATATTTTTTTTTTAAATATACAATTCAAGTATGTTATAAATATATATATATAAATAGAAGATTGCAGTAGGTACATGGTTACATATAAACACAGTAGGTATAAAGGTAAGTTTGTTATTAAATACTTGTGATGGATATGTTTATTTGAGGTGATCAATGATTTTACTTTTAAATGTACTTTTGGTTTGCGTGTTTCTAATTTCAGGAGGTAGAGAATTGAACAGCTTTGTTGCATTATATTTAAAACTCCTTTACCCATAAGAAGTTTGACAAACTGGGATGTTGAAAGATTTTACATTTGACTCTCTTAAGGCTCTTGTGTTCATTCGTTCTTCAAACATGTGTGTATTTTTAAACTGATGAAGCAAGATATTTTTTGAATACAATTTTTGCAGGTTCGGAACATTTAGTGTCTTAAAAATAATAAGGTCATTCCATAGGTCGTTGGGAGATTTATTAAATTTTCAAAAAAGATTTTGTATTATACCACACTCATTTCAAATAATACAATCATGCAGTAAAATAAATCAATATATTATCTAGCAAACGCATGTTTTAGAATTTTAATTTTAGTTTCAATAAAATCATTAAAAAATATGTACGTACATGTGTTTCTTGACGAAAATTGGTCCATTTGTGTATTTATTTGCGCACTTACAAACTAATATATTTCAGATTTTTTTAACATTCTTATTAAATTTAGACATTATTGAAAAATGATAAATACTTATAATCAAAAAATAATTACAAAAAGTAGATTATTTTAATAGTTTTATCATCACGCCTTTCAGCATTTTTGGATGAAGGTATAAATTAAAGCTAATTTGGATTGAAATAAATTCGATATTGAGTTATAATTTTAAAAAGCTGGTACGGAGAATAATTAATCTTTCTCATTGTAACCGCCCTGCACGATCGTAAGAACAACTTTCGACGAAATGTGGATTTTCGTCCGCTGGCTGGTTAAACGCTCTTAATCTGTACATATTCCTGAAACTAGTGAAATTTTATGGCATAGTATAGTGCATAGCTAAGCGACCTGTAGATTCGAGAATATTTTTATTTCTAAGTATGATATGTGGTATTTATATTCCATCAACATTGCAATTGAAAATTGCCGACGCGGGTAACTCATTCTTTCTCTGATCAAAAGTTAATTTACCTTGTACCATTTTTGTAGATACTGTCAGTGTATATTTAAAGGAAAGTAAGGGTTTCTAACCATTTATTGGATAACCACCTCTTCCATAGGTCACCCCAAGTGGTTCGCTAGTTTGGTGACTTAACAGGGGTATCCGGGTTCATGGTATGAGGTTAGTCATGATCTTGGCGGCAGATGCAAAAGTACTTCTCCAAAAGTACACTCTCGGAACATCATCTTGCACCGCAGTAGGAGGGATAGATTCATATATCCGTCAATTCTGGACACACTGACCTCAGATTCTTACCCACCCCTCATTCCTTTTTTCCAGTACATCCTCTTCTTCCTTTCCTAAAAAGACTCTTCAGACGGCATCCCCAACGATGACATAGACCTTATGGAAATTATTTTCCGTATTGCCTCCTGGGTGGAGTTAATGTCAAAAAGAAGGGTAAAGTGTTGTAGAAGGGAAAAAACGTTTGTTGAGTACAAAACAAGTCATTATAACGACTCCGTCTCAAATATAAAAAAAAAAGTTTTATAAACACTAGCTTCAGAAGCTGAGCAACGATGTTTTTTAATTAGAAAGGATGGTTTCTTACTTTTAAAAATCTATTGCAGTAATTAACTAAGGTTTTTATTTGATAGACAAACTATATTTACGACATAAAATACGTTTTTCCAAGGTTAAATGTGAATGCGAATGAGAAGATGTTGTAATTATTACATCGTGATCACATAAAAAAGGTGCGC
Organism: Limnephilus marmoratus; assembly: GCA_917880885.1. NCBI lineage: Eukaryota > Metazoa > Arthropoda > Insecta > Trichoptera > Limnephilidae > Limnephilus > Limnephilus marmoratus. Next base: position 32,487,730 of record OU862916.1, read on the forward strand.
AAATACGTTAATTGAATATGCTCACAGTATTCTAATTGTTTTTGCAGTATAATTATCACGAACCCAAATATAATGTTTAAACAGGTGTTGCCAGTCCACAAACATACTCGACTATTCGACGCTACTCGGTACCTACCGCTGGTATTAGCTGGGAGACAGGTACCGTGATAATAATTATCGAGTGTGTGTTAACCAAGTCAACAAAACTGGGTTCAAATCAAACAAGAAACTAGTGTTTTATGGATTGATCATAATTTATCAAACAAAAAAATTGAGGGTCAAAGAAAAAGCAAAGATTGATACAACAAAGATGTAAGTACCTACTTAAATACATTTATCACAAATTCAGTAGGGGATAATAATTTTATAATTCGGAAAAATTTGTGAATTTATTTTTGGACAATCTCATGGATTTATTAAAACATAACAAACATAGCTTTACGTCAGTTGATTATTTATTTATTTATTTATTTCTAAACATATTGCCATTGACATAATTATATGTATGTATATTATAATACAATAACATAAGAAAGTGACATATAAATGTAAAGTTAAATATAAAAACAAAGGTAAAAAAAAGGAGTTAAGGTAATGAGTAGTAAATGGAATTATGATGTATAAAGTAAAAATGTAAACTATAAAATATAAAGTATAATATAAAAGTAAAAAGTTAAGATAAAAAGTTGAAAGACAGTATGACAAGTAAACAGTAAGAAATGCTCTTAGGAGCCAAATATTGAAGATAACATAAAATTTTTAAAAAAATAAATAATAAATAAAAGGAAGGTATACGGAGTATACAAAACGATATGAAAAGTAGGTACCTATGATATGTTTCTAATCCATAGGTATTACAGTGGATAGGTACTGGTAGGGCATAATATTATGGTTACATGATTATATTTATTATGATTACGTGGTAGTACTAGCATATAAATTTTGTCTAATGCATCTTTTGTATGATGACAGACTTCCGGCATGATCGATATGAGCCAATTCATTACATAAAGTGTGTAAACGATGTATTATTGAATTTTGATCTGCATTACTGAGAGTATTGTTGCAATAATAAGGTGTTTTGAGTCGAGTTGTTCTACTAGGTACATGATAATTTATTAACGAGACCAATTCAGGGGAGTCAAACCAGTTATTAATTATTTTAAATAAAAAAATAAGATCATTGAGTATTCTTCTATCTTTTAACGATAAGAGTCGCATTTTTTGTAATAGAGAATCATAGTTTATGTCATCCGCGGGAATTCCTAATTTGAAATTAATTGATCTGAGAAATTTGCGTTGGATTTTTTCAATGGAGTTTGCGTGGCTTTTGTAGAAAGGGTTCCATATGGGGGAATTATATTCCAAATGACTTCTAACCAGAGTTGTATATAGTAATTTATGACGAAATATAGATGTAATTATGACAAAATATAGATGTAATTATGACAAAATATAGATGTAAGATTTTATTGGGTGTATTTTGCAAAACTATATTGTGCTTTTGATGAGCAAAAAAACTTTTTTAAAATACGTTGTTAAACTAACGCTATGGTTGCAATGCATAAAACTAGATAAAATGACTGTTCTTAACATTAAGCTCTTTGGGGGCGATTTTTATCACAGAAGGATGCATCATAAAGTTGGTAATTAATTTGTCTATGACTTTGGTTGTCTAGTAATGTTAATATTTTTTTTTTTACACGAGCTCCACACAGGAGGCCCTGAGGAAAATAATTTCCATCAGGGACTATGTCATCTTCGGGGATGCTGTGTAGAGGGTTTTTTTTTTAGAAAAGGAAGGAGGGGAGAGTTCTGAGAAGGAAGAGGATTTAAGGGGTGGGTAGGAATCTGGGGTTCAGTTTGTCATGGTTATCCGCCTCCAAGACCTAGACAAACCTCACCCCATGAACCCGGGCACCCCTCCTAAATCACCAAACGTAGCGAACCACTTGGGGTGACCTATGGCAAAGGTGTTGGTTATCCAATAAAGGTTCCCGGGGCGGCGGTCCCCGTTCCCGCCTCCCAAATTACTTAATGTATTAATTTAATGTATTTGTGTGATTTCTTTATCTGTATGTAAACAATACAATTACATGGAGCCTAGGAATTAGTTATTTTATTACTACCTTTAAATTGGGGTGATTTTCACAAAAACAACGTTGTACGAATTAATTAATATACTTTTATGACTTTATGTCCGGGTTAAATCTTCCCCACAGGAAAAACTAAACAATTCCACACACTTTTCCACAAATGATCATCTAGTCAATCCACACTATGCAAGTGTACTATATAAGTATAACAAATACAAAATAACAAATACGACATGGCAACCTACCAGAGACCAAATGGGAAAATAATTCACCGACTCCAGATATTTTCATATCAGAGGGTTCGGCTCGGTAGAACTCCTACCTGGACCGATAAATCCTATGAATATTTAAAAAATATTTCGTAATCCTACATGTATTTAAAATTACTGATTTTTGCATTCTTAAATGTAAATTCTTTGACAAATCTAATAAGCCTAATTTTTTTATATCATAGTATCATTATTTATTTTATTTATTTAATTATATTATCATTATTATTTTAGCTCTTAAATCTTATTACAAAAAAGTTTGATTTTAACAAAACTACCCAACTCAAAAGAGAAATTAATTTCTTGTTTGAATTGGAGATCTTTACTTTAATCGATATCTTATTGTAACTGATTATACGAATATCAATTACTAGCAGAAAATGATCGTGTGATATCTGATAGAAGTCACAAAAAATATCGAACTGTGATTTCTGGCATTTGCTTTAAAAAAATAATGTTGAAACCAGTCAGTATTATTTATCAACTTTTTATTGTTTGAAATGATGCCTCTTACTCGATCTATTCCGGCGGTAAATTTCTCTGACTGATATTAATTGTAGGAAGCTTTTACTTAATGATTTGAAGTGGTCTACGTCCCCTTCCCGCACCCCCTAGATCTCTCGGCATCTCCTGCAGCCCGCGACCCCTACAGAACCCTAGAGGCCTGGCACCGATCAGGGCAGCAAGCACTTTGCAATCGACCCTCAAAGTAATTGGAAAACCTTCCGACCAGCCGAACTCTTAAACTGTCTTCCTTTCATTTTATTCTGATCAAAAGATGTGGTACTAAACCGGAGAATTCCTTGAATTTGTTTTGCGGAATTTTAGCGGGGGAATTTTATAAACGCTTCATTTTATGCCTGGCTTGAGTTATTGGTATGCTTCGTTGAACGGTTAAGATGATCAGTTTAGAAAGTTATGTCTTATATTGAGATATTTCGGAATGTTTGTTCACTGCGTTGACTAGCAACATTCTTTTACCATCGACAGCGCTGGCTAGAAACATTATTTTCAAAGTGAACTTAATTACTTTATCAGTGTGGTTAAATTTTAAATAATAAATAATGAGAACATTTTAATTATTCTAAAAACGCTAGAAGCAATTTTTTAGAACGTAAAATGCCGGAAAGAAACTTAAAATTATTATGTTTATAAAAAAACAGAAATTCACAACGGAAATCTACTATTTATGTCTTTAATATTTACATCATTTTCGGGGACTGTAGAGCCCTGTTCAGTTACAGGTATAAACTATAAAAGATCATAGCACGCCAAATATCGCTCTCCATACAATCCCTTCTGAGTTAAAGCGCAGATCAACCATAGACAATGCACATCTTACGCCGTAACCGCTCCTGAGGCGATTCGCCAAAATGCGCCTCCCTCTCCGACGAAAATAGGAGAGGGGGTCATTTTAATTACGAAGTCGCCTAGACCGGTGGATGACAGATATCAATTTGACAGATTCAGTACAAAAAATGTACATTCCGTGGCCACTCGCTAATTCAGCTGACCCCCTCTTCTACCATAGGAAGAAATATTTGATAGCGTGATGTGAACGGTACAAAACATAAGCGCTGGCGGTTTAACAGATATCTGCTCGTGGTTTATAGCCGTGTCTGAACACCACTTAAAAATGAACATGTAATGACATAATGATAATAATGATAATAATAATTTATGTTCATTATTGACTTGTAATGTGGGTGGGCGATTAAAAATTGTTATAGTTTCTTATGGAAACGATTTTATTAAAATAAATAATAATAATTCCCTTTTAAGGTCGTCATTTTCTGAAAGAAAGGCGTTTTAATAAATAATTGCAGTAAATTGTTGACAACCCTGATAAAAAAAAAAAAACAAAATTTGACAGCTGAGAAAATGGATCCTTACACGATTCATACCGCCCGTGAAAGAATTCACTAACTGCGTGAGACATTTTCTGGTCGTGTAAGCTTTCGTTTCGATTATCAGAATTGCGTCCCTAGATCGTGTGATTTAACACCATTAGATTTCTCTTTACGGGGTTATTTGAAGTCAAAGGACTATTTCAACAAGCCCACAACCACCCATGCATTACAGGAAGAATTTATTCGCTGCATCAACAAAATTCAGCCACATTTATGCAGAATGGTCACGGAAAATTTAGACAAAAGAGTGCATATATTATGTGCCAGCAGAGTCATGGAGGGCATTTGCCCATAAATAACCCTATCGTATGTACTTTATGATTTAATAAAAGCTAACAATCTAAAAACTAAAAATTGTGTTTTCAATTTATTTCAAATCTTGCGTTAATTTTGGGACAATTTCAATGGCGTGAAATTTCTAAATCGAATCACCTTAAGAAACCCGTAAATATACAAAAATATAAATTCCCCGAAAAGTAGTTTTCCATTACAAAATTTTAACAGGATATACTCGTATATAGTATAGGTACCGTCTTTTAATTTCCTTTAATCGTATTTATTCGGCCGTTCTCTGCACACTTCATTGTGTTAGAAATGTCCCGTGTAGACAAAGCGGCAGAGTATGAAACCCCCATCAACCCTTACTCCAATTGTTAATTATTTGCCATTGTTTCAGGCTGTATCGCTCAGCAAAAGCTCGCTATAATTATTATTCCGATTGCTGAGTTACAACCCCCTCGCTGATGGATGTAAGTTCTATTCTTCCCCTGACAATTGATTGGTGGCGTGTGTTTTATTTGTATGAGAGACTCGATTTACCTTTGTGGAATGGTAAAATGATTGTAGCAAGTGGTTGTGCCTGTGATTCGACCGAAAGTAGGGTGACAGGCTACTGTTAGACAAGATAATTAACGGCTTAAGAATTTAAATACTTACCTAATGTACCTACATAACGGTATTTTAATTTTCAATATAAAATGGATATGTGTGGAGGAATAAGTGCTGGTCGACTAACAAGTACCTAAGTACTTATGTAAATTGTTTACATCGGAACTCGAACGAAACGCAGACATTAAAAATACAATATTAGTAAGACAGCCTTCTTTAACATGAGCTCGGTCCTCTCCAATAAGAAACTCTCTTTGTTAAACATTTAGAACATGGATTCCAAAAGGCAGGCAATCAATATGTTCAATCCATTAAAATTATTGAACCTTAGAAGATGCTTGGAATAAAATAGATTTCCTTCAAATTCACTGCCCAACTTTGAAACCAGGCTACTTGTGTGTGGAAGCTAATGACATACAAATATCTGATGTGCCCCTGTCTGTAACTCCGGTTCGATGAACTCTGGAACTTTTGCTTTTAATTAAAAAAAATTTTTAGTTTAAAAAAATTAAGTTTGCAGCGTCCAGACAAGCGACAAAGTACCTAATAATAATAATAATAATAACTAATTATTATTTTTAATTTATAAACTAACGTTTAAGACAAGATTTTTATGCATAGCACAAAGGGTACCAATTCTTATAAGCAATAATTGTCAGCCTGAAACAATCATTTACATTGAAAAATCTTCCGAGAAAAGATACTTGCCGCCAACGGGACTTGAACCCGTGTCCTTCTGATTGCCGGTCGGATGCTCTGACCACTGAGCTATGGCGGCTTATCTAATACCCGCCAAATAATTCAATATATACTGGTGTTTCATTCAACAATTACTGATTATTACATTTTTCCACCTGAAAACAACCAACTTTATTTTTGTGAGGGAGGTATTGTTAGTACTAAAATTCTCGCTAGGTGGCGTCGAGACAAATTATGTCTACATTTTTTGGTGAAATACTTTTAACTTGTTAGATATTAATTAAATTTAACAAGTTAAAAGTATTTCACCAAAAAAATATTAATTAAATTTAACAAGTTAAAAGTATTAGTTGGTGGAAAAATGTAATAATCAGTAATTGTTGAATGAAACACCAGTATATCTTGAATTATTTGGCGGGTATTAGATAAGCCGCCATAGCTCAGTGGTCAGAGCATCCGACCGGCAATCAGAAGGACACGGGTTCAAGTCCCATTGGCGGCAAGTATCTTTTCTTGGAAGGTTTTTCAATGTAAATGAGTGTTTCAGGCTGACAATTATTGCTTATAATAATTAATAATAATAACGTATGGCGCAGTTTTGTGTCATTTCAATTCAGGTGCGCTAGGTATAGGTAATGTTTTAATCTAAAATTATTTTAATTGCTATTTTCAACATTGGACCTGATTTGTCAAGGGAATTCAATCTTCACGGACGTATTATATTTAGATGAAACACAAAGCGAAAAAAATCGTTTCACTTTTAAACATCAATACTTGTTGACTAATTATTATTAGTCCTTTTTGACATCCAATTTGATGTAGAACGACCAGAAATTGCCGAATCCGTTTCCCGCAAACTGCAACTAGTGTAATATTAGGGTAACACGTTTAGAGCAATATCGCCTCTATTAGAATTCGTGATTTATCGCGGGTCTGAGCTAGTCCAACTGTCTTCACTATTAACATAAAAAAGGTTTACCAATATGAGTTCCCCAGATTACTTTTGAAGCGGAAGATCATTGAAAGAAGTACACCACGAAGACTATGTAGAAAGCGTACGGACACCTAGTAATAGCTGAAATTCGCCGTAGAAGTTCAGTTAGCTGGGCGGTCAATATTTGAAGATATTAGTTGAATCGTTGGTGTATTTTCTAGGAACGCTAAAGATTAATTTTCTCTCTCACATACGAGTACGCTTATAAAGAATTTATGAAAGTCATGTAGAAGGCGTAGTCGTATTACAATCACACTCCATTCGTGAATAGTTAATGGCAAATAATAAAATACGGTGCCCATTAGTGGATGCCACCCTCACGAAGCAGATTGATGATATCATCAGGCCGGCCCACTGGCTGGCTGGACCCACCAATACACCGGGGATTCAAAGTCCTCCTTCACGAACACAAGTCACTGCAACAGGGTGGACTTTGAATTAATGTCATTCGGGATGTTTATTTAAATGTGTTTTTGTGTCTCACCGAAAACTCTTGGAAGATGAGATGCTGTTCCACCCAGTGTATATGTATTTTTGACGATAGATACCTACCGTTGCATCCAAAACTGCTTACGAATTACAACTTCAGATTTAAATAATTGGATTGTAAATACTAAAAATAATACGAAACAACAAGGTATGCAATGAAAGGGTATGACCAATCGCTTACCACTGTATCTCTGCGAAGGAGTACACGATACAACCACAAAATAGTTGTACCGCGATATATCAAGATAATTACCGCCTCAACAAAACGAATAAGTTCAAAACGATATTATTTACTTTCAAGAAGCTCAAATTTCTTTTTTTCCTTAAAAAAGAAATTATTAACTTGCTTCCAAGGTGATTTTCCAAGGTGATAGTTAGGGAGAGATAGGATCTGGATAAATAACATCCCGGTGGGAACTAAGCATATTCTCATTTCAAAACCAAACACCTGCTATAAATGAATCTATTCCGAACTGCAGAAATGGTTTGAAGTCTAATATGATTTTAGATTTTATTTTTTTAGATTTAAAACAAACATCAAAAGTATTTTTGTTGTTTGTTTTTGGGGTGTTATGCCGTGTTACGCTACCTCCTCCTTTAGCCAACGTTACGGACAGCGTTACAGTGTCCATCATCAGGGCAGATGCGTAACACGGCATAACATCCCAAAAACAAACAACAACAAAAAAAAAGGTTTGAAGTCTATTTTTTTTAGCGAAAAAAAAAATTGTAGTCATTTATTATTTTAATTAAACTCCATTGGGCTTTTACAATTTTTTTAACGATACAATGTTTTTAATAAAGAATATGGGTGTATATTGTTTATAATAAATTTATAAATATTATAACAATAGTATAATAACAAACTGTTGCAGTTAAGGATTATTGCATATTATCTGCATGCTTTAAAGAAATCAATGTTGTAGTTTAATATGTCGAGAGAGAAAGTTTCATTCCCCACTCGATGCAACGTCTGAGAACAAAAATTGTACCTAAAATTAATGTTAGAAGCAAATACATTAAATGGAGCATGAGTCATGATGACTGAATGAATCATACTCAACTGGAGTCCGTAATGATTTTAAATAATAATAATAATAATAATAATTGGATAATTTGTATAGCGCCGTTTTTGTGAAAAATCACCTCAAGGGCGCTTTACAATTTATTATAAATCCTAGGCTCTATCTAATTTTATTATTTTCAAATAGATACAGAATCATACTTACCTGCAGGACACTTCCGACAAAACACACTTTATTAGAAAGTTTATGCTTATGCTATGGGGAAGATACGACTTTGCACGTGGAGGACATTATATTCAAAACACTGGACATTGCATGAGTTTTACATTTATATTTATATTTAACAGAAGATTAATGCCAAAGTTGAGTTAATATTTATTTTTAAAGTCTGGAGAATTTTAAGAATTTGCTTTTACACACTTAGTTATTTACAATGTTGCGAGCCGTGAAGGCGAAGGTGAAAGTTTTTTTTAACTTATTGATACGACTGTCTGAAAATATGAGTTTTAAGTTTAGCTCTAAATTGCGCTGAATCTGTGATCATTCTTAACTCGTGTGGCAGTCCATTCCAGGCTTTAGGTCCCGACACTCCGAAAGCACGCTCACCGAATTTAGTATCTGGTGTGCGCTTTGGTTCCTTCAACCTTCCAATCGCTGATGTTGCTGCTGACCTGAGGGTTGATTGTCGAGAATTGGAATTTTCTGGAATACACATTTCCGATAAGTAAGTCGGAGCCATAATAATAACAAAACATTACAAATACTTCTTCCCTGTGACAATTTGGGTAATTTAACCCTAGATCACTAACCTTCGTCGAACCGACGACGCAGGATTAAAAAAAACCGCGATTACTTTCGCGCGCGCGACCGTAATTTTTTCATACTCTGGCTAATCTCAATCGACCCGTTACTTGTGCTATTGACGGTAGTGCGGACGATGAGGGGAGTCCACGAGCACCAATTCAGCGACCATGGCTCGTCGCATTGACGAAGGTTAGTGATAACGTGACTTTTTACTTTTGCTAGATTTTCACCAAATTTTTATTAGTTTCTAGATTTTCACCAAAACTTTTATTTTATTAGTTGATTCAAGTCTTTGTTTTATTATGTTGTGATATTTGAATTGTTTTTTTTTTTTTTTAATTTAGTTATAACTAATTCAAATACCAACTTTAAAAATGTTACAATTGTTGATTTTGCATGAAAACTATGGTCTCATTCTTAAGGCTGTTGATTATTAAATTTGATATTTTTCTAAATATGAGAAATAATACAAATAAACACTGTTCATTAATAATAAAAAAGAAATATGTACATATTTTGTTTTAATAAAACCTTTAAACCTGCTTTATTTAGTACCGTAGTCGAAACGACGAAGGTTAGTGATAAGAGTCTAAATATAAGGTTAGTGATCTAGGGTTAAGCAACTGCATTAAGTCGTTATAATTTATTTTATCAATTGGAATACGTAATTTATAATTCATTTACCTTAAAAATGAAGCTGAGTTCTTTCAATTTTATGTGAATGTGTTTTGTATAACGGTGACAAGAGATAGGAATTATATTCAAGAATGCTAGAGACTAATGATCACTTCTGACTATTCTGTTATGTAAAGTGCATATCTATGATTTGGATTTGCTAGGTCAATGCGATTATTTTACTGAATTTCCTTAAATATGTATGTCGTTTTGAATTAACAGTAATTTTCACTGCCAAAAAATTAGACGCCCCATCGTTTACTTCATCATTTGAACAATGAAAAAATGATTTCGATTAAAAATCTCAGGTGAAGCCGTGTTATAATTCATAGAAGTTACTACTTAATAAAAATAATAAATCTAATATCCAATGCTAGAAAAAGATATGCATTTCATTTTCATCAAACAAACTTAAGTTTTCAAATCAAAACTTTCCAGACAGGAAAAAGCTATGAAGTCTAACTAGAATAAAATTCGTTATTCGTAAGGTGTTGTCCTGTAGTCCAATGTTCTTGATACCGTGTGGTAGTTATTTTTGTCGCATTAAATAAAATAAATTTGAATACATTTTATTGTATTGCCTGGCTCACCCTGTGCGGAAAACCTCATATAATCCGAGAGCCTTCATTATTACAAACAACTCGTTATTCCACCAACATTTGTTATTACTTATTACTTTGAAGCCATAATGAGGAAATTTCCCACTTCACCGCGTTTTCGCCCGGAAGGATATGATTTTGAATTCAACCGAGTAATTAAAAAGTTGCAGAACATTTAAATGATGGAAACGTTTCATTTATTTCCGTCGGTTACTTTAATGGGTCAACTTAATAATTGACTGATGATAGCGCGTGGTGCGGAGGTTTTAATGTAAAAGAGAGAATTTGTTGTTTTATTTTTGACTGGATTTATGTAAGCGCTTAAAAGGGAAAAAATAATGTTCGTATATGTTATTCCTTTCAATTATTCGTGTCGTAATGTAACATCTACAAGTTTGACTCATTAGAGCAGTGGTTCTCAACCTAAGTTCGATCGAACCCCAGGGGTTCGGTGAGTCAGTCTCGCGGGTTCGGCGGAGATCAAGACACACCCCCGACTCATTCGGTTCGATTTCCAATTAAAAAGGGTTCGGTGAATGCGCATATGAAACTGGTGGGGGTCGGTACGTCCAACAAGGTTAAGAACCACTACATTAGAGTTTCTAAAACCGTTTAATTCGTTTTTTTAATCAACGTGCTTGCTGGTACAATAGAAAATGCATTTTGGGAGGCGGGTATGGGTACCGCCGCCCCGGGAAATATTTATTGATAACCAACATTCATGCCGGTCAGCCAACTGGTTTGATGCGTTTGGTGACATAACAGGAGTGCCCAGATTCACGGGGTGAGGTTTGTCCAGGTCTCGGTGGCGGAAAGTTTGCCTATCTACAACGTGGCAGGCCGGATCAGGATAATGGTTGAAGAAGACCTTTTGGCCTCTCCAGCAGAACTCTCTCGGAACATCGCCTTGCACCGTAGTGGGAGGGATAAATTCATATGTCCATCACTCGTGGACACACTGTACCCCCAGATTTTTACCTACCCCTGATACCTTTTTTCCTTCCCAGAACTTACTCTCCTTCTAAAAGACCCAAAGGTAACAAAAATTAATAATCAATTTTCAAAACCAATGGAAAATAAGTTAGGAGTACCACATGGATCGGTCCTTGGACCTCTATTGTTCATACTCTATATTAATGACATGGTGAAAATATTTTCAAAATGCAAAGTACGGCTATTTGCCGATGAAACACTAATATACTTAATTGGAGATAACTATGAAGAACTAATACACATTTTTAATAATGAACATAAAACTTGAAAAAATATAGTGAAAATGAAATATTATAATTAATTAGAAATTTGTAAACTTAAATGTACAAATTACTAAAATAAAAATTATTATTATTACCCTCCACACAGTACCCCCATAGATAACATAATCCCTTAGGGAAATTATTTTCTTCAGTGCCTCTTGTATAGGCTAATGTAAAAAAAAAACTTAATAAATAATTGCATTTTTTCTAATTTAAATCCATTATTAAATCTATGTTTTAAATGTTAAAGCTTCTAGACACAGTCATCTCAAAAAGAACACAAACACTGATTTACAATAAGCTAATGGAATTATAACGGGGCTTCACAGAATTATATCACAATAACCTTTCCATTCAGGTGTTTTACCCGTGTTAATTCACTAATCAGACAAAAGGCTTGTAATAATGGGTGGTAAGATGTTATCTGCACGAAACGAGCTTTCTGAGGGGTCCCGGACAAACCCAGCCTTTTCCAATTCCATCAATACCCATTTACCCTCATCATTTATTTTCCACGGGCCAAATCTTTACACTATCTCTGGTTAGGTACCTACTCGTACCAATGCTACAACAGTAAAGCTGAATAAACTTTATTCACTCCTTTATCTCTTCGCCAAACTTTCTCTTTCATTTGATGAGACTTTTTCTATTTAGTTCGTCGACTGTGAAAGAAAAAAGATTCTTAAGAAATAAATTTTTCTAGTTGTTTCTTCAGTAAATTTCCTGTATGGCTATTGGATGAATTGATATCAAGTGAGTTAATTAAGAGAACCACTAACCACTGCTCAAGTTTTCCGATTTATATTGATAAATGGGAACTCTTTTGTGCCAGAAATGGATTTGTGGAGACTTAGTGACTGCACGTAAAGGTATTCTTCAAGTAAAGAATGGAATCAAGAAGTTCTCAATTCAATAATACCATTTAATAAGAATAATAATAAAAACACTATGTCAACAGATTTTCTTGACAATTGGATTATTTTGACAAACTGTCTTTTCGTGACAGTCAATTTGGGAGGCGGATACGGGTACTGCCGCCCATATGATAACCATTCATTGGACAACCAACACCTCTGCCATAAGTCTCCCCAAGTGGTTTGCTACGTTTGGAGACTTAGCAGGGGTGCCCAAGTTCAAGGGCTGAGGTTTGTCCAAGTATTGGCAGCAAATGCATCTGCCCACCTGCTGCGTGGCGGGCCGGATCTAGAGAGACTGGTTGAGGGAGGCCTTTTGACCTTTCCAGCCAGACTCTCTCGACCCATCGCCTTGCACCGGAGTTGGAGGAATGGATTCATTCATCCGTCACTCCTGGACACACTCACCCTCAGATTCCTACCCACTCCTCATACCCTTTTCCTTTCCATGACTTCCTTTCCCTCCCTTCCTAAAAAAGACCTTCCACACAGCATCCTCAAGACGACATAGGCCCTGGGGGATATTATTTTCCTCAGAGCCTCCTGTGTTGAGCTAATGTAAAAAAAAGTCGAGTTGCCATTTTAAATAATTATCAAACTGTTTACGCTTGCGATTTCAAATTTATTTAAAACTAGCTGGTCCCGGCATGCGTTGCTATGCCAATTAATAAAGAAATTGTTTCTCCCTGAGTGTCCTTTCCCATTCGTCCCGTTCCCCTTCCGCCTCCCCTTCTTCTCCTGCGTCCTCTTCCCTTCTCGCGTTCCCACTCCGTCACCTCCACTTTCCCTCTCCCCACTCCACTCCCCCCCCCCCCCTTCCCCCATCCCGCGAACCCCCCTCCCGAGTTCCCCTCCCCACTCTCACGTCCCCTTCCCCTCCCGCATTCCCCTTCCACCTTCCCCGCCTTCCCTCTTCCCTTTCCCGCTCCCTCGTCCCGCCAACCCTCCTCCCGCGTTCCATATATTCAATCCCAGTACATTCAGTTCTTAAGCAGCCCGCGTGCCACCGTTTACAATTTTTATTCAAATTTCCATTTTTCATGTATATTAAATTTGGTACCTAACATAGATACTTCAAACTATTAGGGGAGTACCTACTTTAAATAAATTTATCAACTTAAAGATTTTCAAAAATTGAATTGTTTTGCAAAATGTCATTCTCAAACACGCGAACTGTCAAAGTGTAGTAGTAGTCGTTAGGTTTTCTGAAATAATCCAATTTTCTGCGCAATTTTCTTAATTTTTCTCTCCGTAAGAACCATCCTCGTACTTCAAGAAATATTCTAAAAAAAGAATTAGCGAAATCGGTTCAGCTGCTCTCGAGATTTGCGCTTAGCAACACATTTAGCGATTCATTTTTATATATAAGATAAAATCTGTTTTACACCCTAACCACAAAACAGAATAGATATATTTGTAAAAAAAATCAAATACGTTTTTCAAAACTAAATACTAAATTTCTAATAGAATTGTTCGTAAGTTTTACAATACATCGTTTATTTATTTACAATAGCTATTTACAACCAACCTAAGTGCTTGTATCCTTATCAGTTTTATTACACTAAAGTTTTATTTACACATTAAGTGGTTTATGGCTTCATGATTTACACATTTGCCACTGTGTTACGAAGTTTATGAAATTCGAGTTAACATGCGAATAGCCCGGCGCTGCCCCAAGAGCCTAACGACTTCTGCAATTGCTAGCGGTGCTAAATGAGCGGCAATAAAATGATTTATACTTGTATAAACAACCCCCTCCCTCTATCCCGACCTGAACCTCATCAACGGTCACCGCCTCTGGTTTAACCCTACACAAATTTCAAATGCCTTAATCGGGTTAATCGTGGTGGTATTAGCGGAGGGCGAACTAAATTTTCTTCGTTTTACCGAATTTTGAACTGGATCAAAACATGCTCATTTTTCATCTTGATAAAATCTCTCGCATTAATGTACATTTTTTATTTATTACTTTTGCAAAAGCATAAATTTTCCTCCCACTTCCGAGTCCCTTAACGACCCTGAAGGTTTGTTTTTTTTAATAAACATCTTATATGTACATTTGCTACTTACGCGCCATTATTTATTGCGATAGTCTAAATTAATTTATTCCAAGAGCTTTTAATTCAATTTCCTACCCTTCCAACGCACTAAACGCATGATGATAGGTCCTGGGGGAATACCTTAGTGTCTAGAGTTCTAACACATTTCGAAGAGCAACCTCACAGACGTTATGATTTCAGATGGAATACATCAATATCTCCGATGCCAAAATCAGGATTTCCTCAAAGCTAAACGACACTCCACCTAACTACCCCGCAGACAATCTATTATAGGATATCACATTAGTGTCTTCAGTTAAAAGACATTCCCCAAACAATCCTTACGGATGACATAATACGGATGAACACACCTTAATACAGATATATTTAGTGCAATGTGCATTCCGTAGGAATAGTATCCTCCTAAATGCCACGGTCTTATGGACCAAGTCGTGAGGAAACTCCTCATATCTGGGACAGTGTAAAGTGTAAAGACATTCCGCATAGAACCTTCTCATATGACGTACAATACGTTTTCGAGAAACACTTCAATGTAAAATACGTAGAGCACAGCATCTTAACAGGGTGTTAAGCGACATACTTGACTTACTTTAACCAGTGAAACCTGACATCATTTGGACTAAAAAAATTGAATTAACGTTTGGTCATCGGTTTTGTGTTTTTTTAACAATTTTTTTTCTTCAAAATCAAACTAAACATAATTTCTTCCACATGTTGTCACACACCACGCCTCTAACTGTTCAATACATACTTTTTTTAATGTTTTTAGTTGAGAAAAAATGCTACGGCATTGTCCTCTCCTCTACGTAGCCCCAAGAAGCTACGTGGAGGAGAGGACAAATCGTTACCACGAGAAGGCATCTGGACCTTCCCGCCTGCCTGGCTACGGCACATGGAAGTCTCATGGAAGCATCAAGGTTAGATTAGCATAGGAATAGTTTACAAATGGTCCCAGGGGTGAGTGTTTACCTAACCTTCTATTGCTTGTAAACCTGTCAAATTTGGGTTAATACATGGTTAAATTACTACTCTAGTGCCTGTTTTCTTTGTAGAAAACCTTCTTTATCGAATCCTTTTCAGAGTTGCCATTAAGAAACATATGCCCACGCCCTAGTTTTCAGGTTCCACTGCAGTTTGACATACCTTGACCTCAGGGTCACGGTTTGGCGTCCAAGGTTCCCAAAGGAGAACCAAAGTCAATCTGTGGCATTCCTATTTAGTGTCCTAGATATAAATATAATAACATTTTGTCACATATGACTAGCCGGTAACACGGAGACAAAAATTATAGTACCTACCTACAATCTTAGAGGCTTACCCCAGTGTCTACAATTACAACAAAATAATTATTAAACTCTTGTGGAGGGCACCAGTAATCATGTTATAATCGTTCCCAGGATAAGAAATAAGATTAGGAACCACTTTTGGACATTGAACAAATACCATATCAATAGGAATACGTAACGTACACGTGTATACGATCACCACACACACGATTTTTGAACGGGATGATCACACAAGCCAACATCATCCGAGCACTGAGCAGGTGTGCGCCGCTGATAACAGATACCTGCATAAACGCCCCATTTATCCACATTATAATATAGCAGCACAACTGGTTTAATACAAACATAATACATATTACTAGTTCACGTCGGACTTATAATTTATAACGCCATAAATCTATACTCACTATATCGCAGTAGAACTGTTGGATCGGATTTAACCATAAATAGTGTTATATTATTGTACCTGTAAAATATAATTGGTAGAAGGCTTAACTATTATTCATGTGTGGATTTATTTTATTTGCAGAGATCAATAGTTCAAATAAGTCTTTTCAAGATATGTATAAATCAGACAATATTTTTTTAAAGATAAATCAGTTTAACACATCATTGCGTATAAAGTTATGAAATATAGTAAACCATATATAATTATTAACGAGGCCACGCAAGTATACTCGTTAAAATAACGATAGCAGTCAAGTACAATAAGCGTGTTTACTCGTCAACGTGTGTGTCTCCATAGAAACCGTTATAACTCCGTTATTGTTTTAGTTACATCCGTAAAATAAAAAGTGAAAGGTCGATAGTGAATCATGCTGCACATCTCTATTCAAGTTGTCCATAGAAATACCTAAAAAGAACATTCTATCAGACGCGCAGTCTGACCAGATAATTTATCCCGCCAAATTTCCCACGGGCGGGTCGCCCGCTCCCGACATTGTTAATTTTTATTAAACATTTTTATATGAAATGATTGAAAAGTAAGGTGACAAAAATGTTTATTACACATTTATACAATAGAATAAGTATTGTTGTTTACATAATCTGTGATTTTAGTACCGTTTTTACATAAATACATCACGTGAGTCATTTTGACATTTTTTTAATGTTTGCATTCTAAATTTTAATATTTACAAATATTAATATTTATTTATAATATAATAATTCGAAAGCTTATTTTGTAACCTGTCTAAAACAGTTATTACTATTCGGCTACGTTCAGAAATGTTTCATTTATAGAGCATTAATTGTGAAACGGTAATAACACAAAGTTTTCGTAAAATGTCATTTCGTTTAAGACATTTAAAGTCCAAATTGGCTATTTTCTAAGGGGTTAACGGGACAGTAGACAGAAACTTTGAAGTGCTTTTTTTAAAGTTACGCGCTTCATTTCTTAAGGCATTTAATTATTCTAGCGTGTTATGATAATGAAGGTGACTTGCACTATAAATTAATTGTGACTTAGTTCATTATTGATTTTTAAGTTGATATATAGAGCTGACGTACAGAGAAAGGTATTTAGACCCAGCTCTTTAATGGTGTTTTCACTTCCCATATATATTTTAATACAAGTTAGTTGAACACCGTTATAGTTTTTTTTAGATAGATTAGGGGTGATTTTATTTTTGACCCAATCGATTAAAATAGATCATAGTTATTCTGTTGCTAAGTAATTCACAAATAAATTTTCCGACTACCTAACAGTTGTGAAGGAACTATACTTTTCTTTTCAATACTTTTTTTATTAGCTCTACACAGGGAGTCCTGAGGAAATTACTTTCCATCAGGATCTCTCTCTTCTTAGGGGATGCTGTGTGGAGGGTCTTTTCAAGAAAAGCAAGGAGATAAAGTTCTGGGAAGGAAAAAAGTATGAGGAATGGATGGGAATCCGTGGGACAGCGTATGTGTGTGACAGCGTACGAGTGACTAATGTATGAATTCATCCCTCTAAGTGCGGTTGAAGAGAGAGTCCAAAGGACCTCCCTCAACTAGTCTCTCCCGATTCAGCTCGCTACGCAGCAAGTGGGAGGACGCATCCGCCGCCGGACAAACCTCACCCCATGAACCCAGACAGCCTGGCTAAGTCATCCAACTTAGCGAACCTCCTGACAGGTTACCAGTGTTGGTTATCCAATAAAAGGATGTGATTCTCACGGGGTTAAAAGGGTCATGTATTTAATATTGTTCACGATGCGATGATTCTAAGGGAACGTACCCATACTACGTGACCAACTTTTTGCAATTTTTAACCCCCCCCCCCCCCCCCCGGTGACCAAAATCCTAAGCAACCCGCCGCTCATTTGTATGGAGCGTGACATTTTGAAGACCCCCCCCCCCCCTAAACGTGTCACGTAGTTTGGGTACGTTCCCTAATATAAAAGTTTGGGTTTGAACTAAAATATAATAAAACATAACGAAGGTACGTGTGTCGTAATTAATTGATTAATATGGTTCCAACAACCTTTGGTGTGGTAATAATAATACAAAGTTGAATAGACATAGACTAATTGTGAAGTCGTAGATATTTACGTAAGGATGTGTTCGTGTCTGAAGTAATTCGTTGAAGAACTCGCTAAAACAACAGCGACGTACAGCGAGTAAATTGCTCGTGTAAGCAGTAGACCTATTGAACGTGCAATCATGAACGAGAATGCTAATATTGTTGGAGCTTTATTTATCCAGCCAGGGTTTACTTACCCCGTGCGCAGTTTAAAATTTAAACCCAATTTATGAGATTACCTGTGGAGGGTTGTAACACTCACCCCACGTGCAACCTCACCCATCGCACCCCTATACCTTTCCCCACGTGTGGAAACCCACGTGGAATTTGTAATCACGCTGTTTGTTCAGGAGGAATAAAATGTTGGTAACCTTAAATTCGATTATGAAGAAAAATCATTCGAAAGCAAGCTAAGCAAATTTGTGGTTGTCATCAATAATAATTATGGAAATATTGTGAAAATTATAAGGTTTATTTTGTATGAAACCAAGTTTCAAACCCATTTATAGAAGCAGTTTTAAATTTATTACTACAGTGTGTTTAATTTCACTCATAAATTATTTAAGCCACATGAAAATATGAATTTCCAGTGTGTTTCTGTGTTAACGTGGATTTAGGCCTCGAAAAGATTTAAAATGGTGCGTGGAGTAGAAACTCGAATAACGACAATAACAGAAATTCGACATTAATTCCAAAAATTCAGAAATCCCCGCAAAATATGATACAACAATAATTAAGGTTTTAGCAAATTAAATCCTTTCAGGCAAAAAATATGTTTGCCTGCGAGGCGGGTATAATATAATATCATTTATCACCGTACTTCAATTTAAAAGGTGCCCCATAAATCTGTAGACATCGTACATATTTTTTTAATAAACGATGTTTTCGCATTAAGCATTTCAGACATATTTCATATTAATCAAATCCGCGCGGTGGCCGGGAAATTTTTTAGTACTGGCAATAAATTTATATTTTGAAAACCTCACGCCAACGTTGGTCGGGTAGGCCCGGGCAGAGCCGGGGCAGGCCAGGGGTGGCGTCGGGTGAAATGTGGCACATTTATTTAATCCACACAATAAAACATCGTTACCGTTACGTTCATTGAGCCCGCGTAATGCCACAGGGGTGTATTGTGAACTCGGAAAATTCTTGGCACTGCGCTACCAACAGGCCAATAAATCGTCAATTTATTTTTGGCTTCTGCCTCTAGTTCGTATTTTATGGTTTTAAAAGGAAGACGCTGGATTTCGGATGGCCCGATATATATTTTCCTTTCGTGTTTGGACAATCGAACAGCCGCTGCTGATAGCGCCTTTGTCCGCGATATTAATGTTGGATGGCGGAAATTTAAATTCATGAAAATGCGGTCTCAAAGAGCATTGTGTTATTATAATATAGATTTACTAGCAAAGCAGAATGCTTTCATATTAAACTGTGCGTAAAACCGTCATGATCATCATTAAATTATGATTGTCAATTACCAACATTGCCGGCAATTACCAACATTGTTACCAATGATTGTAGTCGTCATCAAATATTTTTCTAACTTGTTTTGAAACAAAAACTTAATTTTTGTTATTAGTTTTTGGGGTATTATGCCGTGTTACGCTACCTCCTTCTTTAGCCAATTCAGGACAAATCCCTGAAGTCCTGGGAAGACCCAAAACTCATAGAGCACGCCTGATTACGGAGGCAATTGAAATTCACAAAAATCCTATAAATATTAATAGAGACGACGGAGCTAAGCTCAATAGTTCTTGGTATCCGGTAATTGACGGTTACATCAAGGCTAAACGCAAAAAACATGTTGAGGTATATTGTAGCGCCAGCTCGTAGAGGAGTGGAGCTGGCGACACGGTATCGCTCCTAAGTAGATAAGTACAAACATCACCCCTAACTATTACACATCTGCCATGATGATGGACACTGCAACGCTGTCCGAAACGTTGGCTAAAGAAGGAGGTAGCGCAACACGGCATAATACCCCAAAAAGTAATAACAAAAATATTTTTGGGCGTGAAAATCCAAAATCGTATAAAAACTTAATTATGACAATTACTACGTCATTATTAGTTTAATTACGTCAGTCTACAAAGGAAACTCATTACACAAATTCCTGAGGTATTGAGCTACAAATATAAGTTGGAGGTGGCGTAAACGTGAACTAACACTTTATCCAATATTTTAATCTGCGAACCATATCTAGTCATAGACCACACCGACCTCCCTTTCGGCAACTTATATACCATTTGTGTCGCTGTATTAATGATTCAAATTTTTAATTACATTTTCATTCAATGTAATTCAAAAATAAATGTAATTAGAAGGAATTGAGACCAGGCCACAAGCCAACCCTTTATATAACAATTAAAATATACGTACTTAAGGTGATGATAATTTAAGATTTCCCTGCGGAAATACCGAGTTTCAAACAATCAGCTGCCTACGAAGTTTAGGCATCGCCGGAGCCGCTCGCAAAAACTAGTTTATTTCTATATTTACTTTGATTGTAGTCGTCATAAAATCTGGGGCTAATATCCGCAGGTCAAACAATACATCCATCTATCCGGCGCACAACCCCGGCGCGCGGCGTGAAGCGCCAGCAGTCGGGAGAGGGAAGGCAATTGCCGAGCGACTTATCTGCAATACTTGAAAGTTCAAAAAGATCCGATCACAGGAGGCGGCCGTACCACAAAGCTTCCTCTCCGAGCTTCTCCATCCACTAGCTGCCTGTCTCGTCTATATAATAGTGGGCTATAGTAGTCTCTAGTTGAGTATCTGGGGTGCTCGCTCAACAAGGAACAAGGAAATATGAGCGCGCCGAGAATTGTTTACATCAAACGGAATGCGCACAAGTCCTAATGAAGGACAAGCCAGTTTTTATATGAATTTCTGAATGATGGAGGAACCAATTTCGCTGGCTTGCTCGTGGGTAAACAGTAAACATATACCAACACGTCTGATTTAAGTTATTTTCTGCTTTTATTAGTTAGATAGGTACTTAAAATAATGACTTTTTTACTTATCTTATGAACTGTAGGGTAAGGTGGGGGAATGTCGGTCAGCGGGAAATGCCGGTCACTGTGGAATACCAAGTTCCTGAATTATTTAAAAAATGATACCTATACCGCCATCTAGTCTTCACTGGGGACAACTAATTTACATGGCCGCGGCCATCTTGCATCGAACGTCAGTATGGCAGTGCGTCGTTCATGTTTCGGAGTGTTTTATTGTTAAAAATTGGAATTTTCAATCAAATGTAAGCTTAAGTATTTTATTTACGGCTGGATTTGCTTTTATCACCAATTTTAACAAATTTGTTATCACTTTTGATGTGCCGGTTTGATTTTTGATAGCTTATTTAGATTTTTAGTGAATGTCAAAGAAAACATTTCTTTTGTTTTGAAATGGTGACTACCATTTCCCGCAAAGTGCGGGCAATACCAGTCAATAAAAGTTTTAAAAAATGTATAAAAATAATTAAACTACTTAAGCTGGGTTATTTACAACATAGTAAACATAAAGTGTACTATTTTAGCCATGAAAGTTTAATAACTTTTACACAAAGTTCTTTAATAAAAGAATTATGTCATTTTTCGCTTAAGTGACCGCCATTCCCCCACCTTACCCTAATAGCGCTACTCCCCAATTCAAATACGAGAACACATTTCTCTATTGCGTGGGGCAGTTTTGTAAAAATAAAAACAATTGAAAAAAAAACATTTTAATTAGCATTAAGCCCTCTATATTTTTAAATGTTATGTAATATTTACCTACGCACATACAATATTTTAAATTAATTAATTTTTTTTAATTACTACCCCTGAAAACACATTTTTTCAATAATCGCTTGCAAATGCAAATGCCAACAATCTTTTTCAACGCCTATCATTCCATGTTCCAAATCACAACATCAGACCGTGGCGTCGCTTACTTTTAATGTCCCTCTTTGCAAGACCAACTCCAAACAGAACTAATTTATAATCTACAGATCCACACTTTCATTTAATTTAAATTATTACCACATTGACATTTTTAACTTGACTTTACGTGACGTAAAACTAAAACTCACTAAGCAACATGACTCAAACTAGAAAGTTCAATCCCTATAATTATTTGCCTCTTAATCCTAATGTTCCTCCTCCCGCCTCCCCTTTCATATATTGTAACTAAAAAATGAATTAATTAAGAAAACACCCTTACAATGTCATACTTTATCATTCACTATCATCAGTGGAAAGTTCATAATTGGCATAATTAATTATCTTATTATTGTGCAATATCAGATTTGCTGTCAACTTTCCCTAAAATAAATAAAATAAAATAAAAAATACATTTAGCCGACTAATGTTTAGTGAATAGATCGATTAATTGGTAATAAACTTCTCAACCTTCCTCTATCGCTTCTCTTTCCCCTCTCCCGTTCAAGTGTTTTAGGAGGTTTCACATGAAATTATGACTTGTTTAACATGTAAAAATGATATCCGCGGATATCTTGCTAATTGAACTTGAATGAATCACCATGTATATATTTGTATAACCCATCCCTAGAAATAAGCATTTAATATTTTGGGAGGCGGGCATAGGTACCTCGCCGCCTTAGGGGTCCCAGCATGGTCGATTGATATATCGATAGGATTGATAGAATAACTTTCGATAACTTCTCATCGTTCCCCAGGACAGCTGCAGGTCGCTAACGTACAAACAACAGTTGATTTCGAATATATTAAGAACACTTCAACTGATACTTATTCGGTGACGATTTGCAGTAATGCTAGGTGAGAAGTTACCGAAAGTTATCGTTTCAATCCTTATCGCTCGACTGTGCTACGAGGAACCATTTATTAAGTAACCTACATCTTTGCCATCGGTTATCAAAAGCGGTTCGCTAGTTTTGTTGACTTAGTACCTCTAATTTTGTTAACTTAGTACCCGGGTTCATGGGGTGAAGTTTTGCGGAAGCGTCTGCCCACCAGCTGCGTGGCGGGCCGAAACTGAGGAGGCTGGCTGAGACAAAGTCTTCTGCCGAACTCTCTCGGCCCATCGCCTTGCACCGCAGAGGGTGGGATAGATTTATATGTCCATCACTCCTGAACTTACTGACCCCCAGATTGCTACCTACCCTTCGTACCTTTTTCCTTTCCAAAACTTACTTTACTTAAAAAACACTGAGGGTTTTTTTTCCAGAATTATGAATAAATAAAAATAAAGTATCTGAATGATTATTTCGTCTAGCCTCATTCTCGGTTGAATATCTTGCCAATTTCCAATATTTTCCTGTCTAGAGTTTCCTTTCCCCTCCGCAACACATGTAGCGACAAGCCGTACACGTAGTTCGGTGTACTCGCTGTGAGTAGCACATGAATGCGGTTGAAATGGGCGTGTGCTATCTCTTGATCGATATACTGTCTGCCCTTCAGTGAAAGTACATCTATCACCGTCCCTTCCTTCAAACAGACACAATCACTACCTCAATAATATCTCACTAGAACCAACAAATCGACCAATGGATTACAACACAATTTGATAAGTTTTCCATTAAAATGGTTGGAACCTTCAACCAAGTATCTTATCGATCTAATAATGAAACCAAGAACAGTTTAACATTTGAATATAACAATGATCTTATAACAATCTGGAAAAAATCCTACTATTATTTTAGTTATTCTGATGAAATCTGGTAAATCATTAGCGTTTTTTGCTCTTAACACTGAAAAAAACTCTTATAGAAGCAATACTTATTTTACTTTTGAATGTAGCTATAACTTTGTGGTTATCCATTGTAGATAAATGAATTAATTTGCAATCATCAGGGCAAATGTATACTGAAGAAGGAACGGTCGTTCTGAAACCGGTCGGATTTACTCAAATATGAAAGTGGTTCAAACAAAGTTAAATTGTTTCATTTATCAATACTTATTTATTTATTTATTAGCTTTGCGTTAGCTCACATCGTCCTGTGTGCTAATAATATGAGAAACATTCATAAAAATTACAATTGATGCTACCGTCTATGTATTTTCCTAAATATGCATTACCGTAATTTTCCTGAAATAATTATTAAATGAAATTACGAACAAGTTTTCCAGAATAAACGTTATTTAAATTCACTTAGCCTCAGTTGTTTCGCAGAAATTTACGTGCGACAAATTCATCAATTGGCCATTCATCGCTCTTTTGTTTTTTGGACAATAGTAAGGCTTCCGTTAAATGCCGACTTAACGGAATGCCCGTTTCAGCTTTTGGACCAATGGTGATCAGTAGAAGATGAAAACTATGAACTTGTGAACTTATTACAATTTGATAGAAAGCTAAAACGCACCTAACATCGGAGGTTCAACGGGGACCTTTGACCAGGGATCTTAAAAAAAAAACAACAAGAAAATGGCGCTGAATAGCCATTATTTGACGACTTTGTTACACATGAATTTCTACGAAACAACTGAGTCTTATAAACAAACAATTTTTACCCTGCATCCATTGTACGCCACAAAATTCGGTTCATTTCAAATTTGATAATAAGGAAAGTGGCTACAAATGCAGAATTTATTCCTTCCATGCTTCGCTATATTACCCAATCAACAAATCGACAGAACGAAAACATGTATTTTTTATGTTAAAGGAAAAAAAGAGTCAAAAAAGATTTGTAAATATCGTACGCATAATATAAGTATAAGAAAGGTACCCTGCCCAATATTATTAACTTTTTTTGTAACTTTCATAAAATGGCTCTTTCATATTTATATTTCATTCAGAATTTCACTCATAATAACAACATGTATTCACAAGGCCCTTCAGCTTGTTTTCTATGAGCTGGAATCCGTTTTGTTAAAAGTACCGCAAAATGGTATGGTAAAACCCGAAAAGCTTCTCTTTGTTAGAGAAGTTGGGAGCTGGGAGTTGCGAGCTGGGAGCTGCGAGCGCAGTAGGATGTGGCTGCTGCATTAGAATTATGGATTTTCAAATATGAAAGGCTTATGAAAGCATTCGGCCATTTTACAACAACGCCGTATTCGGTGCCGGCATAATGGCTGTCATAAAAATATCGCCGCATTTACGGGAAACCTTCAAAAGATTGTATTCGAATGTGGAACCGATGAGTTATACGGAATCGGCGCTGCTTCTCGTGAATATGGAAAATCGTGAATACGAAATACGACCATTCTTTATAACTCGGTATTCAATGGGAAGCTGGTGATTTGTATGGCCGCCTTCCAGCTCTGGCAAGTGTCTTGATCAGGTTATATAATGGTATTTTTGCTATAATAATAGATAGCGACGGCCACTTACTTTATATTAATGCGCGGCTCTCATAGGTAGGTACTATTAACATCCATTCATATTTGACGGCCGGCGTGGTCTGGGGGTTAGGCTCTAAACTCGCAATCCGAAGGTCGTGAGATACATCCCAGTGTGGGCAAATAAATTTTATTTGAATAATTTGTGTGCTTTCACAATCAATTAATTTAAAATAATCTATAATATATTTGTGGCACGTTCCAGAGTGGAAGATACTCTCAGTATCGCCCTGACGTAAGACCACCATTCAGAATTGAAACGTTGCTTGAAATGGCGTTAGCCGTGTTGGGTGACCAGATCTGAATAGCCAGGTACTTCCTTACCTTCCTCTTCCATAACGTATTCCCTCCCCCACTACCTTCAGCCTCACAACATACCCCAATTGGTGCTGCCATAGTCTCACTGGCTCCAGACGGGAGCTGCTTGAACTTTCGTGACCAATTCATATAAAAAAATCGAGTGCAGTTTTACACGCGGTAGATGCGAAACTTTACCAAAACAATCTCAACCAATACTTGAAAAATGAGGTCATAATCAAAGCGACCAATGAACGCAGACCTATCGTAATTTCCGTTTCATATATCAACCAATAGGAGCCTTTAAAAGTGACATCATAATCAAAACGGCTGCAGTTGATGCGTCACAGGTGCAGTAATCGTCATTTCCATTTCATCCGAAATCCGAATCACGGCGGGGCAATAGAAGTTTCACTTAAAAAAAAATCCATGAAAAGAGTAGGTACCTTCATAAAAATCACTTCCGGAAGAGCCTTAACGAAAATCCGTCTATGAACATAATTTCAGAGCCACTTAATGTTGTTCGTGTCTCAGACGTAAAAAACCGATTTTATTTTTTTTTCTGGTTTCATTTAAAGGAACATTGACCTCCTTCTTATTAAAACTCTCTGATTAGAAATTTCCGTTTTGGTAATTTAGGGTCATTGCAATGATAATTATTCTTCCTTTGATCTTTTACATTGGGCATCTAAAAGCAAAAATTCTAGAAACCACAATTCTACCGGCATTTTTCTTCGGGCTTCATATTATTATATCTTTCTTTTCCTTATTTGAAGAAGATCAATCAGCCCGCCTCGGTGGAGTAACGTTATATTTCCCGTATTACGCATGATTAATTCATGAGCGTCTGTTCCGTAGTCACCACCCCCGCCCCCGCCCCTCTTCCACCCATCTACTACAACCCCTGTACAACCCCTTCCAACTATTTCCCCTTTCAACTTTTCTTTACCTTTGCCGACAGTCTAGCTTTATTTTTCTTTAAACCCTAAATAGCCATAAGTTGCTTCCATATAAATCGCCCCCGGCGTGACATTGCAGAATACTAAGTCAATTAATAATTAATATCACAACCTTCTGCTTTATTTTTTTTCCTTCTTCCTGATTAAATTGCTCAGATTTTTTGGTTTCCCAATAATTTGAAAGTGGTATTTTTTCATGCTTTTGATCAGACTTGATCCCAAAGTTGTCATTGGAGGAACCTGGATTCACTGAAAACTGTAACTTTTGGTGCACACGACCCAGGACGCTAGATTGAAATTATCACAAGAGACGGAATGTTTGATGTGTTTTATTGTTTAACGTTAAATTCAAGTTTCTTTTATATTTAGATACGCCGATGTAACTAATTGATCTAATGGATTATTTATTCTTGCCTGAATGTCAGAGGGAGAGATTGGTGGTAGTAAAAGAGAGGGGCGGCATTTTTTATTTAAAAAAAATATGTTTATATTTTTAAGGAGAGAACACAGATACGGACAGTAATTATTTTAAAATGACCATATATATATATTTTTTTACATGAGCTCCACACAGGAGGCCCTGAGGAAAATAATTTCCCTCAGGGCCTATGTCATCTTTGGGGATGCTGTGTGGAGGGTTTTTTGGGGAAAGGAATGAGAGAAGAGTTCTGGGAAGGAAAAGGGTTTATGGGGTGGATAAGAATCTGGGGTTCAGTATGTCCTGGTCATCAGCCTCCAATATCTAGACAAACCTCACCCCATGAACCCGGGCACCCCTGCTAAATCACCAAACGTATCGAACCACTTGGGGTGACCTATGGCAGAGGTGTTGGTTATCCAATAAAGGTTCCCGGGGCGGCAGTACCCAATCCCGCCTCCCAAATTGAAAACGTAAACTGGAGAATTTGCTTGTACTCTAACTATTTCTTACAATTAAACTACAGGTTAGATTATCGCTTGGGTTGGCAAATCACCTAGAAACGGCCCTGCCTGCCATAGAACAATAACGATTTTATACATGACCTTTCCTTGGTGATAATTATAATAAAAGATATAATTTAGGTTTATACAAATCCTTTTTTTTTTTTCTTATGTAGTCTTTCTGTATTTTTCCCATACTAGTATTTCGCCTAGTTTGGGAATATTTAGGATAATTCTAACATGCCATTGAAGGTAGTTACGATCTTTTCGTTAAACGAGATAAATCCCTATAAAATAATTCTAATAATCCAAGGAGCGCTTAAAAAACCTTGTTTCTTTTATATGTGCACAGAGTAAAATGAATGACAGTTTTCCTCATTCAATGGTTTGACTTTTACTTTAAAGAAGTGCTCCCTGAAACGTGGCACCCCTACATCATGTTGTGGGGGAGTACCAAAAGGCACTTTTATAAACTAAATAGCTTTTTTATTGTTTCTTTTTATTGAGGCAACAAACAGTCATACAGTAAAATAATTTTATAACAATACAATTCATATGTTGTAGACCAATTGAGTTCCATATTATATTATAATTAAGTTAAATATTGGCTTAGTATTTTTATCTACTCAACTTATTAAATGACGAAAAGAAAAAAAACAAACATGATAAAGGAAAACATAAAAAAGAAGAACATAAAACATAATAAAGAAAAACGTAAAATTATTAACAAACATGGTTATACTATTTACTATGGTTGATAATAATATAATTTTCACAAAAAAGAGAAAAAAAAGTGTTTTAAATTATTAATTTATTAAGCTGCATTTTTTATGATTTCAAGTCATGGTTGAAAATGTCTACATTTCGTAAGGCATCGTAAGTTTCACAGATACGTAAGTACTATTACAGAGTTTTGCGCGTATTTAGATTTACTGTGTGGTATTCTAAATCAGTCGTTCGATCTGGTGTTTTGTTTGGGGCAACGAAAAGCAAAATTTTCTAACAGATATGATGAAATCAACAAGGCAGTTCACAATTTTGTGTAAGAATAATGCATCAGAGATTTTTCTGCGTTTATATAAAGTGATAGGGTCAAATCGATGATAACTAAAACGATATTAGATAGGTGTTTTATAAATTTGTTCTGGATATTTTCAATGCGATGAATACAATATGTTTGATATTGAGGATTCCAAATTACTGAGGCGAACTCGAGTTGTGACCGTACATATGACATATATAACATATATAATTATTCTCTTCTTCGAAATGCGTCTGATTGCAATAAAGATATGAAACGATTCAAATCATAGATTCGAACTTTTAGAAAATGGGTATTTAATACACCCACGTAAATAAATTAACGATAAAACATGCGTGGATGCCAAGTTTCTTCCATAACATTTTTTTTTCACGAAACTAATAATAAAAATCAAATCTTTCTGTAATTTAGGTTGAACTTAAACTAAAAACTAGCAAGTGCGTAATATAACTACCTTTACCCTATGATAATTTTACCGCAGAACTTTCTAACGATGTTTCTGCTCACAACATCTTTTCCATTCTGATACATACGAGTAATTACTGTTGTACACGATTTCTTAACAAAAACATGAATTAATTTTAATAGTCAGATAACAAAAACCTGCAATTTAAGTGAAAACTTCTTTGGCACCATCGTGATTTAGCCGAAAAAGCGACATACATAATATAGGAGTTTAGGATTTAGCCTGCGAGAGGTGCGGTGCTTCGTAGCCTTCCCACTTTTATCTATTTAGTTTTCTGAAGATTTTACTTCTACCTCGTGTGAACTGCACACTTGTATTTTTTCTCACAATCACAATCGAACCAATATCCACAAGAACGTAAAATAAATTGTTAAATTTTAGATATAGTTACTACCACGGGCGTAGCCAGGTTTTAGTTTCGGGGGGGGGGTTCAAGAAAATTAAAATAAAAACTCGTGTCGGGGGGGGGGGGGGGTATTGTCGGACTTTGTATTTGTGTTGAAAACTTTTATTTTCTATGTACATTGCTTACCTAATTTTTTTTTAATAAAGTGAAAGTAACAAATGTATATAGAAAATAAAACTTTTCAAAACAAAATAAACGTTAGTTGTACATGTTATAACATTTTAAGCAGTCAAATTAGTCAAATAATCACATTTATGCAAGTACGTATTCACCTGACTGTATCACTAATCCTGTTATATGTTTATTAAACACTTTTTGCTAAGTGAAATAATAATTTCAAAGTACGTATACACTTACCACTGATTAGAAACGGAATTCCAAATAAAAATCACGTTGCAAAATAAAAATCAACCGCAATCACCGAAAAATGGAACTTGCAAGTTAATTTTTTTTTTCTTTCAGAGGACCCCATTTATCTTTTTAGATACATAATATCATTTTGAGATGTTAGTGTTAAAAATAACATTCTCTTAACTCTCCTTATTTTAATATTATTGGTGTTGATATCTTAACTTTTCGGGGGGGGGGGGGGGGGGGGTTGAACCCCCTAAACCCCCCCCCCCCCCCCTGGCTACGCCCATGGTTACTACTCTCATTATATTATCGATTCTAGTGTCTTCTATAATAAACGGCATAGAGCTGAAGCCGGATACGCGATAATGATATATTGCTTCTTGATTGTTTCTGAAGTTAGTCCCTTAAAGTCGGATTTAGCATATCTCGCGTAGTAAAATCATGCTGTTCCGACTCAACCCTTCATTGTTCACACTTCAAAGTTTCCTATCACCATAATGTTGCGACAATTGCTAATAGTTCCGAAACTATCATCTCCAAAGTAATCTACACACTATTAAACGCATATAGGCATTTATTATTTCGAAAGGTTACGTCCTGATGATCCGATTTCCGACACATCATCATGACGCGCAGCAGTATTTCATTTGTTATTATCATGACGCTCATCATGACGCGCAGCAGTTTTTCATTTGTTATTTATGACATTTTAATGTGAGTAACGCAATTCATATGTTTTGGTATAAAAAATTGATCGGTTAGAAATATTATAGATCTTTAATTAAATAAAATTTCTCACTTACGAACCCCTTTTCCTGTATGGTTTTATCGTACAGTATGTTATTTAGATTATGATAGGAAACATTTTAATAATTGCGTCTGAATTTCACAAAATAAAATGTAAAATGAATTTTGACCATGTATTATTTGTTTAAATCAAAAGAGGCGGTCGGTGTTGAGCGGCAATTTCAATCTTATCGCCACCTATGTAAGAACTGCGTGATTTTGTCAGATTTCGAATGTTAACGACAAGGTGGATCGCTTTAATACTAAATAACATTTAGGACGGGTTGTTTCAATAAATTTTAACAATACATCAAATATTCGAAGTTAATTTTCACATTCTGTGAAAGTACTATTCAAGTTCTGTGATTATTTCCGTTTTATGAAGTAAACGGCCTATAATGATATAATAACAAAACTTGAATAGAGCTTACACATAACGTGAAAATTAACTTTAAATATTTTACGAATTATTCAATTTTTTTAAGCAACCCTTTAGTTTATTTGCGGCAGGTTTCAACCTGGTGATAGATCCCAATTTAGAATCGATACGTTGCTTGAAATGGCATTAGCCATGCTTGGTGACCAGATCTGATTAACCGGGTACTTCCCAACTTTCACTTCTCCTTCTCCTTCAGACTCTTTTTACGCTACCCAAATGGGAATGCCACAGCCCCACTGGCTCCAATTCAGTGGTCCAGAGCAGTAGATGACTACTTCAAAACTCACACAACTTCGATATGAGTATTCGGCTACGAGATCAGTTGTCTCTTCTTCTTTATGACAAACGATGCGTATAGTTGAAAATGGGTGTGAAAAGCTGGTAAGGTTTATACTTACCCCCCTGGAAATGCATTTTCCCAACTGCTTTGAACACGTATAAAACTATTCATGGAAAGCGTATCATGTGTATCCGCTGCGTTACTAATCCTCCTTATTATTCAGCCGGAACTAAGCCTGTGTATAATGATAAGGGATGAAATAATGAAACCACATTATCTTGTCAAACCTCTCTGGACGGGTAGGCTGTAGCTAGTAGGCTGGCTGGCTGTAAGGGGTAGTGCGGGCTGGGTGCATTCCCATCTATCAATCATCGTAACGAGAGATGACAGTGCCCGCCTGTGCTCTGTGCTTCACGCGGGAAGAAGGCCACACCAACGAACAGTCCCAAGGGAGTGCAACGCCATTTTGTTGCAGATACAGTGATGGGTAGTGGGGCCTGAAAAACGGATGTAAAAATGCCTTATATTTCTTGAAGAACTCACGAAAATAAATATAGTTTTCTCCAGGGGGTATGCAGAATGCAGGGGTAATGCATTACAATAACTTTCGTTAATGCGAAAATAAGAGACTAAAAATATACTTCTTCAATATTTCTTAGGTTCATCCAGGAAGTCACAACATTGTAATTTTGGAATGGTTTGGTATTCAGAACTGGTGTATTACTCATGATGAAGTAGCTTGAATTTGGATAAAAGAATTGTCGTAATCATTTTTTGGGACATTATGCTTTGCTCTGCTTCCTCTTTCTTTAGTCAACGTTTCGGACAGTGTTACTGTGTCCATCATGATACCCTGATCTGCCCTGATGATGGACACAATAACGCTGTCAGAAACGATGGCAAAAGATGGAGGAAGCACAATATGACATAAATTTGTGTGCAGTTTACCCGCGGTAGAAGTTAAACCCTTAGAAAACTAAAGTAGAAAAGAGTAGGCTCGAAGCACCGCACAAAGAGGAGACCGATTCTTCTATCTCATCATTTTTTTATTTTAATAAAAAAAGAAAGAAACATTCCCGGGCCACGAATAACTCGACAATGTTTGAAAATCTGCTACTACCACCACATTAAGCGGAAAATGTTGTTTTTTAAAATTAATTTATCTATATAAGGTATATTTACATTACACTAGCTGACCCGACAAACGTTGTTCTGCCATAAAAATTATTTCAAATTTTTTTATTTGAATATTTTGGTTGTTAAATAAAAATGTGTGGGGATGGAACCTACGACAGAAAGAGGAATGGAGCGCTGTAGACGATGACCGCCAATAAAAAAAAAATACACCAACTAAAGTCGGAACATGAAATAAAGAAAATCAATATGAATTTCGAAGAGCTATTGAGTGTGCGATATTTTTTGTCAGTCCGTCTTTTGCCAACACAAATAAGCTCGATGGTTTGCCCACGCGAGAACATGATGACAAATGAAATATCAAAAAGACGCAACGCTTCTCGTGAATGTCCAGCGCATGTGTGGATGAAAGTTCTATGAGGCATACAATAACATTAATAATTTCGTTCTGTTTGAAATACGAAACACGGTTAAATTTGTTCAAAAATACTAAAATTGCGATTAAAAAATGGGATGGTGGGGGTAGGAGGGTTTAAATTTGGGGTTATAGGTATTTTTTGATGCCAAATAAAAAAAAAATTGTCGAAAAAATAGATTTTTTTTGGGTAGGAACACCCTAATGACCTAGCGTTATGAAATATACTTTAAAAGCTATTCTCATACCTACCAAATATAGATAAAAAATTTCATGAAAATCGGTCAGGCCGTTTCGGAGGAGTGCGACCACAAACACCGTGACACGAGATTTTTATATATAAGATTATTCGATGCCTGTCTCACTAGGGTAAACCTGTGTTGAGACAGGCGTAGAGGTACATAAATGAATATCATATCTTCTTATTATTATTATTTTATTATTATTATTATATATTATATTATATATATAAATATAAATATAAATAAATAAATAATAAATATAAATAAAAATGAATCGCTGAAATATATGTACGCGCATAACTTCCAAACGACTGCACCAAATTGGATAATTCTTTTTTTGTTGTGTTCGTTATTACCAGGGCAAGGTTTGTATAAAACTACTGGTGAGCTCTGGCATAATGAAATTTGTATAAAAAAGTTGCAATGTGTGGCACGCGAGCTGTTTGAAAACTGAATCCACCGGGAAAGGGGGGTGTGGAGTGGGGAGAGGGAAGGTGGAGGAGGCGGAGTGGGAACACGCGGGATAGGAAGTGTAGGTGGAAGGAGAACGGGACGAATGGGAAAGGACACGCAGGGAGAAACTATTTCTTTATTAAATGGCATAGCAACGCATGCCGGGAACCAGCTAGTAATAGAATATTTAAGAATATCATAAGAATATTTAAGGTTAAATACATATTAATTCGAATACAATTAAAACAGACAGATGATTGAAAGTGTGGGTAAATACCATAAATGAAGGAAGAGATGAAGTATAGTAGTAAAGCCTGTCAAATCTATTTATGGAGTTATTTCTGTCTATTTTTAATTTATTTATTTTTAATTTGCTTGTGTCGTGATGGAGGACTTAGCCAGCCGGGGAATCGAACACGTGAAGTCCGAGTGGGACCCAAACGCGATGCCCACTCAGCCACTGACGTGGGTATTCGTATAAATGTATGTCTTTGTCTCTTTTTAGTGGCGCTTTTTCGTTTCGTCGAGTTTCAAATCACAATGGTGCTAATGAAATTTTCACTTCAAAAAAATTGTCGCGACAACTTAAGTGCGTAAAAATGTACTCATTAAACCTTGCGTTTACCACTTAATTGGAAACATTTTAAAACGTATTACATGACCCTTTATTTAATTGCATTGTATTGCACTACGTAGGTGCCAATTTTTTCACACGTTAATAATAGAGAACTCCAGTCCAATTTAAAAAAAAAAAATTAATGAATACATGACCTTCTTACTTAAATATGTAACTGCATTTTAATAGTTAAAATAATAGTCAATTTAGTTTTAATTTTTCAAGACCCCCCGAAAACCACCGTATGTATGGTGAATCGAGTACGTCATCACTCCTGAAAAATTACTGTAGGTTCGGGGAATCAGCTGATCAACTGCCGCCATTTTGAATTCCGTTGTTCGAAGTATTCTCCCTAGAAGTAGCATTATTATTTTTTTTGTGCAGTAGTTTTTGAATATTTTCAATAATAGAGATAAACTAATAAGAGATACCTTTATTTTTTAAACATTACTTAGGCCTATATAATGTATCATTAAACACAACAACTAAATCTCTATAACTAACTAACTAACCATCACGCCGTTTCCCCGCAGGTGTAGGCAGATAGGACGGACCGCCAAAGAACTCGGTCTTGGCACACACTCTTTGCCTCACATACATTCTCTTCTATTATTCTGACTTTTGACATGGCCCGACTCAAGTATCTGATTCACTTGATAGTGCCATGTCTTCCTCGGGCGTCCCCGACTTCTTCTACCATTCATACTCGCGTCGTATATTCTTCTTACACTACTTTCTCTCTATAAACAGTATGTAAATAAACGAATAAATTAATACGATGGCTTGTGTCATATCACACATTCCCATACAATGACTTTACGGTGACGTCACGACATGTCGAACAGTGACGTCACCACTAAAATTTCAATAATGCCAACTTGACGGCGTGTTTTTACGACCCGATTAAAAACGAACTCTTTAATAATTTTTTAAAAACTCTGCGTTTAACATTATTAAATAAAACTTATATATTCAGAATCGGCGTTTATTGGTAACATATTTTTTTAAAGCCATAATATTTTTCACTGGAGTTCCTTATTATCAGAACGAAACTAAAAATATATTTTTAAATGATTACAAAAATGTGTTCTTGTTGATAAAATGCACTACCCCTGTATTATTTTTAATGTCTTCCATCGAGGGTAGAAACTCTCGCATAGTTGTAATACCTAGAAGACCATGGAGGGATGTTTCCCTCTCGCGGGCCTAGGGGTTGATATTGCCCAAATTATGGAAGAAAGGCGCGGGTCGGCCAATGTCATTACGGCGACTGATGATGACTCGGCAACTTGCGACTTGCGACTTGACTCCGCATCGAGATGCGCTTTTCACTCAATGACACTCGTCACTCTGCATCGGAATGAATCATTCATGGTGCTCCGAGGCTTTTTTATTACTGTCGCAAAAATAATGATATCAGTCGTTAAAGGACTCGGGACCCGCAAATCGTGCAGACGCTGTGTAATTCAAGCGTGCGCTACCTCCTGTCTTGTGGAACTCGTTAATTTTAATCCTTCTATAATTCGAGTATTTTTAACTTTATTTTTAATAAAAAACATTTTGTGGTACCTATATTTAGTACAAGTTAATAATATTTCTATCTTTGATATTGACAACTTGTGGTGAAATTCTTTTATTATAATATGATGAAACAAATATAAAACTTATTTCCACTTAATTTATTTGTGACCGTGACCGGTTTTAGCCTGTTAAGGCCATCTTCAAACTGATACAATTGTTTCTAAATCTGCAGTTTATATATCTACATAACATGTGGGGGAGATAGAAAGGGATAAATTAAATTAAATCCTTGTATACTACCCCCCTGGCTCTACCCCATATATTATTTATAAAAACTGTAGGTTAAGAAACTAGAAGAAGATACGACTTTTCACACAAAGGACAAAATATTAAAAACATTTCACGTTGCGTAATATTTCAGTTGCTTTAATATTATCATTTTTATTGTGATATCATATTTTTTATTAGAAGATAAGTGGTAAGAGAAGTGTTGAGATTTTTAATAAAAATTATTTATGTTTTTATTGGTTACATGACTAAATTACATAGGCGTGAATTTCACGTATCAATATTACACTGCCAGAATTACATAAGCACGAAATGCACGCAAAAATAAATACACTATTAGAATAATACCTATTGGAATACGTCGTAAAAACCTCACCTAACCTTTGTTTTTAAATACATATATTTAAATTTCACGATTGTTTTCTTGATTGAATGTACCTGTGTGTGAATGACGTAGAATCTTGGAAGTGAAAATTAACCCATTTCCCGACATCTGATCGAGCTGTAAGAAGAAATAGATAACCTTGTTGTCAATTACAATGTATTTTGTAAACTTTTGGTGACAATCACGCATACACACGTGAACATTCACGCATTTTCTGAATATCTAATAAATTAATAAACGAGATAAATGCCGGCCTCGAGATTTGGCCGGGTTGGTAGCGTGGTTGATTCCTATTGCTGGGTAGAAAGGTTCAACCTCATTCAAACCAAAAAAAAAATAAAATTTAAAATACATTTGAAAATAGATGAATTATAGTAAAAAAATATTGTTTTTACAGGGTTGATTTTATTTTCAACGTGAAATTTATTTAACTCACGCATAAACACGCCAAAAATTAAACAATTTGTTTCCGTATGTAATTCCATTGGTTGTAATTCTAAGCATTATTTATTCCATGTGTACTTGCATCCACGTGTAGTTCTTAACAATGTTATAATATTGGTACGTGAATTTATTATTGATGGGAACACGTACCTAATTTTCTTGGTTATACAGAAGTTGATTGGCATTCAATTGAAATTCAATTTTTTTAGTAAAGCAATAAAAAAATCGGATGGAATGATTTGCAAGTATCATAAAATGCATCACTACCTTTTATATTGAAATCTTTTATTACTATTAGATGGGTAATTTCCTCATAATAGTATTGTAATTGTGGGATTGTAAACATACCAAAAAATACACATTTTGGCTCAAAACTATTTAATATTTGAACTTCTTCAAACACAGTAAACTTATTTTGTGGCACCATTATAATTAAAAATATTAATGGGTATATTAAGTTTCAGGACTGTGTTTCGACATATTATATTTATTGAGGTTTTATACAATTTACCATAATTCATGGAGGAGTAAGTGGGAAATGACTTCAATTAATCTGCACCGTTAACCAAGCATCCGAAACTTCGTATCACAGAATAATTCACCGGTTAACAGAATGCCGAATAATCACGTTCACTCGATCACCGAACCGGCAAGACCAAGTACGAAATGCTAGGAGTTGGAGGAGGCAACATCTAGTTCCCAACAACATTAGGGTAGTTCCCGCTACGAACACCAGGAGCCCAGAGCTTGTAGAGGCTAGTGGAGGGTAGAGGGTAGTGCCAGTGGCGTAGCTAGCATAGGTGGCGCCCGGTGCGGATAACGTGGTGTCACCCCAAGAATAAATGTGGTGTCACCCAAGAATCGGCGTGGTGTCACCCCAAGAATTAACGAAGAAGAAATATGAATGATACAGGCATAAATAAACAAGTCCCGATACAGGTGACAAGCAATAATACCGAGACCGAGCCATAATAGAGAGCTACGAAAATATAAATAACAGTGTTAAAATGTTTAACGTCCATGTGAACGATTTAAGCGATAAACTCACCTCAGCAATCGTAGGCTGTCACCTGGGAAACATCTGCGTTAATAACATTGCATACGCAGGTGACATGGTAATTTTGTCACCAAGCAAGGAATGAGAAAACTGATAAAGGTTTGTGAAGAAAGTACTGCTGAATATAACAAGATCTACAACCCAACCAAATCTGTGTTGCTAGTATGCAAGTCAGGCGCAGGCACCATAAAAGTATTACCCGTCAGCCTTAACGGTACAAAAATAGCTGAAAAATTCGAGGTCAAATGCTTAGGTCACATCGTAACAGCGGACCTCAACGATGATTCGGATGTAGAGCGACAGAGAAGATCATTGTGCATTCGAGCAAATATGATTTCTCGAAGATTCAACAAGTGTAACCCAGGTGCAAAAAGGCAACTTTTTATACGAACTGTACAAGCCTATATACCTCGGAGCTGTGGACCAACTTCAAGAAAGCATCACTAAAAAGAACGGAAGAACAGTACAACAACTCATATCAAACGCTTTTTGGGTTGTCCTGGTACTGCAGTGCCACCGAGATGTTTGAAGAAGGGAGCGTTCCCGGATTCTGAGCACTAATGAAAAAACGGATCACTAACTACAGAACGCGACTAGCCTCAAACGAAAACAGTCTAGTGATGGCAGCATTCCACTTCTGGTAGGGTCCCATATACAAGCGATGGAGCCACTTCCAGATTACATAGATTTGAAACAAAAAGTTAACTTTTTTCAAATTTTCTTTTTTATGTAAATATTTTTCTTTTCATCTTGCAATATTTTTTTTTTACTTGTATATGTATAATATAGAATTCGTGGGACAGAACCGCCCTCCACGAGATAAAGGATATAAAAAAATATGTAAAATATTTTTGTGGCAATATTCCTTCGTAAGTTATTTTCACGGTGGGGTGTTACCCCCCATAGGGTGGCAGCCGGTACGGGCCGCCCCCGCCGCTCCCCCCTAGCTACGCCACTGGCCGTAGTGCATCGAGGAATGCAAGTCACGTGAAGATGACGGTGATGTACCCTCATCCAGAGATGTGCCAGTTAACTGCTAACTAGACTCCTGGAATACCAGAGACATAGGAAATGGAGTGTGCGAATAATTCACTTTACTTGATGTCTGAGGGGCTTCCTAAATATCCTGACTGGGAATCATAAATCAGATATTGATTTTCAATGAGTCATGCAGTAATTAAATGGGTTTATTGGTACTTAATGTGAAGGGAAATTAGCTATTTATGGTCGAGATGAAATTAATACATACTTACCAGCGTTTTAGTGTCGTTAAAACTGCCTGGGCGTTCGTCTGGGGTCAGAGCGTACGAATATAATACTAGTATAAGGAACTGAATTAATTTAATCATTATTATTGGATAATTTTTATAGCGCCATTTTCGTAAGAAAATCAACTCAAGGGCCGTTAAAAATTTATCAGCCACCATAATTTTTTTTGAAGTTAACAAATAATTATGTACAACTCTAATAATTATTTAAAAGCAAAATTGAGATTAAATCTGAGTTGTTGAATTTTTTGACTTAGGGAACGTACCCATACTACGTGACTTCTTCGGGGGGGGTCTTCAAAATGTCACGCTTGGTACAAATGAGCGGCGGTTTGCTTAGGATTTTGGTCACCGGGGGGGGGGGGGGGGTTTAAAAATTGCAAAAAATTGGTCACGTAGTATGGGTACGTTCCCTTATATACTCGTATTTTGATAAATTTCCGTTAAAAGTCTTTTTAAATAGAAAACATTAAAAGTACAGGCAACTGTCAGATAAATAAGGCAACCTA
This sequence comes from Limnephilus marmoratus, assembly GCA_917880885.1. NCBI lineage: Eukaryota > Metazoa > Arthropoda > Insecta > Trichoptera > Limnephilidae > Limnephilus > Limnephilus marmoratus. Next base: position 32,527,777 of record OU862916.1, read on the forward strand.
TTGCGAAAGTTGAATAATGCCAAAAAATTGTAGGTAGATTTTAGATTTTCACGGCCAGAAGTATTTTTGGGGTGTTATGCCCTGTTGCGCTACCTCCTTCTTTAGTGAACGTTTCGGACAGCGTTACATTGTCCGTAATGTGTACCTAAAAAAAAAACCCCAAAAAAAAATCAGAGTGCGCAATTCACACGCGGTAGAAGTAAAACCTTCAGAAAACCAAAATAGAGAAATAGTGGGGAGACTGCGAAGCATCGCACAAAGAGGAGACCAATAAGCTACAAGCACCGCACAAAGAGAAGGCCGATTATAGTATCTCATTCTCTCACAGGCTAAATTCTATGGATGTATGTTTTTTTTACATTGGCTCCACACAAGAGGCTCTGAGTAAAATAATTTCCCTCAGAGCCTATGTCATCTTAGGAGATGCTGTGTGGAGGGTTGTTTTAAGGAAAGAAAGGAGAGGAAGTTCTGGGAAGGAAAAAGGTACGAGGGATGGGTAAAAAACTGGGGGTCAGTGAGTCCAGGAGTGACGGACGTATGAATCCATCCCTCCAACTGTAGTGCAAGGCGATGAATCGTGAGATTCTGGCCTGGAGAGGATAAAAGTCCTCCCTCAACCAGTCTCTCTCGATCCTGTCCACCACGCAGCAGGTGAGCAGACACATCGGCCGCCAATACCTCGACAAACCTCATCCGCATGAACCCGGGCACCCCTGCCAAGTAACCAAACGTAGCGAACCACTTGGGGTGACCTATGGCGGAGGTGTTGGTTATCCATTAATGGTTCCCGGGGCGGCGGTACTCATACCCACCTCCCAAATTGAAAATATGTGTTTGTCTCTTTTCAGTGTCGCTATCTTCCGTTTCGTGGAGTTTCAAAGTACAACGGTGCTAAAGAAGTTTTCACTTAAAAAAAAATCTAGGTAGTTTAATGTCGTTTATTATCTATATCCAAAAAAAAATTACGAATACATTTTTACAACGCATATTTTAATAATTTATGAGAACAGTATTTAATTGTTGGAGTTAGTATGGAACCCTAGAAAATACGTGAAATCCTCTCTGTAATTCACGAACTTCGTGAAATAACTGAACTGTCTATGCTTAGTACTTACGTACAGTAAGTACATGATGTATAACTATTAGTTTCCCACCCACTGCCAACGCATATATTATATTAAGAACAATTAGCGGATTAATGCACTAATTGTATCGAAGTGTAATCAAATATAGACAATGATAATTATCCATCGTCTCATTATTAACAATACAGTATTTACCCGATCCTAATAACGCTCGTTGTACATAAATACATAATACATTATGGGAGGTTGTAGCGACATCGGCTGGCAGCGTCGAGTATATTACTGGGTTAGGTACGCTCCACGGCCTCTACGCGGTAACCAAGTGATCAATTTAACGAATTAGATCTCCCCAGCCACATGGTGTACTTGTACTGAGGAAGGGTTGCTACTTGGTACTCACTATATTTCGTACATAGACCATGGATAGTATAAAGTATACACTGTTAGTACACACATCACACGGAGCCTTCTGGTAAGGGGTGGCGAACTACAAACTACCCCATCCCTCAACCCAGCGGCCGGCAGGAGGAAAACTCGTACTCTAGAACTCTAGAGCATAATGTTTTCAGACAGTGTTAAATAATTTGACAACACTATCAATCAAATAATGGTGTAATCCAAAACACGAGATGTCTAAAAAGTAAATAAGTTAAAATATTTGGTGGGTGATAATATTTATTTATTTATTTTCGGGAAATCGACAGTTAACATTTTTCCAGTTTGAACATGTTTGTATAGCCAAAATAAAACCAATTATGGATTTCCTCCTTGTGGCTTTACCACTGATTAAACAGCATAAAAAATGAAATAATAAATAATAAAGGAGTATGAGATCAAAAATTTTATAAAACAAAACATAAAAATATCAATACATTGGTAACCATAAGAAGCCAGGTTGTACATATAAAACAAATCATAACAGAATTATGAGTATAAACGATAGGAACATAGACACATAACATATTCATGAAACATCAGGGAAATGCTATTTTATGTACCCCTTATATTTGGTAAGTTCGGAATTGAAAATGTCCACCTTGGATAATACGCTATTGTAACTATTGCATAGTCTGTTCAGACAAGAATTCTGCTTACAGTTTGTCTTGCATTGATCCACCCTGAACAGGACAGAAGAGCGTGTTGTACGCGCAGGTACATTAAATTGAATTTTATTTAGCAACTCTGGGCATTGAATATTATTGTTAACTAATTTATACAGGAATATTGCATTCATATGATGCCTTCGTACACTCAATGTATCAATTTTAAAGTATGAAGCTGCCTCTGCATAATTATTAAATCTTACGTATGACATAAAATAGATATAAAATAGCGACAAAACAACTGACGCAAACTCCAAATGACTTCGTACGCAGGCAAAGATTGTAGTCTCTTTTTATAATCTTTTAATATTATAAAATTAACGTTTCTTTGTTTGTCTCTTATACACTCCTATACCATTCATCCGATTGCGATGAAACTTTGGTGCTTTGATGCTTGCGATGGTTTCTATTTATAATAGTGTGCTTTGGGGTTATGAAATCATCCGATTGCTATGAAACTTTGGTTAGATGTTGTGCGCACGCCCGTGAAAGTTCATTTATAAATAAACCTTCATGTATATACATATTATAGGGGAGGGGGGGGGGGGAAACGAAAGGGCGACGGGGGTTCGCGCGTTGTTTGAAAAATGAGTGTATTTCATGTAGTTTAGCCGAAGGGTGGGAAAGCGGGAGGAGAAGGGGAATCCGGGAGGAGCGGAGGGAAACAATGGAGGAATGGAGGTTCATGGGACTGGCGAAAACGGAAGAGTGGAGGGGGAACGCGGTGGGAGAAGTTTACGCGAGTTAGGAAGGAGAGGCGGAACCGGCGGCGGAAAGGAAACGGGGACGAATGGGAAAGGACACGCAGGGAGAAACTATTTATTTATTTAAGTGGCATCGCAATGCATGCCGAAAACTCGCTACTTACGTATACAATTTTCCTTTATTACGCCCTATACGATGGTGTGTGTTTTGCTGAACATATCTATTTGATATTTCGATAAAAGATGCACATGCTGGAGTTTTATAGTTCTATGGTAATATTCTGATAGGCTAAATTTAAGTTTGGACACCAATTGAAGACGATTAACACCATCGTACGTAAACAACACCATTGAACAATATTTATTTCCAAGTCTGTGTAGCCTTTCGATAGGCGAGTTTTCGAAACTTGCAATCGTATAATGATGCCTTATTTATCCTTGTCAATTTCGGTTCGGCCATCAACAGCGCAACCGTGCTGAGGAATTCCTTATAAACTCATTGGAAGTTGAGCCTTTCGATCCGACATTGTTAAGTTATCAATTTGATCATGCTAGGGGCCCGGAGACTTTATCCATGAAACGCTACATGTCTTCGTCTGTCCAGGATCCAAGTCCTGGTACCAGATGGCTTGACTTCGTAAACCATCTTAATGGCTTTACCCTCCCCCGCTCAGCATGTACGATCAATCCACGCTAGTCTTAACACAACTAGGCTAAACATAGTTTTATAGGCTTATCATAGGAGTGTGACAATGTAAAATAAACAACACTTTTTTTCATTGTAGATACCTATTTGGTAACATTAACAGTGTTAATATTACCAGATAACAGTGTTAATTTAACAGCAATATAATTAAAAATAATAATTTCGGTTCTCGGTGTATGGGTGCAGCAAGATTTGAAATTCTATGCCTGCGTAGTGGATAAAATTATTAAAGTTCATTAAACTTAAAATTTTAAGTTCAATTATAAAAAAATAAACCTAATTTTTGGTTTCATTTCAAAATTGAAACTGATAAGTATAAATCGTATCAGACAAGCGTAACTGGATACCAAAATTATTTTATTAACTGATCATTCTTTATTTCAAATAAGTATTTATTTTGTTTAAATGTTTGACAGATAAGGAAAATTTGAGCTCACTTCGTGAACATGGATACGCTCACAACACACGATGGTATTACAATTCTCTCTTAATAGTTCCATTTTTATTTTTATTATTTGAATACCGCATGAGTTTCTCAACTGGTCCCAACCGCCTGGAACCAGTAAGACTATGGTTTCCCCAATTGGGGTTTATTTCATTACTTGCTACGGGGCTGAAGGTAGTGGGCATAGGAAGATGTGAATGTGGGAAGTATCTACCTGGCTATTCGGATCTGGTTCTAGAACACATTAATTTCCACTGTCCAATAAGAATCACAAGGTTAAACCCACTATTCCACATCCCACACTCTAAAACAAATTACACACAACATTCATTTCTCCGAAGGACTTGCACAAAATACAATGATATCTTTTACGACGCTGATATTTTCCATTTGTCCTCAGGCCAATTTATTAAATTCATAATAAAACAAAATTAAAGCAATTTGTTAATTACGAACTCTCCTCCCCTGTTGTATGTTATTTTTTTTTTCATTCTCATTATGTTGGTTTTCCTTCTTTTTAAAATAATAATAATAATATTTGGATGATTTACATATCCCACATGCTTTAATTTGTGTTTATATGATTTGTATATATATTTTTCTTTATGTTTTTTTCAATGTTTTAATCTATGTTTTTATACATATTATAATTTTTTGCGGAAACTTCGCTGGTTAATGCAACCATGTAATATGTTACTTTCTTATTAAAATACGTATAACTGTTTGTTTCCTCAATAAACTAAAATAAAAAATTTAAATAAAATAAAAACCCGGCTAAAGCCATTTCAAGCAACTTTTCAATGCCGAATGGTGGTCTTACACTAGGTCGTACAGTTAGTATTGTTTTGGAGTTTTAGGTAAATGTATAAATGAATTACTATGAATTTGTATTATTATATTACAACACCTCATTATTAGAACCTCTCTAGTAGTGCGTAGAAATGTTTAAGTGATAATTAATGTGACATTAATTTCCCATCAAAATGCAAATTATTATCGATGCCGTGAGGGAAGGGTGGTTTTATTTTATTCTGAAAGTTGCGCTTCTAAATCAGATGCGCCAACAGCGGCAATCAATCAAGAAAAGTGCCCAAGTTATTATTACCTCCCCTCCACGTCCCACCCCACCCCATCAGCCAGCTTCCCTCGGAGGCTTTCCCTTTGGTGCTCAGTCCTTAGCACGGTGATTGGGGTAACCAAGGTGAGTGGAGGGGGAAAGAATCTTCAATCTGAAACTTTTTTATTACATTGACATCAAGACATTTCTTTGTTTTTGATTAGTTTTACTTTGTTTGATTCCAAAATCTGAACTGCCTCCCTTGAAATGTCTGCATTGTGGTAAGATTAACAACTAAGATTAATTTATTGGGGTACTGTCAAATACATGTCTTCTGTGGTGGCCTTTTAAGTAAACTTTTAAATTTTTTTTACACTAACTCCACACAGGAGGCCCCGAGAAATTTCCCTCAGGGCCTATGTCATCTGAGATGAAATGTAGAGTCTTTTTGAGGAGAGGAAAAAATGAACATTGGTCTTAAAGAGACCCGTGTTGTAGGAAGGAGGAAACACAAAGGCCGGCAAACCGTTCTACAGCCGACCTGTTGAACACAAGAACAAGCCGAAGTGTATGTATGTCGGGCACGCGTTTGGTGTATTTCCCAACTATGCACCGGTGCTGAAGAGATTAATGACGTTAGTTCCTCAGAGCATCTTCCATTGAAATAGTGGTAGAATAAGTATGGCATTCCCACCCGACACATGTGCTTTAAAGATTGCAATCCGTATGTTAAACCTGGAGAATCTATCAGACGACTGCCCGTTTCTGCACAGAGTCGAGGGTTTTTCAGGTATTTTGGGGATCCAGATCAGAGGAGGCTGCCGACTACAACCGTGGGTGCACTTTTGATTTGTACAGCAGTTGTGTACTATTAAAGTATCTGCAGACCCTACAGTACGCCTAATTTTTGAGAGGCTAACTTTACAACTAGTTACTACAGTGACCGAGAGAGCACACACAAATTTATGCGCAACAAGTTATCAGTTAATAGCAGTTTTAAACGTTGAAACTTATTATAATAACGAAAAGATTAAGTGGCAACAAGCCTAAACAAGTTAAAAAACTTATTAATAAGCTTTTAATATTTAAATGAAATAATCTTAGCATCGAACAACAACCGCGATAAGAGTTTTCAGTGTTTACATTTTGACCCGATTAATACATAATATTCAACGAACGAGTAATAATATACACAATATAATACGCACAAAGTGATAATATTAACAGTGTGAATTGTTTTAATATTGTGAACAAGAATTACATTCAGTTCAAACTGTGACACTGTCTGATAAAGCTCCTACCCACATAAATAATATTGCCTCGAACATAAACAATAAATATTATAGTGAAATAAATAAATACTAAAAATATATATTTATAAATAAATAAAAAAATATACTCGTGTCCAGTGGAAGACCAAATCCAATAATCAAGCAGTACATTACTCACTTCTTTATTTTTGTACATTTAAAACGCCATCTCTGTATACACGCAAATAACATTATTAACAGAACAATATACTGCAGATTTGTTAGTTTGTTCGCTAGTTCAGCCATCACACAGAGGCCGCACATTACCTCAAATAACCTTCTGTGGGCCGCATTTAAAATAAAACAAAATGAACATCTGCGGCGTGTGCAATTCCAACATAACTCAAGGAGTTCAATGCTCGTCCTGCAAGGAAAATCTGCACTACAAGTGTGGAGGTATAGCAGAGGAAAATTACAAAAAGATGAAGCTCGACCTGAGAAGTACTTGGCGATGCAGCAGGTGCAAATCTTCTAATATTGCTGTGGGCGTCCAAGATCTGAGCACCATCATGGAAGATATTAAAAGAATTCAAAAGGACCTGTCCTTATTCAAGGGACTGCACGATGATATAAAATCTCTGCGTGAGGAAGTACAAGGGGTGCAGAAATCGGTTGACAGCTGCCACCAGGAGGTCGCTTCATTTGGAAAAAAGATTGATGATTTTGAAAAACGCCTTACAAAAGTGGAAAACTTGGAAGCAGAAGTAATGAACCTGAGAACGGAAGTACGCAACATAATTGAAGAAACAAATAAAAAAGACCAATGGGCAAGACTTCAAAACCTCGAAATAAGGGGTATCCCTGAAAAAAAAGGTGAAAATTTAATAACCCTCATCTCAAAAATCGCCAGTCTGAGCAATATGAGTCTAGGTGAAAGGGACGTGGAGTTCATAACGAGAGTTGCTCCAAGAGGCGGCGAGACTGGGAAGACTAAACCCCTAAAATCTGTGATTGTAAAATTAACCAGCCGAAGCTTAAAAAACCAGCTTCTGCAGGCGGTAAAAGACCGCAAAGGGATCACGTCAACGGAACTGGGATTTACGGGATCCCCGCAAAATGTCTACATAGGTGACCATCTCACGAGCATGAATAAACATCTATTCTACCGCGCAAGGCTTCTCGCCAAAGAAAAAGGTTATAGATTCGTCTGGACAAAAAACTGTTCAATTTACGCTCGACGAAATACGACGTCAGCACCCATCATTATCTCAAAGGAAGCAGATTTGAAGAAAATGGACCGCGAGCCTCCAGCCACAGGACCCAACAGAGTAGATGCAGAAAGTCCTCAGCTGAGCCAAGCCTCCAGATAAGGCCTTTTAAAATTACTGCATTCCTTTATACTAATTTCATTTTAATTATTCTTATATTTTCTTCTCACTTAGAATGTACCCTTCCCTCCCTTATCCCCCACGCCTACCCTATGGATCTAATCACTCTAATACATTTCTTAGTTCCATTCATTCTAACACACTTTTTAGCTTTTGTACAATTTTCTAGCATTTATTGTAAAATTCTTTGGGAATTTCATAAAAATAAACATAAATCCGTCAATAACAAAATACGAACATCGACACAAATTCACTTCAATTCCGCACTTAATCATAGATTCGCACGGTTTAACCAATGTCTTTAAATATCTATTACCAAAATGTGAGAGGGTTACGCACTAAAACTGACAAGTTATTGGTGGCTGTTCGGTCCAACGAATATGATGTAATCGCTCTGTCTGAATCATGGCTCGTTGATGGCATCCGCAACGAAGAGCTATTTGATGATCGCTACGATGTACACCGCCGAGATCGGGACTACACTCGCACGGGCCAACGCTTGGGCGGGGGTGTCTTAGTCGCTGTTCGTCGTGAGCTGGTACCTCGCGAGCGCCCAGGGTGGCACTCACAAGCTGAGGACGTCTGGATAACATTAGAATCCAGGGGATCCAAACACACAAATCTCCACATATGTTGTGTTTACCTCCCTAAAGGACCAACATATCGTGAAAATATGGAAAGCTTCCTCACACAAATTTCATCACTTACGTTGCAATTTCCCACAGATAAATTCATTATCCTAGGTGACTTTAACCTCACTGACATTTCATGGAATAAGTCTCTCAATAATACGTCATTTATACCCAGTGATCGCTTATCGCCTGTTAGTACATCATTTATTGACTGCATGCATTTTTCGGGATTGTTTCAATGTAATGGAATTCCAAATACCAACGGTCACTTTCTTGACCTCGTTCTATGTAATGACCTGGTACCGGTCTCTGCTTGTGATGAACCATTAATTTTAGAAGACCCTCATCACACCTCCTTAATAATGGAAGTTTTATTTTCTGAACCCGCTCCACTAGTGGAAGAGCCTAGAAAGGCTTACGTCTATAAGCGCGGTGATTACGACCAAATTAACACATCTCTCGACCAGGTAAACTGGCACGAGCTACTTTCGTTTGGTGACGTGAACACAGCATTAAATAAATTCTACTCACAATTAAATCATCTTATAGACGCCCATATTCCTATGAAATTATGTAGGAATTCGAAATACCCGCCATGGTATAACTCTGCCCTCATCAAATTAACAACAGAAAAATATAAATACTTCAAAAAGTTCAAGACATATAAAAATCCTTCTGACTATGCCACTTTCTCTCTACTAAGATCACGTCACAAAAAACTTAACTGGGAATGCCATAATAAATACTTACTTAAAATAGAACATGATATATCCTCCGATCCAAAAAAAGTATGGAACTACATTAAGTCAAACTCCAAATCCCATGGCGTTCCGAATACCATGATGTTCAAAGACGAAAAAGCTGAAAATGGATCTGACATCTGCAACTTATTCTCTAAATATTTCACTTCAGTCTACAATAATAATGCTCGGATTAACCAGATCCTGCCAGACTACACCAGTGAGCCCTGTATTGCTAGCATTCATAATATTGAAATCAACCAGCATCACATACAGAAACAACTTGAAAATTTAGATCCCAATAAAGGCGCAGGCCCAGATAAAATTCCCCCTTTCTTCATAAGCAAATGTGCGCGCAGCCTTTCTAAACCATTATTCATAATTTTTAGTCGCTCCCTTAATGAGGGAATTGTGCCAAACACTTGGAAAACTGCATTTGTAACTCCCATTTTCAAGAACGGCCAAAAATCTGACGTTGAAAATTATAGGCCCATATCAAAGCTCTGCATTTTCAGTAAGGTTTTCGAAAAAATTGTGTACGACCAGATGTTTACAGCCTTGAGATCGTCACTTAACAACAATCAACATGGATTTATGAGAGGAAAATCTACAACCACTAACCTAACGGCATTTGTCGAAATCTTACAAGACAATATGGACCAGCGCGTACAGGTAGATGCAATATATACAGACTATAGCAAAGCCTTTGATTTAGTAATCCATGATGTCTTGTTGACTAAACTTTCACTAATCGGCGTACACGGAGATCTCCTCAGATGGCTCTCGTCGTATTTGAAAAATCGCAGCCAAGCAGTAGTCGTCGGTGGCTATAAATCAAATTGGGTAACCGTACCGTCAGGAGTACCCCAAGGGTCATTATTGGGACCATTGCTCTTCAACATATACATTAATGACATTGGAAAATGTTTTCTTTACTCCAGAACGTTATTATACGCAGACGACATGAAAATATTCTCTCCTGTTACAAGTATCACTGACTGTATTCGCGTACAAGAAGATTTAAATCGCCTAAATAGCTACTGTACACAACACAACCTTCAAATAAATGTTAAAAAATGCGGCGTCATCAGCTTTACCCGAAACAAAAATCCCATTTCTTTTGATTATTCCCTTAACGGCACAGTACTTAAAAAAATGATGGAGGCCAAAGATCTGGGAGTAGTGCTAGACCCGAAATTACTTTTTGACCGACATATCGAATCCATAGTTGCAAAAGCTTCCAAGGTACTTGGCTTCATACTCAGAACCTGCAAACACTTTAAAAAGGTAAACACTATGAAAATGCTGTACTTTGCGTATGTACGCAGTTCTCTGGAGTACGCTTCTCAAGTCTGGAATCCCAGGTACACAACATACATAGAAAGGATTGAGAAAATACAAAATCGTTTTCTACGATACCTTGATTTTCGGGGATATCGTCCTCATCTAAGTAATGTGGAGTCAGCCACGTTTTTCAAAATCTCGTCACTAGAAAATCGTAGAAATTCTGCAGACGTAATATTCTTGCAAAAGATAGCCACCTCTGCGATAGATTGCCCGGAATTACTTGAAAGAATTCAATTAAGAGTGCCCACCAGACAAACTAGACTAAATCACACACTTAACACTCCTCGATGCAACACTAACTCTAAACAAAACACATTCATTAACCGCGCTTCACACTTTTTTAACAATTCATACAATGAATTCGACTTATTCAACACAGCACCCCAAATTCTAAAAAAAATAAACAATAAATAACTTCTAAATATATACAAACTATTATACTTCTATACAAATAACTTATTCACTCCGAGAATAGATCCGTCCCCTTCCCCTCCCGCCCACCATCCCATCCCAATAAGCTATTATAACTATTATAACTTTTATTACTTTTATTACTTTTTAATCTCTCTAATTAATACACACCAGTGAAAACCTATTATTGGTTCAATAACATATACATATGTAAATACACCTAAGTAAATAATGTAACTGTTGGTTTTCCAAATAAAATTAAATAAATAAATAAATAAATACTCTGGCTTCGATGGAGCCCCCATATCTGAGCTGGTCACTTAGAGTTTCACCAAGCATATCAATGGAGGGCCTGTTCGGAAGATTGCTTCCGTTGAAGGAGAATTCGTCTTTTTGCGATTTTTCAGCTAAGCTTTCTGGCTTGATCTATTTCTTTATATTATCTATCTTGCGAATGGATGTTGTATCATAAGAAAATACCCAATGTCCGTTTATTACTTACATTTAAATTTAAAAAAATGTGTGGTAAAATACCGGTTTATTTAAAATCGTCTTAAGACCACACACACGAATTATATCCCACCAATCACAGATTACCAAACAAAAGCTCTCGCCACTCTGTGAAAACTTTCCCACGTTGATGGTCACCCTCGGCATAAAAACTTGTAAATCCGCTCTTAAAAGTTTTTTACAGCCTAAAGTTGCCACACTCTACTGTCGGTGACACAAAGTACAATGGCAACTTGGTAATTCCGCTCACTTTTACTTTTATTGTTATTTTTTCAATTTATTCCGTGTAAGCTGGGGTCACTGTGTAATCAAAGTACGCACTTGAGACACTGTGTAGTAAATATATTCTGAAATTCCCGTTTTAGCACACAGAATCTGAATAATACTTTGAAAGAATGAACTTTGTTTTGTTTACTCGGTAAGAACGAACAGCACTCGAGTTTATTAGGTACTATTGGTTTATTGCCTTAGCATTTATTCTCCTGCGAGATGTTTGTTTGCAAATTTGCAAACTACTGTAAATTTTCTTGACTCTGAAGTCAAACTCTGGTTGATTCCTTCCATTTCTTTTTATAGTTCGTATTTTCTGCTTAATTTCGTTTCAACAAAAATTAGGTAATCAACTTTTTTGGCCGCAGGCACATGAAATAAACCCTTATCTATTAAGAGCGTTTAACCAGTCAGCGGCCGAAAATCCACATTTCGTTGAAAGTTGTTCTTACGATCGTACAGGGCGGTTACAATGAGAAAGATTAATTATTCTTCGTACCAGCTTTTCAAAATTATAACTCAATGTCGATTTTATTTCATTCCAAATTTGCTTTAATTCCTTAATTAATACCTACATCCAAAAATGCTGAAAAGCGTGATGATAAAACTATTAAAATAATATGCTTTTTTGTAATTATTTTTAAGTTAAATAAGAATGTTTAAAAAATCTGAAATATGTTAGTTTGTAAGTACGCAAATAAATACACAAACGGACCAATTTTCATCAAGAAACACATGTACGTATATATTTTTTAATGATTCTATTTAAACTAAAATTAAAATTCTAAAACATGCGATACCCGGATAATGTATTGATTTATTTTACTGCATGATTATATGATTTGAAATGGGTGTGGTATAATACAAAATCTTTTTTGAAAATTTAACAAATCTGCCAACGACCTATGGCGTAACCTTATTATACTAAAGATAAACATTTTTTTCTCAAAATTTAAAACATGCGATTGCTAGATAAAAGAACAATCTTTCGAAATCCATTTATAATTTTTTGTGGAAAAGAGTCAATACGTCTAAAATCTGATTTAAAAATGACATATTTCTGGTTTTCTCTGGTAATACCCTCTTAAGATTACAATGAACCAAGAAGCATGCTGAACGAGTGAAGAATTAACGAATTTTCTTTGATTAATTTTCTTTAGTTTTCTCTGCGTATTTATGTATTATTTTAATGTATTATTTCTAGTGTATTATTTTAATGTAATGAAAACAAGTGTATTTTCTAAAGCAAGTATTTCGAAACTATCTAACGGAGTAATTATTTTGACTGTAACTCGGTCGATTTCTTAGAATTACAAACCTTTCGAGTAACAGTATTTTCATAGTTTTTTGGCAACGCTCGTGCTGGTGGATCACGAGAATTCGACACAGCTAGGTGTTGATTTTCCGAAAAATGCTTCATTTATTTAGCTGAAAGCAATCAGAATATATTTTTATTTACTCTCTACGTTGAAATCACAGCATATAGAAAGGAATACGTAAATGTAGGACAGTACCCAAAATTCGTTTTCTCAGCACCAATCGATTATTTTTATTTCGATGAAATAATTTTTTTTTCTACGAGATATGTTGAATTTCACTTTACTTTAATTGATTGAATGAATGTATGAATAAGGTGGAATTTTGGGAGTGGTAATTAAACCGCTTGCCGACATCTGATCGAGCCGAAACTCGGCAGATGAATTCGTTGTCAATAACAATGCATTTTCTTAACTTTTGGTGGTAATCACGTACGCGGAAAAACACTATTTCAAAAATTCGAAGAAATTAAAGCACTTAATGTACGAAGTGAATGTCGGTCTTACGATTTCCCAATTTGGCCCGGTTGATTCCGATCACTGGGTACAAAAGTCCAAACCTCAGTCAAATAAAAAAATAATAAGTTTTTAAAGACATTTAAATATATATTTAGTGTAGTAAAAAAAGTTTTTTGCGTTGTTTTTTTTCTCAAATTAATCTCTGGGATTATTTATTATATTACAGTTTTTTTGAGACATTATACAAGAAAGTCAGAAGCAAGTATATGACACCCCCTCATAAAAAATGGGGAAAGAAAAGGTAGAAAAAAGTGAATGAAAGACGAAGGAGTTTACCAAAAAAATGATGGTTCCAACATTTTTTTTTTTTTTTTTTATTTTATTTATTTCATCTACATTTTCATAACATAATATAGCTTACATATTATATACACTCTCCTAAGAAAGCAAATGCTTATGTTTAGGAGAGGACAACTTGTTAATAACTTAAGAATTATTTAAAAAAATATATTAATTTAGCTTACATATTATATACACTCTCCTAAGAAAGCAAATGCTTGTGTTTAGGAGAGGACAACTTGTTAATAACTTAAGAATTATTTAAAAAAAAAATCTATATCACAAACTTAAAAGTTTAACTTGTGAAGAGATTTAGACTTAACATATTTTAAAAGTTTATAGGAGTAATTAAACAAGAAATATATGGTGGTACTACCAAAATAAGATTTAATTATTTTTTTAAATTTGTCGCAATTTTTTTCTGTTCGTATATCAGCGGGTAATTGATTAAATAATTTTATTCCTTTATATACATAGTGATTCTGCGCTGCTGTGGTTCGTACGGGTGGTACAGTTAGGGCCGGTTTTATAAACGAAGTATCAAATTTCTGTTACGTAACGAACCGTTTTTCGTTAACGGACCGCTATCCTTTCGTTATTTTATTTTGCGTACTATAAACAAAATAGCATTACTAGCGGTCATCGGTTACGTTTGTTCCTAAAGTTTTTTTACTGGCAATCTTTTTTGCAAATTATTGTCTCTGATATTGTTTTATCTATGGGTATTACTTTAACTGTCAAAGTTGATTGTTATTTTAAATGCTTGGAGTGTTTGCTGACGCGATTATTAAAACGATTATCAACGCAATTCTAAAATATACTTCAAAACTATGTAATTTTATGTATATTAATCATATAAATCTTAATAATCATATAAAATATTAGTGGTTTGGTCACGGTTAGTATTATTATCATACGCGTTGCATCTTCACATAACCTAATTCATTTTTACACTACCACTGATGAAGTTTTAATGTAATTGTTATAATTTTTCAAGCATTGCCAAACGCCCATCCTCACATTCACTGCTCGATGAATAATCCATGTCACAAATGCAAATAATATAATAATGTCTAAAATAAGCGATCTTCGGGCAACAACCAACTACTACTGACAGCTGTCAAAAAACATTTGAGCGCCAACTATCAACAAAACGGATAGTTACCCGTTTAACTGGTCAAAATCAGTCAGTTAAGCATTAACCGAAACTTAACCTAGCGATAACCTAACGAACGTTTATAAAACGGCAAAATAGGGCGGTAGACCAAATATTTGTGGCGGTAAACCAAAAATTGTATCAAGCGTAACGAACGGACGTTTATAAAACTGGCCCTCAGTCCACCAATGGAAGTATTCCTTATGCTAATATTTATTTATTTATTTAACATGGTTGGAAATTCTGAGTGGCTTGTCACCAGGTCAATACTGAGGGAAACCCTTTCTTCTGGAACAAATTATTTCCCACATAGATATTATTTTGATTCAAATTATAATTATGATTTACGTAAAATAACCTATTTGAACATGACTGTGCGTCCAGAACCAGTGCTCTTTCCGCTCTGCCATGGAGTTCGCCAAACTCGTCTAATAATTATATTATAATGAAACAACTGTATAAGTAATTTGACAAATCATGTAACAAAATTTTGCCATTATTTACTATTCTTCTTTAAAAAACCTTTCGATTGATTTATTAACACTTGTCACTTTAATTCACTTAACTTTAATTACTTTAATTCATTTAGTCAACACTTATCACTTTAATTCAGTGAAATCTTACTCTTTTACCCCCATTCCCGTTATCTTGGTGTTACTTTGGACAGGATACTGAACTACCGGCTAATACTACTTATGGAAACAGTGGACAAAATAACCAGGACAAGGCTAAACTTAGTCAATAAACTAGCTGGAGATGCGACGCCAGAACGGCAGCCATTGACCTGATTTTCTCAACAGCTGAATACTGAGCCTCAGTAAGAGCTACTTCCATGGTCAACGTTCAGCTTAATGCCACAATGCGAACCATCAGCGACATTTCTACTCCTCTCCTTTGGCTCCCCCTTCTTGCTAACACGAAAACGTCAAATATATATCAGGGAGAGATTGCAACATTGAGGGAATATAAGAAAGCGTTGCAAAAAAGTGCAATACCTTTGCACGATGATGTTGTCTCTCAACTGGGATGCCGCTTAAAGCCCCGAAAACCCTTTTGGATGAAAGGAGAGAGACTCCTCAGATCACCTTTCAAGTGTCAATCGTGGGAAATGCCCATCTAATACAAGACCCCACTGAGAGATAGCCTGGGTTCTCAATATTTGTAAACCCTGGTCCGTCATCAATAGGATAAGGTGCTCCCATAGCCACTGTGCTTACATGATGCATAGATGGGGCCTTAAAGAGTCGACGATATATGAATCAAACCACCGAATATGTGGTCAACGAATGCCTTCTCCGTTCATTCCCCGGTGGGATTGATGAGGTCCACTGGGCGACGCCTGAGGCCCTGGGCTTGCTTGCAGTCCTTTGAACCCCCGCCATACGAAAGAAGAAGGCTCCTTGTGGAATATATCTCCTATTTAATTTTTATTACATTAACACTGAGTAAATAGTACAATCTTCATTTTTTATTATCTTTCGAAATTCATTCTGCATGATGTTGATTTTTAATTTTAGTCATCCGAGGTTTGTTTAGACTTTAGACACATTGTTTCATTGATTTGGCACAGAATTGACTGTGTTTTGTTCAGTATAAACAAACACAGCAGAACGCCACTAACAAGCTTGTGTTTCTCGGTGAGTCGATTTAATTTTAGAGCCATCTCCTGGGTATGTGTGAACCGAGAGCAGTGAGCAGAGAGCGTGTTGTGTGCGTGTTGTGTTGGGTTCAACAGAAGCGCGCCTGTTGTGTGTGGTTTATAAAAGGTGTTAAACAGAAGACGCGCCATACAGAACGAGTTTGCCGATGACCGATGAACGACCATTACATCCGGTAAAGACATTTCAGACTCTTTGCTGCTGCAAGCTGCAGTCCATTTACATATTAGATATAAACAAGTCTCAATACGTAAATTCTTAGCAAACCTATTCTATTGGTTTTAAAATTATTTTAAAAAATAAAGTGCACTACTTTGTTAAGTGTAATAATCGCGATAGATACTTTTATGTTGAGTAGCCTGACTCGTAACTACGAGGGTCAGTCAATAAGTAATGCCTCCTATTTTTTTTCTACGTGAAAATTTTAAACTTGGTGCTATTCCTCAAACCTTTTTCTACAATCTGCTGCAGTAGTATCTTTTTGCGTCAACAAGTGGCAGCACTGCAGTCGCTTGCAAAATGGCCGACATGTACGTTCGTAATAGATAGCGTTCTGTGATTGATTCTTGACTGTAGAAGGTGAAACGCAAAAATTCACATTCATGAAAGACTGAAAAATGTGTACCATGATGCAACAGTGGACGTCAGCACTGCTAAACGATGGGTTCGTTACTGTAACCAAGCTGAAGGACAAACACCGCTGGCTAAGGAAAAG
Organism: Limnephilus marmoratus; assembly: GCA_917880885.1. Taxonomy (NCBI): domain Eukaryota; kingdom Metazoa; phylum Arthropoda; class Insecta; order Trichoptera; family Limnephilidae; genus Limnephilus; species Limnephilus marmoratus. The sequence goes on from OU862916.1 coordinate 32,545,068, forward strand.
CGGAGCGGCGCGGCGCAGGCCGTTGATTGCAGCAACTACACTCATTCGTGGTGACCCCAAATAACTACAGATGTCGCATTTTCTCCCTCAGTAAAGGCAATGTGATGAAGATTAATCGGTAACTGATTTTTCAACAAAAGTTTTGCAAGGTGGTTACCAAGAAACTTGACGGGCCAGAATAAAGAATCAAGAAAAAAATGGCCTCCCAACACGTGCAGCTCTTAGTTTCTGGAAAAAATTGTGACCGGATACGAAAAATGGGTTCATTTTTTTTACCTGAATTAAAGTGGCAGTCAATGGAATGGCATCACACAAACTCACCAAGGACAAAAAAATAAAAACTGTGTGATCGGCGGGGAAAGTTATGGCGATGGTGTTCTGGATATGACCGCGGAACTTTTTACAAAACTGTGATACATGCCCATGTTAAAAGATGGACCAACGCTGTGGAAATGGACGGAGATAATATTGAAAAATAACAAATTAATCGTCAATAGTGTGGTTTTCGACCCCTGTAATTGCATTTTTTGTTACTTGATAATTAAAGGAGAAAAATAGGACACATTACCTATTGACTGGCCCTAGTATATTATTTTGACGCGTGATTTACAAGTTAGCCACGGGGTTTAGAAATTAGTCATCATTTTATTAGCCTTAACTTAGTGATACTTCACCAGAGTTCCACGTCTGATCCGGTAGGACTGTGGCCAACTAAATTTTTTTTAAATTTTGAGGCTAAAGTACGTGGGGAAGTTAAGAAGATGAGGAATAAGATGTCTAGGAAGTGGTTGGGAAGTAAATAGCTAGCAGATTTAATCACCAACAAGCGGAGCAACAGTGGTTTTAAACAATATTTTTATCTTAAATTGTGGACCTTCACAAATGTGAAACTTAGAGCATATTTTTCTCTGGAAAGAGGTTTACTAGATTAATAAATATTTGATAAAATTTATAATATATTTCTACAATCGTACTTCTAACTACAGACTAGATAGGCACTTTTAACAACTTGCGGTTAACAGATTGCATCCAAGGTTTCGTCGATCTACAAAACTGTGCATACAATGCATTTGATCAATGAACGTGATGCCGCGTTAACTTATATAAAATTATTTTAAAAATTCTTGACAACATGATTTCTTTACGTTCTGGTGATTTGTAAACCCACAAGCCCTAGGTTAGGGGATCAAAAGTTATGAGTAAAATATGGCGCTGCCACGAAACTCGTCACCTAATGTTTACCACCTAGTACTTTTTTTAAATGTTTTTTTTTTTTAATTTTTTAAATCCAGAAAACACAAAATTAGAAATTACAGTGGCCACAGAAAATAACATTAGTAATTATTATATTACGATTCAATCGTTACCTCAATACATCACAATACTTATTACCTTCCCCACCATATACATCGTAGCCTATGGATTGCTTGCGTCGCGTCGTCGTGTACGTTTGGTGTTTAAATATTACGTTGTTGTTTAAATTATGATTTATGATAATAATTTTTATTCCAGGATGTGGGATGTGTTGTAAAGTGCATGTGTAGTATTTTGTGATGTTGTAATGAATTATGTATTTGTATGTACATACTATTTATTTTATGTGTTATGAGACATACATTATATTCCTATATCATTCTTATTGCGAACAGTTTTGTTTCCTTGTATATTTTTGGGGGACGTTCTATAAATTAAATTAAAAGGCTTTTAAATTACATTCTTTTAACTACCTATAATTAATTTATATATGTATAGTATGCATTTCACCAGATATCAATTAAGTAGTTTAGATTCGTTTGAACTCAGCTCTAATATAATTTTTTTTAAATGATTTGGAAACAGGTAAAATTATGATTTGCTAAAGACGCCAATTAAGTTGATAATACTCAAGCCTTATATTTCGTAGTCAAGGTTTTACCCCAACACGTATTATTTGTCTCTAATAACTTAGTTATAAGTTTCATCGCCTTTAAAAGGTTCATCATTTATCATTAAACATATTTAAATTTCTATATCATTGGCTAAATATTAGATACTTTGCGCTTTGTAATGGGTTTTTAAAACTTCATCAAATACACGATCCTAAAAAGCCATTTTAGGTTCATGTTCAAACATAACGGCAATGTCTCTTATGTTCTCTCTAGAGACATTCGTAATTTAGTAAGTACTGGGACTATTACTATTGGATGCTTATTGAAAAGACTTAGATTCTTATATCAGATTCAGACTTGGATAACAGTGATAATAGTAGGGGAGGCATTGACGCTAAATGGGTAGTTACTCGAGCGTCGTGGGGACCTATTGGATTGCAAAGATTAGATGCTAAAAAGAAAAAAAGTTTATATGATGTATGCCATTCCAGTGGTGGGGAGAGCGAGTATAAATTTTCAAACATGTAAAAAAAAATCGTCACCATGACATACTCGAGCTCGTCAGATTTTAATAGCGTATACGCCCTACGTGTTTCTGGTAACGGGAAGATATTAATCTGACGACTTGAGTGGTGGGGGTGGCCGTATGAAGAGGTAGAAAATTGAAAAAAAATGGATTTATTCGAGCGTGTCAGATTAAGGTAATGTGAGTTAATTACATGCAGAAAAGTTTACATTTCAATAATCTGACGATTTGGACGTAACCTAAACTCATGGCTGATTTTTAAAAATGTAAAAAAAAATCGTGACCTTGACTTACTCGAGCTCGTCAGATTTTTATACAGAAGGTTCAGCGTGATGTCCTTGTTGTGCTGACCAATAATCTGACGATTATGTGGAGGGATTTTCTTAATCTGACGGTTTTAAAAAAAAAATAGAATTTTTTTTGTTGTTTTTATTACTGAATAGAACAATGAACAAAAAATAATATGGGTATAATGATAGAAAGAAATATTTTATTTATTAAACTTCTTTACAAAATTAATTAACCAAAGCGTTGTAAATCTACGAATGCGAAAGCGCGACCCAACGGTTAATCAGGCTCTGGCTGCGACCATTGACGTATTCGTATAATGGACAGAATATATCTACCTAGAGAACAAGCGCCCGAAGGGAACCGAAGCGCGGAGGGGAAATACGAAGTTTAGCCACTTCGGCATGTGGAAATCGTCAGATTATATTATTTCCATGATCCTTACATTATTTCCTTCAAAATAAAAAAAAAATTAACCGCGCTCGAGTAAATCCATGTGACGTTTTTTTTTTGCAACTTTGTGACTCGCTAACTTTCTTACGTTACGTTCAAATCGTCAGATTATTGAAATGTAAACTTTTCTGCTTGTAATTAACTCACATTACCTTAATCTGCTGACACGCTCGAGTAACTACAGGGATCGATTTTTTTTACTAATCTGATCGGTTGTCCTAGCCGCACCCATCAATATTATGGGTTCATATATGGTGATAGTCCATAACAAGGTCGTGAGGTATCTCCCCTTAGTTAATCTGACGCGCTTGAGTAAATCCCAAAATCCCTGCTTCGCCTCCCCTACTATAACACTGTGACTGTTTATTGACGTACCGTAAATTATATTAATATTTATGGGGACAAACATCCTTCCAGCCTGAAAGCTAGTTTTGATCTTCCGGAGCTGCTGAACTCCAATGATTCCGTACATATACCTATAAACCTTCGGTCACCTTCGGGTCAACCCGGCAATGAGACCATGTGAACCGAAGAGCCCATAGACAACTACAGTAATGAAGGAACTAAATCATAGACTAATATGATACATTACAATAACCAATTCAATAGTTTTGGCAACAATGCACTCACCGGTACAATCACATTATCGGCTATCACACCTCTCTCGAAAAAGGTAGTTACTAGTAACTGTACTAAAAGCTCGGGTATACGATATAAGGTATTCGTATAACGATAGTGTTCCCGGTGGCAGGAGCCAAGGAGTAGCGGAGTCGAGAGTAGCAGCCAGCCGGGGTGATGCGATGACAGCATGATGTTCAGCCAACACAAATAAACGCCATAACAAATAAACAGAAAGACCCAATATATACGATGTACACTCATGGGGATAAGAAAGGTTACATGAATAATCCTAATCTTTATATTCCTCTTTTGGCCTTGCAGTAAAAAGAAGCTTCGGGTTATTTTTGCTACTAAAAATTTATTTAAAAAACTTGCTGTTTTCTGATATCGTAATTTTTTTATTGTTTATTTAAACGCCCATAGAATGCAGTACTTTTTTTTAATTACAGTGAAAAAATGAGTTTACAAAATACAGGTAACATAATATATGTTAAAAACAAAACATAGGTTTATAAAATATAAGCGTTAACAAAATACAGGTAACATAAAATAGAGGAAACAAAATATAGTCCATTAAATATAGGAGTTGACATAAAGTAGGTACCTAATGTTTTAAAAATTGTTGTTCACATTAGTTTATGGGATAAGTAGAAATACATAGTTTAAATACAAACTTTGCTAAGTTCAAATTATTGTCAAATACATCCATATTGTTTAAGTATTTCTTACCAAGACTATGTAAACGTTGTATTGGAGAATGCAAATCATAGTTGGAATGAGATGTACGTAAATGAAATGTGGATGTTTGTCTAGTTGTATTTTTGATAGAAGAATAACTTTTGAAGTTTATAGTTACATTATACCCAACAAATTAATATTTAATTATTAAAGAATATAATACTAATTAATCTAATTGAAACATGAACAGAACAAGGCACAAAAATTAAAAAAAGGTAACGGACGCAACTGGGAAACAAACGCAAGATCTGTCTTATCGAGGCACTGCTTTTTTCAACTCAGCCATTGAGTCGTGCTTGTTACCTACCTGTTCCGTCAATTATTGAAGTATGACTATCAATCGACGTTATTATGAACAGCATAGTCCTCATAGAATAAAGAATGACGCATGAAATACCATGTGGACGTTTTTCATGTTCCATAAGTCTGACCATTATTTGCTTAAAAGTCAAATGGGATAGATGGATAATAGTATTGGATTCGAATGAGTTAGAGATATACGTTGTCCAATAAGTGTAAGAGAGACAGGGTACGTCCTAAATGAGCCAGAACTAAAAAGTTCTAAAAAAGTTCTAGAACTAAAGATTCTAATCAAATCTACGTGTTCAGTGATTGTCCTCAATTCAGAACGCAATGGTCGGCAGTCTTCAATATACGAATAAATTAAAATTAATAAATATATGTATACCACATGAGAAGGGTTACAGAAAAATCATTTATGTACAATTTTGGACGTTTGAAATAAGGTTCATAATAGAAAACATGACACGCATTGTACATTACTATAAGTCTGGTACGCCTCATACATCATATATATGTCTCGAAATGTTATATTATCGTGAAAACAAGCTTATGGGTCCGAGTGGTTAATAAATGTTTATTTTTTATTGTTTCAGGTAAGTCTTCAATACATTATCATGATGTGTCTTCGTCTTGCATCAAAGAAATAACTCTAACTACTGTCTTCAGGTAAGAATTTAAAGTAATGAATTATACGTGTTATTATAAGAATTTAAAGTAATAAATTATACGTGTTATTTCTTTTTGTAGAAGATACAACCGATTTTTTGATTTATCAAAGAATCCACATTCAATGGAAAAATGATTTTCCCCATTTGAATTTCATTACTTCGGTCGAATGCCATTACTAAAAAAATTCAATTGTATTTTTCACCAGTAAGAAAGAAAATCTAAAATTAATGAAATGAAAACAAAAAGTTTTTCTTATACTGTGTCATATTACATACTTGATTCTGTATAACGAGACTAAATTTAAAAAAAAATCGAGTTCCCACGCGGTAGAAGTAAAGCCTTCACCACACAATCTCATCCAATAGGAGCCTTTAAAAGTGATCTCATAATCAAAACTGCTAATGCGGTAAGGTTTTATTCTATCTCATTCTCTCGCAGGCTAAGTTCTATAGATATATGTGTTTGTCTCTTTTTAGTGTCGTTTCCGTTCCATCGAGTTTCAAATCACAACAGTGCTAAAGAAGTTTCACTTCAACAACGAAAAACCATAAATGCTCAACAAACATAGTGTAAATAAAAAGTATCCTATTAAAATGCGCATGAGTGTAACAATCTGCCCCGCACTGTACACGGGGCAGTACGTACAGTCCCGCCCGTAGCCAGATGCATGGATTTCATTAACTGCTCGCGCCCGTATTATTTTTATTTCCCAACTCAGCCAACAAAACACACATTTAGGAAGTCGTTTAACACCCAAATCCGGTTAAACGCATCGACCAATGTGGTCTACTGGTCTGGTGGAAGCAACACAAGCAACTTAATACCTACAATACCTACTTAGGTACTTCTGAGTCTGTGAAACTGAGGCCATTCTTTCACAGCGAAACGTAAGTATCCGATACTCATGTTGTGTACTCCCATCGTTAACAACTTGTCACGAACAGTCTGTAAACGATCACTAAATCAAAATCACTAAATCGATCTACTAAATCACTAGACCAGCGTCGCGGTCGCTACAAATTATTATTGAAATATAACCATAAAACTAGAATGCTTTCTTAACCTCAGTCACAACCAAACAGTTGCTGTATCTTTTCTTCTTCCCTACACTATCCCAACTCATTGCCTAGGTAGGTTGTTGGGGTCGGATCCCTCGTTATCAGGCTATAACTTCTTCTTCAAAAAATTCTGGATCGTTGAGTCATCCAGGAGTTCTTTGGTCTTTCTCTGTTGGTATCAATTGCTGAGTCTGTCATTTTTATACTCTGTTATCATTTCGAACGTCCAATATATTTTTCAGACATCTCTGAAAAATCGAATTTTGAGTTAGTATGCAGTGTTAGCATCGGCGCTACTTGCGGCCATTCGCTAAACCCAAAACCTGGAAAGGACACGCAATAAACAGGCCAACAGCTAGCTCAGCAAAGCCGGCGCGAGCAAGGTTCCTCTTAAAACCAGGGCGAGTGTTTGTGGTTCGCTTGTAAATTCCTTCTCCTCTTCCTTTCCTCACAATCTCCAGGTCTCCTTCCTCAATCAGAACACAGTTTTGCACGTAAAGGGTTTATTCATTTAAAGGTGAACAGGGTTATACAAAAGCCAGCCTCGGCACTATACACATGGGTATTTGGCTATCTCTATAATCCTATCATAACGGGGGGGACTTCTCTCAACTCTCTACACGTATTTAGTGAATTTAAATGTCAGTTCTTAGCACACAGAGGGGAAGGAAGGTTCATTTGTACTCACAAGCAGGAAAAAGGTAGTCGTCAGACAGGTACTGGGTAGGCGTAAGCCTCTTCGAGCACAATACACAATTAAAATAAACATCGCGAGTTCTTAGGTTCTCGACACAGCGCCGCGGCGCAATTACTGTGGACACTCTGGGACACTGTTGCCGAGCACGAAAGCAGCGGGGGAATGGCTGCCGGGTGCCGTTCGGCCTCGGGCCACGGACTGCGCGTGCGGGGAGGGGGGCGGAGAGGGGCGGTGCGGCGAGTTAGTGCACTGGGGTCAATTCACTAGCTCCTCGCACGGAACCCAATTCCGTAAGTTCCGTAACGTAACAGCAGTTATAGTCAAGAGTGTACCTTCTATCCATGTACAATACTTAGATTTTTTTTACATGAGCTCCACACAGGAGGCCCTGAGTATGTCATCTTTGGGGATGCTGTTTGGAGGGTTTTTTGGGGAAAGAAAGGAGAGGAGAGTTCTGGGAAGGAAAAGGGTTTAAGAGGTGTGTAGGAATCTGGGGTTCAGTATGTCCTGGTCATCCGCCTCCAATACCTAGACAAACCTTACCCCATGAACCCGGGCACCCCTGCTAAATCACCAAACGTAGCGAACCACTTGGGGTGACCTATGGCAGAGGTGTTGGTTATCCAATAAAGGAATTATCCAACAAAGGTAATCCAATAACTCTATATAAGCATAATTTTTTTTTTACATGAGCTCCACACAGGAGGCCCTTAGGAAAATTATTTCCCTCAGGGCCTATGTCATCTTTGGGGATGCTGTTTGGAGGGTTTTTTAGGGAAAGAAGGAGAGGAGAGTTCTGGGAAGGAAAAGGGTTTAAGGGGTGGGTAGGAATCTGGGGTTCAGTATGTCCTGGTCATCCGCCTCCAATACCTAGACAAACCTCACCCCATGAACCCGGGCACCCCTGCTAAATCACCAAATGTAGCGAGTCACTTGGGGTGACCTATGGCAGAGGTGTTGGTTATCCAATAAAGGAATTATCCAACAAAGGTTATCCAATAATTTTTTGTAAGTATAAATACAACCAAATCAATTATAATGCAGAAAAACATGTTTCGAGAACGATGTTCTCTTTTCTTCAACATTTGAAGAAAATGTTAACGTTTTCTGGATACTTCAAAATGTCATACTGATGACCTAATGTACCTTAAAATGTTATGCCTTCCGGGGTTATTTTATAGGATATTTAACATGTAAAACACAGACACGTGACAAATAAATATGTTTTGTGGTGAGCATTAAAATATTGCTTTCCTCAATATCTCAAAACTAATTAATTTGGAGATGTCTGTGATCATCGCGATCGATTTGTTGACTGCTTTATTTATAGCTTTTCTCTAAAGTACATGCATTGTTACAAAATGTTGACACAATCGACGACAAGCTTTAAGTCTCATCTTAGACATCTTAAATATAGTCATTGTGTTTCTGTATAGGAATCTTCACGCTGATGTATATATGACGGTTAGGAAGCAATCTTCCGAACAGGCCCTCCATTGATATGCTTGGTGTAACCCTAAGTGACCAGCTCAGGTATGGGGGCTCCATCGAAGCCAGAGTAAAGTTAGCCTACCAAAAACTGGGCGTACTGTACAGGGCCCGCAGATACATTAACAGTACACAACTGCTAACTCTGTACAAATCACAAGTGCGCCCCACGGTTGAATTTGGCAGCCAACTCTGGTCTGGAGCTCCAAAATACCTGAAAAATACCCTCGACTCTGTGCAGAAACGGGCGCGCGGTCCGTTTGATAGATTCTTCCATCATAACAGACGGATTGCAATCTTTAGAGCACAGGCGTCGGGTGGGAATGCTATCCTTGTTCTACCGGTATTACAATGGAAGATGCTCCGAAGAACGAGCGTCATTGTTCCCTTCGGCACCGGTGCATATTCGCTAAACGCGTGCCCAACATATGTACATGGCTGACATATGTCACATGAGAACGGGTCGTTTCTTCGACTCGTTCTTGTCTTCAACAGCTCGGCTGTGGAATGATTTGCCGGCCTCTGTGTTTCCTCCTTCCTACAACATAGGTCTCTTCAAGACCAATGTTCATTCCTTCCTCTCCTCAAAAAAACCCTCCACACAGCATCCCAGATGACTATGTCATGAGGGAAAATATTTTCCTCAGGGCTTCCTGTGTGGAGTTAATGTAAAAAAAAAAGTTGCCAAGATACTTAAATCGCTGAGTATCGGATACTTAAATCGCCGAGTATCGAATACTTGCTCCCTTTAGATTGTTTAGAAGATGGGCCCTTTAAAGGAATTTTTTAAAAATATTCATCCTGGACCCCCATCTTTGGGTGGTAACGTTCATACCGTGGGACGATGATTTCTTCTTGTTTAAGTATTCATTTAATGTGGAGTGTAAAATGAAATTCGCCTTTCAGAGGTACTCAAAGTACTGTCTGCGGTTTGTTATAAAAAAATATCTCATTTTAAATTTTTTTGGTTGAATTATTAAAAATAGTTTCAGTTCGTTAGCAAAAATTCTTAGACGTTAAAAAAGTTGTTCAAGGGTCATTAGTCAAGATCAAAGGTTTTTATTTATAAATGTACCTACCTTTAATATAACAACTCTTTGTCTAACTATTTATTCGTTTATTGTTTTCCAATAATATCGTTTTAATAAATACATGTACATGTTTGACAATGGCGATTTTTTGCATGCAGAATTGTAAAATAATTGGATCTATTAGTCAATATTGAAAGAATTATGGGACTCTGATATAATTTGTAATGATCGAATTACGATTACGAAATATGAACATGAAACATGTCATGTAGTGAAATGCAATATAATTTGTCACGTGAAAACAAAACTTAATTTTAAATTATAATAATAGAGAACTCCAGTCCAATTTTTTTTAATGAATAATGATCTTCTAAATTAAATAACTGCATTTTTATTTTTATTTTTAGAGATAGTTTTAATAGTTAAAATAATTGTCAAAGTTTTAATTTTTCAAGACCCCCCGAAAACGACCGTATGTATGGTGAATAGTGTGACGTCATCACTCCTTAAAAATTAGTGTAGGATCGGGCAATCAGCTGATCTACTGCCGCCATTTTGAATTCCGTTGTTCGAAGTATTCTCCCTAGAAATAGCATTACTATTTTGTTTGTGCAGTAGTTTTTGAATATTTTCAATAATAGAGATAAACTAATACGAGATACCTTTATTTTTGAAATTTTATTTAGGACTAAATAATGTTTCAATAAACACAACAACTAAATCTCTAGAAACAGTATGCAAATAAACGAATAAATTAATACCATGGCTTATGTCATATCATACATTTTCATACAATGACTTTACGGTGACGTCACTACACGTCGAACAGTGATGTCACCTTGACGGCGTGTTTTTACGACCCGATTAAAAATGGACTTTTTAATAAATTTTTAAAAACTCTGCGCTTAATATTATTAAATAAAATATTCAGAATCAGCGTTTATTGGTCAATATGAACATATTTATTAAAGCCAAAATATTTTTCACTGGAGTTCCTTATTATATAAAACTATAATATTCATCAAGCAGCAAAATAATTATTTTTTTTAATTTTTCATAATCGCGTGATATTTACAAGTTGTCATTGAATCGAAAGCATTAAATTTCTTTATCTTTTATAAGTTTTAAAGACTAAAAATTGAGTCCTGAAAAAAAATTCGGAGAGCACGCTTTAGGAAAATCAAGCCCCCAAGCTTGAAAGAAATTCTCTCCTGAACGAAGCATTCTCTTTTGAGCGAATGCATAAAAATAAAACAACACAGATAAAAATAAAACAGATTTAGAAGGAAAACACAAAACATATAATACATATTATAATCAGAAAGTCGTATCCTTAAACTAACCGTACAAAAAATATGTAGAAAAATGCAGTACGTTATTACAAATATTGGTTTTTTGAGGAGTTATTATAAAAATAAAAGACGAATCAAAAAAATTAGATCCAAGTCATAGATTAAAATATTTTTTCAAACGTTCCCGGTTCAGTTACCCAGTTTCATTTTCGACTAACTATTGTTGATTATGTCTACTAACTAATTGTTTAGAATTAAACCCAGGACGCAAACCAATTATGGAGTTGAGTTACCATCAAAGGTTGGATTGCGATCCAAGAGTTGTCTGATTTGTTTGTTAGATGTTGATAGAATCATGTTTTATTTTTTGTCTCTCTCACACAACAAACAAGGGAAATATAGAGGTACGAAAGTCTTATAAAAAGGCTTGTATCAGTAAAATTAATTACTTCTTTACGAAAACTTGCACTAAGAATTTAAAATACTACTGAACCCTTGTCCGTTGGGTGGGGAAAGTTATTGTCATCAGTTATAAGTTTATAAATATCAAATCATAACAATAAAAATTCAAGAACTTAAAGTTAAAACAAAAAAGTGCTTCATTTATAAAAAACCAGTCTGCCCAAAAGAAATCTCCTGAGTGAAGACCTTCAATTTTTTACACTAATGTTGTATTGTTTTATTTACTGAGCATAGCGAAGATTTCTATTTTAACTTGACCGCTTGACATGTCGTCTGTCTGAAAATTGATTGGTTCAAGGTGGTGGCCGTATTGGATACTGCCTTTTTGTCCCGCCAGAGTTCGCGTGAGCGTGAATCATCCTACGAGCTGTCAAATGGGTGATTCAATATTACGGTACCAATGTACACTACATATCTGCCTGACGAATATATATCTGTCTGATAAAATAATCATTGAGGTAGTGATGGGTCTTTCAACAAATTGTATAAATCCTTATTTGAAAGTTTTTTAAATGTTACATATACTTATTTTTTTTATTTTTTTTTTATTTATCTATATTAAAATATATTTACAATGGTTTTATTTGTATGCCTGTCTCACTAGGGTATACCTGTGTCGAGACAGGTTTAATAGTACTTATGGTTTAATAGTACTTGGTTAAGTACGAAGGTATTTAAATACCCACTTACAAATTTTCGGAGGAATTTGTTTTGATTCATTAAATTATTTACTTTTTTCGAACCTTCTATTCTTATTGGGCTAACTAAATCACAAACTAGCAGGGACTCTACTAATAATATATGGATTGCCAAATGGCGTATTATATGCAAGGTGTTCCAAAACTCTAAGTTAACGTATACAGGGCTAATACGGCCATTTTATAACGGACCAGAACATCATAATATGATTTTAATAAAATGTCGTTAATTTTTTAGATATTGGCGCTTTTATGAATTTCGTGAAAATAGACACCTTATACCTATTTTCTTCCCAGAACTTCCTCTCTTTCATTTCTTTATAACAGCCCTCCACACAGCATCCCCTAAGATGACATACCTGTGTGGAGCTGATGTAAAAAAAATCGTTAGCATGAATCCTTCCCACTAATATTATAAAGGCAAAAGTTTGTATGGATGTATGTTTGTTACTCTTTCACACAAAAACCACTGAATGGATTTTAATGAAACTTTACAATAATATAGCTCATACATCAGAATAGGCTATAGGCCATAGCTTAGAGATCTGGCATTATGAAATTTATATACACACATTCAATAGGTGGCACGCATTCAAAAATGAATGTAGCGGGTATAAAGGGGGGTGAGGGGGGGGTAGGGTATGGGCGGAGGGGGGTAGGGGGGAGGGGGGGGGATTGGAGTGGGGATAGGGAAGGTAGAGGAGGCGCTGTGGGTACCCCCCTAATACTATGCGAGCGAAGCCGGAGGCAAAAACTAGTATTAAATATTCTGTCTTTAATGAGTTACATGTTCCGATAGCTACACCATTCACTTAGTATGTACTAGTATGGATGTAGGCATTTTCCCTTATTGTTTATTCTACTTTAAAAAAATACCCTATTTTGTTAATTCTTTCATTTTCATGACATTATGTTCCTCTTTTCTTAACCTTTTACTAGTATGACAATCCGCAACATTAAAAATTATTTGGTGATTTAAATCTGACAGCTTTTCCGTTTTATTTTGCCATTGTATTTTACGGCAATTTAACAAAGGTTTTAGCGTTATGATGCGCCCTAGATTACACAAAAATACGCATAAAAAAGAGCCAAACAGATTTTTACCATTTCTCATCAGTCCACTATGGCAATTTAGAAATGTTAACAAAACAACCGCAGATAGTGTATAAGTGTAGTATCTCACAGTTGTCATGCATACATGTCATACATATTGGTACTGGTACCCTAACTACGCGAAGGAACAATTTGTCTACATACTTAAAGGAACGATTTGTGTAAAATACTATTGAAACTACCATCCTTGAAATGGTGACCAGACAACTCAGAAAGAAACACACTCAGAAGCATCTCAGAAAGGTCATTAAGAGTGATGATAAAAAATATAAAAAAATTGGTTAAATAGGTTAAGTTAGGTTAGGGTCACCGGCTATTTTTAAATTATTTTTTCATAGCTTTTAATGACCTTTCTTAGGTGTTTCTGAGTTGGTTTTATTCTGAGTTGGCATGGAACCCCTTGAAATGTCTCACCACACGTTCTCACTATATACGCACTTCCACCAGAAACACGGACAATATTTGAGCTTTTCATTGCGAAATAAAGCGAGAAACTTAAGCTGTAATGCCTGCGCGAATGACACCAACAGACAAAAACACTTGGGCGCTCGACGCACACCACTCGTGGCGTTTTCAATACAAATTTTTAACTCGACAAATAAATTTTATGCGCACAAATTTTCGAACAAATAATATTGTGTGCGGTAAAACCATTCAACTCCCGCTGTGTTCTTCTGTTCTCCTGGTGTGAGTAGTTGCGAGTTGGAAGCAAGACCGGGGTAGGCGAGAACTTATGGAGTTTCTGGTTGTTTTGCGTGAGCGTGTTTCAATGTTGCATTGAAATTTTCAAACCATAAAAAAGTCACTTCTTTGTACCATGATTTAACGGTGAAAGTGTTGGAGTTTCGTGAGGATTCATTATAGAATACAGATTGATGGTTTCCCGTAATTGTTGATCAAATTTTAGTATTTCATTTAGTCATCAAGCATTAAAATAATAAATAATAATAATATATGCCAGCTTTCTTATAAATACTAACCAGGAATTATTAGATTCCTGGTCAAATAAAATTATTCACACAAAACACATCAATTATCTCAACCAAACGTATGTTGACAAACTTTCGTCAAACAAATGGTTGAGTATTGGAGAGTTGAACGCGGAAACAGAAGAATTTATGCTTGCAATTCAAAATAGAGTCATTAACACTGAAAATTATAGGAAGCATATAATCAAAGATATAAATCAAATTGATGATTTATGTAGAAAATGTTTGGCTTTTCCTGAAACTATAGAACATATTATATCGGGATGTTCTATATAAGCGCCGTCCGAGTATACATTTAGGCACAATCAGGTTTTAAAAATAATTCACCAAAGTTTGGTAATTAAACATAACTTGATTGATTCTCGTAATATAGTACCATATTATGAATATGAACCAAATTCATTTTTAGAAAATGATTTTTATAAAATATATTATGATAAAACTATACTAATAGACAGAACAATTAGTCATAATAGACCTGATATAGTTTTACAAGACAAAATTTATAAAATAACATATATCATTGATGTAGCTATTCTAAATTCCTGTAATATTAAAAAAACTGTTTCTGAAAAAATAAGAAAATACACAGATTTAGGAAATGAGATTAAAAGAATTTGGCATTCTCGGACTATAAAAATATTACCATTTGTTATTTCGGCTACTGGCATAATACCTAGGTCTCTCATTCAAAATTTAGGCATATTAGATTTGTCAAAAAATTTATACATAAAAATGCAAAAATCAGTCATTTTAAATACATGTAGGATTACAAAAGATTTTTAAATATCTATATTGAGGGATCAGTAGGATTTATAGGTTCAATTAGGAGTTCCACAGAGCCTAACCCTCTGATATGAAAATATCTGGAGTCGGTGATTTTTTTCCGTTTGGTCTCTGGTAGGTTTACATGTTGTTCTTGTGTTGTTTTGTATTTATAATACTTATATAGTGCAATTGCATAGCGTGGATTGACTAGATGATCATTTGGGAAGTGTGTGAAAGGGTTTAGTTTTTCCTGTGGGGAAAATTTAACCCGGACATTTAAATCTGGTGCGTAAAATAAATAATAATAATATTTATATAGCGCCGTTTATGTGAAAATTCACCTCAAGGGCGCTGTACAAACTTACAAAATATTTCTAAAATCTAGAAAATCCACAAACTAAACAAACATTTAAAAACAACTTATGGCAAAAAATTGCATCCACCGGTGATTGATCACTGATACGATAATATATGTAAATACAATGTCTCGACCAATGAACGTGAAGCTGCCTAAAAATGTATGCTGAACCACATTTACCTGCGAGGTCGCTTGAAATTAACAGTCTATTGTCTATTTAAAGAAATTTAGATAGAGTTCGCACGCAGAGGACATAGTTGTGAACACATGTTATGTAATCCTGAAATATATTTTAATATTAATATATTAATTAGTGTATTTTGGAAAGCAAAAGCAGCATTTTATGGTGGACGGTACAGTAGTACAAGGATTTGATCTTCGTAAGTGTGATTCGTTAAGAGACAGATTGATATGTAATTTTATTCGAATAATTCTAATTCAATAAGAAAAGTGTGATTAAGACACATCGTGGGTAACGATTAGAATGAGTGCTTCATGCAAAATTAAAAGTTTATAAAAAACACAAATCCTAACAAATACTGAAAGTTATAGGAGATTATGTCGAGTAGGTACTATGTACCTACGAGAGTTATCAAATTACTGTGAGTTATTAATTGAAAATTTGTTTATTAATTGGAAAATTTAGTTATTAATTGATAGGACCTATAACTACTAGGATTCATATTATATCGTGTTATACTCTTTTTCGTTATTTGTTTTTGGGGTGTTATGCCGTGTTGCGCTACCTCCTTCTTTAGCCAACGTTTCGGACATCGTTGCAGTGTCCATCATCACACATCTACCGGATCTGCCCTGATGATGGACACTGCAACGATGTCCGAAACGTTGGCTAAAGAAGGAGGTAGCGCAACACGGCATAACACCCCAAAAACAAATAACGAAAATGCTTTTGGCCGTGAAAATCTTAAAAAATTATCCGTCTTATACTCGTCCATTTCAATTAAAATAGGTATTTTACATTTGTTAGCTTAAAATTGTTGTATTCATCAATTATAGGATTCAAAATTTTGAGAAAATTAAAAAAATAATTAAAGTTTAGTAATGCTTTTAGATTAGGATTTTAAATCCTTCACAACGCTCAGACTCACGAAAAATGCAATATTCCATTGTTCAAGATGGAAGAACACCCAACTAGAAATTCATTTACAAAATCCTCAGCAACTATGTTGAGAATTTTGTAAGCCTCTTAGAGAACATTCATTTTCACTGTCTCTTACAAAACACACGCTTGAAACAAATATCCCAAATCCAACATCGGTAAACCTCCTACACGTAACGTTCATGTATCCGAAGAACATGACAATGTACCAATTTCAACGACATTCTCATACTCAAAATCTTTCCACTTCTGATTTCTAGTAGTAGAAAATGAGAATATCATTTGTAGTTTAATTAAATACTTATTAAGTTTACTAAGGTAAATAGTTTAATTAAATACTTATTAAGTTTAGTAAGGTAAATAGTTTATTTAATAACTCAAATAAAAAAAAAACCTTTGAAATCGTAAGATTTGTAAGTAGGTACCCACTGAAATGCCTACCTGTTTAATTATACAACATATTATAATAATATTTAGTTTGTAATTTTTTTTTATTTTCATGTAAAGAATATTACAATTTTTCCAAAGAAACGCCACTATCTCAATTGATATTATTTTTTCAAAATTTCTTCAGGCAGATAAAATAATGTGGATTATTCCGATTTGATAGCTCGGAGAGAGATAAAAAGGCAGTATTCAACACCGCCACTCCCTTAAACCGGAAACGGAACATACCAGCAAACAAAAATACGTAGTCCAGTGGCTAAGACTCTTGACTCACATTCCGGAGGTCGCGGGTTCGAACCCGGCATGCGCAAATAAATTTTATTTGATTAATTTGTGTTATTTCACAATTAATTCATTTTAAAATAATATATAGTATATTTGCGGCATGTTCCAGAGTGGAAGATACTATCAGTATCGCCCTGGTGTAAGACCACCATTCAGAATTGAAACGTTGCTTGAAAATGGCTTTAGCCGTGTTTAGTGACCAGATCTGAATAGCCAGGTACTTCCCAACCTTCCTCTTCCCCACCTCCTTCCCCTCCCCGCTACCTTCAGCCTCACAACATACCCCAATTGGGGATGCCATAGTCTCACTGGCTCCAGACGGGAGCAGTTGAGATTCTTGTGCGGTATTCACTGTAAAAAAAAAAAAAAAAAAAAAAAAAAAAAAAAAAAAAAAAAAAAAAAAAAAAAAAAAAAAAAAAAAAAAACAGACAGGCAAAATACCAAACGGTCGAGTTAAAACGGGACTTCGCTACGATCAGTCAAAAAAACACATAGCAGACGTAGGTACCTACCTGTCTACTCGATTGCTGAAATAATTGAACACCTTCCTTTCACCTCTTCCTCACACTCGATAAATGCTGGCGTCCCGCAGGGATCGGTTCTGTCTCCGACTTTGTTTTTGTTGCACATCAACGACCTTTTGTCATGTGCACCAATTCACTGTTATGCGGATGACAGTACAGTTCATGATAGCTTTTGGTTTGACAAGCCCCCAAAGGGCTCACAAACTCCAACAGCTCGTAGGGCTTTGAAGCAAAGAATGGACGGTTACCTCGAGAGTGTATTCTCTTGGGGTAAAAATAATCTCGTTGAATTTAATGTTTCAAAGACCCAATCTTGTCTGATTACGTCTAAAAGGGCTCGAAATGAAAATCTAATCTCTTTCAACGGAAGCAATCTTCCGAACAGGCCCTCCATCGAAATGCTTGGTGTAACCCTAAGTGACCAGCTCATGTATGGGGGCTCCATCGAAGCCAGAGTAAAGTTAGCCTCCCAAAAACTGGGCGTACTGTACAGGGCCCCCAGTTACTTTAATAGTACACAACTGCTAACCCTGTACAAATCACAAAATCACCTCTGGTCTGGAGCTCCAAAATACCTGAAAAATACCCTCGACTCTGTGCAGAAACGGGCGGTCCGTTTGATAGATTCTCCCATCTTAACAGACGGATTGCAATCTTTAGAGCACAGGCGTCGGGTGGGAATGCTATCCTTGTTCTACCGGTATTACAATGGAAGATGCTCCGAGGAACTAGCATCATTGATCCCTTCGGCACCGGTGCATAGTCGGGAAACACGCCAAACGCGTGCCCAACATTTGTACACGGTTGACATTTGCCACATGAGAACGGGTCGTTTCTTCGACTCGTTCTTGTGTTCAACAGCTCGGCTGTGGAATGATTTGTAGGCCTCTGTGTTTCCTCCTTCCTACAACATGGGTCTCTTCAAGACCAATGTTCATTCCTTCCTCTCCCCAAAAGACCCTCCACATAGCATCCCAGATGACATAGGCCCTGAGGGAAATTATTTTCCTCAGGGCCTCCTGCGTGGAGTTAACGTAAAAAAAAAAAAAAATTGAAACCATCAAAAAAATGTTAAGTGCTCTCTGCTCCTATGGAAGCTGTTATCAGTGTATTACTTTCCATAACTTTTCTTTTTTTCTAATTTCATCTACATTCAGGAGTATCGCGTAAATGGAAAAAAAATTGACTAAGATCATCCTTGTTTGTAGTTTTATTAATTTATCTTTTTCATTCATTTTTTACATGTTGTATGACGGCGAAGAGCGCACAGTGCTGCAGTGTATTTTTAATAACTGTATGTTTTTCAAATAAAATAAAATAAAATAAAAGCGTGAATAAAGCCTCGCCAGCATCAGCGAAAAATGTTCTTACCCGTTTCCGTGTTGTCGTCTGTTTTCAAATATGGAATCTTGAAGTGTTGCCATTGTGCCTCTCCCAATCTCCCGGCAATCCAGGGAAGGAGTAGGTACTAGTCCCGAGTCTAGCGGGTAGGAACTAGGAACATGGTACTTAGTCAGGTAGATACAGAGATACCAGATACTACGCGCTGTGGAACAATAGATTCCAAGCGTTTAGTGCAATGTTCTGGCGTGGCCGGACCTGTCGGGGTTTCTAGCCAGCTGGTCATTATGATTTAATTTCCTTTACATATTCATCCGGCATTGGTCGGTGTTGCCATGGGACGGCCGATAGTTTCCCGTTCCTTTCCTTTGTGCAGTGCCCGGGAAAGACAAACATGGGGCGTGTCTCTTCTTTTTCTTTTTCACCGAGTGGCAAAAAACTGGGTTCTTGTCTGGCGGACTGGAGGGATATTATGCAAATACGCGAGTGGTCTACATTCTGTTTGTATTCCATTTTGAAATAGTGCGAGATAATGAGATTTGAATGTTTTAAAAGAACTGTCAAGTTGCAGAGATAGCCATTATGCAGATTGGAAAACAATAGAAAAGTGTATTTTTAAGTTCACATCATAACAAGACAATTGCTTTTGAAATATATTTTTAACTTTAATGTGAATACTGCACAAGTGTCCCAACTGGCGGGGCTGGTACTATGGCATCCCACTGGCTGGCATCATACTAAGGCTGGTACTATGGGGTACGTTGTGAGACTGAAGGAAGTGGGGAGAGGGAGGAGGTTACGGCTTCCGTGGTCGAGGGATAAGACTCCTGACTCGCAATCCGAAGTGAATTTTATTTGTTTAATTATTTAATTAAAAGAAGACAATATTAGCGAAACGCAATTGAAAAACTGGATACAGAAAAATCAGAAAAAGATATAGTAATATTTGACGGCCTGCGTAGTCCAGCAGTAAGGCTTTTGACTCGCACACCGAAGGTCGCGGAATCGAATCCCGGCGTGGCAAATAAATTTTATTTGATTAATTTGTGTTATTTTCACAATTTATTCATTTAAAATAATATATGTATAGTAGGTACATTTGCGGCACGTTCCAGAGTATACACGATACAGAATTGAAACGTTGCTTGAAATAGCATTAGCCGTGTTTGGTGACCAGATCTAAATAGCCAGGTACTTCCCCATATTTCTTCCTCTTCCCTATCTCCTTCCCTTCCCCACTACCTTCAGCTTCACAACATACCCCAATTGGGGATGCCATAGTCTCACTGGCTTCAGACGGGAGCAGTTGGGACTCTTGTGCGGTATTCATATTTAAAAAAAGTACTTAATCATTTTTCCCAATTTCATCTCTTCACAGTTGGGTTACAATTTATATTTGAAACATTAAATTAAGATTTGTTTTGGGAGCTGAATTCTGTGTATTATGGAAAGGAATATAAAGAGTTTTTTCCATAATTTAAAGGAAGAAGGTTTCTATCTAGCCACTCTTTGACAATGGTAATACATTTGTTAGCTTTATTAGTTGTATCTTCCCACGTCTTTCCTTGGATTATAATGTTGCATAAGTAATTTATATGGATTGAAAAGAGTAGCGGCCCTAATACAGTCCCTTGTGGAACCCGTGTTTTACTGTGTCAACATTACTCAAACATGTTTCAATTTTTGTACATTGTTGCCGATTTAATAAGTAAAAGTAATTTTGTAAAAGCATGATACACTTATTTTTAATTCCAATCTTGGATATTTTCTTTAACAGTGTTTCATGGTTGACTGGATCAAAGGCTTTCTTTAAATCTAAAAATATGGTCAGAATTTTAATGTTTGAGTCTAGGTTAGAATAAAAATACTTTTATTTAAATTAAATATTAGCATCATCAGTACTGAGTTTAGTCCTAAAGCCATATTGGTTAGCTGATAGGCGTGCATGAGATTCTAGAAAATCGGTGATTTGTTTTTTTATACATTTTTCTAATATCTTAGACAATTGAGAAGTTGTCTGTTTTACATTGAGGTCCTGATTTGTGTGTTGGAAAGATGTTAGCAAATTTAAATTTATTCTGAAATATTCTTTAACAACATGATTTAATTTGCTAACAAGTTGCTACTAAAAAGATAATCTATTCTTGTAGAATTCTGAAAACGGTTTCAGAACAATTTTATTTATTTTACCCTCCAACAACATTAAAGTTCTGAAAAGAGAACACGTTGAAGGCTTGTGTACTGTTTAGACGGTAGGTACTTCAGTTCGCTGTTACAGCAAACATAATATAGGACAAAATAATAGACTCTCGAAAAATGTGAAACACGTATTATGATAAACCCGACGCGCGTTCAGCAGCGGAGTGTTCTTAGAAAAAAAAAAGAAAAAATGTTCTGCAAACAGTGGGTAGGTACTTACTTAGTTACCAAGTTTTTCAATATTTGTATATATATCAAAGTCGCACTAATAATTCTAATAAACTAACTTTTACACGAACTTCATTTTCTATTACATACGTTGTTTTTGATTTAAAATCATATTTATTTAAATTAATATTAGCGACCTCCGTAGCCCAGTGGGTAAGACTCTTGACTCACAGTCCGGAGGTCGCGGGTTCGAACCCGGCATGCGCAAATAAATTTTATTTGATTAATTTGGGTTATATCACAATAAATTCATTTAAAATAATATATAGTATATTTGCGGCATGTTCCAGAGTGGAAGATACTATCAGTATCGCCCTGGTGTAAGACCACCATTCAGAATTGAAACGATGCTTAAAAGTGGCTTTAACCGTGTTTGGTGACCAGATCTGAATAGCCAGGTACTTCCCAACCTTCCTCTTCCCCACCTCCTTCCCCTCCCCACTACCTTCAGCCTCACAACATACCCCAATTGGGGATGCCATAGTCTCACTGGCTCCAGACGGGAGCAGTTGAGATTCTTGTGCGGTATTCACTGTAAAAAAAAAAAAAAATTATTTATTCTGCACATCAGAGGATTTTTTTAACGATTTATATTTATTAATATAAATATTATATAATAACAATAAAGTACCGTTAAACTGCCAGATAACGGTTTGTCAAACGAGTTATTATTATCAATCTCCTTACATATATTATTATTTAGAATTATTATTTTTGAATCATGAACGTAGGAAAAAAATAAAAACAAATAATAAATAAAATTAAAACAACAAAAAATGAATATAGAATAAGAAAGCTTCCATCGAACATCGAACCTGTACAGAAACCAGCAGTTCTTTAATAGTACCTACCTACACAACTGCTGACCCTGTGCAAATCGCACGTGCGCCCCACTGCTGAATTTGACAGCCACCTCTGGTCTGGAGCCCCAAAATACCTTAAAAAACCGATTATCTGTGTTTCCTCCGGATAAGATCGGTTAACATCGGTTTTAAGACGTTAAAATATTTTTTAAGATCGTACATTCTAATTTTATCTATCCCGGCAATTCACTGGTTTTCCGATTTTTGACTAGATTGATTATATTATTAAAGCATCCGCTGTGCGTGAAGGTGTCATACCTGCAACTTCTTACTCTCTATTCTATCGGAGGTTGGCTATCATCACTCACCGCCATTTCCATCTCCTCCCCTCACTCTTTACTAATCCCCGGTCGCGTATTTACAATCCCTACCGCGTTTCAGTCGCTTTAAATTTTCAATATCAAAATTTAAATATTTGCAAATAAAATTATTAATTTCTAATATACACATTGGAAAGACTATTTTATCTAGATTTTAGAACAATTTTTGTTTTTGCAAAGTGATAAAAGATTATCAATATAGAGGCGTATTTACAATATATGGGAATAATATTAAAATTTAAATATTTAGAAATAAAATTATTAATTTCTAATATACACATCAGAAAGATTATTTTATCTAGATTTTAGAACAATTTTTGTTTTTGCAATGTGATGAAAAATAACCAATATAGAGGTATATATAAAATGTAAATTGTCGTTACCGCGACTGAATCGGTATAGGTTTTGTAAATACGCTCCCCGGTCACACCTTCACCCCCAATATTACATGTTCACCAATAATAACTTTGTAATACTAAGTTAGTATGTATTTGAGACCGATCCGCTAATATAAAAAATGTATATTGGGATTAAACAAAGATATTCAAATACAGAAGAGATACGCTATGGTGTCCGCGCAACTGTCGCCGGACTACGCGCTAATTAGCGTAGTTTTCATACAAAAAGAATTTGTTCATTTCGTTGATTTTTTGAAAATGTGCATTAATATTGGTTAACAATATATTTTGAAGAAGGAAAGAATTCGTTCATTTAGTTTAACGTTCGTTTGGTTTATTCGTTAATTATTTGTTCTTTTAGTTTATTTGTTAATTGGTAAACAATATCGGCGACACCCGGAAGCGCAGACCCACATAGTAAAAACAGCAGATAGCACATCTACTTATATTTCAATATCTTTGGGATTAAACAAAGTAATATTGTTTCAAAAATATATTTATGACGACTACACTTACCTAAAGCAATCTATTCTATGAATTTTCCTAATCTATTGGGTGGTCCATAGCTTCCGTAAATAGTTTTAAAGTTCCTGAAGATAAGATATCTGAATAATTTATCGAATAACACTTTGATTAAGTCATAAATCATAGATCCACACACCATACTACGTGATATTAATGATGTATGAACTGTTTATAGATAAGTGTTATTGTTATTCATGGAATAGGCTTCCTAAACAATTATTATTAATTGACTATGACTATCTGTGACACATTCAATTGATTTATGAACGTTTTTATTATTGGATTCATTAACTCCGACTTTTTATTGACACTGAATGAGTTTGTAAAACTCTTTACATTTATAATATAAACACAATAAACCGAACCATAAAACTGCAATTTGACTATTTACAGATCTCTTGATAATTTGTTAAAGTCACTGAAGATGTAGATTTCAGTGTTCAGAGTAGTAAAGGAACATTTTGTAAAAGCATCCAGCAGCCACCGTATCATTGTATCAAAATCAAAATCAAAATCATTTATTGTACAAAATTTTCATTTAGTACAAAAGGTAAAACTTATAGGTACCTGTATCCTATTTCTTCCAGTTAACCTAACATGTTATACAGATGTGAACACAAATGAAATATAAATATAAAAGTGGTGTAATACAAAGTGAATTTGTTTTAATTTATTATATAAACATAAATATAAAAACAGTTGTACCTATGTGAGGTATTCACTTAATGTGTAATGAGACCTGTTCAGAAGGAATGTTTTTAGTGATGACTTAAATCTGAGTGTATCTTGAATTTGTTGAATATCATGTGGAAGGTTGTTGTATACTTTAATGGCCATGTAAAAGGGTCCTTTTTTGGAAAATTGTTTTGTTTGCTTTTGGTATTAATAAATTTTCTGTAAACCTTGTAGCGTGTTCATGTGTAGAGTTTTTTTGTGGAAACTTAGCCGCAGCCTACAGCCGCAGCCTAGCCGCAGCCGCAGCAAGTAACTTTTCATCAATACGACTGCAGATCGCCTACGAACAAAGAATGGTACATGTCAACTAAAATAAACATATTAAGTCCACACCAAGGTGCCTACGTCAAATGATAGATTGATGGAAATTGAACCAAATAATTTGAACTGAATAATATTTGTGAAAATGCTTACGACTTTTTATGACAAAAGCTTTATTATTACTTAAAAGTTTTTATTGCTTAAAAGTACCTACTAATTTTGATTGTGATTCTGTTTATAACTTCGGTTCAATGCCAATTATTCATGGAGTTCCACAAGGAGGCAAACTAGGACCCGATCTATTCACTATTTACATAAATAAGCTATGTAGTATGGAAATAGACGGAGAAATAGTTATGTTTGAAAATACATAATATCAATAAAAAAATTTAAAAATATATCTGGACAAAATAAATCTGGATATAAATATATCCTAAAAATATATTTTGCTTTGAATTCAAGTTTCATTTTTAAAATTGAAAGTATTTGTTTGGAGAGTTTAGACAAGCGATAAAGTACATACATGTAATTTAAGAAAATAATTTTAATTGTTATTTTCAAAATTCTTCACGGGTCGGCGTCAGCAAGTAATTTTAAAACATGGAATGTCTATTATTGTACCAGTTGTATCTCTTTTGATGGTTACGAATAGAACTAACATAATAATACGTCTTTTTACCATAATCGGCTTTACTGACCGCACCTTAAATTGATTTGAAAACTGTTGATCGAAATATTATCAATTGATTCATCGTGTTTTACTCCATCCTGTATAACGTACCAGTGGGCTTCTTCTACAATGCTTCATTATGTGGAGATATCGTGATCTGTCGAATAAGAGCAAAAGCGACGCATTAGTCCCACAGCAGACAGCAGTAGTTAGTATAGTAGGTGCTGGGCAATAATGCTGATTCGAAAAACCACTAACGCCGTTATTGTTGGGGAATGTAAACTGTTGAATATAACCATAAAGTCATAAAGGATCCCCTATTGGAAGTTGGAACAGGTAAAACTGTTGTTGTAAATGATTAACTATACTTTTGTAAACAGTAGACGTCGCGTCCCAAAAAGTATGTTACTATATTTCTTTTATTTAATATATCAAAAATAAAGTTTCTCCTAAATCGTAAGATTTGTAAGTAGGTTCTTTCTTAAATACCTACAAACCTACGCACTTGATGTGGTGAACGTATGTCTTGCGGTATAAAAGAGACATGCATGTATGAGTGAGACAGCACGAGTAAGGTATAAAAGGGTGTGATTGCTGTCTCTCGTCCTCTTTGCGTTCAGGCTTCCTACGAAGCGCAACTGTACAATCTCGGAATAAACGTCACTAGTCTACCTACGACTTATTATTGTCAATCACCCTGTACTGAGATCACCATCCCAAGAAGATCTGGATCCATACATCGGAGCAGTGGCGGCTCGTGACTTTTTGGTGTGCTGGAGTGCTGATATTAAAAAAATGGCATTATTGATGTTGTTGTAGCCGAAAAAAATTTTTTTTTTTTTTTTTTAAATCAGTTTTTTGTATGAAAAATTTCAGGTTAGTTTCAGTTTGGTGGTGCGCCGCACCGATTTCCTGAAAAATCTTCATACAAAACACCGATTTTTGAAAAAAAAAATATATATATTTTTCGCATACGACAACATCCATGATGCCATTTATTTAAAATTAGCACCCTAACACAACCAAAAGTCGCGAGCCGCCACTGCATCGGAGTCCAGATGGTAATGTTGATAACCGGCCACGGTCATCACACTTAATTATATTAAATAATTAGCAAACCCGGCCACACGTTGCTGTGGCTAACGAAACACAACGCCATTACCCAACCTTTATAAAATCCACACCAGCCGCTTGCCAGCTGCCCGCTGCCCGCTGCCTAAATTGAATATTTGAATTTCTCGGCTTTTCTCTACTAGTAAGCATGTATTATATATATAAACCTTCCTCTTGAATCACTCTATCTATTGGTGAAAACCGCATGAAAATCCGTTGCGTAGTTTAAAAGATAAATGTGCACATACATTTTGAGCGACTTCATTTTATACTATGTAACTAGCAGACCCGGCCACACGTTGCTGTGGCTAACGAAACACAACGCCATTACCCAATCTTTATAAAATCCACACCACCCGCTTGCCAGCTGCCCGCTGCCCGCTGCCTGAATTGAATATTTGAATTTATCGACTTTTCTCTACTATAATAAGCATGTATTATACATATAAACTAATTATCTCGCCACTAATTATACAATGCTTGCAATGCAACATTGGATATTTAAAAAGGGAAAATCAAATACCTCCTTACTCTAGGACATCTATTTTCCAATTTCTTCCGTAGAACGAATTTTAAAAGTGACGTTTTAAATCACACAAAAATATGTTTTCTTTCAATTTCTCGACTTTTCTCTAATATAATTTACATGTATTATACATATAAACATTCCTCTTCAATCACTCTATCTATTGGTGAAAACCGTATGAAAATCCGTTGCGTAGTTTAAAAGATTAACGCGCACATACATTTTGAGCGACTTCATTTTATACTATGTAATGATGATGATGATGATGATGATGATGATTATAAAGTACGTGTAACATAAAAAAATTCAAATGAGGAATTATGCAATTTGTCCACAAAAAAGGCACTATTTCAATGTCAATTCTATTTTGAAACGTTCTTCAGGCAAGTTTGAAACTTTCTTCAGGCCTTTGAACCTACCTACCATAATATTGAAAACATGTTAATAAGAAAGTTCAAATAAACACGACAATTTCACATTTGAAAAAGAGTCTTTACCGAACTTTTAAATGGCAACCATCTTTAGAACAGTAAACGGAATGTACAAACAAATTTATAGATAGAGGAAATGCAAAACGATCGAGTTAAAGCAGGACTTTGCTATGCTCAGTCAAAAATCGTTCATGATGTATAAACTAGAAAGCTTTTTTGTTTGGACCTCTAGCACGGTCGATCTATAAGGTTTGTATCGATAACTTTCAGTAACTTCACATCGACCCCTAGGACAACTGCAGATCGCTAATATTCATCAAATATTCGAAGTTAATTTTCACGTTCTGTGTGAGTTCTGTTATTATATTATTTTAGGCCAGTGCTTCATAAAACTGAAATAATCACAGAATTTGGACAGAACTTACACAGAAGTTGAAAATTAACTTCAAATATTTGATGAATCCGTCAAATGTTTTGAAACATCCCGTCTTTAGTCATTTTAAACTATTGTTATTCGTTGAAGATTTTTATTTATGTTAGGGTACGATGTTATCGATATAATCCTTATCGATCAACCGTGCTAGAGGTCCAGAACTGCTAAAACAACATATTATAGACAATATAGTCACAGAATGCGTTGCGCTGTGTTAAATTATGTTTGTATGTAATCGTATGTATGTTCAACCGTCGACGCAAATTTTGGGAGTTAACACCATGTGACTGTTATTTCCAACGGTTAGTTTTATTCCGATGAAGTACTAGACGGTAGATCGCAGAGAGTAGAGAGCAGAGAGTAGACAGAACGGAGTAGCTGCGACCTCGTAGCAGCTACCCCAATCCCCAGTTTCAATTAGTCGCCATGAGACCCTCGAGTCGACCCACCCTCGAACTGTACACGTTTTTGAACTCTGACGAACAATTGATTATGCGCCGATGATTCTGCGAACGATGGCGTGTGTGAATGTTCCACAGTACCAGCCCGCACGATTCTGTCACATTTGTAAAATCCAATTAGATAGCTCGCTATACATACCCACCTCCGGAATCCTCCTTGTTTTACATTTAAATGGGTTTACGAGTATGTTTAAATTAACGTATTTTGAAATTTGATTTCTGTAAATTTATAACAGGTTTAAAAAAATCTTTTCCCGGTGTCGGTCGTGGTATATTTGTAACCCAGTTTACTCAAATTTTTATTAGTCCAATAATGTATTTTTTCCGTTCTAACTTCAATCTAACCAAACCAACCAAACTAAAATTGGTTGGCAACTCAGTTCACGGCGCAACTCAACTTTAAGATTTCAGCTTGTTTGACAAAAATTTAATTTATCAATTATCAACGTTAATACATAATAATAATTTTTGAACCTCCTGAACAAATCCGATATTTTCCTGCTCGGACATATCGCAAATTATTCGAAAACTTGACTGATCGTGAGGCGCAACCGTGGCAACCTATCAACCTGGCAACTGAAACGCGCCGGCCGCGGCGACTACTAGCGAGTGACTGGTTGCGTCGCCCTTGACAACTGATCTTTTAGAAGTTGCCAGTGTGCGGACCGCCAATGAAATTCGCAAGTTGCTTTCCTGTGGATAGCGATTGAGTTGCCAAATTTTTTTTTCAGTTGCCCCATGAGCGGATGAGCTATCGGTTAAAAGCTAGCTGTTTCATTTAGTAATAATTGTAAAAGGCATAGGGGTTAAAATTACCAAGTTTGACTAAATACATATTTGGCTAAACCCCGGTTTAAACTACTATACCTCGGGTGAAACCACGCGGCCTAATGCTAATATTTACAAACGATTTGGTAAGTTTTGCACTAAAGTTGGTTGGTAAGTTTTGCATTATTGTCTGTAAGTTTTACAGAAAATATGGGGTTTCCTAGTAAATTAAATATTCTGCCATTAAGAGATCCGTTGCAACCCTTATTTCTTTTACATGCTTCATTTGTGAGAAAGAGAGAGGGTTTAAGATAGAGCTATTGGCGGTACACCTTTACATATATAGCAAGAGCTATGATTTTAAATGTGTTCAAATCTATAACCTACTTTTTATTAAGTGTATCAGACACTGTTAAACCTTCCTATTGAACCGTATACCTTTCCTACAAAATCTACTTTGAGTTTAAATGGCAGAAAGCTATTTTCGTGAAAATTCCAACATCCTGATTGTAGAAGTAAGTACCTAATAATTCACGGTGGAATGGTCTCCAATGTGCCTACAATTTCACTCTACCGACAATAACTATTCTCTCACTATCCTTCCATTCCGCTTGACGGAATCTCTCAAAGATTTGGGTTGACTCAAGTCTCGATCCCTATTGGTCAGATTACAGATCCTTATTTGAGTATTATTGTACGAATAGGACCCTGTTGACAAAATAACTGGGGAGGATATGTAATATTTATCAATCCAGGAGAAATGATTCTGGCAGGACGGGCTGTCGGAAAATCCATTTTATGGATTGTTTTTTGTTAATAATGCTGCTCGTACCAAAATAAACTTTTCGAATTATTTGCAGGGAAGACGTGGTGGTAGAATACAGCAAATACAAGTAAAGGTCTTTGCCCACTATACCGTTCCATACCATGACCGTACTATGAACGTATCAGCCACGAAATAAACACGCTGCGCCCTACTATGCCCGCTAGAACGTGCTAACACCGTATTTTACGGGTATTGAACGGTAACGGGTATAATGACCGTATGATACCCGTATACACCGCGGTTAGTGTCCGTATCATCCCCGTTCAATAGGTGTACGGTGCCTGTTCTATCCGTGCCCGTTATATCATTTCGCCTGTGTTTTCGTGTCGGACTGACGCGTCAGGAGAAGCATAGTGTCATATCATTAAAATACCTGGACATAAACACGAAAAATGAACACAAATCACGAACTGACGGAGTGGCAACGCGGTTAGAACGGGGATAGAACGGGAATCATACGCGTATGATCCCCGTTCTAACACCGTCGCATGCCATGTATAGAGCGGACCGGCACCTGCAAAATATTGCCATCGAGAATTCGCCGTCAGTCCGGTCATGGTATGCGACGGTGTTGGTCGGTGACGGAACGGGCTAGTGGGCAGCATTTCATACTGATCGATACAAAGAAATTTTTTTTGCATGCGCCGCTACGGTTACGGTCATGGTATGAACGGTGTAGTGGGCAGAGACCTTTAGTCTTGATCTTATCACTGACGTTTGACTTAAACTTTTTGGAACCTATTCAATTGGATAATTTGTATAGTGCTGTTATTGTAAAAATCACCTCACAAACGCAGTACAAATATTGCTTGCTAGGCTGTATCTTAATATGTACAAATAGATAAAGAAATATAATTACCTTTGTATGTAAACATCTCTAGAATATAATTAAATAATGAACTAATAGTTTTTTGGATTAATAAAGTACCACTGTTGAAACGAACATAATCTTGAACTGTGAGGTATCATAAGAATTGTGACAATAGTTGTATTTTTCTGATTTTGATTTTTTCTGAGAAAACAAGCACTTTGTGGTGTAACTGTTGAAATAAGTAATAGGTAGGTACCTATCTGAAAATACGAAGCAGAAATAGATTGTGCCCAATCTTTCAGTAATATCGTTAATGTTAAGTAATAATAGTTATTCAGAGTTATTATCAAATACAAATTAAGAGGCCCAATGACAACTCAGAATCATTCAAATTCATCACCTCTTTGAAGAGTCGCTAAAAGTTATGAAAAAAAATTGCAAGATAGCCCATAACCTATTTAACTAATTTTTTCGTCACTTTTAATGACTTTTCAAAGAAGGTGTTGAAATTGCGTGATTCTGAGTTGTCCGGTCACCAAATTAAATTCCTACCTACTGGTTTTAAAAAGTATGTTTCATTCATGATACATGTATTTAGATTCATCGATCTGTTATGATATTTTGTATGAAAAATCCATCGCTGTGCTGCAAACTGAACAGTTCTGTTATCTCTGAACTACCAAATAGTTAGATTCGGTATTCGACCACCCTGCGATTGTGTGAGCGGGGTGACCACCTCTCAGCTGTTGTAACCACTGTGCGATATGTCCAGGCCCTCTCACCCCTTCCGAAATACTTAGGGTGGGAGTTGGAGGGGTGGATCGGGCTCGAGGGTTGTCACACGTCATCGCGTATGGCCATCAATTCGCTGAATCAGAGTTGTATTGTTTTGAGATTAATTCAACGGATTTGAGGGCCATCCGCCAATTTGTCAACTCTGTAGATTTTACAATATTCTGGCGTGTATTGCAAATAATGTTCTAATGATAAATGTTACATTTATTTCACTTGTGATTATCTAACTGGTTTTTGTATAATATTATTGTGATACTAGCTGGTTCCCGGCATGCGTTGCAATGCTATATCCAAAGAATTACATTGTTTCTCCCTGAATCACCTTTCCCGTGCATCCCCGTTCCCCTCCCGCGTCCCCTTCCTTGATGGCTTTACAAATTATAACCTATATGTTATTCTGAGGTATGTTATTGTAAAGTTCCATTAAAATCCGTTCAGTAGTTTTTGTGTGAAAGAGTAACAAACACACATACATCCAGACAAACTTTCGCGTTTATAATATTAGTAAGATAATAAGGAATTATGAATTGAGTGTGATTACAAATCGATTTATTTAATTAATCCATAGAAAAAATGTTCAGCTCTAATAAAGGCCGTACTAATAAAAGTGATTCAAATTTTAGACATCTGATTAACAACCATTAATGAAGGGTAAAGGGTTGGTTATCAATTGTGTAAAACTAAGAACACATTTATTAGTAACGGGGTCAATATTTAATCCCTGGGCCTAGGAAAGTGGTCAGTTCCTGACAGGATCCGACAACTATAGTTATGCAAACTAAATAAACTAGGTTATTTTGGGAACGTTACACTTATATCTAACTATCTATCACTTTCATTCAACATTCCACCTCTTCTAAGCCTGACCTTGACTCTAAGTTATTTTGAAATTTGTCTAATTAAATTAAATTAAATATCAATTTGGCTTCCCTTTCTCCATTCATAGAAAAGGCTAAGAACACCATTAAAGATTGATCGAAATCAAGAAACATAAAAAAATATTGTTATTTTTAGTAATAAATTAAACATATATTTGAATTGAATGTATAACGCGAACGGAGGATATATAAGTGTTAGCTAGCCTCATTACCTTTAGATCACCATCAGAGTACCTAGTACCTTAAATTATACATAGTATGTATTAACATGGAGTCAAAATCATTTTTGTACCGATCCCGAACTAAAGTAGTACCTACATTACAATTAGTGTCAAATGTTAATAATTAATTCTTACAAGTACGAGGGGGGACCCAAAAGTAACCGGAATTTCGTCATAACTTCTGTATCTATCTATTTTCTATCTATCTATCTGTCTATATAAATAAAAATGAATCGCCGAAATGTATGTACACGCATAACTTCCGAACGACTGCACCAAATTGTATAATTCTTTTTTTTTGTGTATTCGTGATTGTCAGGACAAGGTTTGTATAAAACTACTGGTGAGCTCTGGCATTATGAAATTTGTACAAAAAAAATGCTTTAGGTGGCACGCGAGCTGTTTGAAAACTGAATGTAATAAATGTAATATAATATTACATATAATACATGTAATCACGGAGGAGTCACTATTAAATAAAGTAGTACTTTTTTTAATATCTTTTTTAATAATAAATTAATAATAACAACATTATTAAATTGTATAAGAACGTATAAATTGTATAATGTAGGTGCCACACACGCAGATGAAATCGCGAGCAGATATCTGTTGAACCGCGAGCGCTTATGTTTTGTACTGTCACGCTACGCAATCAAATATTTCTTCCTATGGTAGGAGAGGGAGTCAGATGAATTAAGCGCCCTCCTCACCATCCAATTTCTGGTGACTGCGGCAGTGACTGCAGAGAGCGTGGAGTTGAGCGAACTAGCGCTGTCTCGTTTGTTAAAGGGCCGCTAGAACGAGACAGCGCTAGTTCGCTCAACTCCACGCTCTCTGCAGTCACTGCCGCAGTCACTAAATGCAGTGTCGTGTGTAGGCCGCTTTAGGGAGCTACCACGAACTGCCATTTCTTTGTACTGAATCTGTCAATTTGACAGCTGTCATCCGCCCGCTTAGGCAGCTCCGTAATTAAATCGATCCCCTCTCCTGCTTACGGCAGAGAGGGGGTCGCATAACTTTTCACGTATCGCATCCGGAGTGGTTACGGCGTAAGATA
Source organism: Limnephilus marmoratus (assembly GCA_917880885.1). NCBI lineage: Eukaryota > Metazoa > Arthropoda > Insecta > Trichoptera > Limnephilidae > Limnephilus > Limnephilus marmoratus. The sequence continues at coordinate 32,578,724 of OU862916.1, forward strand.
TGTATTGTCTATGGTTGATCTGCACATAAATCTCTTAGGTGTGACAGTTCTGATGGGATTGTATGGAGAACGTTATTTGGTGTGCGATGATTTTTTATCTTTTATCTGCGCATGTGGCACCGCTTTAAATTAAAGGCGATTCCAGACTCACGGCGAGAAGTCTCGGCGAGAAATTCTCGCGAGAACAAGCACTTATCCACACTCTCATTCTCGCCGAGACTTCTCGCGAGAACAAGCACTTATCCACTAGTAGTGTTCAATATCGGTACTTTTACTACCCGTCGGTATCCGTTACTTTCACAAAAAGTAATCGTTACTATGTATTCGTTACTGATCACTTTGATTACTTTCGGGTAGTAACTACTGCAAGTATCAAATCGTTACTGAATGCTTTGATTACTTTCGGGTACTACCGCTACTGGTATCAATTCGTTACTGAATGCTTTGATTACATTTGACTACTTTCGGTTCCGGATACCGCCGGATACTTTTATAATAGAGACAAATCGTTACTGGTTACACTTTGACGTTTGTGTTTTTCGTTAGCGTGAATAGCGCGTAGGTACTTTGGTTATGCATTATTAGGATTCTACGTTAGGTATTTATAGGTATTTTGAATGTTTTGAAGAGTTTTGTGTGTTTAGATTTTTTTTAAACTTTATTTTTGATTTTATACAAACAATCAGAATACGGGAGAAGATATTTTATGTGGAATACAGCTACATAATATATTATTTTTATGTGTAGGTACATACCAAAATATTGCAGCATCTCTCACCAGTCGTGATTGGATAATATTAAACTTATTTGCACAAAAGTTTCAACGATCACAAACGGCCCAAACACAATACTTTATAAACAATTTAAATGAACACACAGATTAAATATATTATTACGTAAAAACAAAGTCAAATATTGTAATAAAAACTGACGCAAATTCGTAAACAACGAACTAAAGTTAACATGCTAATTTAGCCGTTGGCAAAGCTGTACGACTGATGAACTTTCACTATTTTACCATTCAACGAATAAAACAATTTTATTTTCAGTTATTAATTTGAGTCCCGTCATGAATACAATATGGAAAGGATTAGTATCGCATCACTAACAATTACAATTTTATTACAATAATATAAACAAACTGAAATGGAATCCATTCCCCGTAGTTACAACAAGATCCCGGTTCTTTTTTTGTTTACGTAGGCAATTTTGATCGTAAATTACATATTAACACTGGATTAACGTACTTATCATTTTCCATTGAAATTCGAAACGTAATTTTACATGCCAGTTTTTTTTTATAGCTTTGGGATAAGTTAATAAAACACTATTATAGTCTGATGGTAATTTTTTATACATTTTATTTATTATTTATTTACATCTCACTTAATATCATATTATACCTATGATAATAGATGTTAAAGGCGGTCTTTTTACTTAGCGGAAATTTCTATTATCCAAATTTATCTTTATAATCATAATCGTTTTTTTTTTGTAAACTCCACAGAAATTTAAATCTTATAATGTGTGAAGGAAAAAAGCAGTGTTAAAATTATTACTGTGAAAACTTTTTACAAACCGCATTAGAGATGCATTTTTTTTTAAACCGCATTAGAGATGCATGAAAAGTAATCATTCGGTACTGAAGTAATCGGTACTCACCAAGTAATCAAAGTACCGACTACTAAAAACGAAGAGTATCCGTTACTTTCGAAATGATTACTTTCATTGATACCTCAAAATGATTACTTTCGATGAGGATACTTCAGTACCGATTACTTGGTTGTTATTTGTGCCGCTAGAGGCGCTCTACGTTAGAGCCAGCTGTTCATAAATAAACCACACTTTGTACCGATTACTTGGTCGTTTCTATTTGTGCCGCTGGAGGCGCTACCACGCCAGAGCCAGTTGTTCGAAGCGTAAACGGTTTAGGAACGGTATTGCCAGAGACAAAAAATATTGCGGTGTTTTCATCGGTAAAAAAACGCTTTCGGTTGATATTTATGTTTGCGTACCTTGCTATCTGATCTAATTGTATATTATTGCTACCAATATATACTAAGTATTCAAGTTTTTGACGGTAGGTAACTACCAAAATTTTCGAACGGTGTAAAAAATATGATTCTTAGATATTATTACGACTATAAAAAGTTTTCACAGTAATAATTTTAACACTGCTTTTTTCCTTCACACATTATAAGATTTAAATTTCTGTGGAGTTTACAAAAAAAACGATTATGATTATAAAGATAAATTTGGATAGTAGAAATTTCGGCTAAGTAAAAAGACCGCCTTTAACATCTATTATCATAGGTATAATATGATATTATGTGAGATGTAAATAAATAATAAATAAAATGTATAAAAAATTACCATCAGCCTATAATAGTGTTTTATTAAATTATCCCAAAGCTAGAAAAAAAAAACTTGCATGTAAAATTACGTTTCGAATTTCAATGGAAAATGATAAGTACGTTAATCCAGTGTTAATGTGTAATTTACGATCAAAATTGCCTACGTAAACAAAAAAAGAACCGGGATCTTGTTGTTACTATGGGGAATGGATTCCATTTCAGTTTGTTTATATTATTGTAATAAAATTGTAATTGTTAGTGATGCGATACTAATCCTTTCCATATTGTATTCATGACGGGACTCAAATTAATAACTGAAAATAAAATTGTTTTATTCGTTGAATGGTAAAATAGTGAAAGTTCATCAGTCGTACAGCTTTGCCAACGGCTAAATTAGCATGTTAACTTTAGTTCGTTGTTTACGAATTTGCGTCAGTTTTTATTACAATATTTGACTTTGTTTTTACGTAATAATATATTTAATCTGTGTGTTCATTTAAATTGTTTATAAAGTATTGTGTTTGGGCCGTTCGTGATCGTTGAAACTTTTGTGCAAATAAGTTTAATATTATCCAATCACGACTGATGAGAGATGCTGCAATATTTTGGTATGTACCTACACATAAAAATAATATATTATGTAGCTGTATTCCATATAAAATATCTTCTCCCGTATTCTGATTGTTTGTATAAAATCAAAAATAAAGTTTTAAAAAAATCTAAACACACAAAACTCTTCAAAACATTCAAAATACCTATAAATACCTAACGTAGAATCCTAATAATGCATAACCAAAGTACCTACGCGCTATTCACGCTAACGAAAAACACAAACGTCAAAGTGTAACCAGTAACGATTTGTCTCTATTATAAAAGTATCCGGCGGTATCCGGAACCGAAAGTAGTCAAATGTAATCAAAGCATTCAGTAACGAATTGATACCAGTAGCGGTAGTACCCGAAAGTAATCAAAGCATTCAGTAACGATTTGATACTTGCAGTAGTTACTACCCGAAAGTAATCAAAGTAATCAGTAACGATTCCATAGTAACGATTACTTTTTGTGAAAGCAACGGATACCGACGGGTAGTAAAAGTACCGATATTGAACACTACTAGAGTGTAGTAGCCTCGCTTCTCGCCCGAGAAATCCTTTGAAGCGGCCAAATTTACCGACAGCCATCCGAGAACAGCCGAGCACAAGAAAGAGAATGCGAGAAACACATCACATTCTCCTTCTCGGGTGTTCTCGGGGCTTCTCGCCGTGAGTCTGGATGGGCTTAAGAACGCAATGAAAACTTATTTCGTAATGCATCTTTCACATAAATGAGGCCAACACGAATCAAGGATTATATACAGTTGCCGAATCCTAAGAATTTTAATTTAATTCCAAACATCTAACTTTTTATGTTTTTGTTGAAAAATAATCAAAATGTCACCGGCGACCAAAATTTCATTTACATTTTTCACTCCAAGTAATGCAAGGAATCACTGGTTATAGTAAACACGTCTCTCAATACCCTTATAATAAGAAGATACAATGTAAAATCAATTTACGATAAACCAATGAAAGTCGGGGACGCCCGAAGAAGACATGGCACGACTAAGTGAATCGAATTGGGTCATGTCAAGAGTCAGAATAAAAGAAGAGCATGTATGAATTAATGTAAACAAGGCAAGGAGCGTGTGCCAAGATCGAGTTGTTCTGGCGGTCCGTCCTCTCTGCCTATCCCTGCGGGGAAACGGCGTGATAGTTAGTTATTTATTTATTTGTACACGCCCAATTAGGGCTTTTACATATGATAAAATTAAAAATACATTTGTTATAATCAAAGAATTAAGAGATAACAATTAAATAAGTATCAAGTATAGATTTTTTAACTTAAAACAAAAGAGTAAATTATAGAATACACATTCATATATATTTAAAGAAGTGATTTTCTTGCAGCTTAAAAGCAACAGAATAAAATAAAGGATACACATTCATATACATTCGACACATATATTATTGAAAATTTATAAACATTTCAAATTTATCTAGATAGACATACAGATTTAATGACAATGTTTTTATAGGTTGATAGACTTTCAGTACCGTTGGTATTCATGTAATATTTATTCCCTGTACTGTGCAGTCGGTTCATTACTGAGTTTATTTCTGAATTGGTACCTGAATTGTTACAATGGTAAGGTACAATCTGACGAACCGTTCTACTAGTTAGTTAGTAAGTTGGTCAATGAAGTTCTATTAATTATCTAAACATACAAACAAATACATTAAACATGCGTAGGTACTCATCGATATTAGATCGACGTAAAAACTACTACTCTCTCCCGGTCTGGCCCGCCACGCAGCTGGTGAGCAGGCCCTTCCGCCGCCAAGACCTCAACACACCTCAACCGATCGACCCGGACGACCCTGCTAAGTCAATGAACGTAGCGATCCATGAGGTAACCAGTGGCAGAGGTGTTGGTTATCCAATAAATGCTTTCCGGGCCGGCGGTACTTATACCTGCCTCCCAAATTGATTTAAATTTAAAATGTGGTAAAATAAATAATCCTTTCTATGTTTGAAAGGTTAGATTCATCCTCTTCCCCTTCATTTTCTAACAAGACCTTTTTCACAGCATCCCTAAGGATGACATAGCCCTGAAGGGAATTATTTTCCTCTGGGTCTCCTGTGTGGAGCTAATGCAAAAAAAAAACATTATAATGTCTTAACTTCGCGAAAGATGCACTTCATATAATCCTCGTTCTGCTTGTCTTACTGCATTAATAATTAGGTATATTCGTTTAAAGTTTAAACGGAATAATGAAGAATTTTTGTTAAGATTTTTTTATTAACCATTTACATTTATGGTATAATAATAATTGTGTGACTGGATCCAATATAAATCAGGTGCGCACGATACTTAATCTTGATTAAAAATCCATTTCTCACAAAAAACGTCACAACATCAAAACATGTTTTTAAACCATTACGTTCCATTTAAGCAGCCCTATGTCAGTGCCTCCCTTAGGGGAAATCGTTTGACACATACATAACATACAATGAAACCCTCCCCTCCCACAGAAGGCAGGAGGCACCCGACCCAACTTCCCTCCCAACCAATATAACCCCTCACCCCACAAACCAAATTAAATAAATCAAACGACATCTATGTCACGCCAAGCTCAACTAATAGTTTTATTGGCGTTGAATTATCCCGTCATTAAACTTGATTATAAGACCATCATTTTTATGTTTATGACTTGATAGAGGGACGTACACCATTTCGGCAATAAAATTTAATACTCCACCCTCGCCGTACATACAAAATAGCACTCATAGAGTGGGGGTCAGTCAGTAGTACTTATCTCTTTTATTGCTCGTATATATTTTTATGATTACGGCGAAAGGTGTAAAACCATTGATCATCGAATCGTAAATAAATTTACCTCACTGTTAGATAGGTGTCGTCCTCAAATCGCTGTGAGGCTATAAAATAAAAAATGATTTGCATTGTTTTGTGTCTTGATGAACAAATTGTTTGATTAATCTATCTATCTGATCTATATAATTTTTTTGTTTGTTATGTAATTTTGTACATTTATAATAATAGGAATTTTGAATAATATGAACTAAACCTGTCAATTGTCTGTCCTGGAACGGGAAACTTTCCTAGTTGGACAGGCAAAGCTTCCTAATATGTTTTTTGTACTTTCTTTTGTATCTATAATGAATAAATAAATAAAATCTATCTATCTAAAAAAAAATGAATCGCTGAAATGTATCTAAGCGTATAACTTCTGAATGACTTTTTTTTTTTATTAATTATTGAGTTAGTTTATACTACATGAATATAAACTAATAAGCACAATGTAACATTTCATTTGATAAATTTAAATATTTTTACAGTAAGCATAACATTTCTTTTTAAATACTTTCATTCTTTCTTCATTCTTCATACTTTCAGGCATTTCATCATACATCTTTAGTCCTCTGTACATTAGGCTGTAATGTGATTTTGATTTCTTCATTTGTGGCAATCGAACTCTGTTTATATTTCTTGTTTCGTAATTATGAATGTCTCTATTAAAAACAATTTCATCCTTAAAGTATTTTGGCATTTGATTTTTCATAATTTTATGCACAAAAATTAACACGATAAATAGTAGTCTCTTTTTTATTGGAATCCAATTTAGCTCCTCTCTCATTTGATTAATCCTTGCGTATTTGCCTTTTCCCAGTATACATCTCATAGCTTTGTTTTGTATAACTTCTAGTTTGTTCAAACTTCCTTCATTGGCCAAATATAACATTGTAGACTGCACTAAATTGGATAATTCTTATTTTTGTGTTCGTAATTGTCAGGACAAGGTTTGTATAGAACTACTGGTGATCTCTCGCATTATGAAATTTGTATAAAAAAAATTGTAATAGGCGGCACGCGAGCTGTTTGAAAACTGATTGTATGGAATGCGGGGAGGGGAGGGGAACTCGGGAGGGGGAAAGGGGGGGAGTGGAGTAGGAAGAGGGAAGGTGGTGGAGACGGAGTGGGAACGCGAGAGGGGAAGGGGACGCGGGAGAGGAAGGGGAGGCGGAAAGGGAACGAGAAGAACGGGAAAGGACACGAGAGAGATACAATTTCTTTATGAAATGGCATAGCAACGCATGCCAGGTACCAGCTAGTTGTACATATTTTGTTATCATCTCAGACCATATTTTGTCAGTAGGTCAGAATATTTCCGCTTTGCAATGAAATCCAAATAAATTGAAAATTTGTGAACACACAAGAAACCAATCTGTGTTTGAAAGGTGACGAAAAATGCTGAAAATATGATGAGAGATGTGTGACGCATCCATGCCCTGATGATCGAAATTGCAACGCTGTCTGAAACATTAGCTAAATAACTGTAACGCTGTTCGAAACGTTGGTTAATGAAGGAGCTAGCGCAACACGGCATAACACCCCAAAAATAAATAATGAAAATCCTTTTGGCCGTGAAAACCTAAAATCATAAATAACCATATAATTTTTCAAACATAAACTTTCTTAATGCAAACTGACAACGAAAAAAACAACACTAATAAATTATCCGACTAATAAATAATTAGACTAATAAATTATAACCACCTCCCTTTGGCATCGTGTTGTATAAAAAAAATTAATGAAAAATTCACATAGTTTCTTTTTTTTTCAATTTTCGATCGGAAACCTTGGTTTCATAAAGGCATACATTTAAATTATTTTGTGGAGGTTAACTTTTATATTTAAATATATAGCGTGGTGTTTTCTCTCTCTAATGCCGTTTCTCAATATAAGGGAGACATAATGATTTCTATGAGACCTTTGAGTTTTTGCGAAAAGCGAACAAATTAGCCTGAGGGGTTAAATTTGATTTTTGATTGAGCCCAAGCGTGGCAAAGCCCCCTTTTAAATCGACGATTTGGCATTTCATCTGCCTGTACATAAGGCGAAAGTTTGTATGTTTGTTACTCTTTCACGCAAAAACTACAGAATGGATTTTAATGAAACTTTACTATAATATAGCTCATACATCAGAATAACATATAGGCCATAGCTCAGAGCTCTGGCATTATGAAATTTGTATAAAAAATTGCAATAGGTGCCACGATTAGTAATATATATGTAAATCTTTATTCGATTCATTATTAGGGGAGTACTTCAAATAAACGCGGGAGGGAGGAGGGGGAGGGTAATGGAGAGGGGTGGAGGAAGAGTGGTGTGGGGGGGAGGGGGGTGGGGAGGTGGGGGAGTTGGAGTGGGATCCCCCCTAATACCATGCGAACGAAGCCGCGGAAAAAAGCTGGTGTTATATAAAATATTTATAATAATAATTTGATACTACGGTGCCGTTTCCTAAAAAGCCTCAAAGGCTCTTACGTCTTAGGGAACATACCCATACTACGTGACACGTTTAGGGGGGGGGTCTTCAAAATGTCACGCTCCATACAAAAGAGCGGCGGGTTGCTTAGGTTTTTGGTCACCGGGGGGGGTTAAAAATTGCAAAAAGTTGGTCACGTAGTATGGATACGTTCCCTTATACGATGCAGAAGGTAGGTATTTAAGTATTGACTTGTAATTTTTATTTTACAATAAAATAAAAATGGAAACCTACAATTTTGGACGCAAAGTCTAGGTACTTGCTATCAAAATTAGTTAATTAGTTAGTTTAAAGTTGATAATTATTATTTATCATGACCGTTTTCGATTGTTTCTCCTTTCGGTGGTGGTATTGTAATCTATTCGCAAATGTAATACTAACAGCGATGAGGGTAGCAAATAATGTAAAATTATGCAATGTCCAGTGTGTTAACTGTAATGTCCTCCGCGTGCAAAGCCGTATCTTCTCCAAGCATAAACTTTCTTAATAAAGTGTGTTTATCGGAAGTGACCTGCCAGGTAAGCATGTTTCTGTATCCATTTGTAAATAGTAAAATCAGTTAGAACTTAAGCATTCCTAATAAATTGTACAGCGCCCTTGAGGTGATTTTTCACAAAAACGGCGCTTTATAAATTATCCAATTATTATTATTTTACTTAAAACTGTTCCATTACATAAATTATTGAGAAAAATCATCAAATTTACTTTCATTTGGCAAGCCTTGAGCCGATACTTTATTAATCCGTTAATTCCGGCTCTATCGCATTGATTCGGATAAAATATAAAGGTTTTGTATCTAATTACTAAACCATAACGGTCATAACTTCTATTTTGAGTTTTTAAAGTCACACAGGTAGATAAACAAAACAGCCTACAGTTAGATGCAGACGAGATCATAAAGTTAATATTTATTTATGTGTTGGTCTAGTCGTAACTCTTGTTTTCTTAGTATCTGTTTTTTATGAGTTTATGGTAGCCTCTCGAAATCGTTTTAAACATGCATCGTTATGTAAAATAGATCCAATTATTTCGTATGCAACATTAACACAACAGTAAGCTCATTGACAACAATCATGTTGAAAAATACAGGAAATGAGAGATATAAAATAAGAATTTTGATGTACAACAATTCTCTTTGTAAAAATGTAACACAATTTTAGCAACATAAATAGTGTATTTTTTTTTGTAAGACATATCAAAATGACATAATAAACATTGCACGCCAAACTGAGGACTCCAACTTGAAAAAAAGTTATTACTATAAAGAAAAACTATTATACTATAAAGAAAAACACGAGGACTGGAGAAGCCATGCCCACCGTCGAAATTGGAGTAGGGTTCACGATCCTCAGCAATGAGCAATTTTAAAGAACTCACAAACTTTGACAACAACTTCACAAAATATTGTCATGTGGATACTAGTTGGACCAGGATCTTTTGCTTCGACAAAGCACCCAGGTATTCCCTTCTTCGGTTGCTGTAATGTCTTAGAGATTTGTGTAAGAGCCGACCCACAGAAGACACTAGTTAATAGCCGTCTATATTGTAGGGTTCGAGTGTGTAATAAATACTGTAGGAAGCTCAAGGTCGGGGTCCAGATTATTATTCCTACCGCCTGCTAAATAAGATATCAGAGCTTATTGTTAATAAAATATAAAGCGCTTTTGACCCAGTAGACTTTGGTGAAACCGTTACAACAGATTGATCTTGATCAATTGCAGGTTAAACCTAAATGAACTGTTTAATGTATATGTACAACGCTTTTGAGATGATTTTTCACAAAAACGACACTAGATAAATTATAAATATAATTAGGTAAAAAAAAATTCTAATGTTATGACGAGATTTAGTCTAATTTGGAAGATCGTGACATTCAAGACAGTCGTCAATATCTTTTTACATTGAAACATCGTTAATCATATTTGCAACAGCCGCTTATGGCGTGTCGCCAAAGTCCAAATATGACGCATCCGCGAATAAGCAGTCATATGAACAATATCCTGTAATAAATTGGTCAGTGCGTTCGTTCCGGTACTCGGTTTGAAAGCTTTATTATTTCTTACATTTTTTACATAATATGCGCTTACGTGCTTAGTGTCAGGTAGTGCGCCTATGTTAGTCAAAATATACCAGCATTACACACGACAAGTATTATGTTGCCTTACAGTATGCGAATAGTGACAGCATTGTCACTAATTTCTCTTTAATTCAGTTATAACTTCTGAATTGAGAGAAAGACAATACCTTATTTCTAGATTAATTTAATTTAAATTGTTTATGGGCGTAATTTATTTTAATTCCTTATTTTAAAGCTCCCTTTAGGTCTTCATTTTAAGTGATGTTTCACCAAAACACGGCTATTCTAAAAAGGCAGTTATTTTTATTGGATCCTTTTGGCTGATTACTTTTATTTTCCTGATAAACCCATTCCCGCGTTTCCAACTTCCGCAGCATCAAAGAGCCTCTCAACCTAAAATTATTATCGCAAACTAGAGACCTAGAGCAATAATGAATAGCCTCGCAGATCCTCCCAACAATTAGATCCGGCGCTCAACATCCCGCGAGTAATCGCTTGACACGCAAATGAAACCTCGTAGTTTAAAATTTATAAGGGGTGCTTTAACTACCTCTACGGGTTAGGGGTGGGGCGTCCTATCAAGCCTCATGCGACGCGTGTCGTACAGCCAGCCCCTTCTCTGTACTACCGACTGACTAGGTACTGTTCAGTGTTCTCCCAACTGGCTAGGTACTGTTCTACCCATTGCCTAGTAAGGGTAGGTAACCTAACACACAACTAGTACTGCTGACAATTTACATATTATTCGTGGGGCATGGAACCGGTGATGGACAGCCAATTTAATGGGGTTGTTCCTGCTATCTACTTCTTTTTTTATAGCATTTTAAAAATACAAGTTTAACAGATTTAATCTACTTTACATTCTGATGTCAGGCATATCACTTGTCGGTACTTGTCAGTCGTAATTAATTAACAATCAGCTGTATATGCTTTTACCCGGTAATATTTATTCTCTTTTTCAAATTCGTTGTATCACTTTGTGTTTTTATTATTGATAAGGGGACGGTCTTCGTAAGCCTAGACCATAGCTCGATCGTAAAATTATTAATATATAACATTTTTTCTTTTCTCTTAAAAACTGATGATAACTGAGCCAGTATTTTTAAATCTTCATTCATACTTAGCTGTGATGTAGGTTATTAATTTTTTTTACAATAATTACGTGAGCTCAAAAGGGGGGTCCAGCCAACAAAATATCACATTACTTGAAAAGAATATACGAAGTGGCCCAAATTTATCTCGGCAAGGGGAGGGGAGGGGTCTAGATTGGAAGAAAAACTGCTCACGTAATTAACGTATGGCCCCAAAGTTAAACTGTGTAAACATTATTGTAGAAGAATCATTTAAATAGCAAAGATCACCCTTGATATCATATTTGTTTCAAATATTTATATTTATTTTTTGAAGAACTTCTTAATTTACTTTATTAAAAAGAGTAAGTAAGTAAGTAACTTAAATCGCTTTCTTTATATATACACAATCTACATGTTTCGTGAACGATGTTCACATTGTCAGGAGTAAATTAAATTAGTCTGGATTTAATTTTTATTTATTTTTATAAATGTTACAAGGGATCCAGAGTAAAGCGCACTATTCAAATGTGGCAATATTCAAACTTAATATTATAAAAATTACTGTTTTTTCTGTTACAAAAGCCTTTCCTCGTGTACTTTTTACGGTCATTTCAAAAAAATCTAATCATGAACAATTAAAATAATATATAAGATAAATATTAACTTTACTTTTGCAACTTATCTTTTAATAAATGAAATATCAGTTGTAATGAAGGGTAAAATAGCAATTGTAAAATCATGCTATGTCCAATGTTTTTAACACGGAGTGTCCACTGCGTACAAAGTCGTATCTTCCTCCAAGCATAAACTTTCTAATAAAAGTGTGTTTATTTAAAGTGACCTGCGAGGTAAGTATTTTTTCTGTAACTCATAATTGTACAGCTTCATTAATAGTGTTAATTCTTAGATGATTAGTATAGCGCTGTTTTTATGAAAAAGCACCGTAACGGCACTGTACAAATATACGAATTTCTATAAGGCTTTAGGTGATTTTTTGCATAAAAGGCGCTATAAAAATTATCCTATTATTATTAGTATTGACGGTGATATTTGACAGTGAATTTGTTGAGTGTTTCTTTATTGTTAAACTCTTTCTTAAGCCCATTTAATCCAGGAAATTTGGGACAGAATTTTTTCGAAATTTTCTAATAATTAATCAATAAATTCCAAAGTGCGGGTGGCCTGCGGCAGTAAATCCACCTTTCAGCGGGACAACCTTTTTGCTTTGTTCCGCCGCTTCTGACTCAAAAGCGATTCAGTTCCGCCAGTAATGAAAGTTCGATTGTGACGAGCTTTGGTGATCGGAGCTTTATACCCAGACATACTGCTACCAGTGCTACCTACTGCCGCCGCTGTGAATTGAATTAAAGCTCGGGTCTTACTGCGATTGAATCATTGGAAAATACATTATTCAATGATCTTTTAAAACTAATTTCATTTTTATTACTTTACTAATTAAACTAACCTAAATACCCTAAGGTGATATTTCACGAAAGGTTGCTATGAAAATTACCTACTCAAGTTTTTTTTTTTTGAGAAAGGCTAACATTTCCGGGTCATGAATAACCAGACAATATTTAAATTCTACCTATCCCATTATAAAAAGCTTAGTCGTAGCTTGAGCATTGATTAAGAATTTTAATCGCAGAGGATTGGACCCACATGCCTCGGTGGGAACTCGACGCGTTGGACTACTTAGTTACAAAACTGGAATGTACCCTACAAGTGCCCTTTCAACTTTTTTTAATTAAAAAATTACTTAAAAACGTTCGGTTTGAAAAACGCGCGAGAGTTCACATTAATTTTTTTAATTATTTCAACACAATTGCAAATAAGTGTCATAAAAAAGTGGCATCTTGTCTGTGGTATGAACATTATATTAGTTAGTTCAATTGATTAAGAAATATTAGTAACGCTTATGTGACATTGCTGGCTGAAAATAGAAGCTCTGATCTGAATTCAGCAAATTTCGTTATTAAAACAATCAATTCTGCTTTATTCAAAATAATCAGCATCGGTACAGCACTAGTACCCTCCATTAACCCTTAGAATGCCATGGGTAGAAAGCCAAACGCTCTCCGTAATAAAGCCAGTTGGCACTATTTTCGTAATAACTTACTTGTTTAATTGCAAAATTATGTTTTTTTTTTTTTTACAGTGAATACCGCACAAGAATCTCAACTGCTCCCGTCTGGAGCCAGTGAGACTATGGCATCCCCAATTGGGGTATGTTGTGAGGCTGAAGGTAGTGGGGAGGGGAAGGAAGTGGGGAAGAGGAAGGTTGGGAAGTACCTGGCTATTCAGATCTGGTCACTAAACACAGCTAAAGCCATTTTCAAGCAACGTTTCAATTCTGAATGGTGGTCTTACACCAGGGCGATACTAATAGTATCTTCCACTCTGGGACATGCCGCAAATATACTATATATTATTTTAAACGAATTAATTGTGAAATAACACAAATTAATCAAATAAAATTTATTTGCGCATGCCGGGTTCAAACCCGCAACCTCCGGAATGTGAGTCAAGAGTCTTAGCCACTGGACTACGGAGGTCGTCAAATGTAACGGTTGTTAATTGTACCGTCTTACCAAACAATGTGTTTTATTTATAAGCTTTTAAATATTGTTTTTCTAGGTTTTCCTCCGATGTTATAAAAAAATATTATTATAATGAATGTGTAGGTATACGTAAACGCTCTTCAATTTATTTATATTTTCCAGCAAAATCAGCGTTCTTCACAATAAAAAAGTCAAATGGGGCTTTCCTGTAAATGTAAATAAATACAATACTCTACCACTTATGAAAACTGGAATTATGACGCTTGACCTGGAATTTTTCACAGATAAAAAAACAAGTGACGAAACGATAAGCTAGAATAATATGAAAACGCATTATTTCCTTGCCAAGCGAATAAAATTGATTTAAGTATGTTAGGAGCATTTTTTAAGGTTCAAAATACCATAAAACCGTGGTAAGTGTGGTGAGCTACTAACAAATTCATAGACAGAAATTATTTTAATATTTTTTTCAAATGCTAATAAATAACATTTTTATCAACAACAACGTCAATATTTAACAAAAACGAAAACACTGCCAACAATCTAATCAGGATGTGTGTTTCTTTATTGATTCAATGCAGCGATTGACGTTCCACAATCGGCTGGCAGGTGTCCAACCATCCCTGTCGGGTGCCACCCTATTTCTCTGCGAATTCTTTGTTTGCTATCGATTGCACAGTAGCGCACTAGCACACAGCGGAGAGGGGCCACCCTACAATTAGGATTTACATCGTGTGATAGCAGAATGCAAACGGGGAATATCCCATGCATTTTATACGATCCAAAGAGTGCTGCCGACGTTAGGGTGGCCTGATAGGTTTTCGCGGACGTTAGGGTGGCCCGATCGATTTTTGCGGACGGTAGGGAGGCCCGATAGATTTTTGTGGACTATGGGGTCGTCCGATAGGTTTTTGCGGACGTTTCTATTGTTATTTATGATGTCAATTTACGCTGAACTGATGACGGGGTTAATTAACCTTTATGAAAATCGTTAGGGTTTTATGCTGAAGGTAAGGTGTAACACCATGAAATTTTGAACAGCTACTTAATTTGGAATTTATGGCTTAATGCAATGATTTGGGTTGCTGCTCAAAAATTCATTGTGAGCTATAGAGCTTCAACATAAATTGACAAAATGAAGGCAAGGACATATTATTTTGTCGTATTTTTTAAATTGTTCGATAAGTAAACTGTTTCTAAAATAGGCATTAAAGAGTGTTGACGATCTCCGTGGTCGAGGGGTAAGGCTCTCGACTAGCAATCAGAAAGTAGCGGGTTCGAATTCCGGCGTGTGCGAATACATTCTATTTAATTAATTTGTGATATTTCACAATTGATTCATTAAAAATAATGCAAAGTGTATCACATTTTTTAAATATTTTTTTATCTGTTTGTGTTCCAATTGACCATGCAGATCGGAGGAATCCAGATTTTGGACTTCCGCACATTAAGTGTACCTACCTACACGGTGGAGTCAAGTACCGCAATATCGCCAGTCTATCAACAGCCATCGTAACAAATCGTAACGTGACATTTCGCTCTACGTTGAAAGGTGTTGAAGTTGCATGATTCTGAGTTGTCCGGTCACCATTTGCGGCACGTTCCAGAGTGGAATATACTCTCAGCATCACCCTGATATAAGACCAACATTCAGAAATGAAACGTTGCTAGAAATGGCTTTAGCCGTGTTTGGCGACCAGATCTCTTACCTCTTCCCCGTCTCCTTTCCTTCCCCTTTACCACCAGCCTCACAACATACCCCAATGAAAATCTGTTTTTATACAGTACGGACATTTACCAAGGAAACGATATTTTTTTATAAGAAAATATTATTTATCACCGCCTCCAGCTTGTTGCCTCCAGCCAGTTGCCTCCAGCCACAACATACCACCATAGTCTCACTGGCTCCAGACGGGAGCTGTTGGGACTCTTGTGCGGTATTTACAAAAGAAAATTATATATTGATACTTAATCGAAGCCGGTGAGTAAAAAACTAGTTAAGATGAATATATACGTGAAATCCTATTTAGATACTATTTTGATTAATCTTTACGACGAATCTGCTTACAGTATGAACATCAAAAAATATGCTACGGATAAATCGAAGCTTTTACTAGCTTTTCTATGTATTGGAATTACAATAAAATTATTATTTACGTAACAACAAATATAAGCGTAAACCAACAAAAAAATGTTTTTTCATGACTTAACTATGAAGTAATACAAGTAACAATTTTTTAAAAATACCCCTTTATGGCTAAGACTATTTTTGAGGTTTTCCATGTACTAACTTTTTTTGTTCTTATAAAATTATGCACAAAATAAATAAAAACCACTTTTTCGCTTACTAGCCTCGTGCAAAAAGACGCTCGATTTAAAAATTTTGCGCATGAGATTCGAAATATTTCTAGCGTTTATATTCCTCTTAAATGTGTAAAAAAATTATATTCGTGGTAAAAGTGTTTCTAAGAATTTAGTTCACAAAAGCCTCAATTCAAGTTTCACGGTAAGTTTTTATTTTATTTTAAAGAACAACGAAATATAGGGTTTTGTGCAGAGCAGCAGTATTAATATTCCAACCCTTTCCTGGTTACGTGTTTATCGTCGTTGATATTATTATTTAATCACAAGTACTTATCTAAATATGAATAAGTTATTCAATACACGCACTTGTCTTCCAATGGGCAGACGACACACGTTTTATTATAAGTGAGTATGTACCTGATAACTCGTAAATATTAATATGGTGTCGTCATTAAAGAAATATTGACAATTTTTAAGACATGAATGGTAAGTTCCTTGGTTCTGGACCCCTAGCGTGGTCGATCGATAAGGATTGTATCGATCACTTTTCGAAACTTCTAATCATTCCATAGGACAACTGCAGATCGCTAACGTACAAACAACAGCTGACGTCAAATATATTAAGAGCACTTAGTCACTATGGACTGTTATTTATTCGTTGGCAATCTGCAGTCATGCTAGGAACGATGAGAAGTAATCGATAACTTTACAATATCGGATCGATAGGCGTAACTTCCGATGAATTTAAATCGATATTTTTGAATGTAGCTATTACTTTGTGGTTATCCATTATAGAAAAATGAAATAATTAAACTTTGTATAAACCACTTATATTAGTTTAAGCTTTCCCAGATGAAGGAACGTTTGTTCTTAAACCGGTCGGATTTGCGCATCATATAAGTGGTTTATACAAAGTTTAATTATTTCATTTTTCTTAAATCGATATCCCTAGCATAGTTTTAACGTTGACAGCCGAACTGATATTGGCAGGAAATAAATAAGAAATCCATATACAATGTTTGCATCGATGGCAGGTGTGTCCACGAATTCACATTGCGAAAGATAGGTTTGGCAATGTTGAATTGAAATACTAACCTAAATATGCATTGGAAGTCCGCATTTACTTTTAGACACTAAACGGGAGTTAATTAGTTCATGAGGTCTTTATTCATATTTCAACCATCTTCATTATTAAAAAGATAATCACGAATAGATTGTTGTAAAGTTTGTTTTTAATTTCCAACCTTTATTACGCCCTGGATGGTGGGTATTTTGCAATACGTAGCTAAGTTGATATTACAATAAAATATTTGTAATTCTATTGTAAATATTCTAGTACGCTGAATTTAAGTGTGGACACTGATTGACGTCGATTAACACCGATGGAATTATACTTATTTCCAAGTTTGTGTAGCCTTTAAATATGCGAGTTTTCGAAATAATTATTAACAGACATGTGAACTAAATGTGTCACGTAGGTAGGATCGCTTGTCCGAATTCTCCAAACAAACCCTTGCAATTTTGAAAATGCTACTTAAATTCTAAGCTAAAGTTTTAGATATCATTGAACCGGATTTACGGTCAGACGGAGTCACAGCCAAAATTTGTATTTTTAATTATTAGTTATACCTCTATTCATGAAAGGATTTTAAACCGGATTTACAGACAGATGGAGTCACAACCGAAATTTATATTTGTATTTGTAATTATACAGATTCAAGAAAGGATTTCGGTAATTGAAAATGTTTGATCCAATTTCAACAAAAGTAAGAAAAATTTGAGCTTAGATTTTTCTGACATATCCTCAACACAATTCTATCAGCTTATCTGTTCGGTGATGGTTAAAAGATTTCAAAATCGAAACAATCGCGGCATTTGTTACGATGTTTTTCGCAAATTTGTTCGCGTTTTCCTCCTTCTATCATATGGAAATACAGCTTTGTGCTTCTATAGAATGCTGAGTAGCCAGGTGCTTCCCACTCTTCTGTTTCTCTTTATAATTCCACTCCCAACTTCCTTCAGCCTCACAACAATCTCCAAATCTGGATTTAATGGTCCACTGTTTTACGGCATTTTTGTATGGCATCACATAAAATAATTAAAATTTTCACCATTTCCCACTAACGACTAACTTCTTCTAACGAAAATAAGCTAATTTAATAAAAGTATTTTTACGCCATTTACTTCGGTAAATATAATATCATTCGAATAAGAAAACATCATGTGCCCAACAAAATATTTTATTTGGCATTCAATGTTTTGATGTTTGAGAATAATCTAATTTTGATTCAACGACTGAATTCCCCTAGATAGAATTATGAGAAAAGATGAAACGAAATCAAATTGTTGTTGAATCTCTGATTGGAAGTTAATCGAGTATTCAGACGTTCATCTATTTGAGAATTCTCGTTGGTATTTGTTTGGCGCTTTTTTTATATATTTTCTCCGATTTTCTCATTTTTGTTAACGTGATCAGAATCGAACTTTTAAATTTCCTTTGTTCTAAGGAGAAAATGATTTTATTTTGCAAAGGAAAGACAAGACTTTCAGAAAATGCACGTTTCGGTAGGTCTTCGAACATAGAAACTTAAGATTATACAAAATTGCACAAAAAAATACTAAAAACTACTTTCAAACGAAACATGTGAAACAGAAAGATTCAAAAAAGATTCGGTCGCATCTGGGAATTAAAAGGCTGAGGCCCTGGGTTCAATTTAATTTCCAGATGCGACCGAATCTTTTTCTGATTTTTTGTTTCACACATTTTGATTCGTGACGATGCACGAGGGTGAGAGTAACTTTGCGGCTACTCCTTGCTATTTAAACGCTTATGGATTTCGATAAGAATTATGCCCGATCACCAAACAAGATCCGGTATACACAATTAAGTAATACTCACTGTTGTGTCTCGTGGCTTGATATCCATTCGGCGACGGTCACAGGTGTATCCAAAGGCGTACGATAAGATTGTTCTGATCGGTTATTAAAACCACGATGAAGTTTGAGTCACGAGACGATTAAGCGGTTCACATAAAGCATTCGATAAAGACGGTGATATAATGCTTCATATTACACACTTCCGATTGATAAAAATAACATTTTAACGTAGAGCGAAATGTCACGTTACGATTTGTTGCGATGGTTGTTGGAAGACTGGTGATATTGCGGTACTTGACTCCACCGTATAGGTAAGTACGCTTAATGTGCGTACTTCCAGTCGTAAGTCCAAATCTGGATTCCTCCGATCTGCATGGTCAATTGGAACACAAATACGTATGAAATCCATCAGCGTTATGAAACACATTTCGATTTTTTTATATTTTCTTCAGTGACAATATTTATAATAATACGTCTGACGATTTACCTAAAACCAATATCTACGTAAATACAGTCAAACTCAATTTATTAAAATATACTCGTTTTATGTATATTTTTATGGATTCAATAACATTATTTGATAATTTGACATATATCATGACACATTATATTTATAAAATTTAATTTGATGATTGGAAAATATAAATAGAGATAATTTATTAATCACTTTTAATGATTGCATTAACAGTCTGCTATGTCGTCTCACCTCTTCCTGACAATTGGTTTCGGCAACTTCCATCCCAAATCTCCAATTCACATATATTTTCCTATCCCAGATGGCTTGCCGTTATGTTACCTGCGGGATTCCTGGAAATGGGGTTATTGAAGCGAAATTACCCAATTAATTTATCTTCAACATTACAAATCATTCATAGAGTCTGGGATCTCCTAGCTACAAACATACTTAGGGGAGATGAGACTAGAACTAGGGCTGCTTCCTTACTGCCAACCCGGTAAATATTTTATTAGAGTGCATTTTCATCCACTCCTCGATCCAGTAATGTATGTACGCGTACAGCTTTTACAAGCGCAATATGTCCTTGCATTACTTAGCATGCTATTTATTTCAACGACACAAGTTGCAACTTGCAACTAACGCTAATCCCAAAGGATTTAACAGCTGCCTCCATGTGATTCTTCACACCATTCTCTCGCAAACGCTAATCTCTTACTTATGAGGATTAAACTGGAGAACTATAGAACTTTCAGGCAAGTTTAGTCTCCCCAATGTTATCCACTGAGCTTTCAGCAACACCTCCTTGTTTTTAATAATCCTCGCTGTATTTGCTTTAACGGCATCTTGAAAAAATATTGGAGTGTAAATTAAAAGCCCTTATTCTAAAGCAATAAATTCGCCGGGGGGTGTTAAAGGGGCATGGTTGTATGAAGTGTTGACTCAATTATATCCCCATTTCCTCCAACCCCCACTGTGATGCGGCATTAGTTGGGGCACCCCAAAAAACTTCTATCAAAACTGCTATTCGTTCATTAAGATTATTGTTATATTTCCGCCCTTAATTTTTGCATCAGCTATTCTTAAAGTTCCACGAAAAAATGTGAAAACATAATAGTAGGAACAATATTCTTCCACGGGGGAGAATAATAATTATTAAACGTTCGTCAACAACAATCACTGCTTACAATTCCATTACCTGTTCTTATTAATTTTTTAATAAATTCTTGAAAAGGTTGTAAGAAATAGTGAATAACTCCATGCATATCGCTGTAATGATCAATAATATAGCACGAAAGCAAACAAAAAATTAGTCCTTTGTTTGTCCACCTGCATTTTTAGAAGTTTTGAAGTTTAATATCTATGTGAGCTTTAAAATTCATTAAAACTTCACACGTACGACAATATTTTTTTTCAGACTATCGATTTACGGTACTTATTAGAAGACGTAAGTAAGTCTGTAATTACTCTGTCCATCTTTTTCGTGTGAAACAAAACAAATTCGGTAAACCGTGAAGATTTTATGTAACTTCGCTTATAATAATGTAAGTTTGGTAAGTTTTATGTGTGCAAGAAAGACTTCAATGATGGTAACTTTTTTTACAATTGACTTTGAAACAACTTTATTAAAAGAAAGCGACACGAATCTTCACTTCTATATCCCTGTGAATTTATTCGAATTTACTCAAAACGACTTTGCCACAAATATAATAGAACTTCTAAAGAAATCTCCCACTTCAAATCATTTTTAATTTATTAGCACTGAGATTACTAATCTTTACGAGGATATTTCTCACCCTCTGAGTAATTACTAGTCATTGAAGTGTATTTATAGGATAAACAAAAATTTACTTGACGGGTAGCATAACTCAGCGGTGATGAAACAGATAATATTAGATGAGGTGGTGAAATACCTACTATACAAAACTTTTTAAGTAAGCATAAAAATGGCCTCCGTGGTTGAAGGGTAAGGCGAGGTCGCGTATTCGAAACCCGAAGTGGGAAAATATATGTTATTTAATTAATTTATGGTGTTTCACCATTTAATCAACTAAAATAATATATAGTATATTTGCGGTATGTTCCAGAGTGGGAGATGCTCTCCGCATCGCCCTAGTGTAAGACCAACATTCAGAATTGAAACTTTTAGCCGCGTTTGGTTTAGCCTGCTTAACCCTTTTTTTAGCCCAGATCTGATCAGGTACTTCCCCACCATCTTCTTTTCTATCATCCTCCCCCCCCCCCCCCCCCACTACCCTCAGCCTCACTACCAATACCCTAATTGGGGACGGTCCCACTGGCTCCAGCCGGAATCAGTTGGGACTGTGGTGCGGTATTTACATAAAAAAATTATTTCTTTTGAAAACGGAGTCTATACCGTTGTATGGTTTGTTCACAATTCATGCGACAGTTAGCCAACATACTACCGGATCATCGACCACCTCCAAGATGAAAGTATGTATCTTTATGTTATGCGATTTATCAAAATTTATCAGAAAACATGATACATAGATTATTTTGAAGCTGAATTTTATATGTCCATAGTTTATAACTACATATGTATAGAACTCTATTAATGGAGGACTGAACGCCGTTGGCGCCAACAAAAAACTATCCAAAGGAGCGAAGTTAGCCGTCCATAATGGAGTGCTGGTACCTACCCTGATGTAGGGCAGTGAGGCATGGAACTGGCAGAGGAAGGATGAAAGTAGACTGAATTCTGTAGAGATGAGATCTCTGAGGCGAATGTGTGGTAAAACCATGTACGATCGTCTGAGAAATGAAAACCATGGAGATCCGCGAAGAATTCAAGGCTGGTGTAAGCGTAATGAGTAAGATTAAGAAAGGGACGCTAAGATGGTTTGGGCATGTAGAACGAATGAACGACGAAAGGAGTGTAAGGAGAATATACGACGCAAATGTGAATGGTAGAAGAAGTCGGGAACGCCCGAGGAAGACATGTCACGACCAAGTGATTCAGATACTTAAGTCGGGTCATGTGAAAAGTCAGAATAATATAAGAACATATATGAGACGATGTATAAATGTGAACGAGGCACGGAGTGTGTGCCAAGATCGAATTGTTTGGCGGTCCGTCCTCTCTGCCTACCCCTACGGGGAAACTGCGTGATGATTAGTTAGTTAGTTAGTTACGTATAGAATATACTATAGGAGAGTGAATGAACGCTGGAAGCAGACTGCCGGTCATTTATTTCAGTTTAAACACTGCAACGATAAAATATACACAAATAGAATTATTCAGAGTGGTAAGCCATACTGAATACTTTACCGATATCCAAACACCATAAATCCTTTCACGATTTGACCAGAATTTAAATTGCAGTCTTTCTAATTTGTAAACGTGTATCTCTCACGAGATGGCATCCTTGGAAATGTATATTAGGTGTGTATTTTATCCTCTCCAATCGACGGATCCTGAGAAAAAATATAAACACAACATTTTTATCTTTTTAGTTCAGTCAACTTAATTTCCTCTTTTTACATATAAAAAATGTACTCTAATAATTCCATACCATTATTGGGATTCATCTCAAAAAATTTTATTAGAAATTGTACTTTATAACAGAGATTTTTTTTTTAAATTCTGTATAATTTCATCGTGATAATATATTTTAATATTCGGGTTAAAGACACGGTTTTTAGATTGGATGTCGATTTTTCCGGCCCGTTTTAAATCAAAACAAAAATTTTGAAGACAGCATCTTTTTTTAAACGCTGACAGAAATAATACCTATTAATTTTAAATGTTATTCTAAAGTATAAACTCTTCCAAACGCCTGTCACCGAAAAGTATTTTTTTCCGCTAATTGCTTATTCATCGCATAGCCAAAACAAACTAGAACTGTGCATGTGTTATGTTTCATTGTCATCGAAGAAAAAAAACAACAGCATCTGAACTATTATTGAATCAATATCGCATATTCTTTTATGAGTCACAGTAGTGCATATTGTACACAATTCATTATTCACAAATCCACTGTGTCCTGTGTCATGCTGTTCGACGCCCGGATTCCCGCATTTCTACCGATTTATTACATATTTTCCTTGAACACTAAGTTTTAAAGCTCTTAAAAAAATGTGTTATTCTTGAAGATAATATCTATACATTCCTCACGCCGAAATGGCAATTGTATTAAATCCTCTCAAAAGAAAAAAAAACGCCAAGTATGCTCCGAAAATAATTATAAATTTGTTTTTTTTCAATTATTTTACAAGTTATAGGAACGTATGAAAAAAATCAGTGTTTCTTTATTTACCATTTTATACATTCCCCGCGTAATTTTTCCTCTATTTTAAACGGGTCGTATTTTATTAAACATTTTCACAATTTTCGCTTAAAAATTATCGTTTTTAATATTAGCGCGCTCCCTCTAACATTCTTTTTTACATATCTCTCCTTCTTTTTTCTTTTTGAGCGGATACTACCAGGCCTTAAATAAAAATGTGTAATGGAGCTTTCACCAATGAACTGGGACTAATTATGTCTCACAGGCAGCAATCTCAAGAATCCTATTTAAATAGTCGAGGTGGTGAAGATCCCGTCCCTCCCGTTTAACTCCGGGGCCGAGCTGCCGACTGCGGCGCTGGTGTGAGTCTGGTGTCTGGTGACGGGTGACTGGTGGTGGGTCATCATCGCCGGTTTTTAGTCACCCGGGCGGGAGCTTTAATTCATCGGCATTCCAAAATGTGTGCAAATTCAATTCATTACGTAAAATTAAAATTTTTAAGAGAGAGAAATGGTTTTAATGGTGAGAAAGTGATGACTAAAGACCGGATTATATGCAACAAAAACAGCCCAAAATATGCATGCAAATATGCAATAAAAATAGCTAAAATATGCACGAAAATCCATAAAAAGGGCCAAAATATGCAACATGCAATAATACAGCAAGTCATATTTTCAAGTATTTTTTATTTTAGTAAACTAACCATCTCAAGGATAACAATCGTTTTTTCGAAAATATATATTACAAAATGTATTTATCAATGAAATTTACAATTTACCTTTAACAACGTATACGATTAAGTACTGTTCTAAATGTTCTGTAGACAAATTATGTGTACGATCGCTTAATATATTTTTGTAAGCGGAAAAGGCGCATTCTAGATCTACTGATGTGACTGGGCAGAATTTAAATTTGATGCGATTTTTTAACTTATTATGCCGGGAAACACTTTTCGCCTGCCCCGTTGATGAAGCTATCAATTTGGCAGAAGAGTTTAAACCCTTAGTTATTGTTCAGTAAGTTTTCAAACTTTTCTTTGAGTTTACTCAGGAATAGCTTTGGCAACGAGGAATTTATAAGGCGAATTTTATTCATAACCTGAATGGATTCATTCAACGCCAATCCATGAGTTTCAAGCATTTTTATACTAAGGCGAAGAGGAGGCGGCCTACAGCCGCCGCGCCGGAGTGCCGGAGTGATCAGTTCTTTTGCATTACTATGTAAGGTATCTGAACGATGAACGAGATCAAGCGTAAATATGCAATATCTCAAATTTTTGCTAAAATATGCAACTACCACTGAAAAGGATCTAAACATGCAATTGCATATGCAAATATGCATTTGCATATAATCCGGTCTTTAGTGATAACCAAGCAAGATTTAAAACAAAAACTTTCATGCTTCAGACGGACAAATATATGATTCAATTGATCGCACCAGGACTTCGTTTTCAATTCACCTGGTCGTCACATACTTCAGACACTCCGATTATAAAATCTCCTAAAGTTTTACAAAACTAACCCCTGAGGGATTTAATTTCTATTACATTCAATCTACTTTCATCCTTCTGCCAGTTCCATGCCTAACTGGTATGCAACGTCCCTCGTATCAGATATCCTTGTATGACATTTCTTGCATTTTGTAATATTCGGTGACCGGACAATACAGAATCATGCAACTTCAACATCTCACTTGAAAAGTCATTAAAAGTGTAGAATTATTTTTTCCTTATTTATTTTTGGGGTATTACGCCGTGCTGCGGTACCTCCTTCTTTAGCCAACGTTTCGGACAGCGTTACAGTGTCCATCATTATTGCAGACATGCACACAACACCCAAAAGGTAACGAAAATACTTTGGCCGTGAAAATCTAAAATAATATCTCATTTAAAAAATTGGTGAAAAAGGCTACGTTAGGTTAGGTTATGAGTTTTCAATTTTTTTTTCATAACGTCTAATGACTTTTCAAAGGGGTGTTGATTTGCATGATTCTGAGTTATCATGGAACCGTAATATTCATGTTTATTCCTAGATCACGGCATATCAGCTATAGTCTCGGTCACCTAATGTTTATATTACAGGCACCTACTTACTACATTGGATGGTGTTCGTCAGTTATCCATTTGCTTATTAAAAAATATATATTTTAAAGAAAGTTAGATTTTATACGAACATAAAATAATGTCATAATTTATTTTATAATGAATATTAATAACATCTACGCCTTTATGCATAGTACGTTCATCAATTATCTTATCTTATTTAATATATATATATATATAACAAAATCGGGTTAGTTACACCATTTATAATGGCTGGACCGATTTTTATGATCTTTAATTTGTTGGATTTTTCTCCGCCCCGAATAGCAGAATAGCTATTAAAACATCGGAAAAATTTACTAAAAAAAAATTCTTTTCCTCATACATTTTGTATGGAACGAATTCCCATATTTTGAAAGAGCTGCAGGAATATTGCGATACGTATAATATTGAATAGTGAGTGAATTCCAAAAATTTTAAATGTGAAATGTCAATGCGCCGATTGTTTTGCTTTTATTCTTAAAAACATATAATGCTGCCCCTTTTTCTTACACACTAAATGTCATTAGTCGAAAATGAGACAAACGGTGAACGTACGTCTGCACCCCTCCAAAGGAAAAATTATGATAAATCTCCTTCACACGTATAAAGAAAATGAAACGCAAATCCCGTAAATAAATGGAAATGTAAGAAAATCACAAAAAATATAAATCTGTACGCAACGCCATCTCTGATATTGACAAAAACAAAACGCTGCTGCGCTTCGATAATTGCTTCATTTGTAATTTTTAACAAAATAAAAAAACTGAATTTAATTAAGCTTTTTTTTTACAGTGAATACAGCACAAGAATCTCAACTGCTCCCGTCTGGAGCCTGTGAGACTATGGCATCCCCAATTGTATGTTGTGAGGCTGAAGGTAGTGGGGAGGGGAAGGAGGTGGGGACGAGGAAGGTTGGGAAGTACCTGGCTATTCAGGTCTGGTCACCAAACACGGCTAAAGCCATTTTCAAGCAACGTTTCAATTCTGAATGGTGGTCTTACACCAGGGCGATACTGATAGTATCTTCCACTCTGGAACGTGCCGCAAAATATACTATGTATTATTTTAAATGAATTAATTGTGAAATAACACAAATTAATCAAATAAAGGTCGGGTCGGCTAGTTGTACATAAAATACTTGCGAAATTCTATACACTTCTTGACTTGGAAAAATTCAATAAGATATTATATAACAGCGCGTGCCTCGTTCAGTCTCCCATCCAGAGACAAGTATGAAATCCTGTTATTTTCTGCGTCATGTATCGTTGGGCGTCAGGAACAACATGTGACAGGAATCTCCGAGGTATTCTGCGCCAGTCATCAATATATAAAAGACTCAGTAGATGGTATTTCGAAACGTCGACAGTTTGTTGGTCCACTGCCACTACCCGACATGATTATATCTTTGTTCTACTCGACAGAATGCGATCTTGAAGAGCTGTTGAAACGTGAGAATTTCTGTAAAAGATAAAATGAGAGAGATTTGTCAAGGAGTGATTATAATAAGTAATCTGAAATTATTGAAAATATCGACGTAATGTTAGGTCCTTACATATGAAATTGGCGTTTTGCCGTACTGGCAACTTTGATCTCAAATATCTTCTCTTTGGTTAGGAATTCCAAACTCAAATTTATACAGCTATTTACTGATGTATTTGTGTATCGAAAATTATAATTCATTGGTGTTTTGTTTAATTGTTTTTTTTCTTTGCGTCACTTAGTTTACAAAATGAAAAACTTGAAATATCGCGTTATTTAGAGTACGAGTTCCACCGTCCGAGTTAGCTGCAGACTACGGTGTTTGTGATAAACTGTTTTAATCCACTTGAAGCAAATTGGGAAGGTGAAAAAGCTTGAAAGGTGGGTACCTCACGAATTGAGTGAATCAAATCAACAAACGCGCGTTAGAACGCTAGACCACACACTGCACAACAGACGGCTACCAAATTAGGGGAGCTTCATTTGGAATGTCTAAGACATCCACCGTACTCTCCGGACCTTGCCCCAACAGATTACCATTTTTCGCGAAATTTGGATAACTTCTTGCAATGGAACAAATTCAACTCCGATGGGGCATTCCAAACCGCCTTCAAAGATTTTATTGATTCCCGTCCGAATGGTTTTTTTAGTAAAGGGATCGATGAACTATCTATGAGATGACAAAAGTGCATAGATAGCAATGGTACATACTTTGATTATATAAATATATTATATTTTTAAAAAATCGACTTTATGTTCCTCCCATACAAAACGCCAATTTCATATGTAAGGACCTAATATTAAACTACAATGCACGTTTTAATTTTT
Source organism: Limnephilus marmoratus (assembly GCA_917880885.1). Classification (NCBI taxonomy): domain Eukaryota; kingdom Metazoa; phylum Arthropoda; class Insecta; order Trichoptera; family Limnephilidae; genus Limnephilus; species Limnephilus marmoratus. Next base: position 32,606,949 of record OU862916.1, read on the forward strand.
TTAAATAACGCCATTCATTCGAGGGCACTTTGATCGAAAAAAATAAAGCTTTTATCTTTGAATATTTTTACCATTTTTTGCGTTGAAAGCTTAAAGTGTTTTGCATTTTACGAAAAAAGTTTTTCAAAACGCGCTGATTTAAGCACGCAGATTTCAATTTGAAATCACTTCAATCCCATCCGTCCTTTTAGCCGTGTGTCAGAACAATTAATATTTTAATCATTTATTGCGAAGAGCTTCCGGGAAAGCAGCCGAGCTTTTTACGCGCGGTGTCCTCCGTCGGAATTAGCATTCTGGCGACGCGTTATATCGGAAATTCCATTTAGAGTTCCATGTTTGTGGCTTTTGGGTATTTGTTGTGTAAGGACGTGAGAATCTTCCTCTGAGAGGACGGTTTGGCATTTATTCCCTGTTCTCCCATAGTCTGGTGAGAATATCTGTCTATTGAATCCCTGGACATAGATTACTCTAAAAGCCCGTCACTTATTGGAAATCTAATTCAATTATTTTTAACAATTATTATAAGCAATAATTATCAGCCTGAAAGACTCCAGATACTAATATCTACAGCCTGTATGTCGGACGAATATCTACAGCTCATATGTTGAACTAATATCTACGAACTTCAGAGTGTTGACTAATATCTACAGATTGGATTATTCAGCTAAATGTGTCCAATAGTCCCATATTAGGGATTTTTACATACATACTTACATAAATTAAGTTTTTTAAACTGCATCGCAATATTACGTTATTCCAATATGCTGTACATAATTGCAAATCCAACCTCTGCCAGTGCTGTAGATATTCGTCAACACTTTGGTTCTCATAGATATTCGTCAACAGTTTGAGCTGTAGATATTCGTCAACACTTTCCTTCTCATAGATATTAGTTAGATTTTTTCAGTTTTTGGAATTCCTGTAGATTTTAGTAGACGCCTCCGCCTGAAACACTCATCTACATTGAAAAAATCTTCTGAGGAAAGATACATGCCGCTAACGGAACTTGAACCCGTGTCCTTCTGATTGCCGGTCAGATGCTCTACCACTGAGCTATGTAGGCTTATCTTATGCCCGCCAAATAATTCAATATATACTAGTGTTTCATTCAACAATTACAGCTTATTACATTTTTCCACCTGAAAACAACCAACTTTATTTTTGTGAGAGAGGCATTGTTAGTGCTAAATCTCTCGCTAGGTGGCGTCGAGACAAATTATGTCTACATTTTTTGGTGAAATACTTTAACTTGTCAAATATTAATTATTATTTTTAATTGATAAACTAACTTTTTTTAAGACAAGATTTTTATGCATAGCACAAAGGGTAACAATTATTATAAGCAATAATTATATCAGCCTGAAACACTCATCTACATTGAAAAAAATCTTCCGAGAAAAGATACCGCCAACGGGACTTGAGTGTAATAAGCAGTAATTGTTGAATGAAACACTAGTATATATTGAATTATTTGGCGGGTATTAGAAAAGCCGACATAGCTCAGTGGTAGAGCACCTGACCGGCAATCAGAAGGACACGGGTTAAAGTCCCATTGGCGGCATGTATCTTTTCTCGGAAGATTTTTTCAATGTAGATGAATGTTTCAGGCTGATAATTATTGCTTATATTAATGATTACCATTTGTGCTATGCATAAAAATCTTGTCTTAAAAAACGTTAGTTTATCAATTAAAAGTAATAATCAATTATTTTTAATTCTTATTATGACACTGACAATAGTTGTATTGATATCGTAGGCAGCCTCTTTTTATGTAAGTACATAGGTGCATCATCATATGGCTGGAATCATAATTCTGGTAAACTTTTACATTTGCATTCGGTTGTTTGATGTCTTCATAAAAAAACACATTCTTTTTATTTTTCGGGCTTTTACTGTGCCAATGGCCAACCTAAGGCGGATTATTTCGATGTTCAATTGTAATTCTCATTGTGTAAAATATTCCCATTTCTGTTTTGAAAACAAAGATTTCGTAAAAAATTTAAAACATATTTTTTTGTTTTTCACTGTCATCTCTGCTTTGTTCAAAAGAAATTATATTAAATTATGCATATTAAATACATAAATGATCACTAAAATGCTAATGAAGTACGGTGGGACAGTAGCTGTTATTTGCAAATTATTAAATTGGTAATATGCTATTGTGTAAGATGTCAATAATTTCACCATTTAAATAGTATTTATTTTATTAGAATTTTTATTGGGTTGTTTTTAAACAAATGACAGGAGTTTGTTCGTAAATAATTTTTATCGTGGTTTGCAAAACAACTTCCGAGTTTACTCTTAAATAATTCAATCGTTACCAACCATATTCGGTGATTCAAATTAGCTAATCTTCTGAAAATAATCTTACACCTAAAGTTATTTTTTAATTGACTTAAGTATCTAGTCAAGTATAATTTAATAAAGAAAAATAAGAATTACAGTTTTTTTTTATAAACTCAAAAATCAATACAAAGAAATCCGTTCGACGATGTTTTAAAAAAAATTTTGGCTGTAACTATATATTGACAACCATTAATACTATTAATAGTACACTACTGCTAACCATGTACAAATACAAGTGCGCCCCACGGTTGAATTTGGCAGCCACCTCTGGTCTGGAGCTCCAAAATACCTGAAAAATACCCTCGACTCTGTGCAGAAACGGGCGGCGGTCCGTTTAATAGATTCTCCCATCTTAACAGACGTATTGCAATCTTTACAGCACAGGCGTCGGGTGGGAATGCTTGGAAAACACGCTAAACGCGTGCCCAACATTTGTACACTGTTGACATTTGTCACAACAGAACGGGTCTTTTCTTCGACTCGTTCTAGTGTTCAACAGCTCGGCCGTGGAATTATTTGCCGGTCTCTGTGTTTCCTCGTTCCTACAACATTGGTCTCTTCAAGACTAATGTTCATTCCTTCCTTTCCTCAAAAAGACCCTCCACACAGCATCCCAGATGACATAGGCCCTGAGGGAAATTTTCCTCAAGGCCTCCTATGTGGAGTTAATGTAAAAAATAAAAATAAAATTCTTGCTTCATTCAAATTTATTAGCGTCCTTGAGATGATTTGTCTCAAAAACAGCGCTATACAAATCATCCAAATAATATTACTATGTTATTATCGTTAATACAGTCGTCTAATAAGGGTTTAAAGTTGTAATAATAATTAGGATTTCATGTCAGTTGATCCCCCGACAGTTAGCCGCCCCGGCATACTTGTATGGAATATGCAGTCGGTTTTGGGAAAATACGGTATACCTACTTACCCAAAATATAAATAAGTGTCTCTGAAGGGGTGTGCAGAGAGGATTACCGCCTAATAATGAATGTATAAAACATATTTTCATTCAAATGCGTCAAGGATAAAACCACTTTTGTAGACAGGGAGTCTTTTTGTTTGATTTTGAATTAAAATTAAAAAAAAAAAAAACATTTTAAAAGTCACTGGAGACCAAAATTTCATTTAAATTAAAGGCATAGACAATACTCACCAGATGAACCCGGGAACCCCTGTTAAGTCACCAAACTTTGGGGTGACCCATGACACAGGTGTTAGTTATCGGCGGTACCCATACCCGCCTCACAAAACCTTCATACCTAGTTAGTTACACAGTTATTACTTGGTTACTGGTTGATAATATCCGGAAAGATACCCGTTTATTTCTTTATCAACGATCACTGTATTTTTTATGTATATTTAGGCAATGAAGTTTCTCTTTTGGAATTTTAAGAGCGCGTCGAACGAATGCCTCCGTAATGGGAAGCGGATTGTTTATTTGGCATTGGCATCCAAATTGAAGTCAAGATTTTGCATAACTGGTAGAAAAAATAAATAAACAAGCCATGTGAGTAGCACAGGTGCTCAGGTGTCGCAGAGAAACATAAATAACGGCCATCAAACATTCTTTTTGGCGCCAGCGAACTGTGCCATTTATTCCGCGAGCCGACATATTCCAAATTCCCTTCCGCTCCTGTCCTTTTCTGTCATCCTGTGATCTATTCCACCCCCCACCAAGCTCGACTTACAACTTTTCCTGCGCTTTTCCATGTATGTAGTATTTGTTAATCCAGATTATTTCAACTACTTGAAATGTGTTGGGAAACTACCAAAGACCGAAATTCGTTGAGATTACAAGTTGCTTTATTGACGTTATCGTAAAGTTTACAATTAATATTTCTCTGGACTTGATGTCCTTACTCTAGTAGACTACAAGTTATTCTGCCGCTGATGGCGTTCTTCGTCAAGTGATGGCGTCTGCGCGAGTACCAGATGCCTTCAGCTATCATCGAAACCGTTCGTACATTAGGAACGAACGGCGATAGATGATACTATTCTAAAATAATACTTAACTGACATCCGTTGAGATACCACAAAACTTCGTATACACCTATACTATACACCTATTAATAGATGTTGAAACTAAAGTGATAAACCACAATGTAAGTGTGATGACCGTGGCCGGTATCAACATTACTTTCTGGACTCCGTGTGTGGATCCAGATTCCTCTTGGGATGGTGATCTCAGTTTAGGGTGATTGACAATAATAAGTCGTAGGTAGACTTAGTGAGTTTATTCCGAGATATGGTACTGGTGTGCTTCCTACGAAGCGATAATGCAAAGAGGACGGTAGACAGCAATCACACCCTTTTATACGTTCCTCATGCTGTCTCACTCATACACGCATGTCTCTTTCATACCGCAAGACATACGTTCACCACAGTAAGATGACTCTTTGAATGCCTACCTAAACTACCTGTTCCATTATCCAAATCAAAAAGGAAACGTTAATATGTGTGAGATTGTATGCTGCAAGAGTATTTGCATTTTGCGTCGAACTCTTAGGATGGGTTGTTTCAAAATATTTGAACAATTTATTATTTTTTTTTTCTATCCAAGTTCTGTTATTATATCATTATAGGCTAGTTGATTCATAGAACTGAAATAATCACAGAACCTGAATAGAACTTTCTATGGTTAGAATTATTTGAAACAACCCGTCCTTAGTTTCATACGCATTTTCGTTATTGTGTATTACAGCGTTTTTCAACCTTTTTCAAGGCACGACCCCCTTATTATGTAAAAAATATTTCGCGACCCCTACCCTTCGCCTGCAATTTACCTTTGACGACTGTGGTTCCTGGAGGGGGGGGGGGTGGCTAGAGAAATTCAGGAATCACAAATTGAATGAAATGAAAAAAGAATGACACCCAGTGTACACCAACCGGAGGGTGGCTAGAGAATTTCAGGTTGTGAATTTTTCAGGGCAATTTCGCCTGTATAATCATGTTTTGGCATTCTATTTGATTCTGCCAGGAAATCCGTAATCCTGTGAATTCCGTTGCCCACAAAATTCTTGCAGAATTTGAAAGAAGAAATGTGTCATTATTTCTCGGTGCAAGAAATATCACAGAACGCTGGGAAAAGGTGGATCATAAACCCGTTTTTGAAAGCAGCTATAGATGAGGCAAGTTTAGAAACCAACCTAAAAGAAAATCTGCTGGAATTATCTGCCGATGGAATGTGGCACTTGAAATTCAAGTCTGTTAAATTGGATAACTTTTGGTTAAAAAGAAAATTAGACCCAGAATTGACCACGGAAGCTTTGAAGTGCTTGATTTCATTTGCCACCTCTTACTTGTGCGAGTTGACGTTTTCGTCAATGGTCTAAATAAAAAACAAACAGAGGAATCGATTAAATTTAGAAAACGACTTAATTCTAAATGTTGCAAAAACAAATCCGCGATGGCAAAAAATTGATTGATGAAAAACAGGCGCAACCTTCACATTAATGTGTATGAGACTTAACGGATTTTTGACCCATAGAAAATTTATAATTTAAATTTCATGTTAACTTCAAAATGTCCTATAATTAATATTTTCATAATAAAAATATTTTTGAGCTTTATTGTTTTTTTTTTAATATTTTACTTTGGACCCCCTGCGACCCCCTTGTAGAGGCTTCGCGACCCCCCAGGGGGTCGCGACCCACAGGTTGAAAAACACTGGTGTATTAGGTATCGTGTCGGCTGTCGGCTACCTTCACTGAATACATAAATTTAAATCTTTTACAAAATCTTTCTGGAAATTAAGAAAATTGTTTTTCATTGTAACCAACAAATACAATACTATATTAACTATTGTTACCGATAAAATATTTCAGAACGAAGCCATTGATACTCGTATGTTATATTGTCTATATATTTCTATCAGCGAAGTTCATACCTACTCATAAACTCATCATAACTCATACAATCCATCTCGCCAAATTTGAATCAAAATATAAGAGACCAAAAGAGAACAGTTAAAAGTATTTTTTTAAATCAGTGACAAATCACTATTTCAGAACTAGGCCGTTGTCAAATTTCTCGTGTAGTTTTTTTTTTCTTTTTGAACAAATTTCGAACTATTGAATCTTAATTTTTATTATTGACAGATTATTCCACAATAATAAAACTATCTCTCGAAGTAAGTACATAACATCTTTAATACCTAAATAGTAACTAATTTTATTGATCGCGAAGCCTCAAAATTTCCCAGTAAGTATCTAATATATGATATAGGTAATTTTTTTCCTGGAGGAAGCAAACCTGGGATTCTAAATACCTATTTAGCTTACATATATTTTTTTTGATAATGCTTTTGGCGCATTAGTGAAAGATATTCAGTTTCACGTGAGTGTCATCCTCGTCACTTTGACGTTTATGGCTTGCAATGGGTAGCATAATAATAAATAATTAGTAGCACACTTAATAACTTTACTCTCCCAGCTTAATGGAAAGGTTAAATATACCTAATTCATGTAGCTTTATAAAAATACTTAAATAATCGGCAAACTTTTTAATATTTCCCAATATTTTTAATTTATTAAATTATTGTTATTACGCGCTATCGAAATCCTAAGTACTTTCCAACACGCCAAGATTCTCAAATTCACAATCATCTCCAGTCATTTCCTTCAAGTCTTTGTGTGTATCGATTAACGTCGATAACAATAGATTATTCAATTCTCTCCTGACAGGCCACATCCGTCGGAATAATAAACGCATTGAAAATCCGCATAAATATGACAAGCGACAACAACAGTAATACATTGGTACAATTCAACCATTACGAAATGAATGCACGCCTCAGGTGTCAGTTAAATTATCAAATTTCTCGTCTTTGTGCGTTTGAATGGAGCACTTATGAACATTCACAACAGGGTGTGCCCGAAAGAATTATGGTTTCCTCACAAATAATGTTCAACTACAAAAAAGTTTGATACAATCAAATATTGTAAAGTACAATTGTTAGGGTATTATCAAAATCCTTTAAAAAATAATCTTAAGATCACTGGTGTTTAAAAACGGATTCTTTTCTCTGTGCTCACGAGAAATTATTATGATGTCGGTAGGTTTGTCATTTTGTGCAATTTTAAACCTTTTTTATTTTAATTTATTGTCACATTTAACTCACGAAATGAGATCTCTTAGGCGGATACGCGGAGAAACCATGCACGATCGTATTGCGAAAAAGAAGAACCGAAGATAATGCAAGGCCATATAATAATTGAATTATTTGTATTGCGCCGTTTTTGTGGAAAATCACCTCAGGGGCGCTGTAAAAATATGATTTCCAATGCTCTATTTAACTATTTACAAAAGATACATAAACTTTTTTACCTGGCCGGTCACTTCGGGTAAACACACTTTTATTAGTCAGTTTATACATTAAAAATACTGGAAATTGCAGGATTTCACATTTGCTATTTTATCTTCCATTACTATTGATGTTACATTTATTAGAAGATTAGTGGCAAAATTAAAACAGATATTTATTTTAAAAATTAATATTTTATTCATTTGTTTTTAGTATTTGAAGTGTGTCATATAATTTACGTTTCGGCGTGGGGATGTATACATAGATATTATCTTCAAAAACAACATATATTTTTTAAGAGCTTAAAACTTCAAATGTTTAAGGGCCCGCAACCCGGATTTGTACCGATTTATTACATATTTCCCTTAAACACGGTAAGTTTTAAAGCTCTTAGAAAAATATATGTTATTCTTGAAGATAATATGTAGACTTTGCACGCGCCGAAACGCTAATTATATAAAATTCTCTCGATAAAAAAAATTATTATTAACACGTTTGTTTCAGTTATTTTACAAGTTATATGTATGAAAAAATTCACAGTATTTCATTAAATGCTGTTTAAGATAATGCCCGCGGTATTTTTGCTCTATTTTAAACGAGTCGTGCTTTATTAAACATTTTCGCAATTTTCGCATCGATTTTGTCGCTGTAAATGTTAGCGCTCTCCTCTGACATTCGTAATTTCGTATCTCTCCATCTTCTTCGTTTCGGGCCCGGTTGCAGAGCCTTAAGGGAGATATGTAAGAAATCGGTGGGAATTCGGGCAGCGGCGGCTTAAGTGCGTCATTTCATTGAAGTGGAATAACACAAAACTGCGCTATATAAATGTTACGTTATTATTATTATTTGTATTGGCTGGTATACATACAATTTTATCGGTCAAACCCTTGGAGCCAATCATGTGTACCAAAGGGAAACCAGATTAAAACGTACAAAATCCAGTCAAGACATTATTTACTCTTGCGTAGTCACTCCTATACCAATCGTTTCCAACGTTTTAATGCTACTTGACCTTACAACAACATCCACCAACGAATATGCACGATTAAATAAACTTATTCCTGTAATTTTTGTATTGCAGGTAGCTTAATCAAGATTCTGAGATATAAAAGTAAGCTTTTTGTAACGATTCCGCAAACCACCAGCGGATGTGTGGGATAGAGGGGCTGTTTGACATCCATTCTCAAGCACAATGGGCAAGTCTTGCACCAAACGTCACAGCTGGAGTGCTGTGAAAATACCGGCCCGCCCTTATCCCTTTATAATTTCATAAAAGCTGCCACAACATTGGACGGAGTTTTTGTCACAGCTCAGCCAACAAAGGACCGAATTTCTCCTCCAGTGACACGGAAAGGGCCGCGACAAAAAACGAACACGAGATTTCGTTATTCGTTACTGTGCCCAGTTCTCGAGCCGGGTATCAGGTCCGAACGATGTTAAAAAATCTCGTTTTGTGTCACGACAATATGTGACACACGCACACGAACTGGGTGACGAATGTTCGATGTTCCATATTCATAAGTTGCCGTATGGTCCTGTTTACACGAAAATTTTCTGAATTTTCTGTTCATATGTATGGTTGCCGTGATTCCTGCTGACAAGTTAATATCAGTTGGTGTTATCGCGGTCAATTTTGAATGCTATTTTGATATACATTATTTTTAGCGGACTTGTGAATACTCCCCGGCTTTGCCCGAGTTTCAAAGCTCCTTTCGAAAAATTGAAAAAAAATTATATTAGCTCTACACAGTGTAGTACACAGGAGGCTCTGAGGAAAAAATTCTCCTCAGGGCCTATGTCATCTTTGGGGATGCTGTGTGGGGTGTGTTTTTTGAAAAGTAAGGAGAATAAGTTCTGGGAAGTAAAAGGAGTGAGGGGGTGGGTAGGAATCTGGAGTTCAACGTGATCAGGAGTGACGGTCTATGAGTACATCTCTCCCATTGCGGTGTAAGCCGAAGTTCTGAAAGAGTCCTGCTGGAGAAATCAAAAGGTCTCATTCTACCAGTCTCTCCCGCTCCGGCCTGCCACGCAGTTGGGGACAGACGCATAAATAAGACTCGGATAAACTTCACCTCAAGAACACGAGGGTGTCACTGCTCCAGTCACCAAAACTAAGTCACCAAACTAAGTAACCAAACGTAGCGAGCCACTTGGGGTGACCTGTGGCAAAGGTGTTGGTTATCCAATAAATGATTACCGGGGCGGCGGTATTCATACCCGCCTCCCAAAATTAGAAAAAAAGTCGAAAACTCCGGATTAAAAAAACCGAAAATCATTATTTTTTTTTTGTAAGTCACTTGTTTATATTTCAGAGCTCCCAGCTCATGATTAAAATGACATTGCGAGCTGAAAATAATTGTGTTGAACAGTTTTATAAACAAAAGACTGTGAATTTTAACCTGCTCGCCTTTTGGGTGTTTTTTGTGAAATTCTTGAGAAAATTTGGCTCCATATTTTGTGAATATTATCTCTGCTTCGGAAATGCTGTATTAATTGTCTCCAGCATAAAATATTTAACAAAGTGTTTGAATATTTTTCAATGTAATTTTAGTTCATCATTTTGTCACCTTAACAGTTCTTTTGTAATTTGCTGAAATCTTTGACTGGCGTGAAATTTATTAAAATTGTATCTTGCTCAAGTAATTTTAGGGTCAAGAAACGCAATGATATGTTTATGAGAAACTAAAAGGAAACACAAATCTCTGTGCAGAATCCTCGGTGTGAGGACGACGAACTGTCACGAATTCATTAATCTCAAGTCCCGGCAGTTGTTTACATTTCTGAAAATATCGTCCTTCGCAGAAGACGATAATTTATTAGAAATACTTTAACATCAAGTAATAAAAAAGTTTCCTGTGTAATTTGCAAGAGGCAATATTTTGTTAGAGGTAATAATAAAACTAATACATTAGCTTGTTGACAGATTTTCAGACAGGGATCTAAGTGGGAATTTTGAAGTGCTTGTCTCACATTGATGTCAATTAAACACATTTCGATTACGCCTGAGTACTTAAAATGTGAACAGCGTTCCTACTTATCGGTTTATTCACTTCTACATAGAAGTTAAAGTTAAGATGAAGCCATGCGAAATAATGCAAAATCATGTCATTTTGATTTGAAAATTTTATCGCTAAGAAATATTATAGATTGCTCGATTAAATATTGCAAGCACAACACATCTTGGATTTATAAATAATCGAGTAATTTTTTAATAAGTCGTTTTGTACGTATAGAAAAAAATAAAGTATCAGGCCTAAAAAAATACTTTCAAGTGCCAAAATCTCCTACTAATGAATCCATTTTTTGGAAGTGTCAAATTATATAGTGTATCAAATTAAGTTCTTTACAAAATAATCAAAAAACATTTTTATATTTGTGCTTGGATTTCAAAAAATAAAACAAAACAATGCAATTTCGCGCTGTTGCTTTCGGCATGAATCAAAATGGGGGCGTTCAACGAATTTGGATTTGAAAATTAAACCTTACGCCGTCCGGATAAGGTCTACATGTACATTTGTAAATTTATATTGGTTACCGCCCCCAACACGGGGGTGTGTGGCTGTCTCTGGACTCCACGTCGCTTGGTTCCATGCAATCGATTTTATTTTTTTTTATGATACACAATGCCTAAAAAAGGTGTTAATGTTTTTTACAGGCTTTTACAAAATCAACATATGAAAAATACCTTCTCCAACCTTTCCAAAATCTTATTCTCAAGTATTTTTAAATCCCTCCCAAACAGAGGCGTGGATTCCGATGTCGAATTTCTCCAGGACTAGTGGATCACCTTAAGAAATTAAACTCTGGTCCTGCAAAAATCTCTGGTGGAATGGGCACTATTCTCTTCAAAGCTTTGTCTTGAATTCTGACCAATATTTACAAGACTTTTGGATAATTTTAATATTAAGTGAAAAAAATATTTATACATTGCTTTATCTTAACTGAAAATACGTAAACGAATTTGTTCTAATAATATTAAAAATCCTTTATGATTGCTGAATTTATTTTTACCAATTCCATCCTGGGACCCGGTCAGGTTTAATTTGTGTGCCTGTGTGTGTGAGTGTGTGTGTGGCTGAACTTGAACGGTACTACACCTACACAAATACAAAACTATGCTCACGTGTGGGACAACTTGTCTCAGGGCTGGCAAATATTGACATAAAGAAATATGTATTTAGGTACTGTGCAGACGTATTTCAGGGCTTGTGAATCTTCTTTGAACGGGAATTATAATTTGCTTAATAATAACCTTTTATTTATTTATATATATCTAAATAATAAGTCACATGACTTATTTAACAATGAAATTAACATATTTATAATTTGAAAGAAAGCAGTCACTTTGTGGTTTGAAATAAGACAATGACTTAGTTTGTAACCACGATTTAATTTTTTATGTACCGACCGGTTTCGCTTTACACAAGCATCTTCAGGGTATAAAATTAAACTGGTATATATTAACATATGTATATCTAACCTAACATGTTTATGCAGACTAGATGAAACGTGGCATTTGATAACAATGTCACCAAATTTACTTACGACAATTGGCTTTTGCGATTATTCGCTGTGGATTATTATTACGCGATGGATAAATCTCAATCTTTAACACTACAACACTTCGAGGATGCAGAAATTAGAGCATTACTTTCGGCAAAACACTTCAAAAACATGTCGAGAATGTTTTACGTCCGAACTTCACGTCACAGAAAAAACTTTTTGACGTAAGGTATTTCACAGCACTCGATAAATGCGGTGAAATAAATTGAAAGGGCACTATAAATAGAACGCGCAGGAAGGGAACGCTCTCTTTATCACAAACAGTGGTCGGAACAATATCACCTACAAACATGCTTATCTGAACACCTTTCGACTTGCCAACGATCCGTCGCGTCGCTTGATTTCGCTTCTGCTGGACTTACTTTAAGAGGTAATACCACCGGTGAGAAATCTCGACGGTAGGTATTTTCAAATATTATCGTTGACGCGCAGCGCTCACAAAAGAACTAGCTATAGGTGTGTTGGTGAGACCACGTGAGTGTTTGGCTCGAACACCCGCTCGCCCCCTCTGCGTCTCCTGCCTACCTACCGTCTTCCGCGAATCTCATCGCATCTTCGACCAAGTATCGCATGCATGTTTCGACTTATTTCGTCGCTAATGAAGTTTTTGACTCGGCGCGGTACCGCTCTCCATACACAGAAAAAAGGGCGCATTATTTTTAAACGAACGAGATCTCTAAAGGTGCATATGATTTGTAGCTATTCGAAACGTAAAAATAAATAAAATTAGTCTAAACGACCCGAAGTTTAGAAAAAACTATATTTCGTGATTTGGAAAAAATAAAATAATGGTCTTTTGTTTTGTAGCAAACTTACTTTTTATTCAATAACGGCTGTACAAAAAACACAAAACATATTTTGTCTAATATACGTAATCTAGTTGTTAAAAATGTAAACTAACTAACCATCACGCCGTTTCCCCGCAGGGGTAGGCAGAGAGTATGGACCGCCAAACAACTCGATCTTGGCACACACTCCTTGCCTCGTTCACATATAAGAAACTGATTCACTTGGTCGTGCCATGTCTTCCTCGGGCGTTCCCGACTTCTTCTTTCATTCACATTTACGTCTTAATTATATTCTCCTTACACTCCTTTACTCGTTCATTCGCTCTACATGCCCAAACCATCTGAGCGTCCCTTTCTTAATCTTACTCATTACGCTTACATCAGCCTTGCATTCTTCGCGGATCTCCACATTTTTCACACGATCGTACATGGTTTTACCACACATACGCCTCAGGGATCTCATTTCTACAGCATACAGTCTACTTTCATCCTTCCTCTGTCAGTTCCATGCCTCACTGCCATACATCAGGGTAGGTACCAGCACTCAATTATGGACGGCTACCTTCGCTTCTTTTGACAGTTTTTTGTTGGCGCCAAAGGCGTTGGTCCTCCATTAATAAAGTTGCCTGCATTTACCCTTCTTTCGATATCTCTGTCAAAACTACCATCTCTCGTAAACATACTTCCCAAGTACACAAACTCACCCACCTGCTCCAAATACTGATCATTCACAACTATGTTGCACATTGTTTTCATACTATCTCTTTCAAATACCATGACTTTAGATTTACTTACATTCATCATCAACTCATTCTTCATACATACTTCGATCATCCTAGACACGAGAGACTGTTAAAAATGTACAAGGGAAAAATAACACGTTTTCTGGATAAAACTAAGATACTAAACAATAATGTACACCAACTGTACTGAATATCCAGGCACTTCCCCACTTTCCACTTCCTCACTTCCTTCCGCTCCCCATTATCTTCAGCCTCACAACATACCCTAATTGTGGATGCCATAGTCTCACTGGCTCTTGTGCGGTATTCACATAAAAAACAACATTTTTTAACAAAATATAACAAATAAAATATAACGGTTGGATAAAACTGAATGTTAACGTAGTTTAAAGGCAGCGATTACTTAAAATCTTGCTTCGAATTCAAATTTAACATTATATTTATTGAATGTAGTTTGGCGCTATTATAACCTTTTCAAGCATTATAGCCAGCGACAGAAGGAGATACACACATCTTTCCACGTTTTTTTTTTCATTAGCTCCACATATGGGATCCTTAGGAAAAAAAACCCTCAGGGCCTATGTCATCTTTGGGGACGCTGTGTAGGGGTCCTTACAGGGAAAGGAAGGAGAGGAAGTTCTGGGAAGGGAGGTCAATGGGTCCAAGGGTGACAGAAGTATGAATCCAACCCTCCCATTAAGGTGCAAGGGAATGGATCGAGAGAGTCCGGGTGGAGAGGTCAAAAGGTCTCCTTCGACCAGTCTCTCCCGATCCGGCCCGCCACGCAGAAGGTGGGCAAATGCAGAGACGTAGCGAATTACATGTGGAGACCTATGGCAGGGGTCTTGGTTATCCAATTCACGGGGCGGCGGAATCCATATCCGCCTCCATGAATACAAAGAACATCCAAGGCCATAATCCTGGTAAATACGCGAAGCACTTTGTAATAATAATAATAATAACATTATATTTATATAGCGCTGTTTTGTGACGTTTCACTTCAAGTGCGCTTAACTATAATAAATTTAAAAAATAATCCTACAGTGCTCCTTATAATATTGAGAAAATAATAAAAGAATATTGAGTATTTACAAAACAATGACAGAAGAACAAAATTAACAAAGATAGTGCTGTTATAGCACACACGGGACAATAATAATAATAGACAATAGCGGTGCTATTGTAACACAGGACACAACAAGAACTTTAAAACTAAAATATAAAATACTAACAGAAAGGCAGTTTGCGTTCAGAAATGAGAAATATTCTGACATAAATTCGGATATTAAACATAAAATAAAAATACAATTATGAGGAAACCGAAACCAAACAATCACGGGAAACTTGAGAACATGGCTTATTATTATTACGTATATTGGAGAGATGTTAAGATTCATGAATGGTATGATTTTTTAAATAATTTTGTTTTTAAAGCCAGTTTAAATTCAGCCAAATTCTGGATATTAGTAAGAGCTGAGGGAAGTTTATTCCAAATGAGAGTAATTAGTAACATCTAGATCTGCTGACCTTAGAGTAAGCTGTCTCTCGCTTAAGTTTTGTCGGACACATAGTTCCAATATATAGGCTGGCGCCATTCCTTGCAATATTTTGAAGGTCAAGCAGATCTTGAAAGATCTTGATTATAGAAAGAAAACACCTTCGAATGAGAATATGGGAAGATATTGGAAAAGAAAACTAACGTTTAACGAAAACACGAATGGAAAGAGGAAAAAAGGAATGGTCAATTGGAATTATATAACAGATATGCCACCTGAATTGTTTAAAATGAAAAAAGAGGAATTTTACCATGAATTATCTTCACCGAATAATGAAAAACTCGAAAGGAATACGGTGGGTCAAAGTGATGATAATTTTTAAGCAATAGAAACTTTGGAAAAATATGTGAGCTGCGGCCAAAAACTTCAGTGGCTAGAGTATTAAACATGTTACAGCACTCGCAATTTAAAGGAAATATGCAACAAATTATGTAAAATAAAATGAAAACCAAGTAATAAAGCAATTTACAAAAGAAACAGGATTACATGTGCCTGTGGACAGTGTAACGATGAAAACAAAACCTTTTTAGCGGCAAGTCCGGTTGACCTAATCGGTAAGGATACTGTAACACTGGTCGACATTTATTTTTTTAAGTGCAGTCCCTTAAGCAAAGCTAATTTTTTTATATGTATTTAGTATCCATAAACACGAAATGAAACAAAAAAAAAATTTTATAGGTCAGGTTTTTTTATTATTTAACGAAGTTTTTTTTACATAATTCTTACAAAGTACTTGCACGGGTACTTACAAGAAAATGTCAAAACTAATTAAATTAAATTTTTTTTGCTCCTTATTTGCGCTTGTGAGTATCTTAAGAGTCTCTCTGCAGGGTCCAGCAATAGTCTGCTAGCATAGATAGACTCCACTTTCCTTGGTATCGCTTTTCCATAGCCGCAATGTCCTGGTGAAATCCTGTCCTGGTGGAACTGACATCTCCCATTTTTTCGGGGAAAAATTCAAATGAGAGTGAAGGAAGTGTATTTTTAGTGACATGTTACAACCTATATTTTTATAGGCCATGAGCATTTCAGACACAATGCTGATATAGTCTTCACACTTTTATGACTTCCAAGAAAGTTCTCGACAACATTCTTGAAGACTGACTAAGCGGCTAGCTCGACTGGTCTCAACACTGTTATAAAATTCGGATCAATCAAGACCTCCCTTTTTTGTGGTCCCACGAATATTCCTTCTTTAATTTTTACGTCGCTGATCTTAGGAAACTTTTGCTTTAAGTAAATCATGCCATTTCCATCCTTAGACAAGCCTTTTACAAAATTTTTCATCAAACCCAATTTAATGTGTAAGGGTGGAAGTAAGATATCTTTAGATTTTACTAAGGGAGCATGTTGAACATTCTTCGTGCCAGGTTTAAGGTGCTTTCTAGTAGGCCAGTCCTTCTTGGTATAATGGTTTTTCCTGTCTCTGCTGTCCCACTCGCACAGAAAACAACAATACTTTGTGTATCCCGCTTGCTGTCCTAGTAGGAGCCCTATTAATTTTAGATCACCACATATTTTCCATTCGTATTTTACATATTTAATTTTTGTTAACAGCAGCTTCATGTTGTCATAGTTCTCTTTCATGTTTGCAGCATGACCAAGTGGAATGGATGGTTGAGTATTTCCATTGTAAATTAAAACAGCTTTCAAACTTACTTTCGACGAGTCTATGAAAAGTTTCCCAATTTGCTACGTTATGTTCCAAGCCGAGCTGCGAACAGACCTTCAATGTCTTGACAGTAACATAGTTCTCTTTCATGTTTGCAGCATGACCAAGTGGAATGGATGGTTGAGTATTTCCATTGTAAATTAAAACAGCTTTCAAACTTACTTTCGACGAGTCTATGAGAAGTCTCCCAATTTGCTACGTTATGTTCCAAGCCAAGAGCTGCGAACAGACCTTCAATGTCTTGACAGTAACATAAAGTGTCTTCCATGACATAATATGGAACCAAGATACGTTGCCAGTTTCTAAAATGCGTGATTTTTGTACCCTTTTCGCCATATTATAAAAAAAATCAATGATAACTCACAAATAAATATGAATTAATACATATTTTATTTATTTATTTATTGCTTCTTCACAATTTATATACATATATTTTTAGCATGTAATTATTAACCCCACTCGGGTTCGCCTGTATCGGGGTTAATAATTTCACAATTTAATAAAAATAACACACGCAAATATTGGTTATGCAAAACAGTTAAGTAAAAGCAAAATAATAAAATTTAAAAATAAAATGATAAACAGAGAAAATAATAAGTGATAAAAATATATGAATTAAAAACAAAGTGTTAAGAGATCAGACAAAATGTTATCATTCATTATATCATTAGTTCATACCATTTTCAACAATAGATAAAATTAAAAAAATATATGTCCTTAGGTTTTTTTTTAAATACCTATGTGTAAAAAAATAAAAAATGAAAAAAACAAAGATTTATAAGCGATTACATTAGAGCGAATCTTTCTTATGAAATATTAAATATTTTAGTAAAACTTAAAACCCATAAAAACCTGACGTGATAGAAAAAAACTAATCACATATCTGAAATCAGCGTGAAATTTCCTGTCAGATTTGGCTACTTTCGTTAAAGGGACAAAAAATGTGTTGACCAGTGTAATTGAAGTTAAACGCTTCTTCAAACTTTGCAAATACACTTTGTGGCGTCATTTTTAATTAAATGAGAACAAATAACTTTGTAAAAATAGCACGATGTAATCAATATTATCAACATGTTTCAAAAACAGAGTGTTCTTCGTCAGAATAGGATTAATACTAAAAGTCAAACAAATATGGACACATAAGAATTATAGACAAAATATTAAAGGGAGAAGCATTTTATCGAAAGACAACGACGTTCCAAGGAGACAACACAGAGGTGTCGAAAAAGAAAACTAAGGTATAACGGTTATCCAATAAATGGTTCCCGGGGCGATGGTACCTATAACGCCTCCCAAATTGAAAATTTATTATAGTACTTGACATAAACAATTTTAATTTGGCTCAATTTTAGTATGAAAGCTCGATTAGTATTGGTATACCGCGATGAGTCACTAAACAGAAAAAAAAACGAATAAAAAATATCGATTACTCGGGCAAGGACAACACTAGTCTGTCGATAAAATTCTTTACATCACTACTTCGCTTTATATGTATGTATTTGTCAAAACTCTCGTTCCCCGGCCCCCTCAGGAGAAATGAGCGAAAGGGACACCTGCACGTCGGGCCGAAAATACCTAAATAAAATCTTCGAAATCGATGTTTTGTATTCCCCATTTTTCTTCTTCAAAACTGGACGGATTTAAAAAAATTTTTTCACTAACTGTATTAAAAGAAAATATTCTATGTCGGTACGTTTTGCTTTTTTTCAAAATACATTGTTTAGTTTGTATACTGAACGTTTTTTGACGGCGTTTAAATTAGGCAATTTTATTCATTTTTGGAAGGTCCTAACTTCTATAAGAAGTAAATTATCAAAAAAAAACAAAACGTACCGACACGCTAGTGGTCGATATCTATATTATGTAAAAAAAAAATTTGCTCTAGGGTCAAAATCCAGAGAGATAAACGGGGAATACGTTTGTATGGAAAAACGCCGCTAGTATTTCCTCTTAAGACGCCAGTCTCTCACCTCCATTTCTCAAACATGGCGCTATATGAAACAGGCTAATATTTTAACTTTTTTTTTTAAATAACATAAAAACTCCGACAGTGAATACAAGCTTTGGACAAAGGCACTATAAATATTATGCTTTTAAAGCATTCAACAGTCTTACCCCTGAAAATAAAATAGAAGAAAACAAAAATAAATTCATACTCAAAATTAAAAAAAAATGGATTAAAGAACAAAAAATACAATATTACCAAAATCTCATAATAAGAATAAAACACATACACGTAACACACAAAAACAAATATAAAACACATCATAAAAAATACATTTTATAATAAACACAATTAAATAACTTTGTTTCAATTCCACTTTATTATTTCTTAATCCAACCGGTTTCGGTTCGTCCTAAACCTTCCTCAGGGGTGAATAAAAATATATTAAAATAATAATATATTGTATAAAAATATAATTATCATAATAATATATTATATAAAAATATAATATATTCACCCCTGAGGAAGGTTCAGGACGAACCGAAACCGGTTGGATTAAGAAATAATAAAGTGGAATTGAAACAAAGTTATTTAATTGTGTTAATTATAAATATGTATTCCCACAAAGTGTGTGCTACATGTGAAGATTAAATACATTTTACCTATAATTTATAATTTTTTATGCAGCATTATTTTTATATTATATTATTTTTAATGTATCATATATTATATTAAATTTTTGTTTTATAAAATGGAGGCCTCAGCACAGGTGAGCTACCCAATGAGGCCGACATCGCTGAATTGTATTTAAAAATGTTTGATATTATGTCAAATAAAATAAATAAATAAATACACTATTATCAACTGGACTAAACGTCTCCGTACACCATGTTAGTCTACCCCTGCTAAAGCCCGCTGATTACCGCACCACGTATTTGAACAGGGCCGGTCTGAGCCGAGAACCCTCGACTAACAATGAGGCGTTTAAAACCGGGCATTATACCAAACTGCGGCATCATTTACCATTCCGCCCCTGTGCTCTGCGCCCTGCAGTCCTTGCACCGAGCGCGGGACTGGAGCTCTTCAACCTGGCGAAACTCTCCACAATAAAGTTTAAATTTATATAAATACTTGCATCACCGTTGTTTTTACAACATTACTGTAAAGCTTGCTTTAAATATTACATACATAATTCACATTGTAATTATTATTCATTGTTTGTTATCATAATCAAGCTTAATTTGAACTCCATTTTATTTTATTTTTAGAATTAGAATTATCATTCAGAATTAGATCTGCCAAAAATTAAACAAATGAAATACACGTTTATTATAATAAAATAATTTTGGTACATATTTAATCTATTTTCCCACAGTCCGTTCCCATTGTGAAAATTTAAAGATTCATTTGATCGAGAATAACTTCATCACAGATAACCAAAGTTAGTATCTATGTTTGATCTTGCTATTGATATGCTATGCTTGGTAAGTAAATATTTCATCTTGATATGCTATGCTTGGTAAGTAAGTGTGCAACTGTCATTTTCTCGTGTGTTTACGTTACCTTAAATTATTTACCAACTAAATTAGCCCCAAATAATTATTTGATGACGCAGTATAGATTCTGCAGTTTTTTCATAAAAGGTGCCATATAGTGTATTTGTTATAAAGAAACTAGCTGGTTCCCGGCATGCGTTGCAATGACAACATGAATTCCCGTTCCACTCCCACTTCCCCTTCCCCTCCCGCGTTCCCCTTCCACCATCCCCTTCTTCCCTCTACCCTCTCCCACTTCCCCCTTCCGCCAACCCTCCTCCCGCGTTCCATATAATCAGTCCCAGTACATTCAGCTTTCAAACAGCCCACGTGCCACCTTTTACAATTCTTTTATTCAAATTTTCATTTTTCATAAATTACAAATATTAATTTTTGTATATTATAAGAACAAACAATCAAATTTGGTACTTAACATAAGAAACTATTTAAAATATTTATAATTCTTGACCCGATTCAAAGTATTAGGGGAGTAGGTACCTACTTCAAATAAATCCGTTAATTTAAAGATTTTCGAAAATAGTATTTTGATTTAGCAATCATTGTTTTGTAAAATGTCATTCTGAAAAACGCGAACTGTCAAACGTGTGAAGTTAAAATAGTAGTTAAGTTTTCTGAAATTATCCAATTTTCTTAGTTTTTCTTTCCGTAAGAAACTTCTACAAAGTATTAAAAAACTTTAAAAAAATAGATGGATGAAATAGGTAAAGTCGTTCTGAAGTTATGGCTGGACCAAGAGAAACAGGGATTCATTTTTATATACATAGATAGTACACATTCGCAACTAATCTTCAAAATACACACACTAGAAGACCGACGTAAAATAAACGACTTAACATTTTTATTCAAAATACTTAACTCTAAATTTGACTATTGCGAACTCCTGCAACTCATAAACGAATACCGACAGTAACTACACGACAAAATACACTATTCTACTGTAGCATTCATAAACGGAACTACATTGCCCACTCTCCGATACAACGATTTCACACTATGGGAAATCAGTACTTAGGTGATATTGACATAAACTTGGCGAATGTTGTTGATCTTGTAAAAAGCTTATTCCAAAACTATTCCTAAACATATCTGTATTTTTGTGAACCTATGAAATTGCTGTATTTTTGTATTTTTATGACGTACTTTTTTATCTAATTTTATTATTTTTTTTTTATCTGTTTTATTCCTAAACAAATCTGTTTTTCTGTAAACCTATGAAATCACTGTATTTTTGTATTTTTATGGCTTGTGTGCTTTTTTATCTAAGTAATTTTATTTTTATTATTTCTGTATCTGTTTAAAAATAATCTGTCATGAATTAATTGTACTACCAAACATGTAAAAGCCCTTTGGGCGTTAAATAAATAAATAAATAAATAAAAATCCGTAAAGAGATTCCTTCTTAGAATGTAATAAATTTAGTATTTTTGTTCTTGTATTGGAATTCACGAGGCCTCCGTTGGAATGGCAAGCATGCCACACTTTGAGATTTGTTTCTCGCCCTCCTGTGAAAATGTGTCAAAGACAGATGAGTAGGTATGACCTATTGCCAACTCAGTAGGTACCGAAGAATTATTGATCACGAGTTCTGTATCAGCAGTTGCATATTCTATTGTGATGCTTTTGAGGTTAGGGACGGTTTTGGGAAGTTACATTTAATATTAAAAACCTAGGTAACTTAGTCCCAGTTGTTTTGCCGAAATTCAGATAAAACATTGTCATCAAATGGCTATTAAGCGCCATCCTTTTTTTGCATTTGAAAAATCCCCGTTAATCCCCGTTAATCGCCGATTCCAGCTTCAGATTCAGATTTCAGATTTCTGCTTTCTATCAAATTATAATAAGCTTACAAGCTTAACTAACTAACTAAAGGTTTCCCCGCAGGGGTAGGCAGAGAGGACGGACCGCCAAACAAGTCGGTCTCGGCACACACTCTTTGCCTCACTCACATTAATACATCGTCTCATACATTCTCTTATATTATTCTGACTTGACATGGCCCGACTCAAGTATCTGATTCACTTGATCGTGCCATGTCTTCCTCGGGCGTCCCCGACTTCTTCTACCATTCACATTCACATCGTATATTCTTCTTACACTACTTTCTTCGTTCATTCGCTCTACATGCCCAAACCATCTGAGGGGTCCCTTCCTTAATCTTACTCATCATGCTTACATCAGTCTTACATTCTTTGCGAATATCCACATTTCTCACACGATCATACATTGTTTTACCACACATACGTCTCAGGGATCTCATTTCAACAGCATTCAGTTTACTTTCATCCTTCCTCTGCCAGTTCCATGCCTCACTGCCATACATCAGGGTAGGTACCAGAACTCCATTGTGGACTGCTATAGCTTCGCTTCTTTTGACAGTTTTTTATTCAGTCCACCATTAATGGAGTTACCGGCATTCACCCTTCTTTCAATATCTCTATCAGCCTTCCTATCTCTCACAAGCTTAACAACATAATAATTGTAAGCTGATCACAATTTGTTCAAAAGCTGAAACAGAACTTAAACAAATTATTTCAAATTCATCAGATTTCAAAGTTAAATTTCAAAATACTTGAAAGTTCTATCCAAGTTCGGTTTTTATGTCATTATGAGCCAGTTGCTTCACAGAACTTGAAAAATTTACTTCGATATTTAATGAATCGTTCAAATTCTGTGAAACAATCCTTCCTAAGAATCGACATTTAACGGAAATCTTTCAACTGTAAAAATACTGCGCTGAATGGCCATTTGATGACTTTGTCACATGTCAATTCCTGCGATACAATTAGATCTAACTTATTTTTTTTCAGTTTCGAGCGTTTTTAAAACCCGCCTGGAAGTCGTATATCTATTTATTGTTAATTTAACTCCATTTAATTACTTTTTAAAATAAATCATATAATTAATTATATAACTTTTTTTACATGAGCCCCACACAGGAGGCCCTAAGGAAAATAATTTCCATCAGGGCCTATGTCATCTTTGGGGATGCTGTGTGGAGGTTTTTTTTAAGGTAAGGAAGGAGAGGAGAGTTCTGGGAAGGAATCTGGGGTTCAATGTGTCTTGGTCATCCGCCTCCAACACCTAGACAAACCTCTCCCCATGAACCCGGGCACCCCTGCTAAATCACCAAACGTAGCGAACCACTTGGGGTGACCTATGGCAGAGGTGTTGGTTATCCAACTATTTATTATTGGATAATAGAAGAGCATGTATGAGACGATGTATGAATGTGACCGAAGCAAGGAGTATGTGCCAAGATCGACTTGTTTGGCGGTCCGTTCTCTCTGCGTACCCCTGCGGGAAACGGCGTAATGGTTAGTTACAATAATTATTACTACCATATTTGAATGTTCGGGTTAAATTTTCCCCACAGGAAAAACTAAACCCTTTCAAAATATTATCATTGATTGTATTATTATTAAACTATTGATAATAATAATATTTTTATAAAAGTGGATTCATTTTATTATTTTTTTAAATTAATACTTGAAGTATTAAATTCTCTTCTCTTTTATATGTGTGTCATTGAAAAGGGCAGTTATATACTGTTTTATTAATATTGGTCTTCTGGGAATAAAAGTAACGACCTTTTTTCGTCATCGGTCGTAAAACTCTGTTTTAGGTAAGAGAGGTATTCCACAGGTGTGCCTTACATTCGCAGTTTTCTTATAAGCAAATTAATAACACCTATTTTAAAAACATTTTATTTTATGATCATTTCGCTTAAACACTTGAATAACATAAAATTTAAGAATGTTTCGGATTTTATTTGAATCTTTGGTACCTACTCAAATATAAAAGCGTCACCGATTTATGCTTCCCTAACTTTCGCGTTATGTATTTTCTGAAACGCCTTTTTTCGTCATTCCACTCTGCGTTTTTAAATAATATACGCGAATCTTTCTTTCTCTTAATAATAGCACTAGAAGTGATCTTTCCGAACCAATTATTATTAATAATAATATTTTTTTATTATTTTTTTTTAATTTATTTCAAGATTTTTGTTTATACATTACAAATGATTATATATGAAGGTTATAAAATAATTCATATTTTTTTAATTCTGCCACTCCATAAGTTGAGCTCTAGGAGCTCATGTTTATGGGAGGAGTATTTACATGCAAAAAATAATAATAATGTTCTAATGGAATGTGTAAACAATTTTTCAAAAAACTGTTTCTGAAAAAATAAGAAAATACACAGATTTGGGAAATGAGATTAAAAGAATTTGGCATTCTCAGACTATAAAAATATTACCATTTGTTATTTCGGCTACTGGTATTATACCTAGGCCTCTCATTCAAAATTTAAGCATATTAGATTTGTCAAAGAATTTATATATAAAAACGCAAAAATCAGTCATTTTAAATGCATGTAGGATTACAAAAGATTTTTTAATTATTTATATTGAGAGATCAGTAGGATTTATAGGTTCAATTAGGAATTCCACAGAGCCGAACCCTCTGATATGAAAATATCTGGAGTCGGTGAATTTTTTTTTCCCATTTGGTCTCTGTTAGGTTGCCATGTTGTTCTTGTATTGTTTTATATTTATAATACTGATATAGTGCAATTGCATAGCGTGGATTGACTAGATGATCATTTGGGAAGTGTGTGAAAGGGTTTGGTTTTTCTTGTGGGGAAAATTTAACCGGACATTTAAATCTGGTGCGTAAAATCAAAGAATCAAAGAACTTATGAAATAAATATCTTAGATAGGTACACAATTTAGACAAAAATAGTTATATAAGGACAATAACAATACATTTTTTTTAATATTAAATATTACAGTTTAAGGAAGGGTAAATTACATTAAGGGTATATTACATTAAGGGTACAATATATCATTGTCCAATTTCAGGGACTTAATTTGGTTTTTGAATAATTCATATTTCAGTATATCTGTTATACTAATTTTGATTTTGAACAATAATATATTGTACCATCTTACACCTAATTACAAATAGTGGTGCTGGGCCGTGGTCGTTCTAAGCATAGGGATGGCTATTAAGCCATTAGTTTTAAATCTATTGATAATGCTATATGAGGGGCGAATTTTTTGAATAAAATATTGTTTATTTATTTGATATAAGGCGTTTCTCTTATACAATTCTGTGATAGATGGTATATTAAATATACTAAACATACTCTATAGTAGGGAAGTCAATAACATAACATTTGTACAGAGCAGTTTTGTATTGTTTCACTTCAAAAGGGCTTAACTACTAACATACAAACTATAATAAATATAATATATAATATAATTATAATAAACATAACATTTGTGCAGAGCACTTTTGCGTTGTTTCACTTCAAGTGAGCTTAATGATAATAAATATAACGTTTTTACAGCGCAGTTTTGTGTTGTTTTTAATTTCAAAAGCGCTTAACTCTAATAAACTTAAAAATAATATTTTAATAATCAGTGGTCGTTTTCTTCGGATAACTCCTAAAGTGCTCCTCACATAATATTGACCAAATAATATTAACCAAAAATGTAGTTATAAATACAAATCAACGACAAGACAAAGTACAGTACAAATTCCTCAAAAAAATGGGGAACAACAAATTGAAGTGGTAAAAAGAGTTGCGGAGGCGGCTGGAGTGGAATTAAAATATGCAGAAATAATCGAGGTAAAGAGGATACCTGACAGACGTATTAATGCACCACCTAAAATATTAGTGCAATTTACTGATAAAATAGTCAGAGACAAGATTATACAAAATAAAAAAAATATTGATTATGCAAAAATTAAGGATATATCCACTGAAACCATATACATTGCGGAAGAGATAAGCTTTTACCATAAGGAACTACTATGGAGAACGAAACAAACTGCAAAAGAAAAAAACTATGCATACGTATGGTTCAAGGATGGAAAAATTATGGTAAGAAGAATGCCGAATGAAAAATTAATATACATTAGACACGTAGACGATTTAAAAAAAATTGTATAAATTAAAAGGAACAACGTAACAATAATTCGAAAAGTAAAATAAAAATGACTGACACTATTGTTACCACGGAACAATTACTTCAATATAATGCACAAAAATATAAGAAGTGTCAGAAAAAATTTTGATGAATTGCAAATTTTAATGAAATATTTAAATATCAATCTACATATACTAATTCTTACTGAGTGTTGGATAAACCAGAAATACTTGAATTTGGAAATAGCTGGATACACAACCTACTCGAGTTTGAATAACATAAAACAAAATGATGGTGTAATTGTATACATAAAAAACGAAATAAAAGCTGAAGTTGAGGAAATTATTGTTGCAAATGCCAATTGTTTAAAAATTAAAATCAGTAAAGAAAAGGCTATATTAGCAGTCTATCGGTCTCCTTCAACAAGAAATATAGACCCATTCCTTAAATCGATAGACGAAGAACTCTGCCTACTGAAAGACACAAAAAACATATTTTTTATTGGAGATGTAAATATAAATATACTAGAAAATGGACATCCCAAAAAAATACAATATCTGCAGATGTTAGCCTCCCATGGACTGGAAAGCCTAATAAATGTACCTACTCGAAAAGTGGACGACACACAAAGCTGCATAGACCATATTATGAGCAAAACAAAAGAAATTACTCAAACTGTTGTATTTAACTCGACTATTACTGATCATTATACAACTATGCTTTTAATAAAAATAAACAAACCAAATAAAATTATGGAAAGACCGCTAACAACAGAAAAAACACAAACCAACTGGAATGTCATTAAAGAAAATCTAGAATGTACCGATTGGAATAAACTACAAAGTATGGACAATACAAATGAAGCATGGAATTATTTCATAGAACTCATACAGCAAAACATTTTCTCTAATACTGTAAAAATTTTTAAAAAAATTTCACATAAAAATATACACATCAAACCATGGATCACACAGAATGTTATAAACTGCATAAGAAAAAGAGACGAGTTACACAAGAAGCTAAAAAATAATCCATACGATATACACATGTTAAGATACTACAAAAGATATAATAACATATGCAAAAAAGTAATTACACATACAAAAGAAACTTACTATAAGCAAAAAATAGATGATTGTAAACAAAATCCTCGTAAGATGTGGCAAATAATAAATGAAATAACTAGTACTAAATCTACCAACGCCACATCAATTGACGATTTGAATATAAACAATGTCCCCAGGAAATACGCTGAGAATCCTGACGAAATTCTTGAATATGTCAATAACTTCTTCATAAATATAGGATCTAATTTAGCAAAACAAGCTACGCAATGTGATGGAGCAGTACAAACAAATGAATCTCCTGAGCAAGGAAAAAAGCTCGAGTTTAAACAAATCACAGCTGATGAAATCAAAAATACAATTTCTTCTCTAAAATCAAATGTATCTTCCGGGGAAGACTTAATAACAACAAATGCAATAAAATTTCTCTGTAAAGAACTTATCGTACCTCTAACATATCTAGTAAACATGGCTATAACTGAAAGCGTATTCCCCACAGCTCTCAAAAAAGCTATTGTAATACCAATATATAAACAAGGATGTAAAAGTGACATAAACAACTATCGACCAATAAGCCTACTCAATACATTTTCCAAAATATTGGAGAGAATATTAAAAAAACAACTCCTTTCCTACTTAGAAGAAAATAAAATATTATCAGAAACACAGTACGGATTTAGGGAGAATCTAAGTACTGGTGACGCCATAGAAACTATTACAGATATGATTATAAAAAGTTTAGACAGAGGAGAAAAAACACTCGCAATCTTCATAGACTTACAAAAGGCATTTGATACAATAGATCACAAAATCCTTTTTGCAAAACTTTCAAAAATTGCTATGTCAAATAGAACTCTAAACTTATTAAAAAGCTATATGATGGAGCGTACACAGAGCGTTCAAATTAACAAGAAAAAAAGCAAACCTCTCCTCATCAACCATGGAGTACCGCAAGGAAGCGTACTAGGACCGATATTATTTCTAATATACATAAATGATATCGGTAGCCTAGGAACGAGAGGAAAAATCATAAGCTTTGCTGACGATACAGTAATTGTATTCAACGAAAAAGACTGGAGAAGTACCTACAAAGAAGCGGAACATGGACTTGGTCTACTGCAAAACTGGCTTAAGAGAAATTCCCTTACACTTAATGTCAATAAAACAAAATATCTGACATTTTCTATAACAGCCAGAGGACAGCCAGAGGATGACTTTAATCTCAAATTACATACATGCCAAGAAAACAATCAAAATCAAGGCTTATCATGTCACTGTCCTACCATAGCACACTCCAAAAGTATCAAATATCTTGGTATTGAAATTGATGATAATCTCCGATGGAACGCACACATTGAAGTAATCACAAAAAAACTCACCAGGTACATTTACTTCTTTAGAGCCATCCGTAACATCCTCAACATAAACGACATTAAGAAAGTGTACTACGCTTTATGTCAATCACAAATAGAATACGGGATAACTGGATGGGGGTCTGCTTTGAGCACTCACACAGAGCGACTCAATATAGCCCAAAAAGGAGTACTGAAGACAATACTGAAATTTCCGCTTAGAACTCCGACGGAAGAAATATTTAATAACTTTCAAGTCTTCAATGTACAGAAACTTTATTCAAAAAATATTTTATTTAAACTGAAAAAAAACATATATGTATACTCCACAGCCCAACATAAATACTCAACCAGGTCAGTAAGCAATAACATCCTGGTTACTCCCAGTTTGAACACATCTTTTGGACAGAGAAATAATAAATTCCATGCTATAAAATTATACAATGCTCTACCAGATCAAATCAAAAATATAAAGGAAATGAATAATAATAATAATAATTGGATAATTTGTATAGCGCCGTTTTTGTGAAAAATCACCTCAAGGGCGCTTTACAATTTATTATAAATCCTAGGCTCTATCTAATTTTATTATTTTCAAATAGATACAGAATCATACTTACCTGCAGGACACTTCCGACAAAACACACTTTATTAGAAAGTTTATGCTTATGCTATGGGGAAGATACGACTTTGCACGTGGAGGACATTATATTCAAAACACTGGACATTGCATGAGTTTTACATTTATATTTATATTTAACAGAAGATTAATGCCAAAGTTGAGTTAATATTTATTTTTAAAGTCTGGAGAATTTTAAGAATTTGCTTTTACACACTTAGTTATTTACAATGTTGCGAGCCGAGAAGGCGAAGGTGAAAGTTTTTTTTAACTTATTGATACGACTGTCTGAAAAGATGAGTTTTAAGTTTAGCTCTAAATTGCGCTGAATCTGTGGTCATTCTTAACTCGTGTGGCAGTCCATTCCAGGCTTTAGGTCCCGACACTCCGAAAGCACGCTCACCGAATTTAGTATCTGGTGTGCGCTTTGGTTCCTTCAACCTTCCAATCGCTGATGTTGCTGCTGACCTGAGGGTTGATTGTCGAGAATTGGAATTTTCTGGAATACACATTTCCGATAAGTAAGTCGGAGCCATTCCGTTAAGAGACTTGAATACCATCCAGCAGAGCTTAAACTGGATTCTCTCGGGGCACTTGAGCCAGTGAAGATTTTTGAGATGCTCAGAAATATGGGAATATTTAGATACGCCGGTGATGAGCCTTGCCGCAGCGTTGAAAACAGATTGTAATTTGTTGATTTGATATTTTGGGAGACTAGCATATATTCCGTTGCAATAATCTAGACGTGAAACAACATACGAATTGACTAGTAATTTAGTTGCCTCTGTGGTCAAGTTTCTCCGTACTGCTTTAATTTGCCTTAATTGAAAGAACCCCGTGCTTACAGTTCTGTTCACTTGAGTTTTAAGGGAAAAATCAGCGTCCAGATTGACGCCTAGTAGTTTTATGCATGTCTTTGGAGTGATGTCACTTCCTGAAATGGTTATTGGGGAGTTATCAATGTTACGCTGACGTCTACTTGTGGCTGTCCAGAGAAACTCAGTCTTTGCAGGATTCAGTTTCAATCTATAAAACAATATATAAAACAAAAGTAAAAATATGGCTGAGAGATCAAAGTGATAATAAAATTACAAACATCATGAAGACGATATAAAGACAATCCATAACCAAATACAAATATTTTAAAAAACTACAGGCCACCTCAGAACAGGAAATCCTAGTGAGGAGGTCTGTGAAAAAAAAATGAATCCATACTTATTATATACATCATACATACATGTACAAACCTTGTTATTGAAATGAAAAAAAAAAAAAAAAAAAAAAAAAAAAAAAATCAATGACAAGAGAACGTAAAATTTATAATAATAGTGCTGTTATGCTAGGACAATAATATAGAACATAAACGGTGCTCTTATAGCACAGGATAAAACAAGAACATTAAAACTAAAGTATGATATAAAATAGGTTTTGTGTTCAGAAATAAGAACATTTTGAGTGGACAAAACATAAGGATTAAACCACAACCAAACAATTACCGGAAGCTTGAGAATACTCGTATTGTCTTATTACACCACCCATATTGAAAATAAGTTAAAATAGTCCATAAATTGATTTGAAAAGATTGTGGATTTTTTTTTACAGGTAAAACTTCAAATAACTTTGTAATTAGGATAAAGGAGCGTATGAGGTGTCTCACAAAGAATTATCGTGGCGCAAATGTAGGTTTTAAAACTCAGCTCAACAAGTCGTGTTACACTCTGTATAAAATTGCATTTATTCTATTTGTGCGACTTGATTATTAAATTCATGTAATAATGTATTAGAGTATTAATAAATCATAAAAAAATTACAAATGAAACATGTCTTTCATTACACGTGTACACGAGATAGATAGAGGGTACGAGGTGGAACAAATTTGTAGTAAGAGTCAAGAGGTATGCAGGCTCAAAAAGGTTAACAACCGCCAATGATGCCAATCTAGTCTCTTTCAACGGAAGCAATCTTCCGAACAGGCCCTCCATTGATATGCTTGGTGTAACCCTAAGTGACCAGCTCAGGTATGGGGGCTCCATCGAAGCCAGAGTAAAGTTAGCCTCCCAGAAACTGGGCGTACTGTACAGGGCCCGCAGATACTTTAATAGTACACAACTGCTAACCCCGTACAAATCACAAGTGCGCCCCACGGTTTAAATTGGCAGCCATCTCTGGTCTGGAGCTCTAAAATACCTGAAAAATACCCTCGACTCCGCGCAGAAACGGGCGGTCCGTTTGATAGATTCTTCCATCTTAACAGACGGATTGCAATCTTTAGAGCACAGGCGTCGGGTGGGAATGCTATCCTTGTTCTGCCGGTATAACAATGGAAGATGATCCGAGGAACTAGCATCATTGATTCCTTCGGCACCGGTGCATAGTCGGGAAACACGCCAAACGCGTGCCCAAGATTTGTACACGGTTGATATTTGTCACATGAGAACGGGTCGTTTCTTCGACTCGTTCTTGTGTTCAACAGCTCGGCTGTGGAGTGATTTGCCGGCCTATTTGTTTCCTCCGACCTACAACATAGTTCTCTTCAAGACCAATGTTCATTCCTTCCTCTCCTCAAAAAGACCCTCCACATAGCATCCCAGATGACATAGGCCCTGAGGGAAATTATTTTCCTCAGGGACTCCTGTGTGAAGTTAATGTAAAAAAAAATGATGTGCCTTAAATGGATACTCGCACACTTGCGGGTGGGTGACACAAGTATTAGTAAAGGATCTCATAATGGTTAAACTAATCTACCATGCATCGAGTTTGTGGTAGCAGTGGACTACTGCAATCACTTTTCCGTCAATTAAAATACGTATAATATCACACCAAAGTTAGAGATACTTTATGAATCAGAGGAAGAAAAGGGTGACCGGATAACTCAGAATGAAATCAACTCAGAACCTCCTTTGACAAATCATTCAATGTGATGAAAGAATATATAAAAAAATTGGTTAAATAGGTTACGGTATAGGCTTTTTTATCATAGCTTTTAATGACTTTTCAAAGGGGTGTTGAGTTGACTTGATTCTGAGTTGGCATGGAACCGAAGAGAGATATAGAAAACAGTCATTTCAAAGACATACAGAAGAACAGTCCTATCAAGAAGATTGTCTGGATGTAAATATCATCCCAAAAACAGTGGGAACAAAATATTGAAAACAAAATATCAATTATTATTTTGCAGTTTTTTGAGAGGGTTTTCTGGCGAAAGTGAAGTGCCAACCACAGCGCAGTTTTTATGGCGGTTTCAGTATCGGTTGCATGCATTCTCAGCCGTGAAATTAATATAGAATGCTATATTATTGTTTCCAGTTTCGTATTCGAATGGATGCATATCAATATCACTGCAAAAAGGCCTCTCGCCCTATTAACGTAACAACTACCAACAGACTGGCCTGCCTCCAATTATATTGACTCGTTTCAGACACTAAAGTTTTGTAGCACCCAATTAAGAGTTTAATATGAGACGAAACATAGGTATTTGTGTTTGTTTTTTATTTCAATTTTTTGTAAAGTCATTATTGGTACCTTCTTGGCAAATTGTTTCCAAATGTCATTGAAAAATTTTACCCTCTTAAGGGTCATATTCTTATGAGGGTCGTCGAAAAGATGTGCGTGATTTTAAAAATAAACAACTTTATATATGTATGCGTATTAAAGGCACCTATGTTTAAAAAAGTTGAACAATTCATCAAATATTTGAAGTTAATTTTCACATTCTGTGTAAGTTTTATTATTATTATTATTATTATAGTACTGTTATTACATCATTACAGGCCAGTTGCTTCTGAAAACTAAAATAATCACAAAACTTAATAGAACTCCTTCTCGAAGGAACATTGTTTACGCAGAAAAAAAATTGGGGTAAGCAATTTAAGAGAGATAATTCGCACGGCAATTGTTACTCTGTACCTTAAAGCATAAACCACTTAGAGCCGTAGACTTCGCTAAGGACTTACGTGGTTTATCCTTTAAGGGCCATTTCTACCGATTTCTTACATATTTCCCTTAAACACGGTTAGTTTTAAAGCTCTTAAAAAAACATATGTTATTCTTGAACATAATATCTAGACATTGCCCGCGCCGAAACGCAAATTATATAAAATTCCCTCGATGGAAAAAAAATCGCAAAGTATGCTCCAAAAATTATTATGAACACTTTTGTTTCCGTTATTTTACAAGTTAAATATATGTATGAAAAAATTCACAGTGTTTAAGATAATGCCGTTTTAATGCTGTTTAAGATAATTCCCGCGAGATTTTTCTCTATTTTAAACGAGTCGTGTTTTATTAAACATTTTCGCAATTTTCGCATCGATTTTGTAGCTGTAAACGTTAGCGCTCTCCTCTAACATTCGTAAATTAGTATCTCTCCATCTTCTTCTTTTCCAGCCCGGTTGCAGAGCCTTAAGGTACATACGTATAGAGACTCCTGATATGATCGATAAGGATTGATAACTTACGCTAACTTCTCATCGTTCCCCGGGACAACTGCAGATCGCTGACGTACAAACAACAGTTGACGTCGATTATATTAATAAGTCATGTACGCTTCATACGTCATTAACATTTTTTTTTGTTTTAAAAGAAAGACAAACATTCCCGGGTTACGAATAACCCAACAATGTTTGAACATCTCCTACTACCACCACAGAAAGCCGAAAATGTTGCTTGTGTTGTGATGGAGGACTTAGCCAGCCGAGGAATTGAACACGCGACGCCCGGATGGGATCCAAGCGCTATGCCCACTCAACCACCGACCAGTCCGTAATGTCTGGTAATGTTGTAGGTAGCTTGAAAACAAGCTTATAGGTCCGAGTGGTTGGAACACTTAGTCATTGTGAAATGTTGGCGATCTGCAGTCTTGCTAGGGAACGATGAGAAGTTACCGAAAGTTATCCATACAAGCTATAGATACAATCCTTATCGATCGACCGTGCTAGGGGGCCAGGGAAGAGAGGTCAACTATCGCTTAGATGTTTGCCGTGCCGTAGGGGGAACTCGTATCTAAATTTCAAATATTGTAAAAAAAAGTCTACCTGTTTTGGTATATAAATAAATAATATACCATTAATACATATGTATTTAGTTATTTCATTTTAAAATCACGGACTCCTTTTTCGATGACCCTGTATTATGATAATAATATCAATAATTCTTTTTTTGTTTGTCTCACAAATTAGTAATGTGATACTGTCAGAATAAATAAAATAAAATTCAAAACATCTTTACGTCAAAATAAATAAAATGATAGTCCCAATTCAAAACACCTTTATATCTAGATCGTAAAAATTTACTACTTTATTTGACTCATTTAACCTGTTTATCGCTTATTTTTTTCCATAGTTTTGCACTATTAAATTACCCAAGATCTTTTTTATAGTTTTTGCATTCCACGAAAAAGGCGTGATTGAAATTATACGCGTTTTTTAAACTGTTTTAAATTCACAATTTGGCAATATCAAAAACATACTCCCATTAAGAAGAGGCATGATCGGCATGATAGATAAATTTTACAAAAAACTTTATATCTTTATTAATAAAAATATTATTAATAAAAATATCTGGATTAATAAAAGCCATTAGAAAAAAAAAAACTTTATAAAATAACACAAAGACCACTAGTTAACAACAAAATTGTACTATATTATAAAAAGTATAAAAATATATTAACTACTCTAATTAGAAAAACGAAAAACGACTATTACTCAAAAATTATAACAGAAGCTAAAGACAATTATAAAAAAATATGGTCAACAATAAATGAAATAATAAATAAAAATAAAACATATAAGCACATATCCGAAATATCAGATGGGAAATTAATATATAATGTACAAAATAACACAAAAAAATGTTGTAATATTTTAAATAACCATTTTAATAACGTTGGAAAAAACCTAGCAAAATCCATAAATTCGACCAATATATCAAATCCACAACACAGAACACAATGTCAAATAAATAAATTTGAGCCAGTCACAGAAGCCGACATTGACAGAACTATTTCGGAACTAAAAGGAGGTTCTGCCCCCGGCTTTGATAACATAAATGCTAAGACAATAAAAGCGATGAAAACATACTTAATTCTCCCAATAACACATATAATAAACCTAAGTCTAGCAAATGGCGAGTTTCCCAATAATTACAAAAGAGCAATTATAACTCCCATTTATAAAACAGACTGTCCTAAAGATCCACAAAATTACCGCCCGATTTCCCTTCTATCAAATATATCAAAAATATATGAGAAAATTGTAAAAAAACAAATTTGGACATTCTTAGATGAAAATAAAATAATTAATGATAATCAATTCGGCTTCAAAAAAAATACAAGTACTCACGACGCGATAGCAAAAATAACCAACTATTTATATACGGCCCTAGATTCCGATAAAAAATGTATCGGAATATTTATAGACTTGAAAAAAGCTTTCGACAGCATATCACATAAAAAATTATTAAATAAATTAAAATCTATAGGAATTAATGGGAAAGTCTTAGCATGGATAGCTAGTTATTTACATGAAAGACCACAACAAGTAAAATTACTAAATCAAGTCAGCGATTGAAAATATAGCGATTTTTCAATACCCCAAGGTACAGTTTTGGGACCATTGTTATTTATTATATATGTCAATGATATATTCAATATTTCTAAATATGGAGACATTGTCTCCTACGCTGACGACACAGTCCTATTACTAAAAGCAAACACCTGGTCTGAATTAAACAAAATGGCAAATACAGATATCAATGCACTAAAATTATGGTTTGATAAAAACCTGTTGGCTTTAAATTCTAAAAAAACCTATTATTTACCATTTTTCATTAAAAAACAAGAAACACCTAAAGATATAAACTTAATAATCCACTCTGTGACAAATACAGAAAACCACAAATGTAATATATCATGTTCAAAAATAGAAAGCAAAACTGATATTAAGTACCTGGGCATAACAATAGACCAGCGTTTAAAATGGTCTCCACACATAAATATTCTGAACAACAGAATAAGGAAACTAACATATATATTTAGATGTTTAAGAGATATTTTAAACGAAAAATTACTTAGAACCACATACTTCGCTTTCTGTCAATCAATTATACAATACGGCATTATAGGATGGGGGCGGTACATATAAAAATCAAACACAAACAATTTACATATCACAAAAACTAATAATAAAAACAATTTAAAAAAAACCCTACTCATATTCGTCAGAACTTTTATTCAAACAATTTAAGGTCAGAAAATTAAGTGCATTATACTTTTATCATGCAACATTACAAATTTATAAAGATAATATTAAAAATCAAGTTGCACCCTTTAAAAATAACAGAAGTCTTAGACAAACATCAATACTTCCCACTCCAAAATGTAAAAAAAAAATTGGACAATTGAGTCATAAATATCTCGGAGCAAAATTTTTTAATTTATTACCAGAAAAAATTAGAAACATGAATACCAATATAAAAAATTTTAAAACTCACCTCAAAAATTATACTGAAAACTTAAACTGAATGATATAAAAAAAGCAATACAATAACACCCCCCCATACACACAAGCCTTGCTTAATTATGGGGGTACATCAAATATTCTACTATGTAATTAATTACTGTATAAAAATTATTTGTAATTTATGTACCTTCTATTACTAATAAAAAAAATAAAAAAAATAAATCTGTGGCTTAGTGCTAGAAGTGCCCATGTCAAATATATATATATCAACACAAACTCCATGCGACTGTCCCCCAATTATACAAACGGAAAATATTAAATATCTTGGTATATACTTCGACCGTTATATAAAATGGGATAAATATATAGATTCGGTAATAGGAAAACTAAACAAGTTGATTTACTTTTTTAAAAACTTGAGAAATATTTTAAGCATATGTGATATAAAAAATATATACCTCGCACTTGCACAATCCATAATAGAATACGGCATTATTGCCTGGGGCTGTGCCAGTAAAAAATACATTAATACACTGTTTAAAGCTCAGAAAACCCTAATAAAAGTAATACTTAAGTTACCAATACTAACACCCACAACCATCATATTCGAAAAATTCCCAGTGCTGAAAATTCAAAAATTACATTCAAAACAAATACTAACTTTCCTTTACAAGAACTTATCCACATTTAACATTTCACAAAACTCTCGCAATACTAGAACAAGACATGCTCTCCAACTACAAATACCAAAAACAAACACATCCTTTGGACAAAAACACTACAGATACCAGGCTATAAAACTATACAATTCTCTTCCTACACAATATAAAACAACTAATATTATTGAATACAAAAAAAACATAAGAAACTGGCTACAATCTTTCTAACTTTTAATTTATAATTTGTGTCGAATTGAAGTCGATTTTATATTTTGATTTTTATTGTTTCTCTTTTTTATATTAGCTATTAACACTCTTTTGTTTTACTATTCACAATTTATAATTTATAATTTAATCTGAAAAATGTCCTCCACAACACAGGTGAACTCCTAGTGTGGAGGACAATATATTATACCTTTGTAATGTAAATGTATTAAGAATAAATAAAAAAATAAAAAATAAATAAATAAAATTCATGAATAGGCCAAGAATGAAGATTGTTTATGGATTTCTTGGCATGAAACAATAATTTGACTCTACATTTATTAGACCGTTCATATAAACGAGTTTAGAGTAAGTAATTTTTAGTAAAATTGGTATAGGCACTTCTAGTATAAACCCCAGTTATTAACCGATTAACCGCTAAATTATTTATGTTTCTAAAGGTAGCAAATCGTCATGACAAAATAAAGTAAAAATATTATGGAGCCAAAATAAAACATGTCATTAATTTGGTTTATTTGCGGCAAGTCACAATGTATTGAATGTATACAGGACAAAATAAAGTAAAAATATTATGGAGCCAAAATAAAACATGTCATTAATTTGGTTTATTTGCGGCAAGTCACAATGTATTGAATGTATACAGGACAAAATAAAGTAAAAATATTGTGGAGCCAAAATAAAACATGTCATTAATTTGGTTTATTGGCGGCAAGTCACAATGTATTGAATGTATACAGGACAAAATAAAGTAAAAATATTATGGAGCCAAAATAAAACATGTCATTAATTTGGTTTATTTGCGGCAAGTCACAATGTATTGAATGTATACAGGACAAAATAAAGTAAAAATATTATGGAGCCAAAATAAAACATGTCATTAATTTGGTTTATTTGCGGCAAGTCACAATGTATTGAATGTATACAGGACAAAATAAAGTAAAAATATTATGGAGCCAAAATAAAACATGTCATTAATTTGGTTTATTTGCGGCAAGTCACAATGTATTGAATGTATACAGGACAAAATAAAGTAAAAATATTATGGAGCCAAAATAAAACATGTCATTAATTTGGTTTATTTGCGGCAAGTCACAATGTATTGAATGTATACAGGACAAAATAAAGTAAAAATATTATGGAGCCAAAATAAAACATGTCATTAATTTGGTTTATTTGCGGCAAGTCACAATGTATTGAATGTATACAGGTTCATAAGCATTTGTTTTTTTTTTTTTTTTACAGTGAATACCGCACAAGAATCTCAACTGCTCCCGTCTGGAGCCAGTGAGACTATGGCATCCCCAATTGGGGTATGTTGTGAGGCTGAAGGTAGCGGGGAGGGGAAGGAGGTGGGGAAGAGGAAGGTTGGGAAGTACCTGGCTATTCAGATCTGGTCACTAAACATGGCTAAAGCCATTTTCAAGCAACGTTTCAATTCTGAATGGTGGTCTTACACCAGGGCGATACTGATAGTATCTTCCACTCTGGAACATGCCGCAAATATACTATATATTATTTTAAATGAATTAATTGTGAAATAACACAAATTAATCAAATAAAATTTATTTGCGCAAGCCCGGGTTATGAAATAAATAGGATATGATTTTAGATTTTCACGGCCAAAAGTATTTTTGTTATTGGTTTTTGGGGTATTATGGTGGACACTGTAACGCTGTCCGAAACGTTGGCTAAAGGAGGAGGTATCGCAACACGGCATAACACCCCAAAAACCAATAACAAAAAATCCAAATTAATGTATATTTTTGGTATTCTCGTATTTGCCAAATGCATAATCAAGCAGATTTCAAGACGTACGACTGAATAAAATAACAAAATTTTCACTGAGTAAGTTCGACGTATGGTAGGACCGACACGTTTAATTTTTTCATTTTTCGAATATTCGTTCTCGTACATACCTGTGTAACATTTTGTCTATATAAATTAACGTTTTAACAAAGAGCATGCGAAAATGATACATTGGCACTCATGAATATGACCAATTATGTTGTGAATAGGCCACTTGCATGAACTTCATAACGACTTGGAAAAAATCGTGTGGATAGAGTTTTTTACTAAGATTACGAAAATGTTAGTAAAAAGTTTTAGAAATGTACAGTTTTTTTTATTTTTAAATAAATAAATCCATTATTTGGGCTCGTGAAGTCACTACATGAAAATGTCCCGTCGCCGAAAATGTTCCTATTAATTTTATAAAATTCCACACTGATTTATTTTTTTATATGGCATCACTTTGATTTAAGGCGAATTTTTGAATTCGTTCACTAGATTTATTGTTTGTTCTCTGCGAACTTATCATTTGGTTTGATTTTTTGACAGATGTTCTGAAGAGAACCCCGTACAATTAATGGGTACGGGGTTCTCTTCAGAACATGAAGAGGATGTCGGTACATGTTTTAGAGGTATAATGATTATGGTGCTGATTTTAACAAAATAAAATTTTATAATATTCTTATTATTATTACAATTTACAAGTTCAAGTATATTACATTGAATTTAGTAATATAGACGCTGTACATTATAATGATTTATGATCAATAAGATGGATCAAGGAAATGACGGCCTCCGTAGTCCAGTGGCTAAGACTCTTGACTCACATTCCGGAGGTCGCGGGTTCGAACCCGGCATGCGCAAATAAATTTTATTTGATTAATTTGTGTTATTTCACAATTAATTCATTTAAAATAATATATAGTATATTTGCGGCATGTTCCAGAGTGGAAGATACTATTAGTATCGCCCTGGTGTAAGACCACCATTCAGAATTGAAACGTTGCTTGAAAATGGCTTTAGCCGTGTTTAGTGACCAGATCTGAATAGCCAGGTACTTCCCAACCTTCCTCTTCCCCACCTCCTTCCCCTCCCCACTACCTTCAGCCTCACAACATACCCCAATTGGGGATGCCATAGTCTCACTGGCTCCAGACGGGAGCAGTTGAGATTCTTGTGCGGTATTCACTGTAAAAAAAAAAAAAAAAAAAGGAAAAAAATATTTATGAGATGTAATATTTTTGGTATGCCTCGTTATTCTCCTGTGCCATTCGTGTGGAAAACGTTATTTTTTTTTTAAATGATTTTCGGCTATGTAATTATCGTTTTTTCACACCTATAAAATTATGTCCCGTCTTTCCGGTTTATAAAAAATGGTCTGATTTTTTGTATTGAAATTTTCAAAAAATCCCCAGGGTTTCAAAAATACGATTAAAAAAAAAAAAAAAATACAGAATGTCTTAGAATATTTGCCTAAACCGGAAAAAAATTTAAAAAAATGTGATGCAAGTGGCCTATTGACTCTATTCCAGTTTCTAGTTCAATACTGTTCCTTCACAGACTCGGCGAGAGGCAAGATACAAAAGTGCTAATGTCATATGTTAATAAAGCTAACAGTTTGATGACAACGTTAAAGCGTAGGGTTTTTACAGCCGGGCAAACAACGGCGCAATACCGTGAGCATAATTAGCCATTGTTGCAGGAATCGCGGGATATTGTGTTTCATTTTCTGTAAAAGGCTGCCTTGTCACCTTAAGGCTTTGAACCCAGTCTCGTGGGCGACAGAGGTGAGAGCAACAACGAACAATGATGTACCAACTAACATACAGCGAACAAACCCCTTCACGTGAAACTTACTTCTTAATTCAATGGCGTGCGATCCAGGGAAACAGATTCCCGTGTTCATAATATTATATTATTCAATCTGGAAGGCGGGTATGGGTATCGCCGCCCCTGGAACCATTTATTGGATAACCAACATGAGTGCACCATCCCTTCTGTGAACATCGTGGAGGCACTGCAGAATCTTGGTAGTTGCATAAGTTGCCTGTATGACACCCTCAATTTGTCCCATTGCGATGCTGGGTATTGCGTCCATAGCTCAAATTTGTACAAGGCAGTGCAACATCTCATAAAGAATAATTTTCTTACATCCTCGCTGGAGTGGTAGAACTTCCTTAAGGGCATTCCGGCCCTATGTTAAAGGCTCTTCTTTGTCATTCCGTATCTTCTATTTCCTTAATCCCTTCTGTTATGATATGTCCCAGACATTGACCTAGTATATACTTAGTAGAAGGTCCCAGATATTTAATCTGTGAGACTACAAGCAGTTCATGTCCTTCTAGATATATAGGAGAAATATTTAATGGCTTCTTGTTATGTTTGAAAACGACGATGACTGACTTTTTAGAATTGTACAACAAGTTATGTGAGTTTGCGTTCTCTTCGCATATTTGCACGCGCTAGCATCATTTCTCTACAAGACTTGCAGATAAATAATAGCGCTTAGTAGCGATAATTCTAACAATATTCCTGATTTTTTTTTTGCCGATTAATAAGCAATATTATCATGATCGATAGAGCCTTTTACCACGAACATAGATTTTTGTCGGCTGGATTTGACCGTTTATATTATTACTTCTCCATTTTTTGTTCATTAAACATAAAAAATAACATGTCTCATGCGAAAACCATGAATATGATTGCACACCACTGACGTACATAAGTGCATACTCATAACTTAAATCTTACATTTTCTGTGACTCAAAGCACTCAATTTATTTCATTCAATTACGTTTACACTATAGTATCTGTGTGGGATATGAATTGCAAGACTTCAGCGAGATCGTATATTTAGTTATATTATGCGTAATGTAAGGCAATATTTGACCCATGAAAAGAGCTCGAATGATTTTCTTAACGCGAAGTTGTTCACGACACGAATACGTGATAATGTGACACAAAGCTTTAAACTGAAACTGTGATACTTAAGCTTAATTTTTAATAAGTATAATATGTTGACAATCGATGAAGTAATTTACATTCTTATAACACGTGAAGGGTAAATGAAAAACACTGTGAAAATAATGACAAATTGGACATACATAATATTTATAAAAATTATGCTGGAGGTCGTCAAAAGTCATAGGCGGTCTATATCTACGTTTTGGAATAAGAATTCTTAGGTACTTAATTCCTGGGTTGTTATAAGTAGATAACCAAAAATTTCGCGTTTGCTATAACGAGAAATTCGTCAATTTTACGCGACAATTTAACTATTTTCCCGAAAATAATACTAAATTCTCATTTTCGAGTAAGCAATGCAAATTTTTGTATTTTCCTATAAAAACTATCTATAATAGGAGTATAATCACTAATCACTGTTAGAACTAGTGATGAGACAGATAGTTGTTTGGCCGGATACCGGATAACGGATATCCGGCGAGCTACTAAACCAGATGGCCGGATATTCGGCCCATTGTCTCATTGCGTTTTTGTAAGTTTTTAGTTTAGATATTTATTATTTATGTATTTATCATTAGAGTGAATATCTCAGAAGAAAATTTTTGTTTTTTGGAAGGCCTTATGGCTTTTTGTTAACTTTTTCGACTTTAAATAAAAGCCGTCATAATTGTAAGCCATTTTATTGATATTTACCTCACAAAGATTAATATATTGCATTTTATTACAGGAAATTGTCGTAGTAATTGAATGTCCGTTATCCGGCCGGATAGTTACCTGATATCCGTTTCATCTCTGGTTAGAACCAAATAAGTATCTACATCTTAGAGCGAGAAAAAAAAATCTCTTAAGATTTAACCCCGGAGACGACCAAAATAAAGTAAGTCTAAATTGGAAATCACTCCAATTGCCTCTGGAAATGATCGATTGGTCGCATCAATGAGCAACATTGAGATAAACATTGACAATTTATATCGAACACGCAAGGGGGCATTTGACGGCCTCCGTGGTCGACGGGTAAGTGACTCGCAATCCGAAGGTCGCAAGATCGAATCCCGGCGTGCGCAAATAGGTTGTATTTAATTGATTTGTGTTATTTCACAATTAATGAGTGGAGTATACTCTCAGTCTCGCCCTA
This sequence comes from Limnephilus marmoratus, assembly GCA_917880885.1. Lineage (NCBI taxonomy): Eukaryota > Metazoa > Arthropoda > Insecta > Trichoptera > Limnephilidae > Limnephilus > Limnephilus marmoratus. Next base: position 32,650,618 of record OU862916.1, read on the forward strand.
TTGTTAGATCACCAATCAGAATTGAAACATTGCTTGAAATGGCTTTAGCCGTGTTTGGTGACCAGATTTGAATTGCCAGATACTTCCCCACCTTCCTCTTTCCTACCTCCTACCCCTCTTCACTACCTTCAGCCTCACAACATACTACAATTTGAAGATGGCGTAGTTGCACTGGCTCCAGACGCAAGCAGTTACGACTCTTGTGCGGTACTTATAAAAAGTAATCTCTGTAATAAATAATATCATATATTATTATTTATTTAAAAAAAAAACTCTAATCATTACCGAATCAACTTATTTTTAGTTGAAATATTCTAGAAGAGATTAGTTGCCTCTCGATATCTCTGAATTTTCTCTCTTTCTCATTTACCATCCTTGTATTAATTTTACTTGTATATATTAAATTAGTATTATTTTAGTCTGCATGTTTATTTGTATGCAATCGTCAAATTATCAACCGCAATTATAATTAATTCAGCATAATGTAAGATATCACTGGCGTCATTTATACACTGATTGCAAACTTATTCAAACTCATAATCATAATATGATAATGCAACGACCGCCATTCATTAATTTTGAGAAATAAATTAACGTAAAATGCAAATACCAATTCCGTTTTTATTTATTTATATAACTTGTAATCACTGAACAGATATTCCGTAGAAGTGCGATCTGTACCGATTAAAAAGAAACTGGTGTCGCTCATTTACGTCAAGTGTTTCAAGTTTTTCGTACTCCAAAATAGACTGTTGTGAACTCGTGCACCTAATCACCTTTAAAGTTCCTAATGGAGATACTCGGCCAAATACATTATTTTGCAACAATCATTGCGGGATTATCTACCACATATATGATCCTATTCCTCACTTAAATTCGCTTGGAAAACAATTCACATTTTACCCGTATTTTTAAAACTTGTGTATTATGTACACCGAGGAAATACTTCTGTATTATGTAAACGATCAAGTGAATCAGATACTTGAGTCGGGCATAATAATAATAGAAGAGCACGTACTAGGCGATGTATGAATGCGAATGAGGCGTAGAGTGTGTGCCAAGAGCAGGTTGTTTAGCGGTCCGTCCTCTCAGCCTACCCCATGATTAGTTAGTCAGTGTATTATGAAAGGTGACCGGACAACTCAACAATGTGCAACAGTCAGTCCTTTGAAAAGTCATCGAAAGTGATGTAAAAAAACTTCGTTAAACGTTATGGAACAATTTAAAAAAAAAAAACACTTTTAAAGGATTTTCAAAGTTATCATGGAATCATTATGAACATACATGTATTATGAACATAGATTATTTTATATTATTTTTAATTCTAGATACGTACACATAATTTAAAAACTGATTGCTGTTTTTTTCTTTCTCTTTTCTTATTTTAAATACACGTATGTACCTCCACACAAAGTTTTAAGTTCTTTTTTGGTAATACAAAACTTTTTTTGTTCTCAGTAAAAGTCACATACTTCGATCAATAAAGACTATGTCAATGGTCACGTATAATAATATTTATGGCTTACAATTTAGTAGGTAGATATTTAATCAATAACAAATCTTATAATTTCAGTCTACAGTTATTAAATACTAGCAGACCCGGCCACACGTTGCTGTGGCTAACGAAACACAACGCCATTACCCAACCTATATAAAATCCACATTACCCGCTTGCCAGCTGCCCGCTGCCCGCTGCCTGAATTGAATATCTGAATTTATCGGCTTTAAACTAATTAACTCGCCACTAATTATACAATGCTTGCAATGCAACAGTGGATATTTGAAAAGAGACAATTAAATACCTACTTACTCTAAGACATCTATTTTCCAATTTCTTCCGTAGAACGAATTTCAAAAGTGAAGTTTTAAATCGCACAAAAATATGTTTTCTTTGAATTTCTCGGCTTTTCTCTAAAATAATTTACATTTATTATACATATGAACATTCCTCTTCAATCACTCTATCTATTGGTGAAAACCGTATGAAAATCCGTTGCGTAGTTTAAAAGATTAACGCGCACATACATGTCGAGCGACTTCATTTTATACTATGTAATGATGATGATGATTAAACTTTGCTGTTTGTTAACCCCTGAGGCCTCGACCGTATTTTTAGAGGGTCAAAATATTTCAATAAAATTCAAATAAATGGAATATTTCTTAATGTATCCGAAAACTAAAAACTATTTTCAAAAGGTTGTAAAATAAGTTTTTAAATTTTATAATTAGAAACAAACACATAATTGTTTAAATATTAAAATTTTGCGGAAATAAAAAAAAGTTTTAAAAATGGCTGCTCACCTTACGTTTTTTCTCACAAAAATTACTGATAACGAAAAAACACTTACATGATTTAGTGGGCAAATGTATTATAAACGTTATCGTTAACTCAATTTTGTTGTTAATTCATGTAAAAAAAATAATAAATTTAAAAAATTAATAAATTGGATTCATAAAGGCATATATTTTAATTGTTTTGCGGTTAATTTTTAGATTTGAACATAAAGCTTGGAATTTTCTCTTTCCAACACCGTTTAGATCATATTTCTAACCATGATAGTAAGGGAGACAACGATTTCTATGAGTGATACAAAAACCTTACAAATAGACTTGACGGCTAACGCCCACAAGACGCTTCTTTCAGTTTGAATCTTCAGTGCTTGTAGTCATCTCGACGAGCTGTCATATGCGATACCTTGTTACCCGAGTCATCCGCATTACAATAATTATTTATGCAGAGTCTGAATCAATTTGTTATCCGATGTTATTGGATTTGCATGGCCGCCTGACAGCAAGTGGGAAGAATAATGCTGGCGTATATTTACAATTATCCTTCGAGTAATAACAGCGCCTACTTGAATTTATTGTTATGGCTTATTCCTTCTGCTGCTGCGGTGTAGTGATGGACAGTGAGAAATAAATCTCGAAATAATTTATTTCCAATTCGAATTAATCGACTGGAAAGAAATTTTAAAAACATCCTAATATATTATAATATAACGAATATAAAACTTTATACCACTTAATCTCCACGAAACTAAGTAAAATAAAGTGTTATATTCGTTTTATTGTAATATATTATAATGGAATTCCACCATGAATTATCACTCTCAAAAATAGAAATATTAAAAAAACATCCATCTCGAAATCTAGAGCAGTGACCGTGTTATCTATTTTAAAGCATGTATGTAATAAATAGAATCAAAACAACGAAATATTCGATTAATAAAGTAATCGAGATAAATGTCACTTAGAAAGATTAAAATTAAAATTAAAATACATCCATCTCTATATCAAGAATAGTGACCGGGGTATCCATTTTTAAAACATGTATGTAATAAATGAATCAAAACAACGAAATATTCGATTACTAAACTAATCGAGATAAATACCAATTAAATTAAAATAATCGGCTAAAATCAGTGTTAAAATTTACAAATCTCGATTGAATAGTTGACTATTTAGGGGTTCCCGGGTTTATGGAGATTTGTCTAGATCTTGGCGGCAAATGTGTTTACCCACCTACTACGTGGCAAGCCGGATTGGGAGAGACTGGTTGAGGGAGACCTAACCTGTACCTCTCCAGCCATTCTCACTCTTCCGGCCCATCGCCTTGCACCGCAGTGGGAGGATGGATTCATACATCCGTCACTCTTGGACACATGGACCCCCAGATTCCTATTCACCCCTCATACCACTTTCCATCCCGGAAGCGTATTTACAAAACCTATACCGATTCAGTCGCGGTAACGACAATTTACATTTTAAATATACCTCTATATTGGTTATTTTTTATCACATTGCAAAAACAAAAATTGTTCTAAAATCTAGATAAAATAATCTTTCTGATGTGTATATTAGAAATTAATAATTTTATTTCTAAATATTTAAATTTTAATATTATTCCCATATATTGTAAATACACCTCTATATTGATATTTTTTATCACTTTTCAAAAAAAAAAAATTGTTCTAAAATCTAGATAAAATAATCTTTCCAATGTGTATATTAGAAATTAATAATTTTATTTCTAAATATTTAAATTTTGATATTGAAAATTTAAAGCGACTGAAACGCGGTAGGGATTGTAAATACGCATCCCGGAACTTACTCCTCTTCCTTTCGATTTTTTTTCTGAACCCTCCTGTGTTGGCCTAATGTACAAAAAATTGAAATAGCGCCGCAAAATACATTTTGTGTTGTCAAATAACTTCAATCAAGCATAAATTCGAATAATTGAATTATATAATGAAACGCAGCACGATGCTGAGTAAAATCGTGTTTTCATCATTGGAACAAAATTGTGTTACAATATATTTCGATTTTTTTTTAAATTTCAGAATCGAATCTAGATATCGATTATCAAAATGAACATCGCTAATGCAGTGTGCTAGCAGCTTAAAAAGCCTTCACATGAAACAATGTAGGTGCAGGGTGCATTATGTTAAACAAAATATGCCAATATCAATATGTACAGGATGTTGTCTTTAAAATCTAAGACCTATAACCTTATTTTCTCTTCGACAATTTAAACACTTTAATTGCTAGTACAATCTCGGAAATATAAGAATAAATACATTTTTAATCTAATCTTGTTAACACGGTTAGAGAGCGGCCGAGATTATTTTTAACTAATGATTATTTTACAATCAGTTGTGATTAGGTATAACATGTGTTGAAATTCGTGTAAAAAGTAAGTACCATCCCACATGTCCCCAAAAGATAATATCACAGTTTATTGCGCAACATTTTTGCATTGCTAAGTGGTTACGTACTTGCCTAATTAAATTAAGAAAAACATATAATTTACTATCAAATTTGTACCTAATTCAAGCGACATTTACCATAATTTTTATTTTTATTAGCTTGTTTTTTTATATTTATTTTGACGTGGTACGATCAAGAGTCGCGACCGTTCGGAGTCGGTGAAATTGTGTTGCATCAACTTTAGGAAAATTTTGAGAAGTATCTGGCTATTCAAATCTGATTCTGATCTCTTAACATAACCAAAGCCATTGCAAGTTTCAAACAATGTATCGGGTCTGTACTAGAAGAATTATTATTGTTCTGCGTCGAGTTTTTTTTACGTAAATACCGTACGATAGACGCAACTTCATTCAATTTGGGAGGCGGACACGGATTCCGCCGCCCCCAAAAACCAATATTGGATAACCAACACCTCTTCAATAGGTCACACTAAGTGGTTGGCTACGTTTGGTGACTTAGCAGGAGTGCCCGGTTCACGGGGTGAGGTATGTCCAGGTCTTGGCGGAGGATGCGTCTGCCCACCAGCTGCATGGCAGGCCGGATTGGGAGAGAATAGTTGAGGAGTCCATTTGCCTTTCCAGCTGTACTCTCTTGGATCATCGCTTTGCAACACAGTGGGAGGGATGAATTTACATCCTGGACACACTGACCCCAGATGCATACCCACCCCTAAAACCCTTTTCCTTCCCAGAACTTCCTCTCCTTCCTTTCCTAAAACAAACCCTAAACACAGCATCCCCAAAAATAACATAGGCCCTGCGGGAAATTATTTTTTCCAGGGCTCCCTGAGTGGAGCTAATGTAAAATAAAAAAAAAAACTGTTCCCAACCGTATGGAGCCAGTGAGTCTACGGCATCCCCAATTGGGGTGTGTTGTGGGGGTGAGGGTAGTGTGGAGGGGAAGGAAGACAAAGGTGAGGAAGTATCTGGCTATTCAGATCTGGTCACCAGACACGTCTAAAGTCATTTCAAGCAACGTTTCAACTCTGAATGCTACTCTTACACCAAGGGGGTACTGGGAGTATATTCCACTCTGGAACGTGCCACAATTATATTATATATTATTTTAAATGAATGAATTGTGAAAAAACGAAAAATAATCAAATATAATTTAATTTGTGCGAGCTTGGATTTTAACCCGCTACTTTCGGATTGCTAGTCAAGAACCTTACCCCTCGACTACGGATACGTCAAAAATATGATATTCTTGAATACACTTCAATGAAAATGGAGAATTAGCTTTCATACATTATTTTACAATAATATACTCCGCCTACTCTTTTCGCCTTTTCAATTTGGTAGGCGGGTATGGGTACCGCCGCCCTGGGAACCATTTATTGGATGACCAACACCTCTGCCACAGGTCACCCCAAGTGGTTCGCTACGTTTGGTGACTTAGCAGTGGTGCCCGGGTTCTTGGGGTAATGTTTGTCTAGGCCTTGATGGCGGGTGCGTCGGCCCACCTTCTGCGTGGCGGGCCGGATCGGGAGATGCTGGTTGTGGGAGACCCTTTACAACCGGTTACCGCTGTCCGGGTCGCTCGGTAGTACAGGGGCCCGACCCTCAGGCTCACGACTGAGGGTGGGCTGCCCCATCAACGAGTGTAAAAACCCCGCCGCTGCTGTTGTGCCGGTTCGTGACCGGAGGGGACCCAGCAGTAGCGTTTGGGGCGCATTGGGCGACCTCTCCAGCCGGACTCTCCCTGCCCATCGCCTTGCACCGCAGTGGGTGGGTTGGATACATACGTCCGTCACTCCTGGAAACTCTGAATCCCAGCATCCTACCCACCCCTTTACCTTTTCCCTCCCTGACCTTCCTTCCCCTCATATCACACTTAAATAACCCTACAAATAAAATCATGAATATACAACCATCAACAAATAACGTCATTACAGCGGCGAGGAGTAGGCGTCCCCGGTGCGGGCCAAAACTGTTGGTGAATTACACCAACATTCGCGGCCTGCACACCAATTTAAATTCTGTCCACCACCACCTTTTTTCCCAACGCCCAAACCTACTTTTCCTGTCTGAAACCCAGATAGCTGAGCCTGTAGACACCTCCTATCTGAACTGCCCGGGCTTCACCCTCGCAGGCAAGTTCAGACCTAAAGGAGGTGTCTGTCTCTATAGTCGAGCTGACGTCAACTGTGTGCGACTGTTGAATCTGGAAAACTCCAGATTCGACGTAATGTGGGTACGCGTCAATCTTGCCAGTACGGTAAGATTCTACGCGTGTTTATACCGCTCACCGAACCTTAGCGAATCAGACACGTCCGAGCTCTTCAAACACTTAAGCGATACTATTGATGACCTCTTGCCCCGCTACCCTACGGCAGAGTTTGTGGTCCTGGGGGACTTCAATGTTCATAACGAACCTTGGTTGAAGTTCTCAGGATCAACAGACTCGGCTGGACGCCAAGCGGAATCCTTTGCCCTTTGCTACGGATTGGAACAAATGGTTCAGGAGCCTACAAGGGTTCCTGATGTCCAGACTCACCGTTCCAATCTGTTAGATCTATTTTTAACTACTGTGCCACACGGTTACAGGATTGAAGTCACAGCGCCTTTAGGATCGTCCGACCACTGCCTGGTGACGACATCAATCCCTGTAAACTTCAGACCACCAAACGAGAGGCTGAAGAGAAAAGTGTGGCACTATAGGTCAGCAGATTGGTTCGGTCTGCGGGCACATTTTAATGCTTTTCCGTGGTCAGCTGTCTGTTTTCGGACTTCGGATCCCTCAAGATGTGCCCAGGAAATTGGTGAAGTCATCACATCCGCGATGGATGGCTTCATCCATTCTACTGTTAAGGAAACTGGTGTGGGCTCAAAGCCGTGGTTCAGTCGACAATGCGCTGAAGCAGTGCGACGAAAAAACGCGGCTTACCGAGCCTACAACACATCTAGAACATCCGAAGACAGAACAGCTTACAACAAAATGGCAAAGGAAACCAAGAGAATCATAAATAGGTCGAAATTGGAGCACGACCTGCAGATCAGCAGAAAGCTGGCTGCATGCCCGCATGGCAGCAGGCAATTCTGGTCGCTTGCGAGCTCAATAGGTCGCAATTTCTGCAAATCCAGTTTGCCACCTCTCACCAGACCTGACGGCTCACTAGCAAACACCGCCACCGAAAAGGCAAACTTATTAGGTAAAATGTTTGCGGATAACTCAACCCTCGATGACCAAGGTGCTGTCCCGACGTCGGTTCCTCACTGCGGTTTTCGTATGAAAAAGCTGAGGATTCGGCATCGGGAAGTACTCCATGTTTTACGAGGGCTTGATGTTAATAAAGCTAGTGGGCCTGACGGAATACCTGCCCTGGTACTGCAGAGGTGCGCTGCAGAAATAGCTCCAATTTTGACGAAGCTCTTTAAATTGTCCCTGAAGACTGGCTCCGTGCCCTCTGGTTGGAAAAAAGCGGTTATCCATCCTATTCCAAAGAAGGGTGACCGCTCCAACCCGGCCAACTACCGCCCCATAGCGATCACATCAGTTCTGTCTAAGGTGATGGAACGTGTGATCAACGACAAACTGCTCACATACCTCGAGAAGAACAAAATTATTAACGACCGTCAATACGGATTCCGGCGGAACCGCTCGTGCGGTGATCTTCTCGCGTATGTGACGCATGTTTGGGGGCGATGCCTGGAACGTTTCGGTGAGACCCAAACGGTTGCACTGGACATCTCCAAGGCCTTTGACCGGGTTTGGCACCGAGGACTTGTCAACAAACTGCATTCTTACGGACTTCCCGCATCCTTGTGTATGTGGATTGCCGACTTCTTGAGGGAGAGGTCGATTCAGACGGTAGTCGATGGTTTCACTTCTTCCTCACACTCGATAAATGCTGGCGTCCCGCAGGGATCGGTTCTGTCTCCGACTTTGTTTTTGTTGCACATCAACGACCTTTTGTCATGTGCACCAATACGCGGATGACAGTACAGTTCATGATAGCTTTTTGTTTGACAAGCCCCCAAAGGGCTCACAAACTCCAACAGCTCGTAGGGCTTTGAAGCAAAGAATGGACGGTTACCTCGAGAGTGTTTTCTCTTGGGGTAAAAATAATCTCGTTGAATTTAATGTTTCAAAGACCCAATCTTGTCTGATTACGTCTAAAAGGGATCGAAATGAAAATCTAGTCTCTTTCAACGGAAGCAATCTTCCGAACAGGCCCTCCATTGATATGCTTGGTGTAACCCTAAGTGACCAGCTCAGGTATGGGGGCTCCATCGAAGCCAGAGTAAAGTTAGCCTCCCAAAAACTGGGCGTACTGTACAGGGCCCGCAGATACTTTAATAGTACACAACTGCTAACCTTGTACAAATCACAAGTACGCCCCACGGTTGAATTTGGCAGCCATCTCTGGTCTGGAGCTCCAAAATACCTGAAAAATACCCTCGACTCTGTGCAGAAACGGGCGGTCCGTTTGATAGATTCTCCCATCTTAACAGACGGATTGCAATCTTTAGAGCACAGGCGTCGGGTGGGAATGCTATCCTTGTTCTACCGGTATTACAATGGAAGATGCTCTGAAGAACTAGCATCATTGATCCCTTCGGCACCGGTGCATAGTCGGGAAACACGCCAAACGCGTGCCCAACATTTGTACACGGTTGACATTTGTCACATGAGAACGGGTCGTTTCTTCGACTCGTTCTTGTGTTCAACAGCTCGGCTGTGGAATGATTTGCCGGCCTCTGTGTTTCCTCCTTCCTACAACATGGGTCTCTTCAAGACCAATGTTCATTCCTTCCTCTCCTCAAAAAGACTCTCCACACAGCATCCCAGATGACATTAGGAGTTAATGTAAAAAAAAAAAAAAAAACTCTTAGTAGATACAATAATAGAATAATACCTATTACGAGTGTCTTAGTAACAACAAAAGTATACTTCAATGTTTATCTCTTTTACGACTAGAGCATCCAGTTTATGGGATGTGAGAAATACTTCATTTAATAATAAATTACTGTGTACTCGTATACGTGTGTAGACGTTGACAAATTATTACTTAATTTGCTTAGTCATGCATCTAATCGCGTCTCATCAAATAACACCTCCAGATTATATCTTGATTTTGTAAAGTAATGCTTCATAAATTTATAAATTGATTGAACTGACGGTACGAAGGTTACCATAATAATTATTAATATTTGTTTCATTTACATAATATAACAAAATATAGCTTACATATTTTGTACACTCTCCTAAAAAAGCAAATGCTTGTGTTTAGGAGAGGACAACTTGTGAAGTTTAACTTGTGAAGAGATTTAGACACATTTTTTTTTTATTTATTTTTTTTTATTTTAGTACTTATCATAAAAAAATGGAACATGTTACAATGTTACTTTTCCTCCATTAAAAGCATTTGCTTGTGGATGGAGGAAGAGTTTACATTTTAAATATGTAGGTACAATTTATACAATCAGATGTTTCACATATGTACAGATTCACAGTTAATATCCTGTTAATATACCGTTAAAACACAGTTTAATTATATCGCAATCAAGACCCTTTAACTAAAAGAAAAAATCATCTACATGTATTCAGTAAGAAGAAAAATAGGTATAATTTTTAGTGTGACATTCATGTGGTGATGGGGGAAGCGGCAATTTTCCCATTGGTGATTTCTCTAAAATGCTTTTTGATGGAGTTCAACAATTGTACTTTGTCATTAATGCTTCTGATTTCTACTGGAAGGTTATTAAAGAAATATTTTCCTTGGTGTGTATAATGGTGTTGGGCAAAAGACGTGTTTATTTTGGGGCATACAAATACACGTGTTAGTCTTGTACGATTTTCAGTTATGAATGAGAATTTATCTTTTTCTTTTATAATTTTGTTTTAAAAGTTTTAAAAGTTTTCATGTTTTAAAAGTTTATAGGAGTAATTAAACAAGAAATGTATATAGGGTGTACATAAAACATTAGGAATAACAAACAGTCAAAAATATATCTAGGAGAAAATTAAAATTATATGGTGGTACTACCAAAATAAGATTTAATTTTTTTTAATTTGTTGTAATTTTTTTCTGTTCGTATATTAGCGGGTAATTGATTAAACAATTTTATTCCTTTATATACATAGTTATTCTGTGCAGTTGTGGTTCGTACGGGAGGTACAGTTAGTCCACCAATAGAAGTATTCCTTATGCTAATATTTTGCAGTGGGGTAATATTTTTTATTAAAGATATCTTTGTGTAGCTGAAGTAGTGCTATTTTTTCATAAAGTTTTGTAAGTGGGGGAACAGGGAATTCTGGGAATACGTTTATTGTTGGGTAGTAATACGGTTTTTTTAGGATAATTTTTATAAGAATTTTTTGAATTGTTTCGAGTGGAAGAAGGGATGATTTGTATACACCCCCCAAGCTATGATTCCATATTGTAGTACGGAGTGGGCAAGTTCAAAGTAAATTTCATAATTCACTAAGACAGAGTGCCTCCTTAAGAGGGAACCGGGCGGCGTTTTTTCCCTACAAACGTATTCCCCAATTTCCTCTCTGGATTTTGAGACTAGTGCAAATATTATAATATAGATATCGACCACTAGAGTGACGGTACGTTTTACATTTTGAAGTGAAAACTTCTTTAGAACTGTTGTGATTTGAAACTCGATGAAACGAAAAATAATGACTCTAAAAAGAGACAAACACATAGGTACATCTATAGAATTTAGCCTACGAGAGAATGAGATAGTATAATCGGTCTCCTGTTTGTGCGGTGCTTCGTAGCCTCCCCGCTTTATCTACTATAGTTTTCGGAAGGTTTCACTTCTACCGCGTGTAATTGCACACTCTGTTTTTTTATGAGTTACTTCTTGTAGGAGCTAGGATCCTCCAAACATCGTTAAAATGGCCTGGTTTGACCGCTTCTAGGCCGTTCGATCGCCGGTAAGATCGGCAAAAAATGTTTTAAAAAATATTTTTAGATTTTGACCCTTATGTATACAGAAATTGTATCAAGAACAAGGTCAGAATCGCTTGCGCCAACAGTACTCCCGATACCGCCAAAAGTTTCATTCACCTGACAGCACCTGGCGGGATGTTTTAAAATGAATCTGTGGAATTTGAACGTCACATTTAACCGCTAAATGAATTGTCAAAGTCAGTCGATGGTCGGTCACAAAAACTTCGATAAACCCGTCAATTCGTCAAATAAACACAAGTAATGTTATTTTCATCGATAGTTTATTGTTCAAAGAATGTGTTTCGGTAAATAAAATAAACGATAGTTCAAAATAAATGCACAAAATATTACTTCAAAAGTATTCTTTCCGAGATTTCATACGATGTATGGGCAAAAAATCCTGGCATTATGTTGAACGTCAACAACAAACTTTCAATACACAGACTAAATGTATTTTTAAAAAAGCATCACGGATACAGGACATAAAATATTTGCTTCTAATACAGTTGATAATAAATCTTAAAAATTGGTTCAGTTTTGGAGAAGAAAAATGGGAAATGAGAAAATTTCTAATTTGACGATTTTATTTAGGTATTATCAGTCTGAGATGCAGTTGTCCCTTTCGCTCAGTATTCGGGGCGGGGATAACTGCGACAGCAACAGTTTGGTGGAATACCTATTCTTCAAATTTCTCGGCGACCGTGTTTTCTCTTAAGGGCCAGCGGCCGAGAACTTATATTTCGTCGAAAGATGTTCTTACGATCGTACAGGGCGGTTCCAATGAGAAAGATTAATTATTCTCCGTACCAGCTTTTTAAAATTATAACTCAATATCGATTTTATTTCATTCAAAATTGGGTTTAATTTATACCTACATCCAAAAATGATAAAACTATTAAAATTATGTACTTTTTGTAATTATTTTTTTAACGCAAGTATTTATAATTTTTCAATGATGTTTAAGCAAAATAAGAATGTAAAAAAAACTCAAATAGGTATATTAGTTTGTAAGATCGTAAATAAATAGACAAGCCGAAGTATTTTCGTCACAAAACACGTGGGCGGATCTTTTTTTAATGATTTTATTTAAACTAAAATTTAAATTCTGAAATATAAGTTTCCCAGATAATTTATTGATTTATTTTATTGCATGATTACATGATTTAAGATGTGTGATGTATAATACAAAATTTTGTTTGAAAATTTAACAAATCTGCCAACGACCTCTGGTGCAACCTTATTATACTAAATTTATCAAAATTTAAAACAAACCTTTACTAGATAAAAGAACAAGCTTTCGAAATCAATTTATAATATTTTTGTGGAAAAGAATCGATACGTCTAAAATTTGATATAAAAAATTTCGGTTTTCTCTGGTTATTCCCTGCTAGTAGTAAGTTTAAATTTAAAAGATGGTTTGAAAGGGAGATGTATAAATACGAATATAAAAGGGAGCGCGCTAATATAAAAAAAAAAAACGATTATAAATGATAGGCGTAAGCGAAAATATTTAATAAAGCTTGACTTATTTAAATATTGTGAACTTCAGAATGTTTAATAAGGGAACAAAATGTGTTTTCAATAAGTTTCGGAAAATACTTTACGATTTTTTCTATCCAAGGAATTTTGTGTAATTACCGTTTCGGCTAGATATTATCTTCAAAAATGGCAGACTTACATTTTTTTAAAGAACTTAAAAACTTTAATTTTTCAAAGGCTGTATGTTATAAATTCGGAATGTGGGGGCGGGCTTCAAACGTCATTATATCATGGTATCTACTTGTAAAGCCTGCGTTGGTTTCACAGAAAGGACAATCGTCGATTACTCACTGCTCAATATCACCACAATGTTTAGATTTAGCAACTTATTGGCGTATGTGAAGTATAAGTACGATATTATTAGAAAGGTGACTAAGATGGTAAAGATGTTAGTCGGATGGTAGATGTCTGTCATTGTCATTGGATGGATCTGCTACACATAAGTATATACACAACCTGAAAACAATTAAATTTTTTTTTTTTTTTTACATTAACTCCACACAGGAGGCCCTGAGGAAAATAATTTCCCTCAGGGCCTATGTCATCTGGGATGCTGTGTGGAGGGTCTTTTTGAGGAGAGGAAGGAATGAACATTGGTCTTGAAGAGACCCATGTTGTAGGAAGGAGGAAACACAGAGGCCGGCAAATCATTCCACAGCCGAGCTGTTGAACACAAGAACGAGTCGAAGAAACGACCCGTTCTCATGTGACAAATGTCAACCGTGTACAAATGTTGGGCACGCGTTTGGCGTGTTTCCCGACTATGCACCGGTGCCGAAGGGATCAATGATGCTAGTTCCTCGGAGCATCTTCCATTGTAATACCGGTAGAACAAGGATAGCATTCCCACCCGACGCCTGTGCTCTAAAGATTGCAATCCGTCTGTTAAGATGGGAGAATCTATCAAACGGACCGCCCGTTTCTGCACAGAGTCGAGGGTATTTTTCAGGTATTTTGGAGCTCCAGACCAGAGATGGCTGCCAAATTCAACCGTGGGGCGTACTTGTGATTTGTACAAGGTTAGCAGTTGTGTACTATTAAAGTATCTGTACTATTAATGAATCATAAAAGGTGACCGATCAGAATGAAACCATCTTGGAACCACCTCAGAAAGCTCATTAAGAGCGATGATTAAAAAAATTGTTTAAATAGGTTAAGTTTGATTAGGGTAACATTTTCATAGCTTTTTATGACCTTTCTGAGGTGGTTCTGAGTTGGTTTCATTCTGAGTTGGCATGGAACCATCATAAAGACCATACTGAAAGTACCCATTAGAACACCTTCGATTGAAATTTTCAATAGCTTTGACGTACCAAATGTATAATGAATATATGCCAAAAATATATTATTGTGTTGAAGCTATTAAAAAATACCGAATCCTCTACCAGATCGTATTTTTAAAAATAAAAATGAAATAATAAACTTTCCATGTTATATAACTACATTCGGACAAAGAAACTACACTTTGCAACGAAACTACAAAACATCCTGCCCCAAGATATAAACTAATAAAAAATACAGATAATGAATAAAAACTAATAACAAAATTAACAGTACTGAAGTACAAATCAAGAATAAAAATATGTCTGAAAGAGGTAAATGAAAAACCCTGATAAAGACACTTAAAACGACATAGAAGACAAATAAACTCTAATTAAAAACACTTTAGTCCACCTCGGACAGGACGCCCTAGTGAGGAGGACTAAGAAATACAAGATCTATACTAAGATGAAGTCATAGTAAATAATGCAAAATCATATGTTTTTGTTTTGAAAATTTGATGGCTTAGAAGTATTGTAGATGCTTCAATTAAATACTGCGTGTAGAACATACCTTGGCCCTTAAAAATATTGGTCATTTTTTTTATAAGTTTTTTAATAAGCCTATAAAAAAATAAAGTATGAGGTCTAAAAACACACTTTCAAGTCCAAACTCTCCTATTTATGAACCTCTTTTCGGATATGGTTTTATTGTGTAATGTGGCAAATTCAGTTTATTTTATAATAATCGCAAAAAAAGTTGATATTTACACCCAATCTTCCCAAAATAAAATAAAATATGCATTTTCGCGTTGATATTTTACAATACGGCCGCTAGTCGACGAATTCGGTTATTCAAAGTGACCCCTATGGCGTCCACCGAAGAACTACTGTCCACGGCGCAGTAGTGAACTAGTGGATCGCCTTAAATTCAGCATTATATTTTTTATGTATAATTATTTTACATGGTCGCTAAATATATACATATTTTTTTAATAAACCGACATTTTCGATGATTTAAAATTCTAGACATTTTTAGCGTGGTCCGAAAAATACCTAGAATGGTTCTAGAAATAGAGTTCTTTATACATCTTGGTATAAATTCCAATAAAGCATATTTTGTATTTGTTCGTAAGCAAACTCTGAAAAAAAATGCTTTAATCTGCCAGAATTAGAACTTTTTTCAGATTTTGAGTAATAGGTATGTGCAAAATGAGTTCTTCAATTTTTGTTCTTAGAACTTATAAGAATTCGAGCTAAAAATAAAATAAATAAATGTAATTTTTTTGGTATTACGAAACTGATAGTCGACTATACGCGCGACGATGCAATTTAAAACTTATCGTATCCGGGGCAATGAGTTGAAGCAACATTTTTTCCAGAATTTTATGGACAAAACCAGCCGTTTGATGATAGAAGATACACAATAAAAATACATAAATTTGTTTAAGACCACTTTTATTTTAAAACACTCCGGTTTCAGAAGCACCCTTCCTTCGTCAGGAGAATATTATAACTAAACTATGATACAGAATGTTAGGTGTTTGAGTGGGAGGTGAGCAAAGGGGTGGGGGTAATTGCGGGATTTCCGGAAAGAACAGAGCGGATAATTGGAAAAATATTTAGAATGGGACTGAAAGATAAATTAATTTGGTTATTCAAAATACTAGCATTATTATTTAGGGATTTTCTGATTTCTAGTGCTTCTAAATTATCCAATTTTTTGCTTTTATTATTACGGTGAAGAATTTTAACCCCTGTGTCCTTATTAAAAGTGTGATCTGTGGAAATTAGGTGATTAGCAAACTCTGAAAAATTATTATTATTTAAGCATCTTAAATGTTCTGTGATTCTAATGTTTACATTTCTAATTGTTTTACCTATGTGGAACGAAGGACAATCATTGCAACATAGTAGTGAGTGGCTTAATTTATGATCTCTATCTTTAGTGTTTTTTAGTAATTTACCTAAATTGTTATCAATATAGAACGCGGGTTTAATGTGGGCAGGCAAGTTTTTTGTAACAAATTGAGGAAAAATTGGACATATATAAAATTCTGCGCCATTGAACGGGATTTATTATTTTATTATTATTTTCAGGTGTACCAAATAAAAGAGGATATCTCTGATATTGTAATCATTTCTCTTAATAAATAGCTTAGTAAACTACCTGTATGCCTAACTATTTTTAATAATAAATTACTTTTTTCTAATTGTTTCAGGATAAGAAAATTTACAGGAGAAAAGTTGTCGGATTTGATTTCAGCTGCGCTTCCTACGTAACAATGGCTGATTAATGGTGAGATATTTTGTTTTTAAATTTACTTCTTAGTAATAAAATGTAGTGTAGGTAGTGTAGGTAATGTGCTAATAAAGCCCACGAGGAAATTAAGTTTATTTTCAATTTGAAAAGCCATTTCCATTTTTGGTAACCCATAATGGCGTTCAAATAGTTTCTAAGCACGAGCCATATTTATAAGTGATTTCACCTCAAACTATAATTTATTCATGTTTGTCCTACTTACCGCCATAGCTCACAGTGCCTATTATTCCACTGCTCTTACATAATTTCACGCTGGATAGAAACACAATAGTCACAATAACAAGATATTCAAATCAATGCTTTCAAAAGTACCAGCGAATCCTCAGATTGGAATTATTCAAATTGTATTATTGAATGAATAATTCATTTAATATCAATAAGAATATGTTAATTTGTATTATTTGTTTGTCTTGTTGTAAAAAACTGACAAATTAT